>CM061142.1:792905539-795634757 GCA_030789695.1 Scilla litardierei | reverse complement strand
ATATTATCAAACTGTGGATTTCCCAAACAAACCCTTGTCCTCACCTGTACAAAGTTCCTACCGGCCTATTGAGAGGATAAATAAATTTACTGCAATTTGTTAAATCAGTGTATTATGTTATATTATAGAGAATCAAAACATCTATCAATTTGTCGAAGGTTATGGACGGTCCAACGCTAATTGATCAGATGAGAGGATCTAAATCCTGCAATTTTTTATTTATTATTTTTTTTGGGGAAATGTTTCGGTGATAAGGTATGATTCAAAACATTTGACAATTAGTGATGTGTTAATTAGGGTACCATGGCGTGCCAGTCAGCATCCTATGTCGTTAATACTAGCTTCTATACACAGACAACCATTAATTTGTTTTCTTTTTTTCTTTAAGAAATGAAGGATCAAATATCAAGTTGTCACAACATAATCGCAGTGGAACTGGCTAATGCTAGTGTCCAAAGAGATGATCCAAATCCCCCTCACAATATTCTGAGACCCCAAACATTCCCTTGCACCACAAACCAACAATCTACAAGGCAAGATTAATATTGCAATTTGCACAATTATTAATTTCAACAAAATAACAATCACTCCATGTATTCTCTAAATGAAATTCTCTCTTGCTAGCTAATAGACATTTCCAATGTTTGTCCCCATTAGGTCATATTCCATGCAACTTGCAACCTCAAATCCATGGCATAAAACAAGAGTACTCTTATTAGCACTACAATTGCTAATCACGATCAGTATCACTAGTTGTACACACGGGCGGGGAAAAAGTGTTCCTAATGTGATTCCTTGGATAGTTATCTAAGAAGTCAACTTAATACACTTTGTATGCATTATATTGATGATCCGATCTGTCCATTATGATTTACTTGTCATAAATAGCTTGTTTGTAAAAACTCATGTACTTTCAATATGTTTTAACCATGCATTATATGGTTACAAAATGACCGATTTCTTAATAATAAACCAAATGACCTCATTTGATCAACGGTCAAAAAATGTCTAAATTATATGATTCTTTATGGACATCCATTCTGATGTACGAAGATCACGATGTATGAAGTGTATCATCCATAAAGTAGCTCAATTATGTGATTTTTAGACAATTTCTTAGATAATTATCTAAGGTGTCATCGTAGGATCGTTTTTCCTATACACATACATACGCATGATGATACTAGATATGTGCAATCAATTTAGGAAATTCCCTACTAACCACACAAAAATATCATTTTCTCATTTGAAATGTTTATTTGAGGTTATTGTCTACATTCTAAAACTCTAAACCCCCAAAATGGGTAACCTTAGAGGGTTTGACCCCGATCCACTTGCCACAAAAAGTTCTATAGTTCTGAAAACATTGATTTTTATAACAATCTGGTCAAGGGTCAAATCGTGAAAGATTCTATGATTTTTGGAATGTTGATCATCCATAATGTGTAAAACCCGTTAAAGATTTTAAAAAATAAAAAATGGTGTATATATGCGTTAGTGTGGGAAAATTACTTGCACTAACAGTATATATACATTATTCTCTATGTGTGCGTGCATGCATACATGCATTTATGAGAATATTGTTTATCATTTGATATATGATGTAATGCCTTATAAGTGACCTCTAAAAGTCAATCATCCTATATATAGTTCATAACGATTGGAACTTTTTATATCGAACTTCAAATTCTAAAACATCTAAATATTAAATATTAAACGAACCTAAGGGCGTTTATACACTTTGGGAGGCTTCGTCAGGTGCGTGATACAGGGCTTTGGCCCACACCATTTGTATAAATGAAACTATTCCTAGATCTCTCCTATATAAATGCTGAGAAGAAAACCAATATGTTATAAAGATATATTAGTTCCCCACACATACACATACAGATAAAGGGGGGAAAAAGAAATAAGATGTAGAAATGATTGGAACCATTTATATCAAACTTCAAATTCTAAAACCTCAAATAATTAAATATTCAGTGAACCTAAGGGATTTTGCTTTTTCATACACATGTTGCAAATTTAATGGTTCTTGAATAGAACATTTTCGACGTGTGGATAAATAGAGTCGATCCTTCAAAAATGCATGAACTTTATTAGTCATAAACGAGGCTATGCATCATACATTATATGATACCCAAAGTGTGCATGCATGCGTAGCTAAATTCAAAGAAACCCCTGTAACTTTGAGCCGTTTTGATAAAAATACATAAAATGTTGTAAATATAGTTTCTGGGAGGGACCCCAAGCCTTTATTTATAGGGGATGGTAAGAGTTCATACATGGATATGATACAATCTTTGAATGAATACCAACTACTTATATATACCAGATACTCCTTATCCGAACAAGATAATGTATTCATAACATTCTCATTTATCCTGCCATAAGTGTGAACTCTGATCATGAATACGTCGGGATTCTGAGCATCATATGAGTATCACAAGGGGTGGATGCTTTAGTATTTCTAGTTAATGGGATTTGTCTCGTTAAAACCTTTGGCTATGGAAAGCACTGTGTGAAAAATCATAACTAATGAAGAAGAGTACAAATTCTCTCTAACTCAGCCTGATCTGTACAAGCCTTAGGCTTTCAGATCTCTTAGGCATTTTACATCATTCCTTTTTGCAACATTCTGACAAAGTTTGTGCAATCCGAAAAAGCTCTGAAGAGGTGTGCTTTGTCTTGTTGCCTTTGATGTGGTCTCCTCAAAGTTGGGGTAAGCATGTGGTATGGTCTTCAAACTATGTGATCATCTCCAAATCACTAGCCTCTGACCTAGTCGTCACTGGGATGTGATGTACCACTAGGCGCACCTAAACAAACTCTTGGTTTGTTACTGAAATGGTGTTGATCTCGGAATGATATGATGATGTTTCCTTCATAGTTTGATTTGCAAATCCACAATAGATAGCCGTCCCACCATATGTACCTAGTTCGTGTCTTCTCATTATAGGGGTGGACCTGTAACCTGCATCTGCATAAGTATGGAAGATAATTCTTTATAATGTAAGCCTAAATCCATCGACCCTTGGGCGTAGGACAGAAGATACTTAACTCCGGTCCAATGGCAATTTGTAGGCACCTCAATGTATCTGGCTAGTTAATTTACTGTAAATGCTATATATAAACGCTTGCAGTTAGCCAGAAGTACTCCGATTGCACTTAGATAAGGGACTTCAGGACCTAAAATATCCTTCACGTCTTCCATCTTACAAGAGGAGTCTTTTTGTACATCCAGTGAATGTACTACCATAGGTGTACTTATTGGATGACAATGGTCATTGTTGTAATTTTTTCAACATACTTTGGTTGTATGAAGTTTAATGTAACATGATTTTATCTATTTAGATAAATCTGTGAGCCATGACTTATTTTGTTTTGCATAGGTCTTTCATATCATATTTGATAGTCAGCCTTGAACAGATATTTTGGTTTTCTCTTCAGAAGATTTGATGAGATTTAAGTTGTTTATAACTATGATCTCAAATCCTGTTCTTTGCTCTTTATAAAGATGCAAAGACAACCCTTAGTAGTAATCCTTGCTTTTTCAAGGGATTCACTTGGTTGTATAATGTTTATTATTTCTTCAATAGAATAGACGTCTCGAAGTCTATTTAGGCATTTAAGGAAATGTGGAATTTATCTTTATCAAGATATCATAGAGGTATGCTGTTACAACATCCAATAGCAGCATATCAAAAATTTCCTTTACCAAATCGTAAGGTTGGCGCAATTTATAACTATTGAATCTGATGCATCAGTTATATAAGTGAGTCATGTTCATCTTAATTTGTTTATTCCTTAGTTTCAACGAAAAAATCCTTGAGCTATAAGATGCACCTTATCGCATATGATTTTGTGCTTATATTTTTATTTATGTAATACTTATCATGCCCATAGGGTTGACACCTTTTGGTGTCCGGACTTAAGGTCCAAACACTTCATGTTTCATATGTGAGTCCAGCTCGGCTTTTATTGCATCCTTCAACATTTGGCCAATCTACATTTGCATTTTAGCAATGTAGTGTGGAATGATATTATATAATTATCATTGCTTTTGCTATGTAAGTGGGAATATGATACGTGAATACATTGTCGACAATTGTGTTCTTTTTTTCCAACACCTCCCCAGTACGTATAACATTTAATTTCATTTCAATTTCCCATGGATTTTCCACTTCAGGGGATTCTAGAAGGGGGGAGGGTATGAACATAAGCTCGTTGTCATGTGTTAGTATTGACTTAAGACCTCCACGTGTTTTACTCTTTTTGGGAATTTTGCCCTTGGAGCTTGATGGTCTGCTTCTTTGAGGAGCAGCCACTTCTGCTGTTGGTGATTGCATCCATTCTCGGGGATGTCAATCCTAGCTGGAGTATTAGCAGTATGTATGTGTGATCTGCCAAATTTTCTTGTTGTTAGTAACTATATCTGATAACTGTTGAACAGTTTTCTTGAATGTAAAGTATCTTCAGGATCTCATTATCACATTTCATAATTTTAAAATCATAGATTTTTGTTTGTTTAATTTAAATCGTAAGTAAAGCTTCATGCTTCAACGTAGTTGAGCCTAACACTAGGAATGTGGACACATCTATGCACAGTCTTCGAGACATGCTTTTAACGCCTCTCCTGTTTAGGGTGCAAGGTATTTAGGGTGAACCAAACCCTATAGATTCCATGACGGCGTTAAGGTCCTGATTTTATATTCTTTGGTGCTGTGGAGATGTAAATTGCACACCCGAAAATCCTCAAAATGAGAGATGTTTGGTCATGTATCGTATGCTAGTTGCATCAGAGAATAACTATGATTCGCCAAGAGTCTAAGTTTTATTTATGAAGTAGCATGCAAGATTTCATGTCCACATACAGTCACCAACAACTGGAATCAATGGATGTTTAATCCATTGGAGTCGTTTTAATAATCGATTTTTCTAATCCGTTTTGGGTGAGAACACATGCTTCAGGGTGTTCCAATCGCAAATTATCCCAGTTTTATCCGTTGTGCCTGCAATTTTTATAATTTGTCCTAATAACTTTAGAAAATCTGGAATGCAGTTGGATAATATGCATACTTATGACCATTTAGAGGATGATAAGTATGGTAAGATACTTTATCGGCCCTTCATATGGAGTGGAGAAATATCTCTCAAGTACTCTCAAGGAAAAAGTCTTATTATTTATTTTTGTTGTGAAGGGAAAAGTAGGAAAATAGGTGTATGGGGTTAAGAGCCCCTCTACCCTCTTATTTATAACTTTCAATGGTGGGCCGGATACCCAATGGGCCTCATGGGCCTATTCATAACACTTCCCCTTATCCAAATAACATTGAATAAGAGGTTGATTCTTCAGGATCCGAGTTAGGATAACTGCCTTGTTAAATAAAGAACAGTTAATCTATAACTTCCCCTGTTTTAGGGATGTGTCTAGGGGTGGATACTTCAGGATCCAGAGTCAACGAGGTTGCCTCATCAAAACCTTGACTACAGAAAACCCTGTGGGAAAAACCAGTAGCCAAGGGAAAAGAGTACAACTCTAGAGTTGACTCCCCCTCATCTGACCAAGCTTCAGGCTTGCAGATTTTCTATGAATCTATACATCAGTCTCCTATGTATCTATGAGTTCATAGTCCTCTCATCCTGACCTAGTTTACATTTCCTCACTCTCCTCATCCCAATCCCATATACAAGTTTCTCAAAGATACTAGTAGGCAGAGATTTGGTAAGCAAATCCGCCAAGTTATTACATGATTGGATCTTCTATACCTCAATCTGCTTTTGCTTCTGAAGGTCGTGCATCCAGAAGAACTTGGGGGAGATATGCTTTGTCTTGTCGCCTTTGATGTAGCCGTCCTGTAGATAGGCTATGCATGCTGCATTATCTTCATGAAGAGGAGTAGGTGCAAGTACGCCGGTCATCAGGCCGGTACGGAGGTGAGGATGTGCTGGATCACAGAGCGTAGCCAGAAACTCTCTTTGTTTGCTTCATGGATCGCTAGCAGTTCTGAGTGAGTGGATGAGACGGTTGTCATGGTCTGCTTTACATATCTCAGGATATGGCAGTGCCGCCATATGTGAACATATATCCGGTCTGAGACTTCTCTGAATGAGGATCTGACCTGTAACCTGCGTCAGCATAACCAACTAAACCAGTTGATGCCCCTTTCTTGTAGAATAGACCTAAGTCTATGGACCCTTGGAGGTAGCGCAGAAGATGCTTAACTCCGGCCCAGTGCCGCTGTGTAGGTGCAGCACTATATCTGGCTAGTAAGTTGACTGCAAATGCTATGTCAGGGCGAGTGCAGTTAGCTAGGTAAAGGAGTGCACCGATAGCACTTAGATAAGGCACTTCAGGGCCTAGTACTTCCTCCCCCTCTTCCAGCGGCCGGAAGGGGTCTTTATGCACATCCAATGATTTGACGACCATTGGGGTGCTGAGGGGGTGGCACTTATCCATCTGAAACTTTTTCAATAAGTTCGATGTGTAAGTTGACTGATGTAATAGGATTCCATCATTAAGATGCTCTATTTGAAGACCTAAACAGAATTTTGACTTTCCGAGGTCTTTCATCTCGAATGTTTCTATCAGACTTCTAGAAATCTCGGCGATCTCTTCAGGAGATCCGATGAGGTTCAAATCATCTACATAGACGGCTATAATAACAAATCATGTTGCCTTTGCTCTTATGAAGATGCAAGGACAGACTGGGTCATTTGTAAATCCTTGTTTTGCAAGGAAGTCGCTCAGTCTGTTATACCACATCCTTCTGGATTGTTTTAGACCATACAATGATCTTTGCAGTTTCACAGAGTAGATGTCACGTTCTCTCTCCTTTAGTGCTGCGGGCAAAGAATAACCGTCAGGCAATCTCATATAGATGTCTCGGTCTAGGTTGCCATATAGGTATGCAGTAACGACGTCCATAAGCTGCATATCTAAACCCTCTTGGGCTGTTAAGCCAATGAGGAATCGGAAGGTGATCGCGTCCATGACCGGGGAGTATGTGGCTTCAAAATCCACCCCTGGACGTTGGGTAAAACCCTGCACAACAAGCCTTGCTTTGTAGCGAACGATCTCATTCTTATCATTTCGTTTTCTAACAAATACCCATTTATAACCCACATGTTTTACACCTTTTGGTGTCTGGACTATGGGTCCGAAGACCTTGCGTTTGGTGAGTGAATCCAACTCCACTCCTATTGCCGCTTTCCACTTTGGCCAATCATCTCTGCTTTGACATTCTGTCAGAGAGCGTGGTTCAATATCATCGTCGCAGTACGCGATGTTGATGGCAATATTACACGTAAATGTGTCATCTATGGTTGTGCTCTTTCTGTCCCAATACTCCCCAGTTCGTACATAGTGTATCGAAACTTCATTTTTCTCCCGGTTTTTCCTCTGTTTGAGAGTTTGTGAGAGATGGGGTAGTAGGGCTTATAGTAGCATCATGTGGTGGTATTTGTTTACCATTGCCAAGGGTCCTACTCTTTCGAGGGACTTGGTCCTTGGATCCAGGTGGTCATTGATCACTCCGTATTTTACACCTTTTTTTCTGCATGTTTGCATGCCATTTAGATCGCTCAAATCGTGTTTTTCACGTTTATTCGACAATATTGCAATGCTTTTCACGATTTGTTGTTTTTGCCGTATTTCAGGAGATTTGGAGCGATTTGGAGTGATTCTGAGATGCACCCACTCCAGAGTGTCACCGACGACTCTCTTGAGGGGTATTCTGCGATTGGAGAGGAGTGGAAGAAGAAAGAACGTCGTAGGAGCGACGAGGAGGCAAAAATACGAAGAATAGGCATTTTCAGCATGCCACTCGGCCGAGTGAAGGAGTCACTCAGCCGAGCATAGACAGCCCGCTCGGCTGGCCAGATCGGACACGCAACAGAGCTAATATCAGCGTGCACTCGGCCGAGCATCGCCAGACCACTCGGCCGAGCACCGAGTCATCCCTCGCTCGAGTGGAGCCAAGACGACGGCAACCAAAAATGTTGAACTCTCTGGAATCCGTCAATCAGCCCCAAAGACCGACTCGGCCGAGTGACAAACGCCGTCCGCCCGAGTGAAGAACGCCCATCGGCCGAGTGAAGAAAAGTCACTCGGCCGAGTGACTCCCGAGGAGACGACCCCCAAGACCCCCCAACTCTCTGGAATCCGTCAGGGTCTCTCACTCGGCCGAGTGACATTTGTCACTTGGCCGAGTGACAAATGTCACTCGACCGAGTGAGAGACCCTGACGGATTCCAGAGACCCTGACGGATTCGAGTGAGCCGCGCTGCCTGTAGCGTAAGTTGCGATTTTGAGGCTGCGCAGGGGCAGTTTCGTCACATTTTTTTGGGCGATTTTGGGGGGTATTTAACCCCAGTTTTTAACCTAGTTTAGAGAGCTTTTTCAGAATTTTTTGCAGCCTTTTTTAGATTACTTTTTAGGAATTAGATTTAGCTTTTAGGGAAGAGAGAAAAGTGTTAATTTGTTGGATGCTATTTTGTTCTTCATTGGTTTGTCTCTCTCCCTATTAAAAACTCCATTTTTATTGATATATTGAATATTTCTATGAATTCTATTGATTTTATTTGTGAATTTCTATTGAATTTCATTATGAATTGTGAGTAGTTTTATCATCTTAGGGCGTAGGGATGAAACCTACGAACCCTATTTCTAATTTGTGATGAATTGGTGAAATTATTGCTAGAATTGATTAGGGTTAGTTTGGGATTTCTATAATACAAATAGCTAGAGATTCATACCGATTGGGATTTGCAAGAGATTGGATCCCAACTCGATAGGAAGCCCTATAAATTCGAATTGGGTTGCAATTGAATCTCTCCGGAATCGGTTTGCAAGAGATTGGACCGAAACTAGGGTTTTCGATTGCAATTCCATACCGGTACCCGTTTGCAAGAGATTGGACGGGTAGGAACTATCCCAACCTAGGTCGTAGTTCGAGTTTGCACGAGAGTGGGCTCGAGATACGATTGAACGATGATGTTGTTCTTCACGCTAGTTTGCTTAGGTTAGGGTTTGCAAGAGATTGGACCCTACCCTAGGTTTGCTATAGACCAGCAATAGCGCGAGAGCGTGAGCTTGGTTCTACATTTAGTTGCAACTAGTTCACCCGAATTTCAAGTCTAGCAATTGTGAAACCTACGAATCACAATGATGAGATACGGCAAGTAACGGGGATTCCCTACCCCTAGGCGTCCTTATTAATTTGTTATTTCTTTATACAATTGAACGACTGTGACCGCTTTATAGCGAATATTTCTCGACCACTCTTATAGCCAGGTGGATTGAAGAAGACACTGTCATACGTCCTCCTCGTGTTCGATACCCGCTCGCCGCTACACCGTGCGCTTGCGGTAAGACTACAGTGTCGCCGTCCTGGGACGTGTATCCGGGGCGCGATCAAGTTTTTGGCGCCGTTGTCGGGGAGGCAATAGTGATTGATTCTACCTACCGAGCTATTTTTCTTTTTTGTTCTATTATTTCTATTTTTATTTTGTCCTTCTGTTGTGCTAACTATTTCTTTGACACTCTATTTTCCCTTGCATGTACACGAGATCCTCGGCGAACCCCAAAGAAATACTATACGATCCGGAGATCGAGCGTACATTGAGGAGGATCCGAGCGGAGAGGAGACCCGTTACGGAAGGGAATTTTATGACCCATCCTAAGACACCCGAAGAATTGGCGGAGCGAATGTCGAGGATTATTTCCATAAGAGATAGGCTTCGGCCTAAGACTTCCTCCACGACCTCATCCATAGCCATGCCGGAGTTGGCGGCCGACAAAAATTTCGAGTTGAAGACCGGATTGGTGGTTCTTATGCAACAAGATCCTTTTCATGGGAACTCCCATGAAAACCCTCATTACCACATCCAGCTCTTCCTATCAAAATGTGCCACCTTCCAAATGCCGGGCGTCTCCGTAGATGCTATCAGGCTGCGCCTCTTCCCCTTCACACTCAAGGACAAGGCCTTATATTGGTTGAGGACGCAAGCTGAAGGAATCTTCACCACTTGGGATGAATTGGCGAGTGCCTTCGTCGACAAATTTTACCCGCCCTCCAAGACGGTGAAGATAAGAAGTGCTCTCATGTCCTTCAAACAAGGACCACAGGAGACTCTCTATGAGGTGTGGGAGCGCTTCAAGGACTTGCAACATCAATGCCCCCATCATAGCATTGAGGATTGGGAGCTTGTCCACAGTTTCTACAATGGACTCCAACCGGGCACAAAACAGATTATTGATGCTACCGCCAACGGAGCCATTTTGTCAAAGACTCCCGATGAAGATACGGCCTTGCTAGAGGAGATGGCCTCCAACAACCAACAATGTGGGGACGAGCGAGGAAACTCTTCATCCTCCTTGAAGCCCACGAGTATTTATGAGGCCAAGGCCGTGGCAGAGCTTTCTAGCAAGTTTGAGTCTCTCCATAAGGTAGTGGAGAGGTTGGAGAAATTCATTACCGAGCCGCAAGAAGCCCCTACTACATCCGCACCGACAAACCATATGAGTGATTGGCAAGACCAATCCCAAGCCATGTATGTAGGAGGAGAGCAAGGAGAAGGAGCTTGGAGCAAATTCAATATGTTGCGAGGAATTCCAGATATTGGGCCAACCCGACCGCTAGAAACCATCCGGGTTTTTCTTATGCTAATAATGATGGTGCCTTGAACCCCCCGCCTCAACAACCTCCTCAAGCTCGGGCTCCACCACCACCACAACCGAATTATCAACCAAGGGGGCCACCGCAACAAAACTTTCCACAGAGGCAACAAGTGGGACCTTATAGGCCACCCAGGTATAATCAATGGTGGAGAAATCCCAACCCTCCGCAAGCTCAACCACGTCCGGATTTTGAAGCTAAGGTGGAGGAGTTTATGGCAGAGCAAAGAAAGGTTAACGCCACGTTGAAGGCGGGACATGATTCTCTCGCCACCGTCATCGCTCAAATTGGGGAGCAACTTGCCTTGCTCAATAGAAACAACCAACAATTGCCGGCTCAACCCGAGCCGAACACACGGGGCAACACCGGCCATATCAACGCGGTTGTTGCGGTTACTACAATAGGAGGGAAGGATACCACCCCCCATGACTCAAGTCAAGGAGCCCGTGGTGGAGATTCTACAAGAGAGCGAGCCGACAATTGAAGTTGAAAAAGAGAAGGAGCCGCAAGGAGAAGTGAAATCTAGAATGGAGGAGCTTATTGATGAGCGCCGATTTATGCCACCGGTGCCCTTCCCTCAACGGCTAGCTAGAGCCAAGATGGAGAAACGGCTAGCCAAGTTTCTCGAGTATTTGAGAGGGGTGAGCCTCAATATCCCCTTCCTCGACGCTATAGTGGAAATCCCATCCTACGACAAGTTCTTAAAGGACTTGATTACGGAAAGGAAGAGGAAGGAGAAGATCATGCTCGCGGAGGAAGGGACTTGGTTCACAAAGAGGGAAAAGGATCCCGCCAAATTTAAAGATCCAGGGAGTTTCCGGATTCCTTGCACTGTAGGCGGCGTCCCCCTACAAAAAGCATTGGTAGATTTGGGGGCTAGTGTTAGCCTCATGCCTCTCTCCATGTTCCGGAAGTTGAATACCGGCACGGATTTAAAGCCTACCGACATGCGGATTCAACTAGCAGACGGTCGGATTACAAGGCCGGTTGGGATCGCAGAGGACATCCCACTCCAAGTTCCGGCAGGCATATGTTTGCCATGCGATTTCGTGATAATGGACATCAAGGAGGAGGGCGATACATCGCTCATACTTGGACGCCCATTCCTCGCCACCGCCGGTATCATCGTCGATGTGCGGGAGGGGACTCTCACCTTGAACGTCGGTAACATCGAATTGGAGCTCCATATACCGAAGGCAATGAAGCACATGCCGTATCATGAGGAGCTAGATTACATGGACCTCCTCGACGAGGTCATCGAAGAGGCGATCCCCCACTCCATCGGTGCATCCCACGAAGATAGCTTCGAAGAAGGCCTAGATTTGGCCGAGGAAGAGAAGATGGATCACTCCCCCGATATCTCCATGGCGATTGATGATGGCGACGCTGATGTCGCAAGAATACGGGAGCTCTGCAAGCTCTCGAAGTTGAGGACTCCGAAGAAAGCTCCACCGATACGACGATCAGTGTCACCGACAAAGTCGAAGACCGGAACAAGCTCTAGCTTGGGGGAGCCACCCCCCCCCAACATTGTCCGTGACGAAGGGGCGCTGAGGAAGACCACACACCACCATGATCCAAATCCGAGTGGTCTTCCCGGCAAATTCGACGGGTGCATCTCAAATGCACCCAACATCCCGCGTTAAATTGAAAATTTAAAGGGGTCGAGCTCAAGACCTTAAACGAGCGCTTGTCGGGAGGCAACCCGATGGTTATCGCATTATTTCTATTTTAGTTTTTATTTTTGTTTTAGACTTTATTAGTGTTTTTGAGTCGTTTGCCCGAAAAATTGTGACAACGGGTCCTATTTTCTTTGATAGGAGGAGGAGGAAAGGATATCTATCATATGGAGGATGACCGAGGCGAAGAAGAGCGCTCCAGGAATGCGATCGAGGCTTAGGAGGAGGAAGAAACCACCTGGAGGAAGAAAAACAGAGAGTAGAGCCAAAACGGAGCCCCGAAGCAGGAAACAGAGCCTCACTCGGCCGAGCAAAGAAAGCTGTCCGCCCGAGTGGCGCACCAACGAGAGAAGTCTGCTGTACCCAACTCTCTGTCTTTTTTGTGATTTCAGTATAAATCGCCACTTGGCCGAGTATATTTCTTCACTCGGCCAAGTGAAACTGATACCCTCCTAGGGCAAGTGCTGTCGAGTAGCTTGTGCCACTCGGCCAAATGGACTTTCTCCACTCGGCCGAGTGTGGCAAAGACACTCGGCAGAGTCGTAAGTGGCGATGAGGTTTTTTAAAAATTTTCCGTTACGTCACTCGACCGAGTGACAGAGTCACTCGGCCGAGTCGTAACCACTCCTATATAAGGTGCTACGGGCTCGGCGTGATTTTCAAAATGCCCAAATCTCATTCTCGCCCGAGCCCGCGTGACCCTTCGAATCCCCTCGCCCGTAACGCACCCTCCCTCGCTCGATCCAAGCCGCCGCCGGCCCCGATCGTCGCACCACCATCGACGACCGCTCCGGCGACCACCCCCCCACTGCCGGCGACCACCCTCACCGCCGGCTGACCGTCAGCTATCTTGGGGGAGCTTAGGGGAGCTTTCGAACGCGCTATTGGCTTCGTGGAGGCGGCGTCTTCGCACTTATCTGCTGTTTTGATCTCGCGGCGTGTTCAGGTACCTTCGTTCCATTTTTTAGCACGCCGCATTTTCATTAGTTGGGTGAGCACTCGGGGCACACATGCCGCCCCGTACACGGCCACACACTCGGGGAGCTTCCGCCAAGCGAAAGCGGACGGATGAGCCCGGCCCCTACCACGCAAGGGAGGACTCCCCTCCACCTTGACCACCTCACCCCACACAGCCATTTCCAGCCGACCCCATCCATCCGCAGACACTTCCAGCCGATCCCATTCATGCACAGCCACCACCGGCTCCAGCCGTCGGTCCGCTGGGCATCACGTTCAGAGACGACGCACAGCGCGTCCGATTTGAGCGTATCGCCCAGCACCCGATAGTACCCTCCAGGTTCACTCATTTAGCATACCTAGACCGCCTGGGGGTACTTGAGGGGATGCTCACGTTGTACGACAACGTGGGTTGGCGAGATTTTTTATCTGTGTCGGCGGACACCTACGTCCGTCCGACACTCGAGGTACTTAGCTCGATCGCCCGAACCGATGAGGGATGCTCCTTTAGACTCATGGATCGAGAGTGTCAGATCACTCTCGATATGCTTAGAGCATTCTTTCAGTGGCCCGCAGTCCCCGTGCCCGACCGAGCCTACGCCCACACACACATCCCTCCGCCATCTTTCGATTCCCACGCCTTTTGGGCCAGGATCACAGGTTTACCACACGCCTTTGACCCTAGTAGGGCCAAGGCCTCAGCCATAGTCCACCCCTGCCTCCGCATAGCACAGCGCCTTATGACGACCGCCTTTCCAGCGAGGTACGAGCCTGGGACGATGTATACGCCTGAGCTCTATATGCTCTACGCGATGACTCGCCCCAGAGTTCTGGATAGGGATGGTGTTGCGATGGTCCCCGCATTTGATATTGACATCGCTAGCTGGTTTTTGGACCGCATCATAGTATCGGTGGGCGCTCGCTCCCTGATATGTTGCGACGGCCTGATCACCCTGCTAGCCCTGATGACCGGCGAGGACCTTCCGACCGACCTGCGTCGACCTTCGGGCCCCACTTCACTTTCGATAGACGTCATGGCCCGGATGAAGATGCTTTGTCCCCACGGCCAGCGGCACTGGGTATGGTTGCACGGTCCTTCCGGTGCTGACTACATGATCCTCCCGAGACCCGCTCGGACACACATAGGACTGGCACACGAGGACTGGCTTCCGACGATGGATCTCCTGATCCTCGCCGCCTACATGCTTGAGGCCGAGGAGGCTGAGCAGGCACCCCCTGCACCTGTAGACCCTGTGATCCCTCAGCCTGAGCCTGCACTTTCTGCCGCTCTCGACACCACTGTCCACACTTCTGCCGGTGTCGGGAGTACACTTGCTGAGTCGTCCTCCACTTCCACCACGTCTACCACCACCCCCACCACTGTTGTGACCCTGTCGGTTGAGCCCCTCACCTCTTTGCTACCCGAGCGTCCACCTTCTATTATTGAGAGCGGTGAGTCTTCCTTCGCTTCTGTCGTAGAGACCCTATCCACTTTGATCTCCGCTGGGGTCTCACCTTTTGTTCCCCACACTTCCTCCCCAGCGGTCGACCTTTCTGTCTCCACGGCAGCTGTCCTATCCGAGAGTGTCGTGACGTCTGTTCCCACGTCTGTGTCACTGACCTCTCCTGCTGCCTCGTCACCGATTTTGTCTTCCACTTCCACTGCTGCTGCTTCCACCTCACACCAGCATGCGTCCCAGCCTCGCACTGAGGCTGGGCATCCACTAGTGAGCACAGCCCCCTTTCCACACATGCCTACTGGCCCGATTGTTTACACCGCCCGTGTCCGACAGCCCCGACCTGCTCAGCCTAGACCTGTCCGTCCCTCCGCTCCACCACCCCCTGACGCCTTAGTTCAGAGCATTTGTGCTCTTGAGGGGGCGGTGAGTGGACTCAGGGGCGATTTTAGGGCCCTCTCTGCCACAGTCACCGCCATGCTGCACCGCCTCGAGCTACTTCCCGGCATTCACTTTTGCCTGACCCAGATTCTCGAGCGACTGCCACGACCACCACCACCCACCCAGCAGACTGTTACCCAGCCACCACCACCACCACCTCCGCCTCAGGACGGAGATGGCGCAGCACTACCAGCTTAGGCACACCCTTGATGCCATTGATATTTTTTGCCGTTATGCTGCCCATTCTCTGCTTGGTTCTGATGATTTTTGCCCACCCCTCCACCCCTCCCTATTTTTGTCCCCGTTTTGATCATATCATTCTATAACCTTTTTCGGGAGTGCGGGAGAGTATTTTTGGTGACACACACATATCTGCATCACTCTTATCCTTGCATGCATCACATCCGCATCATATTTTTATTTTGTTATTTTTATTTCTTTTTATCATGCATGCACCCACCCCCCACCCATTACACGTCTCTCGGTGTGCCACACTTCGCACATTGAGGACACTGTGCACTTTAGCTTGGGGGAGTGAGTTCTCACGCTTTTTGCTTTTGTCACCTTTATTTTTAGTTTTTTCACCTTTTTCCACTTTTGCACCCATTTTCATCACTTTTTCATTTTTTAACCATGCATCACGTTTTTCTTATTTTCTTTGTGTGCTGCATTGTAAATAGTTTTTATTTTCTTTTGTCTTTATTTCTTTCATCTTTTGCTAGAGATGACTTTTCTGTGATGATGATGACGTGGTGTTAGCTTTTCTCTATATGCATGCTATATTTGTCGTGTCATAGCTTTTTATTTCTGATATCATAGGCTATGCTCTGCTTTGCATTTAGAAATAGTAACCCACTCTCTTTTGCTGTATGAAAATGGATGAAATTCTATTATTAGCTGATGTCTGATGATTCATATGTATGCTATCGTAGAAAACACACCAAGATTCACGCATTGATTGCTTATATCTGGAGTACTGCTTTCTTTTCTCATATCACTTCTTATTGCATGATTTGTACGCTTCACTTCAGTTTGATTGAATGTTTGCTAGCTTTGATAAATCTGGATTAGTTTACTTTTTGAGATCAAACTGAGTAGATTAGATTACCCTGCTGAAGTTGTCATGCACGTCCTATAGAGTGAACTGAGAGATACTATTATTTCTTTCTCCACATATCTTGAACATAATTTCTCTATTTTATATTCATTGGTGAATCTCCCCTTAGCGATTCTATTATTGGCATTCCCCCGTTATTAAATCACATGCTCCAAATTCCCCCAAAAAAAATACTTGTATATCTTTCTCTTTGATTTGGGATCATTTTTGTAAATATGCTGTTATTCAAAAAAAGAGAGAGAGAGAAAGAAAAAGAAAAGAAAAAGAATTGAGAAAAAAAAGAAAAAGAGAAGAGAAAAGAAGTTCAAAAAAGATCCCATCTCATACACTTTCTCTCTTTCTTCCCTCTTTTTGTTTTTTGTTTTCTCTTTTACTTTTGGAGCTACAAAAGGAAACGGGGATGTAAATATTGTTTTGTATATGCCATCACGCTTATAGATAAGCTTAGGGGGAGAGAATCCAATGATGTGTGAGAGAGTGACTACCTGACGGTGTATGACAACCTAGGCTAAGTAATATTTTATACTCGGTGAGATTGCTAAAGTTTCACGAAATCCAGAAATCTACGCTTAGCATTCATTTCATGAAAACCACACTTTTTCTATTCTTACTACTCTATCGTGTGATATCTCTTATACTCCTTATAGAAAGCATTCAATTGAAAAGTGTGTGATCTACGATATTGTATACCGCTTTAGATGCTTCAGACGATGTTAATCTTAGAATTATTCCATTTTTCATGCTATATTGATATTCTTGGGTTTTCTATTTCAAATGCACCATTATACTATGATATCAAAATAAAAGTCTTTGACATGTGTTTTATATTCGATGCATGCTATATGAGTAAGCAAAACCCACGTCCTGAGAAAAACGATCTAGCAACTTCCCTCTTCGTTTTCTTCTTTGTTTTTCATTTTTCATTTTCCATTTCTCCATCGTTTTCTTTATCTTTATCCACCGGGTTCGCTTTTTACTCATCTTCGTCGAGGACGAGTAAGAGGTAAGCTTGGGGGATTTTGATCACTCCGTATTTTACACCTTTTTTTCTGCATGTTTGCATGCCATTTAGATCGCTCAAATCGTATTTTTCGCGTTTATTCGACAATATTGCGATGCTTTTCACGATTTGTTGTTTTTGTTGTATTTCAGGAGATTTGGAGCGATTTGACAGCCCAGGCCTGAACCTGAGCCCAGGCGCCTGGGCGCCCTGGCCCTGGCAGGGCCCGGGCGCCCGGGCCTGGCCCTGGGCCGGGTGCCCAGGCCCAGGCGGGTCCTGGCACTAACGGGTCTGGCCAGGAGCCAGGCCAGACCCAGTCTGGTCCGGGTCTGCCTGGTTTGGCCTGGTTTGACCCAATGAGCTGTTTTGGGCATAAGTTGGGCATTTGGCGTCCGATTTGGACGCCGTTCGAACCTGGGTTTAGACCGGGACATTCCCGTCTTACCCGTGAGCTTTTTCTTACGTTTATATAATTAAATATTGTCTTAAACTATTTAAAACACATTTAATCTCTTTTGCATCAAATGCAAAATAGTCCCTATCTAAGCTTAAATTATCATTTGCATCATATACAAATGATCCGAGGGCATATTCCTCTACAAGTTCAGCCATTAGCGGGCATGAAAGCAAATCAGAGTACTTCGTGAACTTCCTCTCACGGTATTGTTGCATAAGGATCATGTCCTTCTCGTGGAAAGACGTGAACGTCTTTTCCAGCAACATTTTCTCCGTCACTGTTTCACCACACAACTTCAGGCGTGAGGTGATACAGAAGAGTGCTGAGTTGTACTCCGCTACGGATTTGTAATCCTGTATGCGGAGGTGAGTCCACTCGTACTGCGCACGGGGGAGTATGACATCTCTCTGATGTCTGTACCTCTCCTCAAGTGCGTCCCACGGCTCGTAAGGATCCTTTACAGTGAGGTACTCGTCCTTAGGGTCGAGTCTAAATGTTTCCTGATATAGATAATGGCTTTCGCCTTTAGTATATCGGAAACTTCCTCTGTATGAGGTGCTTCTTTAGAAGCATCCTTGTCGGCTGGGGCAGTACTTGTTGTTGCCTTCTCAGTTGGTGTGAGACTGAACCCATGAGATCACAGATGGAACTTCATGTCCAACTGCCAACTCAAGTAGTTCGACCCATCGGCCTTCAGGACCGAAAAGTCGACATTCGCAAGTTTGGCCATTGAATAATCTAGCAATATAAAAACAACATGGATTATTAAACTGTAAAAATAATTAGACATCCACGCATGTATTTTTACCATATTCATAAAGGAAATTAACATTCATGCATGCTTTTCATCATTTTCATATCGTGAATTATTAAAGAAAAACTTAACATCCACGCATGCTTTTTAACAGTTTCATAACGTGAATAATTAAAAGAGATTAACATCCACGCATGCTTTTTCACAATTTCATTGTAACATTAACATAGCATGAAAATAGTTAACATACACGCATTTAATGTATAAGCAATGAAAATAACTTAGGACTATGGGGATCAGCCAGCCGACATCAAAATGAAAAAGACAGTCTGAAATTACATCAAAAAATTGCATGAAAGAATAATTACAACTCGGGAACTTCAGAGAGAAGCCTCTTTCTTCTTTGTGCATATGCCTTCAGCTCCTTTTTGGTGTCCTCCGGTCTTCTTTTTACATATATTTCCTCACTTACAAATTTCTCTCAAAAAGAAAAAATTGCAGAAAAGAAAAAATGTCGGAAACCTGGCTGATCCCTAAAAACCTAGCATAATCGCAGATCCACACAGATAATATAAAAAAAACTATACAACCACGCAGATAATCATATCACAGGCATGAAAAGATTAATTAAATAATCTAAATAGTGTGTGACGTGCTAAAATTTTTTTTTGAAAAACTTTTTACATTTGATCCATATTTTTAATGTTTTATTTTCCGCTTTAACCCTTTTAAAGATTTCTTTGATTATTTTGGGCTTTAGGGGCCAAAAATAAAAAAGGAAAAATTATTTGTGTAAATGGGCTAATTTTCAGGATTTTTGGGCCATGAAAACAACCCATTAGGGTTAATTGGGCCTCCCCCGAAAAAATGGCCCGTTTAGGGCTAGGGTTTCTGAAAAAACCCTAAGGGTCGCGGCGCGCCGCCGCTACGGCGGGCCGCGGCAGTAAGGTCGCGGCCTGAGGCCGCGACATCGTGGCCGCGGTGACAGGCAGCGGCTGTAGTCCATGGCCAAAGGCCGTGGCTGCTGGCCGCTGCATCAGGCTGCGGCCGCCGCGGCCAATGGTTACCGCCGGCGGCTCTCGTAGAGCGCCGCCGTTTCGCCCTTTAGGCGTGCGGGGTATGGATCAAGGTTGGGGGTAAAAAAACTGATTTTTCTAGCATTTAGATCTCTTAAAAAACTAATTTTTATTGTTTTTAGACATGCGGATCTAAATAAAAAATGATTTTTACCGTGTTTTCAAACTTTTTGATCTTAAAACATGCAGATCTACGTGAAAACGCAAGTTTAGATCTAAAAAGTTTTGATATTTACCTCTAGATTTGACGAGGGAATCTAGACGACGGTTGGTGAAGGATGCCCTTTTCGCTCCCCGTTGAGAAGATTACGATCTTCTTAGACTGATCGGTTGATGGATCTCCTTCCTCGCGCGTCGCCGCCTTTTCCAACGAGCGTGATCGTGCTGATAACGTGTTGTGAAGGGAAAAGTAGGGAAATAGGTGTATGGGGTTAAGAGTCCCTCTACCCTCTTATTTATAACTTTCAATGGTGGGCCGGATACCCAATGGGCCTCATGGGCCTATTCATAACAATTTTATTTTTAATGGAGATACTTTCATAATTGGTTTTTACTCCATAAGTGAGATATGGAGATTCACCCTTCTGAAGAATCTTCGTATTCTTCAGATCATGTTCATGTGATTGCGATATGATGGAGTGTATCATCACCGATCCTGGGTGTCTAAACCACTCATTACAAAGTATAAACTTTTTCGAGTTCAGGCACATTTGAGTGCTCCGTTAATTTTGGTCTATTCTGTGAATTTCGTATGGTATGGACCTTTTGAAGGTACATTCAAACGCTCAAGTATGATCATCAGGGCATTAATTATCTTGAGTCGTTATATACGAATATTCAGTATTTATTTATTTTGTTAGTTTCATTATGGATTTCGTATCAACGAATATCCTTGAAACTTTTCTTTTTCCATATTTTCTGAGAGTACTATGCATTCTCACATTTTGTTCAGGAGTTTGCATACTTGCATTGTTTGATCCTCAATAAAGACATCCCAAGATAGTACTTCAGGACTATCGTTAAAGTGGGGTGCTTTTGATGGCATGTGTCATAAGTGATCATGTGGATGGTTTAATTATCCACAATTTGTTTGACAAGTTCAATAATTCAAACTTGTTGCAAGTATAATCATTGCAAAAATACGTCAATGAACCATTTTATATCAAAATATAGCATGTAAGAAAAACTTTGGATACAATTTATTTCAGTGCGTAGAAGTATATGTATTTAATTGCAATCTAAAAATATTCCTGACGATTTTATTTTGGCAACTAGTCAAGCAAAATATTGTTTTCAAAATTTTTATGTGCTCGAAGAATAGTTAAGCATACAATAGCTAGATTTATATCAGTTTTTGTATTTAGACTTGCTTTATATAAATCTTGCAATTGTTTTGGCATATTATACTTTAATGACATATATAGGTCTTGCCAGTCCTTACGGGACTTGGTTAGCCATTGCTAGTTCTTATCAAGATATACTTTGTTTTTGCTTATCTTTTTTTGTTCATTGTAATTTCTGTGCACCACATGTTTCTATTTTACGTTTTAATAACTTTTTCGAAAAGAAGAAACATTGGCCTTATTTAGGAGACATATACAAAAGTGTGAGATTCCTATGTTTCTATCTTCAAATTTTTTTAGAAGATACATTAGCCCCACTAAGGAGAAGAAACATGGTTTAGGGGCCAAATGCAAGGGTATGATTTTCATTCATTATTATATGTTTCTCACTTATTCTGTTAAGTCATGACTTCAGGCGTGTATCTGTCAAGTCACGACTTCAGGCGTGATCTTATTATTTATTATTTTTCATGACAAAATTATTACTCAGGGCTAGATTTAAAAATCATGCCCCGTGAGGTGAGATCACTTAGCAATGATATGTCGTCCTTTTGTTGTTTATATTGGGCTGTTATTAGACAATAAATCTTGTAGGATCACTTTACCGCGGGGTGCTCATCTTTTAAGACTTTTGTCTAGGAGATGATAATAATGCTTTTGGCATTTATCCCTTTGCATTCATTTATTTGTTTATAAGGGAAGAATGGTATTGACATTTCAGTTGAACTTCAGGTCCAATTGCCAATAATAATTATTCAAAAATTTGAAAACAATTATTGCGACATGGGCCATTATACATAATTAGTTATAAGAATAATTGCATGAGTTGATTTAAAACTATAAATTACATTATGCAAAAGAAATTATAAAATGAATAGGCTAATTTTGTGAATCGGCCAGTCTCCACAAAAAATAATGTCCAAAGTTTAAATTATACAGTTCCTTTTACATAAATGAAAAAGAAAGAATACAACTCTGGAAACCTCGTGGGTACCATAAGAATGCTTCTTCGTCAAAGGTGGCATCCGTCTCCATGGAAATGGCCATTGGTCTTGGGCATTACATAATATTTCTCACTACAATTTCTCTCAAAAAAAGAAAAAATGCAGGAAAATAAATGTGGGATTTAAAAGGCCAATATCCAAAACCACAATATAGACATTCATGTAAATTTGTGCTCAGAAACATGTTCATCACATTTATTCTCATATCACAGTCATCACCGATTCACATGATAAATTAATTTACAAATTTTGTGCTTAACAATTATTTGGACCACAGGACGATGTTATACACAATTAGGTTAGGTAACTAACGACAGAGCGGTCACAGTATATTCATAATTATTAGGGTAATGCTCTCAGAAATAAGTATAAAATTTATCCTAAAATTTATGACAGATATTTGTGATATAAAGCATATTAATATGATACTCAAAACATGCACCATTAATCAATAATTTGATGTAAATAAATTATGTGCATGTGGTCAATTCAAATAAAGCTGAACTATGCACTCAAGTAATTTATTTATATGGAAAAAAAATTCTTGTTTTACCCCCCCTTTTATCCCCCAATTTTTCCTTATTTTTCCTCTTATTTTTCTCTTATTTTCCCCCATTTATTCCTCTATTTCCCATATTTATATTTATTTTTATTTTTTTCATTCCATTTATCCCCTTCTTCTAGTTTTTCTTTTTTTTGTGTTTGGGGCTTGTTTGCGGCTTAGGCCCGCAACAGAGTTGAGGGCTTCAGGCTGCTCTGCTCTTTTATTTTTTTTTGGTTTTGGCCTTCGGGCCGCAGCCCACAGGCTGCGGCTGCAGGTTTCGGCCTGCAGCCTCTTTTTCCACCCTTTTTGGTGGTGGTCTGAGGTCCGCAGCAGAGCTGTGAGCTTCGATTCGGTGGAATTTTTTTGACTGCTTCCTTTGGCATCGGCAAACTGCTGTCATGCGGTGGTGTTCGTAGGGGGTGTCATCATCGTAGCGACGGCAGAGGGGTGCAACAGTTAGGCGTCAGCGACGAGAAAATTTTTTTAATATTATTTTTTGTTGATTGAAACCCTAGGTTAGGGTTTTTCTACCACCGGTGGCAGCGGCGTGCCCCCGCCGCTAGCAGCAAACTGTGGGTGTTGAGGAGGGGGGACTTGTTACCTGCGGCGTGTGCCGTCGGCCGATCGGCTAGGATCGTGCCTCTTTTTTTCTCTAATTGATTACAGACGAAGGGCTGGCGACGACGGCCGTAGGTCACCGTCCTCTCCCGGGGGGGTAGGTCACCGTCCTCTCCGCCGGAGGCCGCCGCCCACACCTAAAGGAAAAAATTGTGTTTTTGTTTTCGTTTCGATTTAGGACATCAATATATCATGATCATGATAAAAAGTTGAGGCATTTTAGATATACCTCAAAGATCAAAGAAGACGACGAGCGTGTGTGATGGTCGACGTCTGCGCGAGAGAAATCCACCGTCTCCTTCGGAGTTTTCGCAATGTATGGGCCTCCAATCTCAGGAAGAGCCTACTGATAACGTATTGTGAATGTAGTTTCTGGGAGAGTTCACGTGCCTTTATTTATAGGGGATGGTGAGAGTTCATACATAGATATGATACAATCTTTAAATGAATACAAACTCCTTATTTATACAAGATGCTCCTTATCCATACAAGATAATTTATTCATAACTTAAAAACTTTTTTGCTCAAAACATATTTTGAACCTTTTAAAAGAAAAGTTACTAATGCCTAGATTATTTTTAAACAATATGTTTCATTTTTGTAACTGGACTATCTCTCTAGCTCCTTCAATGTTCAATAAAATTTACATTTTAAAAAAATATTTATATGTTAGAAGAGGATTAACCATGGCAAATAGCCATGGTACTATATTTATAAAACTCTCATGTTAAGTTGGGAGTCCAAGGGCCTCCCCACTAACTTAGTGGGGAGTAATGGAGAGTGATGAGGGGAGGGAGGCCAAAGGCCTCCCTCAACTCACAACACTCCCCCTCATCTCTCCATTACCTTGGGTTAAGCATATGAATACTTTAAGATTCAGTATGCCAATGGGGTGGATACTTCTGGATCCAGAGCCACTGTGGTTGCCTCGTTAAAACCTTAGCTGTGGAAACCCCAGTGGGAAAAACCAGCATCTTAAGGGAAAAGAGTACAACTATCGAGGGACTCCCCCTGATCTATACAAGCTTCAGGCTTGCAGATCTCCTATGTATCTATACAATCATCTCCTATTCGTCTATACATCCATCATGTTCTGAAAGAAAATACAATTATCACTCATCTGTATAAGTTTCACTCATCTAGCGGCTATTGGAAGGCAGAGTCACTCTGGAGTGTAATGCTCTTCGAAGTTGGTAGATGACTCCACTAAAGTATTCTTTGAATCAGTCTTCAGTGTGTCTGCAAGGTACTGCTAGACCTGGCTGGGCGTTTTCAATACTTGCTTCGTGGATGATGAGCTTCTCAGAAGATGTAGACATTGGATGATGATGTGTATATATTTAGGAGGTGGCTGGCCTATTGTGTTTCAGTCATCGCGATGATCTTTAAACCTGCATATGCAATATATATTCTTTGACCCTTGGAAGTTGCGCAGAAGCAGCCTATCCTTGGTCTAGTGTTGCTCTCCAGGACAACAATGTATCTGGTTAACAACTTTACTGGAGACGTTCTATCAAACATACGTGCAGTTGGCCAGATAATACACTAGAGCTAGGCTCTTCGGGATCTAGGATGTCCCCCCCCCTCTTCCAGCTACTGGAAGGTGTCATAAATAAGCATCCATTTTTAATAGGTTGCAAAATGACATCATTCTTCGTAAACTCCAGGTGTATGAAGAATATGAAAGGGTTCCACCACGAAGGTGTTTAATATGTACGCCGAGACATCTTCGGCATGATTAATAATAGTTCATCTTCACGATGATTAATGTCATCTTCAGGATGATGGTTCATCTCCAGGATGATAGTTCATCTTCAGGATGATTAATGTCATCTTCAGGATGATGGTTCATCTCCAGGATGATAGTTCATCTTCAGGATGATTAATGTCATCTTCAGGATGATGGTTCATCTTCAGGATGATAGTTCATCTTCAGGATGATTAATGTCATCTTCAGGATGATAGTTCATCTTCAGGATGATCGTTATACCTATGTTTTTCATTTCCAAGGTATGCTTTAAAGCTATCTGAAAACTCAATGGTCTCTGCTGGAGATCCTATTAGCTTTAAGTCGACCATATGTAAGGCAAATATAACAAATCCTGTCAACGATCTTTCGAAAAAGATACAAGGGCAAAATATTGCTTAAGATCAACTAATGATCTTTGTAGCCTTTATGGAGAAGACGTTTCTACGTTTCTCTTTCATCTCTGGAGGTAGAGTATAACCTTCTGGAAGTTTTATATAGATCTCTATATCTATATTGCCGTATATATATGCAGTCACAACGTCCATGAGCTGCATGTATTGGCTTTTGCAGAGAAGTGTAGGCTTTAGTAGGAAAATGATCACATTTCCTTCATTTAAATTTCTTATGAAATCGAACTTATATTCCATAGGTTTTACACATTTAGGTGTATGGACCACAGGTCCAAAGATTTTGCTTTTCAAGAGTGAGTCCAGCTCTACTCTTATTGCCTCGTCCCACTTTGGCCATTCTATGCGTTTACGCTATAGAAAAGTGGGTAGACGTCATTGTCGTATTCAGCGACGTGAACGGCAATAGCGAAAGCAAAACCGTCGTCGACGACTGTGCTATATCTGTCCAGTACCTCTCCAGTACGTACGTAATATAATGATGTTTCTCCTGTTGTTTCCTCTGCAGGGGAAATTAGGAGGGGAGAGGTTGCTGGTCTGAGCTCAGCATCCTATGGTTGGATCATTTTGATATATCCAGGAATCTTCCTCTTTTAAGGAATTTTATATTTTGAACCTGGCAGGCGTCCTCTTTTCAATTGAGGTACATCCAATTCTGCTGCCGGTGGATTGCATCCATCTTTGGGAATGTCAATCCTAGCTGGCGTGTTGGCAACAGGGACGTGTGAACGAACAATCTTCTGGTTGTCCGCAAATTTATCCGACAATTGATGTACTTTAGTCTGAATGTGAAGGGTCTTCTGGATCTCATCTTCACACAGAAAAAGTATGCGGATCATAACGAGATTAGGACTTTTGTGTCCATGATATGGTCTCAAAAGCTTCAGGCTTCTTTAGACTGCGTGCCTATTTCAATGAGATTTTTCTGATCAAATTCACATTTATCAAGACTTGGTGGTAAACCATAAGCAAGCAGCATCAGCAATAAGATATGGCAACAAGCGGGCCGTATCGTGATAAGCGATGCGGAATGCAGTGTGATGGTCCCTAAAAATCAACAGGCAACTGCGATTTTACAATGGACGTGACATCCATTGGAGTCTCTTTACCAGAGACTCTGATAACCCATTCTGAGTATGAACATGCTACAGGATGTTCAATTTCAATGCCAGTTGCTTGGCAGAAGTCTTTAAAGATATATGTAGTGAATTCACCCACATTATAAGCTTTGAGAAAGCTATGTTGCGAGTGAATAAAAAGCACACATAAGACCATCTAGTAGATGCATCAGTCAGTACAATGAAGTACCGAAAATTGGCCACTTGCGGGGTGAATAGGCCCGTAAAGGTCACAATGTATTCTCTCAATGAAGCCAGGAGACACTCATCCCACATTCAGGAGGGAAGGTCTCTGTCAAAGTATGCCCTTACGACAAAGGAAACTCAATCTTTTGAAGAATCTTCAGGTTCTCCAATGGATTCATTTGATGATGCGTCCATCATCGCTGATCCAAGATGACTAAGTCAATTTTGCCAGAGTTAAAAACTATGGCAATGAAAGGCACTTCTGGTGCTCAGTCAAGTTGGCTTTCTATAGGATGAATATCTGTAATTATAGGGGCCCGACGGGGGTCCAATGAAATCGTAAGTAGATGGGCTTTTGGCCATCCTCATTACGAGTTACATATTGATATTCAATATTTATTATCCACAGTTTTCAAGTTATGTTCGTTTAAACGAAATATCCTTGAAACTTGGAAAATTCCTATATGTTTAAGGGGAGAAGTTTGCATCTTATAGTCTCGTTGTATGTGGGAGCAATATTAATGCTACACCAGTGCAACGATGCACTGTCCATAATATTAACTACTTCATCTATAAGCAAAACGAAATTTTATTTAAGTCAATGAAAAAGACATTCAAAATAAAAGTTCGTACTTAAGCAAATTAAAGATGAAGCAACATTGAATTTTAAATGCATAGATAAAAGATGAAGCTTAATCGAGCAGGTCGTCGTTCTCAAAGTCTTTTGCAGTGAACATCGTCGGTGGCTGAACAGCCGCCAAGTTTGTTTTAGGCAGAGGCTTCTGGCTCGCCTGATATAGTGCCTGGAGGGGGCGAGGAGTGCGGCAGATTCTGGACCAATTGCCAATCATGTCGCATCTATGTCATTTATCCTCCCAGTTCTTCTTAGGAAGTGACACTAGGTCAGTGTTCTTTTGCGTCCATGTGAAGTTACTCTTTCCTGTATTGTTGTTATTGGACGAGGGTGCTGCTCCTCGTTCATTCTTCATCACAGCTTTCCCTTTGTTATTATTTGCCTTTTTCTTGTTTTTCCACTTCTGGGGAGAAACATGGTGGGCTTCAGGGATAGGTGCAGTGCCAGCTGGACGTAAATTATGAGGGGCTAGCAGTAAATCTTGATTCTGCTCTGCCCTAAGTAGGCATGAGATCAGATCAGAGATTTTCGTGAAGTTACGTTCACGATACTGCTGCATGAGGATTGCATCTTTCTCGTGAAACGAGGTAAATGTCTTGTCCAACATGTGTTGTTCTGTCACTTCTTCACCGCACAACTTCAGGCGTGAGGTGATATTATGAAGTGCAGAGTTATACTCAGCGACGGACTTATAGTCCTGAAGTCTGAGGTTTTCCCACTCATAACTGGCAAACGGTAATATTACATCAATTTGATGTTTATACCGTGCCTCCAGCGCTGTCCACAGCTCCATTGGGTCCTCTACAGTTAGATATTCGGCCTTTAAGGTCCGATCTATATGTCTCCTAATATAGATAATGGCTTTCGCCTTATCCACATCAGAGACGGTGGTAGGAGTTCTGCTAGATGATTGTTCCGCTTCTGGGGCCTTACTAGCAGAAGCATCGGTCGCTGCTGGGACCGATGAAGGAGCCAAAATTGAGCCAAGGAGGGCCATCGAACGCAAGTGGAACTTCAGGTCCACTCGCCAACTCAGGTAATTATTTAATGCAGCATCAAGAACTTCGAAATCGACGCTTGCCAATTTTACCATTTATCTATGCAATTTAAAATAAGCATGAATTAATTAAAGTGTAAATTCATGCATAAACAATAAAATAAGTAAAATGTGGGGATCGGCCAGATACCCAAAGACATACAAAGTCCAAAGTCCGAATATACAGTCCATAAATAAAAGAAAAATACAACTTGGAAACCCAGAAGGGTCCCTATATTTTCCAATTTTCGCCTCCGTCTTCATTTATCGGTACACCGGTCTTTGGCATTAATACATTTAATCCTCACTTACAAATTCTCTCAAAAAGAAAATAAAATTACAAGGAATTTAAAAAGGGTATCAAAATGGCGGATCCCAAAAATCACATTTTAGCTTATATTAACACCAACGCAGTTTATAATATGCTACAGGCACAAAATAAGCAACCATGCAGTTTATATAACACATGCATATATAATATGGAAAAAGAGACTATAAAATATAATAATCTCTCGGACCACGAGGAGACGTCATACACCGTTAGGTTAGTTGACTAACGGCAGAGCGGTCGCAGGATCCTTAAGATAATTATATTTTTTAAAAAATCCTAATATTCCATAATTTAATAATAATGCAATAGTGTTATGAATTTAGCAATAAGAAAGGCTGGGCGACAGGCACATGAGAAGGAAAAATAAATTAATAATTTGAATGGGACTGCAGGCCCATAAAAATTAATCATATGTAATATTTTATTTATATTTGGGTATTTGCCAAAAATTAACAAATTAATTATTGCAATAGGATTTACATGGCTTCTGGCCCTAATACGTCAAATTAACATTTGGGCTGCAGGCCCTGTGTCAAAATATTAATTAACACTTTAAAGATTGCAATAAGAATTACTAGGCTTCGGGCCCGTTTTTGATAGGCAAACATAATTATTAGGTAAATGTGGCTGCAGGCCCATAGAATTTATAAACAAGGTTACAAATAGGCTCCAGGCCCAAATAAACAGGCTATCAAATTTATTAAAATTTTGGGCTTCTGGCCCATAGACTGTTATGATCAAAAAATTTAATTTAGGGAAATATTAACATAAGTCCTAAATCAAAATTTAAGTTTTTTTTTGTTAGTGTATATGAAGAGTCCACAATAACCCAAAATCCATACAGAGCCCATCTCGACAGAATATCTCCGACAATGGGAGGCCACCCCGACAGGGGGTGACACAGCGACATGCCCCCCACGTTTACGAGTTTGTATATTTATTAACATTTTCTAGCAAACTCGTTAATAAATATTGTGTTGCTAGCAAAATGCCTAATGTGAGTAGCTGCACTCTGTCATTATTGTCAATGTTATATGGTTCAAAGAAAACCGCTAGGCTCTCCTCAACGTTCACATCAAAGAATATTATTTTATTATTTGAAACGTTCACATCAAAGAGCCCCCGACAGGAAGGGCGGCACAGACGAACGACTGGACGGAGCCCTCCGACAGGGGGTGACGCATACAAACGCCGGGAAGGCCCCCCTTAAAGGGGGGGCGCGGCAGATAACCACCCCCGACTGGGGGGTGGCGCGTCAGAGGATGCCCCCCGACTGGGGGGGTTCAGTACCCCGTCAATTCTCACTAAAATCCCCAATAGAAATGATATCCCATGAGTATTTTCATATGATATTTCTCTATTACGAGACCCTTCAGAATTTTTAGATACTTTTGTACCTTCCAGCATGTTTGTTTTAGATGCAGATGAGTTTAGGCTTGGGTGGATAAAAGGTGTTTCTAAACCCACCCAATTTTTTTTTTGACGCAATTCTTAAAACCCCCACCCAAATTCCGATAGAATTTTAAATGGTTATCTGAGGTTCAGCATGTTCATCAGGCGTGGAAATTTGGGGATAAAACGTGTTGTTTTAGATTGTTTCTCACCTCAAGAGGTGTATGTATTTGATATTTATCAAAATTGGATATATATTATGCATAATCCATATCTACGAGCCAAGGAATATACCTCTAGATCAATGATCTAGGTAAGAACCAATAGAATCCGTAGATAGAAAAATAATATCTCCGCTCATGCAACGCCTTGCACGTAATCAATCGATTGTCGTCGCAACTTTGCCGCAACAAACAAGATTCCTTCGCTAGTAGGAGATTAATTTTGAGGGGATACGGGAGAAAAAGCTCAAAAGAATGAGAGCTTCGGTGCTGATAACGTGTTAGAAGAGGATTAACCATGGCAAATAGCCATGGTACTATATTTATAAAACTCTCATGTTAAGTTGGGAGTCCAAGGGCATCCCCACTAACTTAGTGGGGAGTAATGTAGAGTGATGAGGGGAGGGAGGCCAAAGACCTCCCTCAACTCACAACATTATACAGTTTTTATTATTTATTAAAATTTTAAAATCACAACACAATTAGACGTTGTTAGATATTTTCCCAAAGAAAATGAATTTTTTTTGATATGTTTTCTTACAATTTAGCTTATACATGTTTAGTTATCTATGTACCATATTTTTTGGTAGGAAAAAAAATTAAATATATGAGAGAGAGAGAGGGGCAACCCGGAGAGAGAGAGGTAGAGAGAGAAGGAATCCGCTCGTGATAGGGGGGCGATGGGAAGCAGCGAATGCGTCAAAGCGAGGTGTTGTTTGGACGTGGGCAAAACGGAGAGGCGATGGGGGGTGTTTAATGTGTGGTTTTTGAGAGAGGGGGTTCAAAGTAATTGTTCGTGGCGAGCTGTGAATGCGTACAAAAGGGTTGCTCACGGGGAGGAATTTCTCCGTCACCTTTCTGCCTGCCCTGTCATCCGCACACGTGTCAGTCATTCTCTTGGTTATTATTACTCTTCTTTTTAAATAAAAATACAGCATTGAAAATTAAAATTGTTGTGGCCACAGATTGTTTGATGAAGGTAAGATACCGATAGATTTGGATCCTTTAGGGCATGAGAATTGAAGAGACTGCATCTCTTCGCACTCATTCATGAAACCTAGAAAACAGATGATGACATAACTAAAGATATTGACACCATTCTTAAGTGCACTCTCAAAAAGTCCGATGTCTAACCTTTTTTCGTTGATTGACACCATTCTTAATCTTCATATTTTATAATCACAATATATCTAATATCCAATGAATCTAAGGTGTTTTGCTCGTTCATATACTTGTAAATTTTAACGGTTTTATGGTAATAGAACTTTTAGCAATGGTTATATGAACAAGCAAAACCTTTCACATAGTAACCCTACAATGTATGTGTTTACGGGTGTTTTCTCACGACGGAATCGTTGACCGACGACTTGACGGTCAACGTGGTCAAGGGGTCGGTTGAGATCCCTTGGTTCCTTCGAACGCTCGCATCCTTGGTGGTGGTCGCGCTGAGCCCCTCTTCGGCTTGGGAAGCGGGTCGCTTGGAGAGTAGAGGGCCTCGGTCAGCAGGGTGCGGAGGGGTAGCCTTGGCACCTTGGTGAACGCTCGGCCTCGGTCGATCAAGTGCCGAGGGATAGCCTCGGCGCCTTGATTTTCGCTCGGGCTCAGACAGCGCTCGCCAGTGGCAAGTGGGCTTGTTCCACGTAGAGGGGTATCCTCTGCACCTTGGTTCCGCTTCTTCCTGGACAGACGAAGAAGATCGTCAGAGGGGCCGGACCTTGTTCCGGCCAAGTCCCCTCCGATTCATAAGTCAGAACGGATCTGGACGATGCTCGGCGGGATCGATACGGCTCAAAAGGAGTCCGGCACACGTATCCTCGGACCGAGCTATATGAAGGAATATAATGACGGAAAGCAAGGTCAGTTAATGGAATACTTCCGTTGTCGATATTGGGGATTCGATCCTCTTCTCGGTTGCCTCTGTAGTCCCTTTATAGGGTTTGGCCTACGACTACCCCAATCCACGTCCACTGACCACTCCCTACTCACGCCCCGCGATCCGCCTTCATTGAGGCACCTGCTTGCATCGTGGGGGAGTCGATCAAGGGGCTGTCCCCTCGGTTGGGCCTACTCCCATTTGTGGGCCTCCCGCCCTTGGTTTAGGCTAGGGCCTCTTGCTCCTGGGCTTCTCCAAAATGGTAGTATCAATTGCCCCCATCGTCCGAGCCGTTCGGATTCTTTCGGTCGGTTCGGGTGATGTGACTCTCGTGGATTTTGACAGGCGCGCCAGTCGAGGCTAATCCATTAAATGGAGGCTATCATGATGCGGCCCGTTTGAACTTCTCTTGGCACAGGATCCGGAGCGCCTTCGGCCTCCAGATGTTTCCACCTGCCCCCCGTGCGACCGTCTTCGCAACGCGAGGGAAGATCTCGAGGGGCCGATATAAAAGCAGGCCGTCATCCATCGGACGAGGGTTTTGCTTTCCAATCGGCATTCTCCTCTTCCTTTCCCTCTCTGCCAAACTGGTACAGCCATCATCTGTCTGCACCACCTCAATTGGGGATCTGCGCTCCAGCTATCTTCTTTCCCCCTGTTCTGCCCGGGCTCCAGAGATGGACGAGCGGATCTGCTTTCCTGGCCCCCGGGAAATCGAGGTGTACGAGCAGAGTTTTCGATTTGGGCTTCGGTTCCCTCTCCACCCCTTTATCGTCGAGTTTATGCGAGCTCACAGGGTGGCCTTATGCCAATTTTGTCCCAACGCCATTGGATGCATTGTTGGGTTTGTCGTTCTCTGTGCACTGAAGGGGATCGAGCCGTCTCTCCGATTCTTCGCCCAATTCTACCGCCTGAGTCACCACCAGTCGGAGGCTTGGCTCTACATCAGTGCTCGGCCAAAGAAGAGCCTGGTGCTGGGGCTGCCGAGCTCTCTGAAACGTTGGAAGGGGGAATACGTCTTCGTCGGCTTCCCCTCGGAGGTGGATTTCCCGACCCGCTAGGAGGCTGCAAGCATACTGGTTCTCGAGCTAGGGAATTCGACTGGCGCCGAGCTCGAGGCGGTCAACACCCTGCTGTGCTCCTCGCCAGGGATCGGGGGATCGATGTCCTCTTCTCCGACCTCAACCTGCGAAAGACCGTGTGGCCAGTCTGTGAGTTTTGCTGAAGCCCGAAACTCGGGAGTTGTTGTCGAGGCCCATCCAGCCAGCTCTGATCCCTCCTTCTACCTTCTTATGCAGGTGGGTTCGCCCATGATTCTTCTCCAGCCTCTCTCCCGGCCATGGTCCCGGATCCCAACCCGCAGCGACGGGATCTTGTATTGGAGGTCCGAAAGAAACAGCGTGTCGTTCCCTCCGGTGTTGGTTCCAAGAGAGCGAGGGACAAGCTCCGGCCTCTCCACTGGTGATCACTCTGAAAAAGGCCCGCGTCCAATCGACGGGGGTCGGTGTTTCTCTGCCCGAGGGTCAGGCCCAGCCTTCCTCGACTGAGGTCTCATGGCCCTGGGCCGGGTCATCGCTTTCGCCGCCGGGTCTACTCCTCGAGGCTTACGAGCGATCCCTGGGCATGTTTCGCTCAGTTCAGGCCGATCTGCCTCAGTCAAGCGAGGGTCTACTCTGCCCCCGCTTCCCCATGGGGTTGAAGGAGTCAGTTTTCTCCGATTGTGGGGGTGGCGGCTTGGTTGGCTGAGAACTGCAGCCTCCATACGGATCAATCCGTGCTGGACGGGGTAAAAGGTGATTGCCTGGCTGCCTTCGTGGTTCAGGCTGGTCAGCACGTAAGGACTTTCACACACCTTGTTCCTAGTAGTAATCTTCGTCTCATTCCCGTCTCTTTGATGCAGTTATCCTCGGTCGGTCTTTCGATAAGGCACCAATTCGTGGCTCTATCGCAGGCAAGGCCGGCTCGGCGTGAAAACCCGAGGCTGAGGGGGGCGAAGAAGAGACGAGCCAATTGACCGAGGTAAGCATTAAGTCCCTGGAGACTCAGGTAGTCGAGCTCTCCGTCGCCTTGGAGAGGTCAGAGCTTGAGAAGGCCCTGGCCTTAGTCGAGAAGGCGAAGGCAGGGGATCGGATTGCCGAGCTTATGGAGGCCACTGAAGCGACTGTCGAAGCAGGCGTCGATGTCAGCCCTGTTGTCGCAGCTGATGCCATGGAGCTCACGGGTCTCCTGGAAGCGGAGTAGGAGAGAGAGAGTTCTACTGGCCAGGCTCGATGCGAGCTCCATAGAGGCCGAGAAGGATCGGGCGGAGCATCAGCGTCAGGTTGCCGTCCTCGAGGGTCAGATCCAAGAGCTGGGTGTGATGGACCCCGATCGGATAGCTCAGGACGTTGTGGATGAGTATGCCATGTCTTGTGTGGCCAAGGCGATGTTCAAAGCGTTCGAAAGGGGATTCGTCCATTGTCAGTCTGAGATCCAGCAAAAATTCCCACTCTTAGGGATCAATTTTGAGGAGCTCCGGCTGGATTCTGACGATGAGGAAGAGGTTCGGGGCGGTCCCCTTGAGTAGTCAGCAGGCACCCCCAAAGGGGCCCCGGGCGTGGGCGAGGGAGCGGGGTCTTAGTCTTTTAGCTTTGTCGTTTCCTGCGAGCCCGTGCTCAGCTTTTTGTGAAACACATCCCCCCTTTTTGTTTGGAAATGAAGTTCCATTTATTGCTTGCGATTGCTCATCCTCTTCCTCGGGGAATGTCCCGTTTCGGGTCCTACTGGCGATTGGATGTCCAGCCTGCTGGGGGAGTTACCCCCAGCCTTACGGTGGGTTGGGTCGGTCGGCTAGCTGGGGGGAGCTATCCCTCAGGCTTACGGCCGATCGATACGCCGACATGCTGGAGGAGTTGCCCCCAGCCTTACAGTCGATTGGGTCAGTCAGTATGCTAGGGGTGCGACCCCTAGTCTTATAATTGATCGTCGGGATTGCCTGCTGGGGGAGTTTCCCCCAGCCTTACGGTCTGCCCCATGAACGACCCGTTGGGGGAGTTGCCCCCAGCCTTACGGTTGGCCCTATGTCCGATCTACTTGGGAAGTTTCCCCACAGCCTTACGGTCGGCCAGTTAACCAACCCGCTGGGGGAGTTACCCCCAGCCTTATCGTCGGTTGGTGTCATTCTGCCTGCTGGGAGAGCTACTCCCAGTCTCGCGACGGGAAGACGGACCGACCTGCTGGGTGAGTTGCCCCCAGCCTTACGATCAATCCTCCTAGCTGGCTGGCCGGGGAGGTTACCCTCGACCTACTAGCCAGTTGCGCGGACAGCCCGCTAGGGGGTCTGCTTCCTAGTCTTCTGGTCTACCGTCGAGACGTTCAGCTAATGAGGTCTCCTTCATCCTGAGCAAGTCAATCAAGGAAATAAATACGAGAATGATTTGTTCCTTCATTTTCAACGCATTCATTCGGATATAGGGAAGTAGGTACAGTTGTGTACGTTCTCACTGATAGTACTTGTGCAGGTGCTCGGCGTTCCAGGTGTGAGTTAGGACCTTCCCTTCCAAATTAGCTAGACGATAGGTAGCGGGTCCGAGGACCTCAGTGACCTTGTAGGGACCTTCCCACTTAGCTGCTAGCTTCCCTTTGCAGGTGATCTCTGGGCTGAAGTTCGCCTTTCTGAGGACCAGATCCCCTTGGTGGAAGTTCTTCCTCCTAACCCAGAAGATGTTGTAGCGGGCTACCTTCTGCTTCTGCCGAATGATAGTGGCCAAGGCATGCTCCCGTCGCTCACCCAGGAGCTCCAGACTGAGCTCCAAGCCTTCTGTGTTCCTCCCCTCATCGAAATGCTTTATGCGGAGGGACTCCTTGCCCACCTCGATAAGCACCACCGCCTCGGCACCATATGCGAGCATGAAAGGGGTTTCGCCCGTGGCTTGTTTGTGAGTCGTCCGGTGATCACTTCTTATTTTACACCTTTTTCCGCATATTTGCATGCCATTTGGATCGCCCAAATCATGTTTTTCACGATATATCGACGATATTGCGATGCTTTTCACGATTTGTTGTTTTTGTCGCATTTCAGGTGATTTGGCGCGATTTGGAGTGATCCCGAGATGCGCTTACTCTAGACGGTCACCAACGACCTCCCCGAGGGGTATTTTGCTGTTGGAGAGGAGCGGAAGAAGAATGGACGTCGCAGGAGCGACGAGGAGGCCAAAATAAGCAGATTGGGCATTTTTTGTGTCCCACTCGACCGAGTGGAGGAGCCACTCAGCCGACCAGCGAGACACTGCTCGGCCGACCAGTTCAGACACGAGTTACCTGTGCACTCGGCCGAGCACAGAAGACCCACTCGGCCGAGTGACGATACCACGTCCGCCCGAGTGGCGCCCAGACGAAGCCCTTCCAAAACATCGAAGTTTCTGTTTTTCGGCTGCCTGAACTTCAGAAGACCCACTCGGCCGAGTGGAGAATCCCGTCCGCCCGAGTGCAGTGAAGTCATCGGCCGAGTGACGACAACTCACTCGGCCGAGCCGCCCCCGAACTGAAGACCCCTGAAAGCCTCGACTTACTGGAAAATTGCAGGGTTTTCACTCGGCCGAGCGACATTTGTCACTCGGCCGAGTGCGATGCGCTGCCTGTAGCGAAAACTGCGGAAAACAGGCTGTGCAGGGGTATTTTGGTCACGATTTTTGGACGATTTTTGGGGCTATTTAAGCCCTGTTTTTACCCTAGTTTTGAGAGCTCTCTCTTAGATTTTTTGCAGCTTTTTAGATTAGTTTTTTAGCTTTATTCTTGTGATTGGAGAAGGAGCAAAACTTGGATTTTTGTTGGATTAATTGAAGAACAACATTGGTTTGCATCTCTTTTCCCTAAAAATTCTATTTTTATTGTTTATCTCATTGTTGTGATGAATTTCATTGCTGATTTCAACGATTATTTTTGTGATCTTGCTATGATTTGTGAGTAGTCTCCACGTCTTGGGGCGTGGGGATGAACCCTACAAGCCCACTTTCATATTTGTGATGAATTGGTAGAAATTGAGCTAGAATTGCTATTAGGGATTAGATTGGGATCGATTTACTACGGATAGCTAGGAATTCATATCAATTGGGATTTGCAAGAGATTGGATCCCAATTTGTCAGGAAGCCCTAGAAATCCGAATTGGGTTGGAGTCGGATTTTCGAAGTATCGGTTTGCAAGAGATTGGACCGATACCAGGATTTCCGATTGCAATTCCATGCCAATACCCGTTTGCAAGAGATTGGACGGGTAGGAACTATCCTAATTTAGATTGTGGACCGAGTTTGCAAGAGATTGGGCTCGGTGCGCAATTGGACGATGATGTTGATCCTAATGCTAGCTTCCCTAGGCTAGGGTTTGCAAGAGATTGGACCCAAACCTAGGATAGCTATAGACCGGCAACAGCACGAGAGCGTGAGCTTGGTTCTACATTAGTTGCAACTAGTTCATCCGAATTCTCATTCTAGCAATTTTGATACCGACGAACCACATTTATGAAATACGGTGAGTAGCAGGGAATTCCCCATTCCCTAGACGTTCTTTATTTGATTTGATATTTCGCACATTTGTCTGACGATTGTGACAGGATCGCCCAAGGCAATTTTCTCTATTCTCAAATAGCCAGGTTGATTAGGAACAAGCACAGTCATTCGTCCTCCCTGTGTTCGATACCCGCTCGCTGCTACACCGTGTACTTGCGGTAAAACTACAGCCGTTCTTTGGGTGTATATCCGGAGCGACCAAGTTTTTGGCGCCGTTGCCGGGGAGGCGATTGCGTTTGATTCTTTCTTACCCTAGGTATTCTTTTTTATATTATTATTATCATTATTTTTATTTCTTATCTCTTACCTAACCCTTCCACGGTACTAATCATTTCTTTGAAACTCTGTTTCCCCTGTGCATGTACACGAGATCTACGGCGGACCCTGAAGCTTTATTATTTGATCCCGAGATCGAACGTACCGCGCGGAGACTTAGAGCGGAAAGAAGACAAGATCCGGAGGGGAGGTATATGACCAACCCGGAAACTCCTGAAGAATTGGCGGCAAGGATGGCGAGGATAATTTCTATTCGCGATAGGCTTCGGCCTAAGACCTCTTCTACTACCTCGTCCATTGCTGTGCCGCAGTTGGCGGCTGACAAGAACTTCGAGCTAAAGACTGGATTGGTGGTTTTGATGCAACAAGATCCATTTCATGGGAACGCCCATGAGAACCCCCACTACCACATCCAATTATTCTTGTCAAAGTGCGCCACATTCTAGATGCAGGGGGTCTCCATCGATGCTATCAGACTGCGTCTCTTCCCCTTCACGCTAAAGGACAAGGCACTCTATTGGTTGAGGACGCAGGCTGACGGAGTCTTCACCACTTGGGACGAGTTGGCGAGTGCATTTATTGATAAGTTCTATCCGCCATCCAAGACGGTGAAGATCCGGAGCGCTCTCATGTCCTTCAAGCAAGGACCACAGGATACGCTCTATGAAGCTTGGGAGCGTTTTAAGGATTTGCAGCATCAATGCCCGCACCACAGTATAGAAGATTGGGAGCTAGTTCATAGCTTCTACAACGGTCTCCAACCGAGGACCAAACAAATTATTGATGCCGCGGTGAATGGTGCAATCTTGTCAAAGACTCCCGAAGAAGCTACGGCCCTAATTGAGGAGATGGCCTCAAATAACCAACAATGGGGCGATGAGCGAGGACACTCCACGTCCTCCTTAAAGCCAACTAGCATCTACGAGGCGAAGGCCGTAGCGGAGCTCACGAGCAAATTTGATTCTCTCCACAAGGTGGTGGAGAGATTGGAGAAGTTCATCACGGAGCCCCAAGGAAGCCCTTCCACCTCCGCTCCAACCAACCAAATGTGTGATTGGCAAGACCAATCTCAAGCCATGTACTCGGGAGGAGAGCAAGGAGAAGGATCCTTGGAGGAAGTACAATATGTTGCGGGGAACCAAGGGTATTGGTCCAATCCGGCCGCGAGAAATCATCCCGGATTCTCCTACGCCAACAATGAAGGAGCTTTGAACCCGCCACAACCACTACCTCAACAAGCTCGACCACCACCACCCCAACAACAAAACTATCCACCGAGGGGGCCTACTCAACAAAACTTTCAACCGAAGCAACAAGTTCCACCATATAGGCCGCCCGGTTACAACCAAGGGTGGAGGAATCAAAATCAAAACCCTCCGCAAGCTCCACAACGGTCGGATTTCGAAACTAGAGTGGAGGCGTTCATGGTCGAGCAAAATAAGGTGAATGCTACTTTGAAGGCGGGGCAAGACTCTCTTAATACCGTAGTGGCTCAAATATCGGAGCAATTACCGTTGCTCAATCGGAACACTCAACGATTGCCGGCGCAACCGGAGCAAAACCCACGGGGCAACACTGGCCACATCAACGCCGTAGTTGCCGTTACTACTAGAGGCGGGAAGGACACCACCCCCGCTATGATTCCTACCGAGGAGGCCGTGGAGGAAAGCTTGGAGCCGATTGAGCCGATAGTTAAAGTTGAAAAGGAGAAGGAGCCACAAGACAAGGAGAAATCTAGGGCGGAGCAATTAATTGAGGAAAGGCGCTTCATGCCACCGGTCCCATTCCCCCAAAGGCTCGTTAGAGCGAAAATGGAGAAAAGGCTAGCGAAATTTCTCGAGTACCTAAGAGGAGTTAGCCTTAACATCCCCTTCCTTGACGCCATCGTCGAGATCCCCACGTATGCTAAATTTTTGAAGGACTTGATTTCGGGGAGGAAAAGAAGGAGAAGATCATGCTAGCCGAGGAGGGCTCTTGGTTCACCAAGAGAGAGAAGGAGCCGGCAAAATTCAAAGATCCGGGGAGTTTTCGGATTCCTTGCACCTTGGGCGGCGTTCCTCTTCAAAAGGCGTTGGTTGATCTTGGGGCTAGTGTGAGCCTCATGCCCCTCTCCATGTTCTTAAAGCTAAACACCGGGACAAAGTTGAAACCCACCGACATGCGCATTCAATTAGCCGATGGACGGATAACAAGGCCGGTGGGGATCGCCGAAGACATACCGCTACAAGTCCCGGGTGGAATATGCTTGCCATGTGACTTTGTGATCATGGACGTTAAGGAGGAGGGAGACACCTCATTGATACTTGGACGCCCGTTCCTAGCCACCGCCGGAGTCATCGTCGACGTGCACGAAGGTACCCTAACTTTAAACGTCGGAAACATCAAGGTGGAGCTCCACATTCCTAAGGCCATGAAGCACATGCCTTATCATGAGGAACTTGACTACATGGACCTCCTTGATGAGGTGATTGAAGAGGCGATTCCTCACTCAATTGGCGCTCTTTTTGATGAAGATTTTGAAGAAGGCCCGGATTTAGGCCAAGAAGAGAATAAAGATGATTCCCCCGACTTCTCCGCTGAAGAAGATGAAGGCGACGCTGATGTCGCAAGGATTCGAGAGCTCTGCAAGCTCTCGAAATTAAAGTCTCCAAAGAAAGCTCCGCCGGCACGGAGATCGGCATCACCGGCAAAGCCGTTGACCGGAGCAAATGCTAGCTTGGGGGAGCCTCCCCCCAACACTATTCGAGATAGGAGACCACCGAGGGAGAAAGCGCCGCCGCCACATCCAAATCCAAGCGCGCTCCCCAGAAAGTTTGATGGGTGCATCTCATATGCACCAAACATCCCGCATTGATTGAAAATTATAGGGGGTCGAGCTCACGACCTTAAACGAGCGCTTGTCGGGAGGCAACCCGACGGTTATTGCTTTATTTTTACTTTTTCTTTATTTTTGTTTTAGAAATTTTTAGTGTTTTGAGTCGTTCGCCCAAAAATTTTGTGATAACGGGTCCTGTTTTTCTTGACAGGAGAGGAGATAGGTAGATCCATCTTGAGGAGGATGAACGAGACGACGAGGAGCGCCCCAAGAAGGCGCTCGATTCTTAGGAGGAAGATGAAATCTATTGGAGGAAGAAAGACGGAGTTTAGAGCCAAAACGAAGACAAACAACAAAACACAAGGCTCACTCGGCCGAGTATACTAGTCACTCGGCCGAGTACACAAGTTCGTCCGGCCGAGCCGCTCACGAACGAGGGAAGTCTGCTGTGCCCAACTCTCTGTTTATTTTCCTCATTTCATTATAACTACTGCTCGGCCGAGTATATATTGTCACTCGGCCGAGTAAAACGGATACCCTCCTAGGGCGAGTCTTGCCGAGTAGCTTGAGTCACTCGGCCGAATGGACTTACTCCACTCGGCCGTGGCTGGCAAAGCCACTCGGCCGAAGCGATGGCGGGGAGGAAATTTTCATTGGTAACGCTCGGCCTAGTGCTACGTCACTCGGCCGAGTCGTAACTTTTTTATATATAAGGGGCGAGGTGGGGCACAGTTTTCGAAATCGCAAAACCCCAAACCGCCCGCGCCCCTTCAGCTTCCCACGCCCGATCGCTTCGCCCGACCCCTCACTCGCCCGACCAGCGCCGCCCCGCCGCCGCTCGGCCCGCCACCGCCGGCCGAGCACCACCGACGCCTCGCCCGAGTCGCCGCCGGCGGCCGCCCGTCCGATCACCTCCGGTACCCCTGTTTTCGCCGTTTTCTCCTCTTTTCGTGTATTTCTTGAGGATCCATGTGCTAAACACCCCCTAACCCAAATCAATTTCTATATCTATCCATTATACCCCTATTGCTCCATACATTTTGATTATTACTCGCTGATATCGCTTTTTCATGCGCAGGTTGCTTTTTGGAGCTTAGGGGAGCTCAGGGGAGCTTCTACGGGCTGTTTTGGACTTCGTGGAGGCGCGGACTTCGCACGCTTCCACTGCTTAGCACTCGCGGCGTGTTTGGGTATACTCTTTCCATTCTTTTACACGCACCGCACTTTTTTCACTTTTCGGCGCGCTCGGGGCCGATATGCCGCCCCGGACACGGCCGCGGTCGAAGAGAGCTTCCGCCAAGCGGAAGCGGTCGGATGATGCCGGCCCCTCCCACGAGTTGGAGGACTCTCCTCCACCATCCCCCACACACCCCGCACACCCAGCACAGCCTGCAGGCCCCGCACACCCCGCACAGCCTGCAGTGCACCCACAGCCCGCACAGCCTCTCCCTGCCGACCCACAGCCACCACCACCGGCTCCACTGGTCGGGCCGCTCGGGATTACGTTCCGAGACGACGCACACCACGCCTTCTTCGAGCGTATCTCCCAGCGCTCGATCGTACCCTCCAGGTTTGCACACCTCGCTGACCTAGGACGCCTGTGGGTACTAGAGGGGATGCTCACGTTGTACGACAACGTGGGCTGGCGAGATTTTCTGCAGGTGTCGGCGGATACTTTTACCCGCCCGACACTTGAGGTTTTGAGTTCGATCGCCCGGACCGATGAGTGATGCTCATTCCGGTTCATGGATCGAGAGTGCCAGGTCACTCTCGATATGATGATAGCATTCTTCTCATGGCCCGCTGTCCCCGGAGCCGATCGCGGTTACGGCCCCACCCATATCCCCCCACCTTCCTTCGACGCCGGTGCCTTCTGGGCCCGGATTACGGGCCACCACGCTGCCTTTGACCCTAGTAGGGCCAAGGCCTCGGCCATTGTCCACCCCTGCCTACGCATTGCCCAGCGCCTCATGGCGACCACCTTTTTGGCCAGATATGAGCCGGGCACGATGTCTACGCCAGAGCTCTACATGCTCTATGCGATGACACGTCCCAGAGCTCTATCTAGGGATGGACACGAGCTTGTCCCCGCCGTCGTGATCGACATTGCGGCTTGGTTTTTAGACCGCATCATTGTATCGGTGGGCGCTCGCTCACCGATATGCTGCGGCGGTCTGATCACCTTGCTTACCATGATGACCGGCGAGGACCTACCTGACGACTTGCGACGCGTCCCGGGCCCCACTTCTCTGTCGATAGACGTTATGGCCCGGATGAAGATGCTTCGTCCGCATGGTGAGCGTCACTGGGTCTGGTTGCACGGCCCTTACGGTGCCGACTACATGATTCTCCCGAGCCCTGCTCGGACTCAGATTGCACCAGCCCACGTCGACTGGCTCCCTGCGATGGATGTTCTCATCCCTGCCGCCTACGTGCTCGAGGCCGAGGAGGCCGAGCAGGCCCACGCTGCCCACGTTGCCCAGGCTGCCCCCGCAGACCCTGCTGCACACCCTGCCGAGCCTGCCGCCGACCCTGTTGACCCAGTGGCCCCTCAGCCCATACCTGATGCTTCTGCCGCTCCTGACACCGCTGTCGATGTCGAGAGTACTTTTGCTGAGCCCACTTCCACCACTGTCACCACTTCCGAGGCTGCCACCACCACTCCCACTGCCGCCTCTGGCCCTCTGTCCGTGGAGCCTCTTTGCTCCGCACTCCCCGAGCGCCCGCCGACCTTTGTCGAGAGTGGAGAGCCCTCATTTTCCGCGGTCGTGGAGACCATGGCTAGCATGATCTCCGTTGGGGTTGCGCCTTTTGGTCCACACACTTCCGCCCCAGCGGTAGTTACCTCTGTCTCCACCCCTGCTGTATTTTCTGAGAGCGTCGTGGCGTCTGTCCACACTTCTGTGCCACTGACCTCTCTGGCTGCCTCGTTGCCACCTTTGCACACTTCTTTCGCTGCCGCTGCCTCCACTTCCCACCAGCCGGTGCCCCGGCCTCACACTGAGGCCAAGCCCACATTTGCAGGCGCGGCACCTTTTGTCCCCTTCCCCGCTGAGCCCGTTACATACTCCACTCGCGTACGCCAGCCTTGCCCTGCACAGCCTAGACCGGTGCGTCCCTCTGCACCACCCCCGCCCGACACTGTACTGCAGAGCATACGTGCTCTTGAGTTGGCGGTGAGCGGTCTTAGATGTGACCTTAGGACCCTGTCCTCCACCGTCTCTGCGATGGCTGGATGCTTCGAGCTGATCCCCCAGATCCATTACTGCTTTACACAGGTCTTGGAGCGTCTCCCACGCGTACCCCCACCCACCCAGCAGGTTCCCGCACACACTTCCACGCACACTAGACCTGCTTCCACTTCCACGCCCACCCCAGCTCAGCAGCCTACACCACCACCACCACCACCTCCGCCTCAGGACGGAGACGGCGCAGCACCACCTTCTTAGGCACCCTTGATGCCTTGATCCATTCCTGCCGTTGTGCTGCCCGTTTCTGCTGGGTCCTGTTGCACTTTTTGTCCACCCCCTCCCCTCACTTATTACGATATTCTTTTTTTTGATCATATCTTTTTATATCTATTTTGGGAGAGAGGGAGAGTTTTTGGTGACACTTATATATATGTATCGCTCCTATCTGTGCATGCATCATGTCCGCATCATATTTTCATTTCTTTATTTTACCTTTTTCTTTTCATTTTTCCATGCATGCATCCTCACTTGCCCCTCCCATCGCTTGTCTCTCGGTGTGCCACACTTTGCACATTGAGGACACTGTGCCATTTAGCTTGGGGGAGTGAGTTCTCACGTTCTATTTCGATTTGCCACCTTTATTTTTAGTTTTTCATACCATTTTTTCGCTTTTGCACTTATTTTTCATCACTTTTCTTTTATTTTGCCATGCATCACGTTTTTCTTATTTTCCTGTGTGCCGCATTGCATAGTTTCTATTTTCCCTTTATCTTTATTTCTTTTTCATCTCATGCTAGAGATGACTTTTCTGTGATGATGATGACGTTGGATTTAGCTTATTCTATATGCATGCTATATTTGTCATGTCTTAGGTTTTATTTCAGATATCAGATGCTATGACTTGCTTTGCATTTAGAATAGTAACCCACACCTTTTTCCGCATGAAAATGGATGAAATTTTATTATTAGCTGAGTCTGAATATTCATATGTATGCTATCACAGAAAACACACCAAGATTCATGCATTGAATGCTAATATCTGGAGTACTGGCTTTCTTTTCCTATATCACTTCTATATGCATGAATTGTACACTTCACTTCAGGATGATTGAATGATGTTAGCTATGATAAATCTGGATTAGTTAGCTTTTTTGTGATCGAAACTGAGTAGACTAGATTACCCTGCTGAAGTTGTCGTGCATGTCTTATAGAGTGAACCGAGAGTTATATTTATTTCTTTCTCCACAAATCTTGAACATCATTTCTCTACTTTTAAAATCATTGGTGAATCTCCCCTTAGTGATTCTATTTTATGGCATTTTCCCCCGCTACTAATTCCTAGCTCCAAATCTCTTATTCTAAAAAAAAGGAGAGAAAAACATTCTTGTACATCATTATCTCTCTCTGAGTTGGGATCGTTGTGTATATATTGCTTATTGCAAAGAAAAAAGAAAAAAAAACAACAAAAGAGAAAAAAAAGGAGGAAAAATCCTGAATAAAAGATCCCAACTCACTTTCTTTCTTTCTTCTTTCTTTTCGTTGCTTTTGGAGCTATATGTATAAAAAAATGGGGATGTAAATATTTTTTATGCCACCACGCTTATAGATAAGCTTGGGGGAGGGGATCCATTGATGTGTGTGAGAGTGACTACTTGACATCGCACGACAACCTAGGCTAAGTAATATTCTATACTCGGTGAGATTATTTTAGTTTTACGAAATCCAGAAATCTAAGCATAGCACTCATTTCATGAAATCCATACTTTTCTATTCTCTCTATTCTATAGTGTGATACTCTTATACTCCAGATAGAAAGCGTTCAATTGAAAAGTGTGTGATCTGTGATTTGTATACCGCTTTAAATGATTCAGACGATGTTAATTTTAAAATTATTCCGTTTTTCATGATTATATCGTCTTTCGTGGGTTTTCTATTTCTATTTGCACCATTATACTATGATATCAAAATAAAATTCTTTGACATGAGTTTTTCATTCGGTGCATGCTATAAGAGTAAGTGAAACCCACGTCCTGAGAAAATGATCTAGCATCCTACCTCTTCGTTCTCTCTTCTTTATTTTCATTTCGTTTTCATTCTTCTTCGTTTTTCATTTTTTCATTTTTCGCCGTTTTCGTTTTCCGAATCCACCGGGTTCGCCTTTTACTTATCTTCCTCGAGGACGAGTAAGAGGCAAGCTTGGGGGATTTTGATCACTCCTTATTTTACACCTTTTTTCCGCATATTTGCATGCCATTTGGATCGCCCAAATCATGTTTTTCACGATATATCGACGATATTGCGATGCTTTTCACGATTTGTTGTTTTTGTCGCATTTCAGGTGATTTGGCGCGATTTGGAGTGATCCCGAGATGCGCTTACTCTAGACGGTCACCAACGACCTCCCCGAGGGGTATTTTGCTGTTAGAGAGGAGCGGAAGAAGAATGGACGTCACAGGAGCGACGAGGAGGCCAAAATAAGCAGATTGGGCATTTTTTGTGTCCCACTCGGCCGAGTGGAGGAGCCACTGGGCCGACCAGCGAGACACTGCTCGGCCGACCAGTTCAGACACGAGTTACCTGTGCACTCGGCCGAGCACAGAAGACCCACTCGGCCGAGTGACGATACCACGTCCGCCCGAGTGGCGCCTAGACGAAGCCCTTCCAAAACATCGAAGTTTCTGTTTTTCGGCTGCCTGAACTTCAGAAGACCCACTCGGCCGAGTGGAGAATCCCGTCCGCCCGAGTGCAGTGAAGTCATCGGCCGAGTGACGACAACTCACTCGGCCGAGCCGCCCCCGAACTGAACACCCCTGAAAGCCTCGACTTACTGGAAAATTGCAGGGTTTTCACTCGGCCGAGCGACATTTGTCACTCGGCCGAGTACGATGCACTGCCTGTAGCGAAAACTGCGGAAAACAGGCTGTGCAGGGGTATTTTGGTCACGATTTTTGGACGATTTTTGGGGCTATTTAAGCCCTGTTTTTACCCTAGTTTTGAGAGCTCTCTCTTAGATTTTTTGCAGCTTTTTAGATTAGTTTTTTAGCTTTATTCTTGTGATTGGAGAAGGAGCAAAACTTGGATTTTTGTTGGATTAATTGAAGAACAACATTGGTTTGCATCTCTTTTCCCTAAAAATTCTATTTTTATTGTTTATCTCATCGTTGTGATGAATTTCATTGCTGATTTCAACGATTATTTTTGTGATCTTGCTATGATTTGTGAGTAGTCTCCACGTCTTGGGGCGTGGGGATGAACCCTACAAGCCCACTTTCATATTTGTGATGAATTGGTAGAAATTGAGCTAGAATTGCTATTAGGGATTAGATTGGGATCGATTTACTACGGATAGCTAGGAATTCATATCAATTGGGATTTGCAAGAGATTGGATCCCAATTTGTCTGGAAGCCCTAGAAATCCGAATTGGGTTGGAGTCGGATTTTCGAAGTATCGGTTTGCAAGAGATTGGACCGATACCAGGATTTCCGATTGCAATTCCATGCCAATACCCGTTTGCAAGAGATTGGACGGGTAGGAACTATCCTAATTTAGATTGTGGACCGAGTTTGCAAGAGATTGGGCTCGGTGCGCAATTGGACGATGATGTTGATCCTAATGCTAGCTTCCCTAGGCTAGGGTTTGCAAGAGATTGGACCCAAACCTAGGATAGCTATAGACCGGCAACAGCGCGAGAGCGTGAGCTTGGTTCTACATTCAGTTGCAACTAGTTCATCCGAATTCTCATTTTAGCAATTTTGATACCGACGAACCACATTTATGAAATACGGTGAGTAGCAGGGAATTCCCCATTCCCTAGACGTTCTTTATTTGATTTGATATTTCGCACATTTGTTTGACGATTGTGACAGGATCGCCCAAGGCAATTTTCTCTATTCTCAAATAGCCAGGTTGATTAGGAACAAGCACAGTCATTCGTCCTCCATGTGTTCGATACCCGCTCGCTGCTACACCGTGCACTTGCGGTAAAACTACAGCCGTTCTTTGGGTGTATATCCAGAGCGACCATCCGGTATGACCATAGTATCCTGAGAGTTCCTCCGGCTAGATCCCTTTAGCGTCTGCCACCTTCTTACAGAGGGGCTCATGACACATTTGTTTGCGGCCTTCGCCATCCCATTGGTCTAAGGGTGTGCCACCGAAGTGAAAAGAAGTTTGATCTTCCACTCTGCGCAGAAATCTTTGAACTCAGCGAAGTCAAATTGCTTCCCATTGTCTGTGATAATAGCTCAGGGAATCCCAAACCTGGAGATGATGAAGTTCCATATGAAGCTCTTCGCTTTTTTCAAGTGATGGAAGCAAGGGTTCCGCCTTGATCCACTTGGTGAAGTAGTCCACCGCCACGATCAAGTACTTTCTCAGTCCCCGACCAGGAGTGAAAGGCCCGAGGATGTCGAGCCCCCATTTCGCGAAAGGTACCGGGCTGACAATCGGAACGAGCTCCGACGGGGGATGAGCCGAGTTTGGTGAACCTCTGGCACTCCTGGCACCTTTGGACGTGTTCCGTAGCGTCATTGACCAAGGTGGACCAGTAATACCCTTGCCTCAAGATTTTTTGAACGATCATCTTGCCCCCGTGGTGATTCCTGCAGATCCCCTCGTGCACCTCCCGGAGGACATAGTCGGCCCCCCGAGGCCCGAGGCACTTGAGGTAGGGAAGGACGTCCGTCTTCGTCCAGCGTCTTTTGTACAGTGCCCCTTCGTGGATTACATACCGAAGTGCCCTTCGCTCTAGAGATCGGCGCTCGTACAGGTCCATTGGCACTTCCCCACTGGAGAGATACCGGACGATCGGATCCATCCATGGGGGGTCCTCGTCGATGGCCATGACTTCCTTCTCCTCCGTACTGGGGATCTAGAGGCTCTCCATGTAGATGGCGTGACCTAACTCCTTTGGAGAGGAGGAGGCCAGCTTGGATAGGGCGTCTGCGCGGGCGTCCTCCGACCGTGGGAGATGGAGGGTCTCGGCTTGCTTGAATTTGGACAGCTCAGTTTTTGTCGTGGCGAGGTAGTTCTGCATCGCCTCTTTGCGTGCCTCGTAGTTCCCCTGCAGCTGAGCTTCGAATCGCTGAGGAGGCGAATGGATTCGGCTCCGAATTCTCTGGCCAGCCTCATACAGTTTATGGCGGCCTCATACTCGGCCATGTTGTTGGTGGCCAAAAACTCGAACCGAAGCGCGTTGATCACTCCGTATTTTACACCCTTTTTCTGCATGTTTGCATGCCACTTTGATCGCTCATATCGCGTTTTTCATGATTATTCGACAATATTGCGATGCTTTTCACGATTTCTTGTTTTTTTCGTATTTCAGGAGATATGGAGCGATTCGGAGTGTTTTGAGATCAAGAGGGTTTGCACCCACTCCGGAGTGTCAACCAAGTCTCTTTTGAGGGCTATTCGGCGATGGGAGACAAGTGGAAGAGGAAGGTACTTCGTAGGAGCGACGGGGAAGCGAAACGATGAAGATTGGGCATTTGCAGCATCTCACTCGGCCGAGTGAAGTACTCACTCGGCCGATGCAAGAAGACCGCTCGGCCAACCAGACCGGACACGCTCCACAGAAGGAATTGGGTGTGCACTCGGCCGATGGACGATATCCCACTCGGCCGAGTATGAAGATCGCATCGTCCGAGTGGCATGGAAAATCCACCATAAAAAAGGCCGACTTACTGGAAATGTACAGGCTTTTTGACGGTTCCGACTCGGCCGAGCAAGAAATGCCACTCGGCCGAGTGAGTAAAGCCACTCGGCCGAGTTACTTCCGAAGACAGACCCCTGAAAAGTCCCGACTTACTGTAAATGTACAGGGTTTGTCACTTGGCCGAGTGAGCCGCCCCGCCTGCTGCGTAAACTGCGATTTCTGGGCTGCGCAGGGGCATTTTTGTCACGATTTTTTGGGCGATTTTGAGGGTTATTTAAACCCAGTTTTTGCCTTAGTTTGAAAGAACTTTTTGATACTTTTGGCAGCCTTTTTAGAGAGATATTTAGATAATTAGATTTAGGCTTTTTGGAGAGATTAGAAAGGGGACTTTTGTTGGATGCTATTGGATTCTCATTGGTTTGTCTCTTTTCTTATCAAAAACCCGATTTTTGTTGATAATTTCTCTATTGCAATGAATTGTGTTGATTTTGCTATTTTCTTATGAATTGCATGATGATTAGTGAGTAGTTTTATTGTCCTAGGGCATATGGATGAACCCTATGAACCCTATTTCTAAATTGTGATGAATTGGTGAGATTCTTGCTAGAATTGATTAGGGTTAGGTTGGTATTGATTAATTACGGATGGCTAGGGATTCATATCGATTGGGATTTGCAGGAGATTGGGTCCCAATTGATAGGAAGCCCTAGAAATTCGATTTAGATTTACGATTGGACTTCTCTGGAATTGGTTTGCAAGAGATTGGGCCAAAACTAGGATTTTTAATCGTGTTTCTATACCAATATCCGTTTGCAAGAGATTGGACGGGTAGGAACTATCTCAACCTAGATCGTAGCTCGAGTTTGCACGAGACTGAGCTCGAGATACGATTGAACGATGATGTCGATCCTAATGCTAGCGGCTTAGGTTAGGGTTTGCAAGAGATTGGGCCCTAACCTAGGTTCGCTATAGACTGGCAATAGCGCGAGAGCGTGAGCTTGGTTCTACATCTAGTTGCGACTAGTTCACCTAAAATTCAAGTCTAGCAATGATGTAACCCACGAATCACAACGATGAGATACGGTCCGTAGCTGGGATTCCCTATCCCTAGGTGCTTTATTTTATAGATATTTCTATCGACATTCGAACGATTGTGACAATTTTACCCAAAATTATTCTCGACCATTTTGATAGCTAGGTGATTAGAAGAAGACACTGTCATTGTTCCTCCCTGAGTTCGATACCCGCTCGCTACTACGCCGTGCGCTTGCGGTAAGACTACGAGTCGCTCGTCCTGGGTGCGTGTGCATACCGGGGTTGCGATCACGCGTACTCGACGAAGCTTCCCTCAGGCGATCGAATTACTATACCAGCTCCATTTCCTGTCTGGGTAGCTGATCCGTCTACATGGACTATCCACGTATCCTGGTCCCTGGGCGGTTGGTAAAAATGATGTCAGTCGAAAGGAAAGACAAAGGTTGGGGGGTTACCGTAGCTGAGCCTTTTTTCAGAGGGGTTTCTTCCTTCTATGGTACATTCGGCAACGAAGTCCGCCAGGGCCTGCCCTTTTATGGCCGTCCGCGGCTTAAATCGAAGGTTGAACTCGCTCAGCTCCACTCCCCAATTAAGCATCCTCCCCATCCGGTCAAACCTCTTGAGGTTATGCTCGAGTTGGGAGTCAGTGGGGACTAGTATCGTGTAAGCCTGGAAGTAGGGTCGGAGTCTTCGAGCCGAGAGCACGAGGGCATACGCGAGCTTCTCCATGGGTGTGTACCGTCCCTCTGCGTCTTTCAAAACTCGGCTGGTATAATACATTTGTCTCTGAACTCCATTGTCCTCCCTGATCAGCACCGAGTTCACCGCCTCACCCGTACAGGCCAGGTAGAGGCTCAGTGACTCCCCCTCTCGTGGTTTGGATAGGAGCTGCAGGCTGCGGAGGTACTCCTTGAGTTCAGCGAATGCTTAGGCGTAGTCCTCGTCCCACGGCACAGTCTTCCTTTTGTCGGCGGGCTCAGCGATCGCCTTCCTCAGGGTCTTGAAGAACGGAAGGGACCTCTCCGCCGATTTGGAAAGAAAACGCCCCAGAGCGGCGATGCATCCATTCAGTCTCTGTAGCTCTTTGATTGTCATCATCTCCCGCATGTTGATCAACGCCTCGATCTTGTCGGGGTTAGCCTCAATGCCGTGATTAGTGATCATGAACCTCAGGAACTTGCTGGATTTCACCCCGAATGTGCACTTAGTGGGATTAAGCAAGATGTTGTGTTTCCACAGCCGCTCAAAGGTTTCCCTGAGGTCGGTGATATAATCAGTTGGCCCTCTCGATTTGCCCAACATGTCGTCTACGTAGACCTCCAAGTTTCTCCCTATATGAGAATCGAATATCTTGTTGACCATTCTCTGGTATGTCGCCCCCGCATTCTTCAGGCTGAAGGGCATCTTCTTGTAGTAGAAAGTCCCTCGGTCCATAGTGAAGGACGTCTTCTCTTCGTCCCGAGGGTCCATCTGGACCTGGTTGTACCTAGAGTAGGCATCCATGAAGCTGAGCATCTCGTAGCCAGATGCACTGTCCACGAGTGCGGGGCAGTGGGTAGCTATCCTTGGGGCAAGCCTTGTTGAGGTCGCTGAAATCCACACACATTCACCACTTCCCACTGGACTTTTTGACCATCACGACGTTGGACAGCCACTTCGGGTACCAGACTTCCCGGATGAAGCCGACATTAAGAAGGCATTCCACCTCCTTGGAGGCTGCCCTCCTCTTCTCGCCACCCAAGTTCTGCTTCTTCTGCCTGACCGGTTTGAAATTGGGGTCGACGTTCAGCTGGTGCACGATCACTCGGGGATATACGCCGGGCATGTCGTCGGGCGACCATACGAAGACGTCTAGATTGGCCTCCAAGCACTCGATCAACTCGCCTCTCAAGCTAGGGTTCAGTCTGGATCCGATGGAGACGAACCTTCCCTCAACTTCTGTGACGGGGATTAGCTCCGGCTCCTCCCTGGGAGTGGGCATCGGTCAGTACCTCAAGTCAAGTGAGGCCATCAGATCGTCATATCGCTCTGCGTGTTCCCCGTTTGTCAGCTGGTAGCAGATTTCTGGTCTTCTTGGGTTTCCCTCAACCTGCCCGATCCCCCTCGGGGTCTGGAACCTGACCGTCTGATGGAGAGTTGAGAGCATCGTGCCAACTGCATTGAGGAGCGGGCGACCGATGATCCCATTGTATGCTGATCCGATCCTCAGCACCACGAACTCCATCGTCAGGGTCACTGAGTCGGGTGGCTCCCGAGCGTGACAGGGAGGCGGATCACCCCGACGATGGGCGTGGAGTGACTCGTGAAGCCTATCACAGGACCCAAGCATGGCTCCAAGTCTTCATCTGGCAGCCCCATCCTCTCAAGGGTCGACATGAAAAGGATGTCGCATGAGCTGCCAGTATCAACGAGTAGTCGCCTCACTATGGCAGCGTCGATGACTGCGGAGACTACGAGTGCTTCGTCAGGCCACGGCTTCTCCTGTTGGATATGGATGACGTTTGTACACCCTTGTAGGGGATGTACGAGGGAATACGGACCTCGAACGTCGCGTACACGAAGTCGTGTGCAAAGGGAATCTGTTCCCTTGCGGAGAGGATCTCTAGATTAGTGGGAAAGTCGCATTATATGTGTATAAGTGCATGCGACATATGGCTAATAAAGGGGGAATATCTTAAGCTTATGTTGTACCATGCATATGGTACAACTTAAGCTTATAATGTGCCATGTATGATGGTACACTTTAGTTAAATTGTTCCAAAGGAACAATTACTCCTAAAATAACTACCTTGGGGGCTATAAATAAGACCCAAGGCTTAGCCATTTGATTACACTTTTGCATGGTATTCTTGCCTTGCATTTCATTCTAGCGAAGCTCTGCCGAAATCCTTCCTCTCTCTTTATCCAAGTTCTTAATCTAAAAGTAGAGATTTAGATTGTGGATTTAGTGTTGAGTATTGGACTCCCCGGATTTGGTTTTGGATGATGAGCAAACATAAATATATCACGAACTAACAGTTTGTGAGCGCAGTTATGGAGATCGTCGCCAAAATACCACACACAACAAAAGCGACGTCTCAAGACTTCTCAATACGCGTGATCGTATGCCTGGAGCTTCGTTGAAGCTCGAGGAGCAATATTGAAGTCAAGAGGAATGAAGATTGAAGCTTTGAAGACGGTTCATAAGGTTTATTTTATAGTCTTCTAGCTTCATAGATTAGAATGTTAAGCCTTGAGTAGGACTTACTTTATAATCTTCATTTCGCTCATATCTTAGAGCTAGGATATTCTTAGAAGCCATTAGAAACTTTCCCGAAGCCTATCGCTCTTTCCCTCGGCTTCGAGTGCATGACCGACTAGATGAAGATTTAGTCGGTCAGTAATCCTTCTTAGACCGACTAGTTGTGGTTCAGTCTTTTTCAGCCTGAGCTACTGTTTCGAGTTAGTCGGTCAAAGAACGTTTACCGACCGACTAGTTGAGAAACTAGTCGGTCAGCATTTGTTCTTAAACCGACTAAGTCATCTTGAAGTCAACCTATCCTATTTCGACGTTAGTCGGTCAAAGATCATTCACCGACCGACTAGTTGGGAAACTAGTCGGTCGGCAAGTCTTCTTAGACCGACTAGTTGTCTTTGCCTGGAACTTCACCTTTTGGCTGTTCAGCTGTTAGTCGGTCCATGTTGAATCAGCCGACCGACTAGTTGATGAACTAGTCGGTCAGTGATCCTTCTTAGACCGACTAGTCTGCTTCAGATTTAGATCCGTTGGAGTTTTGAAAGCGACGTTTCTCTCTCCCTTTTCCCTTGATCCTTTAAATACCTGGAGGGGTTATTTCATAGGATCCAAGGCTGCTATTTCAGAGTTCTATTGATTCAAAGAGAAGCTTTCAACTCTCATCTTCAAGCTCTCCCATTCTCAAGAATCTCTCCCTCACTCTTATTCCTCAAGAGAGATTCATTGGTTGTGAGCCTTCCAAGCCAAGGGCTTGATTCTAGGTCATCCATCTCATCCCTAGGCTTCCATTGCTGGTCATCTTTTTGAAGCTAGGGTTTGGTGACTCTTCCTCCATCAAAATCCTCTTTGCCCTAATTTGGTAAGAAATCTCAAGGCATAGGTATTTTGTTGGTAAGCATTTCATTTCAGTTATATTTGAATTGTATACTCTCGGTTGTGAGAGGTTTTGCGTGATCCCGGGTTGTGGGAGTCACGGTCATCGATTGTAGGTCGATTGCGCTTGTGAGGTTTTCGCAAGTGTTCATATTGGAAATCTTGAGTTAGGGTTTCTAACTCAAGTATCCGGAAGGGATCCGGGTGGTTGGGACGTAGGATCATCGGGAACAAGTCGGGGAGACTTGGGTGGGATCCGAACCCATTAAACCATTGTGTTTGCGTTTGCATTAATTCTTGATTGTAGTTATTCCGCAACGTTGTTTGTTAATTGCACGATAATTAGGAATAACTCTCCTTATTATTTAAAAGTACTATTCACCCCCCCCCCCTCTAGTACATGTGCAGTAGCTTCCCAGGGCACTACAATTGGTATCAGAGCCAAGTTCAAAGCTACACATAGCCAAAGTTCAAAGCTATGACGAACAACGACTACAACGTCTTCAGGAACCGCGATGGAGCTTCTTCAGTTATGGAAGGACTATCCTCCGTCAGGCCTCCACACTTCAACGGTACCAACTACGGGTACTGGAAATGCCGGATGCAAATTTTCCTCCGGAGCGCTTCACTATGGAGAGCCACCATGACGGAGTATGTCGAGCCTTCCGAAGAAGATTTCGCGAAGTGGACTCCCGCGGAGGTCGCCGCGGAAGTAACCCAATGCCAAGGCAATGAATGCCTTGAATTGTGCGTTGGAGCCCGAGGACTTCAACAAGATATGCACATGTAAGAGTGCATATCAAATATGGAACCAACTCCTCATATTGCACGAAGGATCGAGTACGGTAAAAGATTCTAAACTCGTCGTTGCTAATAAAGAATTTGAGTTGTTTCATATGGAGCAGGGCGAAACCATGAAGGAATATTACGCTCGCTTCGTGGATATATCAAACGACTTGGAAGCTCTTGGGAAGGTCTATACCCAAAAGGAGAAAGTCGCGAAGATTATCGACGGTCTTCCATCATGTTGGGAAAAGCGTACCTACGCCATCGAGGAAGGTAATGACATGAATAAATATACCGTCGTACAACTAATGGGTACCTTGTTGTCTTACGAGGTACGCAAGGATAGTAAGATCCGAATGAAGGAAAAGATGAAAGCGTACTTGAAGCAAGATGAGCCAAAGAAAAAGACGATTGCCTTCAAGGCCGCTCCATCCTACCGATGATGAAGAATCGGAAGACGAATTGGACATAGAATCCATTGTCCGTATGGCAAGGAAGTTCGATCGATTCCTCCGAGAAGGTATATCTTTGAATAAATCTAAAGTTAGTTCGACTAATGCTTCTACTCTCGGTGTGTTATAAATGCAACAAGCCAGGACACATCAAACCGGATTGTCCTCTCTACAAACACAAGGAGAAAGGGAAAGCATCAAAGTACGACAAGTCGAGAAAGTACAAGAAAGGACTTGTTGGCACATTCACCGACTCCGAAGAGGATTCCCTCAAGTGGAGAGTCGGATGATGGAAGAGTGGAGAAAGCAAAACTTTGCTTCATGGCTAATGAGGCAAAAGTTCGAAAGTCCTCATTCGATGATAGCGAGGATGAAAGCGAGGATGGTAGCGATGATGGAAGCGGAGAACCTACTATTGATGAAATGAGGTTAGCTAACCCAAGAAATTTTGGTCTAAATTTACTAAATTAGTAGATAGATATAATAAGACCAAAGATGAACTTGTTAGCCTCCAAACCTCTCCTAAGTCTACCATCACCAACAATGACACCATTGTTGAGACACTCGCCAATGAGAAAGCAAGTTTGCTTATCTCATAATGGCTTGTTGAGAAATGAGGTGAAGTCCCTCAAATCTCAACTTGAGCATGTTCTTGTTGAGGATTCGGAATGAACATGTGATAGCGGATTTGACGTCTCAAAACTCAACCTTGAGTATTGAGAATAAGAATCTTAAATTACGTGTTGTATGTACTCACATCGCAAGTATCCACTTTGGATGCTTCTTTGCATTCTCTCAAGAGAAGTATGAGTGCACATTAGGCCGTATCAATGATTTCAATAAAGGTAAGGGCCATTTGGATAATATCCTAAATGACTTACTTCCGGCCAAAACACCACATTGGCTTGGGGTATAAGACGGGAGACTCATCCAAATCGCCTACCACCTTTGTTAGGGCCGACATCCGATGCCTCGACGAGTGGGAGCAAACACCCCATTGGTAGTTCTCCTACCAATAGTGCTTCCACTTCGTACACACCCCCGATTGGAAAGAAACCCACTTTGGGTAGACCTCCAAAGAGGGGTCATGCATTTTTGTACTCACATGCTATGCCACGTAGGAACACACCATCCTACTCCACCCATGCATGCTAATAATGTTATTTTTATGCTCCCGCACCCACGAGCACGTGCAAACACTCATATGAGACACCCACGTGCACGTAATCATGCTCATGCACATCCTAATGCATATGTTCAAACATCTCATCCACATGTGCATGCCTACTCTCATAATCATTCTCATGCATACACACCTCATGCTTATCCACGTATGTATGCTACACCACATCATGGATCTCATGCTCATCATAATTCTATTGCTAGATCTCATGCTCCTAGGCCACATGCACCACATAGAAATCAAACTTTTGTGCATGCAACCACTAGGAAGAGGATTCCCAAAATGTACACTATTTGGGGTCCCAAGAACACTAGCGATGGATGCTATGAATGTTTATGTGCAATCCTATATTAATGATGTTATTTTGAATGATGATTATGTTGGAAAGTCAAGTTCCTCTTGGACTTGGTTTCCGAAGGGTTAGTTCCTTTAACTCTTCAATGCTTGGTACCAAGAGTTATGATCATGTTATGGGTACCAAGGCATATGTTCATATAATTGATCTTGATTATATTACTTTATGGGTTACAATAATTTCTATTTCGTATTTCAAAAATTGTTGTCTAACCCATTGGATCCAAAAGGATTTTTGGATACCAAAATGAAGCTTTCTATGGTTCAATCCACCGTGGGGATACCAACCCTACCAACTCCTCGATTTGCGAAGACTTTCATTCAAACGGAGTTGATGGTGCTTAGGTAATGCACCAATGTAGGGGGGAGCTTAATGTTGTAAGTATAATATTACATTTGGTATCCATGAGGGTTGAATGCATGCTTGGTTAAAATCTATTTCTTTACATTGGTATCATTTTGTTTCTCCTAGCATGATAGAATTGTGAATGCCATAAATGCTTTGAAATTCATATCTATTTTTGGCATGACATGTTTTTAAAAGTTATAATGATAATTTTTCGTATTACTTTTATCACATTGTCACTTCTCATTGCACACTTCACTTAGTTTTGATGTGCTTTTACTTTATGTTCATTTTCGATCGATATTGTGACATTTGATATTCTATGATGTGCACCGCTCTTCTGATGGTTCATTCCTTTGTGCACATTTTATGTATGTCTCTGATATTGATCTCGTCGGTCGACGATTCATTTTGATTCGATAGCTTTAGTTGTATGAAAACATAGAATTGTTTTTCCATGCACTAAAATAGCTATAAATGTTGATATTGGAGAGTAAATTCATTTCTTCAATAAGTGAATTTACATTTGATATTTTGATGATTTAAGTTTTCGATTTTCGACTATGGTCTCATTGACACGCTTTGATTTTATTCGAATTTTATTTTGGGTGTCATATGAAACGTGGTCGTATTCTTAGACTCCCATGCTTAATGAATTATTTGGACATGATTTATTATCATTGGCTTCCTCCCGCTCTTTTTGGATTATGCCAAAGGGGGAGAGACATAATAATGGCATGTGCTAAATGATAATTTACCATGAATCTAATTTGATATGTTAGATTCAGGGGGGAGTTAAGATATAAAAATGGATTACAAATCTTAAATCTCAAATGTTGGATTTGCATTTTTTACTTTCCTCGTCTGCTTGATGTATGTGCTTATTAATTCATATGGAACTAATGTGTCATCAATGTAGGGGGAGTAAGTATACTTCATTTAGTTCATTATTTTTGATTATTATTTATGTTGGTTTGTCATCACCAAAAAGGGGGAGAATGTTGAGTATTGGGACTCCCCGGATTTGGTTTTGGATGATGAGCAAACATAAATATATCACGAGACTAACAGTTTGTGAGCGCAGTTATGGAGATCGTCGCCAAAATACCACACACAACAAAAGCGACGTCTCAAGACTTCTCAATACGCGTGATCATATGCCTGGAGCTTCGTTGAAGCTCGAGGAGCAATATTGAAGTCAAGAGGAATGAAGATTGAAGCTTTGAAGACGGTTCATAAGGTTTATTTTATAGTCTTCTAGCTTCATAGATTAGAATGTTAAGCCTTGAGTAGGACTTACTTTATAATCTTCATTTCGCTCATATCTTAGAGCTAGGATATTCTTAGAAGCCATTAGAAACTTTCCCGAAGCCTATCGCTCTTTCCCTCGGCTTCGAGTGCATGTTAGTTGGTTCATGAAGGGTCACCAACCGACTAGATGACGATCTAGTCGGTCGGCAACTCTACTTAAACCGACTAGTTTGCCTTCTCTAATTCAGCTCTCTTGAAGTCAACCTATCCTATTTCGACGTTAGTCGGTCAAAGATCATTCACCGACCGACTAGTTGGGAAACTAGTCGGTCGGCAAGTCTTCTTAGACCGACTAGTTGTCTTTGCCTGGAACTTCACCTTTTGGCTGTTCAGCTGTTAGTCGGTCCATGTTGAATCACCGACCGACTAGTTGATGAACTAGTCGGTCAGTGATCCTTCTTAGACCGACTAGTCTGCTTCAGATTTAGATCCGTTGGAGTTTTGAAAGCGACGTTTCTCTCTCCCTTTTCCCTTGATCCTTTAAATACCTGGAGGGGTTATTTCATAGGATCCAAGGCTGCTATTTCAGAGTTCTATTGATTCAAAGAGAAGCTTTCAACTCTCATCTTCAAGCTCTCCCATTCTCAAGAATCTCTCCCTCACTCTTATTCCTCAAGAGAGATTCATTGGTTGTGAGCCTTCCAAGCCAAGGGCTTGATTCTAGGTCATCCATCTCATCCCTAGGCTTCCATTGCTGGTCATCTTTTTGAAGCTAGGGTTTGGTGACTCTTCCTCCATCAAAATCCTCTTTGCCCTAATTTGGTAAGAAATCTCAAGGCATAGGTATTTTGTTGGTAAGCATTTCATTTCAGTTATATTTGAATTGTATACTCTCGGTTGTGAGAGGTTTTGCGTGATCCCGGGTTGTGGGAGTCACGGTCATCGATTGTAGGTCGATTGCGCTTGTGAGGTTTTCGCAAGTGTTCATATTGGAAATTCTGAGTTAGGGTTTCTAACTCAAGTATCCGGAAGGGATCCGGGTGGTTGGGACGTAGGATCATCGGGAACAAGTCGGGGAGACTTGGGTGGGATCCGAACCCATTAAACCATTGTGTTTGCGTTTGCATTAATTCTTGATTGTAGTTATTCCGCAACGTTGTTTGTTAATGGCACGATAATTAGGAATAACTCTCCTTATTATTTAAAAGTACTATTCACCCCCCCCCCTCTAGTACATGTGCAGTAGCTTCCCAGGGCACTACAATTGGTATCAGAGCCAAGTTCAAAGCTACACATAGCCAAAGTTCAAAGCTATGACGAACAACGACTACAACGTCTTCAGGAACCGCGATGGAGCTTCTTCAGTTATGGAAGGACTATCCTCCGTCAGGCCTCCACACTTCAACGGTACCAACTACGGGTACTGGAAATGCCGGATGCAAATTTTCCTCCGGAGCGCTTCACTATGGAGAGCCACCATGACGGAGTATGTCGAGCCTTCCGAAGAAGATTTCGCGAAGTGGACTCCCGCGGAGGTCGCCGCGGAAGTAACCAATGCCAAGGCAATGAATGCCTTGAATTGTGCGTTGGAGCCCGAGGACTTCAACAAGATATGCACATGTAAGAGTGCATATCAAATATGGAACCAACTCCTCATATTGCACGAAGGATCGAGTTACGGTAAAAGATTCTAAACTCGTCGTTGCTAATAAAGAATTTGAGTTGTTTCATATGGAGCAGGGCGAAAACCATGAAGGAATATTACCGTCGCTTCGGTGGATATATCAAACGACTTGGAAGCTCTTGGGAAGGTCTATACCCAAAAGGAGAAAGTCGCGAAGATTATCGACGGTCTTCCATCATGTTGGGGAAAAGCGTACCTACGCCATCGAGGAAGGTAATGACATGAATAAATATACCGTCGTACAACTAATGGGTACCTTGTTGTCTTACGAGGTACGCAAGGATAGTAAGATCCGAATGAAGGAAAAGATGAAAGCGTACTTGAAGCAAGATGAGCCAAAGAAAAAGACGATTGCCCTTCAAGGCCGCTCCATCTACCGATGATGAAGAATCGGAAGACGAATTGGACATAGAATCCATTGTCCGGTATGGCAAGGAAGTTCGATCGATTCCTCCGAGAAGGTATATCTTTGAATAAATCTAAAGTTAGTTCGACTAATGCTTCTACTCTCGTGTGTTATAAATGCAACAAGCCAGGACACATCAAACCGGATTGTCCTCTCTACAAACACAAGGAGAAAGGGAAAGCATCAAAGTACGACAAGTCGAGAAAGTACAAGAAAGGACTTGTTGGCACATTCCACCGACTCCCGAAGAGGATTCCTCAAGTGGAGAGTCGGATGATGGAAGAGTGGAGAAAGCAAAACTTTGCTTCATGGCTAATGAGGGCAAAAGTTCGAAAGTCCTCATTCGATGATAGCGAGGATGAAAGCGAGGATGGTAGCGATGATGGAAGCGGAGAACCTACTATTGATGAAATGAGGTTAGCTAACCAAGAAATTTGGTCTAAATTTACTAAATTAGTAGATAGATATAATAAGACCAAAGATGAACTTGTTAGCCTCCAAACCTCTCCTAAGTCTACCATCACCAACAATGACACCATTGTTGAGACACTCGCCAATGAGAAAGCAAGTTTGCTTACTCATAATGGCTTGTTGAGAAATGAGGTGAAGTCCCTCAAATCTCAACTTGAGCATGTTCTTGTTGAGGATTCGGATGAACATGTGATAGCGGATTTGACGTCTCAAAACTCAACCTTGAGTATTGAGAATAAGAATCTTAAATTACGTGTTTATGTACTCACATCGCAAGTATCCACTTTGGATGCTTCTTTGCATTCTCTCAAAGAGAAGTATGAGTGCACATTAGGCCGTATCAATGATTTCAATAAAGGTAAGGGCCATTTGGATAATATCCTAAATGACTTACTTCCGGCCAAACACCACATTGGCTTGGGGTATAAGACGGGAGACTCATCCAAATCGCCTACCACCTTTGTTAGGCCGACATCCGATGCCTCGACGAGTGGGAGCAAACACCCCATTGGTAGTTCTCCTACCAATAGTGCTCCATACACACAACTAACTTCGTACACACACCCCGATTGGAAAGAAACCCCACTTTGGGTAGACCTCCAAAGAGGGGTCATGCATTTTTGTACTCACATGCTATGCCACGTAGGAACACACATCCTACCTCCACCCATGCATGCTAATAATGATTTTTATGCTCCGCACCCACGAGCACGTGCAAACACTCATATGAGACACCCACGTGCACGTAATCATGCTCATGCACATCCTAATGCATATGTTCAAACATCTCATCCACATGTGCATGCCTACTCTCATAATCATTCTCATGCATACACACCTCATGCTTATCCACGTATGTATGCTACACCACATCATGGATCTCATGCTCATCATAATTCTATTGCTAGATCTCATGCTCCTAGGCCACATGCACCACATAGAAATCAAACTTTTGTGCATGCAACCACTAGGAAGAGGATTCCCAAAATGTACACTATTTGGGGTCCCAAGAACACTAGCGATGATGCTATGAATGTTTATGTGCAATCCTAAATTAATGATGTTATTTTGAATGATGATTATGTTGGAAAGTCAAGTTCCTCTTGGACTTGGTTTCCGAAGGGTTAGTTCCTTTAACTCTTCAATGCTTGGTACCAAGAGTTTATGATCATGTTATGGGTCACCAAGGCATATGTTCATATAATTGATCTTGATTATATTACTTTATGGGTTACAATAATTTCTATTTTCGTATTTCAAAATTGTTGTCTAACCCATTGGATCCAAAAAGGATTTTTGGGATACCAAAATGAAGCTTTCTAGGTTCAATCCACCGTGGGATACCAACCCTACCAACTCCTCGATTTGCGAAGACTTTCATTCAAACGGAGTTGATGGTGCTTAGGTAATGCACCAATGTAGGGGGAGCTTAATGTTGTAAGTATAATATTACATTTGGTATCCATGAGGGTTGAATGCATGCTTGGTTAAAATCTATTTCTTTACATTGGTATCATTTTGTTTCTCCTAGCATGATAGAATTGTGAATGCCATAAATGCTTTGAAATTCATATCTATTTTTGGCATGACATGTTTTTAAAAGTTATAATGATAATTTTCGTATTACTTTTATCACATTGTCACTTCTCATTGCACACTTCACTTAGTTTTGATGTGCTTTTACTTTATGTTCATGTTCGATCGATATTGTGACATTTGATATTCTATGATGTGCACCGCTCTTCTGATGGTTCATTCCTTTGTGCACATTTTATGTATGTCTCTGATATTGATCTCGTCGGTCGACCGATTCATTTTGATTCGATAGCTTTAGTTGTATGAAAACATAGAATTGTTTTCCATGCACTAAAATAGCTATAAATGTTGATATTGGAGAGTAAATTCATTTCTTCAATAAGTGAATTTACATTTGATATTTTGATGATTTAAGTTGTTCGATTTTCGACTATGGTCTCATTGACACGCTTTGATTTTATTCGAATTTTATTTTGGTGTCATATGAAACGTGGTCGTATTCTTAGACTCCCATGCTTAATGAATTATTTGGACATGATTTATTATCATTGGCTTCCTCCCGCTCTTTTTGGATTATGCCAAAGGGGGAGAGACATAATAATGGCATGTGCTAAATGATAATTTACCATGAATCTAATTTGATATGTTAGATTCAGGGGGAGTTAAGATATAAAAATGGATTACAAATCTTAAATCTCAAATGTTGGGATTTGCATTTTTTACTTTCCTCGTCTGCTTGATGTATGTGCTTATTAATTCATATGGAACTAATGTGTCATCAATGTAGGGGGAGTAAGTATACTTCATTTAGTTCATTATTTTGTGATTATTATTTATGTTGGTTTGTCATCACCAAAAAGGGGGAGAATGTTGAGTATTGGACTCCCCGGATTTGGGTTTTGGATGATGAGCAAACATAAATATATCACGAACTAACAGTTTGTGAGCGCAGTTATGGAGATCGTCGCCAAAATACCACACACAACAAAAGCGACGTCTCAAGACTTCTCAATACGCGTGATCATATGCCTGGAGCCTTCGTTGAAGCTCGAGGAGCAATATTGAAGTCAAGAGGAATGAAGATTGAAGCTTTGAAGACGGTTCATAAGGTTTATTTTATAGTCTTCTAGCTTCATAGATTAGAATGTTAAGCCTTGAGTAGGACTTACTTTATAATCTTCATTTCGCTCATATCTTAGAGCTAGGATATTCTTAGAAGCCATTAGAAACTTTCCCGAAGCCTATCGCTCTTTCCCTCGGCTTCGAGTGCATGTTAGTTGGTTCATGAAGGGGTCACCAACCGACTAGATGACGATCTAGTCGGTCGGCAACTCTACTTAAACCGACTAGTTTGCCTTCTCTAATTCAGCTCTTTCTATGACTACAGTTAGTCGGTCAAAGAAGAGTCACCGACCGACTAGATGAAGATTTAGTCGGTCAGTAATCCTTCTTAGACCGACTAGTTGTGTTCAGTCTTTTTCAGCCTGAGCTACTGTTTCGAGTTAGTCGGTCAAAGAACGTTTACCGACCGACTAGTTGAGAAACTAGTCGGTCAGCATTTGTTCTTAAACCGACTAAGTCATCTTGAAGTCAACCTATCCTATTTCGACGTTAGTCGGTCAAAGATCATTCACCGACCGACTAGTTGGGAAACTAGTCGGTCGGCAAGTCTTCTTAGACCGACTAGTTGTCTTTGCCTGGAACTTCACCTTTTGGCTGTTCAGCTGTTAGTCGGTCCATGTTGAATCACCGACCGACTAGTTGATGAACTAGTCGGTCAGTGATCCTTCTTAGACCGACTAGTCTGCTTCAGATTTAGATCCGTTGGAGTTTTGAAAGCGACGTTTCTCTCTCCCTTTTCCCTTGATCCTTTAAATACCTGGAGGGGTTATTTCATAGGATCCAAGGCTGCTATTTCAGAGTTCTATTGATTCAAAGAGAAGCTTTCAACTCTCATCTTCAAGCTCTCCCATTCTCAAGAATCTCTCCCTCACTCTTATTCCTCAAGAGAGATTCATTGGTTGTGAGCCTTCCAAGCCAAGGGCTTGATTCTAGGTCATCCATCTCATCCCTAGGCTTCCATTGCTGGTCATCTTTTTGAAGCTAGGGTTTGGTGACTCTTCCTCCATCAAAATCCTCTTTGCCCTAATTTGGTAAGAAATCTCAAGGCATAGGTATTTTGTTGGTAAGCATTTCATTTCAGTTATATTTGAATTGTATACTCTCGGTTGTGAGAGGTTTTGCGTGATCCCGGGTTGTGGGAGTCACGGTCATCGATTGTAGGTCGATTGCGCTTGTGAGGTTTTCGCAAGTGTTCATATTGGAAATCTTGAGTTAGGGTTTCTAACTCAAGTATCCGGAAGGGATCCGGGTGGTTGGACGAACAACGACTACAACGTCTTCAGGAACCGCGATGGAGCTTCTTCAGTTATGGAAGGACTATCCTCCGTCAGGCCTCCACACTTCAACGGTACCAACTACGGGTACTGGAAATGCCGGATGCAAATTTTCCTCCGGAGCGCTTCACTATGGAGAGCCACCATGACGGAGTATGTCGAGCCTTCCGAAGAAGATTTCGCGAAGTGGACTCCCGCGGAGGTCGCCGCGGAAGTAACCAATGCCAAGGCAATGAATGCCTTGAATTGTGCGTTGGAGCCCGAGGACTTCAACAAGATATGCACATGTAAGAGTGCATATCAAATATGGAACCAACTCCTCATATTGCACGAAGGATCGAGTACGGTAAAAGATTCTAAACTCGTCGTTGCTAATAAAGAATTTGAGTTGTTTCATATGGAGCAGGGCGAAACCATGAAGGAATATTACGCTCGCTTCGTGGATATATCAAACGACTTGGAAGCTCTTGGGAAGGTCCTATACCCAAAAGGAGAAAGTCGCGAAGATTATCGACGGTCTTCCATCATGTTGGGAAAAGCGTACCTACGCCATCGAGGAAGGTAATGACATGAATAAATATACCGTCGTACAACTAATGGGTACCTTGTTGTCTTACGAGGTACGCAAGGATAGTAAGATCCGAATGAAGGAAAAGATGAAAGCGTACTTGAAGCAAGATGAGCCAAAGAAAAAGACGATTGCCTTCAAGGCCGCTCCATCTACCGATGATGAAGAATCGGAAGACGAATTGGACATAGAATCCATTGTCCGTATGGCAAGGAAGTTCGATCGATTCCTCCGAGAAGGTATATCTTTGAATAAATCTAAAGTTAGTTCGACTAATGCTTCTACTCTCGTGTGTTATAAATGCAACAAGCCAGGACACATCAAACCGGATTGTCCTCTCTACAAACACAAGGAGAAAGGGAAAGCATCAAAGTACGACAAGTCGAGAAAGTACAAGAAAGGACTTGTTGGCACATTCACCGACTCCGAAGAGGATTCCTCAAGTGGAGAGTCGGATGATGGAAGAGTGGAGAAAGCAAAACTTTGCTTCATGGCTAATGAGGCAAAAGTTCGAAAAGTTCCTCATTCGATGATAGCGAGGATGAAAGCGAGGATGGTAGCGATGATGGAAGCGGAGAACCTACTATTGATGAAATGAGGTTAGCTAACCAAGAAATTTGGTCTAAATTTACTAAATTAGTAGATAGATATAATAAGACCAAAGATGAACTTGTTAGCCTCCAAACCTCTCCTAAGTCTACCATCACCAACAATGACACCATTGTTGAGACACTCGCCAATGAGAAAGCAAGTTTGCTTACTCATAATGGCTTGTTGAGAAATGAGGTGAAGTCCCTCAAATCTCAACTTGAGCATGTTCTTGTTGAGGATTCGGATGAACATGTGATAGCGGATTTGACGTCTCAAAACTCAACCTTGAGTATTGAGAATAAGAATCTTAAATTACGTGTTTATGTACTCACATCGCAAGTATCCACTTTGGATGCTTCTTTGCATTCTCTCAAAGAGAAGTATGAGTGCACATTAGGCCGTATCAATGATTTCAATAAAGGTAAGGGCCATTTGGATAATATCCTAAATGACTTACTTCCGGCCAAACACCACATTGGCTTGGGGTATAAGACGGGAGACTCATCCAAATCGCCTACCACCTTTGTTAGGCCGACATCCGATGCCTCGACGAGTGGGAGCAAACACCCCATTGGTAGTTCTCCTACCAATAGTGCTTCCACTTCGTACACACCCCCGATTGGAAAGAAACCCACTTTGGGTAGACCTCCAAAGAGGGGTCATGCATTTTTGTACTCACATGCTATGCCACGTAGGAACACACATCCTACTCCACCCATGCATGCTAATAATGATTTTTATGCTCCGCACCCACGAGCACGTGCAAACACTCATATGAGACACCCACGTGCACGTAATCATGCTCATGCACATCCTAATGCATATGTTCAAACATCTCATCCACATGTGCATGCCTACTCTCATAATCATTCTCATGCATACACACCTCATGCTTATCCACGTATGTATGCTACACCACATCATGGATCTCATGCTCATCATAATTCTATTGCTAGATCTCATGCTCCTAGGCCACATGCACCACATAGAAATCAAACTTTTGTGCATGCAACCACTAGGAAGAGGATTCCCAAAATGTACACTATTTGGGGGTCCCAAGAACACTAGCGATGATGCTATGAATGTTTATGTGCAATCCTATATTAATGATGTTATTTTGAATGATGATTATGTTGGAAAGTCAAGTTCCTCTTGGACTTGGTTTCCGAAGGGTTAGTTCCTTTAACTCTTCAATGCTTGGTACCAAGAGTTTATGATCATGTTATGGGTACCAAGGCATATGTTCATATAATTGATCTTGATTATATTACTTTATGGGTTACAATAATTTCTATTTCGTATTTCAAAATTGTTGTCTAACCCATTGGATCCAAAAGGATTTTTGGATACCAAAATGAAGCTTTCTAGGTTCAATCCACCGTGGGATACCAACCCTACCAACTCCTCGATTTGCGAAGACTTTCATTCAAACGGAGTTGATGGTGCTTAGGTAATGCACCAATGTAGGGGGAGCTTAATGTTGTAAGTATAATATTACATTTGGTATCCATGAGGGTTGAATGCATGCTTGGTTAAAATCTATTTCTTTACATTGGTATCATTTTGTTTCTCCTAGCATGATAGAATTGTGAATGCCATAAATGCTTTGAAATTCATATCTATTTTTGGCATGACATGTTTTTAAAAGTTATAATGATAATTTTCGTATTACTTTTATCACATTGTCACTTCTCATTGCACACTTCACTTAGTTTTGATGTGCTTTTACTTTATGTTCATTTTCGATCGATATTGTGACATTTGATATTCTATGATGTGCACCGCTCTTCTGATGGTTCATTCCTTTGTGCACATTTTATGTATGTCTCTGATATTGATCTCGGTCGGTCGACGATTCATTTTGATTCGATAGCTTTAGTTGTATGAAAACATAGAATTGTTTTCCATGCACTAAAATAGCTATAAATGTTGATATTGGAGAGTAAATTCATTTCTTCAATAAGTGAATTTACATTTGATATTTTGATGATTTAAGTTTTCGATTTTCGACTATGGTCTCATTGACACGCTTTGATTTTATTCGAATTTTATTTTGGTGTCATATGAAACGTGGTCGTATTCTTAGACTCCCATGCTTAATGAATTATTTGGACATGATTTATTATCATTGGCTTCCTCCCGCTCTTTTTGGATTATGCCAAAGGGGGAGAGACATAATAATGGCATGTGCTAAATGATAATTTACCATGAATCTAATTTGATATGTTAGATTCAGGGGGAGTTAAGATATAAAATGGATTACAAATCTTAAATCTCAAATGTTGGATTTGCATTTTTTACTTTCCTCGTCTGCTTGATGTATGTGCTTATTAATTCATATGGAACTAATGTGTCATCAATGTAGGGGGAGTAAGTATACTTCATTTAGTTCATTATTTTTGATTATTATTTATGTTGGTTTGTCATCACCAAAAAGGGGGAGAATGTTGAGTATTGGACTCCCCGGATTTGGTTTTGGATGATGAGCAAACATAAATATATCACGAACTAACAGTTTGTGAGCGCAGTTATGGAGATCGTCGCCAAAATACCACACACAACAAAAGCGACGTCTCAAGACTTCTCAATACGCGTGATCATATGCCTGGAGCTTCGTTGAAGCTCGAGGAGCAATATTGAAGTCAAGAGGAATGAAGATTGAAGCTTTGAAGACGGTTCATAAGGTTTATTTTATAGTCTTCTAGCTTCATAGATTAGAATGTTAAGCCTTGAGTAGGACTTACTTTATAATCTTCATTTCGCTCATATCTTAGAGCTAGGATATTCTTAGAAGCCATTAGAAACTTTCCCGAAGCCTATCGCTCTTTCCCTCGGCTTCGAGTGCATGTTAGTTGGTTCATGAAGGGTCACCAACCGACTAGATGACGATCTAGTCGGTCGGCAACTCTACTTAAACCGACTAGTTTGCCTTCTCTAATTCAGCTCTTTCTATGACTACAGTTAGTCGGTCAAAGAAGAGTCACCGGACCGACTAGATGAAGATTTAGTCGGTCAGTTAATCCTTCTTAGACCGACTAGTTGTGTTCAGTCTTTTTCAGCCTGAGCTACTGTTTCGAGTTAGTCGGTCAAAGAACGTTTACCGACCGACTAGTTGAGAAACTAGTCGGTCAGCATTTGTTCTTAAACCGACTAAGTCATCTTGAAGTCAACCTATCCTATTTCGACGTTAGTCGGTCAAAGATCATTCACGCGACCGACTAGTTGGGAAACTAGTCGGTCGGCAAGTCTTCTTAGACCGACTAGTTGTCTTTGCCTGGAACTTCACCTTTTGGCTGTTCAGCTGTTAGTCGGTCCATGTTGAATCACCGACCGACTAGTTGATGAACTAGTCGGTCAGTGATCCTTCTTAGACCGACTAGTCTGCTTCAGATTTAGATCCGTTGGAGTTTTGAAAGCGACGTTTCTCTCTCCCTTTTCCCTTGATCCTTTAAATACCTGGAGGGGTTATTTCATAGGATCCAAGGCTGCTATTTCAGAGTTCTATTGATTCAAAGAGAAGCTTTCAACTCTCATCTTCAAGCTCTCCCATTCTCAAGAATCTCTCCCTCACTCTTATTCCTCAAGAGAGATTCATTGGTTGTGAGCCTTCCAAGCCAAGGGCTTGATTCTAGGTCATCCATCTCATCCCTAGGCTTCCATTGCTGGTCATCTTTTTGAAGCTAGGGTTTGGTGACTCTTCCTCCATCAAAATCCTCTTTGCCCTAATTTGGTAAGAAATCTCAAGGCATAGGTATTTTGTTGGTAAGCATTTCATTTCAGTTATATTTGAATTGTATACTCTCGGTTGTGAGAGGTTTTGCGTGATCCCGGGTTGTGGGAGTCACGGTCATCGATTGTAGGTCGATTGCGCTTGTGAGGTTTTCGCAAGTGTTCATATTGGAAATCTTGAGTTAGGGTTTCTAACTCAAGTATCCGAAGGGATCCGGGTGGTTGGGACGTAGGATCACCGGGAACAAGTCGGGGAGACTTGGGTGGATCCGAACCCATTAAACCATTGTGTTTGCGTTTGCATTAATTCTTGATTGTAGTTATTCCGCAACGTTGTTTGTTAATTGCACGATAATTAGGAATAACTCTCCTTATTATTTAAAAGTACTATTCACCCCCCCCTCTAGTACATGTGCAGTAGCTTCCCAGGGCACTACATTTAGTAGCCTTACTCCGTTCGTGAGAAGACTCGATCTGTCGTGGCGAATCCGAAGGCGAAGTTCCGAGACTACCGTGCAGCATACGCAAGCGTAAGTCTCAACTTCATTTATCGATCCTAACGCTGTTTTGACAGGGATCCTACAATGGTATCAGAGCCGTACAGATTCGCCCCGGTCAAACCGCCGTCCCGTCGAACCGATGAACGAGGCGTTGTCTTTTTCACGAATGGGTATCCTACCATTACGGATATGGTAGGAACGCTTCGTGACGGAGAGAACGCAGCGATTGTTCTTTTCACGTTAGGGTCTCCTACCATTACAGATATGGTAGGAACTCTCCGTGACGGGAAGAACCAACCGTTCATATCGTCAAGCTCACTCTCTTCATGGATGCTGAGTCTCCATTCATAGGGAATGTGAACTCTCTTCATGTGGAGCGTGTAGTTTATGAACTTTAAAGTGTGTTATTTTTCATTTTTGGCACACTGCCATTAGAGAATAACTACTTTCTCGACGAACGGGTGCTTCATCGAGGAAGATGATGGTAGTTATTCCCATCGGGGAAGATGAATTTTGGTGCATGAAATCTATGGCCATATGGGCAATGGAGGCAATGCATTCCACCTCCCCATGCGGAGGGGGTTGGCTACGGCCAATAACGACGAAAACCACCGCAACCACCCCATCAAGGGGGAGGAGTGCATGCGGCCACCCCATGAAAGGGGGGAGACCGGCGATGGCCAATGGGCCATGGCCGGTCAAGGCCAATAAGCCATGGCCGGGCCATGGCCGGCCGGCCCTGGCCGGCCACGGCCAGGGCCTGGGAGCCCTGGCCGCGGCCAGGCCAGGCCAGGCCAGGGCCGGCCAGAAGGCCCTGGCCATGGCCAGGCCAGGGCCTGGCCTCCCTGGCCGAGGCCAGGGTAGGGGCCCTTGGCCCCCGGCCAGGGCCAGGCCGCCCTGGCAGAGGCCAGGGTAGTGCCCTGGCCTCAGGCCAGGGCCTGGCCGCCCTGGCCGAGGCCAGGGCAGGGGCCCTGGCCCCCGGGCAGGGGCCCTGGCCCCCGGCCAGGGCCTGGCCGCCCTGGCCGAGGCCAGGGCAGGGGCCCTGGCCCCCGGCCAGGGCCTGGCCGGCCCCGGCCCTGGCAGAGGCAAGGGCCTGGCCAGCCCTGGCCTCGGCCAGGGCCTAGCCAATGGCCGGCCCTGGCAGCGGTCAGGGCCTGGCCGAGGGCCGGCCTGGTCGGCACTGGCCGGGAGAAGTTTCAGACCAATTTTTGGTCGACCAATTTGGGTGTTTTGGTCGACCAATCCGGCAAAAGGTCTTGGTCGATCACGAACTTGCCGACTAGCCCATACGGGGTGTCAAAAGGCCTTGGTCAAACACGAATGTGCCGACTAGCCCATACGGGGCTAACGACAGTCGTCTCCTCTTATTTTGTAAAGTTTTTTTTTCTTGGGCTCTACTCCTTGAAGATTAGCCGTAGTGCTCTACTTCATGCGAGATTAGCCATGTCATTGTGCTCTACTCTACGGAGATTAGCCAATGTACTTATGACATTGTGCTCTACTCTACGGAGATTAGCCAATGTATTTCAAATTTTTTGAAAAAGATGTTTTCAAATAGGTTATGTCCCGTCCTTAATCGGGATAGCGCAATTTGGAATTCCAAGTCCTACCACGATCCGGCCATGGTTATCTAACCCATGGGTGTGTAGAACAGGTCTCGTGGCTTGGCAATTGTTGCGCTAAAATTCTTTGCGCAAACTCTCACCTATTCCATTTTGAAAGATATGTTTTTCAAAAGTATTTTTCCGCTGCTGGTACCATACGGGTATCATTTCTGATTTCTTTTTACATGAGATAAGTAAGAGGGATACTTTGAAAGTTACTTCTAGATGGTAGTTGGGAACGTAGTGAACTTCTCGATTCTAGAATAACATTTCAGCGCATCCAAGGAACTTATCAAGTGTTTAAAGAATCGAAACTTTATGCATAGAATTTTGATCGTGTTTTTCATTTTCCTTGCAGTTTTTTGATTCGAATATGTCTACCGCTTCTAAGAATATTATCACCGAGCTTAACAAAGGTGAGAAGCTCAACGGCGACAATTATAAACTTTGGTCAATAAAAATCCAATATGTTTTAGAAGAGCAAGATGTGCTTGAAACACTCCAAAACGTAATGGAAGAACCTGAGTTGGGCAATACGGCCCAACACAAGAGGGACCGAGAAGCTTATGAGACTTGGACTCGAAAGAACAAAATAGCACGTATTACGTTATTGTCCGCAATGGACAATGACATAATGCGTCTATTTCGGGAATTTGACCTAGCCAAAGACATATGGTCTGGGCTAGAAATAAAGTTTGGTGGAACTTCGGTCACCAAACTCCGCTCCTTAAATATTCAATTTGATTCGTACAAAATGCGGCGAGATCAATCTATGAAAAAGCATCTCCGCCACATGGCGAATCTCATAGCTGAATTGAAGGATGCGGGTCTTACGCTGTCTGACGAACAGCAGATCCAAGCAGTCATTCGTTCACTCCCAGATAGCTGGGATAACATGAAAATGCACCTCACTCATAATGAGTGCATTAAAGCTTTAAGCGATGTATCCAAACACCTCGAACTCGAGGAAGAGCGGATTCAAGCCGCAAAACCTAGTGCCGAAGTGCACATGGCCGCTAGTTCCTCACATGGAGGAAAGAAGCGGAAGAATAAACGCTTAAGGTTTATGAACGAACGAAAGCAAGAACCAGAAACCTCAAAGAAGACTAAGAACAAAAAGTGGCAAAAGAAAGTGCACTCAAAGAAGAAAAACTTGAAGAAGATCAAGTGCTTTAAGTGCAACAAGTACGGTCACTTCGCCCGTACGTGTACGGATGGAAGTGATAAGGTAACTTGTAGGGCTAGTTACATATGTGTTTCTAGTTCCATGTTTCTTGCTGAATCTAACTATTTTTGGTTGATTGATTCAGGGGCCACAGACCACGTAGCGAAGGACAGAAGGTTCTTCATAGAGTATCGAAGGATAACTCAAGGAACAAAGTGGATATACGTCGGCAACAACACTCGTGTTGAAGTCAAGGGCGTCGGAACATGCAAGCTAGTTCTCGACAACGGCCGGACTCTATTATTGCACGACGTCCTCTTTGCTCCAGATATTCGAAGGAATATCGTATCCGTGGTCATGTTAATGTCTTTAGGTTATGAATGGAGGTTCTATAAACAAAATGTTGACCTTGTTTGTAATAGTTCTTTAGTTGGGTCGGGTAATGTTTGTAATGGATTGATGGTTTTAAACACTATGTGTGATGATTCTTCTTCTATTAATGAAAGTTTCCATTTGACAAATGCTTCTAATTCTGAATCTGAGATCATTTGTTGGCATGTAAGACTTGGTCACACTGGACCAACTAGAATCGATAGACTTGCCAAAAGTGGCTTGCTATCTAATGTTTCAAAAGTTGAAATGTCAACTTGCGAACATTGTCTTGTAGGGAAAACTTGTCGCAAGCCGTTTGGAACTGGCACAAGGGCCGAAGTTCCATTACAGCTTATCCATTCGGACATTTGCGGTCCAATGAATGTTAAGACACGACGCGGGAAGTCCTATTTCATCACCTTCATTGATGACTTCACCCGTTTCGGTCACATTTATTTGATTTCCCACAAACATGAAGCTTTATCTTGCTTCAAAAACTATATGAGTTTAGTGGAAAATCAACTAGATCGCAAGATAAAGGTCTTGCGAACCGATCGGGGTGGAGAATATCAATCAACGAGTTTTAAGGAACTCTGTGATGAAAAAGGCGTAGTTCATCAAATAACTATGCCTTATACTCCGCAACAAAACGGTGTTGTGGAAAGAAGAAATAGGACATTGATGGAAATGGTCCGATCAATGATGTCTCAGGCAAATTTGCCCATCACCTTTTGGGGTGATGCATTATTGACGGCAGCATTCATCTTAAACTGTGTACCCTCGAAGTCGGTAAGTTCTACTCCTTATGAGTTGTGGAACAATAGAACTCCAGACTTAAGCATTCTAAAACCTTGGGGTTGTGCCTCTTACGCACATTTATCCTCTCACAAATATGGCAAACTTGGGCCACGTGGGAGGAAGTGTATCTTCATCCGATACGCTGAAAACTCCAAAGGATATGTTTTCGTCGGTCAAGAGGACAATGTGGGTCTAATAGAATTCGAATCGAGGAATGTTGTCTTCTTGGAAAACGAGTTTCCAAGACAGGGTGAGATAAGTCAAGACTTATCCTTGTTTGAGACTTGGGATCAAGAAGGATCGGAACGTTCGAGTGGGAGAATTCTTGGTGAAGAGGAAAATGACCCTCATACTTCACCTATGGATGATACGAACGATACCAATCCTATTCCAAGTGGGAGTGATGTTATTCCAAGTGGGAGTGATGTCATTCCAAGTGGGAGTGATCAAACTCAAGCAAGACGTAGTAATCGAACGAGGCTAACACCTCTGAGATTTGAGGATGAATTTCCTCAAACATTCATGACATTACTACAAGATGATGATGAACCTGCAAATTTCAAACAGGCCGTCACATACCCTGCTAAAGATAAATGGATAGCGGCGATGGAAGAAGAACTTCAATCCATGAATACAAACCAAGTCTGGGACTTGGTTGATTTACCTAAGGGACGTAGAGCCATTGGGAACAAGTGGGTTCTCAAAATCAAGCATAAGGCTGATGGCTCCATCGAGAAATATAAAGCTCGCCTTGTTGCGAAAGGTTTCACGCAACAGGAAGGAATAGACTAAGAAGAGACTTTCTCTCCTGTCGTGCGTTTTACCTCCATTCGCTTAATTCTGGCAATGGTGGCTTGTTTGGACCTCGAGTTACATCAGATGGATGTAAAGACTGCTTTTCTTAACGGAGAACTAGATGAGGAGATCTACATGGAACAACCAAACAGGTTCGTACACGAAGAAAACAAACATAAGGTTTGTAAACTTCGTAAATCCATATATGGTCTTAAACTATCCTCAAGGCAGTGGTATATGCGCTTTCAAGAAGTCATTTTGTCGTATGGTTTCTCCATGCTCGACGAAGACAACTGCGTATACATTAAGAGGATTAAGAACAAGTATGTAATTATGTCTCTTTATGTAGATGACATACTTATAGCCGGAAATGATAAGCGTCTTATCATGGATATCAAAGCTTGGCTTTCATCCGTCTTTGAAATGAAAGACATGGGTGAAGCTGCATATATCCTTGGGGTTAAGATCTCAAGGAATCGTTCCAAGAAACTTCTTTCTCTCTCTCAAGAGACATATATAAAGAAAGTTTTAGAACGGTTTAATATGCAGGACTGCAAGCCAATTGATACTCCAATAAGCAAAGGCGAGGGTCTATGTTTGGAAATGTGTCCCAAAGATCCAAAAGAAAAGAAAGCTATGGAAAAGGTTCCATACTCCAGTGATGTCAGGAGTCTGATGTACGCCATGATGTGTACCAGTCCGGACATTTGCTATGCTATTGGTATGGTAAGCCGTTACCAATCCAACCCAGGACAGGCACACTGGAAAGCGGTGAAGAGGATATTAAGGTACCTCAAAGGGACTGCGGACTATGCGTTGTGCTATCAAGGCAATACCTTGAAACTCGAAGGCTATACCGATGCTGATTGGGCAGGTGATCTCGACGAGCGAAGATCTACCTCAGGCTTTGTTTTCTTGCTCGGGAATGGTGCAATATCCTGGAGCAGCAAGAAGCAAACCTGCATCGCCTTATCAACCATGGAAGCCGAATTTGTAGCATTCAGCATGGCGGTCCAAGAAGATCTTTGGCTTAGGAAATTCTTAGACAAGCTGACGGATGCCACTGACTCGAGCACTGTTCCTATATACAGTGATAGTCAAGCTTCGATTGCCTATGTCAAAGATCCTAAATTTCATTGTAAGACCAAACACATTGATATTCGATTCAAGTTTGCGAAGGACTATGACAAACGGAAGGAAGTAGACATAGGATACATATCCACGCATAAGATGATAGCGGATCCCCTTACTAAGGCGATCCCCAGAGATGTGTTCTTCAAACACTTATCATCTATGGGAATGCGTAGGTGCTGAGCTGTATCATGTAATATTTCCCATGTCTATAGAAGATCAAAGTTTAATAAAAAGAAGAAGTTTTTTTTATTATATTGCATACAAGTTTCTTACAAATGATTTTATATACATTTGTGTTTAAGTCTCAGCTATTTTATTGTGTGTATGTCGGACAGATTAAGGTTGGCTCTCTCACATGAGCAACCGCATTATCTTATCAGATGGATAAGATAGAGATGAGACTAGTTTAAAGTCAAAATCATTAGACAAATGATTTAGAGTCATGACTTAAACAAGATAGTCGAATGAAAGATCTGCATCATATGGATGCTTACAAAAGATCTGAGATCTGTATCACAAGGATATTTAAAAGAGATCTCATAGGATTTTTTAAATCCTATCTGTCTTATGCAGGATGAGAGTCCGGGAATATTTCATGAGTAGTAAGGGGACTCAAAAGATAGGCACTGTGGTGTCTGATCTTTCATCCGTACAACATCATTAAGACATACTCTCCCTGGGAAAGGAGTGATGTTGTAATACGTGTTCATACCACGTATGCATTTCGACCACTGAGTTAGTAGTAATAGTGTTTGCTATTATGTGAGACTCAAAGGCCATACGGGTCTTAACTCTTACCCTCAAGGACTCCAATTGGTTCCTTTGGATTTGACGAGATGATCGCTATCTTAGCGTGTTGCTAATGGGCTATGATAATTCGGCTCGGCGGGGCACGTTAGAAAAGCGAATCAAGTCAAGATCAGAAGGTTCACAAGAAGAGGAAGATTGATTTCATATTCGCATTTGGACTTTGATGATTCAAAGCTGGCCAGCTAATTGTGATCCAGATGGGATTCAATTGTTGAATATAAAGTATAAGAAATGTGAAGAAATAATCTAGGGTAAAGCATGCGTTGAACTATTCAACTTTGCACCTTCGAGGTCGTTGTGTATCTCTAACAAGTGCACAACAACAGACTCTACGCGCATGACGGTCGCACGGTCTATTTCTCGGTATGATAGATGAAAGAACTAAGAGAAAGACGTTCTCTTACAATCCCCTCAAGTGTGAGTGGGAGATGTTGGATATGGATGACGTTTGTACACCCTTGTAGGGGATGTACGAGGGAATACGGACCTCGAACGTCGCGTACACGAAGTCGTGTGCAAAGGGAATCTGTTCCCTTGCGGAGAGGATCTCTAGATTAGTGGGAAAGTCGCATTATATGTGCATAAGTGCATGCGACATATGGCTAATAAAGGGGGAATATCTTAAGCTTATGTTGTACCATGCATATGGTACAACTTAAGCTTATAATGTGCCATGTATGATGGTACACTTTAGTTAAATTGTTCCAAAGGAACAATTACTCCTAAAATAACTACCTTGGGGGCTATAAATAAGACCCAAGGCTTAGCCATTTGATTACACTTTTGCATGGTATTCTTGCCTTGCATTTCATTCTAGCGAAGCTCTGCCGAAATCCTTCCTCTCTCTTTATCCAAGTTCTTAATCTAAAAGTAGAGATTTAGATTGTGGATTTAGTAGCCTTACTCCGTTCGTGAGAAGACTCGATCCGTCGTGGCGAATCCGAAGGTGAAGTTCCGAGACTACCGTGCAGCATACGCAAGCGTAAGTCTCAACTTCATTTATCGATCCTAACGCTGTTTTGACAGGGATCCTACATCTCCCTCGCGGCACCCCCTTGCTGATCGGGAGGGGTGAGGAAGGGTTTCCGGCCACCACGTCGTAGTCCCCCACGCGACCAGCCCGGGGCCTGTCCGGACCGCCGGTTCGAGGTACGTGCCGAGCAGTCATGTTTCTCCCCTGCCGATCACAATACGGCCTTGGTGCCGACATCGGGGCTGCGGCCCTCTTTCACTGTGACAGGCGAGATCATGTCATCGTTAGTGTGGTTGTTTTACTTGGGTGTTAGTTTGTTCCCACAAATGGCACCAGATGTTTACGTGTGTTTTCTCACCACAGAATCGTTGACCGACGACTTGACGATCAACGTGGTCAAGAGGTCGGTTGGGATCTTTTGGTTCCTTCGAACGCTCATGTCCTTGGTGGTGGTCACGCTGAGCCCCTCTTCGGCTTGGGAAGCGGGTCGCTTGGAGAGTAGAGGGCCTCGGTCAGGGGGTTTGGAGGGTAGACTTAGCACCTTGGTGAACGCTCGGCCTTGGTCGATCAAGTGCCGAGGGGTAGCCTCGGTGCCTTGATTTTTGCTCGGCCTCAGACAGTGCTCGCCAGTGGCAAGCGGGCTCGTTCCGCATAGAGGGGTATCCTCTGCGCCTTGGTTCCGCTTCTTCCTGGACAGACGAAGAAAATCATCAGGGGGGCCGGACCTTGGTTCTGGCCAAGTCCTCTCCGATGCCTAAGTTAGAACGGATCTGGACGATGCTCTGCGGGATCTGTACGGCTCAAAAGGAGTCCGGCACATGTATCCTCGGACCGAGCTATATGAAGGAATATAATGGTGGAAATCAAGGTCAGTTAATGCAATACCTCCGTTTTCGATATCGGGGATTCGATCCTCTTCTCGGTTGCCTCTGTAGTCCCTTTATAGGATTTGGCCCATGAATGCCCCCAATCCATGCCCCCTGACCACTCCCCACTCACACCCTGCGATTCGCCTTCATGGAGGTGCATGCATGCGTAGTGGGGGAGTCGATCAAGGGGCTCCTTAATGGTCATTAAGGTGCCACGCTTTTTAGGGGGACTGTTATCTCCGGTGGGCATGGGCTTATCGTGCATATGCTGGGTTTTAGTTAGTCCGACTCCGGGTCCTTTCGTGAGCCCTGTCGGTTGGGCCTACTGCCATTCGTGGGCCTCCCGCCCTTGGTTTGGGCTCGGGCCTCTTGCTCCTGGGCTTCTCCAAAATGGTGTATCAGTATGTGAGGGAGGGAGGCTGTGTGGGGATGAGCTAATGGTGTGTGTAATTTACTATGTCATCACTTACATAGGTTACTCCTCCGTATTTCATGGTCGATCGACATCACTCATGTTGATCTACATATCGTAAAACCTAAATGCATCGAAAATCTAGTGAGCATCATGTTTCTTGTAAAACATTAATGGTATCAGAATTTTATTTAAATGGGCATCATGAGCAACATGAGCATCATGTTTGCTTGTCCATCTACTTGTTGTAAATTTTAACTGTTTCATGGTAATACAACTTTTAGCAATGGTTAAATGAACAAGCAAAACCTTTCGAGTAGTAACCCTACAACATAAGTGAGGGAGGAAAGCGGGATGGATAGGATGAGCTTATGGTATGTGAAATTTACTATGTCATCACTTACATTGGTTACTCATCTAAATAACATGGTCGATCGACACTGCTCATGTTGATCTACATATAAAAAAACTAAATACTTCGGAAATCTAGTGAGTATCATGTTTCTTGCACACGTATTGGATCGATAAAAATTGAACAGTTATACAATACCAGAAATTTTTTCACCCTCAAATCCATATGAAAAGGGCATATGGCTCATTATGTTTGGGTGTTTTCTTTGAGCATATTGTTATGTGATAATATACATGTATGTGAAAATCTAATGTTCTTGCTTTTATAATTTTTATGCATATAATTAGGTTATTGTTGAGAATCAAATAACCATGGTGAAACCATAGGTTATATATATATATTAGAATTAGTCGTTACAAAGGGATGAATACCACGGGTCTCCACAATGATGGTGAATACCAAGGGTCGCCAAGGGTCTTTAGTGCCCATTCATAACACTTTCCTTATCCATCCATCTTTGTAAACTCGTTATATGAATACTCCAGTATTCATAGTGCTTATGAGTATCATAAGGGGTGGATACTTCTGGATCCTGAGTTAGGGATAACTGTCTCGTTAAAAACTTTAGCTATGAAAAACCCAGTGAGAAAAACCAATAGTCAAGGAAAAAGAGTACAGTTCTCCATAACTTTCCCTGATTAGTGGATGTATTTAGGGGTGGATACTTCTGGATCCAGAGTCAATGAGGTTGCCTTGTTAAAACCTTTAGCTATGGAAAACCCAGTGGAAAAAACCAATATCCAAGGAAAAAGAGTACAACACTTCATTTGACTCCCCCTGATCTATACAAGCTGCAGTCTTACAGATCTCCTAGGCAACTATACATCAATCTCTTACAATATTCCGAGAATAAGTACAAAATACATGACATTGCTCATCTATACAAGTATTGCTCATCTATACAAGTATCATTCATATATGGCAGCTACTAAATCTGAGGGAGCTGTTCTGAAGAGGAGTGGTCTGCAGACTCGGTAGGTAACTCCACGTCTCTGACCCAGTCGTCACTGTGTCTGCGAGGTATTGCAGGACCTGGCTGTGCATACTCATGATTTTCTTCTTGGATGATGAACATCTCGGGATGGTAGGATTGATGTTGCCTTGGAAGCATGCTTTGCTGGTCTCTAGGAGTTGGTCGTTCATTTGTTATAGTCATCGCGATGATCTGTAACCTGTATCTACCAATACATTTAACATAGAGGATAATCCTTGACCCTTAGAGGTAGCGCAGAAGCTACATATCGTCGGTCTACTGATACGCCGCAGGCGATGCATTGTATCTGGCTAACAGATTTACTGTCAATGCTCTCTAGAGATGCATGCAGTTGACCAGATAAAGGAGTGTACCAAAACACTCAAGTAAGACACTTTAGGACCTAGGATATCCTTCCCCTCTTCCAGCAAACAGAAGGGGTCTTAATGTGCATCCATACAACCAGTAGGTGTATTTAATGGATTACAATTGTCCATGTTTCTTCATCAACTTTAGGTGTATGAAGTTTAATGTCACATGTTTTTCATCTTCGGGATCATAATTTCATCTTCTGGATAATGGTTTCATCTTCTGGATGATTATTCATCTTCTGGATGACCATTCATCTTATAGATGATGGTTTCATCTTCTGGATGATAATTCATCTTCAGGATGATAATTCATCTTCTGGATGATGTTTTCATTTTCTGGATGATTATTCATGTTTTGGATGACCATTCATCTTATGGATGATGGTTTCATCTTCAGGATGATTATTCATCTTCTGGATGATGTTTCCCAAAATCTATCCAGGCAATAAAGGAAGTAAGGAGGAAATCTGTAAGGGTATGTTGTCACATCATCCATAGCAACATAGCCCAAAATTTCCTTTGCCAATAGGGAGCCAGATGCATCAGTTTATATCATTTTGTAAGTGAGTTAAGCTCATCTTACTTGATTACTTCCTGGTTTCAGCGAAATAAACCTCTAAGCTATGGCATGTTGCTTCTAGCATACGATTTTATTTATATTTGTATTTATACAATACTAATTATGCCCACAGGTTTAATATCTTCTGATATCAGGACTTCAGGTTCAAACACTTCACATTTCATAAATGAGTCCAGCTTAACTTATTATTGCCTCGTTCCACATTATTGGCCAATCTCTACGTTTGCTTCAGGAAACGGAGTGTGGAACGATATTTATAATTATCATTTAAATGACAAAATGAAATGTGAGTAATTGTCGACAAGTGTGTTTTTTATCCAATCACCTCTCCCTGTACGTACATTATTCAATAATATTCCAATTTATTCCAGATTCATCTCTTCTAGAGGTTCTGGAAAGGGAGAGGATATGGAGATGAGCTCACTTTCATGTGGTAGTATTGCTTTAGGGTCTCTAGGAGTTATTTCTTGCTTTGGAGCCTCGTGGTATGTCCTCTCATCCATTGAGGACATACACTTCTGCTACTGGTGGATTGCATCCATTATATTTGGTATGTCAATCCTAGCTGGATTTTTAGTAGCAGGGATGTGTGAATTTGACAATATTTATATTATCAGTAACTATGTCTGATAACAATTTAACAGTTTCTTAAGTGTGGATCTTCAGGATCTCATCACAATTCATTATAATCAGATCATAGGTATTAATGTTTTGAAATGGTCAATTGAGCTTCAGGCTCGTGGATGATTATAATATTTCTGTTGAACCTAATATTGTGGAATGAAAGATGTGAATGATCTTTAGGATCTCATCGAATCTTTAAAGGATGGCCCATCAATGCACATCTTAGGAGAAGCGATTTTAAATGATTCCCTTGTTTAGAGTGCATTTTGATAGTTTATAGTGGTGATATGGGGATGTATACTCATCATGGCACAATCTATAAGATGTGCTCTAAACGCTTCCCCTATTAGGGGTTCTCGGTCGGAAACTATTTATATGAGCTGATTAGACTCATATAAATATGTTCTAAGGAGGCGTTTTGATGGTTTGCATCATAATAGCATGTTCCCATGTAGTCACCTACAACTGGATTTTTAATAGATACATAATCCGTTTAAATCATTTTAATGATTTATTTATATAACCCATTTTTGGGTGTGAACACAAACTTCAGGATGTTCAACATTATTCTGGTTGTAAATATTAATTGATTTCCCACTGTTATCCAATGTTTCTACCATTTAGTACTGTGTCCCATTTGCTTTGGAAAAGCTGGATTGCAGTTGGATAATAGATTTGATAATGACCATATTTAGAGGATATATGTATAAGTACTCTGAAGTATATCATCAGCCCTATGTAGGGAGTGTATAAGTCCACTTTTATCCCTCAAATACTCTCAAGAGACACAGAGGTCTTATTATTTTAATGATGATAGTAAATATATCATCTTAAATTCTATTAGAGGAAGTTTTGAGAGTCAATGTCCACATGTAATGGAGATGATCTCATAATCATTTTTCTTGTTAAACGGGATAATGAAAACGCACCCTTCTGAAGAAAATTCATGTTCTTCAAAATTATATGATTGGTTAATGATGTCTTGCATCATAAATCCAGGATGGTATATTGTATCGTTCTATAGTTTAAAACTTGAACGATTATGGACACTTTAGGGGTCCCATTTAATTCATCTTTTCGAATTTAACTAGGAATTTTCAAAATTCATTTGAACGCTCAAGTATGGTCTTCAAGACCATTATATTCTTGAGTCATTTATTAGTATTTTGTTTTGACGAATAGCTATCAAAAATTTATAAGTTTCTTTTTCAAAGAGTATCGGGCATCCTCATATAGAGTATTCAGGCTAGCAAAGCCCGAATATCAAGTCAAACGTCCCAAAATAGTTTTCTACTAGACTATTCTTAGGGTGAAATGCTATTAATAGCATACGTCTTGAGGTGTCAATCTATAATTGTTTGACATATGCTAAAAATAAAGCATAAAATTTTGCAATAGAATGAAATGCATATAAACAAAAAAAGTTTATAAAAAGCACACACATGTTAATAAGTTTAGAAACATACTCCTATTAATTATGTTATGGTAACTAATTATAGTTTTTCAAAGTCTATGTGTTCTCCGGGAATAGCTTAGTATACAATAGCTACATCGAATTTTGTCATTAGATTAGCCTTGTATATATTATCTATGGCATATATTAATGACATTTCATATTGCAAATAGCAGTATGGGCCTTATCAGAACTTCTGGGTCTGATCTTGGTTTGCCATTGCTTATTCCATGTCGAGGTATATCATATCTCCTGTTTATATCAGGACATAGTAGGTCCTAGACTTCCCCTGTTTTCAGTCTTCCATATTGTTATTTATAAGGAAGAATGAACAGTAGTCTCTATTAGGAGACATATATAAGGGAATGAGCTTGTTTCTATACTTCCACTTTTTGAGTTTATGTGTGACTTGTGACAGTCCATTTCAATGCTCATATATGGTCTTCAGGCCATTATTTTCTTGAGTCATTCAGTTTTTATGTGGATAAAGAAACGTGCTTAATGGAAATAAATACGTGGTTGTGAATGTCATAAATGTTGTGAATGGAAATAACCGGAGTCGGTTAGGATTGCGGGTATCTTTGAGATACGCCCATATCAATGTATTCTATCTTTGTACTCTCCTACCATGCCTATAAATAAAGGGCTGGGGGTTCCTTCCCCAGTAGTTGATTCATAACACGTTATCAGCACGACTCTAAAAATTTTCTTTTCCACAAAATTTTCTTTCCGTTCGTTGCGAAGGCGAAGGCGAAGGCGAGACGGGAGATCCACGAGCGCGGTGCAAGGCTTCCTCCATCAAGGGTCGTCATCCGCGTAGGGCTTCGAGCAACCGTCGCTATATCCGGAGGACGGATATATAGGTAAAAATACTAAAAACGATATTTTTAATCATACGTATGATTGCCCCTCCCCCAGATCTCGCAAGATCGGTATGGGGATCGATTGTCGCCTTGAAAACGACGGATTTTTCATCCCAAAAATCAATTTTTTTTAGACTTTTTGGATTTTCTTTTAACCCAAACCCTAAATCAACCCCGCTGGCGGCCTCGCCGCCGCCCCCCCCCTCGTCGCCACGCTGTCCCCCCCCCACAGAGGGGGGGCGGCAACCGCCGCACCCCCCCTGCAGGGGGGGCAGCGGCGGCCACCTCCGCACCCCCCCTGCAGGGGGGTGGCGGCCCCCGAGGCTGCACCCCCCCTCTACAGGAGGGGGGCGGCCCCCGTCGCTCCCCCCGCAGAGGGGGGCGGCGGCCCCGAGCCCGTCGCTCCACCCCCGCAGAGGGGGGCGGCGGCCCCGAGCCCGTCGCTCCCCCCCGCAGAGGGGGGCGGCGGCCCCCTGGCCGCGCCCCCCTCTGCGGGGGGCGACCCCCGCCGCTCCCCCCGCAGAGGGGGGCGGCGGCCCTCCCACGACCGCGCCCCCCCTGCCGGGGGCGGCGCCACCGCCGCCGCCGCTGCTAGGGTAAACCCTAGCAGCCCATGCTGCTAGGGTTCAAACCATAGCAGCAAAAAAAACAGAAAAGTCTGTGGGCCTGAAGCCCACAGACCTGCTGTGGGCCTCAGGCCCACAGTCAGATTAAAAAAAAACAGAAAAGTCTGTGGGCCTGAAGCCCACAGACCTGCTGTGGGCCTCAGGCCCACAGTCAGATTAAAAAAAACAGAAAAGTCTGTGGGCCTTAAGCCCACAGACCTGCTGCGGGCCTCAGGCCCACAGTCAGATTTCAAAAAAAAATCCTATGGGCCTGTAGCCCATAGACCGCCTGCGGGCTTCAGGCCCGCATGATGGTTTATTTGAAGAAAAAAAAATGGGAGAGGCAAAGGCTATGATCAAGCCTCAAAAGGCAACTTGCTAGCCTAAAAATTAATTTAAAAAGGGGATTCAAAGGCAAAATATTCGTGAAAAATCACGGTAAATTACGGGACAAATATCGGGCAGACAAGGACGTTTTGGGGATTTTTGGGGGGCTTTTGGGATGATGAGGGAAACTTTTTCCTCTGACAAAGAAAATGTTAATTTTGGGCTCTTAATCAATTTAATTGATTAAGCCCATTCAAATTACAACCTTTGCATTGTAATGATTTTTTCTGCAAAAATCATATTTACATGCTTTGCATCTCTGATATATTCTGTTGGATATTATATGCGTGGTTGTGCATTGTATTTAAAACTTAATAATTAGGAAGATCCTGCGACCGCTCTGCCGTAAGTAACCTAACCTAACGGTGTATGACGTTGCCCAGTGGTCCAATAATTATTAAGTGATTAAATTATTTATCCATCTCTGCGAATATTTGATGCATGTGATGAAAATGTCTGATGAAAATGTTGATGAGCACAATATTTCTGCATGAATTGCTAAATGTGGTTTTTGGATCGGCCGTTTAGTCCCACAGTTCATTTCCCGCACTTTTCTTTTATTTTTGAGAGAAATTGTAGTGAGGAATTTATGTAAATGTCAAAGAAAGAAGACCAACTTCCATGGAGACGGAGGCCACGCTTGAAGATGGAGATATCATATGGGACCCACGGGGTTTCCAAAGTTGTATTTTCATTTTCGTTAAGCTGCAAATTTGTATAATTTGGACTGTGGACATTTTTGGACTCTTTCTTGTGGGACTGGCCGATCCATACATTTAGCTTTTCGTTAAATATTGCCTCCGCATGAAAATGTTTTCTCTGATTAATTATTAATTCATGCATGTTTGTGCTCTGCTAGATAAATGGCTAATATTGCAAGCGTTAATTTCGAAGTACTGGAAGCATCAGGTAGAAACTATCTAAGCTGGTAGCTAGATGTAAAGTTTCACCTGCGGGCAAAGTCCCTCATCGCTGCTGTGACTGAAAAAGAAAATGTTAGCGATATAGAGATGGCGCAAGCCATCATCTATATTCGCCGCCATGTGGACAAGACCTTAAAGGCTGTATACTTTACGGTCGAAGATCCACTTGAGCTATGGACTGCCCTTGAGGACAGGTATAAACATCAAAAAGATGTTATACTCCCAAGGGCACGATATGAGTGGGAGAACCTGAGACTACATGACTTTAAGTCCATTGCTGAGTACAACTCAGCACTTTTTAGCATCACCTCACGCCTGAAGTTGTGTGGTGAAAAAGTCTCAGAAGATCGCACGCTGGAATAGACGTATACGTCCTCCCATGAAAAAGATGCGATACTCATGCAGCAATACCGTGAACGCAAGTTCACCAAGTATTCTGAGCTGCTGTCATGTTTACTCATGACCGAGCAAAACAGAGAGCTTCTCCTCGCCACTCACAATATGCGCCCTCCCGGCACTACCCCTCTACCAGAAGCTCACCATTCCTCTTCCTTCAAAAAGAAGAGGGATAATAAAAGAAAAGAAAGACCACAGAAGGGGGGGTCAACAGAAAAAAAGCCAAGGGCCATGAACAACAGCAGCGAAATAATGAAAGTAAGCGGAAGTTCACGTGGCACAGAAATAACAAAAATAGAAATGATATACCCCCACCCAAGAGGGAATGTGAAGACCAGTGCCAAAAATTGTGGCATGAAAGGCCACTGGTCCAGAGTGTGCCGAACTCCGCATCATCTCCAGGATTTGTATAAAGAGAACAAGAAAAATAAAGCTGAAACAAACCTGATGACATCTGATGCTCCAGTTAAGTTTTTCAGCTGATGACTTCGAAAATAATGACATGCTTGACTAGCCTTTACTTTTATCTTAGCAAATTGTTTAGAACATCTCACGTTATGAGAGCTTTTGTATTACGCAATCTGTTTTGATTGAAAAATTTTAGTAGACAATAAATGAATATGTCTATCTGAATATGCATGTGCCTTTATTTTTCATCTTTTGAAACTGCTCTCATAAATGATTAGTAGACAATAAACACGTACGATTCTCTCAATACAGAGCCCAATATCAGGGCCATATTGAAGATCCAGGGATGGCAACACTGTTGCCCCCCAAACGACACAAAAATAGAGGATGCATTAATCCCTCCGAATTCCAAAAGAAACTTTCTAAGTTTCAAGGACATCCGTTTCAACGGATTTCATTTGGACACAGCAAATGTAAATGAAAAAAAAAATTTATTACCGTATGCAACGGCTCAAGATAAAGGAGTAAAATCCATACTTGAACGTTTTGAGAGCCTTAGAGGCCTCTACCATACAAAGGATCGGAGAAAGGAAGCGGAATTAAACGGAGCACCTGAAGTGCCCGACATCTGCCAAGTTATTTTAATCTGGCATGATGGACTTGGCCACCCCGGATTTGCGATGATGCATTGCATCTTATCCTACGGGTATAACTTGAAGAACCAGAAGATTCTTCAGAAGGGAGAATTCCCCCGCATCCCTTACTATACGGGAAAACAAATTGTAAGGCCATCTCCACGAAAAGTTGAAAAGAATCTCCACGCCTCCTCAAAAAGAAAACAAGGAGATTGATGTGGATAAAATCCACCACCCCTAGTGGGCTATTTTGGTACTTCATTGTACTGATAAATGCATCCTCAGAATATTCGTACGTATGTCTACTACAAGACCCGCAACTTAGCTTTTCCAAAGCTATTGGCACAAGAATAAAAACGTTGCGGGCACATTTCCCAGACAATAAAATACAGAAAATAAGTCTGGTTAATGTTGGGAAATATACCTCCCAGTCTTTTCAAGAGTACTGCCAATCAACGGGAATTGAAAATGAACATACAAGTGCCGCATGTTCATACCCAAAATGGGTCGGCAGAGTCACTGAAAAGTAGACTCCAATGGATTGAACGTCCATTAAATCCCGATTGCCTATGGATGCATGGGGACATGCAAACTCTGCATGCTGCATCGTAAATGAAAATAAGACCCTATGGAGGTCAGAGTCTCCAATGCAACTTGCATATGGAATGCCACCGAACATTTCTCATCTGAGAATCTTCGGTCGCGCAGTCTTAAATCCCCATTGCACCACCAAAGAGGACCAAAACGGTACTCAACGTCGCCTAGGTATCCATGCAGGGTTTGACTCACCCTCACTTATAAGATACCTAGAACCCCAAACGGGGGGACGCATTTAAGGCACATCTTGAAGACTGTGATTTCGATGAGACGAGTTTCCCAAAAATAGACCCAGATACTAGAAAATCTGGCGCGAAGAAAATTATAACGTGGGATACAAAAATTTTGACCAACTATGATCCGGAAACAATACAAGTGTAGATGAGATCCCGAAGATCCTCCACATACAGAACACTGTTTACCAATTACCGGAATCATTTATTGACAACCAGAAGATTGTCAGATCACACATCCCTGCTGCAAAAACTCCAGCTAGGATTGACATCCCCGAGAATGGATGCAATCCACCAGCAGCAGACGTGGCTGATCCTCAACAGAAAAGAGGCAGACCACCAGGCTCCTAGGACAAGAAACTCCTGGAGACCTTAAGACAATACTACCACAGGACAATGAGCTCCTGTCCACACCATCACACTTCCCGGAATCCACTGCAGAGGAATTGCCGGGAAAAAGTGAAATTAAGTAAATGTTGTACGTACTGGGGAGGTGTTGGACAGATAGAACATAAATTGTCGAAAATGTATTCACGTATCATATTGCCATATACATCGCAATGGCGATGATGTTTATAAATTATCGTTCCACACTCCGTTGCTAGAAGGCAAACGTAGAGATTGGCCAAACGTGGAACGTGGCAATAAAAGATGAGCTGGACTCACTTATGAAACGTGAAATGTTCGGACCTGAAGTCCAGACACCAAAAGGTGTCAAACCTGTAGATAAAACAAATTATTGCAAACATAAGAAAAATAAATACAAAATCGTATGCTATACGGTACAACCTATAGCACAAGGAAAATTTCGCTGAAACTAGGGATCGAACAAATTCAAATGAGCATGTCTCATAAATGATGCATCAGTCTCCCTAAGTTATCAAAAGCGAATACCTTACGATTTGACGAAGGAAAATTTTGGATATGCTGTTATTGGATGTTGTGACGGCATACCTTCGTGGATATCTTGTAAAGATAATTTCCACATTTCCTTAAAATGCCTGAATAGACTTCGGGACGTCTATTCAAGAAAAACAATAAGTATAATAAATTAATGTACAACCAAGAGAATCACTTGACAAGTCAATGATTCCTACTGAAGGTTGTCTTTGCATCTGTGCAAAGAACAGGATTAGAGATCTTAGTTGGAGACAACTAACATCTCATCGGATCTCCTGAAGAGAAAACCGAAATAAATGTACAAGCCTGACTTTTAAACATGAAATAAAAAGACATATGCAAATATAAAGTCATGGCTCATAGAATCATGTTATAAACGCCCAGAAGTGCGTTGGAGAAATTAAAAGGACCATTGTCATCCAAAGTACACCTACGGTGGTATACTCAATGGATGTACAAAAAGAACCCTTCCGATCGCTGGAAGAGGGGGAGGATATAACTGGTCCCAAAGTCCCTTACCTAAGTGCAATCAGGCACTCCTGGCTAACTGCATGCGTCCCGATACAGCAATTGCAGTAAACTCATTAGCCAGAGATAGTTGGCACCTAAAAAGGGCCATTAGACCGGAGTTAAGCCTTCTGCGCTTCCTCCAAGGGTCAAAAGATTCGGGCTTACAAAATGAAGTATCATCCTCCAATGTTCATGCAAATGCAGGTTTCAGGTCCAGTCCCTCTGCTGAGAAATCACAGAACGGGTACCCACAATGGGATGGCCATCCCCTGCAGATCTGCAAAGCAATTTATGAAGGCGACACCTTCCTATCATTCCGAGATCCTCACCACACCAATGGTGTACTTGAGGGCGCCTGCTGTTACATCACATCCCAATGACGATTGAGATAGAAGCTGGTATTGTGGAGCTAACCACATAGTCTGAAGACATCATTAGAGGCGACGATACTTAGCACTCCTCTCCAGAGTTTCTGGATTCAGCAGCTACTTAATTGTAATAACTTTGTAATCTGTGTATATTTTCAGAATGTTGTAAATGTGAGTGATGAGATAAGCCTAAGAGATCTGAAAGCCTAAGAGCTTTTACAGATCAGGGGGAGGTGAGGGAATTTTTACTCTTTTCCCTTAGCTATGGTTTTTCCCACTGGGTTTTCCATAGCCAAAGGTTTTAACGAGGCAAATCAAATCAACTCTGGATCCTGAAGTATCCACCCCTCTGTGACGCTCAGAATCCAGAAGTATTCATGAGCAGAGTCACTTGCACAGATCAGGGGGAGTTAAAGAGCGTTTGTACTCTTTTCCCTTAACTATGGTTTCTCCCACTGGGTTTTCCATAGCTAAAGGTTTTAACGAGGCAAACCTCACCAACTCAGGATCCCGAAGTATCCACCCCATGTGAGACTCTTATTACGCTCAGAATCCCGAAGTACTCTTGAGCAGAGTCCACACCTATGGCTGGATAAGGGGGAGTGTTGTGAATGGAAATAACCGGAGTCGGTTAGGATTGTGGGTATCTTTGAGATACGCCCATATCAATGTATTCTATCTTTGTACTCTCCTACCATGCCTATAAATAAAGGGCTGGGGGTTCCTCCCCCAGTAGTTGATTCATAACAATAAAGTATTTCTCACTTATTTATTAAGCCACGACTTCAGGAGTGAGCTTATACTTAAGGCTAGATTCAAGAATCTTTCCTTGTAAAGTGAGATTACTCTAAAAGAGTTAAGCGGTGTTATGACATACTCCTGGTGTCTATATCGGTCTATATAGACCATAGATCTGTGAGATATATTTACCGTGTAGTGTGCATCTTTTTAAGAAGATGTCATAAATTGTTTTCGCATAATCCCTCGTTTTTTGGTTAAAATGATATTGACATTCGATTTGAACTTCAGGTTCAATCGTCAATATAGATATGATTTTTAAACTTTTGAAGATTATAATTAATTGTGTGCCATAATACATAATTATAGTTATAGGTATATGTATATTAAGTGTGTCATCATATGGAATTCAAATGAAACATGAAAAAAAAAATCCTAAGTGTTTCATGCAAAAAATATAATTATGATCAATTGTGCAATTAATCTTTTGTTATTAAGATGCCTTGATTTATATGATCTACCCATGAAAATTTCGTGGGACTTTAACCCAAAATGAAAATTTTCGTGAGGTATGTGGTGGAAACGGAGGCTTCAGGCCGCCCGCGAAATGCACCGGGTCAATCGGGTCATGTTCAGAAAAAAATTTAAATCTGAACACGCCCGAAAACATATTTTAACGATATCCCCAAACAATATTTTATCCCCAAAAACATTTATATGATGTAAATTCTTTTTATTCAACTTTTAGTTAATCATTACTATTAGATAATGATCATATGGAGAGTTTTCTCCATGCAAACATCATTAATGCGAAAATAATGATATCAATAATGACAAAGATGATATTTGATGAGCAATCATTTCATGCATGGGGTGAGGAGTAGATGAAAAGGCACGGGGAAATGTATTTTTGATGTTCAATATTCATGAAAAGAGATAAATATGAGCTTTAAAGAGATGATGTGTATACTAGCAAATAATATTCACACTCATCCTCTTTATACATCTAAAAAATTATCTTTCTAAATGACAAAATATAAGCAAAATTTAGCCAACAAAATTTAGAAAAGAAAAGATAAGGATGAGGAACCAAACCACTATCATAGGCCCCACCTAATTTCACTAGTTGGAAGCAATTTGTCTCATGGGTCTCCCAAGTTTCTTGCCAAAAGAAGTTTGAGTGGTTCAAACTTAAGACAAACAAAGAGATTCATTCAATGTTGATCCAATTCTGCAATTGTAGGTATGGGTTATTTGGTACAGGTGGTCACTTATAACATCTGACACCCTTGCTCTATTTGTTTAATTTATAATTTAGTTCACACCGAAATCAAGTTTATTCTACGAGAGACCTTTCCTGATAATGACATAATGCTATTTTTGGTAGATAAAAGTTGCAATATATGAAGATATATGAGGGAAACACGGCAAATGTGTGAGAAATGAAATTGATACCCCTTTTTTGAAAATTTGGCATTTACTTGGCATTTTCTTTTTATCTCTAGCATTTTAAGTTCTTTCATTGTGGTGACTGAAAGAATCCAAGGCAACAATATTGTGTTACAAATTGCTAGAATGAAATGTTTCTTATTCTCCTTGTTTCTTGATGGGAAATATAGTAGTTAATTTTTTTTGTCTTGCAAGAATTATTCGAAGTCAACAATCACTAGAAGACAGCTAGAGTTTTCCATAAAAAAGGAGCCATCGGTCACTATTCTAGCTTCGTTCAAAAGAAAACATTGCAAATAAAAAACCATTGAAATTGGAATTTTTGCACAAATCTAGAAATACCTCTAGATCGCGTGTGCTACAAAGCCTTTTCCCGCATCGATTCCTTTCTTGGGATGTCACAAAAAATTCGTCAAAGCTTCGCCGCATCTTTTCCTTCTCTACGACCGTAATCATGCTGATAATGTGTTGAGAATCAAATAACTATGGTGAAACCATAGGTCATATATATATTAGAATTAGTCGTTATAAAGGGATGAATACCAAGGGTCTCCACAATGATGGTGGATACCAAGGGTCTTTATTGCCCATTCATAACAGTTATATATATAATAATTGTAAGGGTCTTATCACCACTATGCTGTTAGATACCAAACTTAAAAGTGTAGATGTTACTCCATTATCTGAGTAATTAGTACGCAATAATTAATATGATTAGAGTTTTAATAGAATATTTAAATTAGTTTAAATTGAAAACATAATTAATTGAATTAATTAGTTAATGAGAAAAATCCAAAGTTTAAATTGAAATCATAATAGTTTTGTTTAGAGCATTGGATTTTTAATTTTATTTTTTATATTGGAGTCTTATAATACATTTTTTGTGAGGTTACTTAATTACGGATTGTGACTTGGTGATTTAAGCAGAGAAAACTTTCCACTTATCTTACTACTGGCTTGACCAATTGATTGATGTAAGTTTTAAATCTTATTGTAGTTTCCGTGACAAAGGTTTTCCAATTATATCAAGTCTATTATATTTAAAATTATTTTAAGAGATATCTATATTCCTCTGCCATTTTAAAAGTATAAAGTGTAAGGACACTGTCTATGGGGAAAACACTAGAAGGGGGGGTTGAATAGTGTTTATGCAAATTTAAAAGGAATTTCCGCCAAATAAAATGCAATCCAACAAATAGTGCGGAATAGAAAAGCGACCCAAAGAGAAACACACGCAAACGCAGAGATGTTTCAAGGGTTCGGATTACCCAAGTCAACTCCCGACTTGTTCCCGGTAATCCTACGTCCCTACCACCCGGATACCACCGGATACTTAAGTTAGAACCCTAACTTGAGGTTTCCTTAAAGCCCACTTGTAGCAACCCAACAAGTGCAAATCGAATACAATCGATGTCCTTGACTCCCACAACCAGGGAGCAAGCAAAAACCACTCTCACAACCGAGAGCACAATTCAAATAAAGAATGTTATGAAATCTGAAAGCAACACTTACAATCACCTATGCCTTGAAGTAGAACTTGAAGGAGGAGTGTGAAGTGTGTTGAAGAATTCTCTTGAAAGAGAGGAGAAAGCCCTTTCTCTTGACTGCACCAATTGCCTAGAAGATCAATCTTTGGTTCTAGGTTGGAGAGCAAGAGAACAAGATTTGGAAATACTTAGGGCTTTGGATTTGAGAGCTTTGATCTTTGGAAATGAAAGCTTGAGAGATTTTGCAATGAATGAGTAACCTTCCAATGAAATAGTAGAAGCTCTATTTATAGCTTTCTCAAATCCACAAAACAGTTTAGGCAAAAACCCAGTTGGAATCCGTGAGAAAAATCTCAACGGATATAATCTGAACTCGCGACAGTCGACTGTTGAACAATCCACAGTCGACTGTTGCACAGTCAGCAAGGGTAGGTGAGAATTCATAACTGTAACTTACCACGTGGACAGTCGGCTGATGAAGCAAAGACAGTCGTCTGTTAAAACAACATGCGACTGTAATTTCTTCGACAGGCAATTGGCCGAGAGAAGAGTAAGTTAGACATATACTGGAAATCTCACAAGATACAAGACAGACGACTGATTCAAGTAATACAGTCGACTGTTAATCATAACAGGCGACTGTAAAACCTTAAACAGACGACTGTCAAAAGCAAGAGAAATTTCCAGAGAGCTGAGTCAAAGAAATGACTGACAGGAGACTGTTGCAGCATAGACAGTCGACTGATCTAATAGACGGTCTACTGTATATTCAGCATTAGTCGACTGGCCGTAGAAGTCAGATCAAACAGAGTTTGGGCATGGATAGACATGCGACTAGTCTACAATACACAGTCGACTGTCACTAGGATATGCGCCTGTGAATCGTTCAACAGTAGCATGTGCGAAATAATCAAAGAAGGCCCAAAACTATATTGTAATAGTCTGTGCATAACAGGCGACTGTAGAACAAAACACAGTCGACTGTTTTTGAGACAGGCGACTGTAAACTGTTCAGCAGTCGGCTGTTATAAACAATCCTAGCACAAACAAAAGAGAATTGAATTGGAATCAAAGGACAAAGGTCTAATGAAGTCCTATGATAAAATGTAGATGTGTGTAAGTGCTCCATCAAAGTTCTACTTCTAAGCTACATACTAGAAGAGATAAAAGAAAAATTACATTGACGAATAATCTCTTCTTTCAATCTTATGAGCTTGAAGTCTTTATGGAGCTTCAATCATCAATCTACGATCATCCAATTCATGTCATTTGTCTTCAATGACGTTTGTGAGTCATTCATTACTAGTTGATCTTCATAATAAGCTTAGGCAATGGATTAACTGCAAAATAAGAGATTAGTCACAAGTATTTATGTTTGCTCATCATTAACACCGAGTAGGGAGAAGTCCAATACTCAACATTCTCCCCCCTTTTGATGATGACAAACAAACATAAACAAAAAGATAAATAATTGTGCGTAATGAAAACTTACTCCCCCTACATAGATGCCAATCAAGTTAGTCAACAAATATTAAAGCATATACATAACAGTTGAAGCAAATGAGTGAGATATGAATGAATTCAATACAAGAAATCTAGGAAATAAAATCCCTATTCATTGTAATCTTACTTCCCCTGAATCTAAGGCAACGTAAATCTTAGATTCAAGCGTTAGAACATACTTAGCACATCCATTAATCTTGTATGTTTATTTCTCTCCCCCTATGACATAATCCAAAAAGGTGTGAGCAAATAACAACAACAATAATAGTGCTAAATACGAACTAACAACAATCAAGGAGTATAAAGATATATCGAATCAAAACTCATAAAGTCTCATCATATATACATGTGAGTAATGGAATTGAAGTCCAAAATCAACATTTTAGATATACGAAATGAAAATAATTTTCACAAATTCATCACATCAAAGAGATAGCATGAAATAACAAATATCAAATCCATATATTGTCCCAAAAGCACATCAAGGAGAAAATAGCATACATGGAGACAACATATCATTACATCACACAGATAAGATATACAGAAGGCATAGTGTGACACAAGATAAACGGCAACATCATATATAGATATATAATAAAAGATACATCAGCTGATGGTCATCTACATGACCAACACAAAAAAAGATACATTATGATCAACACAAAAAAAATACATCATCATGACGACATCGAAGTACATCACCATACATATATAAAAAAGGTCACAGACAACATCATCCATCATACATAAAAAAATATCATCACCAAACTAACATCACTCAAACATATATCTAAGAGTGAGCGTCTCCAGGGGCTGCAGAAGAAGAAGCATGCTCTGTAGCAGCTGGAGTATCCTCTAGAGGAGGGTAGAAGGAGCAACAGACGCAGCAGCAGCAACAACATCCTGAGTAGAAGCTACACCATGAGGCTCAACGACACCAGTGGGCTGAGGAGGCACATGAAGCTGGGGAACAAACTGTCTCAAATCCTCAGGGAAGGGTATTCCCTGATGGAGGAAAGAGAGGGACATCAATCTGTAAATACCAGAGACCATCTCCAGAAGAATATCACGAGATGGTGGAGCAGAGGTGGATGGCAGATCAACTGGGGGAACAGTGGATGAGGAAGGAGCAGAAGTAGACTTCCTCTTCTTCGAGGCAGTCTGCAGATCCGAAGAAGATTTTGACTTTGCAGAAGCGTCGAGGAGAGGACCAAAGGGTATGGGCTTGTAACGAGTCAGGTCAATACCAAAGTGACGGAAGACACGAGTCAGAAGACCACCGTAAGGAATGTGAGATGAGGAGGACGTGAACTCAACCTTGTCTATCCTATCAAGGAGGACACCGGCCCAGTTCACGGGCATGCCAGAGAAAATAGCATACATACACTTCAGAATATCCTGAGACGACTGGTTAGACGACCTATATCTCGACAGGATGTTGAACTTCACCACTAGGTGAACAGCCCAACCTCTCGCAGAGAACATCGATGATCTGACACCCGAATCAAGAGCTAAAGGTACCTCTCAAAACATATCCCGGAGGACAGACTAGTCAAGATCGTCAATCTCTGAAATGCAGATATCAGTGTGAAGGGAACCAACAGAGGGAATCCTAAGAATGGTCCCTAAGAGAGAGGGAGTGATCTGAATGTGGGTTTCCTGAACGATAGTATCATGGATGCAGGTAGATGAATACTCACCGCGAACGCGATTCGCATAAAAGAGCTTCACCAGAAATGGATAGGCTCTGGGGGAGTCACTCTGAGAGAAGCGGAAAAGATATGCTAGGTGAGTAGCAGAGAGAATGTCCGAAAGCTTCTCAGCAGTGAAGGCAGGGAAAGCAATGTACCGTTCTCTAAGGAGGTTGATCCCTAGAAGAGAGTGAAATTTTGCCAATTTCACGAGAATATTCAAAGCGACATCTCAACACTTCCAAAAGCTCGTATTCAAGCCTAAAGCTTCGTTGAAGCTCCTGCAGCGCTTTGGAAGTTATGAAGATTCAATCGAAGCTCTCAAAGACCGTTTATTAAGGTTTTATTTATAGTCTTTTAGTTTCGATTGATAGAATGTTAAGCCTTGAGTATATCTTACGTTTCTATCTTCATTACGCTCATTTCGTAGCTCTAGGATTCTTGCACAAGTTCATTCTAACTTCCTCGAAGCGTCGCGCTTCGATTCGGACTTTGTTGTGCATGTTAGTTGGTACAAGAACAAGTACTGACCGACTAGATGGTGATCTAGTCGGTCGGCAACTGTTCTTGGACCGACTAGTTTGATTTCCTTAATTTCTTGGACTTTACTGTTTACAGTTAGTCGGTCTACGTTGAATCACCGACCGACTAGTTTGTGAACTAGTCGGTCAGTGATGCTTCTTTGACCGACTAGTTGTGACTTACTGTTCACTCTAAATTTCTCCTAAGCTACTGTTTACCGTTAGTCGGTCTAAGAACGTTTGATGACCGACTAATTGTCAATCTAGTCGGTCAATTTTTGTTCTTAGACCGACTAAGTCAACTTGCCTTCAGACTAAGTTGTTTTGCCTCTTAGTCGGTCTACGTTCATTGGATGACCGACTAGTTGTGAAACTAGTCGGTCAGAAAGTGTTCTTGGACCGACTAGATGTCTAGGTCTGAAATTCTCTTTCTTCTCAGATCTACTCTTAGTCGGTCCACGTTGTTTGGCTGACCGACTAGTTGATGAACTAGTCGGTCAGTGAGTGTTCTTTTGACCGACTAATTCTCACAGATTTCTTTCCGTTGGAGATTGACCTATCTTGTTTTTATGGGACCCTATAAATACGAACCTAGGTCATTTCTATCTTAAATAGAGCTGCCATTAAGAGATTCATTGAGTTCTAAAGTGATAGCTATTCTCCCTCAAATCTAAAGCTCTCTTCCTCACAAGAAACACATTCTCTCTCATTTCTAGATCTAGAGAGAAGCTTGTTCTTGGTGAGCTCTTCAAGCTATTGCTTGATTCAAGTTTCCAAATCTTCCCTAGGCACCCATTGCTGCTCATTTCCTTGGTGCTAGGGTTTGGTAACTTCATCTTCCTCAAATCCTTCATTCCACCTATTGGGTAAGAAAAACTCAAGGTATAGGATTTTGTGGTAAGCTTGTTTATTTCATATAAACTCTTTTATATTGCTTGTTGGTTCTCTCGGTTGTGAGAGAAGGTTGTGATCCCGGGTTGTGGGATTCACGTTTGCTATTGCATGTATGATTTGATCTTGTGAAAGTTTTTCACAAGATATTCATAGTGGAAATCTTGAGTTAGGGTTTCTAACTCAAGTATCCGGAGGGGATCCGGGTGGTTGGGACGTAGGATCACCGGGGAACAAGTCGGGGAGACTTGGGTGGATCCGAACCCATTAACATCGTTTGTTAGCATTGTCAATTTCGTTGTCGTCGTTCAATTTAAGCTTCCGCAAATTGATTTGGTAGTTGATTGCAATTTAATTTGGAATTATACTCCTTATTATTTTAAAGTACTATTCACCCCCCCTCTAGTACTTGTGCAGTAGCTGGTAGGGCATTACATTTGATCCCTAGAAGAGAGTGAAATTTTGCCAGACAAAGATCGTCCCAGCAAATGGAAACTAGAGGATCAGAGGGGGGTACGACAGGAGTCTCTTCAGAAGAACTCGATACAGAATGAGACAAAATGAGGGTTCTCAGCAACAGGCTCACTGATGTGAACACCAGTAGGCTTGCGTTGACGATGGATCAAAGGCTGAGCATCGCTAGAAGAAGCAGAAGGTGAGTAACCCGGCGAAGATGAAAGCACAGGTGACTCGGCAAGCTTGGTTTTGGCTTTAAAAGGTTTCTTCTTCTTGGCAATAAGCTTCTTGGGTGCCCTAGTTCGTTTAGGAGCAGCGATCTTCTGTTTTCCCTTTGGTTTGGGAGCCATGGAAATACGAGAAGGAGAAAACAAATGCAAATAAAATCGAACGAAGGGAAAGTGAGATAGAGAAGCAAACCAAGTGTAGAAGCAACGACGATTGGTGAGAGGAAGATCGACGTCAACGACAGCACGCGATTGACGACGAAGAATAGGAGCAGATCGACGGTTTTGGAAGCGAAATCGAGCGGTTTTGGAGATGAAAACGAGCGGGAAGTCGAATGGTCAAATCGGAGGAGAGAGAGAGTCGACGTGGGGAAATGATCGCTCATTCTCGAATATAAGGATGTAGACATTCGTCTATATCGAGGTATGATAGGTAGTTTGCTTTATCTTACCGCAAGTAGGCCCGATATTATGTTTGCCGTATGTATATGTGCTCGTTATCAGTCTCAACCTAAGGATTCTCACTTAGTAGCGGTAAAACGCATTTTTCGCTATCTAAGTTACACTTTAGATTTTGGATTACTATATCCGAGATCTAGCACGTATGAGTTAGTCTCATACAGTGACGCTGATTATGCGGGATGCAAATCCGACAGGAAAAGTACTAGTGGCACTTGCCATTTTCTAGGAAATTCTCTTGTCTCTTGGTTTTCCAAGAAGCAAAATTCGGTTTCACTTTCAACCACCGAGGCGGAATACATTGCCGCCGGTGCCGCTTGTGCCCAGGTTCTTTGGATGAGACACACATTGAAGGATTTTGGTATTCATTGTGATACTATTCATTGTGATACTAGCCCTATCATGGTGGATAACCAAAGTGCTATCTGTCTTTCAAAGAATCCGGTGCACCATTCCCGATCGAAACACATAGATGTCCGACACCATTTCTTAGATGATCATGTTGCTAAAAAAGGACATCATTTTAGTGTACGTTGAAACCCAAAAGCAAATCGCCGATATTTTCACGAAACCCCTAAAGGAGGACTCCTTTTGTGCGGTTGCGTCGAGAATTGGGGATTATGGGTGAATCCGAGATATAGGATTCATATTTTAATTCAATCATCTTGCATGCTAATATATTTCGCGATATTTCATTCATGCTAGATTAATTGAATTTTTGGGAATTTTATGTGAATTATTTGAATTTATTGCTCGAATTCGTATTTCACATGTCGTATTTAAGATTTCGACGTTTTATGGGGTAATTTAGATGACTAATGAGTGAGTTTGGATGTATCATCCAAGTGGTTTGTGAAGAGAAATCAAAATTCTACTTTTGGACTCTTCTAGTCGATTTCAGTTCACTTGTCAACCGACTAGATGCTCATCTAGTCGGTCAGCAAATGAACTCAGACCGACTAGCTCATGCAAATATCCATCTCCTATCTTTTTCTATCTTTAGTCGGTCATAGTATACTTTCCAACCGACTAGATTGAAAACTAGTCGGTCAGTGAAATATACTGCGACCGACTAATTCTTGCCCTCGAAATTCATCTGAGCTACTGTTTCGACTTAGTCGGTTCAAGCTCATTGACCGACCGACTAGATCGTAATCTAGTCGGTCAGTACTTGAACTGTGACCGACTAAGTGTGTTAGGTCAGCTGTGTCTTTTCGCATCCCGACCGACTTATACACGTTTTCCTCCGACTAAAATCACTTTTAGTCGGTTTGTCTCCCCATCTCTCACTCGAAAACCCAAAACCCCCCCCTTCGAGCCCCTTCGCATTCCGTCGTCTCCGGCCGTTTCTCCGGCCATCGCCGCCATCCGCCGCCGTCGACTCCACCCCCTAGGTATATTCCTCCCTCTCCTAGGTCAATTTCTTGCCCTAGGGTTCGTTTTCACCTCCTAGGATTTCTAGGGTTTCGAAATTTCTCCTCTAGGGTTTGTGTGTTCGATTTCATTTGGTCTTCTAGGGTTTTGTGCTAGCTTCTAGGTTTTGTGCTTAGGGTTGTTGATCCTCCGTGATTACTTGCGTGTGCTCTTAGAACTATGGCTAAGACTCGTATTCCGATCGCTTCTTCCGGGGCCTCTCCAATGACCGTAGTAGAACAACCTACCGCTAGGAATCCCCCGAAACCCTAAGCGTCGTGCCAAGTCTACCCAAGCCCTCTCCATCGTCGCCCCCTCTTAAGAAGCCTAGGACTGCATCCGTCAAGCCCCACAAATCCAAGACCAAAAAGCCTATTCTTCACACTCCGGCTACTCCTCCCGATTCCGATTCCGATACTGATTTTATCCCTGAGGATGAGCATACTAGGGATCCTACCCCACCTCCGAAGACCCGTAAGGCCAAGGGTAAAGCTCCTATGCCAGTTGGCGGTGTAGACATATCGTTGTGCCGCGATGACCCTCAGTGTCACACCGCGTACAACCGTATAGAACACTGTCCACTGTTGTTAGAGCATTACGTTCAGTTCTCTGATTTCCTCGGCCTTGCTGATCTTCTATCTTATATGTGGCCTTCTAGATTATCTCCGATACGACCCCAAGGCCAATCCCAAACCGTACCCTCGCCTCGTGAAATTGTTCTATGCTAACCGTATTCGAGGCCAGTACGACGCCAGCCACTCCATTGAGACGACTGTCTTGGGAACTCCTATAGTTCTCACGGCAGAAATCTTGGGAGAGATCCTTGGTTGTGCGTCGTGTGGTCTCCTCCCCTCAGACATTTCCGTAGACGTCATTTCTTCCTTGGATCAGACTATTCTTTCTGAGATTTTCCAGGTTATCCCCTCCGCATTCATTGGTGTTCCTTCGAAATCCTTTAAGCCGAATGCGTGGGTTCTTAACCTGATCTTGAAGTCATGCCTCCTCCCGAAATATGGATCCTCTTCTCTCCCATCTCAGCCGTTCTTGAAACTCATATACGCTCTTTTCTTGGGGGTGCGAGATAAATTGGGCTCGCGTGATACTCGATAAGATGGATTCTTTCGAGTGTATACGCAAGACCAATAAGTCTGCGCACATTCCATACCCCTGCTTGTTGACACTCGTATTCCGTCATTTTCGCGTTCCTCTCCCTCCTGACGATGAGCGTCCTTTGGGTACGCCTCTGAACGCGAACGGCCGTGAAGAAATCTTTAGCGGCACTTCGTCACATGCAGAGGTCTACCGCATCTGCTTCTCAGTCTACTCCGTCAACCGCTGTAGCCTCCTCTTCCCCTGCTACTTTGGACGATGTCGTACGTCTTCTTCGTCAGCACGACTCCCGTTTGGCTCGTACTGAGGAGGTCGTATGTCGTATGGCTCGTATGATGGGGATTGAGCTTCCTCCTTCGGTGTCTGAGGCCAAGGAGATGGACGATGAGGAGCTTGACGAGCTTGTCACTTCTTTTGCCCGTGGCGATGAGGCCACTGCTGCTTGCTGCTGGTGTTTCCTCTTCTGCTCCTGGAGTTGGCACCTCTTCCGGTGCTCCAGAGCCTTCTGCTCCAGCACTTCAGTCTTCAGAGCCTGCTGTTGACCCTGTTGCTGAGCCTGCTGCTATTCCAGTTGACACTTCTGTTGTCGAGACCCTTGCTGCTGTAGAGCCTGTTCCTGAGATCTCGACTCCTGCCCCGACGATTCCATCTGTTGAGACGCCTCTTCTCCCTGCAGAGCCTGAGTCCACTCCGTCGACTGGACCCACGGACGCTGCAGATCCTGCCTCCTCCTCGTGATCGTTGTTCCGAGGACTCTCCATATACGCCCTTGGATGATATATCTTAGCGAGAGTATTATGGGTTAGGATAGGGTATGAGGGTTATTATGTTTTGATGTATTTTGGATGTCGTCGCTGCTGCTGTATTTATCTTGATGAGAATGATGATGATGATGGTGTATTTCATTTTGATGAGTATATTGTATCGATGATGTTGATGTATTTCTTTTTGATGATATGTAGCGCTTGATATGATGTATCTCATATATTCGATGTGATATCTTTTTGGATATACTCATGTTGTCTCTGCATATATATATGTTCATCGTCATTCACTTTGTCTTTTATTCATCGTGCAAATTTTAATATTCGTTGAATGTATTTGAAATGAGATTTCGGTCGCTCGACGCATAAAAACTTGGTTAAATAGATTTAAATTCTATAATTGTATAGAATTGTTTTCCATGCACAAAATTAACCAAGTATATTGAATATTGAAGAGTATGTTTCTTTATTCATTTAATGAATAATTATTTGGTATTTTTGATGATTTTGTTTTTCACTTTGTGATAATGGACAATTGGCACACTTTGAATTGATTTAATCGTTTTTCTTTTGGTGTCAATTAGCTCCATCGTCATTGTCTACGACTCCCGATGTTGGATTTTACATTTCCTAATTGTTGTCGTTGTATGCCCCCCATTTTTGGGATAATGCCAAAGGGGGAGAGATAATGATAATAAATAGTACAAATGAAAAATTTAACTCCATTCCAAGAATCTAGTTTGATATGTTAGATTCAGGGGGAGTTACGATACATATAAGGATTTTCAAAATCCGATATTTCAAAAATCAATTCTCATTATATATCTTACTCGTCTGATTGATGCAATTCATATATATTCATTTGGGAATTAACGTGTCATCAATGCAGGGGGAGTAAGTATTTTACATTTGAATTATTATTTTTGATTATTATTTATGTTGGTTTGTCATCACCAAAAAGGGGGAGAATGTTGAATATTGGACTCCCCGGATTTGGTTTTGATGATGAGCAAACATAATTAATTCATGAACTAACATTTTGTGAGCGCAGTATTGGAGATCGTCGCCAATTTCACGAGAATATTCAAAGCGACATCTCAACACTTCCAAAAGCTCGTATTCAAGCCTTAAAGCTTCGTTGAAGCTCCTGCAGCGCTTTGGAAGTTATGAAGATTCAATCGAAGCTCTCAAAGACCGTTTATTAAGGTTTTATTTATAGTCTTTTAGTTTCGATTGATAGAATGTTAAGCCTTGAGTATATCTTACGTTTCTATCTTCATTACGCTCATTTCGTAGCTCTAGGATTCTTGCACAAGTTCATTCTAACTTCCTCGAAGCGTCGCGCTTCGATTCGGACTTTGTTGTGCATGTTAGTTGGTACAAGAACAAGTACTGACCGACTAGATGGTGATCTAGTCGGTCGGCAACTGTTCTTGGACCGACTAGTTTGATTCCTTAATTTCTTGGACTTTACTGTTTACAGTTAGTCGGTCTACGTTGAATCACCGACCGACTAGTTTGTGAACTAGTCGGTCAGTGATGCTTCTTTGACCGACTAGTTGTGACTTACTGTTCACTCTAAATTTCTCCTAAGCTACTGTTTACCGTTAGTCGGTCTAAGAACGTTTGATGACCGACTAATTGTCAATCTAGTCGGTCAATTTTTGTTCTTAGACCGACTAAGTCAACTTGCCTTCAGACTAAGTTGTTTTGCCTCTTAGTCGGTCTACGTTCATTGGATGACCGACTAGTTGTGAAACTACGTCGCGTCAGAAAGTGTTCTTGGACCGACTAGATGTCTAGGTCTGAAATTCTCTTTCTTCCTCAGATCTACTCTTAGTCGGTCCACGTTGTTTGGCTGACCGACTAGTTGATGAACTAGGTCGGTCAGTGAGTGTTCTTTGACCGACTAATTCTCACGAGATTTCTTTCCGTTGGAGATTGACCTATCTTGTTTTTATGGGACCCTATAAATACGAACCTAGGTCATTTCTATCTTAAATAGAGCTGCCATTAAGAGATTCATTGAGTTCTAAAGTGATAGCTATTCTCCCTCAAATCTAAAGCTCTCTTCCTCACAAGAAACACATTCTCTCTCATTTCTAGATCTAGAGAGAAGCTTGTTCTTGGTGAGCTCTTCAAGCTATTGCTTGATTCAAGTTTCCAAATCTTCCCTAGGCACCCATTGCTGCTCATTTCCTTGGTGCTAGGGTTTGGTAACTGTCATCTTCCTCAAATCCTTCATTCCACCTATTGGGTAAGAAAAACTCAAGGTATAGGATTTTGTGGTAAGCTTGTTTATTTCATATAAACTCTTTTATATTGCTTGTTGGTTCTCTCGGTTGTGAGAGAAGGTTGTGATCCCGGGTTGTGGGATTCACGTTTGCTATTGCATGTATGATTTGATCTTGTGAAAGTTTTTCACAAGATATTCATAGTGGAAATCTTGAGTTAGGGGTTTCTAACTCAAGTATCCGGAGGGGATCCGGGTGGTTGGGATCGTAGGATCACCGGGGAACAAGTCGGGGAGACTTGGGTGGATCCGAACCCATTAACATCGTTTGTTAGCATTGTCAATTTCGTTGTCGTCGTTCAATTTAAGCTTCCGCAAATTGATTTGGTAGTTGATTGCAATTTAATTTGGAATTATACTCCTTATTATTTTAAAGTACTATTCACCCCCCTCTAGTACTTGTGCAGTAGCTGGTAGGGGCATTACATTTGATCCCTAGAAGAGAGTGAAATTTTGCCAGACAAAGATCGTCCCAGCAAATGGAAACTAGAGGATCAGAGGGGGGTACGACAGGAGTCTCTTCAGAAGAACTCGATACAGAAGGAGACAAATGAGGGTTCTCAGTAACAGGCTCACTGATGTGAACACCAGTAGGCTTGCGTTGACGATGGATCAAAGGCTGAGCATCGCTAGAAGAAGCAGAAGGTGAGTAACCCGGCGAAGATGAAAGCACAGGTGACTCGGCAAGCTTGGTTTTGGCTTTAAAAGGTTTCTTCTTCTTGGCAATAAGCTTCTTGGGTGCCCTAGTTCGTTTAGGAGCAGCGATCTTCTCTTTTCCCTTTGGTTTGGGAGCCATGGAAATAAGAGAAGGAGAAAACAAATGCAAATAAAATCGAACGAAGGGAAAGTGAGATAGAGAAGCAAACCAAGTGTAGAAGCAACGACGATCGGTGAGAGGAAGATCGACGTCAACGACAGCACGCGATTGACGACGAAGAATAGGAGCAGATCGACGGTTTTGGAAGCGAAATCGAGCGGTTTTGGAGAGGAAAACGAGCGGGAAGTCGAACGGTCAAATCGGAGGAGAGAGAGAGTCGACGTGGGGAAATGATCGCTCATTCTCGAATATAAAAAATTGGGGAATGAATCTGAGCTGTTGGATCAAAGAATCGACGACTCGGATCAAATCACTTGAACCGTCACAACAGAAGACAGTCGACTGATGAACAAAAGTCAGTCGACTGGATGAAGTGATAAAAATACAGCTCAGAGAGCGGGGCAGTCGACTGGCAAGTAACATGCAGTCGCCTGTCCGTTAGACAGTCGACTGACATATACTCAACAGTCGGCTGACCGAAAATTAATACAGTTCATCAAAAAAATAACAGAGAATACTGTAAAAAATTCGACAGAGAGTACAGTCGCCTGATGACTAAAATGCAGTCGCCTGTTAAACTAACATGCGATTGTAAAACAGTCATCAGTCGGCTGTGCGAAAGATACCAATTCTCAGACTGAGGAGATAGAGTAGGGCAGTCGATTGTCGAAGGAAAGACAGTCGTCTGTCCTGGTCCAAAAGAGCACAGTGAGATAGAATTCCAGAGAATAAGAATACTCACCCTAGGACCTATACTCTAATCACAAATTCATCGTAAAATCATCATATAAACAATAAATCCATTGAAACACGAATCACTCCAATCAAACTCAAAAATCATGAAATCAATTAAATCACAATTGCCTTTCTTAATCTCATAAGATAATAAAGCACATGAAGAAAGACAAAAAAAATATGAGCTCAAAAAGGAGTTATAACATGAAAGTTTGAGCTTCTAGATTTCAGATTCACCCATAATTCCCAATTCTCCACGCAACCTTACAAATGAATCTTCTTTAAGAGGTTTAGTGAAGATATCAGCAATTTGTTTTTGGGTTTCAATGTACTCTAAGATGATGTCCTTCTTAGCTACATGATCATTTATAAAATGGTGTCTCACGTCTATATGTTTGGTACGGGAGTGGTGTACCGGATTCTTGGAAAGACAAATAGCACTTTGATTATCAACCATGATAGGACAAGTATCACAATTGACACCATAGTCACTAAGAGTGTGTCTCATCCAAAGAACTTGTGCACATGCAAGACCCGCGACAATATATTCCGCTTCAGTCGTGGACAATGACACCGAATTCTGTTTCTTAGAAAACCAAGAAACTAAGGAATTTCCTAAGAAATGGCATGTGCCACTAGTACTTTTCATGTCGGACTTGCATCCGGCAAAGTCGGCATCACTATATGAGATTAACTCATATGTGCTAGACTTAGTATAAAGTAACCCATAGTCTAGAGATTGATTGAGATAACGAAATATTCGTTTAACCACAATCAAGTATGACTCCTTAGGTCTTGCTTGATATCTAGCACAAAGGCATATGGAAAACATGATATCGGTCCTACTAGCGGTTAAGTAAAGTAAGCTACCGATCATACCTCGATATAGACGAACGTCTACATCTTTTTCACTTTCATCCTTGTGTAGATGAGTAGTAGTACTCATGGGAGTCCTTTTGCTTGAAGACGATTCCATCCCGAATCGCTTAATAAGCTCCACTGTGTACTTCGTCTGATGTATGAAAGTGCCATTCTCCATTTGTCGAATTTACAATCCAAGGAAGTAGGTGAGCTCTCCCATGTGGCTCATCTCAAACTCATCCTTCATAGACTTGGAAAATTCTTGATAAAGATTAAAGTTAGTAGAACCGAAAATAATATCATCTACATAAACTTGAATCAAAAGAATGTCATTTTCATAATCTTTAATGAAGAGCGTAGAATCAACTTCTCCCATTTTAAAACCCAAATTCAAAAGAAAGGTCTTAAGACGATCATACCAAGCTCTAGGAGCTTGTCTCAATCCATACAACACTTTCTTAAGTTTGAAAAAATGGTTTCGAAATTTTTCATGAATAAAACCGGAGGTTGAGAAACATAGACTTCTTCATTGACAAACGCATTTAAAAATGCACTTTTAACATCCATTTGAAATAATTTAAAATTCTTATGCGATGCAAAAGATAAAAGCAACCTAATAGCTTCTAATCTAGCTATGGAGGCAAAAGATTCTTCGAAATCAATACCTTCCTCTTGCCGGTAGCCTTGAGCTACTAACCTTGCTTTGTTCCGTGTGATTACCTAGTTTTCATCCGTCTTGTTCTTGAAGATCCATTTGGTCCCAATGACTTGGTGACCACTTGGAAGAGGTACAAGTTTCCAAACTTCATTTCTCTTGAATTGCATTAGTTCTTCTTCCATTGCCACTATCCAAGAGCTATCCTCACAAGCTTCTTGGATGTTCTTTGGCTCAATGGTAGAGACGAATGCACAATGAGAGAATTCTTCAATTCTTGATCTCGTTCGAACACCCACACCAATATCTCCAATAATTTGGTTATGGGGATGGTTGCGAACGGTCGGGTAAGCTTTGGGTATACCTGGATCACTAGGAACAACTTCAACACTTCGTTAGAAGTATTAGTCTCAACAATAGAATCATTAATCTTAACATTATTAAGAGAATCACAAAGAATATCTACATTATCATCATCAACATGAGAAAAATCAAAATCTTCATAAAAAGATACGTGAAGTGATTCCTCAATCGTTGAAGAAGTTTTGTTGTATATCCGGTAGGCTTTGCTACGTGTGGAATATCCAACAAAAATTCCTTCATCGGATCTTGGCTCGAATTTGTCTAAGTTACCAAAGGTGTTCTTTATAAAACATTTTGAACCAAAAAACACGAAAATATTTCACTTGAGGATTTTTATTATAAAACAACTCAAAACAAGTTTTGTTTGTTCGGGGTCTCACTAGGATCCTATTGAGCACATAACATGCCGTGTGCACCGCTTCTGCCCAAAATTGAAGTCCTAAATGACTATCATGGAGCATAGTGCGAGCACACTCAATAAGAGTCCTATTCTTTCTTTATACAACACCATTTTGTGGTGGTGCACGAGGAAAGGAAAAGTTATGAGTTATCCCAGAGTCATCAAAAAACTTATTAAAAGATTCATTCTCAAATTCTCCTCCATGATCACTACGAATAGTGATAATGATGGATCCTAAAAGATTCTGAATCTTCTTTGCAAATTTGGTAAACTCTTCATAAGCTTCATTCTTATTAGTTAAGAATGAGACCCAAGTAAATCTAGAAAAGTTGTCAACGACAACTAGTCCATAATGAGCATTACCTAAAGAAGCGGTTCTAGTTGGCCCAAATAAATCTAGATGTAGAAGTTCTAGGGGCCTCTTAGAAGTAATCCCTTCTTTAAGCTTAAATGAAGATTTACTTAGTTTACCTCTTTGACATGAATCACAAAAGTTTTTCTTATTAAAAACAATTTTAGGAAAACCTTTGACTAGATCATGCTTAGCTAACTTATATAAGTGCTTGAAGTGAACATGACCAAAACGGCGATGCCATAATAGTTGTTCACTTGTGTTAGCAACTAAGCAATGTTCTACGGTTTTAGGCAAGCTCAAATAATAAGTATTTTTGCCCCTAATCCCGGAAAATAAAACGTTTGAATCACAATCAACAATAGTACACAATCCTTCTCCAAAGTTAACCTTGTAACCTTTGTCACAAAGTTGACTAATGGAAATGAGATTGTGACATAAACCACTAACAAGATAAACATTAGTAATTAAAGGTTTGAAAGGATTACCAACGATACCTACTCCAATGATGGTTCCCTTTTGATTACCTCCAAAAGTGACCGTTGCACCATCCTTGATGCTAATCACTTCAGAGAGCAATGAGGGATCTCCCGTCATGTGTTTGGAGCAACCGCTATCAAGAATCCATCCTTTCCCTTTAGAGCTAATAAGACATTTATTGCTCTTCTTCTTTCTCTTGGGTACCTATATAATATACCATAAGCTTATGGTACCCAATGGTTGTTGGGTCCAAGGGGATTAGCCCTTTGGAAGCCAAGTCCAAGTGGACTTCCGCTTCCCAACATAGTTACTATTTCTAATCACATCATGAAAATAGGAATCAACATAAGCATTCCTAACATTTAGACTAGTGTTCTTAGGACCCCAAATAGTGTACATCTTGGGAGTCCTATTCCTAGTTGCATGCATATGTGTTGGATTTCTATGTGGTGCATGCTTCTTAGGAACATTATTTCTAGTATAGAGATGTGGTGGAGGATGTCCATTGTACATTCTAGGATGATATGTATGCTTGGGAACATGCATATTATATGAAGCATATTTATCATGCATGTCATGAGGAGGATGAGCATACATGAAAGAATGATGCGAATGAGCATACGGGTGTATAGGAGCAAGTACATGAGTATTTCTCATGTGTGGTTGTGTACGTGTCCGTGGGTGCGGAGCATAGAATGTAATGCCCTACTAGCTACTGCACAAGTACTAGAGGGGGGGGGGGGGTGAATAGTACTTTAAAATAATAAGGAGTATAATTCCAAATTAAATTGCAAACAACTACCAAATCAATTTGCGGAAGCTTAAATTGAATGACAACACAAAATTAACAATGCAAACAAATGATGTTAATGGGTTCGGATCCACCCAAGTCTCCCCGACTTGTTCCCGGTGATCCTACGTCCCAACCACCCGGATCCCCTCCGGATACTTAGGTTAGAAACCCTAACCTAAGATTTCCACTATGAATATCTTGTGAAAAACCTTCACAAGATCAAATCATACATGCAATAGCAAACGTGAATCCCACAACCCGGGATCACAACCTTCTCTCACAACCGAGAGAATCACAAAGCAATATTAAAGAGTTTAATATGAAATAAACAATCTTACCACAAAATCCTATACCTTGAGTTTTTCTTACCCAAATGGTGAAATGAAGGATTTGAGGAAGATAAAGTCACCAAGACCTAGCACCAAGGAAATGACCAGCAATCGGTGCCTAGGGATGATTTGGAGACTTGGATCAAGCAATAGCTTGAAGAGCTCACCAAGAACAACCTTCTCTCTAGATGGATTCTAGATCTAGAAATGAGAGAGAATGTGTTTCTTGTGAGGAAGAGATCTTTTGATTTGAGTGAGAATGGCTATCTCTTTAGAACTCAATGAATCTATTAATGGCAGCTCTAACCTAGATAGAAATGACCTAGGCTCGTATTTATAGGGTCCCATAAAAACAAGTTAGGTCATTCTCCAACGGATAGAAATCTGTGAGAATTAGTCGGTCAAAGAACAATCACTGACCGACTAGTTCATCAACTAGTCGGTCAGTCAAACAACGTGGACCGACTAAGTGAGGATCTGAGAAGAGATAGAAATTCAGACCTAGAAATCTAGTCGGTCCAAGAAGACTTTCTGACCGACTAGTTTCACAACTAGTCGGTCAGTCAGTGAACGTAGACCGACTAAGAGCAAAAAGAATTAGACTGAGTACAAAGTGACTTAGTCGGTCCAAGAACAAAAGTTGACCGACTAAATTGTCAACTAGTCGGTCACCAAACGTTCTTAGACCGACTAACGATAAACAGTAGCTTAGGAGAATTTTAGCATGAACAGTAAGTCACAACTAGTCGGTCAAAGAAGCATCACTGACCGACTAGTTCACAAACTAGTCGGTCGGTGAGTCAACGTAGACCGACTAACTGTAAACAGTAAAGTCCAAGAAATTAAGGAATCAAACTAGTCGGTCCAAGAACAGTTGCCGACCGACTAGATCACCATCTAGTCGGTCAGTACTTGTACTTGTACCAACTAACATGCACATACAAGTCCGAATCGAAGCGCGACGCTTCGAGGAAGTTAGAATGAACTTGTGCAAGGATCCTAGAGCTACGAAATGAGCGTAATGAAGATAGAAACGTAAGATATACTCAAGGCTTAACATTCTATATATCGAAGCTAACAGACTATAAATAAAACCTTAATAAACGGTCTTCGAGAGCTTCGATTGAATCTTCATAACTTCCAAAACGGCGCAAGAGCTTCAACGAAGCTTTAGGCATGAATACGAGCTTTGGGAAGTGTTGAGATGTCGCTTTGAATGTTCTCGTGAAATTGGCGACGATCTCCAATACTGCGCTCACAAATTGTTAGTTCATGGATTATTTATGTTTGCTCATCATCAAAACCAAATCCGGGGAGTCCAATATTCAACATAGAATGTGTCATGATTATCCACTTGTGAAGTAGGATGTTTCCTACGTGGATGAGTGTTAGTGTACATATAAGCATGGCCTTGCTTTTGGTTTCCATCCTTAGTGGGTTTCTTGCCAAAAGGAAGAGAAGGTGATGTGGTGACATTCTTGGTAGGATTGCTACCTATAGTGTCTTTGACACCCCTCGTGGATGCACCGGAGGAAGGCCTCACAAAATCTATAGTGACACCACTATAGGAGGTGCGAGCATTAGATGCATTCGCTTTTACAAATCCAAGGCCAACACGATGTGTGGTCGGAAATTGGTTTGCAAGCAAATCAGCCAATTGTACTTGTCTCTTATTGAATCTCACAATACGGGAGGACATGAGCTCATATTTCTCCTTTAAATAAGAAATTTTGGTATCCAAGGTGGACACCCGTGCTTTGAGCTCGTGCACTTGGGTTTTAAGAGAATCATTCTCTAAACCCAATTGTGTGTGACGTGTAATTAGATCACTATTATCCTTATGATCTAGTTGAGATTTGAGGGAGTTCACCTCATCTCTCAATATGACATTTTGAGAAGCTAAGTTTGCTTTCTCAAGGGTTAAAGTATCAACAATGGTGTCATTGTTGATAATGCATGGAATGGATGACTTGCTAACATTTGATTTCTTTAAGCTAGTGTATCTAAGCATTAAAGATTGGTATTTAGCAAATAGTTCTTCATTAGCTATACGAAGTTCATCCATTGTTACCTCGGTGTCATCCGTGTCAGAATCACTCTCATCCGAGAGTGGATCTTCAAGTGCCATGAAACACATGTGGGCGCTCTCACCCTTCTCATCATTGGAATCGCTTGACGAGTCATCACTTGAGTCATCAAAGGTACCGACGAGTCCTTTCTTCTTGTCTCTCTTGTTCTTGTCGGACTTGTGGTACTTTGGTGCCTTCCACTTTTCTTTGTTGTTTAGCATTGGGCAATCCCTCTTGATGTGCCCTGGCTTATTACACTTATAACAAAGAGAGGAAGTAGCATTAGTAGACTCAAAACGTTTGTTTGAGGGAAATTTACCTTTGCGAAAGAAGCGTTGGAACTTCTTCGCCATTTGGGCCATTTCACCCAAATCCATCTCGTTCTCGGATTCATCACTTTCGGAGGATGATGAATTGGCGTTGAACGCCAAAGCTTTCTTCTTGGCCTCCGAGGGATTCATCATGGCTCGAATCTTCAATCGGTTATCCCGTCTTACTTTGTAAGACATAAGAGTTCCGATGAGATTCACCACGGTGTAGTTCTTCAAGGCATTCACCTCCTCGATGGCGATTGCTCGTCTTTCCCATTTGGAGGTCATCCCCATGATGATCTTCCTTACCTTTTCAGGTTCGGTGTAGATTTAGCCAAGAGCTTCCAATTCATTTGTGATGTCGGTAAAGTGTCCGTACATCGATGCAATGCTCTCATTTTCCTGCATATGAAACAAGTCGAAGTTTTGCACAGCAACATATAACTTTGAAAGCTTTACCTTATTCGTTCCCTCATGGGTAACGATGAGATGGTTCCAAATTTGATATGCACTCTTACATGTGCATATCTTGTTGAACTCATTTGGGTCCAACACACAATGAAGAGCGTTCATTGCTTTAGCGTTGTTGACTTCGGCGGACTTCTCGAAAGTCGTCCATTTTTCGAAATCCTCTTCGGTAGGCTCGACGTACTCCTTGTGGAGAGTTCTCCAAAGAGAAGCACTCTTAAGGAATGTCTCCATCCTACACTTCCAATAGCCAAAATTAGTACCATTGAAACGTGGAGGACGTACCGTAGATTGACCTTCGAAAAGTGTGGACGCTCCATAACGGTCGTGATTGTTGTACGTAGCCGGCAGAGGAATGTTGTTGTTGTTGGATGCCATAGATAAAACCTTGCGATTTGATACCAATTGTAAGGACCCTGTCTATGGGGAAAACACTAGAAGGGGGTTGAATAGTGTTTATGCAAATTTAAAAGGAATTTACGCCAAATAAAATGCAATCCAACAAATAGTGCGGAATAGAAAACCGACCCAAAGAGAAACGCACGCAAACGCAGAGATGTTTCAAGGGTTCGGATTACCCAAGTCAACTCCCGACTTGTTCCCGGTAATCCTACGTCCCTACCACCCGGATACCACCGGATACTTAAGTTAGAACCCTAACTTGAGGTTTCCTTAAAGCCCACTTGTAGCAACCCTACAAGTGCAATCGAATACAATTGATGTCATTGAATCCCACAACCAGGGAGCAAGCAAAAACCACTCTCACAACCGAAAGCACAATTCAAATAAAGAATGTTATGAAATCTGAAAGCAACACTTACAATCACCTATGCCTTGAAGTAGAACTTGAAGGAGGAGTGTGATGTGTATTGAAGAACTCTCTTGAAAGAGAGAAGAAAGCCCTTTCTCTTGACTGCACCAATTGCCTAGAAGATCAATCTTTGGTTCTAGGTTGGAGAGCAAGAGAACAAGATTTGGAAATACTTAGGGCTTTGGATTTGAGAGCTTTGATCTTTGAAAATGAAAGCTTGAGAGATTTTGCAATGAATGAGTAACCTTCCAATGAAATAGTAAAAGCTCTATTTATAGCTTTCTCAAATCCACAAAACAGTTTAGGCAAAAATCCAGTTGGAATCTGTGAGAAAAATCTCAACGGATATAATCTGAACTCGCGACAGTCGACTGTTGAACAATCCACAGTCGACTGTTGCACAGTCAGCAAGGGTAGGTGAGAATTCATAACGGTAACTTACCACGTGGACAGTCGACTGATGAAGCAAAGACAGTTGTCTGTTAAAAATACATGCGACTGTAATTTCTTCGACAGGCGACTGGCCGAGAGAAGAGTAAGTTAGACAAATACTGGAAATCTCACAAGATACAGGACAGACGACTGATTCAAGTAATACAGTCGACTGTTAATCATAACAGGCGACTGTAAAACCTTAAACAGACGACTGTCAAAAGCAAGAGAAATTTCCAGAGAGCTGAGTCAAGGAAATGACTTACAGACAGGCGACTGTTGCAGCATAGACAGTCGACTGATCTAATAGACAGTCGACTGTATATTCAGCATTAGTCGACTGTCCGTAGAAGTCAGATCAAACACAGTCAACTGTCACTAGGACAGGCACCTGTGAATCGTTCAATAGTAGCCAGTGCGAAATAATCAGAGAAGGCCCAAAACTATATTGTAATAGTCTATGCATAACAGGCGACTGTAGAACAAAACACAGTCGACTGTTTTTGAGACAGGCGAATGTAAACTATTCAGCAGTCGGCTGTTATAAACAATCCTAGCACAACCAAAAGAGAATTGAATTGGAATCAAAGGACAAAGGTTTAATGAAGTCCTATGATAGAATTTAGATGTGTGTGAGTGCTTCATCAAAGTTCTACTTCTAAGCTACATACTAGAAGAGATAAAAGAAAAATTACATTGACGAACAATCTATTCTTTCCATCGTATGAGCTTGAAGTCTTTATGGAGCTTCAATCATTAATCTACGATCATCTAATTCATGTCATTTGCCTTCAATGACGTTTGTGAGTCATCCATTGCTAGTTGATCTTCATAATAAGCTTAGGCAATGGATTAACTACAAAATAGGGGATTAGTCACAAGTATTTATGTTTGCTCATCATTAACACCGAGTAGGGAGAAGTCCAATACTCAATATAAAGTACTTATATACTAGTATTATAGTTATTGATGGCGGTCAAGTCATTATCATTTTTATTTAGTGATGCACTTCTGTTTATCATAAGATTAATTTAGTAAGGAAATGCATATGGTAATGTTAGCGTCTGTCAAGTGTTTTATGACTTTCCCTAGTTAAATAAAAAATGTACGGGAATATACTTGACTAATATTTATGATTGGTGGTGGTGGTCAAGGTCATAAACGTATTAAGGGTAAAAATCAAACTTGAAGATCATAAGAATTAATTTGTAATTGATAATAAGTTTGTACACCTTTTATAGAGTTAGATAACTTATTGACAATGGCCATGGTTATTCAACTCATGATAGTTAAATCCTAATTTTTATTATAAAATTGGAAAGCTGGAACAGTTGGGATTTGTGTAGGATAATGAATTATATAGTGATATAATTATCCAATCCCTTCATAGTTCTACATTCTCTCAGTTCATATTGAATTTCAATATGAACAAATTGGAATGCATAATTTACAAACTGTAACTTGTTGAGGTAAACAAAAAGTTCTTTTTCAAAGAAAAAGTGCTGGCTATGCATGCTTACTAGCCATTATTCTTATCCCAAATTAAGTCGTAAGGGAAAGATGAAGGTGACTAAGTCTAAGAGTGGTGTCAAGAAAGTAAAAGCAAAAAAAAAGATAAGGTTGCAAAGGGTGAATGCTTCTTTTGTCATAAGTTTTGATACTTGAAGATGAATTGCAAGGATTATTTGGTATCCTTGAAAAGAAAAAGGAGTATGGTGATGCCTCAAATTCAAGTGTGTTTGTCATTCAAAACATAATCTCTATTTCTTCTTCTACAGTGATATTATATACTTATAATGATTCTCACATTAATAATTATTTACAAGGGCTGAGAAGAAGTAGAAGAATCAGAAATGGTAAGATGATTTTACAGATATGAACAGAAGCAAGTGTTGCTGTTATTACTGTAGGAACCTGTCAAAACAGTGTTAGGATCGATAAATGAAGTTGAGACTTACGCTTGCGTATGCGGCACGGTAGTCTCGGAACTTCGCCTTCGGATTCGCCACGACGGATCGAGTCTTCTCACGAACGGAGTAAGGCTACTAAATCCACAATCTAAATCTCTACTTTTAGATTAAGAACTTGGATAAAGAGAGAGGAAGGATTTCGGCAGAGCTTCGCTAGAATGAAATGCAAGGCAAGAATACCATGCAAAAGTGTGAGTAAATGGCTAAGCCTTGGGTCTTATTTATAGCCCCCAAGGTAGTTATTTTAGGAGTGATTGTTCCTTTGGAACAATTTAACTAAAGTGTACCATCATACATGGCACATTATAAGCTTAAGTTGTACCATATGCATGGTACAACATAAGCTTAAGATATTCCCCCTTTATTAGCCATATGTCGCATGCACTTATGCACATATAATGCGACTTTCCCACTAATCTAGAGATCCTCTCCGCAAGGGAACAGATTCCCTTTGCACACGACTTCGTGTACGCGACGTTCGAGGTCCGTATTCCCTCGTACATCCCCTACAAGGGTGTATAAACGTCATCCATATCCAACATCTCCCACTCACACTTGAGGGGATGGTGAGAGAACGTCTTTCTCTTAGTTCTTTCATCTATCATACCGAGAAATAGACCGTGCGACCGTCATGCGCGTAGAGTCTGTTGTTGTGCACTTGTTAGATATACACAACGACCTCGAAGGTGCAAAGTTGAGTAGTTCAACGCATGCTTTACCCTAGATTATTTCTTCACATTTCTTATACTTTATATTCAACAATTGAATCCCATCTGGATCACAATTGGCTGGCCAGCTTTGAATCATTAAAGTCCAAATGCGAATATGAAATCAATCTTCCTCTTCTTGCGAACCTTCTGATCTTGACTTGATTCGCTTTTCTAACGTGCCCCGCCGAGCCGAATTATCATAGCCCATTAGCAACACGCTAAGATAGCGATCATCTCGTCAAATCTAAAGGAACCAATTGGAGTCCTTGAGGGTAAGAGTTAAGACCCATATGACCTTTGAGTCTCACATAATAGCAAACACTATTGCTACTAACTCAGTGGTCGAAATGCATACGTGGTATGAACACGTATTACAACATCACTCCTTTCCCAGGGAGAGTATGTCTTAATGATGTTGTACGGATGAAAGATCAGACACCACCGTGCCTATCTTTTGAGTCCCCTTACTACCTATGAAATATTCCCGAACTCTCATCCTGCATAAGACAGATAGGATTTAAAAAATCCTATGAGATCTCTTTTAAATATCCTTGTGATACAGATCTCAGATCTTTTGTAAGCATCCATATGATGCAGATCTTTTATTCGACTATCTTGTTTAAGTCACGACTCTAAATCATTTGTCTAATGACTTTGACTTTAAACTAGTCTCATCTCTATCTTATCCATCTGATAAGATAAGGCGGTTGCTCATGTGAGAGAGCCAACCTTAATCTGTCCGACATACACACAATAAAATAGTTGAGACTTAAACACAAATGTATATAAAATCATTTGTAAGAAACTTGTATGCAATATATAAAAAAAAACTTCTTCTTTTTATTAAACTTTGATCTTCTATAGTCATGGGAAATATTACATGATACAGCTCAGCACCTACGCATTCCCATAGATGATAAGTGTTTGAAGAACACATCTCTGGGGATCGCCTTAGTAAGGGGATCCGCTATCATCTTATGCGTGGATATGTATCCTATGTCTACTTCCTTCCGTTTGTCATAGTCCTTCGCAAACTTGAATCGAATATCAATGTGTTTGGTTTTACAATGAAATTTAGGATCTTTGACATAGGAAATCGAAGCTTGACTATCACTGTATATAGGAACAGTGCTCGAGTCAGTGGCATCCGTCAACCTGTCTAAGAATTTCCTAAGCCAAACAGCTTCTTGGACCGCCATGCTGAATGCTACAAATTCGGCTTCCATGGTTGATAGGGCGATGCAGGTTTGCTTCTTGCTGCTCCAGGATATTGCACCATTCTCGAGCAAGAAAACAAAGCCTGAGGTAGATCTTCGCTCGTCGAGATCACCTGCCCAATCAGCATCGGTATAGCCTTCGAGTCTCAAGGTATTGCCTTGATAGCACAACGCATAGTCCGCAGTCCCTTTGAGGTACATTAATATCCTCTTCACCGCTTTCCAGTGTGCATGTCCTGGGTTGGATTGGTAACGGCTTACCATACCAACAGCATAGCAAATGTCCGGTCTGGTACACATCATGGCGTACATCAGACTCCCGACAGCACTGGAGTATGGAACCTTTTCCATAGCTTTCTTTTCTTTTGGATCTTTGGGACACATTTCCAAACATAGACCCTCGCCTTTGCTTATTGGAGTATCAATTGGCTTGCAGTCCTGCATATTAAACCGTTCTAAAACTTTCTTTATATATGTTTCTTGAGAGAGAGCAATAAGTTTCTTGGAACGATTCCTTGAGATCTTAACCCCAAGGATATATGCAGCTTCACCCATGTCTTTCATCTCAAAGACGGATGAAAGCCAAGCTTTGATATCCATGCTAAGACGCTTATCATTTCCGGCTATAAGTATGTCATCTACATAAAGAGACATAATTACATACTTGTTCTTAATCCTCTTAATGTATACGCAGTTGTCTTCGTCGAGCATGGAGAAACCATACGACAAAACGACTTCTTGAAAGCGCATATACCACTGCCTTGAGGATTGTTTAAGACCATATATGGATTTACGAAGTTTACAAACCTTATGTTTGTTCTCTTCTAGTACGAACCCGTTTGGTTGTTCCATGTAGATCTCCTCATCTAGTTCTCCGTTAAGAAAAACAGTCTTTACATCCATCTGATGTAACTCGAGGTCCAAACAAGCCACCATTGCCAGAATTAAGCGAATGGAGGTAAAACGCATGACAGGAGAGAAAGTCTCTTCGTAGTCTATTCCTTCCTGTTGCGTGAAACCTTTCGCAACAAGGCGAGCTTTATAATTCTCGATGGAGCCATCAGCCTTATGCTTGATTTTGAGAACCCACTTGTTCCCAATGGCTCTACATCCCTTAGGTAAATCAACCAAGTCCCAGACTTGGTTTGTTTTCATGGATTGAAGTTCTTCTTCCATCGCCGCTATCCATTTATCTTTAGCAGGGCATGTGACGGCCTGTTTGAAATTTGCAGGTTCGTCATCATCTTGTAGTAATGTCATGATTTGAGGAAATTCATCCTCAAATCTCAGAGGTGTTAGCCTCGTTCGATTACTACGTCTTGCTTGAGTTTGATCACTCCCACTTGGAATGACATCACTCCCACTTGGAATAACATCACTCCCACTCGGAATAGGATTGGTATCGTTCGTATCATCCATAGGTGAAGTATAAGGGTCATTTTCCTCTTCACCAAGAATTCTCCCACTCGAACGTTCCGATCCTTCTTGATCCCAAGTCTCAAACAAGGATAAGTCTTGACTTATCTCACCCTGTCTTGGAAACTCGTTTTCCAAGAAGACAACATTCCTCGATTCGAATTCTATTAGACCCCCATTGTCCTCTTGACCGACGAAAACATATCCTTTGGATTTTTCAGTGTATCGGATGAAGATACACTTCCTCCCACGTGGCCCAAGTTTGCCAAATTTGTGAGAGGATAAATGTGCGTAAGAGGCACAACCCCAAGGTTTTAGAATGCTTAAGTCTGGAGTTCTATTGTTCCATAACTCATAAGGAGTAGAACTTACCGACTTCGAGGGTACATGGTTTAAGATGAATGCTGCCGTCAATAATGCATCACCCCAAAAGGTGATGGGCAAATTTGCCTGAGACATCATTGATCGGACCTTGTCCATCAATGTCCTATTTCTTCTTTTCGCAACAACGTTTTGTTGCGGAGTATAAGGCATAGTTATTTGATGAACTATGCCTTTTTCATCACAGAGTTCCTTAAAACTCGTTGATTGATATTCTCCACCCCGATCGGTTCGCAAGACCTTTATCTTGCGATCTAGTTGATTTTCCACTAAACTCATATAGTTTTTGAAGCAAGATAAAGCTTCATGTTTGTGGGAAATCAAATAAATGTGACCGAAACGGGTGAAGTCATCAATGAAGGTGATGAAATAGGACTTCACGCGTCTTGTCTTAACATTCATTGGACCGCAAATGTCCGAATGGATAAGCTGTAATGGAACTTCGGCCCTTGTGCCAGTTCCAAATGGCTTGCGACAAGTTTTCCCTACAAGACAATGTTCGCAAGTTGACATTTCAACTTTTGAAACATTAGATAGCAAACCACTTTTGGCAAGTCTATCCATTCTAGTTGGTCCAATGTGACCAAGTCTTGCATGCCAACAAATGATCTCAGATTCAGAATTAGAAGCATTTATCAAATGGAAACTTTCATTAATAGAAGAAGAATCATCATACATAGTGTTTAAAACAATCAATCCATTACAAATATTACCCGACCCAACTAAAGAACTATTACAAACAAGGTCAACATTTTGTTCATAGAACATCCATTCATAACCTAAAGACATTAACATGACCACGGATACGATATTCCTTCGAATATCTGGAGCAAAGAGGACGTCGTGCAATAATAGAGTCCGGCTGTTGTCGAGAACTAGCTTGCATGTTCCGACGCCCTTGACTTCAACACGAGTGTTGTTGCCGACGTATATCCACTTTGTTCCTTGAGTTATCCTTCGATACTCTACGAAGAACCTTCTGTCCTTCGCTAAGTGGTCTGTGGCCCCTGAATCAATCAACCAAAAATAGTTAGATTCAGCAAGAAACATGGAACTAGAAACACATATGTAACTAGCCCTACAAGTTACCTTATCACTTCCATCCGTACACGTACGGGCGAAGTGACCGTACTTGTTGCACTTAAAGCACTTGATCTTCTTCAAGTTTTTCTTCTTTGAGTGCACATTCTTTTGCCACTTTTTGTTCTTAGTCTTCTTTGAGGTTTCCGGTTCTTGCTTTCGTTCGTTCATAAACCTTAAGCGTTTATCCTTCCGCTTCTTTCCTCCATGTGAGGAACTAGCGGCCATGTGCACTTCGACACTAGGTTTTGCGGCTTGAATCCGCTCTTCCTCGAGTTCGAGGTGTTTGGATACATCGCTTAAAGTTTTAATGCACTCATTATGAGTGAGGTGCATTTTCATGTTATCCCAGCTATCTGGGAGTGAACGAATGACTGCTTGGATCTGCTGTTCGTCAGACAGCGTAAGACCCGCATCCTTCAATTCAGCTATGAGATTCGCCATGTGGCGGAGATGCTTTTTCATAGATTGATCTCGCCGCATTTTGTACGAATCAAATTGAATATTTAAGGAGCGGAGTTTGGTGACCGAAGTTCCACCAAACGTTATTTCTAGCCCAGACCATATGTCTTTGGCTAGGTCGAATTCCCGAAATAGACGCATTATGTCATTGTCCATTGCGGACAATAACGTAATACGTGCTATTTTGTTCTTTCGAGTCCAAGTCTCATAAGCTTCTCGGTCCCTCTTGTGTTGGGCCGTATTGCCCAACTCAGGTTCTTCCATTACGTTTTGGAGTGTTTCAAGCACATCTTGCTCCTCCAAAATATATTGGATTTTTATTGACCAAAGTTTATAATTGTCGCCATTGAGCTTCTCACCTTTGTTAAGTTCGGCGACAATGTTCTTAGAAGCGGTAGACATATTCGAATCAAAAAACTGCAAAGAAAATGAAAAACACGATCAAAATTCTATGCATAAAGTTTCGATTCTTTAAACACTTGATAAGTTCCTTGGATAAGCTGAAATGTTACTCTAGAATCGAGAAGTTCACTACGTTCCCAACTACCATCTAGAAGTAACTTTCAAAGTATCCCTCTTACTTATCTCATGTAAAAAGAAATCAGAAATGATACTCGTATGGTACCAGCAGCGGAAAAATACTTTTGAAAAACATATCTTTCAAAATGGAATAGGTGAGAGTTTGCGCAAAGAATTTTAGCGCAACAATTGCCAAGCCACGAGACCTGTTCTACACACCCATGGGTTAGATAACCATGGCCAAATCGTGGTAGGACTTGGAATTCTAAATTGTGCTATCCCGATTAAGGACGGGACATAACCTATTTGAAAACATCTTTTTCAAAAAATTTGAAATACATTGGCTAATCTCTGTAGAGTAGAGCACAATGTCATAAGTACATTGGCTAATCTCCGTAGAGTAGAGCACAATGACATGGCTAATCTCGCATGAAGTAGAGCACTACGGCTAATCTTCAAGGAGTAGAGCCCAAGAAAAAAAACTTTATAAAATAAGAGCAGACGACTGTCGTTAGCCCCGTATGGGCTAGTCGGCACATTCGTGTTTGACTAAGGCCTTTTGACACCCCGTATGGGCTAGTCGGCAAGTTCGTGATCGACCAAGACCTTTTGCCGGATTGGTCGACCAAAACACCCAAATTGGTCGACCAAAAATTGGTCTATATCACTCCCGGCCAGGGCCCCTGCCCTGGCCGAGGCTGGCCAAGGGCCGGCCAATGGCCTCTGCCCTGGCCGGCCAGGGGTCCTGGCCCCTCGGCCAGGGCCTCTGCCCTGGCCGAGGCCGGCCAGAGCCAGCCAGAGGCCACTGGCCGCTCGGCCAGGGCCTCTGCCCTGGCCGAGACTGGCCAGGGCCGGCCCTGGCTCCTGCCAGGGGCGGCCAGGCCGGCCAGGCCGGCCCTGGCCCCTGCCAGGGCCGGCCAGGTCGGCCCCTGGCCTTGGCCGAGGCCGGCCAGGGCCCCCTGGCCCTAGCCTGGCCTCGGCCAGGCCTGGCCTTGGCCACGGCCAGGGCCCCCTGGCCGTGGCCGAGGCCGGCCACTGCCGGCCTGGCCATGGCCGGGCATGGCTTGGCCATGGCCGGTCATGGCCAAGGCCATTTTGGCATTGGCCGGCCATGGCCCATATGGCCATGGCCGGCCACCCCCTTTGAATGGGGTTGCCGCACACCCCGCCGGAGGGGTGGCCGTGGTGGTTATTGGCCGTAGCCAACCCCCTCCGTATGGGGAGGGGGGGTGCATGGCCTTCATAGCCCATTTGGCCATGGTGCACATGTACCAAAATTCATCTTCTCCGATGGAGATAACTACCATCATCTTCCTCGATGAAGCACCCGTTCGTCGATGAAGCACCCGTTCGTCGAGAAAGTAGTTATTTTCTAATGGCCGTGTGCCAAAAATGAAAAATAACATACTTTAAAGTTCGTAAACTACACGCTCCACATGAAGAGAGTTCACATTCCCTATGAATGGAGACTCGGCATCCATGAAGAGTGCGAGCTTGACGACGTGAACGGTCGGTTCTTCCCATCACGGAGAGTTCCTGCCATATCCGTAATGACAGAAGACCCTAACGTGAAAAGAACAACCGCTGCGTTCTCTCCGTCACGAAGCGTTCCTACCATATCCGTAATGGTAGGATACCCATTCGTGAAAAAGACAACGCATCATTCATCAGTTCGACGGGGCGGCGGTTTGACCGGGGCGAACCCGTATGGCTCTGATACCAATGTAGGAACCTGTCAAAACAACATTAGGATCGATAAATGAAGTTGAGACTTACGCTTGCGTATGCGGCACGGTAGTCTCGGAACTTCGCCTTCGGATTCGCCACGACGGATCGAGTCTTCTCACGAACGGAGTAAGGCTACTAAATCCACAATCTAAATCTCTACTTTTAGATTAAGAACTTGGATAAAGAGAGAGGAAGGATTTCGGCAGAGCTTCGCTAGAATGAAATGCAAGGCAAGAATACCATGCAAAAGTGTGAGTAAATGGCTAAGTCTTGGGTCTTATTTATAGCCCCCAAGGTAGTTATTTTAGGAGTAATTGTTCCTTTGGAACAATTTAACTAAAGTGTACCATCATACATGGCACATTATAAGCTTAAGTTGTACCATATGCATGGTACAACATAAGCTTAAGATATTCCCCCTTTATTAGCCATATGTCGCATGCACTTATGCACATATAATGCGACTTTCCCACTAATCTAGAGATCCTCTCCGCAAGGGAACCGATTCCCTTTGCACACGACTTCGTGTACGCGACGTTCAAGGTCCGTATTCCCTCGTACATCCCCTACAAGGGTGTACAAACGTCATCCATATCCAACAATTACCATAAGGGATTTTCACCATAGACTGCCAAGTGGCAATGCTTTAATTTTATGCTATTATTTTTTGTACAAAACATGATATTTAATATTATACTTATTTCTTTAATGGATAACGAGGGGGCATAAATTTATTTTGGAGAACAATATTTTGAACATCTTAAAAAATATATGGTATGGTTTTGATACTTTAATGATGTTTATACTTTGAATGCAAACATTATACCTAATATTTAGAATGTTAGTAAAAGAAAGACTGCAAGTATAAATGAAACCTACTTGTGGTATTATAGACTGTGCCATATTGGTAAGAAAAGAATAGCAAGTTGCATAAGGGAGTGTTTTTGGACCCTTTCGATTTCAAATCATATGAAAATTGCATGTCCTTTCTTAACGGCAAAATAACCAAAACGATCCCTTTGTAAGATAAGAGAGTAAACTCTTTAGACTTGTACATACTACTATACATGGCCCAAATGTCTACCCAAGCAAGTGGTGTATATTTATACTTCATCATCTTTACAGATGATCTTTTAATGTCCTGACATAATCTAAGAATTCTGAGAAATTAGTATAGTATAAGAATGGAGAAAAGTATTCGGCACAAAAAATATTGAAGTTCTTCGATTTGATCTAAGAGAACACTTATATTTGGAATTCCAAATCCCGTAAAGACCACTTCTCTCTTCCATTCCTAGACCAAATTTTAGATAGAGTGGTTGGACATGAGTATTATTGCTTCCTTGATGGCTACTATGGCTATTATCAGATTGAGATAGCCAAAGAGGATTAATATAAGACCGTATTTACTTACCCCTTTGGCACATTTGTGTTTATGAAGATGCCATTTAGTTTATGTAATGTCCCTGCAACTTTTCAATGCTGAATGTTAAGAATTTTTGATGATAGGCTGAGAAGGTTGTAGAGGTGTTCATGAATGGATTTTTTTGTATATGGTAGCTCATTTAAGTTTACTTATCTAACTTGGCTTGTGTTCTGGACAGATGTATTGAATAGAACCTTATTCAGAATTGGGAAAATGACATTTCATGACCACTAAGAGCCTAGTCATTGGTCATATAGTCTCTATGAAAGGTATACTTGTAGACAAGGCCAAAGTAGAGATAATTGAGAAGCTGCCAACTCCCAAGTGTGTTTGAAATATTCGATCATTCATTGGCCATGCAGGATTCAATAGACGCTTTATAAAGGTCTTCAGTTCCATATCACGTCCTTTGTGCACACTGTTGACACATGATTAATAGTTTATATGGACACCTGAGTATCAACATTCTTTTGATATTGTGAAGTGATTTTGGATATCTTCTCTTATTCTACATGTACCTGACTCAACCCTGCCATTTGAAATAATGTGTGATGCCAGCAACTTTGCAGCGGGCGCAGTTCTTGGAATATACAAAGATAAGGTTTTAGAGCTCATTTATGCAAGCAAAAGTTTGAATGAAGCTTAAAAGAACTACACTACCATGGAGAAGTATATGTTTGATGTAGTCTCTTCCCTGGAAAAATTTAGGAGCTATATATTGGGATCCCTCATTATCATTTTTACTGATCATTATGCTCTTAAATACCTTTTGTCCAAGAAAGATGCAAAGCCAAGAATTATCGCTGGATTTTGCTTTTACAATAGTTCAATGTACAAATAAAGGGCAAGAACGGAGTAGAGAACCATATGCTGACCATTTTTCAAGGCTAACGGTTGGCCTGGAGTCGGCTACCATTCATTAGAAGATTCTTTCCTTGATGAGCAACTCTTCTATGACTCCACATTGCCATAGTATGTAGACATAGTTAACTACTTGGTAACTGGTAAGACCCATTGCACTTGGTCAACTCAGCATCTCAAAAGATTCAAACATGAGGTGAAATCATTTTTTTTGATGAATCGTATCTTTATAAACATTGAAATGACCAAATTGTTAGGAGATGTATACCCAACCAAGAGTTTGATAGTGTCTTACATTTTTGTCATGAGTGTGTGTGTGTGGGACACTTTTCGGCTCCGAAAACTATAGTTAAAATCTTACAATTCGAGTTTTATTGGCTAATCATGTTTAAAGACACATACACATTTTGTAAATCTTGCATGGCTTCACAACAGTTGGGGGGAATAATTGGGACGAATATGATGCATTTAAAACCCATCTTGGAACCAGAGATTTTTTATTGTTGGGGTATTGACTTTATGGGACCCTTCCCATCTTTTTTAGACATAAGTTTATTTTACTTGCTATTGATTACATGTCTAAATGGGTGGAAGTTGTTCCTTGTAGGTCAAATGATGCATCTGTCGCGCTCAAATTTCTAAAAGAGAACATATTCACACACTTTGGAGTGCCAAAAGCAATGATAAGTGATGGAGGCTCCCAAATTTACAACTGTACTTTGAAAGCTTAATGAAGAGGAGAAGCACAAAATGTCCATGCCTTACCACCCCCAATTAATGGATATGTGGAACTGGGAAATTAGGAGATAAAGAAAATCCTCCAAAAGACCATGAACCCTTCAAGAAAGGATTGGAGCACCCGTCTTCCTAAAGCGTAGTGGACATACCGTACTGCCTGCAAAAATGTTCTAGGGATGTCTCCTAATCGCATTATTTATGGAAAATATTGTCATTACATTTAGAGCTTGAGCATAAGTCATTTTGGGCTATTAAAAAAATTTAATTTTAATGTTGACTCATCTTCTGCTTTTCATAAATTGCAGCTGATCGAACTTGAGTAGTTGAGGAGGGAAGCATATGACAATGCCAAGTTGGCCAAAGAGAGGTTGAAGGCTATTCATGATCGAATGAATTTAAGGAGGGAGTTGGTTCTTAGCTAAAGGTGCTCCTCTACAATTCAAGACTTCATCTCTTCCCCGTGAAGCTACGCTCTAAGTGGCTTGGGCCTTGCATTGTGAAGACGGTTTACTTACACTGGGCGATGACCTTTATCAAATCAAAGATGGCAATGAGTTCAAGGTAAATGGGAAATGTATAAATCACTATCAAGATCACTGGACACAAGATGAGGACACCATAGAGCTTATAGACACACCTTCGGGTAATACCTAATTAGGTGTGTTCTTTCCTTAATTCACTAGTAGTAGTAGAATATATAGATATAAATAAATTTTAGTTGGTTACTTTTGTTTGTGCATTTTTAAGTTTTGATTTCCTTTCTTGTTTCTAGTATTCTTCCAACCTTATGGGCAATGTCCATTTTTAAGTTGGGGGGAGGATATTAGGATTTTTGGTAGGATTTTTCTTTTAGGTTATATATATATATATATATATATATATATATATATATATATATATATATTGAAAGGTTAGTGAGCAACTTTATTAAAATGGAGTACAAAATACAAAATACAATGATGCAGAATGTTGTTCAGAGAGTCGGAATTACAGAGTGGGGATAGGGCACAAGCGCCGTCACCCACTACCGTAATCCCAACCTCTAAAGACAAACTGCCAGCACAGAAGTACATGTACAAGAAGTACAACTAAGAAAAAGTAGAGAAGTCCCATCGCTCCATAATAAGAGCAGTACTCGAAGAGTCTGGCTCATGATTACGAAGGATAATCCTGACGTCAGAAGATATATCTTCAAAAAGGGATGTCTTTAGTTTTTTTGCGCTTTCAAAAATTCTGCGATTTCTTTCCTTCCAAATGTGCCAGACCATGGCTGCTAGAACAGTCTTCGCCAAAATACTTAAAGTATCCTTCCCAGTAAAATGCTTCAAAAAGTAATCACCCACTTTTGGGAGGCGAGGCTCAACGGGTACAGTAACGCCCAACTTTAGGAGGCTCCTCATAAGGATGTAATTGGTATAGTCACATTCGAAGAAGAGATGGCCTATATTCTCAGTAACAACCGAATTACATAGAACACAAGTCAGGTCCGATGTAGCATCCCATCGCTCTAATTTATCTTTAGTCTGCAATTTGTTTAGGAGGGATCTGAGGAGTGTTAAGGATAGCTTTGGAACACAACCCGAGTACCATACCAGATTTGAATATACGAATTTTGGCACATGTCGCCTGGTCCCTTCCCACGCATCCGAGTATTTGAAGCAAGAGCCCGGCGCCCAATTCCACTCGTCCTGGCCAACTGTTGGCTTAACCTGATGAAGCAATTACGAGATGGGAGATAATACGGGGTCATTAATCCACGCTCCAGAAGCCCAATAGTCAGAGACCCTGTAGGAGAATGCCTCACTAGGGACGACATGAGAGTCACATAAGGGGCCTGTAGGGAGCCAAAAATCGTGCCAAAAGAGGGTTGCAGAGCCATCACCTATTTTCCGCTTAATCAGGTGTTTGGAGAAGCGTCTACAGTGTAATAAGAATTTCCAAGTACCTGATTGAGAAGGTCTTGCCTTGGCTGCAAAGAAAATTTTTGAGTCACTGTAATTATTTCGCATATAAGTAGCCCAAAGTCCATCCGTTGCTAACATACACCATGTTAATTTCACACCGGCAGCCATATTAAGATCATAAAGGGATCGCAATCCCACTCCCCCTTCCTCCTTTGGGGTGCACACATCGTTCCAAGCCCATACATTAGACGAACCCCAAATAAATTTCCTGCAAGCAGAAGTAATGGAGCACAATACAGATTTTGGTATACGGTAAGCTTGCATCCAAAAATTTAGCATACCAAAAATAACAGTTTTAACAAGCTCAATCCGACCAGCAATGGATAGGAGTGAAGACGTCCAGCCCATAAGTCTCTTTCTGCATTTGCCAATTAGCCTGCTGTACATGGATGCCTTAGGGTAATTAGGGGAAAGAGGTAACCCAAGATAAGTATTGAAAGAAGTACCCAGTTTGACCCCTAGTAGATTTGCAAGGCTCAAGGGGTCATTAGTGCCTTTGCTGAAAATACAAGTACTTTTATCCCAATTAACCTCCAGACCAGTGAGGTTAGAGAATTCTTTCAATAAAGATTTAACTCCAACAAAAGTCTGCTTGTTTGCTCTGCAAAATAGGAGGAGATCATTTGCAAAGAGTAGGTGAGTAATAGATCCAGACCGTCTCATTGGGAGAATTTGACGTTGAGAGACGGATTTTTCTGTCAATAAAGTAAACGCTTCCATAGAAATGACGAACAGAAAAGGGGAAAGAGGGTCCCCTTGTCTAATGCCCCGGTTACCTTCAAAGTACCCCACGGGGGATCCATTTATCATCACAGAAAAAGTGGGGGTAGATATACACTCCTTAATCCAACAAATAAATCTCCTCCCAAAACCCATTCTTTGCATAATGTAATAGATAAATTCACGGTTGATACTATCAAAAGCTTTCTTAAGATCCAATTTTAGGCATGCCCTGGAGCCCATAGGGTTACTAAAATCTCGGATTTTTTCATGGGCTAGCAGAGCACTATCAGATAATAACCTGCCTTTAAGAAAAGCCGACTGGTTTGGAGAGATAAGTTCATGAACAACCATTTTCAACCATTTTCAACCTCGTATATATATATGAAAGGTTAGTGAGTTGCTTTATTAAAGTAGTGTACAAAATACAAAATACAATGATGCATAATGCTTTGTAAAAATTAGGAATTACAGAGTGGGGATACGGCACAGGCGACGTCACCCTCTACTGCAAATCCCAACTTCTCAAAGCAAACCGCGAGTACAAAAGCTCATGTACAAGTAGAACAACTAAGAAACAACACTAAAGTCCCATCTCTCCATAATAAGAGCAGTCCTTGAAGAGTCTGGCTCATGATTACGCTGGATAATTCTGACGTCAAAAGATATTTCTTCAAAAAGAGATGTCTTCAGCTTTTTGGCGCTATCAAATATTTTGCTATTTCTTTCTTTCCAGATATGCCAAACCATAGCTGCGAGAACAGTCTTCGCTAAAATACTTAAGGTATCCTTCCCTTCAAAATTCTTCAAAAAGTAATCTCCCACTTTGGAAGCCGAGGCTCTATGGGGTCAGTAACACCCAGCTTTAGAAGGCTCCTCGATAGGATATAATTGGTATAGTCACATTCAAAGAAGAGGTGGCCTATATTCTCAGCAATATCTGAATCACAAAGAACGCAAGTTGAATTCGTTGTAGCTTCCCAGCGTACTAATTTATCCATAGTGAGAAGTTTGTCTAGGAAGGATCTGAGTAGTGTTAATGACAACTTTGGCACACAACCATTGTACCACACGAGCTTGGTATATATATATATATATATATATATATATATATATATATATATATATATATATATATATATATATATATATATATATATATATATATATATATATATATATATATATATATATATATATATATATATACAAGCAAAGACATACAATTTTCTTGATGAACCGGAGGATGGAGAAACGGCTACTGCTATGGACAATTGGGGGATTTGGGATAATGGTTAGATGGGGAACATTTGCTTGTGCTTGTGCCCTATTGTATTACCTGTGGTTGGGTTTTGTACTATTTTTGCAGGTCCTATTTATGTTAGTAGAGGGTGACGACGCTTGTGTCCGCTCCCCTCTCTTCCATAGATGGGCACCTCGTTGTAACTTTGTACTATTTTATATATAGATTTCTACTTTTCAAAAAAAAGACATACAATTTTTTAATTCATTTCTTTGCACACACACACATGTAGCTAGAATAAACGAGACAAAGAAACAATCTCATTTACATTTTGATCACAGAATCCATTTATTTAGCCTCATGTGGTGAGCATTTCACAAATCTTGATTAAATACTCATATTCTTGAAATTTATCATAGTTGGTTAAGAGTATTACCCATATACTTGGAAAAATAATTTGACATGATTTTTATGAATTTAGTTCGTTTATCCATGATATTTAGTCGCATGCTGCCATCATTTTGTGTGATACAAACTTTTATTATGCATGAGTCAATGTAGAGGTGATCATTTCGATTATGTTCTAAACTAAAAAGAGGTTGGCCAAACACATACACAAGCTTATCATTGGTGATTGGTTGAGTATTTTGCTTACACATGGTTTTTATTTCAAAAAGAGAGAAAAATATGGTGAATAAAGTGCATCGTTCTTCCAATTTTCATCGGGAAGGCAGGTCCTCGTGCCTTAAGACGCAATGGGGATACACGTCGACAAAAGTGAAGTATGGAGGAGTGCACAATAAAAATATGTAAGTGAACTTAAATGGTTCGAGCCGTTAAGTTCGAGAGGCTCTTGTTGGCCTAATACACTAAGACTGTCCAGTCTAGAAGCTATTGACCTAAAGCTCACTAAATGAAAAGCAAACCAGAAGGTATGTGAAGGTGCGGAGGCCCGATAATGGAGGCGAGTACACCTCGAGGGAATTTAGGAATTTCTGCAAATTTCATGGAATCCGCCGTTATTTTAGCACACCCAGAGATCCGCAGTCAAATGGTGTGGTGGAGCAGATGAATCATACGTTGTTAGAGGGAGTGCGATGCCTGAGGCACTCAGTCGGTTTGGGGAAGGAATTTTGGGGAGAGATTCTCACCACTGCAGTGCACATCGTGAACAGAGTTCCGCCAGTGGCTATTGGTTACAAAATTCCGGAAGAAAAGTAGAGTGGAGAAGCTGGAGATTATTCATACTTACGCATAGTTGGTTTCTCGGCGTATGTGCATGAGAAGGGTGACAAGTTGGATCCAAGAGCGAATAAGTGCATCTTTCTTGGATATGGTCACGACGTTAAGGGATATCGCTTATGGGATCCAAAGGGACAAAAATCGATTTTGAGCCGACATGTCATTTTTGATGAGGAAGCAATGCTCAGGGCGGAGCATTCTCACTCAGAAGGGGACACATCACATGAGAATATATTGACAAATATAGTCAATCTTCCAGTCCAGCACACTCAGTGACCAGGCAAAGAGTTGATGGTCGACGTCCGAGTTGGAGGACATAATGAGGTCCATGTTGAGGACCGTGAGCAGACACCCGGTCCATCTCAGATACGCGTTGACACTTATGCAGGTGATGATGGAACGCGGAAATCAAAGAGGGTGAAGAAGGCGCCCGAGAGATTTGGTGCAAGGGACTATGCAGGATTTTCTTTCGATGACATGGCGACATATGCACTCAACTTGGAGCACGAGGAGCCGTCGACATATGGTGGAGCCATAGACTCAGTTGATGCCGCTCAGTGGCAAGGAGCTATGGAGGAGGAGATGGAGTCTCTCCACTACAAAGACACTTGGGAGTTGGTGCCGTTACCCAGCGAAAATCATTCCATTGGATGCCATTGAATATATAAGGGAAAAGACAGCTCAATCCAAGATGGTAATGATGTCAGGTACAAGGCGAGACTGGTTTCCAAGAGGTTCGTACAAAGGAAATGAGAGGATTACAATGAGATATTCTCACATGTTGTGCGACACATATCCATTCGTGTGTTATTGGCATTAGTGGCAAGCATATACATAGAGTTGAAGCAACTCGATGTGAAGACCGTCTTTCTGCACGGAGATCTTGATGAAGAGATATACATGCATCAGCCAGATGGGTTCATAGTTGAGGGAAAAGAAAACTTGGTCTGCAGATTGAAGAAATCCTTGTATGGATTGAAGCAGTCACCCAGGCATTGGTACAAACGATTCGACAGCTTCATGATGGGAGTAGGGTTTGAGAGGAGCATCAAGGACCAGTGTGTATGTGCGCACACTGGAGAATGGCATGAAGGTTTATTTACTACTCTACGTGGACGACATGCTTATTGCTTCCAATAACATGTTTGAGGTGAAGAAGCTAAAGACGAAGGTGGGGCAAGAGTTCGATATGAAGGACTTGGGGCCGGCAAAGAAGATTCTTGGAATCGAGATTTTCCGAGATAGGAAGAGACATGAGCTCAGGTTGTTACAGCAGGGGGTATATTCAGAAGGTGCTGATCTGTTTTATGATGGAGAGCATGAAGCCCGTGACAACACCGCTTGGAGCTCATTTTTAGCTGTTTGCAACATAGTCATTGAGCATTGAGAATGAGAAGAAGTATATGTCTCAGGTGCCATATGCGAGTGCAGTAGGAAGTTTAATGTACACAATGGTATGCACGCGTCCAGATATTGGACATGCCATATGAGTGGTTAGCCGGTATATTGCGAACCCAGGCAAGAAGCATTGGTAGGTCGTCAAGTGGATTCTCAGGTATCTGCGAGGCATAGCTACTGTCGGGATTCTCTACGGGAGATGAGACGGAAAAGTGTTGACGGGATATTGCGATAGTGACTACGCAGTGAACATGGATATGCGACGATATACCACAGGGTACGTGTTCACATTGGGCACTACCGCTGTATAGTTAAGGTCGGTCCTACAGTCGGTGGTAGCGTTATCGACCATAGAGATCGAGTTGATTACAGCGGTGGAAGCTGTGAAGGAGGCCAAATATTTGAGGAGTCTACTGAGAGACTTGGGGGTGCCGCAGAGTTCATCACAAGTGTACAGTGACAGCTAGAGTGCCATTCATCTGGTAAAGCACCAGGTATACAGTTCGAGGACGAAGAACATTGAGGTGCAAGATTCCTTCCTAGAGTTGGAGAGCAAGAAAATAGAGTTTCAGAAGATCCCGACTGAGAAGAACCACGCAGACCTTTTCACCAAGTCAGTTCCCACCATCAAGCTCCAGGTGTGCCTGGAGTTGATCTCCTTATTGGCTTAGGTGGTGCCAGATGGTACGGATTCTGAGATGATGATGAAGCCTAGAGAGAGGGTCATAAGGAGCAACGTGGAAGTGCAGGGGTGTATGAGAAGATTTGAATCAAGGTATAGTGTTAACATTTGATGATTCAAGTCTCCCACACACATTGCCCAAATCGCTCGGCCGAGTGGTCCCAGACGCTCGACCGAGCTGGTGCCACAAGACACTTGTGAAGCTGCAAGGCATATTGCTCGACCGGGAGCCCTACCGCTCGGCCCGAGCAATGTCAGCTCGGGTGAGCGACTCGAGCACTCGGCGAGTTAAGCATACATATATTTTATGGGCTTTACATTCAAGCGCTCGGGCCGAGCAGAGCAGCCGCTCGGTCGTGTGCCTACAATATTTCAACCAGCAGCCGCATCAGCAAAGCAGCCGCTCAGGCGAGATCAGAACTTGCTCGCCCGAGCGCTGCGGGGCCCAGTTTTTTAAGTTAACGGGTTTGATGTTATTTTCAGCCCCGTTTTGAGATCCTATATAATCTAACGGCTTAGATTATTAGGGTATAGAAGACTTCAGATCTTGTGAAGAGATTAGAGCTTGAGCCGCCGCCATTGAATTTTTGTTGAGAGATTAGTGCTTAGAGTTTGTGCTAGGAGTTTGAGTGATTCTCTCCTTTTCTCCTTGTTTTCTTCTTCCTTGAGTGAGTTTGTGAGAGCTTGTTCATCTTGACAAGTTATTGCTTACGTGAGTGAAAGCAAGATTGTAGTCCTTTGAAGATCTCTCTGATAGTAGAATCATCTCGGGTTGCTGGATGTACATTGTGCGCAACCGAACAAGGGTAAATCTCTTGTGTTTGTTGTGTGATTTATTTGTTGCTATTTCATTTGCTGCTTTACTTTGCAAGATCGTAGTGAACTTTGTTGGGGGTATTTTGAGTAACTGATTTTTACTAGTCCTAGATTCCTGATCAACCTTTCGGAGTATTTATTTCCGCGGGGATATCAAGATGATAATTTTTCCCAACACTAATAACATCTAATCATATATGCACACATAGATATGTAGATCTCAAAAAATAGAAGGCGCAAATTTTCCAAATCCGGTCATGCGACAAGATTTGAATGATAGAAACCCTAACCCTAGAGAGGGGCCATAGCTAATGATAAAGGCAAGCTTCATGCACACACGGGGGGCACGAAAGAGCTAGTAGAGACAAGGCAAGATGCAGGGGGTGGTGGGAATGCGCATGGGGGTGTTGTTGTGTTGTGATGATTAGCAAGAAGAGAGAGGAGGAGGGCTCACATGTGAATTGAGGGGTTCGGGGTTGGTGCAAACTATTGAGAGTTTTGTCCAACTAGCGAGCATGCATGCAGACAATTTGCCGGACGCAAGAGGACAGCATGCACTTATATAGCTGCAGACACATGAATCCCCTTTGCGATCCAAACAAGCCAAAACCCATTTCAAGAAGAGTCCGTTAGGGCTCACGAGGTGCTCGGTCTTATGTGAGGGAGATGGATCTATTACAAAGGTCACGAGAGGCATCTGCAGAGCTGAGCTCTTGTTATATTACACTCGTGACTGAAGGCAGCGTATGTTACAGGGTTGAGCAATTAGCTGGATCTCATGTGCATAATTCATCCATGTACTTGGCAGGACCCATTGATATGACATCTTTCATACTCACCCGTTTACGATTCACCGCACTTACAGGTTTCTTCCTTAATTTTTTTTTCATTTTGTTATTTTGTGAAGATCCTTTTAATTTTCTATTTTCAAGTGCATGCATTGCCGAACGACGAGTCCAAGCAATGAGTCCAAGCAAGTCGATCACGCCCACACCAAACTATATGGCTGAAGCTGTCTACTACAAATTGCAACTGAACGGCAGCAGCGCTATTTTTCAAGATTAACTTAAAAACTCACAGCCAAATACCTTCGCTTTCATACAAGTTTCTTCCCCCCAACAATTTCCCACACTCAAGTATATGAGGTCAATCAAGTAGTAATCCCGGTAAGTCCATTGTCGTATTCCACAATGACAAGTGCACCTGCAAATTCACAATTTGGTAACTAGACAAGGAAGTGATTCGATGAGAGATGAACCACCATTCGAAGGTAAATCGTTGATTCTAGCTATCGAAATTATCATAAAATAACAGTAAAAAGAGTTATGTTAGGGTGCAAAGAGAGAAGAGCGTGTGTGATAGGTCCCCGTCAAAGCTTAAGAGTTTTTGTGGAAATGGATGTCCCCACCAATGCTTTTTGCGTCCATCCTTGTACCCTGTTCCCAAGTTTTTCAAAGTACTCTTTCTGATAATCTCGTAGAGAGCCAAGTTGTTCGACTCTTGATAGTGTTGTTGTTTTTTGGTGATTCAAATCGAGGATACTTCATTTCCAGGCTACTCGGTCAGGCAGCAGCCTGCTCGGTCGAGCAGCTCGCTGCTCGGTGCTCGATCGAGCAGAGTGTCGCCCGGGTCGACAGAGCGCTGGAAGTTTTTTGGGAGCAGAATTCCCTGTAGTACTCGGCCCGAGTAGCTTTGCTACTCAGTCGAGTTGATTTTGACTCGGTCCGAGTAGTTTTGATACTCGACCGAGTGTATCTGGCATGGCATCAGCGGATACGGCTGCTTTTCGCTACTCGACCGAGCAGCAGGCTGACTCGGTCGAGCAGCCCTTGGGCCCGCGCGCGACCAGCGACGGCTAGGATCTGTTTTCATCCACCGTTTCTCTTGGGTTATGTTTTAAACCCTCGATGCTTAGGGCTAATCTGTGTAGCCCGACATTTGGAGATTGTTTTTCTCGTGTTGGTTGTTCTTGAGAGAGCTTCTTGCTTCCTACTGGATTTTGGGAGAGGATTTTAGGGGTTGTGTTCTTGAGAGAAAGGTGAGATTTTTCCTTCTCCCCCTTTTCATTGGTTTCTTCCTCTTGAGTGGATTCGTTAGGGCTTGCTCCGTTTGGCAAGTTATTACTCACGTGTGAGGGAGCGATTTGTAACCCTAATTATTTGGACCTCTCTACTAGTGGAATCGTCTCGGATTGGATTGCTGGATGTATGTTGTTTACAACCGAACCAGGGTAAATTCTTTTGTGTCTGCGTTTGATTTAATTGTTGTTGTGATTCGTTTGCTACTTTCTATTGCAAGGTCATTTGGGAATTTTGTTGGGACTTTGAGATTAGATTTTTGCTAGCCCGATATTCCTGATCAGTTTATTAGGGTTGGTTTTCCGCATTGATCGCAAGGCGTTTACCGGATTTTTCGCCAACAAGTGATATCAGAGCTTGTGGTTTCATTGCAAAGGAAGTTAGTGGCGAAAGAAAGATGGTGTCTTTGGCAACTTTGAACATTGAGAAGTTCACCGGCCGAAATGATTTTCGAATTTGGCAGACAAAGGTGAAGAGTGTTCTTATGCAGACGGGGTGTTATCAGATCGTATTCGATTTCTCGAATATCGATAAGGAGGTGACTGCATCCGCTAAGGCAGAGATGGAGAGGAAGGCGTACAGCGCGATTCAGTTGTCGTTATCAGATAATGTTCTGAGGGAAGTCCTGGATGAGGCGACGACATCTGATATGTGGAAGAAGCTTGAGGGACTCTATATGAAGAAGTCTTTTACGAGTCGCATATACTTGCTTCAACAGCTGTATACTCTCAAGATGAAGTCTAGTTCAGCGGTGAAGGATCACATGGATGAATTGAACAGGATTGTGCTAGAGTTGTGTGGTATGGATGTGAAGATTGAAGATGAGCAACAAGCGGTTATCTTGTTCTGTTCATTGCCTGAAGAGTATAATCAGTTTGTTCGGTTGATGATTTACAACCGGACTACTCTCACCGTGGAAGATGTTGGATATTGGACTCCCCAGATTTGGTTTTGGATGATGAACAAACATAAATATAACGTGAACTAACACTTTGTGAGCGCAGTTATGGAGATCGTCGCCAAATTCATATGAATATCAATTACGACGTCTCAAGACTTCTCAAAGCACGCGATCGTATGCCTAAAGCTTCGTTGAAGCTTATGGACCAATTTAGAAGTCATGAAGATTCGATTGAAGCTATTGAAGACGGTATCGTCAAGTTTTATTTATAGTCTTTAAGCTTCTGTCGTAGAATGTTAAGCCTTGAGTAGGTTTTACGGTTTAAATCTTCATAACGCTCATATCTTAGCTCTAGGATCTTAGTAGAAGTCCATACAATCCTTCCCGAAGCATCGCGCTTCGATTCGGGACTTCTTGTGCATGTTAGTTGGTTCAAGAAGAAGAACTGACCGACTAGATGGTGATCTAGTCGGTCGGCAAAGCTTCTTGGACTGACTAGTTTCTGTCAGTTAATTCTAAGCTCTTTACTGTTTACAGTTAGTCGGTCTAAGTTGACTCACCGACCGACTAGTTTGTGAACTAGTCGGTCAGTGATGCTTCTGTGACCGACTAGTTGAGCTTTCCCTGTACATGCACTTTTGAACCTAAGCTAATATTTATCTTTAGTCGGTCTGTGTTCATTGATCGACCGACTAGTTGATGAACTAGTCGGTCAACTTTCCTTCTTGGACCGACTAGTTTACTTTTACTGTACATGCCAATTCTTCACCTAACTTACTGTTTATCGTTAGTCGGTCTAAGCTCATTTGGCAACCGACTAGTTGGTGAATTAGTCGGTCAACATTTGTTCTTGGACCGACTAAGTCTATTTGTGCTCAGACTTCAGTTTTATCTGTTAGTCGGTCTCAGTTGAGTAACCGACCGACTAGTTGTGAAACTAGTCGGTCAGCTACTCTTCTTAGACCGACTAGTTCCTTACGTCTGTGCTTTGATCTTTTCTCTGATCACTCATTAGTCGGTATACGTTAATTGACCGACCGACTAGTTGATGAACTAGTCGGTCGGTGGTTGTTCTTTGACCGACTAGTTGGGTTCAGAAAAGAGCCGTTGGAGCATTTAATGACTCGAATTTCTTTCTCTCTCTCCTCTATCCTATATATACTTGATGGGCTGCATTCATTGATGCCAAGGCTGATATTATTGCAAGTTTAGAGATCAAGAGAAATCATTCCAAGCTCATTTAAAGCTCATTCATTCCATTCAATAATCTCTCCTAACTCTTACTTCCAAAGAGAGATTCATTGAGTGTGAAGCCTTCCAAGCCAAGTGCTTGATTCTAGGTCACCAACATCCCCAAAGCTCTCCATCGCTGATCTTCATCTTGGAGCTAGGGTTTGGTGCCACTTCTTCTTCCTCAAAATCATCCTTGCCCTAATTCGTAAGCAATACTCAAGGCATATGTATTTTGTCGGTAAGAAGTTTCTTATTTCATTTCATATTTGAATTGTAAGTTTCACTCTCGGTTGTGAGAGTGTGGTTGTGATCCCGGGTTGTGGGAGTCACAAATTACATTTTGTATGATTTGACTTGTGGAGGTTTTTCACAAGTATTTCATAGTGGAAATCTTGAGTTAGGGTTTCCAACTCAAGTATCCGGAGGGGATCCGGGTGGTTGGGACGTAGGATCACCGGGAACAAGTCGGAGAGACTTGGGTGGATCCGAACCCAGTAACATTCTATTGCTAGCATTGTTAATTTTGTTGTTGTCTTCAATTTAAGCTTCCGCAAATTGATTTGGTAGTTGTTTGCACTATAATTAGGAATTATACTCCTTGTTATTTTTAAATTACTATTCACCCCCCATCTAGTGCTTGTGCAGTAGCTTGTAGGGCATTACATTTGGTATCAAAGCCAGATACTTAGCTATGTCTGCCAACGACAACAAGACCGTGCGTCCACCTTCCGACTATGGCACCTTCAAGAACCGTGAAGGAGCATCTTCGGTGATGGAAGGCCATTCCTCAACTAGGCCTCCATTCTTCAACGGTACCAACTACGGGTACTGGAAATGCCGGATGGAAACTTTCCTCCGGAGTGCATCTCTATGGAGGACCACGATGAAGGAATACGTCGAGCCCGCCGAAGAAGACTTTGAGAAATGGACAACCGCAGAGGTCGCCGCGGAGGTAAGCAATGCCAAGGCAATGAACGCCTTGCAATGCCCATTGGAGCCCGAGGACTTCAATAAGATATGCACATGTAAGAGTGCATATCAAATTTGGAACTCCTTCATCATACTACATGAAGGGACGAGTATGGTAAGAGACTCTAAACTCGTAGTTGTTAACAAAGATTACGAAATGTTTCATATGCAACAGGGCGAGAAGATGAAGGAGTATTACGCTCGCTTCGTCGACATCATAAACAAGTTGGAGGCTCTCGACAAAACCTACACCCAAAAGGAGAAGTGTTCGAAGCTTATCGAAGGACTTCCTTCTTCTTGGGAAAAGCGTACCTTCGCCATTGAGGAAGGTAATGATATGAATAAGTACACCGTAGTTCAACTAATGGGTACTTTAATGTCATACAAGGTACGCAAGGATAGCAAGCTAAAATTGCAAGAAAAGATGAAGTCCTACCTAAAGCAAGAGGAGCCAAAGAAGAAGGCTATTGCTTTCAAGGCCGCTCCATCCACATCCACATCAACCGATGATGAAGACTCGGAAAACGAGTTGGACTTGGAGTCCATGGCACTCATGGCCAAGAAGTTCAACCGTTTCTTCCGAAAAGGTAACTATAAGAACAAAGCTAAATTTGGTTCTTCTAACGCCTCTTCCTTTCCTTTGTGTTTCAAGTGCAATAAACCAGGACACATGAAAGCGGAGTGTCCTCTCAACAAGCAGAAGGAGAAGTGGAAGGCGCCGAAATTTGATAAGTCCAAGAAGTACAAGAAAGGGAACAAAAAGGGACTTGTCGGAGCAACATTCACCGACTCCGAGGATTCCTCAAGCGGAGAGTCGGACGATGAGCAAGTGGAGCAAGCGCACATGTGCTTCATGGCAAGAGAGGAGCATGATCAAGGATCCTCCTCTTCTGATGATAGTGACGACGAAGGCGATGAGGTAACTATGGATGACCTTAGGAATGCTAATTCTCAATTATGGTCTAAGTATACTAAATTAGTAAATAGGTATACTAAAGTAAAAGATGCCCTAGCTAGCATTCAAACCTCGCCTAAGACTATCATCACCAACAACAACACCGTTGTTGAAGAGTTAAGAAATGAGATTGTTAATCTCAAATCTAGACTTGAACATGTTAGCATTGATGATCCGGAAGAACATAGGATAGCGGATTTGACTTCTCAAAACTCGACTTTGAGTATTGAGAATGAGAATCTTAAATCTCGTGTTTATGTGCTCACATCGCAAGTATCCAATTTGGATACTTCTATGCGTTCTCTCACCGAGAAATATGAGAACACATTAGGCCGAATTAATAAATTCAATAAGGGTAAGGACCATTTGGATAAAATCCTAAGTGACTTACTTCCGGCCAATCACCACATTGGTTTGGGGTATACGATGGGATGTCCATCCAAAGCGGCCACTACTTTTGTTAGGCCAACTTCCGGTGACTCTACGAGTGGTAGCAAACACTCTATTGGTAGTTCTTCTACCAATGGTGCTTCCACCTCGTCCACACCCTCTTTCGGAAAGAAACTCACTTTGGGTGGACCTCCAAAGAAGGGGCATGCTTATATGTACACCAATACCATGCCACGTAGGAACACACGTCCTACTCCACCGTCTCACACATATGATGATTTTTATGCAACACATTCTCGGGCACGTGCACACCATGTGAGACACCCTCACGCACGTGTTCCCACACATGCATATGTTCACCCACCTCATCATATGAATAATTCTCGTCATGCACCATTCCATCATGTTCCGTATGCCTATCCACAACATGCATCACGTAGAAATCAACGTCGCATGCATGCACCCAATAGGATGAGGGCTCCCAAGATTTTCACTATTTGGAGCCCAAAGGACACAAGCATGGATGAAAAACAAGTGTATATGAATGCTTATTTTTCGGATGTTGTGCATAGTAGAAATTATGTGGGGAAGTCTAAGTCCAATTGGACTTGGCTTCCAAAGGTCTAATCTTTTGGACCCAATGACCTTGGGTACCATGATATGAAATTCTCTATCTTTAGGTACTCAAGGAAAAGAAAAATAAAAGGAGCAACAAATTTAAATTTAGCTCCAAGGGGAATTGGATACTCGATAGCGGGTGTTCAAAACACATGACGGGTGATGCTCAATTGCTTTCCAGAGTGGTGCCCATTGCTAATGGGAACCGGGTAGTCTTTGGAGGCAACGAGAGCGGAACTATCGTCGGTGTTGGTAAAGTGGGTAACCCATCTAAACCCTTAATTAGTGATGTTTATCTAGTTAATGGCTTAAATCATAATCTTATTTCAATAAGCCAACTTTGTGACAAAGGTTACAAAGTTAGCTTTGCGAAAGGATTGTGTAATATTTTGAGTGATAATAATAATTTATTATTTTCCGGCCCTCGTCATAAAGATATTTATATTTTGGATCTTCCTAAGTCTTATGAACAATGTCTCGTTGCCAACACAAGTGAACAACAGTTATGGCATCGACGCTTTGGACATGTGAACTTTGGAACACTTTATAAGCTTTCAAAATTAAATTCCATTAAAGGTTTTCCGAAGCTCGTTTTTGAAAAGAAAAGTTTTTGTGATTGTTGTCAACGTGGCAAGCTTCCTAAATCTTCATTTAAACCTAAGAAAAGCATTTCTACTAAACGGCCACTAGAGCTATTACATCTAGACTTATTTGGGCCAACTAGAGTTGCTTCCTTAGGAAATGCAAGATATGGACTTGTCATTGTAGATGATTATTCGATATTTACATAGGTGTTTTCATTATGTAATAAAAATGAAGCTTTTGAAAACTTCACAATATTTGTTAAGAAAGTACAAAATCTCTTAGGAACCACCATTGTCACTATTCGTAGTGATCATGGAGGTGAATTTGAGAATGAGTCTTTTGAGACATTTTGTGATGAAGTTGGTATTACACACACCTTCTCTTTCCCTCGTGCACCTCCTCAAAATGGTGTAGTTGAGAGAAAGAATAGGACGCTAGTGGAGTGTGCTCGCACTATGCTTGATGATAGCCAACTTGGCCATCAATTTTGGGCGGAAGCGGTACACACCGCTTGCTATGTGTTTAATAGAATACTTTTGAGGCCCGGCACTAAACAAACTTGTTATGAATTGTTGTTTGGTAGGTTGCCTCAAGTTAAACATTTTCGTGTTTTTGGTTCGAAATGTTTTATTAAGAACACGTATGGTAGTTTGGACAAATTCGATCCAAGATCCGATGAGGGGATTTTTGTTGGATATTCTTCGCGTAGCAAAGCCTACCGGATATTCAACAAACGAACCTCAACGATCGAGGAGTCGCTTCATGTCTCATTTAATGAAGGATTTGTTCCAACTAGAATTTCAAATGATAATGATTCTATGGATGTTTTATGTGATTCGTTTGATAATTCTGAGTCTAATAATTCTATTGATTCTATTGAGACTAACCTATCTAATGAAGTTGTTGAGAATGTTCCTAGTGACCAAGGTATTCCCAAACGGCTTCATACCATTCGTGACCATTCTCATGAGCAAGTCATTGGCAATATCCATGATAGTGTCAAGACGAGATCGCAAGTGAACTACTTCGCTCATTGTGCCTTTGCCTCCTCGATAGAGCCAAAGAATGTTAATGAAGCATGCAAAGATAGCGCTTGGATCTTAGCCATGGAGGAGGAACTCATTCAATTCGAGAGGAATGAAGTTTGGGAGCTTGTTCCATTGCCATCGAAGAACCACACCGTCATAGGGACAAAGTGGATCTTCAAGAACAAAACCGACGAAAACCAAGTCGTCGTCCGGAACAAAGCTCGGTTAGTTGCTCAAGGCTACCGTCAAGAGGAAGGTATTGATTTCGAAGAATCCTTCGCTTCGGTAGCTAGATTAGAATCAATTAGATTATTATTGTCTTTTGCATGCCATAAGGATTTTAAATTATTTCAAATGGATGTTAAAAGTGCATTTTTAAATGGAGATGTTGTTGATGAAGTTTACGTTTCTCAACCTCCGGGTTTTATTAATGAAAAATTTCCAAATCATGTTTTTAAACTAAAGAAAGCGCTTTACGGTTTGAGACAAGCTCCCCGAGCTTGGTATAATCGCCTAAAGAACTTTCTTTTGGATTTAAATTTTAAAATGGGAGAAGCCGATTCTACACTTTTTGTTAAGCATTCGAATAATGATATAATTTTAGTTCAAATATATGTTGATGATATCATTTTCGGTGCTACTAACTTTGCTCTTTGCGAAGAGTTTTCTAATGTTATGAAGGAACAATTTGAGATGAGCCACATGTGTGAGCTCAAATATTTCTTAGGTCTCCAAATTCGTCAAATGGATGATGCAATCTTCATCCACCAAACGAAGTATACGGTGGAGTTGTTAAAGCGATTTGGAATGGAGAGTGCCTCCGAGAAAAAGACTCCAATGAGCACGACTACGCATCTTGATAAGGATACGGGCGGTAAGGATGTAGACATTCGTCTATATCGAGGTATGATAGGTAGTTTACTTTATCTTACCGCAAGTAGGCCCGATATTATGTTTGTCGTATGCGTATGTGCTCGTTATCAGTCTCAACCTAAGGAGTCTCACTTAGTAGCGGTAAAACGTATTTTTCGCTATCTAAGTTACACTTTAGATTTTGGATTACTTTATCTGAAATCTAGCACGTATGAGTTATTCTCATATAGTGATGCCGATTATGCGGGTTGCAAATCCGACAGGAAAAGTACTAGTGGCACTTGCCATTTTATAGGAAATTCCCTTGTCTCTTGGTTTTCCAAGAAGCAAAATTCCGTATCACTTTCAACCACTGAGGCGGAATACATTGCCGCCGATGCCGCGTGTGCTCAAGTTCTTTGGATGAGACACACACTTAAAGACTTTGGTATAAATTGTGATACTTGTCCTATCATGGTTGACAACCAAAGTGCAATATGTCTTTCCAAGAACCCGGTACACCATTCCCGTTCGAAACACATAGATGTCCGACACCACTTTTTAGATGATCATGTTGCTAAAAAGGACATCATTTTAGTGTACGTTGAAACCCAAAAGCAAATCGCCGATATTTTCACGAAACCCCTAAAGGGGGACTCCTTTGTACGGTTGCGTCGAGAATTGGGGATTATGGGTTAATCCGAAATATAGGATTCATGTTTCATTCAATAATCTTGCATGCTATTATATTTCGAAATATTTCGTTCATGCTAGACTTATTGGATTTTTCGGGATTTTATGTGATATTTTGAATTTTTGCTCGAATTCGTGATTTGAATGTCGTATTTGTGATTTCGATGTTTAATGGGGTAGTTTAGATGATTATTGAGAGAATTGCGATGTATCGTCCAAGTGTATTAAGGAGAGAACTTGATTATCAACTTTTGGACTCATTTAGTCGGTTTCAGTTCAACCACCAACCGACTAGATTCGTATCTAGTCGGTTAGTAGAAGAACTTAGACCGACTAACTCAAGCTTTTTGAGTTTCCTCCCCTGCTTAGCTCTTTAGTCGGTTCATGTTCAGTGACCGACCGACTAGATTGAGATCTAGTCGGTCAGTAAATGAACACAGACCGACTAATTCATGTTCAGGAAATCTTCGACTGTTCTCTGTTTACAACTAGTCGGTTCAAGCTCATTGACCGACCGACTAGATCGTGATCTAGTCGGTCAGTGCTTGAACTGTGACCGACTAGTTGTGCCAGGGACTGTTTGGTCTTTTGACCTCTCGACCGACTTAAACCAATTTTAGTCGATCCTTTTCTATTCTAGTCGGTTGCCTTTTGATCTCTTGCTCGAAAACCCCCGACCTCCCTCGCTGTCCCTTCGTCTTCCGGCCTATTTCCGACCAATCTCGCCGTCGCCGGCCGTCGATCTTCCACCTAGGGTAACCCCTCTCCCTCCCTCTCATGTCTAGGGCTCTTTTTCAGCTTAGGGATAGGTTTTTCACTAGGGTTTCTGCTTCTAGGGTTTCGGTTAGGGCTTTATTTCGGCTAGGGTTCTTTGATTTGATCTTCCTTGCGTCGTGTCGTGCCTCGATCATAGCCCGTACACGTATCCCGATCACTCCCTCTAGCCCCTCGCCGATGAACATAGAACCAAACCCTACAGAACCCGTTCAACCTACTAGAACTCCTCCAAAACGCCGTGCCAAAACCACCCAACCCTCTTCGTCTTCGCCTCCTCTTAAGCGTAAGAGGACGGCGACTGCGAAACCCCGAGCCAAATCTCAGCCCAAGACCAAGCCTGTAGTTTTTTGTGCTCCTACTCCTCCCGGTGCTTTGGATTCCGCCACCGAGTATATCCCCGAGACTGAGACTCATAGGGAACCCACTCCTCCTACCCATCCCGAGTCTAGCTCCCACCCTCGTACGTCTACCCGAAAGCCTAAGGGAAAGGGTCCGATACCGGTGGGTGGTGTCGATATCTCGTTGTGTCGCGACGACCCTATGTGTCTCGCGGCTTACAACCGTATCAAACATTGCCCGCTGCTTCTGGAGCATTTCGTCCAGTTCAGTGACTTCATAGGGCTAGCTGATCTTCTTTCGTCGTCGGGTCTTCTCGATTATCTGCGATATGACCCGAAGGCAAACCCTCACCCCTACCCTCGATTAGTCAAGCTTTTCTACACCAATAGGATCCGGGGTCAGTACGATGAGACCCACTCTGTTGAGACGACTGTTTTGGGGACTCCTATAGTCCTCACGGCAGAGATCTTAGGAGAGATTCTGGGTATCCCTTCGTCTGGCTTCCCCCCCTCTGATATCTCTGTTGACGATATTTCTTCCCTTGATCAGACCGTCCTTTCTGAGATTTTCCATCAGATTCCTCCTGTCATGATTGGCGTGCCATCTAAATCTTTCAAGCCGAATGCATGGGTCCTCAATCTGATTCTGAAGTCGTGCTTGCTTCCCAAGTACGGCTCCTCATCTCTACCGTTCCAGCCCTTTCTGAAGCTAATTTATGCCATATTCATGGGGAGCTCGATTAATTGGGCTCGCATTATACTCGATAAGATTGATTCTTTCGAGTGTATTCGCAAGTCCTCTAAATCGGCTCACATCCCATTTCCTTGTTTGTTGACCCTTGTTTTCCGTCACTTCCGTGTCCCCTTGCCTCGTGACGATGAGCGTCCCCTTGGTCCTCCCCTGAACGCGACAGCCGTCAAGAAATCTCTTGCGGCGCTTCGTCACGTTCAGAGGACGACACCTTCAGCGTATGCCCCTGCCTCTGCCTCTGCCTCAGCTGCTCCCTCTGCCACCCTTGATGATGTCGTCCGGTTACTTCGTCGCCACGAGTCTCGTTTGGCTCGTACCGAGGAGGTAGTTTACCATATGGCTAGTCTGATGGGTGTTCTGCTTCCTCCTCCTGTCTCTGAGGATGAGGAGATGGATGAGTTGGCCGAGGAGGACATTGAGGAGCTTTGTCGTGCTTCCACTCGTGCCCCCGAGGGCCTTTCTGGTACTGCTGCTGGTGCTTCCTCTTCTGGTGTTGCTGTTGCTGCTTCGTCTGCTGGTGCCCCCGAGAGCACACCTGTTGCCACCACTCCTGCGGTGGATACTCCGACTGGTGCTCCCGAGGCCACTACTGTTGCTGCTCCAGAGATTGCCACTTCTGCCGTCGCTCCTGGTGATCTTCCTGACGTTCCTGCTGATCCAGTTTCCACCACTTCTACTGCAGAGCCTGCTGCTGCTGTAGATCCTGTCAGTTCCTCTTGAGCTTCATTGAGGACTCTCCGATGCTCCTTAGATGATACATCTAGTGTGAGAGAGTTTGGTTAGGATTGAGTGGGGTTTTGTGTCATTCTGATGTATTTTGATATTTTTGATGATGTATTTGGATGTCTTTTGATGTTGTTGTATGTTTTATGACACTCCGATATCTGTGATATGATGTTGTATTTTTGTGCCCCGATCGGTGGATCGATGTTTTGTATGTCAGTGATGTACTCTGGTTCATATTATATATATATATATACATCGCGCTTGACATTTCATACTATTGTGCGAAATTTATAATTTTTTTATGCCTCTGATGTTGGATTTCGTCGCTCGACGATATTACCTTGGTTTAATAGAAATTTCTTCTATGGAAACATAGAATTGTTTTCCATGCACTAAATTAACCAAGAATGTTGATATTGGAGAGTATATTCCATAACTCAATCCGTAATATTGATTTGAGTTTTGATGATTTCGTTTTACGATTATTCGACTATGGTTTCATTGACACGCCTTGATTTTATTCGTATTCTTTTGGTGTCATTTGAACCGTCGTCGTATTCTACAACTCCCGTGCTTTTTTATTTGAGGCCATTGTTGTTGTCGTTGTTATCCTCCCGCTCTTTTTGCTTATGCCAAAGGGGGAGAGATATAATAATAACAATGTGCTAAATGAAAATGTAAAGCATTTTTCCAAGAATCTAACTTGATGTGTTAGATTCAGGGGGAGTTAAGATATATAAATGGATTTTCAAATCCGATATTTCAAATAACCTACTTTTGGTATTCGACAATTCAATAATCGATTCTCATTTATATACTTTACTCGTCTGCTTGATGCGTATTATTATTGTTTAATTTGGAATTAACGTGTCATCAATGCAGGGGGAGTAAGTAAATTTCATTTGGATTATTATTTTTTGATTATTATTTATGTTGGTTTGTCATCACCAAAAAGGGGGAGAATGTTGGATATTGGACTCCCCGGATTTGGTTTTGGATGATGAACAAACATAAATATAACGTGAACTAACACTTTGTGAGCGCAGTTATGGAGATCGTCGCCAAATTCATATGAATATCAATTACGACGTCTCAAGACTTCTCAAAGCACGTGATCGTATGCCTAAAGCTTCGTTGAAGCTTATGAACCAATTTAGAAGTCATGAAGATTTGATTGAAGCTATTGAAGACGGTATCGTCAAGTTTTATTTATAGTCTTTAAGCTTCTTTCGTAGAATGTTAAGCCTTGAGTAGGTCTTACGGTTTAAATCTTCATAACGCTCATATCTTAGCTCTAGGATCTTAGTAGAAGTCCATACAATCCTTCCCGAAGCATCGCGCTTCGATTCGGGACTTCTTGTGCATGTTAGTTGGTTCAAGAAGAAGAACTGACCGACTAGATGGTGATCTAGTCGGTCGGCAAAGCTTCTTGGACCGACTAGTTTCTGTCAGTTAATTCTAAGATCTTTACTGTTTACAGTTAGTCGGTCTAAGTTGACTCACCGACCGACTAGTTTGTGAACTAGTCGGTCAGTGATGCTTCTGTGACCGACTTGTTGAGCTTTCCCTGTACATGCACTTTTGAACCTAAGCTACTGTTTATCTTTAGTCGGTCTGTGTTCATTGATCGACCGACTAGTTGATGAACTAGTCGGTCAACTTTCCTTCTTGGACCGACTAGTTTACTTTTACTGTACATGCCAATTCTTCACCTAACTTACTGTTTATCGTTAGTCGGTCTAAGCTCATTTGGCGACCGACTAGTTGGTGAATTAGTCAGTCAACATTTGTTCTTGGACCGACTAAGTCTATTTGTGCTCAGACTTCAGTTTTATCTGTTAGTCGGTCTCAGTTGAGTAACCGACCGACTAGTTGTGAAACTAGTCGGTCAGCTACTCTTCTTAGACTGACTAGTTCCTTATGTCTGTGCTTTGATCTTTTCTCTGTTCACTCATTAGTCGGTATACGTTAATTGACCGACCGACTAGTTGATGAACTAGTCGGTCGGTGGTTGTTCTTTGACCGACTAGTTGGGTTCAGAAAAGAGCCGTTGGAGCATTTAATGACTCGAATTTCTTTCTCTCTCTCCTCTATCCTATATATACTTGATGGGCTGCATTCATTGATGCCAAGGCTGATATTATTGCAAGTTTAGAGATCAAGAGAAATCATTCCAAGCTCATTTAAAGCTCATTCATTCCATTCAATAATCTCTCCTAACTCTTACTTCCAAAGAGAGATTCATTGAGTGTGAAGCCTTCCAAGCCAAGTGCTTGATTCTAGGTCACCAACATCCCCAAAGCTCTCCATCGCTGATCTTCATCTTGGAGCTAGGGTTTGGTGCCACTTCTTCTTCCTCAAAATCATCCTTGCCCTAATTCGTTAGCAATACTCAAGGCATAGGTATTTTTTCGGTAAGAAGTTTCTTATTTCATTTCATATTTGAATTGTAAGTTTCACTCTCGGTTGTGAGAGTGTGGTTGTGATCCCGGGTTGTGGGAGTCACAAATTACATTTTGTATGATTTGACTTGTGGAGGTTTTTCACAAGTATTTCATAGTGGAAATCTTGAGTGAGGGTTTCTAACTCAAGTATCCGGAGGGGATCCGGGTGGTTGGGACGTAGGATCACCGGGAACAAGTCGGAGAGACTTGGGTGGATCCGAACCCAGTAACATTCTATTGTTAGCATTGTTAATTTTGTTGTTGTCTTCAATTTAAGCTTCCGCAAATTGATTTGGTAGTTGTTTGCACTATAATTAGGAATTATACTCCTTGTTATTTTTAAAGTACTATTCACCCCCCCTTAGTACTTGTGCAGTAGCTTGTAGGGCATTACAGAAGAGGTGAAGGCGGCGCTTCACACGGGGCAACTATGTGGCAAGGTTCAAGGTAGAGATCATGTGAATAACCGCGAGGAGGCATTGCATGTGAGAGGTCGACAGGAAAGGAGATGAGGCTTCAGGAAGAATAATGACCGCTCCAAGTCGAGACATTTGTAGGATAGATTTGCGAACATCACATGCTATAATTGCCACAAGAAGGGTCATTATTGAAGTCATTGTCCTATCAAGAATAGGAAGAAATGAAAGGAAACCGAGAAGGATTCCGGTTCGGCATCTTTGGGGATTGATGGTGAGCAGGTTCATGATGAAGGTAGAGATACCGAGATTTTTGCTGCGGGGATTGCAGGTGATGCCAACATGGCATGGCTCATGGACAGTGGATGCTCATATCATATGACTCCTCATAGGAGTTGGTTCGCGACATACCATTCCAAGTAAGATGGAGGCTCAATCCTCATGGGGAACAACGCAGTGTTAAAACTGCGGGTATTGGAACCGTTTGGATTAAGATGCATGACGGCATAGTGCGTACACTTGTCGATGTGAGGCAGGTCCCAGATCTGCGGAAGAGCCTAATCTCCATAGGCGTGTTGGACAATGCCGGATGTAAGTCGGTCTTTGAAAAGGACCAACTTCGTGTTTCTAACGGAGCCATGGTTGTGATGAAGGGAAGGAAGGTTGGAAACCTATATACCCTTCAAGGCACCACAGTTGAAGGCGAAGCAGACGTAAGCACTTCGAGCGCAGGTTCCGGAGATTCGGCCAAGTTGTGGCATTATCGTTTGGGTCATCCATGTGACAAAACGCTTGATGTACTCCGAAAAAGAAAGTTGATAGAAGCCTCGAATGAGAGTGTTGAATTTTACGAATCATGTGTGTACGATAAGAAGACAAAGCTGCAGTTTAACACGGGGAAGCATACTAGCAAAGGACCACTTGGCTATATACACACCGATGTGTGGGGACCGTGCCCAGAGCCGTCAAGAGGGGGAGCTAAGTATTTTGTCTTGTTTATTGATGATTACTCTCGCAAAGTTTGGATATACCTAATGAAGTCTAAGGATCAAACTTTTGATATGTTTAGAGAGTGGAAGACCATGGTGGAGAAGCAAACCGGAATGCACGTGAAGGTGCTTAGTGTTGAGTATTGGACTCTCCACCTTGATTTTGATGATGATCAAACACAAATCATTGTGACTAACTCCTGTGATTGCAGTTAGCTAAAAGTCACCAATTAGATTCAAGAAGATCAAACGTGACTACACGTATTGATTCAAGTGGAGGACTTGGTAGATCAACAACGGTGATGCATTGGCTTGAAGAACTCAAAGGCTTCATCTAATCTCAAGCAAATGACATCAATAAATGAATGGCGATTCCATCCTAAGAGAAGAAAGGATTGGATGAGTCGAAAGCTTCGACATTGAAGATGTTCAAGACTCAAGACATTGAAGCTTTGAAGACGGTTCGTCATGGTATTTATTTTGTCTTCTAGCTTCATTGCATAGAATGTTAAGCCTTGAGTAGTACTTGCCTAATAATCTTCATAACGCTCAAATCTTAGAGCTAGGATCTTAGTAGAAGTCCATACGAACTTTTCCGAAGCCTCGCGCTTCGATTCACGACTTCTTGTGCATGTTAGTTGGTTCAAGAAGAAGAACCAACCGACTAGATGGTGATCTAGTCGGTCGGCAAAGATTCTTGGACCGACTAGTTTGCCTTCTCAATTTCTAGCTCAGTTACTGTTTACAGTTAGTCGGTCAAAGAAGGTTCACCGACCGACTAGTTGTGAAACTAGTCGGTTAGGAATCCTTCTTGGACCGACTAGTTGAACTTCCATTTTTGAGCCTGAGCTACTGTTTATCGTTAGTCGGTCTATGTACATTTTGCGACCGACTAGTTGATGAACTAGTCGGTCAACATTTGTTCTTGGATCGACTAATTCAAATTGCATTCAGACTACTGTTTTATCGCTTAGTCGGTCTCAGTTGACTCACCGACCGACTAGTTGTGAAACTAGTCGGTTGGCCAGTCTTCTTAGACCGACTAGTTCCTTATTGTCTGAACTCTCTCTTTTGGCAGTCGAGCTGTTAGTCGGTTCATGTTGATTCACCGACCGACTAGATGTGAATCTAGTCGGTCAGTGATCCTTCTTTGACCGACTAGTCTGCTTCAGAAATAGATCCGTTGGAGCATTTATTGCACGAATTTTGTGACCGTTTTCTCTCTTCCATATATAAGCTTGAGGGCTTCTAACCAGGGATTCAAGGCTGATATTTGAGAGATTTCCACATCTAAGAGAGGAGCCATTAAACTCTATTTCCAAGCTATCTCTTCTCACTAGAATCTCTCCCTCACTCTTATTCCTCAAGAGAGATTCATTGATTGTGAGCCTTCCAAGCTAAGAGCTTGATCCAAGGACACCAACCTCATCTTAGCCACATATTGCTGTCCATCTTGGTGGAGCTAGGGCTTGGTGTCATCATCATCCTCAAAATCCCTCTTGCCCTAATATTTGGTAAGTTTACTCAAGGCATAGGATTTTATAGGTAAGTGTTTATTTCATCGCATTTGATATTTGAATTGCTCTCGGTTGTGAGAGTGGTCTTAGTCCCGGGTTGTGGGATTAAGGGTTTTGCGTGATCCCGGGTTGTGGGATTCACGGGCATCGATTGTTGGTCGATTGCACTTGTGGGGTTTCCGCAAGTGGGCTAGTGGAAAATCTTGAGTTAGGGTTTCTAACTCAAGTATCCGGAGGGGATTCGGATGGTTGGGACGTAGGATCACCGGGAACAAGTCGGGGAGACTTGGGTGGATCCAAACCCGTTACATACATTGTTTGCGTTGTTGTTCTCTTATTGTATTCCGTATCTGTTGGTTATATAGGGTTTTATTTGGCGTAAATTCCTTATAATTCTATAAAACACTATTCACCCACCCTCTAGTGTTTGTTCCTCATAGCACATGGTCACTACAATTGGTATCAGAGCAAGGTTATTGCTATGGCAACCAACAACAACAATACACGATGCCCTCTTCCACCATATCTCCTCGGGCCCAATTATCAAAGTTGGTGTGTAAAGATGAAGGCCTATATTCAATCCATCGATAAGGATTATTGGAAGCTTGTGGAGAAGTCCCTTCGTGCACCTACCACTCCCGAACATGAATGGACAAAGAAGCAAAAAGAATTGGCGGGTATACATCAAGAGGCAATGGATATCTTGCTTGATTATTTAACTTATGACATTCTTATGCATGTGTCCAAGGCAACAACGGCATATCAAATATGGCACATGCTAGCGGAGCAAGTAGAGTCCACCTCGGAGTGTTCTTCCTCCAATGATGATATAAATTCATTCATGGGCTTGATGGCACGAGAGGACGACTCTAGTGACACATTAAGTGATTCGAGTGGAAGTGATAACGAAAGAGAAGAGGTAACAATGGATGATATTAAAATTGCTTTTGGTCAACTACTTGTTAATCATAAAAAGCTTATACGGAAATATTATGATGCTAGGAATAAGATTGCTAGTATCACTAATGCATCTACATGTAGCACCTCTAACAATGACACCATTGTTGAGACTCTCGCCATTGAGAAAGCAAGTTTGCTTAACTCAAAATGGCATGTTGAGAAATGAGGTGGAGTCCCTCAAATCTCAACTTGATCGTGTTTCCATTGCGGATAGTAACGATCTTGAGATTGAAAATCTTCAATCTCAAAACACTATTTTGGGCATTGAGAATGAGGATCTCAAATCCCAAGTGCACGAGCTCATCACACATGCATCTAATGCACGCACCCCCTATAGTGAAGTAACTATAGATGTTGTGAGGTCATCCTCCGGTGCATCCACGAGTGGTATCTATAACAACTTGGGGAGTTCTACTACCAAGGAAACCACCACTCCTATTCCTCCCTCCTTTGGAAAGAAACCCACCAAGGGTGGACATCAAAGGAAGGGACATGCTTACATGTACACCAATACACGTAGGAATGCATCCACTCATGCTCATGCACCTATTCATGCTTATGATCATCATCATGCATACACACCTCATGTTCATCCACGCATGTATGCAACACCACACCATGGATCATATGCCAATCATCATGCTTTTGCACATTATAATGTTCCATACACATATCCTCATGCTCTTGCTAGATCTCATGCTCCTAGGCCTCATGCACCACGTAGAAATCAACCCTTCATGCATGCAACCACTAGGAAGAGGATTCCCAAAGTACACACCATTTGGGGTCCGAAGAATACTAGCATCCATGCTAAGAATATGTATGTGCAATCGTTTATAAATGATATTATTTTGAATGATGATTATGTTGGGAAATCACAGTCCTCGTGGACTTGGTTTCCGAAGGGTTAGTTTTCCTTTGACCCTTCATTGCTTGGTACCATAAGCTTAATTTCATTTTATGGGTACCAAAGCAATTTTGGTAAGAATTGGTTTATTCTTTTTATTTGCATATTGATCTTGGATGTACATGTTAATTTGTAACTTAAATTCATATTGAACTTGAATTTAGTTAGAATATGGGTTGCAACTATGTGAATTTAATTTGTATAAATTTGTTGCCTAACCCATAGGATCCAAAAGGGTTTTTGGATACCAAAATTATGTTTTCTAGGTTCAATCCACTTTGGGATACCAACCCTACCAACTCCTTGATTTGTAAAGATTCACATTCAAATGGAGTTGATGGTGCTTAAGTCATGCACCAAAGTAGGGGGAGCTTAATATTGTAAGTATGTGTATTGAACAATTGGTACTATAATATATTGATATCATCTTTACAATTGGTAGACTATTCATATTGGATATCTTCTTTATATGCTTACTTTAGGAGATGATTTGGTATGTCTACACTTGGTATCATGCTAGATATGATCTTTGGACCATTATGTGATGCTTTGAGTATGATGGTATGCTCATTAGAATTTATTTTGAGTATTGGACTCATTACCATGATTGTGATAATTGAGTTTGTTTGTGTTCTTGACACTATTTGCTCACATATTTTTCTAACAATGCTCACACTACTCTTTACAATTAGTATCTATTGTAATCCTTTATCACATATGCTTAATGCTTATCTTCTTGTGATAATTGATAATAGTTGAGTTGTTGTTGGATATGTGCTCTTGCAATTGATATCTTTATTTTGATATTTTGTTTTCGATTGGTAACTTTACAATTGATATCTCTTCATTAGATATTCTTTTATGGTTTCCACTCTATTGTTGCATTTGTTGTTTCTCTATCCCATGCCTTTTTGGTAATGACAAAGGGGGAGAGAGATAAACAAAGGATGTGCTTTTTAAATGTTGAGTGTTAAACATTATCATATAGACATTATGTGTGATCATTCATGTATATGATTCAGGGGTGCATGGTTTAGATTGATTACATTTTATATATATTGGTAATCATGCTCATGTTTATGTTGTGTATCACCAATATAATTTGTATTGTGTGCGCATATTATTTCTGGTCATTCATGCGATATGTACACAACCCCATGTGATACACACACTCTTAACTACAAGTGATGCTATTGATTATTGATACTAACTTGATTGGCATCATTGCAGGGGGAGTAAGTATATTTAATGCACAATTATTTGTTTTGTTTCTATTTGGGTTGTCATCATCAAAAAAGGGGAGAATGTTGAGTATTGGACTCTCCACCTTGATTTTGATGATGATCAAACACAAATCATTGTGACTAACTCCTGTGATTGCAGTTAGCTAAAAGTCACCAAATAGATTCAAGAAGATCAAAAGTGACTACACGTGTTGATTTAAGTGGAGGACTTGGTAGATCAACAACGGTGATGCATTGGCTTGAAGAACTCAAAGGCTTCATCTAATCTCAAGCAAATGACATCAACAAATGAATGGTGATTCCATCCTAAAAGAAGAAAGGATTGGATGAGTCGAAAGCTTCAACATTGAAGATGTTCAAGACTCAAGACATTGAAGCTTTGAAGACGGTTCGTCATGGTATTTATTTTTTCTTCTAGCTTCATTGTATAGAATGTTAAGCCTTGAGTAGTACTTGCCTAATAATCTTCATAACGCTCATATCTTAGAGCTAGGATATTAGTAGAAGTCCATACGAACTTTTCCGAAGCTTCGCGCTTCGATTCGCGACTTCTTGTGCATGTTAGTTGGTTCAAGAAGAAGAACCAACCGACTAGATGGTGATCTAGTCGGTCGGCAAAGCTTCTTGGACCGACTAGTTTGCCTTCTAAATTTCTAGCTCAGTTACTGTTTACAGTTAGTCGGTCAAAGAAGGTTCACCGACCGACTAGTTGTGAAACTAGTCGGTTAGGAATCCTTCTTGGACCGACTAGTTGAACTTCCATTTTTGAGCATGAGCTACTGTTTATCGTTAGTCAGTCTATGTACATTTGGCGACCGACTAGTTGATGAACTAGTCGGTCAACATTTGTTCTTGGACCGACTAATTCAAATTGCATTCAGACTATTGTTTTATCGCTTAGTCAGTCTCAGTTGACTCACCGATCGACTAGTTGTGAAACTAGTCGGTTGGCCAGTCTTCTTAGACCGACTAGTTCCTTATTGTCTGAACTCTCTCCTTTGGCTGTCGAGCTGTTAGTTGGTTCATGTTGATTCACCGACTGACTAGATGTGAATCTAGTCGGTCAGTGATCCTTCTTTGACCGACTAGTCTGCTTCAGAAATAGATCCGTTGGAGCATTTATTGCACGAATTTTGTGACCGTTTTCTCTCTTCCATATATAAGCTTGAGGGCTTCTAACCAGGGATTCAAGGCTGATATTTGAGAGATTTTCACATCTAAGAGAGGAGCCATTAAACTCTATTTCCAAGCTCTCTCTTCTCACTAGAATCTCTCCCTCACTCTTATTCCACAAGAGAGATTCATTGATTGTGAGCCTTCCAAGCTAAGAGCTTGATCCAAGGACACCAACCTCATCCTAGCCACATATTGCTGTCCATCTTGGTGGAGCTAGGGCTTGGTGTCATCATCATCCTCAAAATCCCACTTGCCCTAATATTTGGTAAGTTTACTCAAGGCATATGATTTTGTAGGTAAGTGTTTATTTCATCGCATTTGATATTTGAATTGCTCTCGGTTGTGAGAGTGGTCTTAGTCCCGGGTTGTGGGATTAAGGGTTTTGCGTGATCCCGGGTTGTGGGATTCACGGACATCGATTGTAGGTCGATTGCACTTGTGGGGTTTCCGCAAGTGGGCTAGTGGAAAATCTTGAGTTAGGGTTTCTAACTCAAGTATTCGGAGGGGATCCGGGTGGTTAGGACGTAGGATCACCGGGAACAAGTCAGGGAGACTTGGGTGGATCCGAACCCGTTACATACATTGTTTGCGTTGTTGTTCTCTTATTGTATTCCGCATTTGTTGGTTAGCTAGGGTTTTATTTGGCGTAAATTCCTTATAATTCTATAAAACACTATTCACCACCCCTCTAGTGTTTGTTCGTCATAGCACAGGGTCACTACACTTAGATCTGATAATGGAGGTGAGTTTACCTCGAGGGAGTTTGGAAATTTCTGCAAACTCCATGGGATCCGCAGACACTTTAGTACACTCGGTGATCCGCATTCGAATGGTGTGGTGGAGCGGATGAATAGAACATTGTTGGAGAGAGTGCGGTGTTTGAGGCACTCAGCCGGTTTGGCGAAGGAATTCTGGGGAGAGATACTCTCGACTTCTGTGCACATTGTGAACAGAGTTCCTTCTGTAGCGATTGGCTACAAGATCCCTGAGGATATGTGGAGTGGTGAAGCTGGTGATTATTCGTTCTTGCGCATTGTGGGTTGCCCGGCATATGTACACGAGAGGGGCGAAAAGTTGGATCCAAGAGCAAAGAAGTGTGTCTTCCTTGGATATGGCCACGACGTTAAGGAATATCGTTTGTGGGATCCATATGGTCAGAAAGTGATAGTGAGCCGACATGTCACTTTTTATGAGGATGCAATGCTCAGGGCGGAGCATTCTCACTCAAAAGAGAACACGTCCGCAGAGGATATTTCACCGGAGAGGATTAGTCTTCCGGTCCAGCCCACTCAGCGACCAGGCAAAGAGTTGATGGTCGATGCTCCAGTTGAGGGAGATGATGAGGTCCATGCTGAGGACTATGTCCATACACCTAGTACATCTCAGGTACGCGTTGACACTAATGCAAGTGATGATGGAACGCGGAGATCGAAGAGGGTAAAGAAAGCGCCAGAAAGATTGGGCTCATGGGATTATGCCGGATATTCTTTCGATGATATGGCGTCGTATTCACTCAACCTAGAGCATGAGGAGCCAGCAACATATGGTGGAGCCATAGTCTCAGGAGATGCCACTCAGTGGCAATGAGCTATGGAGGAGGAGATGGAGTCTCTTCACCGGAACGACACTTGTGATTTGGTGTCGTTACCTAGCGAGAAGCGTGCTATTGGTTGTCGTTGGATATACAAGGTCAAGGAAAGTTCAGCTCAAGATGGGAACAACGTCAGGTATAAGGCACGGTTGGTGGCCAAGGGATTTGCACAACGGAAGGGTGAAGACTACAACGAAATATTTTCACCAGTTGTGCGACACACGTCCATTCGTGTGTTATTGGCACTAGTTGCTAGCATGGACATGGAGTTGGAGCAACTAGATGTGAAGACCGCTTTTCTGCATGAAGACCTCGATGAGGAAATTTATATGCAGCAGCCTGAGGGGTTCAGAGTTGAAGGGAAACAGACCTTGGTGTGCAGATTGAAGAAATCGTTGTACGGGTTGAAGCAGTCACCCAGGCAGTGGTACAAACGATTCGATAGCTTCATGATGGGAGTAGGCTTCGAGAGGAGCATCAAGGATCAATGTGTGTATGTTCGTACACTTGAGAATGGCTTGAGGATTTACTTGTTGCTCTATGTGGACGATATGCTAATTGCTTCTAATAGCATGTCGAAGGTGAAGAAGCTGAAGGAGAAGCTAGGGCAAGAATTCGACATGAAGGATTTGGGGCCCGCTAAGAAGATTCTCGGAATGGAGATTGTTCGAGATCGGAAGAAGCATGAGATCAAATTGTCATAGAAGGGGTATATTCAGAAGGTACTAGCCCGGTTTGGGATGAATAGTGCAAAGCCCGTGACGACACCTTGGGGAGCTCATTTTCAGCTGTCGGCGAGTCAGTCGCCAAGCACCGATGAGGAGAAAACTTACATGTCTCAGGTGCCATATGCGAGTGTAGTAGGAAGCTTGATGTATGCGATGGTTTGCACACGTCTAGACATTGCACCGGCTGTCTGAGTGGTTAGCAGGTATATGTGTAATCCTGGCAAGGAGCATTGGCAGGCCGTCAAGTGGATTCTTAGATATCTGCGAGGCACAGCGAGTGTCGGGATCCTCTATGGGAGAGGAGACGGAAAGGTACTGACAGGTTACTGTGATAGTGACTATGCAGGTGATAGAGACAGGCGACGATCTACCACGGGGTATGTGTTCAGTTTGGGCACTGCCGCGGTATCGTGGAGGTCGATCTTACAGTCTGTGGTTACGTTATCAACCACAAAGGCCGAGTTGATTGCAGCGATGGAAGTTGTGAAGGAGGCCAAGTATTTGAGGAGTCTGTTGAGAGATTTGGGGGTGCCGCAGAGTTCGTCACATGTGCATTGTGACAGCCAGAGTGCCATTCATCTGGCGAAGCACCAGGCATACAGTTCAAGGACGAAGCATATTGAGGTGCGTGATTCCTTCCTTGAGTTGGAGAAGAAGGAGATAGAGCTTCGAAGATCCCAACTGATTTGAACCCCACCGACATGTTTACCAAGCCAGTTCTTGCCGTCAAGCTCCAGGTTTGCTTGGTGCTGATTTCTCTTTTGGCTTAGGTGGCGCCAGAGGGCTCGATTTCCGAGACGATGATGATACTAGAGAGATGGTGATGTTGCACAGCGTGGAGATGCCAGAGTCAATGGTGATGAGATTTGAATCAAGGTAGAGTGTTGTTTTTTGGTGATTCAAATCGAGGAGACTTCATTTCTAGGCTACTCGGTCAGGCAGCATGCTGCTCGGTCGAGCAGCTCGCTGCTCGATCGAGCAGCGTGTCGCCCGGGTCGACAGAGCGCTGGAAGTTTTTTGGGAGCAGAATTCCCTGTAGTACTCTGCCTGAGTAGCTTTGCTACTCAGTCGAGTTGATTTTGACTCGGTCCGAGTAGTTTTGATACTCGACCGAGTGTATCTGGCATGGCATCAGCAGATACGGCTGCTTTTCGCTACTCGACCGAGCAGCATGCTGACTCGGTCGAGCAGCCCTTGGGCCCGCGCGTGACCAGCGACGGCTAGGATCTGTTTTCATCCGCCGTTTCTCTTGGGTTATGTTTTAAACCCTCGATGCTTAGGGCTAATCTGTGTAGCCCGACATTTGGAGATTGTTTTTCTCGTGTTGGTTGTTCTTGAGAGAGCTTCTTGCTTCCTACTGGATTTTGGGAGAGGATTTTAGGGTTTGTGTTCTTGAGAGAAAGGTGAGATTTTTCCTTCTCCCCCCTTTCATTGGTTTCTTCCTCTTGAGTGGATTCGTGAGGGCTTGCTCCGTTTGGCAAGTTATTACTCACGTGTGAGGGAGTGATTTGTAACCCTAATTATTTGGACCTCTCTACTAGTGGAATCGTCTCGGATTGGATTGCTGGATGTATGTTGTTTACAACCGAACCAGGGTAAATTCTTTTGTGTCTGCGTTTGATTTAATTGTTGTTGTGATTCGTTTGCTACTTTCTATTGCAAGGTCATTTGGGAATTTTGTTGGGACTTTGAGATTAGATTTTTGCTAGCCCGATATTCCTGATCAGTTTATTAGGGTTGGTTTTCCGCATTGATCGCAAGGCGTTTACCGGATTTTTCGCCAACAAGTGATATCAGAGCTTGTGGTTTCATTGCAAAGGAAGTTAGTGGCGAAAGAAAGATGGTGTCTTTGGCAACTTTGAACATTGAGAAGTTCACCGGCCGAAATGATTTTCGAATTTGGCAGACAAAGGTGAAGAGTGTTCTTATGCAGACGGGGTGTTATCAGATCGTATTCGATTTCTCGAATATCGATAAGGAGGTGACTGCATCCGCTATGGCAGAGATGGAGAGGAAGGCGTACAACGCGATTCAGTTGTCGTTATCAGATAATGTTTTGAGGGAAGTCCTGGATGAGGCGACGACATCTGATATGTGGAAGAAGCTTGAGGGACTCTATATGAAGAAGTCTTTTACGAGTTGCATATACTTGCTTCAACAGCTGTATACTCTCAAGATGAAATCTAGTTCAGCGGTGAAGGATCACGTGGATGAATTGAACAGGATTGTGCTAGAGTTGCGTAGTATGGATGTGAAGATTGAAGATGAGCAACAAGCGGTTATCTTGTTCAGTTCATTGCCTGAAGAGTATAATCAGTTTGTTCAGTAGGTCCGAACCTTGCCCATAGCTCCTCCTGAAAAATTGCCCAGGTTACTTTTTGATTTTCTTCATTGAAAGATCGACATAGCCATTGCAACCATTGGTTAGCTTCCCCTTCAAGGTGGAAAGATGCCAAAGACATCTTTTGAGTATCAGAGATATTCTGGTTCTCAAAGAACTGATCCACTCTTGAGAACCATTTCTGTGGGATCATCTCCAGAGAATCGAGGGAACTCCAATTTAGACAATTTGGATGAGAACATTGGCCGCCCCCATCATTGTTGGCTTGGAGAGTAAGGCTTCTATCATTTTGCTGATGGTGTTCTCCAAATGATTGAACTTTCCAACCATGCCAAGCTCCAGACGAGAAAAATTATCCTGCAATCCTCCGAGCCCAGCTTCAAGATTTTCAAAGCGCTCCTTGTTGGTTGACATTGCGCCAAGCTTTGATACCACTGATATGTCCCAGTCAAAGCTTAAGATTTTTTTGTGGAAATAGAATTCTACTTGTGGTGAGAATAAACCTGGATAACTTCAATTCATTGATTTTTTTCCTTCCTAGTTCCTACTGTCAAATGACTGTGTTTAAATACAAAAGACTCAACAATTTTCCTAATCCTAAGGAATTCAACAACTAGTGGAAACTAAGTAGCAACAATAATTCAGATAACAGAATGCAAAAGACTAGCTAACAGCTTGACCTATTCTTACTGAAACCATGCATAAAACACTTCCACACGTGAGCAATACTTCATTTACTTAAGGAAATTGGGATATTCTTGCCTTTCAGTGTGTGTTGTACTTTCATTAAGGCTATGGTCTACTATGCCATTCAATCTCCCATGGATAACTCAATCTCACATCCAAGCCAAGGTAAGCGAGATCGTAAGGTCAAACATTCAAAATCAAATAGATTAAGCATCTTGGGTAATCATTGGATTTATGAATTTCATTATTTAAGCATGTGAATAGATGAACCTCGCGGTTCACCACCCTTCTTGGGCCCCTCTACGGGTTTTATGCACGTAGAAAATATATCACTACACATCATCCTCATTGGGTCCCTTCTGGGGTAGTGTACGATTCAATAAAATATATAAATACATAATAATTTCATCATTTAATATTGCTAGAGAGAAATGATAGCATAGCATCCATAAGCCCTAACTACAACACAACACACACAAAAAATAGCTCTAGTTACTCATGACAATAAAAATACCAACTTCCATTAATAAAAACATATGTTCAGTACAAAAGTACAAAAGTAAAGACAACTGAACAAAATCAAAATGAAAGTTGAGGTTTTTGTCAATACAATAGCCACCAAAATAACCTCCAGTTTCTCTCTAATGGCTGCCACTAAACGCAAGCCGAATGGGGAAAAAGATAACAATGAAGGAGATGAAGAAGATGATTAAACCCTCAAGAGAAAGACTATTTATAGCCCTTAAAACCCTAACAAAATCTCTACCATTTGATCTGAGATCAAGGGTTATTACATCAATAGCTTAAACTGTCGGTTTGGGTCGGATTGGATGAAAAGAAGACAAAATCCGCGTCAAAAATCGCAAGATCTAGTCTTTAGTCGAGTCTACCAGGCGCCTGCTGTCACGCCCCACTTCCCATAATACCCGGGAGCGAGGACGAGACGAAGGTCTGCATGTGCATAAAATAAGGAGGATTTTTTTCTTCCTTGCCCGATGCACAATAAGCGTCTGTAGTAATTCCATCGAAGGCAGATTCTTGTTATACAATCTCAGAGAAACAACACACAACATCTTTATTATCCAAAGCACAGGACTGGGCCTTATAGTACGGCCTACAGGACTGGGCCTTAACGTACTGTGATCCCTGGTCCACGGGATCATCCTCGGTGTAGTACTCCACGTACTCCATCGGCTCATAGTCTAACATGTATTTCAAAGAAAACAATGAAATACATATCAGCGCTAAGCGGCAAGTAAAAACCAACAGAAAGTAAAGGCAGCAATGTAATGAACGAGCAAGAGGTAACAAACGTCGCTTGACTATCTAATAGTGTAGGCAGGTCTAATAATAAGAAGTCCAACTTAACTCCCAAACCAGCCATGAAGTCAGGGCTTGAAGTCACAGGTCACTTCTATGACCACAGGACAAGTCCTTTGGTTGACCAACCCCCTTTCCATTCCTTTCTAGACACTGATCCGATAGTAATTTAAGACCGCTTATTATTATACCGCTCTGCCACATTCGAGTAGTCTCGACTTAGTCAGTAGAACAGTGGTGTCAAGTCAGTAATAATGGCATAGAAAACAAGCTAGTGCATCAGCCTTAGCCCGAGTGCACGATATGCAACCATAAGTGCACCCATCCCACGGAGCAACCCGTGGAATATCTACCTACCATCCCCTGCAGGGTGATGGTACAACTAACCAAATAAGGGTGGACTCGGTCACTCCCGCACATTTCGTAGCTCAAGACTACCCTGTATCCAGTGTATTACGTTCATACTAGTATTCGTATCAATATGGCCTCATGGGCCCATCACATCATCAACAGTGTACAAGAACAATTGTTTTAATGCGGAAGAAGTAAACTGCACTTGACCCCGTGTAGAGGATGGTTGATACTTGCGAGTACAGTACAACAAACACATATGTGGTAGATACTTACCTGTGGTCATGACCGGTTGTAGTCTGGTTCCTTGGACGGGTCTCGTGCCGTGTTCGGGTGTCGGTCCTGGGATGTCTACCTACAAACACCACACGCACGCACCCATATTTTATTTATTAATAATCGAAGTTACAAAATCTATACTACGTGCATGTATGCACGTATACGTATACACGTATTGAAAAAAAATTCTTATCTTTCTAACTCTAACTCTAAAAATTTAATCAAAATCCCCCTTATTCTTTCTCTCCACACAACTATTCATTCCCTTCACAAAATTCCTTTACAAAATTTCCCTTTAAAAAATTTTCCCCTTCACAAATGTTTCCTTTCAAAATCCCCTTCCTAAAAAAATCCTTCCTTCCAAAAATTACTTCCCAAAGCTCCCCTTCAAAATTACTGTCATTTTTTTCTCATCTTTCATTTTTTTCAACTTCTACTTCTTCGTTGTTTTGCAGGTGGGTCAATAGAGGAGCCAAGGGGACAGCCAAGGGGAAAGCAAGGAGGGGAGGTTGGGGTGTGGTGGCCGGCCACCTGGCCGGCCGGTCGAAAAACCTGTCCCCTCTTTTTTTTCTTTGTTTTGATTGATTCTTGTTGTAGAATCAATGGGGAGAGGGAGAGGGAGAGAGAGTTGTAGAGGAGATCAAGGAGAGGAGGAGGCCATGGGATTGCCGTCGGAGGGGGTTACCGTCGTCGGAAGTGGCCATGGCCGGAAGTGTCCATGGTGGGTTCTCTTGCTTGATGTTGATTTTTAGGAGAGAGATAGAGAGAGAGTTTTGAAGAAGGAGAATGGAGGAGGGAGAGAGTGGAGGAGGAGGGAGAGAGTGGAGGAGGGAGAGGCTCACCGGAGATGGCCAGAATATTGGCCAGAGCTTCGTCGGAGTAGGGGAGATTTGTTGGGAGGAGAAGAGGGTTAAGGGGGGATTTATAGGTATTTAGATTCATGAACCACTATTAGGCATTAATTAGAGTAATTAAGAATCTTTGACTAAAATGAGCAAATTATTTAAACGTGATGAGTATTTTAGGGGGGCTGCCAACAGATTAAGGTAAAATTAGTTAGGATGGGTAATTACATAATTAGCCGAGGTAATTAGTAACATTAGTAAAAACGAAATTACGATTTTGCCCCTGGTATTAAACGTGATCGAAAAATTACGAAAACATAGCCACGGGATCGTATCGTCGTGAGGATCGTGAATACGAAGTCAGTTTCAGGGTTTGAGCTACGGAGATACGAGTTTGGGGCCATAACATTTAGGAAGCAAATTTACGGGTTCTCTATTGATTTGACTTTAGAAAATTACGAAATTAATATGGAAAGCCCTAAATGATCATAAAATGATACCATAGAAGTTTGAAAATGTTTTGATGATGTTTGTATAGAAAATTATTTCATTAAGCCAAAACAGTAATGAGTGAAAATGAATTTTTATTCAATTATTTAGATGTATTTGATGAAATCCGAACTTACTAAAATACTCCATAACTAGTTTGATACTTCAAAATATTTTTATAAGAAAATTTTGAAATCATAAAACTCCTGACGAACCATTATAAAATAGCTTAATAGCTTAAACACGTAAATTGTTGTGTTGATGAAAACAGACAGTTACATCCTACCCTCCTTATAAAAATTCTGTCCTCGGAATTTAAGGAAAGAGATAAGGATAACGCTCGTGTATTTCCTCTTCACGTTCCCATGTGGATTCACCAGGCGAATCATGATGCCACATAACTCTCACTAGCTCAAAAACTTTGTTCCCGAGAGTCTTCTATCGACGATCTATGATCTGCACCGGTTGCTGCTCATAGGTGAGATCCGAACGAACAGTAATCTCCGAGTGGTTGACTACATGCTTGGGGTCACTGATGTAACGATGCAGCTGGGAGATATGAAAAACATCATGAACTGCCTCTAATGATGGTGGCAAGGCCAGATGATAAGCTACTTCTCCAACTCGCTCTAGCACATCAAACGGTTCGATGAATCTCGGACTGAGCTTTCCTCGTTTTCCAAAGCGTATCACTCCTCTGTTTGGTGATATCTTTAGAAAAACATGGTCTCCAGGTTGAAATTCCAAATGTCGACGCTTGGCATCATCCCGGTGCTTGTAGCGATCTTGTACGATTCTCAGCTTGTCTCTGATAGTACGCACCACATCAACAGCTTCCACGATCATATCAGGACCTAAAAGTTCTCGATCATCAATGCCATCCCAACTTATTGGAGATCGACATTTTCTTCCATAGAGGGCCGCAAAAGGGGCCATGCCGATGCTGGCTTGGTAGCGGTTGTTGTAAGCAAACTCTACCAAGTGCAGATGATCTTCCCATGATCCTTTGAAATCCAGTATGCATGCTCTTAGCATATCTTCAAGAATCTGGATGGTACGCTCCGATTGACCATTAGTCTGCGGGTGATACGCAGTGCTGAATTTGAGATGTGTACCTAGATTTGATTGCAGGCTCTTCCAAAAATGTGAGGTGAACTTCGTGTCTCAGTCAGAGACGATGCTCACTGGAACTCCATGTAGCCTCAAAATTTTCTGCATGATAATTAAATATCACTATGTAAACCGCAAGGAGTTTAAAGGTATGTGATATATCATTACCTATATATACTTCTTCACGAGTATTTCTATAGATTGTCCTACTCGGAATGGTATGAAATGTGCCCACTTGGTTAATCGATCAACGATCACCCAAATGGCATCATTTTTTGAGCTCCGAGGTAGTCCAGTCACGAAGTCCATAGAGATGTGTTGCCATTTCCACTTTGAAATAGGCAAAGGTTGAAGCAATCCAGCGGCTCGATGATGTTCAGCCTTTACTTGCTGACATACGAGGCATTTGGTGACGCTTCGAGCCACACTTCTCTTCATTCCAATCCACCAGAAGTTCAGTCACAGATCTTTGTACATCTTGGCACCACCTGGATGTATGGAGTAAGGAGAGTTGTGTGCTTCATTCAACAGCTCTTCCCTGATCTCTCCTGAAGGTACGCCGTTGCGACTTCCATACCTCAAAGACCCATCTTCATGAATACAAAATTCTGTTCATAGACCAGCTTCAACTTGTTGCTTGATCTTTTGTAGCTTTACATCTTCAGATTGAGCAGCTTTGATCCAATCGATAATGGTAGATTGGATTTGCATGTTCATCAATGATGCGGTAGCTCCTAGAAAGACGACTTTGATTCCCAACTCTTTCAAGTCTTGTTGAAGTCTCCATTAAGTCGTCAGAGTCATGACTGTTGGTAGTCGACTCAATGCATCAGGTACGACATTTACCTTCCCAGGATGATACTGGAGGTCGATGTCATAATCAGCCATGAGTTCCAACCATCCTCGTTGTCTCATGTTGAGCTCCTTCTGTATGAATATATACTTCAAGCTCTTATAGTCAGTGAATATCTTTACTTGTTCTCCCAACAGAAAATGTCTCCAAATCTTCAGAGCAAAGATGACGGCTGCCAACTCTAAGTCGTGTGTTGGATAATTCTTCTCATCATTCTTCAGTTGCCGAGAAGCATATGCAACCACATGACCATGCTGATGCAGCACACTTCCAAGACCTTTTCCAGATGCATAACAGTAAACTTCGAACCCTCCAGTTCTATCCAAAATAGTTAGAACTGTTGGGTTGTTAGCTTCATTTTCTCTGAATGCTTGCTCACAAGCTTCAGACCAAACAAACTTAACATTCTTCCTAGTCAGTCGAGTCATCGGCTCAGTAATCTTTGAGAAGTCTTTGATGAATCGGCGATAATAACCAGCTAATCCGAGAAAACTTCGGATGTCAGAAACTGATCGGGGGGTCGACCAGTTTCTAACAGATGCGACTTTCTCATGATCAACGGAAATATCATCTCCCGAAACTATATGTCCAAGAAAGGCGACTTTGATCCAGCCAGAATTCACACTTGTTGTACTTGGCATGGAGCTGATGACGACGTAGAGTCTCCAAAACTATCTGCAGATGCTTGGCATGATCTTCCTCGCTCTTCGATTAGACCAGGATGTCATCGATGAAAATAACTACGAATTTATCCAAGAACTCACAGAATATAAGGTTCATGAGATTCATGAATATCGCTGGGGCGTTAGTCACACCAAAAGGCATGACTATAAATTCGTAGTGTCCATACTTGGTCCGAAAAGTTGTCTTAGGAATATCTTTATTCCTGACCTTCACTTGATGATAACCACTTCTGAGATCCAGCTTGGAGAAGACTCGTGATCCACCGAGTTGATCAAATATATCGTCGAAGTGAGGCAACAGATATTTATTCTTTACAGTCACCTTGTTCAGTTCTCGATAGTCCATGCACATTCTTCTCGATCCATCCTTTTTCTTGACCAATAAGATAGGCGCACCCCAAGGAGACATACTGGGATGTATCAATCCTTTCTGCAACAGGTCGTCCAGCTGACTCCGAAGTTCTTCCAATTTAGTAGGAGCCATGCGGTAAGGAGCCTTGGAGATAGGTTGAGTGTTTGGTATGAGGTCAATAGTGAATTCAAGATCTCAGTCTGGTGGTAATCCCGAAATATCTTCAGGGAATACGTCTTCGAAGCTCGAACTACTAAAGGTTTTTCAGGCTCAACCTGCATTGATGCGACTGTTGCTTCATTCAGCTGGGCCCTAAACTTGATAGGACCAAGCGAACGACTTCCATTCAGGAACTCGAACATAGGATGTTCAGGAATTTTAAACACTACACTCTTCTGGTGACAGTCGATGTTAGCGTAGAAAGTTCCTAACCAATCCATGCCGAGTATCGCATCAAAGTTGGCTATGCTAATGATCACGAAATCAGCGAACAGTTCACGTCCACAAATCACTAGTGGACATGACTTGCATTCGGTAGAGACCTTCACTATGCCATTTCCAGTGTTGACATTTGATCACTCCTTATTTTACACTTTTTTCCCGCATGTTTGCATGCCATTTAGATCGCCCAAATCATGTTTTTCACAATATATCGATAATATTGCGATGCTTTTCACGATTTGTTGTTTCTGTCGCATTTCAGGTGATTTGGAGCGATTTGGAGTGATCTCGAGATACGCCTACTCCAGAGTGTCACCGATGACCTCCCCGAGGGATATTTTGCTATTGGAGAGGAGCGGAAGAAGAAAGAACGTCGCAGGAGCGACGAGGAGGCCAAAACAAGCTGTTTGGGCATTTTTGGTGTCCCACTCGGCCGAGTGAAGGAGCCACTCGGCCGACCAGCGAGACACCGCTCGGCCGACCAGATCGGACACGCTTCATGTGTGCACTCGGCCGAGCGACGGAAGCCACATCGGCCGAGTGACGAGATCCCGTCCGCCCGAGTGGCACTCAGACGAAGCCCATCAAAAATCGGCCGAGTGGCAAATGCCGACCGCCCGAGTACTAAGAAGCCATCGGTCGAGTGACGACAACTCACTCGGCCGAGCGACTCCCGAAGTGAAGACCCCTGAAGACACAGACTCACTGGAAATTTACAGTGTTTCTCACTCGGTCGAGCGACTTTTGTCACTCGGCCGAGTGCGACGCGTTGCCTGTAGCGAAAATTTCGGATTTCAGGCTGCGCAGGGGCATTTTGGTCATAGTTTTTTGGACGATTTTGGGGGGTATTTAACCCCTGTTTTTACCCTAGGTTAGGGAGCTTTTCTCTTAGATTTTTGCAGCTTTTTAGATTAACTTTTTAGCTTTATTTTTGTGATTGGAGAGGAGACAAAAGTTGATTTTTGTTGGATTATTTGAAGAACTCCATTGGTTTGTGTCTCTCTCCTCTAAAAATACTATTTTTATTGCTTATCTCAATATTGTGATGAATTCTCTTGTTAATTTCATTAATTATTTTTGTGTTTGTGCTATGAATTGTGAGTAGTCTCCACGTCTTGGGGCGTGGGGATGAACCCTATGAGCCCAATTTCAGATTTGTGATGAATTAGTAGACATTTTGCTAGAATTGCTATTAGGGTTAGATTGGGATCGATTTACTACGGATGGCTAGGTATTCATATCGATTGGGATTTGCAAGAGATTGGTTCCCAATTCGATAGGAAACCCTAGAAATCCGAATTGGGTTGGAATCGAATTTCCGTAGTATCGGTTTGCAAGAGATTGGGCCGATACTAGGGTTTCCGGTTCCAATTCCGTGCCGATACCCGTTTGCAAGAGATTGGACGGGTAGGCACTATCCCAACCTAGGTCGTGGCCCGAGTTTGCACGAGAGTGGGCTCGGGGCGCGATTGAACGATGATGTTGATCCTAATGCTAGCTTGCCTAGGGTAGGGTTTGCAAGAGATTGGACCCGAACCTAGGATAGCTATAGACCGGCAACAGCGCGAGAGCGTGAGCTAGGTATTACATTCAGTTGCAACTAGTTCATCCGAAATTTTATTCTAGCAATTTTGATACCAATGAACCACATTGACGAAATACGGTGAGTAGCGGGGATTCCCCATTCCCTAGACGTCCTTTATTTGATTTGATATTTCCGTACTTTTTCTGACGATTGTGACAGGATCGCCAAAGGCAAATTCTCTCTTTTCTGCTCTTAAATAGCCAGGTTGATTGGAGCAAGCACTTTCATTCATCCTCCCTGTGTTCGATAACCCGCTCGCCGCTACACCGTGCGCTTGTGGTAAAACTACACGGTCGCACTTTTGGGTTACATTCCGGAGCGACCAAGTTTTTGGCGCCGTTGCCGGGGAGGACATTTTGACGGTGTTCGGCATCGACCACCCGGTTATTTCTTCTTTCTTTCTTTCTTTACTTTCTTCTATATCTTGATCTAACTCTGTTCGCAGCCCTATTTGCATATTCTCCCCGTATTTTGCATAAGATCTTAACAGGGAGAATGGAGGATGCAATGTCGACAACAGAGCTCAGACAGGAAGATTATGACTCCTTCACAGACCTCCTTAAGGAGCTTGTCGATGAGGTCCACGCTACCAGAGCTTTTGCTATCGACATCAAGGACCCCGACGAACAACTGTTTGCTAGTTTTGTGATGGACCAAGTCTCCCCGGATGGGACTATCGGGGGCAATGTCAGAGTTGATGTGATCGACGACAAATTATATTTCGAAGACGGTAGAACAAATGTCGGAGAACACTATACTCCCGAAGAATCCTTCGAGCAGACCGACATTCAGGGAGTTACACTCTATGACGCTCACTCTTGGTTTTATGAATCGTCTGATGTGTTTCTTGATTCCAGGCACGAACCGGAGCAGAGTGAAGGTTTTAACGATGCTAGCACAGAATCGGAGAGCGCCTATTTCGATGCCTCGTCTTCACTAAGTAGTGAGTCTGACTCTTCACAAGAGAGCGAACCACCTGAACATGAGCTAAACCCGGATGACAAGGAAGAAGCCAAACTCATGCGAGCTGATGAAGTAGAAGGAGCAGCACCTCTTGAAGTAGAACTTAAACAATTACCTCCGAATCTAAGGTATGCCTTATTGGGTAATAAATTAACTTTCCCGGTGATAGTAAACTCCCACCTCACGCAAGATCAACTTGAAAAACTCCTAGACGTTCTTAGGAGCCACAAGGATGTACTTGGCTACACTATCTCCGATCTAAAAGGGATAAGCCCTAGGCTTTGCACACATAGGATCCATTTGGATGATACCGACGCCACCTCCATAGAGCCTCAAAGGCGGTTAAACCCGAATATGAAGGAGGTGGTTAAAAAGGAAATCCTAAAATTGCTCGACGCCGGTATCATTTATCCCATCTCTGACAGTAGATGGGTTAGCCCCGTTCACGTCGTCCCCAAGAAAGGGGGGATGACTGTCATAAAAAATGAAAAAGGTGAGCCCATATCTACACGCACCGTTACGGGATGGCGAATGTGCATTGACTATAGGAAACTAAATAAAGCTACCCGAAAGGACCATTACCCATTGCCCTTCATTGATCAAATGCTTGAACGCCTAGCTAAACATAAATACTTTTGCTATCTAGATGGGTATTCGGGATTCTTCCAAATCCCTTTGCACGAAGATGACCAAGAAAAGACCACTTTTACTTGTCCCTATGGTACCTATGCCAACCGAAGGATGCCGTTTGGTCTTTGTAATGCTCCCGCCACCTTTCAGAGGTGTATGACATCCATATTTTCCGATTACATCGAAAATATTATGGAAGTTTTTATGGATGATTTTTCGGTTTATGGAAGTGAGTTTGACTCTTGTTTGGCCAATCTTACTAAAGTCCTTAAAAGGTGCCAACAAAACAATCTCACTCTAAATTGGGAGAAGTATCACTTCATGGTCACGGAAGGTATAGTTCTCGGGCACCTTGTTTCCTCGAGAGGAATTGAGGTAGATAAAGCAAAGATTGAGGTAATCGAAAAACTCCCTCCTCCTATTAATGTCAAGGGCATTAGAGGCTTCCTTGGTCATGCGGGGTTTTACCGCCGCTTCATCAAGGATTTCGCCTCGATTGCCCGACCACTTACTTCCTTGCTCGCTAAAGATACTCCTTTTATTTTTTCAGGGGAATGCTTGCAAGCCTTCAACACTTTGAAGGAAGCACTAGTTTCCGCGCCCATCATACAACCACCGGATTGGAGCCTTCACTTTGAGTTAATGTGCGATGCTAGCGACCAAGCCATTGGAGCGGTATTGGGACAAAGGAAAGATATGAAGCTTCATGCGATATACTATACGAGCAAGACATTGGATGACGCGCAGAAAAACTACACAACTACCGAAAAAGAGCTTCTAGCGGTCGTCTATTCCATCGAGAAGTTTCGCTCCTACCTCCTTGGTTCCAAGGTGATTGTCCACACCGACCATGCGGCGTTGAAATATCTCTTGAACAAGAAGGAGGCCAAGCCTCGGTTAATTAGGTGGATACTCTTGCTGCAAGAGTTCGATTTGGAGATCAGAGACAAAAAGGGTACGGACAATGTCGTGGCGGACCATTTATCTAGGCTTATTCGCGACAAGGAGGACGAGATTTTGCCTATCGACGACACATTCGTGGATGAGAGGCTATACGCCGTAAGGACCGGAGAAGTACCTTGGTACGCGGACTTCGTCAATTACTTGGCTTGTGGAATTAAACCGCATGGGATGCCCGCGCACCAAAAGAGGAAGTTTTTGCATGAGGTCCGTAGTTATTTTTGGGAAGATCCTTACCTCTTCAAGATATGCAAAGATAGCGTTATTCGGAGGTGTGTTTCTAAGGAGGAGGCAAAATCTATCATTTTGCATTGCCACAGTCTACCATGCGGAGGACATCATGCCGCCTCTAAAACAACCGCTAAGATCTTGCAGAGCGGATTCTTCTGGCCAACAATGTTCAGAGACACCCACGCCTTTGTAAAGGGGTGTGATAGATGCCAACGGACCGGGAATATCTCCAAACGCAATGAGATGCCAATGAGGCCCATCCAAGAAATTGAGCTTTTTGATTGTTGGGGAGTAGACTTCATGGGACCATTTCCGTCGAGCAATGGTAACAAATATATCCTATTGGCCGTTGACTATGTCTCCAAATGGGTGGAAGCAATCGCCACCCCTACCAATGATGCAAGGGTCGTCTCTAAGTTCTTCAAGCAGAATATCTTCCCACGTTTCGGAGTGCCTCGTACCTTGATAAGCGACGGGGGGAGCCATTTCATAGAAAACAAGTTCGAAGCCATGCTAAAGAAGTACGGGGTAAACCATAGAGTTGGCATGGCATATCACCCCCAGACAAGCGGCCAAGTGGAAGTCTCAAATAGAGAAATCAAGCAAATCCTCGAGAAGACCGTAGATCGATCTAGAAAGGATTGGTCAATGAAGTTAAACGATGCCTTATGGGCATATCGAACGGCCTTTCGCACTCCCATCGGCACCACACCGTTCCGACTTGTTTATGGGAAAGCTTGCCACTTGCCGGTAGAGTTGGAACACCGTGCATATTGGGCTATCAAGACCTTTAATTATGATTACAAGAGTGCGGCGGTGAGGCGACTCTTAGACATCAACGAGCTTGATGAGATAAGAAGAGACGCCTACGAGAGCTCGAGAATTTACAAAGAAAGGACCAAGATTCTCCACGATGCCCGCATAACCGTCACAGACTTCAAGGTAGGAGACAAGGTCTTGCTCTATAATTCCCGGCTCCGACTATTTCCCGGTAAGTTGAGGTCACGTTGGTCCGGACCTTTCACCATCAAGCACACAGAACCGGGAGGAGCCTTCGAGTTGGAAAGCAAGGACGGTTCCACATTCAAAGTAAATGGTCACAGGCTCAAACACTATTCCGAGGGAGTCCCAACGGGCGAAACCAATAGAATATATTTGCTTAAGGGACGGCCGGATGATCTTTCAGACGTCCTTGACGAGGTAATCGAAGAAGCGATCCCCCACTCAATCGGCGCTCTATTCAAAGAAGATTTCGAAGAATGACCGGATTTGGACCATGAAGGAAAGATGAACGAATCCCCCGACTTCTCCGCTGAAATTGACGAAGGCGACACTGATGTCGCAAGGATCCGAGAGCTCTGCAAGCTCTCAAAACTGAAGTCTCCAAAGAAAGCTCCGCCGGCACGGAGATCGGCGTCACCGGTGAAGCCGAGGACCGGAGCAAACGCTAGCTTGGGGGAGCCTCCCCCCAACACTATTCGAGACGGGAGACCACCGAGGGAGAACACGCCGCCGCAACTTTCGAACCCAAGCGTTCTCCCCGGAAAGTTTGACGGGTGCATCCCATATGCACCAAACATCCCGCATTAATTGAAAATCATAGGGGGTCGAGCTCACGACCTTAAATGAGCGCTTGTCGGGAGGCAACCCGACGGTTATTACTTTATTTTCACTTTTCTTTTCTTTTTGTTTTAGAAATTTTTAGTGTTTTGAGTCGTTCGCCCAAAAATCTTGTGATAACGGGTCCTATTTTTTCTGACAGGAGAGGAGAACGAGGTACCCATCATTAGGAGGATGCACAAGGCGACGAGGAGCGCCCCAGGAAGGCGCTCAATGCTTAGGAGGAAGATGAAATCGACTGGAGGAAGAAAAACGGAGTTTAAAGCCCAAACGAAGACAAACAGCAGAAAACAAGGCTCACTCGGCCGAGCATACTAGTCACTCGGCCGAGCACACAAGTTCGTCCGGCCGAGCCGCTCACGAACGAGGGAAGTCTGTTGTACCCAACTCTCTGTTTCTTTTCCTGATTTCAGTATAACTGCTACTCGGCCGAGTATATATATTCACTCGGCCGAGAAAAACTGATACGCTCCTAGGGCGAGTCTTGCCGAGTAGCTTGAGCCACTCGGCCGAATGGACTTACTCCACTCGGCCGAGGGTGGCAACGCCACTCGGCCGAAGCGTAGCGGGGAGGAATTTTTCTTAAAAGTTCACTCGGCCGAGCGACCCAGTCACTCGGCCGAGTCGTAACTTTTGTTATAAATAGGGGCGAGGGTCGGGCTCATTTTTTGAAACGAAACAAATCGCAGCCCCCGACCCTTCGCATTCCCTCGCCCGCTGCCCTCGCCCACTCGCCCGACAGTCGACCTCGCGCCGCCGCTCGGCCACCCACCACCGGCCGAGCCGCCTCCGCTCCTCGCCCGAGTCACCGCCGGCGGCCACTGCTCCGGCCGACTCCGGTAACCCCATTTTGAGCCTGTTTTCTTCTTTTTTGTGTATTTTTCAAGGATCCATGTGCTTAACGAACCCCAAACCCGAATTAATTTCAGTTTATATCTATTATACCCCTAATGCCCCATACGTATTGAATATTACTCGCTGATATCTCCATTTCATGCGCAGGTTATTTTTGGGAGCTTAGGGGAGCCCAGGGGAGCTTCCAGGGACTGATTTGGGCTACGTGGAGGCGTCGTCTTCGCACGCTTCCATAGCTTTGCACTCGCAGCGTGTCGTGGTATATTCTTTCCTTTATTTTACGCACGCCGCACTTTTCACGCTTTTGGTGAGCGCTCGGGGCCCATATGCCGCCCCGGACACGGCCGCGGTCGAGGAGAGTTTCCGCCAAGCGGAAGCGATCGGATGATGCCGGCCCCTCCCATGAGGTGGAGGACTCTCCTCCACCTTCTCCACCACACCCCGTCCACCCAGCACAGCCTGCAGGCCCCACACACCCCGCACAGCCTGCAGAGCCCGCACAGCCACTCCCTACCGCCCCACAACCACCACCTCCGGCTCCACTTATCGGGCCGCTGGGGATCACGTTCCGGAACGACGCACACCGCGTCGCTTTCGAGCGTATCTCCCAGCGCTCGAGCGTACCCTCCAGGTTCGCACACCTTGCAGACCTAGGACGCCTGGGGGTACTAGAGGGGATGCTCACGTTGTACGACAACGTGGGCTGGCGAGATTTCTTTCAGGTGTCGACGGACACGTTTATCCGTCCGACACTTGAGGTTCTTAGTTCGATCGCCCAGACCGACGAGGGATGCTCGTTTCGGTTCATGGACCGAGAGTGCCAGGTCACTCTCGGTATGATGAGAGCTTTCTTCTCGTGGCCCGATGTCCCCGGGGCCGACTGAGGTTACGCCCCCACCCATATCCCCCCACCTTCCTTCGATGCCGGCGCCTTCTGGGCCCGGATTACGGGTCTCCACGCTGCCTTTGACCCTAGTAGGGCCAAGGCCTCGGCCATTGTCCATCCCTGCCTCCGTATAGCTCAGTGCCTTATGGCGACGACCTTTTTGGCGAGATATGAGCCGGGTACGATGTCCACGCCAGAGCTCTATATGCTCTACGCGATGACACGGCCCAGAGCTCTATCTAGGGAGGGCGATGAGTTGGTCCCCGCCGTCGTGATTGATGTCGCGGCTTGGTTTTTGGACCGCATCATCGTATCGGTGGGCGCTCGCTCACTGATATGCTGCGGCGGCCTGATCACCTTACTCGCCCTTATGACCGGCGAGGACTTCCCTGACGACCTGCGACGAGCACCGGGCCCCACTTCTCTGTCGATTGATTTTATGGCCCGGATGAAGATGCTGCGTCCGCACGGTGAGCGACACTGGGTCTGGTTGCACGGCCCTTACGGTGCCGATTACATGATTCTTCCGAGCCCAGCTCGGACTCAGATTGCACCGGCCCAGGTGGACTGGCTCCCTGCGATGGATGTTCTGATCCCAGCCGCATACGTGCTCGAGGCCGAGGAGGCCGAGCAGGCTCACGCTGCCCACGCTGCCCCCGCAGACCCTGTTGCACCTGCCGAGCCTGCTGCCCCTGTTGACCCCGTGGCCCCTCAGCCTATCCCTGATATTTCCGCTGCTCCCGACACCTCTGTCCACACTGCTGTCGGTGTCGGGAGTACCTTAGCTGAGCCCACTTCCACTGCTTCCACGCATGTCGCCACCACTGGCCCTCTTTCTGCCGAGCCCGTTTCCTCTGCCCCACCCGAGCGCCCACCGACCATAGTTGAGTGCGACGAGCCCTCTTTTGCCACCGCTGTAGAGACCGCGGTCTCCGCCTCTGTCTCCACCGCTGCTGTATTTTCCGAGAGTGTCGTGGTGTGTTCTCTGTTTTCTCGAGCTAAATGCCAACCGATCGGGTGACCTTCACCCGATCGGTTCATCTGTAGCTGAAGATGAAGAGCTGTAGACACGGGCGCCCAACCGATCGATTCACCCGACTGCTCCAAGATCCAACCGGTCGCTCAAGAACTCAACCGACCGGTTCATCTGACCGGGTGAAGCTCCGCTGTTTTCTGTTTATTATTTGTAACAGATCACCCGATCGGGTGACTTGTCAACCGATCGGGTGGCGTTTTTTCTGTGGGTTTTGGACCCGAACCATTAGGGTTTCGAAGTGGGGCTATAAATACACGAGGCTGGCCGACTTGAGGGGGTTCTCCTGGAGTTTTTAGGGCTTTTTGCCCCCCTTCTCTTGTGAGTTCTAGGTTAGTTTAGATTAGGTCTTTTGCTCAATAAGTCTTGTATTGGATTGACGATTCAACTCAAGATAAGTATTTTCCTCTCTTTTTCTCCATTGTTTGTATTGTGTTTATTTGCTTGATGGTGAAAGTTTATATGTCTTTTGTGTTGTTTGTTTATATGTTATTCACCATTGAGTAGTTTTGATGAACCCTAATACGGGTTAGGGTAGGATTGTTGCTTGGAAATTTACATTAGACTTGGTTGCATGGCACGTGTTCGATGAAATGTGTCAATGGGGATTTCTAACGATCTGGGTCCAATTCGTACGACGACACACTAGATGTGTTGGGGGTTGGGGTCCGGTGCTTGTCCTGTCAAGATCCGCTTCGATGTATCGCTAGAAATCACATTTGACCTATTTGGCCATTGGGGTTACGCGGGGGTGTTTCATTGTCATTGGCGGGAGAAAGACCGCCTCTGACCGTTGGGCCAAGGGGGAATAAACTTGGCGGTTGACTCCCTAGCCACAGCTCACGCCCCTTGTGTTGACATCGAGTCCTAGCGCGCGGGAGCGGCTTGGACGAAGTGTTGGGAGTTATCATTGTGGCCTTAATGCTCCCGGTTGCGGAAGGTGTTAATGGACATGGGAATGCCCATCGTCCGGAACCGGGTAGGCCTAGCGTGCTTGGTACCGACCGGAATATCGGGCCATGGATGCTAGGTACCACCTTTTGGGGCAATGTCTCACCCTGGATCAAGTCAAATGCCAAGTGTCATGAGTGCTCTGGCCCGTGTTAGCGGGGATTCATTTCGTGTCTTTTTCAATTCTTTCTTTTATTTCTACACTTCACCCATATTATCCACGTAGCTAGCACACAACCCAGGCGAGGCTAGTAGCCACTCAAGCCATCCACCTCCCTGAGTTCGATAAACCCGCACCCTACACTAACCGTGCACTTGCGGTAAAACGACACCGCGCCCAAAACGTAAACGGGGCGCCGGTCACACCGCTGTAGAGACCGCGGTCTCCGTCTCTGTCTCCACCGCTGCTGTATTTTCTGAGAGTGTCGTGGCGTCTGTCCACACTTCTGTGTCACCGACCTCTCTGGCCGCCACGTTGCCACTTTTGCACTCCTCTTTCGTTGCTGCTGCCTCCACTTCTTACCGTCCTGCCCGGCCTCGCACTGAGGCCAGGCCCACACTTACGAGTGCAGCCCCTTTTGTTCCCTTCCCTGCTTAGCCCATCACCTACGCCACCAGAGTACGCCAGCCCCGACCTGCACAGCAGAGACCGGTGCATCCCTCTGCACCACCCCCCCGACACTGTACTTTAGAGCATTCGTGCTCTCGAGGGGGCGGTGAGTGGCCTCAGAGGAGACCTTAGGACCCTGTCCTCCACCGTCTCCGTGATGGCTGGCCGCTTCGACCTGCTCTCGCAGATTCACTACTGCCTTACCCAGGTCCTGGAGCGACTCCCCCGTGTTCTCCCACCCACCCAGCAGGTCACCACCCCCACTCCTACCCATACCCATCATGCTCCCACTCCCACACCCACACCCTCTCAGCAGTCTGTTCCACCACCTCCTCCGCCTCCGCCTCAGGACGGAGACGGCGCAGCCCCACCTTCTTAGGCACTCTTGATGCCATCGATTCCTTTTACCGTTGTGCTGCCCGTCTCTGCTGGGTCCTGTTGATTTTTGCCCACCCCACCCTCTTCTCACTGTTTTTGGATGCACATTTTGATCATATATTTATATACCATTTTTGGGAGAGCGGGAGAGTTTTTGGTGTCACACCTATATATCTGTATCACTCCTATATCTGCATGCATCATGTCCGCATCATATTTTTATTTCTTATTTTTCTTTTGTTATTTTATTTTCTTTTTCCCCATGCATGCATCCTCACTTACCCCTCACATTACTTGTCTCTCGGTGTGTCACACTTTGCACATTGAGGACACTGTGCCATTTAGCTTGGGGGAGTGAGTTCTCACGTTCTTTTTCGATTTACCACCTTTTTTTAGTTTTTTCACGCCATTTTCCGCTTTTACACTTATTTTCATCATTTTTCTTTTATTTTACCATGCATCACGTTTTTCTTATTTTTTTTGTGTGCCGCATTGTAAATAGCTTTATTTTCCCCTTTATCTTTATTTCTTTTTCATCTCATGCTAGAGATGACTTTTCTGTGATGATGATGACGTGGAGTTAGCTTACTCTATATGCATGCTATATTTGTCATGTCTTAGACTTTATTTCTGATATCATATGCTGTGATTTGCCTTGCATTTAGAGATAGTAACCCACACCTTTTTCCACATGAAAATGGATGAAATTTTATTTTTAGCTGAGTCTGAATATTCATATGTATGCTATCGCAGAAAACACACCAAGATTCACGCATTGAATGCTTATATCTGGAGTACCGATTTCTTTTCCTATATCACTTCTATATGCATGATTTGTACATTTCACTTCAGGATGATTGAATGATGTTAGCTATGATAAATCTGGATTAGCTTAGCTTTTTTGTGATCAAAACTGAGTAGATTAGATTACCCTGCTGAAGTTGTCGTGCACGTCTTATAGAGTGAACCGAGAGATATATTTATGTCTTTCTCCACAAATCTTGATCATCATTTCTCTATTTTAAAATCATTGGTGAATCTCCCCTTAGCGATTCTATTATATGGCATTTCCCCCGCTATTAATTCCTAGCTCCAAATTTCCCATAACCAAAGAAAGAAAAAGAAAAAATTCATGTATGCTCTTACTTCTCTTTGAGTTGGGATCATTGTGTATATATGCTATTTGAAAAAAAAAGAAAAAAAAGAAAAAGAAAAGGAAAAGAAAAGAGGAAAGAACCTCAATGAAAGATCCCATCTCATGTTCTCTCTTTCTTCTCTCTTTTTGTATTTATTTTCATTGCTTTTGGAGCTTTATAAAAATGGGGATGTAAATATTTTTTTTATGCCACCACGCTTATAGATAAGCTTGGGTGAGGGAATCCAATGATGTGTGAGAGAGTGACTACTTGACGTTGCACGACAACCTAGGCTAAGTAATATTCTATACTCGGTAAGATTATTTTTAGCTTTACGAAGTCCAGAAATCTATGCCTAGCACTCATTTCATGAAATCCATGCTTATCTATTCTTTCTATTCTATTGCGTGATACTCTTATACTCCTCATAGAAAGCATTCAATTGAAAAGTGTGTGATCTGCGATTTGTATACCGCTTTAAATGATTCAGACGATGTTAATTCTAAAATTATTCCGTTTTTCATGATTATATCGTTGTTCGTGGGTTTTCTATTTCTATTTGCACTATTGTACTATGATATCGAAATAAAATTCTTTGACATGTGTTTTTCATTCGGTGCATGCTATAAGAGTAAGCAAAACCCACGTCCTGAGAAAATGATCTAGCAGCTTCCCTCTTCACTTCCTTCTTTCTTCTTCGTTTTTATTTCGTTTCTCGTTTTTCTTCGTTTTTCATTTTTCGTTTTTCGCCGTTTTCGTTTTCCGAATGCATCGGGTTCGCCTCTTACTTATCTTCCTCGAGGACGAGTAAGAGGTAAGCTTGGGGGATTTTGATCACTCCTTATTTTACACTTTTTTCCCGCATGTTTGCATGCCATTTAGATCGCCCAAATCATGTTTTTCACAATATATCGACAATATTGCGATGCTTTTCACGATTTGTTGTTTCTGTCGCATTTCAGGTGATTTGGAGCGATTTGGAGTGATCTCGAGATACGCCTACTCCAGAGTGTCACCGATGACCTCCCCGAGGGATATTTTGCTATTGGAGAGGAGCGGAAGAAGAAAGAACGTCGCAGGAGCGACGAGGAGGCCAAAACAAGCTGTTTGGGCATTTTTGGTGTCCCACTCGGCCGAGTGAAGGAGCCACTCGGCCGACCAGCGAGACACCGCTCGGCCGACCAGATCGGACACGCTTCATGTGTGCACTCGGCCGAGCGACGGAAGCCACATCGGCCGAGTGACGAGATCCCGTCCGCCCGAGTGGCACTTAGACGAAGCCCATCAAAAATTGCCAACTTACTGTTTTTTTGTCTGCCTGAGCTTCAGAAGACCCACTCGGCCGAGTGGCAAATGTCGACCGCCCGAGTACTAAGAAGCCATCGGCCGAGTGACGACAACTCACTCGGCCGAGCGACTCCCGAAGTGAAGACCCCCGAAGACCCAGACTCACTGGAAATTTACAGGGTTTCTCACTCGGCCGAGCGACTTTTGTCACTCGGCCGAGTGCGACGCGCTGCCTGTAGCGAAAATTTCGGATTTCAGGCTGCGCAGGGGCATTTTGGTCACAGTTTTTAGATGATTTTGGGGGGTATTTAACCCCTGTTTTTACCCTAGGTTAGGGAGCTTTTCTCTTAGATTTTTGTAGCTTTTTAGATTAACTTTTTAGCTTTATTTTTGTGATTGGAGAGGAGACAAAAGTTGATTTTTGTTGGATTATTTGAAGAACTCCATTGGTTTGTGTCTCTCTCCTCTAAAAATACTATTTTTATTGCTTATCTCAATATTGTGATGAATTCTCTTGTTAATTTCATTGATTATTTTTGTGTTTGTGCTATGAATTGTGAGTAGTCTCCACGTCTTGGGGCGTGGAGATGAACCCTACGAGCCCAATTTCAGATTTGTGATGAATTAGTAGAAATTTTGCTAGAATTGCTATTAGGGTTAGATTGGGATCGATTTACTACGGATGGCTAGGTATTCATATCGATTGGGATTTGCAAGAGATTGGATCCCAATTCGATAGGAAACCCTAGAAATCCGAATTGGGTTGGAATCGAATTTCCGTAGTATCGGTTTGCAAGAGATTGGGCCGATACTAGGGTTTCCGGTTGCAATTCCGTGCCGATAACCGTTTGCAAGAGATTGGATGGGTAGGCACTATCCCAACCTAGGTCGTGGCCCGAGTTTGCACGAGAGTGGGCTCGGGGCGCGATTGAACGATGATGTTGATCCTAATGCTAGCTTGCCTATGGTAGGGTTTGCAAGAGATTGGACCCGAACCTAGGATAGCTATAGACCGGCAACAGCGCGAGAGCGTGGGCTAGGTATTACATTCAGTTGCAACTAGTTCATCCGAAATTTTATTCTAGCAATTTTGATACCAATGAACCACATTGACGAAATACGGTGAGTAGCGGGGATTCCCCATTCCCTAGACGTCCTTTATTTAATTTGATATTTCCGTACTTTGTCTGACGATTGTGACAGGATCGCCAAAGGCAAATTCTCTCTTTTCTGCTCTTAAATAGCCAGGTTGATTGGAGCAAGCACTTTCATTCGTCCTCCCTGTGTTCGATAACCCGCTCGCCGCTACACCGTGCGCTTGCGGTAAAACTACACGGTCGCACTTTTGGGTTACATTCCGGAGCGATCAACATTCTAACATCTGGGAAGATCACAGATAGTAATAGAATGATCTGTCGCAAACTTTTGCGACAAGAAGCTATGTGAAGCTCCTGAATCAAACAAAACTATAGCCGGAGATGCCGATATTAAGATAATACCTAGGTCAAGATTGGATACATCTTAGCAAGATATACTCACCAACTAAACATATGATATAAAATGGTATATGAAAATATGGTCTAGAGGTTACCTGAGATCACTTGATCAGTGGTCTCGGCTTCAGCAGCAGTCATAGTAAATGCCTGACGCCTTGGTGGATTCGGTTTGGCATTCTGAAAAGCTTGTTGCTGAGGTGGCTGGGGTTGCTTTTGCTGAGCTGATCTTGAAGCCATCACAGGTTTGGCTGGTTTGATAATGCGACGAGAGCAGTCCTTGGCAAGATGGTCAGATGCCCCACACACTATGCACATGTTCAAGAACACACGACAGTCCTTCTTGATGTGTCCAACACGGTTGTAGTAGTGGCACAACATAGTGGATTTGGTATTTACCGGAGCTGCTGGCTTCTTGAAATTGGTGGTCTGAGTCGGACAGAAGTTTTTCTTGGTAGGTTCCATCGGATGTTTGCCTGTATTAACTTGAAATCCCCTGTCAAGTCGTGCAACGGCTTCAAGATTCCGTGCAGCTTCCAAAACATTCTTAAGAGTAGTCAGCATCACTGAAGTCATCTAGGCTTGAACACGGGGGTTTAGGCCTTGACGAAACTGATAGACATAGTCTTCTAGATTTTCGACCATGTACGGACTGAAACGACTGAGCATTGTGAGCTCTGCCTTATACTCATCAACAGTCTTATTGCCTTGTTTCAAATTAGCAAAGCACCGTTTGGAGTTCTCTCTTGGCTGATGGAGGAAAATATTGGGCGTTGAACCTTTCTTGGAACATGCCCTAAGAGATAGGCTTAACCAGACGTCGTTCTTTATGATCCTACCAGCTTCAGCATTGTCTGTCAGTTGCAGTTTTTCAACTTCAACCCATCCTGCTTGAGAGAGTTGAGCAATGCTCAATTTGTCTTCAGTAGCTAGGGCACATTCTTCAAATTCTAGTGGCCCTTCCTTTCCAGAGAAAGTCTTCGGACAAAGCTCCTGGAATTGGTTAACCCCAGGCTCAGCGGGTTGTGGTGGTGCCGGTGGTCCTCGCTGGAGCATCTGGTATTGTATTTTTAACATTTCCCTTATCACTCCTATGACTGTAGATATCTCGGTGGCACCATTTGCATTGGCACCGTTTCCATTGGCGCCATTTCCGTTGCGGGTGTTTGATCTTCCTGCCATGCTGCAAAACAATAAACTTGAGTCAATTGTACTCAGTCAGCTTAGGATCGTAAAGATGCGTATATTGCTCTGAGTATTTGCATGACCTGCATGGGCCACTACAGAAACCATTCATTCCCCACTTCCCATAATACCCGGGAGCGAGGACGCGACGAAGGTCCGTATGTGCATAAAAACGGAGGATTTTTTTTCTTCCTTGCTCGATGCACAATAAGCGTCTGTCGAAGGCAGGTTCTTGTCATGCAATCTTAGAGAAACAACACACAACATCTTTATTATCCAATAGATGAAAAGTAGCATAGGACTGGGCCTTATAGTACGGCCTACAACGACTCCACAGAAAGTAAAGTACAACACTCGAAAGTGAATCGCATACGGGCGGTAAGAAAAGCACACTGACGATAAAGGAAAGCTGATGCTGTGGTCGAGTCGAAAACTCCTACTTCTCAGTAGGTGCGGGCTCAGTAACGTACTGTGATCCCTGGTCCACGGGATCATCCTCAGTGTAGTACTCCACGTACTCCGTCGGCTCGTAGTCTAACATGTATTTCAAAGAAAACAATGAAATACATGTCAGCGCTAAGCGGCAAGTAAAAACCAACAGAAAGTAAAGGCAACAATGTAATGAACGAGCAAGAGGTAACAAATGTCGCTTGACTATCTAATAGTGTAGGCAGGCCTAATAATAAGAAGTCTAACTTAACTCCCAAACCAGCCGGGAAGTCAGGGCTTGAAGGCACAAGTCACTTCTATGACCGCAAGACAAGTCCTTTGGTTGACCAACCCCCTTCCCATTCCTTTCTAGACACTGATCCGGTAGTAATTTAAGACTGCTTATTATTATACCGCTCTGCAACGTTCGAGTAGTCTCGACTTAGTCAGTAGAACAATGGTATCAAGTCAGCAATAATGGCATAGAAAATAAGCTAGTGCATCAGCCTTAGCCCGAGTGCACGATATGCAACCATAAGTGCACCCATCCCACGGAGCAACCCGTGGAATATCTACCTACCATCCCCTGCAGGGTGATGGTACAGCTTACCAAATAAGGGTGGATCCGGTCACTCCCGCACACTTCGTAGCTCAAGACTACTCCGAATCCCGTGTATTACGTTCATACTAGTATTCGTATCAATATGGCCTCATGGGCCCATCACATCATCAACAGAGTATACGAACAATTCTTTTAATGCGGAAGAAGTAAACTGCACTTGACCCAGGGTAGATGGTGGTTGATACTTGTGAGAACAGTACAACAAACACAAATACGGTAGATACTTGCCTGTGGTCGTGCCCGCTTGTATTCTAGTTCCTTGGGCGGGTCTCGTGCCGTCTCCGGGAGTCGGTGTCTTTCCGGGACGTCTACCTACAAACACCACACGCACGCACCAATATTTTATTCATTAATAATCGAAGTTACAAAATCTATAATACGTGCATGTATGCATGTATACGTTGACGTGTGTTTATATTCTATATATTCACGCACGTCTTCTTTGTGATTTTTCGTTGTTTTCCATCGTTTCATATCCGTTCTTTCATTTTTTTTTGTATCTTTTCACTTTCTCCGTGTTCTTGTGCAAATGCAGGAGTTTCCAGTGTTGGGGACATTCAAAGCAGATATCATGAGTCCCCGGAGCAACGGGAGGAGTCACGCGCGATCTAGAGGGCCAAACGACGAAGAAATCCATATTTCAGCCCTCAACCGATCGGGTGGACAGATCCACCCGATCGGTTGATGCACGCGTATCCGACCCGGACAGGAGCTGAAGAGAAGAGCAGCTCACCCGATCGGTTTAGTGATCGGGTGAGATCGACAGAGCTATCTGCTTATTTGAAGCTGAATTCTAACCGATCGGGTGACATCTTACCCGATGGGTTCATCTGAAGCTGGAAATCAATAAAAGACGACCCGGTCATGCCACCCGCTCACCTCAGTGCCCGGTTGAAGCTTCTGAATCCTGATGGCCAATGCGACAAGAAGCTCACCCGATCGGTTGATGTTTCAACCGATCGGGTGGCCTTTTCTTCCCCTTTCGCACGCCGTTGATGCATTCATTGAAGATCTGCCATCATTACAGAGGGATTTTGGGTGATCTCTTATTTTTCTAACGTCGGCATCGTCGTTAGCTTTCCAACGATAGGTCGCATGCCCAAATCAGATTTTTATACATTCTTCTGGAATTTTCTGAGCGCAGCTGTGTGCTGAAATGGGCTGCTGTCTGGATTTTCAGATCAACCGATCCGTTGGTGTCTGGGTGGCCGTCCGGGTGAGCCAGATTTCAGCTGTTTAGTCTTTGTTTCAGTCCACCCGATCGGGTGGGCCTGGTTTGACAGTTTTATTTGGTTTTCTGGACCCGAACCGGTGGGGTTTGTGAGGGGTTATTTATATGAGTTTGGGGCACGACTTGGTGATCTTCTTCTCACATTTTTTAGTAGTTTTCCTCCCCTTTCTTGGGAGTTTTAGGTTAGATTAGATTAGGTTTTCTCTTGCAATAAATCTTGTAAAAGATTGAAGATTCAAACGCGAGATAAGTATTTCTTTCTCTTGTTTTCCATTGTTTTGTATTGTGTTTATTTTGGTTGATGGTGAAAGTTTGTATGTCGTTTCTATTGCTTGTTTTTATGTTCTTCACCATTGAGTAGTATTGATGAATCCTAATACGGGTTAGAGTAGTATTGATGCTTGGGTTGTTTCATTTGGCTTGGTTGCATGGCATGTGTTCGATGGAATGTGTCAATGGGGATTTCTAGCAATCTGAGTCCAATTCGTATGGAAACACACTAGTTGTGTTGGGGATTGAGGTCCGATGTCTTGTCCAGTCAAGATCTGCTTTGATGTATTGCTAGAAATCACATTCGACCTATTTGGCCATTAGGGTTACGCGGGGGCGTTTCATTGTCATTGGCGGGAGAAAGACCGCCTCTGACCGTCAGGCCAAGGGGGAATAAACTTGGCGGTTGACTCCCTAGCCACAGCTCACACCCCTAGCGTAGACATTGAGTCCTCGCACGTGGGAACTGCTTGAACGAAGTGTTGGGAGTTAGCATTGTGGCCTTAATGCTCTCGGTTGCGGTCGGTGTTAATGGACATAGGAATGCCCACCGTCCGAAACCGGGTAGACCTAGCGTACTGGGCATCGACCGGAATATCGGGCCCATGGACGCTAGGTACCACCTTTTGGGACAATGTCTCACCCTGGGTCAAGTCAAATGCCAAGTGTCATGAGTGCTCTAGCCCGTGTTAGCGTGGATTCATTTCTTGTCCTTTTATTTCTTTCTTTTATTTCTACACTTCCACCCACATTATCCGCGTAGCTAGCACACAACCTAGGCGAGGCTAGTAGCCATTCAAGCCATCCACCTCCCAGAGTTCGATAAACCCGCACCCTACACTAACCGTGCACTTGCGGTAAAACGACACCGCGCCCAAACCGTAAAAGGGACGCCGGTCAAGTTTTTGGCGCCGTTGCCGGGGAGGCGTTCGGTTTGATATTAGCTTAGCTTGGGTTCGTTAGACTACGCAAAACAAAACAAAACAAATACAATAACTAAGAAATTTTTCCCCCACCATTATATTATTTTTTTGTTATTTTCTTGTACTATTGATGCTCCTCTCTAGTTTTCTTATTTTTGTTGTCCAGGTATCTTTGGTGTAACCATGTGGAGATCAAATTACGATGCTCAGATGGGAGGATACGATCCTTATTCAGTTGTGGTTTGTGAGACTTGTGGGATGGTTGGGCACATGTATTTTGATTGCCCATTTACGCTTGAGAGCCTCCCCGTACACCATGGCCAAACATTTTCCTACAACCTTAGCCCAAACACCTCCCATCCATTTCCTCAACCTTATATCCCTCCACTGACGCAAGAAGAATTAAGCCTCGTGTCTCTCCTTGAAAGTGCCATGTTTAACCAATGCCAAATATTACAAAGCTTTATGGTACCAATCACCGAGCCTACACCAAGGAGAGGGGATGAAGGAGAGGATATACCCACTTCCATGGTTGAGACCACCAGCTCATCGGCCACCATAGACACATCTAATGTCGATACCCCATTTTTCCAACACTACCACTTGGATGACGAAGCATTTTTTGATGATGATAGTGAGGATGGGGTGATTTCTATAGGATCTGTGGGAGAGACTTCTCGTCTTGATTTGGATACCTCACATGAGTCCTATAAGAGCACCGAGGATTTTACAGAGATTATGCATACCGACGAGGAGGATGTGCGTGAGGATGAGGACACCACGAACACATACGAGGGGACCGCTCTACATCCACCTCCACAGCCATCTCTGTCGCAGCTTCTTCCTTGGTCTGTGATCAACCACGAGGATGTCATTCAGGACATTGGGCAGATGGTGGAATATGAGCATATCGTCGAGGAGAATGTGCATGAGTGCTTGGATACGATGGTCCACTCCATGGAGCCCGAGTCACATCTACCTTTACCGTCGCTCTCCACTTCTTCTGCGGCTGAGCACTACTTGAGCATATTGCCCCTATTCAGGGAGATTTTCATACTCACTCTCACTCCACTTTTGAGTCTCGCTTTTCACTTCATATTTCTTTAGACTCATATATATTTGACACACCATATCTCTCGCAGGACACAGTATCTACTTCCCTTGAGGTATGCTGCGGTGTGTCACCACCTGGAGAGACACTTCTCATGGAGAGCGAGGATTTGGTCGTCGCTAGTACAGAGGATAGAGACCCATTCTCAGGGAGTATTCGTCACACTTTTATTATTTTTCCATCTTATGTTGACAATTATCTCTGGGATACATTTATTTTGGGAAATAATTTCTTGCCATGGACTAATGCACCTCGTCCTTTGCAGGTCACAGGTGGACACCTACGAGGGATGCTTGGAGGTGCATTGCTCGGGTCCATTGGCACACGTGGCACATCACTTCTAGCGGAGCCACAAAAGGAGCAGTTAGAGCAGCTACCTGCCCCACTCTAGATCTTGGATCCGCATATGCTCAGGTGTATCCTAATCCAGTAGTGTAAAAATTTACCGCTTTCTAGTTTAGATTTGAATAATCTCGTCTCCTCTCATTAGCGAGGGGAGCGTATCTAGGGTTTGCTTTTGCATCATAATAACCCTTCATGTCGTGCCCTTCTATCATTTCACCCCCATCCTCTACCGAGGAGGACGAGGACTCGTCCTCTCCTGCATTTTGATTTCTTTCTTTTTCTTTTCCGATCTTCCCCCAGCATTTTTCTGCATCACATTGATCATATCATTTCGCTAGCATTGCCATGTTCAGCTTGGGGGAAATCGACTTTTGTGCATACTGTCGTGTGACGTCTTTGTCGTGTGTTTGTTTTTATGTGATGTTTATTTGTGTGTTTCTTTTTCTTTATTTTCAGTTTCGTATGTGTGTTTTTCTTGTTTTTCATTTCTTTTCGTGTCGGTGCGTATTCCAACCCATTTTCTTTGCCCTCCGGTATTCACTTTTATTGCATTGGCGGCAATGCAAGTTTCAGCTTGGGGGAGTCGCACTTCGTGCGTCATTTGCGTCTTTTTCTTCGTTTTTTGTGTTGTTTTCATCGTGTTTTATCTTTTATTTTCTTTTTTTATCTCTTTCTCCTAGAGATGACCCCATATGATGAATTGCCACAAAAATCACACACACACACACCTAGCATGGCTTCGATAATCACATTCACTAACCCTAGGAAGCCGAGTCCTCTTGCATTTCACGCATCGTGGGTCCACTTAGCTTTTTGTGAGTTGTGTATCGTGACTAGCTAGTGGTGTACTTCTACTTTGTGATTTTGATTTATATACCTATCCTTGGTTGACCCCTAGATTATCATGCTTCGATTTGAATATGCGGTTTTTACTTCTACTGTCTGCTTCTATATGCATGATATATATGTATCGTATGCTTCAATTCGCATGTGTCGGGATTCCACAATTAAGGACTATGATAACCCATTTAGCCTATGCTCTGATTTGCGAGAAATATTTCCTTTGCCCAAGTGTTTAGAATCCGATTTCTTTTTTATTTTACTTGGTACAAATCCCTTCGTCGTGTACCGTTCTCCCACTTGGGAGAGTACACATGTATATATCCCAAAATCCAAAAATCCAAAAAGAGAGAAAAGAAAAACCCAAAAAGAAAAGAAAAGAGAAAAGAAAGAATATATATATATATATATATATGTATAGCCAAAAATCCAAAAAAATACATATATCCAAAACCTAAAAAAATTCCAGTGTGAATATTTTCCTACCTACCGAGAATAAAGGGAAGGCGAGAATTTGCACCGAGTGCTTTACTCCACATCTTCTCAACCTCCATCGTTTTCGAAAACACCTGGCTTATGAACTTTTTAGCTATTATCTAGGCTGTAGTGCGGTGATTTCCTTGTCCCTAGCCGTGGAGTCCCCAATGCATGATATGTTTCCATTCTTACACTCTTCCCATGCATGCTTGAGCTTTTATTCGCCACAATTTCAAATTGAATCGATATTTGGGCCAATTCTTTGGGTATGTGTATATGGAGCCCTATTGCACGATGTAGATAGTAACACCGTCTGCTAGCACATGACCACCCTCACTCACGCTTCACCGCATGGGCCCACGACACTTGTATGAACTCATATTCCTTGGTTTAGTGTTGTGTTTTGTCACATGCTTGCATAGTGTGGCGCGTTTGGTTTTGTTGGCTCTGATAGGCGATCTAGGATTTTGCTTTCTCTTTCCGTCTCTTTCTCTTTATTTTACCCTCTGAGCTCATACTCTCACTCGTCTTCCTCGAGGACAAGGAAGGGTTCAGCTTGGGGGATTTTGACGTGTGTTTATATTCTATATATTCATGCACGTCTTCTTTGTGATTTTCCGTTGTTTTCCATCTTTTCATATCCGTTCTTTCGTGTTTTTTGTATATTTTCACTTTCTCCGTGTTTTTGTGCAAATGCAGGAGTTTCCAGCGTTGGGGACATTCAAAGCAGATATCATGAGTCCCCGGAGCAACGGGAGGAGTCACACGCGATCCAGAGGACCAAACGACGAAGAAATCCATATTTCAGCCCTCAACCGATCGGGTGAATAGAGCCACCCGATCGGTTGATGCACGCGTATCCGACCCGGACAGGAGCTGAAAAGAAGAGCAGCTCACCCGATCGGTTCAGTGATCGTGTGAGATCGACAGAGCTCTATATCTATTTGAAGCTGAATTCCAACCGATCGGGAGACATCTCACCCGATCGGTTCATCTGAAGCTGGAAATCAACAAAAGACGACCCGGTCACGCCAGGCGCTCACCTCAGCGCCCGGTTGAAGCTTCTGAAGCCCGATGGCCAATGCGACAAGCAGCTCACCCGATCGGTTGATGTTTCAATCGATCGGGTGGCCTTTTCTCCCCCTTTCGCATGCTGCTGATGCATTCATTGATATGCTATCATTCCAAAGGGATTTTAGGTGATCTCTTATTTTTCTAGCGTCGGCATCGTCGTTAGCTTTCCAACGATAGGTCGCATGCCCAAATCCGATTTTTCTATATTTTTCTGGAATTTTCTGAGCGCAGCTTTGTGCTGAAATGGGCTGCTGTCTGGATTTTCAGATCAACCGATCGGTTGGTGTCCGGGTGGCCGTCCGGGTGAGCCAGATTTCAGCTGTTTAGTCTCTGTTTCAGTCCACCCGATCGGGTGAACTTCCACCGGATCGGGTGGGCCTGTTTTGACAGTTTTATTGGGTTTTCTGGATCCGAACCGGTGGGGTTTGTGAGGGGTTATTTATATGAGTTTGGGGCACGATTTGGGGATCTTCTTCTCACATTTTTTCAGTAGTTTTCCTCCTCTTTCTTGGTAGTTTTAGGTTAGGTTAGATTAGATTAGGTTTTTTATTGCAATAAATCTTGTAAAGTACTGAAGATTCAAAAGCGAGATAAGTATTTCTTTCTCTTGTTTTCCATTATTTTGTATTGTGTTTATTTTTCTTGATGGTGAACGTTTGTATGTCGTTTCTGTTGCTTGTTTTTATGTTCTTCACCATTGAGTAGTATTGATAAACCCTAATACGGGTTAGAGTAGGATTGATGCTTGAGTTGTTTCATTTGGCTTGGTTGCATGGCATGTGTTCGATGGAATGTGTCAATGGGGATTTCTAGCAATCTGAGTCCAATTCGTATGGCAACACACTAGTTGTGTTGGGGATTGGGGTCCGGTGTCTTGTCCAGTCAAGATCCGCTTTGATGTATTGCTAGAAATCACATTCGATCTATTTGGCCATTAGGGTTATGCGGGGGCATTTCATTGTCATTGGCGGGAGAAAGACCGCCTCTGACCGTCGGGCCAAGGGGGAATAAACTTGGCGGTTGAATCCCTAGCCACAGCTCACACCCCTAGCATAGATATTGAGTCCTCGCGCATGGGAACGGCTTTGACGAAGTGTTGGGAGTTATCATTGTGGCCTTAATGCTCTCGGTTGCGGTCGGTGTTAATGGACATGGAAATGCCCACCGTCCAAAACCGGGTAGACCTAGCGTATTGGGCATCGACCGGAATATCGGGCCAATGGACGCTAGGTACCACCTTTTGAGGCAATGTCTCACCCTGGGTCAAGTCAAATGCCAAGTGTCATGAGTGCTCTAGCCCGTGTTAGCGGGGATTCATTTCTTGTCCTTTTATTTCTTTCTTTTATTTCTACACTTCCACCCACATTATCCGCGTAGCTAGCACACAACCTAGGCGAGGCTAGTAGCCATTCAAGCCATCCACCTCCCTGAGTTCGATAAACCCGCACCCTACACTAACCGTGCACTTGTGGTAAAACGACACCGCTCCCAAACCGTAAAGGGGCGCCGGTCATACGTATACACATATTGAAAAAGCAATTCTTATCTTTCTAACTCTAACTCTAAAAATTTAATCAGAATCTCCCCCCTTATTCTTTCTCTCCACACAACTATTCATTCCCTTCACAAAATTTCCCTTTACAAAATTTTCCCCCCTTCACAAATGTTTCCTTTCAAAATCCCCTTCTTAAAAAAAATCCTTCCTTCCAAATATTACTTCCCAAAGCTCCCCTTCAAAATTACTGTCCTTTTTTTTCATCTTTCATTTTTTTCTACATCTTCTTCTTCTTTGTTTTACAGGTGGGTCAATAGAGGAGCCAAGGGGAGATCCAAGGGGAAAGCAAGGAGGGGAGGTTGGGGTGTGGTGGCCGGCCGGCGCCGGCCGAAAAAACTGTCCCCTCTTTATTTTCTTTATTTTGATTGATTCTTGTTGTAGAATCAATGGGAAGAGGGAGAGAGAGTTGTAGGGGAGATCAAGGGGAGGAGGAGGCCATGGGATTGCCATCGGAGGGGGTCGCCATCGTCGGAAGTGGCCATGGTGGGTTCTCTTGCTTGATGTTGATTTTTTTTGGGGGGGGGGGGGGAGAGAGAGAGAGAGAGAGAGAGAGAGAGAGAGAGAGAGAGAGAGAGAGAGAGAGAGAGAGAGAGAGAGAGAGAGAGAGAGAGTTTTGATGAAGGAGAATGGAGGAGGGAGAGGTTCACCGGAGATGGCCAGAATATTGGCTGGAGCTTCGCCGGAGTATGGGAGAGTTGCTGGGAGGAGAAGATGGTTAAGGGGGGATTTATATGTATTTAGATTCATGAACCACTATTATGCATTAATTAGAGTAATTAAGAATCTTTGAATAAAATTAGGAAATTATTTAAACGTGATGAGTATTTTAGGTGGGGCTGCCGACAGATTAAGGTAAAATTAGTTAGGATAGGTAATTACATAATTAGCCGAGGTAATTAGTAACATTAGTAAAAACAAAATTACGATTTTGCCCCTGGTATTAAACGTATTCGAAAAATTACAAAAACATAGCCACCGGATCATATCGTCGCGAGGATCGCGAATACGAAGTCTGTTTCAGGGTTTGAGCTACGGAGATACGAGTTTGGGGCCAAAACGTTTAGGAAGCGTGTTTGCAGGTTCTCTATTGATTTGACTTCAGAAAATTACGAAATTAATGTGGGAAGCCCTAAATGATCATAGGATGATACCATAGAAGTTTGAAAACGTTTTGATGATATTTGTATAGAAAATTAATTCATTAAGCAAAAATAGTAATGAGTGAAAATGAATTTTTATTCAATTATTTAGATGTATTTGATGAAACCCGAACTTACTAAAATACTCCATAACTAGTTTGATACTTCAAAATATTTTTATAAGAAAATTTTGAAATCATAAAACTCCTGACGAACCATTATAAAATAGCTTAATAGGTTAACAACGTAAATTGTTGTGTTGATGAAAACAGACCGTTACACCTGCTGTAATGGCTCCAGACGCCTAATGCATTTGATGCATCAAGCTTTGGTCAAGTCTGCCAGGCGCCTGGTGTAATAGCTCCAGGTGCATAATGCATCTAATGCTTCAAGCTTTTGTCGAGTCTGCCAGGTGCCTGGTGTAGTCGTCACAATCGTTTGGTGTATCTGTTATATCAGTCGTTAAGCTAGTCTGCCAGCCGCATAGTGTTTTGGTCTGCCATCGTAAGTATTTTCAACTCTCTAGAATTGAGTGCCGACTGCATCAGGCGGCTAGATGGGGACCAACATCTGGAGTTGAAGTGTCAGATGAATGTATTATGTGTACGCTGACTGTGAGTAGACATCTCCAACTTTTTAACCTGAGATTAAGACATCACAAAATCTCATTAAAATTCCTTAAAATTCCATAAAATGTATTGAACTCTAAAATGTAAAGAATGTTCAGAAAATATACAATCTAGAGCTCAATTAAGCATGAAAACACATAGAAATGCCACAAAAGCAACGGTAAAATATGCAATAATACACTCTAATCATACCCTCCAACAAGCGATTTGCTAGTCTCTAGCAAAGTAAGCGAACAAATTTAGATATACATAAAACACATCATATTCCATTCAATCATCATAATATGGGTCAAGAACATCATTTCTTAATAATGTCCAACAATTTTCATGGGTTTTCATGAAATAATACAATATTCATGATGTTATCTCAATTCACACATATTTAGCACAATACATACATATGCCATGCACTTGTCTAAGTATCAAGCAATCAATTATCCTTGGTTACTAAATCGTCTAAGAATCGGTAAACACAACACTATACTTACCACAAGCTTATGATTTCAAACCTTCTTACCACATGCTCAAATCTTATTCTCAATTCTTTTTCTAGTTTTGGGCTTAAATAAATTCATTTAAAACCATGGTCTTCCACTCCATGAAGATCTCAAATGTCTGGTCCTTTGTCTTGATCAAGTACATCAAGTACATCAATAATAAAATCTGACAAGATGACAGCAAGAAAGTCCACAATATTTTATAACCCACCAAACAGAAGTAGCTTGACTATTTGCATCATGTGGATCAAAGAAATCTGTAGTAGTTTTCTGATATGCACAGACACCATCGGATACTGACTTGGAAGAATCTGATTCATCAAGATGACAATCTCAGTTAACACTACAGAAGAAGATGGGGAACCAGGCTCAGTGGTCGACAGTAATAGTGTCCTCATCGATAAATCTAATAGTCTCCAGCTGCCCTCTAAAATAATCCAAGTGCACATCTCCAATGATCAATCCAGAACAATAAAACTAAGACACATTAAGAGGCTCCCATGTATCTTTCATACAACAAAATATTGCAACTAAATCCTACACAACAAAATTAAGGGAAGAAGTCGGTACCTCACTCTTGATAGTGGCAGCCAAAAAGGAATAACATCCATTGAAGCAATCGAGCTCTGAGAGACAGAAATTGGAGACATCCATAGTGGAACCGACGTAGAAGTGGGCAAAATTTTGGGGAAAAATCAGCCGGAATGGGCGAAGAGGCCGACACAACCGGATCAACAGCGGAGCGCTGACGTGCGCTTATATTTCATATATTCACGCACGTTTTCTTTTGTGTTTCTCCGTGTTTTCCACCGTCTCTTATTCGTTTTCGTATATTTTCCCGTTTTCTTTCACTTTTCTTTGTTTATCCATGATTGCAGGAGTTCAACCACGTAGGGGACGTTTTACGATGATATCCCAAGTCCCCGGAGCAACGGGAGAAGTCACGTGTGATCCAGGGGGTCAAACATCGAAGAATTCATCTTTCAGCCCCTCACCCGGTCGGTTGATCATCTTCAACCGATCGGGTGATGCACGCGTGCACCACCTGGTCTCTACCGCAGCTCACAAAGAAGTCACCCGACCGGTTCACAGACCGGTTCTGCGGGCGGCTGTTCTCTGTTTTTTCGAGCAGAATTCCAACCGATCGGGTGACTCTCACCCGATCGGTTCATCTGTAGCTGAGGAAAAAGAGCTGAAGACACGGGCGTCGAACCGACCGGTTCACCCGACTGCTCCAAGATCCAACCGATCGCCCAAGAACTCACCCGATCGGTTCATGAGGTCGGGTGAAAACTCGCTGTTTTCTGTGATTTATCTGTAACGGATCAACCGACCGGTTGACTTGTCAACCGATCGGTTGATGCGTAAGTCTATATATAGAGCCCCTAGGGTTCCAGAAACGGGAGTTGCTTTTTTCTACTGTTTTATTTCCTTGTGACGGCTGTAATTGTTACTCTTTAGTAAGTTTTCAGATCTTTCTAAAATTTTAGTATTGTCTTTATTACTCTATTACTTCCGCTTTGCAATTGTCCGATTATGATTTCAACGGTTAAATTTCATTTAGATTGCTTTATCATGAATTTTTGTGAGTAGTTCCCAAATCTGGGATTTTGGTGGAAACCCCTTCGGGGGCTCTTCCCGATGCGTCCATAGGGTTAGGAAATCGATAGGGAGTAGGAATCTAACGGTTACGCGGGGTGTTTCATTGTCATTGACGGGAAAAAGACCGCCTTTGACCGTCGGGCCAAGGGGGAATAAACTTGGCGGTTGACTCCCTAGCCATAGCTCACACCCTTAGCGTAGACGCCGAATCCTAGCACGCGGGAGCGACAGGATGAGACGTTGGGAGATATCGTTGCGGGCTTAGTGCTCCCGGGGTCGATCAGTGTTAATGGACACGGGAGTGCCCACTGATCGAATCCGGGAAGTCCGGTGTATCATCCTGGGCACCGACCGGAATATCGGGCCCATGGGACGCCGGTACCACTTTCAGAGGCAACGTCTCACCATTAGACCCTAATCCCGATCGCTATCCATACCCGAAGGCCGTATCGGCGAGAGTCTCTCGTCGGGTTGGAAACCAAAGTCCCGGGTTTACTTTCTTTTCGTTCACACCCTTTTATTTTCTTTTGTGACAACCATCTACCGATTCGGGCTAGCTCGCCCCTCGGGGTGATTTAGGTCCTACCTGACCCAAGCACAACCTCACCTCCCTGAGTTCGATATTCACGCACCCTACACTAACCGTGAAACTTGCGGTAAACGACACCGCGCCGCCGTGACGCAAGCGGGGCGCCGGTCAAGTTTATGGCGCCGTTGCCGGGGAGGCAACGTGCTTGTTATTTTAGGATCTCTTGAACCCTCGTGTCTAGCTCACATCCCTACCCCACGATAATTTTTGCATTCTCCTTTTTCTTTTTCTTTTTGTTCTTCCTTATTTTTATTTCTTATTTTATCTGTTTCTTTCCCACTTGTCGCTTCACGGGTGTTTGTTGTTTTTCATGCGCAGGAGTTCAAGGAGTCTTGATGACTTGATTCCCCTCGATCCAGAGATTAACGCCACCCTTAGGCGCTTGGCCGCCGAGAAGCGGAGAAGGGAAGATCCCGAATCCATGGAGGAGAACACCCCACCTCGGAAGTCTCTGCTGGAATACTCGATGCCATCTATCGAGTCCACTTCCGCCATCCGTCCTCCAGCTATCACGGCCCAAAGCTTTGAGCTAAAGCCGTCATTGGTGACGTGGATCTAGCAGGATCAGTTTGCGGGTGCACCCATGGAGAGCCCGATCGAGCATCTAGACTCGTTCTTGGAGAAGTGTGACACCTTCCGGATTAACGGTGTCACGACAGAGGCTATCCGTCTGAAGCTGTTCCCCTTCTCTTTGCGAGACAAAGCCAAGCAATGGCTAAGGGGGAAGGACCCCAACACTTTCAACACCTGGGAGAAGCTCTCCAACGCTTTTCTGACAAAGTTCTTTCCTCCGGGGAAGACCATGAAGTTGAGGAGTGAGATCTCCTCCTTCTCCCAGGCCAGCCACGAGTCCTTGCATGAAGCTTGGACGAGATATAAAGAGATGCAAAGAAGATGCCCTCACCATGAGCTTCCGAAGTTGCAGATTATTAATCTGTTCTACAATGGGTTGAGGGATGACCTGAAATCTTCTATGGACGCCGCGGCTGGGGGTTCCTTCATGTCTAGAAGTGAGGAGGATGCCGGGCATATTCTGGAAAATATGGCATCCAACAATGAGCGGTGGTGTGACGAGAGAGCCACACCAAGATCCGGGGGTATACACAGAGTCGAGGACGTCGACAAACTTTCAAGCAAGTTTGACTTGCTTTCGACCCAGATCTCCGCACTAATGGTAGGAGCCGGTGGGGCCGGTACACAGCAAATTTCTGCGGTAGAGTCCGAATTCTTTGGGGAATTCGACGGTGGTGACATCTCGCCACCGTTGGATCAGGCGAGCGCACTATTTTACAACCCTACGGGAAATGCGCCGTATCCGCCAAGGACAAATTCCAACCCGGCCTACTCTCCAAACAACCGGAACCACCCGAACTTCAGTTACCGGCCACCATTTCAGCCCTCACCGCCTCAGCAGCCGCAACAACAAACTTATCAGCCGGCTAGGCCACAGCAGCAACCATTTCAGCAACAATCTTACGCCCCCAGGAATCAGCAGCCGTTCCAGCAGCAGCAGCAGTATGGCCAACAGAGGGCCGTCTCTCCGGTTGAGTCTCTCTTGACTCAATATATTACCAACCAGGAGAGGATCAACCAAAAGCTGGAAATGGGTCAGTGGACCCTCACGGACCAAGTAACCCAGCTGGGGTTACACGTGGCGAACCTTGCAAGGTCACAAAACCAATTACCGCCACAACCGGAGGTGAACCCGAGGGGAGCAACCCAAACATCGGCACTCGTGCACGAGCACGTAAATGTGTCCGCTATCGTTCTGAGAAGCGGGACACAAATTCCTACTAGAGTGCCCCCTAGCAACCCGGAAGCACCGTCGGTCGTTGAGAAACCGATCGAAAAATCAAACGACGCCGGTGCTTCGTCATCAAATCCTATGACTCCGGAGGGAGTCTCTGAAGAAGAGAAAGAGAAGAGGGGGGAAGAGAGCCCTAAAGTGTATAAACCCGTTGTGCCATTTCCACAACGGTTGGCTCAGGCAAAAATTGATGAGAAATATGGCAAGTTCTTTGTCACGACCCGCTTCCCTGAAATGGAGGCGAGACGTGAAAAGGTCCGCACGGGAGTGGAGCTGTGAAGCCCCAAACCCGATAAGCGTCCACAATACATAAGCAGGTCCCTGTAACCACAACAGAATAGCAATAATAACACAAGGCGAGACTGAAATAAAGTTCCACATCTCACAAATTGTCCAACATCAACAAAAGTCCAACATCCAGAAAAGCCACCAGGCTAAAAGAAAAGAGTCTAAAGGCCCAGAACAAGGCCAACAAAACTGCAACAACAACAAGTATGGGTGCTACGCACCGATAACAAAACAACTGACTAATAAAAGTAAAACACAATGAAGACACTAGGACTGGTCCCCAGTGTCCACGTACTCCCCGTCAAACACAAGTACGGGCTCGGCGTCAGCAAACACCTCGTCCCCAACAAGTAACTCAGGCTCGGGCTCTAACATGTGTCACCCAAAAGAGAAAAGGGGCACATGTCAGCAAGTCGAAAGACTTGTGCAAGGAAACGGGAATAATGGTAAACTAGCAACCTAGCAATTAAAACATGGTGTATGGCAAGTAAAGTACGGTGGTGACAAGTAAGGTAAAGGAGAGTACAAGTGGCAAGTATCAAGTGGTAGGGGTGACATGTAATGTCAAGTAACAAGTAAGGTACAAGGGATCACTCGACGAGTGCCCTATTGCCCGCAGGCTGTGTTCAAGTATCAAGTACAAGGGGTCACTCAACGAGTGCCCTATTGCCCGCAGGCTGTGATGAGCTCGTCTTCTGGAACACGAGCCAGAAAGTGTATTGATAAGTATGGCGTAGGGGTGCACCTAGCCGGAACAAGTAGCACTAGTATGTAGCGATGCTACGCAATCACGATGAGTATTCAAGCATGCAATGACATGAGCAGATAATTCGCATACCGTTAATTAAATTAAACGTGACAGGCGAAATGCAATGACATGAACATATTCGCGTACCGTTAATTAAATTAAACATGGCAGGCGAAATGCAATGACATGAACATATTCACGTACCGTTAATTAAATTAAACATGGCAGGTGAAATGCAATGACAGTTAAGGATGCATGGATGACATGAACAGTTAATACGCGTACCGTTAAGGAAAATTAAACGTGACATACAAGCATGATGAAAGTGACGGACCAAGCTTCGTTGTCAAGCTAGGTCAAAGGCGTCTAGACGGCTATCCTTTCACCGTCTAGTCTCTTTTACGCTAAAGCAAGGTAAATGGCCTAAGACATGGCCCAAATCAAGAGATGCAAGTTTCACTTGCCTAACACCGGGGATTTACGATCACTTCGTCACACGGATGCTATCTACGGGGGAAATCGTTGTTGTGGGGGAAACAAGCACCAAACACTTGAAATTAATTAGGGTTTCATAAAAATACTAATAGACTATGAAAACATAGAGGAATCGATTTCTTACCAAGAGGAGACGGAAGGAACACTCCGGGGAACCCTAGGATCAGATCTGGAAAAGATTGGAGAAGTTTGGGGAAACTAGGGTTTTGGGGGATTTGGGGATTTTGATGGGTTTTGATGGAGATTTGGGGAAGATGAGAGGTGGATGGAGTGAATGGTTGGATTGGATGATGATTCTAGGGCTTGGAATGGAGAAATGGAGCTTGGAGGAAGATGGGGGCTGAAGGGGGAAATTTTTAGGGTTTTGGGTCGTGTTGGAGAAGAAGAAGTCGTTTGGGAGGGGTATTTATAGGTTGGGCTGGCGGCTGCCCAGAAATTAGGGTTTTAACACTGGTTAGTCGGTCCAAGAGCAACCACTGACCGACTAGTTTGGCAACTAGTCGGTCGGTCGACCAACACAGACCGACTAAGTGCAAACAGTAACTCCTGAACGAAAATAGGATTCTAGAGTTAGTCGGTCCATGAACAATTACTGACCGACTAGTTTAGCATCTAGTCGGTCGATGAACGTTCTTAGACCGACTAAGAGTAAACAGTAGCTGATACAAAAATAAGATGATGAGTTAGTCGGTTCAAGAAGCATTGCTGACCGACTAGTTTGCAACCTAGTCGGTTAACCAACGTTCTTAGACTGACTAATGATAAACAGTAACTCCTGAGAAATTTAGAAAGCTAACTAGTCGGTCCAAGAAGGATTGCCGACCGACTAGATCGTCATCTAGTCGGTCGGTGGCCCTTCTTACACCGGCTAATGAGCACAGAAAAGTACCGATACGGAGCGCGGGGCCCCGGGATCGATTCCTAAGACTCCTAGGCTTGATCTAACAGTTAGATACGACCGTTATGAAGTCCGTCACGAGTGACATACTTCGAAATCGACAATCCTACGGAAGAAGCGAGAAAATACGACGAATTGATCGAAAATGAAATCTATGGAGACGAAAACCACACAAGAGGAGAAAATCCATCAAAACATATATTATATTATATTAAATCCAGATTCATGAAAAGCAGTCGTTACATCCTCCCAAACTTAAGAAAAATTCCGTCCTCGGAATTTCCAAACACTCACGAGTCCGGAAACAAAAGTGGGAAACGCTCTCGCATCTCATCCTCATTCTCCCAAATAGACTCTCCAGGTGAGCCGTGTCGCCACATCACCCTCACAAGATTAACAATCTTGTTTCGAAGCGATTTCTGACGCCTGTCCAGAATCTGCACTGGATGCTGGTCATACGTCATATCAGGGCGAACGGTAATCTCCGAAAAATCCACCGCATGAGACGGATCGCTAATGTATCGACGAAGCTGCGACACATGGAAAACATTGTGAACTCCTTCCAAAGATGGCGGCAAGGCCAAGCGATAAGCTACCTCGCCGACCCTCTCCAAAACGTCAAACGGTCCAATGTATCGCGGGCTCAACTTCCCACGCTTCCCGAAACGAATCACACCACGATTCGGGGAAATCTTCAAGAACACATGGTCGCCCGGCTGAAACTCCAAAGGATGACGTTTAGCATCCGCCCAATGCTTAAAACGGTCCTGAGCAATCCTCAACCTCTCCCGAATATTCCTGACGATATCCACGGCCTCCACGATCATCTCAGGTCCCAACAACTCCCGATCTCCAACGTCATCCCAACTCAATGGCGATCGACATTTCCTCCCATAAAGAGCGGCGAAAGGCGCCATGCCAATACTCGCCTGGAAGCTGTTGTTGTAGGAAAACTCCACCAAATGCAGATGGTCCTCCCACGAACCCTTGAAATCCAACATGCACGCCCTCAGCATGTCTTCCAAAATCTGAATCGTCCTCTCAGACTGGCCATCCGTCTGCGGATGATACGCCGTGCTGAAACTCAGACGCGTACCCAAACTCTTCTGCAAACTCTGCCAGAACTGAGATGTGAACCTCGTGTCTCTGTCAGACACGATACTCACGGGGACTCCATGAAGTCGCACAACCTCCTGCACGATTCACGTTACATCACTATCTAAACTAGGAAAAGGAAATAAAACGGAGAGTAAAAGAATTTTACCTCCATATATCTCCTCGCTAGCGTCTCAGTGGACTGTCCCACTCGGAACGGAATAAAGTGCGCAGATTTGGTCAATCGTACTATGATCACCCAAATCGTGTCATTCTGCTTCGGACTCCGAGGTAGTCCAGTCACGAAATCCATAGTGATGTGTTGCCACTTCCACTCCGGAATCGGAAGCGGTTGCAGCAACCCGGCCGCACGCTGATGCTCCGCCTTCACTTGCTGGCAAACCAAGCACTTGGCTACACTCCGAGCCACGCTCCTCTTCATGCCATGCCACCAATAATTCAGACGAAGATCCTGGTACATCTTGGTGCCACCAGGATGCACAGAATACGGCGAACTGTGTGCCTCCATCATCAACTCCTCTCTGATATCCCCAGCTGGCACACACAACCTGGCTCCAAACCTCAGCGAGCCATCCTCATGAATCAAAAAGTCAGTCCGCAGACCGGCTTCCACCATCTTCCGAATCCGCACCAGCTTCGGATCCTCAGCCTGGCCAGCCTTAATCCGATCCAAGATCGTCGACCGTACCTGCATGTATATCAACGACGAAGCCTCCCCAGGAAGAACAATCTCCACGCCAGACTCGCAAAAAGCCTGCTGCAATCTCCACTGCGAGGTCAAAATCATCACCGCTGGAAACCTACTCAGCGCATCAGGAACCACATTCACCTTGCCAGGGTGAAGCTGCAAGTCAATATCATAATCCGCCATAAGCTCCAACCATCGACGCTGTCGCATGTTGAGCTCCTTCTGAGTGAAAATATACTTCAAGCTTTTGTGATCGGTGAAAATCTTCACTTTCTCACTCAGCAGGAAGTGCCTCCAAATCTTAAGAGCAAACACGACGGCAGTCAACTCCAAATCATGCGTCGGGTAATTCTTCTCATGAACCTTAAGCTGACGAGACACATACGCCACAACATGCCCGTGCTGATGCAACACGCAACCGAGACCCTTGCCAGAAGCATCGCAAAAGATCTGAAATCCACCGCTGCGATCAGGCACAACAAGAATAGGGGCAGTCGTCAACCTTTCCTTCAGAACACCAAAAGCACCCTCACAATCACCCGACCAAACAAAAGCAACATCCTTCCGCATCAACCTGGTCATCGGCTCAGCAATACGAGAAAATTCCTTGATGAATCGCCGATAATAACCAGCAAGTCCAAGAAAACTCCGAATCTCAGACGCAGACGACGGAACATGCCACTCCATGATGGCCCGAATCTTCTCGGGATCCACTGAAATACCATCTCCAGTCACCACATGCCCGAGAAAAGCAACTCGATCCAGCCAAAACTCGCACTTCGAAAACTTAGCATACAACCGATGCTTCCTCAAAATCTCCAACACCGTCCTTAAGTGCGAGGCATGCTCTTCCTCCGACTTCGAATAGATCAGAATGTCGTCAATAAAGATAACGACAAACTTATCCAAAAAGTCGTAGAAAATCAGGTTCATCAGATTCATGAAAACTGCGGGCGCGTTAGTTACGCCAAAAGGCATAACCACAAACTCATAGTGTCCATACTTCGTCCTGAACGCTGTCTTCGGAACATCTCCCTTCTTTACCTTCAACTGATGATAACCACTCCTCAGATCCAATTTTGAAAACACCCTCGAACCTCCAAGCTGATCAAAAATATCATCGATGCGAGGCAACGAGTATTTATTCTTAATAGTCACCGCATTCAACTCCCGATAGTCCACGCACATGCGACGCGAACCATCCTTCTTCTTAACCAACAACACCGGTGCTCCCCACGGAGACACACTAGGATTAATATAACCCTTCAGCAATAGCTCATCCAACTGCTTCCGCAACTCCTCCAATTCTGCAGGTGCCATACGATACGGCGCCTTCGAAATCGGCTGCGCGCCTGGAACAAGATCGATGGAAAATTCCAAAGCTCGATCAGGCGGCAAACCAGACATCTCCTTGGGGAAGACGTCGCCAAAATCACGCACCACAGCTGGCCACTCCAGCTCCATCTGTATAGCCACGGCCTCCACCGGCCTGGCCCGAAATCTGACAGGACCAATCGAACTGCTACCATGACTGAACTCAAACACTGGATGTCCGGGGATCTCGAACACCACCTTCTTCCTCCTGCAGTCGATCGTAGCATAGAAGCTCGCAAGCCAATCCATCCCAAGAACTGCATCATAGTTGATGATGTCGTGGACAATGAAATCAGCACAAAGCTCACGTCCACAAACCACCAACGGGCAAGAATTGCACCCACGATGCACCGAGACTACACCGTTCCATGTGACGATATTCCAACTCTTAGGAAGAGAGGACGTCGACAAGGAATGCTTCTCCACGAAGCTCCAGGCCAAAATGCACATCGATGCACCAGAGTCAAAGAGGACTCGTGCAGGGAACATGCAAACCAAAACCACACCTAACAAGCAATTAACAATCAAATCCTAGTCTAGCAAACAATCATGAGCAAGCAACCAATATAATCAAAATCAAACTAACTAAGGAAGATAAATAGCTAGAATGAGCGTTACCTGCAATAACTTCATCCACGGCCATGCTCTCCTCCTCAGTTATCAGAAAGGCCTGCCCTCTCAGTGGAACAGCCTGCCGAAAGGCCTGTCTCTGTGGAACAAGGGGCGCTCCACGTCCAACGGGCACAGGAGCTCGCTGCTGCAACGGCTGTGCTGCAATAGGAGCCCGCCAAGGCTGTCGCGACTTCGGACACTCCCGGATGGTGTGGGCAGGATCTCCGCAGACAATGCACTGTCCTAGAAACCTCCTACACTGATCCCTGAGGTGTCCAGTCTTGCCACAGAAATGGCAAGTCTTCAGAATAGGCCCTCCTGGCCTCTTGAACTGCACCGGATGACTAGGCTTGAAACCAGGCCTAACCACCGCCCTGGCATGCTCCATAGGCCTCTTCCCAGCTCCGGAAACATGTCCCTTCCTCTGATTCAAATTCAACTCTTGCCGCCTCGCAGCAATCAGAACCTTCTGATATGTCTCCAAGTCAGAAGAGGTCACAAAGCTCTGAAGCTCCAAGGCAAGTCCCTGGAGAAATCGCTGAGCTTTCTCGTCGGCATCCTGCACCATCTTAGGTGCAAACCGACTGAGCCTCGTGAACTCCTGGTGGTACTGATCCACCGACAAGCTCCCCTGCTTCAGATCTATAAAGCGCTGCAGCATCACTTGCCGAGCAGCCTTCGGGAAGAACTCACCATCAAATCTGGACTTGAAGGTAGCCCAGACGATCGGCTCCACCAACATCTTCTCTTCAGCATCCCACCAATTCCTGGCGTTATCCTTCAGCTGCCTCTTAGCCAGACCAACCCATCCAGCCGAGTTAATCTTCGCCATCGCCAGGTTATCCTCAATGTTCCTTATCCACTCGTCGGCAGCCAGAGGACCCTCAGAACCATCAAAATATGCGGGACCCAGCTCCCGAAATTGCTTCGCTCCTGGCTCAGAGCGAGGGGCATCCGGAAGAGCCCGGGCAGCTCGAGCAGGTGGAGCATTCTGGACTTGCAGAAGCACGCCCTGCTGCACTTGCATCATCTGGATCATCATCCGCATCATCTCACCGCTGGTGGGTTCCCGCTCAGGCTCCTCATCATGAGGGATCGCGCCACTACCACCACCACAGGTGAATCGTCTTCCTGCCATCTAGTGACACAGAAAACGAATCAGATTAGACTCATAGCTTATGACTCGGACGTCGAACTTAATTTGTTGGACATTCAAATATTATTATCGCTATTCCAAGAATCGCAGTTACAGAAGGACCTGCATGGGCCACCACTAAAACCTGTCACGACCCGCTTCCCTGAAATGGAGGAGAGACGTGAAAAGGTCCGCACGGGAGTGGAGCTGTGAAGCCCCAAACCCGATAAGTGTCCACAATACATAAGCATGTCCCTGTAACCACAACGGAATAGCAATAATAACACAAGGCGAGACTGAAATAAAGTTCCACATCTCACAAATTGTCCAACATCAACAAAAGTCCAACATCCAGAAAAGCCACCAGGCTAAAAGAAAAGAGTCTAAAGGCCCAGAACAAGGCCAACAAAACTGCAACAACAACAAGTATGGGTGCTACGCACCGATAACAAAACAACTGACTAATAAAAGTAAAACACAATGAAGACACTAGGACTGGTCCCCAGTGTCCACGTACTCCCCGTCAAACACAAGTACGGGCTCGGCGTCAGCAAACACCTCGTCCCCAACAAGTAACTCAGGCTCGGGCTCTAACATGTGTCACCCAAAAGAGAAAAGGGGCACATGTCAGCAAGTCGAAAGACTTGTGCAAGGAAACGGGAATAATGGTAAACTAGCAACCTAGCAATTAAAACATGGTGTATGGCAAGTAAAGTACGGTGGTGACAAGTAAGGTAAAGGAGAGTACAAGTGGCAAGTATCAAGTGGTAGGGGTGACATGTAATGTCAAGTAACAAGTAAGGTACAAGGGATCACTCGACGAGTGTCCTATTGCCCGCAGGCTGTGTTCAAGTATCAAGTACAAGGGGTCACTCAACGAGTGCCCTATTGCCCGCAGGCTGTGATGAGCTCGTCTTCTGGAACACGAGCCAGAAAGTGTATTGATAAGTATGGCGTAGGGGTGCACCTAGCCGGAACAAGTAGCACTAGTATGTAGCGATGCTACGCAATCACGATGAGTATTCAAGCATGCAATGACATGAGCAGATAATTCGCATACCGTTAATTAAATTAAACGTGACAGGCGAAATGCAATGACATGAACATATTCGCGTACCGTTAATTAAATTAAACATGGCAGGCGAAATGCAATGACATGAACATATTCACGTACCGTTAATTAAATTAAACATGGCAGGTGAAATGCAATGACAGTTAAGGATGCATGGATGACATGAACAGTTAATACGCGTACCGTTAAGGAAAATTAAACGTGACATACAAGCATGATGAAAGTGACGGACCAAGCTTCGTTGTCAAGCTAGGTCAAAGGCGTCTAGACGGCTATCCTTTCACCGTCTAGTCTCTTTTACGCTAAAGCAAGGTAAATGGCCTAAGACATGGCCCAAATCAAGAGATGCAAGTTTCACTTGCCTAACACCGGGGATTTACGATCACTTCGTCACACGGATGCTATCTACGGGGGAAATCGTTGTTGTGGGGGAAACAAGCACCAAACACTTGAAATTAATTAGGGTTTCATAAAAATACTAATAGACTATGAAAACATAGAGGAATCGATTTCTTACCAAGAGGAGACGGAAGGAACACTCCGGGGAACCCTAGGATCAGATCTGGAAAAGATTGGAGAAGTTTGGGGAAACTAGGGTTTTGGGGGATTTGGGGATTTTGATGGGTTTTGATGGAGATTTGGGGAAGATGAGAGGTGGATGGAGTGAATGGTTGGATTGGATGATGATTCTAGGGCTTGGAATGGAGAAATGGAGCTTGGAGGAAGATGGGGGCTGAAGGGGGAAATTTTTAGGGTTTTGGGTCGTGTTGGAGAAGAAGAAGTCGTTTGGGAGGGGTATTTATAGGTTGGGCTGGCGGCTGCCCAGAAATTAGGGTTTTAACACTGGTTAGTCGGTCCAAGAGCAACCACTGACCGACTAGTTTGGCAACTAGTCGGTCGGTCGACCAACACAGACCGACTAAGTGCAAACAGTAACTCCTGAACGAAAATAGGATTCTAGAGTTAGTCGGTCCATGAACAATTACTGACCGACTAGTTTAGCATCTAGTCGGTCGATGAACGTTCTTAGACCGACTAAGAGTAAACAGTAGCTGATACAAAAATAAGATGATGAGTTAGTCGGTTCAAGAAGCATTGCTGACCGACTAGTTTGCAACCTAGTCGGTCAACCAACGTTCTTAGACCGACTAACGATAAACAGTAACTCCTGAGAAATTTAGAAAGCTAACTAGTCGGTCCAAGAAGGATTGCCGACCGACTGGATCGTCATCTAGTCGGTCGGTGGCCCTTCTTACACCGGCTAATGAGCACAGAAAAGTACCGATACGGAGCGCGGGGCCCCGGGATCGATTCCTAAGACTCCTAGGCTTGATCTAACAGTTAGATACGACCGTTATGAAGTCCGTCACGAGTGACATACTTCGAAATCGACAATCCTACGGAAGAAGCGAGAAAATACGACGAATCGATCGAAAATGAAATCTATGGAGACGAAAACCACACAAGAGGAGAAAATCCATCAAAACATATATTATATTATATTAAATCCAGATTCATGAAAAGCAGTCGTTACATTCTTCGCCATGGTCAAGGACCTGAGTTTGCAGATCCCCTTCCTAGAAGCAATCGAAACAATCCCCTCCTATGCAAAATTCTTGAAAGATTTGGTGACTAGAGGGTCTAGAAAAGAGAAAGTAGTGTTGACGGCGGAGTGTAGCACTTTTATCCAGAGGGCAAATCCGCTGAAACTTAAAGACCCGGGGAGCTTCGTTATTCCTTGCACGATCGGGGCAGTGAAGATTCATCGCGCACTCGTCGATCTCGGAGCGAGTGTTAGTTTGATGCCCTTGTCAATGTACAGAAGGATAGGGATGGGCGATTTGGAGCCCACCGGTATGACCCTACAACTAGCTGACCGATCGGTCAAATATCCGGTGGGAGTTGTGGATGACCTTCCCGTGAATGTGAGAGGGGTGCATGTGCCTGTGGACTTTGTAGTCATGGACATGCCCGAAGACGCACACACCCCCATTATCCTGGGACGACCTTTCATGGCCACTGCTGGCGTTCTAATAGATGTGAAGAACGGAAAACTATCTTTGAACGTCAGCGGAGAGAAAGTTGAGTTTGATCTGGGACTATCCATGAAGCACCCCGATCCCCCTGATGATCCTGGATGCAATTTGCTTGAGATAGAAGAAGAAAAAGCTGTAGAGGAGAGCTCCTGGGAGATTCTCCTGAGAAACCCCCCCGATGACTTGGGGGATTCAGAAGATGGAGACGGCCCCGAAGACAGAGAAGCTGCTGGAAAACCGAGTGCAGCAAGAACGACCCCTCCCGGGTTCCCCAAGACTCCTCCTGCGAGGAGAACGGGGAAAGAGCCCATGGACCTCACTAAAGACGAGGTCCGGATCCTGAGAAAGATGGCGGGAAGCGCAAACACCAAGGAAAAGCCCCCGGATCCCAAGAACAAGGGAAGGGTAGTCGAGCAAGTATTTTTCCAGCCGCTGACTACTCCAAGTTCCTTCAGCTCCAATGAAGAAGAGATGCCGAACTTTGGGCATCACCCGTACCAACCACCATGAGCATCTCTCGCGGGCGTCGAGCCAACGACGTTAAACAAGTGCGCTTCATGGGAGGCAACCCATGTTCTAAACTTTTTCTCCAATTTTTAGCGTTATTTTTTACTTTATTTTATCTATTTTTATAAATAAAATCAGCCGCGAGAACATCCGTTCGGGGACTTAAACAATTTTATTGGTTTTTGCAGGAAACAAGCCCCAACCGATCGGTTGATAACTCACACGATCGGTTGGGATGTATCAGATACATGCCGAGATCTGTCCCCATATGACCCGATCGGTTGAGTAATGAAGAGACCGGGTGGCGGACCGGGTGAGCTGAGGAGAACTCTCGGGAAATTTTGAGGAATATCAACCGATCGGTTGAGTTCGAGGGCGATCAGTTGACGCGACTGGGTGAGCAGCCCTAAGCTCTCGGGAAAATGAATGGAGCGGCCAACCGGTCGGTTGACAAGTCAACCGATCGGTTCGCCTGTAGCATTTCTTCGGCAAGTTTTCGACCTAACCGTCAACCGATCGGGTGACAAGTCACCCGGTCGGTTCGACTTAAAACCCTATATAACCCCCCCGACACCCGTTCGTTTTCACCCTCGCCCGATCGCCCGAATCTCTGTCGTTTCGTCTCCCGTCGAGCGCCTTCCTGCTTTCTTCCCCAAGATCAGCCTCGATCTTCTTCCCCAGCCATCTCCCTACCCGTCCACCATCATTTCTCTCCCTTCCCCCGCCATCTCCCTCCACACAAACCCAAGATTTCACCCATTTCCCCCCCCGCTTCAGAACTTGTTGAAGAGATCGCTGCGGCTTCACATCGTGCTCCAATCGAGTAGCATCGGGGCGTCTACGATCGACTATCTTCATCTCATTTGGGTAAACTCGCTCCTTTACTTAATTTTAATCTTACCCCAAATATTTCAATTGCTTGTTGGTCGTGTTTCGTGTTTGTGTTGAATTCGTTGAACTTTTACACACTCGCGCGCACACAAGACACCCGCACAATGCCTCCCCGCCGTGTTAAACCCACCGACGCCAGCTCTTCGAACCCTAGGCCTAACCGTCGCGCTCGTCGCGCACAGCCCCCCGCTCAGCCCACCACCTCCAACCCACCTGCCCCCGATCAAGACCAAGCCGATCGATTCATGGCCATGATCCTCCTAGCTAGGCAGGGTGGTCGGATAACCGAGGAGTCCGTCGACCGAGACCTCCCCTTCCTTCAAAGCTTCGTTCGCCACATCCGCGAAGACCCACCCGACGTCTCCGAGCTCCACATTCCACCCCCCACGACCCCTGGTCCACAGCGCAGGCCCCCGTCACCACCCCCAGAGGGTGGTGCCCCTGCTTAATTTTTCTCTCCCTCTTTTGCCCCCCCCGTATTTGTGCCCATCTGTCTTTTCGGGGCCCTGCTTTGTCTCTGTCGGAGGGAGGGGACTATTTGCGTGTTGCTTTCTGACTTCACCTCTCTTTATTTTTGACTCCCCCTTGCACATCTCTGCATTTCATTGATCATATCATTTCGCTAGCACTTTCTGGTCTAGCTTGGGGGCCGTCTATTTTGGTATGCTGTCGTGTTTTGTTTGTTTTTCTCATTTTGTGTGTGTGTGCTTGTTTTTCATTTTTTTTAGTGTCGTGTCGTGTGCCTTTTATTTTTATTTTTATTTTCGTTTTGTTTGATTTTGATTTTGATCTTTCTTTCTTTTTCATTTTTATCTATGTATTTTCCTCGTTTTCATTTCTTTTTGTGTCAGTGCGTATTCCCCCCCCATTTTCATTGCCCTCCCGTCCTCATTCATATTGCATTGAGGGCAATGCAAACTTCAGCTTGGGGGAGTCGCACTGTGTGCGTCGTTTTAGTCCTTCTTTTTCTGTTTTTTGTGTCGTTTTCATCGTGTTTTTATTTTTCTTCTTTTTTCTCTTTCTTTCCTTTTTTTAGCTCTTTCTCCTAGAGATGAATCCTATGATGAATCGCCACAAAGTCACACACACCTAGCTTTGCATGGACAATCACACTCACTAACCCTAGGATTTCGGGTCCTCTTGCATTTCACGCATCATGGGTCCACTTAGCTTTTTGTGAGTCGTGTGTCGTGACTAGCATTTGGTGTCCTTCTGCCTTGTGATTTTACTTTATATGCCTGTCCAGGAATGACCCCTAGATTACCATGCTCCGATTTGAATATGCGGTATTTCTTTCCACTATATGCATGCTATATTTATATCGTATACTTCAATTCGCATGCGTCGGGATTCCACAACTAAGGACTAGGATAACCCATTTAGCCTACGCTCTATTTAGCGAGAATAGTTTCCTTTGCCCAAGTGTTTAGATTTCGACTTCTTTTTTGTTTTACTTGGTGCAAATCCCCTCGTCGTGTACCGTTCTCCCACTTGGGAGAGTACACATGTGTATAGCCAAAAACCCAAAAATCCAAAAAAAAAAGGAGAAAAGAAAAGAAAAACCCAAAAAGAAAAGAAAAGAAAAATTGTGTATAGCCCAAAAATTCAAAAAAAATACAAATGCCCAAAACCCAAAAAAAATTTCCGTGTGAATATTTTTTCATTCTTGCCAAGAATAAAGGGAAGGCGAGAATTTGCACCGAGTGTTCTTCTCCACATCATCTCAACCCCCGTCGTTATCGAAAACACTTGGCTTAGGAACTTTTTAGCTAGTATCTAGGCTGTAGTGGTGTGATTTCCTTAACCCTAGTTGTGGAGTCCCCGATGCATGATACGCTTCTATTCCCACTCTTCTCATGCATGCTTGAACTTATATTCGCCGCTTAATTCAATTCGGATCGATATTTTGGGTCATATCTTGGATTTGTGTATATCGAGCCTCATAGCACATCGTAGAAAGCATCACCATTTGCTAGCACACGACGACGCTCACTCGCGCTTCACCGCGTGGACCCACGACACTTATTTGGACTCGCTTTCCTAGGTTTAGTGGTGTGATTTGGCGTTTGCTTGCTTGGTGTGTCGTTTCTGATTTTGGTGGCTCTGATGGACGATCTAGGGTTTAGAGTTATCTTTTTCTTTCTTCCTCTCTATTTTCCCCTTCCGAGCTCCTACTCTCACTCGTCTTCCTCGAGGACGAGGAAGAGTTCAGCTTGGGGGATTTTGACGTGCGCTTATATTTCATATATTCACGCACGTTTTCTTTTGTGTTTCTCCGTGTTTTCCGCCGTCTCTTATTCGTTTTCATATATTTTCCCGTTTTCTTTCACTTTTCTTTGTTTATCCATGATTGCAGGAGTTCGACCACGTAGGGGACGTTTTACGATGATATCCCAAGTCCCCGGAGCAACGGGAGAAGTCACGCGTGATCCAGGGGGTCAAACGTCAAAGAATTCATCTTTCAGCCCCTCACCCGGTCGGTTGATCATCTTCAACTGATCGGGTGATGCACGCGTGCACCACCCGGTCTCTACCGCAGCTCACAAAGAAGTCACCCGACCGGTTCACAGACCGGTTCTGCGGGCGGCTGTTCTCTGTTTTTTCGAGCAGAATTCCAACCGATCGGGTGACTCTCACCCGATCGGTTCATCTGTAGCTGAGGAAAAAGAGCTGAAGACACGGGCGTCGAACCGACCGGTTCACCCGACTGCTCCAAGATCCAACCGATCGCCCAAGAACTCACCCGATCGGTTCATGAGGTCGGGTGAAAACTCGCTGTTTTCTGTGATTTATCTGTAACGGATCAACCGACCGGTTGACTTGTCAACCGATCGGTTGATGCGTAAGTCTATATATAGAGCCCCTAGGGTTCCAGAAACGGGAGTTGCTGTTTTTCTACTGTTTTATTTCCTTGTGACGGCTGTAATTGTTACTCTTTAGTAAGTTTTCAGATCTTTCTAAAATTTTAGTATTGTCTTTATTACTCTATTACTTCCGCATTGCAATTGTCCGATTATGATTTCAACGGTTAAATTTCATTTAGATTGCTTTATCATGAATTTTTGTGAGTAGTTCCCAAATCTGGGATTTTGGTGGAAACCCCTTCGGGGGCTCTTCCCGATGCGTCCATAGGGTTAGGAAATCGATAGGGAGTAGGAATCTAACGGTTACGCGGGGTGTTTCATTGTCATTGGCGGGAAAAAGACCGCCTTTGACCGTCGGGCCAAGGGGGAATAAACTTGGCGGTTGACTCCCTAGCCATAGCTCACGCCCTTAGCGTAGACGCCGAATCCTAGCACGCGGGAGCGGCAGGATGAGACGTTGGGAGATATCGTTGCGGGCTTAGTGCTCCCGGGGTCGATCAGTGTTAATGGACACGGGAGTGCCCACTGATCGAATCCGGGAAGTCCGGTGTATCATCCTGGGCACCGACCGGAATATCGGGCCCATGGGACGCCGGTACCACTTTCAGAGGCAACGTCTCACCATTAGACCCTAATCCCGATCGCTATCCATACCCGAAGGCCGTATCGGCGAGAGTCTCTCGTCGGGTTGGAAACCAAAGTCCCGGGTTTACTTTCTTTTCGTTCACACCCTTTTATTTTCTTTCGTGACAACCATCTACCGATTCGGGCTAGCTCGCCCCTCGGGGTGATTTAGGTCCTACCTGACCCAAGCACAACCTCGCATCCCTGAGTTCGATATTCCCGCACCCTACACTAACCGTGAAACTTGCGGTAAACGACACCGCGCCGCCGCGACGCAAGCGGGGCGCCGGTCAAGTGCCATACTGGAGGAGAGACGGGAGAAGATCCGACGGCACCAGCATACATATGCATGTTGTCTTGATATTGTAACATACTCCATGACTAGAACTGTCTGCTCTACCAATTCTCTGATAATTCTGAAGGAAGAGTCACTAGAATTTGTAGCAGGTTGCTCACATTGATTGTTGAGAGGAGATGTTAGTTCTTGTGTCATAAGATCTGCATCACCATCATTTTGTGTCGTATCCAATGTTATAACATCAGTCGCAACATGAGGTGTTTTGTCTGAAGCTGCAGTGTTCAGATCGTCATTCATACAAGTTCTAGAGTCTTGTAGCAGATAGCAGTTGTCAGCAGACCTCTTGTCCATCAAAATACACCCTTCATCAGCATTAAGCATAAAGAATTTCTCGTGAATAAATCTCACACGAAAGCCTTGATCACACAATTGACAGATGCTAATAAGATTGGCTTTGAGATCTTCAGTATGCAACATATTCTTAAGCTTAGGAAGTCCAATAGTATTCAGATTGCCTTTACCAAGAACCTTGCTCATTTGACCATCACCAAATGTCACACGACCCCCTGCATTGACTTTGTAGTCTTCAAGAAACTCCTTGTTGCCTGTTATGTGCCGTGAACATCCACGGTCAAAATACCACATGTTGTCTGAAGATGCTCTTAAGGATATATGAGCCACCATGCTATATAACTTAGTCTTCCTGACCCATTGCCTTTTTACTCTCATGCTGAGAGAAATTGTCTTTTCACTCTTCTTTTGAGAGAACGTACTATTCTTCCCTCTATGAAGTAACACATACGACTATAGCAGTTCTTCTCAGAATGACCAATAATTCTGCAGTATTCACACACTGTACTTACACTTTTGGCAGTTTTAATTAACTTCTTCTTGCCATCATTACCCTTGTGCTGGCCGATTTTCTCAATTTCATTTATGATTTGTACCCTTTTTGTAGTAGAACTGTTAAAATTAAATCCTCTATGATAACCCACTCTACTGCGATCTCCTGCAGTTTTGCCCATGTTCAGAATGTCTTCCAATTTTGCTTTACATGAGGTCCACTTGTTTAATATTGTTTCAGCTTTCTCTACCCTGAGAAGGATATTACTGAAGTAGCTTTCTAGCTCTCTAAGGTTTTTCTCAACTTTATACATTTGCTCTTGCCTTCCTCCTTTTCTTTCTTCAATCTTTCATTTTCTCATGTCAACACTTTACTAATACTACAAATCTGCATCCATTTTTCAAATCATCTGGTATGCAATCCGGATATCATCTTCACTTTCTCATCGCTGTCAACTTTAGAATCTGATTCAGCTGTAGATGTCATGGATGATGTTGTAACACAGGATCTAACATTGTCTAATTTGTTGACAAATGTCATGACTGAAGTTGCAACATTAGAGCTGACATGACTGCTAGTGTTGTAATCAGATTACTTCTTCAGAGAGTCCACAAAGTCAACACAATTACTAGTGATTTCTTCATCTTCAGCACTGCCCTCTGACTCATCTTCAGTACTGCCCTCTGACTCATCTTCACTCCAGGTACTCGTCAAAGACTTCTTTTTTTGTTTCTTGAGAGTGTTTGCACATTCAGCCTGAATATGCCCATACCTTTCACACTCTCTACACTGAATCCTTTTTCCTTTCTTCTCTGATCATACTTCGGATTTCGGTTAAAAGTTTTTCCAGTAGAAGTAAAACTAGGACGAAGTATATTTTTCTCAGTCATGAAATTCTACCATTTACTTCCAATTTTCTTGAGCATCTTGCTAAAATTTTTGGTCAGCTAAACAATATCCTCATCTAAACCAAATTCATCATCGTCTTTAGAAACATTTGCAGCATCAACCATCAAGACCACTCCTTTGTCTCTTTTATTATGCTTCTGATTCATCTCATAGGTCTAAAACAATCCCATTAGCTCATCAAGTCTCATGGTAGAGATATCTCTAGCTTCCTCAATAGCTGCAAACTTAGTAGAGAACTGTTCAGGAAGAGATCTAATAGTTTTACGAACCAACTTTACCTCTGAATATTTTTTTCCAAGTTGATAAGCTTGATTTACAATATCTCTCAATTTTCCATTAAATACAGCAATGGTCTCATCATCATCCATTATCAATTCTTCAAATTGTGAAGCAAGCATTTGAAGTTTAGAAACTCCAACCAAATTGGTTCCTTCATGAACAGTTTGAAGAATGTCACATGCTTCTTTAGCCGATTCATACGTAGAAATAAGCTTGAATTGGTCTTCATCAACAGCCGTAAAGAGAGCATTAACAGCTTTAGAGTTTCCAAGAGCTGTACGTTCTTCAATCTGACTCCAGTCCATTGCCGCCTTAAGAAATTCATTGCCATCTTTGTCAACTTCAACAGGAGGAGACCTATAAAGCCACGCTCCCCAGGATACCCGGGAAGTACGAATCCATCCCAGGTTCTCCCCGAGTAGCGAGTGTTACGGAGATGGAAAGAAAAGAAATACAAAAAGCTAGCAGGCCACTGCGCACTGCTGGGATAGTACCTGTAATGTTCCATAACCACAACATTAACAACACATTGACATCCAGAGAGCACAGACTCAGGGACAACCAATGAATAAAATTTTATATATCCAATATACATTATACGTCCTTATACATCATCAATTGTATACAATATCATCACTCCCCCAAAATAAACCCAAAAGTACAAGAGGCACTCTCTCCTCACCCCTCACCACCCCACCTACAACTCCACAAGCCTAATTGGATCGTCACCAACCTAACTGCTTCCAATTCCAAAACCTGAAAAACAACGGTGGGGCACGTCAACGTGTGACCCAGTAGGATACCACAACTCTAATGGCATATTATTCAACCATGAATGCAACAATCCAAGGCCTATTTAGATGCAAGAAAGCTAAAGAAATGATGCATAGCATGGCATAAAATAAAGGAGCTACAACACGAGCTATAAAGAATGAAGTTCATAAAGTAAATACAACTACAAGGAAACAATTAAGTAAGTGCACGACTAAGTAAGGGAAGATAGGATTAACTAGTGTAAACATCTAAGTAAATGAATTAACTGAAAGTGAACATCAATTGAAATAATCAACTACTAATGATCCTTATGTCATGCATCACTTTGGCTCATAGCCCCATTATATCATCATCTTGCATCATTTGGCACATGGCCACATATCAACGTATCTAATATTCATATATCTTTCGACCCATGGCCTTATCTCAATGTGATACACCATTCTTGTCATAATATCCATACACATCTCGTGTATCAATGAACAACGAAAGGCACATACAAAGCTTATCATAAACAAAGCACAAAACACATACACAAAACACCTACAAGGAACAAACATATAAAGCGTACATACAATGCACAACACACAACACACAACTCACATACAATGCATATATGCAACACATCACACATAATGCATATTAAGCACATGATGTACATGATGCAACATGAAATGCAATGCAAGGGATTCCATAACTATGCATGTGTGCATGTGTCTCGTGACTACTACGTTATCAATGTGGAGTCACCTAATGGATCAAGAGGTGGCTAATGGCAAATTCTCCCGTCTCATACCGCGGCACTTTGTCCATGCACGTGCATTCCACCCATCGTGTCCCTAACCACAATATATCACTTCAATAGAAATGGGCATTTCTCGCTTTTCATGCATTTGCCTTCACTTGACCATTTTCACAAACACATGATGAGCATCATACACATGACCACTATTACATTGGAAATTCATAACCAGGAACTCATTATCATATAGCAACATTAAGCATTAATATCTGAATGATTAATATCTGAATGTGAAATTAACACCAAAACATAATTTAAAACATCGCAAAACAATTCTGCTTGCTGGAAATTTACCGACAACCATAAACAGTAGAAGATATCATATATTTCCTTTGTGAATTTGACAAAACTTTATAAATAAAAGTTTCAGATATGGTAGTACTGGATTCACATATAAAATTTCATGCAGAAATATAAATTAGGTGATTTATGGTGAATTGTTTGGTGAGATCTGTCGAACCTGTTTTTCAAACAGATCCTGGGGGTTGTATCAATTGCCATTTTAAGTCATCTTGCTTTTAAAATCTTAAAAATATGCACTAGGAGAAAGTTGTAGAACATGTCGTTAACTTTAAAAACGAGACCAAAAACACAAATTTTTGTGTTGTGTGCAGGGACTGATCTCAATTATCCCAAATTGTGCCCAGACTGAAAGGAATTCTGACTTGCTGTAAAGATGGAATTCTTATTCCTAATTACGAAACTGAACATATATCAAATTTTATATGGTTCTGGGGTTAGGACTTCAGGAGATACAAGTACATATTTTTTGCAGAATTTATTCATGCCTAAATTAAGAGATATACCTAGATGTACAAGCAATAGAATCTGTCTACAAATTAAGTCATGGTGTTTGCATGAAACTAAATTAATTCAACATGGATTAGCATAATAAACCATTAATGAAGGGATTCCTACCTAGAGATGATAAGTCCAAGCCCCATGCTTCCTCTCCATGCCTCCTACCTTCATGAGCTCTTTCCTCTTCCTCTCCATGCCTCCTACCTTCATGAACTCTCTCCTCCAAGCAAGGGTTTCTTCCTCTCTTTCCTTCTCTTCTTCTTCTTTCCTTTTTCTCTTCTTTTCTTTCTCCTTTTTTTGTTTGATGGATTTCGGTCAGCATAGGGAAGAGGAGAGGAGAGGGCATGAGAAGGAGAATGGAAGAAGAAAGGATAGGTTCTAGGGGTTTCTTCCCTTCTCTTTTCTTTTCTAGAATTATCTTTTCTTTTCTTTTCTCCTTTCCTTCTTTTTTTTCTCTTAATAATCCAATTATATATATTAAAAACTAAAATTTACAAAAGGTCCATCTTCCCCTAACCTTTTACTTATAAGCCCTCATGAAAATTACCCAAGGGTCCCTCATTATACTAAACATTTCTCATAAACCCTCCTACACACTCATGCATAAATACACTACACACACACACACCATAACATCCATGACATTCATTACTTACAAGCATAATATTTAATACAATGGCAGTATTTTCTATATACACTACACTACTATATACACTACAAACACAAAATCATCCACTTAGGCATCCATGACATTCTCATCCATGCTAGCTACCTAGGCATACATATAAGTAAGGCATATTGACATGCATTTACCCACATATTCATACAAGTAGGCATGCTGTAGACTATTGATCACTCCATATTTTACACCTTTTTTCCGCATGATTGCATGCCATTTGAATCGCTCAAATAACGTTTTTCACGATTTATCGACAACATTGCGATACTTTTCACGATTTGTTGTTTTTGTCGTATTTCAGGAGATTTGGAGCGATTTAGAGTGATTCCGAGATACACCCACTCCGGAGTGTCACCGACGACTTCCCTGAGGGGTATTTTGAGATTGGAGAGGAGCGGAAGAAGAAACAACGTCGTAGGAGCGACGAGGAGGCAAAAATACGCAATTTGGGCATCTTCAGTATCTCACTCGGTCGAGTGAAGGAGTCACTCGGCCGACCAACGAGACCCCGCTCGGCCGGCCAGATTGGACACGCTCCAAGCAGTATATCAGCGTGCACTCGGCCGAGCATCAGAAGCCGACTCGACCGAGTGACGTATCCCGTCCGCCCGAGTGGCACCCAGACGACGGCCATCAAAAATAGCCAACTTACTGTAATCCGTCAGTCTGAGCAGCAGAAGCCCGACTCGGCCGAGTGGCAATTGCCGTCCGCCTGAGTGAAGATAAGCCCATCGGCCGAGTGACGCCCGATGTGACGACCCCCAAGACCCCAGAGTTACTGGAATCCGTCAGGGTCCCTCACACGGCCGAGTGACATTTATCACTCGGCCGAGTGAGCAGCGCTGCCTGTAGCGGAAATCACGATTTTGGAGCTGCACATGGGCAGTTTGGTCACGAATTTTTGGGCAGTTTTGGGGGGTATTTAACCCCAGATTCTAACCTAGTTTGGAGAGCCTTTTCTATTGCTTTTGGCAGCCTTTTTAGATTAGATTTTTTATAGTTTAATTCTTGTGATTGGAGAGGAGAGAAAAGTGTTATTTTGTTGGATTCTTGGAAAGCTACATTGGTTTGTCTCCCTCTCTATTAAAAATCCTATTTTTATTGCTATTTTGAATATTGCTATGAATTCCATTGTTGTTTCTATTGATTATTCTTCCATTAGCAATATGATTTGTGAGTAGTTTTAACGTCTTAGGGCGTGGGGATGAACCCTACGAGCCTAATTTCCGATTTGTGACGATTTGGTAGAACTATTGCTAGGATTGATTAGGGTTAGTTTGGGATTGATATAATACGGATAGCTATGTGTTCATATCGATTGGGATTTGCATGAGATTGGATCCCAATTCGATAGGAAACCCTAGAAATCCGAATTGGGTTGAAATTGAGTTTCCTTAGTATCGGTTTGCAAGAGATTGGACCGATACTAGGATTCTCGGTTACAATTCTATACCGATACCCGTTTGTAAGAGATTGGACGGGTAGGAACTATCCCAACCTAGGTCGTAGCTCGAGTTTGCACGAGAGTGGGCTCGGGATGCGATTGAACGATGACGTTGATCCTAATGCTAGCTTGCCTAGGCTAGGGTTTGCAAGAGATTGGACCCGAGCCTAGGTTTGCTATAGACCGGCAACAGCGCGAGAGCGTGAGCTAGGTTTTACATTCAGTTGCAACTAGTTCACCTGACATTCTACCCTAGCAATTGTGAAACCGATAAATCACAATGACGAGATACGGTGAGTAGCTGGGATTCCCTATTCCCTAGGCGTCTTTATTTGATTTTATATCTCTTTTTACATTGTTTGACGATTGTGACAACATCGCCGAAAGGCAATTTCCTACTTTTCTGTCCCCATAGCCTGGTTGTTCGGAGAAGGCACTATCATACGTCCTCCCTGTGTTCGATACCCGCTCGCCGCTACACCGTGAGCTTGTGGTAAGACTACACGGTCGCTCTTTAGGGTGTACGCCCGGGCGCGATCAAGTTTTTGGCGCCGTTACCGGGGAGGGCGTTTTGACAGAGTTTGATTTGGATTACCCGGTCATTTCTCTTCAATTTCTTTCTTTATTGCTTCATTCCTTTCTATCTCTGTTTACAGCCCCATTTTGCAATCCCTCCCGAAATTCTCCACGAAATCTTAACAGGTAAAATGGGGGATGCAATTCCAATTACTGAGTCTGGCCAGGGAGATGATGAATCTTTTGCGGAGCTCCTCAAGGAACTTATTGATGAGGTCTACGCTACCGGAGCTTTTGCTATTAATATCGAGGACCCCGTCGAACAATTGTTTGCTAGCTTCGTGATGGATCAAATCTCTTCGGATGGGACTATTGGGGGCGATATCAGAGTTGATGTGAGGGACGGCAAGCTATATTTTGAAGGCGATAGAACATGTGTCGAAGAGTACTACACTCCCAAGGAACACTTCGAACAAACCGATACTCAGGGAGATACACTCTATGATCCCCACTCTTGCATTTATGAATCTGCTGACGTATTTCTTGATCTTAGGAATGAACCGGAGCAAGGTGGTGGTCCTATCGATGCAAGCGCGGAATCGGAGAGCGTCTATTCCGATGCACCGTCCTCACTAGGAAGAGAGTCTGAGTCTCCACTCGAGAGTGAGCTAAATTCAGATGTCGAAGGAGAAGCCAAATTCACACAAGATGACGAAGCAAAGGGTACAGCACCCTTTGAGGTAGAGCTTAAACAATTACCGCCGAATCTAAGGTATGCTTTCTTGGGTAGTAAATTGACCTTCCCGGTGATTGTAAATGCCCACCTTGGCCAAGACCAACTTGAAAAATTATTAGAAGTCCTTAGGGATCACAAGGATGTCCTTGGTTACACAATCTCTGATCTTAAGGGAATAAGCCCTAGGCTATGCACGCATAAGATCCACTTGGAAAACACCGAAGCCTCTTCTATTGAGCCTCAAAGGCGGTTGAACCCGAATATGAAAGAGGTAGTGAAAAAGGAAATCCTAAAATTGCTTGATGCTGGAATTATCTATCCAATCTCTGATAGTAGATGGGTTAGCCCCGTTCACATCGTCCCCAAGAAAGGGGGGATGACCGTTATAAAAAATGATAAAGGAGAACCCATTTCTACTCGCACTGTCACGGGATGGCGAATGTGCATAGATTATAGAAAACTAAATAAAGCCACCCGAAAAGACCATTACACATTGCCCTTCATTGATCAAATGCTCGAACGCCTAGCTAAACATAAATACTTTTGTTACTTGGATGGGTATTCGGGATTTTTCCAAATCCCTTTGCACGAAGATGACCAGGAAAAAACCACTTTCACTTGCCCCTATGGTACCTATCGTAGGATGCCCTTCGGTCTTTGTAATGCTCCCGCAACCTTTCAGAGATGTATGACATCCATTTTTTCCGATTACATTGAAAATATAATGGAAGTCTTTATGGATGATGTCTCGGTTAATGGGAGCGAGTTTGATTCTTGTTTGGCTAATCTCACTAAAGTTCTTAAAAGGTGCCAACAAAATAATCTAACTCTGAACTGGGAGAAGTGCCACTTCATGGTCACGGAAGGTATAGTTCTTGGGCACCTTGTCTCCTCGAGAGGGATTGAGGTAGATAAGGCAAAGATTGAGGTAATCGAGAAACTCCCTCCTCCTATTAATGTTAAGGGCATTAGAGGCTTTCTTGGTCATGCGGGGTTTTACCGCCGCTTTATCAAGGATTTTGCCTTAATTGCCCGACCTCTTACGTCCTTGCTTGCTAAAGATACTCCTTTTATTTTTTTCAGGCGAATGCTTGCAAGCCTTCAATACCTTGAAGGAAGCGCTAGTTTCCGCACCCATCATACAACCACCGGATTGGAGCCTTTCCTTTGAGCTAATGTGTGATGCTAGCGACCAGGCCATTGGAGCGGTATTGGGACAAAGGAAAGATATGAAGCTTCATGCAATATTCTATGCGAGCAAGACATTGGATGACGCGCAGAAAAACTATACAACTACCGAGAAAGAGCTTCTGGTGGTCGTCTATTCCATCGAGAAGTTTCGTTCCTACCTCCTTGGTTCCAAGGTGATTGTCCACACCGACCATGCGGCATTGAAATATCTTCTAAACAAGAAGGAGGCCAAACCTCGGTTAATTAGGTGGATACTCTTGTTGCAATAATTCGATTTGGAGATCAGAGACAAGAAAGGTACGGACAATGTTGTGGCGGATCATTTGTCTAGGCTTATTCGCGACAAGGAGGATGAGAGTTTACTTATCGACGAAACATTCGTGGATGAGATGCTATACGCCATAAGGCCCGAGGAAGTGCCTTGGTACGCGGACTTCGTCAATTACTTGGCTTGTGGAATTAAACCGTGTGGGATGCCCACACAACAAAAGAGGAGATTTTTGCATGAGGTCCGTAGCTATTTTTGGGAAGATCCATACCTCTTCAAGATATGCAAAGATAGTGTTATTCGGAGGTGTGTTTCTAAGGAGGAAGCAACGTCTATCATTTTGCATTACCATGGTATGCCATGCAGGGGACATCATGCCGCCTCTAAGACAACCGCTATGATTTTGCAGAGCGGATTCTTCTGGCCAACTATGTTCAGAGACACCCACGACTTTGTGAAGGGGTGTGATAGATGCCAACGGACCGGGAATATTTCCAAACGTAATGAGATGCCAATGAGGCCCATCCAAGAAATTGAGCTTTTTGATTGTTGGGGAGTGGACTTCATGGGACCATTTCCGTCAAGCAACGGTAACAAGTATATCCTATTGGCCGTTGACTACGTCTCCAAATGGGTGGAAGCAATCGCTACCCCTACCAATGATGCAAGGGTTGTTTCTAAATTTTTCAAGCAGAATATCTTCCCACGCTTCGGGGTGCCTCGTACCTTGATAAGCGACGGGGGGAGCCATTTCATAGAAAACAAGTTCGAAGCCATGCTGAAGAAGTACGGGGTAAACCATAGAGTTGGCATGGCATATCACCCCCAAACGCGCGACCAAGTGGAGGTCTCGAATAGATAGATCAAGCAAATTCTTGATAAGACCGTAGATCGATCTAGAAAGGATTGGTCAATGAAGTTAAACGATGCTCTATGGGCATATCGCACAGCCTTTCGCACTCCCATCGGCACCACACCGTTCCGACTTGTTTATGGGAAATCTTGTCACTTGCCGGTAGAGTTGGAACACCGCGCATATTGGGCCATCAAGACCCTCAATTACGATTATAAGAGTGCGTCGGTGAGACGACTCTTGGACATCAACGAGCTTGATGAGATTAGAAGAGATGCCTACGAGAGCTCGAGAATTTACAAAGAAAGGACCAAGATTCTCCACGATGCACGCATAACTGTTACGAACTTCAAAGTCAGAGACAAGGTCTTGCTATATAACTCCTGGCTCCGACTATTTCCTGGTAAATTGAGGTCACGGTGGTCCAGACCTTTCACCATCAAGCACATACAACCGGGAGGAGCTTTTGAGTTGGAAAGCAAAGACAGAGCCACATTCAAAGTAAATGCACAAAGGCTCAAGCATTATTCCGAGGGAGTCCCTATGGGATAAATAAGTAGAATATATCTGCTAAAGGGACGGCCGGATGACCTTTCATACATCCTTGACGAGGTCATTGAAGATGTGATCCCCCATTCCATCGGCGCAATATTCGAGGATGACTTCGAAGAAGGCCCAGATTTGGGCCAAGAAGAAAAGACGAAGCACTCCCCCGATCTCTCCATGGAAGTTGACGAAGGCGACGCTGATGTCGCAAGAATACGAGAGCTCTGCAAGCTCTCAAAGATGAGGACTCCGAAGAAAGCTCCACCGATACGGAAATCGGTGTCTCCGGTGAAGCCAAGGCCCGGAGCAAGCATTAGCTTGGGGGAGCCACCCCCCAACACTACCCGAGACGACGGGGCACTGAGGAAGAACACGCCGCCACAACATCCAAATCCGAGCGTTCTTCCCCGTAAATTCGACAGGTGCATCTCATATGCACCCAATATCCCGCATTAAATTGAAAATCCAAGGGGGTCGAGCTCAAGACCTTAAACGAGCGCTTGTCGGGAGGCAACCCGATGGTTATCGTTTTATTTTTACTTTGTTCTTTATTTTTGTTTTAGAAATTATTAGTGTTTTGAGTCGTTTGCCTGAAAAATTCGTGATAACGGGTCCTATTTTTCTTTGACAGGAGAGGAGAAAGGGATATCAATCATTAGGAGGATGAACAAGGCGACGAAGAGCGCTCCAGGAATGTGCTCGATGCTTAGGAGGAGGAAGAAATCTGCTGGAGGAAGAAAAACAGAGATTGGAGCCCAAACAGAGCCAAACAGCAGAAAACAGGAATCACTCGGCCGAGTACACTAGCCACTCGGTCGAGCACATAAGTTCGTCCGCCCGAGCGGCGCACCAACGAGGGAAGTCTGATGTACCCAACTCTCTGTTTCTTTTCTTGATTTCAGTATAATTGCCACTCGACCGAGTATATATCTTCACTCGACCGAGTGAAACTGATACGCTCCTAGGGCGAGAACTGCCGAGTAGCTGGAGCCACTCGGCCGAATGGACTTTTCTCACTCGGCCGAGGGTGGCAAAGCCACTCGGCCGAGTCGTAAATGGGGAGGAATTTTCAAAAATATTTCCATTACGATCACTCGGCCGAGTACACTTTCACTCGGCCGAGTCGTAACTTTTCCTTTATAAGAGGCGCGGGCTCGGCGCGGAATTCGAAGCATCACAATCCTCGTTCGCCCGAACCCGCGCCCCTTCACTCCCAACCGCTGCGACCCCCACTCGCCTGAACCACCTAGCCGCTGCTGAGCTCGGCCGACCACCGCCGGCCGACGCCGACGCCCCTCCGCCCGAGTCGCCGGCGACGATCTCACAGCCGGCCGAGCTCCGGTAGCCCCATTTCGCCCTATTTTCTCCTTTTTCTTGTATTTTTCGACGATCCATGTGCTAATCGAACCCCTAAATCAAATTAACTTCAATATTTATCTATTTTACCCCTAACCCCCATACATTTTGAATGTTACACGCTGATATCTTCGTTTGATGTGCAGGCTATATTGGGGAGCTTAGGGGAGCTTAGGGGAGCTTCCGGGGAGCGTTTTTGGCTTTGTGGAGGTGGCATCTTCGCACGCATCCACTATTTTGCTCTCGCGGCGTGTTCCGGTATATTCGTTCCACTTATTTTCGCACGTCGCACTTTTTCTGTTTTTGGTGAGCACTCGGGGCACCTATGCCGCCCCGGACACGGCCACGGTCTAGGAGAGCTTCCGCCAAGTGGAAGCGGCCGGATGAGCCTGACCCCTCCCATGAGATGGAGTACTCTCCTCCGCCTACACCACCTCACCCCGCACAGCCACAGCATGCAGACCCCGTTCACCCCGCACAGCCACTCACAGTCGACCCACTGCCACCACCGGCTCCACTTGTCGGGCCGCTGGGTATTACGTTCCGAGACGACGCACATCGCGTCTCTTTTGAGCGTATCGCCCATCGCTCGATAGTGCCCTCCAGGTTTGCACACCTTGCTGACCTAGACCGCCTGGGGGTACTCGAGGGATTACTCACGTTGTATGACAACGTGGGTTGGCGAGACTTTCTTTCTGTGTCGGCGGACACCTACGTCCGTCCGACACTCGAGGTCCTCAGCTCGATCGCCTGGACCACTGAGGGATTCTCCTTCCGACTCATGGATCGAGAGTGTCAGATCACTCTCGATATGCTTAGGGCATTCTTTCAGTGGCCCGCTGTCCCCACACCCGACCGAGCATACGCCCCCACACACATCCCTCCCCCATCCTTCGATTCACACGCCTTCTGGGCCTAGATCACAGGTTTACCACCGGCCTTTGACCCTAGTAGGGCCAAGGCCTCGGCCATAGTCCACCCCTGCCTCCGCATAGCACAGCGCCTTATGGAGACCACCTTTCTGGCGAGGTACGAGCCTGGGACGATGTAGACGCCTGAGCTCTATATGCTCTACGCGATGACTCGCCCCAGAGTTCTTGATAGGGATGGAGTTACGTTGGTCCCCGCCGTTGAGATCGACGTCGCTAGCTGGTTTTTGGACCGCATCATCGTATCGGTGAGCGCTTGCTCCCTGATATGTTGCGGCGGTCTGATCACTCTGCTAGCCCTGATGACCGGAGAGGACCTTCCGGCTGACCTGCGACGAGCCCCGGGCCCCAATGCATTATCGATAGACGTCATGGCCCGGATGAAGATGCTTCGTCCGCACGGTCAGCGGCACTGGGTTTGGTTGCACGGTCTATACGGTGCTGACTACATGATCCTTCCGAGCCTCGCTCGGACACACTTAGGACCAGCACACGACGATTGGCTTCCGGTGATGGATCTCCTGATCCCCGCCGCCTACGTGCTAGAGGCCGAGGGAGCTGAGCATGCACCACTTGCACACCCTGCGCCGCCAGCTGACCCTGTGTTCTCTCAGCTTGAGCCTGCACTTTCTGCCATTCCCGACACTTCTGTCCCCACTTCTGCCAGTGTCGGGAGTACACTTGCTAAGCCTACGCCCACCACGTCCACCACCACCAACACTGCTGTGCCCTTTTCAGTTGAGCCACTCACTTCTCTGCTACCCAAGCGCTCACCTACTTTTGTTGAGAGCGGAGAGCCTTCTTTCGCTACTGTCGTGGAGACCATGGCCAGTATGATCTCCGCTAGGATTTCACCTTTTGGACCCCACACTGCCTCCCTAGCGGTTGACACTTCTGTCTCCACCGTAGCCGTTCTATCTGAGAGCGTTGTGACGTCTGTCCCCACTTCTGTGTCACTGACCTCTCTTGCCGCCTCGTCACCAATTTTTTCTTCCACTCCCACTGCTGCTGCTTCCACCTCACACCAGCATGCGTCCCAGCCTCGCACTGAGGCTGGGCATCCACTAGTGAGCACAGCACCCGTACCACCCATGCCTGCTATCCCGATCACCTACACCGCCCGTATTAGACAGCCCCGACCAGCTCATCCTAGACCTGTCCGTCCCTCCGCTCTGCCACCCCCTGATGCCTTAGTTCAGAGCGTTCGCACTCTTGAGGGGGGGTTGAGTGGACTCCGGGGCGATTTTAGGGCTTTGTCTTCCACAGTCACTGCCATGCAGCAGCGCCTCGAGCTACTTCCCAGCATTCACTATTGCCTGACACAGATTCTCGAGCGACTGCCACGACCACCACCCACCCAGCAGATTGTACCACGTCCACCACCACCACCCCCACCTCCGCCTCAGGACGGAGATGGCGCAGCACCACCAGCTTAGGCACACCCTTGATGCCTCCGATTTTTTGTCGTTTTGCTGCCCATTCTCTGCTTGGTCCTGATGATATTTTTGACCACCCCCTCCCATCACTACTTTTGTCCACTTTTTGATCATATGATTCTATATCCTTTTTCCGGGAGTGAGGGAGAGTATTTTTGGTGACACACACATATCTAGATCACTCTTGTCCTTGCATGCATCACATTCACATCATATTTTTCATTTTGTTCTTTTTACTTCTTTTTATCATGCATGCATACCCACCCCCCTCCTATTACACGTCTCTCGGTGTGCCACACGTCGCACATTGAGGACACTGTGCACTTTAGCTTGGGGGAGTGAGTTCTCACGTTTTTTGCTTTTGTCACCCTTTATTTTTAGTTTCCCCACGTTTTTCCACTTTATCACTCACTTTTTCATCACTTTTTCATTTTTTTACCATGCATCACGTTTTTCTTATTTTTCTTGAGTGCCGCATTGTAAATAGTTTTTATTTTCGTTTATCTTTATTTCTTTCATCTTTTGCTAGAGATGACTTTTCTGTGATGATGATGACGTGGAGTTAGCTTTCTCTATATGCATGCTATATTTGTCATGTCTTAGCTTTTATTTCTGATATCATATGCTATGATCTGCCTTGCATTTAGAGATAGTAACCCACACTTTTTCCGTATGAAAATGGATGAAATTCTATTATTAGCTGAGTCTGAATATTCATATGTATGCTATCGTAGAAAACACACCAAGATTCACGCATTGAATGCTTATATCTGGAGTACCGTTTTCTTTTCCTATATCACTTCTATTTGCATGACTTGTACACTTCACTTCAGGATGATTGAATGATGTTAGCTATGATAAATCTGGATTAGTTTGCTTTTTTGAGATCGAAACCGAGTAGATTAGATTACCCTGCTGAAGTTGTCATGCACGTCCTATAGAGTGAACTGAGAGACATATTTATTTCTTTCTCCACATATCTTGAACATTAATTCTCTATTTTAAAATCATTGGTGGATCTCCCCTTAGCTATTCTAGTATTTGGCATTTCCCCGTTACTAAATTCCTAGCTCCAAATTACCCAAAACCAAAAAGAAAAAAAGAAAAATTCTTGTATAACCTTCTCTCTCTTTTGATTTGGGATCATTTGTGTATTATTGCTAATAAAAATAAAAAAAAGAGAAAAGAAAAAGATTTGAAAAAAAAGAAAATAAAAGAGAAAGGAAGCTCAAAACGATCACATCTCATACCCCTTCTCTCTTTCTTCCCCCTTTTTATTTTTATTTTTATTTTCTTTTACTTTTGGAGCATCAATAGAGATGGGGAATTTAAGTATAGTTTTGTATATGCCACCACGCTTATAGATAAGCTTGGGGGAGAGAATCCAATGATGAGTGAGAGAGTGACTACCTGACGGTGCATGACAACCTAGGCTAAGTAATATTCTATACTCGGTGAGATTGTTTTAGCTTCACGAAATCCAGAAATCTACGCCTAGCATTCACTTCATGAAATCCACGCTTTTCTATTCTTCCTACTCTATTGTGTGATGTCCTCTATACTCCTCATAGAAAGCATTCAATTGAAAAGTGTGTGATCTGTGATCTTGTATACCGCTTTAAATGATTCAGACGATGTTAATCTTAGAATTATTCCATTTTTTTCATGCTATATAGATATTCTTGGGTTTTCTATCTCTATTTGCACCATTATACTATGATATCGAAATAAAAATCTTTGACATGTGTTTTACATTCGATGCACGCTATATGAGCAAGCAAAACCCACGTCCTGAGAAAAACGATCTAACAGCTTCCCTCTTCGCTTTTTTTCTTTCTTTTTTTCGTTTTCTGTTTTTCCATCGTTTTCATTTTCTAAATACACCGGGTTCGCCTTTTACTTATCTTCCTCGAGGACGAGTAAGAGGTAAGCTTGGGGGATTTTGATCACTCCATATTTTACACCTTTTTTCCGCATGATTGCATGCCATTTGAATCGCTCAAATCACGTTTTTCACGATTTATCGACAACATTGCGATACTTTTCACGATTTGTTGTTTTTGTCGTATTTCAGGAGATTTGGAGCGATTTGGAGTGATTCCGAGATACACCCACTCCGGAGTGTCACCGACGACTTCCCTGAGGGGTATTTTGAGATTGGAGAGGAGCGGAAGAAGAAAGAACATCGTAGGAGCAACGAGGAGGCAAAAATACGCAATTTGGGCATCTTCAGTATCTCACTCGGCCGAGTGAAGGAGTCACTCGGCCGACCAACGAGACCCCGCTCGGCCGGCCAGATCGGACACGCTCCAAGCAGTATATCAGCGTGCACTCGGCCGAGCATCAAAAGCCGACTCGGCCGAGTGACGTATCCCGTCCGCCCGAGTGGCACCCAGACGACGGCCATAAAAAATAGCCAACTTACTGTAATCCGTCAGTCTGAGCAGCAGAAGCCCGACTCGGCCGAGTGGCAATTGACGTCCGCCCGAGTGAAGATAAGCCCATCGGCCGAGTGACGACAACTCACTCGGCCGAGTGACGCCCGATGTGACGACCCCCAAGACCCCAGAGTTACTGGAATCTGTCAGGGTCCCTCACACGGCCGAGTGACATTTATCACTCGGCCGAGTGAGCAGCGCTGCCTGTAGCGGAAATCACGATTTTGGAGCTGCACAGGGGCAGTTTGGTCACGAATTTTTGGGCAGTTTTGGGGGGGTATTTAACCCCAGATTCTAACCTAGTTTGGAGAGCCTTTTCTATTTCTTTTGGCAGCCTTTTTAGATTAGATTTTTTATAGTTTAATTCTTGTGATTGGAGAGGAGAGAAAAGTGTTATTTTGTTGGATTCTTGGAAAGCTACATTGGTTTGTCTCCCTCTCTATTAAAAATCCTATTTTTATTGCTATTTTGAATATTGCTATGAATTCCATTGTTGTTTCTATTGATTATTCTTCCATTAGCAATATGATTTGTGAGTAGTTTTAATGTCTTAGGGCGTGGGGATGAACCCTACGAGCCCAATTTCCGATTTGTGACGATTTGGTAGAACTATTGCTAGGATTGATTAGGGCTAGTTTGGGATTGATATAATACGGATAGCTAGGTGTTCATATCGATTGGGATTTGCAAGAGATTGGATCCCATTTCGATAGGAAACCCTAGAAATCCGAATTGGGTTGAAATTGAGTTTCCTTAGTATCGGTTTGCAAGAGATTGGACCGATACTAGGATTCTCGGTTGCAATTCTATACCGATACCCGTTTGCAATAGATTGGACGGGTAGGAACTATCCCAACCTAGGTCGTAGCCCGAGTTTGCACGAGAGTGGGCTCGGGATGCGATTGAACGATGACGTTGATCCTAATGCTATCTTGTCTAGGCTAGGGTTTGCAAGAGATTGGACCCGAGCCTAGGTTTGCTATAGACCGGCAACAGCGCGAGAGCGTGAGCTAGGTTTTACATTCAGTTGCAACTAGTTCACCTGACATTCTACCCTAGCAATTGTGAAACCGATGAATCACAACGACGAGATACGGTGAGTAGCGGGTATTCCCTATTCCCTAGGCGTCTTTATTTGATTTTATATCTCTTTTTACATTGTTTGACGATTGTGACAACATCGTCGAAAGGCAATTTCCTACTTTTCTGTCCCCATAGCCAGGTTGTTCGGAGAAGGCACTATCATACGTCCTCCCTGTGTTTGATACCCGCTCGCTGCTACACCGTGCGCTTGCGGTAAGACTACATGGTCGCTCTTTAGGGTGTACGCCCGGGCGCGATCAACTATTTTCTATACACACCACGTACTTTATATACACACTACACAAGTATAAATGCATATACATGATCGCCGCCCCAGATGCACACCCGGGGCGGGACTCGCTAGTCTTACCGCAAGCGCACGGTGTAGCGGCGAGCGGGTATCGAACACGAGGAGGGCAAATGACGGTGTCTTTTTCAATTCACATGGCTATAAGAACAGTCGAGAAATATTGGCAATAAAGCGGTCACAGTCGTTCAATCGTATAAAGGAAATGTCAAATTAATAAAGACGCCTAGGGATAGGGAATCCCCTCTACAAACCGTATCTCGTCATTGTGATTCGTAGGTTTCACAATTACTAGACTTGTAATTCAGGTGAACTAGTTGCAACTAAATGTAGAACCAAGCTCATGCTCTCGCACTATTGCCGGTCTATAGCAAACCTAGGGTAGGGTCCAATCTCTTGCAAACCCTAATCTAGGCAAGCTAGCCTGAAGAACAACATAATCGTTCAATCGTATCTCAAGCCCACTCTCGTGCAAACTCGAGCTACGACCTAGGTTGGGATAGTTCCTACCCGTCCAATCTCTTGCAAACGGGTATTGGTATAGAATTGCAATCGAAAACCCTAGTTTCGGTCCAATCTCTTGCAAACCGATTCCAGAGAAATCCAATTATAACCCAATTCGAATTTCTAGGGCTTACTATCGAGTTGGGATCCAATCTCTTGCAAATCCCAATCGGTATGAATCCCTAGCTATTCGTATTAAATCAATCCCAAACTAACCCTAATCAATTCTAGCAATAATTTCACCAATTCATCACAAATTAGAAATAGGGTTCGTAGGGTTCATCCCTACGCCCTAAGACGATAAAACTACTCACAATTCATAGTGCAATTCAATGGAAATTCAATAATAAAAACAATAGAATTCATTGCAATATTCAATATATCAATAAAAATGAGGTTTTTGATAGAGAGAGAGAGACAAACCAATGAAGATTCAATAGCATCCAACAAAATAACACTTTTCTCTCTCCCAAAAGAACTAAATCTAATCTCCTAAAAAGTAATATAAAAAAGGCTGCAAAAAGTTCTGAAAAAGCTCTCTAATCTAGGTTAAAAACTGGGGTTAAATACCCCCCAAAATCGGCCAAAAAACTGTGACAAAATTGCCCATGCGCAGCCTGAAAATCGCAATTTACGCTACAGGCAGCGCGGCTCACTCGGCCGAGTGACAAATGTCATTCGGCCGAGTGACAAACCCTGACAAATTCCAGTAACTTCGGACTTTTGGGGGTCGGCTCCTCAGGAGTCACTCGGCCGAGTGACTTTCTTTGCTTCGGCCGAGGGGACTTCTTCACTCGGCCGAGTCGGAACTCGGGAGCAGACTGACGGATTACAGTAAGTTTGGGATTTTTCTTGCCGTCGTCTTGATGCCACTCGGGCGAGTGGTGTCTCAGTGGTTTGGCCGAGTGGGCTGTCGATGGTCGGTCGAGTGCACGCTGATACTCAGTCTGTTGCGTGTCTGATCTGGTTGGCCGAGCGGGCTGTCGATGGTCAGCCGTGTGACTCCTTCACTCGGCCGAGTGACATGCTGAAAATGCCCAATCTTTGTATTTTTGCTCCCTCGTCGCTCCTACGACGTTCTTTCTTCCTCCACTCCTCTCCAATCGCAGAATTCCCCTCAAAAGAGTCGCGGGTGACGCTCCGGAGTGGGTGCATCTCAAAATCAATCCCAATCGCTCCAAATCTCCTGAAATTCGACAAAAACAAGAAATCGTGAAAAGCATCGCAATATTGTCGAATAATCGTGAAAAACGCGATACGAGCGATCAAAATGGCATGCAAACATGCAGAAAAAAGCTGTAAAATACAGAGTGATCAAAATCCCCCAAGCTTACCTCTTACTCGTCCTCGAGGAAGATGAGTAAAAAGTGAACCCAGTGGATAAAGATAATGGAAACGATGGAGAAAAGGAAAATGAAAAACGAAAAACAAAATAGAAAACGAAGAAGGAAGCTGCTAGATCATTTTTCTCTGGACGTGGGTTTTGCCTACTCATATAGCACGCATCGAATATAAAACACATGTCAAAGACTTTTATCTCGATATCATAGTATAGTGGTGCATTTGAAATAGAAAACCCAAGAATATCAATATAGCATGAAAAATGGAATAATTCTAGAATTAGCATCATCTGAAGCATCTAAAGCGGTATACAACATCGTAGATCACACACTTTTCAATTGAATGCTTTCTATAAGGAGTATAAGAGATATCACACAGTAGAGTAGTAAGAATAGAAAAGTGTGTTTTTCATGAAATGAATGCTAAGCGTAGATTTCTGGATTTCGTAAAACTTTTAGCAATCTCACCGAGTATAAAATATTACTTAGCCTAGGTTGTCATGCACCGTCAAGTATTCACTCTCTCACACATCATTGGATCCTCTCCCCCAAGCTTATCCATAAGCGTGGTGGCATAAACAAAACAATATTTACATTCCCCGTTTCTTTTGAAGCTCCAAAAGTCAAAGAAAATAAAAATACAAGCAAAAGAGGGAAGAAAGAGAGAAAGGGTATGAGATATGATCGTTTTCGAACTTCTTTTCTCTTTTCTTTTCTTATTCTCAAATCTTTTTCTCTTTTTTTCATAATTGCATATATACACAACTGATCCCAAATCAAAGAGAAGGATATACGAGTATTTTTTTTCTTTTTGGTTTTGGGGAATTTGGAGCATGGGATATAATAGCGGGGGTTGCCAATAATAGAATTGTTAAGGGGAGATTCACCAATGAATTTAAAATAGAGAAATAATGTCAAGATATGTGGAGAAAGAAATAAATGTATCTCTTGGTTTACTCTATAGGACGTGCATGACAACTTCAGCAGGGTAATTTAGTCTACTCAGTTTAATCTCAAAAAGTAAACTAATCCAGATTTATCAATGCTAGCAAACATTCAATCGACCTGAAGTGAAGCGTACAAATCATGCAATAAGAAGTGATATGAAAAAAGAAAGCAGTACTCCAGATATAAGCATCAATGCGTGAATCTTGGTGTGTTTTCTACGATAGCATACATATGAATCATCAGACATCAGCTAATAATAGAATTTCATCCATTTTCATACGGAAAAAGAAGTGGGTTACTATTTCTAAATGCAAAGCAGAACATATCATATGATATCAGAAACAAAAGCTATGACATGAGAAAATTAGCATGCATATAGAGAAAAGCTAACACCACATCATCGTCATCACAGAAAAATCATCTCTAGCAAAAGATGAAAGAAATAAAGATACAGGAAAACAAAGCTATTTACAATGCAGCACACAAAGAAAATAAGAAAAACGTGATGCATGGTAAAAAAATGAAAAAGTGATGAAAAATGGGTGCAAAAGGGAAAAAACCGTGAGAAAACTAAAAATAAAGGTGATGAAAGCGAAAAGTGTGAGAACTCACTCCCCCAAGCTAAAGTGCACAGTGTCCTCAATGTGCAAAGTGTGGCACACCGAGAGACGTGAAATGGGTGGGGAGGGTGAGGATGCATGCATGGTAAAAAGAAAGAAAACATAAACTGAAAAGATGATGCGGATATGATGCATGCAAAGATCAGAGTGATGTAGATATGTGTCACCAAAAATACACTCACTCTCTCCCAAAAAAGATATAAAAATGATGTGAGCAAGATAGGGAAAAAAATAGTGCGGGGAGGAGGGGGGAAAAAAATATATCGACAAGACCAGCAGAGAATGGGCAGCATAACGATAAAAAAGATCAATGGCATCAAGGGTGTGCCTAAGCTGGTGGTGCTGCATTATCTACGTCCTGTGGCGGAGGTGGTGATGGAGGTGGTGGTCGAGGTGTCGGCTGGGTGGGTGGGTGTAGTGGAGGGAGTCGCGCCAGGATCTGATTCAGGCAAGCCTGAATATCAGGGAGCATGGCGACGCGGGACTCCACGGAACTGACCGTGGCAGAGAGAGCCCTAAAATCGCCTCTGAGTCCACTCACCGCCCCCTCAAGAGCACGAAGGCTCTGAAGTAGAGTGTCAGGGGGTGGTGGAGCGAAGGGAAGAACAAGTCTAGGCTGTGAAGGACGGGGCTGTCAGACACGGGCAGTGTAAGTAATCGGCCCAGCAGGAAAGTACGGGAAGGGTGCTGTGCTCACTAGTGGATGCCTAGCCTCAGTGCATGGCTGGGACGCAGGTTGGGACGAGGAGGCAGCAGCAGTAGTGGTGGAAGACAAAATCGACGAAGAGGAAGCAAGAGAGGTCGGTGACACAGGTGTGAGGACAGACGTCACGACACTCTCGGATAGGACGGCTGCGGTGGAGACAGAAGGGTCGACCACTGGGGAGGAAGTGTATGGACCAAAAGGTGACACCCCAGCGGACAGCAAGCAGGATAGGGTCCCCACGACGGTATCGAAGGAAGGCTCGCCGCTCTCAAGGATAGTGGGTGGACGCTCGGGAAGAAGTGAGGAAATAGGCTCAACCGGCACAGCAGTGGTGGGGGTGGTGGTGGGCATGGTGGACGGCTCAGCAATGGTACACCCGACACTGACAAAAGTGGGGACAGAAGTGCCGGGAGGTGCAGACAGTGCAGGCTCAGGCTGAGGGATCACAGGGTCAGCAGTATGTGCAGGGGGTGCAGGGGGTGCCTGCTCAGCACCCTCAGCCTCAAGTACGTAGGCAGCTGGGATGAGGAGATCCATCGCTGGGATCCAATCCTTGTGTGCCAGTCCTATATGTGTCCGAGCGGGGCTCGGGAGGATCATGTAATCGGCACTAAAAGGACCGTGCAACCACACCCAGTGCCGCTGGCCGTGGGGATGAAGCATCTTCATCCGGGCCATAACGTCTATCGATAGGGCAGTGGGGCCCGGGGCTCGTCGAAGGTCAGCAGGTAGGTCCACGCCGGTCATCAGGGCTAGCAGAGTAATCAGACCACCGCAGCAAATAGGTGAGCTAGCGCCCACCGAAATGATGATGCTATCTAAAAACCAGCTAGCAATATCAATCTCAACGGCGGGGACCAGGTCATCGCTACCCCTATCCAGAACTCTGGGGAGAGTCATCGCGTAGAGCATATAGAGCTCAGGTGTAGACATCGTCCCAGGCTCATACCTTGCCAATAAAGTGGTCGCCATGAGGCGCTGGGCTATGCTGAAGCAGGGGTACATGATGGCTGAGGTCTTGGCCCGACTAGGGTGCCATGGTGGGAGCCCATGATCTGTGTCCAGAACATGGAAGTGTCAAACGACAGCGGTGGGATGTGAGTGGGTGCGTAGGCTCGGTCGGGGACAGGGACATCGGGCCACTGGAAGAATGCATGAAGCATGGCGAGAGTGACCTCGCACTCTCTATCCATCAGGCGGAATGTGCATCCTCCAGGGGTCCGGGCTATCGAGCTAAGAACCTCGAGTGTCGGACGGACGTAGGTGTCCGCCGACACAGACAAGAAGTCGTGCCAACCCACGTTCTCGTACAACGTGAGCATCCCCTCTAGTACCCCTAGGCGATCAAGGTCTGCTAAATGTGCGAACCTAGAGGGCACTATCGAGCGCTGGGCGATACGCTCAAATCGGACGCGCTGTGCGTCGTCTCTGAACGTGATCCCCAGCGGCCCGACAGCGGGAGCCGGTGGTGGGACAGGATCGGCGGGGATAGGCTGTGCGTGGATGGGATCGGCGGGAAGCGGCTGTGTAGGTGGTGGTGGCTGTGGCGGGCTAGGTGGATGGGAGTCCTCCCTAGCGTGAGAGGGACCAGCATCATCGGTCCTCTTCCGCTTGGAAGAGGCTCCCCGCGTACATGGCCTAGTACGGGGCGGCATGTGTGCCACGAGTGCTCACCCAACAAAAATATAATGCGGCATGCTCAATAAAAGGGACGAGTGTACCTGAACACGCCGCGAGAGCAAATCAGCAAGTGCGTGTGAAGAGCGCCGTCTCCGCGAAGCTAAAAACGCGTCCTGAATCTCTCCAAAGCTCCCACAAGATAGCCGAGGCGATAGGGGGTCGGCCAGCGACGAGGGTACTCGCCAGAGGTCGGGGCGTCGGCGGTCGGTGCTCGCCGGCGGTGGTCGGACGAGTGGGGCCGGCGGTGAGGTGATTCGGGCGAGGGGGTGCGGTCGCGGGCGAGGGGAGACGAACAGGCGAGGCTCGGGCGGAAATTTGAGAATAAGGCATTTCGAAAATCGCGCCGAGCCCGCAGCGATATATATAGGGGTAGTTACGACTCGGCCGAGTGACTAAGTTGCTTGGCCGAGTGACGTAATGTTAAAAAAAAATTTAAATTTCTCCCCACCACTTACGACTCGGCCGAGTGACTTCTGTTCACTCGGCCGAAGGGAGAAAACTCCTTCGGCCGAGTGGCACAAGCTACTCGGCAATTCTCGCCTTAGGAGGGTATCCGTTTCCCTCGACCGAGTGACTAAACGTACTTGGCCGAGTGGCAGTTAATACGAAATGCACAAAAAAGACAGAGAGTTGGGTTCAGCAGACTTCCCTTGTTGGTGTCCCACTCGGCCGAATGGGGTCCTTTGCTCGGCTGAGCCGCATATGATACTCGGCCGAGTGACGTGCTGTTTTCTGCTTCGGGGCTTCGTTTTCGCTCTACTATATGTTTTTCTTCCTCCAGTTGGTTTCTTCCTCTTCCTAAGGTCTGAGCGCATTCCTGGAGTGCTCTTCCTTACCTCTATCTTCCTCCATATGAGAGATCTCCTTTTCTCCTCTCCTGTCATAGAAATTAAGACACGTTGTCACGATTTTTATGGGCAAAAGACTCAAAACACTAATAAAGTCTAAAACAAAAATAAAAACCAAAATAAAAAGAATGCAAAAACCATCGGGTTGCCTCCTAACAAGTACTCGTTTAAGGTCTTGAGCTCGACCCCTTTGGATTTTCAATTAACGTGTGATGTTGGGTGCATATGAGATGCACCCGTCGAACTTGCCGGGAAGACCGCTCGGATTTGGATCGTGGTGGTGCGTGGCCTTCCTCAGCGCCCCTTCATCATGAGCAATGTTGGGGGATGGCTCCCCAAGCTTGAGCTTGTTCCGATCCTTGGCTTCCCCGGTGACACCGATCTTCGAATTGGTGGAGCTTTCTTCGGGTTCTTCAATATCGAGAGCTTGCAAAGCTCTCGTATTCTCGCGACATCAGCATCGCCATCATCATTTGCCATGGAGCTATTGGGAGAGTCCTCCATCTTCTCTTCTTCGACCAAATCTTGGCCTTCTTCGAAGCCGTCATCGTGGAGTGCACCGATGGAGTAACGGATTGCCTCTTCAATAACCTCGTCAAGGAGGTCCAAGTAATCTAGCTCCTCATGATACGGCATGTGCTTCATAGCCTTTGGTATATGGAGCTCGACTTCAATGTTGCCGACATTCAAGGTAAGAGTCCCTTCCCGCACATCGACGATTACACCGGCGGTGACGAGGAATGGGCGTCCACGTATGAGCGATGTATCACCCTCCTCCTTGATATCCATGATCACAATATCACAAGGCAAGCATATGCCTCCCGGAACTTGGAGTGGGATGTTCTCCGCGATCCCAACCGGCCTTGTAATCCGACCGTCTGCGAGTTGAATCCTCATGTCGGTTGGCTTTAAATCCGTACCGGTATTCAACTTCCAGAACATGGTGAGAGGCATGAGGCTCACACAAGCGCCCAAATCAACCAATGCTTTTTGTAAGGGGACGCCTCTGAGTGTGCAAGGAATCCAAAAACTCCCGGTATCTTTAAATTTGGCGGGCTCCTTTTCCTTCCTAGTGAATCACGTTCCTTGTTCCGCGAGCATGATCTTCTCCTTCCTTTTCCTTCCCGTAATCAAGTCCTTTAAGAACTTCGCGTAGGATGGGATTTCCACTATGGCATCAAGAAAAGGGATATTGAGGCTCACCCCTCTCAAGTATTCGAGGAACTTGGCTAGCCTCTTCTCGATCTTGGCTCTAGCTAGCCGTTGAGGGAAAGGCACCGGTGGCATGAATCGGTGCTCATCAATAGGCTCCTCCACTTTAGATTTTGCTCCTTCTTGCGGCTCCTTCTCTTTTTCCACCTCAATTACCGGCTCGCTCTCTTCTAGAATCTCCACCACGGGTTCCTTGATTTGAGTCATAGGGGGAGTGGTATCCTTCCCACCTCTTGTTGTAACCGCAACAACCGCGTTGATATGGCCGGTGTTGCCCCGTGGATTTGGCTTGGGTTGAGCCGGCAATTGTTGGTTATTTCTATTGAGCAACGCAAGTTGCTCCCCAATTTGAGCGACGACGGTGGTGAGAGAATCTTGTCCCGCCTTCAACGTGGCGTTAATCTTCCTCTGCTCCGCCATAAACTCCTCCACCTTAGCTTCAAAATCCGAACGTGGTTGAGCTTGTGGAGGGTTGGGATTTCTCCAACCTTGATTATACCCAGGTGGCCTATAAGGTCCCACTTGGTTCCTAGGTGGGAAGTTTTGTTGCGGTGGCCCTCTTGGTTGATAATTCGGTTGTGGTGGTGGAGCACGGGCTTGAGGAGGTTGTTGAGGCAGGGGGTTCAAGGCACCATCATTATTAGCATAGGAAAAACCCGGATGGTTTCTAGCGGCCGGGTTGGCCCAATATCCGGAATTCCCCGCAACATACTGAATTTGCTCCAAAGCTCCTTCTCCATGCTCTCCTCCTACATACATGGCTTGGGATTGGTCTTGCCAATCACTCATATGGTTTGTCGGTGCGGATGTAGTAGGGGCTCCTTCCGGCTCGGTAATGTATTTCTCCAACCTCTCCACTACCTTGTGGAGAGAGTCAAATTTGCTAGCAAGCTCCGCCACGGCCTTGGCCTTATAAATACTCGTGGGCTTCAAGGAGGATGAAGAATGTCTTCGCTCGTCCTCCCATTGTTGGTTGTTGGAGGCCATCTCCTCTAGCAAGGCTGTAGCTTCATCGGGGTCTTTGACAAAATGGCTCCGTTGGCGGTGGCATCAATAATCTGTTTTGTGCCCGGTTGGAGTCCATTGTAGAAACTGTGGACAAGCTCCCAATCTTCAATGCTGTGATGGGGGCATTGATGTTGCAAGTCCTTGAAGCACTCCCACGCCTCATAGAGAGTCTCCTGTGGTCCTTGCTTGAAGGATATGAGAGCACTTCTTATCTTCATCGTCTTGGAGGGCGGGTAAAATTTGTCGACGAAGGCACTCACCAATTCATCCCAAGTGGTGAAGATTCCTTCAGCTTGCGTCCTCAACCAATATAAGGCTTTGTCCTTGAGTGTGAAGGAGAAGAGGCGCAGTCTGATAGCATCTATGGAGACGCCCGACATTTGGAAGGTGGCACATTTCGATAGGAAGAGCTGGATGTGGTAATGAGGGCTCTCATGGGAATTCCCATGAAAAGGGTCTTGTTGCATCAGAACTACCAATCCGGTCTTCAATTCGAAATTTTTGTCGGCCGCCAACTCCGGCATAGCTATGGACGAGGTCGTGGAAGAAGTCTTAGGCCGAAGCCTATCTCTAATGGAAATGATCCTCGCCATTCGCGCCGCCAATTCTTCGGGTGTCTCAAGATGGGTCATAAAATTCCCTTCTGTATCGGGTCTCTTCTCTGCTCGGATCATCCTCAATGTACGCTAGATCTCCGGATCATACAGTATTTCTTCGGGGTTCGCCGTGGATCTCGTGTACATGCAAGGGAAAAAAGAGTTTCAAAGAATAGTTAGCACAAAGGAAGGGTAAAATAAAAATAGAAATAATAAAACAAAAAGAAAAATAGCTAGGTAGGTAGAATCAAACACTTTCGCCTCCCCGGCAACGGTGCCAAATACTTGATCGCTGACGTGCGTTTATATTTCATATATTTGCGCACGTTTTCTTCCGCGTTTCTCCGTATTTTCCGCCGTCTTTTATTCGTTTTCTCGTGTTTTCTTGTGTTTTCTTGTTTTCTTTCACTTTTCCGTATTTTCCATGTTTTGCAGGAGTTTACTGGCATTTGGGACGCAAAACGATGATATCATGTGTCCGCGGAGCAACGGGAGGAGTCACGCGTGATCCAGGGGGTCAAACGACGAAGATTACATCTTTCAGCCCCTCACCCGGTCGTTTGGTCATCTCCAACCGATCGGGTGATGCACGCGTGCACCACCCGGACGCAGCTTGGAGCCCCCGAGAAGTCACCCGGTCGGTTCAGTGACCGGGTCAAAAGCTCAAAGTCTCTGGAAATTCGAAGCTGATTTCCAACCGATCGGGTGACCTTCACCCGATCGGTTCACCTGTAGCTGAATTTCAACAGCAAAACTCGAAGCTCCAACCGGTCTCCTCACCCGGCCCGCACCAAGATCCAACCGGTCGGCACCAAGATCCAACCGACCGCACCAAGATCCAACCGACCGGTTCATACTGACCGGGTGAAACTCCCGTATCGCGCTGTAATTTTGTGAAGCGGCTCACCCGACCGGTTGACTTGTCAACCAATCGGGTGATGCCGTTTTCTATAAATAGAACCCTAGGTTTCCCAGATTCGGGAGTTGGTTATTTTTTACTGTTTTCTTCATTTTGTGACGGCTGTAATTTTCATGTTTTTGTAAGTTTTCGGATCTTTGTAAAACTTTAGTATTATCTTTATTGCTCAACTACCCTTGCATTCCTATCGTCTGATTATGATTTCAACGGTTTATTTTCATTTAGATCGCTTTTTAATGAATATTTGTGAGTAGTTCCCAAATCTGGGATTTTGGCGGAAACCCCTTCGGGGGCTCTTCCCGATGCGTCCATAGGGTTAGGAAATCATTACGGATTAGGAATCTAACGGTTACGCGAGGTGTTTTATTGTCATCGGCGGGAAAAAGACCGCCTTTGACCGTCGGGCCAAGGGGGGATAAACTTGGCGGTTGACTCCCTAGCCATAGCTCACGCCCTTAGCATAGACGCCGAATCCTAGCGTGCGGGAGCGACAGGATGAGACGTTGGGAGTTATCGTTGCGAGCTTAGTGCTCCCGGAATCGATCAGTGTTAATGGACACGGGAGTGCCCACTGATCGAACCTGGAAAGTCCGATGTATCTTCCTGGGCACCGATCGGAATATCGGGCCCATGGGATGCCGGTACCACTTTTAGAGGCAACGTCTCACCATTAGACTCTAATTTCGATCGACATCCTACCCGTAGGCCGTATCGGCGAGAGTCACTCGTTGGAGTTGAAACCAAAGTCCCGGGTTTATTTTCATATTGTTCATACCTTGCATTCCTTTACCGTGACAAACCATCAACCGATCTGGGCTAGCTCACCCACGGTGTGATTTCGGTCCTCCTTGACACAAGCACATCCTAGCCTCCCTGTGTTCGACCCCCAAGCCACACTACAACACCGTGCGCTTGCGGTTACAAATATCTAAACCCTCACGCGGGTCCCCCGGCCATTTGCGACTCGCAAACCGGGGGCACGTCAAGTTTATGGCGCCGTTGCCGGGGAGGCAACGTGCTTGTTATTTTAGGATCTCATGAACCCTAGTGTCTAGCTCTTATCCCTACCCTGCGATAATTTTCGCATTCTTCCCTTTTCCTTTTTATTTTCTCATTCTTATTTCTATTTCTATTTTTATTTCTAACTTTATCTGTTTCTTTCCCACTTGTCGCTTCACGGGTGTTTGTTGTTTTCCATGCGCAAGAGTTCAAGAAGTCTCGACGACTTGATCCCCGTTGATCCAGAGATTAACGCCACCCTTAGGCGTTTGGCCGCCGAGAAGCGAAGAAGAGAGGATCCTGAAGCCATGGGGGAGAACACCCCGCCTCACAAGTCCCTGCTGGAGTACTCGATGCCTTCCATCGAGTCCACGTCCGCCATCCGTCCTCCAGCTATTACGGCCCAAAGCTTCGAGCTTAAGCCATCTTTGGTGACGTGGATCCAGCAGGATCAGTTTTCGGGTGCACCCATGGAGAGCCTGATCGAGCATCTAGACTCCTTTTTGGAGAAATGTGACACCTTTCGGATTAACGGTGTCACAACTGAGGCGATCCGACTGAAGCTGTTCCCCTTCTCCTTGCGAGACAAGGCCAAGCTGTGGCTTAGGGGGAAGGACCCCAACACATTCAACACCTGGGAGAAGCTCTCCAATGCTTTTCGGACGAAGTTCTTTCCTCCGGGGAAGACCATGAAGCTGAGGAGTGAGATCTCCTCCTTCTCCCAGGCCAGCCACGAGTCCTTGCATGAGGCTTGGACAAGATACAAGGAGATGCAGAGAAGATGTCCCCACCATGAGCTCCCCAAGTGGCAGATTATAAATCTGTTTTATAATGGGTTGAGGGACGATTTAAAGTCTTCCATGGACGCCGCGGCTGGAGGGTCCTTCATGTTAAGAAGCGAAGAAGATGCCGGGCAAATTTTGGAAAATATGGCATCCAACAATGAACGATGGTGTGACGAGAGAGCCACACCAAGGTCTGGGGGCATCCATAGAGTGGAAGACGTCGACAAATTGTCAAGCAAATTTGACTTGCTGTCAACCCAGATCTCCACATTGATGGTAGGCGCCGGTGGCGCCGGTTCACAACAGATTGCTGCGGTAGAATCCGAAGTTTTTGGAGAGTTCGACGGTGGTGACATCTCACCACCGTTGGATCAGGCGAGCGCATTGTTTTACAATCCTACGGAGAATGCGCCAATTTCACCACGAACCAACTCAAACCCGGCCTACTCTCCCAACAACCGAAATCATCTGAACCTCAGCTACCGGTCACCTTACCAACAGCCGGCTCAGCAACAACAGCAGACTTATCAGCCGGCTAGGCCCCAGCAGCAGTTCCAGCAGCAGCAATATCAGCAACAACCTCCACCACAGTATCAACAATATGCCCCTAGGAATCAGCAGCCCGCCCAGCAGCAATACGACCAACAGAGGGCCATTTCTCCGGTTGAGTCCATCTTGACTCAATACATAGCCAATCAGGAGAAAATCAATCTGAAGCTGGAGATGGGACAAAGAGTGCTCACTGATCAAGTGACCCAGCTGGGGTTGCAATTGGCGAACCTTCAGAGACCGCAGAATTTATTACCGCCACTGCCTGAGGTGAATCCTAGGGGGGTAAATCGGACCTTGGCGCTCACACATGAGCATGAGAACGTGTCCGCCATCGTCTTGAGGAGCGGGACACAAATTCCTACTAGAGCGCCGCCCAAAGAACCGGAAGCACCACTGGCCGTTGAGCGGCCAATTGAGAAGGGTAATGACGACGGTGCCCCGTCGCCAAAATTTGTGGCTCCGGAGGGAACCCCCGAAGAAGAGAAGAAGAAAGAAGAAGGGAATTTGAAGGTATTCAAGCCCGTTGTGCCTTTCCCACAACGGCTCGCCAAAGCCAAAATCGATGAGAAGTATGGCAAATTCTTTGCCATGGTGAAAGATATGAGTCTACAATTCCCCTTCCTCGAGGCCATAGAGACGATCCCCTCCTATGCTAAATTCTTGAAAGACTTGGTGACACGGGGATTTAGAAAAGAAAAGGTCGTGTTAACGACGGAGTGCAGCGCACTCATTCAGCATGCAAATCTGCCGAAGCTCAAGGATCCAGGAAGTTTCTCCATCCCTTGCTCTATCAGGGAAGTACAAATCCATAGGGCGCTCGTCGATCTTGGTGCGAGCGTCAGTTTAATGCCCCTATCGTTGTACAAGAGAATAGGGATGGGAGACTTAGAGCCCACCGGCATGACATTACAACTTGCTGACCGTTCGGTCAAGTATCCGGTGGGAGTAGTGGACGACCTCCCAGTCGATGTGAAAGGGGTGCATGTACCAGTCGATTTTGTGGTGATGGACATGCCGGAAGACAAGCATACCCCAATTATTCTTGGACGACCCTTTATGGCAACCGCCGGAGTGTTGATAGACGTAAAGAACGGGAAGCTTTCCCTGAATGTGGGCCAAGAAAGAGTCGAATTTGACTTGGGCTTGTCGATGAAACATCCAAACCCCCCGGACGATCCTAGTATCAATATGTTGGAGAATGAAGAAGAAAGTGCTGTTGAAACGAGTGCCTGGGAAGTGCTCTCGAGGAATCCCCCTGATAGCTTGGGGGGACCTTGGAGAGCAAGTTGGCTCCCCAAAGAATGAAGTCGCTAGTGAGGCGGTCGCGCGACAGGTGATACCTCCCGGATTTCCTAAGTCTCCTTCCACGAGGAGAAAAGGAAAAGAACCCATGGACCTCACCGGTGATGAGGTCCGGATCCTGAAAAATATGGCGGTGTACGCCAATTTGAGGGAGAAGCCCCCGGATCCTGTCAACAAAGAGATGGTAGTCGAGCAAATCTTTTTACAGCCGCCGACTACACCGATAGCCACAACCTCTGGAGCTGAAGAGATGCCGGATTTTGGGCATCACCCGTACCGCCCACCATGAAAATCATCAACGGGCGTCGAGCTAACGACGTTAAACAAAAGCGATTCATGGGAGGCAACCCATGTTCTAAACTTTTGATTCGCTTTTTAGGACTTTCTACTTTATTTTTTCTCTATTTTTATAAATAAATCCAGCCGAAACAACTTCCGTGAAGGAACTTAGGCGATTTTTGGGTTTTTGCAGAAAACAAGGCCTCAACCGATCGGGTGAGCCATCACCCGATCGGTTGGGATGTATCAGCTTACGGCCGTATCTGTCACCAAATGAACCGACCGGGTGGAAAATGATGAGACCGGGTGAGCTGACTGGGTGACCTGGGGGAAACTCTCGGAAAAATTTCAGAATTCATCAACCGACCGGGTGGCAAGATGAGAGACCGGTTGATGGACCGGCTGAAAAACTCTGAATTCTCGGGAAAATCTGTGGAGCGGCGAACCGATCGGTTGAGTTCTCAACCGATCGGGTCGCCTGTAGCGCTTCTTCAGCAACAAATTTTCGACCTACAGTCAACCGATCGGGTGAAAACTCACCCGACCGGGTCGACTTAAAACCTATAAATAACCCCCCGACCACCCGCTCACAAACCCTCGCCCGACCCCCTCTACTCACCGTCGTTTCGTCTCCTCTAGCCACCCGACTGCAAAAATCTCTCTCCCACAACCTCAAACCCTCCATCAACCTCTCTCTCCACCTCCCCCTTGCATTTCTCCATCTCTTCCTCTTTCCCCCTCCCCTATTTCCTAATTTTCTAGCCCTAATTCCCAACATCCACCCCCACCTTCGAATTTTTCGCTGAAGAAGAGTGCCGCGGCTCCACACTTCCCCAATTGCACCGCATTGGGTCATCTACAAGCAGGGAGCTCTATTTGCTACGGGGGTAACTTCGTTCCACTTCTCGAATTTCGATTTTTACCCTACTATTTGAATTGCTTGGTTTTCGGGTGTGTGCACTTTAATAGTATTTTGCACCCATTTGCATCGTCCACACACACATGGCCCGAGAGAGTGATAAAGGAAAAGGTATCTTGCGTGAGGAGGAACCGTCTCGTAAGAGACGAAAACAAACACGTCCCCCTCACTGCACACGTGAGCTGACACTTGCCCCTCCCCCGCCTATCATTCTCCCTGTGGACCCCATGTTGGGCCCGCATGGATACATATTTAGGAACCAGGAGCAGAAAGACTTCTACCACAGACTTGACACTCGGGGGCATTTATCAACCAAGTTTGCCCACTCCCAATCACTCGTCGACCTCGGTGTATTCACCGAGGTCGAGACTCTTTTTGCTAATCTAGGTTGGTTGGCCTTCCTTAATGCCTCTGCGGTATCTTACCCGTCACTCACCCTAGAATTCCTCTCCTCCCTCGTTTGTGAGTCGGGGTCAACCGTCACTTTTCGGGTGTGTAACCAAACCATTCACACAAACCTAGACACCATATGCGATATATTTGGTTTCCCTATTCTAGGGAATGACGCTATCCGTCACTACGGATATCCCCCGGAATTTGACGTCGATAATTTCTGGTTCCGCCTCACCATAATCCGCCGCTATCCCTGGGGGAAGGCCAAGGCCTCCTCCATCATCCATCCCATATTTCGTCTGGCCAATAGGATCATATCATCTGCATTTTTCCCGCGGGATGAGTCAGGCACCGTGACTATCCCCGATCTTTTTATTCTCTGGGCCATGACTTTCCCCTTTGTTCGTGATGATGATGGAGTTAGTTTTAGGGCCCCAGTTATCCCTGTCCATGCTGACGATTGGCTTGTTTACAAGCTTCTCGAGATTAGCAGGGCCGGGAAGGGCAAAATCTGCTGTGGGGGCATTATCACCATAATTGTTTCTTCCCCCCGTTCAATATCCATATGCCCCGTGGTCTTCCCACCGCCGCAGGACCCTCACGTCTAGATCTTGACGTCCTGCGGCACATTCACATGATTAAGCCCCGCCCCAACGGTTGTTTCGAATTCAATTATGGCCACCCCCTCGCCCCTACACTATTCTCCCCAACCCCGTTCGCATGACTGTGGCTATCGTGGCGGATTGGACTTTTCCGCCCGACCCTGAGTTCTTTGAGGGGTTGCAACTTCCTTTCCTTCCCCCTGACGCACGTAGACCTCCTTCCACTGCGCCCACTTAGGCGAGCAGGATATTCCTACGTCTCGGGGAGATATGGGGGCTGGCCCGAGTCGCCCTGTTTCTGTTCCTGGCCCCATAACTTCTGAGCACCTCTTAGCGGCCATTTCTGGCCTTGTCTCCTGTGCCGGCATGACCGCCGCCGCCGGCACCACTTCCACCTTACCTGGCGGCACCACTTCTGCCTCACGTCAGTCTACATCCTTTGGTCGTCGCCAGGTCTCTGCCCGTCTTGGTCTTGAAAGGGAGGTCACTGCCCTCCGTGATCTCGCCATGTCCTCTGCCTCCTCGGACCCATCACCGTCCTCCTTTCTCACTCACCCACGTTTCCTCGCACTTGAGAGGAACGTGGCCTCCATTCTTCACCTTCTCACTCACATCCACGGTCCACCTCCACCTTCACCACCTCGACGATCTTCTCCTCCACCCTCCCACACATCCCCACATCCATCACCTCCCCCACCACATTCTTCTCCTCCCTCATCTATTCCCATCCTGGTATCCACTTCCCCCCTCCTGACCACTTCCATCGCACCCACACTACCTCCTCCCTCCTCCTCCATCACTTCATATGTGCGTCGGAGGAAATTGCCGGTGCGCTCCAAGTCTCTCCCACCACCACCCACTACCGTCACCATCACATCTTCTCCCCCCATTTCTATTCCTTTCACCACCGCCTTGATCGCCGTCCTACCACCACCACCCACCTCCATCGACACTCCTCCCATCGTTCACACCACCGCTGCACCTATTCCTCCACCTCTTTCCCCACTTCTCCGCACACACCCCCCCCCCCCCCCCCCGCCTCCCCCGACCACCCAGCCACACCCGCTTCCGAGGAGGGCGATGATTCACCTTCTCCTGATCTTTGATTTCACTTTGTTTGTTTTCGACTCCCCCCTTGCATATTTCTGTACTTTCACGTTCATATTTCTTTGCTAGCACTGTCATGTCTAGCTTGGGGGAAGTCTATTTTGGGTGTGTTGTGACGTTTTATTTTCTTTTGGTGTGTGTGTGCTTGTTTTTTTTCACTTTTTGTCGTGTCATGTCGTGTATTTTGTTCGTGTCGTGTCGTGTCGTGTGATTTTATTTCTATTTTCGTGTCGTGTGGTTTGATCTTTATTTTTCTTTATTTTCAGTTTCGTATCTGTGTTTTCCTCGTTTTTCATTTCTTTTTGTGTCGGTGCGTATTCCCCCCCATCTTCATTGCCCTCCCGTACTCACTCTTATTGCATTGAGGGCAATGCAAGCTTCAGCTTGGGGGAGTCGCACTGTGTGCGCCATTTGATTCTTTCTTCTTCGTTTTTGTGTCGTTTTCATCGTGTTTTAATTTTTTCTTTTCTTCTTTTTATCTCTTTCTCCTAGAGATGAACCATATGATGAATTGCCACAAAATCACACACACCTAGCATAGCATCGATAATCACATTCACTAACCCTAGGATTTCGAGTTCTCTTGCATTTCACGCATCGTGGGTCCTCTTAGCTTTTTGTGAGTCGTGTGTCGTGCCTAGCTGTGTGGTGTGCTTCTGCTTTGTGATTTACTTTATACACCTGTCCAAGAATGACCCCTAGATTATCATGCTTCGATTTGAATATGCGGTATTTATTTTCCCTGTTCTGCATGCTAGATATATATCAAGTACTTCATTTCGCATGAGTCGGTATTCCACAATGAAGGACTAGGATAACCCATTTAGCCCATGCTCTATTTAGCGAGAATAGTTTCCTTTGCCCAAGTGTTTAGATTCCGACTTCTTTTTTGTTTTACTTGGTGCAAACCCCCTCGTCGTGTACCGTTCTCCCACTTGGGGGAGTACACATGTATATACCCCAATATCCAAAAATCCAAAAAAAGGGAGAAAAGAAAAGAAAAACCCAAAAAGAAAGAAATGAATGAATAAAAAAAATTTTGTGTAGCCAAAAATCCAAAAAAAATACAAATACCCAAAACCCAAAAAAAAATTCCCGTGTGAATATTGACGTGAATAAAGGGAAGGCGAGAATTTGCACCGAGTGATCTACTCCACATCATCTCAACCCCCATCGTTTTCGAAAACACTTGGCTTAGGAACTTTTTAGCTAGTATCTTGGCTGTAGTGGTGTGATTTCCTTAACCCTAGTTGTGGAGTCCCCGACGCATGGTACGCTTCTATTCTTATACTCTTCTCATGCATGCTTGAACTAATATTCACCGCAATTTCAAATTCGAATCAGTATTTGGGTCGTTTCCTGGGTCTGTGTATATCGAGCTTTATTGCACATCGTAGATAGTGACACCGTCTGCTAGCACACGACCACACTCACTCACGCTTCACCTCGTGGGCCCACCACACTTGTTTGGACTCGTATTCCTAGGATTAGTGATGTGATTTGGCGTTTGCTTGCTTGGTGTGTCGTTTTTGATTTTGTTGGCCCTGACGGGCGATCTAGGATATAGAGTTTTTTTTCTCTCTTTCTCTCTATTTTCTCCCTCCAAGCTCCTACTCTCGCTCGTCTTCCTCGAGGATGAGGAAGAGTTCAGCTTGGGGGATTTTGACGTGCGTTTATATTTCATATATTTGCGCACGTTTTCTTCAGTGTTTCTCCGTATTTTCCGCCGTCTTTTATTCGTTTTCTCGTGTTTTCTTGTATTTTCTTGTTTTCTTTCACTTTTCCGTATTTTCCGTGTTTTGCAGGAGTTTACTGGCATTTGGGACGCAAAACGATGATATCATGTGTCCCCGGAGCAACGGGAGGAGTCACACGTGATCCAGGGGGTCAAACGACGAAGATTACATCTTTCAGCCCCTCAACCGGTCGGTTGGTCATCTCCAACTGATCGGGTGATGTACGCGTGCACCACCCGGACGCAGCTTGGAGCCCCCGAGAAGTCACCTGGTCGGTTTAGTGACCGGGTCAAAAGCTCAAAGTCTCTGGAAATTCGAAGCTGATTTCCAACCGATCGGGTGACCTTCACCCGATCGGTTCACCTGTAGCTGAATTTCAACAGCAAAACTCGAAGCTCCAACCGGTCTCCTCACCCGGCCCGCACCAAGATCCAACCGGTCGACACCAAGATCCAACCGACCGCACCAAGATCCAACCGACCGGTTCATACTGACCGGGTGAAACCCCCGCATCGCGCTGTAATTTTGTGAAGCGGCTCACCCGACCGGTTGACTTGTCAACCGATCGAGTGATGCCGTTTTCTATAAATAGAACCCTAGGTTTCCCAGATTCGGGAGTTGGTTATTTTTTACTGTTTTCTTCATTTTGTGACGGCTGTAATTTTCCTGTTTTTGTAAGTTTTCGGATCATTGTAAAACTTTAGTATTATCTTTATTGCTCTACTACCCTTGCATTCCTATCGTCTGATTATGATTTCAACGGTTTATTTTCATTTAGATCGCTTTTTAATGAATATTTGTGAGTAGTTCCCAAATCTGGGATTTTGGCGGAAACCCCTTCGGGGGCTCTTCCCGAAGCGTCCATAGGGTTAGGAAATCGTTACGGATTAGGAATCTAACGGTTACGCGGGGTGTTTTATTGTCATCGGCGGGAAAAAGACCGCCTTTGACCGTCGGGCCAAGGGGGGATAAACTTGGCGGTTGACTCACTAGCCATAGCTCACGCCCTTAGCATAGACGCCGAATCCTAGCGCGCGGGAGCGGCAGGATGAGACGTTGGGAGTTATCGTTGCGAGCTTAGTGCTCCCGGAATCGATCAGTGTTAATGGACACGGGAGTGCCCACTGATCGAACCCGGAAAGTCCGATGTATCTTCCTGGGCACCGATCGGAATATCGGGCCCATGGGATGCCGGTACCACTTTCAGAGGCAACGTCTCACCATTAGACTCTAATTTCGATCGACATCCTACCCGTAGGCCGTATCGGCGAGAGTCACTCGTTGGAGTGGAAACCAAAGTCCCGGGTTTATTTTCATATTGTTCATACCTTGCATTCCTTTACCGTGACAAACCATCAACCGATCTGGGCTAGCTCACCCATGGGGTGATTTCGGTCCTCCTTGACACAAGCACATCCTAGCCTCCCTGTGTTTGACCCCCAAGCCACACTACAACACCGTGCGCTTGCGGTTACAAATATCTAAACCCTCACGCGGGTCCCCCGGCCATTTGCGACTCGCAAACCGGGGGCACATCAATCGCGCCCCGGATACAACCCGGGACGAGACTCGCTAGTCTTACCGCAAGCGCACAGTGTAGCGGCGAGCGGGTATCGAACACGAGGAGGGCAAATGACGGTGTCTTTTTCAATTCACCTGGCTATAAGAACCGTCGAGAAATATTCGCAATAAAGCGGTCATAGTCGTTCAATCGTATAAAGGAAATGTCAAATTAATAAAGACGCCTAGGGATAGGGAATCCCCTCTACAAACCGTATCTCGTCATTGTGATTCGTAGGTTTCACAATTGCTAGACTTGTAATTCAGGTGAACTAGTTGCAACTAAATGTAGAACCAAGCTCACGCTCTCGCGCTATTGTCGGTCTATAACAAACCTAGGGTAGGGTCCAATCTCTTGCAAACCCTAACCTAGGCAAGCTAGCGTGAAGAACAACATTATCGTTCAATCGTATCTCAAGCCCACTCTCGTGCAAACTCGAGCTACGACCTAGGTTGGGATAGTCCTACCCGTCCAATCTCTTGGAAACGGGTATTGGTATAGAATTGCAATCGAAAACCCTAGTTTCGGTCCAATCTCTTGCAAACCGATTCCGGAGAAATCCAATTGTAACCCAATTCGAATTTCTAGGGCTTCCTATCGAGTTGGGCTCCAATCTCTTGCAAATCCCAATCGGTATGAATCCCTAGTTATTCGTATTAAATCAATCCCAAACTAACCCTAATCAATTCTAGCAATAATTTCACCAATTCATCACAAATTAGAAATAGGGTTCGTAGGGTTCATCCCTACGCCCTAAGACGATAAAACTACTCACAATTCATAGTGCAATTCAATGGATATTCAATAATAAAAACAATAGAATTCATTGCAATATTCAATATATCAATAAAAATGAGGTTTTTGATAGAGAGAGACAAACCAATGAAGATTCAATAGCATCCAACAAAATAACACTTTTCTCTCTCCCAAAAGAACTAAATCTAATCTCCTAAAAAGTAATATAAAAAAAGGCTGCAAAAAGTTCTGAAAAAGCTCTCTAAACTAGGTTAAAAACTGGGGTTAAATACCCCCCAAAATCGCCCAAAAAACTGTGACAAAATTGCCCCTGCGCAGCCTGAAAATCGTAATTTACGCTACAGGCAGCGCGGCTCACTCGGCCAAGTGACAAATGTCATTCGGCCGAGTGACAACCCTGACAAATTCCAGTAACTTCGGACTTTTGGGGGTCGGCTTCTTGGGAGTCACTCGGCCGAGTGACTTTCTTTGCTTCGGCCGAGGGGACTTCTTCACTCGGCCGAGTCGGAACTCGGGAGCAGACTGACGGATTACAGTAAGTCTGGGATTTTTCTTGCCGTCGTCTTGATGCCACTCGGGCGAGTGGTGTCTCCATGGTTCGGCCGAGTGGGCTGTCGATGGTCGGCCGAGTGCACGCTGATACTCAGTCTGTTACGTGTCCGATCTGGTCGGCCGAGCGGGCTGTCGATGGTCGGCCGAGTGACTCCTTCACTCGGCCGAGTGACATGCTGAAAATGCCCAATCTTTGTATTTTTGCTCACTCAACGCTCCTATGACGTTCTTTCTTCCTCCACTCCTCTCCAATCGCAGAATTCCCCTTAAAAGAGTCGCGTGTGACGCTCCGGAGTGGGTACATCTCAAAATCACTCCCAATCGCTCCAAATCTCCTGAAATTCGACAAAAACAAGAAATCGTGAAAAGCATCACAATATTGTCGAATAATCGTGAAAACGCGATACGAGCTATCAAAATGGCATGCAAACATGCAGAAAAAAGGTGTAAAATACGGAGTGATCAATACACACTGTATATCGCACAAATATATATACCAATAACGTATCTGGCACTTGGGTCATTACAAGACCATCCTTCAACAACGACTATCCAAGCTTTTTCATCAAGGGAATTGGGGGATTAGCCCAAGAATTGGAGGATTGTGAAAGTGGCTCCATATTCTAAGGAAAATCCCTACGAATCTGATTAGGGATTAGCGGTCATCTTTTAGGGCTCGTGATCATGAAAGTGACTCGTGCGCTAGGAGTGATTACTAACACCCGTTCTGCTAGTCGGTGACTACGAGAGTAGCCCGACTGCTAGAACTAACTGTAGTGTAGTACCCTAGTCCATAGATTATGAGAGTGGATACAGATCTGTGATACGAGAACCACTGTCAAGCGTAATGCATGTATCCTTGTGTGAAGCTCATTGCAAAAGCGACTGAGCATATAGATACGTGAGACGAGTTGGACAACAGAAGTTAAGTACTCGTTCCCATCTCTGGATGTGACACTCCTACATTCATTCATCGTTCAACGAAAGGACGCTTAACCTGATATCCAAGCCTAAAAGTCCTAGCGGGGATCTCGACACCCTAGTGATATTTCTCTCAATTGTTTTCTCTTTGTTTTATTTCTTTTTTTGCGTGGAGTCAGTTTGCGACGTTGAGTGACACGACCTATGCATCCATCACCATTACGACACTTTATAATTCATCTCACCTAAATAAATTCGAAAGCCTAACCCAACCTTGGAGTAGATTGGTAGTGCAGCACTGCCTTCCCATGTTCGATACCCGCTTGCCACTGTACCGTGCGCTTGCGGTAAGACGACGTCGTCCGGGTTTTAATTCCGGGCTGATCAAGTTTTTGGCACCGTTGCTGGAAAGGCGTTCTGCCATAGTACCTATCTATCACAATTAGGTTGCTAGACTTTGAATAAATAAAAAGCAAAAAATTTAAATCACTTGAAAATTTTTTATAAAAGAGAAATAAAAAGAGATTTTTCTCCTGCCACCACATTATTATTATTATCTTTATCTCTCTTGTGCCACTGACGTTCTTTTCCAGGTTATTTATCTTTGTTTGATCAAGTGCATTTGGTGCAACGATGGTACCCCTATTCGGAGCGAAGGTTTACACGGTCAAATATTTTATAGACCTAGGGAGGATTGCCAATTTCAAGCAGGCTGATGGAGAATCCTTCTGGCGAGTCTTGGATAGAATCTAAGATTTAGTAAAAAATGCGCCAGAACATGGGTTTGATGACTCAAGGCTACTCCACTTCTTCACCAAAGGATTGCAGGGACCTTCCGTGGAATTCATGAACATGATGGACGTGAATACCATCGACGATCTATATTCGGCAGCAGATTTGGGCCGCATGCTGAACGTGCTTGCTCTACCAGTTCATTAGCTGGTGCGGCAAGTGAGCCATTTGACCGAGAAGTTATAAATTTTATTATGAACCGTGTCTCAGCTGCAGGTACTATTGAGGATGATATTCACGTTCAGCTTGGGAGCGACACCCTGCATTCTACATTACCACCAAGGATGAGACCAGCAAAGGTAACGATGGCAATGTCTATAATGTCACGCTCGAGCCATCTCTCGCTCGTGACCCCTCTCCACAGGTTGAAAATACGGAGCAGCCAGCACCACCAGAGCCTATCATTGACGAGGGCATGCCAGTGGAGCCAAAGCAGACCATTGAGGAGGATGCTATTCGGGATGAGGTTACAGATATTCACATGGAGCCCGAGTATTGCCTACCTTCAGTTGAGCTTTCGCAGCCAACTCCACCATTTACTGTGGCTGAGGACCATCCACCGGAGTTTACTGCTCCCACTCAGGGAGAATCTTTTACACCCTCGTTATTTACATTTGATTCCCCTTCTATTTTTGATGACTATCCTATACTTGATTCAGATGTCCCTGACATACCACATTTTCTGCAAGACACATGTGTATATATCCGAAGGTGCGTTGGGACGTATATGAGGAGGACATCGAGGAGTTGTCGGTACCTTGGGATGTGTCCACTATCGAAGAGACTGAAGTAGACCACGAGGAAGCATTACCTGACGAAACTAAGGAGAAAAATGAGGAGTGGGCAGTCATGGTACACGAGAGTAGAGATTCAATCTCGGGGAAGTATCATCAACTAGATTTAATTTCCATTATGTCTGTCGATGATTTTCTTTGGGATTCATATAACACGGGAGAAAATTTCAGAGACGAACTGATATTGCTCGTCTCCTTCATAGTACAGGTGAAATCCTTGGGGAGATGCTAAGGGCTGCATTGCTGGAGTTCGTTGGATTAAGTGGCTACACGCACCTGGCAGAGCCACGGAAGGAGCAGTTGGAGCAGTTGACTGCACTGACAAAGGTACTGGATCCGCCTTTTGCTACAGGTGGTATCAATCCAGTAGCGTAGCTATAGTGTAGATTTTTATTCTTTAAATAAACATGAATCCTCTCGACAGCGAGAGGAACGTATAGGATTTTTATGCTTTCCTAGTTTAGTAAATATCACCTCATATTACGGCAACTAAAATCTTTTGCACCCCACCCTCTTTTATGATTTGATTGCACACCCTAAGTTTATGATGTCTCCCTTATTTTTGTGCCCATATGTCCACACCGGGCACCATCTGATATAGCTTGGGGGGGAGAGAAATTATTTTGTTATGTAGCTCCCTATTTTGTAGTTGTCCTTTATCCATATCGACACACATTGAGGACAATGTGACATTTAAGCTTGGGGGAGTGCATAGTACACACACTTTGCCTTGTCGTGAAACACACCTTAAAATTTTCAGATGAACCATATTCACTTCTCTATTTATGTCTCATATCCTTCATTTTATCATGGAATATTGTGGATATTTTTTATGAACTCTGATATCTGTTAGATTAGTGCATAATTCCTTGATTAGAGTATCATTGTTAATATGCTTTTTCATAGTAGAATCCATAGTTCCACAACCATATTCTCGAAACAGTTGAGCTAAAATGAATGAATCAAAACCTGAAAATTATTTGATTTCTGCTTGATTTGATTGATAATTCTATTGCTTCATGGATGTTTAGTAATTCAAAAGAGATAGGATAACCCGCGACAACTAAAGTATTGATGAATAGAACACTTGATACCGAGCCATGTCTAGATTTTATGCTTTTTCCTTTTCTGTTGTATACAGCCAAATAAATGATCTTTGATCATGCCTTGAATTCCATCGCTTTTATGTGAGTTTGCAAAAATCCCAAAAATACAAAAATGAAACAAATATCCTAAATTAAAGGTCTTTGGGGGTTCCTCGTGACCTGATGCCCTAAGATCGTCTAATCTGGGATGCATAGACCGCTCCTTGCACTCCATTATGTTTACGCAAGTTTGCAAGACAAAAAAAATATAGCCAAAAGTATAAAAAAATACAAAAAGAAAATTACATATCTCTATCCCATTTTCTATATAGAACAAAGACATGGATGAGGTTGATGGGTTCTAGGAGTCATGAAACGAGCATAGAGTGGTGATTGCCTTACATTAATTGAATTTACTAAATCATTCCATGAAGCTTAACAAAACACCATGCATGCTTGAAATTGTTTGACCATGACACATTTATACTGCTTAGAGAATGAGTTATGGATATTGGATTTGTCTCTGTGAACTTAGTATCTTTCATAATAAACTATGATAGGATGTATCTCTACTCCCTTTCATTGTTTATCAAGTTTATTACATTTATTGAAATCCACAATATGTTCATTTGAGCGAGACTTAAGTATTTTGCGTGAATGTGTGTTCTATCATATTGGATTGTGTTCATGTAATCTTATATCCATGAGCTCATATTTGCTGAGTTTGACATTGAGCTCCTTAAGTCCATCACACTTCTCACCTCACCTTTCCATTGTATTCATCGCACGGGTTCGCTAATTATTCGTCTTCGTCGAGGATGAGTAAGAGGTAAGCTTGGAGGATTTTGATATGTCCATATTTTACATGTTTTATTCCCCATATCTGCATCATATTTGATTGCTTAAATCCTGATTTTATGTGCTTTTATGTTGATAATTGGAACTATTTGACTTCGAGAGCGTTTGGTTGCATTTTAGGGAATATCGAGCAATTTGGAGCACATTGGAGAGAAGGGCATAATCGTCGATGCCGGAGCGTCAATGGCATCGTATTTGAGGTGTTGAAGCTGTTGGAGAATCAAGGGAGCAAAGAAGAAAGAAAGCAAAGAAGAACGAAAGAAGAGACCATGGCTGAAGTCCAGGTCACTCGGTCGAGCGCTTGACAGGCTCGGCCAAGCTTGAGCTACAAGATGAAGGGGAAGAATGAAGGCAAAAGAGGGCCACAGGCACCAGGTCACTCGACCGAGCGACCCTCTACAGACGACCCCCAAGTTTGGCCTAGCACTCACTGTTGAATTAGTTCGCCTGAGCGGCTCAACCTCGACCGCCATTTGCCCATGTCGAAGAATTAAAGCTCCCAGAGGGTTCTCGGCCGAGCGGCTATCCCGCTCAACCAAACGACCACCTTCTCTAGACCCACAATTTAAAGCCCCAAAAGGAGCGCGGCCGAGCGCTAGGGCACGCTCGGTCGAACTGCCTCTTCTGCCAGACTTAAGGGTTAGAGCACCAAGAAGGCGCTCGGCCGAGCAGTATGGGTTCCATCACTCGCAAGTCGCAATATGTTTGGGTTTTCTGGACCTTTTTAAGGTTTTATAGGGGGGATATATAGAGGGAGAGGGGTAGCCGTCATTGGGATCCATCTTCGGATCGGGGGAGCTCGTTTTGGGTTCTTGGAGACTATTTTCAGAGGTTAGGCTATGCCATCGGCCCCCTCTATGCTGATTTTGTATTGGATCTTCATTACGCTAAGTATTTTCTTATCTTTTATTTGATGTTTATTGTTCTTTGCTATCTCTTTGTAAATATCTCTCTATGATGCTTGCAATGAGTTGTGATATCGTCATTTTTTATGTTGCTATTATTGAGTAGATCTATTGCTAAGGCTTAGGGATGAACCCTAGGATCCTAGGGATTGGATGTTAGGTTAATATTAGTTGAATGAATCTAGGGGGTTTTTATGGTAGTTGAACAAGGGTTTTGGGGGATTAGCCCTAGAATTGGAGGATTACGAAAGTATCTCCATATCCCCACGAATCTGATTAGGGCTTAGCGGTCATCTTCTAGGGCTCGTAATCATGAAAGTGGCCCGTACGCTAGGGGTGATTACTAAGCCTCGATCCGCTAGTCGGTGACTACGAGAGTAGCTCAACTGCTAGAACCAACCGTAGTGTAGTATCACAGTCCATAGATCATGAGAGTGGATACAGATCTGTGATACGTGAACCAGTGTCAAGTGTAATGCACGTATCCGTGTGTGAAGCTCATTGCAAAAGAGGCTGTGCATATGGATAGGTGAGACGAGTAGGACAACGGAAGTTAAGTACTCGTTCCCATCTCCGGATTTGACACTCTTACCATCATTCATCGATCAACGAAAGGACCCTTAACCTGATATCCAAGCCTGAAAGTCCTAGCGGGGATCCTAACACCCTAGTGATATTTCTCTCAAATGGTTTCTCTTTGTTTTATTTCTTTCTTTGTGTGGAGTTAGTTTGCGACGTTGAGTGACACGACCTACACATCCATCACCATTACGACACTTTGTAATTCATCTCCACCTAAATAAATTCCCAAGCCTAACCCAACCTAGAATTAGATTGGTAATGTAGCACCGCCTCCCCGTGTTCGATACCTGCTCGTTGCTGTACCATGCGCTTGCGGTAAGACGACATCGTCGGGGGTTTAATTCCAGGTTGATCAATATGTCATTTGTGGAATTAGTGCATAACCCCATGAGTTTGTCTTCAAGATGGTTTAGATTAGTCTGCCAATCATTGTGATGCATGAGTCATGGGTGAACCACTTGTGTAGAATATGTTTCAATTTTATGGGATTTAGCCAAAGTCATTTGCTTGGTTTATTCCAAAATGCGTGGTTGGTTGATGTGTTGAATCATGAAAGAACAAAGAAAGAAAAAAATTGAAATGAAAAAAATGTAAAGTGCACCGTTCTTCTAGTCCATGTCCTTGGGCCTCAAGAAGCATTGGGGTATTCATGTCGAAATATAAGATTTAAAAGAGTACTAGAGAAAAGACTTAGGTGATTTGAGTTAGTAGGTTCGATGGGCCCTTCTTAGCCTAATACCCTAAAGTGGTCCCATTTGGGAATCATTGGCTGAAAACTCAATATATGGAATATTCTAAGTTTCATATGAAAAAAAGAATAAGCATGAGTTACATTTCCAACCTCCACGAATTAGGATAAACAGAGTGTTGTTGTGGTCAAGTTTTTGAGAATTAAGATACTACGATACAATGTTTTGTTTTAATCTTTATAAGTGCAAAGCATTAAGTTATCTTTTTTATTTAAGCAAAATTGAAGTATTGTTCATGGGTTTGTTCTTTTTCAAGAGTGTGTATATTGAATTTGAGATCAAGATGAAAAAGTTTTCTACACCATTGAAAATGAATGATGTTTGGCGTGTGCTTTGTATGGAAATCCAAAGGAAGACAAACGAGACACATAAAACACGGAAAAAAGATTTCTTCCCTTGTTGTATGGAAATCCATAACCACATAAATAACAACCAAATCGGATTCTAAAACAGTTCAAAAAACCTATCTTGCAAATCTGTTTGTAGATCTAAAAGAACATGTTTTTTCTAGGTTTTTACATTGTTATTTCTGTGGCAACTCTTTTGTTAGAAATAATTTATGCAACTCTTTTATAGATTGAAGATTGAAGACTCTCAAGTTCTACTTCATTTATCAATCAATAAGTTATCTCTTCCCTTTCTCTTTATTTTGATGACGTCTCATGCATATTATTTGCTTGATTGTTCTTGGTATGAATTGCGAGTAGATCTCTTGTCTAGGGTTGAGTTGAACCCCATCATAGATTGAATTATGAATTGATCTCTATTTATCTCAAATTATTGAACTTTATGATTATGGTTTTGCCATGGAAGTGCTTATTATTAATTTTGCCCTTGAATTTCTTTCAAATCTAAACCATTAAAGAAAGTTGGGATTTTGATTTGATGAATATTGAGTGCTAAATTAATTTCTGCTCATTTAAAATTTTCAACGACAGTTGGATTTTAAATTAGAGATCATTGACATTGATGGGAGTTCTCCCATGAAAATAAGAGAGAATGAAGAGTGGGTATTACTTATTATTGATTATTAAAGCATCTATCATGATTCGATTACCATGAAAACAGGTATCGGCTCATGATAGGTAGGCCTTTTACACTTCGATGGAAAGTTTTAAGTATCGATATAAGGAACAATAATCTCACCCTGGCATTAGTTCAATGATTTGATTTTGAGATCATTTTTATACTCAATTCATGATAGCGGGGATACTTAACTCTAGCATGCTATCTTATTGATATTCTTCCTTATTTCGATCATGTCACCTTGAGACGAATTCACGTAGCTAACTCGTAACTTAGAAATGGCTGGTACTCAATCATTAACTTCCCTGAGATTGACCCGTTTATGCTATGATATCACGTACGCTTCCAGTAATTTATAGACTCAACAAGGGGGACTCTTGCACTAAGTCTTTCCATGCTCTTATTTCGTATAATGCAGCGAGAGAGTCCATTCCATTCATTTTGAATAGGAGAGGTGAGAAGCTTTCTCATCCAAGCGAGATATGTGCTAAGGGAGTGAGTTTGGGAACATACCGTCAAGCCTACTCTCCTTTCGAGTAAACTCGAACGAGGTTGCTGAATAAAACAAGAGATTGACTTAAGCCGACTTCCATGTATTTTTAAGAAATCTTTTCTCCGTAAATCTCCACATGTATTTCCCACCTTATATTTCTGATAAGCTATCTCTGGCTCAGCAGTATTTACTTATTGCTCCTGTTATTGATACTGAAATATTTAATAGGATGTTGGTGAGTCCTTCTAATATGGCTCCAGATCTTGATGGGTTCACTAAAGAGGGTTTTCTTGGGATTTTCAAGGTCCCTTAGGGCATATTTTCTTGCCCGTCCTAAGTTGGACGAACAAAAATATAAAAGAAGCAGCGGAAAATCATTATTAAACTCTTTAATAAAAGCTACCCTAAGAAAACATGCTCCCTAGCCAGGATTATCTACTGACTCGGGTTGGGTCTGACCAACCCGAGAAAGGTATAACTACTGCAAAATATGACATGCATAATAAAAAGGACTCAACCGAAATCTTGCCTTGGTACAGGCAAGATGTACCGCACCGCCTCCTCGCACCGTGCCTAGACCTGAGCCACTTTCCGAACCGCACCGCTCCTCGCCTTGAGCTGAACCTCCTCCCGAGCCGCACCGCGCCTACGAGCCGATCACTTGCCGAAAAAAGTTTCACTTGAGCATACCCACGCCAGAGATTTCTGGATCAGATCCAAACCTCATCGTATTCTTGCTAGGACCCGACTGGAGGATAGACAGAACTATAGAGGAAGAATAATTTTAAGTCTTGATCGAGTGCGCTCAAAAATCAGGAGCTCCTCAAGCAGAGACTTGGTGCAAAAAAACAATGAAGAGAGGGCACCCCTATTTATATAGGAGGCCGGCCCCTCCTCATTTACCACGAGCAATATGGGACAATAATATGGCGAAATGGGGTTGATTTCATAAGAATTCCAAACTTATAAAATCCCCCATAAATCCATTTCCGAGTTTCGACTTTCAAACGACCTGTCACAAAGATCTCGAGACAACGATCGCATAAGAAAAATTGAAATCCAATTCCGATATCATTTGACCCCTCAATTGTCAAAATTAGTCTCCAAATCTCGTTTTCGCAAAAAAACATCACAAACACGCCATTCAAGGCGTTTAGCTCAGATCGCAGCACATGGCGTGCTGTGCGCGCTTCACGTGGCACGCACACATCAGCCCCGGCCCGCACTCTGAAGTGCAGGCTGATGCGTCTGAAATGAAACTCTAGAGTGACCTAGTTATGACGCAAATTACACGGAGATAAATCCCCGGCAACGGTGCCATAAACTTGATCGGCCTGGAATTAACTCCGAAACGATGTCTTTTACCGCAAGCGTACGGTATAATGGCAAGCGGGTATCGAACACGAGGAAACGGTGCTATACTACCGATCTACTCATAGGTTGAGTTAGAATTGCAGGTTTATTGGTGGATGTGGAGTATGGGGGGTCGTAATGGTGATTGATACGAAGGTTATGTCACTCAACGTCACAAACAAAGGACTCCACAAAAAGAAAGAAAGAAAAGAATGTGGCTTTGGGACTCACACTAAGACCATCGGATGTCGATGCTAGGCTAGGACTCTTACGTTGCATTGGGTTTATGGGCATGGTCTCTCAGCTCATACCACTCTCGTGGGTTAGAGCTTCAAGGTACTTCGGTGGCTCTCATTGACGCAATGGCGGTATCCGTCAATATAGTGATATAGTTCTTCGGTGGATCTCCTCAAGGCATGAGCCGGGCATGGTCACGAGCCTTGGTTGGATCCACTAACTCCCTAATTAAATCCGTAGAATACTCCTTAAGCTAATCGATTCCACCGACCGTGGGCACGATCTCAGTACGAGTTCTCCTAGGGATTTGGCTGGATCAACCAAAATACAACCCCATTTATATACAACGCATCATAAAAATCCTATCTTTGCATCTAGATCCTAAAATCGTAGGGCTAATCCATTAGCCCTAGAAAAGATTATTCAAGCACAGCAAACATTATGAAAACAATAGGGATCATTGCTAGCATCATATAAAAAAATAATAAGAACTAAAATAAAATTAGAGAGACAAAATACTTAGCTTGATACAAGAGGATGGGCCTATGGCGTAGCCTAACTCCCAAAAAATCGTTTCCAAAAACTCCTAAGCAAATGAGATCTAAGCTCCAAAAAGTCTCTCTCCGTCCCTCCAATGACGGCCACAATTTCTGTCTATATCCCCCTCCAAACCCTAGCAAATAACCCAAAAACCCTCTCAAATTCGGCCCAAATCTGTTTCTGGCCGCAACTTATTGGTGGACCCCGGCAGCACTCGGTCGAGTGCAGATTTCAGCACTGCAACACCATCTTTCAAAAATTCTCTAGAGCTCATCCGACCTTCGATTGACGCGTTCTTGGTGGCGTTGGAACCGTCGTGAAGTCTACTATCTGAAAACAATATCAGAAAAATACTGAAAAATTCCAGGTGACAGAAGATTTGAAAAGAGGTCACGACTGTCTGAAAATCTGGGCATTCGCTTTACTCGACCGAGTAGCCTTCGTGCTCGGTCGAGTCGCCCCCCTGCTCGGTTGAGTTGTCAGTAGGTCGGAACTCCCCTCCAAATTGTCGCTCTGCCTACTCGGCCCGAGTAGGCCTTGCTCGATCGAGTCGACCCCCTGCTCGGTCGAGTTGTCAGTAGGTCGGAACTCCCCTCCAAATTGTCGCTCTGCCTACTCGATCTAAGAAGGCCTTGCTCGGTCGAGTCATTTGCTGGCTCTGTCGAGTAGGTCCTACTCGGTCGAGCAGGATGTTGGTGGGATGGAGCTCGAAAATAGGAACGACTCGGGCCGAGTTGCCACTCTGCTCGGTCGAGTAGGATGTGCTTTCTCTTTTCTACTGGGCTCGTGTATTCAGCTCGACCGAGCTGCTTGTGCTACTCGGTCGAGTTGCCTGGGAAAGTGGCCTAGTTACTTCTTGGCTTCTTCTTTCTCTTTCTCTTCCTCCTTTCTTCCTCTAGTCTTCTTCTTTGGCACCTCAAGCATGTCATCATGAGTCTCCTTGGTGCTCTCACATCGCCGATCATCATATTGACTCCAAATTGCTCCAAAATCGCCCCAAATCCCTGAAATGGGCATAAACACTCTGAAAGTTATTTTGTTCCAAATAATAGTGTAATAGCATATAAAACTGGGGGTTTGGACGGTAAAATACGTCATGAAAATATGCGATAAAACATGCAAAATAGGAGCATATCACAGGCCCCACCCGTGCGCGGGCTGAGCCCGCCTGCAGCGCACACGGGTTATCTCCGCGGGTTGGAACCGCTTAAGCGGGTCCGACCTGCTACTTCCTGGTGGGTCTGACTTGCCAGGTGCTGGTCAGACCCGCAGGCCCAATAAGGGCCTTTCCTCAGCTGTTTTTGTGTTTCTGGGCTCAATAAAGCTTTGATTTGGACGCGGTTTCTTCCTGTAGATTTCTTAGGAATTCGCCTTCGTTCCCATGTGTCTAAGTCAATATAATACCAAGTATTAATATGTACCAAAGGCTAAAATCTTTAGCTTTACATTTCACTACTGACTTGTGAGTGTAATCATTCCATTGCATCGAATGCATTCCTCTTTAACGATCTTCCTATTAATATGACGTGAATACTACTCGGTGTGAGACCCTACAGCCTGACCATACTACTGGTTGGGACTCGAAGTCTCTAAACGACAGTAACCACGTGCAGCAGGTGTCGTCCCTGTTTCAGAATCATACTTACGTGATTGACTTGTCGGTAAAAGTGCCGTTTGAATCACACTGACTGTGTCCGTGATGAATTCCGCAGTTATAGTCCCTTCGTCTTAACTATGTCACTTGCCTATCCTAGGTATGGAACTCTGTCAACCCTACTAGCCAGCAGCGGTCAGTATTAATCGGTCTCGGGTACATTCATGTTGTACATCCTACAACATACCTTGGCCAAGGTTTTACCGAGAGCCGTACCGACCTGCGACATTAACTTCCCATTAACGGAAGAGACGAATCATATTTTGATCACTACACAGTACGTATGCTTTAAGTGTCACCCAGCCTAAGATCTTTCAGCAGGCCTTGCCTCGAAACTAGACCATAGACCTAAGTGACACTGCTCATGCACATCTTTGTACAATGATCTCAAGTCCTAAGGACTAACTAGCCTATCATCACTAGAGTTATTAATGACAATTAGTTAATGTTTAACTATTTGATAACTCTTTATATGGGTCGTTCAGTGGACTCATTCTATAATGAGCACATGTGTCTTGTCTCCGACTTCATCAAGTCGCATGATTATGAGACCAACAAGACAAAGACACAATGGTCTGTCCGATGTGCTGATATCCTATTGTCACGACCCGCTTCCCAAGTATGGAAGGTAAGGCGTGAAGAGGTCCGCTCAGACTTGCAGCTGTGAAGCTACAGTCTGATAAGCGTCTGGTAATCTAATCTATTAGCAGGTTCTTTGCATTACGACGAAACAACAACAATAATAAAGACAGACAAACAAATAAATTATCCAACATTCAACATCCACAGATATTATTCCAAACATGCAGAGATAGTCATAAAGAAAAACAGAGTCCGAAAGAAAAGCCCAAGCATGGCCAAAGATAAAACAGAGAGTGACAAGGTGCAACTGATGTGTCATTATATTCCACATTTTATCGATAAGATTACACATCAAAATGATTGCTCAATTATATATTTTATACACTTTTGTGCTATTATTTGGAACAATATGACTTTCGGAGCGTTTATTCCATTTCAAGGATTTGGAGCGATATTGGAGCAATTTGGAGTCGATAAGACGATCAGCGACGTGAGAGCACCAATGAGACTCATGATGACATGCCCAAGGTGCCAAAGAAGAATACTGGAGCAAGGAAGGGGCAAGAGAGAAAGTCGCGTGATCGAGCTATGATGCGGCGAAGGAATCGAGCGACCCGAAGTGCTGAAAACAGGACATCCGTGCACTATTTCTAAATCTGCTATCACATGGGATTTTTCACTATTTTTCTGATATTTTTCCCAAGTAGTATATTCCAATACAGTTCCAACTCCACTAAGAACATGCAAATCGGAGGTCGGATGAGCCCTGGGGAATTTCTGCAAGTTGATGGTGATGTGCTGAAATTGTTCTCAGCAGCATACTCGATCGAGTAGCACTCTACTCGGCTCGAGTCATGCACTACCCGGTCAGAATGCAGTGTTTGGTGTCCGACTCGACCGAGCAACCCCCTACTCAGCCCGAGCAACATCCTACTCGACTGAGCAGCTCCGAATCAGCCCGGGTTGGCAGAGCGATGTATTTCGGAAGGTGTGGATTCTCTGTACAACTCGACCGAGCTGCCTAACGACTCGACAAAGCTGTCTAACGACTCGATCGAGCTGCCTAATGACTCGACAAAGCTGCCTAACGACTCGATCGAGCTGCTTTGTGCTCGGGCCGAGTCGTTGTGGGCCCATTATTTGATCTGCGCCCGGATTTTTGGAACGATTGGAGGGGTTTGGGGGGGATTTCTCCTGAGCCGCCGGATGGAGTGCTGTGGAGACTTCTGAGGGGAGTTTTAGGGAGATTTTTAAATTAGTTTTGGAGGATATTTTTGTATACTTTTCAAAAGGGAATTTTTAGATCTTTCTTAGACTTTAGTGGAGACGATCTTTTGGGGAGTTTGGCCATGCCCTAGGCCCCTCCTTTGTATCAAGATAAGTACTTTTGTCTCTTTAATTCTATTTATTTGTTATTTCTTTGTGATTATTTGTTGAATATCTCGTTGATGCATGCTAGGATGAATTCTCTTGCTATTATTGAATCTTCTATTGTTCTTCCTATGATGCATGAGTAATATTTTCTAGGGCTAATGGATTAGCCCATGGATCTTAGGACTTAGTAGCAAAGTTGGAATTTTTATGGTGCGTTGGTATAAATGGGGTTGTATTTTGGTTGAACTATCAAGATCCCTAGGAGAATTCGTACTGAGATCGTGCCCACGGTCGGTGGAATCGATTAGCTTAAGGAATATCCTACGGATTTAATTAGGGAGTTAGTGGATTCAACCGAGGCACGTGACCATGCCCGGCTCATGTCTTGAGGGGATCCACCGATGAACTATATAACTAATTGACGGCTACCGCCATTGCGTCCATAAGAGCCACCAAAATACCTCGAAGCTCTAACCCACGAGAGTGGTACGAGTTGAGAGCATTCGAACCACGAGAGTGGTGAGATAATCGTAGATCCTTAATGCACGTATTGTATGCGCCTACGGGCTAATGTGATACGTTAGATTCATGGTGCTTAGAACCATGAATTCACTTCCTCGATGCTACAATCTCCAATAAAACCAACACAACGTAAGAGTCTTAACCTAGCGTCGACATCCGACGGTCCTAGTGGCGAGCCCTAAGCCCTAATCTTTTGTATTTTATTTCTTTCTTTCTTTGTGTGGAACCACTTGCTTGCGATATTGAGTGACACAACCTTTGCATCCATCACCATTACGACCATCCATATTCCACATCCACCACTAAACCCACAAGTCTAACTCAACCTAGGAGTAGATAGGTAGTATAGTACCGCTTCCCCGTGTTCGATACCCGCTTGCCACTATACCGTGTGCTTGCAGTAAACGACATCGTTCGGGATTACATTCCGGACGCATCAAGTTTATGGCGTCGTTGCCGGGGAGGCGTTCCACCATATTATCTATTTACCACGATTAGGTTGATTAGATTGCGTAAAAAAACATATATAAATTAAAATAAAATATTTTTTTTCCTTTTTTAAAAAAAACCTAGAAATTTTTCCCCACCACCTGTTATTATTATTATCTTTATCTCTCTTTGTACCACTGACGTTTTTTCTAGGTTGTCTACTTTGCTTGATCAGGTACAGTTGATGCAGCGATGGTGTTTCCAAAGATGATGCGACCAGGTCCTATTCAATCCTTCATACATCTCGCTACTACATTCAAACAAGCTGACGGAGAATCTTTCAGGGAAGCCTTTTACAGGTTCGATGAAGCGTTAGGAATGTTCCAAATGGAGTCAAACCATGTGTGGAATGGTTCCCAACTACTTTATCTCTTTACTAGAGGACTGCAGGGATCCTCATTGGAGTTCTTGAGGAGGATACATCTGAGAAAATTCAAGGAACTGAGATATGCAGCAGCTTTAGAGAGCTTATTGGACGCAGCTGATCTTCTGGCTCATTAGCCGTTGAGGCAAGTGATCCAGAAGATTTTGAGCTCGTCAATTTTATTATGAGTCGTGTGTCTGATACAGGTACCATCGAGGATGATATTCACGTTCATCTTGGGGGAGGTATTATGCGCTTTGACATTCCCACTACAAATGAGACGTCGGCACCTAGCACTGCAGAGCCAGCTCATGCCGTCGTCGCCTCCCCTTGCCTCCCACATGAGTCAGAGCAGCCTATACCATCAGAGGACATTATTGAGGAGGTTGTGCCTATAGTAGCAGAGCATACCATCGAGGAGGACGTGACTTGGGACGATGACATCTGCATACAGTTGGAGCCCGAGTTGTGCCCCTTCCATTCGATCTACCGCAGCCACTCTCACCTTTTACAGAGGCTGAGCATCCCTCAGAGGACCACCCACCAGAGCTTACTGCTCTCCTCCAGGGAGATCTCTTCACCTCCTCGCCCTTTACATTTGATTCCCCTCCCGTGTATGATGTTTATTATGATTCGGACTTCAATGACTCATTGCACCTTTTGCAGGATACACATACATATGATCAAGAGGTACAATGGGACGTATACGAGGAGGAGGGTGAGGAGTTAGCACACATGGACGCTGTTGAATATGATCAGGAGGTGCGCTGGGATGAGTCTGACGATGATGAGGAGCATCCTGACGAGACCCACTCCATCATGCCAGAGTTACCTGAGGAACCAGAGAAAAACAACGAGGAGTCTATCGACGTGGTGCACGAGCATAGAGATTTATTTCCAGGGAAGTGTTGTCAACCATTTTTTATTTTAAATACTATTGTTGATGACCCTATCTGGAATACATTTATTTTGGGGAAAAATTATCCACATCAGATTGATGCGGCTCATCTCTTGCAGGGTACAGGTGGAGTCCTTGGAGAGATACTGGGAGCCGCATTGCTGGAGTCTGATGGAGTCCGTGGACACATGCACCTGGCGGAGCCACGAAAAGTGCAGATAGAGTAACTGCCTGCACCGGTAAAGATATTGGACCCGCCTTTTGCTACAGGTGGTACCAATCTAGTAGTGTAGTATTTTATGCTTTAAATAATCACGAATCCTATCGGCAGTGAGAGGACCATATAGGATTTTATATGTTTTTTAGTTTAATAAATTCACCCCATCTAATGGCTAAATTTTCTTTGGCACCCAACCCACTATCTATTATCCATGCTCACCCCTATATTTTGGCGCTTATTTCACCTTTCCCCCCAATTTTTATGTGATGTTTAAGCTTGGGGGAGAGAAAATATTTTGTTGAGTGCCCCCCTTTCTTGTTGTTGTCCTCTATTTATATCATACACACATTGAGAACAATGTGATGTTTAAGCTTGGGGGAGTGCATAGTGCACACACTTTGCTTTATCGTAAAACACACTTCGTATTTCCCATATGAACCATGTTCACTCTTATAGTTATGTCTCATATGCTTTATTTTTTTATGAAATATCGTGGATTTATTTTTTTATGAACGTTGATATCCGTCAGATTAGAGTTTAATTCTTTGATTAGTGTATCTTTGTTAATATGCTTTTTCATAGTTGAATCCATAGTTTCACAACCATATTCTCGAAACAGTTAAGTTAAAAATGAATGAATCAACTCTAAAAATTATTTGACACTTGCGTGATTTGCTTGATAATTCTATTGCTTCATGGATGTTTAGTGATTCAAAAGAGATAGGATAACCCCACGACAACCAAAGTAGTGATGATTAGGATTCCTGAAACTGAGCCATGTCTAGATTCTATGCTTTTTCTTTTTCTTTTGTGAATAGACAATAAATGATCTTTTGATTATATTTTGCATTCCATCGCGTTTACGTGAGTTTGTAAAAATCCCAATAATACAAAAATCACACAAATATCTTGAATAAAAGGCCCTAGGGTTCTTCGTAACCTAATGCCCTAAGACCGTTTGGCCTGGGATGCATAGGCCGCTTCTTGTATATATTGAGTTATCTCGTGTATATAAAGAAAGAAAAATGCATATGAAATTTTCATATAGCCAAAAACAATATAAAACTACAAAACTCCCATATCCCTATCTCCATTTCTTTATAGAACTAAGACATGGCAAAGTTGATGGGTTCTAGGATTCTTGAAATGGTCGTAGTGTGGTGATGCCTTATCTTGATTGCATTTGCTAAATTCACTCCATGAAGTATAACAAAATACCACGCATGCTTGAAAACGTTTGATCATGACATATTATACTGCTTAGAGAATGAGTTGTGAACATTGATTTCATTTCTGTGAACTTAGTATATTGCATGATAAACTATGATGTGATATAACTCTAATCTCTTTTTATTGCTTATCAAGTTCATTTTATTTATTGAAATCCACGTTATTTCAATTTGAGCGAGATTTTATTATTTGGGGGTGCATATGTGTTCTAATTTCATATTGACGTGTGTTCACGAGATCTTGCATATCTTGCGTTCTTGTATTTTTCTGAATTTAAGATTGAACCCCTTGTCTCCATTTACACATCACCGCCTCACATCTTCATTGTATCCCACTCCTGTGTTAGCTTCTTACTAATCTTCCTCGAGGACGAGTAAGAGATAAGCTTTGGGGATTTTGATGTGTCATTATATTCCACATTTTATCGATAAGATTACACGTCAAAATGATAGCTCAATTACATATTTTATACGCTTTTGTGCTATTATTAGGAACAATATGACTTTCGGAGCGTTTATTCCATTTCAGGGATTTGGAGCGATATTGGAGCAATTTGGAGTCGATAAGACGATCGGCAATGTGAGAGCACCAATGAGACTCATGATGACATGCTCAAGGTGCCAAAGAAGAATACTAGAGCAAGGAAGGGTCAAGAGAGAAAGTCGCGCGATCAAGCTATGATGCGGCGAAGGAATCGAGCGACCCGAAGTGCTGAAAACAGGACATCCGTGCACTATTTCTAAATCTGCTATCACCTGGAATTTTTTACTATTTTTCTGATATTTTTCCCAGGTAGTAGACTTCAATACGGTTCCAACGCCACCAAGAACGCACAAATCTGAGGTTGGATGAGCACTGGGAAATTTCTTCAAGTTGATGGTGCTGTGCTGAAATTGTTCTCAGCAGCCTACTCGGTCGAGTAGCACTCTACTCGGCCCGAGTCGTGCACTACCCGATCAGAATGCTATTTTTGGTGTCTGACTCGACCGAGCAACCCCCTACTCGGCCCGAGCAACATCTTACTCGACCGAGCAGCTCCGAATCAGCCCGGGTTGGCAGAGCGATGTATTTTGGAAGGTGTGGATTCTCTGTACAACTCGACTGAGCTGCCTAACGACTCGACCGAGCAGCTTTGTGCTCGGGCCGAGTCGCTGTGGGCCCATTATTTGATCTGCACCTGGATTTTTAAAACGATTGGAGGATTTTTGGGGGGATTTCTGCTGAGCCGCCGGAGGGAGGGCTGTGGAGACTTCTGAGGGGAGTTTTAGGGAGATTTTTATATTAGTTTTGGAGGATATTTTTGTATACTTTTCAAAAGGGAATTTTTAAATCTTTCTTAGACTTTAGTGGAGACGATCTTTTGGAGAGTTTGGCCATGCCCTAGGCCCCTCCTTTGTATCAAGATAAGTACTTTTGTCTCTTTAATTCTATTTATTTGTTATTTCTTTGTGATTATTTGTTGAATATCTCGTTGATGCATGCTAGGATGAATTCTCTTGCTATTATTGAATCTTCTATTGTTCTTCCTATGATGCATGAGTAGTATTTTCTAGGGCTAAGGGATTAGCCCATGGATCTTAGGACTTAGTAGCAAAGTTGGAATTTTTATGGTGCGTTGGTATAAATGGGGTTGTATTTTGGTTAAACTATCAAGATCCCTAAGAGAATTCGTACTGAGATCGTGCCCACGGTCGGTGGAATCGATTAGCTTAAGGAATATCCTACAGATTTAATTAGGGAGTTAGTGGATTCAACCGAGGCCCATGACCATGCCCGGCTCATGCCTTGAGGGGATCCACTGATGAACTATATAACTAATTGACGGCTACCGCCATTGCATCAATAAGAGCCACCAAAATACCTCGAAGCTCTAACCCACGAGAGTGGTATGAGTTGAGAGCATTCGAACCACGAGAGTGGTGAGATAATCGTAGATCCTTAATGCACGTATTGTATGCGCCTACGGGCTAATGTGATACGTTAGATTCATGGTGCTTAGAACCATGAATTCACTTCCTCGATGCTACACTCCCCAATAAAACCAACACAACGTAAGAGTCTTAACCTAGCGTCGACATCCGACGGTCCTAGTGGCAAGCCCTAAGCCCTAATCTTTTGTATTGTATTTCTTTCTTTCTTTTTGTGGAACCACTTGCTTGCGACGTTGAGTGACACAACCTTCGCATCCATCACCATTATGACCATCCATATTCCACATCCACCAATAAACCCGCAAGTCTAACTCAACCTAGAAGTAGATAGGTAGTATAGCACCGCTTCTCCGTGTTCGATACCCGCTTGCCATTATACCGTGCGCTTGCGGTAAACGACATCGTTCGGGGTTACATTCCGGACGCATCAGCTACGCACCAAAAACCTAACAGCAACTACTAAAAGCAACAGCAACTAAAAGAAGTCTCCAGCTGAGACTAGGATTGGTCACCGGTGTCCTCCAAATCTGCCTCTGCAGGAACCTCAAACTCAACGTCTACGTACTGATCATCCTTAGCAACTATCTCTGAATCTAAACCTGACATGTGACACCCAAAGAGAAGAAGGCACATGTCAGCAAAAGTCTTCCAAAGGTAAACAGAAGACTTTTGTGCAAGGAACATATAAAAGTAATGCAACTAGCAGTTTTAACATGATGATATGGCATGACATTTAAAGAATGCAACAATTAAAATGACATGATGGTAACCAATCATACACATTGTAGCAGAAACTACGAAACACTATTTCACGAATTCACGAACACTAGCTTATCACTTCGTGCACAGAGTTTCCGTCTTTTGGCTGAAGTGGCTGTACGGGCACACTTCTATGCTCAAGCGACCGTTTAACCCTACCCTTACACGTGTATATGGACTAGCACCCTTCTTCTGGATCACGAGACATGAAGTGTTTTGGCATAGGGTTGTACCCGACATATAGGTGCCTAGCCTTTGTAGTTGACATTTTATTGTAGCGTGTGCTACACAATCATGATAAAGCAAGTTGGTGCCTGAAATGACATGGCAAGATGCAAGAACATGGCAATAAGCAGTTAGTAGTGCGTACAGTTAATTTGAAAGTAAACGTGACATGCGGCATGAAATGATAGCATAGCAATGGTGTCGGATCTAGCTTTGTTGTCAAGCTAGATCAAATAAAGCGTCTAGGCGACTATCATTTCATCGCCTAGTCTCTTTTACGCTATTTCACAAATTGGCCTAAACATGGCCTAAACAAATACTGACAAGTTTCACTTGCCTGAAAACAATCACGCCGCGATCTTCGTTCAACAAGTCCAAGATCTACCTATGTGCTCAGTCCAATCCAGCCTCCAGTCCCGGTTATTAAATCTTGATTAGTAAGTTATTCAAAGCAGTAAAATTACGGTTTTTAGTCTTGATTAGCATGCGATGTGGGGGTTCCTACTGAGTGGGGTTTACCTCTACACGATGCGAAAGCTACATTAACGTCGGGTAGCGACGTCAGGGGTTGGATTCCGATAGCGTGAAGGGTACACCGGGACAGCGACGACGAACGACGATCAACCGGGTAGCGGCACGATTACTGAACATCGATGCATGGGAGATGGACATCCGTACGACATTCTACGACGTCGGGAAGACACGAACAGCGGGTTCTACAGTGTCGGGAAGATGCAGACAGTGGCTGAGCGGCATTGGAACGCAGCTGCGGCGACGGAAAGACGCCGTACGGGGTAGAACAGTCGCGAGAGAGAGGGACAGCGGCCTAGGGGAGTTTCCGCGGCCTGGGACAGGCAGCCTGGGGTACTTGCAGCCAGGGGAGGGTCTGTGCAGCCTGGGGGACCCCTGAGGGGCGGCCGATGGCAAGGGGTAGCTGGCGGCGGCCTGGAGGTGGCTGGCCGCAGGTTTTAAGGATGAGGGACTGCTGTTTTTGTAGGGTAGAGGAGGCTTGCGTGGGGTTTGGAGGAGGAGGAATAGGTGGTTGTGGAGGGGGAGGGAGTTGGCCAGAGATGGGTGGCCAGAGGGATGGCCGGCGATGGGCAAGGGTCGCGTGCGTGGGTTTGGCGGCTGCAACAAGGGTTTGGGCGAAGAAGAGAAAAACCATAGATGATTTTGGTTCTAACAGATGTAAATTGCTATATAGGGTTGATTAGGAGTGAACTTAAGGGAAAAGGAAGGAGAGAGGAAGGAAGAGAAGGGTTAAATTAGTGTGGTGAATAGCCTAGATGAATTGGGTATGATTCGTATGAGATTTCCTATGATTCTTGCAACTTGGGTTATAAAAGAGGTGTAGTTAAGGATAAAGTGGGCGAGAGAATGTGAGGAAGGGGTATAGATTTTATAGGGTGGTGAATAGCTTAGGGAAAACATGTTGATACGTATGGATTTAATGAGTTTTAATTAGGTTAATTAATTTAGGATTTGAATTCTTAAACCTAGGGATTTAATATTAAAGCAATGTGATAACTAGCGGGTCTATCTAACGATGTCTGAAAATTACGATAAAAATATCATAATGATCGTGACGACGAGAGGATTGGGATAAAGGGGGTTCGGGCAGGCAATGGGTTGAGGGAAAACGCTAAATAAATCAAACCGCCACAACCTATAGGTTCAAAACACACCTACAAACAAAACTAATTTGTGGAAGAATAAGCCATGAAATAAAGGTCTAAAAATTACCACAAAATACTACTCTTCCATACGGTCACAACGATATATAACATCGCATGTTTCGGATAGAAAAAGAGACAAAGAAAATACATGAACAACAAAGAAAATACGTGTACAAAAAGGGAAATATGCGTACAAAGGAACTCGGTCGAAAAGCGACCGTGACATCCTACCCACCTTATGAATGATTCCGCCCTTGGAATCCACATCAACTGTGGCTCCAGAAATAAATGCGGGAAGCGCTCTCTCATCTCTTCCTCGCCCTCCCAGTGAGACTCCCCAGGTGAACCTTGATGCCACTGCACTCTAACCAGGTCGACAGTCTAATTCCTCAACTGCTTCTGTCGTCGATCCAGAATTCCAACTGGTTGCTGATCGTTGGTCAGGTCCGGACGAACCGTGATCTCCGAGAAATCCACATCATGAGATGGATCACTTACGTATCGACGTAACTGAGATACGTGAAACACGTCGTGAACACACTCTAGTGATGGCGACAATGCCAAGCGATATGCCACTGCTCCAACTCTCTCTAGGACGTCGAAAGGTCCAATATACCTCGGACTCAGCTTGCCTCTCTCCAAATCGAATAACTCCTCGATTCGGAGAGATCTTGAGAAAACATTGGTCTCCAGGCTGGAACTCCAACGGTCGCCATTTAGCATCTGCCCAATGCTTGAAACGGTCTTGAGTGATCCTCAGCTTCGCCATGATGTTCCTCACAACATCCACCGCCTCAATAATCATCTTTGGCCCTAACATCTCCCTGTCTCCAATGTCATCCCAGCTTAGTGGCAATCGACATTTCTTCCCATAAGGCACAGCAAATGGCGACATGCCAATGCTCGCCTAGTAGCTGTTATTATAGGCAAACTCCACATGATGAAGATGATCCTCCCAAGATCCCTTGAAGTCCAACATGCACGCTCTCAGCATGTCCTCCAAAATCTGAATCGTCCTCTCAGACTGGCCATCTGTCTGCGGGTGGTACGTGGTGCTGAAACTTGGACTCATACCCAGACTCTTCTGCAGACTCTGCCAAAACTGAGATATGAATCTCATGTCTCTGTCCGACACGATACTCACGGGGACTCCGTGAAGTTGTACGATCTCCAGCACGATTCACGTTACATCACTATCTATACTAGGTAAAGGAAATAAAAACGGAGAGTAAAAGAATTTATCTCTATATATCTCCTCACTAGTGTTTCCGTGGACTGTCCCACTCAGAAAGGGATGAAGTGCGCAGATTTGGTTAATCGGTCTACGATTATCCAAATCGCGTCGTTCTGCTTCGGACTCTGAGGCAGTCCAGTCACGAAATCCATAGTGATGTGTTGCCACTTCCACTCCGGAATCGGAAGCGGTTGTAGCAACCCTGATCTATGCTGATGGTCCGCCTTAACCTGCAGGCATACCAAACACTTAGCAACGCTCCGTGCCATACTCCGCTTCATGACATGCCACCAGTAGTTCAGGCGAGGGTCCTTGTATATCTTGGTGCCTCCAGGATGTACGGAATATGTCGAACTATGTTCCTCAACAAGCAACTCCTCTCTAACATCTCCAACTGGCACAAAAACTCTGACGCCATACCTCAGTGAGCCATCCTCATGAATCAGAAAGTCAGTCCGTAGACCGGCTTCTACCTGCTCACGGATCTTCTTCGGCTTTGGATCTCCAGCCTAACCTGCCTTGATCTGATCCACGACCGTCGACTGTATCTGCATACACATTAACGACGAAACCTCTCCAGGAAGCACAATCTCAATGCCTGACTCAGAAAACTCCTGCTGCAACCTCCACTGTGAAGTCAGCATCATAACCGCTGGAAGTCTGATCAGCGCATCAAGAACCACATTCACCTTGCCAAGATGATACTGCAAGTCGATCTCGTAATCTGCCATGAGCTCCAACTATCGACGATGTCGCATGTTGAACTCCTTCTGCGTAAATATGTATTTCAAGCTTTTGTGATCAGTGAAAATCTTCACCTTCTCACTCAGCAAGAAATGCCTCCAAATCTTGAGCGCAAATATGACTGCAGCCAACTCCAAATCGTTCGTCGGGTAGTTCTTCTCATGAGCCTTAAGCTGTCGAGAAGCATACGCGACCACGTGCCCATGCTGATGCAAAACGCAACCGAGACTCTTGCCAGATGCATCGCAGTAAATCTCAAAACCTCCACTTCGATCAGGCACAGGTAGAACAGGTGCTGACGTCAATCTCTCCTTCAGAATAGAAAAGGCCTCCTCACAAGCATCGCACCAAACGAATGATATATCCTTCCTCGTCAGTCTAGTCATCGGCTCTGCAATCTGAGAGAAATCCTTGATGAAGCACCGATAATATCCTGCTAGCCCAAGAAAACTCCTGATCTCGGACGCTGTCCGTGGAATCAGCCACTCTCTGATAGCCTTGATCTTCTCCTGATCCACTGATATGCCATCTCCTGGCACCACATGTCCAAGGAAGGCAACCCTATCCAACCAGAACTCGCGCTTGGAATACTTTGCAAACAGAAGATGCTTCCTCAAAATCTCCAGAACTGTCCTCAAGTGCTCTGCATGCTCCTATTCCGACTTCGAATAGATCAAGATGTCGTCAATAAAGATAACGACGAACTTATCTAAGAAGTCGTAGAAAATCAGGTTCATCAGGTTCATGAAAACTGCGGGTGTGTTGGTCACACCAAAAGGCATAACCACGAACTTATAGTGTTCATACTTCGTTCTGAACGTTGTCTTCTGCACATCCTCCTTCTTCACTCTCAGCTGGTGATATCTGCTCCTGAGATCCAGTTTCGAGAAAACCCTCGATCCTCCAAGCTGATCGGAAATGTCATTTATACGTGTCAATGGATACTTGTTCTTAATGGTGACGGCATTCAACTCTTTGTAGTCCACACACATCCGGCGCGAACCATGTACATGTGCTCCCAACGGAGAGACACTCAGATGGATATAACCCTTCTGCAAAAGTGATCGACCCCGGATATACACCCGGAGAACGATTGTAGTTTTACCGCAAGCGCACGGTCAAGTGGCGAGCGGGTATCAAACACGAGGAGGTGGTGTTGGCTCCAATCTATCCTAGGTTGGTTTGACTACGAATGTTTTATTGGTGGAGATGGTTATGGAATGATATAATGGAAATGGTGGTGGATGTCGGTGTCGGTGATAAAGAAGTCGGATAAAGTATCGATTCAAATTTAATACAATAAAAGAGTCTAGAGCTAGGGAATCCTCACTACGGATCATCATACATCACTGTAAATAGTGAATCTCAATATTACTAGGCTTGTGTTGAGGTGAACTAGTCGTAACTGAATAGAGAACCAAGCTCACGCTCTCGCGCTATTACCGGTCTATAGCAAACCTAGGGTAGGGCCCAATCTCTTGCAAACCCTAGCCTAAGGCGCTAGCATTAGGATCGACATCATCGTTCAATCGCCCCTTGAGCCCACTCTCGTGCAAACTCGAGTTACGATCTAGGTTGTGATAGTTCGTATTCGTCCAATCTCTTGCAAACGAATATGGGTATAGATTTATAATAAAAATCCTATCTTTGGTCCAATCTCTTGCAAACCAAATCTAGAGAATCTCGATTATAAACCTAAATCGAATATCTAGGCCTTCCCATCGATTAGAATCCAATCTCTTGCAAACCCCAATCGATGGAAATCCCTAGCTATCCGTAATAAATCGATCACAACCTAACCTCCTAGCAACTCTAGCAATTTAGAAATTCATTTATCACAAATCTGAAATTAGATCCATAGGGTTCATCCCCATGCCCTAGAACAACAAATCTACTCAAGCATAGCAATAACGATATGAGAATCAATAAAAATCATTGCTTGCATACAAAAAGATAGAAAAACAAAGATTCAAATAACAAGAACAAAATACTTAGTTTTGATGAAGATCTTCAATCCAAATACAAGCTTTTAGATCCAAGAGGGGGCCTAGGGCATGGCCTAACCTCTAAAATAATCACTAATAAAACATTTTGGGAACTCCCTCTAATGACGGCTACAACCCTCTTATATAGCCCCCCAAAACACAAGCAAATAACCCTAGAAAACCCCTCAAATTAGTGCCCAAAAACAGCCCTAACCGCAACTTAAAATCTGGGCCCGCCGCCACTCGGGCCGAGTGGCAATCTGACTCGGCCGAGTGGAAATTTCAGCGCTGCAGCGTTAACTTACAGAAATTCTCCAGATTTCATCTGAATTCTGATTGGCACGTTCTTTGTGGCGTTGGAACCGTCATGAAGTCTACTATCCATAAAAAATATGAGAAAAATACTTTGATTGATGTAATGATAGCAAATTGCAAAATAGTGGAAGGTTGTCTGAAAATCTGGGCGTGTGTGTCATCGGCGTCACTCGGCCGAGTGGGATTCTTCACTCGGTCGAGTGGACTTCTCTACTCGGCCGAGTGACAGACCCTGTAGAAAAACATTAACTTCGAGGTCCTCAGGGGTCTGTCTTCGGGGGTGCCTCGGCCGAGTAGCTTTCATCATTCGGCCGAGTGGTAATGTGTACTCGGCAGAGTAGGCCATCGACGGGTCTCTGGGAATCGCAGTAGATTCGGCGTCTTCTCTGGAAAATTTCCCTGACGTACTCGACCAAGTGAGCTTCCTCACTCGGCCGAGTAGGACTTTGTCATTCGGCCGAGTATACGCTGAAAAACATTGTGCACGTATCCGTTCTGGTCGGCCGAGTGGGCTTTCTTGCTCGGCCGAGTGTGTGCTTCACTCGACCGAGTGGCATAATGTAAATGCCCAATCTTCTCCGTTTCTCCTCCTCGTCGCTCCGATGAAGTTCCTTCTTCTTCCGCTCATCCTCCATCGCCGATAAGTCTGCAAATGAGCCGTGGGCGACACTCCAAAGTGGGTGCAAATCCTCTTGATCTCAAAATCGCTCCAAATCGCTCCATATCTCCTGAAATATGACAAAAACAAGAAATAGTGAAAAGCATCGAAATATTGTCGAATAATCGTGAAAAACGCGATATGGGCGATCAAAATGGCATGCAAACATGCAGAAAAAAGATGTAAAATATGGAGCGATCAAAATCCCCCAAGCTTACCTCTTACTCGTCCTCGAGAAAGATAAGTAGAGAGACGAACTCGGGAGATGAAAACAAAGAAAATGAAATGAAAAAGAAAGAACACGAGGTGGAAGGGGTCGCTAGATTATTCTCTCAGATCTAAATCCATAAGCTACACATCACGATAACTTGGAAAATACGAATCACATGCTATAAGGATTTCAAATCTTATTTAAACATGGTACTTGCAAGCTTTTAAGAACAAAGGAAGGGATTCTATAAATTCATACAATCAATTCATATCCACATCATGCATTTCATAGAACTTGATATGCAAATGTTGGCAATGCACTTTTCAATCAAAAGTTATACCTGAAGCATATAAGAATCACGCCAAACATGCAATGGAGAATGGAATAAATCATGGCATTCACATATTTATATCGATTCATAAAAAATCTCCATAACTAAAGTATTTTGCTAAGTTTCAGCATTATCAAACTTTCCCATTCGTGCACCTCTCCACTCTAATGTCGTACTCACTCATATGGTCAAATGAATTCACCCCCCCCCCCCCCAGCTTAGCTTGAGGCATCGCATCTAAAGGAATATGATAATGGAAAATGGGATTTTTGCCTTGGACTTTCCCGAGTATTTTGTGGCTCCGATAATGAGATAGAGAAATATCTTTTTTCTTTTGGACTTTGTTTCTCATTTTTCTTTTTGGATTTTTGTAGGAGCTATTTGATTTGTATTTTGTTGGATCTTGGCTCCTTTTTGGCTTTTTGGACTTTTTGGAGCTAACTTTTTCTTTTGTGAGGATTTTTGGGAAATAGATGCGATATAAGTAGCTTCAGGATGTGAACTCAAGTGACATGTAGAGAATAAAAAGATATATGTGGAGAAAGAAATAATGTAACACTCGGTTCACTTTATAAGAAGTGCACGAACGGTTCAATAAAATAATACTTCAACTAAAACTCATATGTAAGCATGGATATTCTCAATCATTTCAATAAATATTGGAGTCAAGCAGTAAAGTTTACAACCATATCAGGCATGCAGCAGAAGGTGAATAAGGCAATAAAACTGATGCTTCAGATATACTAATGATGCGTGAATCTTGGTGCATTTCCGACAAAAGCATACTAAACACTAATCCATACATTCAGCTTCAATTAATATCATGCATTCATATAGAGGAATCATCAAAAGAAATAGATTTGCAAGCACAAGTGAATAGCAAGACTATGGAATACTCTAAGTAGCATGGCAAGGAATAATAAGCATCGTGATGGTTGATAAAGCAATAAGAGATATCATCATACAAAATTCATCTAGCGGAAGAAGAGAAAGGAAAATAAAGAAATAAAAAATAAAAGAGAGGAACGAAAAGAAAAACAAGCACACAATATGATGCATGAACACACATAAAAAGGAAAATAAGATGGACAAATAAAAAAGATGATGCAAAAATTTTAAAAATTTTAAAAACCCTAAAATACAGTAAAAATGCAACTAATGCATTTAAATGTCATGTAAATGCACTAAATCCCCCAAGCTTAAACTTCACATTGTCTTCAATGTGATCATAATGGAAGAATATGAGGAACAACGATAATAATAGGGGGTGAATGAAAAATGATGAAATGAATGACATGAAATCCTAATGCAACTACATGCACATTCGATGATGCATGAGAGCGCCTTCCCCCAAGCTTATACCAAACAATCCTATTCAAATGACTCGATTAAAAATGTCATGGCTTTGCTAAGCGAGATTGAGTCAAACGAATAAGAATGTGAGTATTCACTTGAAAGAAATGCTCGATGGGTGGTGAGCAAAACGGATGTGACACATCAAAATATAAAGAGGCAATTAATATATATAATGGGTTTGGGTTGTAAAAATTTTTGTTGCCGTCATATGAGGTAATATTTATTCAAGCAAATCTATACGGTCCTCTCGCTGTTGAGAGAATTCGTGTTTATTTAAAGCATAAAAATTTCTACACTACTGGATTGATATCACCTATAGCAAAAGGCGGATCAAGTATCTTTGCCGGTGCAGGCAATTGCTCCAACTGCTCCTTCCATGGCTCTGCCAGATGCGCGTGTCCACGGTCTCCAACGAACTCCAGCAATGCATCCTCTAGCATTCCCACAAGGACTCCACCTGTACCCTGCAGAGAATAGGATGCATCAGTTCGCTGCAAAAAATTCACCCTCGTAATAAAATTATCCCAAAGAGGATCGTCTATAGAAATATATGGAATAAATAATGGTGAACGATACTTCCATGGAAATAATCCAATATCCTCACGTGCCGTGATAGCTGTCTCCATGGTGTCTTCTGTATGCTGCTCAGGTAAATCTAGATCATAGGTGTGGACCTCATCAGGATGCTCCTCATCATCGTCAGACTCATCCCAGTGCACCTCTTGATCATATTCATATGCGTCCATGGGTGCTAACTCCTCGATCTCCTCCTCGTATACGTCCCATCGTGCCTCTTGATCATATGTACGTGTATCCTGAAGGGGGGCCAAAAGCTCTGTGGGATAGTCCTCTGCATCAATGGAAGGATGAGGTGGCTGCGGAAGCTCTAATGGAGGAGGGTAGTGCTCGGGATCCTCATGAATGGATGTGTCCTCGTCCTGATGCACGACCTCCTCGGTGATAAGCTTTGGCTCCGTGTGTAAGGCCTCATCAAAAGCATGCTTCGGCTCTGCGAGGTAAATTACATCAATGTCTTCTCCATCTGAATCATCTACATCCATCCACTCATCGAATGGACTAGCTGTGTCTGTGGGTGGGGGAGTGACGATGGTGAAACCCGGCTCTGTAGCAACACGCCCTGAGTATCTCATCGCAGTTCTCTCATCAGAAGTGGCTGCATCTGTGCTTGGTATCGTTGTCTCCTCAGATGGGGAAGCATCAATGTCCTCAGCCTGTCGTCCAAGAATCTCATCCAGGTACGCATAAAAATGTGTGGTCCATATGATCACAGCCTCAGTGGAAGGTAGAGGTGGTTGTGGAAGCTCAACTGCAGGTGGGCAAGACTCTGGATTTATCTGAATGAAGTTACCCTCGTACCAAAGTGCTGCCTCAGTAATGTAATGCTCTGGCTCCGCATCTGATGCCTCCTCGTGAACTATCAATGTAGGCTCTCTCTGGAATGGTGATGCTGGCTGCTCATGTGTGTCAACTTGTGGAATGCATCATGTGGAGGGGAATGCCCACGAGCAATCCAAAAATTTAATCTATCCCCCTCAAAACTGACATGGATGTCCTCTTCAATTGTTCCTGCAGCTGAAACATGGTTCATAACAAAATCTGCAAATCGTAGATCAAATGCATCACCTGCTGTAATGCTCTCTGAACCGGTGAACCTCACTGACTCCAAGAGGCCATCCAATAAGTTCTGAAATGCTTCTTCCTCAAAATCTGTGGTCCACATAATACCATCCATAACACCTGATAAACAAAGATAAATACCTGGAGAAAAATATCAGTGGCACAAAAGAATATAGAAATGGTAGTAATGGTGGCGGGGGTGAAAATTTCTTTTTTTTAAAAAAAAATTTCGTAGTCTAATCCACCTAATTGTGACAAATTGGTACCCAACGGGAAACACCTCCCCGGCAACGGCGCCAAAAACTTGATCGACCCCGGATATACACCCGGAGAACGATTGTAGTTTTACCGCAAGCGCACGGTCCAGTGGCGAGCGGGTATCGAACATGAGGAGGTGGTGTTGGCTCCAATCTATCCTAGGTTGGTTTGACTACGAATGTTTTATTGGTGGAGATGGTTATGGAATGATATAATGGAAATGGTGGTGGATGTCGGTGTCGGTGATAAAGAAGTCGGATAAAGTATCGATTGAAATTTAATACAATAAAAGAGTCTAGAGCTAGGGAATCCCCACTACGGATCGTCATACATCACTGTAAATAGTGAATCTCAATATTACTAGGCTTGTGTTGAGGTGAACTAGTCGTAACTGAATAGAGAACCAAGCTCACGCTCTCGCGCTATTGCCGGTTTATAGTGAACCTAGGGTAGGGCCCAATCTCTTGCAAACCCTAGCCTAAGCCGCTAGCATTAGGATCGACATCATCGTTCAATCGCCCCTCGAGCCCACTCTCGTGCAAACTCGAGTTACGATCTAGGTTGTGATAGTTCGTATTCGTCCAATCTCTTGCAAACGAATATGGGTATAGATTTATAATAAAAATCCTAGATTTGGTCCAATCTCTTGCAAACCAAATCTAGAGAATCTCGATTATAAACCTAAATCGAATATCTAGGCCTTCCCAACGATTAGAATCCAATCTCTTGCAAACCCCAATCGATGGAAATCCCTAGCTATCCGTAATAAATCGATCACAACCTAACCTCCTAGAAACTCTAGCAATTTAGAAATTCATTTATCACAAATCTGAAATTAGATCCACAGGGTTCATCCCCATGCCCTAGAACAACAAATGTACTCAAGCATAGCAATAACGATATGAGAATCAATAAAAATCATTGCTTGCATACAAAAAGATAGAAAAATAAAGATTCAAATAACAAGAACAAAATACTTAGCTTTGATGAAGATCTTCAATCCAAATACAAGCTTTTAGATCCAAGAGGGGGCCTAGGGCATGGCCTAACCTCTAAAATAATCACTAATAAAACATTTTGGGAACTCCCTCTAATGACGGCTACAACCCTCTTATATAGCCCCCCCCCAACCCTAGCAAATAACCCTAGAAAACCCCTCAAATTCGTGCCCAAAACAGCCCTAACCGCAACTTAAAATCTGGGCCCGTCGCCACTCGGGCCGAGTGGCAATCTGACTCGGCCGAGTGGAAATTCCAGCACTGCAGCGTCAACTTGCAGAAATTCTCCAGATTTCATCCGACCTCCGATTGGCGCGTTCTTTGTGGCGTTGGAACTGTCATGAAGTCTACTATCCATAAAAAATATGAGAAAAATAATTTTATTGATGGAATTATAGCAGATTGCAAAATAGTGGAAGGCTGTCTGAAAATCTGGGCGTGTGTGTCTTCGGTGTCACTCTGCCGAGTGGGATTCTTCACTCGGTCGAGTGGACTTCTCTACTCGGCCGAGTGACAGTCCATGTAGAAAAACAGTAACTTCGAGGTCCTCAGGGGTCTATCTCCGGGGGTGGCTCGGCCGAGTAGCTTTCATCATTCGGCCAAGTGGTAATGTGTACTCGGCCGGGTAGGCCATCGACGGGTCTCTGGGAATCGTAGTAGATTCGGCGTCTTCTCTGGAAAATTTCCCTGACGTACTCGGGCGAGTGAGCTTCCTCACTCGGCCGGGTAGGACTTTGTCATTCGGCCGAGTATACGCTGAAAAACATTGTGCATGTATCCGTTCTGGTCGGCCGAGTGGGCTTTCTTGCTCGGCCGAGTGTGTGCTTCACTTTGTTAGTGGCATGCTGTAAATGCCCAATCTTCTCCGTTTCTCCTCCTCGTCACTCCTATGAAGTTCCTTCTTCTTTCAGTCATCCTCCATCGCCGATAAGTCTGCAAATGAGCCGTGGGCGACACTCCAAAGTGGGTGCAAATCCTCTTGATTTCAAAATCGCTCCAAATCGCTCCATATCTCCTGAAATACGACAAAAACAAGAAATAGTGAAAAGCATCGCAATATTTTCGAATAATCGTGAAAAACGAAATATGGGCGATCAAAATGACATGCAAACATGCAGAAAAAAGGTGTACAATATGGAACGATCAAAAAGCTCGTCCAACTGTCAACGTAGCTGCTCCAACTCTGCTGGAGTCATACGATGTAGTACTTTTGAAATGGGTTGCGTGATCGCTCCTGAATGTAACCCAAAAGTGCGACCGTGTAGTTTTACCACAAGCGCACGGTGTAGCGGCGAGCAGGTTATCGAACACAGAGAGGACGAATGAAAGTGCTTGCTCCGAACAACCTGGCTATTAAGAAAAGAAAAGAGAGAATTTTGCCTTTGGCGATCCTGTCACAATCGTCAGACAAAGTACGAAGATATCAAATCAAATAAAGACGCCTAGGGAATGGGGAATTCCCGCCACTCACCGTATTTCGTCAATGTGGTTCATTGGTATAAAAATTGCTAGAATAAGATTACGGATGAACTAGTTGCAACTGAATGTAAAACCTAGCTCACGCTCTCGCGCTGTTGCCGGTCTATAGCTATCCTAGGTTCGGGTCCAATCTCTTGCAAACCCTAGCTTAGGCAAGCTAGCATTAGGATCAACATCATCGTTCAATCGCGCCCCGAGCCCACTCTCGTGCAAACTCGGGCCACGACCTAGGTTGGGATAGTTCCTACCCGTCCAATCTCTTGCAAACGGGTATCGGCACGGAATTGCAACCGAGAACCCTAGTATCGGTCCAATCTCTTGCAAACCGATACTACAGAAATTCGATTCCAACCCAATTCGGATTTCTAGGGTTTCCTATCGAATTGGGATCCAATCTCTTGTAAATCCCAATTGATATGAATACCTAGCCATCCGTAGTAAATCGATCCCAAACTAACCCTAATAGGCAATTCTAGCAAAATTCCTACCAATTCATCACAAATCTGAAATTGGGCTCGTAGGGTTCATCCCCACGCCCCAAGACGTGAAGACTACTCACAATTCATAGCACAAATACAAGAATAATCAATGAAATTAACAAGAGAATTCATCACAATATTGAGATAAGCAATAAAAATAGTATTTTTAGAGGGGAGAGACACAAACCAATGGAGTTCTTCCAATAATCCAACAAAAATCCACTTTTGTCTCCCCTCCAATCACAAGAATAAAAGCTAAAAAGTTAATCTAAAAGCTGCAAAAATTAAAGAGAAAAAGCTCTCCAACCTAGGGTAAAAACAGGGGTTAAATACCCCCCAAAATCGTCCAAAAAACTGTGACCAAAATGCCCCTGCGCAGCCTGAAATCCGCAATTTTCGCTACAGGCAGCGCGTCGCACTCGGCCGAGTGACAAAAGTCGCTCGGCCGAGTGACAAACCCTGTAAATTTCCAGTAAGTCTAGGTCTTCGGGGGTCTTCACTTCGGGAGTCGCTCGGCCGAGTGAGTTGTTGTCACTCGGCCGATGGCTTCTTGGTACTCGGGCGGTCGGCATTTGACACTCGGCCGAGTGGGTGTTCTGAAGCTCAGGTAAACGAAAAACAGTAAGTTGGCGATTTTTGATGGGCTTCGTCTGAGTGCCACTCGGGCGGACGGGGTCTCGTCACTCGGCCGATGTGGCTTCCGATGCTCGGCCGAGTGCACATATAAAACGTGTCCGATCTGGTCAGCCGAGCGGTGTCTCGCTGGTCGGTCGAGTGACTCCGCCACTCGGTCGAGTGAGACACCAAAAATGCCCAAACAGCTTGTTTTGGCCTCATCGTCGCTCCTGCGACGTTCTTTCTTCTTCCGCTCATCTCCAATGGCGAAATACCTCTCGGGGAGGTCGTCGGTGACACTCTGGAGTAGGCGTATCTCGAGATCACTCCAAATCGCTCCAAATCACCTGAAATACGACAAAAACAACAACTCGTGAAAACAATCGCAATTTTGTTGATATATCGTGAAAAACATGATTTGGTCGATCTAAATGGCAGGCAAACATGCTGGAAAAAAGTGTAAAATATGGAGTGATCAAAATCCCCCAAGCTTACCTCTTACTCGTCCTCGAGGAAGATAAGTAAATGGCGAACCCGGTGGATTTCGAAAACGAAAACGGCGGAAAAATGGAAAACTAAAAAAAACGAAGAAGAAAGAAGAAAGAAGGAGGGAAGCTGCTAGATCGTTTTCTCAGGACGTAGGTTTTGCTTAATCATATAGCATGCACCGAATGTCAAACACATGTCAAAGAATTTTATTTCGATATCATAGTATAAAGGTACAAATAGAAATAGATAACCCACGAACAATGATATAATCATGAAAAACGGAATAATTTTAGAATTAACATCGTCTGAATCATTTAAAGCGGTATACAAATCGCAGATCACACACTTTTCAATTGAACGCTTTCTATGAGGAGTATAAGAATATCACACCGTAGAATAGAAAAAATAGATAAGCATGGATTTCATGAAATGAGTGCTAGGCATAGATTTCTGGACTTCGTAAAGCTAAAAACAATCTCACCGAGTATAGAATATTACTTAGCCTAGGTTGTCGTGCAACGTCAAGTAGTCACTCTCTCACACATCAATGGATTCTCTCTCCCAAGCTTATCTATAAGCGTGGTGGCATAAAAAATATTTACATCCCCATTTCGATAAAGCTCCAAAAGCAACAAAAATAAAAAACAAAAAGAGGGAAGAAAGAGAGATCATGAGATGGGATCGTTTATTGAGATTTTTCTCTTTTCTCTCTTTTTTTCTTTTTTTTTCTCTCTTTTTTTTAAATAGCATATACACACGATGATCCCAAATCAAAGAGAAATAAGGATATACAAGAATTTTTCTTTTTCTTTCTTTGGTTTTGGGAAATTTGGAGCTAGGAATTAATAGCGGGGGAAATGCCATATAATAGAATCGCTAAGGGGAGATTCACCAATGATTTTAAAATAGAGAAATGATGTTCAAGATTTGTGGAGAAAGAAATAAATATATCTCTCGGTTCACTCTATATGACGTGCACGACAACTTCAGCAGGGTAATCTAATCTACTCAGTTTCGATCACAAAAAAGCTAACTAATCCAGATTTATCATAGCTAACATCATTCAATCATCCTGAAGTGAAATATACAAATCATGCATATAGAAGTGATATAGGAAAAGAAAACGGTACTCCAAATATAAGCATTCAATGCATGAATCTTGGTGTGTTTTCTGCGATAGCATACATATGAATATTCAGACTCAGCTAATAATAAAATTTCATCCATTTTCATGCGGAAAAAGTGTGGGTTACTATCTCTAAATGCAAAGCAAGTCATAGCATATGATATCGGAAATAGAATCTAAGACATGACAAATATAGCATGCATATATAGAGAAAGCGAACGCCACGTAATCATCATCACAGAAAAGTCATCTCTAGCATGAGATGAAAAAGAAATAAAGATAAAGGGAAAATGAAACTAATTACAATGCAACACACAAAGAAAATAAGGAAAATGTGATGCATGGTAAAATAAAAGAAAAAAGTGATGAAAACGAGTGCAAATGCGGAAAATGGCGTGAAAAAAACTAAAAATAAAGGTGGTAAATCAAAAAGAACGTGAGAACTCACTCCCCCAAGCTAAATGGCACAGTGTCCTCAATGTGCGAAGTGTGGCACACCGAGAGACAAGTAATGTGAGGGGTAGGTGAGGATGCATGCATGAGGAAAAATAAAAGAAAATAAAGAAACGAAAAATATGATGCGGACATGATGCATGCAGATATAGGAGTGATACAGATATCAAGGTGTGACACCAAAAAATCTCCATCTCTCCCAAAAAGATATATAAAAATATAATCAAAATGTGAATCCAGAACAGTGAGGGGAGGGGGTGGCCAAAAATCAACAGGACCCAGCAGAGACGGGCAGCACAACGGCAAAAGGAATCGATGGCATCAAGGGTGCCTAAGAAGGTGGTGCTGCACCGTCCCCGTCCTGAGGTGGAGGTGGGGGTGGGGGTGGAACAGACTGCTGAGAGGGTGTGGGTGTGGAAGTGGCAGCAGGCTGGGTGTGTGCAGGAGTGGGGGTGGGGACCTGCTGGGTGGACGTGGGTACGCGGGGGAGCCGATCTAGGACCTGGGTAAGGCAGTAGTGAATGTGTGGAAGCAGGTCGAAGCGGCAAGCCATCGCGGAGACGGTGGAGGACAGGGTCCTGAGGTCGCCTCTGAGGCCACTCACCGCCCCCTCGAGAGCATGAATGCTCTGAAGTACATTGTCGGGGGGAGGTGGTGCAGAGGGACGCACCGGTCTGTGCTGTGCAGGTCGGGGCTGGGTACTCTGGTGGCGTAGGTGATTGGCTCAGCAGGGAAGGGAACGAAAGGTGCTGCCCTCGCAAATGTGGGCCTGGCCTCAGTGTGAGGCCGGGCAGGACGGTAAGAAGTGGAGGCAGCAGCAACGAAAGAGGAGTGCAAAAGTGTCGACGAGGCGGCCAGAGAGGTCGGTGACACAGAAGTGTGGACAGACGCCACGACACTCTCAGAGAATACAGCGGCGGTGGAGACAGAGGTGGAGACCACGGTCTCCACGGCGGCGGCAAAAGAGGGCTCTCCGTACTCAACTATAGTCGGCTGACGCTCGGGTGGGGCAGAGGAAACGGGCTCGGCAGACAGAGGGCCAGTGGTGGTGGTGGCAGGCGTGAAGGGGGTAGTGGAGGTGGGCTCAGCTAGGGTACTCCCGACACCGACAGAAGTGTGGACAGAGGTGTCGGGAGCAGCAGAAATATCAGGGATAGGTTGAGGGGCCACGGGGTCAACAGGGGCAGCAGGCTCAACAGGTGCGACAGGGTCTGCGGGGGCAGCGTGGGCCTGCTCGGCCTCCTCGGCCTCGAGCACGTAAGCAGCAGGGATCAAAAGATCCATCACTGGGAGCCAGTCCACATGGGCCGGTGCAATCTGAGTCCGAGCTGGGCTCGGAAGAATCATGTAATCGGCACCGAAGGGGCCGTGCAGCCAGACCCAGTGTCGCTCACCGTGCGGACGAAGCATCTTCATCCGGGCCATAACATCTATAGACAGTGAAGTGGGGCCCGGTGCTCGTCGCAGGTCGTCAGGAAAGTCCTCACCGGTCATAAGGGCGAGCAAGGTGATCAGGCCGTCGCAGCATATCGGTGAGCGAGCGCCCACCGATACGATGATGCGGTCCAAGAACCAAGCCGTGACATCAATCACGACGGCGGGGACCAACTCATCGCCCTTCCTAGATAGAGCTCTGGGGCGTGTCATCACGTAGAGCATATAAAGCTCCGGCGTGGACATCGTACCCGGCTCATATCTCTCCAAAAAGGTCGTCGCCATACGGCGCTGAGCTATACGGAGGCAAGGGTGGACGATGGCCGAGGCCTTGGCCCTACTAGGGTCAAAGGCAGCGTGAAGACCCGTAATCCGGGCCCAGAAGGCGCCGGCGTCGAAGGAAGATGGGGGAATATGTGTGGGGGCGTAACCACGGTCGGCCCGGGGGACGTCGGGCCACGAGAAGAAAGCTCTCATCATACCGAGAGTGACCTGGCACTCTGGGTCCATGAACCGAAACGAGCATCCCTCGTCGGTCCGGGCGATCGAACTAAGAACCACAAGTGTCGGACGGATAAACGTGTCCGCCGACACCTTGAAGAAATCTCGCCAGCCCACGTTGTCGTACAACGTGAGCATCCCCTCGAGTACCCCCAGGCGTCCTAGGTCTGCAAGGTGTGCGAACCTGGAGGGTACGATCGAGCGCTGGGAGATACGCTCGAAGACGGCGCGATGTGCATCGTCTCGGAACGTGATCCCCAGCGGCCCGACAAGTGGAGCCGGAGGCGGTGGTATGGGCTGTGGGATGGCAGGGAGTGGCTGTGCGGGCTGTGCGGGCCCTGCAGGCTGTGCGGGGTGTGCGGGGCCTGCAGGCTGTGCTGGGTGAATGGGGTGTGGTGGAGTAGGCGGAGGAGAGTCCTCCACCTTGTAGGAGGGGCCGGCATCATCCGACCGCTTCCGCTTGGCAGAAGCTCTCCTCGACCTCGGCCTTGTCCGGGGCGGCATATGGGCCCCAAGCGCTCACCAAAACCAATGAAAATACGGCGTGCATAAAATAAAGGAAGGAATGTACCACGACACGCCGCGAGAGCAAAGCTATGGAAGCGTGCGAAGACGACGCCTCCACGAAGCCCAAAACAGTCCCTGGAAGCTCCCCTGGGCTCCCCTAAGCTCCCAAATATAACCTGCGCATGAAATGGAGATATCAGCGAGTAATATTCAATACGTATGGGGCATTAGGGGTATAATAGATAGAAATTGAAATTAATTCGGGTTTGGGGTTCGTTAAGCACATGGAACCTCGAAAAATACACAAAAGAGGAGAAAATAGGCTAAAATGGGGTTACCAGAGTCGGCCGGAGCAGTGGCCGCCGGCGGCGACTCGGGCGAGGGGCGGCGGCGGTCGGCCGGTGAAGGGCGGCCGAGCAGCGGCGCGAAGTCGGCGATCGGGCGAGCGAGCGTGGGGTTCGGGCGCTGGGGATGCGAAAGGTCGTGGCGCGATCGGTTTAGTTCGTTTCGAAAAACGCGCCCCCCCGGCCCCTTTTTATAGCAAAAGTTACGACTCGGCCGAGCGACTAGGTCGCTCGGTCGAGTGAACTCAACGGAAAATGTTTGGGAAATTTTCCCCCGCTAATGACTCGGCCGAGTGGCCTTGCCAACCTCGGCCGAGTGGAGTAAGTCCATTCGGCCGAGTGGCTCAAGCTACTCAGCAAGACTCGCCCTAGGAGTGTATCAGTTTTACTCGGCCGAGTGAATATATATACTCGGCCGATTGGCAATTATACTGAAATCGGAAAAATAAACAGAGAGTTGGGTACAGCAGACTTCCCTCGTTTGTGAGCGGCTCGGCCGGACGAACTTGTGTGCTCGGCCGAGTGACTAGTATGCTCGGCCGAGTGAGCTTTGTTTTCTGTTGTTTGGCTTCGTTAGGGCTCTAAACTCTGTTTTTCTTCCTCCCGTCGATTTCATCTTCCTCCTAAGCATCGAGCGCCTTCCTGGAGCGCTCCTCGTCTCCTCGTTCATCCTCCTCATGATGGATTTCCATATCTCCTCTCCTGTCAAGAAAAATAGGACCCGTTATCACAAAATTTTTGGGCGAACGACGCGAAACACTAAAAATTTCTAAAACAAAAATAAAGTAAAAGTAAAAATAAAGCTATAACCGTCGGGTTGCCTCCCGACAAGCGCTCGTTTAAGGTCGTGAGCTCGACCCCCTATGATTTTCAATTAACGCGGGATGTTTGGTGCATATGAGATGCACCCGTCAAATTTTCCGGGGAGAACGCTTGGATTCGGAAGTTGCGGTGGCGTGTTCTCCCTCGGTGGTCTCTCGTCTCGAATAGTGTTGGGGGGTGGCTCCCCCAAGCTAGCGTTTGCTCCGGTCCTCGGCTTCACCGGTGACGCCGATTTCCGTGCCGGCGGAGCTTTCTTCGGAGACTTCATCTTTGAGAGCTTGCAGAGCTCTCGGATCCTTGCGACATCGGCGTCGCCTTCATCAATTTCAGCGGAGAAGTCGGGGGAATCATTTATCTTCTCCTCTTGGTCCAAATCCGGGCCTTCTTTGAAATCTTCCTTGAATAGAGCGCCGATTGAGTGGGGGATCGCTTCCTCAATGACCTCGTCAAGGAGGTCCGGAAGATCATCCGGTCGTCCCTTAAGCAAATATATTCTATTGGTTTCACCCGTTTGGACTCCCTCGGAATAGTGTTTGAGCCTCTGACCATTTACTTTGAATGTGGCTCCGTCCTTGCCTTCCAGCTCAAAAGCCCCTCCCGATTGTATGTGCTTGATGGTGAAAGGTCCGGACCAACGTGACCTCAACTTACCGGGGAATAATCGGAGCCGGGAATTATAGAGCAAGACCTTGTCTCCTACCTTGAAGTCTGTGACGGTTATGCGGGCATCGTGGAGAATCTTGGTCCTTTCTTTGTAAATTCTCGAGCTTTCGTAGGCGTCTCTTCTTATCTCATCAAGCTCGTTGATGTCCAAGAGTCACCTCACCTCCGCACTCTTGTAATCATAATTAAATGTCTTGATGGCCCAATATGCGCGATGTTCCAATTCTACCGGCAAGTGGCAAGCTTTCCCATAAACAAGTCGGAACGGTGTGGTGCCGATGGGAGTGCGAAAGGCCGTGCGATATGCCCATAGAGCATCGTTTAGCTTCATTGACCAATCCTTTCTAGATCGATCCACAGTTTTCTCAAGAATTTGCTTGATCTCTCTATTCGAGACTTCCACTTGGCCGCTTGTTTGGGGGTGATATGCCATGCCAACCCTATGGTTTACCCCGTACTTCTTTAGCATGGCCTCAAACTTGTTTTCTATGAAATGGCTCCCCACGTCGCTTATCAAGGTACGAGGCACTCCGAAGCGTGGGAAGATATTCTGCTTGAAGAACTTAGAGACGACCCTTGCATCATTAGTAGGGGTGGCGATTGCTTCTACCCATTTGGAGACATAGTCAATGGCCAATAGGATGTATTTGTTACCATTGCTCGACGGAAATGGTCCCATGAAGTCTACTCCCCAACAATCAAAAAGCTCAATTTCTTGGATGGGCCTCATTGGCATCTCATTGCGTTTTGAGATATTCCCGGTCCGTTGGCATCTATCGCACCCCTTTACAAAGGCGTGGGTGTCTCTAAACATTGTTGGCCAGAAGAATCCGCTCTGCAAGATCTTAGCGGTTGTCTTAGAGGCGGCGTGATGTCCCCCGCAAGGCATGCCGTGGCAATGCAAAATGATAGATGTTGCCTCCTCCTTAGAAACACACCTCAGAATAACGCTATCTTTGCATATCTTGAAGAGGTATGGATCTTCCCAAAAATAGCTACGGACCTCATGCAAAAATTTCCTCTTTTGGTGCGTGGGCATCCCATGCGGTTTAATTCCACAAGCCAACTAATTGACGAAGTCCGCGTACCAAGGTACTTCTCCGGTCCTTACGGCGTATAGCCTCTCATCCACGAATGTGTCGTCGATAGGCAAACTCTCGTCCTCCTTGTCGCGAATAAGCCTAGACAAATGGTCCGCCACAACATTGTCCGTACCCTTCTTGTCTCTGATCTCCAAATCGAATTCTTGCAACAAGAGTATCCACCTAATCAACCAAGGTTTGGCCTCCTTCTTGTTCAAAAGATACTTCAACACCGCATGGTCGGTGTGGACAATCACCTTGGAACCAAGGAGGTAGGAACGAAACTTCTCGATGGAATAGACGACCGCAAGAAGCTCTTTTTCGGTAGTTGTATAGTTTTTCTGCGCGTCATCCAATGTCTTGCTCGCATAGAATATTGCATGAAGCTTCCTATCTTTCCTTTGTCCCAATACCGCTCCAATGGCTTGGTCGCTAGCATCGCACATTAGCTCAAAGGGAAGGCTCCAATCCGGTGGTTGTATGATGGGTGCAGAAACTAGCGCTTCCTTCAAGGTATTGATGGCTTGCAAGCATTCCCCTGAAAAAATAAAAGGAGTATCTTTAGCGAGCAGGGAAGTAAGTGGTCGGGCAATCAAGGCAAAATCCTTGATGAAGCGGCGGTAAAACCCCGCATGACCAAGGAAGCCTCTAATGCCCTTGACATTAATAGGAGGAGGGAGTTTTTCGATTACCTCAATCTTTGCTTTGTCTACCTCAATTCCTCTCGAGGAGACAAGGTGCCCGAGAACTATACCTTCCGTGACCATGAAGTGACACTTCTCCCAATTTAGAGTGAGATTGTTTTGTTGGCACCTTTTAAGGACTTTAGTAAGATTGGCCAAACAAGAGTCAAACTCACTTCCATAAACCGAAAAATCATCCATAAAAACTTCCATAATATTTTCAATGTAATCGGAAAATATGGATGTCATACACCTCTGAAAGGTGGCGGGAGCATTACAAAGACCAAACGGCATCCTTCGGTAGGCATAGGTACCATAGGGACAAGTAAAAGTGGTCTTTTCTTGGTCATCTTCATGCAAAGGGATTTGGAAGAATCCCGAATACCCATCTAGATAGCAAAAGTATTTATGTTTAGCTAGGTGTTCAAGCATTTGATCAATGAAGGGCAATGGGTAATGGTCCTTTCGGGTAGCTTTATTTAGTTTCCTATAGTCAATGCACATTCGCCATCCCGTGACGGTGCGTGTAGATATGGGCTCACCTTTTTCATTTTTTATGACTGTCATCCCCCCTTTCTTGGGGACGACGTGAACGGGGCTAACCCATCTGCTATCAGAGATGGGATAAATGATACCGGCGTCGAGCAATTTTAGGATTTCCTTTTTAACCACCTCCTTCATATTCGGGTTTAACCTCCTTTGAGGCTCTATGGAGGTGGCGTCGGTATCCTCCAAGTGGATCCTATGTGTGCAAAGCCTAGGGCTTATCCCTTTTAAATCGGAGATAGTGTAGCCAAGGACATCTTTGTGGCTCCTAAGAACGTCTAGGAGTTTTTCAAGTTGATCTTGCGTGAGGTGGGAGTTTACTATCACCGGGAAAGTTAATTTATTACCCAAAAAAGGCATACCTTAGATTCGGAGGTAATTGTTTAAGTTCTACCTCAAGAGGCGCTGCTCCTTCTGCTTCATCAGCTCGCATGAGTTTGGCTTCTTCATTGTCATCCGGGTTTAGTTCATGTTCAGGTGGCGCGCTCTCTTGCGAAGACTCAGACTCACTACTTAGTAAGGACGACGCATCGAAATAGGTGCTTTCCGATTCTGTGCTAGCATCGTCAAAACCTTCATTCTGCTCCGGTTCGTTCCTGGAGTCAGGAAACACATCAGACGATTCATAAATGTAGGAGTGAGTGTCATAGGGTGTAACTCCCTGATCATCGGTTTGCTCGAAAGATTCTTCGGGAGTATATTGCTCTTCGACACTTGCTCCGCCATCTTCGAAGTATAACTTGTCGTCCATCACATCAACTCTGACATTGACCCCGATAGTTCCATCCGGGGAGACTTGATCCATCACAAAACTAGCAAATATTTGTTCGTCGGGGTCCTTGATATCGATAGCAAATGCTCCTGTGTGGTGGACCTCATCGACAAGCTCCTTAAGGAGGTCTGTGAAGGCGTCATAATCTTCCTGACTGAGTTCTATTGTTGACATTGCATCCTCCATTCTCCCTGCAAAGATCTTATGCAAAATACGGGGAGGATATGCAAATAGGGCTGCAAGCAGAGTTAGCACAGGATGTAGAATAAAGTAAAGAAAGAAAGAAAAATAACGGTTGATCGATGCCGAACACCGTCAAGATGTACTCCCCGGCAACGGCGCCAAAAACTTGATCGCTCCGGAATGTAAACCAAAAGTGCGACCGTGTAGTTTTACCGCAAGCGCACGGTGTAGCGGCGAGCGGGTTATCGAACACAGGGAGGACGAATGAAAGTGCTTGCTCCGAACAACCTGGCTATTAAGAAAAGAAAAGAGAGAATTTTGCCTTTGGCGATCCTGTCACAATCGTTAAAAAAAGTACGAAGATATCAAATCAAATAAAGACACCTAGGGAATGGGGAATTCCCGCCACTCACCGTATTTCGTTAATGTGGTTCATTGGTATCAAAATTGCTAGAATAAGATTACAGATGAACTAGTTGCAACTGAATGTAAAACCTAGCTCACGCTCTCGCGCTGTTGCCGGTCTATAACTATCCTAGGTTCGGGTCCAATCTCTTGCAAACCCTAGCTTAGGCAAGCTAGCATTAGGATCAACATCATCGTTCAATCACGCCCCGAGCCCACTCTCGTGCAAACTCGGGCCACGACCTAGGTTGGGATAGTTCCTACCTGTCCAATCTCTTGCAAACGGGTATCGGCACGGAATTGCAACCGAGAACCCTAGTATCGGTCCAATCTCTTGCAAACCGATACTACGGAAATTCGATTCCAACCCAATTCGGATTTCTAGGGTTTCCTATCAAATTGGGATCCAATCTCTTGCAAATCCCAATTGATATGAATACCTAGCCATCCGTAGTAAATCGATCCCAAACTAACCCTAATAGGCAATTCTAGCAAAATTCCTACCAATTCATCACAAATCTGAAATCGGGCTCGTAGGGTTCATCCCCACGCCCCAAGACGTGAAGACTACTCACAATTCATAGCACAAATACAAGAATAATCAATGAAATTAACAAGAGAATTCATCACAATATTGAGATAAGCAATAAAAATAGTATTTTTAGAGGGGAGAGACACAAACCAATGGAGTTCTTCCAATAATCCAACAAAAATCCACTTTTGTCTCCCCTCCAATCACAAGAATAAAAGATAAAAAGTTAATCTAAAAGCTGCAAAAATTAAAGAGAAAAAGCTCTCCAACCTAGGGTAAAAACAGGGGTTAAATACCCCCCAAAATCGTCCAAAAAACTGTGACCAAAATGCCCCTGTGCAGCCTGAAATCCGCAATTTTCGCTACAGGCAGCGCGTCGCACTCGGCCGAGTGACAAAAGTCGCTCGGCCGAGTGACAAACCCTGTAAATTTCCAGTAAGTCTGGGTCTTCGGGGGTCTTCACTTCGGGAGTCGCTCGGCCGAGTGAGTTGTCGTCACTCGGCCGATGGCTTCTTGGTGCTCGGGCGGTCGGCATTTGCCACTCGGCCGAGTGGGTGTTCTGAAGCTCAGGCAAACGAAAAACAGTAAGTTGGCGATTTTTGATGGGCTTCGTCTGAGTGCCACTCGGGCAGACGGGGTCTCGTCACTCGGCCGATGTGGCTTCCGATGCTCGGCCGAGTGCACATATAAAACGTGTCCGATCTGGTCGGCTGAGCGGTGTCTCGCTGGTCGGCCGAGTGACTCCGCCACTCGGCCGAGTGAGACACCAAAAATGCCCAAACAGCTTGTTTTGGCCTCCTCGTCGCTCCTGCGACGTTCTTTCTTCTTCCGCTCCTCTCCAATGGCGAAATACCCCTTGGGGAGGTCGTCGGTGACACTCTGGAGTAGGTGTATCTCGAGATCACTCCAAATCGCTCCAAATCACCTGAAATACGACAAAAACAACAACTCGTGAAAAGCATCGCAATTTCGTCGATATATCGTGAAAAACATGATTTGGGCGATCTAAATGGCATGCAAACATGCGGGAAAAAAGTGTAAAATATGGAGTGATCATTGCGCTCCTGGAATAAGATCAATCGAGAACTCAAGAGCTCGATCGGGCGGCAGTCCTGACATCTCCTCGGGACAAACGTCATCGAAATCTCTCACCACAGCTAGTCTACTCACCTTCATCTGCATAGCTACAAGCTCCACCACTGGCTTGGCCCGAAATCTAACAGGCCCAAGCGAACTGCTACCGCTGGCTGCTAAACTCGATGGTCGGGTGACCATGAATCTCATACACCACCTTCTTCCATCGGCAGTCGATCGTAGCAAAGAAACAAACAAGCCAATCCATCCCAAGAACGGCATCATAATTGGTAATGTCGTGGATGATAAAATCTGCATATAGCTCGTGTTCACATACAACCAAGGGACAAGATCAACAACCGAGATGCATCGAGATCACACCATTCCCCGTAACGATATCCCAACTCTTGGAAAGAGGGGAAGTCGACAGAAAGTGTTTGTCCATGAAACTCCGAGATAAGATGCACAAGGATGCACCGGAGTCGAAGAGAACTCGGGCAGGAAAAGCACAAACAAGAACAACCCCTAACAAACAAACTAGCAATCAAAACCAATTTTAGCAAACAAGATCTAATCTAACATGCAAGATCAACTAATGAAAAGTAAAGACTGGTCTGAGGATTACCTGTAATAACTCCATCCTCAGCCTCCGCCTCTACTGCAGTCATCGTGAAAGCTTGCCTCCTTAGCTAAACGGCATGCTGGAAAGCCTGCTTTTGAGGTATGAGAGGCGCTCCACGTCCAACAGCTACTTGTGCTCTCCATGGCTGCATAGCACTCGGGCAATCCTTCAAAGTATGCAAAGCGTCGCCACAAATCAAGCACTGGCCCAGAAGCCTCCTGCACTGCTCCTTCACATGACCAGTTTTGCCGCAAAAATTGCACATCTTCTGACTATGCCCACCTGGCCTCTTAAACTGCACGGACCGATTAGGCTTCATCACAGGCCTAACCACAGCTCTGGCCTATTCCATAGGCCTCTTTCCTGCATCTGAATACTGCACCCTTCTCTGATTGGTAATCAGCTCCTGCCTCTTCGCAGCTATCAGCAACTTCCGATAAGAGTCCAAGTCTGAAGAAGACATCAGACTCTGCAGCTCCAACGATAAACCTGGCAGGAATCACTGAGCTCGATCTTCGGCGGTCCGACCAAATTCGGTGCAAAGCGACACAACCTAGTGAACTTTTGGTGGTACTGATCCACCGTCTGACTCCCTTGCTTCAGGTTGATGAACTGCTGCATCAACTCCCTCCTGGCACCTCGAGGAAAGAACTCCTCATCAAATCTAGCTTTGAAGGTGGCCCAAGGGATAGGCCTCACCAGCATCTGCTCCTCCGATTCCCACCAACCGCGGGCATTCTCCTTCAGCTGCTTCTTTACCAATTCGACCCATCCAGCCGGGTCAACCTTCGAGAGAAGCAGGTTGTCCTCTGTGTTCTTCATCCATTCATCCGCAGCCAATGGTCCTTCCGATCTGGTGAAATACGTCGGGCTCAGCTCCTGAAACTACTTCGCTACAGGCTCAAAGCAAGGGGCATTCTGAAGCATGCCCTGCTGAACCTGCATCATCTGATGCATCAACCTCATCATCTCCAAAACGGTAGGTTCTCTATCAGCTTCGCCACTGTTTCCTACTCCACCTCCAGCTCGGGTAATGCGTCTTCCAGCCATCTAAGACAAGAAAACGCTCAGATAAGACTCAATTTATGACTTGAATGTTCCGAATATTTTAATGGATGTTTTATTATTATCGTTGTTTCGATATTTTACAGATGCAAAGGGGACCTGCATGGGCCACCACTAAAACCTGTCACGGCCCGCTTCCCAAGTATGGAACGCGAGGCGTGAAGAGGTCCGCTCAGACTTGGAGATGTGAAGCTACAGTCTGATAAGCGTCTGGTAATCTAATCTATTAGCAAGTTCTTTGCAGTACGACGAAACAACAACAATAATAAATAAAGGCAGACAAATAAATTATCCAACATTCAACATCCACAGATATTATTCCAAACATGCAGAGATGGTCATAAAGAAAAACAGAGTCTGAAAGAAAAGTCCAAGCATGGCCAAAGATAAAACAGAGAGTGACAAGGTGCTACGCACCGAAAACCTAACAGCAACTGCTAAAAGCCACAACAACTAAAAGAAGTCTCCAGCTGAGACTAGGACTGGTCACCGGTGTCCTCCAACTCTGCCTCTGCAGGAACCTCAAACTCAACGTCTGCGTACTGATCGTCCTCAGCAACTATCTCTGCCTCTAAACTTGACATGTGACACCCAAAGAGAGGAGGGCAGATGTCAGCAAAAATCTCCCAAAGGTAAACGGAAGACTTTTGTGCAAGGAACATATAAAATTAATGCAACTAGCAGTTTTAACATGATGATATTGAATGGTATTTAAAGAATGCAACAATTAAAATGACATGATGGTAATCAAGCATGCACGTCGTAGCAGAAACTACGAAACACTATTTCACGAAATCACAAACACTAGCTTATCACTTCATGCGCAGAGTTTCCGTCTTTTGGCTGAAGTGGCTATACGGGCACACTTCTACGCTCAAGCGACCGTTTAACCCTACACCTACACGTGTATATGGACTGGCGCCCATCTTCTGGATCACGAGCCAGGAAGTGTTTTTGGCATAGGGTTGTACCCGACATAAAGGTGCCTAGCCTTTGTAGTTGACATTTTATTGTCGCGTGTGCTACACAATCATGATAGAGCAAGTTGATGCATGAAATGACATGGCAAGATGCATGAACATCGCAATAAGCAGTTAGTAGTGCGTACAGTTAATTTGAAAGTAAACGTGACATGCGACATGAAATGGTAGCATAGCAATGTTGTCGGATCTAGCTTCGTTGTCAAGCTAGATCAAATAAGGCGTCTAGGCGACTATCATTTCATCACCTAGTCTCTTTTACTCTATTTCACAAATTGGCCTAAACATGTCCTAAACAAATACTGGCAAGTTTCACTTGCCTGAAAACAATAACGATGCGATCTCCATTCAACAAGTCCAAGATCTACATATGTGCTCAGTCCAATCCAGCCTACAGTCCCGGTTATTAAATCTTGATTAGTGAGTTATTCAAAGCAGTAAAGTTACGGTTTTTATTCTTGATTAGCATGCGATGAGGGGGTTCCTACTGAGCAGGGTTTACCTCTACACGATGCAAAAGCTACACTAACGTCGGGTAGCAACGTCAGGGGTTGGATTCTGGTAGCATGAAGGGTACAGCGGGACATCGACGACAAACGACGATCAACCGGGTAGCGGCACGATCATAGAACAGTGACTCGAGGGAGATGGACAGCCGTACGACGTTCTACGACGTCGGAAAGACGCGGACAGCAGGTTTTACGGTGTCGGGAAGATGCAGACAGCGGCTGAGCGACATTGGAACGCAGCTGCGGCGACGGAAAGACGCCGCATGGGGTAGAACAGCCGCGTGAGAGAGGGACAGCGGCCTAGGGGAGTTGCCGCGGCCTGGGACAGGCGGCTTGGGGTAGCTGCGGCCAGGGGGGTCTACGCGGCCTTTGGGGACGCCTGAGGGGTGCCCGGCGGTAGGGGGTAGCCGGCGGCGGCCTGGAGTTGGCTGGCCACATGTTTTAAGGATGAGGGATGTTGTTTTTGTAGGGTAGAGGAGGCTTGCATGGGGTTTGGAGGAGGAGGAGGAGGTGGTTGTCGAGGGGGAGGAGGTTGGCCGGAGATGGGTGGCCGGAGGGATGGCCGGTGATGGGCAAGGGTCGGGTGCGTGGGTTTGGCGGCTGGAACAAGGGTTTGGGCGATGAAGAGAAAAACCCAAGATGATTTTGGTTCTAATAGATGTAAATTGCTATATATGGTTGATTAGGAGTGAACTTAAGGGAAAAGGAAGGGGAGAGGAAGGAAGAGAAGGGTTTAATTAGTGTGGTGAATAGCCTAGATGAATTGGGTATGATTCGTATGAGATTTCCTATGATTCTTGCTATTTGGGTTATAAAAGGGGTGTAGTTAAGGATAAAGTGGGAGAGAGAATGTGAGGAAGGGGTATAGATTTTATATGGTGGCGAATAGCTTAGGGAAAACATGTTGATACGTATGGATTTAATGAGTTTTAATTAGGTTAATTAATTTAGGATTTGAATTCTTAAACCTATGGATTTAATATTAAAGCAATGGGATAACTAGCGGGTCGATCTAACGATGTCTGAAAATTACAATAAAAATATCGTAACGATCGTGACGACAAGAGGATTGGGATAAAGGGGGTTTGGGCAGGTAATGGGTTGAGGGGAAATGATAAATAAATTAAACTAACCGCCACAACCTAGAGGTTCAAAACACACCTACAACCAAAGCTAATTTGTGGAAGAATGAGCCGTAAAATGACAGTCATAAAAATTACCACAAAATACTACTCTTCCATATGGTCACAACGATATATAACATCGCATGTTTCGGATAGAAAAAGAGACAAAGAAAAATACACGAACTACAAGGAAAATACGCGTACGAAAATGGAAATACCGTAAAAGGAACTCGGTCGGAAAGCGACCTTGAAATCCTACACACCTTATGAATGATTCAAAAGCCCTTGGAATCCACATCAACTACGGTTCCAGAAATAAGTGCAGAAAGCGCTCTCTCATCTCTTCCTCGCGCTCCCAGGTAGACTCCCCAGGTGAACCTTGACGCCACTGCACTCTAACTAGGTCGACGGTCTTATTCCTCAACTGTTGCTGCCGTCGATCCAGAATCCCAACTGGTTGCTGATCGTAGGTTAGGTCCGGGTGAACCGTGATCTTCGAGAAATCCACAGCATGAGATGGATCACTGACGTATCGATGTAACTCAGAACATGAAACACGTCGTGAACACCCTCTAGTGATGGCGGCAACGCCAAGCGATATGCCACTGCTCCAACTCTCTCTAGGACGTCGAAAGGTCCAATATACCTCGGACTCAGCTTGTCTCTCTTTTAAAATCGAATAACTCCTCGATTCGGAGAGATCTTGAGAAAAACATGGTCTCCAGGCTGGAACTCCAACGGTTTCCATTTGGCATCTGCCCAATGCTTGAAACGGTCTTGAGCGATCCTCTGCTTCTCCCTGATGTTCCTCACAACATCCACCGCCTCAACAATCATCTCTGGCCTTAACAGCTCCCTGTCTCCAATGTCATCCCAGCTCAGTGGCGATCGACATTTCTTCCCATAAAGCGCGGCAAATGGCACCATGCCAATGCTCGCATGGTAGCTGTTATTATAGGAAAACTCCACATGATGAAGATGATCCTCCCAAGATCCCTTGAAGTCCAACATGTACGTTCTCAACATGTCCTCCAAAATCTGAATCGTCCTCTCGGACTGCTGCGGGTGGTACGCGGTGCTGAAACTCAGACTCGTACCCAAACTCTTCTATAGACTCTGCCAAAACTGAGATGTGAATCTCGTGTCTCTGTCCGACATGATACTCCCGGGGACTCCGTGAAGTCGCACGATCTCCTGCACGATTCACGTTACATCACTACCTATACTAGGTAAATGAAATAAAAACGGAGAGTAAAATAATTTACCTCCATATATCTCCTCGCTAGTGTTTCCGTGGACTGTCCCACTCGGAAAGGGATGAAGTGCGTAGATTTGGTTAATCGGTCTACGATTACCCAAATCGCGTCGTTCTGCTTCGGACTCCGAGGCAGTCCAGTCACGAAATCCATAGTGATGTGTTACCACTTCCACTCCGGAATCAGAAGCGGTTGTAGAAACCCTGATGTACGCTGATGCTCTGCCTTAACCTGCTGGCATACCAAACACTTGGCAACGCTCCGTGCCACACTCCGATTCAATGCCATGCCACCAGTAGTTCAGGCGAAGGTCCTTGTATATCTTGGTGCCTCCAGGATGTACAGAATACAACAAACTATGTTCCTCAACAAGCAACTCCTCTCTAACATCTCCAGCTGGCACACAAACTCTGGCGCCATACCTCAGCGAGCCATCCTCATGAATCAGAAAGTCAGTCCGCAAACCGGCTTATACCTGCTCACGGATATTCTTCAACTTCGAATCTCCAGCCTAACCTGCCTTGATCTAATCCATGATCATCGACTGTATCTGCATACACGTCAACAACGAAATCTCTCCAGGAAGCACAATCTCAATACCTGACTCACAAAACTCCTGCTGCAACCTCTACTGTGAAGTCAACATCATAACCGCTGGAAGTCTGCTCAGCACATCAGGAACCACATTCACCTTGCCAGGATGATACTGCAAGTTGATCTCGTAATCTTCCATGAGCTCCAACCATCGACGTTGTAGCATGTTGAACTCCTTCTACGCAAAGATGTATTTCAAGCTTTTGTGATCAGTGAAAATCTTCACCTTTTCACTCAGCAAGAAATGCCTCCAAATCTTGCGCGCAAATACGACTGCAGCCAACTCCAAATCGTGCATCGGGTAGTTCTTCTTATGAGATTTAAGCTGTCGAGAAGCATACACGACCACGTGTCCATTCTGATGCAAAACGAAACCGAGACCCTTGCCAGATGCATCGCAATAAATCTCGAAACCTCCACTCTGATCAGGCACAGCTAGAACAGGTGCTGACGTCAATCTCTCCTTCAGAATAGAAAAAGCCTCCTCACAAGCATCGGACCAAACGAACGGTATATCCTTCCTCGTCAGTCTAGTCATCGGCTCTGCAATCCGAGAGAAATCCTTGATGAAGCACCGATAATATCCTACTAGCCTAAGAAATCACCAGGTCTCTGACGCTTTCTGTGGAATCGGCCACTCTCTGATAGCCTTGATCTTCTCCGGATCCACAGATATGCCATCTCCTGGCACCACATGTCCAAGGAAGGCAACCCTATCTAACCAGAACTCGCACTTGGAATACTTCGCATACAGACGAGGCTTCCTCAAAATCTCCAGAAATGTCCTCAAGTGCTCTGCATGCTCCTCTTCCGACTTCGAATAGATCAAGATGTAGTCAATAAAGATAATGTCGAACTTATCTAAGAAGTCGTAGAAAATCAGGTTCATCAGGTTCATGAAAACTGCGGGTGCGTTGGTCACACCAAAAGGCATAACCACGAACTCGTAATGTCCACACTTCGTTCTGAACGCTGTCTTTTGCACATCCTCCTTCTTCACTCTCTGCTGGTGATATCTGCTCCTGGATCCAGTTTCGAGAAAACCCTCGATCCTCCAAGCTGATCGCAAATGTCGTCTATACGCGGCAATGGATACTTGTTCTTGATGGTGACGACATTCCACTCTCTGTAGTCCATGCACATCCAACGCGAACCATCCTTCTTTTTCACCAGAAGAACAGGTGCTTGTTGGATATTGGACTCCCCGGATTTGGTTTTGGATGATGAACAAATATAAATATATCGTGAACTAACAATTTGTGAGCGCAGTTATGGAGATCGTCGCCAAATTCATATGAACATCCAAAGCGACGTCTCGAGACTTCTCAAAGCACGTGATCGAATGCCTAAAGCTTCGTTGAAGCTTTTGGACTATTTTAAAAGTCATGAAGATTCGGATCGAAGCTTTCGAAGACGGTTCGTCAAGTTTTATTTATAGTCTTTTAGCTTCGTTCCGTAGAATGTTAAGCCTTGAGTATGTCTTACGTTTTAATCTTCATTTCGCTCATATCATTAGATCTAGGATCTTAGTAGAAGTCCATACGATCTTTCCCGAAGCTTCGCGCTTTGATTCGCGACTTCTTGTGCATGTTAGTTGGTTCAAGAAGAAGAACCAACCGACTAGATGGTGATCTAGTCGGTCGGCAATCCTTCTTGGACCGACTAGTTTGCGTCAGTCAATTCCAAGCTCTTTACTGTTTACAGTTAATCGGTCTACGTTGACTCATTGACCGACTAGTTTGTGAACTAGTCGGTCAGTGATGCCTCTTAGACCGACTAGTTGAGCTTTCCCTGTTCATGCCAATTTTCTCCTGAGCTACTGTTTATCATTAGTCGGTCTACGTTCATTTATCGACCGACTAGTTGATGAACTAGTCGGTCAACTTTCCTTCTTGGACCGACTAGTTTAGCTTCTACTGTACATGCCAACTTATTGTTTATCGTTAGTCGGTATATGTACATTTGGCGACCGACTAGTTGATGAACTAGTCGGTCAACATTTGTTCTTGGACCGACTAAATCATTTTGTGCTCAGACTTCAGTTTTATCTCTTAGTCGGTCTCAGTTGAGTAACCGACCGACTAGTTGTGAAACTAGTCGGTCAGCTACTCTTCTTTGATCGACTAGTTCCTTAAGTCTGTGCTTCGACCTTTTGGTTGTTCTTCCATTAGTCGGTCTATGTTGATTGACCGACCGACTAGTTGGTAAACTAGTCGGTCGGTGGTTGTTCTTTGACCGACTAGTTAGGTTCAGAAAAGAGCCGTTGGAGCATTAATTGAAACGTTTTTCTCTCTCTCTCTCTCTCTCTCCTCTAACTTATAAATACTTGTTGAGCTGCATGCATTGCACTCAAGGCTGATATTAAGACAAGTTTAGAGTTCAAAGAGAAAGCATTCATTCCACATTCAAAGCTCTTTCCTTCCAATCTTGAATCTCTCCTCACTCTTATTTCAAAAGAGAGATTCATTGATTGTGAGCCTTTCAAGCCAAGTGCTTGATCCTAGGTCACCATCAACCTCATAGCTCTCTATCGCTGATCTTCATCTTGGAGCTAGGGTTTGGTGCCACTTCTTCTTCCTCAAAATCATCTTTGCCCTAATTCGTAAGCATTACTCAAGGCATAGGTATTTTGTCGGTAAGAAGTTTTATTTCATTTACTTTCATATTGTAATTGGTTCACTCTCGGTTGTGAGAGTGGTTGTGATCCCGGGTTGTGGGAGTCACAATTTCATTTGTGTATGATTTGACTTGTGAAGGTTTTTCACAAGTATTTCATAGTGGAAATCTTGAGTTAGGGTTTCTAACTCAAGTATCCGGAGGGGATCCGGGTGGTTGGGACGTAGGATCACCGGGAACAAGTCGGGGAGACTTGGGTGGATCCGAACCCAGTAATATCGTTTGTTTGCGATTGTTTCTTTGTTGTCTAACATTTACATTTCCGCATTTTCCGCATTGTTTGGTAGAGTTTGCAAGGTAATTAGGAATTAGCCTCTTAATTATTTTAAAGTACAATTCACCCCCCCCTCTAGTACTTGTGCAGTAGCTTAGCAGGGCATTACATTTGGTATCAAAGCCAAGTCTATAGCTATGTCTGCCAACGACAACAAGACCGTTCGTCCACCTTCCGACTATAGCACCTTCAAGAATCGTGAAGGAGCGTCTTCGGTAATGGAAGGACACTCCTCAACGAGGCCTCCCTTCTTCAACGGTACCAACTACGGGTACTGGAAATGCCGGATGTAAACATTCCTCCGGAGTGCTTCACTATGGAGGACCACGATGAAGGAGTATGTCGAGCCCGCCGAAGAAGATTTCGAGAAGTGGACTCCCGCAGAGGTCGCCGCAGAGGTAAGAAATGCCAAGGCAATGAACGCCTTGCAATGTGCTTTGGAGCCCGAGGATTTCAACAAGATATGCACATGTAAGAGTGCATATCAAATATGGAACTCCCTTCTCATATTGCATGAAGGGACAAGTAGGGTAAGAGACTCTAAACTCGTTGTAGTTAATAAAGATTACGAGTTATTTCATATGCTACAGGGTGAGAAGATGAAGGAGTTCTATGCTCGCTTCGTCGACATCACAAACGAGTTGGAGGCTCTCGGTAAAACCTACACCCAAAAGGAGAAAGTCTCGAAGATTATCGATGGACTTCCTTCTTGTTGGGAGAAACGGACCTTCTCCATCGAGGAAGGTAATGACATGAAAACTTATACGGTTGTTCAAGTAATGGGTACCTTAATGTCATACGAGGTACGCAAAGATAGCAAGTTGAAGTTCAGGACAAGATGAAGTCCTACCTAAAGCAAGACGAGCCAAAGAAGAAGGCTATTGCTTTCAAGGCCGCTCCATCCACATCCACATCGACCGATGATGAAGACTCGGAAGACGAGTTGGACTTGGAATCCATGGCTCTCATGGCCAAGAAGTTCAACCGGTTCTTCCGGAAAGGTAACTTCAAAAACAAATCGAAGTTCAATTCTTCTAACGCCTCCTCTCCTTTGTGTTTCAAATGCAACAAGCCAGGACACATGAAAGCGGAGTGTCCTCTAAACACGCAAAAGGAGAAGTGGAAGGCGCCGAAGTTCGACAAGTCCAAGAAGTACAAGAAAGTGTACAAAAAGGGGCTTGTCGGGACTTTCACCGACTCCGATGATTCCTCAAGCGGAGATTCGGACGATGAGCAAGTGGAGCAAGCACACATGTGCTTCATGGCACGTGAGGAGCAAGATAAAGACTCCTCCTCCGATGATAGCGACAACGAAGGCGATGAGGTAACAAAGGAAGACCTTAGAAATGCTAATGAGCAATTATGGTCTAAATACACTAAGTTAGTAAATAGGTATACTAAAGTAAAAGATGATTTAGCTAGCATTCAAACCTCGGCTAAAACTATCATCACCAACAACGACACCGTTGTTGAAGAGTTGAAGAATGAGATTGTAAATCTCAAGACTCAACTTGAACATGTTAGCATTGAGGAACCGGAAGAACACAAGATAGCAGATTTGACCTCTCAAAACTCGACTTTGAGTATTGAGAATGAAAATCTTAAATCTCGTGTTTATGTGCTCACATCGCAAGTATCCACTTTGGATGCTTCGTTGCGTTCTCTCACCGAGAAATATGAGAACACATTAGGCCGAATCAATGAATTCAATAAGGGTAAGGGCCATTTGGATAATATCATAAATGTCTTACCTTCGGCCAATCACCACATTGCTTTGGGGTATAAGTTGGGAAGTTCATCCAAGTCGGCCACTACCTTTGTTAGGCCAACTTCCGATGCCTCAACGAGTGGGAGCAAACACTCTATTGGTAGTTCATCTACCAATGGTGCTTCCACCTCGTTCACACCCTCTTTCAGAAAGAAACCCACTTTAGGTGGACCTCCAAAGAAGGGTCATGCCTACATGTACACAAATATGATGCCACGTAGGAACACACGTCCTACTCCACCGGCTCACACATATGATGATTTCTATGCTACACATTCACAGGCACGTGCACACCATATGAGACACCCTCATGCACGTGTTCCTCCACATGCATATGTTCACCCACATCGTCATATGAATAATTATCTTCGTGCACCATTCCATCATGTTCCTTATGCCTATCCACTTCATGCATCACGTAAAAATCAACAACGCATGCATGCACCCAATAGGATGAGGGCTCCCAAAATATTCACAATTTGGAGCCCAAAGGACACAAGCATGGATGAAAAACAAGTTTACATAAATGCTTATTTTTCGAATGTTGTGCATAGTAGTAATTATGTGGAGAAGTCTAAGTCCAATTGGACTTGGCTTCCAAAGGTCTAATCTTTTGGACCCAATGACCTTGGGTACCATGATACGATATTTTCTATCTTTAGGTACTCAAGAAAAAGAAACGGAGCAACAAATTTAAATTTAGCTCCAAGGGGAATTGGATACTCGATAGCGGGTGTTCAAAACACATGACGGGTGACGCTCAATTGCTCTCCGGAGTGGTGCCCATTGCAAATGAAATCACGTCGTCTTTGGAGGCAATGAGAGTGGAACCATCATAGGTGTTGGAAAAGTGGGCAATCCTTCTAAACCCCTAATATGTGATGTTTACCTTGTTAAAGGATTAAACCACAATCTTATTTCAATAAGCCAACTTTGTGACAAAGGTTACAAAGTTAGTTTTGCGAAAGGAATGTGCCATATTTTAAGAAAAGATAATGATGAATTATTGTTTTCCGGCACACGCCATAAGGATATATACATCCTAGATCTTCCAAGATCACATGAACAATGTCTCATTGCCAACACAAGTGAACAACACGTATGGCATCGACGTTTTGGTCATGTGAACTTTAGAACACTATTTAAGCTTTCCAAGTTAAATTCTATTAGAGGCTTCCCTAAGCTTGTCTTTCAAAAGAAAAGCTTTTGTGACTCGTGTCAACGAGGCAAGCTTCCAAAATCTTCATTTAAACCTAAGAAAAGCATTTCTTCTAAGAGGCCACTAGAGCTATTACATCTAGATTTATTTGGGCCAACTAGAGTTGCTTCATTAGGTAATGCAAGATATGGACTTGTCATCGTTGATGACTTCTCTATGTTTATTTGGGTATTTTCATTGTGTAATAAAAATGAAGCTTTTGAAAACTTCACAATTTTTGTCAAGAAAGTACAAAATCTCATTGGAACCGCCATTGTCACTATTTGTAGTGATCATGGAGGGGAATTTGAGAATGAGTCTTTTGAGACATTTTGTGATGAAGTTGGTATTACACACACCTTCTCTTTCCCTCGTGCACCTCCTCAAAATGGTGTAGTTGAGAGAAAGAATAGGACGCTAGTGGAGTATGCTCGCACTATGCTCGATGATAGCCAACTTGGCCATCAATTTTGGGCGGAAGCGGTACACACCGCTTGCTATGTGTTTAATAGAATACTTTTGAGGCCCGGCACTAAACAAACTTGGTATGAATTGTTGTTTGGTAGGTTGCCTCAAGTTAAACATTTTCGTGTTTTCGGTTCGAAATGTTTTATTAAAAACATGTATGGTAGTTTGGACAAATTCGATCCAAGATCCGATGATGGGGATTTTGTTTGATATTCCTCACGTAGCAAAGCCTACCGGATATACAACAAACAAACCTCAACGATCGAGGAATCACTTCATGTTTCATTTAATGAAGGATTTGTTCCAACTAGAATTACTAATGATGATGACTCTATGGATGTCTTATGTGATTCGATTAGTAATTCTGACTCTATTGATTCTATTGATTCTATTGAGACTAACCCGACTAATGAAGTTTTTGATAATGTTCCTAGTGATCAAGGAATTCCCAAACGGCTTCATAGCGTTCGTGACCATCCTCATGAGCAAGTCATTGGCAATATCCATGATAGTGTCAAGACGAGATAGCAAGTCAACCACTTCGCACATTGTGCCTTTGCCTCCTCGATTGAGCCAAAGAATATTAATGAAGCATGCGAAGATAGCGCTTGGATCCTTGCCATGGAAGAGGAACTCATTCAATTCGAGAGGAATGAGGTTTGGGAGCTTGTTCCTTGCCATCGAAGAACCACACCGTCATAGGGACAAAGTGGATCTTCATGAACAAGACCGACGAAAACCAAGTCGTCGTCTGGAACAAAGCTCGGTTAGTAGCTCAAGGCTATCGGCAAGAGGAAGGTATTGATTTCGAAGAATCCTTTGCTCCGGTAGCTAGATTAGAATCTATTAGATTATTATTGTCTTTTGCATGCCATAAGGATTTTAAATTATTTCAAATGGATGTAAAAAGTGAATTTTTAAATGGAGATGTTGTTGAGGAAGTTTACGTTTCTCAACCTCCGGATTTTATTAATGAAAAATTTCCAAATCATGTTTTCAAACTTAAGAAAGCACTTTACGGTTTGAGACAAGCTCCACGAGCTTGGTATGACCGTTTAAAGAATTTTCTTTTGGATTAGGGTTTTAAAATGGGAGAAGTTGATTCCACATTATTTGTTAAGTATTCGAATAATGATATAATTTTAGTTCAAATATATGTTGATGATATCATTTTCGGTGCTACTAACTTTGCTCTTTGCGAAGAGTTTTCTAATGTGATGAAGGATCAATTTGAGATGAGCCACATGGGTGAGCTCAATATTTCTTAGGTCTCCAAATTTGCCAAATGAACGATGCAATCTTCATCCACCAAACGAAGTACACGGTGGAGTTGCTAAAGCGATTTGGAATGGAGAATGCCTCCGGGAAAAAGACTCCAATGAGCACGACTACACATCTTGATAAAGATGCGGGCAGAAAAGATGTAGACATTCGTCTATATCGAGGTATGATAGGTAGTTTACTATATCTTATCGCAAGTAGGCCCGATATCATGTTTGTCGTATGTGTATGTGCTCGTTATCAGTCTCAACCTAAGGAGTCACACTTAGTAGCGGTAAAGCGTATTTTTTGTTATTTAAGTTACACACTTGATTTTGGATTACTTTATCCAAAATCTAGCACGTATGAGTTAATCTCATATAGTGACGCAGATTATGCGGGATGCAAATCCGACAGGAAAAGTACTAGTGGCACTTGCCATTTTATAGGAAATTCTCTTGTCTCTTGGTTTTCCAAGAAACAGAATTCCGTATCACTTTCAACCACCGAGGCGGAATATATTGCCGCCGGTGTCGCATGTGCTCAAGTTCTTTGGATGAGACACACAATTAAAGACTTTGGTATAAACTGTGATACTTGCCCTATCATGGTGGACAACCAAAGTGCAATATGTCTCTCCAAGAACCCGGTACACCATTCCCGTTCGAAACACATAGATGTCCGACACCATTTCTTAGATGATCATGTTGCTAAAAAGGACATCATATTAGTGTACGTTGAAACTCAGAAGCAAATCGCTGATATTTTCACGAAACCCCTAAAGGAGGACTCCTTTCTGTGGTTACGTCAAGAATTGGGGATTATGGGTGAATCCGAGATTTAGGATTCATATGTTTTCAATAATCTTGCATGCTATGAAATTTCGTTATATTTGCACATGCTAGATTAATTGAAATTTTTTGGATTTTTGTTGAATTTTCAGAATTTTCGCTCGATTTGTTCGTAAACGTCTAATTTCAAATTTTTGATGTTTAATGGGGGTAGTGTAATGATTAATGAGAGTATTTTGATGTTTCATCGAAGTGCGATTAGGAGAGAAATCAAATTTTCAAAATTTTCAATTTTTGGACCTCTTTAGTCGGTTCATGTTCATTGACCGACCGACTAGATTGAGATCTAGTCGGTCAGTAAATGAACTCAGACCGACTAATTCTTGTCAGGAAATTTGGCTTCAGTTACTGTTTACAACTAGTCGGTTCAAGCTCATTGACCGACCGACTAGATCGTGATCTAGTCGGTCAGTGCTTGAACTGTGACCGACTAGTTGTGACGGGGACTGTCTTGTCTTTTCGCATTCCGATCGATTAAATGCTCATCTAATCGACTTGATCTCTTTCAAGTCGGTTTCTATTTCTCCTCTAGCTCAAAAACCCCCGACCTCTTGGACTTCCTCCCTCTCCATCCGTCGATTCCGACCAACTCCGACCATCTCTCCGGCCGTCGATCTCCTCCTATGGTAAACCCCCCTCTCTCCTATCTCCTGTCTATTGTTTCCAATCTCTAGGGCTTACATTTCTGCTTCTAGGATTTCGGCTAGGGCTTGCTTAGGTGTCACGCCCCGCTTCCCAAAATGGACGGAAGCGAAACGTGACGAGGCCCGCTTAGGCCAGAGCTGGGAAGCTCGGACCCAATAAGCGTCTGTAGAGGTACCATTATAAAAGTTCCAGGTTCTTGCATTAATATAGTTCGAAACAACAAAAGTACAGAAAGGAAGTTGCATTCATTAAATAGAGATATATTATCCAACTGGTACAAAAGTCTGAAAGAAGCCTAAGCGTGGCAACAAACTATCTAAAAGAAAACTGAAAGTAGTAACCTCTGAAAGTGGTGACTAAAAGACCTCAAGGTCTGGTCCTTGTCAGGTACGTACTCTGATGACGATGTCCTCGGCTCCATGTACTCCAGCGAGTCTGCCTCGTCCACGAACTCTGGCTGAACACCTGACGTACATCACCCAAGAAAAAGGAACTGTACGTCAGGTAAAGTCTACAAGAAGGGTTAGACTTTACTGCAAGTGCACCGAACTTTAAACAACGGATTACTGGTTGATTAGCATTCTGAGGTTACAACAAGGTAGCAAAAGAAGTACGTAGCAGGAAAGTAAAGCGTAGCAGGCAGTAGCCGTAGCGTGTGCTACCGACTACGGGACTAACCTAAAGGTGTCAGGACAAGACGAAGACAGACAAGACAGGTAAGACACGACACGACACGGCACGACACGACACGACACGAAGGGTTCACGCCTTACGGGTTGAGGGGGATCAGACCCTCTCCCCGTGCGCACGCTCAACCCTACCCCAAAACCCCAGAACTCAGGACAGGAAGCACGGAGATCACTTTCGCAAGGAAAGCACCTGAAACGCCCGTAGGCTTTTTGTATCACGGAGATCACTTCCGCTCGGGAAGCATCTGAAACGCCCGAAGGCTTTTTGTAACACGGAGATCACTCCCGCAAGGAGAGCATCTGAAACGCCCGAAGGCTTTTTGTAACACGGAGATCACTCCCGCAAGGAGAGCATCTGAAACGCCCGAAGGCTTTTTGTAACACGGAGATCACTCCCGCAAGGAGAGTATCTGAAACGCCTGAAGGCTTTTTGTAACACAGTGACAAGACACGACCAGTGTGTATAACAGTGACAAGACACGACCAGTGTACGGGAGAGTTATTCTAGGGTGTCTACACACACGCACACACATGATAGCCCTACAGCATCAAAGTTGTTGTTGTCAGGCTCAGACTTCGTCGTCAAGTCTGAGTCGTCAGTGGCGTCCCGGACGCTATCATTTCACATCCGGTTCTATACATTCACGGTCTAACAGTTCTAGCAATCTAAGACCAAAGCACGGTCAAAAATGCAAGTGGGTACACTTGCCTGCGATGGCGAGTGTGTCGTCCGTCCGGGGCGTCTCGTCCAGTTGTCGCGTCCGCGGTAGTCCGTCTGAAACAGTCACGACGACGGTGTCAGGTCGTGTTTTCAGTAAATCCTATTTAGGTTCATTTCTAGGTTACCGGGACTATCCAAATTTTCACAAGTCACATTTTGATGTTTTATCAACCTAAATCGACTTCTATCCTATGTGCACAGAAATAATTGTCCGATTGTCGATTTCTACAGTGAGCAGCGTTTTACTGGCGCAGAAAATAAATTTAGTTACAGTTGTCCGATTTTAGTTAAGGTTCAGTTCGCTACAGTGTGGGTTTCGCTACAAGTTTAGAGAGACCAACCTGGTGACGATTGAGCGGGAAATCTAGTGTCGGGTTTGAACGGCGGCGGATCTGAAATGGCTACGGGATCGATCTAAGGAGCGTCGGTGAGCTGCAATAAGCGAGGGAACGTCGGGATCTAGACGGTAGCATTGCGGTGTACTTAATTATCAGAACTGTTCATCCTTGCTAACCCAGTTATCAGTCCATCTGTGCACGAAATCTAGCAACAGAACAACTCAAATCAGAAGGAACAATCCAGATCCAAACTTAGATATTGTCTCATAGAATCTGATAATTCCATTAGGAACAAAGAACATGAGGACAACCACAACACACCAAAAGAAGACCTTAGCCATCCATCCTCCATGATGAAATTGATCCCTAGGATCCTTCTGGTCCTTAATCCCCGTCATCAGCACCGCCAATATCGTAAGGACAAGAAATTTCCCAAGACAACTCTAAGCACGGCATCCGTCTCAAACCACTCCCGATCAGGCGGCGCGAGGGCGGTGCACGACCGTAAACAGGAAGCGTAGGCGAGGCGCTCTGCGAGGGGAGCGCGTGCTGAGGAGGAGACGCGGGCGGCGCGAGGGGAGCTCTGTGTGGCTGAGGGGCTGCGCCTCAGCGATGTGAACGGGGGCGCGGCGACGGCGTGCCGGAGTTGTGGGCGACTGAGAGCGAGGGAGGCGGCGCTGAGAAAGCTGTGGCGACGGGGATGCGCAGCTGGCGGCGCGGGCTGAGATCGCGACGGCGGATCGAGGATCGCAGCGAGGTCGCGGCGGCACGAGATCGGAGAGGGCGAGCTCGCGAGGGGCCACGGGCGAGGGAGGAGCGAGAGGGAGAGGGAGAGGGCGATCTGAGATCGAGGGGAGAATTTTGGGGGGATGGCCGGCGTCGGGCGGTCGCCGCCGTGGAAGAGAGAGAGGGGGAGATCGGATGAGAGGGGAAAAATTTGGGGGGTCGGCGGCTGATGCGTGAGGGGGGAGGGTTTTGATTTAGGGTTAGGGTTAATTCTTAGGGTTAGGATTATAAAAAGGGGTTTTATTTGATAAAGAGCCCTAAGATTAATCTTAAGTGGGCAAAAGGGGAGAGCTGAAGGGGGTGCAGATTGGGGTAAGCCTAAGGATGATTAGAGGAACAGATGTGGGAAGATTTAAAAACGTTTTAAAAGAGGGATTTAGCCAGATTTGGTTAACAGATTTGAATTTTGAAAAGATCAACGCAAATCAACGGTCCAGACTTCTCGGAGTGATAACTCTCAATCCGGGCGTCAGAAAAATAATCCGAAAATACCGGGGCGATCATGGAGACGAGACGCACAGATCTACGGAGCCCGATCGTGCATAACGCCTACCAAGAATTTACGTAAAATTGGAAACGGCGTTTTGAGTCAGATGACTAAAACGCCCCTATCATTCCAAGTCGTTTCTTCGAGAAGACGAGCCGTGAAAGACGTTCCCAAAAATTACTATAAAATTCATCACCACAAAACGATCGCAACGGCATATCGCATCGCATATGCCGGAGCTCGGAAATAGCCAAATAAAAATACGTGCACAATAAAGCACGTGCGCGCAGGAAATATGAACGGTCGGAAAGCGGCCGTTACATTCTACCCACCTTAGAAATGATTCCATCCTCAGAATCACTTACATTAATAATAATAATATTACCCATATAACCTTATACCCGCAACTATCATATCTACTCATAAAGATTTCTAATCATGTAACTTCGAACAAACATTCCTCAATAATCCATCATAATCCATCTCTCCACTGGACAATGCCACGACTAAACTCACCTCCTAATACTTAGCTATAGGCCCATCACTACTGTTCAAATTTCCAACTCCAAGTTCTCACAAAAGGATAATAATTATCGCCGCTCAATAATATCTTTTTAAATTTCTCGATTTCTTTCCAATATTAATCAATCACCAAAAAAAATGATTTTCTAGTCGATCACCAATCCAAGACAAAAACTTCGTCAATCTTACAACACCTTTCACGAACCAATAATCGTCGTGTCCTTAATACATCCCTTGTCGCATCTTTCTATAAATTTATCTGCCAAAAAGTTGGAATTATCAAAGTCACATCTCCTTTTACTTTTTTTTATAATTATTTTCAACCAATATTAAATCCGACAACCTAACCGTCCATTTATCTCAACACGTCATGTTATTCCCAATGTCTTCTCTCGTCAACTCAACAATCAAGTCTCGATGCTAATAAAAGCTCTACTCAAACTCTTGATCACCCTAACTCCTACCATACTCTGTAGCCATCCCTATCTACCATTCGTCTAAGCCTCAAATCTGATAAGTTCTCATCTTCACGCATATAATCTCATTCAACCAGAATTCTCCATTGAGTCCATCACACATCGGTATTATAAATAAGTCTTGGACAGCTCACTCTTTTCATCCGAAAGAAATCTATTCCAATATCCCATCGTTTCAAAATCGGTCAATCATTGCTATAACAAATCTCATCTCTCCCTGAGTCTACCCGCAAACAAAATCCTATAACGATAATAGCTAGTCCCAATAATATAACAATCATAAACGTAGAAATCTCTAAGGTGAAAGAAGAGAAGGGAAGGAAACTTAAAACCAAAGACACATTTTTAAAACATTTGGAAAGAAAACGTGTGGAGTCGTGGTAATGGATGGGGAAGGATAATTGATTTGTGATCTTGTGAGCAAATTTCAAAAACTTTAAAGGTTTGGTGTAAAAGAAAAAACAAAATTTAATACAATCACACACAGTCAAAGATAAGCTATTCTATAATCGCGAAAAACTACGTCTAAGGAAGTTGCCTACTATGACCCTATTCATATACGTATGAATACCGTTATTCAGACAACTCAAGCATATCATGGCTAACACTGAGTACACATTCAAGACACAAAAAGGCAATCATTAGGACCCTAAAGATGACACACTCATACAGGTCTACACACTCTACCTATACTCATGCACTACGACGACATCACCTACCAGAAGGGCCTACTCCTAAACCGGAGATAACATAGATAACTACAAGGACTAATGTCTACACAACCTAAGGAAAGACAGAAGCCAGGAGTGTAACGAAATGAATCGGAAAGAACGAGTTCAAATAAGGCGGGATAAGGAGATAGTCGGATAGACGGGACAAAATATTGCAAAAATGATTTAACGATGAAAGAAGGATTTTGTGCAAAATATGGTATCACATACTTTTAAAATTATATATATATATATATATATACTTAATAGTGGACAGATGTAGCAAGTTAAGATTTTGGAAAAAGTAAGACGAAGGAAGGATGAGTAGGGTGAGAACGATTGTTTTGCAAATGAAAAAATAAGTTTACCCAAAGATTTTGAAATGTGGTCAAGAAGAGCATAGAACTGGTATAATACTAATAATAAAATAATTGGAGTTCCCTCCAGTTTAGAAAATATTTTGAAGGCATGTACAGTAAGTGATTAGAAATAGATTTCGTAGTTTATATAAATGGTATATTGAATTTTCCCAAGTGGTAACAAAGTTTCAAAACTAAAATACAATGGATACGATTCGAAAGTAAGTACGAGACCGTAACTTAAAATTTTACGATCAAGAAGGTTTCAAAATTTGCGAAAGAATTTTAACCCAACTGAAAGTAAGAAAATTTAAATATTTAATAAGAGTTTTCAAAGAAATTAAGCTGAGCGAAGGATTTTAATAACAAATTCTGAAAATTACTTTTTGAGGAAGCAGAATTGGTCAAGGAAGGAATTCGAAGGATCAACGTTAATCGTCAGGAAACTATCACGTGAATCGGGAGACATGAAAAGATTTCAAGGAGAATACGTGTAGGATACAGATCGTGAAGAGCTACGATGGAACATTACGGTCAATAACACAAAAGTGTAATGATCAGAGGGACGTTAGAAGTCAGGGATTCTAATTTTCGGGTTGTCTAAAGATTGGGATAACTCCGTTCTAAGACTTCCTAATGAGCTAAACTATAATCAGGATCTAAGGGGAAAGTTCCTAAGAGAATCAAGGTTACGTTCTGCTGGACCCGAAGTCGATGGACCCGAGCGAACGACAAAAAGAAAGGCTCTAGAAATCTAACACGGTCAGAGTTAAGTGGGCTACTAAGGTATTCTATGACGAGGATGACTAATTCCTACCCAAGGCGTCAGACTATCAAACATGGGTGTCTATCTAAGTCTTCCTACCATCTAAGACTGGATAACCTAATTTAGACTTGTACATGGATATTAAATGAGTGCGGTACTCTTATTGTTCCGAACTTTTGCAAGACCTGCATGGGCCACCACTAAAACCTGTCACGCCCCGCTTCCCAAAATGGACGGAAGCGAAACGTGACGAGGCCTGCTTAGGCCAGAGCTGGGAAGCTCGGACCCAATAAGCGTCTGTAAAGGTACCATTATAAAAGTTCCAGGTTCTTGCATTAATATAGTTCGAAACAACAAAAGTACAGAAAGGAAGTTGCATTCATTAAATAGAGATATAATATCCAACTGGTACAAAAGTCTGAAAGAAGCCTAAGCGTGGCAACAAACTATCTAAAAGAAAACTGAAAGTAGTAACATCTGAAAGTGGCGACTAAAAGACCTCAAGGTCTGGTCCTTGTCAAGTACGTACTCTAATGACGACGTCCTCGGCTCCATGTACTCCAGCGAGTCTGCCTCGTCCACGAACTCTGGCTGAACACCTGACGTACATCACCCAAGAAAAAGGAACTGTACGTCAGGTAAAGTCTACAAGAAGGGTTAGACTTTACTGCAAGTGCACCGAACTTTAAACAACGGATTACTGGTTGATTAGCATTCTGAGGTTACAACAAGGTAGCAAAAGAAGTACGTAGCAGGAAAGTAAAGCGTAGCAGGCAGTAGCCGTAGCGTGTGCTACCGACTACGGGACTAACCTAAAGGTGTCAGGACAAGACGAAGACAGACTAGATAGATAAGACACGACACGACACGGCACGACACGACACGACACGAAGGGTTCACGCCTTACGGGTTGAGGGGGATCAGACCCTCTCCCCGTGCGCACGCTCAACCCTACCCCAAAACCCCAGAACTCAGGACAGGAAGCACGGAGATCACTTTCGCAAGGAAAGCACCTGAAACGCCCGTAGGCTTTTTGTATCACGGAGATCACTTCCGCTCGGGAAGCATCTGAAACGCCCGAAGGCTTTTTGTAACACGAAGATCACTCCCGCAAGGAGTGCATATGAAATGCCCGAAGGCTTTTTGTAACACGGAGATCACTCCCGCAAGGAGAGCATCTGAAACGCCCGAAGGATTTTTGTAACACGGAGATCACTCCCGCAAGGAGAGCATCTGAAACTCCCGAAGGCTTTTTGTAACACAGTGACAAGACACGACCAGTGTGTAACACAGTAACAAGACACGACCAGTGTACGGGAGAGTTATTCTAGGGTGTCCACACACACACACACACACATGATAGCCCTACAGCATCAAAGTTGTTGTTGTCAGGCTCAGACTTCGTCGTCAAGTCTGAGTCGTCAGTGGCGTCCCGGACGCTATCATTTCACGTCCGGTTCTATACATTCACAGTCTAACAGTTCTAGCAATCTAAGACCAAAGCACGGTCAAAAACGCAAGTGGGTACACTTGCCTGCGATGGCGAGTGTGTCGTCCGTCCGGGGCGTCTCGTCCAGTTGTCGCGTCCGCGGTAGTCCGTCTGAAACAGTCACGGCGATGGTGTCAGTTCACGTTTTCAGTAAATCCTATTTAGGTTCATTTCTAGGTTACCGGGACTATCCAAATTGTCACAAGTCACATTTTGATGTTTTATCAACCTAAATCGACTTCTATCCTATGTGCACAGAAATAATTGTCCGATTGTCGATTTCTACAGTGAGCAGCGTTTTACTGGCGCAGAAAATAAATTTAGTTACAGTTGTCCGATTTTAGTTAAGGTTCAGTTCGCTACAGTGTGGGTTTCGCTACAAGTTTAGAGAGACCAACCTGGTGACGATTGAGCGGGAAATCTAGTGTCGGGTTTGAACGGCGGCGGATCTGAAATGGCTACGGGATCGATCTAAGGAGCGTCGGTGAGCTGCAATAAGCGAGGGAACGTTAGGATCCAGACGGTAGCATTGCGGCATAATTAATTATCAGAACTGTTCATCCTTGCTAACCCAGTTATCAGTCCATCTGTGCACGAAATCTAGCAACAGAACAACTCAAATCAGAAGGAACAATCCAGATCCAAACTTAGATATTGTCTCATAGAATCTGATAACTCCATTAGGAACAAAGAACATGAGGACAACCACAACACACCAAAAGAAGACCTTAGCCATCCATCCTCCATGATGAAATTGATCCCTAGGATCCTTCTAGTCCTTAATCCCCGTCATCAGCACCGCCAATATCGTAAGGACAAGAAATTTCCCAAGCCAACTCTAAGCACGGCATCCGTCTCAAACCACTCCCGATCAGGCGGCGCGAGGGCGGTGCACGACCGTAAACAGGAAGCATAGGCGAGGCGCTCTGCGAGGGGAGCGCACGCTGAGGAGGAGACGCGGGCGGCGCGAGGGGAGCTCTGCGTGGCTGAGGGGCTGCGCCTCAGCGGTGTGAACGGGGGCGCGGCGACGGCGTGCCGGAGTTGTGGGCGGCTGAGAGCGAGGGAGGCGGCGCTGAGAAAGCTGTGGCGGCGGGGATGCGCAGCTGGCGGCGCGGGCTGAGATCGCGACGGCGGATCGAGGATCGCAGCGAGGTCGCGGTGGCGCGAGATCAGAGAGGGCGAGCTCGCGAGGGGCCGCGGGCGAGGGAGGAGCGAGAGGGTGAGGGAGAGGGCGATCTGAGATCGAGGGGAGAATTTTGGGGGGATGGCCGGCGTCGGGCGGTCGCCGCCGTGGAAGAGAGAGAGGGGGAGATCGGATGAGAGGGGAAAAATTTGGGGGGTCGGCGGCTGATGCGTGAGGGGGGAGGGTTTTGATTTAGGGTTAGGGTTAATTCTTAGGGTTAGGATTATAAAAAGGGGTTTTATTTGATAAAGAGCCCTAAGATTAATCTTAAGTGGGCAAAAGGGGAGAGCTGAAGGGGGTGCAGATTGGGGTAAGCCTAAGGATGATTAGAGGAACAGATGTGGGAAGATTTAAAAACGTTTTAAAAGAGGGATTTAGCCAGATTTGGTTAACAGATTTGAATTTTGAAAAGATCAACGCAAATCAACGGTCCAGACTTCTCGGAGTGATAACTCTCAATCCGGGCGTCAGAAAAATAATCCGAAAATACCGGGGCGATCACGGAGACGAGACACACAGATCTACGGAGCCCGATCGTGCATAACGCCTACCAAGAATTTACGTAAAATTGGAAACGGCGTTTTGAGTTAGATGACTAAAACGCCCCTATCATTCAAAGTCGTTTCTTCGAGAAGACGAGCCGTGAAAGACGTTCCCAAAAATTACTATAAAATTCATCACCACAAAACGATCGCAACGGCATATCACATCGCATATGCCGGAGCTCGGAAATACCCAAATAAAAATACGTGCACAATAAAGCACGTGCGCGCAGGAAATATGAACGGTCGGAAAGCGGCCGTTACATTAGGGTTTGTGATCTTCGATTTCCAGTGTTGATTCTCGCTGTGCCTTGCCGCGCTTATGGCTCGCATACGTATCCCGATCCGTCCTTCAAGCCCATCGCCTATGACTGTAGATCCATCCCATACGGATCCCAATCAACCTACGCGAACCCCACCTAAACGCCGATCGAAGCCTACCCAACCCTCTTCGTCCTCGCCTCTTCTTAAGCGTAAGAGGACGGCGATATCGAAACCCCGAGCTCAATCTCATCCCAAGACCAAGCCTGTGTCGTTTCGTGCTCCCACTCCACCCGGTGCTTCGGATTCCAACACCGAGTATATACCCGAGACCGAGACCCATAGGGAACCCTCTCCACCTCCTAGGCAACCTGAGTCTAGCTCCCGACCCCGTACTTCCACTCGTAAGCCTAAGGGAAAGGCTCCGATGCCGGTTGGCGGTGTCGATATTTCGTTGTGTCGCGACGACCCTATGTGTCTCGCGGCTTACAACCGTATCAAACACTGCCCGCTGCTTCTGGAGCATTTCGTTCAGTTTTCAGACTTCCTTGGCCTCGCAGATCTTCTGTCGTCTTCTGGTCTTCTCGATTACCTTCGATATGACCCGAAGGCAAACCCATGCCCTTACCCTCGCCTCGTGAAACTCTTCTATGCCAACCGTGTCTGGGGTCAGTACGACGAGACCCACTCGATTGAGACGACTGTTTTGGAGACTCCGATAGTCCTCACGGCAGAAATCTTAGGAGAGATTTTGGGTATCTCCTCGTCTGGCCTCCTTCCTTCAGATATCTCCGTCGACGACATATCCTCCCTCGATCAGGTCGTTCTTTCTGAGATTTTCCACGAGATTCCTCCCGCCATGATTGGCGTTCCCTCTAAGTCCTTCAAGCCGAATGCTTGGGTGCTTAACTTGATCTTGAAGTCGTGCTTACTTCCTAAGTACGGCTCCTCATCTTTGCCATCCCAGCCTTTCTTGAAGTTGATCTTTGCCATCTTTATGGGGAGCTCGATTAACTGGGCTCGGATTATACTCGATAAGATGGATTCTTTCGAGTGTATCCGCAAGTCCACGAAATCAGCTCATATCACATTCCCGTGCTTGTTGACACTTGTTTTCCGTCACTTCCGTGTCACACTTCCACCTGATGATGAGCGTCCTCTCGGTCCCCCTCTAAACGCGACGACCGTCAAGAAGTCTTTTGCGGTGCTCCGTCACGTTCAGAGGTCGACCCCCTCTGCTTCAGCGTCTGCTTCTGCCTCAGCTGCTCCCTCTTCCACTCTTGCCAAGCTCTCACGTTCAGTGAGACGTTTGGAGTCTCGTTATGCTCGTACCGAGGAGATTCTTGCTCGCATCGCTCGTCACCTTGGTATTGAGATCCCTCCGTCTTTTTTTGACGAGGAGGAGTTGGATGAGGAGGATATTGAGGAGCTCGTTCGTGCTTCTACTCGTGCCCCTGAGGGCACCTCTGGTGCTGCTGCTGTCTCTTCTGTCGGTGACCCCGAGAGTACTCCTGTTGCCACCGCTCCTGCGGTGGATGCTACTACTGGTGCTCCCGAGGCCACTACCGTTGCTGCTTCTGAGATCGTCTCTCCTGCCGTGCCAGAGATTACCACTACCGTCGCTCCCGTCGACACTTCAGCTGATCCGGTGACCATCTCCACTCCTGCTGAGCCTACTGTTGCTTCAGATCCTCCCGCTTCCTCCTGAGCTTCCTTGAGGACTCTCCTAGTGCACTTTAGATGAGATATCTTTTAGTGAGAGAGTGTGGGTTAGGATATTTTGGGTGATCTTGTGGTTATGATTTTTGATACTTTTGATGATGTATCTCTGATGATGTTGTATGTTTTGTGATACTCCATTGTACTGTGTGATATTTTGATGTATTTTGTGCCCCGATCGTTGGATCGATGTTATGTATATCGGCGATGTATCAGTTTTGATGTACTCATGCTTTTTATATATATATATAAATCGTTGTTGACATTTCATTCTCTTGTGCACATTATATGTTCTATATGTCTCTGATGTTTTGATTTTGTCGCTCGACGATAATAACTTGGTTAAATAGAAATTCTTTCTATAGAAACATAGAATTGTTTTCCATGCACTAAATTAACCAAGAATGTTGATATTGGAGAGTATATTCCATAACTCAATCCGTAAAATTGATTTGAGTTTTGATGATTTTATTTATCGATTTTTCGACTATGGTATCATTGACACGCCTTGATTTATTTCGATATTTCCCTTTGGTGCCATTTGAACCGTGGTTGTATTCTTCGACTCCCGTGCTTTTATTTGAATCCATTGTTGTTGTCGTTGATCTCCTCCCGCTCTTTTTGCTAATGCCAAAGGGGGAGAGATATAATAATGACGATGTGCTAAATGATAATTTAAAGCATTTTTCCAAGAATCTAATTTGATATGTTAGATTCAGGGGGAGTTAAGATATAAAAATGGATTTTCAAATCCGATATTTCAATAATCGATTCGCATTTTATACTTTACTCGTCTGCTTGATGGTTATGATTATTATTGAATATGGAATTAACATGTCATCAATACAGGGGGAGTAAGTAAATTACATTTGAATTATTATTTTTGATTATTATTTATGTTAGTTAGTCATCACCAAAAAGGGGGAGAATGTTGGATATTGGACTCCCCGGATTTGGTTTTGGATGATGAACAAACAAAAATATATCGTGAACTAACAATTTGTGAGCGCAGTTATGGAGATCGTCGCCAAATTCATATGAACATCTAAAGCGACGTCTCGAGACTTCTCAAAGCACGTGATCGAATGCCTAAAGCTTCGTTGAAGCTTTTGGACCATTTTAGAAGACATGAAGATTCGGATCGAAGCTTTCAAAGACGGTTCGTCAAGTTTTATTTATAGTCTTTTAGCTTCGTTCCGTAGAATGTTAAGCCTTGAGTAGGTCTCACGTTTTAATCTTCATTTCGCTCATATCATTAGATCTAGGATCTTAGTAGAAGTCCATACGATCTTTCTCGAAGCTTCGCGCTTCGATTCGTGACTTCTTGTGCATGTTAGTTGGTTCAAGAAGAAGAACCAACCGACTAGATGGTGATCTAGTCGGTCGATAATCCTTCTTGGACCGACTAGTTTGCGTCAGTCAATTGCAAGCTCTTTACTGTTTAAAGTTAGTCGGTCTACGTTGACTCACCGACCGACTAGTTTGTGAACTAGTCGGTCAGTGATGCTTCTTAGACCGACTAGTTGAGCTTTCCCTGTTCATGCCAATTTTCGCCTGAGCTACTGTTTATCATTATTCGGTCTACGTTCATTTATCGACCGACTAGTTGATGAACTAGTCGGTCAGCTTTCCTTCTTGGACCGACTAGTTTATCTTCTGTTGTACATGTCAACTTACTGTTTATCGTTAGTCGGTCTATGTACATTTGGCGACCGACTAGTTGATGAACTAGTCGGTCAACAATTGTTCTTGGACCGACTAAATCATTTTGTGCTCAGACTTCAGTTTTATCTCTTAGTCGGTCCCAGTTGAGTAACCAACCGACTAGTTGTGAAACTAGTCGGTCAGCTACTCTTCTTTGACCGACTAGTTCCTTAAGTCTGTGCTTCGACCTTTTGGTTGTTCTTCCATTAGTCGGTCTATGTTGATTGATGATCGCTTCCGGGCGTACACCCAAAAAGAGCGACCGTGTAGTTTTACCGCAAACGCACGGTGTAGCGACGAGCGGGTTATCGAACACAGGGAGGACGAATGATGGTGTCTTCTCCGAACAACCTGGCTATAGGAACAGAAAAGATGGAATTTGCCTTTTGGCGATCCTGTCACAATCGTCAGACAAAGTATGGAGATATAAAATCAAATAAAAGACGCCTAGGGAATGGGGAATCCCCGCTAGTCACCGTATCTCGTCAATGTAATTCATTGGTGTCTCAATTGCTAGGGTAGAATTTCGGATGAACTAGTTGCAACTGAATGTAGAACCTGGCTCATGCTCTCGCGTTGTTGCCGGTCTATAGCTAACCTAGGGTTGGGTCCAATCTCTTGCAAACCCTAGCCTAGGCAAGCTAGCATTAGGATCAACATCATCGTTCAATCGCGCCCCGAGCCCACTCTCGTGCAAACTCGGGCCACGACCTAGGTTGGGATAGTTCCTACCCGTCCAATCTCTTGCAAACGGGTATCGGCATGGAATTACAACCGAGAACCCTAGTATCGGTCCAATCTCTTGCAAACCGATACTACGGACACTCAATTTCAACCCAATTCGGATTTCTAGGGTTTCCTATCGAATTGGGATCCAATCTCTTGCAAATCCCGATCGATATGAACACCTAGCTATCCGTGTTAAATCGATCCCAAACTAACCCTAATAGCAATTCTAGCAATATTTCTACCAAGTCGTCACAAATCAGAAATTGGGCTCGTAGGGTTCATCCCCACGCCCCAAGACGTAAGGACTACTCACAATTCATAGCACAAATACAAAAATAATCAATGGAATTAACAAGAGAATTCATCACAATATTCAAATAAGCAATAAAAATAGTATTTTTAAGGGAGAGAGAGACAAACCAATAGAGTTCTCCAAGAATCAAACAAAAATAATCTTTTCTCTCCTCTCCAATCACAATAATCTAAAGCTAAAAAGTTAATCTAAAAAGCTGCAAAAAGTAAAGAGAAAAGCCCCTTAACCTAGGTCAAAAACTGAGGTTAAATACCCCCCAAAATCGTCCAAAAAACTGTGACCAAAATGCCCATGCGCAGCCTGAAAATCGCAATTTACGCTACAGGCAGCGCGGCTCACTCGGCCGAGTGACAAAAGTCGCTCGGCCGAGTAAGAAACCCTGAAAATTTCCAGTAAGTCTGGGTCTTCGGGGGTCTTCACTTCGGGGGTCGCTCGGCCGAGTGAGTTGTCGTCACTCGGCCGATGGCTTCTATACACTCGGACGGTCGGCATTTTCCACTCGGCCGAGTGGGTCTTCTGGAGCTCAGGCAGACGAAAAACAGTAAGTCGGCTCTTTTGGATGGGCGTCGTCTGAATGCCACTCGGGCGGACGGAGTCTCGTCACTCGGCCGATGTGGCTTCCGATGCTCGGCCGAGTGCACATATGATGCGTGTCCGATCTGGCCGGCCGAGCGGGGTCTCACTGGTCGGCCGAGTGACTCCTTCACTCGGCCGAGTGAGACACCAAAAATGCCTAAACAGCTTGTTTTTGCCTCCTCGTCGATCCTGCGACGTTCTTTCTTTTTCCGTTCCTCTCCAATGGCAAAATACCCCTCGGGGAGGTTGTCGGTGACACTCTGGAGTAGGCGTATCTCGGGATCACTCCAAATCGCTCCAAATCACCTGAAATACGACAAAAACAACAAATCGTGAAAAGTATCGCAATATCGTCGATATATCGTGAAAAACATGATTTGAGCGATCTAAATGGCATGCAAACATGCGGGAAAAAAGTGTAAAATATGGAGTGATCAAAATCCCCCAAGCTTACCTCTTACTCGTCCTCGAGGAAGATAAGTAAAAGGCGAACCCGGTGGATTTCGAAAACGAAATCGGCGGAAAAATGGAAAACGAAAAACGAAGAAGAAAGAAGAAAGCGAAGAGGGAAGCTGCTAGATCATTTCCTCAGGACGTGGGTTTTGCTCAATCATATAGCATGCGCCGAATGTAAAACACATGTCAAAGAATTTTATTTCGATATCATAGTATAATGGTGCAAATAGAAATAGAAAACCCAAGAATATTGATATAACATGAAAGACGGAATAACTTTAGAATTAACATTGTCTGAATCATTTAAAGCGGTATACAATATCGCAGATCACACACTTTTCAATTGAATGCTTTCTATGAGGAGTATAAGAATATCACGCAATAGAATAGAAAGAATAGAAAAGCATGGATTTCATGAAATGAGTGCTAGGCATTGATTTCTGGACTTCGTAAAGCTAAAAATAATCTCACCGAGTATAGAATATTACTTAGCCTAGGTTGGCGTGCTACGTCAAGTAGTCACTCTCTCACACATCATTGGATTCTCTCCCCCAAGCTTATCTATAAGCGTGGTGGCATAAAAAAAATATTTACATCCCCATTTCTATAGAGCTCCAAAAGTAATAAAAATAAAAACAAAAAGAGGGAAAGAAAGAGAGAACATGAGATGGGATCTTTTATTGAGGTTCTTTTCTCTTTTCTTTTCTTTTTCTTTTCTTTTTCTCTCTTTTTCTCTCTTTTTTTTTCAAATAGCATGTATACACAATGATCCCAAATCAAAGAGGAATGAGGATATACAAGAATTTTTCTTTTTCTTTGTTTTTGGGAAATTTGGAGCTAGGAATTAATAGCGAGGGAAATGCCATATATTAGAATCGCTAAGGGGAGATTCACCAATGATTTTAAAATAGAGAAATGATGTTCAAGATATGTGGAGAAAGAAATAAATATGTCTCTCAGTTCACTCTATAAGACGTGCACGACAACTTCAGCAGGGTAATCTAATCTACTCAGTTTCGATCACAAAAAAGCTAACTAATCCAGATTTATCATAGCTAACATCATTCAATCATCCTGAAGTGAAATGTACCAATCATGCATATAGAAGTGATATAGGAAAAGAAAACGGTACTCCAGATATAAGCATCCAATGCGTGAATCTTGGTGTGTTTTCTGCGATAGCATACATATGAACATTCAGACTCGGCTAATAATAAAATCTCATCCATTTTCATGCGGAAAAAGTGCGGGTTACTATCTCTAAATGCAAGGCAAGTCATAGCATATGATATCAGAAATAAAATCTAAGACATGACAAATATAGCATGCATATATAGAGAAAGCTAACACCACGTAATCATAATCACAGAAAAGTCATCTCTAGCATGAGATGAAAAAGAAATAAAGATAAAGGGAAAATGAAACTAATTACAATGTAACACACAAAGAAAATAAGAAAAACGTGATGCATGGTAAAAAGAAGAAAAAGTGATGAAAATGAGTGCAAATGCGGAAAATGGCGTGAAAAAACAAAAATAAAGGTGGTAAATCGAAAAGAACGTGAGAACTCACTCCCCCAAGCTAAAGTGCACAGTGTCCTCAATGTGCGAAGTGTGGCACACCGAGAGACGTGTAGAGTGAGGGGAAGGTGAGGATGCATGCATGATGATGAAGAAACTAAAATAACAAAAGAAAAATAAGGAATAAAAACATGATGTGGACATGATGCATGCAGATAGTGGAGTGAAATAGATATAAAAATGTGACACCAAAAACTCTCCCTCTCTCCCAAAAATGATATATAAATATATGATCAAAATGTGTATCCAGAACAGTGAGGGGAGGGGGTGGGCAAAATCGTCAGGACCCAGCAGAGACGGGCAGCACGACGGCAAAAAGATCAATGGCATCAAGGGTGCCTAGGAAGGTGGTGTTGCGCTGTCTCTGTCCTGAGGCGGAGGTGGTGGTGGTGGCTGGGGAACAGACTGCTGAGAGGGTGTGGGTGTGGGTGTGGTAGCAGGCTGGGTATGGGTAGGGGTGGGGGTGGGTACCTGCTGGGTGGCTGTGGAGGTGGGTACGCGAGGGAGCCGGTCAAGAATCTGCGTGAGGCAATAGTGAATGCCTGGTAGTAGGTCGAAACGGCTGGCCATGGTGGTGACGGTGGCAGACAGGGTCCTAAGGTCGCCTCTGAGGGCACTCACCGCCCCCCTCGAGAGCACGAATGCTCAGAAGTACAGTGTCGGGGGGAGGTGGTGCCGAGGGATGCACCTGTCGGTGCTGTGCAGGACGAGGCTGGCGTACACGGGTGGCGTAGGTGATGGGCTCAGCAGGCATGTGGAGGTAGGGTGCTGTGCTCACCAGTGTGGGCCTAGCCTCAGGGCGAGGCTGGGACGCAGGCAGGCGTGAAGTGGAAGCAACAGCAGCGGAAGTGGAGTATAAGAGTGGCGACGAGGCGGACAGAGAGGTCGGTGACACAAAAGTGAAGACAGACGTCACCACACTCTCAGAAAGTACGGCTGCGGTGGGGACAGAAGTGACCACCGCTGGGATTTCACCTCATCATGCTAGCCATGGTCTCCACGACCGCAGCAAAAGAGGGCTCTACACTCTCGACAAATGTAGGTGGGCGCTCGGGAAGTGCAGAGCAAAGGTGCTCAACAGACATAGGGCCAGCAGGAGTGGTGGTGGTGGTGGTGGTGAGCGTGGAGGTAGCGGCAGGGTCAGTGGTGGCAGCAGGCGTGGTGGTGGTGGGCTCAGCAAGTGTGCTCCCGACACTGGCAGAAGTGGAGACAGAAGTGTCAGGAGCGGCAGAAGGTGCAGGGACAGGCTGAGTGGCCACGGGGTCAACGGGCGCAGCTGGGTCAGCGTGGGCCTGCTCGGCCTCCTCGGCCTCGAGCACGTATGCGGCGGGGATCAGAAGATCCATCACCGGGAGCCAGTCCACCTGGGCCGGTGCTATCTGTGTCCGAGCTGGGCTCGGAAGAATCATGTAATCGGCACCGTAGGGGCCGTGCAACCAGACCCAGTGTCGCTCACCGTGCGGACGAAGCATCTTCATCCGGGCCATAACGTCTATGGACAATGAAGTGGGCCCCGGAGAACGACGCAAATCGGCCGGTAGGTCCTCGCCGGTCATTAAGGTGAGTAGGGTGATCAGACCGCCGCAGCATATCGGTGAGCGAGCGCCCACCGATACGATGATGCGGTCCAAAAACCAGCTCGCGATATCAATCACGACGGCGGGGACCAACTCGTCACTGTCCCTAGCTAGAACTCTGGGACGCGTCATCGCATAGAGCATATAAAGCTCTGGCGTGGACATCGTCCCAGGCTCATACCTCGCCAAAAAGGTAGTCGCCATAAGGCGCTGAGCTATGCGGAGGCAGGGATGGACGATGGCCGAGGCCTTGGCCCTACTAGGGTCAAAGGCGACAGGTAGACCCGTGATCCGGGCCCAGAAGGCACCGGAATCAAACGAAGGTGGGGGAATGTGAGTGGGGGCGTAACCACGGTCGGCCCCGGGGACATCGGGCCACGAGAAGAATGCTCTCATCATACTGAGAGTGACCTGGCACTCCCGGTCCATGAACCTAAACAAGCATCCCTCGTCGGTCCGGGCGATAGAACTAAGTACCTCAAGTGTTGGACGGAGAAACGTGTCCGCCGACACCTGGAAGAAATCTCGCCAGCCCACATTGTCATACAACGTGAGCATCCCCTCGAGTACCCCCAGGCGTCCTAGGTCTGCAAGGTGTGCGAACCTGGAGGGTACGATCGAGCGCTGGGAAATGCGCTCGAAGACGACGCGGTGTGCGTCGTCTCGGAACGTAATCCTGAGCGGCCCGACAAGTGGAGCCGGTGGCGGTGGTATGGGCTGTGGGATGGCAGGGAGTGGCTATGCGGGGTGTGCAGGCTGTGCGGGCTCTGCAGGCTGTGCGGGGTGTGCGGGGCCTGCAGGCTGTGCTGGGTGAATGGGGTGTGGTGGAGTAGGCAGAGGAGAGTCCACCTCGTGGGAGGGGCCGGCATCATCCGACCGCTTCTGCTCGGAAGCTCTCCTCGACCTCGGTCGTGTCCGGGGCGGCATATGGCCCCCGGGAGCTCACCAAATATGTGAAAAACACGGCGTGCGTAAAATAAAGGAAAGAGTATACAGTGACACGCCGCGAGAGCGAAGTAATGGAAGCGTGCAAAGACGACGCCTCCACGTAGCCCAAAACGATCCCCGGAAGCTCCCCTGGGCTCCCCTAAGCTCCCCAAATTTACCTGCGCATAAAACGAAGAGATTAGCGTGTAATATTCAAAACGTATGGGGGGTTAGGGGTAGAATAGATAGAAATTGAATTTAATTTGGGTTTGGGGTTCGTTAGACACATGGATCCTTGAAAAATACACAAAAGAGGAGGAAAAAGGCTAAAAATCGGGTTACCGGAGTTGGCCGGAGGCGTGGCCGCAGGCGGCGACTCGGGCGAGGGGCGGCGGCGTTCGGCCGGAGTTGGGTGGCCGAGCGCCGGCGCGGGGTCGGTGATCGGGCGAGCGAGGGGGGAAGTCGGGGCCGAGGGAGTCGAAGGGTCGGGCGCTGTGGATTTAACTCGTTTCGAAAAACGCGCCCCCTCCCCCCCCCCCCCCTTTTATAGAAAAAGTTACGACTCGGCCGAGTGACTAAGTCGCTCGGCCGAGTGAACTCAACGGAATTACTTGGAAAATTCCCCTCCGCTAATGACTCGGCCGAGTGTCCTTGCCATCCTCGGCCGAGTGGAGTAAGTCCATTCGGCCGAGTGGCTCAAGCTACTCGGCAAGACTCGCCCTAGGAGCGTATCAGTTCTACTCGGCCGAGTGAATATATATACTCGGCCGAGTGGCAATTATACTGAAATCAAGAAAAGAAACAGAGAGTTGGGTACAGCAGACTTCCCTCGTTCGTGAGCCGCTCGGGCGGACGAACTTGTGTGCTCGGCCGAGTGACTAGTATACTCGGCCGAGTGAACCCTGTTTTCTGCTGTTTGTCTTCGTTTGTGCTCTAAACTCTATTTTTCTTCCTCCAGTCTATTTCATCTTCCTCCTAAGCATCGAGCGCCTCCCTGGAGTGCTCCACGTCGCCTCGTTCATCCTCCTCATGATGGATTTCCCTATCTCCTCTCCTGTCAAGAAAAATAGGACCCGTTATCACAAAATTTTTGGGCGAACGACTCAAAACACTAGTAATTTCTAAAACAAAAATAAAGGAAAAGTAAAAATAAAACGATAACCGTCGGGTTGCCTCCCGACAAGCGCTCGTTTACGGTCGTGAGCTCGACCCCTTTGATTTTCAATTAACGCGGGATATTTGGTGCATAGGAGATGCACCCGTCAAATTTTCCGGGGAGAACGCTTGGATTCGGAAGTTGCGGCGGGGCGTCCTTCCTCGGTGCTCCTTTGCCTCAGGTAGTGTTGGGGGGTGGCTCCCCCAAGCTAGAGCTTTCTCCAGGCCTCGGCTTTACCGGTGACACCGATTTCCGTATAGGCGGAGCTTTCTTCGGAGATTTCAATTTTGAGAGCTTGCAGAGCTCTCGAATCCTTGCGACATCAGCGTCGCCTTCATCAATTTCAGTGGAGAAGTCGGGGGATTCGTTCATCAACTCTTCTTGGCCCAAATCTGGGCCTTCTTCGAAATCTTCTTTGAATAGAGCACCGATCGAATGAGGGGTCGCCTCCTCAATAACCTCGTCAAGGAGGTATGAAAGATCATCCGGCCGTCCCTTAAGCAGATATATTCTATTGGTTTCGCCCGTTGGGACTCCCTCGGAATAATGTTTGAGCCTCTGACCATTTACTTTGAATGTGGCTCCGTCCTTGCTTTCCAACTCAAAAGCCCCTCCCGGTTGTATGTGCTTGATGGTGAAAGGTCCGGACCAAAGTGACCTCAACTTACCGGGGAATAATCGGAGCAGGGAATTATATAGCAAGACCTTGTCTCCTACTTTGAAGTCTGTGACGGTTATGCTTACATCGTGGAGAATCTTGGTCCTTTCTTTGTAAATTCTCGAGCTCTCGTAGGCGTCTCTCCTTATCTCATCAAGCTCGTTGATGTCCAAGAGTCGCCTCACCGCCGTACTCTTGTAATCATAATTAAAGGTCTTGATGGCCCAATACGCGCGGTGTTCCAACTCTACCGGTAAGTGGCAAGCTTTCCCATAAACAAGTCGGAACGGTGTGGTGCCGATGGGCGTGCGAAAGGCCGTGCGATATGCCCATAAAGCATCGTTTAACTTCATTGACCAATCCTTTCTAGATCGATCCAAGGTCTTCTCGAGGATTTGCTTGATCTCTTTATTTGAGACTTCCACTTGGCCGCTTGTCTGGGGGTGATATGCCATGCCAACTCAATGGTTTACCCCGTACTTCTTCAGCATGGCTTCAAACTTATTTTCTATGAAATGGCTTTCCCCGTCGCTTATCAAAGTTTGAGGCACTCCGAAGCGTGGGAAGATGTTCTGCTTGAAGAACTTAGAGACGACCCTTGCATCATTAGTAGGGGTAGCGATTGCTTCCACCCATTTGGAGACATAGTCAACGGCTAATAGGATGTACTTGTTACCATTGCTTGACGGGAATGGTCCCATGAAGTCCACTCCCCAACAATCAAAAAGCTCAATTTCTTGGATGGGCCTCATTGGCATCTCATTGCGTTTGGAGATATTCCCGGTCCGTTGGCATCTATCGCACCCCTTTACAAAGGCGTGGGTGTCTCTAAACATTGTTGGCCAGAAGAATCCGCTCTGCAAGATATTAGCGGTTGTCTTAGAGGCGGCATGATGTCCCCCGCAAGGCATGCCGTGGCAATGCAAAATGATAGATGTTGCCTCCTCCTTAGAAACACACCTCCGAATAACGCTATCTTTACATATCTTGAAGAGGTATGGATCTTCCCAAAAATAGCTACAGACCTCATGCAAAAATTTCCTCTTTTGGTGCGTGGGCATCCCATGCGGTTTGATTCCACAAGCCAAGTAATTGACGAAGTCCGCGTACCAAGGTACTTCTCCGGTCCTGACGGCGTATAGCCTCTCATCCACGAATGTGTCGTCGATAGGCAAACTCTCTTCCTCCTTGTCACGAATAAGCCTAGACAAATGGTCCGCCATAACATTGTCCGTACCCTTTTTGTCTCTGATCTCCAAATCGAACTCTTGCAACAAGAGTATCCACCTGATTAACCGAGGCTTGGCTTCCTTCTTGTTTAACAGATATTTCAACGCCGCATGGTCGGTGTGGACAATCACCTTGGAACCGAGGAGGTAGGAACGAAACTTCTCGATGGAATAGACGACCGCAAGAAGCTCTTTTTCGGTAGTTGTATAGTTCTTCTGCGCGTCATCCAATGTCTTGCTCGCATAGAATATCGCATGAAGCTTCCTATCTTTCCTTTGTCCCAATACCGCCCCAATGGCTTGGTCGCTAGCATCACACATTAGCTCAAAGGGAAGGCTCCAATCCGGTGGTTGTATGATGGGTGCAGAAACTAGCGCTTCCTTCAAGGTATTGAAGGCTTGCAAGCATTCATCTGAAAAAATAAAAGGAGTATCTTTAGCAAGCAAGGATGTAAGAGGTCGGGCAATCAAGGCAAAATCCTTGATGAAGCGTCGGTAAAACCCCGCATGACCAAGAAAGCCTCTAATGCCCTTGACATTAATAGGAGGAGGGAGTTTCTCGATTACCTCAATCTTTTCTTTATCTACCTCAATTCCTCTCGAGGAGACAAGGTGCCCGAGAACTATACCTTCCGTGACCATGAAGTGACACTTCTCCCAATTTAGAGTGAGATTGTTTTGTTGGCACCTTTTAAGGACTTTAGCGAGATTGGCCAAATAAGAGTCAAACTCACTTCCATAAAATCATCCATAAAAACTTCCATAATATTTTCAATATAATCAGAAAATATGGATGTCATACACCTCTGAAAGGTGGCGGGAGCATTACAAAGACCAAACGACATCCTACGGTAGGCATAGGTCCCATAGGGACAAGTAAAAGTGGTCTTTTCTTGGTCATCTTCGTGCAAAGGGATTTGGAAGAACCCCGAATACCCATCTAGATAACAAAAGTATTTATGTTTGGCTAGGCGCTCAAGCATTTGATCAATGAAGGGCAATGGGTAATGGTCCTTTCGGGTCGCTTTATTTAGTTTCCTATAATCAATGCACATTCGCCATCCCGTGACGGTGCGTGTAGAAATGGGCTCTCCTTTATCATTTTTTATAACTGTCATCCCCCCTTTCTTGGGGACGACGTGAACATGGCTAACCCATCTACTGTCAGAGATAGGATAAATAATACCGGCGTCAAGCAATTTTAGGATTTCCTTTTTAACCACCTCCTTCATGTTCGGGTTTAACCGCCTTTGAGGCTCTATGGAGGTGGCGTCGGTATCCTCCAAATGGATCCTATGTGTGCAAAGCCTAGGACTTATCCCTTTTAGATCGGAGATAGTGTAGCCAAGGACATCTTTGTGACTCCTAAGAACGTCTAGGAGTTTTTCAAGTTGATCTTGCGTGAGGTGGAAGTTGACTATCACCGGAAAGGTTAATTTATTACCCAAAAAGGCATACCTTAGATTCGGTGGTAATTGTTTAAGTTCAACCTCAAGAGGTGCCGCTCCTTCTCCTTCATCAGCTCGCATGAGTTTGGCTTCTTCCTTGTCATCCGAGTTTAGCTCATGTTCAGGTGGCGTGCTCTTATGCGAAGACTCAGACTCACTACTTAGTGAGGACGATGCATCGAAATAGGCGCTCTCTGATTCTGTGCTAGCATCATCGAAACCTTCACTCTGCTCCGGTTCGTTCCTGGAGTCAAGAAACACATCAGACGATTCATAAAAGCAGGAGTGAGTGTCACAGAGTGCAACTCCCTGATCATCGATTCGCTCGAAAGATTCTTCAGAAGTATAGTGCTCTTCGACACTTGCTCTGCCATCTTCGAAGTATAACTTGTCGTCTATCACATCAACTCTGACATTGCCCCCGATAGTCCCATCCGGGGAGACTTGATCCATCACAAAACTAGCAAACATTTGTTCGTCGGGGTCCTTGATATCGATATCAAATGCTCCTGTGGCGTGGACCTCATCGACAAGCTCCTTAAGGAGGTCTGTGAAGGATTCATAATCTCCCTGACTGAGTTCCGTTGTCGACATTGCATCCTCCATTCTCCCTGTTAAGATCTTATGCAAAATACGGGGAGGATATGCAAATAGGGCTTGCAAACAGAGTTAGCACAGGATGTAGAAGAATGTAATGAAAGAAAGAAAAATAACCGGGTTGTCGATGCCGAACACCGTCAAAATGGCCTCCCCGGCAACGGCGCCAAAAACTTGAACGCTTCCGGGCATACACCCAAAAAGAGCGACCGTGTAGTTTTACCGCAAGCGCACGGTGTAGCGGCGAGCGAGTTATCGAACACAGGGAGGACAAATGATGGTGTCTTCTCCGAACAACCTGGCTATAGGAACAGAAAAGATGGAATTTGCCTTTTGGCGATCCTGTCATAATCGTCAGACAAAGTATGGAGATATAAAATCAAATAAAAGACGACTAGGGAATGGGGAATCCCCGCTACTCACCGTATCTCGTCAATGTAATTCATTGGTGTCTCAATTGCTAGGGTAGAATTTCGGATGAACTAGTTGCAACTGAATGTAGAACCTGGCTCACGCTCTCGCGATGTTGCCGGTCTATAGCTAACCTAGGGTTGGGTCCAATCTCTTGCAAACCCTAGCCTAGGCAAGCTAGCATTAGGATCAACATCATCGTTCAATCACGCCCCGAGCCCACTCTCGTGTAAACTCGGGCCACGACCTAGGTTGGGATAGTTCCTACCCGTCCAATCTCTTGCAAATGGTTATCGGCATGGAATTGCAACCGAGAACCCTAGTATCGGTCCAATCTCTTGCAAACCGATACTACGGACACTCAATTTCAACCCAATTCGGATTTCTAGGGTTTCCTATCGAATTGGGATCCAATCTCTTGCAAATCCCGATCGATATGAACACCTAGCTATCCGTGTTAAATCGATCCCAAACTAACCCTAATAGCAATTCTAGCAATATTTCTACCAAGTCATCACAAATCAGAAATTGGGCTCGTAGGGTTCATTCCCACGCCCCAAGACGTAAGGACTACTCACAATTCATAGCACAAATACAAAAATAATCAATGGAATTAACAAGAGAATTCATCACAATATTCAAATAAGCAATAAAAATAGTATTTTTAAGGGAGAGAGAGACAAACCAATAGAGTTCTCCAAGAATCAAACAAAAATAATCTTTTCTCTCCTCTCCAATCACAATAATCTAAAGCTAAAAAGTTAATCTAAAAAGCTGCAAAAAGTAAAGAGAAAAGCCCCCTAACCTAGGTCAAAAACTGGGGTTAAATACCCCCCAAAATCGTCCAAAAAACTGTGACCAAAATGCCCCTGCGCAGCCTGAAAATCGCAATTTACGCTACAGGCAGCGCGGCTCACTCGGCCGAGTGACAAAAGTCGCTCGGCCGAGTAAGAAACCCTGAAAATTTCCAGTAAGTCTGGGTCTTCGGGGGTCTTCACTTCGGGGGTCGCTCGGCCGAGTGAGTTGTCATCACTCGGCCGATGGCTACTATACACTCGGGCGGTCGGCATTTTCCACTCGGCCGAGTGGGTCTTCTGGAGCTCAGGCAGACGAAAAACAGTAAGTCGGCTCTTTTGGATGGGCGTCGTCTGAATACCACACGGGCGGACGGAGTCTCGTCACTCGGCCGATGTGGCTTCCGATGCTCGGCCGAGTGCACATATGATGCGTGTCCGATCTGGCCGGCCAAGCGGGGTCTCACTGGTCGGCCGAGTGACTCCTTCACTCGGCCGAGTGAGACACCAAAAATGCCCAAACAGCTTGTTTTTGCCTCCTCGTCGCTCCTGCGACGTTCTTTCTTCTTCCGCTCCTCTCCAATGGTAAAATACCCCTCGGGGAGGTTGTCGGTGACACTCTGGAGTAGGCGTATCTCGGGATCACTCCAAATCGCTCCAAATCACCTGAAATACGACAAAAACAACAAATCGTGAAAAGTATCGCAATTCGTTGATATATCGTGAAAAACATGATTTGAGCGATCTAAATGGCATGCAAACATGCGGGAAAAAAGTGTAAAATATGGAGTGATCAATTGACCGACCGACTAGTTGGTGAACTAGTCGGTCGGTGGTTGTTCTTTGACCGACTAGTTAGGTTCAGAAAATAGCCGTTGGAGCATTAATTGAAACGTTTTTCTCTCTCTCTCTCTCCTCTAACTTATAAATACTTGTTGAGCTGCATTCATTGCACTCAAGGCTGATATTAAGACAAGTTTAGAGTTCAAAGAGAAAGCATTCATTCCACATTCAAAGCTCTTTCCTTCCAATCTTGAATCTCTCCTCACTCTAATTTCAAAAGACAGATTCATTGATTGTGAGCCTTCAAAGCTAAGTGCTTGATCCTAGGTCACCATCAACCTCATAGCTCTCCATCGTTGATCTTCATCTTGGAGCTAGGGTTTGGTGCCACTTCTTCTTCCTCAAAATCATCTTTGCACTAATTCGTAAGCATTACTCAAGGCATAGGTATTTTGTCGGTAAGAAGTTTTATTTCATTTTCTTTCATATTGTAATTGGTTCACTGTCACGCCCCGCTTCCCAAAAATATGGAGGCGAAGCGTGAGAAGGTCCGCTCAGACTTGAAGCTACAAAGCTGCAAGTCCGATAAGCGTCAATTAAATTTAAAACTGCAGGTCCTTGCAACGCGAGCGAAACAAGATAATAATAATGAAATGAGACAAAAGAATAATCTCAGAATTTCCATAAATATAAATTCCAACATCGCAGAAAAGCCACCAGGCTAAAAGAAAAAGAGACTAAAGGCCCAAACATGGCCAACAAAAGTACAAAGTACAAACGACGGTGCTACGCACCAATAACTAACAAAAGGCCTAAAACAAAATAAAGCTCAACAAAGACTCAAAGAATGGTCACCGGTGTCCACCAAAATCCTCCTGGCAATCATGGACTCAGACTCAGCGTCAGCAAAACACCACGTACTCAGCAACGGTCTCTGGCTCAGGGTCTAACATGTGACACCCAAAAGAGCAAGGGGCACATGTCAGCAAGTCTACAAGAGACTTGTGCAAGGAAACTGAAGGTAGGTAAAAGTAAAGCAACCTAGCAGTTCTAGCATGATGCAATGACATGGCAGTTAAAGTAATGAGTGCAACAGGTAAGGTAAAGTAAAGTAAAGTACGAGCATGGCATTTAAACATGGCATGGATGACAAGTATTGCATGAATCATTCACAAGACAAGTACAAGACAAGAAAAGTAAGCACCTCGTGCACAGGGATTCCGCCTTTTGGCTAGAGTGGCTGCACGGCCAGCTCCTAGCTCAAGTGATCGTTTATCCCTACCCCTCCACGTGTATCGAGCCAGGGCCTTACCCCCGAACGGTAATGCTCGCTTCTGGATCACGAGCCAGGAAGTGTTTTTAACAAGTATGGCATAGGGGTGCACCTAGCCGGTCCAGGGAACCCGGGCATTGGCTTTTGACCAACACATGAGGCCCGTTTCCCCCGGAAGTAGTTTTCAAGGAGTACAAGTTTTGTAGCGTGTGCTACGAATGCAACAATCAACTGGGATGACATGTAAGATGCGATGCATGACAATTAAAAGTGCGTACAGATAAGGAAAGTAAACGTGACAGTTTAGTATGCATGAACAACAAGTTTAAAGAGTTGGATCTAGCTTCGTTGTCAAGCTAGATCAATTAGGTGACGGATCTAGTTTCGTTGTCAAACTAGATCAAGTAGGCGTCTAGCCAGCTATCATTTCACTGACTAGTCTCTTTTACGCTAGGAACAAGGAAGTGGCCTAAAAACATGGCCCTACACAAGAGTTGGCAAGTTTCACTTGCCTGCAAGCACGACGTCTGAGCACACCGTCCAATGAGTCCAAAATCACAATTATCCTACGTGCATAAGTCCACCGGCCTAAAGTCCATATTATTAATCTTGATTAGTGAATTTAAAACATTTAAAATACTTTAAAAATACTGATTTTAGTCTTGATTAGCATGCAATTGGGTTGGGGGTCCTAGGGGTGCAAAGCGTTACCTCAACACGACGCGAAAGCTACACCGGCGTCGGGTAGCGACGCCGGGGGTTGGAATAAAAGATCGCGCTCCAAGTCCAGATTCCAATTAGATTCCTCGCTGGAAATTTCAGAGCAATCAACCGGGGCGACGATTCCAGATTCCAAAGCTCGCACGTGCGACGACGGGCTACGACGTGCGACGACGTCGTACGCGGTAAGTCGTCGAAGAGAACGCACCTAGGTGGGGCCCACAGTAGTCCTAGGGACCTTTGGGGGACCCACAATAACTCTGGAGAACTTGGGGGGCCCACGGTGGCAAGCGATGCGACGGTGCGGGGTTGCGACGTATGGCCATCGGTCGTACTCAGCCAAATGCGGGGATCTCCATCGGTCGCTGCGGGGGAACGGCTTGGTGCAGCGCTTGGGGTCGGTGCGGGCCTTGGTGCGGGGGGTTTGGTCGGTCGCTGCGGGCGATCGGGTCGGTCGCTGCGGGCGACAATGCGTTGCAACGTTTGCAACGTTGCAACGAAGCGGCGAGCGCACGGTGCGGGCGGGCGCCTCGGTCAGGTGCGGAGCGATGCGGGCGACAGCTGCGGGGGCTTGCAGCGATGCGGGGAGCGGCGATGGTGGGCGACAGCTCTCGGTCTGACCGAGAGCTTCTCTCGGTCGGGCACGGGAGATGCGGAGCGACGGTTGCAGCGGAGCGGGCGGGGCTTGGTGCGGGTGGAGCTGCCGGTCAGACCGAGGGAACGGGGTGAAATTCATCGGTTGTGCGCATGCGACGGCTGCGACGTTGCGACGAATCGTCGCAACGTTAAATCTGAGTTTTGGAAGAGGCTAGGGCTATTTTCTTGCGAAAATAGGTCTTCCTAGGGGTTGTTTATATAGTGTAGATGGGTTGACTTGGTCTAGGGCCAAATCTAATAGGATTAGAAGTTTAAAATAATTTAAAATTTAAATCTCAACTTCTCCAACTCACCCAAGGATTTGACTTGGTCCAAATGAGCTGGAAATTGGCTCAAAAATTCTTTAAAACGTTTTAAACTAAAATAAATTTTATTTGGCCGAAAATAATTTATAAATTAATTATTAAAAATAATATAAAACTTGTTAAAAATATTAAAGTGGTCAAATGAACTCCAAAAATTATAAAATAAATATCGGGGTGATCGTGATGACGAATGTGAGCTAACTAAGAAGACGGATCTCAAATTCGACGTCGGACGACGAAACTAAAAATAGAAACGTCTCCCGTCAAGAGTGAGAATCGTCACGTCTCATCGAGTAAGTTTAAATTGTGGAAAAACGACTCGAGGTGTGTCGTTCCAAGGTAGTGCCACTATTTACTACTCTCAGAGACGTTCACAACGGCATATCACACTAAAGTGTTCACAAACAAACAAAGTCTAAGACGAACACGTGCACGGTCAAAAGCACGTGCATGAAAAACGTACAACGAAAAGTGGTCGTTACATCCTCCCCACCTTAGAATAAAGTCCGTCCTCGGACTTTCTAATATATCTAGTCGCTCTAAATACTACCCCAATCAAGTCACATTATATTTCAAACCAGGTATAGTCATTACAAGTGCTCATATACGCACTAGGTAGTCAAACATTAACACTACCAACACATATATATATACATTCACGTACGTCATATACTTATACTTATTATAGTCAGTCAAACTTATACATGTATTTCAATCATATATATATAAACATACATCCCTTATATAACTACTACCTAGTATAAAACAATAGTTCAGATACTCACATAAGGATAGTCTCACACTTAGCCAATACAATCATTGCTCTACCTATATGTAGCTACATATGCACAGACATCAAGGGTATACTACCCTCTAATAATCCCTAGTATTCATCCAACACCAAACACATCCACACATGTAGTCACACCATACCATTATTAGATCAAGTTCACTATATCTACTATACATATTCACCACTACTATAGTTTCACAATACATAGTCATTCAAATACATGCAAATAGTTCACCATATATTCACATCACGTACGGTCCTATAACTGTATTTACGACACGCCACATATATCATAGTCATCAATGCCTATAACTAAGCACATACTTACCCGTGCATGGTGCACACCCATACACGCTAATATTTCATTTACGCATACCAATCATACTATTACATTACTAGTACATCTGCACACCTAGTTTAGCTAGTACACGTATGTTTACACGGGCAAGTCCTTAGTAATTAGCTATACCACAAAACCAACACCTATAACTATATACTGGTGTAGCGACCCACAATCATGTGCGTAACACAACCAGGCACAAACACTCCTATCACTATACATACATCAAACATCGCTATATTCAAACTTCAGGCATACATTCACTATACTTAGAGTATACCCACTCAAGCTTGAGTGAGACTCAATACATATATCAGAATATTCTATATACGTAACACGACATTTATACCTATACCGATACCACTCCCATATATATACATCTACCAATACAACCATATACATTCCATAAATCAATCACACTTAATATTTAGTCAGGCAATACTCACATATTTAAATCATTTTATATACCATACTAATAACATTACAGACATCAGCACCCACATATTTATAATACACTCCCTAATACATGCATACGTATTCATCGTATAGTCACACACATGTAACACATATATTCATACCATAGCCTACTACCTATAATTAGTATACTAACACATCCATACGTACATAATTAAGATGTGCAATAGTCGTGTATACCTCACGGCATGCACGCATGCAACATCCCGAAAAGCAAGCATTACCAATCAAAATTATAATCCTACTACCATATGCATAACACTTATATACTCAGGCAACAAAACATAACTACTTACATATAAGCACCATATATATCTACCTACGAGCACATACTCACTCGTACTAGTATATAGGTCACTCAATAAGCCTACTCTCTTAACCATACGTACTCTTATTATTATCACTACTAACATACACATAGCTTTACCAATCATTTTATTTCAACCATTATAAGTATCTCTTACTACATACACAACTTAGATATTTCAACGCTAACTCTTATATACACAGGCATCCCTAGTATAGTATAGCTATCCACACAAAAATCTATAACTACTAACACACAACAACTTCATACCATCACGAATAACTCCGAGTATATATATATATATATCACTCAATAGGCAACATCAATATACTATGGGAATTCTCATTCAAGCCCACGTACACAACTTAGGTACGTGCACTACGACTACCTCACAAGGTCCAAGGGCCTACTAACAATTAAGGGTTGACACAGACATTGACGGACACTAAAGCCTAAGCAATAGAGGGAGGTCGAGGTCGAGGGCGTGACGAGGGAAGGATCGATAGGCACGAGTTCAGATAGGACGAATACAAGGAGATAGCTTGGTTAGACGAAACATAGACTCAATGGTGATGTTTAGGTCGTGGGAAAGGGAGAGGTAGTGATGCTTAAATAGGATACAGAAATGGAAATAGGGTGAATAGCGTAAGCTAAAATACGTGGATTTTGAAAACTGTCGTTCTTCAAAAGTTGAAATCCCAGTCTGAAAAGAAATATTGGAGGTCGATAAAACGAGTTGTTCAAAATAAGTTTGAGTCGAAAATTCATTTAAAGGGAAAATGTTTTTAATGGCTTATCGCAAATCATTAAGAAAGGAAAGTAAATCATTCGCACGGACATTAAAGACGTAATTTTTTGAAAATATTATACGGCAGTAATTTAATATAATGTTGTCAAAAGTTTTTGAAAGTCAAAGAATGAAATCAAGTAACGGAAGGATTTAAACTCATGTTAAATGCTTTCAAAACTTTTAGGCTATGGAAAATCAATATTGAAACTTCTTTTAGAGAAATCAGGATTTGTCAAAAATAAAACTGGTTACACTAAGCTCTTAGCGTACAAGCACAACGAGCCTGATACGGGTATAAAAATAATTGAAATTCAATTTGGTTTAGAAATTTTCTAAAAGCGTGTATGGTGAGCTGAAAGAAAATTATAGTAACTTAGCATAAGAATTATCAAGATCGAATAGTAAATCTTTAAAATCAAATCAGGGAGGGTCTAAAGCAGGAAGAGGTTATGAAAATAGTAATTTTGCAAAAATCTGAAGTGGCGAAAACGACGAGCAAAACCAACTTGCTGAAAGCTGAAATTCCATGTGTCTTGAAAGTATATTAAAGTAAACACGACGTATCATTTGTATAACACAAATAAGGAGGAAAATTATAAATCGAATTGGGCAAAGCAAAAGTACGGTTCAAAATAAAGTTAATATATGAAGGGGCAACGCATTTACATAAGTACGAAAAATATAAGCTGGAAAAATATTATAAGCTAGAGTTCAAAAATTCTGACAAACGTTTTTAAAAAAATTAAATCAATGAAGGAGTATGAAGTATAAGTATTTTAAAATTTTGAACAGGATTAAACTTAGTGGAAGGGAAGTTTGAAAAGTACTTTCAGAAGGTTCAGGTTTTGCAATGGAGGTGTTTGAAAATTAACGACGATCGTCATGAGGCGATCTCGTGAATCGAGGCAAGGAAATTAGTCGGATGATCAGAACATACATACGCCTAGGATATGAATCAGGAAAGTCTGCGGAAACCCCTACGGTCGACCAACTAAAGATTAAAAACTAAGCGCTAAGACTTCTAAAGGTTAGACGGTAAAGAAATGCGTTCAGCTTGGTCCGAAATCGATGAACCCAAGCGAACGACAAAAGGAAATTCTAGAAGTCAAATATGGTCAGAGTTAGGCAATAACCACTAAGGTAACTCCTACGACAATTAAATCAATTGCTGGCAGGGAGTCTAACTAACAAACAGAGGCCTCTAACTAACAAGCACAGGCGTCTAACTAAGTCTTCTTATCACCTAGTGTCATAAGAAAACGACTAAACTCAGGGCTTATTACTCGGATGTTGCAATTTATTTAATGGACATTCTGTTATTATCGTTGTTCCGCTAATTCGCAATTGCAAGACGGACCTGCATGGGCCACCAACAAAACCTGTCACGCCCCGCTTCCCAAAAATATGGAGGCGAAGCGTGAGAAGGTCCGCTCAGACTTGAAGCTACAAAGCTGCAAGTCCGATAAGCGTCAATTAAATTTAAAACTGCAGGTCCTTGCAACGCGAGCGAAACAAGATAATAATAATGAAATGAGACAAAAGAATAATCTCAGAATTTCCATAAATATAAATTCCAACATCGCAGAAAAGCCACCAGGCTAAAAGAAAAAGAGACTAAAGGCCCAAACATGGCCAACAAAAGTACAAAGTACAAACGACGGTGCTACGCACCAATAACTAACAAAAGGCCTAAAACAAAATAAAGCTCAACAAAGACTCAAAGAATGGTCACCGGTGTCCACCAAAATCCTCCTGGCAATCATGGACTCAGACTCAGCGTCAGCAAAACACCACGTACTCAGCAACGGTCTCTGGCTCAGGGTCTAACATGTGACACCCAAAAGAGCAAGGGGCACATGTCAGCAAGTCTACAAGAGACTTGTGCAAGGAAACTGAAGGTAGGTAAAAGTAAAGCAACCTAGCAGTTCTAGCATGATGCAATGACATGGCAGTTAAAGTAATGAGTGCAACAGGTAAGGTAAAGTAAAGTAAAGTACGAGCATGGCATTTAAACATGGCATGGATGACAAGTATTGCATGAATCATTCACAAGACAAGTACAAGACAAGAAAAGTAAGCACCTCGTGCACAGGGATTCCGCCTTTTGGCTAGAGTGGCTGCACGGCCAGCTCCTAGCTCAAGTGATCGTTTATCCCTACCCCTCCACGTGTATCGAGCCAGGGCCTTACCCCCGAACGGTAATGCTCGCTTCTGGATCACGAGCCAGGAAGTGTTTTTAACAAGTATGGCATAGGGGTGCACCTAGCCGGTCCAGGGAACCCGGGCATTGGCTTTTGACCAACACATGAGGCCCGTTTCCCCCGGAAGTAGTTTTCAAGGAGTACAAGTTTTGTAGCGTGTGCTACGAATGCAACAATCAACTGGGATGACATGTAAGATGCGATGCATGACAGTTAAAAGTGCGTACAGATAAGGAAAGTAAACGTGACAGTTTAGTATGCATGAACAACAAGTTTAAAGAGTTGGATCTAGCTTCGTTGTCAAGCTAGATCAATTAGGTGACGGATCTAGTTTCGTTGTCAAACTAGATCAAGTAGGCGTCTAGCCAGCTATCATTTCACTGACTAGTCTCTTTTACGCTAGGAACAAGGAAGTGGCCTAAAAACATGGCCCTACACAAGAGTTGGCAAGTTTCACTTGCCTGCAAGCACGACGTCTGAGCACACCGTCCAATGAGTCCAAAATCACAATTATCCTACGTGCACAAGTCCACCGGCCTAAAGTCCATATTATTAATCTTGATTAGTGAATTTAAAACATTTAAAATACTTTAAAAATACTGATTTTAGTCTTGGCAATTGGGTTGGGGGTCCTAGGGGTGCAAAGCGTTACCTCAACACGACGCGAAAGCTACACCGGCGTCGGGTAGCGACGCCGGGGGTTGGAATAAAAGATCGCGCTCCAAGTCCAGATTCCAATTAGATTCCTCGCTGGAAATTTCAGAGCAATCAACCGGGGCGACGATTCCAGATTCCAAAGCTCGCACGTGCGACGACGGGCTACGACGTGCGACGACGTCGTACGCGGTAAGTCGTCGAAGAGAACGCACCTAGGTGGGGCCCACAGTAGTCCTAGGGACCTTTGGGGGACCCACAATAACTCTGGAGAACTTGGGGGGCCCACGGTGGCAAGCGATGCGACGGTGCGGGGTTGCGACGTATGGCCATCGGTCGTACTCAGCCAAATGCGGGGATCTCCATCGGTCGCTGCGGGGGAACGGCTTGGTGCAGCGCTTGGGGTCGGTGCGGGCCTTGGTACGGGGGGTTTGGTCGGTCGCTGCAGGCGATCGGGTCGGTCGCTGCGGGCGACAATGCGTTGCAACGTTTGCAACGTTGCAACGAAGCGGCGAGCGCACGGTGCAGGCGGGCGCCTCGGTCAGGTGCGGAGCGATGCGGGCGACAGCTGCGGGGGCTTGCAGCGATGCGGGCGACAGCTGCGGGGGCTTGCAGCGATGCGGGGAGCGGCGATGGTGGGCGACAGCTCTCGGTCTGACCGAGAGCTTCTCTCGGTCGGGCACGGGAGATGCGGAGCGACGGTTGCAGCGGAGCGGGCGGGGCTTGGTGCGGGTGGAGCTGCCGGTCAGACCGAGGGAACGGGGTGAAATTCATCGGTCGTGCGCATGCGACGGCTGCGACGTTGCGACGAATCGTCGCAACGTCAAATCTGAGTTTTGGAAGAGGCTAGGGCTATTTTCTTGCGAAAATAGGTCTTCCTAGGGGTTGTTTATATAGTGTAGATGGGTTGACTTGGTCTAGGGCTAAATCTAATAGGATTAGAAGTTTAAAATAATTTAAAATTTAAATCTCAACTTCTCCAACTCACCCAAGGATTTGACTTGGTCCAAATGAGCTGGAAATTGGCTCAAAAATTCTTTAAAACGTTTTAAACTCAAATAAATTTTATTTGGCCGAAAATAATTTATAAATTAATTATTAAAAATAATATAAAACTTGTTAAAAATATTAAAGTGGTCAAATGAACTCCAAAAATTATAAAATAAATATCGGGGTGATCGTGATGACGAATGTGAGTTAACTAAGAAGACAGATCTCAAATTCGACGTCGGACGACGAAACTAAAAATAGAAACGTCTCCCGTCAAGAGTGAGAATCGTCACGTCTCATCGAGTAAGTTTAAATTGTGGAAAAACGACTCGAGGTGTGTCGTTCCAAGGTAGTGCCACTATTTACTACTCTCAGAGACGTTCACAACGGCATATCACACTAAAGTGTTCACAAACAAACAAAGTCTAAGACGGACACGTGCACGGTCAAAAGCACGTGCATGAAAAACGTACAACGAAAAGTGGTCGTTACATTCACTCTCGGTTGTGAGAGTGGTTGTGATCCCGGGTTGTGGGAGTCACAATTTTATTTGTGTATGATTTGACTTGTGAAGGTTTTTCACAAGTATTTCATAGTGGAAATCTTGAGTTAGGGTTTCTAACTCAAGTATCCGGAGGGGATCCGGGTGGTTGGGACGTAGGATCACCGGGAACAAGTCGGGGAGACTTGGGTGGATCCGAACCCAGTAATATCGTTTGTTTACGATTGTTTCTTTGTTGTCTAACATTTACATTTCCACATTTTCCGCATTGTTTGGTAGAGTTTGCAAGGTAATTAGAAATTAGCCTCTTAATTATTTTAAAGTACTATTCACCCCCCCTCTAGTACTTGTACAGTAGCCTAGCAGGGCATTACAGTGCTCCCCACGGAGACACACTCAAATGGATATAACCCTTTTGCAAAAGCTCGTCCAACTGTCTACATAGCTGCTCCAACTCTGCTGGAGCCATACGATATAGTGCTTTTGAAATGGGTTGCGCTCCCGGAATAAGATCAGTCGAGAACTCAAGAGCTCGATCGGGCGGCAGTCCTGACATCTCCTCGGGAAAGATGTCATCGAAATCTCTCACCACAGTTGGTCTACTCACCTCCATCTGCATAGCTACAAGCTCCTCCACTGGCTTGGCCCGAAATATGACAGGCCCAATCGAACTGCTACCGCTGATGAACTCGAAGGTCGGGTGACCAGAAATCTCAAACACCACCTTCTTCTGTCGGCAGTTGATCATAGCAAAGAAACAACTAAGCCAATCCATCCCAAAAACGGCATCATAATTGGTAATGTCGTGGACGATAAAATCGACATATAGGTTGTGTCCACATACAACCAATGGACAAGATCGGTAACCGAGATGCACCGAGATCAAACCATTCCCCGTAATGATATCCCAATTCTTGGGAAGAGGGGAATTCGACAGACAGTGTTTGTCTACGAAACTTTGAGATAATATGTACAGGGATGCACCGGAGTCGAAGAGAACTCGGGCAGGAAAAGCACAAACAAGAACAACCCCTAACAAACAAACTAGCAATCAAAACCTATTGTAGCAAACAAGATCTAAACTAACATGCAAGATCAACTAATGAAAAGTAAAGACTAGTCTGAGGATCACCTGTAATAACTCCATCCTCAGCCTCCGCCTCTACTGCAGTCATCGTGAAAGCTTGCCTCCTAGGCTGAACGGCCTGCTGGAAAGCCTGCTTCTGAGGTATGAGGGGCGCTCCACGTCCAGCAGCTACTGGTGCTCTCCATGGCTGCATAGCACTCGGGCAATCCTTCAAAGTATGCAAAGCGTCGCCACAAATCAAGCACTGGCCCAGAAGCCTCTTGCACTGCTCCTTCACATGACCAGTTTTGCCGCAAAAATTGCACATCTTCTGACTAGGCCCACCTGGCCTTTTAAACTGCACGGACTGATTATGCTTCATCACAGGCCTAACCACAGGTCTGGCTTGCTCCATAGGCCTCTTCCCTGCACCTGAATACTGCATCCTTCTCTGATTAGCAATCAGATCCTGCCTCTACGCAGCTATCAGCAACTTCTGATAAGAGTCCAAGTCCGAAGAAGACATCAGACTCTGCAGCTCAAAAGATAGACCCTGCAGGAATCGCTGAGCTCGATCTTCGGCGGTCTGAACCAAATTCGACGCAAAGCGGCACAACCTGGTGAACTCTTGGTGGTACTGATCCACCGTCTGACTCCCTTGCTTCAGGTTGATGAACTGCTGCATCAACTCCCTTCTGGCAGCTCGAGGAAAGAACTCCTCATCAAATCTAGCATTGAAGGTGGCCCAAGGGATAGGCCTCGCCAGCATCTTCTCCTCTGATTCCCACCAACTGCGGGCATTTTCCTTCAGCTGCTTCTTTACCAATTCGACCCATCCAGCCAGGTCAACTTTCGAGAGAAGCAGGTTGTCCTCGGTGTTCTTCATCCATTCATTTGCAGCCAATGGTCCTTCTAATCCGGTGAAATACATCGGGCCCAACTCTGGAACGGTAGGTTCTCTATCAGCAAGGGGCATTCTGAAGCATGCCCTGCTAAACCTGCATCATCTGATGCATCATCCTCATTATCTCCGGAACGGTAGGTTCTCTATCAGGTTCGCCACCATTTCCTGCTCCACCTCCAGCTCGGTTAATGTGTCTTCCAGCCATCTAAGACAGGAAAACCACAGATTAGACTCAATTTATGACTTGAATGTTCCGAATATTTTAATGGATGTTTCATTATTATCGTTGTTTCGATATTTCAACATTCAAGTCGCTGTTCGGTGATCGTGACGCTACCCGGTTGATCGTAAATATTTTAATGGATGTTTCATTATTATCGTTGTTCCGAATATTTTAATGGATGTTCTAGTAATCTAATCTATTAGCAGGTTCTTTGCATTACGACGAAACAACAACAATAATAAAGAAAGGCAGACAAATAAATTATCCAACATTCAACATCCACTGATATTATTCCAAACATGCGGAGATAGTCATAAAGAAAAACAGAGTCTGAAAGAAAAGCCCAAGCATGGCCAAAGATAAAACAGAGAGTGACAAGGTGCTACGCACTGAAAACCTAACAGCTACTACTAAGAGCAATAGCAACTAAAAGAAGTCTCTAGCTGAGACTAGGACTGGTCACCGGTGTCCTCCAACTCTGCCTCTGTAGGAACCTCAAACTCAACGTCTGCATAGTGATCGTCCTCAGCAATTATATCTGCCTCTAAACATGACATCTGAAACCCAAAGAGAAGAGGGCACATGTCAGCAAAAGTCTCCCAAAGGTAAACGGAAGACTTTTGTGCAAGGAACATATAAAAGTAATGTGACTAGCAGTTTAAACATGATGATATGGCATGTCATTTAAAGAGTGCAACAATTAAAATGACATGATGGTAACCAAGCATCCACATCATAGCAGAAACTATGAAACACTATTTCACGAATTCACGAACACTAGCTTATCACTTCGTGCACAGAGTTTTCGTCTTTTGGCTGAAGTGGCTGTAAAGGCACACTTCTATGCTCAAGCAACCGTTTAACCCTATCCTACACGTGTATATGGACTGGCGCCCATCTTCTGGATCATGAGCCAGGAAGTGTTTTTGGCATAGGGTTGTACCCGACATACAGGTGCCTAGCCTTTGTAGTTGACATTTTATTGTAGTGTGTGCTACATAATCATGATAGAGCAAGTTGATGCATGAAATGATATGGCAAGATGCATGAACATGGCAATAAGCAGTTATTAGTGCGTACAGTTAATTTGAAAGTAAACGTGACATGCGGCATGAAATGATAGCATAGCAATGGTGGGATCTAGCTTCGTTGTCAAGCTGGATCTAGCTTCGTTGTCAAGATAGATCAAATAAGACGTATAGGCGACTATCATTTCATCGCCTAGTCTCTTTTATGCTATTTCACAAAGTGGCCTAAACATGGCCTAAACAAATACTGGCAAGTTTCACTTGCCTGAAAACAATCACGCTGCGATCTCTGTTCAACAAGTCCAAGATCTACCTATGTGCTCAGTCCAATCCAGCCTACAGTCCCAGTTATTAAAGCTTGATTAGTGAGTTATTCAAAGCAGTAAAGTTACGGTTTTTAGTCTTGATTTGCATGCGATGTCGGGGTTCCTTCTGAGCGGGGTTTACCTCTACACGTCGTGAAAGCTACACTGACGTCGGGTAGCGACGTCAGGGGTTGGATTCCGGTAGCGCGAAGGGTACAGCGGGATAGCAACGACAAACGACGATCAACCGGGTAGCGCCACAATCACCGAACAGCGACTCGAGGGAGATGGATAGCCGTACGACGTTCTACGGCATCGGGAAGACGCAGTGTAACGACTGCTTTTCATGTATCTGGATTTAATAGAATATAATATATGTTTTGGTGGATTTTCTCCTCTTGTGTGGTTTTCGTCTCCGTAGTTTTCATTTTCGATCGATTCGTCGTATTTTCTCGATTCTTCCTTAGGATTGTCGATTTCGAAGTATGTCACTCGTGACGGACTTCATAACGGTCGTATCTAACTATTAGATCAAGCCTAGGAGTCTTAGGAATCGATCCCGGGGCCCCGTGCTCCGTATCGGAACTTTTCTGTGCTCATTAGCCGGTGTAAGAAGGGCCACCGACCGACTAGATGACGATCCAGTCGGTCGGCAATCCTTCTTGGACCGACTAGTTTGCTTTCTAAATTTATCAGGAGTTACTGTTTATCGTTAGTCGGTCTAAGAACGTTGGTTGACCGACTAGGTTGCAAACTAGTCGGTCAGCAATGCTTCTTGAACCGACTAACTTATCATCTTATTTTTGTATCAGCTACTGTTTACTCTTAGTCGGTCTACGAACGTTCATCGACCGACTAGATGCTAAACTAGTCGGTCAGTACTTGTTCATGGACCGACTAACTCTAGAATTCTATTTTCGTTCAGGAGTTACTGTTTGCACTTAGTCGGTCTGCGTTGGTCGACCGACCGACTAGTTGCCAAACTAGTCGGTCAGTGGTTGCTCTTTGACCGACTAACCAGTGTTAAAACCCTAATTTCTGGGCAGCCGCCAGCCCAACCTATTTAAACCCAACCCAAACGACTTCTTCTTCTCCAACACGACCCAAAACCCTAAAATCCTCCCCCTTCAGCCCCCATCTTCCTCCAAGCTTCATTTCTCCATTCCAAGCCCTAAATCCATCATCCAATCCATCCATTCACCCTATCTACCTCTCACCATCCCCAAAATCTCACCAAAATCCATCAAATCCCCAAAATTCCCCAAAACCCTAGTTTCTCCAAACTTCCCCAATCCTTTCCAGATCTGGTCCTAGGGTTCCCCGGAGTGTTTCTTCCGCCACCTCTCGGTAAGAAATCGATCTACCGTTGTTTTCTTATCCTATTGTAATTTTTATGAAACCCTAATAAAATACTTGTGTTTTGATGATTGTTCCCCATAACAGCGATTCCCCGTAGGCTAGCATCCGCGGTAACGAACTTTCGTAACCGTCATCCCCGGTGATAGGTAAGTGAAACTTGCATCTCTTGGTTTAGGCCATGTCTTAGGCCATTTCCCTTGCTTTAGCGTAAAAGAGACTAAACGGTGAAAGGATAGCCGTTTAGACGCCATTGACCTAGCTTGACAACGAAGCTTGGTCCGTCACCCTCATCATGCTCATATGTCACGTTTACTTTAAATTATCGGTACGCGAATATGTTCATATCATTGCATTTTGCCTGTCACGTTTAAATTCCATTAACGGTACGCAATTATCTGTTCATGGCATTGCATAGTGATTATTTATCATGATTGCGTAGCACACGCTACAATCCCATGTTTCCTGGCTCGTGTTCCAGAAGCGAGCCCTGTAGTTGGAAACCCCAACGCTCGAATGTCAACACACACTTATTTTCCTGGCTCGTGACCAGAAGCGAGCATAATGAGTTGGAAACCCCAACACTCGTCACATGTGAGTGGGGTAAGAGATAAGCGGACTGAGCCCGAGTGGCTTGATCAGCCACTCCGACCAGCAGGTGAAATCTCTAGTGTTTCAGTGTTGATAGTGATAGAGATAAACGAGCTGGCCAGTAAGTGGACTCTCTATGCGCTAAGTGTTAAGTGTTAAGTGTTAAGTGTTAAGTGCTAAGTGATAAGTGATTAGTGATTAGTGATTAGTGAATTGGTAGCTTTTGCTACACCGTGCATGCTTGTCACTCTTTCAAACTGTTGCATCATATTCAACTGTCATGCCATTGTTTAACAATTAAATGCTAGGTTGTTAGTCACTTTCAGTTTCCTTGCCCAAGTCTTTTTAGACTTGCTGACATATGCCCCTCTCTCTTTTGGGTGACGCATGTTAGACCTTGAGCCTGAGTTGCCAGCTGAGGGTGAGGTGTTTGCGGACGCCGAGCTTGAGCCCGTGTTGGACGGGGAGTACGTGGACACTGGGGACCAGTCCTAGTGTCTCCGTTGTGTTTTATTTTTTTTGTTAGACGGTTGTTTTGTTATCGGTGCGTGGCACCTATACTTATTTATGTCGTTGCTTTTGTTTGGCCTTGTTCTGGGCCCTTAGACTCTTTCCTTTAGCCTGGTGGCTTTTCTGTGATGTTGGATATTTTGTGGACAAACTTTGGGATTGGTATTTCATATCCGTCTCATACTATTATTATTGTTGTTGTTGTTTCGATTGCAATTACAGGGACCTGCTTATACTAAATTGACGCTTATCGGGTTTGGGGCTTCACCGCTCCACTCCCGTGCGGACCTTTTCACGTCTCGCCTCCATTTTAGGGAAGCGGGTCGTGACAGGTTTTAGTGGTGGCCCATGCAGGTCTCCTCTGTAATTGCGATTGTCGGGATAACAATAATAATGCAAGATTTTCCAACAAATAAGTTCGACATCTGAGCCCTAAGCTGTGAGTCTAATTGTTTCGTTTTCTGCGTCATTAGATGGCAGGAAGGCGAATCACCCGTGGTGGTGGTAGTGGTGCGCCCCCTCATGACGAGGAACCTGAGCGGGAGCCCACTAATGGAGAGATGATGCGGATGATGTTGCAGATGATGCAAGTTCAGCAGGGTGTGCTTCTGCAGGTGCAGAATGCTCCGGTGACTCGAGCTGCTCGGGTGGTGGAAGCCCCTCGCCCTGAGCCCGGGGCGAAGCAGTTCCGAGAGCTGGGTCCTGCGTATTTTGATGGAACCGAAGGTCCACTAGCTGCTGATGAATGGATGAGGAATATCGAGGACAATCTGAAGATGTCCATGGTCAACGAAGTTAGTTGGGTTGACTTGGCGAAGCTCCAGCTGAAGGATAACGCCAGGAATTGGTGGGATGCTGAAGAGAAGATGTTGGTGGAGCCGATCGTCTGGGCTACCTTCAAGGCCAGATTTGATGGTGAGTTCTTCCCGAAGGCTGCCAGGGAAGAGATGCTGCAGCGTTTTATCGATCTGAAGCAGGGGAACTCGTCGGTGGACATGTACCACCAGGAGTTCATGAGGCTAAGTCGGTTTGCACCAAAGATGGTGCAGGACGCTGAGGAGAGAGCTCAGAGGTTCCTGCAGGGGCTTGCTTCGGAGCTCCAGAGTTTTGTGACCTCCTCTGATCGGGAATCTTATCAGAAGGTTCTACTAGCAGCCAAGAGGCAGGAGCTGCTCGTGAACCAGAGGAAGGGGTCTGTTGTTGGTGCTGTGAGGAGGCCTGTGGAGCAGGCGAGAGCTGTGGTTAGGCCTGGATTCAGGCCGAACCCACCTGTTCAGTTTAAGAGGCCAGGAGGGCCTGTTCGGAGGACTTGCCATTTTTGTGGCAAGGAGGGCCATGTCAAGGAATCATGTAGGAAGTTCTTGGGGCAATGTATTATCTGTGGAGATCCTGCCCATGCTATCCGGGAGTGCCCGAGGTTGAGGCAACCTTGGAGGACACCTATTGCTGCCCCGCCGTTGCAGCAGAGAGCCCCGGTGCCCGCTGGTCGTAGGGTGCCCCTCGTTCCGCAGGGGCAGGCTTTTCAGCAGGCCGCTCCGCCGAGGAGGCAGGCATTTTTGATGACTGAGGAGGAGGTTTTGGCCATGGATGAGGTCATTGCAGGTAACTTTCGATCTAGATTGTTCCTTCCTTAATTAATTGATTGTTAAATTATGTGAATGCTTGTGTATGGTGTTGCTAGAATAAGATTTGATCGATTAGACTGTTTGTTAGGTGTGATTTTGGTTTGCACGTTCCCTGCCCGAGTCCTCTTTGACTCAGGTGCGTCAATGTGCATTTTGGCCCAGAGCTTCGTGGAGAAGCATTCTTTGGCGACGTCCCCTCTCTCCAAGAGTTGGAATATCGTCACAGGGAATGGAGTAGTCACGGTGCATCGTGGGTGCAGTCCTTGCTCTGTGGTGGTTTGTGGACATGAGCTTTATGCTGATTTTATTGTCCACAACATCACCAACTACGATGCGGTCTTTGGGATGGATTGGCTTGCGAGCTTCTATGCTACGATCGACTGCAGGAGGAAGAAGGTGGTGTTCGAGATTCCCGGACATCCAGTGTTCGAGTTCAGTCGTGGTAGCCGTTCGCTTGGTCCTGTCAGATTTCGGGCCAGGCCGGTGGAGGCTGTGGCTATGCAGATGGAGCTGGAGTGGCCAGCTGTGGTGCGTGATTTTGGCGACGTCTTCCCCGAGGAGATGTCTGGTTTGCCGCCTGATCGAGCTCTGGAATTTTCTATCGATCTTGTTCCAGGTGCGCAGCCGATTTCGAAGGCGCCGTATCGTATGGCACCTGCTGAGTTGGAAGAGTTGCGGAAGCAATTGGATGAGCTGTTGCTGAAGGGTTATATTAATCCTAGTGTGTCTCCGTGGGGAGCACCGGTGTTGCTGGTTAAGAAGAAGGATAGTTCGCGTCGCATGTGCGTGGACTATTGGGGATTGAATGCAGTAACCATTAAGAATAAATACCCGTTGCCTCGCATCGATGATATTTTTGATCAGCTTGGAGGTTCGAGGGTGTTTTCTAAATTGGATTTGAGGAGTGGTTACCATCAGTTGAAAGTGAAGAGGGATGATGTTCCGAAGACAGCGTTCAGGACGAAGTATGGACACTACGAGTTTGTGGTTATGCCTTTCGGTGTAACTAACGCGCCCGCAGTTTTCATGAATCTGATGAACCTGATTTTCTACGACTTTTTGGATAAGTTTGTCGTTATCTTCATCGACGACATTCTGATCTATTCGAAGTCGGAGGAAGAGCATGCCTCGCACTTGAGGACGGTATTGGAGATTTTGAGGAAGCATCGGTTGTATGCTAAGTTTTCGAAGTGCGAGTTTTGGCTGGATCGTGTTGCTTTTCTCGGGCATGTGGTGACTGGAGATGGTATTTCAGTGGATCCTGAGAAGATTAGGGCCATCAGGGGGTGGCCTGTTCCGTCGTCAGCATCTGAGATTCGGAGTTTCCTTGGACTTGCCGGTTATTATCGGCGATTCATTAAGGACTTTTCTCGTATTGCTGAGCCGATGACCAGGTTGACGCGGAAGGATGTTGCTTATGTTTGGTCGGGTGATTGTGAGAGTGCTTTTGGTGTTCTGAAGGAGAGGTTGACGAGTGCCCCTATTCTTGTCGTGCCTGACCGCAGCGGTGGATTTGAGATCTTTTGCGATGCTTCTGGCAAGGGTCTCGGTTGTGTGTTGCATCAGCACGGGCATGTTGTGGCGTATGCGTCTCGTCAGCTTAAGGTTCATGAGAAGAACTATCCGACGCATGATTTGGAGTTGGCTGCCGTTGTGTTTGCTCTTAAGATTTGGAGGCACTTCTTGCTGAGTGAGAAAGTGAAGATTTTCACCGATCACAAAAGATTGAAGTATATTTTCACGCAGAAGGAGCTCAACATGCGACAGCGTCGATGGTTGGAGCTTATAGCGGATTATGAGATTGATTTACAGTATCACCCTGGCAAGGTGAATGTGGTTCCAGATGCTTTGAGTAGGCTTCCAGCGGTGATGATTTTGACCTCGCAGTGGAGATTGCAGCAGGATTTTTGCGAGTCTGGCGTGGAGATTGTTCTTCCTGGGGAGGCTTCTTCGTTGATGTACATGCAGGTACAGTCGACGATCGTGGATCGGATTAAGGCCGGCCAGGCTGAGGATCCGAAGCTGGTGAAGATTCGGGAGCAGGTGGAAGCCGGTCTGCGGACTGACTTTTTGATTCATGAGGATGGCTCGCTGAGGTTTGGAGCCAGGTTGTGTGTGCCTGCTGGGGATATCAGAGAGGAGTTGATGGTGGAGGCACACAGTTCGCCGTATTCTGTGCATCCTGGTGGCACCAAGATGTACCAGGATCTTCGTCTGAATTATTGGTGGCATGGTATGAAGAGGAGTGTGGCTCGGAGTGTAGCCAAGTGTTTGGTTTGCCAGCAAGTGAAGGCGGAGCATCAGCGTTCGGCCGGGTTGCTACAACCGCTTCCGATTCCGGAGTGGAAGTGGCAGCACATCACTATGGATTTCATGACTGGACTACCTCGGAGTCCGAAGCAGAATGACGCGATTTGGGTGATCGTAGATCGGTTGACCAAATCTGCGCATTTTATTCCGTTCCGAGTGGGACAGTCCACTTAGGCGCTAGCAAGGAGATATATGGAGGTAAAATTCTTTTACTCTCCGTTTTTATTTCCTTTTCCTAGCTTAGATAGTGATGTAACGTGAATCGTGCAGGAGGTTGTGCGACTTCATGGAGTCCCCGTGAGTATCGTGTCGGACAGAAACACGAGGTTCACATCTCAGTTCTGGCAGAGTTTGCAGAAGAGCTTGGGTACGCGTCTGAGTTTCAGCACGGCGTACCATCCGCAGACGGATGGCCAGTCCGAGAGGACGATTCAGATTTTGGAAGACATGCTGAGGGCGTGCATGTTGGATTTCAAGGGTTCGTGGGAGGACCATCTGCATTTGGTGGAGTTTTCTACAACAACAGCTTCCAGGCGAGTATTGGCATGGCGCCTTTCGCCGCTCTTTATGGGAGGAAATGTCGATCGCCATTGAGTTGGGATGACGTTGGAGATCGGGAGTTGTTGGGACCTGAGATGATTGTGGAGGCCGTGGATATCGTCAGGAATATTCGGGAGAGGTTGAGGATTGCTCAGGACCGTTTTAAGCATTGGGCGGATGCTAAACGTCATCCTTTGGAGTTTCAGCCAGGCGATCATGTGTTCTTGAAGATTTCCCCGAATCGTGGTGTGATTCATTTTGGGAAGCGTGGGAAGTTGAGCCCGCTATACATTGGACCGTTTGACATTTTGGAGAGGGTTGGCGAGGTAGCTTATCGCTTGGCCTTGCCGCCGTCTTTGGAAGGGGTTCACGATGTTTTCCATGTGTCGTAGCTTCGTCGATACATTAGTGATCCGTCTCATGCGGTGGAGTTTTCGGAGATTACCGTTCGCCCCGATATGACGTATGACCAGCATCCAGTGCAGATTCTGGACAGGCGTCAGAAGTCGCTTCGGAACAAGGTTGTCAATCTTGTGAGGGTGATGTGGCGACACGGTTCATCGGGAGAATCTACTTGGGAGAATGAGGATGAGATGCGAGAGCGTTTCCCACTTTTGTTTCCGGACTCGTGAGTTTTTGGAAATTCCGAGGACGGAATTTTTCTTAAGTTGGGGAGGATGTAACGACTGCTTTTCATGTATCTGGATTTAATAGAATATAATATATGTTTTGGTGGATTTTCTCCTCTTGTGTGGTTTTCGTCTCCGTAGTTTTCATTTTCGATCGATTCGTCGTATTTTCTCGATTCTTCCTTAGGATTGTCGATTTCGAAGTATGTCACTCGTGACGGACTTCATAACGGTCGTATCTAACTATTAGATCAAGCCTAGGAGTCTTAGGAATCGATCCCGGGGCCCCGCACTCCGTATCGGAACTTTTCTGTGCTCATTAGCCGGTGTAAGAAGGGCCACCGACCGACTAGATGACGATCCAGTCGGTCGGCAATCCTTCTTGGACCGACTAGTTTGCTTTCTAAATTTCTCAGGAGTTACTGTTTATCGATAGTCGGTCTAAGAACGTTGGTTGACCGACTAGGTTGCAAACTAGTCGGTCAGCAATGCTTCTTGAACCGACTAACTTATCATCTTATTTTTGTATCAGCTACTGTTTACTCTTAGTCGGTCTAAGAACGTTCATCGACCGACTAGATGCTAAACTAGTCGGTCAGTACTTGTTCATGGACCGACTAACTCTAGAATTCTATTTTCGTTCAGGAGTTACTGTTTGCACTTAGTCGGTCTGCGTTGGTCGACCGACCGACTAGTTGCCAAACTAGTCGGTCAGTGGTAGCTCTTTGACCGACTAACCAGTGTTAAAACCCTAATTTCTGGGTAGCCGCCAGCCCAACCTATTTAAACCCAACCCAAACGACTTCTTCTTCTCCAACACGACCCAAAACCCTAAAATCCTCCCCCTTCAGCCCCCATCTTCCTCCAAGCTTCATTTCTCCATTCCAAGCCCTAAATCCATCATCCAATCCATTCATTCACCCTATCTACCTCTCACCATCCCAAAAATCTCACCAAAATCCATCAAATCCCCAAAATTCCCCAAAACCCTAGTTTCTCCAAACTTCCCCAATCCTTTCCAGATCTGGTCCTAGGGTTCCCCGGAGTGTTTCTTCCGCCACCTCTCGGTAAGAAATCGATCTACCGTTGTTTTCTTATCCTATTGTAATTTTTATGAAACCCTAATAAAATACTTGTGTTTTGATGATTGTTCCCCATAACAGCGATTCCCCGTAGGCTAGCATCCGCGGTAAAGAACTTTCGTAACCATCATCCCCGGTGATAGGCAAGTGAAACTTGCATCTCTTGGTTTAGGCCATGTCTTAGGCCATTTCCCTTGCTTTAGCGTAAAAGAGACTAAACGGTGAAAGGATAGCCGTTTAGACGCCATTGACCTAGCTTGACAACGAAGCTTGGTCCGTCACCCTCATCATGCTCATATGTCACGTTTACTTTAAATTATCGGTACGCGAATATGTTCATATCATTGCATTTTGCTTGTCACGTTTAAATTCCATTAACGGTACGCAATTATCTGTTCATGGCATTACATAGTGATTATTTATCGTGATTGCGTAGCACACGCTACAATCCCATGTTTCCTGGCTCGTGTTCCAGAAGCGAGCCCTGTAGTTGGAAACCCCAACGCTCGAATGTCAACACACACTTATTTTCCTGGCTCGTGACCAGAAGCGAGCATAATGAGTTGGAAACCCCAACGCTCGTCACATGTGGGTGGGGTAAGAGATAAGCGGACTGAGCCCGAGTGGCTTGATCAGCCACTCCGGCCAGCAGGTGAAATCTCTAGTGTTTCAGTGTTGATAGTGATAGAGATAAACGAGCTGGCCAGTAAGTGGACTCTCTATGCGCTAAGTGTTAAGTGTTAAGTGTTAAGTGTTAAGTGCTAAGTGCTAAGTGATAAGTGATAAGTGATTAGTGATTAGTGATTAGTGAATTGGTAGCTTTTGCTACACCGTGCATGCTTGTCACTCTTTCAAACTGTTGCATCATATTCAACTGTCATGCCATTGTTTAACAATTAAATGCTAGGTTGTTAGTCACTTTCAGTTTCCTTGCCCAAGTCTTTTTAGACTTGCTGACATGTGCCCCTCTCTCTTTTGGGTGACGCATGTTAGACCTTGAGCCTGAGTTGCCAGCTGAGGGTGAGGTGTTTGCGGACGCCGAGCTTGAGCCCGTGTTGGACGGGGAGTACGTGGACACTGGGGACCAGTCCTAGTGTCTCCGTTGTGTTTTATTTTTTTTGTTAGACAGTTATTTTGTTATCGGTGCGTGGCACCTATACTTATTTATGTCGTTGCTTTTGTTTGGCCTTGTTCTGGGCCCTTAGACTCTTTCCTTTAGCTTGGTGGCTTTTCTGTGATGTTGGATATTTTGTGGACAAACTTTGGGATTGGTATTTCATATCCGTCTCATACTATTATTATTGTTGTTGTTGTTTCGATTGCAATTACAGGGACCTGCTTATACTAAATTGACGCTTATCGGGTTTGGGGCTTCACCGCTCCACTCCCGTGCGGACCTTTTCACGTCTCGCCTCCATTTTAGGGAAGCGTGTCGTGACACGCGGACATCGGGTTCTACGGTGTCGGGAAGATGCAGACAGCGGCTGAGCGGCATTGAAATGTAGCTGCGGCGACGGGAAGACATCGCACGGGGTAGAACAGCCACGAGAGAGAGGGACAGTGGCATAGGGGAGTTGCTGCGGCCTGGGACAGGCGGCCTGGGGTAGCTACAGCCAGGGGAGGGTCTGCGCAGCCTGTGGGGACACCTGAGGGGCGGTCGGTGGCAGGGGGTAGCCGGCGACAGCCTGGAGTTGGCTGGCCGCAGGTTTTAAGGATGAGGGTTGCTGTTTTTGTAAGGTAGAGGAGGCTTGCGTGGGGTTTGGAGGAGAAGGAAGAGGTGGTTGTCGAGGGGGAAGAGGTTGGCCGGAGATGGGTGGCCAAAGGGATGGCTGGCAATGGGCAAGCGTCGCGTGCGTGGGTTTGGCGGCTGCAACGAGGGTTTGGGCGATGAAGAGAAAACCCCGAGATGAATTTGGTTCTAATAGATGTAAATTGCTATATAGGGTTGATTAGGAGTGAACTTAAGGGAAAAGGAAGGAGAAAGGAAGGAAGAGTAGGGTTTAATTAGGGTGGTGAATAGCCTAGATGAATTTGGTATGATACGTATGAGATTTCCTATGATTCTTGCAATTTGGGTTATAAAAGGGGTGTAGTTAAGGATAAAGTGGGAGAGAGAATGTGAGGAAGGGGTATAGATTTTATAGGGTGGCGAATAGCTTAGGGAAAACATGTTGATACGTATGGATTTAATGAGTTTTAATTAGGTTAATTAATTTGGATTTGAATTCTTAAACCTGGGGATTTAATATTAAAGCAATGGGATAACTAGTGGGTCGATCTAACGATGCCTGAAAATTACGATAAAAATATCGTAACGATCGTGAGGACGAGAGGATTGGGATAAAGAGGGTTCGGACAGGCAATGGGTTGAGGGAAAATGCTAAATAAATTAAACTAACCGCCACAACCTATAGGTTCAAAACACACCAACAAACAAAACTAATTTGTGGAAGAATGAGCCGTGAAATGATGGTCATAAAAATTACCACAAAATACTACTCTTCCATACGGTCACAACGGTATATAACATTGCGTGTTTCGGATAGAAAAATAGACAAAGAAAAATACACGAACTACAAGGAAAATACGCGTACGAAAAGGGAAATACGCGTACAAAGGAACTCGGTCGGAAAGCGACCGTGACACCTATCTCAGCGCATCTACGACCACGAACGCTTTTAAGACCCAAGCTTCTATCGGTCAGAAATTTCTCATAATCGCGATCTCCAACTCGAAACTTGTATGACCTAACTTGGAGTCTAAGGAAATTATCAAAGTAATATAAAATAGAAAATTACTCAGACAATTTGTACCAGAAAGCATACTGTCATTAATGAACAAGATGTTTACAAAGATAAATATCCTCAAGGGCATACGTCTCTGTACATCTCCCACTTGCACTCTGGACCATTTATCTTGGTTTCTCATACCACATTTACACACTAGCATCTCTAGACGATCGCGTGACAGCGCCTTAGTGAATGGATCTGCTAAGTTGTCTTCCGAACAGACTCTAAGGAGTTCTATATCTTTCCTCTTCTCTATATCCCGTATGAGGTGATATTTCCAAAGAATGTGTCTGGATCACTTGTGGAATCTGGGTTCTTGAACCAGACTGATGGTTGCATTGTTGTCGCAATACAGCGGTATTGGATTTTCAATTGCAGGTACTAATCCCAGCTGGTTTATGAACTTTCTCATCCAGACTGCTTCCTTTTTCCGCATCGTTGGCCGCTACGTATTCGGCTTCCATCGTGGAGTCTGCAACAGTATCTTTTTTGGAACTCCTCCAACTGACTTCTCCTCTATTGAGAGTGAAAACATATCCAGAGATCGATTTTCTATCATCTATATCACTTTGAAAGCTGGAATCTGTGAAGCCTTCAACCTTGAGCTCTTCACTTCTATAAATCAAGACTAAGTCTTTAGTCCTTCTCAAGTACTTAATAATTGCCTTGACTGCTCTCCAGTGTTCTTCTCCAGGATTAGACTAATATCGACTTACTGCACCTAGTGCATAAGCGACATCGGGTCTGGTACAGATCATGGAATACATGATAGATCCTACTGCTGAAGCATTTGTGATCTTACTCATGCGATCCTTTTCCAAGTCAGTTTTTGGAGACATCTTCTTGGAAAGGTTTATTCCATGATTGGCTGGTATTAAACCACCCTTACTATTTTCCATGCAAAAACGTTTGAGCACAGTGTCAATGTACCTGGTGTGGGACAGTCCTAGCATCCATTTAGATCTATCTCTATAGATCTTTACACCTAATGTGTAGGATGCTTCTCCCAAGTCTTGCATGGAGAAGTTAGTTGACATCCATTCTTTAACACAATTCAACATCTCGATGTTGTTACCTATTATCAGAATATCATCCACGTATACAACGAGGATATCTAAAGAATTATTACTGGTCTTTTTATAGATGCACAGATCATCCTCATTTTTGACAAAATCAAACTCTTTGACCGTCTTGTCAAAACGGATGTTCCAACTTCTTGAAGCCTGCTTTAGTCCATAGATGGACATGTGTAGTCTGCATGCTTTTCCTTTACTCCCATTGACTTCGAAATAATCTGGCTGAGTCATGTAAATTTGCTCTTCTAAATCGCCGTTTAGAAATGCAGTTTTTACATCCATTTGCCAGATTTCGTAGTCATAGTGGGCAGTAATAGTGAGTACAATCTGAATAGACTTGTGCATGTCGACTGGTGAGAAAGTCTCGTCATAATCTATACCTAGAATCTGACGATAACCTTTTGCAACCAGCCTAGCCTTGTAAGTTTCTATTTTTTCATCTGCACCAATCTTCTTCTTGAAGATCCATTTACAGCCAATAGGAGTGCTATCCTTGGGCATGTTTTCTAAGGTCCATACTTTATCACATGCATGGAATCTATCTCGGATTTCATTGCATCTACCCATTTATTAGAGTCTCTGCTCTTTATGGCATCCTGGAAGCTAATAGGATCATCATCTAATATGATGCTATTCTCAATCCCTCCATCTAAGAGAAAACCGTAGTACCTATCAGGGACTCGAGGAATCATATCAGACTTCCTAACGACTGGTTGGGAGATACTAGGTTTTGATTCTCCCACTGGTTCCGACATTTGTTCCTGTGTAAATACTTCTTCCGAACATTCATCCAGATCAATCACCTTGCCAGTTGATTCCTTCACAAGGAACTCCTTTTCTAAAAAAGTGGCATGTCTAGAGACAACAATTTTTTATTGCTCTGGATGGTAAAAGATATATCCTAATGAATGTCTCGGGTACCTAATGAATTTACATAGAATAGACCAGTTTGTCTGGATTATGCCTTTTGACATATGCCGGACAACCCACACCCTTAAGTGATTAAGGCTGGGTTTCCTGCCAGTCAACATTTGCTGCGTTGTCGACTTGGAGAACGATTTCATTCTTTTTGAGCTTTCTAATAATTCTCATTCCTTGTAATTGATTACAGATATGAGAGCCTGCACCAGTATCTAATACCCATGCATTAGAATTCACAGAAAGAATTACACTTTGCATTATTGAAGTTGAGGCATTAAAATGCCCTTTCTTCATTTGTTCCCGTACTGCTATTATTCTTCTTAACCAGTCTTCATTATAATTGCCCGTTAATATATTCTTATCTTGGATATATTTAGTATTACTCGTCATGCTGCAAAGATTAGAACTCCTATAGTTAGCATATGTTCAAAATATTTTAAATATAATTACAATGGTTTTTATCCAATTATACTCTCCCACTATTTTAAAGATCATATAAGCCATAACATAATTAAAATTTTAGTGTAACAGGAATCCAACAACCCTAAGTCGCCCGACCTTGAGTGTAGCTCAACATGTCGTTTGACTCTGATGTTGGTAGACGAACTCTTCGTCATCATATCGTATATGACTCCCGATTAGATTTTTACTCGTAGTCATTTGTGATCATGAGTGTACTCATCCAAATCACTATAACTAGTCTAGTCTGACCTTTGTTTTCGCGTCTAGCTTGACTTACGTCAGCGCTCGGTGTATTCACGACACGATGGTTTGGGTCAAGTCTAGACTACATCATTGCATTAACTTACGCCGGTGCTCGGTGTATTCACGACGCGACGGTTTGGGTTAAGACACATGTATGAAGAAATTGGTTTCTGCAAGGTTGTCGTATCACAGCTTGAGTGTTGCTCAACAACTGTAACACGGATCCTACAGATCCCAACGTCTAAAACAAATATGGCTACAACTTATCTTGTAAAATATTTATTAACGTATTTGAATAGATATAGTTGACAACATTGCGTAATAGTGATTCGCGTCCTTGCGGTCCAGCGGACATGGCCAGGGAATTGACTAAGCCAGGACCACTTAACTCATAGTCGAGCTAGGGTGATCCAGCAAAACTTAGCCAAGCACATTGACCGGTATCATGGTCCATTGAAGGTTGCTTGTCATTTACATGCGTACTATCAACTAAAGGCTTTTATTAATGCTAGTTAATCCTTGTCAACTAGTGGATCCTTAAAATTCAGAATTTTATGGATTTGTTCAATGAATTTTATTAGGTCCTTATCAACTATAAGGATTGTATTGATATGCTGCTACCCTAATCGTCCACTAGGCATTAAAACAATTTTATAATCATAGCAGGAAAAATCTAAAAATGATCTTATAATTAGATGATTTTTAATGGCTAACCTAAAAAGGTATTCTTGTGTTATCAAATAAGCAAGAATAAAATAAGCCATTTAAACTACTTAATATGCATCACATGATTTAAGTTTCTAATTATCTTATAATTAACATGCAAATTATATTTGTTGCAATATTAGAACAAAGTGGACATGACTCCGATACCAATGTTAGGATTTTCCAGGTCCCTTAGGGCATATTTTCTAGCCCGTCCTAAGTCAGACGAATAAAAATATTAAAGAAGCAGCGTAAAATCATTATTAAACTCTTTAATAAAAGCTACCCTAAGGAAACATGCTCCCTAGCCAGGATTATCTACTGACTCGACTACTGCAAAATATGAAATGCATAATAAAGGGACTCACCCGGAATCTTGCCTTGGTACATGCAAGATGTACCGCACCACCTTCTCACACCGCGCCTAGAGCTGAGCCGCTTTCCGAACCGCACGGCTCCTCGCCTTGAGCTAAACCGCCTCCCGAGCCGCACCGCGCCTCTGAGCCGATCACTTGCCGAAGAAATTTTCACTTGAGCAGACCCACGCCAGAGATTTCTGGATCAGATCCAAACCTCCTCGTAGTCTTGCTAGGACCCGACTGGAGGATAGAAAGAACTATAAAGGAAGAATAATTTTAAGTCTTGATCGAGTGCGCTCAAAAATCAGGAGCTCCTCAATCAGAGACTTGGTGCAAAAAATAGTGAAGAGAGGGCACCCCTATTTACCCCTCCTCATTTACCACGAGCAATGTAGGACAATAATACGGCGAAATGGAGTTGATTTCATAAGAATTCCAAACTTCTAAAATCCCCCATAAATCCATTTCTGAGTTTCGACTTTCAAACGACATGTCAAATCGAAGATCTCGAGACAACGATCGCATAGGAAAAAACAGAATCCCATTCCGATATCATTTGACCCCTCAATTGTCAAAATTAGTCTCCAAATCTCGTTTTCGCAAAAAAAAACAACACAAACACGCCATTCAAGGCGTTTGGCTTAGTTTGCGTCACGTGGCACGCTGTGCGCATGCCACGTGGCACGCACACTTCAGCCCCGGCCTGCACTCAAGTGCGGACCCCACCCGCGCACGGGATGATCCTGCGTACAGCGCACGTGGGTTATCTCCACTGGTCAGACCCGCTTAACCCGCTACTTCCTGGCGGGTAAGACCCGCCAGGTGCGGGTCAGACCCGCAAGCCCAATAAGGTCCTTTCCTCAGCTGTTTTTGCGTTTCTGGGCTCAATAGAGCTCCGATTTGGACGCGGTTTCTTCCTGTAGATTTCTCAGGAAATCGCCTTTGTTTCCGTGCGTCTAAGTCAATGTAATACAAAGTATTAATATGTCCCAAAGGCTAAACTCTTTAGCTTTACATTTCACAACTGACTTGTGAGTGTAATCATTCCATTGCATCGAATGCATTCCTCTTTAATGATCTTCCTATTACTAAGACGTGAATACTACTCGGTGTGAGACCCTACAGCCTGACCATACTACAGGTTGAGACTCAAAGTCTCTAGACGATAGTAACCACGAGCAGCAGGCATCGTCCCTATTTCAGAATCATACTTATGTGATCGACTTGTCGACAAAAGTGCCTTCGGAATCACACTGACTGTGTCTATGATGAATTTCACAGTTATAGTCCCTTTTTCTTAACTATGTCACTTGCCTATCCTTGGGTATGGAACTCTGTCAACCCTACTAGCCAGCAGCGGTCAGTGTTAATCGGTCTCTAGTACATTCATGTTGTACATCCTACAACATACCTTGGCCAAGGTTTTACCGAGAGCCGTACCGACCTGCGACATTAACTTCCCATTAACGGAAGAGACGAATCCTCTTTTGGTCACTACTCAGTACGTACGCTTCATGTGTCACCCAGTGTAAGATCTTTCAGCAGACTTTTCCTCGAAGCTAGATCATAGACCTAAATGACATTGTTCACGCACGTTTTCATACAATAATCTCAAGTCCTAAGAACCAACTAGCCTATCATCACTAGAGTTATTAATGACAGTTAGTTAATGTTTAACCATTTAAAAACTCTTTATATGGGTCGTTCAGTGGACTCATTCTATAATGAGCACCTGTGTCTTGTCTCCGACTTCATCAAGTCGTATGATTATGAGACCAACAAGACAAAGACACAATGGTCTGTCTGATGTGTCGATATCCTATCTCAACGCATCTACGACCTCGAACGTTTTTAAGACCCAAGCTTCTATCGGTCAGACATTTCTCATAATCGCAATCTCCATCTCGAAACATGTATGACCGAACTTGGAGTCTAAGGAAATTATCTAAGTAATATAAAATAGAAAATTACTTAGACAATTTGTACCAGAAAGCATACTTTCATTAGCGAACAAGATGTTTACAAAGGTAAATAGCCTCGAGGGCATACATCTCTCTACAGTTTTTGTCTCTTGTTGCAATGTTTTGGGCCATGATTTTTTGAAGGCAGTTAACAATTGCTTTACTCATGGGAGAATGCTAAAGGCTATGACCTCCACTTTTCTGTGATTGATTCTTAAGGAGAAGGTGCTACTATGTTAGATAAATTTCGGCCTACAGCTCTATGTAAATTTGTGTACAAAATTATTACTGAGATTTTGGTGAAGTGATTGTCCCAAGTTATTGACTCCATTATAGACATGAATCATGTGACTTTCATAAAAGGGCATCTCATTTCATAAAATATTCTTCTTGGTCATGAGCTCATTCACAATTATCATAATAGACAATCTTGTAATCAGCTTTGTATGAAGGTTGACTTAGGGAAAGCTTATGATAAAATCAAGTGTGATTTTATTCTACAAGGCTTAGGGTAATGGATGTCCACAAATTTGGTAGAATTGGATATTTCAATGCGTTTCTACAACTTTCTACATTGTGCTTATATATGAGAGAAATTTTGGATACTTTAATAGTGACTGTGGCATTCTTTGTTACTACCCACTCTCACCCTTTCTCTTTGCTCTTACTATGCAGTCTTTCCATGGTATTATGTCAAGCCTGGAAAATCAAGAAGTGGCTATTGCGGTGGTGAGGATTAGAGCTATTCCTATTTATCATCTCATATTCATTGAGGATATGATTATTTTCTCTAATGGTACTATGGAGGCGGCGGAGGGTGTTAAACATGACTTGAAGAATTTGCCCTCTTGACAGGTCTTTTATCTTATGTCGTTAAAAGTGAGATTTTCTTTGCTAAGAGCTATCATCATAATAACCAGATTTTGGAAACTTTTGGTTTTAAGAAAGGTAAATTTTCGGTCTGCTACTTGGGGTTGCCTCTGTTTTCAGGTAGCTTGAGAGCCTCTATATGTGATCCCTTGATCACTAAAATGTAGCAAGCTTTGACGAGGTGAAAAGAGAAACTTTTATCTTAAGCAGGTAGATTAGATCTCATTAAATCGGTTATATCGGTTATGCATATTTATTGGTCTATGCACTTTATGTTCCTATGGCTGTCATTCACAAAATTGAGGCGATTATGGCGAGTTTCTTATTTGATAAGGCTAATTGGAATTCTTTCCATGCATTAAGTTGGGACAAAGTATGCTCTCCCAAGATCGTGGGTGCCTTAGGGATCCGGGGTGTGCATGATTGGTGTAAAGTGGGCTTAGCTAAGCAAGTTTGGATGATCTTAATTAAATAATAAAGAGTCCCTTTTGGATATGTTAGATCCATTCTTACTATTAGAAGGATGTTTTTTTTGGTGCTGCTCATCTATGCCAAATGATTACTATACTTGGAAGCATATTCTGGGGCTTCGGAAGGATTTGATTGGGCATATTACATATGATCTTCATAGCGGAGCTTCCACTTTATTTTGGCAAGATCCTTGGATTCATAACTGTATCTTGTTAGATAAGTATGGGAGTCACACATTTTTAAAATCTCAGGTGTCTTGGAAGTTATAATTCTATCAATGGTCTTTGGAGATTTAATATTGGTAGTTCCAGGAAGGAGCAGCGGTTAAAGGAGTTTATCTTCTTTAATAGGCGAGGCAGGAAGATGGTGTTGATGTGATTAGATGGAAGCCTACAAGTTCGGGCTGTTTTACTTCTTTCTCAGCCTATGATATTCTCCGAGATCCATTGCCCACAATCTCCTGGTCAGATTTATGTCGGTTTAAACACCACATTTTGTGCCATACTTTCATCTCGTGGATCATGTAGCATGGTAGGCTTCTCACACTTAACCGGATACAAAACATATGAGTGTTAGATGTATATGTATATACTCCCTTTGTATAGGGTCTTTTGTGCTTATTTACCATTCCATGTACTGCATGAATTTCATGCAAATGTGTAAGGAAAATGGCTACCCTTGGGTCTTATTTATAGCCCCCAAGGTAGTTATTTTAGGGTAAGTTGTTCCTTTGGAACAACTTAATTAAGGTGTACCATGATACATGGCACATTATAAGCTTAAGTTGTACCATATGCATGGTACAACATAAGCTTAAGATATTCCCCCTTTATTAGCCATATGTCGCATGCACTTATGCATATATAATGCGACTTTCCCGCTCATACAGAGATCCTCTCCGCAAGGGAACAGATTCCCTTTGCACATGACTTCGTGTGCGCGACGTTCGAGGTCCGTATTCCCTCGTACATCCCCCACAAGGGTGTACAAACGTCTCCCATATCCAACATCTCCCACTCACACTTGAGGGGATTGTAAGAGAACGTCTTTCCCTTAGTTCTTTCATCTATCATACCGAGAAATAGACCGTGCGACCGTCATGCGCGTAGAGTCTGTTGTTGTGCACTTGTTAGAGATACACAACGACCTCGAAGGTGCAAAGTTGAGTAGTTCAACGCATGCTTTACCCTAGATTATTTCTTCACATTTCTTATACTTTATATTCAACAATTGAATCCCATCTGGATTACAATTGGCTGGCCAGCTTTGAATCATTAAAGTCCAAATGCGAATATGAAATCAATCTTCCTCTTCTTGCGAACCTTATGATCTTGACTTGATTCCCTTTTCTAACGTGCCCCGCCGAGCCGAATTACCATAGCCCATTAGTAACACGCTAAGATAGCGATCATCTCGTCAAATCTAAAGGAACCAATTGGAGTCCTTGAGGGTAAGAGTTAAGACCCGTATGGCCTTTGAGTCTCACATAATAGCAAACACTATTGCTACTAACTCAGTGGTCGAAATGCATACGTGGTATGAACACGTATTACAACATCACTCCTTTCCCAGGGAGAGTATGTCTTAATGATGTTGTACGGATGAAAAGATCAGACACCACAGTGCCTATCTTTTTGAGTCCCCATACTACTCGTGAAATACTCACGGACTCTCATCCTGCATAAGACAGATAGGATTCAAAAAATCCAATGAGATCTTTATATCCTTGTGATACAGATCTCAGATCTTTTGTAAGCATCCGTATGATGCAGATCTTTTATTCGACTATCTTGTTTAAGTCATGACTCTAAATCATTTGTCTAATGATTTTGACTTTAAACTAGTCTCATCTCTATCTTATCCATCTGATAAGATAAGGCGGTTGCTCATGTGAGAGAGCCAACCTTAATCTGTCCGACATACACACAAAAATAGCTGAGACTTAAACACAAATGTATATAAAATCATTTGTAAGAAACTTGTATGCAAATTAAATTTTGATCTTCTATAGACATGGGAAATATTACATGATACAGCTCAGCACCTACGCATTCCCATAGATGATAAGTGTTTGAAAAACACATCTCTGGGGATCGCCTTAGTAAGGGGATCCGCTATCATCTCATGCGTGGATATGTATCTTATGTCTACTTCCTTCCGTTTATCATAATCCTTCGCAAACTTGAATCGAATGTCAATGTGTTTGGTCTTACAATGAAATTTAGGATCTTTGACATAGGCAATCGAAGCTTGACTATCACTGTATATAGGAACAGTGCTCGAGTCAGAGGCATTCGTCAGCCTGTCTAAGAATTTCCTAAGCCAAACAGCTTCTTGGACCGCCATGCTGAATGCTACGAACTCGGCTTCCATGGTTGATAGAGCGATGCAGGTTTGTTTCTTGCTGCTCCAGGATATTGCACCATTCCCGAGTAAGAAAACAAAGCCTGAGGTAGATCTTCGCTCGTCGAGATCACCCGCCCAATCAGCATCGGTATAGCCTTCGAGTCTCAAGGTATTGCCTTGATAGCATAACGCATAGTCCGCAGTCCCTTTGAGGTATCTTAATATCCTCTTCACCGCTTTCCAGTGTGCCTGCCCTGGGTTGGATTGGTAACGGCTTACCATACAAACAGCATAGCAAATGTCGGGTCTAGTACACATCATGGCGTACATCAGACTCCCGACAGCACTGGAGTATGGAACTTTTTCCATAGCTTTCTTTTCTTTTGGATCTTTGGGACACATCTCCAAACATAGACCCTCGCCTTTGCTTATTGGAGTATCAATTGGCTTGCAGTCCTGCATATTAAACCGTTCTAAAACTTTCTTTATATACGTCTCTTGAGAGAGAGAAAGAAGTTTCTTGGAACGATTCCTTGAGATCTTAACCCCAAGGATATATGCAGCTTCACCCATGTCTTTCATCTCAAAGACGGATGAAAGCCAAGCTTTGATATCCAATATAAGACGCTTATCATTTCCGGCTATAAGTATGTCATCTACATAAAGAGACATAATTATATACTTGTTTTTAATCCTCTTAATATATACGCAATTGTCTTCGTCGAGCATGGAGAATCCATACGACAAAACAACTTCTTGAAAGCGCATATACCACTGCCTTGAGGATTGTTTAAGACCATATATGGATTTACGAAGTTTACAAACCTTATGTTTGTTTTCTTCTTGTACGAACCCGTTTGGTTGTTCCATGTAGATCTCCTCATCTAGTTCTCCGTTAAGAAAGGCAGTCTTTACATCCATCTGATGTAATTCGAGGTCCAAACAAGCCATCATTGCCAGAATTAAGCGAATCGAGGTAAAACGCACGACAGGAGAGAAAGTCTCTTCGTAGTCTATTCCTTCCTGTTGCGTGAAACCTTTCGCAACAAGGCGAGCTTTATATTTCTCGATGGAGCCATCAGCCTTATGCTTGATTTTGAGAACCCACTTGTTCCCAATGGCTCTACGTCCCTTAGGTAAATCAACCAAGTCCCAGACTTGGTTTGTTTTCATGGATTGAAGTTCTTCTTCCATTGCCGCTATCCATTTATCTTTAGCAGGGCATGTGACGGCCTGTTTGAAGTTTGCAGGTTCGTCATCATCTTGTAGTAATGTCATGAATGTTTGAGGAAATTCATCCTCAAATCTCAGAGGTGTTAGCCTCGTTCGATTACTACGTCTTGTTTGAGTTTGATCACTCCCACTTGGAATGACATCACTCCCACTTGGAATAACATCACTCCCACTCGGATTAGGATTGGTATCGTTCGTATCATCCATTGGTGAAGTTTGAAACGTATTTTCTTCTTCACCAAGGATTCTCCCACTCGAACGTTCCGATCCTTCTTGATCCCAAGTCTCAAACAAGGATAAGTCTTGACTTATCTCACCCTGTCTTGGAAACTCTTTTTCCAAGAAGACAACATCCCTCGATTCGAATTCTATTAGACCCCCATTGTCCTCTTGACCGACGAAAACATATCCTTTGGAGTTTTCAGCGTATCGGATGAAGATACACTTCCTCCCACGTGGCCCAAGTTTGCCATATTTGTGAGAGGATAAATGTGCGTAAGAGGCACAACCCCAAGGTTTTAGAATGTTTAAGTCTGGAGTTCTATTGTTCCACAACTCATAAGGAGTAGAACTTACCGACTTCGAGGGTACACGGTTTAAGATGAATGCTGCCGTCAATAATGCGTCACCCCAAAAGGTGATAGGCAATTTTGCCTGAGACATCATTGATCGGACCATTTCCATCAATGTCCTATTCCTTCTTTCCGCAACACCGTTTTGTTGCGGAGTGTAAGGCATAGTTACCTGATGTACTATGCCTTTTTCATCACAAAGTTCCTTAAAACTTATTGATTGATATTCACCGCCCCTATCGGTTCGCAAAACCTTAATCTTGCGATCTAATTGATTCTCCACCAAACTCATATAGTTTTTAAAGCAAGCCAAAGCTTCACTTTTGTGGGATATCAAATAGATATGTCCGAAACGGGTGAAGTCATCAATGAATGTGATGAAATAGGACTTCCCGTGTCTTGTCTTAACATTCATTGGACCGCAAATGTCCGAATGGATAAGCTGTAATGGAACTTCGGCCCTTGTGCCAGTTCCAAACGGCTTGCGACAAGTTTTCCCTACAAGACAATGTTCGCAAGTTGACATTTCAACTTTTGAAACATTAGATAGCAAGCCACTTTTGGCAAGTCTATCCATTCTAGTTGGTCCAATATGACCAAGTCTTGCATGCCAACAAATGATTTCAGACTCAGAGTTAGAAGCATTTGTCAAATGAAAACTTTCATTAATGGAAGAAGCAACATCATACAATGTATTTAAAACAATTAATCCATTACAAACATTACCAGAACCAATCAAAGAATTATTACAAACAAGGTCAACACATTGTTTATAGAACCTCCACTCATAATCTAAAGACATTAGCATGACCACGGAAACGATATTCCTTCTAATATCTGGAGCAAAGAGGACGTCGTGCAATAATAAAGTCCGGCCGTTGTCGAGAACTAGCTTGCATGTTCCGACGCCTTTGACTTCAACACGTGTGTTGTTGCCGACGTATATCCACTTTGTTCCTTGAGTTATCTTTCGATACTCTACGAAGAACCTTCTGTCCTTCGCAACGTGGTCTGTGGCCCCTGAATCAATCAACCAAAAATAGTTAGATTCAGCAAGAAACACGGAACTAGAAACACATATGTAACTAGCCCTACAAGTTACCTTGTCACTTCCATCCGTACACTTACGGGCGAAGTGACCGTACTTGTTGCACTTAAAGCACTTGATCTTCTTCAAGTTTTTCTTCTTTGAGTGCACATTCTTTTGCCACTTTTTGTTCTTTGTCTTCTTTGAGGTCTCCGGTTCTTGCTTACGTTCGTTCACAAACCTTAAGCGTTTCCGCTTATTTCCTCCATGTGAGGAACTAGCGGCCACGTGCACTTCTGCACTTGGTTTTGCGGCTTGAATCCGCTCTTCCTCGAGTTCGAGGTGTTTCGTAACATCGCTTAAAGTTTTAATGCATTCATTATGAGTGAGATGCATTTTCATGTTATCCCAGCTATCTGGGAGTGAACGAATGACCGCTTGGATCTGCTGTTCGTCAGACAGCGTAACACCCGCATCCTTTAATTCAGATATAAGATTCGCCATGTGGCGGAGATGCTTTTTCATAGAATGATCTCGCCGCATCTTGTACGAATCAAATTGAATATTCAAGGAGCGGAGTTTGGTAACCGAAGTTCCACCAAACTTTATCTCTAGCTCAGACCATATGTCTTTAGCTAGGTCGAATTCCCGAAATAGGCGCATTATGTCATTGTCCATCGCGGACAGTAACGTAATACGTGCTATTTTGTTCTTTCGAGTCCAAGTGTCATAAGCTTCCCGGTCCCTTTTGTGTTGGGCCGTATTGCCCAACTCAGGTTCTACCATTATGTTTTGGAGTGTTTCGAGCACATCTTGCTCCTCCAAAACATATTGGATCTTTATTGACCAAAGTTTATAATTGTCGCCGTTGAGCTTTTCACCTTTGTTAAGCTCTGCGACAATATTCTTAGAAGCGGTAGACATTTTCGATTCAAAAAACTGCAAAGAGAATGAAAAACACGATCAAAATTCTATGCATAAAGTTTCGATTCTTTAAACACTTGATAAGTTCCATGGATGCGTTGAAATGTTACTCTAGAATCGAGAAGTTCACTACGTTCCCAACTACCATCTAGTAGTAACTTTCAAAGTATCCCTCTTACTTATCTCAAGTAAAAAGAAATCAGAAATAATACCCGTATGGTATTAGCAGCGGAAAATCACTTTGAAAAACTTATCTTTCAAAATAGAATAGGTGAGAATTAGCGCAAAGAATTTTAACGCAACAATTGCCAAGCCACGAGACCTGTTCTACACACCCATGGGTTAGATAACCATGGCCGGATCGTGGTAGGACTTGAAATTCTAAATTGCGCTATCCCGATTTAAGGACGGGACATAACCTATTTGAAAAACATCTTTTTCCAAAAAAATTTTGAAAGCACGTTGGCTAATCTCCGTAGAGTAGAGCACAACGTCACAAGTACATTGGCTAATCTCCGTAGAGTAGAGCACAATGACATGGCTAATCTCGCATGAAGTAGAGCACTATGGCTAATCTTCAAGGAGTAGAGCCCAATGAAAACTTCATTAAAACGTTAGTTCCGTATGAACTAGTCGGCACTGTGGTTAGCCCCGTATGGACTACTCGACACATTCGAGTTTGACCAAGGCCATTTGTTACCCCGTATGGGTCATCTGGCAAGTTTGCAATCGACCCAGACCATTTGTCGGATTGGTCGACCAAAAACACAAAATTGGTCGACCAATTTTCGAATTCAACTTCTTCCCGGTCAGGGCCTCTGCCCTGACCCGGGCTTGGCCAAAGGCCGGCCAGGGCCTCTGCCCTGGCCGGCCAGGGGGCCTGGCCCCCTCGGCCAGGGCCGGCCAGGCCCTGGCCTCTGCCAGGGCCGGCCGGCCAGGCCCTGGCCACTGCCAGGGCCTGCCGGCCAGGCCACTGGCCGGGGCCAGGGCTCCTGCCCTGGCCTCTGCCAGGGCCGGCAGGCCGCTGGCCGGGGCCAGGGCTCCTGCCCTGGCCTCGGCCAGGCCCTGGCCTGAGGCCAGGGCGCCGGCCCTGGCCTCTGCCAGGGCCGGCAGGCTGGCCCTGGCCACTGCCAGGGCCGGCCTGGCCCTGGCAGTGGCCAGGGCGCCGGCCCTGGCCTCTGCCAGGGCCGGCCTGGCCCTGGCAGTGGCCAGGGCGCCGGCCCTGGCCACTGCCAGGGCCGGCAGGCCGGCCAGGGCCGGCCCTGGCCACTGCCAGGGCCGGCCTGGCCGGCAGGCCCTTGGCCAAGGCCGGCCACTGCCGGCCTGGCCATGGCCGGTCATGGCTTGGCCATGGCCGGCCATGGCCGGCCATGGCCAAGGCCATTCGGCGTTGGCCGGCCATGGCCCCTTTGGCCATGGCCGGCCACCCCCTTTGAATGGGGTTGCCGCACTCATTCCTCCCCCTTGATGGGGTGGTCGCCGGTGGTTATTGGCCGTAGCCAACCCCCTCCGCATGAGGAGAGGGGGTGCATGGCCTTCATGGCCCATTTGGCCATGGTGCACATGCACCAAATTTTCCTCTTACCCGATGGAAATAACTTCCATCACCTTCCTCGATGAAGCACCCGTTCGTCGAAGAAATTAGTTATCTCTTAATGGCCGTGTGCCAAAAATGAATAACGTACTACGTGAACGGTCGGTTCTTCCCGTCACGGAGAGTTCCTACCATATCCGTAATGATAGAAGACCCTAACGTGAAAAGAACAACCGCTGCGTTCTCTCCGTCACGAAGCGTTCCTACTATATCCGTAATAGTAGGAGACCCATTCGTGAAAAAGACAACGACTCGTTCGTAGTTTCGACGGGGCGGTGGATTGACCGGGGCGAACCCATATGGCTCCGATACCAATGAAGGATCCTGTCCAAAACAAAGTTAGGATCGATAATTAAAGTGGAGACTTACGCTTGCGTATGCGGAACGATAGTCTCGGAACTTTGCCTTCGGATTCGCCACGACGGATCGAGTCTTCTCACGAACGGAGTAAGGCTACTAATCCACAATCTAAATCTCTATTTTAGATTAAGAACTTGGAAGGAGGGAGAGGAAATATTTCTGCAGAGCTTCGCTATGAAGAAGATGCATGCATGAATTTCATGCAAATGTGTAAGGAAAATGGCTACCCTTGGGTCTTATTTATAGCCCCCAAGGTAGTTATTTTAGGGTAAGTTGTTCCTTTGGAACAACTTAATTAAGGTGTACCATGATACATGGCACATTATAAGCTTAAGTTGTACCATATGCATGGTACAACATAAGCTTAAGATATTCCCCCTTTATTAGCCATATGTCGCATGCACTTATGCATATATAATGCGACTTTCCCGCTCATACAGAGATCCTCTCCGCAAGGGAACAGATTCCCTTTGCACATGACTTCGTGTGCGCGACGTTCGAGGTCCGTATTCCCTCGTACATCCCCCACAAGGGTGTACAAACGTCTCCCATATCCAACAATATGTATATACTCCCTTTGTATAGGGTCTTTTGTGCTTATTTACCATTCCATGTACTCTATATATATCGGGCCATTGCCCTTGGAATAATACAAGAGAGTTTATTCCTAACATGGTATCAGAGCTAGGTTTAACCTAAACCCTAGCCGTCTTTTTGCTCTCTCCCCCGCCGCGTCCCACTCTCATCGGAACCGCCACATCCCGACGTCCCCCTCCCCTGTTTCCTCCTCGAACAGAGCCACCGACTTCCCCTGTCTCCGCTCCGATCAGCTTCGCCACCTTCGACACAGCTCCCGTCACGTCGTCCGTCTCCAGTCGCATCACGATCCCGCTCCCACCTTGAGATTCATCAACGAGATCCGAGACGACGAAAACAGAAGGCCAATCTTGATCTCAGCAGAGAGAAGAAGAGGAAGCTCCTGATCTGCCTTCCTCTTTGGGTACGTGGATCTCTTCACCTTCGATCAGCTTCGCCTGCGGGTTTCTGATGTCCCGACTTCCCCTGTCGCCACCCTCGCCAAGCATCGCCAAGCGGATCAGCTTAGCTTCGCCTGCGGGTTTCTAATCTCTCGCCGCATCGCCAAGCCGCCCCGACTTCCCCTGTCTCCGCTCCCCTCCTCTGTTCGGAACAGAGGAGCCCGCGACCCTCGCCCAAACCCCCCTCCGTCCAGTTCTCCGGCGCCTCCTCGAGCCTCGCAGCACCGCCACCGGATCTCCGCCCCAAACCCCGCGGCCAGCTCCTCTCGCCACCCTCACACTCGTCTAGCCCATTAGCGCCTCCTCCTTCCGTCGTAAGCTACCTCCCCTGTCCCTATCCGTCTCCCCCTCAGTTCGACGCCGCCGTCTGAGATCACCGTGCCACCGCCGTGTCCCGGAGCCCGAAGCTGCCCCCGCCTCTGATCCGACCGCCCGAGCCCGGAGCGCCGTCGCCGTCCGTTGTCGTCCATCGTCGTGCCGATCCGCACCGATCCGCTCCGCGCCCGATTCGCGCCTCACGCGATCCATGCCGATCCGCGTCGCGCCCGATCTGCCTGCGCCCGAACCGCGCCGCGCCCGATCTGCCTGCGCCCGAACCGCGCCGCGCCCGATCCGCGCCACGCCGCTGCCGGTGCCCCCTTCATATGGCGTCTCCTACTGATCTACCTCTTCATCATCATCATGTTGCTATCCCTCGGTGTTCGTTGATTTTTGATGGCCTTAATTATAAGGAGTGGGTACCGCACATTCGTCTCCATATGCGCGGTCAGCGCCTTTGGGACCTTCTCACTGGTGATCGTCCTTGCCCACCGCAACCGGTGCTTCCCAGCGAGACCCCACTCCCCCCCACTGCTGATGACACCGCCAAGAAGGCGGCAACCGATGCGTATGCGACTGCTATTGCTGCTTATTCCTCTCAGGATGTTCTCTATCGACGGTGGTGTGATGACGATGCTCGTGCCGCCAACATCCTCATCGCTAGCATTGATGTGTCCCTGACTGGCGACATTGTGAGTTTGGCGACGTCTCAGCTGATGTGGGATCATCTTCGCTCTCACTATGAGCCTACCGGTGACTCCCTCTACCTTGCTGTCGTCTGACAGGAGCAGGCTCTTCAGCAGGGTGATGCCACGGTCGATGAGTTCTATGCACAGATATCTGCTATCTGGCGTCAGCTCGACTCTTTGGGACCAGCGATCTGTCGTATCTGCCAGTGTTGCCAGCATCAGCACTCCCACCTGCAGCTTCGTCGGGTCTATGACTTTTTGACCCGACTTCGGCCTGAGTTCGAGCAGATACGTGCCCAGCTGCTTGCCCGTCACCCACGCGTGACGTTCTTGGAGGTTCTTGTTGCTATTCGTACTCAGGAGACACGTCTTCGTACTGCTGTTCTTTTGTCACCCTCTGCTTTTGTTTTGGCGACCCGTGCTCCTGCTTCTTCTGCTCCTATCACACCAGATCTGCCTTCTGCTACAGCACCCGTGCGAGGTGACACCACACGCTGCACCTACTGCCACCAAGACAGACATGTGGAGACGCAGTGTCACAAGAAGCGGAGGGATCAGGCTGTTGCCAAGAAGAAGAAGGGGACTGACACTGGGGGTTTCCCCTCTCAGAGGAGCTCTACACCGTCTGATACTGAGCAGGAGCTTCTCACGTTATTTCGTCGGATGTCTGCTTCTGGGGCATCAGGCTCTGCTTCTTCTGCCAGTCAGCCTCCAGGTACTGCGACACCATCTTCCACCACCTCAGGTACCTCTCCTTGGATCCTTGACTCTGGTGCTTCATTTCATATAACTCCTGACCCTACCACTTTACATTCCATTAGTACTCCCTCCCGCTCTGTCACAGTTCTCACTGCAGATGACACCCCACTTTCAGTTACTGGGCTAGGCACACTTTCTAGTCCCACTTTTCATGTCCCTGCTGTGTCCCTCGTTCCAAAACTCACCATGCAGCTTATGTCGGCAGGCCAACTTACTGATCATGGCTGTCGTGTTATTCTTGATTCTGACTCTTGTTCTATCCAGGATCGTCGCACAGGCACTCTAGTTGGTTCTGGCCCCCACATGCGTGATTCTCCGCGTCTTTGGGAGCTTGACTGGCTTCATCTTCCTTCCGCTGCCTCTGCCATTCCTCCCATCACCACTATTGCCTCCGCCTCTGTTGCATCCTCCACCGGTTCGTTTGCCCAGTGGCATCATCGCTTAGGACATCTTTGTGGTTCGCGTCTTTCTTCTTTGGTTCGTAGAGGTTTATTAGGGTCTGTCTCTAGTGATGTCTTTAGACTGTATGGGCTGTAAACTAGGCAAACAGTTACAGCTACCTTATCCTACTAGTGAGTCTGTCTCCCAGAGTCCTTTTGATCTTGTTCACTCAGATGTATGGGGTCCGGCCCCTTCGTTTCGAAAGGGGGTCATCGCTACTATATTATATTTATAGATGATTTTTCTCGCTACACTTGGATATACTTTATGTCCTCTCGTACTGAGGTTTTTTCTATTTATAAATCTTTTGCTACCATGATCCGTAAACAATATAGCACTCCCATTCGGGTTCTTCATGCTGACTCTGCTGGAGAATACTTATCTCGGCACATTCGTGCCTTTCTTGATACCCAGGGCACTCTCTCACAGTTTTCCTGTCCTGGGGCTCATGCCCAGAATGGCGTTGCTGAGCGCAAGCATCGTCATTTACTTGAGACTGCTCGTGCCCTTATGATTGCTTCCTCTGTTCCCCCTCAGTTTTGGGCTGAGGCTGTATCTACTGCTACATATCTCAGCAACATGCAGCCATCCTCTCCTCTTCAGGGTGCGATTCCACTTGAGCGCCTTCCTACACCACCTCCAGATCTGCCGTCCTATCCTGAGCATCGTCTTTTTGGTTGGGTCTGCTATGTCTTGTTGGCCCCTCGTGAGCGTACTAAGTTGACAGCCCAGTCTGCTGAGTGTGTCTTTCTTGGATATAGTGATGTGCACAAGGGATATCGGTGTTGGGATCCTGTAGCTCGACGGATGCGGATTTCTCGTGATGTGACTTTTGATGAGTCTCGTCCCTTCTTCCCTCGTCCTTCTTCATCTTCCAGTCCGGCTTCCATTGTTGAGCCTCTTTTGTTTCTCACTTTTCCTGATAGTCCACTATCCACCATTCCACCACCCATACCTCCATCACCTGTGCCCTCAGCTCCACCACCAGTGCCCCATGTGCCTCCGGTCACCTCTGCACCTACCCCAGGACATGTTTCTCCCTTTCCTCTTCACTACACTCGTCGTCAGCGAGTCGAGGATCCTCCTGCAGTGCCTTCTCATGAAATGCCCTCCATCACCAGTGACCCTCCTGAGTTGCCCTCTTCCTCCAGTGACCCTCCTCGTTACCACCTTCGTGATCGTGAATCACTACGCCCTCCTGGTCGGTTTACTTCTCTGGGTGCTATTCTTGCTGAGCCGACCTCTTATCGGGATGCCGCTGCTCACCAGGAGTAGCAGCATGCTATGGCAGAGGAGATTGCTGCACTTGAGCATACTGGTACGTGGGATCTTGTACCCCTGCCTGCCCGTGTTCGTCCTATCACGTGCAAGTAGTTTTACAAGGTCAAGACCAGATCTGATGGTACTCTGGAGCGCTACAAGGCTCGTCTTGTAGCGCGCGGTTTTCAGCAGGAGCATGGGATAGATTTTGAGGAGACATTTGCTCCAGTTGCTCATATGACTACTGTTCACAGTCTTATTGTTGTTGCTGCTGTTCGTTCATGGACTATTTCCCAGCTTGATGTCAAGAATGCTTTTCTCAATGGCGTTCTTGATGAGGAGGTTTATATGCGGCCACCACCTGGTTATTCTGTCCCCGAGGGCATGGTTTGTCGCCTTCGTCGCTCTCTATATGGTCTTCGGCAGGCTCCCCGTGCTTGGTTTCAGCGGTTCTCTTCTGTCGTCACTGCTGCTGGTTTTATAGCGAGTGATCATGATCCTGCTCTCTTTGTTCATACTTCATCTCGTGGTCGGACACTTCTCCTTTTGTATGTGGATGATATGATTATCACTGGAGATGATCCCCAGTTTATTGCTTTTGTGAAAGCAAGGCTGAGCGAGCAGTTTCTTATGACGGATCTTGGCCCTCTTCGTTACTTTCGGGGGATTGAGTTTTCCTCCACACCTGATGGCTACTATCTCTCCCAGGAGAAGTATATTTAGGATCTTCTTGATCGGGCTTCTCTTGTTGATCAGGGTACCGCTGATACACCGATGGAGCTGAATGTACACCTTTGCTCTAGTGACGGTGAGCCTCTTCCGGACCCCACTCGTTATCGCCATCTTGTTGGCAGTCTGGTCTATCTTGGGATCACTCGACCGGATATTTCATATTCCGTGCACATCTTCAGCCAGTTTGTTTCTGCACCTACTCAGCTCCACTACAGCCACCTTCTTCGTGTCCTGCATTACCTGCGTGGGACCAGCCACCGTCGATTGTTCTTTCCACGCTCTGGCCCTTTACAGCTCCATGCTTACTCTGATGCGACTTGGGCCAGTGATCCTTCTGATCTTCGGTCTCTATCTGCCTATTGCATCTTCCTGAGTGGCTCTCTCATCACTTGGAAGACCAAGAAGCAGCAGGCGGTTTCTCGATCGAGTGCAGAGGCTGAGTTGCGTGCTATGGCCTTGTTGACAGCAGAGATTATTTGGCTACGTTGGTTACTTGAGGATTTTGGCGTCCCTATTTCCACACCTACTCCTTTGTTGTCTGACAGTATAGGTGCCATCAGTATTGCTCGTGACCCGGTGAAGCATGAGCTCACCAAGCACATTGGTGTGGACGCCTCTTTTACGCGTTCACAGGTACGGGATAAGGTTATTGCTCTCCAGTATGTGCCTTCTGAGTATCAGCTCGCGGATTTCTTCACAAAGGCCCAGACTAGAGCACAGCACAGCTTTTATCTTTCCAAACTCAGTGTTGTTGATCCACCATGAGTTTGAGGGGGGGTGTTAGATGTATATGTATATACTCCCATTGTATATGGTCTTTTGTGCTTATTTACCATTCCATGTACTCTATATATATCGGGCCATTGCCCTTGGAATAATACAAGAGAGTTTATTCCTAACAATGAGTACATTTAGTTAATCGATGTATTCTTTGTTTTCAGGAGATGGAATCGGCAAGTCATATATTATTTCGATGCTCCTACTCTATAAGGATCATGAAATCTTTGATGCATGCTCTCCGGATTTCATGGCCTATGAGAAATCATGACATGGTTATGCAAAATTTTCAATCTTATATTTGGGTAAATAAGAAGTTGGGGGTTGTCCTTCGTGTCATTGTCAATGCGGCCATAGAACACATTTGACGAGAGTGAAATCAGAGGATTTTCGAAGTTGCTACAACGAATAAAGTTACTGCTTTCAAGAGATGTGAGAGAGAAGTTCGACTTTATTTTATTTCTGTTGGGATTTCGAAATAAGTCCCACATCGGACACATGGGGGGATCCGGGGGGTTTAAAATGTGGCTTGGGAATTCCATTGGTAAGAGGCCTTTTGGGGAAAAGCCCCGTGTTTAAAACCGTGCGGGTGCCGGTGCGGCCCCAGAGCGGACAATATCTTACCAAAGTGGAGCCCAAGCCCAAGGTGTTTAAACCCGGAAAAATAACATGGTATCAGAGCCGGACCCAGGTGTACCGAAGTGTTTGATCCTCTGGTGCCGGCATATGGGAGTCGGCGTGATTCCGAGCAGTGCTGAGCTCGGCTTTTCCGAACAGAAGGATGGAGCGCTTCAGATGCCGAACAATGTGATGCCCACCGTGGCGAGCCCAAGTTGGATCCACAGGGGGATGCCGGCGTATTGGAGTCCGCAATGCTCAGGCGGAGCGGACTCATCTACCGAGCTGAAGGAGAGCTCGGGCACGGCCTGCAGAGGATGATGGAGGAGATCTCTCAGCTCGGAGGCGGGGCCTCGCGGGTATAGCTCGGAGGCGGAGCTCGGCGCAAGCGCAAGCGGCTCGACGCCATCAAGGGGATGGACCTTCCTGGCCACGGGGAGGTAGCCAAATGAAGTACGCTTGGTCAGAGCTCAGGTAAGGGCGGCGGATGGATGATCGTTCGAGGGGAGGCTCATGATGTGGTCCTAGTTCGAGGGGATGATTGTTGGGATTTCGAAATAAGTCTCACATCGGACACATGGGGGGGTCCGGGGGTTTAAAATGTGGCTTGGGAATTCCATTGGTAAGAGGCCTTTTGGGGAAAAGTCCCGTATTTAAAACCGTGCGGGTGCCGGTGTGGCCCCAGAGCGGACAATATCTTACCAAAGTGGAGCCCAAGCCCAAGATGTTTAAACCCGGAAAAATAACAATTTCTAATATCTCAGCTTTTAAATGTGCTCAAGCTCTGTAATTTTACGCCATAGATGACACATGTAACTTGTTGTACTCTTCCTTTCGGGCTATTCGCTCTAATAAAATTCATACTCATCCCAAAAAAAGAAAACCCAAATCAATTCCGCTGTTTCATGCATCCATCAACTCTTCCAGTGGCTTCAATAAAAGATGCCTCAGGCGGGGAGGATACCTGCTGTAATATCACACCTACCAACACTTGGCATTATGCATGCATTGTTCTAGTCTCTCTCTCTCTCTCTCTCTCTCTCTCTCTCTCTCTCTCTCTGGCCAGCTGTATCAAAAGATCATCAGAAATAACTATGAGATTTTTGCTTTTTTCCCCGTTTGACAATTCTGCACAGTGTAGAGATTGCCTATACGTTGAATCAGCTGCCACCTTCTTAAACCCGGTTTAGATCAATCATGCATGCAGAGTGAACAATTTTTTATTGCTAAAAACATCACAAATTCATGCAGCACAGCTGGGCTTTCAGAATATATTATAATAATTGCATGCATCAGAGTAGAAATACGTAGATGACAATCAGGTAGACACGTATAATTGACCTTTTTATGGCGAATCAGAATTAAAGCAATTGTTAATCTTCGTGCAGCCGTGGCATCTTCTCTTATAAGTCCAGATGAATATATGATAAAAAGAGTACTTATGGCCTACAAATACCACAAATTTCAGCTAAAACCTTCCTCAATTTTAATATATCTCCTAAACTTTAGCCCGACTTCTCAAGTATGCACCTTTTGTCAGACAAGGGGAAATGTAATGCCATGTGATATAATTAATATTTATTTTGACTAATCAAGCATTTTATGTCCAAATTAATTAACAGCTAGTATTTAGATGAACTACAACAAATCAATTCTGTAGAAATATGTTTTTTAAATCTTGATCAAATTCATCTAAATCATATATTAATCACATATCTAATAAAATCTGGATTAAAGCATAATCGATATGTGAAATACCCGTATAAAGCACGCAAAAAAAAAACTTTCTTGAGTAGTAAACTGCAATCCCCCACTAATAGATGGAGTCACATGTTGGATTTCACTTTGTTGGTCTGTAACCTTAAGATAATTTTTTGTAATTACCACATCTTATTCCAAATGATAGTAAGTACTTTGGTATTCTTTATCATTACGATTGTGTGTGTGAATGATTGGATGCATAAATATGTTAATTACATTGATAAAACCTTTGATATGTGTGAGACGATTAGGATAATAAGGATCTTATGATAATTAGACATAATCAATCCTTTGATAATATTCTAGAATATTTCTGATTATAGAAATATCAAGATAGGATATCGATCTTTCAGATAGACTAGTGGATATATTGATCTTTACCATAAAGATGGTAATGGGTGTTCCCGTAACCATTCAATATGGAGATATCAAAAGATAATCTGCATGTATTTATTTGAGAATAAGTTCACAGAATGACTCGTTGAGAATGACTCGTTGAAAAACTTTTAGTTGGTAAACCACTTTAACTATCAAATATAAGCTCTTAAGTGATGACTGATATACATTATTTTTTATATATTTGAGACAAAGTAAGTTGTACGTTGGATGCTTATACTTTTTCCAACCAACAATATTTGATCATTAATATGCATTTACCATATATATTCCAAAACATGTTAATAAAGGTGATGATCAAGATAAAATTTGTGTTCACCGTTATGGTAGGTTAGTGTCATGCGTGGTTAATTTGTAACTATAATAGATTCTTGACCAAACACAAATATAATCTAATTCATATTGACTATTGATTCATATTATCGACTAAAATTAAAAAGATATTAATAGGATTTGACAATTCATAATACCTAGATGTCTTGGCAATATAGTTCTGATGAAGGGATCGGATTGAATGGTAGTTGTCACTGATTAGTCTAATTTGATCAGATGAGATCGTTATCTCATACAAACCAAATAATTACAATTTTGAAACACATGTTCAACATCTATAGCTAGTGGACCTTACTGTAACTGTGATATAAATTATTAAGTATAGTTGGTCACTATCGAAGTAAGAAACATGCTTATATAATTCCATAAGATGATGAATACATTTTAAAAAGTGAAAAAGGGATAAAAATACAAAATATGAAATATACTATTAATCAAATGATCATAAGGAGTTGTAATCGATTTGACTTACTAAGGAATAAGTCACAAGGTGTCATGATGAATGAATAAAATGTTCAGAATGTGTTATAAATATTTTGTTAAATAGAGATCCAAAAAAACTATATGTAAATCTTCATTATAGTCAAACAATTAACCTAAGCTTGATGGGGTTCATAATAACATCTCAGGGGCCTTGTCGGCCCACCAACATCGATCGATGGCTTCTGATGGCTGTCAATATCTTTCCATTGCCGCAGTTGGTCACCTGGCCATTTATCCAACTTGCAAGCAGGCTAAGCTTAATATACAATCCTTATTGTGTTCTTGTTGTTTGTTGCTCGCCCCATCATCACCGGATCGTCCGATCCAAAGCGTCCGAGTCTCTGCGCACAACATTGTCGTACAGTGATTGTAGGATGCATGAAATGTGCTTCTAGAAGGTGATTATGTTAATGACCGTGGTTAGGCTCAGAAAGATGGGTGGCTTAAGGAAGATTCTTTCATGATTTGATTGTTGGGCTTCACGAGTCTATAAGAATGATTAAGTATTTTTTTTTGGCTATTGCTACATGCACCTCAAAACTGAGGTGCATGTAGAATTCAGTGCAAATAGTTGCTAAAATAGGAAGAGAGAGAATGCAATTTGAGGTTATGAAATGACATATAACCCTTGTTTGGAAAATTACAGTACTATGCACCTCATTCTTTGAGGTGCATAGAGCATTTCCCTTTTTTTTAACAGGGCACCAACGGGACATATGAAAATGCTTGTGTCATCCCACAGTGTACACCAGCGGCAAACAAGCAACATTCCCATTCCTATTTAATTGGGGAAAAAATATTCTCTCTTTTTCACCACCTGATGGGATGTGCTGCTGACCTGTACCTGATTTTGATAACTCTCCCTAATTTTTTAATTAATAAGAAAAATTGAGAGAGAGAGAGAGAGAGGGAGCCATGGTTGCCAGCCAATGCATGTTTGGCTGGACGTATAGCTCGAACATCTCGTGACTCCTTCACTGCTCATAATTTGTTTCTTTAAGGATATCAAGACTATTTGTTGTTCTGCTTTCTTGCCCAATGCTAGTTTTAATAGCATTTAATCTCATGACATGTAAATTAATTTGACTTGGGTCCCAAAAAAAATTGTTTGTTATGTGGAATAGTAGTACTCTAGGATTCTTGCAACATGCCACCAAAGGTCACGTGAGGGCGGGCTCATTGGAAAGTACATTCACATGCAAGCGTGACAAATAGAAACAAAAACTAATAAAAGTATAAAGCGTAGTAAGAGATGAGTTGCCATGCTGTTATAAGGAAGAGGAAAATATCTGCAAGTTAAAAAATTTAAGGACGGGTAGGGGGAGGAGATACGGCGGAAGCCAAAGACAAACAAGTTTGGCTGGCTGTTTGCATGCATGGCTCCATGCAAGTACTGCGTGTCTTGGCTCCAACTGGGGTGGTTCATTCAATTCCCTTGTGACCGCATACATGCTCCTCTCTCTCTCTCTCTCTCTCTCTCTCTCTCTCTGTGTGTGTGTGTGTGTGTGTGTGTGTTGTTTACAGGAAACTTTGATTGTGCAAGCAATATCTGGACTTAGCTTATTCAGCTTCACATGCTGTTAATCAGAGGGAAATTTGATGTGGCCTAAAATTAAAAAGGAAAATAGATTCAAAAGGAAGGGGGAAATAAATAATTGTACAAGAGAAATACTGTCATGTTATAACAAGGAGTGGTTGTTGGATGGTGTGCATAGGTGACAGTTGGTGTGGCCTCCAAGTTGCACAAAATGACGGAGACATGTCTCACGGGATAGTGTAGACAACAGCATCGGGTGATAAGGCAGATTGCGTTTGTCTACCAAACTATAACTACTCCATATTTCTTACTCTAGGTCAAGTTGGGCCAAAATGAAACCCAGTTTCTAATGGGCTAGGCTTGAGCCCACTCGTTGCCCAGCCCACGAACCAGTTGTGAGTGTTTCTGTGGGCACATTGGTATTATTTCAATGTTATTAACCTTACAAGAAAGGCCTGTTCAAATGGTAAGATGTAACTATTTTTTGTTTAGCAGCATATTTCGAATGTTGTATGCATTATTATATACGCAAATAAGAGTTATTTGAATTAAACCTAGGTCCATGCTGTTGTGCGCCGAGCGGAAGCAATCAGATCGACGAAGTATCTAGCATGAAGAACAAATAAAGAGAGTACAAAAGATTTAGGTCGCCTTAACGACCAATGGAACATTTCTCTTGATTTCAATTAGGAGATACAAAAGGCACTCAACTACACCTAAGAAATCCTCACAGATGGCTCTCTTAACGATGGCTCTCAATGATCCTATGGAATTTCCAATAGGACCTCATACAACTTTCACAATACTTCAATAGAAGCTCAATTTGATTCCTAATTTTCGATGCTAATAACCATGCACTTGCCCTCCTTTTATACTAGATGAAGGAGAGGGGGGGGGGGGTGGGTTGGTGCACCAACCCCCTTGGGTTGGTCCAACAACCAAGGGCAGCCCACATGGGTTTATCAAGCCAACAACCACAAATCTCCACCTTGACGAGATATTTGGTCTATGTCACACTATCGACCGTCAATGCTCCTCCTCGGTGATAATCATCTCGTATTCCATCATCTTGCATCGAAAGGCTCATATGGCTTCACAGAACCTCATTGCCCTAGAAGGGGCCACCAAAGTCATATCATATCGTCAACATACAAGTCCGAGCCATACTCAAACTTGACTCCAATATCGACCTTCATAAGCTCGTCAGTCGAACAATCAGTAGTGCCAAGTAGCTCCACCCGATCATTGGCTTCATCAGTCGTCGTTGATTACATTTCATCATACCAATCTTTTCTTCATCCACACATGTCGCCATTGTGCTCCACCTCACCGAATAAGGTTGGAGACAAGTAGCTCCACCCGATCCTTGGCTTCATCAGTCGTCGTTGATTCCATCTCATCATACCAATCTTTCCTTCGTCCATATAGATTTCCATTGTGCTCCACCTCACCAAATAAGGTTGGAGATTCATCACACCTAACAAAGAAAGAGAACAAGACCCTTCTTACAGGTTTGCATCTTTCATACCTTAGTCTCCAAACATAGAATCCATCCGATGTGCAAGTTGTGGGGATAAGGTATCTCCACCATACTGATTTGAACCATCACATCTATTTGCACCATCTCTCTGAAGATCATCCAATGATGTCGTCTTTGGTGCATGCGAGCTTGAGTAGGTAGGTCGCTCATCTGGAACTCTCGTCGTCTTCATCATCACTGTACCATCCAAGTAAGAGAGATTGTCGTCACACTTCCCCTTCATCAGGATCATTGCTCCTAGTGTCATCTTCAAAGCGACGTCCTCCATGTCACTTTGTAACCATTGGATTCAAGTTAACCAAGCGATATCAAATTGTACTTCACGTCGGGCACATAATGAACATCACATATGTCTCGTATGACACCATCACTCATCTTTATGCGGACTGTGCCAATGCCCACCGTCGTGCATTCTCCATCGTCTCCATGAAGGACTTTGCGCTTACTACCTTCATGGAAAGTAGTAAAGTACTCTCTGTGGGGTGTCAAATGGACCGAGCAACCCGAGTCGAGCACCCATCTTCCCTTTATCACCCCCTCCGTCGCATCAACTAGAACCCACTCATCCACATCCTCGCTTTTGACAATGTTGGCGGTAGCATCCTTCTTCTTATTGGCCTTTGGGCACTCCCTCGCCCAATGTCCTCTTTTCTTTCAAAAGGCACATTGATCCCTCTCTATGTATGTGCTGGAGCTCTACTATTGTCCATCGTCTCGGATCTATGGTTTCCTTTGCGGCCTCCACCTCTGTCATTACTCCGATCTCTAACCATGGTAAACGCTTCGGACCCTTGACCCCTCATCTTCTCATCATCCTTCTTTCTAAATTCATTGCTAGTAAGAGCGTTAGAAACTTCATTGAAGGTGATAGATTCTTTACCATAGGTTAAGATCGAAACAATATGCTCATAGTCTTTATTCAAGGAGTTGAGAAGGATCATCGCCTTGTCCTCATCTTCCACCTTGACGTCGATATTCCTCAAATCTGTGAGGAGTTTGTTGTAGTAATCGATGTGTTCTTCAACTGAAACTCATTCCTCCATCTTGTGGCCAAAAAGCTTCTTCTTGAGGTGTAGGCGATTCTGAATGTTCTTATTCATGTACTTCTCACCAAGCGCATCCTATAACGCTTTCGCATTCATCTCCTCCATGAATGGGTACTTCTTCTCCTTTGTCAAATAGAGTCGGATCGTGCCGCAAGCGGTCCGGTTCATCCTCCTCCACTCCGCATCCGACGTCATAGTCGGCCTCTCATCTAGTACTTGATCTTGACCAAGTTGGTTCAAGATGTCAAGTACTTCGCATCTCCACATGCCGAAGTTGATACGCCCATCGAACTTCTCAATTTCGAACTTCGTATTGGATATGATAGTTCGCGTTGTTGAAGATTGCACCATTGGAGTAGAAGGATTGTCGTCGCCATCTTTGCCCATCTTCTTCGTTTAGATCTTCGTTGCCAAAGCTCTGATACCGATTTTTGTGTGCCGAGTGGAAGCAATTAGATCGCCGGAGTATCTAGCACGAAGAACAAATAGAGAGTACAAAAGATTTAGGTCGCCTTAATGACCAAAGGAACACTTCTCTTGTTTTCAATTAGGAGATACAAAAGGCACTCAACTACTCCTAAGAAATCCTCACAGATGGCTCTCTCAACGATGGCTCTCAATGATCCTATGTAACTTCCAATAGGACCTCATACAACTTTCACAATGCTTCAATAGAAGCTCAATTTGATTCCCAATTTTCGATGCTAATAACCAAGCACTTGCCCTTCTTTTAGAATAAATGAAAAGGGAGGGGGTTGGTCCACCAATCCCCCATTGGGTTGGTGCACCAACCCTCTTTAGTTGGTGCACCAACCAAGGGCAGCCCACATAGGTTTATCAAGCCAACAACCACACAGGCAAGCAAAGCTTTAGGCTAATTTAGATGATGCCCAGGTTAATCTAAAGCATGCTCCAACGACAGAGATGTACTTCCACCCCCTACCCAAAACAAAACAAGTCGGTTTACTGTTTGTGACACATCTATGTTTGGATATTTTGTGTTGCAACAATTAGTGTTGTTTGTGGAAACAGTGGTCTTAATCTGTTTATTTCCCATCTCTCTTGGTTATGACTAGCTATGGAGATTAAACTCCTTGTTCGGGTTGGACGTAGCAGAATAATATATATATAATAATTTGTCACCAACTTTCATAAACAAAATAGGATCTTAAAGAAATCTTAGAAAGCACACAGATAAACCACCATGCACAATATCAAGCAATCACGCAAAGAGACACATGATTTATACTGGTTCGGCGCAATGTGTCGTCTACGTCTAGTCTTCCATTGTCACGGTTTTCACTAGAGCAGATATGTAACACAAGAGTTTACGTCAACTATCAAGATCTCCTCCAACAACGAGCGAACTCTCTTGACAATGTAAATATAGCATTCTAGCAATTACAAGGTCTTAGGCGCACTTAACGAAGGAGAAATCACACCAAAAATCCTATAACAAGAACTACATCACTACTAAAAAGGCTTTTCTCAACGTTTTTATGCCAGCGTTTTAATGAAATGTCGGCAAATGTCTATTGGTATTTTAACATTTGCCGGCATTTAAAAGAATGGCGGCAAATGCTGTACTTTTTCCATCATTTATAAGAACGTTGGTACATACTGGACTTTTACCGGCGCTTTTCGAAAAACGCAGGTAAATGCTGGATTTTTTTGGCGCTTTTTCGAAAACGCTTGTAAATGCTGGACTTTTTCCAACGTTTTCCAAAAAGCGCTAGTAAATTTTGGAATTTTCTTAGTGTGTTACTGTAAACGTTGGTAGATCAGTAAAGAAGAAAAAATTTTAGTTGCAGTGTTGTAATTTTTTTAATGGCAAACTTGTAACTATATAATTTTCAACAAGTCATAGTGGGAAGCTTCTAAATATTTAATTGGAAAACTTGTGAATAAGTAACATTCAAGAAGTTTTAGAGGAGTGCATTGAAGACAACGTTGTCGCGGCTATGAAATTTCTTTTGCCGCGGCTCTTTCCCCCAATATTTTCCGTCCCCCTAATGTTTTTGCCGCATCTCTTACTCCCAATATTTTTACTTGTCCCCCCATTACTGCGGCGCTGAAGAAAACCGCACAAGATCTCCCAAAATTAAGTTTGTGCGCATGAGTTATCTCTAGCGTGAACAAAGCGTCGCCACCATCACATTGAACAGAGCGTCGACGCCATCGGGGAATTTAGTCAGGCTGTCGTCGTCGGCCTGAAGGCCGCCATCAGAAAACCCTACTTCATCACCTACTATCTGCGTATTGGAATCAGAAATTGAGGAGTGCTGATCTCCCAATTCTAACCTAGACCAGAAAGTTCTCCAGCCGATTGATCTCGAGATCGCATCGGTCTTCTGTCAATCAAAAAGTAAGATTTCCAAGCTTCCATTGAATTTTTGAACATGTATGTATCTTTAGTTTAACTTCTAACCTCTAACAATCTTTGCACAAATCAATGTATCGAAGACGGAGATTCGCCCATCTCCATTGTCACTGTAACTTTTTCTACTCCATTATCTTCTTCTTCTCTAAATACCAATCTTTCTAGTTTGAAACATCATTTTTTTCGTATTGAAGGGTCTTTCTATTTGCTTCAAAACAATATTTAAATTTCAAAAGCTAATGTAAAATGCTTATGTACTATGATAACATTTTTTGTAAGTTGATGAAAGATCCAGCTGATCATGATTAATCAATATTCCAATAATATGTTGGGTGAGTTGAGCTCTTCTTCTATATGTTCATGTGTATGTAGGTATTTATTTAGGACAAGGCATATGAGTGGTTATTATAATTAAGTATATTATACGCTACACGTTTTCTGCGTATCTTCCCCCCGAAATGCAGCAAAATTTTGAAGCATATGAATGACTGTAACGGCACATCGAGGGCACAAATCTATGTGTGCTTTCAAGAACAAATAAAACTATAGTACTATAGCTGTTGACCGAGAGCTTTCGAAGCAACTGTAGTAGATGTTGGCAAGGAATTTAGGAGAGATCTTAGGGATGGAAATTATTTAATGACATTCATCCTATCTCGCTACATGATTCGTTCTTTTGGGAAAGGAAAATAATTATTCCGGTAAAATGGGATGGTAATATTCAAAATAATTGTAGTGACAACTGAATAATAAAGCACTACCGTGAGACTTCGAGTTTCAAGTGCTCTTTTTTTAACTTGAATTAAATTTCACTTTGTTGCTTTAGAAGCCGATGCAGAGTTCTTCAGCTGGTGAAAATATCACTATTTCATCGTTTTATCTTTTGCCATATCTGTTCTGATCTCTGCAAGAATCTCCTCAAATTTCTGTGAATTTTCCAAGGCATTGGTACTTTCGGTGGTGAATGGTTTGCTTCAGCCGTGGATAGAGTGCCATACTGAATTCTTCATCTTGGATCCCTTGCACCGAGAGTTGTATAAACTCAGTAATATTGCATGGGTATCAGGTTTTGCTTGCACTGCACTGAATTGCTTCATGAGTTGATTCTCTGAAACTAGTCCTTGCATGTACAAAAGGGAAGACTGATTTCTTTCCGAAAAAATCAAGTGGAAATGTAAATGGATAAAATGCTTCAATGTCAATAATGATGACAATGATGGTAAATGGTGAAGTCTCATGGAATGCATGAGACTTGTTCTTTAGGACTTCTTTTTGTCTCCTGACATCTAATTGTACTTCTGAAGGTTCCCAATTAAGTTCTTCATGGTTAGGGCAGAGAGATCCTTCACCCCTTCAATAGCCGCTATATTTTTCTCTCATTCAGTGAAGTGAAGGTACGAATAGTATTTTAGACTATCTCAGATTGTAACTCTTACCAAATCTAGGAGGAAAATCTCAATGTCCGTGAAGCACATTTACATCTCTCAGATCATCTTTTTGGGTATGATTTCTTGAAACCCACGTTCAAGGTCAGTACAGAATGACCACAGTAAGGCATGCTTGGGCTTATGTTTTGTTTGTGAGCTTGTGGGCTCTCTTGATGGCACATTACATGAACCCTTCAAGTTAAGGGAACATTCTAAATAGAGCTGCTTGTCTTTGCACAGGGCCAATTTTTGATATTATTGCCATTTGTCACAACTTATATTCTGAAGTTCCATAACACCTGATTCATAATCTCAGAATCTGGCTGGAGAATATTAGCTGGAAATTCCTTGCAGATGACCTCACCCTTGTCACAAATTTATGTTTTTATAGGTTGATTTTCACAGTATTGACTCATGTACCTGGGTCCAAATTACTTGCCATTTTTGTGTCTCTTTGGTTCGTTTGATGCAGTTTGATGGAGAATGTCCCTGCGGAGTCCATAGCAGAATTTTATAATGTCCCCCTCTTCTACTGCTAGCAGGCAAGCAAACACAGAACCCATTAGAAGCTTGAAGCACCCCGTCCAAAAATTGAAAATAGGGTCGTTGAGTTGCACATCCGAGTGCAATGGTATATTCATGCGGCAGTAAAACTTGAGGATTATGTCGTGTCAGGCCAATTATCCCACGTGGCCACCTTCATGGCTCATAAATTCGAGGATTAAGACTCGCACTTACTCATTCAGCAAGGATAGCGGCTATTAGGAGGTCAACACTTCCTTGTTAGTGTGCCATCATCAAGGACGACATTAAAGCCTCTTCATGGCCTTATAGATAAGAGGGGTGATGGCTCGTCTATATGAATGCCAGGAGGTAGCAGCTTCTGAGAGATCTCTGAGATCGACAATGGATGTAGCCAAATACAAACTCTCATACTCCACCAAATATTATTCTCCACCTCCACAGCTCGGTCGGAGGATTTGCATTCGACCTCCTAGCAGGTCGGACCTAGCCCCGTCGAGCCCCTTTTTAGTCATACGCTGACTTAGGCATTGGAGGGGATCTGGTCAGGCCATAGACCCGACCCCCTGACGAGTTCCTCGTCTTGCAGATCGAAAGAGACGTCAACCCGCCGAAGCTCCACTTCGGCGTCCCATCACCGGCACCGAGCGTTCTCGTAACCGAGCCCACCCGAACCGGCTGATCCCGGATGTCATCACCCCGCCGAAGCTTCACTTCGTTGCTTCGTCGTTGGACTCCGAGCATCCTCGCACCAGAGGCTATTCGGCCGATCGCGTCCGAAGGTCGTCCCCGTCTTCCACGTCAGCAACAACCTCCGGACCACCAACCTGCAATGAGAAAACACCCCAAAACATCTGGCACTGTATGTGGGAATGAGTTAACACCCATGTCGTCAACCACCTCGACAATGACTCATTCCATTAATCAAATAACCAAAGGTCAGTTGCGACCATGTGGAGGGGGAAACCCCCTTCGATTTGGTGGAGAATTGGTATGGGGATTTTCCCGACATCTTCGTCGGCTCCTCACTAGTTGTCGATGGATCCACTTCTTCAATCAATTGGTCCACGGCTTAATATCACGAAACCAAGATCCAGTCCACACTTCACAAGATTCAAAGTGAAGGAATCCCTACTTGGAGCCTAGGTCTCCATCTATCGCTGGATGCTGATAATCGGCGTTGTGGGATCACTACAAGAAAACTGGCTATTGGCAATGACAAAAGTCGTTGCTAAAAGTCCAAAGTCGTTGCCATAGATATCTATGGCAACGATAATTTGTCGTTGCTATGTTGTTACTATAACCTCCGTTACCAAAGATATTGGCAACGACAAAATTATCGTTGCTATAGGTACTATTGGCAACGACATTTGTCGTTGCAAAAGGCTTTCAAGAATTGTGAAGAGGGGTCGTTGTCATAGGTGTGTCAGGCATAGACAACAACATGTGTTGTTGCCATTGCCGTCAATGGCGTCGATCAATGGCAACCACATAGGTCGTTGCCATTGATGGCAATGGCAACGACCAATTGATCTCAATGACAGTGAGACAAGTCGTTTCCATTAACAGCAATTGCAACGTCACACTATTGCCATTGACTGCAATGGCAACGCCATTGCCAACGATTGTGTCGTTGCCATTGTCGGCAATGGCAACGACATTGCCAACGATTGTGTCGTTGCCATTGTCGGCAATGGCAACCACTTGTGTCGTTGCCATTGCCATTGCCAATAATGGCAACGACATTGATAATTGCCATTGATAAGATTAACAACGACAAACAAAATTCCCTAAATTCCCAAAATGTTTGGCAACGAAATTTCTCAAATGTAACCAAAGAGAAGACTTTCATGAGCAAGCACAAATTCAATTTCAATTTGAATCCAATATCAATGAGACAGCAACAAGCATGATAGGTAAAAACTTGAAATTGTTTATTACTCAAACAAAACAAGAGTTAAATTCAGTTAAAAGCTACAAAGCCATCCACACTCTCACACCAAACAATCCATGCTATCAACCTCATGTTGAACAAGGCCCCCAACAAGTCAACAATCAAATATACAAGCATTTATACCCAAGTCATGCACTACGAATGTAGAATATGCACCTCTCTTGAACCTACACCCAACAATCCAAACACCACACTACACAATTTCTCAATGCACCATCTGAATTCTAGCCAGCAATTCCCTATATGAATTCTAGCCAACAATTCATGCACATTGCGGCTCGCAAAGACAGTGGCAGGCGAAGATGCAACATTCGATTCCCGAAGTACCCCAGTCTTGATTAACAAGCGGCAATCCTTGCTGCAAAGATCCAGCTTTGCTGCGAGCGAATCAAGATCCCTATGCATTTGAAGCTTCCCAACCAGTCTCTCCGGACGAACATTGCTTGGCAAGCGAAATGGTTTCCGAAAGTACGTTGTAAATCGACTGCAGCTGCTCCCGACACCATACTGAATCTTCATCCAATTTCAGAGATGCAAGGCGTCATCAATGCTTCGATCAATGTCAGGAATCACTCTGCAACAAAACGAGGAATGAATGACAAATGGTTGATAACCAAACATTTTCAGGGAGAAATTTATTAAGAAAAATACCACGTCGAAAACGGCCTGAGAGATGAGACCCATGAGGCCGATGCTCCTTCCTCTGTAAACCAAGTCGATGTTCCTATCCACCTTCATCCCATGAGATCACAAAGTGTAAGTTAAAAACAGAGTGAATTATGAAGTTGAAGGAGCAGCGGCAGCTTGGGTATCAACCAGTTCATGCGCTAATTGGATAGCTGCTAACTGATAGGTAGCTCTGTTCCCTCGGCTGCTCCCACAGAACACGCACACGCTTCTGAACCTTGATCTTCTTCTTAGTATGATAATAAGCATATATTCAAAAGATCATCATTAAAGTAGTACGAATAGTAAATAGAACAAATCTTGTGAAGTAACTCAAGACAGCAACACAAGTTTCTGCCAAAAGATAAGCAATCTATAAAAGCAATAGCACAAGCAATTCATAATCCAAATCCAAAAAGGGAATACATAATCCTAATCCAAAAGGGAATGACTCAATTTGATAAACTGTTCAGCAGATGGAAACACCAGAAGCAGAAGAAACCACATAGAAAGTAAATTCAGAAAAGATTCACAAGTTTTCAGGACAAAAGATCTCAGTTGAGCAGGAAAACGAAGACCTCAAGAGTTTGCCTGATCTATCAGAAGGTACAGAGAATTGCACACCAATGGCATGGAGACCATATAAATTAGAGATAATGAACAAGCAAGTGCGAGTATTTTTAAATTTTTAAGATTAACAAACATAAGAACATGAACTGATTACAGCTATCAGCCAGAACTGTTTCCTCATAGCTTCATAGGAAAGTGAGGATAGTTCTATTTTATTGTACCAGTTAAAAAAGAGTGGAAAATCAACAAAAGATAGACTATCAAGCAATGCTGGTGAGGATGGTAACTGTCCCTCATCTGCGGAGAACGCATGGCAGTTCCAACAAAAAATATATTATAATAATAATGGAAAAAAGGTGAAATTTACAGAAAAATAAGGAAAAATATCAGAGTAAATATTTGAATGCTTACTAGTTAGGTTACCATAAATAGGTGGAGGTTTCTCTGACAAGACAAGGGTGCAGTCTTAAACGGCAAGAGAGCTATTTGGGAAAACAGGTAACAGACAGTAGAGGATGCATTACTCCACTAGTACTACGTAAATACATGCTAGCGGAAAAAGTAATACTATGTAAATACATGCTAGCGGAAAAAGTAATTTCTATAGACCGTTGAGGCTTAATTTACAAAGCCATCTTAAACTATCCACGGTTTTAATAATACTACACTTAACTTTATAAACAACACTTAACTTTATAAATTCACCGAAACCTACATTAGCTATGTAATTTACAAAAACTACCCTAAAATGTTGGTAAGTATAAGATTGTAATACTAAATTCAAATCAAACTTTAAGGTAGTTTATATAAACACCTGTAAAATTCAAGGCAATTTTAATGAAAAACGGTAAAGTTTAAGGTAGTTTTCATGAAAAACTGTTAATAGGTTTTGGTGAATGATCAAACTAAATGGGATTTTTGGTGAATTTCTAAATTTCAAGGTAGCATTATAAAATCTTTGGACAGTTTAGGATAGTTTTTGTAGATTAAGCGGATCATTGATGACCCTTTTGTGATCCTGAACTAAAAAACTGCAAGTTTTTCTTTTCCATGAATGCACCTAACAATAGTAAATTTGACTGTTGTTCGATCATGGAAATTTAAGAAAAGTAAACGAGTCTGCAGTAATCATGCTTAACACAACAGTCAACACATGACATGTTTCACAAATCCTCTGATAACTCCAATAGTTAGAGATGAACACATGGTTTTTGTACCTACAATCATGCATCGTTAGGGCTATCGTTTGCTATTCATATATAAAGAATTTCTTAGATCGGGACCATCAACAAACTAATATATGAGTAACACCAGATACTCAGATTAATTTTACTTTAGTATCCGTCACATTATAATGTGGGGAAATGTATTTCATATGACAACATGAGCTTAGGAAAGAATCTTTTATTTTTGCATTCATTTCTAAGGCATCTAAACAAGCATGCGATTCTCAAGCTCAATAATTGTTGCTTTTTACACAATAAACTACTAGCTAACACCGTAACACTTATCTATGCCACTAAGGTCTTGACAAAAGCACAACAATCAGAATGCCAGTATTGAGGAGAAAATTGGACATGGATTCTACATGTCTAAATGGAAAGCGATAAAATATGGACTGAAGTGGAGAGCACAATACCATGTGTTAGCACATCAGAAAATGCTGCTAATGAACTGTCCGGAGCTGTCCTACAAACTGCCTATCCCACTGCGGAAGTTTTTGACTTCAAGATACGTGGAAGGCTACTCTTTCGAACATGAGGATTTTCTATGGAATATACCAGAATTTTGACATTCTTGGTCCCTGCCACAAAGCATTCTTTAGGGGACACAGTTAATGATGTAAGTATCTTCCCAATGCCATCATATCTTTTTACAACATCAAGTGCACAGCTACTTGTCCATGATCACCAGCACAGACTAGGAAATCCCCACAACCACTAGGCTCAATGAAGTTGAGATGGCCATTTGATTCAGAAGAGGCAATGTGCTTCCTGTTAATAGAATACAAATGCAGAGTGAGGTCGCTCTCAGCATAAAGCACCAGGCTCCCATGCTTTGATGCAACTATATTTGATATGGTGGAACCAGAGGGGTGTCGAATGGATCTCACGTACCTTCCCTGCCTAAGAGTATGGAAAACACAAGTTCCATCCTTTGATCCACTGATAACTATATCAAGCTCTAAACTACTAAATAATCATGTAATAACGTCGTCATGACCTCATAGGATATGGAAGGGGTTTTCAACAATGACATTACATTTTCGAGGCAACTCGGCTTGTATATTTCAAGATTCTTCTCCATTGATCTTCGTCGATAAGCATTCCATACCATGACTGTCGTGTCATAGCTTCCAGTAGCGATGGTGCTTCCATCAGAAGTCACTACAGCATCAATGAATTTTAATCAGTCATCCAGCAAACAAGTCAAATATGTGTAACTAGTCAGCGATGAACCATTTGATATTGACTACAATTGCAACCTCTAATCCACAATGCACACGGTTTAAAGGGAAATAAACATAGAACAAGCCGTCTTCATACTAAAGAAAATATTGTCATGAAGAGTTAGCTTCTAATAAGCCCATCTATTTGCTAATATAATCATAACGATTCTGCTTAATTATTGTAAAACTTCAAATGCAGATAGAACTGCTATTTCAGAATGCAAAATAATCCAGCAGATTAATTGTTGGAATAAATAGCAATTTTCACAAAATTGAATTAATAATGCACACCTCGCAAAGTTCCAACCAATGCGAGAAAATTATAAAGCATTTTAACAACAGATTTCTTTCGATATGGGACTAGAGTATCAAGATTAATTGTTAAGACTTCTTCTAAATTCTTTCGATATGGGACTATTTTTTTTAACAAATACTTATCAAAGAGTAGACCCACAGAGGTCAATAAAACATGCGACAACTAACATACAAAGCATACAGATACCATGCCAAACAAAGGAGCTAATCAATAGGGAGAGCTATCAGACCTGATCTTTGGGAAAAATTGAAGTTCTTGGAGCATCTTTCACATACTCCTCTATGGCTGCAAGGAATGATGCAGGAGGCTGCAGTAAAATTAATTATAATTCAAATGATCAGATGGTAAGTCTGAATTTTATACATCATACCATACCGAGGAATGAATAGAGGTAGCATAGCAGAACCATAGTAAGCAGCCAGTACATATTCTACATCTTAATGGATCTTTCTCCAAAGATGCCAAAGGGTTGCATCCCATCATGCATCTAGCAATCAACACTGATGATCTACATTGGACAACACCAATAGTAGAAAGAGCACCACTCGTGTAATTCTCATTAAGAATTAGAGCATTCGCCATATGCTTCTCATTCAGGAATGTTGGCCATTGCTTCATTAACCATTTTCACCAGAGTCACTGTGTGCGTGTGCTTTGTTAGTATTTCGATTGAAGCACCTCTGAACAAATAAAACTATCAAAACACCACATATCAAAATATTAGATTGTGATTCTAACCAGATGGTACCAGTTTTCAAAATCCCCAAGGATATGGAATGTTTCCTCTCACTATGGATTGCTAAGTGTAAGATATTATCCATTATAACCTTCGTTATCTTCTTTCATTTTATTTGGGGCAAATTGCTAAGTGTAAGATATTCTCCATTTTTATTTACTAGTGTGAATCATTTCTTTATCTTTACTGCATAGATTCATCACGCATCACTCATTAAACCTTTTACATACAGTTAGCATATAAAAAATTTCTTTTATGGAGTTTGTTCTAGTCTATGACATCAAATTCCTTCGGTCAGATGAACAAAACAGCAGTCTCAATTTTCATTAGTTAATGATCCCTCTAAAAATACGTTGATAGAATGGAACAATTTGATTCAAGATATTTGAAACAACTTACAGTGGTCAGGATCAGTTCAGGTCATCTATCGCAAATCCATGTGTACAAATGTGAGTCATAGTGTCAGCAAGATATCAGATTCCAGAATGAGCTCACAAAATGTGACGGTTAGTACTGAGAAATATGTTTAATCAAAGGCTTTAGGCATCAAAAAACAATTTTGAAATGCAATGGTTAATATTCACACCTAACTGAAATCAAAACTCCAAATTCAGGATGACAAACATATGAGCTTTTGTCTTTATATCAATGAGATGGAGGGTGAGGTGACCCTCAACCTTCACAAATCCACAACGAACTGATGTGACATATCAGCAAACATGATATAGGCATAATTGTTTGAAGCAATTGCAACAGGCTATAATACACAAGAGGTATAATTCATTAAACCCGCAATACTATCCAGAGCAGTGGACATTAGCGAGGGCCAGATCTAGTGTGCCAATAACTGACCTTATGATTGACGCAAAGGACTCCACCAGTGGATCGACCATCTCCCATCAGAAACAATCTTTCGGCCAGATGTCTAGGTCATCGCAGGTGTCCAAGGAGATCAGGCGATCGTAAGTTATATAATCGGGTGTACTGCACTAAAAATTCCCAAAATCGCATTAGTAAACAATCGAAATGTGAAGGAGCGGAATGAATCTTAGTATAGTTTTGGAGGTGATTTTTACAAAAGGGAGCTTCTTTCTTGACGATGAGGCCTGCCGCCGTTAGCTCGAGCGGCACCCGACTCAAGCGTCGTGGAAGCTCCGGCCGTTGCCCCAAATCGTCGACCGATCTACCGCCAATCGAGGCCCTTGACCTCGCAATCCGATTGAAAGGATGAGGGTCGGTGATGAAAAGGTGGGGAGAGGGGGACGTGATCGGTGGGGAAAACAGAGAATGAGATTTGAGGGGAGGGAAGGGGGGCGGGCGAGAGAGAATCTGAGAGAGAAGAAGCTAGGGTTGGGAATAAAAGGGGGGAATGAAAAAATGGGGGAATTTTTTTGGGAGCCCGCGAGAAACTTGTAATGCGCGGCAGAATTTCAATGCGCGCAGATCTAATTGCTCACTACATGGGCCAGTGATTTACAAGTTTGCCATTAAAAAATTTCAGGAATGCCACGGAATATTTTCCTTATTTAATGGTTATCATTTATTTACAAGTTTGCTATTACAAATTTACATTATTGTCACTGAAACTTATCGACCAAGTTACGACAACAACATTTGTCGTTGCTATTGTTTCAGAATGATATGGCAACGATAATTATTTGTTGCCATTGTTACAAAGGACAGTGGCAACGACAAAATGTCGTTGCCATTGATTTAAAATACAATGGCAACGACTGTTGTCGTTGCCATTGTTTTCTCAAGGCTATGGCAACGACAAAATGTCGTTGCCATATCCTCTGATTATTGGCAACGACTTATGACAACGATTAAATTCTACTTAGTTACCATTGCTATTTTTAGCAACAACCAGAAAATAGTCGTTGCTAAAAGTCGTTGCTAATAGTCTCTTTTTTTGTAGTGGATCTGCCGTCATTCGTATTGGGGAGTCAGCATTGGAGAGTCTTGGAATGTGGGAGATCTCCTCTTGTTTGTGTTGATTCATCAGAAGTCAATCGGCCGTAGGGGCTTCACCTAGGGCACGAATAGTCAGTGAGGGTTTCTACGATTGCCACATGATGCTCAGATCTGTGTGATCTGCCATCGCTGTCCCCGTCTCATCCTCAAACCAGATCTAGCCAGACCGAACCTCGACACGACACAATAAAGCGCAAATAGCTCAGATGTCAAGAAGTCACAGTTCCCACACATGATCGGCATGGCTAAAGATATTTTCACCCTGCTAACGTACCGCTCGTGGTACGCCTGCCCCAAGACGCCGTGCATAGTGTCGGTGAGGGCATATAACTCGAACCCTAACTGAAGGTGGGCGGAGCAGTCATTGATGGTGATGACGTAGCTATGCACCCTCGACTTTTTCTCGGTGATGGGGACAACGCCGAACGAGATCATGAGCTTTCCCTCGACCTCAACGGCAACCACATTTATACCGGACGACCAGACAATGGACAATACAGGAAGAGACGATGACCAGCTGGTGCCCTCGGTAGTCGGCAACGCAACGGTCTCGCCATCAAAGGAGATCGTAAGATGGTCGATCACGTCGTCCCAGGAGGCAATCTTCTGAGCTCCGATGCAGAGGCGGTGCTCATCAAAGAGGACAGCGATAGATTGGACCCAGGTGAGGTCACATGTCGTGGTGAGGACGTGCACACCGATGAGGTGGGCGTTGATGTGAACATCAGAGTCGGAAAGGAGGCAAAAGCCTCGGTCCTTCTTGCTTAAGATGCCATCCCCACCGACGAGACGTAGGCCCTGGAAGACGCCACCGGGCTTGTCACCCAAGACCGTCAGATCTTGGCCCTGAGATCGCAGCGCAGGCCACCACCGGATTCCGATTGGTGCCAGCCAGACATCTCCTTCGCCGACCCCAGTGACGCCAACACCACCACGCCGACGGCCGCATCAACGTACACTCCGGCAAGGGGGAGATCGGAGTCGTCAACTTCCGACGTTGATCAGAGCGAAGCATCTCATCTGCCTTCGATCGAAACTCTCAGAGATAGAGGCCAAGTATCGAGCCCTCGAACCGAGGCTCCATCCACACTGGCCAGCTCTTCGACAAAGGCTAGCTCCGATAAGGACCAACGACCGAAACATTTGGGTGTTGGTGGATTTTGTTGACGGAGAACATGTCCCTCACCCTCACCAGTTACGCAAAGCCGTTGCGGCATTCCCACGAGTACGAGATCAAGAGCGGGGTTCTGTTCCTTCCTACAGTTTCGGGCCCTATGGCGAGGGCAGAGTTGGAGAAGGTGCAAAATACCTATAGCAAGACCTTCCATTTCTGGCAAGTCAACCGTGGGGATGCGCCTCCCATCGGACCTCCACAGCTCATGATGGCACTCGCTAGGGATGGTTTACATCGGCACATGACGACGTGCGAGGGCCCTCTTCGCCTTTAAATGCCATCTGCGATGCGATCATAAGGGGGGTGCCATCGAGGGGCGCTAGGGTGATTCCCTTCATTCATAGATAGATAAAGAGGATGGCTTCGAGTGTGAATCAGGCGGGTGTCACCGGCGAGGCAACCCGGATCTCCACTGCCCTCCTGGAGACCGCCACCAGTGCAATCCAGTCCTTCCACCCCGCAACGAGAATCCACCCACTGCTCCTACTGATGGCTAGACGAGGCAATCCACGGCGAATCCCTCTGCCACATGGACCTCCACGCCAGATCCACTGACTGGGGCCCCCACCCGCGACGTCTTCCACCTACGCGACCCAGCTACATCTCCCATCGCAATAAGTCCCCGCCGGCCCCTTCCTCCTCCATCCTGCCGATGTTAATTGGTGCTGCTCCGCCTAATGCATTGACAACCTCTTTGGTCGGCCCGACAACTGCGCAGCCTTGGCTCTCTGAAAGGCCTAAGCCCTCGGCTTGACACAGAGATCCTTCCAATTCCCCATCAATTCCCAGGTCCCTGGCTACAAATACCGTTCTGCCACCTTCTACTTTGCTACCAAGGATCTGATCCTGTCTGGATATTTGCTCAGCAGAGATGACGCAGCTCGAGATGATGACCTACATCGTTCAATGCCCATGGATCGTGAAGGCGGCTGTAAAGACTTATTCTGCCAGTTTATTGGAAATAGATGTGGACAAGGCGAGCTCAGCGATCAACAGCGCTATGTTACACCTGACGCTTAGGTACGTGACGATTGTAATAATCGACATGTGTTTCGTCGTGGAGGGGCAGGAGAAGGTTGACCGAGTGAGTGATCAGCCCCGGATATACACCCGGAGAACGATTGTAGTTTTACCGCAAGCGCACGGCAAAGTGGCGAGCGGGTATCGAACACGAGGAGGCGGTGTTGGCTCCAATCTATCCTAGGTTGGTTTGTCTACGAATGTTTTATTGGTGGAGATGGCTATGGTATGATGTAATGGCAATGGTGATGGATGTCGGTGTCGGAGATATAGAAATCGGTCAAATATCAATTCAAATGTAATATAATAGAAGTGTCTAGAGCTAGGGAATCCCCACTACGAATCGTCATGCATCATTGTAAATAGTGAATCTCAATATTACTAGAGTTGCTCTGAGGTGAACTAGTCGTAACTGAATATAGAATCAAGCTCACGCTCTCGTGCTATTGCCGGTCTATAGCAACCCTAGGATAGGGCCCAATCTCTTGCAAACCCTAGCCTAAGCCACTAGCATTAGGATCAACATCATCGTTCAATCGCCCCTCGAGCCCACTCTCGTGCAAACTCGAGTTACGATCTAGGTTGTGATAGTTCGTATTCGTCTAATCTCTTGCAAACGAATATGTGTATAGATTTACAATTAAAAATCCTAGCTTTGTTCCAATCTCTTGCAATCCAAATCTAGAGAATCTCGATTGTAAACCTAAATCGAATATCTAGGCCTTCCCATCGATCAGAATCCAATCTCTTGCAAACCCCAATCGATGGAAATCCCTAGCTATCCGTAATAAATCGATCACAACCTAACCTCCTAGCAATCCTAGCAATTTGGAAATTCATTCATCAAAAATATGAAATTAGATCCATAGGGTTCATCCCCAAACCCTAGAACAACCAATCTACTCAAGCATAGCAATAAGGATATAAGAATCAATAAAAATCATTGCTTGCATATGAAAAGATAGAAAAACAAAGATTCAAATAAGAAGAACAAAATACTTAGCTTGATGAAGATCTTCAATCCAAATACAAGCTTTTTGATCCAAGAGGGGGCCTAGGGCATGGCCTAACCTCTAAAATAATCCCTAATAAAACATTTTGGGAACCTAAGAAAACATGGGGGATCCCCCTCTAATGGTGGCTACATGATCGCTCCGGGACGTACACCCAAAGAACGGTTGTAGTTTTACCGCAAGCGCACGGTATAGAGGCGAGCGGGTATCGAACACAGGGAGGACGAATGACCGTGCTTGCTCCTAATCAACCTGGCTATTTAAGAATAGAGAGAATTGCCTTGGGCGATCCTGTCACAATCGTCAGACAAATGTGCGAAATATCAAATCAAATAAAGAACGTCTAGGGAATGGGGAATCCCCGCTACTCACCGTATTTCATAAATGTGGTTCGTCGGTATCAAAATTGCTAGAATGAGAATTTGGATGAACTAGTTGCAACTAAATGTGGAACCAAGCTCACGCTCTCGCGCTGTTGCCGGTCTATAGCTATCCTAGGGTCGGGTCCAATCTCTTGCAAACCCTAGCCTAGGAAAGCTAGCATTAGGATCAACATCATCGTCCAATTGCGCACCGAGCCCAATCTCTTGCAAACCCGGTCCACAATCTAAATTAGGATAGTTCCTACCCGTCCAATCTCTTGCAAACGGGTATCGGCACGGAATTGCAACCGGAGATCCTAGTATCGGTCCAATCTCTTGCAAACTGATACTTCGAAAGTCCGACTCCAACCCAATTCGGATTTCTAGGGCTTCCTATCAAATTGGGATCCAATCTCTTGCAAATCCCAATTGATATGAATACCTAGCTATCCGCAGTAATTCGATCCCAATCTAATCTCTAATTATTGATTCTAGCACAATTTCTACCAATTTATCACAAATACGAAATTGGGCTTGCAGGGTTCATCCTCACGCCCCAAGACGTGGAGACTACTCACAAATCATAGCAATAGCACAAAAATAATCAATGAAATAGGCAATGGAATTCATCACAACAATGATATAAACAATAAAAATAGAGTTTTTGGGGAAGAGAGATGCAAACCAATGTAGTTCTTCAATTAATCCAACAAAAATCCAAGTTTTTCCTCTTCTCCAATCACAAATAATAAAGCTAAAAAGTAATCTCAAAAAGCTGCAAAAAATCTAAGAGATGTCTCCTAAAACTAGGGTAAAAACAGGGCTTAAATAGCCCCAAAAATCGTCCAAAAATCCTGACCAAAACGCCCCTGCACAGCCTGTTTTCCGCAAATTTCGCTACAGGCAGCGCATCGCACTCGGCCGAGTGACAAAAGTCGCTCGGCCGAGTGAAAACCCTGTCATTTTCCAGTAAGTCGGGGGCTTCAAGGGTCTTCAGTTCGGAGGCGGCTCGGCCGAGTGAGTTGTCGTCACTCGGCCGATGGCTTCACTGCACTCGGACGGACGGGATTAACCACTCGGCCGAGTGGGTCTTCTGAAGTTCAGACAGCCGAAAAACAGTAACTTGGATGTTTTGGAGGGGCTTCGTCTGGGCGCCACTCGGGCGGACGTGGTATCGTCACTCGGCCGATGTGGTCTCCGACGCTCGGCCGAGTACACATGGAAATCGTGTCTGAACAGGTCGGCCGAGCAGTGTCTCGCTGGTCGGCCGAGTTGCTCCTCCACTCGGCCGAGTGGGACACAAAAGATGCCCAATCTGATTGTTTTGGCCTCCTCGTCGCTCCTGCGACGTCCATTCTTCTTCCGCTCCTCTCCAACAGCAAAATATCCCTCGGGGAGGTTGTCGGTGGCCGTCTAGAGTAAGCGCGTCTCGAGATCACTCCAAATCGTGCCAAATCACCTGAAATGCGACAAAAACAACAAATCGTGAAAAGCATCGCAATATCGTCGATATATCGTGAAAAACATGATTTGGGCGATCTAAATGGCATGCAAATACACGGAAAAAGGTGTAAAATATGGAGTGATCAAAATCCCCCAAGCTTACCTCTTACTCGTCCTCGAGGAAGATAAGTAAAAGGCGAACCCGGTGGATTCGGAAAACAAAAACGGCGAAAAACGAAAAAAAATGAAAAACGAAGAAGAATGAAAACCAAATGAAAATAAAGACGAAAGAAAGAAGCGAAGAGGTAGGGTGCTAGATCATTTTCTCAAGACGTGGGTTTCACTTACTCTTATAGCATGCACCGAATGAGAAATACATGTCAAAGAATCTTATTTTGATATCATAGTATAATAGTGCAAATAGAAATAGAAAACCCACGAACAATGATATAATCATGAAGAACGGAATGATTTTAAAATTAACATTGCCTGAATCATTTAAAGCGGTATACAAATCACAGATCACACACTTTTCAATTGAACGCTTTCTATCTGGAATATAAGAGTATCACACTATAGAATAGGGAGAATAGAAAAGTTTGGATTTCATGAAATGAACGCTAGGCTTAGATTTCTGGATTTCATGAAGCTAGAAACAATCTCACCGAGTATATAATATTACTTAGCCTAGGTTGTCGTGCAATGTCAAGTAGTCACTCTCTCACACATCAATGGGTCCCCTCCCCCAAGCTTATCTATAGGCGTGGTGGCACAAAAATATTTACATCCCCATTTTTATATAGCTCCAAAAGCAAAGAAGAGAAAGAAGAAAGAAAGAAAGTGAGATGGGATCTTTTATTGAGGATTTTTCCTCTTTTCTCTTTTTTTTTCTCTTTTTTTTTATAAGCAATATATACACAATGATCCCAACTCAGAGAGAGATAATGATATACAAGAATGTTTTTCTCTCTTTTATTTTATATATATATATATATATATATATATATATATATATATATTTGAATAAGAGATTTGGAGCTAGGAATTAATAGCGGGGGAAATGCCATAAAATAGAATCACTAAGGGGAGATTCACCAATGATTTTTAAAAGTAGAGAAATGATGTTCAAGATTTGTGGAGAAAGAAATATATATAACTCTCGGTTCACTCTATAAGACATGCACGACAACTTCAGCAGGGTAATCTAATCTACTCAGTTTCGATCACAAAAAAGCTAACTAATCCAGATATATCATGGCTAACATCATTCAATCGTCCCGAAGTGAAGTGTACAATTCATGCATGTAGAAGTGATATAGGAAAAGAAATCAGTACTCCAGATATAGGCATTCAATGCGTGAATCTTGGTGTGTTTTCTGTGATAGCATACATATGAATATTCAGGCTCAGCTAATAATAAAACTTCATCCATTTTCATATGGAAAAAGTGTGGGTTACTATTTCTAAATGCAAAGCAAGTCATAGCATATGATATCAGAAATAAAATCTAAGACATGACAAATATAGCATGCATATAGAATAAGCTAACTCCACGTAGACATCATCACAGAAAATTCATCTCTAGCATGAGATGAAAAAAGGAAAGAAATAAAGATAAGAAAAATAAAACTATGCAATGCGGCACACAGAGAAATAAGAAAAACGTGATGCATGTCAAAATGAGAAAAAATGATAAGTGAAAATAAGTGCAAACGCGTGAAGTGGCGTGAAAAACTAAAAATAAAGGTGGCAAAACGAAAAAAGAACGTGAGAACTCACTCCCCCAAGCTAAACTGCACAGTGTCCTCAATGTGCAAAGTGTGGCACACAGAGAGACAAGTAATGAGAGGGGCCAGTGAGGATGCATGCATGATGGAAAGAAAAAAGATAATAAAACGAAAAATAAAGAAATGAAAATATGATGCGGATATGATGCATGCACAGATATGAGTGATACAAGTATAAATGGGTCACCAAAAGCTCTCCCTCTCTCCCAAAAAAGATATATAAAGATACGGCAAATGAGAATCCCAAAATAAGTGAGGGGAGGGGGGGGGGGCAAAAAGGCATCAGGACCCAGCAGAAACGGGCAGCACAACGGCAAAAGGAATCGATGGCATCAAGGGTGCCTAGGAAGGTGGTGCTGCGCCGTCTCCGTCCTGAGGCGGAGGAGGAGGAGGTGGTGGTGTAGGCTGCTGAGCTGGGGTGGGCGTGGAAGTGGAAGCAGGTCTGGTGTGTGTGGAAGTGTGTGTGGGAACCTGCTGGGTGGGTGGGGGTACGCGCGGAAGACGCTCTAAGATCTGTGTCAGGCAGTAGTGGATCTGAGGGATCAGGTCAAAGCGTCCAGCCATCGTAGAGACGGTGGAGGACAGGGTCCTAAGGTCACCTCTAAGACCACTCACCGCCAACTCAAGAGCACGTATGCTCTGCAGTACAGTGTCGGGCGGGGGTGGTGCAGAGGGACGCACCGGTCTAGGCTGCGCAGGGCGGGGCTGGCGTACGCGAGTGGAGTATGTAACGGGCTCAGCAGGGAAGGGGACAAAAGGTGCCGCGCCAGCAAATGTGGGCCTGGCCTCAGTGTGAGGCCGGGACACCGACTGGTGAGAAGTAGAGGCAGCGGCAGCAAAGGAAGCGTGTAAAAGTGGCAACGAGGTGGCAAGAGAGGTCAGTGGCCCAGAAGTGTGGACAGACGCCACGACGCTCTCGGAGAATACGGCGGCTGTGGAGACAGAGGACTCTACCGCTAGGGCGGAACTGTGTGGACCAAAAGGCGCAATCCCAGCGGAGATCATGCTAGCCATGGTCTCCACGACCGCGGCAAACGAGGGCGCTCCACTCTCGACAAAGGTCGGCGGGCGCTCGGGGAGTGCGGAGCAAAGAGGCTCCACGGACAGAGGGCCAGAGGTGGCAGTGGGAGTGGTGGGGACAGCCTCGGAAGTGGTGACAGTGGTGGAAGTGGGCTCAGCAAAAGTACTCTCGACACTGATAGAGGTGGGGACAGAAGTGTCAGGAGCAGCGGAAACGTCATGAACAGGCTGAGGGGCCACAGGGTCGACGGGGTCGGCAGCAGGCTCGGCAGGGTGTGCAGCAAGGTCTGCGGGAGCAGCCTGGGCAGCGTGGGCAGCGTGGGCCTGCTCGGCCTCCTCGGCCTCGAGCACGTACGCAGCGGGGATGAGGACATCCATCGCTGGGAGCCAGTCAACGTGGGCCGGTGCAATCTGGGTCCGAGCTGGGCTCGGGAGAATCATGTAGTCGGCACCGAAGGGGCCGTGCAACCAGACCCAGTGACGCTCACCATCCGGACGCAGCATCTTCATCCGGGCCATAACGTCTATCGACAAGGAAGTGGGGCCCGGAACGCGTCGCAGGTCGTCAGGTAAGTCCTCGCCGGTCATCATGGTAAGCAGGGTGATCAGACCGCCGCAGCATATCGGTGAGCGAGCGCCCACCGACACAATGATACGGTCTAAAAACCAAGCCGCAATGTCGATCACGACGGCGGGGACAAGCTCGTGTCCATCCCTAGATAGAGCTCTGGGACGTGTCATCGCATAGAGCATGTAGAGCTCTGGCGTAGACATCGTGCCCGGCTCATATCTGGCCAAAAAGGTGGTCGCCATAAGGCGCTGGGCAATACGTAGGCAGGGGTGGACAATGGCCGAGGCCTTGGCCCTACTAGGGTCAAAGGCGGCGTGGTGGCCTGTAATACGTGCCCAGAAGGCACCTGCGTCGAAAGAGGGTGGAGGGATATGGGTAGGGCCGTAACCGCGATCGGCTCCGGGGACTGCGGGCCATGAGAAGAATGCTCTCATCATATCGAGAGTGACCTGGCACTCTCGATCCATGAACCGGAATGAGCATCCCTCATCGGTCCGGGCGATCGAACTCAAAACCTCAAGTGTCGGGCGGGTAAAAGTATCCGCCGACACCTGGAAAAAATCTCGCCAGCCCACGTTGTCGTACAACGTGAGCATCCCCTCAAGTACCCCCAGGCGTCCTAGGTCAGCGAGGTGTGCAAACCTGGAGGGTACGATCGAGCGCTGGGAGATACGCTCGAAGACGGTGCGGTGTGCGTCGTCTCGGAATGTAATCCCGAGCGACCCGACCAGTGGAGCCGGTGGTGGTGGCTGTGGATCGGCAGGGAGAGGCTGTGCGGGCTGTGGGTGCACTGCAGGCTGTGCGGGGTGTGCGGGGCCTGCAGGCTGTGCTGGGTGGACGGCGTGTGTGGGGGAAGGCGGAGGAGAGTCCTCCACCAAGTGGGAGGGGCCGGGCTCGTCCGACCGCTTCCGCTTAGCGGAAGCTCTCCTCGACCGCGGCCATGTCCGGGGCGGCATATCGGCCCCGAGCGCGCCGAAAAGTGAAAAAGTGTGGCGTGTGCAAAAAGAATGGAAAGAGTGTACCAAAACACGCCGCGAGTGCTAAGCAGTGGAAGCGTGCGAAGTCCGCGCCTCCACGAAGTCCAAAACAGCCCGTAGAAGCTCCCCTATGCTCCCCTAAGCTCCAAAAAGCAATCTGCGCATGGAAAAGCGATATCAGCGAGTAATAATCAAAATGTATGGAGTAATAGGGGTATAACAGATATATATGGGAATTGATTCGGGTTAGGGGTTCGATTAATACACGGATCCTCAAAAACTACGCAAAAAGAGGAGAAAACGGGCAAATCAAGCTATACCGGAGGTGATCGGAGACAAGGCCGCCGGCGGCGACTCGGGCGGGGTGCAGCGATGGTCGGCCGGCGGTGGCTGGCCGAGCGGCGGCGCGCGCGGGCTTGGTCGGGCGAGTGGGGGCTGGGTGAAGCGAGATCGGGCGATGGGAGCTGAGGGGGCGCGGGCGATTTGGGATTTGCTGTTTCGAAATCCGCGCCCCCCCTCGCCACTTATATATAAAAGAGTTACGACTCGGCCGAGTGACGTGCTCACTCGGCCGAGCGAGGCAAATAAAAATTTTCTCCCCGATATCGCTTCGGCCAAGTGGCTTTGCCAGCCTCGGCCGAGTGGAGTAAGTCCATTCGGCCGAGTGACTCAAGCTACTCGGCATGACTCGCCCTAGGAGGGTATCCGTGTCACTCGGCCGAGTGAATATATATACTCGGCCGAGTAGCAGTTATATCGAAATCAAGAAAATAAACAGAGAGTTGGGTACATCAGACTTCCCTCGTTCGTGAGCGGCTCAGCCGGACGAACTTGTGTACTCGGCCGAGTGACTAGTATACTCGGCCGAGTGAGCCTTGTGTTCTGCTGTTTGTCTTCGTTTGGGCTCTAAACTCCGTCTTTCTTCCTCCAGTCGATTTCATCCTCCTCCTAAGTGTCGAGCGCCTTCTTGGGGCGCTCCTCGTCGTCTCGTTCATCCTCCTCATGATGGATCTACCTATCTCCTCTCCTGTCAAGAAAAATAGGACCCGTTATCACAAAATTTTTGGTCGAATGACTCAAAACACTAAAAATCTCTAAAACGAAAATAAAGAAAAAGTAAAAATAAAGAAAAAACCGTCGGGTTGCCTCCCGACAAGCGCTCGTTTTAGGTCATGAGCTCGACCCCCTATAATTTTCAATCAATGCGGGATGTTTGGTGCATATGAGATGCACCCGTCAAACTTCCCGGGGAGCGCGCTTGGATTTGGACGTGGCGGCGTAGCGTTCTCCCTCGGAGGTCTCTTGTCTCGAATAGTGTTGGGGGGAGGCTCCCCAAGCTAGCATTTGCCCCGGTCAACGGCTTAACCGGCGATGCCGATTTCCGTACCGGCGGAGCTTTCTTTGGAGACTTTAATTTCGAGAGCTTGCAGAGCTCTCGAATCCTTGCGACATCAGCGTCGCCTTCATCTTCATCAGCGGAGAAGTCGGGGGAATCATCTTTATTCTCTTCATCTCGGCCTAAATCCGGGCCTTCTTCAAATTCTTCATCAAAAAGGGCGCCAATTGAGTGAGGAATCGTCTCCTCTATCACCTCATCGAGGAGGTCCATGAGATCATCCGACCGTTCCTTGAGCAAATATACCCTATTGGTTTCACCCGTCGGGATTCCTTCGGAATAGTGCTTGAGCCTTTGACCATTTACTTTGAACGTGGAACCGTCCTTGCTCTCCAACTCGAAAGCTCCTCCCGGTTGTATATGTTTGATGGTGAAAGGTCCGGACCAACGTGACCTCAACTTACCGGGAAATAGTCGGAGCCGGGAATTGTAGAGCAAGGCTTTGTCTCCTACCTTGAAGTCCGTGACGGTTATGCGGGCATCGTGGAGAATCTTGGTCCTTTCCTTGTAAATTCTCGAGCTCTCATAGGCGTCTCTCCTTATTTCATCAAGCTCGTTGATGTCCAAGAGTCGCCTCACCGCCGCACTCTTGTAGTCGTAGTTAAAGGTCTTGATGGCCCAATATGCGCGGTGCTCCAACTCTACCGGCAAGTGGCAAGCCTTCCCATAAACTAGTCGGAACGGTGTGGTACCGATGGGGGTGCGAAAGGCCGTGCGATAAGCCCATAGAGCATCGTTTAACTTCATTGACCAATCCTTTCTAGACCGATCCACGGTTTTCTCGAGAATTTGCTTGATCTCTCTATTTGAGACTTCCACTTGACAGCTTGTCTGGGGGTGATAAGCCATGCCAACTCTATGATTTACCCCGTACTTCTTTAGCATGGCTTCAAACTTGTTCTCTATGAAGTGGCTTCCCCCGTCGCTTATCAAGGTACACGGCACTCCAAAGCGCGGGAAGATATTTTGCTTGAAGAACTTGGAGACGACCCTTGCATCATTAGTAGGAGTGGCAATTGCCTCCACCCATTTGGAGACGTAGTCGACGGCCAATAGGATGTATTTGTTGCCATTGCTCGATGGAAATGGTCCCATGAAGTCTACTCCCCAACAATCAAAAAGCTCAATTTCTTGGATGGGCCTCATTGGCATTTTATTGCGCTTGGAGATATTCCCGGTCCGTTGGCATCTATCGCACCCTTTTACAAAGTTGTGGGTGTATTTAAACATTGTTGGCCAGAAGAACCCGCTCTGCAAGATCTTAGCGGTGGTTTTAGAGGCGGCATGATGTCCCCCGCATGGTAGACCGTGGCAATGCAAAATGATAGACGTTGCCTCCTCTTTAGAAACACACCTACGAATGACACTATCTCTGCATATCTTGAAAAGGTAAGGATCTTCCCAAAAGTAGCTACGGACCTCATGCATAAATCTCCTCTTTTGTTGCGTGGACATCCCATGCGGTTTAATTCCGCAAGCCAAGTGGTTGACGAAGTCCGCATACCAAGGTACTTCCCCGGTCCTTACCGCATATAGCCTCTCATCAACAAATGTGTCATCAATAGGTAAGCTCTCATCCTCCTTGTCGCGAATGAGCCTAGATAAATGATCTGCCACGACATTGTCTGTACCCTTCTTATCTCTGATCTCTAGGTCGAATTCTTGCAACAAGAGTATCCACCTAATCAACCGGGGTTTGACCTTCTTCTTGTTTAAAAGATACTTCAATGCCGCATGGTCGGTGTGGACAATCACCTTGGAACCGAGGAGGTAGGAGCGAAACTTCTCTATAGAATAGACGACCGCTAGAAGCTCCTTCTCGGTAGTTGTGTAGTTTTTCTGCGCGTCATCCAATGTCTTGCTTGCGTAGTATATCGCATGAAGCTTCCTATCTTTCCTTTGTCCCAATACCGCTCCAATGGCTTGGTCGCTAGCATCGCACATTAGCTCAAAAGGGAGGCTCCAATCCGGCGGTTGTATGATAGGCGCTGAGACTAGCGCTTCCTTCAAGGTGTTGAAAGCTTGCAAGCATTCTCCTGAAAAGTCAAAAGGAACATCTTTAGCGAGCAAGGAAGTAAGAGGTCGGGCAATCGAGGCGAAATCCTTGATGAAGCGGCGGTAAAACCCCGCGTGACCAAGGAAACCTCTAATGCCCTTGACATTAATAGGAGGAGGAAGTTTTTCGATTACCTCAATTTTTGCTTTATCTACCTCGATTCCTCTTGAGGAAACAAGATGTCCGAGAACTATACCTTCCGTTACCATGAAGTGACACTTCTCCCAATTGAGAGTGAGATTGTTTTGTTGGCACCTTTTTAGGACTTTAGTGAGATTTTCCAAGCAAGAGTCAAACTCACTTCCATAAACCGAGAAATCATCCATAAAAACTTCCATAATGTTTTCAATATAATCGGAAAATATGGATGTCATACATCTTTGAAAAGTTGCGGGAGCATTACAAAGGCCGAACGGCATCCTACGGTATGCATAGGTGCCATAGGGACAAGTGAAAGTTGTCTTTTCTTGGTCATCTTCGTGCAAAGGGATTTGGAAGAAACCCGAATACCCGTCTAGATAGCAAAAGTATTTATGGTTCGCGAGGCGTTCAAGCATTTGATCAATGAATGGCAATGGGTAATGGTCCTTTCGGGTGGCTTTATTGAGTTTCCTATAGTCAATGCACATTCGCCATCCTGTGACAGTGCGCGTAGATATTGGCTCCCCTTTTTCATTCTTTATGACAGTCATCCCCCCTTTCTTGGGGACGACGTGAACAGGGCTAACCCATCTACTGTCAGAGATAGGATAAATTATACCGGCCTCTAGCAATTTTAGGATTTCCTTTTTAACCACCTCCTTCATGTTCGGGTTTAACCGCCTTTGAGGCTCTATGGAGGTGGCTTCGGTATCCTCCAAATGGATCCGATGCGTGCAAAGCCTAGGGCTTATCCCTTTTAGATCGGAGATAGTGTATCCCAAGACATCTTTGTGGCTCCTAAGAACGTCTAGGAGTTTTTCAAGTTGATCTTGTGTGAGGTGGGAATTGACTATCACCGGGAAAGTCAATTTATTACCCAAAAAGGCATACCTTAGATTCGGCGGTAGTTGTTTAAGCTCTACCTCAGGTGGCGCTGCTCCTTCCACTTCATCGGCTCGCATGAGTTCGACTTTCTCCTTGTCGTCCGGGTTTAGCTCATGTTCAGGTGGCATGCTTTCTTGTGACGAGTCAGACTCGCTACTTAGTGAGGATGAGGCATCGAAATAGGCGCCCTCCGATTCAGGGCTAGCATCGCCAAAACCTTCACTCTGATCCAGTTCGTACCTGGAATCAAGAAACACATCAGACGATTCATAAAAACAAGAGTGAGCGTCATAGAGTGTAACTCCCTGATCGTCGGTTTGCTCGAAGGGTTCTTCGGGAGCATAGTGTTCTTCGACACTCGCTCTATTGTCCTCGAAATACAATTTGTCGTCGACCACGTCAACTCTGACATTGCCTCCGATAGTCCCCTCCGGGGAGATTTGGTCCATCACAAAACTAGCAAATAGTTGTTCGTCGGGGTCCTTGATATCAATAGCAAATGCTCCGGTAGCGTGGACCTCGTCAACAAGCTCCTTAAGGAGGTCTGTGAAGGAGTCATAGTCTTCTCGACTGAGTTCCATTATTGGCAGTGCATCCTCCATTCTCCCTGTTAAGATCTTATACAAAATACGGGGAGAATATGCAAATAGGGCTGCGAATAAAGTTAAAATAAGATATGGAGGAGGATGAAGAAAGAAAGAAAGAAGAAAGAAAGAAGAAATAACCGACTCCCCGGCAGCGGCGCCAAAAACTTGATCGCTCCGGGACGTACACCCAAAGAACGGTTGTAGTTTTACCGCAAGCGCACGGTATAGCGGCGAGCGGGTATCGAACACAGGGAGGACGAATGACCGTGCTTGCTCCTAATCAACCTGGCTATTTAAGAATAGAGAGAATTGCCTTGGGTGATCCTGTCACAATCGTCAGACAAATGTGCGAAATATCAAATCAAATAAAGAACGTCTAGGGAATGGGGAATCCCCGCTACTCACCGTATTTCATAAATGTGGTTCGTCGGTATCAAAATTGCTAGAATGAGAATTTGGATGAACTAGTTGCAACTAAATGTGGAACCAAGCTCACGCTCTCGCGCTGTTGCCGGTCTATAGCTATCCTAGGGTCGGGTCCAATCTCTTGCAAACCCTAGCCTAGGAAAGCTAGCATTAGGATCAACATCATCGTTCAATTGCGCACCGAGCCCAATCTCTTGCAAACCCGGTCCACAATCTAAATTAGGATAGTTCCTACCCGTCCAATCTCTTGCAAACGGGTATCGGCACGGAATTGCAACCGGAGATCCTAGTATCGGTCCAATCTCTTGCAAACTGATACTTCGAAAGTCCGACTCCAACCCAATTCGGATTTCTAGGGCTTCCTATCAAATTGGGATCCAATCTCTTGCAAATCCCAATTGATATGAATACCTAGCTATCCGCAGTAATTCGATCCCAATCTAATCTCTAATTATTGATTCTAGCACAATTTCTACCAATTTATCACAAATACGAAATTGGGCTTGTAGGGTTCATCCCCATGCCCCAAGACGTGGAGACTACTCACAAATCATAGCAATAGCACAAAAATAATCAATGAAATAGGCAATGGAATTCATCACAACAATGATATAAACAATAAAAATAGAGTTTTTGGGGAAGAGAGATGCAAACCAATGTAGTTCTTCAATTAATCCAACAAAAATCCAAGTTTTTCCTCTTCTCCAATCACAAATAATAAAGCTAAAAAGTAATCTCAAAAAGCTGCAAAAAATCTAAGAGATGGCTCCTAAAACTAGGGTAAAAACAGGGCTTAAATAGCCCCAAAAATCGTCCAAAAATCCTGACCAAAACGCCCCTGCACAGCCTGTTTTCCGCAAATTTCGCTACAGGCAGCGCATCGCACTCGGCCGAGTGACAAAAGTCGCTCGGCCGAGTGAAAACCCTGTCATTTTCCAGTAAGTTGGGGGCTTCAAGGGTCTTCAGTTCGGAGGCGGCTCGGCCGAGTGAGTTGTCGTCACTCGGCCGATGGCTTCACTGCACTCGGGCGGACGGGATTAACCACTCGGCCGAGTGGGTCTTCTGAAGTTCAGACAGCCGAAAAATAGTAACTTGGATGTTTTGGAGGGGCTTCGTCTGGGCGCCACTCGGGCGGACGTGGTATCGTCACTCGGCCGATGTGGTCTCCGACGCTCGGCCGAGTACACATGGAAATCGTGTCTGAACAGGTCGGCCGAGCAGTGTCTCGCTGGTCGGCCGAGTGGCTCCTCCACTCGGCCGAGTGGGACACAAAAGATGCCCAATCTGATTGTTTTGGCCTCCTCGTCGCTCCTGCGACGTCCATTCTTCTTCCGCTCCTCTCCAACAGCAAAATATCCCTCGGGGAGGTCGTCGGTGGCCGTCTAGAGTAAGCGCGTCTCGAGATCATTCCAAATCGCGCCAAATCACCTGAAATGCGACAAAAACAACAAATCATGAAAAGCATCGCAATATCGTCGATATATCGTGAAAAACATGATTTGGGCGATTTAAATGGCATGCAAATACACGGAAAAAAGGTGTAAAATATGGAGTGATCACTACAAAACCCTTATATATCCCCCAAAACCCTAGCAAGATAACCCTAGAAAACCCCTCAAATTCGTGTCCAAAAATACCCAAATCGCAACTTAAAATCTGGGCCCGCCGTCGACTCGGCCGAGTGGAACATGTGACCCGGCCGAGTGGAAATTCCAGCACTGTAGTGTCAACTTGCAGAAATTCTCCAGATTTCATCCGACCTCCGATTGGCGAGTTCTTGGTGGCGTTGGAACCGTCATGAAGTATACTATTCATAAAAAATATGAGAAAAATACTTTGATTGCTGGAATGATAGCAGATTTCAAAAGAGTGGGAGGCTGTCTGAAAATCTAGGCGCTGCGTGTCCTCGGCATCACTCGGCCGAGCGGACTTCTCTACTCGGTCGAGTGGGCTTCTCTACTCGGCCAAGTGATAGACCCTGTAAAATTCTAGTAAGTCGGGGGGTCTTGGGGGGTCTGTCTTCGACGGTGACTCGGCCGAGTGGCTTTACTTACTCGGCCGGCAGGGGGGGGGGGGGGGGGGGGGGGGGGGGCATTTCTTGCTCGGCCGAGTCGGAACCGTCAAAAGCTTGTACATTTCCAGTAAGTCGGCCTTTTTAGATGGTGGATTTTCCATGCCACTCGGGCGATGCGATCTTCATACTTGGCCGAGTGGGATATTGTGATGACCCGTATTCAACAATACTAATTTTCTACGTATTTTCTTAATTAATAATATTTTATAATGATTTGTTAGGAGTTGTACATCAAAATAGTTTTAAATCATTTATAAAAAAATGTTTATAGAACCAATATAGTTATAGCCTATTTTAGAGTATACGAGTACCATCATAGATCACTAACTGATTTTTATAATTATTTAAACTCAATTTTAACATTACAGCCGTAACAATTATTTTTCTAAGTAAACGTTATCAAAATGATTTTAAACTTCTACAGTATCACTCTAAGATCATTTAGAGCCTCCCATATTAATTTCATAATTTTCTGAAGTCGGATCAATAGAGAACTCGCAAACCCGCTTCCTAAATGTTTTGGCCCAAAACACGTATTTTCATAGTCCAAACTATGAAATAGATCTCGGAGTCACGATCCTCGTGACGATACGAACCCGTGGGTATATTTTCGTAATTTTTCAGAGTCATTTGACTCTAGGGGCAAAATCGTAATTTGGTTGCAAGGTTTTACTAACGACCTTCACTAATCACTTTTACTTTTTCTAATTACCATTGATAATCACCCACATCTGTCGGCAACCTCACACGTTCCAATTAGGAAGCCTAGTCTAAGTTCTCTACCTATTTTCAAAAGCTAACTTTGTCAATAAATAGCTTTGACTAATTATTAATTGCTTAATTATTTTATTAATTATTATAACCTATATAACCCCCTCACTTAGCTCTTTTCCTTCACAGCTAGATGCTAACCCAAACCCTATTATTATTATTATTTTTCTCCCTCAAACATTAATCCCCAGGCACACCAAACCAAACCCATGTGCAAACCCATCACCCAGGCAACAAGCTCAAGGCCATCACCTACCCCACCTTAATCTCTCATCTCCCTCATTCACGTAGCAAATACCCAGGCAAACTCCCCTCTTCATCTTCGTTCTTCTCCAAAGAGCTCAGCCCGACCCGAGCTCCCTCTCACCCCGTCCGAAGCAGCTCACCGCCCCCACGTTCACGCTTCGACCGCTGCCCATGCCCGCCGTGTACACCGACGAACCCATCGGAGAACCACGAGCTCTGATCCCAACCGCTGCCGTCGAGCCCCACGACCCCGCCACAGCTTGGGTTCCACTCCCTCCGAGCTCGTCGCCACCGCTCCTAGCTGCTGCCACCGTCGTCGTAGACGTCGACTGACGCCGTCACCGCCTCCGAGCAAGCGCCGCTCCTCCTCTCCGATCGACGACCGAGACCCGCTCCCCGACACTCGCCGGCGACGTCAAAGCCTGCTGCACCGCCGCGAGCTCCACGGCGACCCTCACCGGAGCTATCCGCTCTCCGACCACCGCCAGCTCTCCGTCCGACGCCGCCCCCTCCTCTGTTCCCGCTTTGAAACAGAGCACACCGGAGCTCCGCCACTCCCGCCACCCGAACACCGCCGTTCAACCGCTGCCTCGACGACCACCCTTCGCCTGTGCTGCCACCGGAGCGCCCCGCGAGCTCCGATCTCAACCGCCACCACCGCCCACTCGACCACACGAACCCGAAGCCCCCACGCCGCCGCTGCCATCTCTCGCGGGCTGCTGCTCCGCGGCCCCGACGCCGCTGCCGCACTTCCTCTGGAGCTTCCACCACCAGCCACCTCGCCGTACGACGTCGCAGCGACGAGACCCGCCGAGCTCTCGCCCACGCTCCCTCTCTCTCTCAGTCTCTCTCTGTCGAATGTAAGGAGGCTGACGTTTGGGTTTTTAGATAAACAAATACGTTTTTAATACGTATTTAAATACGTATTTACGTATTTAAGCTTATTTATAAATTGATATTATTGGACTTAAATTGATAGTAATTCGTACAGGCCTCAGAAAATTACCAAACTAGTCCCAGAAAATCAGAAACGATGAAACTAATCCATTGGCGCTAGTTTCATCACCATAAGGAAAGTATATTTCTCACAGTGAATTTTTAAAGGCAAAACTTAAATAGGTTAAAATCCTTTTAAAATTCGTAGCTTGCAATTTTTACATACACTGCTTTACGATAAAAATATATCTTACAGTACTTGTAAATACGATCGTTTTGACATCTTATTTACAGAATTCCGACGTACGGTTTGCCCGGAATAAATCTTTGAAGATATGTTGTAATGATAAATTCTTGTTTTAAAAATCCTTTTAAAATTCGTAATCTGTGATTTTTACGTACACTTATGTACGATAAAAATATATGTCGTAGTACTAGTGAATACGATCATTTTGACACCTTATTTGAAGAATTCTGATGTACGGTTTGCTCTAAACAATTCCTTGAACATATGTTTTAAAAATCATTTCATGATTTAAAATTGCTTTTTGGCTATTTAAAATTGTTTAAAAATTGTTTAAAAATCTTGAAAAATAACTACTAGTCTTAGAAAGTATTTTAAGCTAATTTAAACTCTTTTGCTTGGTTAAAATCATATCTTACTCGTTCTTTTATTTATTTAAGTGATCCTGATGTTTTCATTTAATCGAGTCGTGAAGTTGTGAACTTTCACGAGACTGTTGTACAGATTATTGGAACACCGAGATTGAATTGACTGAATGGAAGATGGAACTTCAACAATATTGAATGGAAGATGGAACTTCAACAATATTGAATGGAAGATGGAACTTTAATAATATAGAATGGAAGATGGAATTTCAATAATAGACAGATAGTACACGTTCTTTTGACCGACACTAGACTTGACCTGGGATTGGGGTAATCTATGATCACAAGTGTTACAGAATGACTGGATGCGCCATACTAAATTACCTCCAACACATTACGGGGGTTAGAACCTTGACCGTTGCCATATCGGAACGGTGGGTAAGCCTCGGAGTTGCTCCCGTCGCAGGCTGCATGTTGGTTATCTCTAGTACTCTTGGACATGGACTTATCACTAGGATAGACTGGTTTTTGATTATTGTTCTAACATCTTTTTCTACAGGTTGCTACAGTGTGATTATTGAATGCTAAATTGTCACATGTTACAGATGACTTTGCACATGGTTATTGAATAATGAAATTGTTACAGGTTGCAAATGGTATTGCAAATGGCTATCAAATGATTAAATTACTGCAGGTTGCAAATGTTTAACTGCTTTAACTGCTTTAACTGTTTTAACTGTTTTAAAGTTTAAACTTATTGCTTGTCTTTAAAGTAAAATTTATCGCATGTCTTTAACTCTTTTAAATTAAACTTAATGCTTGTCTTTAAGTTCAGTGTTGTTTAATTTTAAAATGGCTAACGTTTTTGGTTTTGAGATTATCTTGCCGAGTAAACCTCGCTGACGGACATTTCATTTTGTTGTTTTACGAAATGTCCGTCAGGTATCAATAGTGAGTTCTTGAAGACACTACTGCAGGAGTCACGCCAGTGCTTGACGAGCACGTGGAGTACCTTCCACAGAAGATTAGACGATCCCCTTCGCGACTGTTTCTTTACATTTAAAATAATGTAATTTGTGTACCTTGTTTGTATTGCTATACTAGGCCAAGTTGTATCTTAATTATTGTACGCTGGATATGTAATAATATTGTTTGAGCTGCTTCTTAAATTTGCAAGCAAGGATCTGCAATTTCTATAAAGACGCTTAGTGTGCTTAAGCCAATGAGGAAGAAAAGGAAAAGAATTCAAAAAGAAAAGAAAAAAAGTACTCCTCCTTGTTTTAAGCACATCGCGGACCCGCTCGCGTCCTCGCTCCCGGTAGAATGGGAAGCGGGGCGTGATAGGTTTTGATGGTGGCCCATGCAGGTCATGCGTATGCAAATACTTTAAGATCGGTTTAAATGACATTAATATCTAAGTGTACAGCTAGAATAGATTTATTCTAACCTACTTTACATCGCGGTTTGTTTTGAAGTATGGCAGGTCAACCAGATACCCACGTCGCCACCAACAATGATATCTTGGGTATCGTAAAGGAAATACTGGAAATTCAACGCCAAGTTCTCCATGAGGCTGTTGACAAACTCTGTAAAGCATCCCAAAGGAAGCATCCTATGGAACCACTGAGAGACGCTCTCCAACCGACGACGACTACATTCAAGAGGCCCACATCTTCAGTCAACAAGAAATCCCCGATGGTGTGCTTCCATTGCAACCGAAAGGGACATATCAAGAAGAACTTTCGCCTGCTGCTGAATCAATGTTTGGCCTGTGGAGCATCTGAGCACTCTCTCAGGAGCTGCCCCTGTCGCATTAACAAGAAAGCGACTACGACAACAGGAGTTTTTGGATCAGCACATCTTAAACCACCCCTAGCTCCACAACATCGAGTCATTCATCAGGCCGAGCTAAACCAAGCTTGGTGTCAAGCATCCATCGCATCAACCCGAGATACTGAGGCTACAGAGCCAGTAATCACTGGTATACCTGAACCTTTTCCCTCTACGTCGATTTGACACCCATCGTCTTTATTGTCATTGCTAGCATATGTTATCGTGCTATAGCATGTCCACATCTTGATTTGGAAATTTTCTATTGCTTCTTATCACAAAATTCGCAACGAACTATTTCCATTGAACCTCATTACCTTTTTCGAACTCTTAACCCTTGCTTAGAAACTCGTGTTCCATTCTTGGTTACACCCTCCCTAGTAACCTCTTTTGCTAGCAGTTATAGTTATTTTCATATGTTGAACCATCTACCTACTTCATCACCTTTCCTTTAGTTGATGATGGCACACATATAAATGATAAGCTTTCTTCAATGGACCATGATACCGGTCAATGTGCTTGGCTAAAGTCTGTTGGATCGACCTAGCTAGACTGGGCATAAGTGATCCTGGCTTAGTCACTTCTTTGGCCGTGTCCGCTGGACCGCAAGGACGTGAATCATGATTATGTGACGTCATCGATCTTCTTCACTATCAACCTTCCTTTAGCTTGATGACATTTCGATTGACCGTCTTAGAATCTTTCTATTTTTACGCTTGAACTCTAGCTACGTCTATTTTAAGGAGGGTAGCATTCGGTTTTCGATCACCAGAAGTTCGAGTTCGACAACGAAAGCAAATCGAAGGACGCTCAGAAGTATTTGAGGATAGTACAAGCAAATTTGAGACGAGCCAAACCACGACTTGTAAGTGTAGACTGTTACGTCTTCGTCATCCTTTTTGAACTCGTGTTTCTCTTCTAGCCCATACTTTCTATCTTGTGCCCGATTCCCCATGAGACGTATCTTTTTCCACCTACCATCTCCCTCTCTTTACTTCTTTTGTCCGCTTCCCCACCCTACCGACGACTTTCGGTGCCCCTCTTTTTCTTTAAAAGACCCCCCTTCTTCCTCACCAAGCCACCCGTAGTTTCTATACGCCTCGGTGACACCCACTCCTCCTCCCGGTCTCTTCCCCAAGCGAACCCGACCCATCTCACCTCAAGCTCCTCCGACCTCACCCGAAGCTCCACCACCCCACCCTACTCCAGTGACACCCGCCACGTTAAGCAGTCGCAGCCACCATAGAGCGACAACCACCGATGGCCCTCCGACGATATGTTTTGGGATTTTTGGCCTTGGCCACAACCCTCGCCGCCACCTTCACTACTGCTGTGTGGCTGAGATCTTGGGAAGCTGTGATCCTTGGGCTTCTCTTGAGCTCTCTGCCCTGGGTCTCACCCAGATTGATGTCCCGTTTAGGCTTCCTCTTGCGACTACTCCTTTTGGTGTGCTGGAAAGCGTGTTTTTGGTTGTTCATTTGTTGGGTGATATTGGGTATTGCGAACGTCAAGTATTGGTCTACAGAAGGAGTGATGGCGATGACTATTGGCATGATATTGGCCTTAGGTGTTGAAGTTGGATGTAAGCCTTGTGCTTGGCTCTGGATGAGAGCTTGGATCTTGCCTTATTGTGGGATATTATGAAGATTGATGGAAGGAATACTGGCAGTAAGTGCTGACTTTGGGTGTTGGCCTTGTACTTACCTTTGGGCGTTGATTTGGACGTTAGCATGTGGTTGGGCATTATGGAAATTGATGTTGTTGGTACCCATGGATTAGTCGACATCTTTGGCTAGACCCAGTTAGTCACCAGTAGCACGAATAGACTTTATGGTCTTTCGTTTTATGTGGTTTAAATAGCTTGCTACTGGCTTATCACCTCAGGTCCCAAGCTCGAACAGATGTTATTATAATAACTATCATTTTCATGTAATGCCATATTGGCTACTTGAAAAGTCAAGATAATTATTATGATGATACTGGTCTCAAGACTAGGTGCGGAATCTATGATGATGTTAATACTAATTAGAATTATCTCTTGTTTTCTTGATGTTGTGATATCACATTATATTTCAAGCTATTAACAACTTATTTTCTAAATTATTTGCTTGAGCTTCTTAATAACAGTAATTATTTTATTTTATAAAGTTTTGAGAAATTCCGAGGACGGAATTATTTTAAGGAGGGTAGAATGTGATGACCCGTATTCAACAATACTAATTTTCTACGTATTTTCTTAATTAATAATATTTTATAATGATTTGTTAGGAGTTGTACATCAAAATAGTTTTAAATCATTTATAAAAAAAATGTTTATAGAACCAATATAGTTATAGCCTATTTTAGAGTATACGAGTACCATCATAGATCACTAAATGATTTTTATAATTATTTAAACTCAATTTTAACATTACAGCCGTAACAATTATTTTTCTAAGTAAACGTTATCAAAATGATTTCAAACTTCTACAGTATCACTCTAAGATCATTTAGAGCCTTCCATATTAATTTCATAATTTTCTGAAGTCGGATCAATAGAGAACCCGCAAACCCGCTTCCTAAATGTTTTGGCCCAAAACACGTATTTCCATAGTCCAAACTATGAAATAGATCTCGGAGTCACGATCCTCATGACGATACGAACCCGTGGGTATATTTTCGTAATTTTTCAGAGTCGTTTGACTCTAGGGGCAAAATCGTAATTTGGTTGCAAGGTTTTACTAACGACCTTCACTAATCACTTTTACTTTTTCTAATTACCATTGATAATCACCCACATCTGTCGGCAACCTCACATGTTCCAATTAGGAAGCCTAGTCTAAGTTCTCTACCTATTTTCAAAAGCTAACTTTGTCAATAAATAGCTTTGACTAATTATTAATTGCTTAATTATTTTATTAATTATTATAACCTATATAACCCCCTCACTTAGCTCTTTTCCTTCACAGCTAGATGCTAACCCAAACCCTATTATTATTATTATTTTTCTCCCTCAAACATTAATCCCCAGGCACACCAAACCAAACCCATGTGCAAACCCATCACCCAGGCAACAAGCTCAAGGCCATCACCTACCCCACCTTAATCTCTCATCTCCCTCATTCACGTAGCAAATACCCAGGCAAACTCCCCTCTTCATCTTCGTTCTTCTCCAAAGAGCTCAGCCCCACCCGAGCTTCCTCTCACCCCGTCCGAAGCAGCTCACCGCCCCCACGTTCACGCTTCGACCGCTGCCCATGCCCGCCGTGTACACCGACGAACCCATCGGAGAACCACGAGCTCCGATCCCAACCGTCGCCGTCGAGCCCCACGACCCCGCCACAGCTTGGGTTCCACTCCCTCCGAGCTCGCCGCCACCGCTCCTAGCTACTGCCACCGTCGTCGTAGACGTCGACTGACGCCGTCACCGCCTCCGAGCAAGCGCTGCTCCTCCTCTCCGATCGACGACCGAGACCCGCTCCCCGACACTCGTCGGCACCGTAAAGGCCGCTGCACCGCCGTGAGCTCCACGGCGACCCTCACCGGAGCTATCCGCTCTCCGACCACCGCCAGCTCTCCGTCCGACGCCACCCCCTCCTCTGTTCCCGCTTCGAAACAGAGCACACCGGAGCTCCGCCACTCCCGCCGCCCGAACACCGCCGTTCAACCGCTGCCTCGACGACCACCCTCCGCCTGTGCTGCCACCGGAGCGCCCCGCGAGCTCCGATCTCAACCGCCGCCACTGCCCACTCGACCACACGAACCCGAAGCCCCCACGCCGCCGCTGCCATCTCTCGCGGGCTGCTGCTCCGCCGCCCCGACGCCGCTGCCGCACTGCCTCCGGAGCTTTCACCGCCAGCCACCTCGCCGTACGACGTCGCAGCGACGAGACCCGCCGAGCTCTCGCCCACGCTCCCTCTCTCTCTCAGTCTCTCTCTGTCGAAGGTAAGGAGGCTGACGTTTGGGTTTTTAGATAAACAAATACGTTTTTAATACGTATTTAAATACGTATTTACGTATTTAAGCTTATTTATAAATTGATATTATTGGACTTAAATTGATAGTAATTCGTACAGGCCTCAGAAAATTACCAAACTAGTCCCAGAAAATCAGAAACGATGAAAATAATCCATTGGCGCTAGTTTCATCACCATAAGGCAAGTATATTTCTCACAGTGAATTTTTAAAGGCAAAACTTAAATAGGTTAAAATCCTTTTAAAATTCGTAGCTTGCAATTTTTACATACACTGCTTTACGATAAAAATATATCTTACAGTACTTGTAAATACGATCGTTTTGACATCTTGTTTACAGAATTCCGACGTACGGTTTGCCCGGAATAAATCTTTGAAGATATGTTGTAATGATAAATTCTTGTTTTAAAAATCGTTTTAAAATTCGTAATTTGTGATTTTTACGTACACTTATGTACGATAAAAATATATGTCGTAGTACTAGTGAATACGATCATTTTGACACCTTATTTGAAGAATTCTGATGTACGGTTTGCTCTAAACAATTCCTTTAACCTATGTTTTAAAAATCATTTCATGATTTAAAATTGCTTTTTGGCTATTTAAAATTGTTTAAAAATTGTTTAAAAATCTTGAAAAATAACTACTAGTCTTAGAAAGTATTTTAAGCTAATTTAAACTCTTTTGCTTGGTTAAAATCATATCTTACTCGTTCTTTTATTTATTTAAGTGATCCTGATGTTTTCACTTAATCGAGTCGTGAAGTTGTGAACTTTCACGAGACTGTTGTACAGATTATTGGAACACCGAGATTGAATTGACTGAATGGAAGATGGAACTTCAACAATATTGAATGGAAGATGGAACTTCAACAATATTGAATGGAAGATGGAACTTTAATAATATAGAATGGAAGATGGAATTTCAATAATAGACAGATAGTACACGTTCTTTTGACCGACACTAGACTTGACCTGGGATTGGGGTAGTCTATGATCACAAGTGTTACAGAATGACTGGATGCGCCATACTAAATTACCTCCAACACATTACGGGGGTTAGAACCTTGACCGTTGCCATATCGGAACGGTGGGTAAGCCTCGGAGTGCTCCCGTCGCAGGCTGCATGTTGGTTATCTCTAGTACTCTTGGACATGGACTTATCACTAGGATAGACTGGTTTTTGATTATTGTTCTAACATCTTTTTCTACAGATTGCTACAGTGTGATTATTGAATGCTAAATTGTCACAGGTTACAGATGACTTTGCACATGGTTATTGAATAATGAAATTGTTACAGGTTGCAAATGGTATTGCAAATGGCTATCAAATGATTAAATTACTGCAGGTTGCAAATGTTTAACTGCTTTAACTGCTTTAACTGTTTTAACTGTTTTAAAGTTTAAACTTATTGCTTGTCTTTAAAGTAAAATTTATCGGTTGTCTTTAACTCTTTTAAATTAAACTTATTGCTTGTCTTTAAGTTCAGTGTTGTTTAATTTTAAAATGGCTAACGTTTTGGTTTTGAGATTATCTTGCCGAGTAAATCTCGCTGACGGACATTTCATTTTGTTGTTTTACGAAATGTCCGTCAGGTATCAATAGTGAGTTCTTGAAGACACTACTGCAGGAGTCACGCCAGTGCTTGACGAGCACATGGAGTACCTTCCACAGAAGATTAGACGATCCCCTTCGCGACTGTTTCTTTACATTTAAAATAATGTAATTTGTGTACCTTGTTTGTATTGCTATACTAGGCCAAGTTGTATCTTAATTATTGTACGCTGGATATGTAATAATGTTGTTTGAGCTGCTTCTTAAATTTGCAAGCAAGGATCTGCAATTTCTATACAGACGCTTAGTGTGCTTAAGCCAAGGAGGAAGAAAAGGAAAAGAATTCAAAAAGAAAAGAAAAAAAGTACTCCTCCTTGTTTTAAGCACATCGCGGACCCGCTCGCGTCCTCGCTCCCGGTAGAATGGGAAGCGGGGCGTGACAGATATCGTCCCTCGGCCGAGTGCACGCCCAATTCCTTTTGTTGGAGCGTGTCCGGTAGGGTCGGTCGAGTGGTCTTCTTGCTTGGTCGAGTGAGTGCTCCACTCGGCCGAGTGGCATGCTGTAAATGCCCAATCTTCTCCGTTTCTCCTCCTCGTCGCTCCTACGGAGTTCCTTCTTCTTCCACCCGTCTCCCATCGCCGAATAGCCCTCAAAAGAGCCTTGGGTGGCGCTCCAGAGCGGGTGCAAGTCCCTTAAGCTCATTTTTGCTCCCGATCGCTCCATATTTCCTGAAATCCGATAAAAACAAGAAATAGTGAAAAGTAACGCAATATCGTCGAATACTCGTGAAAATCGCAATATGAGCAATCGAAATGGTGTGAAAACATGCAGAAAAAAGGTGTAAAATATGGACCGATCAAAATCCCCCAAGCTTACCTCTTACTCGTCCTCGAGGAAGATAAGTAGAGAGATGAACTCGGGAGATGAAATTAAATAAAATGAAACGAAAGAAAAAGAAAGAACACGAGGTGGAAGCGGTTGCTAGATTATTCTCTCAGATCTCAAGCCATAAGCTACACATCACGATAACTTGGAAAATACAAATCCCATGCTCTAAGGATTTCATATCTTACTTAAACATGGTACTTGCAAGCTTTTAAGAACAACAAAAGGGACTCTCTAAATTCATACAATCAATTCATATCCACATCACGCATTTCATAGAATTTAATATACAAATGTTGGCGATGCACTTTTCAATCAAAAGTTACAAATGAAGCATATAAGATACACACCAAGCATGCTATAGAGAATAGAATAAGTGTCATGTCATTCACATATTTATTTCAAATCATGAAAAATCTCCATATCTAATATATTTTGCAAAGTCTAAGCATTATCGAATATTCCCATTCATGCACGTCTCCACTCTAATGTCATACTCACTCATATGGTCAAATGAATTCACCCCCCAAGCTTAGCTTGAGGCATCACATCTAAAGGAATATGATAGTGGAAAATGGGATTTTTGCCTTGGTTTTCCCAAGTATTTTGTGGCTCCAATAATGAGATAGTTGGATTTTTGTAGGAGCTATATGATTTGTATTTTTGGATTTTGGCTCCTTTTTGGCTTTTTGGACTTTTTGGAGCTAACTTTTCCTTTTGTGGGGATTTTTTGGGAAATAGATGCGATATAAGTAGCTTTAGGAGGTGAACTCAAGTGACATGTAGAGAATAAAAAGATATATGTGGAGAAGGAAGTAATATAACACTCGGTTCACTCTAAGATGTGCACAAACGGTTCAATAAGATAATACATCAACTAAAACTCATATGTAAGCATGGATATTCTCAATCATTTCAATAAATAGTGAATTCAAGCAGTAAAGTTTACAACCATATCAGGCATGCAACAGAAGGTGAATAAGACAATAAAACTGATGCTTCGGATATACTAATGATGCATGAATCTTGGTGCATTTCCAACAAAAGCTTACTAAACACTAATCAATACATTCAGCTTCAATTAATATCATGCATTCACTTAGAGGAGTCATCAAAAGAATATATAAGTAAGCACATGTGAATAGTAAGACTATGGAATACTCTAAGTAGCATGGCAATGAATAATAAGCATCGTGATGGTTTCTAAGGCAATAAGAGATATCATCATACGAAACAAATCTAGCAAAAGGAGAAAAGAAAATAAAGAAATAAAAATAAAAGAGAGGAAAGAAAAGAAAATCAAGCACACAACATGATGCATGAACACACATAAAAGGAAAATAAGATGGAAAATTCAAAAAGATGATGCAAAAATTTTGAAAAAATTAAAAAAAACCTAAAATAAAGTAAAAATGCAACTAATGCATCTAAATGGCATGGAAATGCACTCCCCCAAGCTTAAACTTCACATTGTCCTCAATGTGATCATAGTGGAAGAATATGAGGAACAACGATAATAATAGGGGGGTGAATGAAAAATGATGAAATGAATGATATGAAATCCTAATGCAACTACATGCACATGCAATGATGCATGAGAGCGCTTTACCCCAAGCTTATACCAAACAATCCTATTCAAATGACTCAATCAAAAATGTCATGGCTTTGCAAAGCGTGATCAAGTCAAATGAATAAGAAAGTGAGTATTCACTTGAAAGAAATGCTCGATGGTGGTGAGCAAAAGGATGTGGCGTATCAAAATATGGAGAGGGGAATTAATATATATAATGGGTTTGGGGTGTAAAAGATTTTTGTTGCCGTCATATGGGGTGATATTTATTCAATCAAATCTATACGGTCCCCTCGCTGTCGAGAGGATTCGGGTTTATTGAAAGCATAAAAATTTCTACACTACTGGATTGATATCACCTATAGCAAAAGGCGGATCCAGTATCTTTGCCGGTGCAGGCAACTGCTCCAACTGCTCTTTCCGTGGCTCCGCCAGATGCGTGTGTCCATGGACTCCAACGAACTCCAGCAATGCATCCTCCAGCATTCCCACAAGGACTCCACCTGTACCCTGCAGAGAATAGGATGCATCAATTCGCTGCAAAATATTCACCCTTGTAATAAAAGTATCCCAAAGAGGATCGTCTATAGAAATATATGGAATAAATGATGGTGGACAATACTTCCCTGGAAATAATCCAATATTCTCACGTGCCGTGATAGATGTTTCCATGGTATCCTCTCTCAGCTGCTCAGGTAAATCTAGATCATAGGTGTGGACCTCCTCGATAGGCTCGTCGAACTGTGACACGTCCAAGCATACCTCCGGTCCATAATCGTATGTGTGCTGCAAAAGGTATGACGTGTCAAAAATATCTGAATCAAAATAAATATCGAATGGAATGCATGATTCAGAAATGGAGTGGGTAAAAATATCTCCCTGAGTGGGAGCAGTAAGCTCTGTGGGATAGTCCTCGACGTCAGTGGAAGGAAGAGGTGGCTGCAGGAGCTCTAATGGAGGAGAATAGTGCTCGGGATCCTCATGAATGGCTGTGTCCTCGTCTCGATGCACGACCTCCTCGGTGATAAGCTCTGGCTCTGTGTGTAAGGCCTCCTCAAAAGCATGCTCTGGCTCCGTATGTGAGGCCTCCTCGGTAATATGCTCTGGCTCGATAGTGTGCTCCTTTGCCTTCTTATCAACTATTAATGTAGGCTCTCTCTGGGATGGTGATGCTGGCTGCTCAGGTGAGTCAGCTTGTGGGGATGTATCATGTGGAGGGGAATGCCCGCAAGCAATCTGAAAATATAGTCTATCCCCCTCAAGACTGACATGGATGTCCTCCTCAATTGTTCCTGCAGCTGAAACACGGTTCATAACAAAATCTGTAAATCGTAGCTCAAATGCATCACCTGCTGTAATGCTCTCTGAACCAGCGAACCTCACTGACTCCAAGAGACCCTCCAATAATCTCTGAAATCCATCCTCCTCTGGCTGCGCTGGTGGCTCAATTTCTGCTTCCTCCACTGTACCTTCATCCATCCACTCTTCATATGCAACAGCTGTATTGTAGGATGTGGGATCGACGGCGGCACATTCTGGCTCTGGTAATATGATTGGAGATGCTTCTTGCCCATAAGATGAAGGAACAGAACTGATATCTTTGGGAATCATCGCAACCTTAAACATGAGCGCATTCATTTCAAGTTGCCTCTTCACCTGTTCCAATAGAAGGTTACTCTTTTCAAGCCCGGCTTGCATTTCAACCTGGTGTGCATGCATCTCATCAAAAAAGATCCTTTGTCTCTTATCAAGATCGGGCCAGTGCATCTCCTCAAAAAAGTATTCTCCCATCTGAGCACTCTGATCAAAATAGTATTCTCCCGTCTGAGCACTCTGATCATAATAGTAATCTCCCATCTGAGCACTCTGATCAAAATAGTAATCTCCCATCTGAGCACTCTGATCAAAATCTGTGGTCCACGTAGTATAATCCATAGCACCCGATCAACAAAGATAAATACCTGGAGAAAAGATATCAGTGGCACAAAAGAATATAGAAATGATAATAATGGTGGCGGGGGTGAAAATTTCCTTTTGTTAGTTTTTTTTCGTAGTCTAATCAACCTAATTGTGACAAATTAGCACCCAACGGAAAACACCTCCCCGGCAACGGCGCCAAAAACTTGATCAGCCCCGGATATACACCCGGAGAACGATTGTAGTTTTACCGCAAGCGCACGGCAAAGTGGCGAGCGGGTATCGAACACGAGGATGTGGTGTTGGTGTAATGCCCTACCAGCTACTGCACAAGTACTAGAGGGGGGGTGAATAGTACTTTAAAATAATAAGGAGTATAATTCCAAATTAAATTGCAAACAACTACCAAAACAATTTGCGGAAGCTTAAATTGTATGACAACACAAAATTAACAATGCTAACAAACGAAGTTAATGGGTTCGGATCCACCCAAGTCTCCCCGACTTGTTCCCGGTGATCCTACGTCCCAACCACCCGGATCCCCTCTGGATACTTAGGTTAGAAACCCTAACCTAAGATTTCCACTATGAATATCTTGTGAAAAACCTTCACAAGATCAAATCATACAAGCAATGGCAAAGTGAATCCCACAACCCGGGATCACAAACTTCTCTCACAACCGAGAGAACCAATTAGCAATATTAAAGAGTTTAAATGAAATAAACAATCTTACCACAAAATCCTATACCTTGAGTTTTTCTTACCCAAATGGTGAAATGAAGGATTTGAGGAAGATGAAGTCACCAAGACCTAGCACCAAGGAAATGACCAGCAAACGGTGCCTAGGAATGAGTTGGAGACTTGGATCAAGCAATAGCTTGAAGAGCTCACCAAGAACAAGCTTCTCTCTAGATCTAGAAATGAGAGAGAATGGGTTTCTTGTGAGGAAGAGAGCTTTAGATTTGAGGGAGAATAGCTATCTCTTTAGAACTCAATGAATCTCTGAATGGAAGCTCTAACCTAGATAGAAATGACCTAGGTTCGTATTTATAGGGTCCCATAAAAACAAGTTAGGTCATTCACCAACGGATAGAAATCTGTGAGACTTAGTCGGTCAAAGAACAATCACTGACCGACTAGTTCATCAACTAGTCGGTCAGCCAAACAACGTGGACCGACTAAGAGTAGATCTGAGAAGAGATAGAATTTCAGACCTAGAAATCTAGTCGGTCCAAGAAGACTGTCTGACCGACTAGTTTCACAACTAGTCGGTCAGCCAATGAACGTAGACCGACTAAGAGGCAAAATGAACTAGTCTGAATGCAAAGTGACTTAGTCGGTCCAAGAACAAACGTTGACCGACTAGATTGTCAACTAGTCGGTCACCAAACGTTCTTAGACCGACTAACGGTAAACAGTAGCTTAGGAGAAATTTAGAGTGAACAGTAAGTCACAACTAGTCGGTCAAAGAAGCATCACTGACCGACTAGTTCACAAACTAGTCGGTCGGTGAGTCAACGTAGACCGACTAACTGTAAACAGTAAAGTCCAAGAAATTAAGGAATCAAACTAGTCGGTCCAAGAACAGTTGCCGACCGACTAGATCACCATCTAGTCGGTCAGTACTTGTTCTTGTACCAACTAACATGCACAAACAAATCCGAATCGAAGCGCGACGCTTCGAGGAAGTTAGAATGAACTTGTGCAAGGATCCTAGAGCTAGGAAATGAGCGTAATGAAGATAGAAACGTAAGATATACTCAAGGCTTAACATTTTATCAATCGAAACTAAAAGACTATAAATAAAACCTTAAAGAATGGTCTTTGAGAGCTTCGATTGAATCTTCATATCTTCCAAAGCGTCGCAAGAGCTTCAACGAAGCTTTAGGCATGAATATGAGCTTTGGAAAGTGTTGAGATGTCGCTTTGAATGTTCTCGTGAATTTGGCGACGATCTCCAAAACTGCGCTCACAAATTGTTAGTTCATGGATTATTTATGTTTGCTCATCATCAAAACCAAATCCGGGGAGTCCAATATTCAACATTCTCCCCCTTTTTGGTGATGACAAACCAACATAAATAATAATCAAAAATAATAATTCAAATGTAAAATACTTACTCCCCCTGCATTGATGACACGTTAATTCCAAAATGAATATATATGAATTGCATCAAGCAGACGAGTAAGATAAATAAAGAGAATCGATTTTCGAAATATCGGATTTTGAAAATCCTTATATATATCTTAACTCCCCCTGAATCTAACATATCAAACTAGATTCTTGGAAATTGAGTTAAATTTGCATTTGCGCTATTTATTATCATTATCTCTCCCCCTTTGGCATTATCCCAAAAATGGGGGGCATACAGCGACAACAATTAGGAAATGTAAAATCCAACATCGGGAGTCGTAGACAAAGACAATGGACCAACTTGACACCAAGGGAAAAAAATGTGGAAATCAAATCAAGGTGTGCCAAAATGTCCATTATCAAAAAAATAATCAAAATCATCAAAAATACCAAATAATTATTCATTTCTTGAATAAAGAAACATACTCTTCAATATTCAATATTCTTGGTTAATTTTGTGCATGGAAAACAATTCTATATAAATATAGAAATATAATCTATTTAACCAAGTTTTTTTTAATCGTCGAGCGACGAATTCACATTTCAAATGCATTCAACGAATATGAAAAGAAATAATGCACGACGAATAAAAGGCAAAGTGAATGACGATGAACATATATATATGTAGAGACAACATGAGTACATCCAAAAAGATATCACATCGAATATATGAGGTACATCATATCAAGTGCTACATATCATCAAAAAGAAATACATCATACATCATCGACATCATCAAAGTATATCAACATACATCAAAACAACATCATAACATAATATCCAACTCCGACATCCAGAAATCGCAAAAATACATCAAAACATCTCTCAAACCCCATCCTAACCCAAAATACTCTCACTAAGATATATCATCCAAAGCGTAGTGGAGAGTCCTCGAAACAAGCGATCACGAGGAGGTGGCAGGATCTGCAGTCTCCATGGGTCCAGTCGACGGAGTGGACTCAGGCTCTGCAGGGAGTAGAGGTGTCTCAACAGATGGAATCGTCGGGGCAGGAGTGGAGATCTCAGCAACAGGCTCATCAACGAGAATCTCAACAGCAGCAAGGGTCTCGACAGAAGCAGTAGCAGTGGCAGTGTCAACAGCAGCAGGAGATACATGAGCAGGCTCGTCAACAGGGTCAGCAGCAGGCTCAGAAGGTTGAAGAGCTGAAGCAGAAGGCTCTGGAACACCGGAAGTGGTGCCAACTCCAGGAGCAGAAGTGGAAGTACCAGCAGCAGCAGCAGTGGCCTCATTGCCACGGGCAAAAGAAGTGACAAGCTCGTCAAGCTCCTCATCGTCCATCTCCTCGGCCTCAGACACTGAAGGAGGAAGATCAATCCCCATCATACGAGCCATACGGCAGACTACCTCCTCAGTACGAGCCAAACGGGAGTCGTGCTGACGAAGTAGGCGTACGACATCGTCCAATGTAGCAGGGGAAGAGGAGGCTGCAGCAGCTGACGGAGTAGACTGGGAAGCAGATGCGGTAGACCTCTACACGTGACGAAGTGCCGCTAGAGATTTCTTCACGGCCGTCACGTTCAGAGGCGTACCCAAAGGACGCTCATCGTCAGGAGGGAGAGGGACTCGGAAATGTCAAAATACAAGAGTCAACAGGCAAGGGTATGGAATGTGCGCAGACTTATTGGTCTTGCGTATACACTCGAAAGAATCCATCTTATCGAGTATCACGCGAGCCCAATTAATCTCGCACCCCAAGAAAAGAGCGTAGATCAATTTCAAGAACGGCTGGGATGGGAGTGAAGAGGATCCATACTTAGGGAGGAGACATGACTTCAAAATCAGGTTAAGAACCCACGCATTCGGCTTAAAAGATTTCGATGGAACACCAATGAATGCGGAGGGGATAACCTGGAAAATCTCAGAAAGAATAGACTGATACAAGGAAGAAATGTCATCGACGGAAATGTCCGAAGGGAGGAGACCACACGATGAACAACCAAGAATCTCCCCCAAGATTTCTGCCGTGAGAACTATAGGAGTTCCCAAGACAGTCGTCTCAATGTAGTGGCTGGCATCGTACTGGCCTCAAACACGATTGGCATAGAACAATTTCACGAGTTGAGGATACGGTTTGGGATTGGCCTTGGGGTCGTATCAGAGATAATCTAGGAGGCCACTATAAGAGAGAAGATCAGCAAGGCCGAGAAAATCAGAAAACTGAACGTAATGCTCTAACAACAGTGGACAGTGCTCTATACGGTTGTACGCTGCGAGACACTGAGGGTCATCGCGGCACAACGATATGTCTACACCGCCGACTGGCATAGGAGCTTTACCCTTAGCCTTACGGGTCTTCGGAGGTGGAGTGGGTTCCCTAGTAGGCTCATCCTCTGGGATAAAATCAGTGTCGGAATCGGGAGGAGTAGCCGGAGATTGAAGAATAGGCTTTTTGGTCTTGGATTTGCGGGGCTTGACGGTCGCAGTCCTAGGCTTCTTAGGAGGAGGCGAAGATGGAGAGGCTTGGGTTGACTTGGCACGACGCTTAGGCTTCGGGGGATTCCTAGGGTCGGAAGGCCCTACGGTCATAGGAGAAGCCCCGGAAGAGGCGAAGGGGATTCTTGTCTTAGCCATAGCACTACGAGCACAAGCAATCGATGATAAGATCAAAAACCAACCTAGCACAAACCTAACTCACAAGCCCTAAGATGAAAAAAAAAAAACTTAAATTCGAAACCCTAGAATACCTAGGAGGAGAAATCAAACCCTAGGGCAAGAAATCGACCTAGGAGAGGGAGGGAGATACCTAGGAGGTGGAGTCGACGGCGGCGGACGGCGGCGATCGACGGAGAGATGGCCGGAAGTCGAAGGGTTTCGAGTGGGGGTTTGGGGTTTTCGGGCTGGAGCAAGAGAGAATACCGACTAAAAATGATTTTAGTCAGATGAATTAGAGTATAAGTCGGTCTGGAATAAAAAAGACACAAATGCCCTAACACACTTAGTCGGTCACAGTTCAAGCACTGACCGACTAGATTACGATCTAGTCGGTCGGTCAATGAGCTTGAACCGACTAAGTCGAAACAGAGGCACAGAGGGATTTTTAGGGCTAGATTTAGTCGGTCGCAGTATATGCACTGACCGACTAGTTTTCAATCTAGTCGGTCGGTAAGTGTACTGAGACCGACTAACGAAAGAAAATGATAGGAGTTAGATATAGGCTTGATCTAGTCGGTCTGAGTTCATTTGCTGACCGACTAGATGAGCATCTAGTCGGTTGACAAGTGAACCTAGACCGACTAGAAGAGTCCAAAAATTGATAATTGATTTCTCTTCACAAACCACTTGGATGAAACATCATAACTCACTCATTAGTCATCTAAATTACCCCATAAAACGTCGAAATCTTAAATACGACATTGAAATACGATTTCGAGCAATAAATTCGAACAAATCACATAAAATTCCCAAAAATTCAATAAATCTAGCATGAATGAAATATCGCGAAATATAATAGCATGCAAGATATTTGAATGAAATATGAATCCTATATCTCGGATTCACCCATAATCCCCAATTCTCGACGCAACCGCACAAAGGAGTCCTCCTTTAGGGGTTTCGTGAAAATATCGGCGATTTGCTTTTGGGTTTCAACGTACACTAATATGATGTCCTTTTTAGCTACATGATCATCTAAGAAATGGTGTCGGACATCTATGTGTTTTGATCGGGAATGGTGCACCGGATTCTTTGAAAGACAGATAGCACTTTGGTTATCCACCATGATAGGGCTAGTATCACAATGAATACCAAAATCCTTCAGTGTGTGTCTCATCCAAAGAACCTGGGCACAAGCGGCACCGGCGGCAATGTATTCCGCCTCGGTGGTTGAAAGTGATACCGAATTTTGCTTCTTGGAAAACCAAGAGACAAGAGAATTTCCTAGAAAATGGCAAGTGCCACTAGTACTTTTCCTGTCGGATTTGCATCCCGCATAATCAGCGTCACTATATGAGACTAACTCATATGTGCTAGATTTCGGATAAAGTAATCCAAAATCTAAAGTGTAACTTAGATAGCGAAAAATACGTTTAACCACTACGAAGTGAGAATCCTTAGGTTGAGACTGATAACGAGCACATATACATACAGCAAACATAATATCGGGCCTACTCGCGGTAAGATAAAGTAAACTACCTATCATACCTAGATATAGACGAATGTCTACATCTTTTCCGCCAGTATCCTTGTCAAGATGCGTAGTCGTGCTCATTGGAGTCTTTTTCCCGGAGGCATTCTCCATTCCAAATCGCTTTAGCAACTCCACCGTGTACTTTGTTTGGTGGATGAAGATTGCATCGTTCAATTGGCGAATTTGGAGACCTAAGAAATATTTGAGTTCGCCCATGTGGCTCATCTCAAATTGTTCCTTCATAACATTAGAAAACTCTTCGCAAAGAGCAAAGTTAGTAGCACCGAAAATGATATCATCAACATAAATTTGAACTAATAAAATATCATTATTCGCATGCTTAATAAAAAGTGTTGAATCGGCTTCACCCATTTTAAAATTCAAATCCAAAAGAAAATTCTTTAGGCGATCATACCAAGCTCGAGGAGCTTGTCTCAACCCATAAAGAGCTTTCTTTAGTTTAAAAACATGATTTGGAAATTTTTCATTTATGAAGCCCGGAGGTTGAGAAACGTAAACTTCCTCAACGACATCTCCGTTTAAAAATGCACTTTTAACATCCATTTGAAATAATTTAAAATTCTTATGGCATGCAAAAGACAATAATAATCTAATTTAATCTAGCTACCGGAGCGAAGGATTCTTCGAAATCGATACCTTTCTCTTGTCGATAGCCTTGAGCTACTAACCGAGCTTTGTTCCGGACGACGACTTGGTTTTCGTCGGTTTTGTTCTTGAAGATCCACTTTGTCCCTATGACGGTGTGGTTCTTCGATGGCAATGGAACAAGCTCCCATACCTCATTCCTCTCGAATTGAATGAGCTCCTCCTCCATGGCTAAGATCCAAGCGCTATCTTCGCATGCTTCATTAATATTCTTTGGTTCTTGATCACGACTTTACCAACACCTATGATGGTTCCGCTCTCGTTGCCTCCAAATACGACGCGGTTTCCATTCGCAATGGGAACCACTCCGGAGAGCAATCGAGCATCACCCGTCATGTGTTTTGAACACCCGCTATCGAGTATCCAATTCCCTTTGGAGCTAAATTTAAATTTGTTGCTCCTTTTCTTTTTCTTTTCCTTGAGTACCTAAAGATAGACACTTTCATATCATGGTACCCAAGGTCATTGGGTCCAAGGGATTAGACCTTTGGAAGCCAAGTCCAAGTGGACTTAGACTTCCTCACATAATTCTTACTATGCACAACATCCGAAAAATAAGCATTCATATACATTTGTTTTTCGTCCATGCTTGTGTCCTTTGGGCTCCAAATAGTGAAAATTTTGGGAGCCATCATCCTATTGGGTGCATGCATGCGACGTTGATTTCTACGTGATGCATGTTGTGGATAGGCATACGGGACATGATGGAATGGTGCACGACGAGAATTATTCATATGATGAGGTGGGTGTACATATGCATGTGTGGGAACACGTGCGTGAGGGTGTCTCACATGGTGTGCTCGTGCCCGAGAATGTGTTGCATAAAAATCATCATATGTGTGAGCCGGTGGAGTAGGACGTGTGTTCCTACGTGGCATGTTATTGGTGTACATGTAGGCATGCCCCTTCTTTGGAGGTCCACCCAAAGTGGGTTTCTTTCCGAAAGAGGGTGTGGACGAGGTGGAAGCACCATTGGTAGATGAACTACCAATAGAGTATTTGCTCCCACTCGTTGAGGCTTCGGAAGTTGGCCTAACAAAAGTAGTGACCGACTTGGATGAATTTCCCATCATATACCCCAAGCCAATGTGGTGTTTGGCCGGAAGTAAATCTTTTAGGATTTTATCCAAATGGCCCTTACCCTTGTTGAATTTGTTGATTCGGCCCAATGTGTCCACATATTTCTCTTTGAGAGAACGCAAAGAAGTATCCAAAGTGGATATTTGCGATGTGAGCACATAAACACGAGATTTAAGATTCTCGTTCTCAATACTCAAAGTCGAGTTTTGAGAAGTTAAATCCGCTATCTCATGTTCTTCCGCAGCCTCAATGCTAACATGTTCAAGCTTAGATTTGAGATTCACAATCTCATTTCTTAACTCTTCAACAACGGTGTCGTTGTTGGTGATGATATTCTTAGGCGATGTTTGAATGCTAGCTAGGTCATCTTTTACCTTAGTATATCTATTTACTAACTTAGTGTATTTTGACCAAAGTTGAGAGTTAGCATTTCTAAGATCATCCATCGATACCTCATCGCCTTCGTCATCACTATCATCGGAAGAGGAGGATCCTTGATCGTGCTCCTCTCTTGCCATGAAGCACATGTGCGCTTGCTCCACGCGCTCATCGTCCGACTCACCGCTTGAAGAATCATCGGAGTCGGTGAAGGTAGCTCCGACAAGTCCCTTCTTGTTTCCTTTTGTGTACTTCTTGGACTTGTCATACTTTGGCGCCTTCCACTTCTCCTTTTGCTTATTGAGGGGACACTCCGCTTTCATGTGTCCTGGCTTATTGCACTTGAAACACAAAGGAGAGGAAGAGGCGTTAGAAGAACCAAATTTACCTTTGGTCTTGTAGTTACCTTTTCGGAAGAAACGGTTGAACTTCTTGGCCATGAGTGCCATGGACTCCAAGTCCAACTCGTTTTCCGAGTCTTCATCATCGGTTGATGTGGATGTGGATGGAGCGGCTTTGAAGGCAATAGCCTTTTTCTTTGGCTCGTCTTGCTTTAGATAAGACTTCATCTTTTCTTGCAATTTGAGCTTGCTATCCTTGCGTACCTCGTACGACATTAAAGTACCCATTAGTTGAACTACGGTGTACTTATTCATGTCATTACCTTCCTCGATGGCGAAGGTGCGTTTCTCCCAAGAAGAAGGAAGTCCTTCGATTAGCTTTGAGCACTTCTCCTTTTGAGTGTAGGACTTGCCGAGGGCCTCTAACTCGTTTATTATGTCAACGAAACGAGCGTAATATTCTTTCATCTTCTCGCCCTGTTGCATATGAAACATTTCGTAATCTTTGTTTACGACTACGAGTTTAGAGTCTCTTACCCGACTCGTCCCTTCATGTAGTATGAGGAGAGAGTTCCAAATTTGATATGCACTCTTACATGTGCATATCTTATTGAAGTCCTCGGGCTCCAATGCGCATTGCAAGGTGTTCATTGCCTTGGCATTGCTTACCTCCGCGGCGACCTCCGCGGTTGTCCATTTCTCAAAGTCTTCTTCTTTGGGCTCGATGTACTCCTTCATTGTAGTCCTCCATAAAGATGCACTTCGGAGGAAGGTTTCCATCCGACATTTCCAGTACCCGTAGTTGGTACCGTTGAAGAATGGAGGCCTCGTAGAGGAATGTCCTTCCATCACCGAAGATGCTCCTTCACGGTTCCTGAAGGTGTCATAGTTGGAAGGTGGACGCACGGTCTTGTTGTCGTTGGCAGACATAGCTGAGTATCTGGCTCTGATACCAAATGTAATGCCCTACCAGCTACTGCACAAGTACTAGAGGGGGGGGTGAATAGTACTTTAAAATAATAAGGAGTATAATTCCAAATTAAATTGCAAACAACTACCAAAACAATTTGCGGAAGCTTAAATTGTATGACAACACAAAATTAACAATGCTAACAAACGAAGTTAATGGGTTCGGATCCACCCAAGTCTCCCCGACTTGTTCCCGGTGATCCTACGTCCCAACCACCCGGATCCCCTCTGGATACTTAGGTTAGAAACCCTAACCTAAGATTTCCACTATGAATATCTTGTGAAAAACCTTCACAAGATCAAATCATACAAGCAATGGCAAAGTGAATCCCACAACCCGGGATCACAAACTTCTCTCACAACCGAGAGAACCAATTAGCAATATTAAAGAGTTTAAATGAAATAAACAATCTTACCACAAAATCCTATACCTTGAGTTTTTCTTACCCAAATGGTGAAATGAAGGATTTGAGGAAGATGAAGTCACCAAGACCTAGCACCAAGGAAATGACCAGCAAACGGTGCCTAGGAATGAGTTGGAGACTTGGATCAAGCAATAGCTTGAAGAGCTCACCAAGAACAAGCTTCTCTCTAGATCTAGAAATGAGAGAGAATGGGTTTCTTGTGAGGAAGAGAGCTTTAGATTTGAGGGAGAATAGCTATCTCTTTAGAACTCAATGAATCTCTGAATGGAAGCTCTAACCTAGATAGAAATGACCTAGGTTCGTATTTATAGGGTCCCATAAAACAAGTTAGGTCATTCACCAACGGATAGAAATCTGTGAGACTTAGTCGGTCAAAGAACAATCACTGACCGACTAGTTCATCAACTAGTCGGTCAGCCAAACAACGTGGACCGACTAAGAGTAGATCTGAGAAGAGATAGAATTTCAGACCTAGAAATCTAGTCGGTCCAAGAAGACTGTCTGACCGACTAGTTTCACAACTAGTCGGTCAGCCAATGAACGTAGACCGACTAAGAGGCAAAATGAACTAGTCTGAATGCAAAGTGACTTAGTCGGTCCAAGAACAAACGTTGACCGACTAGATTGTCAACTAGTCGGTCACCAAACGTTCTTAGACTGACTAACGGTAAACAGTAGCTTAGGAGAAATTTAGAGTGAACAGTAAGTCACAACTAGTCGGTCAAAGAAGCATCACTGACCGACTAGTTCACAAACTAGTCGGTCGGTGAGTCAACGTAGACCGACTAACTGTAAACAGTAAAGTCCAAGAAATTAAGGAATCAAACTAGTCGGTCCAAGAACAGTTGCCGACCGACTAGATCACCATCTAGTCGGTCAGTACTTGTTCTTGTACCAACTAACATGCACATACAAATCCGAATCGAAGCGCGACGCTTCGAGGAAGTTAGAATGAACTTGTGCAAGGATCCTAGAGCTAGGAAATGAGCGTAATGAAGATAGAAACATAAGATATACTCAAGGCTTAACATTCTATCAATCAAAACTAAAAGACTATAAATAAAACCTTAAAGAATGGTCTTTGAGAGCTTCGATTGAATCTTCATATCTTCCAAAGCGTCGCAAGAGCTTCAACGAAGCTTTAGGCATGAATATGAGCTTTGGAAAGTGTTGAGATGTCGCTTTGAATGTTCTCGTGAATTTGGCGACGATCTCCAAAACTGCGCTCACAAATTGTTAGTTCATGGATTATTTATGTTTGCTCATCATCAAAACCAAATCCGGGGAGTCCAATATTCAACAGTTGGCTCCAATCTATCCTAGGTTGGTTTGTCTACGAATGTTTTATTGGTGGAGATGGCTATGGTATGATGTAATGGCAATGGTGATGGATGTCGGTGTCGGAGATATAGAAATCGGTCAAATATCAATTCAAATATAATATAATAGAAGTGTCTAGAGCTAGGGAATCCCCACTATGAATCGTCATGCATCATTGTGAATAGTGAATCTACATATTACTAGAGTTGCTCTGAGGTGAACTAGTCGTAACTGAATATAGAACCAAGCTCACGCTCGCGCGCTATTGCCGGTCTATATCAACCCTAGGATAGGGCCCAATCTCTTGCAAACCCTAGCCTAAGCCACTAGCATTAGGATCAACATCATCGTTCAATCGCCCCTCGAGCCCACTCTCGTGCAAACTCGAGTTACGATCTAGGTTGTGATAGTTCGTATTCGTCAAATCTCTTGCAAACGAATATGTGTATAGATTTACAATTAAAAATCCTAGCTTTGGTCCAATCTCTTGCAAACCAAATCTAGAGAATCTTGATTGTAAACCTAAATCGAATATCTAGGCCTTCCCATCGATCAGAATCCAATCTCTTGCAAACCCCAATCGATGGAAATCCCTAGCTATCCGTAATAAATCGATCACAACCTAACCTCCTAGCAATCCTAGCAATTTGGAAATTCATTCATCACAAATATGAAATTAGATCCATAGGGTTCATCCCCAAACCCTAGAACAACCAATCTACTCAAGCATAGCAATACAGATATAAGAATCAATAAAAATCATTGCTTGCATATGAAAAGATAGAAAAACAAAGATTCAAATAAGAAGAACAAAATACTTAGCTTGATGAAGATCTTCAATCCAAATACAAACTTTTTGATCCAAGAGGGGGCCTAGGGCATGGCCTAACCTCTAAAATAATCCCTAATAAAACATTTTGGGAACCTAAGAAAACATGGGGGATCCCCCTCTAATGGTGGCTACAAAACCCTTATATATCCCCCAAAACCCTAGCAAGAAAACCCTAGAAAACCCCTCAAATTCGTGTCCAAAAATAGCCCAAATCGCAACTTAAAATCTGGGCCCGCCGCCGACTCGGCCGAGTGGAACATGTGACCCGACCGAGTGGAAATTCCAGCACTGCAGCGTCAACTTGCAGAAATTCTCCAGATTTCATCCGACCTCCGATTGGCGTGTTCTTGGCGGTGTTGGAACCGTCATGAAGTATACAATCCATAAAAAATATGATAAAATTACTTTGATTGCTGAAATGATAGCAGATTTCAAAAGAGTGGGAGGCTGTCTGAAAATCTGGGCGCTGCGTGTCCTCGGCATCACTCGGCCGAGCGGACTTCTCTACTCGGTCGAGTGGGCTTCTCTACTCGGCCGAGTGATAGACCCTGTAAAATTCCAGTAAGTCGGGGGTCTTGGGGGGTCTGTCTTCGGAGGTGACTCGGCCAAGTGGCTTTACTTACTCGGCTGAGGGGGGGGGGGGGGGGGGGGGGGCATTTCTTGCTCGGCCGAGTCGGAACCGTCAAAAGCCTGTACATTTCCAGTAAGTCGGCCTTTTTTGATGGTGGATTTTCCATGCCACTCGGGCGATGCGATCTTCATACTCGGCCGAGGGGGATATCGTCCCTCGGCCGAGTGCACGCCCAATTCCTTCTGTTGGAGCGTGCCCGGTCGGGTCGGCCGAGTGGTCTTCTTGCTTGGCCGAGTGAGTGCTCCACTCGGTCGAGTGGCATGCTGTAAATGCCCAATCTTCTCTGTTTCTCCTCCTCGTCGCTCCTACGGAGTTCCTTCTTCTTCCACCCGTCTCCCATCGCTGAATAGCCCTCAAAAGAGCCTTGGGTGGCGTTCCAGAGCGGGTGCAAGTCCCTTAAGCTCATTTTTTCTCCCGATCGCTCCATATTTCTTGAAATTCGACAAAAACAAGAAATAGTGAAAAGTAACGCAATATCGTTAAATACTCGTGAAAATCGCAATATGAGCAATCGAAATGGCGTGAAAACATGCAGAAAAAAGGTGTAAAATATGGACCGATCAGTGAGACCGGCCATGAGTAGGCCAACCATCGCCAGAAAGACTATCGACAAACCCCAGCCGAGTCTGTGAGCCAACCTCCATGTCGATCCTCTATGCCGAGCATCCACACCTCCATGCCGAGCATCCGAGCCTCCAGTATGAGATAATCCAACCACGTCCTCCGCGCTCAATGCCTGGGCCTGCAACATCTCATGGCAGATCTCCAGAGCCCAGTCTGGTGACCTCATTATCGGGTGGTGTGACGGCCACCTTGGCCAATCACGTGGAGGCAAGGCTAATACCAAGTCCGGATCCAGATCCAAGAAGAAGCTTAGGTGGGTCCTCCAGAAACCCCACTTCATCTGCGACTTACGCCCTTTGCAACTCGGTCTATTGGTCCGGCCGTCGGGACCCCGATTCCACTCTAACGGGGAGACTCAGATTCCTACCCGACCAAAGGGTCAACCGAAAGTTCCTTCTGGACAACGACAAGAACTGGATCGAGCACCCCATGAACAAGGCCCTCTCCATCTGACCCCTGATGACTGCCTCCTCAACGACGCCGTCCCCAAGAGCACCCAGTGCAATAGATGGGCGAAGATCATCAACCAGATGATGAATGTGTGGTTCACCATCATGTTGACTCCAGAACTCTATGCCGAGATGCCGACCACACCCCCCGTCGACCACGTTTAGCTGTCAATTGCACCAAGCTCTTGCCAGCCCAAGGACAAGCTCGAAGCTCGACTCAGATCGGCCATCCTGCTGAGCAGCAACTGCACCGTTACTGGAGCTTGCCTCTGTCATGGCGCCGATCCCGCCAATCTCTTGCCTTGATCCACCGACCTCCGATATAGGATAGACACTTCATTAGACTCGATCCAATCTGGCCGTTTTATCGATCGGTCCGTCGCTTTCAACAGTGGCCAGCAAAGCTAAGAGCCTCTCGATCAGGGATCAGACCTCTGAGAGTCGTCCGGGAGAGGCACCCTTGGCAGCGGTGGCGACGTCAACACCTTCGTCGACCAATGCTATGAAACGTCCACCAAGGCTTGACTTCAGAAGCATATGGATGAAGTACGTGGTTCGAACACCACACTTTCTCGTTGAAGTCGTCGAAATGATTTCCAATAACTCGGGTTTCCCACCTCCCTAGGAGAACTTGAGACGTGGAGGGGCCATGATGACACACAAAGAGGTCAACCAGGCCAAATTATCTAGACAGGAGCTAGGATCCAGACGGAAGCCGGAGTTGAAGATGGATCCAGGAGACAATGCTAGATCCAGACGATGCCGACCGACCCATGAGGATGCTGAACAGGTGAGACCGACCTATAAGAGGCCGATCCATAAAATTGAACTGCACTGACATGATTTCCAATAAATCGAGTTCACCACCTCCCTAGGTGAACCCGAGATGTGGAGGGGCAAGAATAACGTACACGAGAGGACTAGTACTACTTCCACCTTTCGATCTCCCCCAACGGTACAAAAACCGAGGCGGCGACGCAGAACCTCCTCCACCGACTAGACCAAAGCTTGAGCTAAACCTACAGCCGGAGATAGAGCTGAAGCCAGAGCTAGAGCTGGGATCGACCATAAGGCTGGGGACACTCCCCCAACAGGCTGACCAAACTCGGATCGGCCGTAAGGCTAGGGGCGACTCCCCCAGCCAGCCAACCCATCGTTTGTTGTAAGGCTAAGGGAAACTCCCCCAGCAGGCCGATCATTTGATCCACCGTAAGGCTGGGGGAAACACCCCCAGCAGGCCAATCAACCTGTCGACCGTAATGCTGGGGAAACTCTCCCAGCATGCCAATCAACCTATCTGCCGTAAGGCTGGGGGCAACTCCCATAGCAGGCTGATCAACTTGTCGACCGTAAGGCCGGGGCAACTCCCCCAGCAGGCCGACCTGTCTGGTTTGTTGTAAGGCTGGGTGCTACTCCCCTAGTAGGCCGACCTCTATTTCGTCAGCCATACGTCGTGGGGCTACTCCCCTCGCCACCGAACGAACGAGGACCCTCTCATTCATTGGCTGTAAGTCGACGAGCCACCTCCCTCGTCGTCGAACGAACCAGTCGACCGTATGGCTGGGGGCCACTCCTCCACCCGGCCGACGAACTTCTCAGGTCAACAAATTATTTTCTCTTGCCGACTTCACAAGCTGAACCAAGTTCTTAAAGATGCCACTTCTCTCTCTCATACTACATCTCCCGACCTCAACCTTCGCAGTGGTAGAGCTTGGGAGATGGGGTCAATTATCATGCCAATTATGGCCGACCTACGTGGCCACCTTTATGGCTCATAAATTCGACGATTAAGACCCGTACTTACTCCTTCATCAAGGATATCGGCTACCAAGGGTCAACACTTTCTTGTTAGCTTTCCGTAATCAAGGACGACATTAAAGCCTCTTTATGGCCTTAGAGATAAGAGGGGTGATGGCTTACCTATATGAAGGCCAGGAGGTAGCAGCTTCCGAGCGATCTCCAAGATCGACAATGGAGGTAGCCTAATACAAACTCTCATACTCCACCAAATATTAATCTCCTCCTCCACAACTCGGTCGGAGGATTATCATTCGGCCTCCCAACAAGTCGGACCTAGCCCCATCGATCCATGAGGTCATCACCCCGTCGAAGCTTCACTTCGGTGCTCTGTTGCTCGACTTCGAGCATCCTCGCACCAGAGACTGCTCAGCTGATCGCGTCCGAAGGTCGTCCTCGTCTTCCACATCAGCGACGACCTCCGGACCTTCGGACCACCAACCTGCGGTGAGAAAACACCCCGAACTGGTCGTGTATGGTTTAAGAGAAAATGGATGTAAGAAAAATGAAATGAAAAAATATATATAAGAAAGAAACAAATGAGAAACAAAGAGAAAATGGTTAACAAAATTTTTTTTGCAGAAAGTTAAAAACAAAATATGGAAATTGTTACGAATGGGCTTTTGTAGGCACATATAAGGCCCATGTAAGTATAGGGTATCCACCACCATGTAGCCCTTTACTATAAATACAAGGTTACGGGCGTAGTAGCCGTCATCCTTTCAATACGTTATCAGCATGCTCCAATCAACTGAGAGTTTTTGCGACGATTTTTGGCAGACGAAGAACGATTCGTTAGATCAACCATAGGCATCTCAACCGTTGCTAGATTTGTAGGGCATATCTAGATGTAATAAATCAACACTTGATCTAAACCTATTTTTCTTCAAGAATACATTTAGATCTACAATTTTATGGATCTAAAATCGATGTTTTACGATAAAAATCAATTTTTTATGACAAAAAACATTGACTATAAAGATAAAAATTGGATTTTTATAATTAAAATCAGATTTTTACTGATAAATGAACATGATTTCTAAAAAAACTAGGGTGGGATTTCGCTGCCTCTAAGGCCGCAAACCAAAAAAGCGAAAAAAACATCTTTGTGGGGGGGGGGGGGGGGGGAGGATCCCGGCCTCGACGGCCAGCAGCCCACCACTACCGCTCCCTTTTGCAGGGGGCGGTCCTGGACCCAACGGTCGGTTATCCCCCCACCCATAGGGGGCTCTACCACCCTGAAGGCTGTGCCCTCCTGCACCGCTTTCCTCCACCGAAAAATAGGGGCCCGGCCCTGATGGCCAGACACCCCCCATGTCTATCTTCCGTCGGAAAAAGAGGGGCGGCCGGGACACCACCATTGTCTGTTTCCTGCTGGAAAGGGGGGGCGACCTTGATAGTCGGGCCACCCCCGTGCCTATCTTCTACCTGAAAAGGGTGTGCCCGACCCAGATGCCCCCCTCGCGTCCCTTTATTGCCGGAAGGGAGAGCTCCCGGCCCTGATGGACGGGCCATCCCCCCCTCACCGCCGTGCCTTATCCCCCGTCGAAGAGGGGCTCCCCACATGCTCAAAACCCTAGCTGGGTTTTTTCGCGGCCCTGAAGGCCGCCGCCGTGTCCTTGCGCACCCTTTGCGGCCCTAACGGTCGCCGTCATACTAATCATGCGAAAACTAACCCAACCCCTAACAAGGGATAAAAAAATTTATATGGGGTTTTTCAGGACATAAAATTAATTTTTCCTTTTTTACCTCTCATTTTTGATCTATTCTAAATCTGTGATGTAAAATCGATGCCTGAAGCATATTTAATGTATGTGATGCAAATGTTATATGCCTGATACATATTTAATATCGGTGATGTATATTATTCGCTTCGTTGTGGTTTTGGATCTGCTAGTTTGTCACCATTTTATTTTTTCCGCTTTCTTTTTAAGCGAAAATGTAGTGATGATTAATTTGTAAATAACCAAGGTCGGTGGCACATCCCATGAAGACGGAGACCAACTTGCTGGGGCCCACAGGGTTCCCAGGTGGTACTTTTCTCTTTATTCTTTTTGGGACTATATATGGACTTTGGACTGTACTTTTGAATGGAGACTAGCCGATCCACGCAACAAGCTTATATGACTGGCTTCAATAATTGTTTATCTCAAAAATATTTAATTCTTGCTAATTTACATGCTTAGATAAAATAGCCAAGATAGCGAGTGTTGATTTCGACGTCCTAGATGCTACTGGCAAAAACTATCTGAGTTGGCAACTGGACATAAAGTACCACTTGCGCTCACAATGCTTGAGTCTTGCTACACTGCTGATGATAAAGTAAGTGATATTGATAAGGTGAAAACCATTATCTATATCAGACACCACATGGATCGGACCCTGAAGGCCAAATACTTGACAGTGGAAGACTCCTATGAGTTATTGACTGCACTTGAGAAGCGATATAAACATTAAAAAGATGTTATCTTTCCTCGAGCATGTTATGAATGGGAAAATCTCCGACTTAAGGACTTCAAGTCCATATCCGAGTATAACTCGACGTTGTTTAGTAACAGTTCACACCTAAAGTTGTGTGGTGAAGAAGTCACGGAGACGCACATGTTGGAGAAAACTTTCACATCCTTCTATGATAAGGATGTCATCCTCATGTAGCAATATCGTGAATGCAAATTCACGAAATACTCGGAGCTCCTCTCGTGCCTTCTGATGGTAGAACAGAACAGAGAACTCTTACTGGCCACCCATAACTTACGCCCTGCTGGCACTGCTCTTGCCCCAGAAGCACACACAGTTTCTTCCCAGAAGAAAAAAACCAAGAACAAGGGTAAACCCCCAAAGGGTAAATCAATGAAGAAGCATGCCAGATGTCCCCCACAACATAAAAATAATGAGGGGAAGAAGAAATTTACGTAGAGGATGCAGAACACTTAACAAACATCTGCTCCCAAGAAAGACTGGGAAGACAAATGCCACAGATGTGGCATAACTGTACATTGCTCTAGAATATGTTGTTCTCTATGCCACCTTCAAGATTTGTTTCTAGCAAGCCTGACGTCTACTACTGAGACAAATCTGGTGGAGAATCAAGTCCAGGCTCCAACTCAGTTCACTACCGAGGACTTTACGAACGACAACCTCGTAGATTGATGTCCTCTTTTATCTATTTAGCACAATAAATGTAAAAGAACCAATTTTTTTACATTATAACTGCTGTCATGTTTTCCTTTTAGTCACGGTTATGAATGAATAATATTATTGTGTCTTATGATTAATAAGACATTGCATTTATTTATACTGCAAAATTTATGCTTGGTTTTTAACATCTGTAATATAATATGCGCCTTATTAATTATGGATAACACAATCATCCACATTGACACCTCAAGACGTAGCCATCATTAACATTTCACCCTTATAATAGTCTAGTAGAAAACTATTTTGGGACGTGACTTGAGATCCTGGAATTACAAACCTAAATACTCTATATGAGGATACCCAGTACTCTCTGAAAAAGAAGCTTACCAATTTTCGACGGCTATTTATCAAAACAAAATCCATATTGAATGATTCAAGAAGTAATGGCCTGAAGACCATACTTGAGCATTCAAATGGACTTTCAAAAGGATCTATATAAATTCAAAAGGGGAAGCAAATGAACACCTAAAGTGCACAGAATCATCCAAGTTTTAACTTTGGTATGACATAATATGCCACCCTGATCAATGATGATGCAATACATCACATCCCAATCCTATAATCATAACCTGAAGAACACGAAGATTCTTAAGAAGGGTAAGCTTTCATTGTCCCATTCAAAGGGGAAAATGATTACGAGATCATCTCCACTACACATGGGATTTGACTCTCAAGACTTCCTCAAATATAATTGTTTACAAAATATATCATAAAAAGACCTTTAGATCTCTTGAGAGTAGTTTAGGGATAAAAGTGGACTTATCCACTCCCTACAAAGGGCCGATGAAGTACCTTATAGTACTCATCCATATATCCTCTAAAAATGGTCATAAGCAATCTTATCCAACACAGTCCATTCTTTTCAAAGCAAAGATGACACATTATTAAATGGCGGGTAAATTGGATTATACTGGAAAATCAACAATAATTTGCAAACTGGAATAAAATTGAACGTCCTAAAGAATGTGTTCACACCCAAAAATGGGTCATATGAGTAAATCATTAAATTAATTCAAATGGGTTACTCATTCTTTAAAAATCCAGTTGCTGGTGACTGCATGGGGGACATGCAATTACATTGCAGACCATCAAAACACCACATTAGAACCATTTATCAGGGCCTGATCAGCCCAGATAAATAGTTTCAGAGAACTCCAAACGGAGGAGGCTTTTAGAGCACATCTTATATATTGTGCCTTGATATGTCCACATCCCCATATCACCATTATAAACCATCAAAATGCACTCCAAACAGGGAAAGCATTTAAAAGCACATCTCATAAGATTGTGCATTAATGGCCCCTCATTTAAAGATTCGATAATGATGATGATATCTTGAAGATCTTTCACATTCAGAACTATTTAATTTCCCAGTACAAGGTTCAACTTGGATGTCACAATGATCCCTGAGATTAGATCTCAGTTGACCATATTATAATATCAAATTATATGATCCGAGAATTATGAATTATGATGAGATCCTGAAGATCCTACACAATTATGAAACTGTTAAAAATTCATCGGACATAGTAGCTGACAATCTAAGTATTGTCAAAATCACATATCCCTACTGCTAAAAATCCAGCTAGAATTGACATACCAAAAATGATGGATGCAATCCACCAGTAGCAGAAGGGGATGTCCTCAATGAAGAAAGAACAGACCATGAGGCTCTAAACAGAGGAAAACTCCCGGAGACCTTAAAACAATACCACCATAGGAAAGTGAGCTCTTCTACATATCCTATCCTTTTCCAGACCTCCAGAAGAGGAAATTCTGGAATAAAATGAAACATAAATTAATAATGTACATACATGTGGAGGTGTTTGGATAAAAAATACACTTGTCGACAATTAATTCACGATTCGTTTTGCCATTTAAATGATAGTAAACGATCCACACTACGTTGTTAAAAATCAAACGTGATTGGCTAAAAATGTGGAACGAGGCAAAAATAAGTTGAGCTGGACTCACTTATGAAACGTGAAGTGTTTGGACCTGAAGTCTTGATATCAATAGGTATCAAACCTGTAGGAAGAGTGAGTATTGTATAAAATATAAATAAATTCATATGCTATAAGGTATAACGTATAGCTTTGAGGTTTCTTTTCACTGAAACAAGGAAGTAATAAAGTAAGATGAGCTTGACTCACTTATGAAACGTAAATGATGCATCAAACTCCCTGGTTATAGTTACGAAACCCTCACAATTGGCAAAAGAAATTGTGGATATGCTGCTTTGGATGTTGTAACGGCATACCCCTAAGGATTTATTCCTAATTTCATTGCCTGAATAGACTTCGGGATGTCTATTCTTTATATGAGAAATAACATAATACAATCAATAAAGAAAATGATGTGACAAAAACTCGAATCTCATCGGATCTCCTGAAGAGAAAACCAAAATATCTGTTCAAGCCTAACACTATATGTAAGACCTAAGAAAAAAATAAAGACTTGTCTTGGCTTATGGTCTTATCATCATGAAGATGAAAATATCATCCTGAAGATGAAATTATCATCCAGAAGATGAAAATTATGTAACATTAAACTTCATACAGCTAAAGTTAATGAAGAAACATGAACCATTGTTATCTACTAAATACACATATAGAATGTATGGATTTACATAAGGACCCCTTCGTCCGCTGGAAGAGGGGGATGAAATACTAGGTCCTGAAGTACCTTACCGAAGAACTTCTTTATCTGGAAAAACTGAACGCGCCCCGAGATAGCATTATTATTAAATCGGTTAGCCATATACAGTGCAATGCCTGCAACGCGCCACTAGACCTGACCTACGCATCTTCTGCGCTACCTCCAAAGGTCAATATTATAACGGTTCATCCTTCATGTTAAATGAATTTGCAGATACAAGTAATATATCATCACGATGACCACCATAAAGGAATGGCCACCTCCTGGAGATCTGCAAAGCATGCAATTAAGGCAACATCATCTTACCATTCCGAGAAGCTCACCATCCAAGAAGAAAATCAAGAGTGTGTACGATGCCCAGAATTACCACACAGAATAGTGACGACTGGGTCAAAGACTAGAGAAATGGAGCTATATACCAAGTTCACAGACCATGCCACTTTCATAGCTCAACCTGGAGGAGGCTACATCGAAGGCGATGAGACAAAACACACCTCTCCAAATCTCCTTTGGATTTAGCAGCTGCCACAGATGAGCAATACTTGTAATTTGAATTTATTCTCGGAATATTGTAAACTGGATTGATGTATAGATGCCTAGGAGGCCTGCAAGCCTGAAGCTTGCACAGAACAGGGGGGAGTTAATGAATAGTTGTACTCTTTTCTCTTAGATATTGGTTTTTCCCACTGGGTTTTCCATAGCCAAATGTTTTAACGAGGCAACCACATTAACTATGGACCCATGAGTATCTACCCCTAATTTTATCTACAAATTAGGGGGAATTAAGGAGATTTGTACTCTTTTTCCTTAGCTATCAGTTTTTTCCATTGGGGTTTCCATAGCCAAAGGTTTTAATGATGCAAATCCTCCTAACTTAGGATCCAGAAGTATCCAATCCCCATGATACTAATAGGCACCGTGAATCCTGAAGTATTCACATGTCGAGATTACAATGATGGATGGATAAGGGGAAGTGTTATAAATGGGCTTTTGTAGGCCCATATAAGGCCCATGTAAGTTTATGGTATTCACCACCATGTAACTCTTTATTATAAATACAAGGATATATATGAGCTTAGTAACTGTCATCCTTCCAACAGAAATTTCTTTAAATAGGTTTCTAATTTAAATGGAAAAGAGGTGGCCTTGCTATAATATGATTTAATTCAAAAATAATATATATAGTCAAAAAATTTCAAAATTCATTCCATCAAATTCGGTAATGGTTTGGTTTAATATATATTTAAAATAATTTATGAATATATCATCAATAAAGGTTTGTTTCCTATTATTCGTTTGTTTTATTTTTAAAGAAAAAAAGTGTGGGCTCAAATCTTTTTAGCCTTATAACAAATTTAAAATTTGTTAACTGTTTCGAATAATTCGTAAAGTTAGCAAAGAATTTGTAAATTGTAACGAATAACTCACTAACCCTATAAATATCATGATTCATAAATAATTTGTTATTAAACAATACGTGAATAATTTATAAATTATATAAAAATTGAAAATGATTTACAGGCTATTTGAAAAATTCATGCATAATATACAGATTTTTGAAGCAACATGTTAATAATTCACGAATATTTTATAAATTCTTGAATTACTCGCTAATTCTTCGTACAAGTTTATGTATAAATACATTTAAAATTCGTGATTTTTTTGAAAATTCACGAATTATTCACGTGCTATGTGAAAAAATTGTGAATGATTAGTGAATTTTTCATATAATTCGTGAATAAAAATTTGATAATGTTTCACGATTTTTTGAAAAATTTGCAAATTATTCATGCTTTTCGAAACAAATTCATGAATTATTCATTAATTCTTTAAAAATAGTAACTAATTTTGTTTGTTAAAACACAAATACCTGGGTTTAAGAGAGCTTTTGAGTAAGCTTCCTCCACACACACACTATCTTGAACACAAGCTCTAATTTTATTTGACTTCACTGGTTGGTCAACATTGTCATTTGACTTTGAATTCGTTATATGAAAACTTTTTTGGTACATACACACTCATTTAAAATAATCAATACCTTCATTTGTTAATCATCATCAAAACTATATATGTGGTATTAATATCCAACATGACCCATCCCAGAAGCCTGCTTGTACTACCATCATCGCGATGTCGTCGGGGCAGACATTGACCGCAATGTGAGCTAAGTCGAAATGAGCTAGGACAGACCTGTTAGACTCGTCCGACCCTTGCTTGATGGAAGAAAGGGGCTCTGGGTACCTCTAGGTGACATTCTAGGTAGTAAAGTGAAAGAAACTTCTTTTGGAGGTCGACGACAGAGCTGACCGACTCCTTGGAAAGGTTCCCATACCCACTGTTTGGCCACCCCAATCCGACAACTCTGGAAGGTCTGACACATCATGTTTGTAGAATAACCTTTCGACTCCATGTGTTCGACATAGGTCTTAATTAAGGAGCTCAACCGTGTCGCCTACACCGGTATACCTTGGGACGTCATCTGCATAAGGTGAAGTGTAATTCTGTGGATAATAAGTTCTAAGGTTGGAGGAGGTGAATGGAGAGGCAGAGGGAAAGCTCATGTCATTAGGGAGATCATGTCCCCTCGGCAAAGTCGATCGATCTGTCACTATAGGTCGACAATATGGTCTTTCGCTGAGGGAGCCCAAGATGCTCACCTCACACTGATCTTCTACCCGAGATCAGGCATGTTACTGTTTTTTGCTTGTAGTGGAGCATGCATGTCAGCGCTTGTTACGAGCAAAGGGTTTTTGGGGTGTCGGCTGATAGAAGGCCACATCTTATCCTTGCGATGTTCTTGGCCGCTGCTCTCTGACTTTTCGATGATGTTGGATACCTACATCTCCATATTGTTTTCATCCTCCACATGCTCCCTGATGGGGGGTGCACCATGGTTGGAAGCCTCTAGATGAGTGTTGGATCTAGTTCTGACCAGATCTATTTACAATTCGTGAAAAACTTCATTATTCCTATCCTAGCAAGCATGTTTCTCTCCCATCTAGTAGAGATCTGCCATGAGAGCTTGGAAATCAACCGTCATGGGAGCGACAGAAAGAGTTATGAGAGCAGTACAAGTTTGTGTAGGTGGGCAACTATCAGGTTATCCATTATTAGGTGTTTATTTCATGTGCACCGCTAGACTTGCCCCCATGATCTTTTTGCCTTTCGCCATTAATGAGGATGATAAGGAGGATGCTGATGAAGAAGATATCAAATATATCGCTATAATGAGAGCCTATGCAACGAGAGTTGTAACAATGCCCTTCCTATAGCCCAACTATTAATGCAAGTATCTCGCACCAGCTGTTAATGCTGAAATCTTCGCAACAGAGGACCCGGAGAAGATTTCGTCGGGCAGAGGAACTCTGTCACTGTCACTTGAATTGGATATGAATAAGTCATAGAAAATGGACGAGATGGCCCTCTGATTCGATCAAGATGCTTAAGTTAGCTTCAATCTAGATAAAAGAGGAGACTGCACGTATATAGTAGATGGGTTGAATAAGAGATACCTCAAGAAAAATACCCCAAGAAAAATACCACTCGTTCATTTCTAGAACTGAGTGGTTGGTTACGTCATGTCAGGCGAGTTACGAGGATCCCCCATTCCCAGTGTAGTTGGTTCCCTCAGATACACCCAACAGTTACACATATTTTGAATGGGCATAAATGCCATTTCATTGGTAACGGCCAAGAGAGAGGGCATTCCATCTTCCTAAAATCAGGCCGCTTGGATTATTCGGGCTGATCCTGCCAGGTAGGCAAGTTCTTGGTTCATGAAGCTGACGGAGCCGACTTCTGGTGCCTAGGTCGTCCTTGTAGGAGTCTACAGATATGGAGCCGACCTCATGTTCATATGTTGTCCTTGTCGAGGTCCACAGTTAAGGAATCGACCTTGTGTAAGTCGTCTTGATAAAGCTGTGCTGCTGAAGGAGCCGACCTTTTGGAGGTCGTCCTGGTAGCTGTGCTGTTGAAGGAACCAATTAGAATTTGTACACTTATGCCGGGTCCTTGGTATTTACAAAATAAAATTTAAATAGCGAATTGACACCGCCACATAATTATCTATGCCAAATTCTTTACCAACATGCACACAATCTACACAAATGTCTTCGCAAGAGACATACATAAACACCCTAGATGATTTTCCATATTTACGAATCATATGAGTCAATGTCCAAATCCATAATGAGCATGAAGCTCGTCTAAACATTCTCTGGATCTAAATAGTGTATTTCCTCTCTCATACTAGCTCGATCGGTGAAAAAAACAGCCCTTTAATGTCGATGGACTGATAATCTTTTAATCCAAAGAAATTAACAGAGAATCAAGTCTCACATCAAAGAACGAAATGATTCCAAACATAAAAAATAATTTGCAAATTTGAATGATCTACTACATATAAAAACAACCAACAAGAGACTAATATCTCTCTCTAATACAATCCTCTGACTGGACTAGAGGAAACCAAGCCAACCACGACTAGTCACGCAACCCACTACGGCCTTGGGCTCTAGCCCAAGGACCTCACGGCGGGTCGCGACTTTCCACCCGCGACGAAGGCCCAAAAGACCTCCCACTCTCCGTGGTTGAGGAAATCGCTCCACAAATCGAGGGAGCACTCGCCAATTCTGGCAGCTGCTCAAAGCCATCACTCCAGCAATCATAGCATGCATTCATGCCATTTATCCCTTATCAAATGGACACGATTATGGGGGTCAATACTTCCTAATCAATGTGTCCCCAACAATGACGTCAATAATGTCCCATCATTGCCCATTACAACAGGGGGCTCACGTATATGAAGGGGAGGATGCATCATCTCAAAGAGGGGGGGCTCTCCGAGATCTACAATGGAGGTAGCATAATACAAACTCGCACCTTCTTCCACCTTACATTTCTCCTCCACAGCTCGGCCTGAGGACTCGCGTATTGGTCTCCCTGTGAACCATACTCGATCCCACCAAGCATCCTTCAGACAAGTGCTGACTTAGGCATCAGAGGGGACTTGGTTAGAACCAAGGTCCGACCCCCCTAACGCGTTATTTGTTTTGCAAATCGAAGGAGACATCATCTTGCTGAAGCTTTCCTTTGGCATCCTATCGCTCGGATCTGAACGCCCTTATGCCGCCAGTTTATCCGATCGATCCCAGTGGTTGTCGTCCCGCCGAAGCTACCCTTCGGTGCACCATCGCTCGGATCGGCACAAAAGTGAATGCTCGGTCGATCGACCCCGAAGGCCGTCCCCGTCTCTCGAGACAATGACGACACTCGAACCTACGGACTACCATCCAGTGGTGAGAACACACCTCGAAACATCTGGCACTGTCTGTGGGAACAAGTCGGCACCCACGTCATCAACCACACCGGTGATGACTTGTCTGCTAGTTCCACTAATCAAAGGCCAATCCCAAATGGAGCTGCAAATTTAACAGCTTGCACGAGGATCTTGGCGAGCTCTCTAGAGGCATTTATGTTGCCCAATCTGTTAACAAAGCCAGAGCTCTAGTCTGCATACTTATCGTTGCCTCGGAGCCTATTTGCTTTTTCCTTAGTCATCTCACCAAGAAGAGGATCCCTAGGGGTTACATGATTCCCTTCAACCTCAAAGGACCTTAGTCTATAATGATTCTCTCCTATTTCTTATTGGTGACCTCCACCCTTAGGATTGGGGTAAGAACATTAGAGAGTCCATGCGCCTCGTTGCCATCCTCCTACGGATCCGGACCCAAATCCATCGGCTCTGATTTAACGTTCACGTTCAGATTCGATGTCTCCATTAGATTTGTGCCCTCTTTGTCCTGATGAGAGCCGCATGAATCAAGCCAAGCCTCGACGTTCTCATCTTCAATCAGCTACCTGATCTGACGGTGCCTAATCCCGAGATCATGCCCGAAAAAAGATCGGATGGTGAGGGAGGCCTCCTCGACATCCCATGTGTGGCATCGCTGTCGCAAAAGCTTTTGGATTCAAAGATGGCAGTCGTCATTCACTGGATCGCCGTCGGCATCGAGAACGGCGAGGGTATTCTCCTTCCGGACTCATCACGGGTTCACCGTCAGGTCGCCATTTGTGAAGACACAAGAGTTCTTCCTGCTGTCGGATTCAGTGGTTAGATTTAGTGGCACCACGGGTCCGGTGTCGAGAAGTAGGGCGATGAAGAGACCAGCAATGATCTTTGTGAGGACGATGGTGGTGATGGGAGTTGACTCGAGTGAGATGCGGTGTGGGGATCCGGAGGCACTGCTATCGCCAGAGAGGGTGGAACGGTGGTAACGTTACCATGAGTAGCGAAGGATGGGGGTGATTGGAATAGAGAGATATGGGGTCACCGGTGATCTGATCTCAATGGTGAGTCGTGTGCAGCTGTCGGTCTTCTCTGATGATTAGTTGACGCACCCTTGGCATGGGCCCTCCCATCGCTTGAACCTTGCGACCGCATGAAGATACTGATGATGGCCTCCGATCCGGATTAGGGGGACTCAAATACGATCCCCCCACCTCATCTTTGTCGAAATTCATCCTCTTCCATCGTGAATCCACAGCCCGACCAGATCATATTTCCGTCACCACACATCTGCAGCATCTGCGAGTGCAGGAGAGCCCTCGCGGGACGATTGGCACCAAATCATGTTAGATTCTGCAATCCACGAGCCGACATGTATTGAACGTGTACCACCAGTGCCAATGTTGTGTTCTTGGTTTACATGGGCACATAGACCTTCTTCTCCGAGGTCAGCTAGCGACCGAGCAACTCTCCCTGTCAACCTTACTGAGTCCCTGACTATGCCGAGCTGCTGTCCCAGCAAAGAATGCAGACCGTCACCCTACATCCAACCGAGCTCATAGTGTCGACATCCGAGCTCTAAGCTCACTCCCTTTGAGCTCGAAGTCATCATTTGGGCCCAGGCAAGAGACGATCCAACCCTGTCGAGTCGTCACCGCTTCTTCCTGCATCTCCAACACATGATCTAGCTCTTGCTTTGCCGTCTTGGCCTGTTCGATAGTGTGGGGCATCACTTGAGCTGGCTCTAATCAGTTACAAGCTCGATTGTAATTGAGTTACGAGGTTTTAGATCTAAAGCCCAAGGGGCAGTCGCCCTACCAGAGCAGGCCGACCTTACCAAGCCTCCTTGCTAAGCATCCGAGCCACCTTGCCGAGCCTCTGTCCCAAGCATCCGAGCCTCCATGCCAAGTCTCCTTGCAAAGCATTCGAGCCTCCTTATCAAGCCTCCATCCCGAGCATCCGAGCCTTCATGTTGAGCCTATATGCCGAGCATCCGAGCCTTCATGCCGATCATTTGAGCCTCCTTGTCGAGCCTCCGAGCCTCCTTGTCGAGCCTCCGAGCCTCTGTGCCTCCTTTCTGAGCCTCCGAGCCTCCGTGCCTCATTGCCGAGCCTCCGAGCCTCTGTGCCGAGTTGCTAAAAGGTCAAACTATCTACTACCTCCCTATTAATTAATTAAGTTTCATCAATCATATCAACTACAAGTGCTCTCCTAACAACTTCTCCTTCAAATTCTTGCAAGTTTGGGAAAGTCGATACCCGAATGCAAATACGACGAACGCATATCGGGGCACGTTGGTCAGGGTCGTCGCTGCCTCAACTTTCGACGGTGGTGATGCTCCATCTCACCGATCCATCGATCTTGTATTTCACTTTGTCGGAGATCCAAAAGATTTGCGGCTCGTTGATCTTGTGGCTCGCTCTGCGTCCACTTTGTGACCGGCGGTATTAGTGTCTCTGATCGCTGCCCCCCTCCAAGCTCAAGGAGTCCACACACGATGATACCATTGATTCGACAACCAGATTCGGATCTTATACCAAATCTAATTCTGTCGCCGGATTCGTCGCAAAAGCATGAGAGAAGGACACATCTAATGATCGATGCTCGGACGCAGATAGACTTACCAAACTCATCGGCCCCTTCCCAGGGTGACCCAAAAGAGAGGCACGATATCGACGTCCACGTCAACTGGTCGCTGCCCGTGGCTGCGGGCCGATGTTAAGTGTCAAATCATCTGTCGGAGCTCCTCTAGCGGAGCACCCCCTATCCAAAGCTTGGACCGACTGACCGAGCTCTTCCAGACGATACATCCGACTACCTACGTCGACATAATTTCTGATGACTCGAGTTTACGAACATCCAAGGAAAACACGAGCCATGGAGGGGGCTAGGATGACGTATGCAAGTGGACTTGTACTACCTCCACCCTCTACCTTCCAAGCTCACCCAATGGCTTGGATAAGATATTGTCGAAGCTGAGGCGACCAAACTTCAAAGGAGCAAGCAGAGCTTCCGACCAAGCCCTGCCATACATCTTTGCGTTTGTTCAAACCTGCCGATTGTATCAAATGGGAGCTCAAAGGCGATATCAGCGACCAGATCATGTCATCCCATTGACATCGACCTCCTCATGCAGTGCAAGGCTTTGACACTTAAGCATCGGCCAGACAAAAGTTGGAACCAGAACCGAAGCTAGAGCCGAAGCTGTGATAGAGAAAAAATCCGGAGCCGGAGCTAGGAGCTAGAGCTGGACCTAAACCAGACCGACTGACTCAGGAGGAGGCTGACTAGGCAAAGCCAACCTAGAGGAGGCTGATCCATATGACTGACCCGCGCCAACATGACTTCCAATGACATGGGTTTCCCACTTCCCAGGGCAATATTGTGCCGTGGAGAGGGCTAGGATGACATTCACGGGGCAATCCGTACTACCATGAGCAAGCAGATCTGCCAACCAAGACCGGTCATGCATCCTTGCCTTTGTTCAAGGTTGCCAATGGCTTCAACGATAGCTCGAAGGCCATGTCGGTAACCACATCATCGACACCAAACTTCTGACCGAGTAGGACCAGCACCACTCACCAGTACCCCTCGTCTAAGTGCCTCTGCTCGGAGGTGGGCAACCATGCCGAGCTACTAAGGATGCTGATCTGCATCCAACCGAGCTATCGATCCATTAAAGACACCTCTGACGATAAGAGCTCATCGGATCAACAGAAGCTCGCCACCACAATGGTGCTGATCCTGCCGAGCTGGCAGACCCCCCTTCTCTCATGTTCACCAAGCTGCCCCTGCCAAGCAGCCCATACTGAATTTACCTAGCTCTGCTAGTCAGTGTCCAGAATTTTGACCAAACGGCAATGGATCTAGAAGAATCGAAGATGGAGCTAGGATCCAGATGAGAGTTGGAGCTGGGATCGACATTAAGGCTGGGGGCTCTCCCACAGCAGGCCGACCATACTCAAATTGGCTGTAAGCTTGGGGCAACTCCCCAGCAGGCCGGCCCGTACAATTTGCCGTAAGGCTAGGGGCAACTCCCCCAGCAGGACAACCCGTACAGTTTGCCGTAAGGCTGGGGGCAACTCCCCTAGCAGGCTGACCCGTACGATTTGTGGTAAAGCTAGGGGAAACTCCACCAGTAGGCCAACTCATTGGTTTTCCGTAAAGCTGGGGTAGCTCCCCCAGCAGGCCGATCGACCTGTCGACCATAAGGCTAGGGGCAACTCCCCCAGCATGCAGATCATTTGATCGACAATAAGACTGGGGGTAGCTCCTCCAGTAGGCCGATCAACCTGTTGACCATAAGACTAAGGACAACTCCCCCAGTAGGCCGACCACTTATCGACCGTAAGGCTGGGGGAAACTCCCCCAGCAGTCTGATCATTTGCTCAACCGTAAGACTGTGGATAGCTCCCCCAGCAGGCCAATCAACCTGTCGACCGTAAGGCTGGGAGAAACCCCCCAGTAGGCTAATCAATCTGTCGACCGTAAGGCTAGGGGCAACTCCCTCAGCAGGCCGATCTACCTGTCGACCGTAAGGCTAGGGCAACTCCCCCAGCAGGTCGATCAACATGTCGACTGTAAGGCTGGGGAAAACTCCCCCAGTAGGCCGACCACTTATCGACCGCAAGCCTGGGGCCACTCCGCCAGTAGGCTGACATCTCCTTCGTTGGTCGTAAGTCGTGGGGCTACCACCTCGCCACCGAACGAATGGGGATGATCTCCTCGTCGACCGTAAGTCACAGGGCTACTCTACTCGCCACTGAATGAACATGTCGACCTTAAGGCTGGTGGCCACTCCAGCGGGCTGACCCACCTCTTTTTTGGCCGTAAGTCGAAGGGCCACTCCCCTCACCACCAAACGAATCAGCCGATCCTAAGGCTGGGGGCCACCCCCCAGCGAACCGAAGAACTTCTCGGGCCGACCAATTATTGACCTAAGCTGACTTTGCAAGCAGAACCAAACTTTCAAAAAATACCACTTCTCTCTCATACTACATCACCCGACCTCAACCATTGCAGCGGAAGATCTCGGGAGATGGGGGCAATTGATACAACTCTCTGACTGGGCCAGGGGAAACCAATCCAACTACGACTAGTCACTCGACCCACTACAGCCTTGGGCTCTAGCCCAAGGATCTCACGGGCGGGTCACGCCTCTCCACCCGAGACGAAGGCCCAAAAGACCGCCTGCTCTCCGTGGTTGAGGAAATCACTCGAGGGAGCACTTGCCAATTATGGCAGCCGCTCAAATCCATCACTCCAGCAATCTTGGCTCGCCTTCATGCCATTTATCCTGTCTGTTAAGGCCAAAATGACGTTAACGGTCAGTGGGCTGACGTGGACCTCTCCTGTTGAGGTGGAGCATCGTCAGTGTTGGACACAACGTGTAGTTGGATACAACGATCAATGACTTCATGTTTGATGATAACAAATGTGTGTGAATGTTCTAATGTGTGTGCTAAGTGTTTTCAGGAGTGGCAAGCACGTAAATATTCAAAGGGAGACTTGTCAAAGTGATGGATAAATATGCAAAGAAGATTTAGTCAAAGTGATGGACAAATTGCAATTCATTTGCAATTTGGACTTGTTCAAATATGAAGAGATATGGAGAGATGTCATTCATATCAAAAGAGGTTGAACTAAATCCTTCTTACACAAATGAAGACTTGGTCAAAGATGGAGAGATATGGAGAATCGCATGCAAATTAATTTGTGATTAAATGAGATCCTAAATGAGATCCTATTTAAATCACATAGCCATCCAAATTCAAACTCCAAATCCTATGGCGACTATAAGAGATCTTCCATGGTGATTCATTCAAATCCTATTCAAGTTAGAATTCCATCAAATCTCCATATTTTATGGGATTCTAATTGAGCCAAAGAGATCTCATCCTCTCCTATATAAACCCATTTTCAAATAAGAGCTTCTTCAAGCAGCCAAAAACAAACATCAAAGGGGGGTGCGGTTAACACAAAGAGGAGAGCCATAGGCCGCAAGTTTCATGTCAAAAAACCCTTCATTTTGCCACATAAAATCTCCTTCATCCCTTCCTTGCGCAAGCTTCCTAATAGAACTTCATATCCATTGTGAAACCTAGCAACAAATCCTCTTCAAGCCTCCATTGCACAACATATCCAAGATCCCTTCCTCCATTGCGAAACATCCCAAGGAGGTCATCTTCATCCATTGAGCAAACAACCTTGCAAGCATCTACAAACAAATCCTCACCTTCAACCCATTGCGCAAGGCCTATGAAACACATCCTCTTCTTCTTGCGCTAGATCTCCATAGTAAAGCTTCAAGGCCGCAACTCTCTTGGGGGTCTTCCATCACAAGGCCACAAGCATCTCAAAGGGGTCTCCATTGCTTAAGCTTCAAGGAATATCATCTAACTTGCACAAAGCATCCAAAGACATCATCTTCAACCAAGTGCGCAATCCATCAAGGAGCTTCATCCATTGCACAATGACCCAAGCTAAAGCCAAAAAGCCATAGCCCTAACAAGGCCACAAGTTTCTACAAGAGGTTTCTTCATCTCCCATTGCGCAACCTTGCAAGCAACTCCAAAGACAAGGCCAAAGCATCTTGCTAATATCTCCATTGCGCAAGGCTTCAACCCCTCTCCAAGGCCGCAACATAGAAGGGGAAAACATACAAGGCCGCAACTTCCAATAGGGAGTCTTCATCATTGCACAACACCAAAGGAGTCTTCATACATTGCGCAACAAGGGGAGTCACAAGGCCGCAACATCATCCAAGGGGGTAGCCGCAACTTCAGAGGATCATCCAGAGGCGACCGTGACGACTACCTATATTCAGACGAGATCTGACCAGTGCTGAACGACAGAGACAACGACATCTACACGAACTGAGATTTTCTGAACTCCATACTTGTTTATATTCGTGTATTGATGGGTTGATCTTTGTAGTTACTTTATATTAATTCTTTTGGGGTCTTGTCTCATTGGTGCTAGACAAGAGGGACTTGACTGTTGGGTTTTATAGACCCTCAGGGCACAAATCTATGCCTATCCTAAGACGGGCGGACTATAGAGGGAAAAGAATGCAGCAGAAAAATGTGATTTGTTAAACTATTTTAACGCAGCCCTAGGGTTCAAGACCCTTAGCCAGGATCTTTGCTGACTTAGCGTGGATCTGACCACCCCAAGAAGGATCTAAACTACTGCGATTATATTAAAAGAAAGCTAATTAAATTCACATACCCGAAACCTTGCCTTCGTATAGGCAAGGTGTACCACACTGTCTTCCGAGCCGCTCCCCGTCATGCACCGAACCGCTCCTCGAACCGCTCCGCATCCCAAGGCAAGCAATCCTCATGTCACCGAGCCAACCACGCGCCGAAGAAAGTTTCACCCGAGTGTGAACCTTCGCCAAGATTTTTGATCGGATTCGAACCCCTTCGTGGCTTTGCTAGAGCCCTTTAGGAGTAAGGCAAAAATTATAAGGAGAAGAGAATATTTAATTTTAGCCTAGATCCGAGCATGCTCCAAAGTTTTTGGGAGCCGCTTAGATCTAGAGCTTGGGACGAGTTTTGAGGAGGAGACCAGACCCCTATTTATATAGGCGGCTGACCCCGTCACTTTACTCAACTTCTGATGTGGGACTATTCTTTTGGAGTTTAATAAATCAAGTTAGTTTGCCTCGATAAAAGGCCAAACTTCCATGAATTTTAACTCCCTCACCGTTGAGCTTCACGATTGATATAACCTATCAAATCGAAGGGTGTTCAATAGTGAACGCGTAGGAAAAAACGACGAGTCAATCGGAGTCTGTTTGACCCTTCAATTAACTGTCCAAAGATCTGCCCAAACTAGATTTCTGCTGAACAATTCAGCCATCAGCTAAACAATTATTCAGGGTTCAAAACCCTAGTTGTGCGGCCCCCAAAGTGGGCCCCATGAGCTGACCTACGTATGCAGCCCAATGGGGCTGGCTGGCATGCTTCCCCAGCTTAGACGCGTGCCAGGCACGCGCCTCAGGGCACCCATTTTGGGCGCCCTTTAAATTGGGTGCTTGCAGGCGCCCAATAATTGGGCACTTCAGGCAGGCACCCAATAATTGGGCGCCTGATATTTGCCCGGCCCTTTGGGCCCGGCCAAAAATCCTGGCCGGTTTTTTTTGTTTCTTAAACAAAAAGAACCTTTGGGCCATTAATATATGGGCTTCTATTTAAACACTTTTAAATAGATTTACGGGGCTCGTTTGGACTCCGTTTTTGACACGGTTTGAACCTGCGTTTAGAGCGGGACATTCCCATCTTAAAGGTAAGCTTTTCCTTGCGTTTATCTTATTAAATATTGTCGTAAACAATTTACGACACATCATATGCAAAAATAGTCCCATATCTAAGCTTAAATAATCTTTTTGCATCAAATGCAGTTTTCTCTCTTTTGCATCAAATGCACATTCTCCCTAATGTTTCTACCTATTACTAGACGAAGGTCGCACTCTGTGTGAGACTCAATAGCCTAACCCTACTACAGGTAGGGCTCGACGCCCTATACGGCAGTAACCGCGAGCAGCAGGTGCCGTCCCTATTTCAGTATCATAATTATGTGGTTAACTCATTGTCATGAGTATTGTCGGGACCACCCTGACTGTGTCCGTGATGAATTCCGCAGTTTTAGTCTCTTCGCCTAAAACTATGTCGTTTAACTTAAGCCTAGGGTACGGTCAAACTGTCAACCGCAATAGGTTGAAGTCGGTTAGTTTCCATCGATCTTAGTCAAATAAAGTTGGACAACTTCCAACATACTCTGGCCAGAGTTTTTACTAAAGACCGAACTAACACTACAACACTACCTCCCATTGACCGGGAGAGACGAATCCTATCTTGGCCATTACTCTCCTCGTACGTTTTGAATGTCACCGAACCAAAAACCTTTCGACAGGCCTAGCCTCGAAGTTAGGTCAGTGATCTAAGTAACATCGTTCACGCACAAGTTCGTACAATGACCGTAAGTCAAATACTAAATTACCTATCAACACTATGAGTAATCATTGACAGATTTGTCAATCATAACCATATGATAACTCTTGTAGGTCGTTTAGTGAACTCATTCTCCAATGAGCACCTGTGTCTCTTCTTCTACTTCGCCAAGTCAAACGATCATGAGATCATCGTCACCGTTAATGGTGAAGACTATGACACAATAGTCTATCCGATATTTCGATATCTTTTTCTCGAAACATCTACGACCACGAACCCTTTTAGACTTATGCTACAGACGGTCAAACATTTCTCAATGATCGAGATACTCATCTCGATACATGTTCAACCTTGGATTAAGTCTCAGGACTTTACCTAAGTTAATATCTAATGATAACTACATTATGATTTAACTTAGATAAATTCTTACCATACAGCTTACTGTAATTTTGAACAAAATGTTTGTTTCGATACACGAAGATAAATTGCCTTGAGTGCATACATCTCGCAACATTGACTAGTTGGGACTAGTCAAGAGAGAGATTATACTAGGATTAGTATTGTTTAGCACTTTGAGAGTGTGGTACGTAGAACTAGGTGAGTGTAGGGTGGGTGCTCTAGCTACAGGTTATACCAGTAACATTATTAATCTAGTATTTGCTTTTGGGACTGGATTAGGTCGTTGGGACAACCGAACCAGGGTAAATCATCTGTGAACTATGTGATTGCTTATCTGCATCTGATTATAACTGCCTTTGATTGCTGAATACTTGCCTGTGCTCGCGAGTTTTTTAGCCGATTCACCCCCCAGGTTTAGATCCAGATCCAACAAGTGGTAGTAGACAAGTTAAAGGATCTAGGCTAGATTGACCATGAATACTTTTGATTTTACCTTTACTGCAGGTCAGTCCATCTTACGACCCCCTAAGTTTAACGGTGTAGACTATGCTTATTGGAAATCTAGAATAAAAATCTATTTAGTGTCTGTTGATCATAATGTGTGGACAATTGTTGAAAAAGGATATAAACTACCCATGATTAAATTTGAAGACATTGAAATTCTTAAACCTGAAGATAAATGGGATTATGTGATTGGAGACTATATTCATTGAATGGAAAAGTTATGAATGCACTTATTTGCTCTTTAGATAAAGCTGAATTTAATCGTATTTCACAATGTTTAACTGCGCAGAAAATATGGCATATACTGGAGGTGACGCATGAGGGAACGTCGCAGTTAAAGGAGTCTAGGCTTGCCTTGCTAAGCATAGAGTACTAAAGCTTCTGCATGCTGCCATCTGAGTCCATCAAAGAGATGTTTGCGAGATTCATAGACATCATATACAAGTCCAGCTCTCTAGAAATCCATACTCAAGTCTGGAGCAGATAAAGAAAATCTTGAGGGCGCTGCCAAGCTCGTTCCGTCCTAAAGTCACAACCATTTAAGAAGCTAAAGATCTATCAAAGATGAGAGAGTGGAGGACTTGATAGGTAACTTGATGTCACACGAGCTTGAGCTGTAGAGCATCGAAGAAAGAGAGAAACCAGAGACTAAAGCTTCTAAACCACTAGCTCTTCAAGCTAAGGAAGATGAAGATGAAGATGAAGATGAGGAGGAAGCAATTTTGGTCAGAAATTTCAGAAGATTTATCAAAACCAACCAAGGGAGAGCTGAAATGTTAAAAGGGTTTAATCGCTCTAACACATCTAATTCTGCTAAAAATCTTCTGAGGAGACTGCTACTGATAATGTTCAATGTTTTAAATGCAAAAAGCAAGGACACTATATGAAGGATTGCACACAACCAAAGAACAACACTACGGAGAAGAAAGGAAAATCTTTAGCAATAACGTGTGATATGGATAGCGAAGACGAAACTGAGGAGAAGACTGCCCACTCCTCCCTCTGGTTGATGGGAAAGCTCGATGATGTAATCAAAGCTCTACTTCTGAAAACTGTTAATGAAATGCAAGATGAAATTGAAAGCTTAGAATCAACTCTAGAGAAACTTGAATCCACTATAGAGAAGTTTAGATATTCTAATGATGAACTGCAACAAGATAATTACAACATGTCACTAAAAGTTGATGAACTGAAGAAAAAATTTGTTGCATGTGATTCTACCATTAATTTGTCGAAAATGAAAAAAAATCTTGCTATGTTGAAAAAGTTGATTGTCTTTGTTGTCCTACTTTGTTAAAAGATATTAGCATGCATAAAGAAAGAGTTACTAAGCTAGAAACTGAAAATAAAATGCTTATTGAAAAGATGTGCATGATAAATAATGAGCTTAAAGGAAAAATGATTGATTTTGAAAAGAAAGCCGAAATCATGAAAAAGAATGAAGAGAACAATAAGAAAGCTTTTATTAGTAAATGCACTCTGCTTGTGAATGAAAATGCTTTCTTGAAATCCAAAGTCACGATTCTAGAATTGTCCATAAAGAAAATTTTTATTGGAAAACAATCTTTGGATATTATTCCTGGAAATCAATTATATGGCAATAATAGACGTGGACTTGGATATGGTTTGAAATATGCAGAAAAGCCTAATTATAAGAAAATTCACAATGAGCCTACAAACTTTCATGCAAAGTGCTTTACATGTGGTAGTGTTGGTCATACTTCTCATTATTGAAAATTTAGGAACACAAACATAAAGTTTAAGTAAGTAGAGGTTCCTAAAAGCTTGATGACTAACCTGAGTGGACCTTGTTGGATTTCAAGGTCACACATAACATCTTCTATGTAGGTAAGATGGAGGTGGCAAGGAACTATGGATTGGATATCACATTTCATTAAAAAGTTCCTTAGCCAAACAATAACGCGAAGGTATGTTTTTCTTCCTTTAGCTTACTGTATACCTTCATGGCTTTTTGTTGCTTGATTTGTTTTTATTTGTGTGCTAGTTTGTGTGCTTGCTAGTTTAGTTCATTACAAACAAAAAAATTAAAAAGACAAAAAGCTATTAAAATGGTGCTTAGTGTATATCTTTCTTTTGAATCATTAAAATGGAATAAATGAATGATAATCATATCCATGTAGAAATTGATGTATAATTGTTATGGCTACATGTGCATGTTTGATTTTCTAAATAGGCATGGCATGTTCAATGATTTGAATAATATGATTTCTACACCTACACTTTCACTTCCACGAGCATTAAATTTTATTGTACATTTGGAGATATCTTTTATGAAATATTAGAAAGTGAATGTAGGATGAAAAATAACTGAAAATCTAAGGAATATGATGTGCCTTGCCTTGGATAAAAAGTAGAGCTCAAAAGAACTGAAATGTGTGTGTGTGTGTGTGTGTGTGTGTGTGTGTGTGTGTGTGTGTGTGTGTGTGTGTGTGTGTGTGTGAAGGTCAGCATGGTATTTTATTGATCAATATACAATATACAATAATAGCCCATCTAGCCATGCAGTAATAATAGAGAGAGGATAGGGCACAAGCGCCGTCACTCTCCACTATCAGTCCCACATTCTAGATGTGGCTATTCAAAACCCAACTTATACAATATACAAAGTGGCATACAAAAACACAACCCATATCCCTGAAACCCCAACTTTTAAATATTGTAGCTTCATCAGTAGTAGTCGGCTCAAGTTCATGCAAAATAACTCTGAGATCAGCAGCAATCTCTTCAAAAAGAATCAGCTGCAATCTCTTCAAAAAGAACGGTCTTGCTTCTCTTTTCTCCATCAAAAATGCGCCTGTTTCTTTATTTCCATATATGCCACACTGAAGCAGCAAGAGAGGTTTTAGCAAGTATATCCATAGAGCTTTTCCCTCTATAGTGGCGAAGATAGAACTTCCCGATCTCTTTTAACCTTCGGGTTATCTGACTAGTAGCAAGGAGCTCAAGCAATGATCTGCTCAGAATGTAGTTAGAGAAACTACATTTGAAAAATAGATGATCTATGCTCTCCACTTTGTTCTCATCATATAATACACAATGGATAGGGGTATTCATCCCCCATCTACCAATCATATCCCTGGTTAGCATTTTATTTTGGAAAGCACGTAGAAGAGTAATTGACATTTTAGGGGAGTGATGATTGTACCATATTAAATTGTGGTAGGGGAAGGGATTTCCTCGCTGTCGGACACCATTCCAGGCTTGCTTGAAGCTAAACTTGTCACCCGGCTCCCAAGCCCAACCATCAGAACACGTACTCAGGCGATGCTGCTGCAACAAAGCCCGAATTGGGTCAAGAGCATGGTCGGAAGACCAAGAACCATCCGCCCAATAACCGCACACCCTTAGCTGCTCTGCGCCCGACGGGACCACGCACAGATCACATAGCCGCCCACCCGCTATCCAAGGATCGAACCAAAAAAGGGTTTGACGGCCCATCTTTAACACTTTTCTTGATGAGCTGATGCGAGATTTTCCGGCTGTTAAGCAGTCTTTTCCAAGTCCCTGACTGCATTGCATTCCCTCTTGCCGCAAAAAATCTCTCACCCGAGCCATATCTATTCCCCATATACTTGGCCCAAATACTATCTGAGGTGAGGTATCGCCAAGTTAATTTTAATCCAGCCGCCGCATTTAAATCTTCCAGAAGTCTAATCCCAACCCCGCCTTCTTATTTTGGTTTGCAGAAATCTTCCCATGCCCAAGCTTTAGAAGAACCCAAAATGAATCGACGGCACATAGATGAAATGGTTCTCACAATATTGAAAGGAAGATGGAATGCATGCAACCAAAAAACAACAATCCCATATATGACCATCCTCACCAATTCAATGCGCCCCGCTATAGAGAGCAATTTAGAACTCCAGCCCATCATTCTCTTCTTGCATTTGTCCACTAGCTTTCCATAGTTAGTAGTCCTGGGATATTTAGAGGAAAGCGGCAATCCAAGGTAGGTTGTGATCGTAGTAGCAATCTTGATCCCCAACATATCCGCCACTACACTCTTATTTTTAGCCCCCTTACTAAACAAACCCGCACTTTTGCCCAGATTTACCTGAAGCCCAGTATAAGAATAAAATTCCTCCAATAAATTTTTGATGCCCATGAAAGAACTCCTATTAGCCCGACAGAAGACTAGGAGATCATCGGCGAATAGAAGATGGGATATAGATCCGGCGCATCTCATAGGGAGAATTGTGCCCATGTTAATGGCTCTGGAAATCAGGATAGAGAAGGCTTCCATTGTAAGGACAAATAAATAAGGGGAAAGAGGGTCACCTTGACGAATACCTCTATTTCCCTTGAAATAGCCATACGGAGTGCCATTTACCATAACCGAGAAAGTTGGGGAAGTTATGCATTCTTTGATCCATCCATCTAAATTTTCTGGAAAAACCAATTGCCGCAAGAAGTAGAGAATAAAATCCCTATTGACACTGTCAAAAGCTTTTCACAAGTCTAACTTCAGACACGCCCTTCCACCCATAGGATTGCTATAGTCTCTGATCTGCTCGTGAGCAAGAAGGGTACAATCCGTCAAGAGGCGATCTTTCAGGAAAGCAGCTTGGTTAGGAGATATAAGTTCATGAATGACCACTTTAATCATGTTGCAAATAACTTTGCTGATAATCTTGTTTAGGACATTGCAACAGGCAATTGGCCTATAATCCCCTAAAGATGATGCGTTGGCATTCTTGGGGACGAGGGTAAGAAAAGTGTGATTCACAGCTTTTAGGAGCGAACCAGATGAGAAAAAAGATTTGATAGCTAAAGTTACCTCATTGCCAATAAGCCCCCAATTATGCTGATAGAAAAAACCATTGAATCCATCTGGCCCAGGTGACTTGTCAGGCCCAATCTGAAAAACAGCCGATTTGATCTCCTCATCAGAAACCCTCCTGCTCAGCCAATCCGAAGCTACCTCAATTAATATCCGTTTCGGTGTCAGCTTCTGGAAGTGGGTCTTGTAATGGTTCTGGTTGTATAAATCCATAAAGTAGGTTGGTGCTTTCCTTTTCAAATCTTCAAGAATTATGTTGCGGCCCCCTTTATTGTCAACAAGGTGATTAAGATTGTTTCGACTGATCCTAGACTTCATCGCCATGTAGAAGAACTTGGTGTTCTTGTCTCCCAGTGTAAGCCAGTCCTGGCGACTCTTTTGCTTAAACATCTCTTCTTCATGCTTTATAGCTTTAATCAATTCCTTTTGCAGGTGGTGCTCTTTGTGCTGGAGAGCACTGGCCGAATGTAATCCAGGGGTATTTCGGATCTCCTCAAGCTCTTTCCTAATTTTCTTTTCCAAGTTTGTCGCATGATAGTCACATGCCCACGTACGGAGAGTCGACTTCAACCTTTTTAATTTCTGCATCAGCTTATACTTAGGAGTGCCCTTAGCTTGGCCAGCCCAGCATGACTCAATAGTATCCCTAAAACCTGAGCAATGAATCCAGTAGTTAAAAAACTTGGAAGGTTTAGCGTCAGACATAACCTGGGAGTGCAGCTTCACCACCATAGGAGAGTGGTCACTTGTTAATGGATCCAGATATTCCGTATAAGTCTCCGTGAGCATATTAACCCAGGTAGAATTACAAAAAGCATGATCAAGCTGAGCAGCTATACGGTCCTTCCCAATCCGACTGTTGCACCAGCTTAATTTGTTTCCCATGCTTTTCAGCTCCTGAAGTGCACTCTTACTAATGCAGTCACTGAAGTCTTGGACCATAGACTCATCCAGCTTTCTACCACTAACCTTATCATTAGTGAAGAGGACACTATTAAAGTCCCCCCACCAGCCAAGCCGAATTACCAATCAAAGTCATATCCGCCAATAGGTTTTTCCACAAATCTTTCCGCTCCACTATAGTATTGCGCCCATATACCCCCGTGATGACACAATAAAAACCTCCAACATTTACACAAGAAGCAGAAATATGCTGATCAGAGCGAGATAAAGTAGTAGCCTTCCAAATTGCAGGGTTGAATCCCATAATGATTCGACCTCCAGGGGCCAAATCCGAATTATCCAAGGAGCACCAATCCTTGGGAATCCCAGTTTTATTGCAGTTAGATGGAGCCTTAAGCTTAGTCTCCAAAAGAATAATAGCCGAAGGATTTATTGAGTTAATTCTATTCCTCATGTCCTTTTGCCGTACCTAATTATTCAAACCCCTAGTATTCCAAATAAAGATAGTATTAATTAATAGTGGGGTGGCAAGAGCCATTTAGAGTCACCTGAGACCTGGTACTCCTCCTTACTGAAGCAGAAGCATTAGGGACAAGCTTCTTCTTCCCCGCTTTGATCTCCGCCTTGTGTCGTAGCTGGGCCTCCACTTCCATATCCCAATCTGGGTTGTCGATTGTCAGGTCCTCTGGCATTCTGTCAATATCCCCTTCAATACTCCCTTCAGACAATGTGGTAGTGGCCATTCGTATATCAGCACCCAAGGAATTCTGGCATCCCTCAGCACCCTCCGCCTGTACAGGCACACAAATAGCACCCAGCTCCCGTACAATATCACTTTGAGGCCTAGAGTTAGTGCCTTCAATCGCATGAATCTTCAAAGGAATATCAGTTGGTGGAACCAAATTTGCAGCCGCATTTTGAGATCTTGGTGTCCTGATGGACGCTTCACTCCCAGCAGCAGAGTTGAGGGGGTCTTCCGCATTTATCATAAAGGGCCCTGCAACTTCTTGCTCATTCGATATGCTATTTTCTCCAATAGTATGCTCTGCTGAATTTTCACACACATCAGAAGCAATTTGCTTCACAACATGGGAGAGTGTATTGTTGCCCGTGGCCTTTTGGACATTATTCTTCGCAACCTCTTGGATTGAAGGGAGCTTATTCTTTGAGGGGCACTGAACATCCGTGTGTCCGAAACAAACACATCCACTGCATCGAGGTGGCTCTTCTTCAAATTTGGTGTCAATAATCACTATTGAACCATCCTCTATCTCTACTTCAAAGGATGAAACTAAGGGGCTTCAAGTATCAACTTCAATGAGACATCGGGCATAGGAGATTCTCTCTAAAAAAAGCTGTCGCACGGTCAAGGCAAATAGGTGTACCGATTACAGAGGAGATGATGTTTAGGCCTTCAAGATTCCACATATAAAGCGACACTCCATGCAACTGCACCCAAATTGGTATAGACAATAGGATATCCCGATCATGCTTCATATCCAAGCTCAATCTCTTGAGCACCACAAGTCGGCCATCAAATAGCCAAGGACCGCCAGTTATAATCCTGTCGCATTCTTCCTGGGACTCAAAACGGAAGTAAAAAAATCCGTTCTCCTTGCTATAAATTTGCACCCTCTTCTTTGGCTTCCACAATCTTTCCATCCAAGCCACCATTTGACTATAATCGGGTATATCACCCAAAATGTAGCCCACAAGAGTGTTCTTCCAATTTTCCGCTCCCCGCTGCACTAGTTCCTTTGGAAACTTGGCACACACAGTTCCAACTTAAGAAAAAGAAAGAAAAGAGCTCCATATGAAAAATGGATATGATCCATGGCAACGACACTACCCACGAGTATCCAACATAAGCTTTAAGAGTAAAATTTAGCGTTGGTGTTATACTCATCAAGCAATGCCACCCCACATCTAAGAGTCCTCATAGGCTATGTTTTGGGTGTGGTAACTTGAACTCATTTTTAATGAAATAGGAAAAATCAATCCTAGATGATATCATTTTACATGGAAAAGTGGATTGGTTTTAGTTGAATTTATTGAAAGTTCTCCTCATGTGCTTCAATGTTAAATCATCACACTTACACGATGGTGTAGAAGTCTATGTTGTAACTTTTATTGAATTTGGAGTGCTAATTCTATGAGTGTCTACATGCATTTGTTTGTAATAATTTATAATACTTTCTTTTTGCATTTGGTATGAAATTGACTTCGTGATTACACTTTTGATGATGACAATATGGGGAGAATATTTGGGGAAGATTTGGTGTTAAATGCTGAATGAATGCATGTGCTTAATGAATATGTGAATATATTTTCAAGGGGGAGCATGAATACAGAGGGAGCAGGCTTGTATATTTGAACATCATTGTGTTGCATGCTTGTATGCTTGAACATCATTGTTATATTGTTGTATACTTCCTCCATCATCATACTTCACACACACACACACACACACACACACACACACACACACACACACACACACACACACACACACACACACACACACACGTCACGATGATATTATTTGGATCGTTATTGCTCAAATCTTATATTTGTTTGTCATCATCAAAAGGGGGAGATTGTTGGATACAACGTGTAGTTGGATACAACGATCGATGACTTCGTGTTTGATGATAACAAACGTGTGTGAACGTTCTAGTGTGTGTGCTATGTGTTTTTAGTAGTGGCAAGCGCGTAAATATTCAAAGCGAGACTTAGTCAAAGTGATGGATAAATATGCAAAGAAGACTTAGTCAAAGTGATGGAGAAATTGCAATTCATTTGCAATTTGGACTTGGTCAAATATGGAGAGATATGGAGAGATCTCATTCATATCAAAAGAGGTTGAACCAAATCCTTCCTACAAAAATGAAGACTTGGTCAAAGATGGAGAGATATGGAGAATCTCATGCAAATCAATTTGTGATTAAATGAGATCCTAAATGAGATCCTATTCAAATCACATAGCCATCCAAATTCAAAAATCCTATGGTGACTAGAAGAGACCTTCCATGGTGATTCATTCAAATCCTATTCAAGTTAGAATTCATTCAAATCTCCATATTCTATAGGATTCTACTTCAGCCAAAGAGATCTCCTCCTCTCCTATATAAACCCATCTTCAAATGAGAGAAACAAACATCAAAGGGGGGGGGGGGGTGCAGCTAACACAAAGAGGAGAGCCATATGCCGCAAGTTTCATGTCCAAAATCCCTTCATTACGCAACATAAAATATCCTTCATCCCTTCCTTATACAAGCTTCACAATAGAACTTCATCTCCATTGTGAAACCAAGAAACAAAGCCTATTTAAGACTCCATTGCGCAACATATCCAAGAGCCATTCCTCCATTGCAAAACATCCCAAGGAGATAATCTTCATCCATTGAGCAAACAACCTTGAAGCATCTACAAGCAAAGCATCACCTTCAACCCATTACGCAAGGCCTAAGAAACACATCATCTCCTCCTTGCAGTAGATCTCCATAGCAAAGCTTCAAGGCCGCAACTCTCTTGGGGGTCTTCCATCACAAGGCCGCAAGCATCTCAAAGGGGTCACCATTCCTCAAGCTTCAAGTGATATCTTCTACCTTGCGCAAAGCATCCAAAGATATCATCTTCAACCAAGTGTGCAATTCATCAAGGAGCTTCATCCATTGCATAATGGCCCAAGCTAAAGCCAAAAAGCCATAACCCTAACAAGGCCGGAAGTTTCTACAAGAGGGTCCTTCATCTCCCATTGCGCAACCTTGCAAGCACCTCCAAAGACAAGGCCAAAGCATCTTGCTAATATCTCCATTGCGCAAGGCTTCAACCCCTCTCCAAGGCCGCAACATAGAAGGGGAAAACATACAAGGCCGCAACTTCCAAGAGGGAGTCTTCATCATTGCACAACATCAAAGGAGTCTTCATACATTGTGCAACAAGGGGAGTCACAAGGCCGCAACATCATCCAAGGGGGTAGCCGCAACTTCAGAGGTCATCCAGAGGCGACCGTGACGACTACCTATATTCAGACGAGATCTGACAAGTGCTAAACGACAGAGACGACGACATCTACATGAACTGAGATTTTCTGAACTCCATACTTGTTTATATTCGTGTATTGATGGGTTGATCTTTGTAGTTACTTTATATTCATTCTTTTGGGGTCTTGTCTCATTGGTGCTAGACAAGAGAGAATTGACTAGTTGGGACTAGCCAAGCGAGAGCTTATACTAGGATTAGTATTGTTTAGCACTTTGGGAGTGCAGTACAGACAACCAGGTGAGTGTAGGGTGGGTGCTCTAGCTACAGGTGTTATCAGTAACATTATTAATCTAGTATTTGCTTTTGGGGCTGGAGTAGGTCGTTGGGACGACCGAACCAGGGTAAATCATCTGTGCACTTTGTGATTGCTTATCTGCATCTGATTATAACTGCCTTTAATTGCTGAATAATTTCCTCTGTTTGCGAGTTTTTTATTAGCCTATTCACCCCCTCTAGGCTTAGATCCAGATCTAATAGTCTGCTGGTTGCGTAAGACCTTGTTTAGTAAAGCTGGTGTTGTTGATTGGCAGAATTGGAGTGTGATGGATGTTCGACCTGCCGAATAGATCGAATATTAAACAAACATCTATAGAGATATGATTCTTGTCAAGACACTCCACGATCTTCATGTAACTCAGAGGAACGTCAGGGGGTCGGATCTGGGTCTCGACCCAAATCCCCTCTGATGCTTAAGTTAGTATGGGACTTACGGGAGAGAGCTTGTGGCTGTCGAGATCGACCCACGAAGGCTCGTCTCGATTCAGGCATCGCAAGCTATTTAGAGGAAGAAATATTAAATGGAATATTTAATTCCAGCTTATCGAATATCGTACCTTCTCTATTCTATTCATCTCCAGTATATTTATAGATTTGCCCGGTCTCTTCAGTGACGTTGGAAGGATAACGGTCACCAATTATGGCGCCATGATCCTCACCCCTTAATAGGAGTAACCGACGCCTACGACCCCATTATTTCTGAGCTTCCTCCAATCCCTCGTACGATAGACGGAAGTGCAACGGTTAAATGGCACGTGGGCTTTAACTGAGTTTGCCTCAGTTTTCCTTCGTTGGCTATGGCCGCTCTCTGAATGAGCCCCTCGAGTGCTAGCCTAATGATGCAACAATGGCCCTCGTTGCTCGAGCTCAGACAGTTTGCCTATTGGGGTCAAGCGACGTTACATCTCATTAATGGGACACGGCAGTCGAAAAACTAATACTCGTGTTTTAGGCACCAAAGGGCCCACTTTACTGATTTGGATGACGTGCCGGTTCCAAATCCAAGATACTAAGAGGAACGGATCTCTGACACGTGTCTCAACACGTTGACGTTGCCTTGTCGAAATAAGACGATTCCGGATGGAAAAGTTGAAATCATCGTCTTCGTCATTCCTAACTTAGATTTTCTCCTTTGAAAATGGCTTCATCATCTGTTCATGCCTCTAGGAGGAGCTCGGCTTCTGTCGTGTGGAAGAGTAAGGAGGAAGCGGTTGTGCCCAGCCTGATCGCCAACCAAATCTCCAAAGTGGGTGCGGACCAAATCCCCGAATTCCGGGAAAAATATGTCCGGCTCGATTACCAGATCCGGTTGCTGTAGAGGGATGAAAGGGTTCATCGCCCTGGCGATCGGGAGGTTGGGGTTTATGTCAAAGCCTTTCATCGTGGACTTCGATTCCCCAGGCATCCTTTCATGCGCTATTTGCTGAGTACATTTAACCTTTCCCTTTGCCAGCTGATGACAAATGCCATAGGGGTGTTGGTCGATTTCATCGCTCTGTGCAAGATGAAGAAGGTTGAACCGACGATGGGGTTGTTCAATTACTTCTTCTCAATTCCTTCCTGTAAGAATCTGGGTTGGTATATGATAACAGCTCGCCGAGGCATGAAGCTATTTGCTGATCTCCCTTCCTCAAATTCAAATTGGAAAGACGAATTCGTATTTGTGGTCTTTCAAGGCGAGGCAAGCTTTCGCACCGAATGGGGTGTGCCTGATTTAGGTCCGGCCGAGGACAAGCCTATATCTAAATAGGATAAGGAAGCCGCAAATGCAATGTTGAATCTACCATAGAGGATAAGGAAAATGAAATGGTTGTGGTTCGACTTGGTGTTGCGCCGGACTGTATGGATGAAATATCGATTCGACTTTGCCCATCAACCATTTGATCTTCATCTTATTGAATTTTGTTTTTTCCTTGCAGGCATGGTTGGTCTGGAGTACTAGGTGGATCCTGCATTGAGGGAGGGGGTCGAGGTTTCTATCAGAGAAGCTGAGGAGAGTATGTTATCTCCTCAAGTGCCCCTTTTAGAGGAAGGAGTGGCACAGACCTCTTAGGATTTTTCCCATTATCATTCGTGGGGCTTCTCAACTAGCTCATCTCCAACGGAAGAAAAATAAAAAGCCCCCCACCAAATTTGAGGTGGTTGTAGTTGAGGGGAAGAAAAAGAGGCGGTAACTTCTCCTTAGTGACTCGGAGCCGTCTGGATCGAATAATGTCATGGGTCGGCCTGCATCTTTGGATGCAAATCAATTGAACGACGAGGCCCATCCCCATGAGCAGGAACATGGGACTCCTTTAGAAGGAGATTTAGGGGAGTCATCACCACTTTCGGAGCCCATTCTGCATCAGTATTCCTGGCCTTGGGGGACATGTTCCCTCCAGTGCCTCTGGTTGAGGATATTCCTAAAGAGTTTATATCGCTTTTGCTGGAAATTAGATCGCCTCAGGTCCCATTTGATTGTCCTGCAGAGGAGCTCTTTCAGACGGAATTTCCGATCAAGAAAGGTGATTCTGCTCTTTTGGATTGCGGGACCGCCTCAAGGATCGTCGAAAAATACGACCCTTCAGCAGGATAGGGCCGTCCTGGATATGGTCGATTACGAGAGGCCCACTTCAGTTGCCATCCATGCAAACATTCAGGTAACTATTATGCTAGTCTTCATTATGGATGAAGCAGGCATGGATGTTGAAAACTATGACTTGTATGTATGCTCTTGTAGCTAATGATATATTGCACCGACACGCATCGGTGGTGGCCAAGCACAAAGTCACAATGGGGGCAGTCAAACTAACCGTCGAGAAATCTCTGGCGAAGCTGGATAGACTAGAGCTTCTGTGTAAATTAAGATGGTCACAGGTGCTCGAACTCGAACACGAGTTAAGTGAGTTTCGTTAGAGGGAGGCTGCCCAAACTACCTCGAGGGAGAGAGCGAAAAGACGCTGTAGGAGGAGAAGGCTAAGTGGGAAGTCAAAGAGAATGATCTCCTTGCCCGAATCGCTGACAACTTTCGGGGAGTTGACACATAGGACATCGCAGAGAAGGCGGTCCAAGAATATAAGGATACATTGCCAGACTTCGACGAATTGTATACACAGGAGTATGAGCGGTGTTGGTTGGAAGTAAAGGATCGATTCCCCGATATCACCGCTGAGATTGACCAGATCCTCGTGTTTTTCCCGATCGTCGAAGGTGATGATCAAAGTCAATACATGGAGGAGGCCACTCCCGTTGGTGAAGTTGTCACCGCGATGGGTGAAGATGCAGATGTTGGTGCTCCGAGGGATCAAGAGCATATTGCTTCAATTGAAGGAGACCAAGGGCATCTTGGTTCGCTGAGGGATCTTAATCCTCTTCTTATCCCACCAAAATTTTCAAATGTATAGGGGACACTTGTCGTATAATGACAATTTTGTAATGTAAGATAATGCCAAAAGGTCGACTTATATCTCTTTGTTCGTCATGATTCGTTTGGGTGGTCATATTACTTGTTGGCCCCTTTCAACAGGCTAAGCCCTTACTCAAGAAAGCATTGGTTGAGTTGTTGAATCATATCCAAGCTAGACCGATTCGTTCAGTTGCTAAGGGGGTAATCACATCATCATACCGCTGACGACACGATAGAGTCGTTCAGTTGCGAGAGGATGACCCCTTCGTCTTACGACTGACGACATGATAAACTCGTTAAGCTGCAAAAGGGTGGCCCCTTCGTCTTACGACAGACGACACGATAGTGTCGTTCAGCTGTGAAGGGGTGACTCCTTCGTCTTATCGATGACCGATACAGTAAATTCGTTCAGTTATGAGGGGGTGGCCCCTTCGTCTTACCACAAACGATACGATAGGGTCATTCAGGTGCAAGGGGGTGGCCCCTTTGTCTTATGGGTGACGACACGATAGGGTTGTTCAGCTACGAAGGGGTGGCCCCTTTGTCTTACGGCACGATTGGGTCATTCAGTTGCGAAGGGGTCATGGGATGACCCCTTCATCTTACGGCTGACGACATGATAGTGTCGTTCAGTTGCGAGGGGGTGTCCCCTTCGTCTTATGGCTGGCGGCACAAGAGGGCCTTTTAGTTACGAGAGGATGACCCCTTCGTCAAACAGTTTAAGGGTACAGTAGAGTCGTTCAATTGCGAGAGGGTGTCCACTTCATCTCATGACTGACGACTCGATAGTGTCGTTCAGTTGTGAGGGGGTGGCCCCTTCATCTTACGGCTGATGAGATGAGAGTGTCGTTCAGTTGTGAGGGGTGTCCTCTTCGTCTTAGGCTGACGACACAAGAGGGCCGTTCAGTTGGAAGGGGATGACCCCTTCGTCTTACAGCTGAATGATACGGTAGATTCGTTCAGTTGCGAGGGGGTGTCCCCTTCGTCTCACAACTGACGACTCGAAAGTGTCGTTCAGTTCCGAGGAGGTGGCCCCTTCGTCTTATGATTGATAACTCGATAGTGTCGTTCAGTGCATTGGGGTGGCCAATTCGTCATACGGCTGGCAACTCGATAGTGTCGTTCAGTTGAGAGGGGGGTGGTCCCTTCGTCTTACTACTAACGACACGAGAGGGTCATTCAGTTGTGACGGGATGACCCGTTCGTCTTACGGCTGATGACACGATGGTGTCGTTCAGTTGCGAGGGAGTGTCTCCTTCGTATTACGGCTGATGACACGATGGTGTCGTTTAGTTGCGAGGGAGTGTCTCCTTCGTCTTACGGCTGATAACATGATAGGGTCTTTCAGTTGCAATGGGATGACCCCTTTGTCTTACAGCTGAATAACGTCCCCCGGTTTTTAACTCAAAAGAGTGAAGTCGGATTGAGGGATACCAGATTTAAAATATTAGTACCACAAGTGCACGGTGTTGTAGTGTGGCTTGGGGGTTGAACACAGGGAGGCGTGGTTGTGCTTGTTTCTAAAAGGAACCAATTCACCCTACGGGTGATCTAGCCCGCTCAATTGTTGGTTTGTCACGGAATGTAAATACGGAGGATAAACAATATGAAGGGAAACCTAGGACTCCGGATTCCACCCTATCATGCGTTCTCTCTATTACGCCCTACGGATAGGAAAACGATCGGAATTAGGGTTTAGTGGTGAGACGTTGCCTCTAAGAGTGATACTAGTGTCCCATGGGCCCGATATTCCGGTCGGTGCCCAGGATGATACGATGGACTATCCGGGTTCGGTCGATGGGCATTCCCATATCCATTAACACCGACCAACTCCGGGAGAACTAAGCTCGCAACGATAACTCCCAACATCTCATCCTGCCGCTCCCACGCGCTAGGATTCGATATCTATGCTAAGGGCGTGAGCTGTGGCTAGGGGGTCAACCGCCAAGTTTATTCCCCTTGGCCCTACGGTCAAAGGCGGTCTTTTTTCCGCCGATGACAATGAAACACCCCACGTAACCAGCCGAATTCCTAATCCTTATCGAAATCCTAGTCCTATAGACGCATCAGGGAGAATCCACGGTGGGGTTTCCACCGAAATCCCAGATTTGGGAACTACTCACACATTATAGCTAAAAAGCAATCTACATGAAAATCAACCGTAAAAATCATGATCAGGCAATTGAAACACGGTAGTAGTAATGCAATTAAGACTATATTAAAGTTTGACAAAGATCAGAGAACTTACAGATAACAATAAAATTCCAACCGTCACAAATAGGGAAAAAGACAAAAAAAATACAAAAGCTCCGTTTTCTGAAAACCTAGGCAGCTATATATAGAAAACGACTTCACCCGATCGGTTGAAGTATCAACGGATCGGGTGAGCTGCTTGATTCTTCGGCTGCGGGCTTTAGGAACTTCAACCAGACGCTCGGAACGGTCGGGTGAAGCAAGCGGGTCGTCGTTTGAGGAGATACGGTCATCAGGTGAACCGATCGGTTGAGTAATCAACCGATCGGTTGAGTAATCAACCGATCGGTTGGAATTATCGCCCAAAAGAACAGAGACTGCTGTTGATTTGGCACGGTCAGCGAGCTGTCGGGTGAGCTATCCGGGTCGTCTTTTAGAAGAAACGGCTACAGATGAACTGATCGGGTAAGATGTCACCCGATCGGTTGGAATTCAGCTCCAAGTTGGCCGAGAGCTCTGCTGTGTTCAACCGGTAGGCGAACCGGTCGGTTGATGCTGCACTTCGCTTCAGCTTGCATCCGGGTCAGACACGTGTACATCACCCGATCGGTTGGCTGTGTCCAACCGATCGGGTGGGGGCTGAAAAATGGCGATCTTCGTCGTTTGGCCCCCTGGATCATGTGTGACACCTCCCATTGCTCCGGGGACTTATGATATCTTTGTTATATGTCCCCTACACTGGCGAACTCCTGCAAATACACAAAAACATCAAAAAGTGAAAGAAAACTAAAAATCCCAAGAAAATGGGCACGAGACGACGAAAAACAACGGAAAAACACAAAGAAGACGTGCGTGAATATATAAAATATACACACACGTCAAAATCCCCCAAGCTGAACCCTTCCTCTTCCTCGAGAAAGACGAGTGAGAGTAGGAGCTCGGAGGGAGAAAATAGAGAGAAGGCGAGAAAAAGAGAGATCAAAATCCCAAATCGCCTGTCAGGGCCAACAAAATCAAAAACGCCACACCTAGCAAGCAATCGACAAATCACAACACTAAACCAAAGAAAACGAGTCCAAACAAGTGTCGTGGGCCCACACGGTGAAGCGCAAGTGAGTATGGTCGTGTGCTACCAGACGGTGTCACTATCTACATTGTGCAATAAGCTCCATATATGCAAATCCAAGAAAAGACCCAAATATCTATTCGATTTGAAATAAGCGGTGAATAGTAGCTCAAGCATGCATGAGAAGAAAGTAAGAATCGAAGCGTATCGTGTGTCAGGGACTCCACTGTAATGCCCTGCTAAGCTACTGCACAAGTACTAGAGGGGGGGTGAATAGTACTTTAAAATAATTAAGAGGCTAATTCCTAATTACCTTGCAATCTCTACCAATAAATGCGGAAATGCGGAATAGTAAATAATCGACAACAAATAAACAATCGCAAACAAACGATATTACTGGGTTCGGATCCACCCAAGTCTCCCCGACTTGTTCCCGGTGATCCTACGTCCCAACCACCCGGATCACTTCCGGATACTTGAGTTAGAAACCCTAACTCAAGATTTCCACTATGAAATACTTGTGAAAAACTTTCACAAGTCAAATCATACACAAATGAAACTTGTGACTCCCACAACCTGGGATCACAAACACACTCTCACAACCGAGAGCGAATCACTTACAATAACAAAGTAAATTGAAATGAAATGCTTACCACAAAATTACCTATGCCTTGAGTAAACTTACGAATTAGGGCAAAGATGATTTTGGGGAAGATGAAGAGGCACCAAACCCTAGCTCCAAGATGTAGACCAGCAATGGGGAGCTATGAGGTTGATGGTGACCTAGGATCAAGCACTTGGCTTGGAAGGCTCACAATCAATGAATCTCTCTTTTGAAATAAGAGTGAGAAGAGATTCAAGATTGGAATGAAAGAGCTTTGAATGGGATTGAATGCTTTCTCTTTGATCTCTAAACTTGTCTTAATATCAGCCTTGAGTGCAATGAATGCAGCTCATCAAGTATATATAGGTTAGAGGAAAGAGAGAGAAAAAAACGTTTCAATTAAAGCTCCAACGGCTCTATTCTGAACCAAACTAGTCGGTCAAAGAACAACCACTGACCGACTAGTTCATCAGTTCATCAACTAGTCGGTCAGTCAATCAACATGAACCGACTAAGTGGTGAACAGGGAATAGGTCGAAGTTCAGACTTAAGGAACTAGTCGGTCAAAGAAGAGTTGCTGACTGACTAGTTTCACAACTAGTCTGTCGGTGACTCAACTCAGACCGACTAAGAGATAAAACTAATAGTCTGAGAACAAATAGAATTAGTCGGTCCAAGAACAAAAGTTGACCGACTAGTTCATCAACTAGTCGGTCGCCAAATGTACATAGACCGACTAACGACAAACTGTAACTTGGCATGTACAGTAGAAGCTCAACTAGTCGGTCAAAGAAGCATCACTGACCGACTAGTTCACAAACTAGTCGGTCGGTGAGTCAACGTAGACCGACTAACTGTAAACAATAAAGAGCTATGATTTGAGAAGGCAAACTAGTCAGTCCAAGAAGGATTGACGACCGACTAGATCACCATCTAGTCGGTTGGTTCTTCTTCTTGAACCAACTAACATGCACAAGAAGTCGCGAATCGAAGCGCGATGCTTCAGGAAATTTAGTATCGACTTCTTACAAGTTCCTATGTCTAAGATAGGAGCGATATGAAGATTAAAACGTAAGACCTACTCAAGGCTTAACATTCTACGGAGCGAAGCTAAAAGACTATAAATGAAACTTTGACGAACCGTCTTCGAAAGCTTCGATCCGAATCTTCATGACTTCTAAAATGGTCCAAAAGCTTCAACGAAGCTTTAGGCATACGATCACGCGCTTTGAGAAGTCTCGAGACGTCGCTTTGGATGTTCATATGAATTTGGCGACGATCTCCATAACTGCGCTCACAAATTTTTAGTTCACGATATATTTATGTTTGTTCATCATCCAAAACCAAATCCGGGGAGTCCAATATCCAACATTCTCCCCCTTTTTGGTGATGACAAACCAACATAAATAATAATCAAAAATATTGATTCAAATGTAATTTACTTACTCCCCCTGCATTGATGACACGTTAATTCCAAAATGAATAATAATAATACGCATCAAGCAGATGAGTGAAGTATAAAAAGAGAATCGATTATTGAAATTTATGAATTGAAATTCCATTTATATATCTTAACTCCCCCTAAATCTAACATATCAAATTAGATTCTTGGAATAATGCTTTTAAATTATCATTTAGCCATGTCATTATTATATCTCTCCCCCTTAGGCATTAGCAAAAAGAGCGGGAGGAGATCAACGACAACAACAATGGCTTCAAATAAAAGCACGGGAGTCGTAGAATACGACCACGGTCCAAATGACACCAAAGAAATAATACGAATGAAATCAAGGTGTGTCAATGAGACCAAAGTCGAAAATCGATAAATAAAATCATCAAAACTCAAATTAGTTTTACGAATTGAGTTATGGAATATACTCTCCAATATCAACAGTCTTGGTTAATTTAGTGCATGGAAAACAATTCTATGTTTTCATAAAATTAATTCTATTTAAACAAGTATTTTCGTCGAGCGACGAAATCAAACACATCAGAGACATATAAAAGAATATAATGTGCACAAGAGAATACATGTCAACATCGATGTATATATATATAAAGCATGAGTACATCGAAAGATACATCCGTCAACATACAAAATGTCGATCCAACGATCGAAGCACAAAAGATACAACATCAGAGTATCACACATATAACATCATCAGAGTACACCAAAATATATGAAGATACAACAAAATACATCAAAATGTCAAAATCATGCAGAACCCCACTCAATCCTACCCAAACTCTCTCGCACTAGACATATCATCCAAGGAGCATCGGAGAGTCCTCAAGGAAGCTCAAGAGGAAGCGGAAGGATCAGCAGCAGCAGCAGGATCTGCAGGAGTGGAGGTGGTCACCGGATCAGCAGTAGTGTCCACGAGAGCGACGGTAGTGGTGATCTCTGGAGCATCAACAGTAGTGGCCTTGGGAGCACCAGTCAGAGCATCCACCGCAGGAACGGTGGCAACAGGTGTGCTCTCGGGGTCACCAGCAGACGAAGAAGCTGCAGCACCAGAAGTGCCCTCGGGGGCACGAGTAGAAGCACGCACAAGCTCCTCAATCTCCTCCTCATTTATCTCCTCCTCGTCAGAGACAGACGGAGGGATCTCAATACCAAGGTGACGAGCGATACGAGCTAGAATCTCCTCGGAATGAGCATACCGAGACTCCAAACATCGAACTGAACGAGCAAGCTCGTCAAGAGTGGTAGAGGGAGCATCTAAGGTAGAGGCTGAGGCAGACACTGAAGGTGTCGTCCTCTGAACGTGACGGAGCGCCGCATGAGACTTCTTGACGGTCGTCACGTTTAGAGGAGGACCAAGGGGACGCTCATCGTCAGGAGGAAGTGTGACACGGAAGTGGCGAAAGACAAGGGTCAATAAGCACGGATATGGGATATGCGTAGATTTCGTGGACTTCCGAATACACTCGAAAGAATCCATCTTATCGAGTATAATACGGACCCAGTTAATCTCGCTAACCATGAAGATGGCATAGATCAACTTCAGAAATGGCTGGGATGGCAAAGAAGAGGAGCCATACTTAGGAAGTAAGCACGACTTCAGGATGAGGTTCAGGACCCAGGCATTTGGCTTAAATGACTTGGAGGGGACGCCAATCATGTCGGGAGGAATCTCATGGAAGATCTCAGAGAGGATAGTCTGATCAAGAGAGGAGATATCATCAACAGAAATGTCAGAGGGGAGGAGGCCAGACGACGAGCAACCTATCAACTTGCCTAAGATTTCTGCCGTGAGGACTATCTGAGTCCCCAAGACAGTAGTCTCAATCGAGTGGGTCGCGTCGTACTGACCCCGGGTCCTATTGGCATAGAAAAGTTTCACTAGGTGAGGGTAGGGGTGAGGATTTGCCTTAGGATCATACCGAAGATAATCGATAAGACCCGAAGACGACAGAAGGTTAGCTAGCCCTATGAAGTCACTGAACTGAATGAAATGCTCCAGAAGCAGCGGACAGTGTTCGATACGGTTGTAAGCCGCGAGACACAAAGGGTCGTCGCGACACAACGAGATATCGACACCGCCAACCGGCATCGGAGCCTTTCCCTTAGGCTGACGGGTACGGGGTCGAGAGCTAGACTCAGGCTGCCTAGTAGGAGGTGAGGGTTCCCTATGGGTCTCAGTCTCAGGATTGTACTCGGTGTCGAAATCCGAAGCACCGGGTGGAGTGGGAGCACAAAAAGTCACTGGCTTAGGCTTAGGCTGAGATTGGGCACGGGGTTTCGAAGTCACCGTCCTCTTACGCTTAAGAGGAGGCGAAGACGAAGAGGGTTGGGTTGTCTTCAAACGGCGTCTAGGAGGGGTTCACGTAGGTTGATCGGGATCCGTAGGGGATGGTTCTACGGTCATAGGCGATGGGCTCGTAGTACGGATCGGAATGCGTGTACGGGCCATAAGCGCGGCACGACACGACGCAATCAATCAAGCAATGAGATCAAGAACCCTAGATATAGAAACCCTAGCCGAAATTGAAACCCTAGCCGAAATAGAAACAAACCCTAAGCCTAAGAGCTAAGAAACTAACCCTAGATAGCTAGGAGAGGAGAGAGAACAAACCCTAGGGGAGATCGGCCGGAGATATGGTCGGAAATAGGCCGGAGATCGACGGAGAGGGAGGATGGAAGTCGAAGAGGTCGGGGGGTTTTTTCGAGCTGAAGAGAGATAGAAACCGACTAATAGAGAATTAAGTCGGTTAGAGATGAGTTTTAATCGATCGGAAGAGCAAAAGACAATTCAATCCCCGTCACAACTAGTCAGTCACAATTCAAGCACTGACCGACTAGATCACGATCTAGTTGGTCGGTCAATGAGCTTGAACCGACTAGTTGTAAACAGTAACTGAAAGCAAAATTCCTGACAAGATTTAGTCGGTCTAAGCTCATACACTGACCGACTAGAACTGAATCTAGTCGGTCGGCCAATGAACTTGGACCGACTAAGAGAGTTCAAAAATTGAAAATTTTGAAATTTTGATTTCTCTCCTAATTGTACTTGGACGAAACATTGAAATACTCTCATTAATCATTATACTACCCCATTAAACATCGAAAATCTGAAATTTGACGATTACGCACAAATCGAGCAAAAATTCCGAAAATTCAACAAAAATCCAGAAAAATTTCAATTAATCTAGCATGAGCAAATATAAAGAAATTGAATAGCATGCAAGATTATTGAATAAAAATGAATCCTAAATCTCGGATTCACCCATAATCCCCAATTCTCGACGTAACCGCACAAAGGAGTCTTCCTTTAGGGGTTTCGTGAAAATATCGGCGATTTGCTTCAGGGTTTCAACGTACACTAATATGATGTCCTTTTTAGCAACATGATCATCTAAGAAATGGTGTCGGACATCTATGTGTTTCGAACGGGAATGGTGTACCGGGTTCTTGGAAAGACATATTGCACTTTGGTTGTCAACCATGATAGGGCAAGTATCACAGTCTATACCAAAGTCTTTAAGTGTGTGTCTCATCCAAAGAACTTGAGCACACGCGGCACCAGCGGCAATATATTACGCCTCGGTGGTTGAAAGTGATACGGAATTCTACTTCTTGGAAAACTAAGAGACAAGAGAATTTCCTATAAAATGGCAAGTGCCACTAGTACTTTTCCCGTCGGATTTGCATCCCGCATAATCTGCGTCACTATATGAGATTAACTCATACGTGCTAGATTTTGGATAAAGTAATCCAAAATCAAGTGTATAACTTAAATAACGGAAAATACGCTTTACCGCTACTAAGTGAGACTCCTTAGGTTGAGACTGATAACGAGCACATACACATATGTCAAACATAATATCTGGCCTACTTGTGGTAAGATAAAGTAAACTACCTATCATACCTTGATATAGACGAATGTCTACATCTTTTCCGCCCGCATCTTTATCAAGATGTGTAGTCGTGCTCATCGGAGTCTTCTTCCCGGAGGCATTCTCCATTCCAAATCGCTTTAGCAACTCCACCGTATACTTCGTTTGGTGGATGAAGATTAAATCGTTCATTTGGCGAATTTGGAGACCTAAGAAATATTTGAGCTCACCCATGTGGCTCATCTCAAATTGATCCTTCATCACATTAGAAAACTCTTCGCAAAGAGCAAAGTTAGTAGCACCGAAAATGATATCATCAACATAAATTTGAACTAAAATTATACCATTATTCGAATACTTAACAAATAATGTGGAATCAACTTCTCCCATTTTAAAACCCAAATTCAAAAGAAAATTCTTTAGACGGTCATACCAAGCTCGAGGAGCTTGTCTCAACCCGTAAAGAGCTTTCTTAAGTTTAAAAACATGATTTGGAAAATTTTCATTTATAAAACCCAGAGGTTGAGAAACATAAACTTCCTCAACAACATCTCCGTTTAAAAACGCACTTTTAACATCCATTTGAAATAATTTAAAATCCTTATGGCATGCAAAAGATAACAATAATCTAATTGATTCTAATCTAGCTACCGGATCAAAGGATTCTTCGAAATCGATACCTTCCTCTTGCCGATAGCCTTGAGCTACTAACCGAGCTTTATTCCGGATGACGACTTGGTTTTCGTCGGTCTTGTTCTTGAAGATCCACTTTGTCCCTATGACGGTGTGGTTCTTCGATGGTAATGGAACAAGCTCCCAAACCTCATTCCTCTCGAATTGAATGAGTTCCTCTTCCATGGCAAGGATCCAAGCGATATCTTCGCATGCTTCATTAACATTCTTTGGCTCTATCGAGGAGGCAAGGGCACAATGAGCGAAGTGGTTGACTTAAGATCTCGTCTTGACACTATCATGGATATTGCCAATGACTTGCTCATGAGGATGGTCACGAACGGTATGAAGCCATTTGGGAATTCCTTGATCACTAGGAACATTCTCAACAACTTCATTAGTCGGGTTAGTATCAATAGAATCAATAGAATTAATAGAGTTAGAATTACCAATTGAATCACATAAGACATCCATAGAGTCATCATCATTAGTAATTCTAGTTGGAACAAATCCTTCATTAAATGAAACATGAAGCGATTCCTAGATCGTTGAGGTTCGTTTGGTGTATATCCGGTAGGCTTTGCTACGTGAGGAATACCCAACAAAAATCCCCTCATCGGATCTTGGATCGAATTTGTCCAAACTACCATACGTGTTCTTAATAAAACATTTTGAACCAAAAACACGAAAATGTTTAACTTGAGGCAACCTACCAAACAACAATTCATAACAAGTTTGTTTAGTGCCGGGCCTCAAAAGTATTCTATTAAACACATAGCAAGCGGTGTGTACCGCTTCCGCTCAAAATTGATGGCCAAGTTGGCTATCATCAAGCATAGTGCGAGCACACTCCACTAGCGTCATATTCTTTCTCTCAACAACACCATTTTGAGGAGGTGCGCGAGGGAATGAAAAGGTGTGTGTAATACCAACTTCATCACAAAATGTCTCAAAAGACTCATTCTCAAATTCTCCTCCATGATCACTACGAATAGTGACAATGGTGGTTCCTAAGAGATTTTGTACTTTCTTAACAAAAATTGTGAAGTTTTCAAAAGCATCATTTTTATTACTCAATGAAATTACCCAAGTAAACCTAGAAAAGTCATCAACAATGACAAGTCCATAACGTGCATTTCTTAATGAAGCAACTCTAGTTGGCCCAAATAAATCTAGATGTAATAGCTCTAGTGGCCGCTTAGATGAAATGCTTTTCTTAGGTTTAAAAGACGATTTTGGAAGCTTGCCTCGTTGACACGAGTCACAAAAGCTTTTCTTTTGAAAGATTAGCTTAGGGAAGCCTCTAATAGAATTTAACTTGGAAAGCTTAAATAGTGTTCCAAAGATAACATGACCAAAACGTCGATGCCATACGTGTTGTTCACTTGTGTTGGCAACTAGACATTGTTCATGTGCTCTTGGAAGATCTAGGATGTATATATCCTTATGGAGTGTGCCGGAAAACAATAATTCATTATTATCTTTTCTTAAAATATGGCACATTCCTTTCGCAAAGCTAACTTTGTAACCTTTGTCACAAAGTTGACTTATTGAAATAAGATTGTGGTTTAATCCTTTAACAAGGTAAACATCACATATTAGGGGTTTAGAAGGATTACCCACTTTACCAACACCTATGATGGTTTCGCTCTCGTTGCCTCCAAAGACGACGCGGTTTCCATTTGCAATGGGAACCACTCCGGAGAGCAATTGAGCGTCACCCGTCATGTGTTTTGAACACCCGCTATCGAGTATCCAATTCCCTTTGGAGCTAAATGTAAATTTGTTGCTCCTTTTCTTTTTCTTGAGTACCTAAAAATAGAAAATTTCATATCATGGTACCCAAGGTCATTGGGTCCAAAAGATTAGACCTTTGGAAACCAAGTCCAATTGGACTTAGACTTCCTCACATAATTATAACTATGCACAACATCCGAAAAATAAGCATTCATGTAAACTTATTTTTCATCCATGCTTGTGTCCTTTGGGCTCCAAATTGTGAATATTTTGGGAGCACTCATCCTATTGGGTGCATGCATGCGTTGTTGGTTTCTACGTGATGCATGACGTGGATAGGCATAAGGAACATGATGGAATGGTGCATTATGAGAATTATTCATACGATGATGTGGGTGTACATATGCATGTGGAGGAACACGTGCATGAGGGTGTCTCACATTGTGTGCACGTGCCCGTGAATGTGTAGCATAAAAATCATCATATGTGTGAGCCGGTGGAGTAGGACGTGTGTTCCTACGTGGCATAGTATTCGTGTACATGTAGGCATGACCCTTCTTTGGATGTCTACCCAAAGTGGGTTTCTTTCCGAAAGAGGGTGTGAACGAGGTGGAAGCACCATTGGTAAATGAACTACCAATAGAGTGTTTGCTACCACTCGTTGAGTCACCGGAAGTTGGCCTAACAAAAGTAGTGACCGATTTGGATGAACTTCCCATCGTATACCCCAAGCCAATGTGGTGATTGGCCGGAAGTAAGTCACTTAGGATTTATCCAAATGGTCCTTACCCTTATTGAATTTATTAATTCGGCCTAATGTGTTCTCATATTTCTCGGTGAGAGAATGCATAGAAGCATCCAAAGTGGATACTTGGGATGTGAGCACATAAACACGAGATTTAAGATTCTCATTCTCAATACTCAAAGTCGAGTTTTGAGAAGTCAAATCCGCTATCTTGTGTTCCTCCAGATCCTCAATGCTAACATGTTCAAGTTGAGTCTTGAGATTAATAATCTCATTCTTCAACCCTTCAACAACGGTGTCGTTGTTGGTGATGATAGTTTTAGGCAAGGTTTGGATGCTAGCTAAGTCATCTTTTACTTTAGTATACCTATTTACTAATTTAGTATACTTAGACCATAATTGAGAATTAGCATTCCTAAGGTCATCCATTGTTACCTCATCGCCTTCGTTGTCGCTATCATCGAAGGAAGATCCTTGTTCATTTTCCTCTCTAGCCATGAAGCACATGTGTGCTTGCTCCACTTGCTCATCATCTGACTCTCCGCTAGAGGAATCATCGGAGTCGGTGAATGTTCCGACAAGCCCCTTTTTGTTCCCTTTCTTGTACTTCTTGGACTTGTCGAACTTCGACGCCTTCCACTTCTCCTTTTGCTTGTTTAGAGGACACTCCGCTTTCATGTGTCCTGGCTTGTTGCATTTAAAGCACAAAGAAGAGGAGGCGTTAGAAGAATTGAACTTCGATTTGTTTTTGAAGTTACCTTTCCGGAAGAACCGGTTGAACTTCTTGGCCATGAGTGCCATGGACTCCAAGTCCAACTCGTCTTCCGAGTTCTCATCATCGGTTGATGTGGAAGTAGATGGAGCGGCCTTGAAAGCAATAGCCTTCTTCTTTGGCTCGTCTTGTTGTAGGTAAGACTTCATCTTTTCCTGCAACTTCAACTTGCTATCCTTGCGTACCTCATAAGAAATCATGGTACTCATTAGTTGAACAACGGTATAAGTTTTCATATTATTACCTTCATCGATGGCGAAGGTCCGTTTCTCCCAACTAGAAGGAAGTCCATCGATTATCTTCGAGACTTTCTCCTTTTGGATGTAGGTTTTACCGAGAGCCTCTAACTCGTTTGTGATGTCGACGAAGCGAGCATAATACTCCTTCATCTTCTCACCCTGTAGCATATGAAATAACTCGTAATCTTTATTAACTACTACGAGTTTAGAGTCTCTTACCCTACTAGTCCCGTCATGCAAGATGAGGAGGGAGTTCCATATTTGATATGCACTCTTACATGTGCATATCTTGTTGAAATCCTCGAGCTCCAAAGCACATTGCAAGGCGTTCATTGCCTTGGCATTGTTTACCTCCGCGGCGATCTCCATGGGAGTCCACTTCTCGAAGTCTTCTTCGGCGGGCTCGACGTACTCCTTCATCGTGGCCCTCCATAGTGAAGCACTCCGGAGGAAATTTTCCATCCGGCATTTCCAGTACCCGTAGTTGGTACCGTTGAAGAATGGCGGCCTCGTTGAGGTGTGTCCTTCCATCACCAAAGATACTCCTTCACGATTCTTGAAGGTGCTATAGTCGGAAGGTGGACGAACGGTCTTGTTGTCGTTGGCAGACATAGCTAAAGACTTGGCTCCGATACCAAATGTAATGCCCTGCTAAGCTAATGCACAAGTACTAGAGGGGGGGTGAATAGTACTTTAAAATAATTAAGAGGCTAATTCCTAATTACCTTGCAATCTCTACCAATAAATGCGGAAATGCGGAATAGTAAATAATCGACAACAAATAAACAATCGCAAATAAACGATATTACTAGGTTCGGATCCACCCAAGTCTCCCCGACTTGTTCCCGGTGATCTTACGTCCCAACCACCCGGATCACTTCCGGATACTTGACTTAGAAACCCTAACTCAAGATTTTCACTATGAAATACTTGTGAAAAACCTTCACAAGTCAAATCATACACAAATGAAACTTGTGACTCCCACAACCCGGGATCACAAACACACTCTCACAACCGAGAGCGAATCACTTACACTAACAAAGTAAATTGAAATGAAATGATTACCACAAAATTACCTATGCCTTGAGTAAACTTACGAATTAGGGCAAAGATGATTTTGGGAAAGATGAAGAGGCACCAAACCCTAGCTCCAAGATGTAGACCAGCAATGGGGAGCTATGAGGTTGATGGTGACCTAGGATCAAGCACTTGGCTTGGAAGGCTCACAATCAATGAATCTCTCTTTTGAAATAAGAGTGAGAAGAGATTCAAGATTGGAATGAAAGAGCTTTGAATGGGATTGAATGCTTTCTCTTTGATCTCTAAACTTGTCTTAATATCAGCCTTGAGTGCAATGAATGCAGCTCATCAAGTATATATAGGTTAGAGGAAAGAGAGAGAGAAAAACGTTTCAATTAAAGCTCCAACGGCTCTATTCTGAACCAAACTAGTCGGTCAAAGAACAACCACTGACCGACTAGTGTTGGAAACATCATCCTAGCCTATGTTTGATGATAACAAACCCTACTGAACTGTTCTAATATGGTTGTTAAGTGTGTCACAGGTCCCTATACATTGAGACGGTCATGATTACTCAGCTTACACATGTACGTACTCAAGTATGTTGAAATACAAGGCTGAAACTACATTTGGAATTATGCAAGCTGCTCAAACAAGGGAGTATAGCTCTGAAACTCTACCCTAGAGTTAATCATAGGCTATAAACATCATGGGAATTTTCTTAGGAATTATGGAAATTGTTTGAAGTCAAAATACGGGGAAATACGAGGAAAAACAAAGTATACAAAGAAGGAAATTTTTATACAAGTGATGAAATGAGGTGAAACAATTCTAACATGTAAATATGGGGCTCTGGGATTTTTGAGAATTTTTTCAGAATTTTTGGGATTTATTTGATGCCAAAATACGGTGGAATACGTCATAAATACACTGAAAAATCGACATACGGTACTGTTCATACGACGGCTGCCGACATACCGACTTTGCGGACAGCAAATTTAACACGGGTTTGACCCGCGAGCCGCCTCGTGGCGGATCCCTTGGAACAGTAACCAAACCCGTTAAGCTCAATCCTATATAAACCCATGTACACTCTTCACATTTTCATCAATAACTTGAGTTCTTGAGATCCAAATTGAGCACTGTTTGTGGCGTTGCGACCGTGACTTCATCCCCGATGCAGTGACACCAAGTTCAGCAGCTAGGTCCTCTTGTGAAGCAAATAAGATCACTTTGAGTGAGGAACTTCTACCGACTACTTTCACGGGGACAGCGACTACTTCTTCTACAGACATCCGATGATCATTCCGTAAGAAGCGTTGCGAAGATACTGACGTGCTGAAAGACGACAATCAGAGAGATCTTCACAAATGAGCTTTCAAAACTCTTGATCTTATTTATTTGTGAATACGTTGTATTATTTGTCGTTGAGATTTTGGTTTACACTTTCTTCCACTATATTGTTTTGGGAAATCCGAGTTGTTGGGGCATATCGAATTGGGAGAGCATCATTATATTGTTATTCTTTTTGGGCTTTGGTGAGCTAGGGTTAGTTAGTGTGGTTAGAGTTAGGGCTCTAATCTTGTGTGACTGTAACTGCTTAAAGAATCAATTTTAGTGATGTTGTTTTGGGGTGGATGTAGGTCTTGGGAGACCAAACCACGTAAATCTTCTGAGTCATCTGCTTGATCTGGTTGTGATCTTATCTGCTCTACTATTGCTTCTTCATATTTATTTTAATTAGACTTAATAATTTTTATCTTGCAATAATTTGGTCAACGGCCTATTCACCCCCCCTCTAGGCCCTATTTAGATCCTACAATTGGTATCAGAGCACCAGGATTGACCATTTAAGTCTAGCTTACAATGAGTTTATATGATTCAGCATTTTCTGAAGGTCAGTCTACTGTCAGACCCCCAAAATTTAATGGAACTGATTTTGCATATTGGAAAGCTAGGATGAAAATATACTTAGTATCTACTGATTATGATGAATGGAAAATTGTTGATCATGGATATACATCACCTGTGTTAATTATTGAGAATACTGAAATCCCAAAACCTGAGGATAAATGGGATGATATTGATAAAAAACTATTTTCATTAAATGGAAAAGCAATGAATGCTATAATTTGTGCACTTGATAAAACAGAATTTAACCGTATTTCACATTGTTTAACTGCACAGGAAATTTGGCGTACTTTGGAAGTTACACACGAGGGAACTTCTCAAGTCAAAGAATCCAGATTTTCGCTCCTCAGCACGGAATACGATGGCTTCCACATGAAACCTGCAGAGACGATCAAAGACATGTATGCAAGATTTACGGACATCGTCTACAACTCAAGGGCACTTGGAAAAACGTATCCAAGCGTGGAACTGGTAAGGAAAATTCTTCGAGCCTTGCCAATTACTTTTCGTCCCAAGGTTACCGCAATCCAAGAAGCTCGAGATCTCTCCAAATTGAGCTTGGATGATTTGATTGGGAACCTGATGTCCCATGAGCTTGAACTGAAAACCATCGAGTCAAGAGAAAAGGGAGAAGCCAAAGCTACAAATTCAATAGCTTTCAAAGCTGAAGATAGCGACGATGATCTTGATGATGAGCAAGCGCTGATGGTCAGAGGCTTCAGGAGATACATCAAGACACCGCAGGGCAAATCTGAAATGTCAAAAAGGTTCAATCGCTTCAATAAATTTAATCCTTCAAACTTTTCTTCTGAACAGAATACTACTAAGTCAGATCAGTGTTTTAAATGCAGGAAACAAGGACACTTCATGAAGAATTGTCCAACTTTGAAGGATGCCTCGACAGAATCAAAAGGAAGATCCCTTGCTGTGACATGGGATGACGATGACGAGGATGAACCAGAAGAGGAAGTTGCTCACTCATCTTTATGTCTGGTTGGAGACATTGACTCGACGAAATCTAAGGTACATGAATTCTCTCTCTCAGAATTAATGAACATTTGTGAAAATATGAACATAGAGATCACTAATCTAGAATCCTCTGTAGAATCTTTAAAAGAAACCAACTTTGAATTACAGCAGGATAATTATCATATTTCACAAAATGAAGAAAAAATGAAATCTGAGATTGAAGATCTTAAAGCTATAATTGCCAAACTTAAAGGAAAAACTAGTTTGCATGAAACTCTTAAATGTGAATCTTGTGCCATGCTGAAACTAGAAGAAAACAAGTCCAAAGAAAAGATTGTGAGCCTTGAAAAGAAAGTTGAAAACTTTAAGAAAAATGAAGATGGAAATAAAAAGGCCTTTATAAGTAAAAGCACCATGCTTGTGAATGAGAACTTCTATTTGAAATCCAATATCTCTGATTTAGAATTAAGTATTAAGAAATTTGGTGTATGGAAGAAATCTCTCGACATCATTCTTGGTTATCAATCACATGGAAATAATAAACGAGGTCTAGGATATGGAAATCATTACGAGGAAAAGAAGATCATTCACAATAAAATTGTTAAAAGGAAACCTACATATGCTAAATGTTATACATGTGGTTCTATTGATCATTCATATAGGAACTGTTTGTATGGAAACAAGAAGATCAGATTCAAACAAGTATGGGTTCCTAAAGGCACCATTACTAACCATCGTGGACCTATTTGGTTGCCTAGGTCACACATGTCCTGTTTTTCTTATGTATAGGTGCACAGCTTGGCTAGGGAACAAAAGTGTGAGTGGTATTTGGATTCTAGCTGCTCAAGACACATGACAGGAAGTTACCATAAGTTCCTTATCCTCGTAAAACAAGAAGGAGGAAGTGTTACACTTGGGGACAACGGTAAATGCAAAGTAATTGGGAAAGGTGTTGTAGGTAACGACACTTTTCAACTGAAGGATGTCCTATGGGTTGAAAATCTTAAACACAACCTCATCTCTATTAGCCAGCTCTGTGACAAAGGTATGAACGTAGTATTTGATGCAAAATTTTGTAAAATCATTGATACGGTCACAGGTAATATTTTGATTACAGCTAACAGGAAGAATAATGTTTATACACTTTATATTGAAGAACTAACAATAGCTAAATGTTTGATTGGCAGGGAAGACGAGGCAACACTGTGGCACAGGAGATTAGCACATGCTGGAATAAAATTGTTGCAGAAACTGGAGAACAGAAATCTAGTAAGAGGACTGCCACATCAGAAATACGAGAACAGTAAGTTGTGCGTAGCATGCACGAAAGGTAAGCAAACTCGATCTACCTTTAAATGAATGAGAGAAATAGCAACTACACGCATTCTAGAATTAATTCACATGGATTTATTTGGACCAACAGATGTTGCTAGTTTAAATGGAAAGAGATTTTGCTTAGTTTTGGTTGATGATTTTTCAAGATCTACATGGGTTTATTTCTTAGCCAAAAAGTCAGACTCTTTTGAAAACTTTCAAAACTTTTGCAATCAAGTTTCAAATGAGAAAAATCTTTCAATTATAAAAATCAGAAGTGATCATGGAGGAGAATTTGAAAATATAATCTTTGAAAATTTTTGTTTAGAAAAAGGAATTATGCATGAATTTTCTTCTCCTAGAACACCGCAACAAAATGGAGTAGTTGAAAGAAAGAATAGGACTCTAAAAGAAATGGCTAGAACTATGCTGAATGAGTATGAATTACCTATGTCTTTTTGGGCTGAGGCAATAAATACTGCTTGTTATGTTTGCAATAGAGTCATGCTACGACCAATAATAAAGAAAACTGCTTATGAACTTTGGAATGGAAAGACTCCTAATATTTCATACTTTAGAGTATTTGGATGCAGATGTTTCATATTAAACACTGGAGATCAACTTGGTACATTTGAATCCAAATCAGATGAAGGAGTGCTTGTAGGATATTCGTCAAGGAGCAAAGCTTACAGGATTTATAATAAACGCACTTTGACTATTGTTGAATCAATTAATGTTAAATTTGATGAAAATGAAAATAATTCTTTGAATTGCAGGGAAACTGAAGGTGATGCAATTGCAGAGAATGATAGCGGTGCAAGGGAAATTGCTGAACCAAGTCAAGCACAAGAACCTACTGAAAAAGAAGAGAACCAAGAGGAAGAACCACTGAACAGAGGAGTGCCGAGATATAATCCAAATCATCCACTAGAACTGATCATTGGAGCACCCACGGCAGGTATAAGAACTCGTTCATCTTTTAGCAATCTTTGTGCTTTATGCATTCATGGGGATTTTATATCTGAAATTGAGCCAAAGACTATTGAATCTGCTTTTGATCACTCCTTATTTTACACCTTTTTTCCGCATGTTTGCATGCCATTTGGATCGCCCAAATCATGTTTTTCACGATATATCGACGATATTGCGATGCTTTTCACGATTTGTTGTTTTTGTCGCATTTCAGGTGATTTGGCGCGATTTGGAGTGATCCCGAGATGCGCTTACTCTAGACGGTCACCAACGACCTCCCCGAGGGGTATTTTGCTGTTGGAGAGGAGCGGAAGAAGAATGGACGTCGCAGGAGCGACGAGGAGGCCAAAACAAGCAGATTGGGCATTCTTTGTGTCCCACTCGGCCGAGTGGAGGAGCCACTCGGCCGACCAGCGAGACACTGCTCGGCCGACCAGTTCAGACACGAGTTACCTGTGCACTCGGCCGAGCACAGAAGACCCACTCGGCCGCGTGACGATACCACGTCCGCCCGAGTGGCGCCCAGACGAAGCGCTTCCAAAACATCGAAGTTTCTGTTTTTCGGCTGCCTGAACTTCAGAAGACCCACTCGGCCGAGTGGAGAATCCCGTCCGCCCGAGTGCAGTGAAGTCATCGGCTGAGTGACGACAACTCACTCGGCCGAGCCGCCTCCGAACTGAAGACCCCTGAAAGCCCCGACTTTCTGGAAAATTGCAGGGTTTTCACTCGGCCGAGCGACTTTTGTCACTCGGCCGAGTGCGATGCGCTGCCTGTAGCGAAAATTGCGAAAAACAGGCTGTGCAGGGGTATTTTGGTCACGATTTTTGGACGATTTTTGGGGCTATTTGAGCCCTGTTTTTACCCTAGTTTTAAGAGCCATCTCTTAGATTTTTTTTGCAGCTTTTTAGATTACTTTTTAGCTTTATTATTGTGATTGGAGAAGAGGAAAAACTTGGATTTTTGTTGGATTAAATTGAAGAACTCCATTGGTTTGCATCTCTCTTCCCTAAAAATCCTATTTTTATTGTTTATCTCAATATTTGTGATGAATTCTATTGCTTATTTCATTGATTATTTTTGTGCTATTGCTATGATTTGTGAGTAGTCTCCACGTCTTGGGGCGTGGGGATGAACCCTACAAGCCCTATTTCCTATTTGTGATGAATTGGTAGAAATTGAGCTAGAATTGCTATTAGGGATTAGATTGGGATCGATTTACTACGGATAGCTAGGAATTCATATCAATTGGGATTTGCAAGAGATTGGATCCCAATTTGATAGGAAGCCCTAGAAATCCGAATTGGGTTGGAGTCGGATTTTCGAAGTATCGGTTTGCAAGAGATTGGACCGATACCAGGATTTCCGATTGCAATTCCATGCCAATACCCATTTGCAAGAGATTGGACGGGTAGGAACTATCCTAATTTAGATTGTGGACCGAGTTTGCAAGAGATTGGGCTCGGTGCGCAATTGGACGATGATGTTGATCCTAATGCTAGCTTCCCTAGGCTAGGGTTTGCAAGAGATTGGACCCAAACCTAGGATAGCTATAGACCGGCAACAGTGCGAGAGCGTGAGCTTGGTTCCACATTTAGTTGCAACTAGTTCATCCGAATTCTCATTCTAGCAATTTCGATACCGACGAACCACATTTATGAAATACGGTGAGTAGCGGGAATTCCCCATTCCCTAGACGTTCTTTATTTGATTTGATATTTCGCACATTTGTCTGACGATTGTGACAGGATCGCCCAAGGCAATTTTCTCAGTTCTCAAATAGCCAGGTTGATTCGGAGCAAGCACAGTCATTCGTCCTCCCTGTGTTCGATACCCGCTCGCTGCTACACCGTGCACTTGCGGTAAAACTACAACCGTTCTTTGGGTGTATATCCGGAGCGATCAAGTTTTTGGCGCCGTTGCCGGGGAGGGCGGGCCAAGCGGTTACTTTTTCTTTCTCTCTCTCTTTACTTTCTTCTGCTCGCACATTCTCCCTGTATTTTGCATAAGGACTTTGCAGGAAGAATGGAGGATGCAATGTCAACAATAGGACTCAGTCAGGAAGATTATGACTCCTTCACAGACCTCCTTAAGGAGCTTGTCGACGAGGTCCATGCTACCGGAGCTTTCGCTATCGATGTCAAGGACCCCGACGAACAGCTATTTGCTAGTTTCGTGATGGACCAGATCTCCCCGGAGGGGACTATCGGGGGCAATGTCAGAGTTGACGTGATCGACGACAAATTATATTTCGAAAGAGGTGGAGCAAGTGTCGAGGATCATTATACTTCGGAAGGATCTTCAGAGCAAGCCAATGTTCAGGGAGTTACACCCCATGACACTTACTCTTGCTTCTATGAATCGTCTGATGTGCTTCTTGATTCCAGGAACGAACCGGAGCTGAATGAAAACTCTGACTATGCTAGCGCAGAATCGGAGCACGCCTATTTTGATGCATTGTCCTCGCTAAGCAGCGAGTCTGACTCTTCACAAGAGAGCGCGCCACCTGAGCACGAGCTAGACCCGGATGGCAAGGAAGGAGCGGAACTCATGCGAGCCGATGAAGTAGAAGGAGAGGCGCCTCTTCAGGTAGAACTTAAACAATTACCTCCGAATCTAAGGTACGCCTTTTTGGGGAACAAGTTAACTTTCCCGGTGATAGTGAACTCCCACCTTACGCCAGACCAACTTGAAAAACTCCTAGACGTTCTTAGGAGCCACAAAGATGTCTTGGGATACACTATCTCCGATCTAAAAGGGATAAGCCCTAGGCTTTGTACGCATAGGATCCATTTGGAGGATACCGACGCCACCTCCATAGAGCCTCAAAGGCGGTTAAACCCGAATATGAAGGAGGTGGTTAAAAAGGAAATCCTAAAATTGCTAGAAGCCGGTATAATCTATCCTATTTCAGACAGTAGGTGGGTTAGCCCCGTTCACGTCGTCCCCAAGAAAGGGGGGATGACTGTCGTAAAAAATGAAAAAGGCGAGCCCATATCTACGCGCACCGTCACGGGATGGCGAATGTGCATTGACTATAGGAAACTCAATAAAGCTACCCGAAAGGACCATTACCCGTTGCCCTTCATCGATCAAATGCTTGAACGACTTGCGAAACATAAATACTTTTGCTATCTAGATGGGTATTCGGGATTCTTCCAAATCCCTTTGCATGAAGATGACCAAGAGAAGACAACTTTCACTTGTCCCTATGGCACCTACGCCTACCGCAGGATGCCGGTTGGCCTTTGTAATGCTCCCGCTACTTTTCAGAGGTGTATGACATCCATATTTTCCGATTACATTGAAAATATTATGGAAGTTTTCATGGATGACTTCTCGGTTTACGGAAGTGAGTTTGACTCTTGTTTGGAAAATCTTACTAAAGTCCTAAAAAGGTGCCAACAAAACAATCTCACTCTCAATTGGGAGAAGTGTCACTTCATGGTTACGGAAGGTATAGTTCTCGGGCATCTTGTCTCCTCGAGTGGAATTGAGGTAGATAAAGCAAAGATTGAGGTAATCGAGAAACTCCCTCCTCCTATTAATGTCAAGGGCATTAGAGGCTTCCTTGGTCACGCGGGGTTTTACCGCCGCTTCATAAAGGATTTCGCCTCGATTGCCCGACCACTTACTTCTTTGCTCGCTAAAGATATTCCATTTGTTTTTTCAGGTGAATGCTTATAAGCCTTCAACGCCTTGAAAGAAGCACTAGTCTCAGCGCCCATCATACAACCGCCGGATTGGAGCCTTCCTTTTGAGCTAATGTGTGATGCTAGCGACCAAGCCATTGGAGCGGTATTGGGGCAAAGAAAAGATAAGAAGCTTCATGCGATATACTATGCGAGCAAGACATTGGATGACGCGCAGAAAAACTACACAACTACCGAGAAAGAGCTTCTAGCGGTCGTCTATTCCATAGAGAAGTTTCGCTCCTACCTCCTCGGTTCCAAGGTGATTGTCCACACCGACCATGCGGCATTGAAGTATCTTTTAAACAAGAAGGAGGCAAAACCTCGGTTGATTAGGTGGATACTCTTGTTGCAAGAATTCGACCTAGAGATAAGAGATAAGAAGGGTACGGACAACGTCGTGGCGGATCATTTATCTAGGCTCATTCGCGACAAGGATGATGATAGCTTACCTATTGACGACACATTTGTTGATGAGAGGCTATATGCGGTAAGGACCGGTGAAGTACCTTGGTACGCGGACTTCGTCAACTACTTGGCTTGCGGAATCAAACCGCATGGGATGTCCACGCAACAAAAGAGGAGATTTATGCATGAGGTCCGTAGCTATTTTTGGGAAGATCCTTACCTTTTCAAGATATGCAAAGATAGTGTCATCCGTAGGTGTGCTTCTAAGGAGGAGGCGACATCGATCATTTTGCATTGCCACGGTCTACCGTGCGGAGGACATCATGCCGCCTCTAAAACAACTGCTAAGATCTTGCAGAGCGGGTTCTTTTGGCCGACAATGTTTAAAGACACCCACAACTTTGTAAAGGGATGCGATAGATGCCAACGGACCGGGAATATCTCCAAGCGCAATGAAATGCCAATGAGGCCCATCCAAGAAATTGAGCTTTTTGATTGTTGGGGAGTAGACTTCATGGGACCATTTCCATCGAGCAATGGCAACAAATACATCCTATTGGCCGTCGACTACGTCTCCAAATGGGTGGAAGCAATTGCCACCCCTACTAATGATGCAAGGGTCGTCTCCAATTTCTTCAAGCAAAATATCTTCCCGCGCTTCGGAGTGCCTCGTACCTTGATAAGCGACGGGGGAAGCCACTTCATAGAGAACAAGTTTGAAGCCATGCTAAAGAAGTACGGAGTAAACCATAGAGTTGGCATGGCCTATCACCCCCAGACGAGCGGCCAAGTGGAAGTCTCAAATAGAGAGATCAAGCAAATTCTCGAGAAAACCGTGGATCGGTCTAGAAAGGATTGGTCAATGAAGCTAAACGATGCTCTATGGGCATATCGTACGGCCTTTCGCACTCCCATAGGCACCACACCGTTCCGACTAGTTTATGGGAAGGCTTGCCACTTGCCGGTAGAGTTGGAGCACCGCGCATATTGGGCCATCAAGACCTTTAACTACGACTACAAGAGTGCGGCGGTGCGGCGACTCTTGGACATCAACGAGCTTGATGAAATAAGGAGAGACGCCTATGAGAGCTCGAGAATCTACAAGGAAAGGACCAAGATTCTCCATGATGCCCGCATAACCGTCACGGACTTCAAAGTAGGAGACAAAGTCTTGCTCTACAATTCCCGGCTCCAACTATTTCCCGGTAAGTTGAGGTCACGTTGGTCCGGACCTTTCACCATCAAGCATATACAACAGGGAGGAGCTTTCGAGTTGGAGAGCAAGGACGGTTCCACGTTCAAAGTAAATGGTCAAAGGCTCAAGCACTATTCCGAAGGAATCCCGACGGGCGAAACCAATAGGGTATATTTGCTCAAGGAACGGTCGGATGATCTCTCGGACCTCCTTGATGAGGTGATAGAGGAGGCGATTCCTCACTCAATTGGCGCTCTTTTTGATGAAGAATTTGAAGAAGGCCCGGATTTAGGCCATGAAGAGAATAAAGATGATTCCCCAGACTTCTCCGCTGAAGAAGATGAAGGCGACGCTGATGTCGCAAGGATTCGAGAGCTCTGTAAGCTCTCGAAACTAAAGTCTCCAAAGAAAGCTCCGCCGGCACGGAAATCGGCACCACCGGCAAAGCCGTTGACCGGAGCAAATGCTAGCTTGGGGGAGCCTCCCCCCAACACTATTCGAGATAGGAGACCACCGAGGGAGAACGCGCCGCCGCCACATCCAAATCCAAGCGCGCTCCCCGGAAAGTTTGATGGGTGCATCTCATATGCACCAAACATCCCGCATTGATTGAAAATTATAGGGGGTCGAGCTCACGACCTTAAACGAGCGCTTGTCGGGAGGCAACCCGACGGTTTTTGCTTTATTTTTACTTTTTCTTTATTTTCGTTTTAGAAATTTTTGGTGTTTTGAGTCGTTCGCCCAAAAATTTTGTGATAACGGGTCCTATTTTTCTTGACAGGAGAGGAGATAGGTAGATCCATCATGAGGAGGATGAACGACTCGACGAGGAGCGCCCCAAGAAGGCGCTCGACGCTTAGGAGGAAGATGAAATCGATTGAAGGAAGAAAGACGGAGTTTAGAGCCAAAACGAAGACAAATAGCAGAACACAAGGCTCACTCGGCCGAGTATACTAGTCACTCGGCCGAGTACACAAGTTCGTCCGGCCGAGCCACTCACGAACGAGGGAAGTCTGCTGTACCCAACTCTCTGTTTATTTTCTTGATTTCGATATAACTGCTACTCGGCCGAGTATATATGTTCACTCGGCCGAGTGAAACGGATACCCTCCTAGGGCGAGTCATGCCGAGTAGCTTGAGTCACTCGGCCAAATGGACTTACTCCACTCGGCCGAGGCTGGCAAAGCCACTCGGCCGAAGCGATAGCGGGGAGGAAATTTTCATTGGCCTCGCTCGGCCGAGTGACCATGTCACTCGGCCGAGTCGTAACTTTTTTAAATAAAGGGCCGAGGGGGGGGCGCGGATTTCGAAACGCAAAAACCCCAAACCCCCCGACGCTCCAGCTCCCCTCGCCCGAACCCCCCTCGCTCTCGCCCTCACTCGCCCGACCAGTGCCGCCCCGCCGCCGCTCGGCCCGCCACCGCCGGCCGAGCACCTGCCGACGCCTCGCCCGAGTCGCCGCCGGCGGCCGACCGTCCGATCACCTCCGGTACCCCTGTTTTCGCCGTTTTCTCCTCTTTTCGTGTATTTCTTGAGGATCCATGTGCTAAACGCCCCCCTAACCCAAATCAATTTCTATATCTATCCATTATACCCCTATTGCTCCATACATTTTGATTATTACTCGCTGATATCGCTTTTTCATGCGCAGGCTGCTTTTTGGAGCTTAGGGGAGCTCAGGGGAGCTTCTACGGGCTGTTTTGGACTTCGTGGAGGCGCGGACTTCGCACGCTTCCACTGCTTAGCACTCGCGGCGTGTTTGTGTATACTCTTTCCATTCTTTTTGCACACGCCACACTTTTCACGTTTTTCGGCGCGCGCTCGGGGCCGATATGCCGCCCCGGACACGGCCGCGGTCGAAGAGAGCTTCTGCCAAGCGGAAGCGGTCGGATGATGCTGGCCCCTCCCACGAGTTGGAGGACTCTCCTCCACCGTCCCCCACACACCCCGCACACCCAGCACAGCCTGCAGGCCCCGCTCACCCCGCACAGCCTGCAGTGCACCCACAGCCCGCACAGCCTCTCCCCGCCGACCCACTGCCACCACCACCGGCTCCACTGGTCGGGCCGCTCGGGATTACGTTCTGAGACGACGCACACCGCGCCGTCTTCGAGTGTATCTCCCAGCGCTCGATCGTACCCTACAGGTTTGCACACCTCGCTGACCTAGGACGCCTGGGGGTACTAGAGGGGATGCTCACGTTGTACGACAACGTGGGCTGGCGAGATTTTCTGCAGGTGTCGGCGGATACTTTTACCCGCCCAACACTTGAGGTTTTGAGTTCGATCGCCCGGACCGATGAGGGATGCTCATTCCTGTTCATGGATCAAGAGTGCCAGGTCACTCTCGATATGAAGAGAGCATTCTTCTCGTGGCCCGCCGTCCCTGGAGCCGATCGCGGTTATGGCCCCACCCATATCCCCCCACCTTCCTTCGACGCCGGTGCCTTCTGGGCCCGGATTACAGGCCACCACGCCGCCTTTGACCCTAGTAGGGCCAAGGCCTCGGCCATTGTCCACCCCTGCCTACGCATTGCCCAGCGCCTCATGGCGACCACCTTTTTGGCCAGTTATGAGCCGGGCACGATGTCTACGCCAGAGCTCTACATGCTCTATGCGATGACACGTCCCAGAGCTCTATCTAGGGATGGACACGAGCTTGTCCCCACCGTCGTGACGACATTGCGGCTTGGTTTTTAGACCGCATCATTGTATCGGTGGGCGCTCGCTCACCGATCTGCTGCGGCGGTCTGATCACCCTGCTTACCATGATGACCGGCGAGGACCTACCTGACGACTTGCGACGCGTCCCGGGCCCCACTTCTCTGTCGATAGACGTTATGGCCCGGATGAAGATGCTCCGTCCGCATGGTGAGCGTCACTGGGTCTGGTTGCACGGCCCTTACGGTGCCGACTACATGATTCTCCCGAGCCCTGCTCAGACTCAGATTGCACCAGCCCACGTCGACTGGCTCCCGGCGATGGATGTTCTCATCCCCGCCGCCTACGTGCTCGAGGCTGAGGAGGCCGAGCAGGCCCACGCTGCCCACGCTGCCCAGGCTGCCCCCGCAGACCCTGTTGCACACCCTGCCGAGCCTGCCGCCGACCCTGTTGACCCAGTGGCCCCTCAGCCCATACCAGATGTTTCTGCTGCTCCTGACACCGCTGTCGGTGTCGAGAGTACTTTTGCTGAGCCCACTTCCACCACTGTCACCACTTCCGAGGCTGTCCCCACCACTCCCACTGCCACCTCTGGCCCTCTGTCCGTGGAGCCTCTTTGCTCCGCACTCCCCGTGCGCCCGCCGACCTTTGTCGAGAGTGGAGAGCCCTCGTTTGCCGCGGTCGTGGAGACCATGGCTAGCATGATCTCCGCTGGGGTTGCGCCTTTTGGTCCACACAGTTCCGCCCCAGCGGTAGTTACCTCTGTCTCCACCCCCGCTGTATTTTCCGAGAGTGTCGTGGCGTCTGTCCACACTTCTGTGCCACTGACCTCTCTGGCCGCCTTGTTGCCACCTTTGCACACTTCTTTTGCTGCCGCTGCCTCCACTTCCCACCAGCCGGTGCCCCGGCCTCACACTGAGGCCAGGCCCACATTTGCAGGCGCGGCACCTTTTGTCCCCTTCCCTGCTGAGCCCGTTACATACTCCACTCGCGTACGCCAGCCTCGCCCTGCACAGCCTAGACCGGTGCGTCCCTCTGCACCACCCCCGCCCGACACTGTACTGCAGAGCATACGTGCTCTTGAGTTGGCGGTGAGTGGTCTTAGAGGTGACCTTAGGACCCTGTCCTCCACCGTCTCTGCAATGGCTGGACGCTTCGAGCTGATCCCCCAGATCCACTACTGCCTTACACAGGTCTTGGAGCGTCTCCCACGCGTACCCCCACCCACCCAGCAGGTTCCCACACACACTTCCACACACACTAGACCTGCTTCCACTTCCACGACCACCCCAGCTCAGCAGCCTACACCACCACCTCCTCCTCCTCCGCCTCAGGACGGAGACGGCGCAGCACCACCTTCTTAGGCACCCTTGATGCCTTGATCCATTCCTGCCGTTGTGCTGCCCGTTTCTGCTGGGTCCTGTTGCACTTTTTGTCCACCCCCCTCCCCTCACTTATTATTATGGTATTCTCTTTTTGATCATATCTTTTTATATCTATTCTGGGAGAGAGGGAGAGTTTTTGGTGACACTTATATCTATGTATCGCTCCTATCTGTGCATGCATCATGTCCGCATCATATTTTCATTTCTTTATTTTACCTTTTTCTTTTCATTTTTCCATGCATGCATCCTCACTTGCCCCTCCCATCGCTTGTCTCTCGGTGTGCCACACTTTGCACATTGGGGACACTGTGCCATTTAGCTTGGGGGAGTGAGTTCTCACGTTCTTTTTCGATTTGCCACCTTTATTTTTAGTTTTTCACACCACTTTTTCTTCGCTTTTGCACTTATTTTTCATCATTTTTCTTTTATTTTGCCATGCATCACGTTTTTCCTACTTTCCTGTGTGCCGCACTGCATAGTTTCTATTTTCCCTTTATCTTTATTTCTTTTTCATCTCATGCTAGAGATGACTTTTCTGTGATGATGATGACGTTGGATTTAGCTTATTCTATATGCATGCTATATTTGTCATGTCTTAGGTTTTATTTCAGATATCAGATGCTATGACTTGCTTTGCATTTAGAATAGTAACCCACACCTTTTTCCGCATGAAAATGGATGAAATTTTATTATTAGCTGAGTCTGAATATTCATATGTATGCTATCACAGAAAACACACCAAGATTCACGCATTGAATGCTTATATCTGGAGTACTGACTTTCTTTTCCTATATCACTTCTATATGCATGAATTGTACACTTCACTTCAGGACGATTGAATGATGTTAGCTATGATATATCTGGATTAGTTAGCTTTTTTTTGTGATCGAAACTGAGTAGATTAGATTACCCTGCTGAAGTTGTCGTGCATGTCTTATAGAGTGAACCGAGAGTTATATTTATTTCTTTCTCCACAAATCTTGAACATCATTTCTCTACTTTTAAAATCATTGGTGAATCTCCCCTTAGTGATTCTATTTTATGGCATTTTCCCCCGCTACTAATTTCTAGCTCCAAATCTCTTATTCTAAAAGAAAAAAAAGAGAGAGAAAAACATTCTTGTACATCATTATCTCTCTCTGAGTTGGGATCGTTGTGTATATATTGCTTATTGCAAAAAAAAACAAAAGAGAAAAAAAAACAAAAGAAAAAAAAAATCCTCAATAAAAGATCCCATCTCACCTTCTTTCTTTCTTCTTTCTTTTCGTTGCTTTTGGAGCTATATATAAAAATGGGGATGTAAATGTTTTTTATGCCACCACGCTTATAGATAAGCTTGGGGGAGGGGATCCTTTGATGTGTGAGAGAGTGACTACTTGACATTGCACGACAACCTAGGCTAAGTAATATTCTATACTCGGTGAGATTATTTTTAGTTTTACGAAATCCAGAAATCTAAGCCTAGCGTTCATTTCATGAAATCCATACTTTTCTATTCTCTCTACTCTATAGTGTGATACTCTTATACTCCAGATAGAAAGCGTTCAATTGAAAAGTGTGTGATCTGTGATTTGTATACCGCTTTAAATGATTCAGACGACGTTAATTTTAAAATTATTACGTTTTTCATGATTATATCGTTTTTCGTGGGTTTTCTATCTCTATTTGCATTATTATACTATGATATCAAAATAAAATCCCTTGACATGAGTTTTTCATTCGGTGCATGCTATAAGAGTAAGTGAAACCCACGTCCTGAGAAAATGATCTAGCATCCTACCTCTTCGCTTCTTTCTCTCTTCTTTATTTTCACTTCGTTTTCATTCTTCTTCGTTTTTTTTTTCATTTTTCCGTTTTTCGCCGTTTTCGTTTTCAGAATCCACCGGGTTCGCCTTTTACTTATCTTCCTCGAGGACGAGTAAGAGGCAAGCTTGGGGGATTTTGATCACTCCTTATTTTACACCTTTTTTCCGCATGTTTGCATGCCATTTGGATCGCCCAAATCATGTTTTTCACGATATATCGACGATATTGCGATGCTTTTCACGATTTGTTGTTTTTGTCGCATTTCAGGTGATTTGGCGCGATTTGGAGTGATCCCGAGATGCGCTTACTCTAGACGGTCACCAACGACCTCCCCGAGGGGTATTTTGCTGTTGGAGAGGAGCGGAAGAAGAATGGACGTCGCAGGAGCGACGAGGAGGCCAAAACAAGCAGATTGGGCATTCTTTGTGTCCCACTCGGCCGAGTGGAGGAGCCACTCGGCCGACCAGCGAGACACTGCTCGGCCGACCAGTTCAGACACGAGTTACCTGTGCACTCGGCCGAGCACAGAAGACCCACTCGGCCGCGTGACGATACCACGTCCGCCCGAGTGGCGCCCAGACGAAGCCCTTCCAAAACATCGAAGTTTCTGTTTTTCGGCTGCCTGAACTTCAGAAGACCCACTCGGCCGAGTGGAGAATCCCGTCCGCCCGAGTGCAGTGAAGTCATCGGCCGAGTGACGACAACTCACTCGGCCGAGCCGCCTCCGAACTGAAGACCCCTGAAAGCCCCGACTTTCTGGAAAATTGCAGGGTTTTCACTCGGCCGAGCGACTTTTGTCACTCGGCCGAGTGCGATGCGCTGCCTGTAGCGAAAACTGCGGAAAACAGGCTGTGCAGGGGTATTTTGGTCACGATTTTTGGACGATTTTTGGGGCTATTTAAGCCCTGTTATTACCCTAGTTTTAAGAGCCATCTCTTAGATTTTTTTGCAGCTTTTTAGATTACTTTTTAGCTTTATTATTGTGATTGGAGAAGAGGAAAAACTTGGATTTTTGTTGGATTAAATTGAAGAACCCCATTGGTTTGCATCTCTCTTCCCTAAAAATCCTATTTTTATTGTTTATCTCAATATTTTTGATGAATTCTATTGCTTATTTCATTGATTATTTTTGTGCTATTGCTATGATTTATGAGTAGTCTCCATGTCTTGGGGCGTGGGGATGAACCCTACAAGCCCTATTTCCTATTTGTGATGAATTAGTAGAAATTGAGCTAGAATTGCTATTAGGGATTAGATTGGGATCGATTTACTACGGATAGCTAGGAATTCATATCAATTGGGATTTGCAAGAGATTGGATCCCAATTTGATAGGAAGCCCTAGAAATCCGAATTGGGTTGGAGTCGGATTTTCGAAGTATCGGTTTGCAAGAGATTGGACCGATACCAGGATTTCCGATTGCAATTCCATGCCAATACCCGTTTGCAAGAGATTGGACAGGTAGGAACTATCCTAATTTAGATTGTGGACCGAGTTTGCAAGAGATTGGGCTCGGTGCGCAATTGGATGATGATGTTGATCCTAATGCTAGCTTCCCTAGGCTAGGGTTTGCAAGAGATTGGACCCAAACCTAGGATAGCTATAGACCGGCAACAGCGCGAGAGCGTGAGCTTGGTTCTACATTCAGTTGCAACTAGTTCATCCGAATTCTCATTCTAGCAATTTCGATACCGACGAACCACATTTATGAAATACGGTGAGTAGCGGGAATTCCCCATTCCCTAGACGTTCTTTATTTGATTTGATATTTCGCACATTTGTCTGACGATTGTGACAGGATCGCCCAAGGCAATTTTCTCAGTTCTCAAATAGCCAGGTTGATTCGGAGCAAGCACAGTCATTCGTCCTCCCTGTGTTCGATACCCGCTCGCTGCTACACCGTGCACTTGCGGTAAAACTACAACCGTTCTTTGGGTGTATATCCGGAGCGATCAGCTTTGATTGAGGAAAGTTGGGTAATGGCTATGCATGATGAATTGAATGAATTTGATAGAAATAATGTTTGGAATTTAGTGCCACGACCCAAAGATTATCCTATTGTAGGTACCAAATGGATTTATAAAAACAAGCTTGATGAATCAGGAAGAGTAATCAGGAATAAGGCTAGATTGGTTGCTAAAGGTTATAATCAAATTGAAGGCATAGATGTTGATGAAACTTTTACACCAGTTGCTAGATTGGAAGTTATAAGAATTTTGCTAGCCTTTGCAAGTTATAAGAAACTCAAGCTTAAACAGATGGATGTTAAAAGTGCATTCTTGAATGGGTACCTGAAGAAGATGTGTCTGTTGAACAACCCCCTGGTTTTAAAAGTCATGATTTTCCACACCATGTTTTTAAACTTCAAAAAGCATTATATGGTTTAAAGCAAGCTCCTAGAGCTTGGTATGATCGCCTTAGTGCTTATCTTTTGGAAAATGATTTTAAAAAGGGTAGTGCAGACAACACACTTTTTATTTTGCATGATCATAATCAGTTTCTCATCGTACAAATATATGTTGATGATATTATTTATAGTGCTACTGATGATCTTTTATGTCAAAAGTTTGAGAAGGTCATGCAGGATCAATTTGAGATGAGCCTTGTTGGAGAACTGAAGTATTTTTTGGGATTCCAAGTAAAGCAAACTGCAGAAGGCATCTTCCTATCGCAAACCAAGTACATCAGAGAACTATTGAAAAAGTTTGGGATGGAAAAGGCAAAAGGAATTGGAACTCCCATGAGTCCCACAACGAAGTTGGAAAAAGATGAAAAAGGAATCGACGTGGATCAAAAGCTTTATAGAGGTATGATTGGCTCTCTCCTTTACTTAACAGCGTCTAGGCCCGATATAATGTTTGCTGTTTGTTTGTGTGCACGTTTTCAAGCTTGTCCAAAAGAGTCACACTTAATTGCCATAAAAAGGATCTTTAGATATTTGATTCACACATCATCTTTAGGCCTTTGGTATCCTTCATGTGGTTTATTTGATTTAATTGGATTTGCTGATGCTGATTATGATGGTAGTATGATTGATAGAAAGAGCACTAGTGGAACATGTTTTATGCTAGGACATTCATTGGTTTCTTGGTCTAGTAGTAAGCAGAACAGTGTTGCTTTGTCCACTACTGAAGCTGAGTATATTGCCCTTGGCAGTTGTTGTGCCCAAGTACTTTGGATGATGCAAACCCTGTCTGACTACGGCTTGGATCTTAGAAAAGTTCCATTATGATGTGATAGTAAGAGTGCTATAGATCTTTCTAACAATCCTGTTCATCACTCTCGGACAAAACACATAGACGTAAGACATCATTTTCTTAGAGATCATTTGGCAAAAAAGGATGTATCCATTGAATATATTTCTACTGATTCTCAGTTGGCAGATATCTTTACAAAACCTTTGCCAGAAGATCGCTTTTGTCGTCTACGTCTAGAACTGGGCATTATTGATCATATTTAGAGTGAAAATATTATTTGGTGTGCTTTTATTGTTTTTGTGTGGTGTGCTACAAAAAGAAAAATGAAAAAATGAAAAATAAAAATAAAAAAAATATAAAAGAAAAATATAAAAAGAAAGGGAAAGTGAATTGTCTATCTCCTCATTTTGCACTTTTCATCAGAAACAGCTTTAAATGCAAAACATATGTCTTATGGATTTTGAATATTATATTCTTAACAATGCTTGCATTCAAAGACTACATGCTTAATTAGGTCATATTCATTAATGAGTAACTAACGTTTTTCATCTTCCAATCACACTTACACAGATCAAAATGTTTTTGATATGGATTTGAAATATTGAATAAGAAAAGTGGTTGTTGGTGGACTAATTTATGTTTTAATGGGATATGATGTTTCAAGGCATGGGTAAAAAGAAAAGCTCTCATCAAAATATACGTGTATAAAAAGAATAGCAAGACGAGTGTCTTCAAAATATATACACAGAGCTTCGTATGGAAAAATGGATACGATCCATGTCCTTGATACTACCCTTGGACATCCAACTTATGCTATAAATGTCATTTTGTTAGCGTTGGTGTTAAGTCCGTCAAGCACTGCCATTTCACATTTAAAAATCCTTATCGGTTATGTTTGGAATTGGTAACTTGAACTCATATTACATGAGAAGGGGAAACTCAATCTTTGACGTTCATATATTCAGTTGAAAAGTTGGATATGACAGGCTGTATTCCTTATTACATCTCCATATGTACTACATTTTTGATCCTCACACTTAAGCACGAAGATGAATTATGGTAGTTATGACTTAGTGCTTATTGCTTTTTTATTCATTGTGGTCAACGATGTATTGCCTTTTGTTTTGGTTTATAATGTTCAATTTTCCATTCATCATATGCTATTTCATACATTTTTTGATGAAAACAAAGGGGGAGAGAAATATTAAGATGAGCATGTCCATAGGGGGAGCATGTCAATAGGGGGAGCATGTCATTTTAATTTTCCATTCATGCTCATATTCATGCTTCACACACTTCACACATTTTTGATGTAATCTTAATGTCTGGTTTGTTCTCATCAAAAGGGGGAGATTATTGGAAACAGCATCCTAGCCTATGTTTGATGATAACAAACCCTACTGAACTGTTCTAATATGTTTGTTAAGTGTGTCACAGGTCCCTATACATTGAGACGGTCATGATTACTCAGCTTACACATGTACGTACTCAAGTATGTTGAAATACAAGGCTGAAACTACATTTGGAATTATGCAAGCTGCTCAAACAAGGGAGTATAGCTCTGAAACTCTACCCTAGAGTTAATCATAGGCTATAAACATAATGGGAATTTTCTTAGGAATTATGGAAATTGTTTGAAGTCAAAATACAGGGAAATACGAGGAAAAACAAAGTATACAAAGAAGGAAATTTTTTTACTAGTGATGAAATGAGGTGAAACAATTCTAACATGTAAATATGGGGCTCTGGGATTTTTGAGAATTTTTTCAGAATTTTTGGGATTTATTTGATGCCAAAATACGGTGGAATACGTCATAAATACACTGAAAAATCGACATACGGTACTGTTCATACGACGGCTGCCGACATACCGACTTTGCGGACAGCAAATTTAACACGGGTTTGACCCGCGAGCCGCCTCGTGGCGGATCCCTTGGAACAGTAACCAAACCCGTTAAGCTCAATCCTATATAAACCCATGTACACTCTTCACATTTTCATCAATAACTTGAGTTCTAGAGATCCAAATTGAGCACCGTTTACGGCGTTGCGACCGTGACTTCATCCCCGACGAAGTGACACCAAGTTCAGCAGCTAGTTCCTCCTGTGAAGCAAATGAGATCACTTTGAGTGAGGAACTTCTACCGACTACTTTCACGGGGACAGCGACTACTTCTTCTACAGACATCCGATGATCATTCCGTAAGAAGCGTTGCGAAGATACTGACGTGCTGAAAGACAACAACCAGAGAGATCTTCACAAATGAGCTTTCTAAACTCTTGATCTTATTTATTTGTGAATACGTTGTATTATTTGTCGTTGAGATTTTGGTTTACACTTTCTTCCACTATATTGTTTTGGGAAATCCGAGTTGTTGGGGCATATCGAATTGGGAGAGCATCATTATATTGTTATTCTTTTTGGGCTTTGGTGAGCTAGGGTTAGTCAGTGTGGTTAGAGTTAGGGCTCTAATCTTGTGTGACTGTAACTGCTTAAAGAATCAATTTTAGTGATGTTGTTTTGGGGTGGATGTATGTCTTGGGAGACCGAACCACGTAAATCTTCTGAGTCATCTGCTTGATCTGGTTGTGATCTTATCTGCTCTACTATTGCTTCTTCATATTTGTTTTAATTAGACTTAATAATTTTTATCTTGCAATAATTTGGTCAACGGCCTATTCACCCCCCCCCCCCCCCCCCTCTAGGCCCTATTTTGATCCTCCAACTAGTTCATTAACTAGTCGGTCGGTCAATCAACATGAACCGACTAAGTGGTGAACAGGGAATAGGTCGAAGTTCAGACTTAAGGAACTAGTCGGTCAAAGAAGAGTTGCTGACCGACTAGTTTCACAACTAGTCGGTCGGTGACTCAACTCAGACCGACTAAGAGATAAAACTAATAGTCTGAGAACAAATAGAATTAGTCGGTCCAACAACAAAAGTTGACCGACTAGTTCATCAACTAGTCGGTCATCAAATGTACATAGACCGACTAACGACAAACAGTAACTTGGCATGTACAGTAGAAGCTCAAATAGTCGGTCAAAGAAGCATCACTGACCGACTAGTTCACAAACTAGTCGGTCTGTGAGTCAACGTAGACCGACTAACTGTAAATAGTAAAGAGCTATGATTTGAGAAGGCAAACTAGTTGGTCCAAGAAGGATTGACGACCGACTAGATCACCATCTAGTCGGTTGGTTCTTCTTCTTGAACCAACTAACATGCACAAGAAGTCGCGAATCGAAGCGCGATTCTTCGGGAAATTTAGTATTGCCTTCTTACAAGTTACTATGTCTAAGATAGGAGCGATATGAAGATTAAAACGTAAGACCTACTCAAGGCTTAACATTCTACGGAACGAAGCTAAAAGACTATAAATTAAACTTTGACGAACCGTCTTCGAAAGCTTCGATCTGAATCTTCATGACTTCTAAAATGGTCCAAAAGCTTCAACGAAGCTTTAGGCATACGATCACGCGCTTTGAGAAGTCTCGAGACGTCGCTTTGGATGTTCATATGAATTTGGCGACGATCTCCATAACTGCGCTCATAAATTGTTAGTTCACGATATATTTTTGTTTGTTCATCATCCAAAACCAAATCCGGGGAGTCCAATATCCAACATCCACAGCTAGGGACTAGGAAATCACCACACTATTGCCTAGATAATAGCTAGAAAGTCCATATTCCAAGTGTTTTCGAAAACGATGGGGGTTGAAATGATGTGGAGAAGAACACTCGGTGCAAACTCTCGCCTTCCCTTTATTCTCGGTAGATAGGAAAATATTCACACACATTTTTTTTGGGTTTTGGACATTTGCATATTTTTTTGGATTTTTTTTGCTATACATATTTTTTTCTTTTTTTCTTTTCTTTTCTTTTTTGGGTTTTTCTTTTCTCTCTTTTTTGGATTTTTGGATTTTGGGGTATATACATGTGTGTACTCTCCCTAGTGGGAGAACGGTACACGACGAGGGGATTTGCACCAGGTAAAATAAAAAAGAAATCGGATTCTAGACGCTTAGGCAAGGGAGAGCATAGGCTAAATGGGTTATCCTTGTCCTAACTGTGGAATCCCGACACATGCGAAATGAAATATACGATATAAATATAGCATGCATATAGAGGCAGACAGGAGAAGCAAATACCGCATATTCAAATCGAAACATGATAATCTAGGTGTCATTCCAGGACAGGTATATAAATCGAAATCACAAAGTAGAAGCACACCGTAAGCTAGACACGACACACGACTCACACAAAAGCAAAATGGACCCACGATGCATGAAATGCAAGATGACTCAGCTTCCTAGGGTTAGTGAATGTGATTATCGAAGCCATGCTAGGTGTGTGTGTGTGTGTGTGTGTGTGTGTGTGTGTGTGTGTGTGTGTGTGATTCTGTGGCAATCGCTTGGGGTCATCTCTAGGAGAGAGGGAGAGGAGAACAAGGAAAGAAAGAAAAAAGAAAAACAAGGCGAAAACGACTCAAAAACGAAGAAAAAGACACAAAACGACGCATGAAGTGCGACTCCCCCAAGCTGAAACTTGCATTGCCCTCAATGCAATAAAAGTAAATACGGGAGGGCAATAAAAATGGGGGAATACGCACCGACACGAAGAGAATAAAAAACGAGAAAAACACACTTACGAAACTAAAAAATAAAGAAAGATGAAAAAGAAAAAGAACATAAAAGATAGAAAATCACACCACACGACATATATAGACAAACACACCGCACAGAAAAACACGACAAAACACACAAAATATTGACTTCCCCCAAGCTGGACATGATAGTGCTAGCAATATGATATGCTCATGATGATGCAGAAATATGCAAGGGGAAGATCGGAAAAGCGAAAGAAATCAAAAAGCAGGAGAGGAATCGTCCTCGTCCTCCTCGGCGGAAGATGGAGGGGTGCGGAGGGGAGAGGTGGTGGTGTGTGAAAAAGTGGGGAGAGGAGTGCAGGATGTGTGTGGATGGGTGTGGAAGTGTGGACGATGGGTGGTGTGGTGGTGATGATGGGGAGTGGAAGGGAAATGGCGACCAAAGCGATGGTAGATTGGGTAGATACGGAGGTAGATACGGTGACGGGAGAGGATGGTGGGGGAAGTGATCGTGAACGCACCTACAATTTCTTGCGGTGCACGTATGTGGTGACAGAAGTGGAGGGTGGTGGATCTGTGGGGTCGACGGCGGTGGTCGTAAGTGGAGGTGAAGTGGCAGGAACGGAAACGGTGGTGGTGGGAGGGGATGGTCGCCTAGGAGGTGATGGGTGTGGTGATGAATGTGATGGGGGAGGTGAAGAGTGTGATGGTGGAGGTGAAGGTGGTGGTGTAGGTGGAGGAGGTCCGTGAACGTGAGTGAGAATGCAGAGGATGGCGGCCACGTTCCTCTCAAGTGCGAGGAAACGTGGCTGAGAGAAGATCGAAAAGGATGGGTCCGAGGGGGCGGAGGACGAAGCGCGAGCGCGCAGTGAAGCTAGCTCAGCCTCGAGAGCGAGGCGAGCGAAGGCGGTGTGGCGGACGGAAGAAGTAGAGGCTGGACGGGAGGTGGAAGTGGTGCCAGTGGCAGTGGTCATGTTGGCACCAAAGGCTAGGCCTAAAAGGGCCTCACTCAGAGCCTCAGAAGTGATAGTGCCAGAAGTCAGGATAGTATGACTAGGGCCAGCCCAGGAGTCTCCCAGGGACGCATACATATCCTGCTCGCTTAAGTGGTCGACAGGGGAAGGTGGTCTGGGTGCGCCCTGGGGAAGGAATGGAAGACGTAACCCCCCAGAAACTCTGGATCGGGAGGGAATGTCCAATCTGCCACTAGGACGATAGTCATACGAGCGGGGTTTGGCAGAATGGTATAGGGAGCGAGGGGTGTCCGTAGTAAAAAGTGAATCGACCCTCTGGGTGGGGCTTGATCATGTGTATATGCCGAAGGACATCAAGATCTATATGTGAGGGTCCTGGGGCAGAAGGGAAATCACATGGGGATGATGACATTATACTAGGGATATGAGGCTATGATAGAAATGAGGCTCCCGCAACAAAATTTGCCTTTGTCGGCACGGCTAATGTCAAGCAATTTGTGGATAAGCCAATCGCTGGCATGAATGGGAATGCGAGGGGCCTCGAAGGCGATCCCATCGTCACCACGAATGAAATCAAACGTCATGGCACATAAAATGAAAAGATCAGGGATAGTCACCGTCCTGGACTCATCCTTGGGGAAGAATGTGCAAGATATGATTCAGTGGGCCAGACGGAATACGGGGTGAATGATGGAGGAGGCCTTGGCCTTACCTCGAGGATAGTGATCGTGTAGGGTGAGGAAAAACCAAAATTAATCGACGTCGAAATCAGGGTGGTATCCGGAGTGACGGATAGTGTCATCCCCAAGAATGGGGAATCCGAAAATGTGATTGATAGTATCCAGGCGGGTGCGGACGGTTTTGTTTCGGACCCGAAAAACGACGATCGATCCCGACTCACACTTAAGGGAAGATAGAAATTCTAGTGTCAGAGCGGGATAGGAGGGTGCGTGGGCGTTAAAGAAAGCTAACCATCCTACGTTAGCAAAGAGGGTCTCGACTTCGGAGAAAACTCCGAGATCGATAAGAGATTGTGCGTGTGCAAACTTGGTGGAGAGATGTCCCCGTGCATCGAGTCTATGATAAAAATATTTTTGTTCTTGACTCAGAAAACGATAACCACGCGGGCCTAACATTGGGTCCTCGGGAGGGATGATATGTAGGGGTTAGGGCTGTGTAGGCTGTGTAGGAGGAGGGCGTGAGTGTGGTGGACGTGTGGTCTTCCGTATCTTGCGAGATGGCTCCTCCTCCCGCATGATACCATTACCCTTATCTTGATCCCTGGCCATGGTAGTGTGTGATGCAAGTGTATGCAAGATATGATGGATGCACACAATCGATGGCAATTGAGCAAAATAGTAAGACTAAGGCAAAATTGAAAATGGAGCTAAGGAGCGAAGTTACCTAGTAGAGAAGACAATCCTTGCTCGTAGATCACCCAACGCAGTGCAACTGATGGGAGTGTGAAGCTACGGCACGTTTCTTCAACAATTTTTTTTCGAAATTTGGGGAGTTGGGCGAAAACTAGGGTTTGGATGGGGTTAAATGGAAGAGGGAGCGAGAGAAATCGATGGAGGGAAGGAAGGAGAGAGTGGAGAGATCGATTGAGGGGCTGTGGCAGTCGGTTGAGGGAAGATTGTGGCCGGTTGGAGCTTGGAGAAGTCAAAACGACGGAGGGGCAGTCGCAGTCGGGTGAAGAAATTGAGTCGGGCGAATCAGGGGGTATTTATAAGGTTTTGGGTGAACCGATCAGGTGAGTTTTCACCCGATCGGTTGGTTATTATTTCGAAAAAATCTGCTGAAAAGAGGCTACAGGCGAACCGATCTGTTGAGTTCGGTTGGCCGCTTCACAATTTTTCCTGAGACTTCTGTACAGCTCACCCGGTCAGTCAAACGACCACGCTTCATGTCAACCGATCGGTTGATTAAATCCCCAAATTTCCCGAGACTTCTGCACTTCTCACACGATCAGCAACCCGGTCTCAGTTTGTGTCACCCGACCGGTTCGCTGGAGAACGGATACAGGGCAATGTCTGATACGTCCCACCCGATCGGTTGAGGGTTCAACCGATCGGCTGGGGGCTTGTTTCCTACAAAAGATCACTAATGGCCTAAGTCCCTCGACGAAAGTTCCCGTGGCTGAATTTATTCAACAAAATAAGAAAAATAAACCTAAAAATAATCCTAAAACGAAGATGAGGGTTTAGAACATGGGTTGCCTCCCATGAAGCACTTTTGTTTAACGTCGTTTGCTCGACGCCTCATTTAGTGGTCAATTTGGATCCGGAGGGTTTGAAGACGAGTCATCGGTCGTTGAGATTCCGACCGAAGAGAATGTTGGTTCTCATACCACATAATGTTTTAGGCGCTGCCCGTTGACTTTGAACGGCTCATCTCTTCCCACTATCTCAATAGAGCCGTGTGGGAAGACCTTGGTGACGCGGAAGGGTACCGACCACCTCGACTTGACTTTCCAGGAAAAAGCTTCAGCCTCGAGTTGAATAGGAGAACTAAGTCTCCTTCCTTGAATTCCCTCTTCAGGATGCGCCTATCGTGCCACCGCTTCAACTTCTCCTTGTAGATCCGGGCATTTTCATAAGCATTAAGCCGGATCTCATCAAGCTCATTAAGTTGTAGATGTCGGTGGCCTCCAACCTCCTTGGCGTCAAAATTTAGGTTCTTGATTACTCAAAACGCCTTGTGTTCCAATTCCACGGGTAGATGGCATGCCTTCCCGTAGACAAGCCGGTAGGGAGTTGTGCCGATTGGAGTCCTGAAAGCTGTCCTGTAAGCCCAGAGCGCGTCAGAAAGTTTCGATGACCAATCCTTCCTAGAGTTGGCCACCGTCTTCTCCAGTATGCTCTTGATCTCCCTGTTAGAAACTTCCACTTGGCCGCTAGTCTGTGGGTGATAGGCACGTCCGATTCGATGTTGTACCCATACTTCTTCAAGAGAGCTTCGAATTTCTTCTCTATAAAGTGGCTCCCTCCGTCACTGATTAAAACTCGAGGCACGCCGAACTGCGGGAAGATGTTGTTTTTAAAGAACTTGGCGACCACCCGGGAATCATTAGTAGGCAAGGCTATCACTTCTACCCACTTTGACACGTAGTCCAAGGCTACCAAGATATACCGATTTCCAGAGGACAAGGGGAATGGTCCCATGAAGTCGACTCCCCACACATCGAAGATCTCGACCTCTAAAATGTAGTGCTGAGGAATCGAGTTCCTCTTGGAGATGTTTCCCGTCCTTTGGCATTTGTCGCAAGCCTGGACATAAACGTGGGTGTCCTTAAAGAGGGTCGGTCAATAGAATCCACTCTTGAGGATTTTCACCGTCGTCTTATAAGCGCTCGCATGTCCTCCACACTGCTGTCATGGCAATGGGAAATTATGGATGTCGCCTCAGTTTCAGGAATGCACCTCTGTATCTCCCCATCATTACAGGTCTTATACAAATGAGGTTCGTCCCAATAAAATTTACGGACCTCGTGAAAGAATTTCTTCCTCTGCTGATAGCTCACGTTGTGGGGAACGATGGCACATGTCAGATAATTTGCGATGTCGGCGTACCAAGGAGGCCAAGCGTAAGAGATGGAGAAGAGATGCTCGTCAGGGAGTGAGTCGTCAACCAGAGTAGCATCCAAATCGAGAGTAGGCATTTTGGACAAGTGATCGGCAACGACATTCTCTGCCCCTTCTTGTCTTTGATCTCCAGGTCGAATTCCTGGAGGAGGAGAATCCACCTAATGAGTCGTGGCTTATCCTCCTTCTTGCTCAATAGGTATTTGAGAGACGCGTGATCCGTGTGCATGATTACCATGGTGCTAATGAGATACTACCGGAACTTGTCCATGGAATAGATGACTGCTAGCAATTCTTTCTCCGTAGTCGTATAATTTCTTTGGGCAACGTCAAGGGTCTTGCTCGTATAGTATATAACATGTATGTTTTTATCATTCCTCTGCCCCAAGAAGACCCCAACTGCATAATCACTAGAATCTCACATCAATTCGAATGGTAGACTCCAGTCTGGTGACTGAATCACGGGTGCGGAAATCAAGGCTTGTTTCAGAAGGCGGAAGGCTTCCATGCACTCGTCGTTGAAGACGAAAGGTGCGTCCTTCACAAGGAGTTGAGTCAACGACCTGGAGATCTTGGAGAAGTCCTTTATGATGCGGCGGTAGAATCCCGCGTGCCCTAAAACCCCCTGGACCCCTCGTAGATTAAGTGGAGGCGGAAGCTTTTCGATCACCTCTACTTTTGCTTTGTCTACCTCGATCCCTCTTGAAGAAATGCCGTATCCCAGTACAACTCCTTCTTGGACCATGAAGTGGCATTTCTCCCAGTTCAGAACTAGACCCTTATCTTGACACCTCTCCAGGACTTTAGTTAGGTTGCGGAGGCATGAGTCAAACTCTGTTCCGAAGACGGAAAAGTCGTCCATGAAGACCTCCATTATATCCTAGGAGTAGTCGGAGAAGATTGCGGACATTAATCTTTGAAATGTAGCCGGGGCGTTGCAAAGCCCAAACGGCATTCTCCTGTAGGCATACGTCCCAAAAGGACAAGTAAAAGTCGTCTTCTCCTGGTCGTCATTATGGATGGGGATTTGGAGAAAGCCGGAGTATCCATCCATGAAGCAGAAGTAGTTGTGCTTCGCCAGCCTCTCTAGCATCTGATCAATGAAAGGAAGAGGATAGTGATCCTTCTTTGTGGCCTTGTTCAGTTTACGGTAGTCAATGCATATCTGGTACCCCCGTGACGGTCCTGGTGGGTATGAGCTCGTTTTTCTCGTTGCGAATTACCGTCATTCCTCCTTTCTTGGGTACAACATGCACCGGGCTAACCCAGCGATTGTCAGAGATAGGATATATGACCCCGGCATGCAGGAGTCTAATAATCTCCTTCTTGACCACCTCCATCATGATGTGATTCAGTCTTTGTTGTGGCTCAATTGAGTAGGCTTGCTCGTCTTCAAGCAGTATCCTATGTGATCAAAGCCCCAAGCTCACTCCCTTCAAATCTTCGATTGCATACCCGAAAACATTTTTAAACCTCTTTAAAACACCAAGTAGTTTGGTCATCTGGTCTTCAGGCAGCGAGGAGTTCACTATGACAGGTAGCGTTGAATTCTCCCTAAATATTCATACTTCAGTCCCGGAGGTAACTCTTTCATCTCAACCTCTTGGGGTCCCGATGCGTATTTCTCAAGCTGAGTATCCTCCAGTGAAAGGACTTCTTCCTGGGTCTCCTGGAAGCCAGCATCTGGAATTTCACTTCCACCCATGGTTTCGCAAGACGAAGCTTCGCAAGTCAAAGAGGGGATAGGTTGGGAGTGCTTTGGGTCTTTCTCAGGTAAATGATGATGATCTGGGTAGAAGGCCTCAACGCGAAAATAGGTTTCAACAATCGATGGTTCTTCACCACTGCTTTCAGCCTCCTCACTGTCCCAAGATCTAGGATGCTCTATAAAAGTATGTAAGGAATAGATCGATTCCTGTTCAACGTACTCGATAGACTCTGCCTGATAGTCCTCCTGACAAAACTCCCCGTAGGTGAACAATTCTTCACCACTGAATTCGGAACTGGGCACGTCAATATACGCCATTTCATCTGGAGGAAGGAGAGTTATTGCGACTGGTTGCTGCTGCATATCATGATACCTCCTCTGATTTTCCACAGCAGCAGAGAGAAGGGATAGGATGTTCGAAGCACTTAGGGATTCTGTCAAACTCTGTGCCAAACAGCGGACGTGGTGTGAATGATCCCAGATATCCCCTGAAACGGCACACAACATCCTTGTCGTGGAGCAGGAAACCTGTAAGAAAAGGGGAGAGAGAAAACTGCACGGATAGAACACACGTCAAAAGCACTGGTTGCATGAATGGGAGGTGAGGAGCAGTGATGGTACCAATCTTATACAACTAATATATACAATATGTCGAAGTAAAATCAAAAAGGTGTAGAATGCGAAAATTATCGCGAGGTATGGATATGAACTAGACTCAAGGGTTCAAAGGTCCTAAAATTAACAAGCACGTTGCTTCCCCGGTAATGGCGCCATAAAGCTTGACGTCCCCCAGCTTTTAGGATCTCATACAGAGTGCAGTCAGATTGGGGAATACCAGATTTAAAATATTTGTACCGCAAGCGCACGGTGTTGTAGTGTGGCTTGGGGGTCGAACACAGGGAGGCGTGGTTGTGCTTGTTTCTAAATGAAACCAATTCACCCTACGTGTGAGCTAGCCCTATCGATCGTTGGTTTTTCACAGAATGTAAATACGGAGGATAAACAATATGAAGGAAACCCTAGGACTCCGGTTTCCACCCTATCATGCGTTCTCGCTATTACGCCCAACGGATAGGAAAACGATCGGAATTAGGGGTTAGTGGTGAGACGTTGCCTCTAAGAGTGATACCCGCATCCCATGGGCCCGATATTCCGATCGGTACCCAGGATGATACGCCGACTGCCTGGGTTCGATCGATGGGCATTCCCATGTCCATTAACACCGACCGACTCCGGGAGCACTAAGCTCACAACGATAACTCCCAACATCTCATCTTGCCACTCCCACACGCTAGGATTCAATGTCTACGCTAAGGGCATGAGCTATGGCTAGGGGGTCAACCGCCAAGTTTATTCTCCCTTGGCCCTACGGTCAAAGGCAGTCTTTTTCCCGTTCATGACAATGAAACACCCTGCGTAACCAGCCGAATTCCTAATCCTTATCAAAATCCTAGTCCTATGGATGCATCAGGGCGAACCCACGGTGGGGTTTCCACCGAAATCCTAGATTTGGGAACTACTCACACATTATAGCTAAAAAGCAATCTAAATAAAAATCAACCGTAAAAATCATGATCAAGAAATTGAAACACGGTAGTAGTAATGCAATTAAGACTATATTAAAGTTTGACAAAGATCAGAGAACTTACATATAACAATAAAATTCCAACCGTCACAAATAGAGAAAAAGACAGAAAAAATACAAAAGCTCCGTTTTCTGAAAACATAGACAGCTATATATAGAAAACAACTTCACCTGATCGGTTGAAGTATCAACCGATCGGGTGAGCTGCTTGATTCTTCGGCTGCGGTCTTCAAGAACTTCAACCGGACGCTCAGAACGGTCGGGTGAAGCAAGCGGGTCATCGTTTGAGGAGATGCGGTCATCAGGTGAACCGATCGGTTGAGTAATCAACCGATCGGTTGGAATTATCGCCCAAAAGAACAGAGACTGCTGTCGATTTGGCACGGTCAGTGAGACGTAAGGTGAGCTATCCGGGTCGTCTTTTGGAAGAAACGGCTACAGATGAACCGATCGGGTGAGATGTCACCCAATCGGTTGGAATTCAGCTCCAAGTTGGCCGAGAGCTCTGCTGTGTTCAACCGGTCGGTTGATGATGTACTTCACTTCAGCTTGCGTTCGAGTCGGACACACGTGCATCACCCGATCGGTTGGCTGTGTCCAACCGATCGGGTGGGGGCTGAAAAATGGCGATCTTCGTCGTTTGGCCCCCTGGATCACACGTGACACCTCCGGTTGCTCTGGGGACTTATGATATCTTCATTATATGTCCCCTACACTGGCGATCTCCTGTAAATACACAAAAACACCAAAAAGTGAAAGAAACCTAAAAATCCCAAGAAAATGGGCACGAGACGACGGAAAACAACGGAAAAACACAAAGAAGACGTGCGTGAATATATAAACTATACACACACATCACTGAACAATACAGTAGAGTCATTCAGTTGCGAGACGGTGTCACCTTCGCCTCACGACTGACGACTCGATAGTGTCGTTCAGTTACGAGGGGGTGGCACATTTGTCTCACGACTGACTACTCGATTGTGTCGTTCAGTTACGAGGGGGTGACCCCTTTGTCTTACGGCTGACGAGACAAGAGTGTTGTTTAGTTGCAAGGTGTTGGTCTCTTCGTCTTACGGCTGACGACACAAGAGGATCGTTTAGTTGCGAGGGGATGACTGCTTCGTATTACAGCTGAACGATATGATAGAGTCGTTCAGCTGCAAGGGGGTCCCCTTCTTCTCATGACTGACGACTCGATAGTGTTGTTCAGCTGCGAGGGGGCGGCCACTTCGTCTTACGACTGATGACTCGATAGTGTTGTTAAGTTGCGAGGTGGTGTCCCTTCGTCTTACAGCTGACAACTCGATAGTGTCGTTCAGTTGCGAGGAGGTGGACCCTTCGTTTTTACAGCTAACGACACGAGAGGATCGTTCAGTTGCGAGGGGGTGTCCCCTTTGTCGTACAACTGAAAGAGACGAGAGGGTCGTTCAGTTGCGAGGGGGTGTCCACTTCGTCTTATGGCTGATGACGCGATAGGGTCGTTCAGTTGCGAGGGGGTGGCCCCTTCATCTTACTACTGACGACATGATAGATTCGTTCAGTTGCGAGGGGATGACCCCTTCATCTTACAACTGAACGGTACGGTGGAATCGTTCAGTTGCGAGGGGGTTTCCTCTTTGTCTTACGACTGACGAATCCATTGTGTCGTTCAGTTACGAGAGGGTTTCCCCTTCGTCTTACGACTGATGACTCGATAGGGTTGTTCAGCTACGAGGGGGTGGTCTCTTCGTCTTACGAATGATTACACGATAGGGTCGTTCAGTTACGAGGGGGTGGCCCCTTCGTCTTACGACAGACAACATGATAGTGTTGTTCAGCTGCGAGGGGGCGACCCCTTCATCTTACCGCTGAACGATACTGTAAATTCGTTCAGTTGTGATGGGGTGGCCCCTTCTTCTTACGACTAAAGGGTCGTTCAGTTACGAGGGGGTGTCCCTTTTGTCTTATGGCTAATGAGACGAGAGGGTCGTTCAGTTGCGAGGAGGTGGCCCCTTCGTCTTACGGCTGACGACACGATAGGTCATTCAGGTGCATGGGGGTGGCCCCTTCGTCTTACGGCTGACGACACGATAGGGTTGTTTAGCTGCGAGGGGTGGCCCCCGTAGGATCCTGTCAAAACAAGAATGTTAGGATCAAATAATAAAGTCGAGACTTACGCTTGCGTACGCGACACCATAATCTCAGAACTTCGCCCTCGGATTCGCCACAACGGTCGATACTTCATCACGGAGGATCGAAGCAGAGTTTCACCGCCTAAATCTCTAACTAGAAGAGGATTTTAATGGAAGGGAGAAAAATAACATAAGGATGCCTTATGCAAACTTATGGCATGGAAAGTGTGGATTGAATGCCTTACCCTTGGGTCATATTTATAGGCTTTAGGGGTGGTTATTGTAGGAAATAACCAATTATAAGCTTATTAGCCTATATTAGCACATTCATTTATCCTCTTCTTCATTCATTTATCAAGTGCCTTTATGCACTTATAAAGTGACTTTTTCCACTTATCGAGTGGCTTTTTCCACTTATCGAGTGGTCCTTTTCACACGAGAAAAGGTTCCCTTCGTGCACGCCTTCGTGTACGCGACATCTGAGTTCCGTATACCCTCATACATCCCCTCATGGGTGTATTCATGTCGTCCATATCCAACATCTCCCACTCACACTTGAGGGGATTGTAAGGAAACATCTTTTCGTTTAACTCTTCTGTTTGTCATACCGAGAAATAGGCCGTGTGACCGTCATGCGCATAGAGTCCGCTGTTATGCACTTGTTAGAGATACACAACACTCCTCGAGGTGCAAAGTTGAGTAGATCAACGCATGCTTTACCCTAGATTATTTCTTCACATTTCTTATACTTTATATTCAACAATTGAATCCCATCTGGATTACAATTGGTTGGCCAGCTTTGAATATCTAAAGTCCAAATGTGAATATGAAATTAATCTTCCTCTTCTTGCGATCCTTTTGATCTTGACTTGACTTGCTTTTCTAACATGCCCCGCCGGACCGAATTAACCATAGTCCATAAGCAACATGCTAAGATAGCAATCACCCAGTCAAATCTTAAGGAACCAATTAGAGTCCATAAGGGTAACGAGTTAAGACCCATGTGGTCTTTGGGTCTCACATAATAGTAAACACAATTACTATTCTAACCCTATGGTCAAAATGCATACGTAGTATGAATACGTATTACAACATCACTCCTTTCCCAGGGAGCGTATGTCTTAATGATGTTGTAAGGATGATAACCAGACACCACAATGTCTGACTTTGAGTCCCTTTTACTACTCAAATAATCTTCTGGACTCACATCCCGCATAAGACAGATAGGATTTCAAAATCCTCTTAGATCTTTTGAAAACATCCATATGATGCAGATCTTTCATACGACCATTTTGTTTAAGTCATGACTCTAAATCGTCCGTCTGACGATTTTGACTTTAAACAGGTCTCATCTTTATTTTACCCGTCTGATAAAATAAAGGCGGTTGCTCATGTGAGAAAGCCAACCTTAATCTGTCCGACATACTAAAATTCAGCTGAGATTTCAAAAATGTACACAAACATTTCTTAAGAAATTCATATGCAATGTTGAAAAGAACTTTATTCTTTTATTAAATTTGATCATTTACAGACATGTGAATTTACATTGGTACAACTCAGCTCTTACGCAATCCTTGGGATGATAAGTGTTTGTAAAACACATCTCTGGGGATCGCCTTCGTGAGCGGATCCACTATCATCTCATGCGTAGATATGTACCTTATGTCCACCTTCTTGGTCTTATCATAGTCTTTTGCAAATTTGTAGCGGATATCAATGTGTTTGGTCTTACAATGGAATTTAGGATCTTTGACATATGCTATAGATGCTTGACTGTCGCTGTGTATAGGTACAGCACTTGAGTCACTTGCATTAATTAGCCTGTCTAAGAACTTCCTAAGCCAAACAGCATCTTGGACTACCATGCTAAATGCTACAAACTCGGCTTCCATAGTTGAAAGTGCGATGCAGGATTGTTTCTTGCTACTCCAGGATATTGCACCAGATCCGAGTAGAAAAACATATCCTGAGGTCGATCGTCGCTCATCGAGATCACCCGCCCAATCAGCATTAGTGTAGCCTTCGAGCCTCAAGGCATCTCCTTGATAGCATAAAGCAAAGTCTGCATTTCCTTTGAGATACCGCATTATCCTCATAACCGCTTTCCAGTGTACTTGCCCTGAGTTGGATTGGTAACGACTTACCATTCCAACGGAAAAACAGATGTCTTGTCTTGTACACATCATAGCGTACATAAGACTACCAACTGCACTGGAATATGGAACTTTTTCCATAATCTCTTTCTCCTTTTGGTTCTTAGGACATGATTTCAGACATAAATTATCGCTTTTGCTTATAGGAGTTTCAATGGACTTGCAGTCCTGCATATTAAATCGTTCTAGAACCTTCTTTATATAAGTCTCCTGTGAAAGAGAAAGAAGTTTCTTCGAACGATTCCTTGAAATCTTAACTCCAAGGATATATGTGGCTTCTCCCATGTCTTTCATCTTAAAAACTGATGAAAGCCAAGCCTTGATATCCATCACAAAGCCCTTGTCATTTCCGGCTATTAAAATGTCATCTACATATAGAGACATGATAGCATACTTGCTTTTAATCCTCTTGATATATACGCAGTTATCTTCATCAAGCATGGTAAAACCATTTGATAAGACAACTTCTTGAAATCGTATATACCATTGCCTCGAGGATTGTTTAAGACCATATATGGATTTAAGAAGTTTACAAACCTTATGTTCGTTTCCTTCTTTTACAAACCCTGTTGGTTGTTCCATATAGATCTCCTCGTCCAATTCTCCATTGAGAAAGGCAGTCTTTACATCCATTTGATGTAATTCGATGTCTAAGCAAGCTACAATTGCCAGAATCAGGCGAATCGAGGTAAAACGAACAATAGGTGAGAAGGTCTCTTCGTAGTCTATCCCTTCCTGTTGCGTAAAACCTTTCGCGACAAGGCGAGCTTTATATCTGTCAATAGAGCCATCAGCCTTATGCTTGATCTTGAGAACCCATTTGTTCCCAATAGCTCTACGTCCTCTGGGTAAGTCAACTAAGTCCCAGACTTGGTTAACTTTCATGGATTCTAACTCCTCTTGCATCACTTCCATCCATTTGTCTTTAGCAGGGCAAGATACGGCATGTTTGAAAGTAGCAGGCTCGTCATCTTCTTGTAGTAAAGTCATAAAGGTTTGCGGAAATTCATCCTCAAATCTTAGAGGAGCCAACCTTGTACGACTACTACGTCGTATTTGAGATTCTTCAAGTCCTTGTTGACTCGAATTTAGATCAATTCTAATATCACTCCCACTTGGAATGTCGTTAGAATTGCTCCCACTTGGATCATTATTCCCGTATGGAATAGGATAATCGTCATTCATATAATCCATTGGTGAAGGTTGAAACGTATTTTCGTTTTCACCAAGAATTCTCCCACTCGAATGAGTTAATCCTTCTTGATCATAAATCTCAAATAGAGATAAGTCCTGACTTATCTCGCCCTGTCTTGGAAACTCGTTTTCCAAGAAAGTGACATCCCTCAACTCAAACTCAATTAGCCCACCATTGTCTTCCTGACTAACAAAAACATAACCTTTGGAGTTTTCTGTGTATCGTATAAAGATACATTTCCTTCCCCTTGGCCCAAGTTTGCCATACTTATGGGAGGAAATATGTGCATAGGATGCACAACCCCAAGGTTTCAAAATGTTTAAGTCAGGAGACCTTTGGTTCCACAACTCATAAGGAGTGGAGCTAACTGATTTCGAGGGTACGCGGTTTAAAATGAAAGCGGCCGTCAATAATGCATCACCCCAAAAGGTGATTGGCAAGTTAGCTTGCGCCATCATTGAACGGACCATTTCCATTAAAGTCCTATTTCTCCTTTCTGCAACACGATTTTGTTGAGGAGTATAAGGCATAGTTACCTGATGTACTATGCCTTTTTCATCACAAAGTTCCTTAAAACTTGTTGATTGATATTCACCGCCCCTATCGGTTCGTAAGACCTTAATCTTGCGATCTAATTGATTCTCCACTAAACTCATATAGTTTTTAAAGCAAGCCAATGCTTCACTTTTGTGGGATATCAAATAGATATGTCCGAATCGGGTGAAATCATCAATAAAAGTGATGAAATAGGACTTCCCGCGTCTTGTCTTGACATTCATCGGACCACATATGTCCGAATGGATAAGCTGTAATGGAACCTCGGCCCTTGTGCCGGTTCCAAACGGCTTGCGACAAGATTTTCCCATTAGGCAATGTTCGCAGGTCGACATTTCAACCTTTGAAACATTGGATAGAAGGCCACGTTTGGCAAGTCTATCCATACGCGTTGGTCCAATATGACCAAGCCTTGCGTGCCAACAAATCACATCAGACTCATAAGTCTTAGAATTTGCAATAAGGAAATTTTCATTACACGAGGAATCATACATTGTACTCATTACAATAAATCCTTTAAATACAAACCAAGTACCAATAAGAGTATTATTACAACTTAAGTCCACATTACAATCATGAAAAAACCAGTTATAGCCAAGACCCATTAACACGACCACAGAAATTATATTCCTTCGAATATCTGGATCGAAGAGGACATCATGAAGTAGGAGAGTGCGGCCGTTGTCCAAGACTAGCTTGCAAGTCCCAACGCCTTTCACTTCAACACGTGTGTTGTTTCCTACATAGATCCACTTCGTTCCTTGGGGTATCCGGTGATACTCCACGAAGGACCGTCTGTCCCTTGCTATGTGGTCGGTGGCACCTGAATCAATTATCCAAAATGGATTAGATTCCACAAGAAATATTGAACTAGAAACACATATGTAACTAGTATATTTACAAGTTACCTCGTCGCCTCCACTCGTACACGAACGAGCATAGTGACCGAGCTTGTTGCACTTGAAGCACTTGATCTTCTTCAAGTCTTTCTTCTTGTGCCACTTCTTGTGCCCACCCCTGTGTTTGGGTTTCTTGGTAGACTCAGGTTGCTTTTTACGTTCATTAGTGAACTTCGAACGATCTTTCCGTTTCTTTCCCCCATGTGAGGAATTAGCAACCATGTGCACTTCTGCACTTGGCTTGGCAGCCGCAAGCCGCTCTTCCGCTAATTCGATGTGCTTTGAAACGTCGCTGAAGTTCTTGATGCTCTCATTGTGAGTGAGATGCATCTTCATTTGGTCCCACCCATTTGGTAGGGAACGTATGACTGCTTGGATTTGTTGCTCATCAGTGAGCACATGACCTGCGTCCTTTAACTCCGAGATAAGATTCGCCATATGTCGCAGATGTTTCCCCATGGAATGATCTGGACGTTTCTTATATGAATCGAACCTTATAGTTAAGGCACGAAGTTTGGACACCGATGTGCCACCGAACTTCTCCTCTAGCTTGGACCATATGTCCATGGCTAGGTCATGTTCTCGGAAGATGCGCATTATTTCATCGGCCATACTGGACAATAACGTAATGCGGGCTATCTTGTTCTTCCGAGACCAAGCATCAAAAGCTTCCTTGTCTCGTCTGTGTTGGGCCGTAGTGCCCAACTCAGGTTCAATCATGACGTTCTTTAGAGTCTCGAGCACTTCTTGCTCCTCCAGAACGTATTGTATCTTAATGGACCAAAGTTTGTAATTATCGCCGTTGAGTTTTTCACCTCTGTTTAACTCAGCGACGATATTCTTTGAAGCAGAAGACATTTTACTTTTAAAATGCTGCAAAAGACACAAAAACCGAAGGTTTGATCAAAAACATTGCATTGAAAATTCTTAAAATAAATACAATTCCCACTTGAAATGAGAATAGAATATCCCATTTGGATAGTTCTAATTTCAACTCCCACTTGGAATGATATTTACAATTTGATAAGTTACTTTCGAAAAATATTGAAAATGTTACTATAGAATCGGAAAGGTCACTACGTTTCCAATCACCATCTAGAGTAACTTTCAATATTTCCCCATCACTTTATCAAATGTTAGTACTCTTATAGTACTTCGCAGTGGAAAAGCGTTTTTTAAAAAGTATTTTTCAAAACGTATGAAAACGTATTTTTCAAAATTGTATATTTCGACTTAGTACCCTTATGATACTAGCGAAATATTCGGCAATCCCTGGCCATTTGCTGGGGTAGAGCCGTAGCCGTCCCAAGGCCGGATCCCCCTTGTGGGGATTTCTCTGCAATCCACCGTCGCCGGTTCCCGTATGGATCCAAGCGTTCCCTCCTTCAGGGGAATTTACCACAGAGAATTGCCGTCGGACCCGTAGGGGTTGTCCATGCAAGACACTGCCATGCATGCCCCCCCTTTCGGTCACGTAAACCCCATCCCCAAAAATTTGGACAAACAAGGCTCGGCAATGGCCCCATTTCCTCGGTCAAGGGCCTCTGCCCTGACCGGGGCCGGCCAACGCCGGCCAAGGGCATAAGACTGGCCGGCCAGGGCCTCTGCCTTGGCCGGCCAGGGCCTCTGCCCTGGCCGAGGGCCGGCCAGGCCCTGGCAGAGGCCAGGGCGCCGACCCTGGCCCCTGCCAGGGCCGGCCAGGCCGGCCCTGGCCACTGGCCGAGGCCGGCCAGGGCCTCCTGGCCCTGGCCTGGCCTCGGCCAGGCCTGGCCATGGCCTCGGCCAGGGCTCCCTGGCCCTGGCCCTGGCCGGCCCTGGCCTGGCCGCGGCCGGGGCCGGCCGGCCATGGCCCGGCCATGGCCTATTGGCCTAGGCCGGCCATGGCCCTTTGGCCATGGCCGGTCTTCCCCCTTGCATGGGGTGGCCGCATGCATTCCTCCCCCTCGACGGGGTGGTCGTGGTGGTTTTCGTCGTTATTGGCCGTAGCCAACCCCCTCCGCATGGGGAGAGGGGATGCATTGCCTCCATTGCCCATATGGCTATAGATTTCATGCACCAAAATTCATCTTCCCCGATGGGAATAACCACCATCTTCTTCTCCAGTGAAGCACCCGTTCGTCGAGAAAGTAGTTATCCTCCAATGGCTGTGTGCCAAAAAAATAACTTACTTCAAAAAGTTCGTAAACTACGCGCTCCACATGAAGAGAGTGCCCATTCCCTATGAATGGAGACTCAGCATCCATGAAGATAGCGAGTTTGACGATATGAACGGTCGGTTCTTCCCGTCACGGAGAGTTCATGCCATATCCGTAATGGTAGGAGACCCTAACGTGAAAAGAACAACCGCTGCGTTCTCTTCGTCACGAAGTGTTCCTACCATATCCATAATGGTAGGATACCCATTCGTGAAAAAGACAACAACTCGTTCATAGTTTCGACGGGGCGACGGTCTGATCGGAGCGAATCCGTATGGCTCTGATACCAATGTAGGATCCTGTCAAAACAAGGACGTTAGGATCAAATAATAAAGTCGAGACTTACGCGTGCGTACGCGGCACCGTAATCTCGGAACTTCGCCCTCGGATTCGCCACAACGGTCGATACTTCGTCACAGAGGATCGAAGCAGAGTTTCACCGCCTAAATCTCTAACTAGAAGAGGATTTTAATGGAAGGGAGAAGAAGAACATAAGGATGCCTTATGCAAACTTATGGCATGGAAAGTGTGAATTGAATGCCTTACCCTTGGGTCCTATTTATAGGCTTTAGGGGTGGTTATTGTAGGAAATAACCAATTATAAGCTTATTAGCCTATATTAGCACATTCATTTATCCTCTTCTTCATTCACTTATGAAGTGCCTTTATGCACTTATAAAGTGACTTTTTCCACTTATCGAGTGGCTTTTTCCACTTATCGAGTGGTCCTTTTCACATGAGAAAAGGTTCCCTTCGTGCACGCCTTCGTGTACGCGACATCTGAGTTCCGTATACCCTCATACATCCCCTCATGGGTGTATTCATGTCGTCCATATCCAACAGCCCCTTCATCTTACGAATGACGACATGATAGGGTCATTCAGTTGCGAAGGTGTCATGGGAGGACCCCTTCATCTTACGGCTGACGACATGATAGTGTCGTTCAGTTGCGAGGGGGTGTCCCCTTTGTCTTAGGGCTGATGACACAAGATGGTCGTTTAGTTACAAGAGGATGACCCCTTCATCAAACAGTTGAACGATAAGGTAGCGTCATTCAGTTGCGAGGGGGTGTCCCCTTCGCCTCACGACTGACGACTCGATAGTGTTGTTTAGTTGCGAAGGGGTGGCCCCTTCGTCTTACGGCTGACAAGACGAGAGTGTCTTTCAGTTGCGAGGGGGTGTCCCCTTTGTCTTAGGCTGACGATACGAGAGCGTCGTTCAGTTGCAAGGGGATGACCCCTTCTTCTTACGGCTGAAAGATACGGTAGAGTCGTTCAGTTGTGAGGGGGTGTACCCTTCATCTTACGACTGACGACTCGATAGTGTCGTTCAGTTGCGAGGGGGTGGCCCCTTTGCCTTATGGCGGACGACATGATAGTGTCGTTCAGTGCATGGGGGTGGCCTCTTCCTCATACGGTTGGCGACTCGATAGTGTCGTTCAGTTGTGAGAGGGTTTCCCCTTCATCTTGCAACTGACAACACGAGAGGGTCATTCAGTTGCAAGGGGATGACCCGTTCATCTTATGGCTGACGACATGAGAGGTTATTTCAGTTGCAAGGGGATGACCCCTTCGTTTTATAGCTGAACGATACGGTAGATTCATTCAATTGCAAGGTGGTGTCCCTTCGTCTTACAGCTGAACGATACGATAGAGGCATTCAGTTGCAAGGTGGTGTCCCCTTCGTCTCACGACTGATGACTCGATAGTGTCATTCAGTTACGAGGGGGTGGCCCCTTTGTCTCACGACTGACGACTCGATAGTGTCATTCAGTTACGAGGGGTGGCACGTTCGTCTCACGACTGACAACTCGATAAGGTCGTTCAGTTAAAAGGGGGTGGCTCCTTCGTTTTACGGCTGACGAGACAAGAGTGTCGTTTAGTTGCAAGGGGGTGTCCCTTTCGTCTTACGGATGACGACAAGATAGGATCGTTCAGTTGCGAGGGGATGACCCCTTCGTCTTACAGCTGAACGATATGATAGAGTGGTTCTGTTGCGAGGGGGTGTCCCCTTCCTCTCACGACTGACGGCTGATAGTCGTTGGTTGCGAGGGGGTGTCCCCTTCGTCTTACGGCTGACGACTCGATAGTGTCGTTCAGTTGCGAGGAGGTGTCCCCTTTGTCCTGCGACCGATGACTCGATAGTGTTGTTTAGTTGCGAGGGGGTGGCCCTTCGTTTTACGGTTGACGATACGAGAGGTGTTGAGAGATGGGTAGGCCCTCGAGGCAAATTCATCCATGTGTATCTATACAGACATCTTATTCAAAATAACAGTAAGCTGGTTGGTAAGTATTTATCTAAGTTAATAGAAATGGTTTAATCATTAGAAACTTAGGTATAGTCCTGAGACTTAATGCAAGGTCAAACATGAATCGAGATTAGGATCTCGATCATGGAGAAGTGCTTGACTGTTATTAGCATAAATCTAAAAAGGTTCGTTGTAACGACCACTTTTCGTTGTACTTTGTTCGTGCACGTGCTTTTGGCCGTGCACGTGTTTATTCTAGACTTTATTTGTTTGTGAACACTTTTGTGTGATATGCCGTTGTGAGCGTCTCTGAGAGTATTAAATAGTTGCACTAATTTGGAACGACGTTTCTTGAGTCGTTTTCCCACAATTTAATCTTACTCGATGAGACGTGACGATTTTCACTTTTGACGGGAGACGTTTCTATTTTTAGTTTCTTCGTCCGATGTTGAAACTGAGATCCGTCTTCTTAGTTAGCTCACTTTCGTCATCACGATCACCCCGATATTTATTTTATAATTTTTGGAGTTTATTTGGCCACTTTTATATTTTTAGCAAGGTTTATAATATTTTTAATAATTACGTTTTAAATTATTTTCTGCCAAATAAAATTTATTTGAGTTTCAAACGTTTTAAATAATTTTTGAGCCAATTTCCAGCTCATTTGGGCCCCACCTAAGCCGTGGGTGAGTTGGAGTTGGTGAGATTTGAATTTTAAATTATTTTAAACTCCTAATCCCATTAGGATTAGCCCTAGACCTAGTCAACCCCTCTACACTATATAAACAACCTTTAGGAAGACCTATTTTCGCAAGAAAATAACCCTAGCCGCTTCCAAAACCCAATTTGACGTTGCGACGAATCGTCGCAACGTTACGACGAGTTTCCCCCGCACCGACCGAAGAAACGGGCCTTTTTCTCCCGCTCCGACCGTTAGCCGCCCCGCACCAGAGCTTGGCCCGCACCGCTGCATCGACCCCGCTCCGTTCTCCCGCTCCGACCGAGAGGATCCCTTGGTCTGACCGAGAGCTTGGCCCGCTCACGCCGCATCCCCGCACCGCACCGACCCCAGCTTCTGTCGCCCCGCCTCCGCTCGCGTCTGACCGAGCAGGTCGCCCGCACCGACCGACGTTGCAACGTTGCAACATTGCAACCCCCGCATCCAAGGCGCCCGACCGACCGCCCTCTCCGCACTGACTGAGAGCCCGACCCCGCACCGACCCGCTGCGCTGTGCAGCGCCGTTCCCAGTGCCCGACCGAGCAGATCCCCCGCACCGAGGCTGTACGACCGAGAGCCATTCGTCGCAACCCCGCACCCGTCGCACCACTTGCCACCGTGAGCCCCCCAAGTTCTCCAGAGGTATTATGGGTCCCCCATAGGTCCCTAGGACTACTGTGGGCCCCACCTAGGTGCTTGCTCTTCGAGGATTTGTCGTGTACGACGTTGCGACACGTCGTAGCCCATCGTCGCACGTGCTAGCTTTGGAATCTGGAATCGTTGCTCCGGTTAATTGCTCTGAACTTTCCAGCGAGGAATCTATATTGGAATCAGGACTTGGAGCGCGATCTTATTATTCAAACCCCTGGCGTCGCTACCCGACGCCAGCGTAGCTTTCGCGTCGTGTTGAGGTAACGTTTACACCCCTAGGACCCCAACCCAATTGCATGCTAAACAAGACTAAAAATCAGTATTTTAAAGTATTTTAAATGTTTTAGAAATCACTAATCAAGATTAATAAAACGGATGTAGGCCGGTGGACTTGTGCACGTATGAATTGTGACTTGGGACTCGTTGGACGGTGTTTCTCTGACGTGATACTTGCAGGCAAGTGAAACTTTCCAACTCTTGTGTAGGGCCATGTTTTTAGGCCACTTCCTTGTTTTTAGCGTAAAAGAGACTAGTCAGTGAAATGATAGCTGGCTAGACGCCTACTTGATCTAGTTTGACAACGAAACTAGATTCGTCACCTAATTGATCTAGCTTGACAACGAAGCTAGATCCAACCCTTTAAACTTGTTGTTCATGCATACTAAACTGTCACATTTACTTTCCTTACATGTACGCCTTACTACTTGCCATGTCATGTCATCCATGCATTGAATGTCGCATTCGTAGCACACGCTACAATACTTGTACTCGTACTTCCTTGTCCGGCTAGGTGCACCCCTATGCCATACTTGTTAAAACACTTCCTGGCTCATGATCCAGAAGTGAGCATTCCATGTTCGGGGGTAAGGCCCTGGCTCGATACACGTGGATGGGTAGGGATAAACGGTCACTTGATCTTAGGAGTTGGCCCCGCAGCCACTCTAGCCAAAAGGCGGAATCTCTGTGCACGAGGTGCTTACTTTCCTTGTCTTGTACTTGTCTTGTGAATGATTCATGTAATACTTGTCATCCATGCCATGTTTAAATACCATGCTCGTACTTTACTTTACTTTACTTTACCTGTTGCACTCATACTTTAACTGCCATGTCATCGCATCATGCTAGAACTGCTAGGTTGCTTTACTTTTACCTGCTTTCAGTTTCCTTGCACAAGTCTCTTGTAGACTTGCTGACATGTGCCCCTTGCTCTTTTGGGTGTCACATGTTAGACCCTGAGCCAGAGACAGTTGTTGAGGACGAAGTGTTTGCTGACGCTGAGCCTGAGCCTACGTTCGTCGAGGAGTTCGAGGACACCGGAGACCAGTCTTAGAGACTGATTTTACTTGCTTTTGCTTTAGGTTACTGTTAGTTGTCGGTGCTTGCACCATTACTTTGTTTTCGTACTTTGTACTTTTGTTGGCCATGCTGGGGCCTCTTTTAGACTCTTTTCTTTTAGCCTGGTGGCTTTTCTGCGATGTTGAAATTTATTATTATGGATATTCTGAGTTTTATTCTTTGTCTCATTTCCTTATTATTATCTTTGTTTCGTTTCGCGTTGCAAGAACCTGCAGATTAAATTTGATTGACGCTTATCGGACTTGAAACTTTGTATCTTCAAGTCTGAGCGGACCTTCTCACGCTTCGCCTCCACGTTTTTGGGAAGCGGGGCGTGACAAGTTTTGTTGGTGGCCCATGCAGGTCTCTTCTTGCGACTGCGAATTAACGGAACAACGATAATAACGGAATGTCCATTAAATAAATTGCAACATCCAAGTCATTAAGCTTTGAGTCTAATTTGTTTATTTGTTTTCTATGTCATTAGATGGTTGGACGACGACAGACCCGATCTGGCAGTGGGCCCAATCGTGCTGAGGTGCTGGATAGAGAGCCCACCAATGCTGAGATCATGAGGATGATGCATCAGAGGATGCAGGTATAGCAGGGCATGCTCCAGAACACTCAGAGTGCTTCTCGCCACGAGCCAGGAGCGAAGCAGTTTCGGGAGCTGGGCCTGACGTACTTTGATGGATCTGAAGGACCGTTGGCTGCAGAGGAGTGGATCAGGAACACTGAGGATAATCTGAAGATGTCGAAGGTCAACCCGGCTAGATGGGTTGATCTGGCGAAGAAGCAGCTTAAGGATAATGCCCGAAACTGGTGGGATGTAGAGGAGGAGTTGTTGGTGAGCCCTATACCTTGGGCTGTAATGCCCTACCAGCTACTGCACAAGTACTAGAGGGGGGGTGAATAGTACTTTAAAATAATAAGGAGTATAATTCCAAATTAAATTGCAAACAACTACCAAATCAATTTGCGGAAGCTTAAATTGAATGACAACACAAAATTAACAATGCTAACAAATGATGTTAATGGGTTCGGATCCACCCAAGTCTCCCCGACTTGTTCCCGGTGATCCTACGTCCCAACCACCCGGATCCCCTCCGGATACTTGAGTTAGAAACCCTAACTCAAGATTTCCACTATGAATATCTTGTGAAAAAAACCTTCACAAGATCAAATCATACATGCAATAGCAAACGTGAATCCCACAACCCGGGATCACAACCTTCTCTCACAACCGAGAGAATCACAAAGCAATATTAAAGAGTTTAATATGAAATAAACAATCTTACCACAAAATCCTATACCTTGAGTTTTTCTTACCCAAATGGTGAAATGAAGGATTTGAGGAAGATGAAGTCACCAAGACATAGCACCAAGGAAATGACCAGCAATCGGTGCCTAGGAATGATTTGGAGACTTGGATCAAGCAATAGCTTGAAGAGCTCACCAAGAACAAGCTTCTCTCTAGATGGATTCTAGATCTAGAAATGAGAGAGAATGGGTTTCTTGTGAGGAAGAGAGCTTTAGATTTGAGTGAGAATGGCTATCTCTTTTGATCTCAATGAATCTCTGAATGGAAGCTCTAACCTTGATAGAAATGACCTAGGTTCGTATTTATAGGGTCCCATAAAAACAAGTTAGGTCATTCTCCAACGGATAGAAATCTGTGAGAATTAGTCGGTCAAAGAACAGTCACTGACCGACTAGTTCATCAACTAGTCGGTCAGTCAAACAGCATGGACCGACTAAGTGAAGATCTGAGAAGAGATAGAATTTCAGACCTAGAAATCTAGTCGGTCCAAGAAGACTTTCTGACCGACTAGTTTCACAACTAGTCGGTCACTCAGTGAACGTAGACCGACTAAGAGGCAAAATGAAATAGTCTGAACACAAGTTGACTTAGTCGGTCCAAGAACAAAAGTTGACCGACTAGATTGTCAACTAGTCGGTCACCAAACGTTCTTAGACCGACTAACGATAAACAGTAGCTTAGGAGAAATTTAGCATGAACAGTAAGTCACAACTAGTCGGTCAAAGAAGCATCACTGACCGACTAGTTCACAAACTAGTCGGTCGGTGAGTCAACGTAGACCGACTAACTGTAAACAGTAAAGTCCAAGAAATTAAGGAATCAAACTAGTCGGTCCAAGAAGAGTTGCCGACCGACTAGATCACCATCTAGTCGGTCAGTACTTGTTCTTGTACCAACTAACATGCACAATAAAGTCCGAATCGAAGCGCGATGCTTCGAGGAAGTTAGAATGAACTTGTGCAAGGATCCTAGAGCTACGAAATGAGCGTAATGAAGATAGAAACGTAAGATATACTCAAGGCTTAACATTCTATATATCGAAGCTAAAAGACTATAAATAAAACCTTAATAAACGGTCTTCGAGAGCTTCGATTGAATCTTCATAACTTCCAAAACGGCGCAAGAGCTTCAACGAAGCTTTAGGCATGAATACGAGCTTTGGGAAGTGTTGAGATGTCGCTTTGAATGTTCTCGTGAAATTGGCGACGATCTCCAATACTGCGCTCACAAATTGTTAGTTCATGGATTATTTATGTTTGCTCATCATCAAAACCAAATCCGGGGAGTCCAATATTCAACATTCTCCCCCTTTTTGGTGATGACAAACCAACATAAATAATAATCAAAAATAATGATTCAAATGTAAAATACTTACTCCCCCTGCATTGATGACACGTTAATTCCAAAATGAATATATATGAATTGCATCAAGCAAACGAGTAAGATAAATAAAGAGAATCGATTTTTGAAATATCGGATTTTGAAAATCCTTATATATATCTTAACTCCCCCTGAATCTAACATATCAAACTAGATTCTTGGAAATTGAGTTAAATTTTCATTTGCGCTATTTATTATCATTATCTCTCCCCCTTTGGCATTATCCCAAAAATGGGGGGCATACAACGACAACAACTAGGAAATGGAAAATCCAACATCAGGAGTCGTAGACAATGACGATGGACCAAATTGACACCAAAGGAAAAATGATGAAATCAAATCAAGGTGTGCCAAAATGTCCATTATCAAAAAAAATAATCAAAATCATCAAAAATACCAAATAATTATTCATTTCTTGAATAAAGAAACATACTCTCCAATATTCAATATTCTTGGATAAATTTGTGCATGGAAAACAATTCTATATAATTATAGAAATATAATCTATTTAACCAAGTATTTAAGCATCGAGCGATGAAATCACATTGCAAGGACATTGGAAGAGAATTAATGTGCACGACGAAGTTAATATCACAACATGAACATTGATGTATATATAGAAATAATAACGTGTTGAGTACATCCAAAGAGATATCTAATATAAAAATGTACATCACATCAAATGCAACACACCATCTATATAAACATCAAAAAGAACTACATCATCGTCTACATCAAAATATAACATCATCATCAATATCCAGAGTACATCAAAATACAACACATCAAAATATCATAACCCTCATACTCTATCCTAACCCAAAATACTCTCACTAAGATATATCATCCAAAGCGTAGTGGAGAGTCCTCGGAACAACGATCACGAGGAAGTGGCTGGATCTGCAGTGTCCGTGGGTCCAGTCGACGGAGTGGACTCAGGCTCTGCAGGGAGAAGAGGCGTCTCAACAGACGGAATCGTCGGGGTAGGTGTGGAAACAACTGGCTCAACAGCAGCAGGGGTCTCAACAGCAGCAGGGTCAGCAGCAGGTGATAGATGTGAAGGCTCGACAGCAGGGTTAGCAGTAGGCTCAGAAGTCTGAAGTGCTGAAGCAGAAGTCTCTGGAGCACCGGAAGTGGTGCCATCTCCAGGAGCTGAAGTGGTAGCAGCAGCAGCAGTGGCCTCATCGCCACGGGCTAAGGAAGTGACAAGCTCGTCAAGCTCCTCATCGTCCATCTCCTCGGCCTCAGAAACTGAAGGAGGAAGATCAATCCCCATCATACGAGCCATACGACAGACGACCTCCTCAGTACGAGCCAAACGTGAGTCGTGCTGACGAAGAAGGCGTACGACATCGTCTAATGTGGCAGGAGGAGCGGGGGCTGCAGCAGCTGACGGAGTAGACTGGGAAGCAGATGCGGTAGACCTCTGCACGTGACGAAGCGCCGCTAGAGATTTCTTAACGGTCGTCGTGTTTAGAGGAGTACCCAAGGGACGCTCATCGTCAGGAGGGAGAGGGACTCGGAAATGACGAAACACGAGGGTCAACAGACAAGGGTATGGAATATGCGCAGATTTATTGGTCTTGCGTATACACTTGAAAGAGTCCATCTTATCGAGTATCACGCGAGCCCAATTAATCTCGCACCCCAAGAAAAGAGCGTAGATCAATTTCAAGAACGGCTGGGATGGAAGTGAAGATGATCCATACTTAGGGAGTAGGCAAGACTTCAAGATCAGGTTAAGGACCCACGCATTCGGTTTGAAAGATTTCGATGGAACACCAATGAATGCGGAGGGGATAACATGGAAGATATCTGAAAGAACTGACTGATCCAAGGAAGAAATATCATCGACGGAAATGTCTGAAGGCAGGAGACCAGACGACGAGCAACCAAGAATCTCCCCCAAGATTTCTGCCGTGAGAACTATAGGAGTTCCCAAGACAGTAGTCTCGATGGAGTGACTAGCATCGTACTGGCCTCGAACACGATTGGCATAGAACAATTTCACAAGGCGAGGATATGGTTTAGGATTGGCCTTAAGATCATATCGGAGATAATCAATGAGACCACTATAGGAGAGGAGATCGGCTAAGCCAAGGAAATCTGAAAACTGGACGTAGTGCTCCAATAGCATCGGGCAGTGTTCAATATGGTTGTAGGCCGCGAGACACATAGGGTCATCGCGACACAACGATATGTCAACACCCCCCGCTGGCATTGGGTCCTTTCCCTTTGGCTAGCGAGTCCTAGGACGAAGTGGAGGAGTGGGTTCCTTAGGGCTAGGCTCATCCTCAGGGATAAATTCAGTGTCGGAATCGGGAGGAGGAAAAGACACGTTTGCCCTAACACACTTAGTCGGTCACAGTTCAAGCACTGACCGACTAGATTACGATCTAGTCGGTCGGTCAATAAGCTTGAACCGACTAAGTCGAAACAGAGGCAAACAGGGATTTTTAGGGCTAGATTTAGTCGGTCGCAGTATACTCACTGACCGACTAGTTTTCAATCTAGTCGGTCGGTAAATGTACTGTGACCGACTAAAGAAAGAAAATGAAAAGAGTTAGAAGAAAGCTTGATCTAGTCGGTCTGAGTTCATTTGCTGACCGACTAGATGAGCATCTAGTCGGTTGACAAATGAACTGAAACCGACTAGAAGAGTCCAAAAATTTATGATTGATTTCTCTTCACAAACCGCTTGGATGAAACTTCTTAACACTCTCATTAGTCATCTAAATTACCCCATAAAACGTCGAAATCTTTAAATACGACATTGAAATACGAATTCGATCATAAATTCAAACAAATCTCATAAAATTCCCAAAAATTCAACAAATCTAGCATGAACGAAATATCGCGAAATATATTAGCATGCAAGATGATTGAGTTTAAATATGAATCCTATATCTCGGATTCACCCATAATCCCCAATTCTCGACGCAACCGCACAAAGGAGTCCTCCTTTAGGGGTTTCGTGAAAATATCGGCGATTTGCTTTTGGGTTTCAACGTACACTAAAATGATGTCCTTTTTAGCAACATGATCATCTAAGAAATGGTGTCGGACATCTATGTGTTTTGATCGGGAATGGTGCACCGGATTCTTTGAAAGACAGATAGCACTTTGGTTATCCACCATGATAGGGCTAGTATCACAGTGAATACCAAAATCCTTCAAAGTGTGTCTCATCCAAAGAACCTGGGCACAAGCGGCACCGGCGGCAAAATATTCCGCCTCGGTGGTTGAAAGTGATACGGAATTTTGCTTCTTGGAAAACCAAGAGACAAGAGAATTTCCTAGAAAATGGCAAGTGCCACTAGTACTTTTCCTGTCAGATTTGCATCCCGCATAATCGGCATCACTGTATGAGACTAACTCATACGTGCTAGATTTCGGATAAAGTAATCCAAAATCTAAAGTGTAACTTAGATAACGGAAAATACGCTTTACCGCTACTAAGTGAGACTCCTTAGGTTGAGACTGATAACGAGCACATATGCATACGGCAAACATAATATCGGGCCTACTTACGGTAAGATAAAGTAAACTACCTATCATACCTCGATATAGACGAATGTCTACATCCTTACCGCCCGTATCCTTGTCAAGATGCGTAGTCGTGCTCATTGGAGTCTTTTTCCCGGAAGCACTTTCCATTCCAAATCGCTTAAGCAACTCCACCGTATACTTCGTTTGGTGGATGAAGATTGCATCGTTCAATTGGCTAATTTGGAGACCTAAGAAATATTTGAGTTCGCCCATGTGGCTCATCTCAAATTGGTCCTTCATAACATTAGAAAACTCTTCGCAAAGAGTGAAGTTAGTAGCACCGAAAATGATATCATCAACATAAATTTGAACTAATAAAATATCATTATTCGCATGCTTAACAAAAAGTGTAGAATCGGCTTCGCCCATTTTAAAATTCAAATCCAAAAGAAAATTCTTTAGGCGATCATACCAAGCTCGAGGAGCTTGTCTCAAATCATAAAGAGCTTTCTTTAGTTTAAAAACATGATTTGGAAATTTTTCATTTATGAAGCCCGGAGGTTGAGAAACGTAAACTTCATCAACAACATCTCTGTTTAAAAATGCACTTTTAACATCCATTTGAAATAACTTAAAATTTTTATGGCATGCATAAGACAATAAAAGTCTAATTGATTCTAATCTAGCTACCGGAGCGAAGGATTCTTCGAAATCGATACCTTCCTCTTGGCGATAGCCTTGAGCAACTAACCTAGCTTTGTTCCGGACGACGACTTGATTTTCGTCGGTTTTGTTCTTGAAGATCCACTTTGTCCCTATGACGGTGTGGTTCTTCGATGGCAAAGGAACAAGCTCACATACCTCATTCCTCTCGAATTGAATGAGTTCCTCCTCCATGGCAAGGATCCAAGCACTATCTTCGCACGCTTCAACGATATTCTTTGGCTCTATCGATGAGGCAAAGGCACAATTGGCGAAGTGGTGGACTTGAGATCTCGTCTTAACACTATCATTAATATTGCCAATGACTTGCTCATGGGGATGGTCGCGAACGGTATGAAGCCGCTTGGGAATACCTTGATCACTAGGCACATTCTCAACAACTTCATTAGTCGGGTTAGTCTCAATAGAATCAATTGAATCAATAGACTTAGAATTTTCAAACGAATCACATAAAACATCCATAGAATCATTATCATTTGAAATTCTAGAAGTAGTAAAATTCTCATTAAAAGAGACATGAAGTGATTTCTCGATCGTAGAGGATCTTTTGTTGTATATCTGGTAGGCTTTGCTACGTGAGGAATACCCAACAAATATCCCCTCATCCGATCTCGGATCAAACTTGTCCAAATTATCATATGTGTTTTTAATAAAACATTTTGCGCCGAAAACACGAAAATGTTTAACTTGAGGCAATCTACCAAACAACAATTCATAGCAAGTTTGTTTGGTGCCGGGCCTCAAAAGTATTCTATTAAACATATAACAAGCGGTGTGTACCGCTTCCGCCCAAAATTGATAACCAAGTTGACTATCTTCGAGCATAGTGCGAGCACACTCCACAAGCGTTCTATTCTTCCTCTCAACAACACCATTTTGAGGAGGTGCGCGAGGGAAAGAAAACGTGTGAGTAATTCCAAGATCATCACAAAAATTTGAGAAAGACTCATTCTCAAATTCACCCCCATGATCACTACGAATAGTGACAATGGTGGTTCCGATGAGATTTTGTACTTTCTTCACAAATATTGTGAAGTTTTCAAAAGCTTCATTTTTATTACATAAGAAAAATACCCATGTAAATCTTGAATAATCATCAACGATGACTAGTCCATATCTTGCATTTCCTAAGGAAGCAACTCTAGTTGGCCCAAATAAATCTAGATGTAATAGCTCTAGTGGCCGTTTCGTAGAAATGCTTTTCTTAGGTTTAAATGAAGATTTAGGAAGCTTGCCACGTTGACAAGAATCACAAAAACTTTTCTTTTCAAAAACGAGCTTCGGAAAACCTTTAATGGAATTTAATTTCGAAAGCTTATAAAGTGTTCCAAAGTTCACATGTCCAAAGCGTCGATGCCATAAGTGTTGTTCACTTGTGTTGGCAACGAGACATTGTTCATATGACTTAGGAAGATCCAAAATATAAATATCTTTATGGCATGTGCCGGAAAATAATAACTTATTATTATCATTTGAAATATGACACAATCCTTTCGCAAAGCTAACTTTGTAACCTTTGTCACAAAGTTGGCTTATTGAAATGAGATTATGATTTAAACCATCAACTAGATAAACATCACTAATTAAGGGTTTAGAAGGGTTACCCACTTTACCAACACCAACGATGGTTCCGCTCTCGTTGCCTCCAAATACGACGTGATTTCCATTTGCAATGGGAACCACTCCGGAGAGCAATTGAGCGTCACCCGTCATGTGTTTTGAACACCCGCTATCGAGTATCCAATTCCCTTTGGAGCTAAATTTATATTTGTTGCTCCTCTTCTTTTTCTTTTCCTTGAGTACCTAAAGATAGAAACTTTCATATCATGGTACCCAAGGTCATTGGGTCCTCAAAAGTTAGACCTTTGGAAGCCAAGTCCAATTGGACTTTGACTTCCCCACATAATTTCTACAATGCACAACATCCGAAAAATAAGCATTCATATATACTTGTTTTTCATCCATGCTTGTGTCCTTTGGGCTCCAAATAGTGAAAATTTTGGGAGCCATCATCCTATTGGGTGCATGCATGCGTTGTTGGTTTCTACGTGATGCATGACGTGGATAGGCATACGGAACATGATGGAATGGTGCATGACGAGAATTATTCATACGATGAGGTGGGTGAACATATGCATGTGTGGGAACACGTGCGTGAGGGTGTCTCACATGGTGTGCACGTGCCCGTGAACGTGTAGCATAGAAATCATCATATGTGTGAGATGGTGGAGTAGGACGTGTGTTCCTACGTGGCATGGTATTTGTGTACATATAAGCATGCCCCTTCTTTGGAGGTCCACCCAAAGTGGGTTTCTTTCCAAAAGAGGGTGTGGACGAGGTGGAAGCACCATTGGTAGATGAACTACCAATAGAGTGTTTGCTACCACTCGTAGAGTCACCGGAAGTTGGCCTAACAAAAGTAGTGGCCGCTTTGGATGGACATCCCATCGTATACCCCAAACCATATGGTGATTGGCCGGAAGTAAGTCACTTAGGATTTTATCCAAATGGTCCTTAACCTTATTGAATCTATTGATTCGGCCTAATGTGTTCTCATATTTCTCTTTGAGAGAACGCATAGAAGTATCTAATGTGGATACTTGCGATGTGAGCACATAAACACGAGATTTAAGATTCTCGTTCTCAATACTCAAAGTTGAGTTTTGAGAAGTTAAATCCGCTATCCTATGTTCTTCTGGATCATCAATGCTAACATGTTCAAGTTTAGATTTGAGATTAACAATCTCATTTCTTAATTCTTCAACAACGGTGTCGTTGTTGGTGATGATAGTCTTAGGCGAGGTTTGAATGCTAGCTAGGTCATCTTTTACTTTAGTATATCGATTTACTAATTTTGTGTATTTAGACCATAAATGAGAGTTAGCATCCCTAAGATCATCCATAGTTACCTCATCGCCTTCGTCGTCGCTATCATCGGAGGAGGAAGATCCTTGATCATGCTCCTCTCTTGCCATGAAGCACATGTGCACTTGCTCCACTTTCTCATCATCCGACTCTCCGCTTGAGGAATCCTCGGAGTCGGTGAATGTTGCTCCGACAAGTCCCTTTTTGTACCCCTTTTTGTACTTCTTTGACTTGTCGAACTTCGGCGCCTTCCACTTCTCCTTTTGCTTGTTTTGAGGACAATCCGCTTTGATGTGTCCCGGCTTATTGCATTTAAAGCACAAAGGTGGAGAGGCGTTAGTAGAAGTAAACTTAGATTTTTGTTTGAAGTTACCCTTTCGGAAGAAGCGATTGAACTTCTTTGCCATGAGTGCAATGGATTCCATGTCCATTTCTTCTTCCGAGTCCTCATCATCGGTAGAGGTGGATGAAGCCGCCTTGAATGCAATCGCCTTTTTCTTAGGCGCATCTAGGTTCAAATAGGACTTCATCTTTTCTTGTAACTTCACCTTGCTATCTTTGCGTACCTCGTATGACATCAAAGTACCCATTAGTTGAACTACGGTATATTTGTTCATGTCATTACCTTCCTCGATGGCGAAGGTACGTTTTTCCCAAGAAGAGGGAAGTCCTTCAATAAGGTTTGAGCACTTCTCCTTTTGAGTGTAGGACTTGCCGAGGGCCTCTAACTCGTTTATTATGTCAACGAAGCGAGCGTAATATTCTTTCATCTTCTCGCCCTGTTGCATATGAAACATTTCGTAATCTTTGTTTACGACTACGAGTTTAAAGTCTCTTACCCTACTCGTCCCTTCATGAAGTATGAGGAGGGAGTTCCAAATTTGATATGCACTCTTACATGTGCATATCTTATTGAAATCCTCGGGCTCCAATGCGCATTGCAAGGCGTTCATTGCCTTGGCATTGCTTACCTCTGCGGTGACCTCCGCGGTAGTCCATTTCTCAAAGTCTTCTTCTTTGGGTTCGATGTATTCCTTCATTGTAGTCCTCCATAAGGATGCACTCCGGAGGAAGGTTTCCATCCGGCATTTCCAATACCCATAGTTGGTACCGTTGAAGAATGGAGGCCTCGTAGAGGAATGTCCTTCCATCACCGATGACGCTCCTTCACGGTTCCTGAAGGTGTCATAGTTGGAAGGTGGAGGCATGGTCTTGTTGTCGTTGGCAGACATAGCTAAGTATCTGGCTCTGATACCAAATGTAATGCCCTACCAGCTACTGCACAAGTACTAGAGGGGGGGTGAATAGTACTTTAAAATAATAAGGAGTATAATTCCAAATTAAATTGCAAACAACTACCAAATCAATTTGCGGAAGCTTAAATTGAATGACAACACAAAATTAACAATGCTAACAAACGATGTTAATGGGTTCGGATCCACCCAAGTCTCCCCGACTTGTTCCCGGTGATCCTACGTCCCAACCACCCGGATCCCCTCCGGATACTTGAGTTAGAAACCCTAACTCAAGATTTCCACTATGAATATCTTGTGAAAAAAACCTTCACAAGATCAAATCATACATGCAATAGCAAACGTGAATCCCACAACCCGGGATCACAACCTTCTCTCACAACCGAGAGAATCACAAAGCAATATTAAAGAGTTTAATATGAAATAAACAATCTTACCACAAAATCCTATACCTTGAGTTTTTCTTACCCAAATGGTGAAATGAAGGATTTGAGGAAGATGAAGTCACCAAGACATAGCACCAAGGAAATGACCAGCAATCGGTGCCTAGGAATGATTTGGAGACTTGGATCAAGCAATAGCTTGAAGAGCTCACCAAGAACAAGCTTCTCTCTAGATGGATTCTAGATCTAGAAATGAGAGAGAATGGGTTTCTTGTGAGGAAGAGAGCTTTAGATTTGAGTGAGAATGGCTATCTCTTTTGATCTCAATGAATCTCTGAATGGAAGCTCTAACCTTGATAGAAATGACCTAGGTTCGTATTTATAGGGTCCCATAAAAACAAGTTAGGTCATTCTCCAACGGATAGAAATCTGTGAGAATTAGTCGGTCAAAGAACAGTCACTGACCGACTAGTTCATCAACTAGTCGGTCAGTCAAACAGCATGGACCGACTAAGTGAAGATCTGAGAAGAGATAGAATTTCAGACCTAGAAATCTAGTCGGTCCAAGAAGACTTTCTGACCGACTAGTTTCACAACTAGTCGGTCACTCAGTGAACGTAGACCGACTAAGAGGCAAAATGAAATAGTCTGAACACAAGTTGACTTAGTCGGTCCAAGAACAAAAGTTGACCGACTAGATTGTCAACTAGTCGGTCACCAAACGTTCTTAGACCGACTAACGATAAACAGTAGCTTAGGAGAAATTTAGCATGAACAGTAAGTCACAACTAGTCGGTCAAAGAAGCATCACTGACCGACTAGTTCACAAACTAGTCGGTCGGTGAGTCAACGTAGACCGACTAACTGTAAACAGTAAAGTCCAAGAAATTAAGGAATCAAACTAGTCGGTCCAAGAAGAGTTGCCGACCGACTAGATCACCATCTAGTCGGTCAGTACTTGTTCTTGTACCAACTAACATGCACAATAAAGTCTGAATCGAAGCGCGATGCTTTGAGGAAGTTAGAATGAACTTGTGCAAGGATCCTAGAGCTACGAAATGAGCGTAATGAAGATAGAAACGTAAGATATACTCAAGGCTTAACATTCTATATATCGAAGCTAAAAGACTATAAATAAAACCTTAATAAACGGTCTTCGAGAGCTTCGATTGAATCTTCATAACTTCCAAAACGGCGCAAGAGCTTCAACGAAGCTTTAGGCATGAATACGAGCTTTGGGAAGTGTTGAGATGTCGCTTTGAATGTTCTCGTGAAATTGGCGACGATCTCCAATACTGCGCTCACAAATTGTTAGTTCATGGATTATTTATGTTTGCTCATCATCAAAACCAAATCCGGGGAGTCCAATATTCAACATAGGCTACTTTCAAGTCTAGGTTCGACGAGGAGTACTTCCCGAAGGCCGCCAGGAGGGAGATGTTGCATCGCTTCATTGAGCTGAAGCAGGGGAATCTGACGGTGGACCAGTACCACCAGGAGTTTACTAGGCTGGGTCGCTTTGCACCGAAGATGGTAGAGGATGCTGAGGAGAAGGCTCAGAGGTTTCTGCAGGGTCTTTCCCTAGACTTGCAGAGCATGATGTCTACGATAGATATGGAGTCATATCAGAAGTTGTTGGTAGCTGCTCGGAGACAGGAGAGGATTGCGAAGCAGAAGAGAGGACTGATTTCTGGAGCTGGGAAGAGGCCTATGGAGCAGGTCAGAGGAGTGGTTAGGCCTGGGACTAGGCCTAATCAGACGGTGCAGTTCAAGAGGCCAGGTGGGCCTACTCTGAAGACTTGCCATTTCTGTGGCAAGACCGGGCATATCAAGGATCAGTGTAGGAAGATGTTGGGACAGTGCCTGGTTTGTGGAGATCCTACTCATGCTATGAAGGAGTGCCCGAAGTCTAAGCTACCTTGGAAGGATCCCGTTGCCGCACAGCCGTTGCAGCAGAGAGCACCTGTACCTGCAGGTCGCGGAGCACCCCTCGCTCCACAGAAGCAGGCTTTTCAGCAGGCTATGCAGTCGAGGAGGCAGGCTTATCTGATGACGGCAGTGGAGAGCGAGGCTGTGGATGAGGTTATCGCAGGTAACCCTCAAACTAGTTGTTTCCTTCCTTAGATAGTTTTGATTGTTAACTTATGTTTGTTGGATTGCATATGATTGTTTGTTAGAATAGGGTTTGATTGTTAGATTGTTTGATAGGTGTGATTTTGGTTTGCACATTTCCTGCATGAGTCCTCTTTGACTCTGGTGCATCGATGTGCATTATTTCTCGGAGCTTCGTGGAGAAGCATTCCTTGACGACCTCCCCTCTTCCCAAGAGTTGGAACATCTTTACGCTGACTTTATTGTCCATGACATCATCAACTACGATGCAGTGCTTGGAATGGATTGGCTTGCGAGCTTCTATGCTACGATCGATTGTCGGAGGAAGAAGGTGGTGTTCGAGATCCCCGGACATCCAGGGTTCGAGTTCAGTCGTGGTAGCAGTTCGCTTGGTCCTGTCAGGTTTCGGGCCAAGCCGGTGGAGATTGTTGCTATGCAGATGGAGCAGGATAGACTAGCTGTGGTACGTGAATTCGACGACGTCTTCCCTGAGGAGATGTCTGGACTGCCACCCGATCGAGCTCTCGAGTTTTCGATCGATCTTATTCCGGGAGCGCAGCATATTTCGAAGGCACCGTATCAGATGGCTCCAGCAGAGTTGGAGGAGTTGCGTAGGCAGCTGGACGAGCTTTTACAGAAGGGATACATCAATCCTAGTGTGTCTCTGTGGGAGCACCGGTGTTGCTGGTGAAGAAGGATGGTTCGCGTCGCATGTGCGTGGATTACCGGGAACTGAATGCTGTGACTATCAAGAATAAATATCCATTGCCTCGGATAGATGACATCTTTGATCAGCTCGGAGGATCGAGGGTGTTCTCTAAGTTGGATTTGAGGAGTGGTTACCATCAGCTTAAGGTGAAGAAGGACAACATCCCGAAGACGGCTTTCAGGATGAAGTATGGTCACTACGAGTTCGTGGTTATGCCCTTTGGTGTAACCAATGCGCCCGCAGTCTTTATGAACCTGATGAATCTGGTCTTCTACGACTTTCTAGACAAGTTTGTCGTTATCTTTATTGACGACATCTTGATCTATTCAAAGTCAGAGGAAGAGCATGCCTCGCACTTGAGGACAGTGTTGGAGATTTTGAGGAAGCATCGTTTGTATGCTAAGTATTCCAAGTGCGAGTTTTGGCTGGATAGAGTTGCTTTTCTCGGGCATGTGGTGTCTGGTGATGGAATTTCTGTGGACCCCGAGAAGATTATGGCTATCAGAGAGTGGCCGGTTCCGCAGTCGGCGTCTGAGATCCGGAGCTTCCTTGGACTTGCAGGATATTATCGACGTTTCATTAAGGAATTTTCCCGGATTGCTGAGCCGATGACCAGACTGACGCGGAAGGATGTGCCATATGTTTGGTCTGATGATTGCGAGAAGGCTTTTGGTATTCTGAAGGAGAGATTGACGACTGCCCATGTACTTGTTGTGCCTGATCGGAGTGGAGGATTCAAAATCTTTTGCGATGCTTCTGGCAAGGGTCTTGGATGTGTGTTGCATCAGCATGGGCATGTGGTTGTGTATGGTTCTCGTCAGCTTAAGGCTCATGAGAAGAATTACCCGACACATGATTTGGAGTTGGCTGCAGTCGTGTTTGCGCTGAAAATTTGGAGGCACTTCCTGCTGAGTGAGAAGGTGAAGATCTTCACTGATCACAAAAGCTTGAAGTATATCTTTACGCAGAAGGAGCTCAACATGCAACAGAGTCGATGGTTGGAGCTCATGGCAGACTACGAGATTGATTTGCAGTATCACCCTAGCAAAGTGAATGTGGTTCCGGACGCGCTGAGCAGACTTCCGGCGGTGATGATGTTAACTTCGCAATGGAGATTGCAGAAGGATTTTTGCGAGACTGGTATCGAGATTATGCTTCCTGGAGAGACTTCTTCGTTGATGAGCATGCAGATACAGTCGACGATCGTGGATAGGATCAAGGCTGGACCGGCTGGAGATGCTAAGCTGGTGAAGATTCGGGAGCAGGTGGAAGCCGGCCTGCGGACTGACTTTTTGATTCACGAGGATGGTTCGTTGAGATTTGGAGCCAGGTTGTGTGTGCCAGCTGGAGACATCAGAGAGGAATTATTAGTGGAGGCACACAGTTCGTCGTATTCTGTGCATCCTGGTAGGACCAAGATGTACAAGGATCTTCGCTTGAACTTTTGGTGGCACGGTATGAAGAGGAGTGTGGCTAGGAGTGTAGCCAAGTGTTTGGTTTGCCAGCAAGTAAAGACGGAGCATCAGCATACGGCAGGGTTGCTACAACCGCTTCCGATTCCGGAGTGAAAGTGGCAGCACATCACTATGGATTTCGTGACTGGACTACCTCGGAGTCCGAAGCAGAATGACGCGATTTGGGTGATCGTAGACCGATTGACCAAATCCGCGCACTTTATTCCCTTCCGAGTAGGACAGTCTACTAAGACGCTAGCGAGGAGATATATGGAGGTAAATACTTTTACCCTCCGTTTCTATTTCCTTTTCCTAGTTTAGATAGTGATGTAACGTGAATCGTGCAGGAGATCGTACGACTTCACGGAGTCCCCGTGAGTATCGTGTCGGACAGAGACACGAGATTCACATCTCAGTTTTAACAGAGTCTGCAAAAGAGCTTGGGTACATGTCTGAGTTTCAACACGGCGTACCACCCGCAGACGGATGGCCAATCTGAGAGGACGATTCAGATTTTGGAGGACATGTTGAGAGCGTGCATGTTGGACTTCAAGGGATCTTGGGAGGATCATCTCCATCACGTTGAGTTTGCCTACAATAACAGCTACCAGGCGAGTATTGGAATGGCGCCTTTCGCCGCGCTATATGGAAAGAAATGTCGATCGCCACTGAGCTGGGATGACATTGGAGATCGGGAGCTGTTAGGACCGGAGATGATCGTGGAGGCCGTGGATGTTGTGAGGAACATCCGGGAGAAGCTGAGGATTGCGCAGGACCGTTTCAAGCATTGGGCAGATGCTAAACGGAGGCCTTTGGAGTTTCAGCCTGGCGATCATGTCGTCCTGAAGATTTCTCCGAACCGCGGATTTATTCGATTTGGGAAGAGAGGCAAGCTGAGTCCGAGGTACATTGGGCCGTTTGATGTTCTGGAGAGAGTTGGAGCTGTGGCTTATCGCTTGGCGTTGCCACCGTCGCTGGTGGGAGTTCACGACGTATTTCACGTATCTCAGTTACGTCGATACGTTAGTGATCCATCCCATGCTGTGGATTTCTTGGAGATTACGGTTCGTCCGGATCTGTCTTATGATCAGCCGCCCGTTGAGATTTTGGATCGTCGACAGAAGCAGCTGAGGAATAAGACCGTCGACTTGGTTCGAGTGCAGTGGCGTCACGGTTCCCCTGGTGAGTCCACCTGGGAGCGTGAAGATGAGATGAGAGAGCACTTCCCGCACCTTTTCTCGAGCAGTGCTTGATGTTGATTCCGAGGACGGAATCATTTCTAAGGTGGGGAGGATGTAACGACCACTTTTCGTTGTACTTTGTTCGTGCACGTGCTTTTGGTCGTGCACGTGTTTATTTTAGACTTTATTTGTTTGTGAACACGTTTGTGTGATATGTCGTTGTGATCGTCTCTGAGAGTATTAAATAGTGGCACTAATTTGGAACGACATTTCTAGAGTCGTTTTCCCACAATTTAATCTTACTCGATGAGACGTGACGATTTTCACTTTTGACGGGAGACGTTTCTATTTTTAGTTTCGTCGTCCGATGTCGAAACTGAGATCCGTCTTCTTAGTTAGCTCACTTTCGTCATCACGATCACCCCGATATTTATTTTATAATTTTTGGAGTTTATTTGACCACTTTTATATTTTTAGCAAGGTTTATAATATTTTTAATAATTACGTTTTAAATTATTTTCTGCCAAATAAAATTTATTTGAGTTTCAAACGTTTTAAATAATTTTTGAGCCAATTTCCAGCTCATTTGGTCCCCACCTAAGCCGTGGGTGAGTTGGAGTTGGTGAGATTTGAATTTTAAATTATTTTAAACTCCTAATCCCATTAGAATTAGCCCTAGACCTAGTTAACCCCTCTACACTATATAAACAATCTTTAGGAAGACCTATTTTCGCAAGAAAATAACCCTAGCCGCTTTCAAAACCCAATTTGACGTTGCGACGAATCGTCGCAACGTTGCGACGAGTTTCCCCCGCACCGACCGAAGAAACGGGCCTTTTTCTCCCGCTCCGACCGCTAGCCTCCCCGCACCAGAGCTTGGCCCGCACCGCTGCATCGACCCCGCTCCGTTCTCCCGCTTCGACCGAGAGGAGCCCTCGGTCTGACCAAGAGCTTGGCCCGCTCACGCCGCATCCCCGCACCGCACCGACCCCCGCTTCTGTCGCCCCGCCTCCGCTCGCGTCTGACCGAGCGGGTCGCCCGCATCGACCGACGTTGCAACATTGCAACGTTGCAATGTTGCAACCCCCGCATCCAAGGCGCCCGACCGACCGCCCTCTCCGCACCGACCGAGAGCCCGACCCCGCACCGACCCGCTGCGCTGTGCAGCGCCGTTCCCAGTGCCCGACCGAGCAGATCCCCCGCACCGAGGCTGTACGACCGAGAGCCATTCGTCGCAACCCCGCACCCGTCGCACCACTTGCCACCGTGAGCCCCCCAAGTTCTCCAGAGGTATTGTGGGTCCCACATAGGTCCCTAGGACTACTGTGGGCCCCACCTAGGTGCTTGCTCTTCGAGGATTTGTCGCGTACGACGTTGCGACACGTCGTAGCCCGTCGTCGCACGTGCTAGCTTTGGAATCTGGAATCGTTGCTCCGGTTAATTGCTCTGAACTTTCCAGCGAGGAATCTATATTGGAATCAGGACTTGGAGCGCGATCTTATTATTCCAACCCCTGGCGTCGCTACCCGACGCCAGCGTAGCTTTCGCGTCGTGTTGAGGTAACGTTTACACCCCTAGGACCCCAACCCAATTGCATGCTAAACAAGACTAAAAATCAGTATTTTAAAGTATTTTAAATGTTTTAGAAATCACTAATCAAGATTAATAAAACGGATGTAGGCCGGTGGACTTGTGCACGTATGAATTGTGACTTGGGACTCGTTGGACGGTGTTTCTCTGACGTGACACTTGCAGGCAAGTGAATCTTTCCAACTCTTGTGTAGGGCCATGTTTTTAGGCCACTTCCTTGTTTTTAGCGTAAAAGAGACTAGTCAGTGAAATGATAGCTGGCTAGACGCCTACTTGATCTAGTTTGACAACGAAACTAGATCCGTCACCTAATTGATCTAGCTTGACAACGAAGCTAGATCCAACCCTTTAAACTTGTTGTTCATGCATACTAAACTGTCACGTTTACTTTCCTTACCTGTACGCCTTACTACTTGCCATGTCATGTCATCCATGCATTGAATGTCGCATTCGTAGCACACGATACAATACTTGTACTCGTACTTCCTTGTCCGGCTAGGTGCACCCATATGCCATACTTGTTAAAACACTTCCTGGCTCATGATCCAGAAGCGAGCATTCCATGTTCGGGGGTAAGGCCCTGGCTCGATACACGTGGAGGGGTAAGGATAAACGGTCACTTGAGCTTAGGAGTTGGCCCCGCAGCCACTCTAGCCAAAAGGCGGAATCTCTGTGCACGAGGTGCTTACTTTCCTTGTCTTCTACTTGTCTTGTGAATGATTCATGTAATACTTGTCATCCATGCCATGTTTAAATGCCATGCTCGTACTTTACTTTACTTTACTTTACCTGTTGCACTCATACTTTAACTGCCATGTCATCGCATCATGCTAGAACTGCTAGGTTGCTTTACTTTTACCTGCTTTCAGTTTCCTTGCACAAGTCTCTTGTAGACTTGCTGACATGTGCCCCTTGCTCTTTTGGGTATCACATGTTAGACCCTGAGCCAGAGACAGTTGTTGAGGACGAAGTGTTTGCTGACGCTGAGCCTGAGCCTACGTTCGTCGAGGAGTTCGAGGACACCGGAGACCAGTTTTAGAGACTGATTTTACTTGCTTTTGCTTTAGGTTACTGTTAGTTGTCGGTGCTTGCACCATTACTTTGTTTTCGTACTTTGTACTTTTGTTGGCCATGCTGGGGCCTCTTTTAGACTCTTTTCTTTTAGCCTGGTGGCTTTTCTGCGATGTTGAAATTTATTATTATGGATATTCTGAGTTTTATTCTTTGTCTCATTTCCTTATTATTATCTTTGTTCCGTTTCGCGTTGCAAGAACCTGCAGATTAAATTTGATTGACGCTTATCGGACTTGAAGCTTTGTAGCTTCAAGTCTGAGCGGACCTTCTCACGCTTCGCCTCCACGTTTTTGGGAAGCGGGGCGTGACATTCGTCGTCGTAGATGTTTCGAGAAAAGGATATTGAAACATCAGATAAACCATTGTGTCTTAGTCTTCACCGTGCAGTGGTAACGATGATCTCACGGTCGTTTGACTTGGCAAAGTCGAAGACGAGACTTGGGTGCTCAATGGAGAATGAGTTCACTGAACAACCCAACAAGAGTTATCATATGGTTATGATTGACCAATCTGTCAATGATAACTCTTAGTGATGATAGGTAAGTTGGTTTTTTGACATGAGGTCATTGTATGAACATGTACGTGAACGGTGTCACTTTTATCCCTGACCTAACTTCGAGGCCATGATTGTCGAAAGGTCGTTGGTTGGATGACATTTGAAGCATGCGAGGAGGGTAATGACCAAGATATGGTTCGTCTCTCTCGGTCAATGGGAGTTAGTGTCGTAGTATTAATTCGATCTTTAGTTAAAACTTTGGCCAGAGTATGTTGGAAGATGTCCAACATTATTAGACTAAAGATCGATGGAGACTAACCGGCTTCGAGCTATTGGGGTTGACAGTTTGACCGTACCCTAGGCTTGAATCAAACGGCATAGTTTTGACGAAGAGACTAAAACTGTGGTATTCATCACAGACACAGTCAGTGTGGTCCCGACAATACTCATGTCAATGAGTTAAACACTTAAGTATGATACTGAAATAGGGACGGCACCTCTGCTCGTGGTTACTGCTCTCTAGGGCTTCGAGCCCCACATGTAGTAGGGTCAAACTGTCTGGTCTCACACAGAATGCGACCTTCGTCTAGTAATATGTAGAAATTAGGGAGAATGTGCATTTGATGCAAGGGATAGAAAACTGCAAAGAGTTTGCAGTTAGCACCTGTATTCGGGATAAATGATCCTGAGTACAAGTGGGAATTTAATTTGTATAGGATGCAAATGGATTTTATAAAGTAGCAAAGTGTTTACGATATATTAGAAGTGGAAAATTTTGCATTTGAAGTAAAAGGAAATTTAATGCGTCGTAAATTGTTTACGTGCGTATTTAATTAAAGAAACGCGAGGAAAAGGTTACTTTGATGACGGAAACGTCCCGGTTTAAACACATGTTCGAACGGCGTCCAAAACAGATACCAAATGCACGAGTTAGAGACAAAACAAGGACACGAGCCCATTTTGGGCATTGCGGGTCGGGTGCCCACTAGGCAGGCACCCGACCCACCTAAAAAAGGGCAGCAGCCCTCTTTGCGGGGCGGGCCCACACCCGCTAATGGAAGCAAGCACCCACAGGCGCGGGCGGGCGCTCTGCCCGCTAAGCGGGCGCGGGCGCCCAGGCCCGCTGATAGCAGGCAGGGCCCGCACGCCTGTGTGCCCACGCGGGGCACGTGCTCAGTACCCGCCCAACATGGGGCGCATGCGATAGGCAGGGGGTCCTCCATGGGCCCCACCTCTAGGGGTTTCTGAATCCAAATTCCTGCGTCAGCTGGTTTTTTATGAAACTCATGTTTTTGTCCATCTTTGAGGGCTCGTTTGAGAGGTCAAATGGACTCGGAATGACTCGCCGTTTTTACCCACACGTTTACCATTCAGCGCCCTTCGATTTGATAGGTTGTATCAAACGTGAAGCTCAACGGTGAGAGAGTTAAAATTCATAGAACTTTGGACTTTCTTTAAGACAAACTAACTTTAATTAATTACTCCAAAACATTTGGTCCCACATCGGAAGTGGAGTAAAGGGGAGGGGTCAGCCACATACATAAATAGGGGTCTGCCTCCCTCCTCATAACTCGTCCCAAGCTCTAGATCTGAGCGGCTCCCAAAAAGTTTGGAGCACACCCGGATCTAAGCTTAAAATAAATATTCTATTCTCCTTATATTTCTTCACTGCTCCTGAAGGGCTCTAGCAAAGCCATGAAGGGGCTTGGATTCGATCTGGAGTCTTGGCAAATGATCCACTCAAGTGAAACTTTCTTCGGCACGTAGTTTGGCTCGGCGACAAGGGGTTGCTCGCCTCGAGACGCGGTACGGTTCGGGAAGTGGTTCGGCTCGGGACGAGGAGCGGCTTGGGACGCGGTTCGGTACACCTTGTCGGTGCAAGCAAGGTTCCGAAAATGTAGTTTAATTAAGCATAGTATTTATAATATTGCAGTAGCTTACATCTATCTTGGGGTGGTCGGAACTACCTCAAGATAGTAGAGATCTTGGCTAAGGTATTGAAATCCTTAGGGCTTGTTCATTAAATAGTTTAACGTTTTTTCGCTACTTTTCTTTTCTGTTTGCTTCTATCGTTCGATCGACGTAGGACGTGCATAGAATAATGCCCAAAGGGTCTCTCAAAAAGCAACATTGGTATCAGATCATTAGGTCTACTTCTGATCTAAGGACCGCAATATTTTAAATGCAAGTATGCTTTTTAAATTCATATAAGATCTGTTTTTAACTTTATGTGATAATTGTTAAAAATGGAACAAATAAGTTATTAGATGCTTTGAAAAATTACTTTATGCGATAAAATTCTTTAAAACAAATGTTCTTGAATTAAAATTATGCGATAATTTTTTAACATGAAACAATTAATTTTAATAAATAAAATTTTTATGTTTTAAAATTATGCTTTAAATTTATGTGATAAATTTTATAGTTGCATATTATGTTTGTTAGAAACAAAAAATAATTATGAGATAATTATGAACTTAATTTCATGTGATTTAATTAAGTTGTAAATTTTAAATGGCTATGTTTTATTCTTGCTTATTTGATAACTCAAGAAAACCTTGTTATGTTAGCCATTAAAAGTTGTCTAATAATTATAAGATAATTTTAGATTGCTTTTACTATAATTTAAAATTGTTTTAAATGCCTAATGCACGATTAGGATAGCACCTCTATAAATCATTCATTATAGTTGATAAGGACTTAATAAAAGTTATTAACAAATCCATAAAATTTTGAATTTTAAGGATCCACTAGTTGAGAGTATTAACTAGTTCTAATAAAAGCCGTTTAGTCTATGGCACGCCATATATAAATGATAAGTTTCATTCAATGGACCATGATCCCGTCAATGTGCTTGGCTAAGTTTGTTGGATCACCCTAGTCAGACTGGGGATAAGTGATCCTGACTTTGTCAATTCCCTGGCCGTGTCCGCTGAACCGCAATGACGCGAATCATGAGACACCCTCGACTATATCTAAGTCAATTACGTTAAAAATCTTCTTCAAGGTTAGCCGTAGCCCTCCTTACTTTTGTACTTTGGGAATCATGGATTTCATGTGATAGTTATTGAGTCAACTCAAGCTGTAACATGACTATCTTTTAGAAACCAACTCCATTAAACATGTGATGTGGTTCGACTTAACCCAAACCGTCGCGTTGTGAACAAACCGAGGGCCCATGTAAGTTAGGATTGGACAAGAAAGTAAGCGTCTGATTAGACTAGTCTTTATGATTTGTTGAGTCAACTCAAGGTCATAAGTGACTAGGGGTAAAAACATAAGGGAATCACATTCGATGTGATTGACGAAGAGTCTTCTACCGATCGCAGAATTAATCAACTTGTTGAGCCAACTCAAGGTTGTGAGACTCAGGGTGGTCGGGTCCCTTTTCCACTAAATATTATTATTCGTTCATCTTTATGGCTTAAGATGATCGCATAAATAGTGGGAGTATATAGTTAAATAAAAATCCATTTTTACTATATTTAAAAATCAATGAATATAAGCAAAACTAGGATAGTTCTATGTTTACTGATGGAATCAAAAACATAATATTCTAAGAGAATAGGTTAACTGGTCGAAATAGTTTGTTAATGGAATATCAACTCAAATTCTAATTAATAGATTAAATTATGTTCTCTTTGACATTAAAATGACATTCTTAAGCACAAGCTTAAGGACAATGATTTCCTTATGCTCTAAGTCTAACAAATAAATGCACGCCACATGTCACTTGCCTCTATGAGGGGCAGCTCGAACATACTGATGTTCAAAGCATGTTTCTCCATACAATTTGTTGAGTCAACTCAAGGTTTATAGAAAACGGTTTCGATCCGCAAGGTTCGAAACTTCGATCAAACTGTTTGATTCGAAGATGAGTGCATGAGCGGTACAAGACCATGCATCCAAATCAGATCTTGAGTCAAGCAGCTTGTTGAGTCAACTTAAGGTTGTGAAGCTCAAGTGTTTGGATACGATAGGTGCTTGTACAGCTAATAATTTTGTTGGGTCGTATAATATCTAAATGAGATTTAGAAAAGGAAGAAGGCAATAAGTAAAGTCAATTGAAAAAGATAGTTTTATTTATCATTAGTAAAGGCATAAGTAGGAGGAATTGAAAATATGACATAATTGATGTCACGAATTCAGGATAACCGTTATACAAAAGAAACAGATTGTCTACGTGTTGGAAAAAGGAACAATTGTTGTTTCTTGGAACATGTAAGTCGTCAAACATATTTTGACGAATGTCGTCACCTTGCTTTTGAAGCAATATTTTATGTGATTAATTTGTATAACGATAATGGATTAAATGTTAATACATGAATATGCAAGATAATAACAAAACGTATATGGCAAAATAGACTAGGCCGTACCAAAGAGACTAAGCTTCACAAGTCACATAAAGAGGGGTCTGACCTCTCGTATTATGAAGTCTATAGACACTTGTGAATATTGTCTCAAAGTTATGATGGCCAAAACACCTTCTGTAAGACAGTGGGAGAAAGAGTTGGGGAACTCACGGTCTTGTACATACGGATGTATTCAGACCTAAGTCAAAATTAGCCTAGATAAGTTGTACTTATTTTATTACGACATGTGTTCTTGATGAAACACAAATCTGATAAAATAGAGAACAAAATGACAGAAGTGTTTGAACTGCTTCGATCAGATCAAAAATTCGAATACTTAGCTGTATAAATCTTGCGTAAATTAAAAAAGAAAATGTGATTTTCTCTCAGGTCAAGTCTCTTAACATGTCGGTGTGTTAGAGAGCATTAATCACACTTGGTTAGACATGGTGTGATGCATGGCAAGTGACTCTGAGTTGTAATCCTCCCTCTGGGTTAAGTCCCAGATAGTAATGCCTATGTTTTGATAAGGTTCAATGAGGGCATTATCAATAAGATATTCATTAAATCAATCGTTAGGAAGTTAAAGGAATACTCGAGTCTCATGAAACGAAGAGTCAAGTTAGACATCATAGACGAGGATGGCATTGACAACTTCCAGGATGCAATTCGGACTAGGGACTCTAATTAATAACTTGATGCAATCAGAAATGGTCCGTGCACGTAAATAAAGTATGGACTTTAGTTTACATGCCCAAAGAAAGAGTTTCTTATTGGCTGCAAGTGAATCTTCGAGTTAAGAAGATTGGTGCAGAAAGAAAATAGTGAAGTATAACTTATGTTGGTTGAAAACGGTTATCATCCTAACTCCTATAAACAGATTATGATGAAACTGTCTCGCAAGCAGATGTGTACGGATCTACCAGGACCGAACTCGATGGTAATGCTCATGATGACCATGAAAATTGGAGCATTCATGTATAGTCTGTTTTCTAAATGAGATTTAGAAGAATGAACTTATATGAATCTGCCAGAGAGTTTTCAAGGTCAGTGGGAGCGAATAAAAGCATATGAGGCATCAAGGTGCCGGAACATATGGTTAGACAAAGTGGTTAAAGAGTTTGACACTTTATCAAATGATTATGAGCTGTCTAAATGACCAGTAAAACTTATTATGGATTATCATTGTAAGGTACGACGAGCTGGATGAGATCCAGTCAAGAAATTAATTATGGATTCCAACAGACCGAGTGAATTATTTGGATGAGATTCAAATATGTGGTCTAAGATAAACATAGAAACCCCTTAAGTCTATACAGTGAACGTTTTAGCAGATCTGCTCATGAAAGCTCTACCACATGAAGTCTGGAAAGACTTATGTGTAAATATGGTATGAGATATCGGGATAAATGGGCCTAAGTGCAAGTGAGAGATGTTGAGAGATGGGTATGCCCTCGAGACAAATTCATCCATGTGTATCTATACAGACATCTTGTTCAAAATAACAGTAAGCTATTTGGTAAGTATTTATCTAAGTTAATAGAAATTTTGTAATCATTAGAAACTTAGGTATAATCCTGAGACTTAATGCAAGGTCAAACATGTATCGAGATGTGGATCTCGATCAAGGAGAAGTGCTTGACCGTTAGTAGCATAAATCTAAGAGGGTTAGTAGTTGTAGATGTTTTGAGAAAATTATATCGAAACATCGGATAGACCGTTGTGTCTTAGTCTTCAACGTGTAGTGGTGACGATGATCTTATGGTCGTTTGACTTGGCGAAGTCGAAGACGAGACACGGGTGCTCATTTTAGAATGAGTTCACTGAACGACCCAACAAGAGTTATGATATGGTTATGATTGACCAATATGTCAATGATAACTCTTAGTGATGATAGGAAAGTTGGTCTTTTGACTTGAGGTCATTATACGAACTTGTACGTGAATGGTGTCACTTTGATCCCTAACCTAACTTCGAGGCAAGGCCTATCGAAAGGTCTTTGGTTGGCTGACATTTGAAGCGTGCGAGGATAGTAATGACCAAGATAGGGTTCGTCTGTCCCAGTCAATGGGAGTTAGTGTTGTAGTGTTAGTTCGATCTTTAGTGAAAACTCTGGCCAGAGTATATTGGAAGATGTCCAACATTATTGGACTAAAGATCATCGATGGAGACTAACCGGCTTCGAGCTATTGGGGTTGACAGTTTGACCATATCCTAGGCTTGAATCAAACTGCATAGTTTTGACGAAGAGACTAAAATTGCGGTATTCATCACGGACACAGTCAGGATGGTCCCGACAATACTCATGTCAATGAGTTAAACACTTAGTATGATACTGAAATAGGGACGATATCTGCTGCTCGCAGTTACTGCCATCTGGGGCTTCGAGCCATACTTGTAGTAGGGTCAGGCTGTCTGGTCTCACACAGAGTGCAACCTTCGTCTAGTAATAGATAGAAATTAGGGAGAATGTGCATTTGATGCAAGGGATAGAAAAATGCAAAGAGTTTGTAGTTAGCACCTGCATTCAGGATAAAAGATCCTAAGTGCAAGTAGGAGATTTCATTTGTATATGATGCAAATGGATTTTATAAAATTGCAAAGTGTTTGCGATATATTAGATGTGGAAAATTTTGCATTTGATGCAAAGGGAAACTTAATGCATCGTAAATTGTTTACGTGTATATTTAATTAAAGAAACACGAGGAAAAGGTTACCTTAATGACGGAAACGTCCAGATCAAAACACAGGTTCGAACGGCATCCAAAACAGACGCCAAACGCACGAGTTAGAGACAAAACAAAGACATGAGCCCCTTTTGGGCATTGCGGGTCGGGTGCCCGTTAGCCTGCCCTCCTAAAAGGGGCAGTAGCCCTCTTCGTGGGGCGGGCCCGTGCCCGCTAATGGAAGTCCGCGCCCACAGGCACGGGCGGGCGCCCCGCCCGCTAAGCAGGCGCGGGCGCCCGGGCCCGCTGGTAGCGGGCGGGGCCCGCGTGCCCGCGCGCCTGTGCGGGTCACGTGCTCAACACCTGCCCAGCATGGGGCACGAGCAGCAGGCAGGTGGGGCCCCGCATAGGCCCCACCTCTTGAGTTTTTTGAACCCAAATTCCTACACAGCTGGTTTTTTGCTAAACTCATGTTATTTGTCCATCTTCAAAGGCTCGTTTGAGGGGTCAAACGGACTCGAAATGACTCGCCGTTTTTTCCTATGCGTTCACTGTTCATCGCCCTTCGATTTGATAGGTTGTATCAAATGTGAATCTTAACCGTGAGAGAGTTAAAATTCATAGAAATGTGGACTTTCTTTAAGACAAACTAACTTGAATTAATTACTCCAAAACATTTAGTCGCACATCGGAGGTGGAGTAAAGGGGATGGGTCAGCCGCCTATATAAATAGGGGTCTGCCCCCGTCCTCATAACTCGTCCAAAGCTCTAGATCTGAGCGGCTCCTAAAAATTTTGGAGCACGCTCGGATCTAAGCTTAAAATAAATATTCTCTTCTCCTTATATATCTCCCTTCCTCCTGAAAGGCTCTAGCAAAGCCACGAAGGGGCTTGGATTTGATCCGGAGTCTTGGCGAAGGATCCACTCAAGTGAAACTTTCTTCGGCGCGTGGTTTAGCTCGGTGACAATGGGATTGCTCGGCGATTTGGGATGCGGTGCGATTCGGGAAGTGGTTCATGTAATGGCCCAGAGTGCCATATACATAGGGCCTATGCTTTTGTGTGAATATCGAGTGTATAGATGTGTACTATGTATTGTGTATATGCTTGAATACAAGTGAGTACACATTTGCATGTTCTTTATATGGTTGGTTGTGCATGTAGTGTGTGCAGTGAACTATGAGGTGGTATAGTACTATTGTATGATTGTGTGGAGCAGTACTATTATTTGGCCTTACTATTAGTGCTACTAATTGATGTTAATGGTGTATTCTTATTGGGCGCTTCCATGGTTGGCCATGGATGCTTGTTGAATGCTTATATATTGGTAATGTAGTGTGTTTAGTAATGCGGGTGTAGTATACATGCAGGAATAGTGAGGTCATGCATGGGTATGAGATGCATGAAGGAGGTTATGTGATGGTATGTATATGTGTGTGAATGGGTGTGTAGGATTGGTGTAGAGAGGCTAGTGTGAAAGGGGTTCAGATTAGTGGCATTCATGTAATTAATAGGAGAGTGTGAGAAGTAATGGCATACTTGTAATTAAGGTTGGGTGGGTGTGTATAATGGGAGAGATATTTGTGGAGGATGGCAAACTTGTAAATATGACTTCTTGACCTTTCTAATTTATATGCCATGACTTAATTTATATGCCATGGCTTAATTTCACAAATTTACCTTTGAAATTCTTAGTAAAATCATCACCATTCAAATTCTGAAATTCTGAAGTTTGTATGGTTTTGTGCATTGAGCAATTCTGAAGTTTGTATGGTTTTGTGCATTGAGCAATTCTGATGCTTGTATGGTTTTGTGCATTGAGCAATTCTGACGTTTGTATGGTTTTGTGCATATAGCTTCTTGACTCTTCTACGTAATTCTTGGCTCTTCTACTCTTTTCTCCTAAATTCTCCTCGTTTCTAAACTCTTCTAAAAATATCTCACTCTCTCCCCAAGATCAGGCCGAATTCGTCCCTTCCCATCGCTCCCTCTTAGATTTTAGGGAGGCTGAGCACCCGTAGGGCTACACCACCCTCACTCTGCATACACCCGTAGCATCCCTGTCGTCGTTTGGGTGCCGTTGCTCATTCTGGGAGCTTGTGGAGGAGAAGAGAAGGAGAAGGAGAAGGATTTGAAGAAGGAGGAGCCATATGGATTTGGGCTACCCCCTTATCTCTCATCACCCCTAAGGTATGATTCCATCTCCAACTAGTATTAGAGTTGCAGGCTTAGTTTCATGGTTGTTGTTGTTGTGGTCTCACCTTTTCTTATATTAATGCTGAGTTTTGTATGGTTGTGCACGGCGAGCAATCCTGAGTTTTGTATGGTTGTGCGCGATGAGCAATCCTGAGTTTTGGGTGGTTGTGCGCGGTGAGCAATCCTGAGTTTTGTATGGTTGTGCGCGATGAGCAATCCTGAGTTTTGGGTGGTTGTGCGCGGTGAGCAGTTCTGGACAGATTTGTATGCTGATTGTTTTGCTTAGTTCCTTCAATCTAGACTTGAGTTCTCCCTGAAACTTTTATGGCCTAAAAATTTGCTTGTTACCTATAAGTTCCATGTTTAGAACATTTGTTAATTCAGATTGCAATTAGGAGTAAAATTTCCATCTTTACAACTTGACGGAATTTCATCTAGTCTGGACACAGTTTGGCAAAATGAATATCAGTCCATGCACGCTCTATAGAAATTGATGATCTTAGTCTCGTTGGAAAGATAACAACTTTTTCTATAACTTTCTCTGAGTGCACATTTTTGAGATTTTAGCTGTGACACGTCCTAAACTAGCAATCTTTACAGCCCTTAGAATCTGTCTGAAAAACAGATTCGTCAGGTCTCACCAAAAACATCACCATAAATCACCCAGTTCATATTTCTGCATGAAAATTTATAGGTGAATCCAGCACAACTATATCTACAACTTTTAGTTGTATTGTATGGGTATGTTTGATACAAGATTATGGAGAAATGTGCTTCTTAATCTAACTGTTCTGTTTTTCCAGAAATTGGATTTCATGAATGAGTTGTTTTGTCTTCGATTATGGATCTCCAGGTTTTATGGATTCAATATTGATTGTTACATGAGTCATCAGTTGTTTAATTGGCCATCTCATACTTCATTTCACGTTTCATAAAGTTGTTAAATTTCATTTATGTTCAATATCTTGGTGAATTAACTGTTGATAACAATGTTGGCCTTAAGAGGCATTGATGTTGGCCTTAAGAGGCGTTGATGTTTCAATGAAATAAAATCAAGTTGGAAATGTGATATGATGTGATTAGGACACGAGGTGGAGTGCACGGGCATGAACCAAGTGTCGCGGTAGGAGGCGGGTTAATACGTCGTTGGCCACCTTTGATCCATTAGGTGGCTCCACGTTGATAACGGAGTAGATTTATTTGCATGTGCACGCCGGCACATCCATGGGATCCGCATTGCATTGCATTGCATTGCATCTCATAGCAATTGCTTTGTGTTTCATATGCATCATGGCATCATTGAGCAATATGTGTGACTTGTGGTTATAGATGTGAATGATGCCTTGTATGTATGATTGTTTCCATGAATGCATGAATTGCTTGAGATGGGTGCATATTGGTTAGATGAGGTGGTTTGTTTTCATTTGTGAAGCTTAAGTAAGTGGAAGTGAGACGGGTTCCATATTACCAGTTTCCTTGGTTTACTATTAACACTTAGTTGCTTATTATAAATGTTGTACTTGTTCCTTGTCACTTCTTGTACATTATGCTAGTCTGTACACCTTGCATGTTGCACGCGCACGCTCCCACCTGTTCATACTATAGTTGTTACTTTCTTACTGCAGTAAATGTTTATGCCATGGCATACACTCTGCCTGCTCACGTGCACCTTTCCACACTTCATGTAAGGCTAGTTGGGGTATGGTATTCCTACTGGGTCACGCTTTGACGTGCCCCACCATTGACTTTTCAGGTTCAGGTGTTGGATTTGGTTGGTGGCAGTGAGCTGGAGCAGTGGAGTTCTGTGGATGAGTTAGGTTGGGATGGTGAGGGGAGGGGAGAGAGTGTTGTACTTTTGGAGTTTTGTTTGGGTAGTGACGAGATGTTTATGATGGATGTATGTACAGATGAATGATGTATAGATATCAGAATTTTCTTTGGGTTTAGTTGTTGTACAGTTTCCTTCTGTGTTTCTTTCTGCGTTTATATTGTTGGTTGTTTGGTTGTGTTTTGGGAACTTTGCAGATACTATCCCAGCAGTGTGCAGTGGACCTGCTAGAGTTTTTTTATTTTTCCTTCGTAACACTCGTTGCCTTAGGAATACCTAGGACGGATTCGTACTTTCCGGGTATCCTGGGGAGTGGGGCGCTACAGTTGGTGGCCCTTGCAGGTCACCGCACTGCGGCTGTGTAAGGGTAGTGCGTGTAGTGTTCCGAGTGTAGTTTGGTCTTAAGGTGGGTAGGAGTTCTGCCTTAAGATAGAGCCTTGATATCAAAGGTTTGAGGTATAGAGCCCTGAGGATTGACACTAGAGTGTTGAATGAGTAAGGATGTGTGTACATATCTATGTGTGTATGTATATATACTGATATATCTATAAGTGTTGAATATGGCTTGTCGAGCATATTGAGATAATATACTCATGAGCATATGACTATGGTATGTGTACGAATGATTATATAGCTATGTGATTGTATTTGAAGTATATGTGTTAATACATGGTTGACTTATGAGTAATGTGTAGAATTGAGTTATATACTTGATTGAGGTGCAGGTAGTGTATAGATGTATTGTGTAGTGGCTATATACTGTATGTGATGTATGCACATATAGAGTGTGCAGATGCATGTGTGGATCTTTGAGTTCCACCCATGTATGTGTGGATATGTCTTAAGAGTATTTGTATTATGAGTTGATATATGTGATGAGTATATGATACATGTATGGTTGTAAGCTGGTACGCTTACACCTATATATGGATGAGTATATTCTGTATGATTATATATATGTATTGATATGTATATAGGTATTTGGATGTACTTACGATATGTGTGTGTATAATTGAATGTACGTGTATGTTGGTATGATCTGTATATTGACGTGTATGGGTGTGTGCCCATGCATGGGTAGGTGTATGCCCAGTTATGTGTATGACTCTTTGATATATGTGTAAGTGTTGCATATGAGCATGCCTGGCTCTTGTTATAGTGTATGGGGTGTGTGTACGCATGGGGTATAGTGACCTTAATGTCTAAGTCTGTCATCCTTCAGTTGACCCCTAGTTTAGAAAGTCAGAGGACGGACTTGATTTTTAAGGTGGGTAGAATGTAATGGCCCAGAGTGCCATATACATAGGGCCTATGCTTTTGTGTGAATATCGAGTGTATAGATGTGTACTATGTATTGTGTATATGCTTGAATACAAGTGAGTACACATTTGCGTGTTCTTTATATGGTTGGTTGTGCCTGTAGTGTGTGCAGTGAACTATGAGGTGGTATAGTACTATTGTATGATTGTGTGGAGCAGTACTATTAATTGGCCTTACTATTAGTGCTACTAATTGATGTTAATGGTGTATTCTTATTGGACGCTTCCATGGTTGGCCATGGATGCTTGTCGAATGCTTATATATTGGTAATGTAGTGTGTTTAGTAATGCGGGTGTAGTATACATGCAGGAATAGTGAGGTCATGCATGGGTATGAGATGCATGAAGGAGGTTATGTGATGGTATGTATATGTGTGTGAATGAGTGTGTAGGATTAGTGTAGAGAGGCTAGTGTGAAAGAGGTTAAGGTTAGTGGCATTCCTGTAATTAATAGGAGAGTGTGAGAAGTAACGGCATACTTGTAATTAAGGTTGGGTGGGTGTGTATAGTGGGAGAGATATTTGTGGAGGATGGCAAACTTGTAAATATGACTTCTTGAACTTTCTAATTTATATGCTATGGCTTAATTTCACAAATTTACCTTTGAAATTATTAATAAAATCATCACCATTCAAATTCTGAAATTCTGAAGTTTGTATGGTTTTGTGCATTGAGCAATTCTGAAGTTTGTATGGTTTTGTGCATTGAGCAATTCTGAAGTTTGTATGGTTTTGTGCATTGAGCAATTCTGAAGTTTGTATGGTTTTGTGCATTGAGCAATTCTGACGTTTGTATGGTTTTGTGCATATAGCTACTTGACTCTTCTATGTAATTCTTGGCTCTTCTACTCTTTTCTCCCAAATTCCCCTCGTTTCTATACTCTTCTAAAAATATCTCACTCTCTCCCCAAGATCAGGCCGAATTCGTCCCTTCCCATCGCTCCCTCTTAGACTTTAGGGAGGCTGAGCACCCGTAGGGCTACACCACCCTCACTCTGCACACACCCATAGCATCTCTGTCGTCGTTTGGGTGTCGTTGGCTCGTTGCTCATTCTGGGAGCTTGTGGAGGTGAAGAGAAAGAGAAGGAGAAGGATTTGAAGAAGGAGGAGCCATATGGATTTGGTCTACCCCCTTATCTCTCATCACCCCTAAGATAGGATTCCATCTCCAACTAGTATTAGACTTGCATGCTTAGTTTCATGGTTGTCGTTGTTGTGGTCTCACCTTTTCTTATGTTAATCCTGTGTTTTGTATGGTTGTTGGAGGTGAGCAATTCTGAGTTTTGTATGGTTGTGCGCGGTGAGCAATCCTGAGTTTTGGGTGGTTGTGCGCGATGAGCAATCCTGAGTTTTGGGTGGTTGTGCGCGGTGAGCAATCCTGAGTTTTGTATGGTTGTGTGTAGTGAGCAATCCTGAGTTTTGTATGGTTGTGCGTGGTGAGCAATCCTGAGTTTTGGGTGGTTGTGCGCGGTGTGCAGTTCTAGACAGATTTGTATGCTGATTGTTTTGCGTAGTTCCTTAAATCTAGACTTGAGTTCTCCCTGAAACTTTTATGGTTGTGCGCGGTGAGCAATCCTTAAATCTAGACTTGAGCAATCCTGAGTTTTGTATGGTTGTGCGTAGTGAGCAATTCTGAGTTTTGTATGGTTGTGCGTGGTGAGCAATCCTGAGTTTTGGGTGGTTGTGCGCGATGAGCAATCCTGAGTTTTGGGTGGTTGTGCGCGGTGAGCAATCCTGAGTTTTGTATGGTTGTGCGTAGTGAGTAATCCTGAGTTTTGTATGGTTGTGCGTGGTGAGCAATCCTGAGTTTTGTATGGTTGTGCGTAGTGAGCAATCCTGAGTTTTGTATGGTTGTGCGTGGTGAGCAATCCTGAGTTTTGGGTGGTTGTGTGCGGTGAGCAGTTCTAGACAGATTTGTATGCTGATTGTTTTGCGTAGTTCCTTAAATCTAGACTTGAGTTCTCCCTGAAACTTTTATGGCCTAAAGATTTGCCTGTTACCTATAAGTTCCGTGTTTAGAACATTTGTTAATTCAGATTGCAATTAGGAGTAAAATTTCCATCTTTACAACTTGACGGAATTTCATCTAGTCTGGACACAGTTTGGCAAAATGAAGATCAGCCCCTGCACACTCCATAGAAATTAATGATCTTAGTCTCGTTGGAAAGATAACAACCTTTTCTATAACTTTCTCTGAGTGCACATTTTTGAGATTCTAGCTGTAACACGTCCTAAACTAGCAATCTTTATCGCCCTTAGAATCTGTCTGAAAAACAGATTCGTCAGGTCTCACCAAAAACATCACCATAAATCACCCAGTTCATATTTCTGCATGAAAATTTATAGGTGAATCCAGCACAACTATATCTACAACTTTCAGTTGTATTGTATGGGCATGTTTGATACAAGATTATGGAGAAATATGCTTCTTAATCTAACTGTTCTGTTTTTCCAGAAATTGGATTACATGAATGAGTTGTTTTGTCTTCGATTATGGATCTCCAGGTTTTATGGCTTCAATATTGATTGTTACATGAGTCATCAGTTGTTTAATTGGCCATCTCATGCTTCATTTCACGTTTCATAAAGTTGTTAAATTTCATTTATGTTCAATATCTTGGTGAACTAACTGTTGATAACAATGTTGGCCTTAAGAGGCGTTGATGTTGGCCTTAAGAGGCGTTGATGTTTCAATGAAATAAAAGCAAGTTGGAAATGTGATATGATGTGATTAGGACACGAGGTGGAGTGCACGGGCATGGACAAAGTGCCGCGGTAGGAAGCGGGTGAATACGCCGGTGGCCACCTCTTGATCCATTAAGTGGCTTCATGTTGATAACGGAGTAGATTTATTTGCACGTGCATACCGGCACATCCATGGTATCCCCATTGCATTGCATTGCATCGCATCTCATAGAAATTGCTTTGTGTTTTATATGCATCATGCCATTATTGAGCAATATGTGTGACTTGTGTTTATAGATGTGAATGCCGCCTTGTATGTATGATTGTTGCCATGAATGCATGAATTGCTTGAGATGGGTGCATATTGGTAAGATGAGGTGGTTTGTTTTCATTTTTGAAGCTTAAGTAAGTGGAAGTGAGACGGGTTCCATATTACCAGTTTCCTTGGTTTACTATTAACACTTAGTTGCTCATTATAAATGTTGTACTTGTTCCTTGTCACTTCTTGTACATTATGCTAGTCTGTACACCTTGCATGTTGCACGTGCACGCTCCCACCTGTTCATACTATAGCTGTTACTTCCGATGTTTATGCCATGTCATACACTCTGCCTACTCACGTGCACCTTTCCACACTTCATGTAAGGCTAGTTGGGGTATGGTATTCCTACTGGGTCACGCTTTGACGTGCCCCACCGTTGACTTTTCAGGTTCAGGTGTTGGATTTGGTTGTTGGCAGTGAGCTGGAGCAGTGGAGTTCTGTGGGTGAGTTAGGTTTGGATGGTGAGGGGAGGGGAGAGAGTGTTGTACTTTTGGGGTTTTTTTTGGGTAGTGACGAGATGTTTATGATGGATGTATGTACAGATGAATGATGTATAGATATCAGAATTTTCTTTGGGTTTAGTTGTTGTACAGTTTCCATGTGTTTCTATCTGCGTTTATGTTTTTGGTTGTTTGGTTGTGCTTTGGGAACATTGCAGGTACTATCCCAGCAGTGCGTAGTGGACATGCTAGAGTTTTTGTATTTTTCCTTCGTAACACTCGTTGCCTTAGGAATACCTGGGACGGATTCGTACTTTCCGGGTATCCTGGGGAGTGGGGCGTTACAGTTCAACTCGGGCCGAGGAGCGGCTCGGGACACGGTTTGGTACACATTGCCCGTGCAAGCAAGGTTTTGGGTATGTAGTTTAATTAAGCATAGTATTTATAATATTGCAGTAGCTTAGATTTATCTTGGGTGGTCGGACCCACTTCAAGATAGTAGAGATCCTGGCTAGGGTCTTGAAATCCTTAGGGCTTCTTCGTTAAATAGTTTAACATTTTTTTGTTACTTTTCTTTTCTGTTTGCTTCTATCGTTCGTCCGACGTATGACGTGCATAGAATAATGCCCTAAGGGTCTCTCAAACCACAACATTGGTATCAGAGCATTAGGTCTACTTCTGATCTAAGGACTGCAATATTTTAAATGCAAGTATGCTTTTTAAATACATATAAGATCTGTTTTTAACTTTATGTGATAATTGTTAAAAATGGAATAAATAAGTTATTAGATGCTTTGAAAAATTACTTTATGCGATAAAATTCTTTTTAGTAGTATGCTAAGTTTAATGTGATGATTTTAAAACAAATGATCTTGAATTAAAATTATGCGATAATTTTTGAACACGAAACAATTAATTTTAATTGATAAATTTTTTAAGTTTTAAAATTACGCTTTAAATTTATGTGATAAATTTTAAAGTTAAATATTATGTTTTTTAGAAACATAAAATAATAATGAGATAATAATGACCTTAATTTCATGTGATTTAATTAAGTTGTAAATTTTAAATGGCTATGTTTTATTCGTGCTTATTTGATAACTCAAGAAATCCTTATTAGGTTAGCCATTAAAAGCTGTCTAATAATTATAAGATAATTTTAGATTGCTTTTGCTATGATTTAAAATTGTTTTAAATGCCTAATTCACGATTAGGATATCAACTCTATAAATCATTCCTTATTGTTGATAATGACTTGATAAAAGTTATTAACAAATCCATAAAATTTTGAATTTTACGGATCTACTAGTTGATAGGATTAACTAGTTCTAATAAAAGCCTTTTAATCTATGGCACGCATATATAAATGATAAGTTTCATTCAATGGACCATGATCCGGTCAATGTGCTTGGCTAAGTTTGTTGGATCACCCTAGCCAGACTGGGGATAAGTGATCCTGACTTTGTTAATTCCCTGGCCGTGTCCGCTGGACCGCAATGATGCAAATCATGAGACACCCTCGACTATATCTAAGTCAATTACGTTAAAAATCTTCTTCAAGGTTAGCAGTAGCCCTCCTTACTTTTGTACTTTGGGAATCATGGATTTCATGTTATAGTTGTTGAGTCAACTCAAGCTGTAACATGACTATCTTTTGGAAACCAACTCCATTAAACAAGTGATGTGGTTCGACTTAACCAAAACCGTCACGTCGTGAACAAACCGAGTGCCGGTGTAAGTTAGGATTAGACAAGAAAGTAAGGGTCTGATTAGACTAGTCTTTATGATTTGTTGAGCCAACTCAAGGTCATAAGTGACTAGGGGTAAAAACATATAAGGGAATCACATTCGATATAATTGACGAAGAGTCGTCTACCGATCGCAAAGTTAATCAACTTGTTGAGCCAACTCAAGGTTGTGAGACTCAGGGTGGTCGGGTCCCTTTCCCACTAAATATTATTATTCGTTCATCTTTATGGCTTAATACGATCGCATAAATAGTGGGAGTATACAGTTGAATAAAAATCCATTTTTACTTTATTTAAAAATCAATGAATATATGCTAAACTAGGATTGTTCTATGTTTACCGATGGAATCAAAACCATAATATTCTAAAAGAATAAGTTAATTGGTCCAAATAGTTGGTTAATGGAATATCAACTCTAATTCTAATTGATAGACTAAACTATGTTCTCATTGACATTAAAATGACCTTCTTAAGCACAGGCTTAAGGACAATGATTTCCTTAAGCTCTAAGTCCAACAAATAAATGCACGCTACATGTCACTCGCCTCTATGAGGGGCAGCTTGAACATACTGATGTTCAAGGCATGTTTCTCCATATAATTTGTTGAGTCAACTCAAGGTTGTATGGAAAACGGTTTCGATCCGCAAGGTCCGAAATTTCGATCAAACTGTTTGATTCGAAGATGAGTGCATGAGCGGTACAAGACCATGCATCCAAATCAGATCTTGAGTCAAGCAACTTGTTGAGTCAACTCAGGGTTGTGAAGCTCAAGTGTTTGGATACTTAGGTGCTTGTACAGCTAATAATTTTGTTGGGTCGTATAATATCTAAATGAGATTTAGAAAAGGAAGAAGGCACTAAGGAAAGTCAATTGAGAAAGATAGTTTTATTTATCATTAGTAAAGGCATAAGTAGGAGGAACTAAAAATGTGACATAATTGATGTCACAGTTTCAGGATAACCGTTATACAAAAGAAACAGATTGTCTACGTGTTGTAAAAAGGAACAATTGTTGTTTCTTGGACCATGTAAGTCGTCAAACACATTTTGACGAATGTCATCACCTTGCTTTTGAAACAATGTTTTATGTGATTAATTTGTATAACGATAATGTATTAAATGTTAATACATGAATACGCAAGATAATAACAAAACTTATATGGAAAAATAGACTAGGTCGTACCAAAGAGGCTAAGCTTCTCAAGTTACATAAAGAGGTGCCTGACCTCTCGTATTATGAAATCTACAGACACTTGTGAATCTTGTCTCAAAGGTATGATTGGCCAAAACGCCTTCTGTGAGACAGTGGGAGAATGAGTTGGAGAACTCACGGTCTTGTACATACGGATGTATTCAGACCTAAGTCTAAATTAGCCTAGATAAGTTGTACTTATTTTATTACGACATGTGTTCTTGATGAAACACAAGTCTGATAAAATAGAGAACAAAATGACATATGTGTTTGAACTGCTTCGATCAGATCGAAAAGTCGAATACTTAGCTGTATAAATCTTGCATAAATTAAAAAGAAAATGTGATTTTCTCTCAGGTCAAGTCTCTTAACACATCGGTGTGTTAAAGAGCATGAATCACACTTGGTTAGACATGGTGCGATGCATGGCAAGTGACTCTGAGTTTTAATCCTCCCTCTAGGTTAAGTCACAGATAGTAATGCATATGTTTTGATAAGGTTCTATGAGGACCTTATCAATAAGATATTCATTAAATCAATCGTTAGGAAGTTAAAGGAATACTCGAGTCTCATGAGACGAAGAGTCGAGTTAGACATCATAGACGAGGATTGCCTAGACAACTTCCAGGATGCAATTCGGACTAGGGACTCTAATTAATAACTTGATGCAATCAGAAATGATCTGTGCACGTAAATAAAGTATGGACTTTAGTTTACATGCCCAAAGAAATAGTTTCTTATTGGCTGCAAGTAAATACAAAATCCAAAAAATTTCTTACCATGACAACACACCTTGGTATGTGTCATATTGTTAGTAATAAGAAGACACTTGGCTTAATAGGTGTAAGAAGGAGAGTGATTTAGGGATTCCTAAAAACTAGGCAAGAAAAACACAAAAACACAAAAAAAATCAAGAAAATGTCACTCTCTCCTCCCCATTTCAGCTAAGGCCGAAATTTTACCCCCATTCTCTCCCCTTTTGCACCACCACTCCCTCCTCACATCACCACCACAAGCTCCTCCCCTTCCACCACCATTGAACCCTCATTTCCCTTCACAATCCAACACCAAATGAGCCCAAAAATTAGCCAAAAATCCAACAAATTGGAGACCTAAATTGGAGCTTGGAGAAGAATCTAGGAGCTCTTTTATCAAGGAGAAGAAGGGCCCAAGATTTAATTTGGAGGACTTTTGCAAGGTATGAATCCTAATTCCTTAGGTAGAATTTAGTTTAGGAATGGTTTTCTCATGAATTTAGTAAGTAAAATAATTAGGTGTTAAAAATTATGATGAGTTTCAAATGTTGAGTTAGTAAGCTAATATTAACAAATTTTAGTTTTTGTCATGATGCACATGTTAGTAAGAATCAACTTTTGTACTCATTTGTTACAAGAAGATTTTTGTAGTTTCAAATTAATGTGCTTAATCTCATTTTAGCTTATTACTCAAGTTAATAATAGTAAATCATATTGTAAAATGGAGAGTATAAGAAATTTGTTAGCTTGCTAAAATTGATGCTAATTGGTAGTTGTGATGTGTAGAGAATTGATCATTTGCTAGTTTCATTTTAATATAAAGTTGCAAGTGATGTAGTTGTATTTGTGTGTATTTGTGTGTGATATATATTTAATGTTATCTTTTTTTAAGTTGGAATTAGGTTAAGGAGTCGCAATTATCATAATCTTATTCTCATGTTAGTATTGACATGTTAATTGGGGTTTTAAAACATGTTAGAACTAGATTTTGTAAGAAAACTAGTTGCTGGAATTTTTGTGTGACAGAACAGTAACTTGTAAAATTCGTAGAAAATAGTAGAAAAATCAGAAAAATAAAATTAAGGACACTACGAAAAACTAGAGAAAATTTCCTACAACTTTGAAGGAGGCCGAGAGCCAATTCTGACTGCAATTAGGGTAACAGAGCCAATCTTTCTGGTGTGACAGTTTTGGACAGATTCTTGTGTTAACTTGTTTAAGAATTTTAATGTTGTATTTTATCTTGAGTTGAAATTGATCAATGTTGATGATACATCATTAAATGCTTCTGAGATATGTCCTTATGATGATGCTTCATGTATTATGATATATGTAGAAAGTATGATCATGCGAATTTGTGAAAGTGCGAAATGAAAACGGTAGTTGAAACCGTTAAAGAATCATTGCTGACACAATGATGTAATATGTTTAAAACTGAGAGTGAGGTTGAGAGTTTGACATCGGTTTTCTCGTTCCATTCTTGAAATGGGTGAGACGCCAGATGTGGGTTTGGGGGAAACACGGATAAATGGTAGGTGTTAAGGAGCGGACGTAGTAAGATTTCTCACTCACTTCGTCACTCCCGGAAGGGGGAGTTGACTAGAGTTAGAGAGGCCGCCGGTGCGCTCGTGACGCACCTGGACGGTAAATGATGGTTTTCTCCGTTTGTCCGACAGAAAAACCAAGATGAATCTCACTCCGGTACCTTGTCCAGTCGGGTACGGAGTTACGAGAGGCCCCTCCAGTGCTCATGTCGCTGGACACTTTTCACCCACCCTGGGTGAAGTCCGCTCTCTTAGTAGCCTATGGTTTATCCGGGTTCCAAATACAGAACAACTATTTAATTGGTTTAATTTAATCATTTATTACTTCAGTTCTGTTCACTGTTGTTTACTTTCAGCACTTGTACTCTGTTTTTAATTTCTGCGTAACATGTGATGATGTGACACTTGTAGTTAGTTAGTTAGTTAGTAGGGAGACCAGTTCTAAACTGGGTTCTACTAGGGTGTTAGGAGTTCTTTCTGGGTCATGCGTTGATGTGTCCCATCCCGTGGTTTTCAGGTACGAGTCCCGAGCAGTCTTCGGGTGTCCCAGAGCTGGAGGTCAGTGCCAGTGCTACCGAGGTAGAGCCTTCAGGAGACTTTGTACAGTTAGATTTCCCGGGGTTAGACTAGTGGGTGCGTTGTACCGGGTGTGTACTTTGTACTTTTGGGCTGGGGGTTTCTTTTTGTTGTACCGCTTTTTGTACACCCTTGTACAATTGATGTATGTATATATATGAACTTAAGTGATATGATGTAACTTCAATGTTGTTGCATTTACTTTTCAGTACTGTGTTTTACTTTCTGTTGGAGCACTTTTCTTTTTCTTCTATGTACTATTCCAGTGTTATTGCAGTGGCCTGCTCGTATTTAATATTAAACCACAAAAAAATTGCCTAGCAATATTTAGATAAGAGGGCTCGAAGCCTGAGTCTGAATACTACGGCGACCTCGTCAGCTACGCCCCCGTAATTGGGTGAGCGGGGCGTGACAGTTGCTTTTATCGCTTTGTTTCTCCTCGACGAGTAGGAGTGTCGTTTTATGCAGACTCAATTTCCTCTTTCGAGATTATGAACCGATCGGTTAGGTTGTTCAGCTCCACCAGGTTATTCAGCGGAAACTGGTGGATGGCCCTCAAAAGGTGCTCGTCACGGACTGCTTGGACAAAAGCTGTGATGACCGTCACATATGGGGGGTCCTCCACTTCTAGTCTTTCGTCGTTGAATCGTCAGACGTGGGCTCGGATCGACTCCTTCTCTCTCTGCTTCAAAGAGAAAAGATGTGAAGATTTTCTGTTGGGGCGTCGCCCCGCAGCGAATTGCCTGTAAAACCGATCAGACAACTCGTCAAAAGATCCGATGCAGTCATCAGGCAGTCCATTTTACCACCCGTCTGCCGCTTTGATGAGTGTAGTGTGAAAAGGTCGGCAAAGGTATGTTCGTTTGCTCCGTGAAGTAGCACCGCGTTTTGGTATCTTCGGATGTACTCCCAAGGATCACCTTTGCCCTCGTATGTCAGCAGTGGAGGTATTTTAAACTTCGGGAGGAACGGAGCTAATGTGATGTTCTTCAGTGGGGTATACCAAATGGCGGGAAGGATAAGTTGGGTTCGCCCATATCCGCCTTGCAGGTGAGTAGCACCAGAGGAATGGTTGTGGACTTCCTCTGCCTCCCTCCTCTCGTCTCCCTCCTCTCGTTGTCGCCTGTAAAATCTGGAACGTTAGGACCCTGAGTGACTTGGTCGAATACCTGATCGAGGATGTTGTAGGCAGCTCGTCCACGATTAGATGGACTAGGACCTCCCTGATGCCCAAATGCACGGTTGTTCCACATCTCCCCGTTCCGATGAGGTGTATGAGTGGTATTGAGTGGTGCATTCTCATGTCGATCTGCCTTTGGATCTCTGGGGTCCCTATAAGAGATAATTTCCCTCACAAATGTGGGATTTGGAGGCGGTGGCAGCTCATTTGTTAAAGGTGGGCGTCCAAGGCTATGATGTACTACGTCGGCTAGTACCTTGATACTCTTTTCGACTTTCTCGTCGAATTGGTCGAATTGTTGCTGAGAAACTTTGGACACTTTGGCCCCCTTTGATGAAGACGTGGATTTCGCAACGTCTTTGATTCGAACGTTGTTCGCGTTAAGGTTTTCACTTGGACCAGGATTTGGTTTGGGGTTCCCACTTGGACCAGGATTTGGTCCGGTGTTGCTGGGTCAAGTCGACATTACTGATGCTTCGGGATATCGACTGTCATTTCCCACAGACTGCGCCAATAGTTAATGCCAAAAATGGCGTTACCGGTAAGTGGACTGACGTGGACCTCTATTGTTAAGGTGGAGCCTCGTCAGCTGGTTGCGTGTGTTGGACGCAACGATCTAGGAACTCTAGTTTGATGATGAAAAACGGTGTGCGAACTATTTAATGTGTGTGCTAAGTGTGTTTCAGGAATGGCAAAGTCGTTATTCTAAGCGTTGGAGAAATTTCTATCCACATAGCTAATGTACTTGGTCAAAGTGCCATTCACATAGAAAAGATGACTTGGTCAAGATGAAGAGATGGGGTGAGATCTCATATCAAATCAATTTGGGATTTGATCAAATCAATTAGAGATGAATTCAAATCCCATTACAACCACTTCAAATTTGAATACAAACTCCTATCTTCTAGGAATTATACCTTAGCCAAGATCTCTCTCTCTCTCTCTCTCTCTCTCTCTCTCTCTCTCTCTCTCTCTCTCTCTCTCTCTCTCTCTCTCTCTCTCTCTCTCTCTCTCTCCTATATAAATTATACCTCAAAGAACCTAGTTGATGCGGCATACAACAAATCCCAAAAGGGGGGGAACGTTTTCGTTTTGGGGGGTCACGCAAAAAGAAGAAGCAAGTATCCAAAGCCAAAAAAACCTAGATGAGGCCTATGCAAAAGAAATTCAAAGAGGGAACTTGCGGCTACAATAAAAGAAAAAGGAGGCCAGTCATTCAATATACAAAACCCTAGCCTCTACTGTAAGCCGCAAGCCTTTAAGCTTCACCATCCAAAGCTCCTACCTACACTACTCCATTGCCATGAGTTCTTCTTGTCCCCCTCCTCCAAGCCATCAAGAAGCCCCACGCTGCCTTTGTCACCGTTCGAAGAAGACGAAGCGAACGGTCGCTCGGAGTTCACTGAAGAAGATCACACCGTCGCTTGGAGAACTCGAGGTTGTCGCTGCCGTCACCGTCGAGCACGCGAAGAAGTTGAAGTCGAAGGAGATCTCGTCACCGCACGTGAAGAAGAAGAAGACGCTCAGAGAGTTGCCGTCAAAGATCGGAGCTGTCGTTGCCGAAGGAGAACCTGCCACTACCGTTCCTCAAAGAAGTTCAAGCCACCGGAGAACACGTCGAAGACGAGGAAGTCGACGTTTCCCCTCGCTGCATGCCCTAAGTTGAAGAACTCTACGTAAAGTCGAAGCTTAGCTGATTCCACTGTCACCGTCAAGAGAGGAGCACCGCCGTGAAGACGCCATCGGAGGTTGCCTTGGGTTGCCGCTATTGGAACCCCGCTCGACGCTACTCATCTCTCACCGCTGCTGTGGGTTGCCGAAGTTGAAGTGAAGGCGCTGTTGTTGCTGTCGAAGAAGAGTCGCTGATCACCGAAGTCACCGCCGTCTGTTGCAGAAGTCGCCGATCACGTCGCTCGGAGAAACCCTCCACCGTCGCTGTAAAGTCGAAGAAGCCCGCCGTAGAGTTCAGCAGCTATCGTTATTGCCGCCGTAGAATGAAGCCAACCCTGTCGCCGAGAAGTTTGCCGCCGCCGAGTTGCCGTAGAACGTGACGAGCTATCGTCCATCAAAACTCCATGCAAAAGAACGAAAGAAAGGAGGGCTGACGTGACGATTGATGTTGTGTGAAATCGAAATGAAAACGAAAAGATTTGAGTGCTGACGTGGCCTTGAGATTTAAGGAGGTTGCTCTGCGCACAGACCGCTTATAAACATGTTTTGAACTGAATTGCTTTACGCACAGACCTACTTGTGCACTTGACTTCAAAGAGCTACAGACTGAGATCCAGGAGTCGGATCGAGACAACGTTTGCGCCAGATTGGAGCTGACGACGTGCTGACTGACAGAGACATTACACGGACATGGACTGAGCATTTCTAAACTCTTTACTCTTTATATTCGTGTCTTAGTGTAACGTTCTCTGTAGGGAAAACTTTACCAATATTTGTGACTATTTTGGACTTGTCTGGTTGGGCTAGACAAGAGGGTCTTGACATGTTGCTGCAGTCAAGATACACATTTATTAGGTTGACAGAGTTCTGCACTTTGTTGAGTGTGGTACAGTCTAGGTTGGGAGTTGAAGCTAAGACCCCATTGTAGGTGTACAGAAGGAACATATTAATGCTAGTATTTGCTTGGGGTTGGATGTAGGTCGTTGATGCGACCGAAGCAGGGTAAATATGTGCATACTTTGTGATTGTCTCTTATTTACTCTGGTTGTGCTTTTAACTGCATGTGATTTCTCATGGGTTGTGCGAGAATTTTTTATTAGCCTATTCATCCCCCCTCCAGGCTAGAATCCAGATCCAACAAGTGGTATCAGAGCAGGTTAGAGGATCTAGTCTAGTCTAGCTATCATGAAAACCCCAAAGTTAGTCTTTCCCCATGGCATGCCTATTGATTGTCCTCCTCTTTTTAGTGGCCATGATTATATATACTGGAAGGCTAGGATGAAAACGTATTTACTATCCGTTGATGTTGATATTTGGTACATTATTGATAACGGATATTCTATGTCTGAAAGTAATCTGAATTTAAATGATAAAAATGTGTGTGCAATAAATGCTAGAGCAATGAATATCGTATTGTGTGGGTTGAGTAGAATAATATTTGATCGTATCTCACATTGCTCTTCTGCGCCGGATATATGGATGACATTGGAAATTGCATATGGAAGTAAGAAATCCCTCAGCTGCAATGAAAAGAACCAGAAGGGAAGAAACGCTCCTTTAAATAATTTTGATGCTTCTCTTTGTGACAATACTAAGCGTAAAGTTATTTGTTTTAAATACATAAAGAGGGACACTTCGATAAACATTGCCCACACAAAACAGATGGTGTCGTAGAGAAGATAGGAAAAGCTGTAGTGCGAACGTGGGACATGAATAGTGCAGATGAGCTTGAGGAGAATGAATAGTGCAGATGGCAAAACATAACGAGGTAAAATCTGGTAGTAAAGCCGAACTTCTAATTATTTGTAAAGCCATGCAAGAGGAAATTGATGAGCTAGAACTTACTTTAAATGGCTATAGGAATGCTAGCTTTAAATTACAAAAAGAAAACTGTGATACTTCTGATGAAGTTGAATCCTATAGAAATTCTTGCTTTGATTTGCAAAAAGAAAATTGTGATGTGATTGAAGAATCTAAAAACTTAAAAGAAGAACTTGAAAAATGCAAATCAACCACTGCCATGCTGAGAAGAGAAGAATCTAGCTCATCTGAAAAAGCTGCTTGTCTTTCTTGTCCTTCCTTATTGAATGATATTAGCATGCCTAAGCAAGATTTATTTAAGCTTGAAACTGAAAAAGATTATGTGATTAAAGAGTTAATGATAAATTGTGCATGTTGAATAACGAGCTTAATAAGAAAATGTATGAATTTAAAAAGAATGAAGAGGAAAACAAGAGAGCTTTTATAAGTAAATGTACTTTGCTTGTGAATGAAAATGTGCTATTAAAATCCAAAGTCTCTAGTCTTGAATTGTCCATTAAGAAGTTCTCTATAGGAAAACAATCGTTGGATACTATTTTAGAGAATCAATTATATGGTAATAATAGACGAGGACTTGGATTTAATTCAAAACTTGCTAAAAAGCATGTCTTTAAGAAATTCCCCAATGTGCCCTCTATTGTGAAAAATATGCATGCAAAGTGTTTTACTAATGATAGTGTTGGTCACACATCCTATTATTGTAAGTTTAGGAATACGAACATAAAGTTCAAACAAGTGTGGGTTCCTAAAACTGTAATGGATAACACTAGTGGAGCTTGTTGGATTCCAAGGTTACACTTAACACCTTTCATGTAGGTAAGGTGGATTCTTGGCGAAGAGCAATGAATTGAAAGTCTCATTCATTTAGCTCCTTAGTCAAATAGCGACGTGAAGGTATATTTCTTTTCCCTCTTTGCATTCATTGCATACCTTCATAGTTTTTGTGTGTGCTTGATTTAATTTTTATTTGTGTGCTTGTTTATTTGCTTTTTAGGCTTGTTTTAGTTCTTTATAAAATAAAAACAAAAAAATTGAAAAAACAAAAATCAAAAAAATGTGCTTATTGTATACCTCCTTATGAGTATTTATAAGTGGTATTATTGAATGTCCATTCATATCCTTGTAGAAATCATTGTGTTATTGTTATAGCTACATGAACAAGCTAGAATCTATTTTGTAACCATGACATGCTTCATGAAATGATTAATTTGATTTCTACACCTACATACGCACTTTCACGAATACTAAACTTTTAGTACTTTTGGAGATTCTTTTGATGAATGTTGGAAAGTGAATATAGGATGAATAAAAACTGAATTATCTAAGGGATATGATATGTATTGCCATGAATAAAAATTGAGCACGAAAAGAAAATGAATATGAAAAAAATAACATGAAAATTGCTCCGTATGTAAAATGGATACAATTCATGGCAAATACACTACCCACGAGTATCCAACATATGCTTTATGGGTAATCTTTAGCGTTGGTGTATATTACTCGTCAAGCAATTCCAACCCCACATCCAAGAGTCCTTATAGGCTATGTTTCGGGGGTTTGGTAACCTGAACTCATTTTTAATGAGGTGGAAAAAAATCAATCCTAGTGAAATTCATGTTAATCGGAAAATGTGGATTGTTTTGGTTGATGTTCTAAATTGAATCTCTCCTTGTACTTTCATTGTTTATATTATCACACTTACACATTGATGATGAAGTCTAAATTATGATTTTCATGAATTTGAATTGTCTACTTTATGGAAAATGGCATGCAAGTGATAGATATAATCTATAATATTTTATTTTTGCATGTGTTATTTGATGACTTCATTAGTCCACTTTTGATGATAACAAAGGGGGAGAAAGACAAAAGATTTGGTATTGTTGAAGGGGGAGCTTGTGCTATGAAATACATGTTCAATGGGGAGCTTGAAAATAAGGGGAGCATGCTTGCTTTTCATCATTGTTATATTGTGTGTATGCTTGTAATTCTTTGTCTCATTGTATACATCATAAGCATTACACCCCTCATCACACTTCACACACGCCTATCTTTTGCTCAAATCTTTCATTGGTTTGTCTTCATCAAAAGGGGGAGATTGTTGGACGCAACGATCTAGGAACTCTAGTTTGATGATGACAAACGTTGTGCGAACTATTTAACATGTGTGCTACGTGTGTTTCAGGGATGACAAAGTCGTTATTCTAAGTGTTGGAGAAATTGCTATCCACATAGCTAATGGACTTGGTCAAAGTGACATTCACATAGCAAAGATGACTTGGTCAAGATGAAGAGATGGGGTGAGATCTCATATCAAATCAATTTGGGATTTGATCAAATCAATTAGAGATGAATTCAAATCCCACTACAACCACTTCCAATTTGAATACAAACTCCTAACTTCTAGGGATTCCCCCTTAGCCAAGATCTCTCTCTCTCTCTCTCTCTCTCTCTCTCTCTCTCTCTCTCCCTCCCCCCCCCCCCCCCCCCCTCCCTCTCCTATATAAATTATACCTCAAAGAACCTAGTTGGTGCGGCATACACACTCTCTCCCCCTCCCTCCCTCTCCCTCTCCTATATAAATTATACCTCAAAGAACCTAGTTGGTGCGGCATACAACAAATCCCAAAGGGGGGGCAAACGTTTTCGTTTTGGGGGGTCATGCAAAAAGAAGAAGCAAGTATCCAAAGCCAAAAAAACCTAGCTGAGGCCTATGCAAAAGAAATTCAAAGAGGGAACTTGCGGCTACAATAAAAGAAAAAGGAGGCTAGCCATTCAATATACAAAACCATAGCCTATACTATAAGCCGCAAGCCTTTAAGCTTCACCATCCAAAGCTCCTACATACACTACTCCATTGCCATGAGTTCTTCTTGTCTCCCTCCTCCAAGCCATCAAGAAGCCCCATACTGCCTTTGTCACCGTTCGAAGAAGACGAAGCGAACGGTTGCTCGGAGTTCGCCGAAGAAGATCACACCGTCGCTTGGAGAACTCGAGGTTGCCGCTGCCGTCGCCATCGAGCACGCGAAGAAGTTGAAGTCGAAGGAGATCTCGTCGCCACATGTGAAGAAGAAAAGACGCTCGGAGAGTTACCGTCAAAGATCGGAGCTGTCGTTGCCAAAGGAGAACCCGCCACCACCGTTCCTTGAAGAAGTTCATGCCATTGGAGAACACGTCAAAGACGAGGAAGTAGACGTTTCCCCTCACTGCATGCCCTAAGTCGAAGAACTCCACGCAAAGTCGAAGCTTAGCTGATTCCACCGTCGCCGTCAAGAGAGGAGCGCTGTCGTGAAGACGCCATCGGAGGTTGCCTTGGGTTGCCGCTACTTGAACCCCACTCGATGCTGCTAATCTCTCGCCGCTGCAGTGGGTTGCCAAAGTTGAAGTGAAGGCGTCGCCGTCGTTGTCAAAGAAGAGTCGCTGATCACCGAAGTCGCCGTCGTCCGTTGCAGAAGTCACAGATCACGTCGCTCGGAGAAACCCGTCGACGTCGATGTAAAGTCGAAGAAGCCCACCGTAGAGTTGAGCAGCTATCGATGTTGCCGCCGTAGAATGAAGCTGACCCTGTCGCCAAGAAGTTTTTCGCCGACGAGTTGCCGTAGAACGTGACGAGCTGCCGTCCATCAAAACTCCCTGCAAAAGAACGAAAGAAAGGAGGGCTGACGTGGCGATTGATGTTGCGTGAAATCGAAACAAAAACAAAAAGATTTGCGTGCTGACAAGGCCTTGAGATTTAAGGGGGTTGCTCTACGCACAGACCGCTTATAAACAGGTTTTGAACTGAATTGCTTTACGCACAGACCAACTTGTGCGCTTGACTTCAAAGAGCTACAAGTTGAGATCTAGGAGTCGGATCGAGATACCGTTTGCATCAGATTGGAGCTGACGACGTGCTGACTGACAAAGACGCTACACGGACACGGACTAAGCATTTCTAAACCATTTACTCTTTATATTCGTGTCTAAGTGTAACGTTCTCTGTAGGGAGAAACTTTACCAATATTTGTGACTATTTTTGACTTGTCTAGTTAGGCTAGACAAGAGGGTTTTGGCGTGTTGTTGCAGTCAAGATATGAATTCACTGGTTGATAGAGTTCTGCACTTTGGTGAGTGTGGTATAGTCTAGGTGGGGAGTTGAAGTTAGGACCCCATTGTAGGTGTACAGAAGAAACATATTAATGCTAGTATTTGCTAGAGGCTAGACGTAGGTCGTTGATGCGACCGAACCAGGGTAAATCTGTGCATACTATGTGATTGTCTCTTATTTACTCTGGTTGTGCTTTTAACTGCATGTGATTTCTCGTGGGTTGCGTGCGAATTTTTTATTAGCCTATTCACCCCCCTTTAGGCTAGGATCCAGATCCAACAGTGTGGGACCCTTGTTAGTAGAACCAGGGTCCTTGGTAGGCAGAATTGGAGTGTGATGGACGTTCGACCCGCCGAATAGATCGAATCTTAAACAAACGTCCATGGAGATATGACCTTGTCGAGACTCACGAACTTCATGTATCACAGAGGAATGTCAGGGGGTCGGTTCTGGATCCCGACCCAAATCTCCTCTGATGCTTAAGTTAGTATGTGATTTAAGCGAGAGAGCTTGAAGTTGTCGAGATCAACCCACGAAGGCTCGTCTTGAGTCAGGTGTCGCAAGCTGTTTAGAGGAAGAAATATTAAGTGGAATATATAATGCCAGAGTATCGAATCTCGTACATCCCATGTTCTATTCATCTCCAGCATACTTATAAACCTCTTCGGTCTCATCAGTGACGTTGGAAGGATAACGGTTACCAATTATGGCGCCCTGATCCTTCCCTTTAATAGGAGTAACAGTTGTCCACGTCCCCACTATTTATGAGCTTCCTCCAATCCCTTGTACGATGGGCGAAAGTGCAACGGTCGAATGGCACGTGGTCTTTGACAGAGTTTTCCTCAGGTTTCCTTTGTGGGGTTTGGTCGCTCGCTGAACGAGCCCCTCGAGTGACGACCCAATGATGCAACACCTTCATCAATTGGGCATGATTATGAATGTGAATATTTCCTAATCAGCGCGTCCCCATCAATGACATCAATAAGGTCTCATCATTACCCATTATAACAGGGGGCTCACATATATGAAGGGGAGGAGGCATCATCTCAATGAGGGTGGCTCTCCGAGATATACAATGAAGGTAGCATAATACAAACTATTACGAGATTGATCAAGAACAGACAATGAAAAACAAAAACAAAGAACACACAGATTTATGTGGAAACCCCAAAACGGGAAAAAACCACAGGCAGAGGAAAGAAATTCACTATATTGAAGATCTGGTACAAAAGGAGGAGTGCGGCGGCCAAAGAAAAGGTTAAAAGCCGAAACCCTATATTACATCAAATTTATATGGGCAAAATTAGAAAGGTCCATACCGCGGGGGCTCCGATCCCTCCGCTACCACCACAGAGCCCTGAAAATTTCCCTATTAAATGTCACACCCGAGCTCTTCGGGTCGGGTCAAAAAACCAGATTCGGGTCACACACTCTAACACAAACTCACACCTTCTTCCACCTTACATTTCTCCTCCACAGCTCGTCCTGAGGACTCGCATATTGGTCTCCCCGTAAACCATACTCGATCCCACCGAGTATCCTTCAGACAAGTGTTGACTTAGTCATCGGAGGGGACTTGGTCGAAACCAAAGTCCGACCCACCTGACAAATTCTTTGTTTTGCAGATCGAAGGAGATGTCATCTCGCCGAAGCTTCTCTTCGGCGTCCCATCGCTCGGATCCAAACGCCCTCGTGCCAGAGCCCGTTCGTCCGATCGATCCCGGAGGTTGTCGTCCCGTCGAAGCTACCCTTCGGCACACCGTCGCTCGGATCCGTGCATTCCCGTTCAAGTGAATGCTCGGCCAATCGACCTCGAAGGCCGTCCCCGTCTCTCGAGACAGCGACGACACTCGGACCTCCGGACTACCATTCAGCGGTGAGAAAACACCCCGAAACACTCTCCAAAACTCATTAAGTTATAATCATTCATATATTTACATGTCCGAATCGCACCAAGATGCTTAGAGAGATCAAATGAGAGATTATCATGCGATTTAGGAAACTCTAACTTCAACGGAGCGATCTTGACAAACATTTATTCTATCGTTACGTGACTAGATATTTCTCATTGCTACCTAAATATCCACATTCATCCTAAACGCTACAGTATCGTTTGTTTATAACCAATTAAACGGGTTAGCAGTCGAAAATAGTGGGACAAATAAATCTAGTCCATATTACTGCCACAGATAAAATTCATAAATATTTAAGCTCAACAAAAAAAGAAAGAGAAATCAAGCTACAACAAACATCCCACACACCAACAGGTTAATCAAAACGTTATTACGATTATCATGTAATCAAATGTCTAGGAACGGTAATCAATGGATGTCCAACTGGAACCTGTCGAGTCTGGCAACCATGGACGATACGGGAGCGAATCGGGTAGGGACCGGCACGCGCCTCCGAAGAACAAGGCCGGAGAAGCGGAGGGCCGATGACAGGGCCGATACGAACTGCAAGGCTACGCCTCCGATCTCTTGAAACCTGCAGATGCTCTTCCTCATGATCACACCCAGAACAACTGCGGCTGCCTCTTCCCAACTTATCATCATCACTCCTTTTGATCCCTTCTTCTTAAAATTAGGGCTTCAAAGACGGCACTTTTGTCGTGAACGAGAGGGAAAGATGAAAGAGAAGACGAGAAGGCGACTGCTACAGCTTTGACTGGCAAACCTGTAACTGTAAGTAAGTGGTATGTGCGGGTGAGTAAAACGGTGGGTGCGCAAAGGAACTCCATATTCATATGTTTTTAACCGAGTTTGAGATCCAAGCACCAAGGTTCATCTAAACCCGGTTGATGCTACAAGGGCAGTTTCGGAAGTGCGTCCCACTCGAGGGATCAAAACCGACCTGGTGAGTTGACGTAGTGAGTGTGGGGCCCAGAAGCGATGAGCACACGATGTGCTCATCCGCGACCGACGAGCGGGAAAAAAACTCGCCTACGCAGAGGCCGAGAGGCGCCCTCTGAGCGTCCTGTGGGGCCCGCGTCGTCATCGGGTTCCAAAATGTCGACATTCCGCTCGTTAAAACTTGCACGAATACGATAAGGGATCGTATGCCAGCTAGCGGTTGGGGCGGACGAACGGATACTGAGCTCACGGCAACTTGGAGCGTTGATTTTTGATCCAACGGTGATCAGTCGATGTGGGAGCGTGCTGTTCATATGATGCCATCGCAAGGTTCTTTCCGTACTTCTTCTCTTTCATGGCCTGCAAAGGTCGTGTAAGTGTAGGCTTTTTCCTCGAAAATATCAGATTAAAAAAATGTTGTTTTGACACAAATAATTTTCTGGCCTTTTCCCCCTAGCATATCTCGTGTGTAACATGAGGCTTTTCTCTATATGCACCGAGCTGGCTTCATAAAGATTTGACGCAATGGTTGTAAAATGACCATGATAGTTACACTACGAATGCTCCAAAAAATGAGCACATTTATGTTCATGCAAATTACATGAAGCGATAATGCTGAAATTAGGTTAATGATAAATGACGCGGCGGTTGAACGGCATGTTTGATCTGAGTCGGGCTTGTGTCAGGATTGTCATGTTATATGCGCACCACCGCCAATAAAAACGTTTGCAAATCGGGTCTGGGGCAGACATCCCAGCTTGAGCTCATTCGAATGCGCAGGTTACAATATGAAGGAAATGAGAAAAGAAATAAAATGTCTATAGACAGACTGTTCTGGTTAGAATGAATTCGCTCATTCCCTGAATGGATGGGTTTGTATAGGTTTTGTTGCGGGTCAGATCCGCACACAATGAAATTTATTTGAAGTATGAATGACGGGTACTATGATTTACAAGTTTTTGGGTGATGGAGAGGTTAGCACGACTCGGAACTCGCTCCAGAGGTGAAGGATCCACGGTCGCCTGGTGGTCGCCTAAAGGTCGTCGTCTCCCGATAGCTGAGGTGAGCTTCTTGCGAGGATCAACAACTGGTCAGAAAGGCGGGACTGGCTGTCAGCCCGTAGCCTCTCCGATGCCTAAATCAGCTGGTGACGTAAAAGGTAGGCGTCGGGCACGATTGGCGATCTTACGACAGATCAGCGAAGCGTGGCGAGCTTATGAGGAAGGCGCATATATGTGGAAGATATCTGACCTTGTGAATTGAAATGAGTTAGAAGATTTAACTGAACAACCCCTTTTATGGAGGCCTGAGGGGGTATTTATAGGGCTAAGAGGCGGTTGTTCGCCACCCCGTAGCTGTCGAATCAACCCTACGGCACTCGAGTGCTGAAGGGATAGGTCGGCGAGCTGTGCCAGAGATATTTATGGCATTAATGGTGTCAGATGGTGTCAGGTGCATTAATGAGATGCGAATGGCAGCCATCAGTTCTTGCCCTTAATCTCTGGCCTTACTGGAGATGAGATGAGCCTACGTCACACTGTCAGAGATATTTATGCTCGCTTGCCCTCAGGGGCAAGCCAAAGATTGGCGAGTAAGCTCGGCTCCTCCGGACGATGCTCCTTGTTGGAGGGTAGGCGAGCTTGTCTGGATGGAGGCGACCTTCAGCTCGGCTAGTGTCACATCAGGAGAGTCGGTGAGGTGTTTGCTTGGGCCCTTAGTGCACATGGGCCTTAATTTCATGGACCGGCCTTCAGGGCGTAATAGGTTTGATTTGAGGATATTTTATTAATAGCACATACAAAGCGAGCCTCTCCTTTGGATGAGTCGACCTTACATGTGCATTCGGGGATGTGAGAATTCTGTTATCGTGGATCGATGTGTGCTTTACTGTTGTATATGAGTATACCACAGTTAGTGGTATTAATCTCGGTTTTAGCTACTTTGACGGTCAAATTAGAAAATAAGGAAGATAAGATAAGGAATATAATATCAAGAGAGAGAAAGTAATGATTAGAATGAGTTATATCATCTCTTAAAAGGAGTAATTGAAAGAACTAGAGATATAGATTTGTATTCAATCCTAATAGTACAGATCAAGATGTAGGCATGCTGAATCTTAAAACGTTACCTTCTCTGATTAGCAGAAGCATACCTGAATCCATAGCCGTGGTCTGAAAGAGATCCTAACGATAACGCAGCGGATGATCTTCTAGATCCACACGAATCAACTGTTGGAGAATTTCTTTACTCTTCTCATGGTTTCTCTTCTAGCGACGGGACGTAGAAAAGACGGCTAACTTGTTCGTGTGTTCCGGGGATCATGATCGCATATAAATAGGCTAGCCTCCTTAGCCCTATGGTTTTCAGTTTGGCCCATCAACGAATTGAAGCCCAATTGTCTCTACACATAAAGGCCCACAATCTGATCGACTCATTTAAGCCCAATTAACTGAATAAATGAGATCACTTATATAACAGGCTTCATATGACAGTGTAGCGCATATATATAATTATATTCGCATATTAACCCAACGTTGAATTAAGATCCAACTATGTTGGATAAGTTCCAACAATCTCCCACTTGGGCTATATGCTAAACTTTATAATTATATTTCATTATGCATATTAAACCGAATAAGATATTAACTTAATGTCATCACTTTAATGAGTCAAAAAACAATCTAGTCCATCAATTAGATTAGCATATGATCAAAGAGATCTAAGCAATTGCAGCTCGACCCATCAGTGGTCACTATGCTAATATAAAAGAATGACATGGATTATGAAGTGGATGTGTAGCATGGAAATTACATGTAATGTGATCTAACATGTCTATTTCCAACTGATCCTCCTTAACCTTAATGAGATCACATACATACCAAAATCGGAGTAAAGCCGAACTGAATCAAAACTTTATTTCTAATCAGAAAATAACCTTAAGCTTAAGTTGGAGACTTAATTTTGCCTATCATATGAGCACTTAAAAGAACAAACTCCCACAAACTGAATACTCTTAATGAAATGACATCCATATGAGTAGCGAGCTCATAAAACCTTTTGGATGACATTCTCATAGTATAACGGATCCGTAGTTATATGGTTTGTTCTGATGTGCTCATTAGAATATTGTACACTCCGAATTATTAATCAACAATATAGAAACTTGATCTCTGAATAACTAAACTTTGTTGAGTTCCTGTTGTTGCCGGAATATAAAACTTCAGACTTATTGTCACAAAATAAACTGTGTGGTCTTTTAATACCATCCCTAATTTGCAGCATAGTGATAATTTGTAGATATATTTCACGATTTGGATGTCACATGATATGATATGAAATCTAAAACCATGTCAGAAGAGACTATATATTAGGGACTATTTAGATCTCTTCTAGTAGATGACACTTAACATAAATTTCATACATTCTTTACATCCAATAAATGATTAGAGTCAGTATACCAAAATGATCTCAAAATTTTTTGACTACTGATCCTTGAACATATAACCCTTTTGTTCTCTATAAATACCGTAAAACCCATTTAGCTGCTATCAAATGGTCTACTCCCGAACTTAAGAAGCTGCCCAACGTACCTGTAATATATGCAATAACCAAATGCATATAAGCCTGAACATACTTTAGACTCCATATTATTGAGATATAGGGAATCTTCTGAAGACTATTCTTGGGGCAATTGTTGAGACCAAACTTGTCTCCCACAGAACTTAACATACATTACCACGTAGATATTATAGAAATTACATGCTCCCATAGAACTTAAGATATATTACATTATCAAACATCATCTCAAAATCGAACGATGTGATTAATTAATGAAACTTAATATATCATTAACGATCTTGAAATGCTCCACTAATGCTATTATAAACATTACAGAATCTTTCATGAAAACTGAATAGAAAGTCTCTTCTTAATTAATGCATTCTTTTCCGTATAAAGTCCTGTGCGATACGCTTTAAATTTTTTCTTAATACCCTTTTGAATTCATATTGATTATAAAAATCCATTTACAATCAATAGGTTTCATACCTTATAGCAATGAGATAAGATTTCAAGTGTCCTTCAAAGACTTTCTTAATTAATGCATTAATCCATTTTAGAGTTTTAGAACTTTTATGACTTGATGTAAGTCGAACTTCCATCATTCTTAAAGTACTTCTCATCTCTTTAATGGATTTCCTGAATGGCATTTAGTGCTTTGAGGTGCTAGAGTTTGTCATTATGAACAATTTTCCGAATATGAGGAATTACAACATTATCTTGAATTTATTGTGTCTTGAATAGTGTCAGGAATACTACCCTGAACAATGCCAACAACACCTGTGGGAATATAATCATCTTCAAGAATAATGTCACTGACTAAATTTCCCCCCTCAAACTCAGCATCCTCAAATAGATGTGCATTTCCTAATTCGGAAACCAACTTAATAGTGGGATTATGTAAAATCATACAATATATAACCCTTTTAAACTATTCAACAAAACTAGAAAACATTAGCATTATATCCAATTTCTTTATTAGGCTTATAAAGCCTCACCTTAGTTGGACATCTCCAAAACATGCAAGTGATTTAAGTTCATTTGTTGAAACTTTATTAAGGATATAAGCTGCAATCAAAAAATAATTGAATTCTCAATTGTTAATTCTTTCTTTAACTATAACAGATGTACTTGAATGCAGGAATTCTGTAAATGAAGTAATATTTCCAAATAAATGAAGATTATGATGAAAATTTAAAGAACCAGAATAAACCAATGTTAAATCATGAGACAACCAAATTTTCCATTCATAATTGAACAATAATAACCGAATTTGTTCAAAAATTGAAATGGAAATATAAATTCGGTTAAAACAGCACATAATAGTCTAATAAAAAATTCAAATACAATCTAGCCATTAAAAGATAATCTAAATTTTATTTGCTTCTAATTGAACCATCTTGCCATTGCCCATATCGATGTACCTTTCAACATTGTTTCGGGGTGTTTTCTCACCATAGGTTGATAATCCGGAGGTCTGGATGTCGCCGCTGTTATGTGAGATGGAGATGACCTTTGTGGTCGATCGGCAACGCGTTCACTTGATCTGGAAGGCGTGGATCCATGCTTTGGTGCGCCAAGGGGTAGCCTCGACAGGACGACAACCTCCGGGATCGGTCAGACGAACGTGCTCTGGCCCAAGGGTGTTTGGATCCAAGCGATGGGTCGCCGAAGGGAAGCTTCGGCGGTGGCGACGACCCCTTCGATCTGCAAGATGACGAACTCGTCCGGGGGTCGGACCTTGGTTCCAACCAATTCCCCTCCGATGCCAAAGTCAGATCTGGTCTGAATGATGCTGGACGGGATCGAGCTTGGTTCACGGAGAGACCGAGCACCGATCCTCGAGCCAAGCTATGGAGGAGAAATATGTAAAGGTGGAAGAAGGTGTGAGAGCTGTATAGAGATACCTCCATTGTAGATCTCGGAGATCCTCCCCCTTGGGATGACGCATCTCCTTCCCTCATATAGGCGAGTCATCCCCCAGTTGTGATGGGCCATGATGAGACCTTATGTCCATCATTCATGGGGACGTGCAAATGGGAAAATGTTGACCCCCACTAATTGCACCCGTTTGATGAGGGGATGAATGCCATGAATGTGGCCATGATTGGCGAGTGATGGCCATGAAGTCGGGCCATGATTGGCGAGTTATTGCCATGAATGTGGCTGCCATATTTGGAGCGTGCTCCCTCAATTTGGGGAGCGATTTCTCCCACTACGGATAGTGGGCGATCTTTTGAGCTTTCGTCTTGGGTGGAGAAGTGCGACCCCCATGAGATCCTTGGACCGGAGCCCAAGGCCATAGTAGGATGGTTGACTGGTCGTGGTTGACTTGGCTCCTCCGGGCCTGGTCAAAATGGTCGTATCAATTGCCCCCATCTTCCGAGCTCTACCGTTGCTGAGGTTGAGGTCGGGAGATGTAGTATAAGAGGGAGAAGTGGCTCCTTTTGAAAAATTGGTCCGACTTGCGGAGTCGGCTAGTGACAATAATTTATCGGTCCGAAATTCGTAAGGTGGCGAGGGGAGTTGCCCCTCGACTTACGGCCAACGAAGGAGTGGGTCGGCCAGCTGTGGGATTTTCCCCAGCCTTACGACCGATCTTGTTCGTTCGGTTACGAGGGGAGTTGCCCCTCGGCTTACGACCGACGAATGAGTGGGTCGGCCATCTGGGGGAGTTGCCACCAGCCTTATGGTCGTTATGTTCGATCTGCTGGGGAGTTGCCCCAGCCTTACGATCGACGGGTCGATTGGGCTGCTGGGGGGACGACCCCCAGTCTTACGGTTAATCGAATGATCGGCCTGCTGGGGGAGTTACCTCAGCCTTACGGTCAATGTGGTCAGTCTGCTGGGGGAGTTGCCCCAGCCTTACGATCGACTGGTCGATTGGCCTGCTGGGGGGAGACCCTCAGTCTTACGGTCAATCAAGTGACCGGCCTGCTAGGGGAGTTGCCTTCAGCCTTATGGTCGATGTGGTCGGTCTGCTGGGGGAGTTGCCCTAGCCTTACGATCGACAGGTCGATTAGCCTGCTGGGGTTCCCTTTATCTTCATATTTCATTGAAGTTAGGTTTGTCAAGAGTGTACTAATCTCACACTTTTCATTCTTGAAAAACCACTTTTCAAGCTCAATAAGGAACCATTTAGCTGTGGTAATTTTCTCTGAAATAGAGCCCCTGAAATATTCCGGAATGACATTCTTCACAAGCATTAGGCACATGCGATTTGATCTCTTCCACTCTTCCATCTCCCTCTTTTCATCAGAGGTACTCTCATTAGTGAGTGGTGGAGGACTATGAGTCCTTAATGCCAGATCAAGATCCATGACTCCGAGGATTATCAAAAGATTTTCCTTCCATGGCTTGAAGTTAGAGCCATTAAGTATTGTAATAGATTTGAGGTGGGCAGAAAAATTTTCAGGAATAATATCTGAAAAAGAGAACAAGAAAACAATTGTAACATATTCATATTAGTGTTAAACAAAACAACACCAAACTCAAATTAATGTTATTTTTCCATCTCAAGACATCCTCTACTAGCTCAACATTTATCTTTGGATAATCTATTGACTAGTCATTGACATTTTGTTGTAGCAATCATACAATGACAATAATAACATGCCAAAAATAAAACGTCCTTTGGGCCGAATTAAATTTGCATGCATTGTCTTACTAGTCATCATCACCTCGTCTATTGCCACAGGTGTGCATAAAATGATATAGAATGGTAATATTCCTTTGGGCCGATTTAACATTCATATGAAATTATGCACATAAAAAATTCCTTTTATATTTATGAAATAAATTAATGCAAAGCAACAGAGTCCACTTTGGCGAGATGATGCTTACACCAAATTACTTCAAATATATTTACCTTTGCAAAAAATTTGAGTTTACGTCGCATTTTTAATACATGAATTTGTACTTTAAGTGGAAATATTCAAGTCCACTTTTATTCAAAATCAAATTTAAGGCAACCAAAAATTTTTATACAGAAGTATGTATTCAGCTTGTTATATTTCGAGATTAAAACTAATCTTCACAAGAAAATCCACTTTGGTGAGTTGAAGATCCAACTAACCTCTATTCGAAATAAATAATTAATTATGCCAAACAATTTGATTTTTAAACTAAGCTGAATTTAACACAAAATGATTTCTTTCCATGGAAATATATATAAGAACCTTTTATTCTACCTTTTAAACCATTATTTTGAGTTAAATAAAATCCATAATTTCAACACAAATTTTCTTCTTTAAAATGTGGTATATAGGTATACTAATGTGAATATGAACATACATATAAAGTTATATATATAAATGAGAATAATGGGTATCATACGCCATATGAGAGGGTGTCTCATATGCACTCTCACATAAAAGGGGCAAGTACAAGCACACATAGGCTTGTACTTGTTGTACTTGACCCCCTTTATGTGAGAGGGCATATGAGACACCCTCTCATATGGCGTATGATACCTATTAATCCCTATATAAATATACACCATATATTATTATATATATAACTTTAAAATGTGTCAAAATTTCCTTAAAGCCATTTACTTGATGGGATTGTCCACAGCTTTAACATAGAATTTCTTCTAATTAGGAGAAAATATATTTAATTTTGAGGCCTTTTATTTCCTCCCGAAGAAAACACTTAGAACTTTGTGTTTTAATTCAAATCCAAATTTAGGCAAACTGAATTTTCATACTAAGGTATGAAGTCAACTTGTTATATATTGAAATATATATATGTACTTATGCCATGAATTTAGAATTTAATTTCTTTTAACACAATTTATCTTTGAGGAGAAATATACATTAAAACCTCTTATTTCATCCTTCAATCCAATTTAAAATTCATTTTAGGCAACCAATCATACATAGTATGTATATAACTGTTTACAGTCCGAAATGACAATAATATTTACATTAGAGCCAGTTATGATGGGGTTTCGTATTAATTAAAATTATTTCGTAACATATAACCAAATGTGTCCCAAAAATTGAATTTAAATGAAACTAAACTTTAACACACAAAATGGGCCTAAAGGAACCCGACCCGACCCAACCCGAACTCAGCCTCTTGAGCCGGGTATGGGTAGGAGCCAATTCGGGTCGGGTAGGATCCGGGTTGACCTGACCGACTCATATAAAATGCAGGTCGGATATTCCACCCTCTTATTAATTATAAATATATAATAAATATTATGCATACCGGTTTCAATAGCATTATTGGTAATATTGGTTACCACTTCTCCTCCTTTGTGAGAGGGTTGCTGCTTCGAGTCTTGCTGGATGTAATTGCTTTAAAGTTTTTGTTTCAAATTTTAAATAATAAGATGTATTGAAACACTATAAATTAGTTAAAAAGCAAACACTATAAATTGGTTAAATAGCATTTGTTTATAGCCAACTTTGTAGCTTGGTATTATTGTCTTACGTGTGTGTGTGTGTGTGTGTGTGTGTGTGTGTGTGTGTGTGTGTGTGTGTGTGTGTGTGTGTGTGTGTGTGTGTGTGTGTGTGTGTGTGTGTGTGGGGTTGCGAGATCGAGGCCTCACCTCCGCATTTTGCTTTGCATTAACGTAAATATAACTTTCAGTTTGAACCCGGCCACCTGAACCTGACCTGTAACCTACCCTCAAGACGAATTGGGTCGGGTATGGGTGAACTCTGGTTACACCAGGTCAGATAAGTTTTCGAATAGTGACCCGGATTTAAACCAAGTCGGGTTCGAGTTTGCCCTTATTTAGGTCGGGTCAAACTCGACACAACCCAAACCCGACCTGACCAGACCCGTTTGCCACCCTTAGGGCCCATGTGTCGAGCTCATCTAGACCCCACTGTCGATGTGTCCCATTTGAAGCGTCATCCACAAGTTATAGAGCTTGAACAAAAAAAATGCTCTCCTGCAATGTAAGAAGTGTTTCTCAAATGACAAACACTTCTCTACATAATTAGAATTTGCACACTTATGTCGAGTCCTTGTTATTTACAAAAGAAAATTTAAATAGAAAATAGCCAATCCCCACCTAGATATTTATGCCAAATTCTTTACCTACATGTGATAAAATACTTGGCCGCTCCAGAGGTCACCTAGTTAATTATCTCCAGTTGATTAGCCCAGTAAATGCGTTGTCTCGATTGTCATGTCCGTCCAATCTCTATCTGTCACATTACCCGATCTTAATCGCCACATCAGATAAGCTCGGGCGACGAGGGTCATTGATACAACCCTTGACCGGCCCAGAGGCCGCTTAGTTAATTATCTCTAGCTGATTAGCCCAGTACAGCCCACGACTTTGGCCCATCAATCCAGGAACCCACACCGGCGGCTTACACCATATCTATATATGGCGACAACTCGACTGATTGTTGGGCTCTTGCGGTTATGGGGTCAACCCCTCAAATCAGACGATCAATAATTGACCATTAACCCGCTATCGATACGGACGGCACAGTCCAACGGCAATAAATTAAACACCATATGTGTGGGTGTTATGGATGGAGGGCGTTGACAAAACCCTCGTGAATAAATAGTCCCACCGACGAGGAGGAAGGGATGAATCTCTGTGATCTGAAACTCAAGTATTCATGTACTCAAAATCTGCTCCACCAAATAATATTTTTTCTCCTTATAGTTCGGCCTGAGAACTAGCGGACGACCTCCCAATAGGTCGGACGTAGTTCCACCGAGTATTCCTTAGTCATCTAATGGTTTAAGCATCAGCTCGGATTTGGTCGGAACCCAGATCCGACCCCTGACGTACTTCCTGTGTTGCAGATCACCGCTGTGGAGATAGTTCAGACACGGCTCAGTTTGGCATCCTTAGCTCGGCCCGGAGTCCCAGTTAGCTCGTCCGACGCCCTGAAGGTAGGGATGAGAATGGGCGCGGGCCAGCCAGCTGCCCAATCGGGCTGGCCCGAAAAGCCCGGTCTTTACTCATACCCAAATGGGTATATCGGGCTAGCCCAAACCCGAAACCAAATTTTCGAATAAATTTTGGATCAATCCCTTGCTGCCCAAAGCCCGATCGGGCCGCCCAAACGCAGGGATCAGGCTTTTTTCCGCCTGAACTCAATTTCACTAGGGAGTAAGGATCGGGCTTCGAACATTTTTTTTCCTCTAAAAATTAAAACCCATCTCTGCTTTCCCCTTCGCTGCTTGAAGAAAACCCTAGATGGATTACAATACTCGCTCTGTCGGTCGCCATCTCGCCCACCAATAGTTCACCATCTCGAAGAGAAACCCAGCTGATCGTCGTCGTCGTCTTCATCAGCTCTATAGGCTTCGATCTCCTCCTCCTCTTCATCGTCTTCTTCTTATTCGCCACCGTATCTGAGGGTTGCGAGGATCTCGGACTCCCCTTGCTTGCCTCTATACACCGCCTCCCTCAACTGTAAGAAGACCCAATTTCTAGGCTTTTCCGTCTCTCTCATTTTTATAAGAAATCGAGCTCCTTTGCCCTTTGTTTCAATCTGGGTAGGGTTTACATTTTGTTAGCGTCTTTTTTTCGTCAATGGGATTACAGTGTAAAAGCCCAAAATTATTACGAGACCCCCAATGAAGCTACACAATGACAAACCATTATCTATTAGAGAATAGAGATTTTCAGCATATAAGAAGCATGTTTAGGGATGTCATTATTAAGCAGTGTTTGATGATGCAGGCAACGCTTTTCTTTTCTATATTGAATTACTTCTACAATTGGCATTCTCGCATAACTAAGAAATTTGTCTTTTAAGATTTGACAATATACAAAGAATTCAAATGTTATTTGAAGAAGGCTTATGTCATTAATGCAAGAGAATAGAACATCCTTGTACATTTCTCCTTTCATATGTAAACAAGCATTTATATTAGTTCCATTTGTGAATTTTCTGTTAGATTTTTGCCATGCTTTCTTTGATTTTCATCCGTGTTTGATCCTGAAACTCTACACACTTGGTTTAGCTGCTGGCCATCAAAATCTTGACACATCAATATGTTGCCTCTTGATTACTTAAAGATTAACCATTGGTTAGATCTATTAGTGTTTAATAAGATTTGAGTCCAGATTTATATTTAGGATAAATGTATGTGATTCAAGTATACATATTCATGTTGCCTTTGAATTCCATGTAAAGGTCCTTCAGATCTTTATTCTCTGAATCTGATCCTCTATAGTTAGATGCAAATTCTTGAATAATTCTCTGAATCTGATCCTCTAAAACATCCAGCTTGTGCTTTTCTTTCCACTGTCTAGTGTTATAAACCAAGACATTTTTTACATAAACAATTAATCATGCATATCTTACAATTGGATCAAATGTATATGGCTCAACAGAAGATGAGAAAAAATTTGTTTCAAGATTTGGGTGCATGCTCCCTGCTTCTAAGGAGATGTTTTTATATCATCCAATATAATAATTTATTTGTGTAGATGATAAGAATCATTTATTTGTGTAGTTAGCGTGCTTGTTGCAAATTTTGACTACTTGTGTTGATGTATTCTTTTTTAAATTTCACCTTTCAGTTATCATCATGGCACGGACTCCATCTAGTGGCTCACATACTCCATCAATGTCAACAAATCCATCCATTCAAGATACATCCGAGATGTCTCGTGATTTAGATGATGAAATAGAGGATGTCGAAGTAATGACAATCAATAGCAAAAGAAGATCCGAAGTGTGAAAATATTTTACAATAGAAAGACAACCTGATGACACATCCAAATCAATTTGTAAGTATTGTAAGAAAATACTTTCATGTTCAAACAAATCAGGAACAACTCATTTAAGCCGACATCTTAAGTTCTCTTGCAAAAACAAGACTCATAAAGATATGAAACAGATGTTGCTCAACAAATCTGATGACACAAGAGTTTTTAAGTTTGATCAAGAAGTAAGCAGAAAATGTTTGGTGAAACTTCTGATTTGTGCAGAACTTCCATTTAAAATTGTAGAACATCCGTTGTTTATCACTTTTGTGAGGAGCTTACAACCTTTGCTTGCCACAATTGGCCGTCATACAATTAGAAATGATTGCATTTCTTTGTTTCAAGAAGAAAAACAGAAGCTTCGTAATTTTTTGAAAGATTTACATTGCCGTGTGAGTTTTACTACTGATTTATGGACGTCAAATCAAAAACTTGGTTATTTGGCTCTCACTACACATTATGTTGACAAAGAATTCATGTTGAAGAAGAAGATATTAAATTTTCGAAAAGTCTCTTTTCCTCACACAAGTTTTGCCCTCACTGATGTTCTTGGAAATTGCCTTGCTGAGTGGAATTTGGATGCTAAACTATTTGCAATCACCGTTGATAATTGTAGTACAAATGATGCCATGCTTAGAAATTTTAAAAGAGATTTTGGTGAGAAATTATTGTTCAATGGTGAACATATACATGTGAGATGTTGCGCACACATTTTAAATATTATGGTGCAAGATGGAATTAAAGTAATGGATGAGTCTGTTAAACACGTTCGGAATTTAATCATACATGTTGTTAGCAGTCCTTCCCGGATGCAAACTTTTAATGGAATTGCTCAATTGCTTAAGTTGCCTACAAAAAAGGATTTAGTTTTGGATGTGGCCACGAGGTGGAATTCCACGTATGAAATGCTCCGTAATGCTTTATTGTATAAGGATGCATTTGTTAGATATACGGAAGAGCATTATAAGTATACAGATGCTCCTACCATTGATGCTTGGAATAAAGCTGAGATGATAACAATATTCTTAAAAGCTTTTGTAGACACAGCTGAAGTATTTTCTGGTTGCAAATATCCCACTCCTAATCTGTATTTCAAGGAAATTTGGACCATTCGGGATGTTTTAGAAGAGGAAGCTTTAAATGGTGATGAAATTGTCAAAACATTGGCATTAGACATGCAAAGAAAGTTTAAAAAATATTGTAATGAATGCAATAAAATTCTAACTATTGCATCTATTTTGGATCCTAGATCAAAATTGGCTTATATTGAGTATAAGTATTCAAATGCATTTGGAGATGAAATGTATGGAAAAAAGATTAGAGAACTCAGAGACTTTTTTCATCAAATATATGATCAATATGAGAGGTTGGCTAAAAAAAGGATCATGCTGGTGATATGTGTAACGGGGCAACAAGTACAGAATTGAACTCTTCTTCCAATTTGAACAAAAGAAAATCAGGCATGGATCTTGAATTTTTTTGGTCCCAAAATGCTATGAAAAGAGCTAAAAGGAGCAAGGTTGATAGCTATTTGGAGGAAAATTTAGTTCCTCCTATGTCAGATGTGGATTTTAATATTTTAGATTGGTGGAAGAATAATGCAGCCCCTTATCCCGTTCTTTTGAAAATGGCTCGAGATATCTTAGCTATACTAGTATCTACCATTTCGTCAGAGTCAGCTTTTAGTTGTGGTAACAGAGTTGTTGATCAATACCGTAGCCGATTGAGTTCAACCACTATAGAAGCTTTGGTATGCACGCAGGATTGGCTTCGAAATGAATATTATATAGGTAACAATCAATATATTTATTTGCCTTGTTTTCTATTAGTATTTGTTTAAATGTTAATATAAATATAATATTATTGACTTTGATGTTATGCAGATGAAAGTGAAGTTTCTTTATCATCTTCCAGTTCCTCCTTTTTGGATGAAGGATTAATATACGAGTGTTTAGCAGAATAAATTCAAAGAATCTTGTACATAATCTATCAGAATAAATTTATTTTGTTTCCATGATGTACCTTTTGTCCCTCAATCTAGCGTTACATAACTTTTATGCATCAATTTGTTGTTTCTACATGTCTTACTGTATGAGTAGACAAAGTCACAAAGGATGCTCTATGTTAAAACCAGGGCTATATATATTATTAAAGCAGTTTTTCTTATTGTCATCTGCTAATTAACAAACTGTTATGATTGCCGCATCAAAATATTTATTGCAAAAAATATTAGTGAAAGGTGAGAATCAAGGCAAAAGATTGATAAAATCTTTGCAGGTTACATTGGAAAATCAAGTTTTCATAACATTTGTAAAAAAAGTTAGCAGTGCATTTTTATTATGAGAAATACTTTCCTACACATTTCAAACCAACATGGATACCTACAAATTAGCATTGGGGGTCTCACATTGGCATTTAATGCAGCTAGTCCCTATATGCACATATCTTGTGTTGGCATGTGTGAGTTTAAAAGTGTGTATGTGAAATATTTTTTTTTCAGTCTAAACATGCATTGTTTAAAATTGCTTTCACCCATTTTACTTATATTTATTCTTATTTTAATGCTGGATGCACTGAAAAATGAAGGCAATATGAAAAAGTTGGGTTCATTGTCTATATCGATCTCCATGACTATTGTTGGATAGGCTGCCCGAATTGACTTATCAAAAATCAGTTTTGGTGATAAAAGTTTGGGACATCTAATAAGCTAATTGTTCTTTTACTTTTCATTTTTCAGTGTCCAAAGATGTCTAGTTTTGAAAAGCCTCCCATAATTTTCAGTCGCATATGATTTGATCGTTTGAAAATTGCATGTTGGTTAAGCTGATAGTAATCACAAGAACAGTTGGAACAGACCATAGAGACAACACAATGAGGACTCCTCGTATCTTGATGCTTGAATGTGATGCTGTTCTCAGATCTCTTTTGGTTCAAAGATGTACTTTTTTGTTTTTGCAGAGTTGCTCTCTGGGTTCATGCATGTGGGCACATAAAATACAAAGCTAATTACATAATCAATGAGGTTAGCTAGCGCTTATTGTCTGCCAACTAACTTCCATCGCATTTTACAGCTAAGTTCATCAAACTCATTTTACAGCTAAGTTCATCAAACTTTATGGTGCGTCGTTTCCAAATCAGAAATTCAAGAAGCTTGTCATCAACAACTAAGCTTGTCTGTGATAATTTAGCTCAATTTGTGGATTTGCTTGCTACCTAACTTAAATGTATGAGAAATTTATCCTCAATATTGCATCTCATTTCGGAGATTGTTACTGAAATAAGATTGTTACTGAAAAAAGAATGTGAGAAGATCGCAAATAAATACTTTCAGGAATATTGTGGTTCTCTTTGCTTTCAGGAGAAGTTTGCGGCAGCAACACCAACTCTTCTTTTCAACTTGGAGCTTGTCACCTTGCGATATGCTTGATCCATTTCTCTTTAGTCATAAAACAACTATGTTGATTTATTGATGTAACCATCTCAAGAGCTTAATTTTTGTTGTTTAATGTGTTGCCATAACTTCTTTCTCTGCATGCTAAGAGTCAACAAATCATGCATAATCTGTTATTCAATTTCCTATCAATTTGACGGATCTCAGAGAAATATTTATATGCTGTCCTTGAGGATTTCTCCTTGATGCAATGCATAGACCATTGTGATTTTAAAGCCATGTTAAATCACCACTTACAAGTTTATATCTGGGCCGATATTATCGTATCATCCAGCTCCTTTTTTATGGCTGTATTACCTGAGATGGCTAAGTTTGAGACAATTATGAGACATAATTCCACAATAGAGAAACAAGTTCTTGTTGTATGAAGTTTGAATCACCTTTCTTTTCCTTTGTTTCAATGTTAATTTTACATGCCTGATGGACATTTGATTTTTCTGTGATCAATGTAGTCTTTAACATATCCTGTTGATTTTTGATACAACAACAAAATAACAGGATCATCTTATGTACACAAGGCTAACTCCATTTCAAATTACAGGAGCTCAGTGGTTCAGCTCCGAGGCTATTTTCCAAGAAGATTGCGTGCGCGCCTGTTTGCACATTTCACTCTAGAGTTCAGCTCATCCACGTCGTCGTTGAGAGCATCCAGAGCTTTGTTTTGCCTGCAGACAAGGAGCATATTAGCAAGAGAGAAAACATCATCCTCAAGTAGCTTATTCTCAAGACTGACCTATCCATCTCAGAACCCATGTCGACAGCCATGCCCTTCAGATCCCCCAGAATGCCACTCAAATCTGTTTATGGGTGACATGACACAATATTAATCCCAATATTGATCCCAATCTGTTTATGGGTGACATGACACAGACTTACTTGAACAATATTGGGAGCCCATGTATTGATCCCAATCTGTATCATATCTGAAGAGGGTTTATGATTTATGTTTTGAAGCATTTCAGGTTTAATACTATCAAGGGGCTGATGTGTGTGTCTGTGTGTCTGTTGTATCTGTTTCAGTGTTTGCAGTTTGTTTTTGTTTCAGTGCGTCATGAGTCATGTTGTTGTGTTTGTCTAGTATTTGTATATCACCTATTTGGTCCCTGTTCTAGGGTTTCTGTCTATGTTGATGTAGGACAACCATTGGATAAGTTATGAAGTTGTTTTCATGGGTTATTTTGTTATATGTATGACATTCTTATATGTTGCACATGTTGCTTCTTTGTAAGCTATGTCTCATTCTTAGCTATATGTCTCATTCTTATATTGGATAAGTGATCAATGTGAGATATACATGAGACTTATGAGCTATGTGAAATATACATGATTGAAATCAAATCAACCTCAAAATAATTTGTTACAGAGTTTTATGTGCAATGCATATATGAAGTTGTAGGGTTGGATTTGAGTTTTGGTGTTGAAAGTGTGATATTGATTTTGGTATTGGTAATTATTATGTAATTTTCTAATTAAGATTGGCCCAATGGGCATGCCCAAAGCCCGCTTTATGTCCATTTGGGCATTCTTAAAAAGCCCGGACAGGCTTTGGGCCGGCCCGAAAGCCCGTCCATTTAAACTGGGTATCTATTTGGCCCGGCCTGGCCCGGCTCATTCTCATCCCTACCTGAAGGCTGCCCACGTCCTCCACGTCAGCGGCATCCTGTGGACTAACCTTCTGCAACATCTATAATGAGAAAACACACTGCAACAACATACACACAATCTACACATATCTTTGCAAGAGACACATTCGTAAACACCGTAGACGATTTTCCATTTTTTACAAATCATACGAGTCAATGTCCATATCCATAATGAGCATATAGCTCCTCTAAACATGCATGTCTCTGGATCTAGATAGTGTATTTCCTCTCTCATACTTGCTCGAACAAGAAAAAAATAGACATTTACTCTCGAAAGTAGCCATTTACTTTCGATGGACTGATGATCTTAATCCAAAGAACTTAACAGCGATTCAAGTCTCACATCAAAGAAGGAAATGATTCCAAACATAAACAGTTATTTACAAATATGAAGGCTCTACTAATAAAAACAACCAACAAGAGACTAATATCTCTCTCCAAAACTCGTACGATTATAATCATTCATATAATTATATATACATGCCCGAATTGCACCAATATGCTTTAGAGAGATCCAATGAGAGATTATCATGCGATTTAAGAAACTCTAAATTCACAGCAGCGATCTTAATAAACACTTAGTCTATCATCAGGTGACTTGATAATTCTCGTTGTTACCTAAATATCCACATTCATTCCTAAACGCTACAGTATATCCAAAATTGTCCAACATATGTCTGAGGCCAAAAAAATAGACCTGGGTTAATCTATAAATGTCCAAATTCACCAGATATTTACTCTACAAATTAATCACAAGCATTTAAAAATAAGTCATTCAAGCATAAGATCAGATCAGCAGGATAAAACCATGCAAAGAGTAATCCATATTAAGCTCAACAAAAAGAGAAAGAGAAATCAAACTACAACAAACATCCCACAGACCAACAGGTTAATCAAAACATTACGACGATTATCATGTAATCAAATGTCTAGGAACGGTAATCAATGGATGTCCAACTGGAACCTGTCGAGTCTGGCAACCATGGTCGATAAGGGAGCGTATCGGGTCGGGACCGGCACGCGCCTCCGAAAAAGAAGGCCGGAGAAGCGGACGGCCGATGACAGGGCCGATACGAACTGCAAGGCTACGCCTCCGATCTCTTGAAACCTGCAGATGCTCTTCCTCATGATCACACCCAGAACAACTGCGGCTGCCTCTTCCCAACTTATCATCCTCGCTCTTTCCGATTGATTACTTACTGTCTTCCTCCTCCTTCTTCTTCTTCTTCAAAAGGGTTTCAAAGACGTGCACTTTTGCTGTGAATGTGATGGAAAGATGAAGGGAAGGCAAGAAGATGACTGCTACAGCTTTGAAAAGATCCCTTGATCCAATCTATTGTTTAAAAATTGTCATATTGTTTTATGACGGAAAAAGTACTTGCCCAGGCTGCCCTTGCTTAGTTGGTTTGACAAAAGTGCCCATAGAAGCGGGTCGGTTCGGTTAGCTTGGACCAGTAGCCGTGCATTCAATGTCATTGCATGAATATGATAATCAGAATTGAACCGTTCAGTTGGATGGAAACTCTTTTACTTTCCATTTTTTTTTTAATAATCAGAACCGTTCAGTTTGATTGTCTTATTGTAACATTTCATAGCATTAAATATCGGGTGAACCTATGGGGATTTGATCGTTCATCGACCCGTTGCAAGTTTAACGGGTTTGCAATAATAGAATTTTTTGCAACTATGGATGAACAATCAAAGACCCTTTATGTTCATCTAATATTTGATGTTTTTGGATTTTTAAAATTTGAAGATGAAAATGAACAATTCCGATAATCCGAAGAATAGGAGATGGTAAAGTTTTTGAAATGCATTGGAGGCCTTAGCTCATGTCATATGATACCCATTATTCAATGTATAAACATGCAATATATGATGGTAATCTCAGCTTAAACTATATAGAACATGTGACATATGTGGCTAAGCATTATATGCCGTCACCAAAACTCCTACATCTGTTATTTTTTCAGAGGATTGGAAACATTCATGTTGATGTTCATATTCTAAAATCCGAAAATAACGAATACTATGTGAACCCATGAGGTTTTGCTCATTAATTATCCCTTCACAAAAGTTCTATTCATGCAAAACTATTAAATTTGTGATGAGTGAATGAATAGGCAAGTCCCCATGGGTTCACCCGATATCTGGTATTTTGGGTTTATTATATGACATTTATAGTTTCGCAAGAATAGAACTTTTTGCAACGGTGAATAAACAATCAAAACCCCTTGTGTTCACCTAATATTTAGTATTAGAATATGAAAATAAAACTGGACAATTTTGAGCATCCAAAATTTTTTAATCTTTTGTGGGAAATTTTTTTCAAAAATTTTTTACAACGTTCAATCCATATAGTTATACACCACATAAAAATGGTTGAAAAATAATGATATTTAACACTCGATCAAACTGTTATTCAACGATAATAAATTATATATATATTGTGTGTGTCTATTCTTCCTTGCTCTGATATGTCCTCGTCTAGCATGGGTCCCACTTCTTCTAAATTGGCTGATGATGATCATGCTCTACAGGCTGGCATTGGCATGGCTGGTGGTGGCGCTTCTTGCGGTGGCGATGCGGAGGCCCAATGGATCCATGTGATGGGACGTAAGCAACATGCTGTTGGCTCGATTTTGGGTCGCAAATTGCTGGCCCTCGGTGGCGATATGGCGACCTCCTCTGGGGATGTTGGTGGTGCTCCTCCACTTGCGGGGGGGAATGGGGGCAGGCGGCCTTCTCTTACCCCTAACTCTAATCGACAAGCAGGAGCTGCACATCGTGTGTTTGAAAAAATGCCACTGCGGCAAGCCCCTTCTATTCCTTGAACTTACTATATATATGCTGCAACATCTACCTTTAATGAAATTTGCGCCTCATGGCATCCTGTGGCCCCCAACTGCGGCCTTGATTTCTCTCCCCCACCGTGGTTGATGATGGCTTATTTGTTGACATTCTCCCCTATGATATCGCGGAAGCTGCGGAGCGATGTGCTCACACATTGGTTGGATACGTCGTCGGTCACCGTCCCTACTATGGTCATCTCAAATCTTGGGTTGCCCACGTCTGGAACATCAAGAGGGTTGTGCATTTACACCCTAAAGAAAATGGCTTTTTCTTCTTCAAGTTTGAACTTGCATCCGACTGTGATGAGACCCTACACGGTGGTCCTTGGCTCATAAAAGGCTGTCTTCTCGTCCTCTGGCGATGGGCCCTACACATTGGCCTGGATCGCGACTTGCTTTCGGCAGTTCCCCTTTGGATCAGCTTCCCCAACTTACCAATTCAATTTTGGTTCACTGTGATTCTGGGAAGCTGGCAAGTGTTGTTGGTCGCCCCTTTTTTACTGATGCTCTGATGGCAAATGTGTCGCGCCTATCCTACGCTCGATGCTTCGTTGAGGTTGACTCCAAGTCCTCCTTCCCTTCCTCTGTCTCTGCTCGACTCGCTGATGGCTCCGTTATTCCTGTTGATGTGGTATACGAGCGCATCTCGCCCCTCTGCTCTTATTGTTGTTGTTTTGGGCACAATCTGTCGCAATGCGGATCGTCGGCGCGCCCAATCACTCCTTCGCCACCGCCTGAGGTCCTCGCTCGCCAACAGCCTGCCAAGCTGCAGAGCTCTGAGCCAAATGATCCTCCCCAGTCATGTTCTTCTATGGCTAGCCCTCTGTCGTGTGGAGCACCTTCCCCCATCAAGCCTTTGGATGTGGATGATGATGATACTCTGGATTCCGATGACAACATTGATGTTGTCCTAGTGGTTGATGAGCATAAGAGTGCTGTGGTGGAGGCACTGGATGTTGTGGCGGTCTCTTCACCTCCCATTCTCGGTGATCCTCCACCTACCTTGAACACATGTAATCCTGCCACCATTCCATATATTTTGGGTGATGCTTCTGGCTGCTTTGACGCCCCCCCTCGGGGGCATTGTGTGATGTTTCTGGTTCGGCAAAGGGGTCTATTGCCGGCAGTGGTGTTGATCACTTGGGGGGATGGATAATGGCTTTAACGCGGATGTGGGAGTTGTTGTGGGGGCTGTTGAACTTGGTACCACTGTCGCTACTTTGGAAGGATAGGGCACTAGTATTATATCAGCAGAGGGTGATGTTTGTATTGATTCGGCAGTTAAATTGGCAGAGGGTGATGTTGGCACGATAGATGGTCATGTTCCTCCTTTAAGCGTTAGCATTAATATGGCAGAGGGTGTTGTTGGTATATATGGCTTGGTCAGTTTTGTTTTTCCCTAGGAGGGATTGGGCAGTGTTGATACTGGCTGTTTTATGGCCCCTGGGGGGGTGGGGGGCATGGGGTGATTGTGAAGAGTAGGAGTTCACTGTTAATGACCATGATTTTCCCGTCCTTAGCCCTACTCGGACTTATTTCCCCCACACCAAACCTTCAATCTCTCTTCCCACGACCCCTCCTGAATGCTCCCAGCCGGTTACTATTCCTAACCCGATGTATGCCATACCCTCTAAAAACCCAAAAAAATTCCCACTTCGGAGGCCCGGCGCTCTCTCGAGTGAAGACTAGGAGCCAAACGCCCCACAGTTGTTGATTTATGTCGATCCTAATATGGAATGTTATGGGATTGAACTCTAAAGCTCAATGTAGGGATGTTCGCCACCACATTAATAAATATAGAGCCACGATTGTGGGCCTCTTTGAGACCAAGATTATGGACCCCAATGGGGATATTGTGCCCTCCTACTATCCCAAGGGGTGGGTGTTTTTTCACAACTATTCTCATATGGCCAAGGGTAGGGTCTGGGTCTTTGCAAATCCAATGTTTTGGGATTGTGTCATCATTGCTTCCTCAGCGCAACATATTACCCTCTCTTGCACTAATAGGTGTGGGTTCGTGGTGTCTTTATCGTTCGTCTACGCCTATAACCTGGTGACGGAACAAGCCCATCTTTGGGATGCAATCCACAATGATTTCTCTCTTATTGGGGGACCTGGGCGGTGATGGGGGATTTCAATGTTACCCGATTTATTGATGAGAAGGTTGGGGGTTGCATGCTCTCGTCTGATCTCTTGGAGGAATTTAATAGATGTATAGACGAGTGTGGTCTGGATGACATCCGATGTGTGGGAGATCACCTAAGTTGGAGCAACAATTCCACTACTGGTTCCCGCATCTCTTGCAGACTTGATAGGGCCCTTGTTAGTGCTGCCTGGATAGCCACTCTCCCTGATGCCTTTGCCTCTTACCTTCTTCCTGGCACTAGTGATCATTCGCCTCTCTCTATCCAGATTATCCTCTCTCCTGATTCGGGGCCAAAGCCATTCCAGTTTTTTAGTCACTATCTTCGGATTCCGGGTTTCTATGCCTTAGTACTCTCGACTTGGCATGGGCGGTTCACGGGTTCCCCATGTTCAGGCTTGCCTCTAAGCTTAAGGCCATTAAGAATGCTAACCGTGCTTGGCCCCTGACTCGCCATCCTTTTCCCCCATTTGAGGTCATCCGGGAAGACATTTCTATCTTGAGGGCTATGCCTGGATTCCATACCTGCCCGGATCTCATGCGTCATGACCGTACTCTCAACCTTTCACTTATCTCTAGCCTTGATTGCGAGGAGAGCCCAGTGAGACAGAAGAGTCGTCAGACTTGGCTCTCCAAGGGTGACAAGAATACCAAGTTCTTCTATGCGGCCTTTAAGGACCGTGCAGCTAGTAACATCCTCTTACACTTGATTGGCCCTGGGGGGGGATCCTGCCACCAAGATTGAATCTCTCCGTTCTGAGGTAGTTGACTTCTACACCGCTCTTTTTCATCAGGGTTCTTACTCTACTGACTTCCCTGAGGTTGTTCCTAAGCGTTTCCTTTTCCCAAGTGCATGCGACTGGATGGGTGGCGTTGTATCGGACCTGAAGATTAATGAGGCCATCTTCTCCTTGGATAAGGACAAGTCTCCTGGTCCTGATGGATTTCCAACATTGTTCTTCAAGGAGCTGTGGGGTGTGGTGGGCAGGGATGTCCGTCTTGTGATGCATTCCTTCTTCACCTCGGGCAGTATTCTCAAGCAGATCAAGCATACCTTCCTCACCCTGATCCCCAAGTCTCCTACCACTTCCTCTCTTGGAGATTATAGGCACATCTCATGCCGCAATGTGATTTACAAGACCATCTCCAAGGTCCTTAATTGGAGGCTGGCAGCTGTCATCCCTGGTCTGATTTCGTGGAACTAGTCTGCCTTCATCAAGGATTGCCTGATTTTGGATTCCTCTCTTCTTGCTCATGAGCTCATCCATGACTTCTCTGCTTCTATGGGAGCTGATGCTCCCGAAACTAACAACTAGAAGCCACCCGACAATGGCACGAACGCCAAGTGCTAGATGTATCCCAAATGCGAATTTCCAGCACTTTACGCAAGCGTACGATGTCAAGTAATAGTATAAAAGATATCGATCCCACAGGAAAGGTATAGATGTTACTGTCTTGAGCTATTTTCAAATCTCAGAATTTAGGTATCAGTCGGTTTCAGGAGATTGTTTGTTTAGGATTGTGAACAATTAATAAAGACTAAGGATTTAGGACTCACCGCTAGGATCTTCAGATGTCGATGCTTGGTGAAGACTCTTACGTTGCATTGGCTTTATAGGGATTGTCGCATCCGCGATGTGGAATTCATAGTTCTAAGCACCATGAATCTAACGTATCACATTATCCCCACTCTCGTGACAGGCGCACATGATACGTGCATTAAGAATCGACGATTTTCATGCCACTCTCTTGGACAGAATGATCTCAGCTCACGCCACTCTCGTGGGTTGGAGCTTTGATGTATTTTGGCAGCTCTCATTGACGCAATGGCGGTAGCCATCAATTAGCAATATAGTTCATCGGTGGATCCCATCAAGACACTACCCAGGCATGGTCACGATTCCCAATTGAGTCCACTAACTCCTTAATTAAGTCTATAGGATACTCCTTAAGCCAATCGATTCCACCAACCGTGGGCACGATCTCAGCACGAGTTCTCCTACAAACTTTGCGAGATCAACCAAAATACATCCCTTTTATACCAACACAACCTAAAAATCCTAACTCTGCATCTAAATCCTAAGATCCATGGGCTAATCTATTAACCCTAGATGGAAGTACTCATGCATCATAGAAATAACAACAAAAGATTGAATAGATGCAATGGAATTCATCATGGCAATAGAAAACATCAAAATCAATAGAGAGTTAGAGAATTGATACCAACGTATCGTGGAGCAATAGCAATCCAAAGAGAATTAAGAAAATAAGATTCCGTGGGCAAAATAACAATAAAAATCCAAGCTTTGCTTCACAAAAAATAGCGACAACACAAACTCTCTAAAACCTAATTAAAACTAAACTAAAAGTTTCTCCAAAGTTGCTCTCTGAAAAATAGAGCTAAAATGTGCTTAAATACATAGGGTAGAAATCCCAAAAAATCTCAGAAAATCTGGACACTTGGGGCCACCAACTAGGCTAGTCGCGTCGCGCTACTCGACCGAGTAGCGGAGCCTGCTCGGTCGAGTCGGCTTCAGGCTCTGCTTGCTGCTGCTTCTGCTTCTGGGTGATATGGGCTACTCGGTCGAGTATCTCCCCTACTCGGTCGAGCTACAGTAGATCAGAACTTTCTCCAAAATGATGCTCTGTTTCTTGACAACTCGGGTCGAGTAGGTGAGTTGCTTTGTTGCTCGGTCGAGCTAGGATGCTTTGGAGAAAAGCTCAAAATCATCATATGTTTGGTTTGACTCGGATCAAGTCGGCTGTCTGCTCGATCGAGTAGGGTAAGGCCGTTTCGTGTGTGATTTCTACGTGTCAGCTCGGCCGAGTAGCTGATGCTACTCGGTCGAGTCACCTGGGAAACTGAACTGAACTGAAGACTTCTCTCGCTCTCTCCTCTCCTCTCCTCCGATCTTCTTCCATACCTCGGTGAACTCCCATGGAGCCTCGCCAATGACGTCTCGGTCGTGTCGGATGTGTCCATGTCCCAAAATAGCTCCAATTCGCTTCAAAACTTCTGAAAATCCAAAAAGCTATACAAAACTCGAATATGGCGTTAGAAGTGTGATAATATATTAAAATATAGATTTTGGAGGCGAATATGACATGAAATGATGCGATAAAAATATGTAAAATATGGACACATCAAAATCCCCCAAGCTTACCTCTTACTCGTCCTCGAGGAAGACAAATACGAGGCTCACCAAGCGATAAAAAAATAAAAAAATAGAAAAAGAATGGAAGATGGAGGGGTGTCCTAGAGTATTCGATCAGATCTCAAGCCATAGCGACATATCATAATACTTCGAAAATAGATCACATGCTAATAAAAATTTCATATCTTAGCTTGACAAATTACTTTGCAGGCATTTAAGAACAAAGGTAGGGATCCTCTAAATTTATGCAATCAATTCATATACACATCATACAATTCATATAGTTTAGTATAAACATGTTGGCGATGCACTTTTCAATCAATAGAAATAAACGAAGAATATACGAGTCATACCAAGCATGCAATAGAGAATAGAATACGGATCATGTCATTCATATATTCATCTCAAATCATTAAAAATATACATAGCTAATATATTTCACAAAGTCTGAGCATTATCAAATATACCCAAATGTGCAGAACTCCACTCTAATGGCGTACTCACTCGTATGATCAAATGGATTCACCCCTCCAAGCTTAGCTTGAGGCATCACATCTAAGGAATAATGAAGGAATTTTTGTGGCTTTTTCCCAAGTATTTGTGTAGCTCCAAGTAATAAGTTATAGGAAATGTTTTTCTTTTTCTTTTTGGTTTTTGAACCCCCTTTTTTGCAGGAGCAATAGGATATACATATATATTTTGGCTCCTTTTTGGCTTTTTGGGGCTTTTTGAAGCTAATTTTTCTTTTGGGATTTTTGGAAAGTGGACGCGGTATAAGTAGCTGCAAAGGGGTGTGAACCTAAGTGACATGTAGAGAATAATAAGATACGTGGAGAAGGAAATAATATAATCACTCGGTTCACTCATAAGATGTGCACAATGGTTCAATAAGATAATACTGCAACTAAACTCATAAGCAAGCATGGATATTTTCATTCATTTCAACAAATAATGAAGTCAAGCGATAAGGCACACAAATAGCAGGCATGCAATAAGAAGTGAGAAAGATAACATGGCAGATGCTTCAAATATTCTAAAGATGCATGAATCTCAGTGCATATTCAATATAGGCTTACTAAATACTACTGCATACATTCAGTTTCAATTCATTTCATATATTCATATAGAGAGATCATCAACAGAATATATTTGCAAGCATATGAATAGTAAGACACTAAAATACTCTAAATAGCATGGCAAAAGTAATAGACATCGTGATAGCTACTAAGCCTAAGAGATATATCATCATTCGGAATATATCTAGCAAAGGGGAAAAGAAAGGCGTAGAAATAAAATAAAAGCATGCATGCAAACATACCAAACATGGAAAATATGATGCTAAAAATGAAACGGTGAAAAAGTGGTGGAAAATAAAAATAAAAAGGTGTAAAATGGAAGAAAAAGGAAAAAAAATGAAAATAAAAGCGATATCGCTCATCCCCCAAGCTAAATACAGCAATGTCCTCACTGCTGAGAACACGCTGGCAAGAAGAGAAAATGAGGGTAGGGTGGGTGGGTGGTAAATAAACGGAAAATAAAAATAAATAAATAAAAGCGAAACTATGCAATAAAAGAAGTGCATGACCTAATGCCTAAGATGCAAAAATATGAACAGGCAGGCATATGATGCAAATGATGAAATGATGCAGGTGGAATATATGAAAACGCAAAATGATGGAAAATATAAAGGCGATGCAAAAAGGCCATCCCCCGAGCTATGCAAGGTCAGGGTCCCAAAGAGACGAATGGGCACAAAAATAAATAAGGGGTGACATGAGCAAAAATAATGTAAAGATCAAGCAGCGGCATCACCCTGAGTGGATGATGATGTGTCCCACTGCTAGGGATCAAAGATAGAACATCATGCACATAGGGTGAAGGCTCGATAGGAGTATGGCCGATGAGGCAACAGAATAGACAACAGGCTCAGAAGATAGTGTAACAGCTGGAGTGTCGACAGGTGTGAGAACGTGTGTGTCGACAACAGAAGTCTCCAACTGCGGTGCAGCCGACTCAACAGAAGAAGTGACAGGCCCTGCAGAAGCCTGAGAATGGGGCACAGTGAGCGGTGCAGGAGGGGCTGAAGGACAGGGTCTGGCCTGGGAGGAGGGGCTGGTGCAAGTATAACAGGAGGTGCACTCTGATGCCTAAGGATATAAAGAATGGCGGTGAGGTCCCGCTCCACGAACTGCTGAAAAGAGGAGAGCGAGGTCGCGAGGGTATCAAAGTCACGCCTCAGGGTGACGACCTCGGTCTCCATCGCAGAAAGACGTGTGTCTGTGGTGCAGGAGCTAAAAGGTGGTTGTGAACTGCTAGAAACCACCCTCGTAGGATGCCCACAGGAGAGTGATACCCTGGGTCTGAACTGAAAGTCGGGGGAGGGTGGCCTAGCGGTGATCTTGGAGGAAGAGGATATGAGTGGAATGGATCCAATATCCGGTGCAGAGACAGAAGCAGCAGCAGCATCAGAAATGGGAGACGTCGTGGCAACAGAAGTGGTGACAGACACCACGACACTCTTAGAGAAAACTGCTGATGCAGATGCAGAAGTGGTTCCAGGTAGTGAAACTATTGACCCGATAGTGGTAGGAAGGGAAGTGAGGAAGTCCACAGGTGCGGGAAGTGTGCTGGCAGCAACGGGCTCCGAAATAGGTGAAGCGGTGGGGTCAGGACCGAAAGAATTACTGGCTGGCTCTGACGGGTGGAAGAAGTGAAATCAGGAGTAGCAGAAACAACCATGCCCTCAGGTCCGGACACGGCAGAGACAGAGGTAGTGACCTCCGAGGAAAAGGTGTGGACAGTCCACGGGGTCTCTACGGTGGTGGTGAGAGGTGATGACACAGCCAGTGTGCTGCGTCGAAGAGTAGGAAGGGGTGGAGGGTACCGTCTGGGTGGAAGCACAGAAATCGAGTCATCTCCATACGATGTGAAAGCTCAGGTAGGGAGAGTGTCCCGACCTCTGGCTTGGAAAAGAGTGTGGTGGCGAGGTGGCGTTGGGCATAGCGGAGACATGTGTGGACGATACATGCGAATTTCGCCCTACTAGGATGATATCCTCACAGACCAGTGATGTGATGCCAGAACTGCTCGTCATCGAACGTTGTGGGCTCGTTGTCTGGGCTGAAGGCGAGGGTGCGGTCGGGGATGGCGAGAAAGTGGAAGTGGGTGTGGATCATGGCATGCGTGACGACTATGTCGCAGTCAAGCTTCCGAAAGCTATTGCCATCACCCGCTGGGGTGACAACAATATAGCTTAATACCTCAAGGGTGAGGCGTGTGTAGGTGTAGGCGTGGGTGGCGAGGATGCGGTCAAAACCTATGACCTGGTAAAGCCTGTGGACACATTGTAGGAGTCCAAGGCGCTGGAGGGTGGGGATGTGAGCGAAGCGGGTGGGGATGATCGGGCGGTGGGACATGGCGACGAAACGCTCGCGGTGAGCGTCTTCCCTGAAGACGATATCATACGTCCTCAGGGTGGGAGGTGGAGGAATTGGATGGGATGGAGGAGTGGCAGTGGGGATGGGTGGAGCGGTCGTGTGTGTGGTGTGTAGGGTGAGTGGGGCCTCTATGGCTAGATGCACGGGGGAAGTGGATCGTGATGAGTCAGACAAGGATGATGAATCGTCCAAGTACGGCTCGGGTGTGGGTGAACGTGAACGACATGGGCGTCGTGCTGGTGGAGAAGAGGAGGGACCAGTGGTTGCCTTCCTATTCGCCAGCGAAGGCTTCCTCGGCCTAAGGCAAGGAGGCATCGTGCGGAAGGTGCAGACGACTAGCTACGGTATAAAAATAGAAGTGGAAGGAGTATACCGATATCTGAACGTCGCTGTGAAAGCAAAAGTGGGATGCGCACGTGCAAAGCCTCGAATCCAAGCAATCCCCTAAGCTGCTCCAAACCTAGCTCCTCGAATCCAAGAAGAAGATCCAAGTGTACCTGTAATAAGATATAAAAATAGTATTAGGCAATTTCGAAAATTAATCAGGTTTGGGGATCAAAAATCAGAAAAATTAAGGTTGGGGATGATTCAGATTTGGGTGAGATGGGGGATGAGAGCGATGAAGAAGGGGGTGGCTACTCGGCCCGAGCACGGTGTCTGCTCGAGCGGCACGCACGCGCACAGCTCCAACGTGTCGCCGGATCAAGAAGGCTGGGGGTTTGGGCGGAACAAAGTGTAGTGACCTTGTGCTATAAGGAATAAACACTAGAGGGGGGTGAATAGTGTTTTATAGAATTATAAGGAATTTACGCCAAATAAAACCCTAATTAACCCACAAATGCGGAATGAAAGAAATGATCAACAACACAAGGAAGAATACAATGCAAACATGCAATGTACCCTGGTTCGATGCCACCCAAGTCTCCCCGACTTGTTCCCGGTGCCCTAATTCAGCAACACCCTGATCCTGACGTGCGTTTATATTTCATATATTTACGCGCGTTTTCTTCCGTGTTTTTTTGTATTTACTGCTGTCTTTTATTTGTTTTCTCGTGTTTTCTTGTGTTTTCTTGTTTTCTTTCACTTTTCCGTGTTTTTCGTGTTTTGCAGGAGTTTTCTGGCATTTGGGGCGTAAAACGATGATATCATGTGTCCCCGGAGCAACGGGAGGAGTCACGCGTGATTCAGGGGGTCAAACGACGAAGATTGCATCTTTCAGCCCCTCACCCGGTCGGTTGGTCATCTCCAACCGATCGGGTGATGCACGCATGCACCACCTGGGCGCAGCTTGGAGCTCACGAGAAGTCACCCGGTCGGTTCAGTGACCGGGTCAAAAGCTCAAAGTCTCTGGAAATTTGAAGCTGATTTCCAACCGATCGGGTGACCTTCACCCGATCGGTTCACCTGTAGCTGAATTTCAACAGCCAAGACTCGAAGCTCCAACCGATCTCCTCACCCGGTCCGCTCCAAGATCCAACCGGTCGGCACCAAGATCCAACCGACCGCACCAAGTTCCAACCGACCGGTTCATACTGACCGGGTGAAACCCCTGCATTGCGCTGTGATTTTGTGAAGCGGCTCACCCGACCGGTTGACTTGTCAACCGATCGGGTGATGTCGTTTTCTATAAATAGAACCCTAGGTTTCCCAGATTCGGGAGTTGGTTATTTTTTACTGTTTTCTTCATTTTGTGACGGCTGTAATTTCTATGTTTACGTAATTTTTCGGATCTTTGTAAAACTTTAGTATTATCTTAATTGCTTTACTACCTTTGCATTCCTATTGTCTGATTATGATTTTAACGGTCTATTTTCATTTAGATCGCTTTTTAATGAATATTTGTGAGTAGTTCCCAAATCTGGGATTTTGGCGGAGACCCCTTCGGGGGCTCTTCCCGATGCATCCATAGGGCTAGGAAATCGATAGGGATTAGGAATCTAACGGTTACGTGGGGTGTTTTATTGTCATCGGCGGGAAAAAGACCGCCTTTGACCATTGGGCCAAGAGGGAATAAACTTGGCGGTTGACTCCCTAGCCATAGCTCACGCCCTTAGTGTAGACGCTGAACCCTAGCGCATGGGAGCGGCAGGATGAGACGTTGGGAGTTATCGTTGCGAGCTTAGTGCTCCCGGAGTCGATCAGTGTTAATGGACACAGGAGTGCCCACTGATCGAACCCGGGAAGTCCGGCGTATCATCCTGGGCACCGACCGGAATATCGGGCCCATGGGATGCCGGTACCACTTTTAGAGGCAACGTCTCACCATTAGACCCGGATTCCGATCGCCATCCTACCCGTAGGCCGTATCGGCGAGAGTCACTCGTTGGGGTGGAAACCAAAGTCCCGGGTTTTACCTTCATATTATCTTTACCTTGCATTCCTTTACTGTGACAACCCATCATTCGATCTGGGCTAGCTCGCCCACGGGGTGATTTTGGTCCTCTTTGACACAAGCACATCCTAGCCTCCCTGTGTTCGACCCCCAAGCCACACTACAACACCGTGCGCTTGCGGTTACAAATATCTAAACCCTCACGCGGGTCCCCCGGCCATTTGCGGCTTGCAAACCGGGGGCAACGTCAAGTTTATGTCGCCGTTGCCGGGGAGGCAACGTGCTTGTTATTTTAGGATCTCATGAACCCTAGTGTCTAGCTCTTATCCCTACCTCGCGATAATTTTCGCATTCCTCTTTTCCTTTTTATTTTCTTGTTTTTATTTTTTTATTTTTTATTTTTATTTCTTATCGTATCTGTTTCTTTCCCACTTGTCGCTTCACGGGTGTTTGTTGTTTTTCATGCGCAGGAGTTCAAGAAGTCTCGACGACTTGATCCCCGTTGATCCAGAGATTAACGCCACCCTAAGGCGTTTGGCCGCCGAGAAGCGAAGAAGAGAGGATTCTGAAGCCATGGGGGAGAACACCCCGCCTCACAAGTCCCTGTTGGAGTACTCGGTGCCCTCCATCGAGTCCACCTCCGCCATCCGTCCTCCAGCTATTACGGCTCAAAGCTTTGAGCTTAAGCCGTCTTTGGTGACGTGGATCCAGCCGGATCAGTTTTCGGGTGCACCCATGGAGAGCCCGATCGAGCATCTAGACTCCTTCTTGGAGAAATGTGACACCTTCCGGATTAACGGTGTCACAACTGAGGCGATCCTACTGAAGCTGTTCCCCTTCTCTTTGCGAGATAAAGCCAAGCTGTGGCTTAGGAGGAAGGACCCAAATACATTCAACACCTGGGAGAAGCTCTCAAATGCTTTCCTGACGAAGTTCTTTCCCCCGGGGAAGACCATGAAGCTGATGAGTGAGATCTCCTCCTTCTCCCAGGCCAGCCACGAGTCCTTGCATGAGGCTTGGACAAGGTACAAGGAGATGCAGAGAAGATGTCCCCACCATGAGCTCCCCAAGTGGCAGATTATAAATCTGTTTTATAATGGGCTGAGGGACGATTTAAAGTCTTCCATGGACACCGCGGCTGGAGGGTCCTTCATGTCAAGAAGCGAAGAAGATGCCGGGCAAATTTTGGAAAATATGGCATCCAACAATGAACGATGGTGTGACGAGAGAGCCACACCAAGGTCTGGGGGCATCCATAGAGTGGAAGACGTCGACAAATTGTCAAGCAAGTTTGACTTGCTGTCAACCCAGATCTCCGCATTGATGGTAGGCGCCGGTGGCGCCGGTTCACAACAGATTGCTGCGGTAGAATCCGAAGTTTTTGGAGAGTTCGACGGTGGTGACATCTCACCACCGTTGGATCAGGCGAGCGCATTGTTTTACAATCCTACGGGGAATGTGCCATTTCCACCGCGCACCAACTCAAACCCGGCCTACTCTCCCAACAACCGGAATCATCCGAACCTTAGTTACCGGGCGCCTTACCAACAGCTGGCTCAGCAACAACAGCAGACTTATCAGCCGGCTAGGCCCCAGCAGCAGTTCCAGCAGCAGCAATTTCAGCAGCAACAACCACCACCACTGTATCAACAATATGCCCCTAGGAATCAGCAGCCCGCCCAACAACAATACGGCCAACAGAGGGCCATTTCTCCGGTTGAGTCCCTCTTGACTCAATACATAGCCAACCAGGAGAAGATCAATTTGAAGCTGGAGATGGGACAAAGAGTACTCACTGATCAGGTGACCCAGCTGGGGTTGCAAGTGGCGAACCTTCAGAGACCGCAGAATTTATTACCGCCACAGCCTGAGGTGAATCCTAGGGGTTAAATCGGACCTTGGCACTCACACATGAACATGAAAACGTGTCCGCCATCGTCTTGAGGAGCGGGACACAAATTCCTACTAGAATGCCGCCCAAAGAACCGGAAGCACCACTGGCCGTTGAGCGGCCAATTGAAAAGGCTAATGACGACGGTGCCCCGTCGCCAAAAATTGTGGCTCCGGAAGGAACCCCCGAAGAAGAGAAGAAGAAAGAAGAAGGGAATTTGAAGGTATTCAAGCCCGTTGTGCCTTTCCCACAACGGCTTGCCAAGGCCAAAATCGATGAGAAGTATGGCAGATTCTTTGCCATGGTGAAAGATATGAGCTTACAAATCCCCTTCCTCGAGGCCATAGAGACGATCCCCTCATATGCCAAATTTCTAAAAGACTTGGTGACACGGGGATCTAGAAAGGAAAAGGTCGTGTTAACGACGGAGTGCAGCGCACTCATTCAGCGTGCAAATCCGCCCAAGCTCAAGGACCCCGGAAGTTTCTCCATCCCTTGCTCTATTGGAGAAGTGCAAATCCAGAGGGCGCTCGTCGATCTTGGTGCGAGCGTCAGCTTAATGCCCCTATCGTTGTACAGGAGAATAGGGATGGGAGACTTAGAGCCCACCAGCATGACACTACAACTTGCTGACCGTTCGGTCAAGTATCCGGTGGGAGTAGTGGACGACCTCCCCGTCGATGTAAAAGGAGTGCATGTATCGGTCGATTTTGTGGTGATGGACATGCCGGAAGACAAGCATACCCCAATTATTCTTGGACGACCCTTTATGGCAACCACCGGAGTGTTGATAGACGTAAAGAATGGGAAGCTTTCCCTCAATGTGGGCCAAGAAAGAGTCGAATTTGACTTAGGCTTGTCGATGAAGCATCCAAATCCCCTGGACGATCCTATTATCAATATACTGGAGAATGAAGAAGATAGAGCTGTTGAAACAAGTGCATGGGAAGTGCTCTCGAGGAATCCCCCGATGGCTTGGGGGACCTTGAAGAGCAAGTTGGCTCCCCAAAGATTGAATTTGCTAATGAGGCGGTCACGCGACATGTGATCCCTCCCGGATTTCCTAAATCTCCCCCTACGAGGAGAAAAGGGAAAGAACCCATGGACCTCACCGGCGATGAGGTCCGGATCCTGAAAAAGATGGCGGTAGACGCCAATTTGAGGGAGAAGCCCTCGGATCCTATAGACAAAGGGAGGGTAGTCGAGCAAATCTTTTTACAGCCGCCGACTGCACCAATAGCCACAACCTCAGGAGTTGAGAAGATGCCGGATTTTGGGCATCACCCGTATCGCCCACCATGAACATCATCAACGGGCGTCGAGCTAAACGACGTTAAACAAAAGCGCTTCATGGGAGGCAACCCATGTTCTAAACTTTTACTTCCGTTTCTAGGACTTTTTCTTAACTTTATTTTATCTATTTTTCTAAATAAATCCAGCCGTAACAACTTCCGTGAAGGAACTTAGGCGACTTTTTGGGTTTTTGCAGAAAACAAGGCCTCAACCGATCGGGTGAGTTCTCACCCGATCGGTTGGGATGTATCAGCTAAGCGGCCGTGTCTGTCACCAAATGAACCGACTGGATGGAGAATGATGAGACCGGGTGAGTTGACCGGGTGACCTGGGGGAGACTCTCGGGAAAATTTCAGTATTAACGAACCGACCGGGTGATAATATGCCAGACATGTTGAGGGACCGGGTGAAAAACTCTGAGTTCTCGGGAAAATGTGTGGAGCGGTGAACCGATCGGTTGAGTTCTCAACCGATCGGGTCGCCTGTAGCGTTTCTTCAGCCTCAAATTTTCTATCTAAAGTCAACCGATCGGGTGAAAACTCACCCGACCGGGTCGACTTAAATCCCTATATATAGCCGTCGCCGCCCGTTCGTTTCGCCCTCGCCATTTTCGAATCCCCAACCGACGTTTCGCCTCCTCCTCTTGCGCCTGACCTTGTTCTTCCCCAAAATCAACCTCAATCGACCTTCCCCCATCTCCCTATCCATCCCACCATCGATTTCTCTCTATTCTCCTCGATTCCACCCACACACAAAACCCTAACTTTCACCCATTCTCCCCAATTTCGAAACTTGCTGAAGAAATTACCGCGGCTTCACAACGTGCTCCTATTGAGTAGCATCGGGGAGTCTACGAGCAACGATCTTCATCTCATCTGGGTAAACTCGCTCCTTAGCTCAATTTTAATTTTGCCCCAAATATTCCATTTGCTCGTTGGTCGTGTTTGTGTTTATTCATTGTATTTTCCATACTCACACACACACACGACTCCCACACAATGCCTCCCTGCCGTGTTAAGCCCACCGACGCCAGCTCTTCCAACCCTAGGCCCACCCGTCATACTCGTCGCACACAACCCACCACCACCAATCCATCTACCACCCCACGCACCGCTCCCCCGCCTTATGTTAACGATCCCGAATACGGGATGCATTTCCAAGACGACGACGAGGCTGACCGATTCGTGGCCATGATCCTCCTAGCTGGACAGGGTGGTCGGATAACTCAGGAGTCTGTCGACCGAGACCTCCCCGTTCTTCAAAATTTCATTCGCCACATCCGTGAAGATCCACCCGATGTCTCCGAGCTCCACATTCCACCCCCCACGACTCCTGGTCCCCAACACAGGCACCCATCACCACCCCCAGAGGGTGGTGCCCCTGCTTGATTTTTCCCTTCCCGCTTTTGTCCCCCCTATATTTGTGCCCAGCTGTCTTTGCGGGGCCCTGCTTTGTCACTATCGGGGGGAGGACCCATTCACGTGTCGCATCACTTCCTTTTTATTTTCTATTTATTTTCTCTTTGTTTTTTGTGACCCCCCTTGCATATTTCTGCACTTACACGTTCATATTTCATTGCTAGCATTGTCATGTCTAGCTTGGGGAAAGTCTATTTTGCTGTGTTGTCGTGTTTTATTTTCTTTGAGTGTGTGTGCTTGTTTTGCTTATTGTCGTGTCGTGTCGTGTCGTGTTGTTTGTTCATTTTCTTTCTTTCTTTTTCTATTTTCGTGTCGTGTGGTTTGATTTTGATTTTTCTTTATTTTTAGTTTCGTATCTGTATTTTTCATTTCTTTTTGTGTCGGTGCGTATTCCCCCCCCCATTTTCATTGCCCTCCCGTACTCACTCTTATTGCATTGAGGGCAATGCAAGCTTCAGCTTGGGGGAGTCGCACTTTGTGCGTCATTTGAGTCTTTCTTTTTTCGTTTTGTGTCGTTTTCATCGTGTTTTTATTTTTTTTCTTCTCTTCTTTTTATCTCTTTCTCCTAGAGATGAACCCTATGATGAATTGCCACAAAATCACACACACCTAGCATAGCATCGATAATCACATTCACTAACCCTAGGATTTCTAGTTCTCTTGTATTTCACGCATCGTGGGTCCACTTAGCTTTTTGTGAGTCGTGTGTCGTGCCTATCTGTTTGGTGTGCTTCTGCTCTGTGATTTACTTCATATACCTATCCAGGAACGACCCCTAGATTATCATGTTTCGATATGAATATGCGGTACTTATTTCTACTGTCTGTTTCTTCTGCATGCTATATATATCGTACGCTTCATTTCGCATGTGTCGTGATTCCACAATTAAGGACTAGGATAACCCACTTAGCCCATGCTCTAATTAGCGAGAATAGTTTCCTTTGCTCAAGTGTTTAGATTCCGACTTCTTTTTTGTTTTACTTGGTGCAAATCCCCTCGTCGTGTACCGTTCTCCCACTTGGGAGAGTACACATGTATATATCCCTATATCCAAAAACCCTAAAATCCAAAAAAAGAGAAAAGAAAAGAAAAACCCAAAAAGAAATTTTGTGTAGCCAAAAAAGCAAAAAAAATATACAAATGCCCAAAACCCAAAAAAATTCCCGTGTGAATATTTTCCTACTTGCCGAGAATAAAGGGAAGGCGAGAATTTGCACCGAGTGTTCTTCTCCACATCATCTCAACCCCCATCGGTTTCGAAAACACTTGGCTTAGGAACTTTTTAGCTAGTATCTAGGCTATAGTGGTGTGATTTCCTTAACCCTAATTGTGGAGTCCCAGATGCATGATACGCTTCTATTCTTATACTCTTCTCATGCATGCTTGAACTAATATTCACCGCAATTTCAAATTCGAATCGGTATTTGGGTCGTTTCCTGGGTTTGTGTATATCGAGCTTTATTGCACATCGTAGATAGCGACACCGACTGCTAGCGCACGACCGCACTCACTCGCGCTTCACCGCGTGGTCCCACGGTACTTGTTTGGACTCGTATTCCTAGGTTTAGTGATGTGATTTGGTGTTTGCTTGCTTGGTGTGTCGTTTTTGATTTTGTTGGCCCTGACGGGCGATCTAGGATATAGAGTTTTCTTTTTCTCTCTTTCTCTCTATTTTTCTCCTCCGAGCTCCTACTCTCACTCGTCTTCCTCGAGGACGAGGAAGAGTTCAGCTTGGGGGATTTTGACGTGCGTTTATATTTCATATATTTACGCGCGTTTTCTTCCGTGTTTTTCCGTATTTACCGCCGTCTTTTATTTGTTTTCTCGTGTTTTCTCGTGTTTTCTTGTTTTCTTTCACTTTTCCGTGTTTTTCGTGTTTTGCAGGAGTTTTCTGGCATTTGGGGCGTAAAACGATGATATCATGTGTCCCCGGAGCAACGGGAGGAGTCACGCGTGATTCAGGGGGTCAAACGACGAAGATTGCATCTTTCAGCCCCTCACCCGGGCGGTTGGTCATCTCCAACCGATCGGGTGATGCACGCATGCACCACCCGGGCACAGCTTGGAGCTCACGAGAAGTCACCCGGTCGGTTCAGTGACAGGGTCAAAAGCTTAAAGTCTCTGGAAATTCGAAGCTGATTTCCAATCGATCGGGTGACCTTCACCCGATCGGTTCACCTGTAGCTGAATTTCAACATCCAAGACTCGAAGCTCCAACCGATCTCCTCACCCGGTCCGCTCCAAGATCCAACCGGTCGGCACCAAGATCCAACCGACCGCACCAAGTTCCAACCGACCGGTTCATACTGACCGGGTGAAACCCCCGCATTGCGCTGTGATTTTGTGAAGCGGCTCACCCGACCGGTTGACTTGTCAACCGATCGGGTGATGTCTTTTTCTATAAATAGAACCCTAGGTTTCCCAGATTCGGGAGTTGGTTATTTTTTACTGTTTTCTTCATTTTGTGACGGCTGCAATTTCCCTGTTTATGTAAGTTTTCGGATCTTTGTAAAACTTTAGTATTATCTTAATTGCTTTACTACCTTTGCATTCCTATTGTCTGATTATGATTTTAACTGTCTATTTTCATTTAGATCGCTTTTTAATGAATATTTGTGAGTAGTTCCCAAATCTGGGATTTTGGCAGAGACCCCTTCGGTGGCTCTTCCCGATGCATCCATAGGGCTAGGAAATCGATAGGGATTAGGAATCTAACGGTTACGCGGGGTGTTTTATTTTCATCTGCGGGAAAAAGACCGCCTTTGACCGTCGGGCCAAGGGGGAATAAACTTGGCGGTTGACTCCCTAGCCATAGCTCACGCCCTTAGCGTAGACGCCGAACCCTAGCACGTGGGAGCGGCAGGATGAGACGTTGGGAGTTATCGTTGCGAGCTTAGTGCTCCCGGAGTCGATCAGTGTTAATGGACACGGGAGTGCCCACTGATCGAACCCGGGAAGTCCGGCGTATCATCCTGGGCACCGACCGGAATATCAGGCCCATGGGATGCCGGTACCACTTTTAGAGGCAACGTCTCACCATTAGACCCTGATTCCGATCGTCATCCTACCCGTAGGCCGTATCAGCGAGAGTCACTCGTTGGGGTGGAAACCAAAGTCCCAGGTTTTACCTTCATATCATCTTTACCTTGCATTCCTTTACCGTGACAACCCATCATTCGATCTGGGCTAGCTCGCCCATGGGGTGATTTTGGTCCTCTTTGACACAAGCACATCCTAGCCTCCCTGTGTTCGACCCCCAAGCCACACTACAACACCGTGCGCTTGCGGTTACAAATATCTAAACCCTCACGCGGGTCCCCTGGCCATTTGCAGCTTGCAAACCGGGGGCAACGTCAGATCCCCTCCGGATACTCTAGTAAACCCACTAGAGCTTTCCTTTAGCCCACTTGCGAAAACCCCACAAGTGCAATCGACCTACAAGCGATGTCCGTGTATCCCACAACCCGGGAACACGCAAAGACCTTAATCCCACAACTAGGGACTAAGCACACTCTCACAAACCGAGAGCAAAACCTAATCTTGAATCCCACAACTTGGGATCAAGTCAACCCTCTCAACAACCGAGAGTATACAACAATTTATATGTATAGACAATGAAATGTAAAGCTCTTACCACAAAATCCTATGCCTTGAGAAATACTTACCTATTTAGGGCAAGAATGGATTTTGAGGAAGTAGTTAGCACCAAACCCTAGCTCCACCAAGATGGACAACAATATATGGCTAGGGTGAAGTTGGTGACTTGGATTCAAGCTCTTAGCTTGAGTAGCTCACAAAGAATGAGAATCTCTCTTGAGGAATTAGGGCTCAAAGAGTAAGGGGGAGATTCTTGTGAGATGAGAGAGCTTAGAAATGGAGTTGAATGCTCTTCTCTTGGATGTGAAAATTTCTCTAATTTCAGCCTTGGATTATAGGTTTGAAGCACTCAAACTTATATAGAGAAGAGAGAAAACGGGCACAAAAATCGTGGCATTAAATGCCCCCAACGGCTCTATTTCTGAAGCGCTTAATCGGTCTAAAAAGGATCTGACCGATTAGTTTTGCAACTAGTCGGTCGGTGAACCTTCTTGGACCGACTAGAATGAAGACAGCAAAGATAGTGAAATCCAGAAGACGAAGAACTAGTCGGTCTAAGAAGAAACATCAACCGACTAGTTTGACAACTAGTCGGTCGGTGAACCTTCTTGGACCGACTAGAAGGTTGACAGCAAAGATAGTGAAATCAAGAGATATGAGAACTAGTCGGTCTAAGAAGAAATATCAACCGACTAGTTTGACAACTAGTCGGTCGGTGAACCTTCTTGGACCGACTAATTAATCAACAGTAAAGAAGTCGAATTTCACTAGGAGAACTAGTCGGTCTGAGAAGAGACACCAACCGACTAGAATGTCATTTAGTCGGTCGGTGAACCTTCTTGGACCGACTAATTGGTCAACAAATGGTCTTGAATTGATTAGGATAACTAGTCAGTCTGAGAAGGATTTCCAACCGACTAGATCGTCATCTAGTCGGTCGGTGAACCTTCTTGGACCGACTAATTGACCAACAGTGAATGGGCTGAGATTAGCAATGATGTCTAGTCGGTTCAAGAAGACTTTCCAACCGACTAGATCGTCATCTAGTCGGTTGGTTCTTCTACTTGAACCAACTAAGATGCATACGAAGCCGAGAAAAGAAGCGATAAGCTACGGGAAAGTTTCTAAGGGCTTCTAAGGCAATCCTAGAGAAAAGATATGATAGTTAAGAAGATTTCTAGGCAAGTAAGACTCAAGGCTTAACATTCTACTAAACCAAAGCTAGAAGACATAAAAGTAAACACGACAACCCGTCTTCAAAGCTTCAACATGGAGAATCCGAATCCCTTGACTTCATGACTAACTCCTTGAGCTTCAACGAAGCTCCAGGCACAACGATCACGCGTTCTGAGGAAGTCTTGGGACGTCGCTTGAGATGAACAAAGTACTTTGGTGACGATCTCCATAATTCTTCATGGTCTTGAGTCTTTTAGTTGAATGACTTGAATATCTCCAACGTCATAGTCTTCAAAGCTTTTGACTCAACCATTCCTATCTTCTCTTTAGATTGAATCTCCATTCATTTGTTGATGCCATTGGCTTGAGGTTTGAGATAGCCTTTGATTTCTTCAAGCCAATGCTTCACCTTTGTTGATCTACCAAGTCCTCCACTTGAATCAACACTTGTAGTCACTTTTGATCTTCTTGAATCTAATTGGTTACTTTTTAGCTAACTGCAAACACATGAGTTAGTCACAATGATTTGTGTTTGATCATCATCAAAATCAAGGTGGAGAGTCCAATACTCAACACAAAGGGGGGAAGAGAGATGGGGGCAGAGAGGGAAAAGGATGGGGGAGGTGAGGGGGATGCGTCGCCGGCGCTGGGTGGCACCGGCGGCGCTGCTCCGGCTAGTTGTCGGAGCTAGGGCGGCAGAGGGGTGAAGAGAGATATGGGGGGATGGAGTGAGGGAATAGGAGGAGTGAGGGAATAGGCAGACCGAGCGACGGCAGTCGGCGACGCTTGAGCGGAGCGCGGCGACGACGGCAGGGTCGGGTCGAGTCGAGTTAAGGCTAGGGTTAGCTCGGGATTTTGGGGGGCTGATTTCAATTAGGATTAGGGATTTAAACCGAGTCAAATTTGTATTATAATGGCTGAGTCGAGCTGAATTGAATTGTAGGCTCCAGCTGAGTAAGTTGCTGCTCGGGTCGAGTAGCGATAGCTCCTCGGTCGAGTAATAAAAGATAAAAAATATGAGAATTTAAGCTCAGAAATTGTGCCCTAGTACTCGGCCGAGCTGCTTACTCAGCTCAATCAAGCTGAATTAAAACAGAGTGTTGTTTTCAGCTCTCTTTTGCTCTCCCTGCAGCTCGGTCGAGTAGGGTAGCTACTTGGTCAAGTCCGTTAAGCTTTTCATAACGCCCTTTTTAGCACTTTTAGACTCCTCCTGTAGCTCGACCGAGTAAGGTAGCTACTCGATGGAGTCGAATTAGAAACAGAGTGCTCTTTTCGACGTTTTTGGTCTCTATTTGTAGCTCGACCGAGTAGGGTTCTACTCGGTCGACTCGCAATTAATTTCCAGAGCCACTTTTTGCCTGACTCCTCCAGCTCTCTGCAGCTCGATCGAGTAGGGTACCTACTCGATCAAGTCACCTGTAATTCTAACCCCAAGCTTGTAATGCTCTAAGGTGCTATTCCCTTGTTCCTTCTCCTTCGTTTCAACGTTTAGCACGCTCTCCTCATTGTTCAACCTGTAGAAAGAAGAACTCATCAGCTTTTTATTGTTTTTGTATTTTTATGGAATTAAAAATGTATTTATTTTGTTTTTGAATAAGAAAAGAAAAACAAGGAGAAAAGCAAAAACTAAGGGAAAGAAAATCGGGTTGCCTCCCAATAAGCGCTTGTTTTAAGTCATAAGCTCGACTCCCTCAAGATTTTCAACAAATGATGTTGGGCGTATATGAAATACGTCCATCGTGCTTTCCAATGATCCCGTGCGATGGTATTTGGTGTGCCTCTCCATGTCGGCCCTCAGTAGCCAAGAAGATAGTAGCCTTCGGTTCTTGGTGGTGCAAGTGTATATCTGGGGGCTCTTCGTCAAGAACTCGTAGATAGGAGGCCACCGCCTTGTTGTATACGACGTCGCCATCGTCGTCCAAGCTCATCTTCATTGGATCTCTGAAAATCTCCTCCATGGTATGTTCATAGGTAGCTTCGTCTTCCAAGAGATCAAGGTAATTAGCGTCTTCTGGCTATGGGCGTTCCCTCATTGGCTTTTGCAAGCGGAATTGGACATCAATATTTCCCACGTTCAGAGATAACTTCCCCTCACGGACGTCGATCAAGACTCCTGCCATGGCCATGAATGGACTCCCCAAAATGATCTGCAAACTACCTTTCTCTGGCATGTCCATAATCACAAAATCTACCGGCACACATAGCCCGGGTGATATTTGCAGGATGATGTCGCGTGTGATGCCTACCGGATAAGTAATAGAGTGATCCGCCAATTGAATGCTCATATCGGTAGGCTCAAGTTCCGTCCCGGTATTTAGCCGCTTAAAGATAGAGAGCGTCATCAAACTAATGCTCGCTACCAAGTCGATCAATGCTCTACTAATAGGGATGCCGCTAACGGAGCACGGCACCGTGTGACTCCCGGGATCCGGCAACTTCTTTGGTAGATGGTTCTTAATGACCCAAGAGCGTCACCTGTTCTTGTTTATGCTTTCCCGTAATGAGATCCTTTAAGAACTTAGCGTATGTGGGGACTTCAGTGATAGCGTCCATAAAGGGGATGTTCAGTTGGATACCTTTGAGGAGCTCAGAGAACTTGGCATATTTCTTCTCCATCTTCGCTAGTGCCAACCTTTGAGCATATGGAGGTGGAGGTCAGCTTGCCTTATCTCTAGCGACATCCTTTGGAATAGATTTGTTGGAAGTAGTAGTAGCATCAGGTGCCGTAATGGTAGTAGGTGGGGTAGAAGGCAAAGCCTCCCTCTCTTCAGTAGCATGGGGCTCCTTTGTAGACTTTTCCTTGTCCTTTCAGTGGTAGTAGCATCTTCATCTTGAGCATGAGTAGACGACTTTTGGCTCAACTTGCTAGAAACTGGCACCATAATGGTGTCGATAGTCTTTCCTCATCTTGTAGTAACTGCGACTACTGCATTTACTTGGGCCCTAGGATTGGGCTCCGGTTGAGAAGGCAATCTCCCTTGCATCTTCATAAATTGGGACATTTGGCCTTTGAGCTCATCAATGGCATCATTGATAGACTTGAAACGAGCGGAATTATTTGCATTTATCTTGGATTGCCCACTCATAAAGGTGTCCAATGTTTCCTCAAGGTTGGGTTTTGGGTCCGTCGGTGCATATTGTTGTTGTTGACGGTAATTGTACCCCGGTGGTCTGTAAGGCCCAGATGGACAAAACTCATATTGTTTCGGAGGCGGCCCTTGTTGCTGATTAGGAGGTGGTGGAGGTCTGAGCTGCTGAGGAGGTTGCAATCCTCCATTGGGGTTACCATAAGAAAATCTGGGATGATTTATCGCCGCCGGATGTTGCTATTGATTCATCTCCTCTTTAGCTACAAAGTGTACCTGCTCAGCTTACATGTCTGCTCCATCATATGATCCTTCATTAGGAGCATAGCCTTGCTCGACATAGCCTTCATGTGTGGGATAAGCTGGAGCTCTAGAAGCGGTTGGAATAGCGTCCAACCTCTGTTCAATCATCGCTACCTGTTTGCAAAGAGTCTCAATATGATTATCAAGATGGGTAGCGATTTTTACCTCGGGGCCTTTAGTAGATGAGCGGTCATCGCCCCACTACTGATTATTTGCGGCCATTTGCTCCAGCAAGATAGAGATTCATCGGATGGCTTATACAAGAGAGCACCTTGAGCGGAGGCGTCGATGATCATCTTTGTGCTTGGTTGGAGCCCATTGTAGAAGATCTGAACAAGATCCCACTCCACGACTCCATGGTGCGGACATTGATGCTGCGGGTCTTTAAATCTTTTCCAAGCCTCATACAACGACTCTTAGGGGAGTTGCTTTAAATTTGAGATCGCTCCTCGAATCCTCACCGTTTTGGACGGAGGATAGAACTTGTTCACAAAGGCTGTAGCCAACTGCTCCGAAGTCGTGAAGGTATTAGAAGGATGTGCTTGCTACTAATATGAGGCCTTGTCCCTCAGAGTGAATGGGAATAGTCTGAGCTTGATAGCATCTTCATTCACGTCTTTGGCATGGCATGTGTCGCACTTTGCCAAGAATGTGTCTATATGGTGGGTGGGGTTTTCATAAGGATGCTCGTGAAAGGGGTCCTGCTGCATTAGATTTACCAACCTAGTCTTCAGCTCAAAACTTCTTGCTACCAGCTGCGGCCTCAAGATGGAAGAAGCACCCGTAAAATTTGGCTTTATATAGTCCAGAATGGACCCTTTACAAGGAGGAGAATCATTTCACTCTGACATTGGATCTATAGTAGTTTGACTCCTTTTCTCTGCTCTGAGCTTTCTTGCGGTCTTTTCGATCTCGGGGTCAAATAATAATTCTTGGTCAAGACTCCCAAGGCGAGTGTTCATGCACAACAAGAACACAGAAAAATACCGTTAGTAGCAAAGTAATAAAAGAATAAAAAGTATGGAAAGATACGAGATGAAAAGTTTTGCTAACAAATTTGTCAATAGAAAAATAATCCAAGTTACACTGTTAATCTCCCCGGCAACGGTGCCAAAAACTTGATGCTCCCCAAGTGTGTTCATATTTCACCTTTTGCACACGCTCTTCATCGTGTATTCATATGCGTTTCATCTCATTTCGTGTTGTTTATATCACATTTTGGTTCATATTGACTATTGGGCGTATTGTTTGTATTTCAGGTACATGTCGGCATTTTGGTGTCTTCTGGAGTCAACCTTGCATGTCGGGACCAAAGCGCGCTTATACTGCAAAGATCCGTTGGCCAAAGATGAGAATTTGATGCTCTGGAGCTTCAACCGATCGGGTGGACAGTTCACCCGATCGGTTCGTGCACACGTTTCTGACCCGGGGAGAAGCAAGGATGAAGCAAATCCCAACCAATCGGTTCAGTGATCGGTTGGGTGGGACAGAACTCTCTATTTTTCAAGCTGAACTCCAACCGATCGGTTGACTTGTCAACCGATCGGTTCACCTGTAGCCGAAGCTTCCCAGCTCACGACCCGACGTCCCATCCGATCGATTCAGAGACCGGGTGAAGATTTTCAGGAGCTCTCACCCGATCGGTTGAACTCCCAACCGATCGGTTGGCACGTTTTTAGCAGTTTGATTGGGTTTTTGGACCTGAACCGTTAGGGTTTGGTGGGCGGTCTATAAATATACGATGTTGGACGACTGATGGAGGGGATCTCCCTATTTTTCCAGTGTTTTTAGCCCCTTTCATGGGAGCTTTAGATTAGTTTAGATTAGGGTTTTTATTCCAATAAGTCTTGTAATGGATTGATGGATTCAAATGCAAGATAAGTATTTCTTTTCTTATTTCTATTGTTTTGTGTTATTTTTATTGTGCTTGATGGTGAATGTTTGTTTGTCCCTTTTATTGCTTGCAATCATGTTCTTCACCATTGAGTAGTGTTTGATGAATCCTAATATAGGTTAGAGTAGGATTGATGCCTGGGATATTTCATTTGACTTGATTGCATGAAAAGTGTTTGATGGAATGTGTCAATGGGGATGTCTAGCAATATGAGACCAATCTGCATGGCAACACACTAGATGTGTTGGGGGTTGAGCTTCAGATGCTTGTCCCGTCAAGATCCGCTTTGATGTATTGCTAGAAATCACATTTGACCTATTTGTCCATTATGGTTACGCGGAGGCGTTTTATTGTCATTGGCGGGATAAAGACCGCCTCTGACCGTCGGGTCAAGGGGAAATAAAACTGGCGTTTGATCCCCTAGCCACAGCTCACACCCCTAGCGTTGACATCGAGTCCTCGCGCATGGGAACGGCTTGGGCAAAATGTTGGGAGTTATCATTGTGGCCTTAATGCTTCCGGTTGCGGAGGGTGTTGGACATGGGAATGCCCACCGTCTGAAACCAGGTAGACCTAGCGTATCATCCTGGGTACCGACCGGAATATCGGGCCCATGGGGCGGTAGGTACCACCTTTTGGGACAATGTCTCACCCTGGGTCAAGTCGAATACCAAGTGTCATGAGTGCTCTAGCCCGTGTTAGTGGGGACCCATTTTTTGTCTCTTTATTTCTTTCTGTTATTTCTTCACTACCCACTCATACCATTCGTGTAGCTCTCACACAACCTAGGCGAGGCTAGTAGCCTTCAAGCCCCCAAGCTAAACTCTTCCTCTTCCCGAGGAAGACGAGTTGGAATGAAGATCGGGTGCGAGAGTAAGAAAGGAAAGCGAAGAATCCTTGATCACCCTCTCTAAACCAAAAATGTAATCACCAACACAATTAAGCACAATGGAACAACATATCACAATCTAAATCAAGAATTCAATCTCATAATATAGCATCATGGGTTTATATCAACAGAGCACAAAAAAGATAAAGCGTGACATTGGCAAAGGCATAGCCATCATAGCATGTTATAGTAGATAATATGCCCAAATATGTGGAAGTTCAAAATTCATATCAAATCTTCCAAGTGGTGAATACGAGATACCCATACATGCATGAAGAAGTAAGAAAGAATAGATATGAATCATGTAAATAACTATCAATCTCTAGGATGAAAGGAATCACCACACACACTTGTCGTTTTTTATTTTTGAAACACTTTCTTGCCTTACTTGTATTTTCAAAAGGAGATGGAGAAGATGTGGAAAGATCACTTTGTACAAACTCTCGCCTTCCCTATATACATTGGTGCTCTCAGATATAGGAGATGTGGAGAGCGAAGGAAAAGGGGAGAATGTGGCATATATATATATATATATATATATATATATATATATATATATATATATATATATATATATATATATATATATATATATATATATATATATGGTTTTTGGTTTGTTTTTGTTGTTTTTTATTTTAATATTTTTGTCTTGCAAACTTACGGAATCGCAATGGAATGCAAGGGCGGCCTACGCATCCCAAGCCAGATGGCTTTAGGGCGTCGGGTTACGAAGAACCCCGAAGGACCATTATACAAAAATATGTACAAAAGTGTGCACTCCCCCAAATGGAAGAACGATGCACGACGAGGGGGATGTACAAAGTAAAACAAAAGAGAATTTTTGAGAAATCCAAGCATGGCAAAAAAATCCTCCATGAATTAAAGCACGGAATGAAGGTGTGGTTATCATAATCCCGTTGAAAGGTAGCTAACACATGGGATAAGAGTACACAAATAGTATTTAATGCAAGAGTTAGAAGCACGTGGGTAGGATGGTAAAATAATCGTTTTTTTTTGAAGTGAAGCGTGAAAATCTAGGACCTTCAAATAGAGGGGCATATTAAAATATGATATATAGCTAGAAGTATGCCTTAAACACAATTACAACCAACAATCTCGAAATATAGCAAATAAACCCAAAAGATGGCAAAACACATATATGAGCATTGAATAATCAAAGAAATAGCGTGATGGAAAAAGGTGCTCAAATGCGAAAAGTGAAGCATGAGTGGCAAAACATCATCGAGGGTTCATCTCTAGAAAGAAAAATGCATGATGTGAATGATGCATAAAAATGAAAAGAAAAATTTTTGTTGCATGAAAAAGGTGAAAAATGGAAGAAAATAAAGGAAACATGCATGAAATGCAACTCCCCCAAGCTAAAGCTTGCATTGCCCTCAATACAATAAGATCACATATGAGAGGGCAAAGATAAAATGGGAAGGAAAATGCATCAAAAATAACAAAAATGACTACGGGTGATACTCTCCCCCAAGCTGATATAAGCCATCCCCAAAAGATATGAAAATTCGATAAGGGGCATAAAAGATAAAGGGAAGAGTGAACAATAGGCAAAACAGGAATCACCACCCTTTGGAGGTGGTACGGGTCTCATGGATAAAAATGATAACGGGGCCAAGAGAAGTGCCAAAAGAACAAGGATAGGGTGATGGGGTTGAAACGATAGAAAGGCACAACATGATGGGTTATTATAATGCAAAAGCAAACCCTAGATACGCTCCCCTCGCTAATGAGAGGAGACGAGATTATTCTAATCTAGACTGGAAATCGGTAAATATTTACACTACTAGATTAGGATACACCTGAGCATAGGCGGATCCAGAATCTGGAGTGGGGCAGGTAGCTGCTCTAACTGCTCCTTTTGTGGCTCCGCCAGAAGCGTTGTGTCACGTGTGCCAATGGACACAAGCAATGCACCTCCAAGCATCCCTCGTAGGTGTCCACCTGTAACCTGCAAAGAATGAGGTGCATTAGCCCATGGCAAAAAATCATTTCCCAAAATGAATGTGTCCCAGAGATAATTGTCAACATAAATGAAAAAATAAAAAAACGGTGACGAATACTCCCTGAGAATGGGCCGCTATCCTCTGTACTAGTGACGACCAAATCCTCGCTCTCCATGAGAAGTGGCTCTCCAGGTGGTGGCGCACCGCATCATACCTCAAGGGAAGTGGATCATGTGTCCTGCGAGAGATATGTTGTGTCAAAAATATATGAGTCTAAAGAAATAGGACGTGAAAAGCGAGACTCAAAAGTGGAGTGAGAGTGAGTATGAAAATCTCCCTGAATAGGGGCAATTTGCTCAAGTAGATGCTCAGTCGCAGAAGAAGTGGAGAGTGACGGTAGAGGTAGATGTGACTCGGGCTCCATGAAGTGAACCATCGTATCCAAGCCCTCATGCACATTCTCCTCGACGATATGCTCATGCTCCACCATCTGCCCGATGTCTTGAATGACATCATCGTTGTTGACCACAGACCAAGGAAGAAACAGCGACAGAGATGGCTATGGAGGTGGATGTGGAGCGGACCACTCGTATGTGGTCGTGGTGTCCTCATCCTCACGCACATCCTCCTCGCTGGTATGCATAAGCTCTGTAGCCTCCTCAGTGCTCTCACAGGATTCATGTGGGGTATCCAAATCAAGATGAGAAGCCTCTCCCACAGATCCTAGAGAAATCCCCCCATCCTCCCAATCATCAACAAAAAATGCGTTGTCATCCAAGTGGTAGTGTGGGAAAAATGGTACATCGGCATGAGATGTGTCTATGGTGGCCGATGGGATGGTAGTCTCAACCATGAAAGTGGGTACATCCTCTCCTCCATCCTCTCTCCTTGGTGTAGGCTCTCTCTGGAATGGTGATACTGGCCGCTCATGTGTGTCAACTTGTGGGGGTATGTCATGTGGAGGAGAATGCCTGCATGCAATCCAAAAATGTAGTCTACTCATGGACGTCGTCCCCAATTGTTCCTACAGCCGAAACATGATTCATAACAAAATCTGTGAAGCGTAGATCAAATGCATCGCCACTTGTAATGCTAACTGAACCCGTGAACCTTATAGACTCCAAGAGACCCTCCAATAAGTTCTGAAATGTGTCCTCCTCTTGCGGCGCATATGATTCAATTTCTGCTTCCCTTACTGCCTCTTAGTCCATCCACTCTTCATATGCAATTGATGTATCGTAGGATGTGGGATCAACGATGGCACATTCTGGCTCTAGCAACATGACGGGTGATGATTCTTGCCCATAAGATGAAGAAGAAGAAATGATATCTTTGGAGATCATTACAGCCTGAAGCATGAGTGCATTTAATTCGGGGTCTCTCTTCATCGATTCCAATAGAAAACCACCCCTTTCAATCTTGGCGTGCATATCAATCTGATGTGCAAGCATCTCATCAATCGTCTGAGCACTCTCATCAAAATAGTATTGTCCCATCTGAGCATCAAAATTTGGTCTCCACATGGTAATAGCGAAGATTCTTGGACAACAAAAATAAGAAAACTAGAGATGAGCGTCAATAGTACAAGAGAATAACAAAAAGATAATATAATGGTGGGGAAAAAATTTCTTGGTTATTGTATTTGTTTTTTTAATACGTAGTCTAACGAACCCAAGCTAAGCTAATATCAAACTGAATGCCTCCCCGACAACTGCGCCAAAAACTTGACCAGTGCCCCGTTTATGATCAGGACGCGGTGCCGTTTTACCGCAAGTGCACGGTTAGTGTAGGGTGCGGATATATCGAACACAGGGAGGTGGATGCTTGAAGGCTACTAGCCTCGCCTAGGTTGTGTGAGAGCTACGCGGATGGTATGAGTGGGTAGTGAAGAAATAACGGAAAGAAATAAAGAGACAAAAAATGAATCCACGCTAACACGGGCTAGAGCACTCATGAAACTTGGCATTTGACTTGACCCAGGGTGAGACATTGCCCCAAAAGGTGGTACCTAGTGCCCCATGGACCCGATATTCCGATCGGTGACCAGGATGATACGCTAGGTCTATCCGGTTTCGGACGGTGGGCATTCCTATATCCAACACCCTCTGCAACCGGGAGCATTAAGGCCACAATGATAACTCCCAACATTTCTCCCAAGCCGTTCCCACGCGCGATGACTTGATGTCAACGTTAGGGGTGTGAGTTGTGGCTAGGGGATCAAACGCCAGTTTTATTTCCCATTGGCCCGACGTTCAAAGGCGATCTTTATCCCGCCAATGACAATAAACCGCCCCCACGTAACCCTAATGGCCAAATAGGTCGAATGTGATTTCTAGCAATACATCAAAGCGGATCTTGACGGGACAAGCATCCGGTGCTCAACCCCCAACACATCTAGTGTGTTGCCATGCGGATTGGTCTCAGATTGCTAGACATCCCCATTGACACATTCTATCAAACACTTGCCATGCAATCAAGTCAAATGAAATATCCCAAGCATCAATCTTACTCTAACCCATATTAGGGTTCATCAAACACTACTCAATGATGAAGAACATGATTGCAAGCAATAAAAGGGACAAACAAACATTCACCATCAAGCACAATAAAAATTACACAAAACAATGAAAATAAGAAAAGAAATACTTATCTTGCATTTGAATCCATCAATCCGTTACAAGACTTATTGAAATAGAAACCCTAATCTAAACTAATCTAAAGCTCCCATGAAAGGGGCTAAAAACACTGGAAAAATAGGGAGAACCCCTCCATCAGTCGTCTAACATCGTATATTTATAGACCGCCCACCAAACCCTAACGGTTTGGGTCCAAAACCCAATAAAACTGCTAAAAACATGCCGACCGATCGGTTGGGAGTTCAACCTATCGGGTAAGAGCTCCTAAAAATCTTCACCCGATCTCTGAACCGATCGGGTGGGACGTCGGGTCGTGAGCTGGGAAGCTTCGGCTACAGGTGAACCGATCGGTTGACAAGTCAACCGATCGGTTGGAGTTCAGCTTGAAAAATAGAGAGTTCTGTCCCACCCAACCGATCACTGAACCGATTGGTTGGGATTTGCTTCATCCTTGCTTCTCCCCGGGTCAGAAACGTGTACACGAACCGATCGGGTGAACTGTCCACCCGATCGGTTGAAGCTCCAAAGCATCAAATCCTCATCTTTGGCCAACGGATCTTTGCCGTATAAGCACGCTTTGGTCCCGACATGCAAGGTTGACTCCAGATGTAACGGCTGGTTTTTATCTATTATTTATATGTGTTGGTTGTTCTCTTCTTTGTGCGCTTTCCCTGTTGGACGTTCTTCGTAGCGTCCATATCTTTGAGCTAGGTTAATCTTAGAAGCCGTAGGAATCTTCCCGAAGCTTCGTGCTTCGATTCGGCACTTTTCGTGCACTTTAGTTGGTTCAAGAATGAGAACCAACCGACTAGATTGCAATCTAGTCGGTCGGCGACTCTTCAGGAACCGACTAGTTCTTCTTAAATATTTCAGCTGAGTTACTTTTTACGCTTAGTCGGTCTAAGCTCATCCATCAACCGACTAGTTCCCAAACTAGTCGGTTAGAACTTGTTCTCAGACCGACTAATTCTGAGTCCTTTCTGACAGCCGAGTTACTGTTTACGGTTAGTCGGTCAAAGAACGACTATCGACCGGCTAGTTTCCAAACCAGTCGGTTAGAGTTTCTTCTCAGACCGACTAACTCTCAGTACCTTTTGTCTTTCATATTTTTCCCTTAGTCGGTCAATGAACATTCACTGACCGACTAGTTTCTAAACTAGTCGGTTGACGGACCTTCACAGACCGACTAAATCTGTCACCCTGTGTTGACCCTGTTCACTGTTCACCTTTTAGTCGGTCTCAGTTAGACGACCGACCGACTAGTTCCCAAACTAGTCGGTCAACCACTCCTCTCTGACCGACTAATATGCCCAGAAACCCTAGGTTAAGTCGTAGCCGCCGCCATTTCTTTCTATTTAAACCCTATACGTTTTCATTTCTTTCTTCACTTCTCCTAGCCAACCTTCTTCCCCAATCATCCCCCAACCTTCCGCTTGCCTTCCTTCATTCTCTCGTGCTCCCTCTCACCCTCCATTGCGCCGGCACCACCCCGTAGGCCGCCGGCCGACCTCAAAACCCCTAAATTCTCCTTTTTGCTCCAGTCTTCTCCCACCTTCAGATCTGTTGTATCTCAGCCGCGAGGAGTTCTTTCTGACCGTAGTTCCCGGGATCGCTTCTTCCGTTGCCGTGCTAGATCCGATTTGGCGACGGCAATCCGGATACGTCGAGATCCTCTCCTACCTACAGATTCGTATGCGTCTTGGATCGTCGATTCTTCCATGTCAGAAACACGAACCCATTTCCCGTAGAGTAACGATTTTGAGACGAACTCTCGTCGACCTTCATCACCAGAACCAGGCAAGTGAAACTTGCCAACCTTTGTTTTAGGCCATGCTTTAGGCCAATTCTTTGCTTTTAGAATGGAAGAGACTAGACCGTGAAATGATAGCGGTCTAGGCGCAATTTCCAAGCTCTAGCTTGACAACGAAGCTAGAATTGCCTTTTGTCATGTCATGTCATGCATTTGCCTGTCACGTTTACTTTCTTTAACGGTACGCATTTTAAATTGAATATCTGCCATGCATTTGCATTCTTACATGCCATTTGATTTGAATGTTGCATCGTAGCACACGCTATAAATACTTGAACAATCCGTGTTTCCGGCTAGGCACCTGCTATGCGGGCATAACCCTACGCCATACTTGTTAAAAACACTTCCTGGCTCGTGATCCAGAAGCGAGCATTCCGTGTTCGGGGGTAATGCCCTGACTCGATACACGTGGAGGGGTAGGGATAAATGGTCACTTGAGCGTAAGAGTTGGCCCGTACAGCCTCTCTAGCCAAAGGGCAGAATCACTGTGCACGACATGCTTACTTTACTTGTACTTGTCCTTGTGAATGTTCCTTGCAAAACTTGACATCCATGCCATGCCATGCCATGCTTGTACCTTACTTTACTTTACTTTACTTGTTGCACTCTTACTTTAACTGCCATGTCATGCACTCTTTAGAATTGCTAGGTTGCTCTTACCTTTCTTTTTATTTTCCTTGCACAAAGTCTTGTAGACTTTGCTGACATGTGCCCCTTCTCTTTGGGTGTCGCATGTTAGTTGCTGAGCCGGAGTCCGTAGCTATGGACGACGAGTTCGTGGAGTTCGAGGAGTCCGTGCCTGATTCTGTTGTTGACATTGAGTATGAGGACACCGGTGACCAGTCCTAGTGTTCCTTCGTCATTTTCCTTATTAGTCGGTTGTTAGCTTGTTGGTGAGTAGCACCATCTTTTGTTTGTTGTTACTTTCATTGTTGGCCATGCTGGGCCTTTTTTTAGACTCTTTTGTTAGCCTGGTGGCTTTTCTGGTTGTTGAAATATTATCTGGACTTGGAGATTAATAATTTTTATTATTCGTCTCTTTCTATTATTGTTATCTTTGTTCCGTGTCACATTACAGGGACCTGCTATTTATGTTGATTGACGCTTATCGGACTTGCGGCTTTGTAGCTTCAAGTCTGAGCGGACCTTCTCACGCTTCGCCTCCACGTTTTTGGGAAGCGGGGCATGACACCAGAAGACACCGAAATGCCGACATTTACCTGAAATACAAACAATACACACAATAGTCAATATGAACCAAAATGTGATATATACAACACGAAATGAGATGAAACGCATATGAATACACGATGAAGAGCGTGTGCAAAAGGTGAAATATGAACACGCGTCACTCCCAAAACTAACACCTAGAAGCCACCCGGCAATGGTACGAACGCCAAGTGCTAGATGTATCCCAAATGCGAATTTCTGGCACGTTACGGAAGCGTACGGTGTCAAGTAATAGTATAAAAGAAATCGATCCCACAGGGAAGGTAGAGATGTTATTGTCTTGGGCTATTTTCAAATCTCAGAATTTAGGTAGCAGTCAGTTTCAAAAGATTGTTTGTTTAGGATTGTGAACAATTAATAAATACCAGGGCTTTAGGATTCACAGGATCGTCGGATGTCGATGCTTGGTTAAGACTCTTACGTTGCATTGTCTTTATAGGAATTGTCGCATCCAATATGTGGAATTCATAGTTCTAAGCACCATGAATCTAACATATCGCATTAACCCTGCTCTTGCGACAGGCACACACGATACGTGCATTAAGAATTGACAATATTCATGCCACTCTTGTGGATAGAATGATCTCAGCTCATGCCACTCTCGTGGGTTAGATCTTCGATGTATTTTGGCGGCTCTCATTGACGCAATGGCGGTAGCTGTCAATTAGCAATATAGTTCGTCAGTGGATCCCATCAAGACACGAGCCGGGCATGGTCACGAGTCCTAATTGAATCCACTAACTCCCTACTTAAGTCTATAAGATACTCCTTAACCCAATTGATTCCACCGACCGTGGGCATGATCTCAGTACGAGTTCTCCTACAAACTTTGCAAGATCAACCAAAATACATCCCTTTTATACCAACAAAACCTAAAAATCCTAACTCTGCATCTAACTTCTAAGATCTTTGGGCTAATCCATTAGCCCTAGATGGAACTACTCATACATCATAGAAATAAAAACAAAAGATTCAATAGATGCAATGGAATTCATCATGGCAATAGAAAACATCAAAATCAATAGAAAGTTAGAGAATTGTTACCAACGCGTCGTGTAACAATAACAATCTAAAGAGAATTAAGAAAATAAGATTCTTTGCACGAAATAACAATAAAAATCCAAGCTTTGCTTCACAAAAAATAGGGACGACACAAACTCTCTAAAACCTAATTAAAACTAAACTAAAAGTTTCTCCAAAGTTTCTCTCTGAAAAATAGAGCTAAAAACGTGCTTAAATACATAGGGTAGAAATCCCAAAAAAATCTCAGAAAATCTGGGTACTTGGGCCCACCAACTAGGCTCGTCGCGTCGCGCTACTCAACCGAGTAGCGGAGCCTGCTCAGTCGAGTCGGCTTCTGGTTCTGCTTGCTGCTGCTTCATCTTCTGGGTGATACGGGCTACTCGGTCGAGTAGCCCCCTACTCGGTCGAGCTACAGTAGATCAGAACTTCCTCCAAAACGCTGCTCTGTTTCTTGATGACTCGAGTCGAGTAGGTGAGCTGCTTGGTCGAGTTGCTTTGCTGGTCGGTGGAGCTAGGATACCTTGGAGAAAAGCTCAAAATCATCATCTGTTTGGTGTGACTCGGGTCGAGTCAGCTGTCAGCTCGGTCAATAGGGTAAGGACATTTCCTGTGTGATTTCTGCGTGTCAGCTCGACGGAGTAGCTGATGCTACTCAGTCGAGTCACCTGGGAAACTGAACTGAAGCCTTCTCTCGTTCTCTTCTCCTCCTCTCCTCCGATTTTCTTCCATACCTCGGTGAACTCCCATGAGGCCTCGCCAATGACGTCTCGGACGTGCCTAATGTGTCCATGACCCAAAATAGCTCCAATTCACTCCAAAACTCCTGAAAATCCAAAAAGCTATACAAAACTCGAATATGGCATTAGAAGTGCGATAATATATGAAAATATGGATTTTGGAGGAGAATATGACATGAAATAATGTGATAAAAACATGTAATATATGGACACATCAGGAGCCAGTGCTTGCATTCAGTTGGATTTGCACAAGGTGTTCGATAGCATCAATCGTGACTTCATATATTTCTTCATGCTCCGCCTTGGATTTTCGGCCTCTTTCATCCATTGGGTTAAGGTTTGTGTTGATTTTGCCTCCTTTTCTGTCCTCGTCAATGGTTCTCCCGCTGGGTTTTTAGGAGCAACAGGGGGGTCCGCCAGGGTGACCCCATCTCCCCATTCCTCTTCGTCCTGGTTATGGAGGCCTTTACTATTCAGATGGACCTTGCTTCCTTCTCTGGTGCCATCTGCCCTCCCAAGAGGGCGGATGCAGGGGATTCCTTTGCATCTCCTTTTTGCGGACGACATGCTTGTGTTCTGCAAAGATGATGCTTTTTCTTTTGTGGATCTTGAAAGTTTACTCGTCTCTTTTCACCTTCTGACCGGTCTTGAGGTAAATAAGGGTAAGATCAAGCTGATTCTCGGTAATGGGTGTAGCATTGGGGAAAGCTCTCCCACCTTCTTGGCATCCCTATAGCCGTCCCCCGGTCAAGTATCTTGGACTTTCTCTCTCGTCCACATATCCTTCGAGAAAGCTCTTCTTTAGTCTTGTGGATAAGTCCAAGGCTAAGATTATTGGTTGGTCCTCGAGGGTTCTTTCCACTTCGGGGTGCATCGAGCTTGTCCGTACTGTCATCCATGGGTTTGTGTCTTACTGGATCCAATCATTTCACATACCCTCTTCTATTTTGTCAGGAATCGATCGCTTATGCTGTGATTTCATTTGGGGATCTAAGCACCACCTTTGGAGGTGGGAGGATATGTGCTTGCCAAAGAACGAGGGAGGTATTGGGCTGTGCTGTCTGCGCAAGGTGGGAGTGGCCGCAGGTACCAAGCTCCTTTAGAGATTGCTTCATTTTCCTTCCCCCTGGGCTTCCTATATGTGTAATGCTTATCTGAAGCATACTCCTCTTTTTCAGTGTGAGGCATCGGCCATGGACTTGGGTTCTTGGAAACATATTCTTAGATGTCGGGATTATGCTGCTTCTTGTTTCCATCGGGTCATTGGTGATGGCCGATCCTTGTCCTTCTGGTATGATCCCTGGTTGCCTTGCGTCTCCCTAGCCAAACTGTGCATCCCCCTCCATCCTTGAGATACCGTTATGTTGCTGATTTCTGGGATGGGGAGCCCTAGTATCTCCCTGACTGCATTGCTCACCTGGCGCCTCGCCTCACCTCTGCTTCTATTCCTGGTGGTTCAGATTCTTGGGAGTGGGATATGGATGGTGGTTGCTCTCACCGGTCGGCTTGGGCTATCACTCGTTGTTGCTCCCCTCATGTCCATCTTGCGTCCTTGATATGGTTTCTTGGGCATACTCCTAAATTCTCCCTCACTCCCATGTGCGCACTCTATGATCGCTTACCCAATTCTTAGCAGCTTGCTAGGCATGGTATCTTGGGCCAGGCCCTCTGTGCCCTTTGTAGTTCTCATCCTGAGAAGGCTCGTTACATATATTCTTCCCCTGTGATTATAGTGCTTTTTTCGAAACAGCCTGCAAGCTCCGGCTTGGCCTTCCCTCTTGCTTGAAATCCATTCTCGTTGACGCTCACTTGCTAAGATGCTGGTTTGGAGCAAGGGGAAATACCACCCCTAGGGGCAAGCTCTCCACGCTGGTTTTCTCTGTAATCGTTTGTCACATTTGGAGGGAGAGGAACAGCCGGATCTTCTGCTCCTGGGCTTTTCCTATGGATGCCCTCCTTGCTAGGTTCTCTTCTGATGTTTTGGATGCGATGGTTACCTGCGACCTTGAGGATGTTGACTCTGTAGGTCGCTCTTTTTTGGTAAATGGGGGCTTTCTAAGGCCGGCTTTTTTGTGTGCCTCCACAGTATATCTTTATTTTCTTGGTTTACACCTAATAGTACTGGTGTAAGGTGACTGCTTTCTAGGCTCTCCCTTATCTGCTTGTTGGAACTTTCCTTGATGTAGCTCTTGTTTATATTGATATACACACTCACTTACTTTTCATATATTTTTTGAAAGGTGTGTGTGTGTGTGTGTGTGTGTGTGTGTGTACAAGGGACTACATCAGGGCATGGACCAACAAGCAGGTTAGATAAGGTTACGCCAAATCTATCAGGCCAATACCAAGAACAAGGAAAAAACTGTATTGGGGGCACATAAAAACCGGCCTAAGAAAGCCACATGTTCCCAAAAATAGGAATATCCATAGACTCAACACTCTCAAGGTCACCAGAGATCATAGCATCAAATACATCAGAGGAGAGCCTAGCTAGGAGGACGTCATTTGGGGACGCCCTGGAGCGGAAGATCTGGCAGTTGCGCTCACGCCAGATATGCCAGACTACAGCAGAAAACACCAGCATGAAGAGCTTACCCTAGAGTGAGGTCTTCCCCAATGATCCAAACCTACGCCTCAGGAAATGGGCGTCAACTGTGATGGATTTGGAGCAAGAAGGAAGGCCAAGCCAGAGTTTGCAAACCGCCCATACAAAAGCGATGTAGTCACAACAAAAGAAGAGGTATCTAGCCGACTCCGGGTGGGAGCCACAGAGGACACCGAGAGACTGCTCCAGATGCCACGCTTGGTAAGCTGATGGGAAGTAGGGAGACGGTCCGAAAGGGCCCTAAGCAGGGTGAGTGAGAACTTAGGGACATGCTCAGGGAACCAACATAAGGACGCAAGTCGAGCCGGAGGGGACGCCCGACAAATGTAAGACCGGGCAGAGCGAATGGAGCAGCCCCCCATCGCCTACCACTCCCAGGAGTCGGGGCCATCCCGAATGGCAGAAGCAGCAAACTGGGGCTGAAGGTGAGCGATACAGGCAGGAAGACACCAGGCCTCGCCATCCCAAAATTCAGCAACACAACGAAGCTGCATGGAGTGAGGAGGGGAGCAAAGCATGGCCAGGGGCCCACAAGGAAGCCATGGATCGAACCAGAAGGAAGTGGTGCATCCATCGCCAATAATCCTGCGGAAGCAGGAGATAGCAGAGTCACGACATCAGAGCACATGCTTCCATGATCCCGAATCTAAGACAGAGGCCTCGCACAGGAAGAGAGGAGTATGCTTCAGGTAGACCACACGCATATAGGAGGCCCAAGGAGAGGGCGAGTGAAGTAACCTCCAGAGAAGCTTGGCGCCAGCAGCCACCCCAACCTCCTGAAGAGAACGAATGCCAATCCCCCATCACACTTGGGATGGCACATGTCTTCCCAATGCCAAAGGTGGACATTAGAGGCCCAAATGAAGTTCCGGTATAAGCGATCAATCTCCGTAAGGATGGAAGAGGAATACAGTAAGAAAGGATCCAGAAAGAGACAAAGCCATGTATAACAATGCGAACCAGCTCAATGTGCCCAGAAGTAGATAGCAATCTAAACGACCAACCAGCAATCTTGGCCCTGCATTTGTCAACCAGACAAGAGAAGAGCTTCGCAGCGTGATATGTGGGGGAGAGGGGAAGCCCCATGTACCTGAGAGGAGGGGTGGCGATGGGAATGCCAAGAAGGAGAGAGAGCTCACCGCCAATACCACACCTCTTACTAAGGATCAACTTGCTCTTGGCCTTATTAACATCCAGTCCAGTCCGGAGGTGGAACGAGGAAAGAAGCATACCAAGCTCAGCAAAGGACTCGGGCTCAGCCTTACAGAACACCACCATGTCATCTGCAAAGAGAAGATGAGAGGGAATGTGCAGGATCCCCCTCTTTGGGGGACAAAGGGCCCCTGATAAAGAGGCGCGGTCCATCAGTAGGGTGAAGGCTTTCATAACAATGACGAAGAGGAAGGGGGGTATGGGGTCACCCTAACGGATCCCCCTGTTGCTCACAAAGAAACCCGCAGGGGAGCCATTAACCAGTACCGAGAACGATGGAGAGTCAACACAGACCTTGACCCAACAGATGAAGGAGGGAGGAAAGCCAAGGCGGGAGAGGAAAGAGTAGACTAATTCCCTGTCAATACTATCAAAGGCCTTCCGCAGGTCCAACTAAATACATGCACGAGCCTCCAAGGATAGCGGAGAAATCCCGAATGAGCTCATGGGCAAGGAGGGAGGAGTCCAAGATAAGCCTACCCTTGATAAAAGCTGACTGATTCTAGGAGATCAAACCGGGAACAACCTCCACAAGACAACGATCTAGAACCTTGAAATAGTCTTGTAAATCACATTGCAACAAGCGATCGGGCGGTAGTCCCCCAGAGAAGCAGCATTGGGTGACTTGGGAACCAGGATGAGAAAAGTGTGGTTAATTTGTCTGAGGATGCTGCCAGAGGAGAAAAAGGAGTGAACGGCCTGTAGCACATCACCACCCACCACCCCCCATAACTCATGGAAAAACAAGGGAGGGAAACCATCCGGTCCGGGAGACTTATCTCTGTCCAAGGAGAAAATGGCCTCCTTGATCTCCAAATCAGAAACCCCATGCCCAATCCAGTCACAAGTGGCCGGAGAAAGAATGTGCTTTGGAATAATCTGAGGGAAGGAGGTGCAGTAGGAATCCTGGTGAAACAGAGAGGAGAAGAAGTCCAATTCCTCGGAACGAAGAGGCACAATCTGAGCAACAGGCCCCCCCTCGGGGTCAATCAGGTGCAAGAGACTATTGCCAGCAGCACGTTCCCTGGAGGCGACTTAGAAATTTCTGTCCCCCTGAGCAAGCCAGGTCTGGCGGCTCTTCTGTCTAGCCTGGCTGTCCTGACAATCCAGACTGGAAACAAGGGTGCGGGATAGAGCACGGTCCTGGCGAATGAGGTCAGCGCAGGAGTGGAAGTCAGGCCTAGCCCACAGAGTGGAGATATCCTATCTAACAGCCTCAGATGGAGGGAAGGGGCGTCGCGCCAACAGCCAACCCCCGATGGCCAACTTGATGGCCATGAGCTTTGACACTAGTCTAAACATAGGAGACCCCGAGAAATTACTTTTCATATATAAACACACACATATATATATAGACATAAATAAATACATATATATATATATACACACACACACACACATACATACATACATACATACATACATATACATATATATATATACATACATACTAGTCATAACCCTTACCCGGGGTATGGTTCACTTCAGATTTTCTACTAAGAAATTTTTGTTCTCCAAAAAATTATTTCCACGGCCAAAATTTAAAAGAATAACAAATTAGCGTAAAAATATTTAGCGGCACGGGCACCTTCGGTGTGAAACAACAAATTCGACGCATGCACCTTTGACACGGAACAAGAAATTCGGCAGCGCAGAACAACAAATTTGACGCCGGCGTCTTCGGCGCAGAACAACAAATTAGGGTAAAAAATCGACGCTGACGCAATAGGAGCATAACCCGTGCCCTCGGGCGTGGTTCACTTAAGATTTTCCCCTGCGAAATATTTGTTCCCAAAAAATTATTTCTACGGCCAAAATTTAAAAGAATAACAACTTAGCGTAAAAATATTTATCGGCGTGGGCGCCTTCGGCGTGAAACAACAAATTCGGCGCGGGCACCTTCGACATGGAACAACAAATTCTGTGTGTGCGCCTTAGCCATGGAATAACAAATTTGCGTAGAATAACAAATTCGGCGCGTGAACAACAAATTAGCGTAAAAAATTTAGCGTCGCCTTCAGCACGTAACAACAAATTTGGCGCGGGTGCCTTTGGCGATGCGGAACAACAAGTAGCGTAGAACAACAAATTCGGTGCAGGTGCCTTTAGCACGGAACAACAAATTAGCGTAAAAAATTTAACAGGCGTCGAAGGCACGTGCTAATCATACCCCGAGGGGTAGATGCTAATAAAACCGCAGCACACGGGTCTTGTGTAATCGCTTACGGGTCGAACACGAGGAGGCGGTCAATGAGTATCGGTTTATGGGTCTTCGAGTGAAAGCTACGCAATAGTGTCCGTGATTGGTTGGTGAAAAGTAGAAAGAGTGTGGATCAAAGGATAAATGCTTTAGGGCATGGGGGAATCCACGCCATTGGACTAAGGTTAGGGTTAGACTAGTAATCAAACGGTTGCCGGGTTCATTGGGACTCGGGAGTGGTCGTGTGACCTAAGGGCATTCGCCTATCCCCCACTGTTGTGATGTATGATAGGTTATTCCCTTATGTCATGTCCTACCCTCCGCTGCCGCGATGCAATGATAGGCCAACCCAACCTACATTGATGTCAGTGGTCTCCGATGCATCGGTGTACGTTGGACGCATTACGCTCGACGAATATTCTCAATCTTTCTACCGCCTACAGTGGCGTTTGTGGATTAGACCTACATTGGAAGAGCTCTAATCGATGCCCGACTCTCGTCAGCTACACCGATAGTATGGGACGTCGTAGGGATCAGGTCCTGGATTGGTCCCGACTTTTGGTCGGCGGCCAATCCGATCGTCTCGAAGGGAAAGGGTCGAATATACGACGAAAATAATCATCCCAATATACCCCTAATCTCAATTAATCCAGCAATTAAATCAATTAGTTAGTTCAACCCATAGGCCTAGTCCAATGGGATTCATCCCATTGCACTATAAGAAAACTACTCACTATCCATTGCAATGAAAGGGGTTTCTAGCAACGGGTAAGCATCTAAAGCCATAGATTCAATTAGAATAGCAATAGATGATGAAATACAACAGTAATAACAAAGAGAAAAAGCTTATATTAAGAAAAGTTGAACTATTACACTAATAAGCAAATAGAACAATGAAAATAACAAAATAAAAGAGTTTAGAATCCTTACAAACTTTCCCAACCCCTAGAAATTAACATAAAAATGCTCAAAAGAAGATTCCTCTCACAGGAGGATGAAGGGGCGCTTATATACACGCGTCCAAAAGACAAAAAATAGCCCCCAGTTTTTGCCCTAGTTGCCTAAGAAAACCGATCTGACGCGGCCGAGTCAGAAATAACATGGTCGCATCATTCCTTTGCGCAATATGGGAATTGTGGCTTCAGCGACACGGTTGCGTCAATAGAGACATGGCCGTGTCGAAAACGGTTATGCGGTCGCATCGTCTTTTGTCGCGGTCGCGTCGATCTGCTCTTGTCTTCGTAAAATCGCGGCCGCGTCGACTTCGTTCGTGCGGGCCGTGTGGCCTTCTGATCTGCAATCTTTATCTCTTCTAACACGACCATTTGGTGGTAATTGACGCGCCCGCGTAGATATTGTACTCTCCAAAAGAGTTTGACGCGGCTATTTGATATATGGTAACGCGGTCGTGTAGGTGGCTGAATCTTACAAAATCTTCTCCTCTGCATCAATTGACTCCCGGCTTCGCTCCTTTCGCTCGTACAGATCAGGGGGAGTCAAATGTAGTGTTGTACTCTTTTCTCTTGGCTATTGGTTTTTCCCACTGGGTTTTCCATAGTTAAAGGTTTTAACGAGACAACCTCATTGACTCTGGATCCAGAAGTATCCACCCCTAAATACTTCCACCAATCAGGAGAAGTTATGGAAAACTGTACTCTTTTTCCTTGGCTATTGGTTTTTTCCACTGGGTTTTCCATAGCTAAAGGTTTTAACGAGGCACTTATCCCTAACTTAGGATTTGGAAGTATCCACCCCTTATGATACTCATATGCATGATCCTGCAGTATTCATATGTCGAGTATACAATGATGGTTGGATAAGAAAAAGTGTTATAAGACGGGCCTAATGAGCCTAATGGGTATCCACCCACATTGTTTATTATATATATGAGGCTAGGGGTTTCCTATCCGTCAACCTTGCTCACAACATTAACAAAATAATCAGACATTAGAACACTCCGGCATTTAAATATTAAAAAATATGAAAGAAATAATCAGTTTATAGCTAAACATATTTTATTTTATTCATTTTAAGTTCCACTGACAACTTCCAAACTTTTTGAAGATAAGTTAAAAAATAATAGTTACCATGGGTTATAAAAATGGTTCCTTCATTTTTATATCTCATTTTAATACGACTATTTTGGAGAAGTCCAAGAGCAAGAGGCCCGAGCCCCAAACCGAGGACGGGAGGCCCATGAAGGGGATTTTGCCCAACCGACGAAGCCCATGAAAGGGATCGGAGTCGGACCAGCCGCAGCCCGGCATATGCACGATTAGCCCAAGCGCGCCAGAGATAACCGTTCCCCTAAAAGCGTGGCACCTTAATGACCATTAAGGAGCCCATTAATCGACTCCCTCATGACGCACGCAGGTGCCTCTATGAAGGCGGATCGTGGGGCGTGAGTGGGGAGCAGTCAGGGGACGTGGATTGGGGGCAATCGTGGGCCAAACCATATAAAGGGACTATAAAGGCAACCGAGAACGGGATCGGATCCCCGATATCAAAAACGGAGGTATTCCATTAACCGACCTTGCTTTTCGCCATTATACTCCCTCCCATAGCTCGGTCTGAGGATACGTGTGTCGGCCTCCTTTCGAGCCGTACCGATCCCGTCAAGCATTACTCAGATCTATTCTGACTTAGGCATCGGATGGGACTTGGCCGGAACCAAGGTCTGGCCCCCCTAACGAGTTTCTTCATCTGTCCAGGAATAAGCGGAACCGAGGCGCTGAGGCTACCCCTCAGCACAGAGCGAGCCCGCTCACCACTAACGAGTGCTGACGGAGACCGAGCAAAAGTCAGGGCGTCGAGGCTACCCATCGGCACTTGATTGACTGAGGTCGAGCGTTCACCTAGGTGACGAGGAAACCCCTCCGCACGCTGCTAACCAAGGTCCTCAACAATCCAAGAGACCCTCTTCCCGAGCCGAAGAGGGGGTCCGCACGACCGTCGTCGAGAATACATACGTTCGAAGGAACCAAGGGATCCCTACCGATCCCTTGACCACGTTGACCGTCAAGTCGTAGGTCGACGATTCTGTGGTGAGAAAACACCCGTAAACATCTGACGCCGTTTGTGGGAACGAACAAGCCCACGTCAAACCACCGGAATGGAACCAGTCTGCAACGGCTCGGGGCGCATGCCCCCATCCAGGAGGAGGGTGATTACATCCCTCCCAAGAACCAGTATAGCTACACCACCGAGGGGACAGGCGACTCCCGATCGGTAACCCAAGAGAAGCTCCGTCTCTTCGCCCAGGAAACCAACGCCAACCTCCAGACGTTGGTCGCCATGATTCAACAGCTCGTCGGCAACCCGTCCATCCGGGGAACTGGGACGGTAGGGGCCCACCAGCGGGGAGTGGACTTCCCGCCTATACGATCCGCCATGGTCACCGACCAAGGGGATGGAGCAACCAATCCGGAGCGGCGATTTACCATGCCAGGCTCCGTCCTCGTGCAATCTCCCACTCCCACCTCGCCTAGCGAGGGGAACGGGATGGGCCCCGAGAAAACTAAAGGCGAATCGGTTACCGCCTCATCTCGACGACCAGGCTCGACGAATCGACGACCGACCGACCGTCGAGCCTCGGGGGACCAACCCTGCCAGAGTGAAAGTCCCCGTCGAGTAAGGCTGGGTAAGCAAGAATACCGAAGAGAGAAGAGGAACGCCCACCGATCAACTCCCGCCCCCAGCTCGGTAGTGACTCGGACGAGCCCCCAGCGTGACCACGCTCGCTCACCACGACGGGCAACCACTATGTGAGCACAGGAGGGCGCCCGGGGGGGCGCCAGAGGCGACCGTTGTCTGCTATCCCGAAGGATAACTGAGGCACGGGTACCCTCTAGATTCAAGGTGCCGACGTTGGAGAAGTATGACGGCACGGGCGATCCAGAAGACCACGTGATGGACTATGAGGGGGTCATGGCGTTCCAGGGGGCTGACGACACCCTACTCTGCAGAGGCTTTTATTCCACCCTCCGGAGAGTGACCCAGAGTGGGTACCATAGTCTCCCCAACCGTTCCATTGACAGCATCGAGGACCTCTCCTAGCAGTTCTGTAAACAATTCATGGCCGGGCGTCAGGTAAAACCGGACTCAGAACTCCTGTTCAATGTGGTACAGGGTCCCGAAGAAACCCTGAGGCACTACATGCGTCGTTTCAATGCGGAGCGACTAAATGTGGAGAGTTGTCCCGAGCTGGTCGTCAAGACGGCGCTGAAGAAAGGGCTCCGGCATAGGGGCCTGAAGAAATCGTTGCACAATGGTCCTCCGAAAGACCTCGCCGGGGTCATAGCCCGGGTGGAACGCTATATGCTGATGGAAGAGGCGCTGGCTGAAGATGACGGAAGTCACCCGACGGGGGCCAGGCGGGGATCCAAGCGCGACGAGAGCAAGTGCCGCGGCCCTGACGAGCATCGGCAGGAGAAGAGGGCCAAAGGAAAGCAGCGCAGGGAGGAGCCACGACCCTCCAAGCTGAACGTCGCCCCGGACGTCGTCCTCGTGCACGCCCAAAAGGAGGGGCGCATTAGCAGGCCGCCTCCGAGGATGAAGAGAGGCGGAAGGGACGGGGAGAAATATTGCATGTATCACAAGGACAATGGCCACGACACCGACGACTGCTGGCATCTGAAGAAGGATATAGAGAAGCTGGTCAGCCGCTTGAAGAACTTCGCTGATGATTCAGCCCCTGCCCCGGGGGAAGGGACATCCAAGCAATTGGACAAGGGGAAGAAGGTGAACGTGGTCCAGGCGGCCATGCGCATCATCGAGTGAGCGGATGGAACGATCAGCCGCCGCCTCGCCTGGGCAAGGGTAGCTTGCCCTCGCCTCCTCCGTTTTTTGTTTTCCTCCAAATGTACACCCGGGTTCAAGGAATGGAAAGAGAACCGTGTTAGTACAGCTCTGTTTCTCTCACTTTATTTGGCTGGGCGATCGATTGCAGAGCAGGCGGGAAATCAACCCCCGGGAGAGAATAACGACACGATCGACCGTAAGGCTGGGGGCAACCCCCCAGCATGCCGATCACCCAACCCGTCCGTAAGGCTGGGGGCAACTCCCCTAGCAAGCAGGACAATCGGTTGGTCGTAAGCCAAGGGGTAGCTCCCCCGCTGACCAGCCGACCAGATCGACCGTAAGGTTGGGGCAACTCCCCCAGCATGCCGATCACCGAGCCCGTCCATAAGGCTGGGGGCAACTCCCCCAGCAGGTGGGACAATCGGTTGGTCGTAAGCCGAGGGGTAGCTCCCCCCGCTGACCAGCCGACCTGATCGACCGTAAGGCTGTGGGCAACTCCCCCAGCAGGCCGATCACCGAGCCCGTCCGTAAAGCTGGAGGCAACTCCCCCAGTAGGCGGGACAATCGGTTGGTCGTAAGCCGAGGGATAGCTCCCCCCTGACCAGCAGACCCGATCGACCGTAAGGCTGGGGCAATTCCCCCAGCGGACAGCGGACAGATCAACATGGCCGGCCATAAGGCTGGGGGCGACTCCCCCAGTGGGTCGGAACATCAGTTGGGTGTAAGCCTGGGGATAACATCCCCAGCAGCTCGGACAATCCGATCGACCGAGGGGCTAGGGGCCACTACTAAAAAAACGCTTGCATAGCGCTTTTTTTTACACTTGGTTAGCGCTTTTATAAACGATATCTTAGTGGTTTACTAAGATAGCGCTTTTGGAAGCGCTATTAGAGATTACACGAGAAATTTTGATTTTGACATTGCATAGCACTTTCTAAGCGCTATCTAAGTGGTTTACTAAGATATCGCTTTACTACCTTAGCACTTTTGGAAGCGCTATTAGAGATTACTCGAGAAATTTTGATTTTGACCTTGCATAGCACTTTCTAAGCGCTATATCAGGAACGCCGCAACAGATTAAGCATCATGCGTTGAATTCTAAATGTAGCAATTGATCATCAAAGAAAAACGTTATATTTGGCAATGGAGTTCGGAGAAGCGCTGATCTCAAAGCAAATAATACATGTGACAAATAATAGTGATATATCTCAAATGGAAAGCAAAGCTTTTGGACCGCAAAAGAAAATAAGAAAACTTTAAACTACACATTTTATCTAATGTCCAAATTTGTCCTATAATAGTTTACGGCATGCAGGCTGTCGAAAATAAAAAAAACTAACCAACATGATTACAAGTATTGCAAATTAACACAACAAAATCAACAATCACAACTATTAACTGCAAAATAATCCAAATAAAATCAAATAGCTACCAGCAAAAACAAGATGAGTCACCATTTCCAAACAGGTTTAAACTAATTATAGTCATAGTCGCCAAACAACTCAACAGAATATTCAAGTCATCCATTTTATAGGGGGTGACAACATAGCCTTTTGGCCCAAATCCTTATCAAAAATAATTACTACTACCACATAAAACTTAAGCTCCAACAATCTCAGTAGGCTCAGCTTCCATTGCGGAGTCCTCTGCAGGCCTGTCCACCTTAGCGCCAACATCTTCCTTGCCATAATCACCATAAACCTGAGAATAAGAAACATTGTTTTCGAAGAGAAAAATGGTTGCTAAAAATATCATTACAAGTCTCTTAGGCCAACAAATAACTGCAAATGCATTTATAAATTAAACTCCAAGTTTAGGCATATGAAGTATAACAATTGTTAATGCAACAAGTAAGACAGAAAACTACCAACATATAATTTTCATAGTGTACCCATACCTCCATAAGCTTCCCCAAGTCAAATTTAGGGGCCTTCAAGATTTTAACTTTGCGGATGAACACGTTCTAAAGACTGAAGAGGGTATATGCTTGAAGTTGCTTTCTCGATTTCCTTCCCAATAGATTCAGGAATGAACTTTGCAACCAGCTCCTTCAGATCACAGGATGTAGCCTGATTAACCATGATTTCCCTCATCTTGCAGCGTATCTGGAAAAAATTGAAATAATATCCATATGTATATGTTAAGTATGAATCTCTTCCAAGAGGGTCGCCAAGATTCATCTCCTGGTGTGCCATTATCTATTCTTGTTTCTAAGTCATAAAGACCACTGCTGAAATCCATTCCTTACTGCAAATCTTTCCATCCACTGCCTTAGAAGAATAGTGCAACGGCCATCTTCAAAGACATCAATATGATGTCATGCGTTATCTTAAAATATCAATGATCGTTATAATATCATATTATAATTATATGTGCTGATAACAAGAAGATAAAAGCATCATATTAGTCAAGGAAGAACAATTTGGTCTTGTGATTGAATTGGCACCAATTTGAACATGAGAGGGGCATTTCTTAGATATTTCCATATAAAACCCAAAACCCCACAAATCTCAATGTTGTGACCAAATTTGATGTTTATATAGGAGCAAACAAAAAACACAGTGGTTTCTGTCGCTTGTGCCATATTTACTAACATTGCTAATGAAATTCTAACAAAATCAAGATACACATCCTCATGCAGCACTTCACTTCCCAGTATTTGAGCTTGTGCATGTTTAAAAAGGTTCCTCTGGTGTTAACTAGTGTTGTCGGAAACTTTTTAGGAAATTGATAATAAAACTAAACATGTTGCACGGTTCAATCATCTAGTGAGAAAGGCAGTTCAAACAAATATAACCAATATAGCATTTGAAGCATGTTCAGGTTGATTTATGGTGAAAATGGTGAGGACAAAGCAAGAACGTGCATATCAATGAAGACATATGAGTTACTGATTGAAGCAAAGTAATCACCCAAAATTTCATGCATTTAAAATGAATAGCTCAGGATGATCCACTATCAAATATCATAATATGATGTGATGCTGGTGCATAAAGACGACAGGATAGTCAAATTTAATCAACATGTCTGGAATTATATTTACAATTTCTATGCTCTAGCTTAAGGGGTAGTGTTCAAGAGTAGAAATTATTGTTACAATTAGATTGTAATTAGAAAGTAAAATATAAGAAGAGCACATGATGATCCCCCCATCATCCCTTTTGACTTTCATGCATCTTAATCTCTCAAATTTCCTTCTCTCTTACTTACCTTGTATTGTATGATCCCTTATGTCATGCCCCTCACCATGTCTTGACTTTGTGTCAATATATTTTTGTTTTGTTTGGTGTCATTACTTCCTGTCACCAACCTTTGAGAAACTTCCATGCTGCCTCCAACTTTTGTTGGATCTATCAATCACATTACTCGAGGTTGCAATCCAACTCCCAGTAGCATTCGGAGTTGCAATCTGGATGTGCAATAATTCGTCTCTAATATACCTTTCTCCCTTGAGTTAGCTTCAGCTTGGGGTACTCCCTGAGCACTGCCTTCACTTGCTCAGCCAATGCACTCCATCTCTGAAATCGGGTACATATTCAAACACATTACTCGGGGCTTGTTTTGTTGTTGTTGGTGTTGCCACTTAGAGCATAAAATAGGAACTTATTCACTCACCTTTTCATCAACACATCTGAAGTGAACAGATACACAGAACTTGTTCTCAGCATTGGACCCTGGGATACACTTGGTTTTTCCACTAGAGATTGTACACCTTCAACCAAAAAAATATATCAATAAAACAAACCACTTTCAATACAGTCTCATATTGTATCAAACTTTTTAAGGCATTCATTTGTTATTAACTGAATTTGAGAGATACCCACCTCATCGATCATAGGCAAGAACTCACTGGCAGGCTGGAATAACACAGACTTTGTCTGAACCACTCAAGTTTCAGCAGACTCAGATAAATATAAACATTAATTTGGAAAAAAAAGAAGAACAAACTGATCTAACCTTTGATTTGGTACTCTTCCTGCCTCTGGCTGGGCCTTTGATGTACATCCCATGGCTACCAGCATAGTATAGCTCTGCTAGCCTCACGAAATCATACACCTATCAACGATGAACAAAGTTGAAACTTGTAGCTCGACAAAAAAAGCAACAGTCAAGTTCAACGAAACGAGGACGGAGAGAATGTACCTTGTGTTGGCACCGGCTGCTGATGATGGTGATCGAAAAATACTTGGCCACCCCTTTGACTGCTTCTCTCATCTATAAACCCAGGTGACAGAATTTTCACCATTAATTCCACATTGCCAACAAATCGAAAAACAGAGCAAGGGGAGAGGGGTCTATAAAAGCTAACCGATTCCGACATGAATGCGCGATCGAGATCGTCGACGATAGGGGAGAGAGTCCCGTCGTAGTCCAAGAACATTGCAATCTGCTTCCCTTTCGAAGCATTTGTGATCTCGTTGAACATCGCGATCGTTGACGCAGATGTGGGAGTTCGCCGATTGGGGGGAGGTCGCTTCCAGATGGGAAATTTAGGGCTTGGGGAGCGGAAATCGGGAAATTTTTCAGCGGCTAGGGCTTGGGGAGCAGGAATCGGGAAATTTAGGGCTTGGGGAGGTCGCCGCCAGATGTGATATTTTTGTTTAAGCGTTATTAAGGGATTATATATATGTATATATTTTACTAAAGAGAATAATGGGTATCATACGCCATATGAGAGCTTCTCTCATACGCCCTCTCACATAAAACACCCAAGTACAACCAAGTACAAGCCCATGTGGGCTTGTACTTGGATGCTTTATGTGAGAGGGCGTATGAGAGAAGCTCTCATATGACGTATGATACCCATTATTCCCTTTAATAATGATTAGTACCATAGCGCTTTCGTAATGATTAGTACCATAGCGCTAACATAAAGCGCTATTTAAGGTATTATTTGGATAGCGCTTTAACAAAAAGCATTATCTAAGTGATTTTTCCCGTAATTTTGATTTATTTTTATTTTCTATAAGTGCAGAAGCGCTATACAAGAGCTCACTTAAATGGCGCTTATTAGAAGCACAATCTAAGTGGCATTACCCAAACCCAAATCTGTAGTAGTGGGTGATTCCCCCCGGCAGGTTGATCCCCCGACTGACTATAAGACTGATGGCAGGCCCACAGTTCGCAAGGCAGTCACCCGACTGGCCTGAGGATCGCGAACGAGGGAAAAACTACAGTAGGTCAGCCGAGAACACCTCCAAGGCCATAGTCTACCGGGCCGATTGACACAAAATCCCGAGGACCCTTCACACTCACAACGAATAATGAAGGGATATAGCGGATCACCTCCCCAACCAGGCTGAACACAACAGCGGCTCAAAAAGACCAAGGGCCTCCCTCCTCTACGAAGCAGCTCCGCCAGTAGAGAGTCCAGACAACAAGGAAAATGGCGAAAGATACATGGACCTACAAAAAGGCTTTATACATTGCGCCCAACAAAGAAAAAATTGTTTGTATTACAAGGCAAAGGAGGGGGCGGGGAGCAAAAAGGAAGAAGCACTGCCTAGGGGCCCGGGGCCCGGGAGGAGGCGCCGTCCGGTACCTCGCCTTTCTTGGAGCGAGGAGGGTCGTTGGGACCTGGCGGAGGTCGGGGATATGACAGTCAGACGCGCTACTCAAACCTATGGAAAGAGTCACGGAAGACCTCCACGATCCTGGGGGCCAAGAGGTACTCGTAGGTGCCGAAGGCGTCCCTGAGGGCCTCCGCAATCCGCAGCCTCAAGACCTCCTCGTATGCTCTCTCCACTTCCTCGACGAGCCGGGCAGGGTGCGTGGCATGCGCCTCATGCAGGGCCCCTAGCTCGTTCCAGAGGTCCCCACTCTCCCGACGGAACGCTTCTTCCGCCTCCTGGGCCGACTGCCGAGAGTCAGCAAGTGACCCCTGCAGGTCCAGCACCTCGGCAGCAAGCTCATCGACCCGACGCCGCATGTGCCGAGCTTCCATACAGCCTTCCTCGGCTGCCACCTCGGCTGCTCCAGCCTTCAAGCGCTCCCGCGCCAGAGACTCCTCGAGGTTGGACGCCTGGGCCGCCCGTCGATGCGCCTCAACGGCCATCACAGTGGCATGCAAGACGAAAAAGTTGAGCTAAAGGAATCGAAAGGCAGGTTTGAAAGTAGCAGAGCGACTAACCTGTTGAATTTTCCAGACTAAAGAGTCTGTCAGTCGGTCGGAGGGGGCCCTCTCCAGGAGAAAGCGGTCCCTCGGAAGGACGGAGCACTGTACTAGCTGGGTGGCCACAGCTCGGTCGACAAATACCGAGTCCCCGAGCGTAACCTCGGGGCCTGCCAGGAGGTTCACTAGTGCGCCACCAGCCCCCGCCAGGGACGGCTCGGCCGAATCAACAGGGGTGGCCACCAGGGCCAGCGGAAGGGTTTCACCTGAGGCGACCGGTGCCTCGAGAGCCACAGAAGGATGGACTTTCCCGGTCTCCTTCTTCCTCTTCTTCTCTCTAGGCCCCACGGACTTCGGAGGGGAACGCTTTCACCCCACGCCGCGACCGCCCACGGGCGCACGAGGCGTCGGGCCGGCGCCCCTGTTGCCTCCCTCGGTATAGACGGAGCGGGGAGGTTCGGCGACTGCGACCTCTGTTGGAAGCAACGATCTAGGAACTTGGTTTGATGATGACAAACGTGTCGGTATATCTAATATGTGTGCTCAGTGTGTTTCAGGCTTGGCGAAACAATGTATTCTCAGTATTTGGCGATATTGCTATTCGTATAGGACATTGGGAGAGAGAGAGAGAGAGATTGATGTGCTCAAAGAAAGTGGACTTGGTCCAATATGGAGCAAATTGGACTTGGTCCAATATTGAGAGATGAAACCAAATCTTTTTGGTTATTGGAATATATCCCATAGCTATACGAATTCCTTAGCCAAAACAAATACTATCACATTCAAAATCCCAATCAAAATACAAAATCCCTATCTCTTAGGGACTCTCCCCAAAAACCCTAGCCCTAGCCTATAAAAACACTATTGAGGGGCTACATTATTTTGTGTGCGGCAATAAGAAATTGAGAGAGCTAGGCTACAAAGTTGCGCGGCTATGAAATATTAAATTAGAGGAGGCAATCAATCTTTAAGGGTGTGCGGCTGATTAATAAAAAGAAACCAATTCAAAAAAAACCTAGCACCCACATATTCAAAGCCTATCCTAGCTGCTTGCTGCCGTAACCCCAAAAAAAAGAAGAAAAATAGGTGACGGCCAACCCAAGTTTTCCAAGGGATTCACGCAATACTTTTCTTCACCTTCAAGCGACACCAACAAAAAGGCCTCAAGCTTCTCAGCTTGTCGATCACATCCCTTGACAGCGGCAATCCACGCATCTAAGAGCAAAGCGACGCCTCAAGATCATCTCACCGCCACACCCGAAGACCGCCGTTGCTGCAGACCCATCATCACCGACGACACCGTAGGAGAATCTCGCCGTTCCATGTCGAAGACGAAGACGAATACGACGAGTACTGAAGAAAGTCGGAGCAGTCACTGAGCGCGCCGTCGAGTTGGAGTCCTCGTCGGTGATCGCTGCTCATCAAAACCCTAGCAGACGAGAACAAGAAGCCCACCGCAGCTGCTGTACGCCATCGCCATCACCTTCGCTGAGACGTCTCGCCGCCGTTGCGGAGTCATCGGAGAAGTAGAGGAAGCTGCCCGTTGCGAAGCCGTCATCGGAGAAGACACGTCTCGCTGGAGAACGTGAATGAAGCAGTCGCCATCGTACTCCACGCTGCCGTCGTCACTGCTGTCGTGTGAAGACGCCGTCGTTGCCTGAAGACCGCCATTGTCGAAGTCGAAGCTGCCATCCTCGCTGCTGAGACGAAGTAGTCGCTGAAGTCGAAGACGACATCGGAGACGAAGCTGTCCGTCACCGTTCAAAGCTCGCCGTCTTCACCTCCGTGACTTAAACGCCGCTGCACCTGAAGCCCACGCCGCCTCGAAGACGAAGCCGCCGAAGAGAGCTCGACCATCGAATCCTCTCATCGGAGTCTGCCGTCGAAACACCCGCCACCGACGAGAGCGCGGCGCCTGCATGCCACTGACGAGACGTGGACCTCACGATCTCGAAGCAATGGCCGAGATCGTCCCATGCACTTAAAATCGATTCGAACGAGAGGAGGATTCTCGTGCTGACGTGGCGGGAGAAATATTGAGGAGTTGCTTTGCGCACAGGCCGTTACTTATAGCTTTTGAACTAAAGCTGCTTAGCGCATCGACCAGTTCATTTAAAAGGAGTTGCTGAGCGCACAGACTGACAGTTTATAAGGGATTGAACTGAAATTGCTTTGTGCACAGACCAGTGCATATCTTGACATCCAGGAGTCAGATTGAAACACCGTTTGCGTCAGATTGGAGCTGACGACGTGCTGATTGACAGAGACGCCTACACAGACACAAACTGAGCATTTCTAAACTCTAAACTCCTTCATTTGTGTCTTAGTGTAACGTTCTCTGTAGGGAAAACTTTTACCTATTTTTGTGGACTATTTTGGGACTTGTCTAGTTGGGACTAGACAAGTGGGACCCAGCTAGTTTGGGACTAGCTGGTAGAAAGCTTTGCTAGGATTGCTAGTGAGAGGAAACACTGTGTGTGGGGTACTGAGAGTCTGGCGAGTGTAGAGACGTAGATGGTGCTCTGAGCGTGCTCTAACTTGTGACTTTGTACCTATTGCATTATTCAATCTAGTATTTGTTTTGGGGGGCTGGAGTAGGTCGTTGGGACGACCGAACCAGGGTAAATCTGCTGTGTACTCTGTGTCTATTTTTTACTTACTCTGGTTGTGCTATAATTGCGTGTGCTTATTCGTGGGTTGCACGAATTATTTTTAAAAGCATATTCACCCCCCTCTAGGCTAGGATCCAGATCCAATAAGTGGTATCAGAGCCAGTTTAGTAGATCTAGCCTAGTTTGACCATGGACCACATTGACAGTGCTTTTGCTGAGGGTCAGTTTATTTCCCGACCACCTAGATTTAATGGAGTAGACTATGCTTATTGGAAAAATCGTATGAGAATCTACTTGATTTCTATTGATTATAAAGCTTGGCAAATTGTTGAAAAAGGCTATAAATCACCTGTTATAAAAATTGAAAATACTAAGATGCTTAAACCTGATGATAAATGGGATGATAATGATTGGAAGCTTTATTCTCTTAATGCTAAAGCTATGAATGCTCTTATTTGTGCACTAGATAAATCTGAATTCAATCGTATCTCACATTGTCTAACTGCGCAGGAAATATGGCATACTTTGGAGGTGACGCACGAGGGAACGTCACAGGTGAAGGAGTCTATACTTGCACTTCTGAGCACGGAATACGAGGTATTTCGCATGCTACCATCAGAGACCATATCAGAAATGTTTGCGAGGTTCACCAACATTGTCTACAAGTCTAGTTCGCTCGGTAAGCCATATTCTAGCCTTGAGCAGGTGAGAAAGATATTAAGAGCACTGTCAAGCTCTTTCAGGCCTAAAGTTACTGCCATCCAAGAAGTGAAGGATCTATCACAGATGAGGGTGGAGGACTTGATAGGAAATTTAATGTCCCACGAGCTTGAATTGCAAAATATTGATGAAAGGGAGAAACCTGAGGAAAAAGAAAAAGCTACCAAGCCACTTGCTCTGAAGGTTGACGAAAGTGAAGATGATGATGATGACATAGCGCTAATGGTCAGAAATTTCAGAAAGTATGTCCAGACCAAGCAAGGAAGAACAGAAATGGCACCCAGGTTTAATCGCTCTAACTTTTTTCAGTCTTCTAAGCAAAATTATGATCAGAATGCTACTAATAGAATGACTTGTTTTAAATGCAAGAAAAGAGGACATCGAATGAGGGATTGCCCACATGAGACAGCTCAGGTAGCTAAAGAAAAGGGAAAATCCAAGGTGCTAACTTGGGATATGGACAGCGAAGCTGAGAGTGAGGAGGAAGAACACGAAGCCCACTCATGCATGGCATTGATGGGAATACACGATGAGGTAATTTCTGGTAGTAAAACTTAAATTCTTCACTACTACAAAATGGACCTTTAATAGCACACCTTTAATAGCGCTTGCCAATTATAAGCGCTGTTAATTAGAGGCACACATATTAGACAGCGCTTCTTTTTGCAAGTGCTGTTAAAGGTCGGAGAATAGACATCGCTTCTTTCTGCAAGCGCTGTTAAAGGTCCGACAATAGACAACGCTTATTTCTGCAAGCGCTGTGTATTAGAGACACGGATAATACACAGCGCTTGTAGAAAGAAGCGCTGTTAAATGTCAGACAATAGACAGCGCTTCTTTCTACAAGCGCTGTTATAGGTCCAAATAGACAGCGCTTCTTTAGAACAAGCGCTGTTAAAAGTCCCAATAGACAGCGCTTGTTTAATACAAGCACTGTTAAAGGCCACCCTTTAGCAGTGCTTACACAACAAGCGCTGTTAAAGATACCAATAGACAGCGCTTTTTTAAAATAAGCGCTATTAAAATTATCAATTGATAGCGCTTGTGCAAGCGCCGTTAAAAGTGCCCATCAAATCTCATTATTTTTACTCAAGCCCCAGCTGTATCCATGTTCGCCGAAAAATTTTCACCCATCAAGTCCCCAATTCGCAGCGGAAAATTTTCGACCGCGAAAATTTTCAGCCCTAGTTTCTCTGGCGATTGCTTCGGAGAAAATTTTCAGCCCTAGTTTCGACCGCGAAAAACTTTCTTTGGCGATTTCGTGCGGTCCCTCTTTCTTGGGCGATTGCTTCGGATATAATTTTCTTGGGCGAGAAGAAGCCGACGCAGAAGGAGATCCGGTTGCTGTTCAGGGGCTTCATCTGGCCCGTTGCTGCTTACAGAGGCTCATCAATGGTGACCTCGTTTTCCCCGACAAGGATGTTAGCACCTGGGGCTGAACTGCAAAGGTGAGATGTATTTTGCTGATGATCCTTCTGCCTTCAAGTGTTCCACATGTCTGATGAGTTCTGGGATTTCTCTTGTTTCCATGATGTAGCTCTCCTGTTTGCTGAACGAAGAAGATATATTTTAGTGTGCAAGCCATCTCCTGTGTCTAAGATAGACTTCGAGTTTGTTTCTTGGGCGATTTTGTGCGCTCGATTCGATCGAACCAATCGACTGAAACCCAGAAAAATCTGCGTCTTCTCTCGTCGTGTGATTGATTAAGGAGTTGATTCTTCGTTGACGTTGCCGCCACTCAAGAATCATCCGCCGCTCTGGGAAAAATATTAGGGTTTGTTTCTTGTATCCATTATTGATAAGATTATTTGCAGGGTTCTGTGTTATTTTTCATGTGGTCTCTTTGAATTCATTCCTAGTTGTGGATTTGTTGATTTTAAATCCTTGCTAAGCCTGCTACATTATCGTTTAACATATATGGGGCATTTTTATGAATGGTTCCTGATGGTAATCTTTGATTTTTTGTTTGCCAATGAAAGGAGATGTTTTGCGTCTCACATTTCTTACTATGCGGATCAGACACTTGATATTGTTTAGCGAGCTTTTGGTTGTCATGCAGTGTGTTGTTATTGATTGTGTAGCATTACAATACATGTAACCATATGTACTTTTGGTTGTCATGCAGGAATATTAGTCCTAATCCAGTTCAATGCAAGGTTAGAATTTAATGTTCCCTACATTCATTTTATGGTCTTTACTCAAGAGTAATGTAATTATGTAATTGAGATTGGGCACTTGCTGCTATCAATATCTCTACCTGCTGCTTGTATTTTCTTCACCTTCTATCATGTGGAAGGTGATACCAGTTGCTTTCTTGTTTTCAGTTAGTTCAGTGGCACGCAAAACCTTATAGAATCGGTACATTTTCGCACCACACATACCATTGGGATCTCTCTTGCCTCCTCATCTGGGTATCTATATTCATTATTTTTCCAAGTTTAGAGTCGATACACAATTTTGTATTTTCTCTCGAACAAAACTGGAAATATATCAAGTTATTTTTATTAGCTAACTACAGGTTCTGACTTCAACATTTTTTGAAACTTCCCTTTCTTTATGATTGTGGTAATCTTCTTATGTAGTTTGAGGATTTTACAATACTTGGTTGAACCGATTGTTTTCTTATATTACAAAAAGCAATTAGCACAACAGCTGCCTTTTTATGGTTGAGATATTAGTCTCATGATTTACCCGTTTTTGGGTATACAAGTCAATAACTATAGAATTATATGACTTGCAACGGTACCTCATTTAGAAACTGTTCCTTAGTATCTACTTCCTACAAGTCATTTGCCTGCAGTTTTCGGTTGTCTGGCATGATTGTTGAAGTTTCGTTATGAGTAGCATCTTGTATGTTCAACTTTTGTTTGTCCAAGTAGCTGACAGTGTGGTTTTTTTCCAATTATCTTTCCTCTTTAGGAGGAAAATAAAGTTATTTGGTGGCAGATATTGGTGTTAGTACAGCAAGGTCTGAGGCATCGACAAATTCCTCTATAATCTACAACAAGAATTGTTAGTACAACAAGGTCTAAGGCATCGAATGAAGCTATGATGGGAAAGTGAGAACAATCATCTAGATATCATTTGCCTTAAGTGCTTCCAGATAAATCACATGCTTCGAGCAATTTTTTTTTCTTTTAAACTTTCCAAACTACCAATTAACGGATAAAAGTTGGTCTTTGTGGCTATCCTTAGTTCACTGAACTGCATCATGAGCTAGCAGTGTACAACACAGCAAAGAACTAGATTCATTCTGCAAATTTTTTATCGAAGTCAATGAAGAAATTTTCCAGAAGTTTAAAGGACTCTAAATATAGACTTTCTAGCATAATAGAGATGTCCAAAAAGGTTCACTAGAAACAAAATCTAAATACCCGACTATATGGTCCCTGAGTGTTAATTCACAGGTTGCGACTAGTAATAAATAGCTCATGAAATAATCTCAAAACTGTACATTCGGAAAATGCCAAATGCCAAACGGAACTTAGTTTCAAGTTTTTTTTAAAACATCAGCGGGTTTGATTCAGGCTAAAGAATGGCTCACATAATCTTTTAGGTATCTAAAGGCTAGATAACTCAAATGAAATAATGCAACAAGTAAGATATCTTTAGCTACTTTGGTCAATTTTTTTAATTAATTGGGAGATATGGGCCATTAGTGTATTTTTGTTATTCGTATAGTATTTTGTTAAAAGTATTACATAACTGTTCAATGCGCCAAGAATAATTATTCTGTAATAATAGAGCAACCTTTTATTTAGTATTCAACTTGAAATATTCAGATCTAATTTTCATACCGTACCATTGTACATCAGTAAGTTAGTAGGGATGACCTTTTTAAATTTAAGATATGAATAGTGTCACGACCCGCTTCCCTAAAATGGAGGCGAGACGTGAGAAGGTTCGCACGAGAGTGGAGCTGTGAAGCCCCAAACCCGATAAGCGTCAAAAATACATAAGCAGGTCACTGTAACCACAACGGAATAACAATAATAACACAAGGAGAGACTGAAATAGAATCTCACATCTCATACATTGTCCAACAAGAAAATAAGTCCAACATCCAGAAAAGCCACCAAGCTAAAAGAAAAGAGTCTAAAGGCCCAGAACAAGGCTGACAAAAGAAACGACATAACAAAGTAAGGGTGCTACGCACCGATAACAAAACAACTGTCTAACAAAAGTAAAACACAACGAAGACACTAGGACTGGTCCCCAGTGTCCACGTACTCCCCGTCAAACACAAGCTCGGGCTCGGCGTCAGCAAACACCTCGTCCTCAACAAGGTACTCAGGCTCAGGATCTAACATGTGTCACCCAAAAGAGTAAAGGGGCACATGTCAGCAAGTCTAAAAGACTTGAGCAAGGAAACTGAAAGTAAGGCTCTAGCAACCTAGCAGTTTAGTATGCATGACATGGCAGTTATAACATGAGTACACAATTGAAACATGGCAAGACAATTTGTACAAGAGAACAATTATCGGGACAAGACAAGACAAGACAAGACAAGACAAGACAAGACAAGAGTAGCCACGCTACTATCAATCTCAATCAGTTCACTATTCACGTCGTTTTGTAGATGTTTACGCCTTACAGCTGAATGGTTTCACATCCGCTGAGTGGCCGCTTAACAACTACCCCAAACCCAAGAGTTTACGCCTTACCCCTGCAGTTGCTGATCGGGCAGACTCCCAGTTGATTGGTCGCTTAACTCTTACCCCCAATACCCACACGTAATGGAGCCAGGGTCCCCGCACAATGAGCTCAGCTAGTGAGCCTGGGGTTGCCCCGCACATGAGCTCGCATTCTTAAACATTTGGCGTAGGGGTGCACCTAGCCGGAAACACGCAATTCGGGCGTTGGCTATCAACCAACACATGGCCCGCTTCTGGAACACGAGCCAGGAACACAAGCATTTGTAGCAAAGCTACGCAATCACAGAAACACTTAAAGAATGCAATGACATGACATTTAATTTACGTACCGTTAATGGAAATTAAACATGACATGGTAATTGTGCAACATGCTAAATGTCGGAACTAGCTTCGTTGTCAAGCTAGTTCCCCAATTTGCGCCTAGGCGAGTATCATTTCGTCGCCTAGCCTCTTTTACGCCTACAACTAGCAAATGGCCTAAAACATGGCCTAAACCCTAAGTGGCAAGTTTCACTTGCCTAGCACCGGGGATGACGACCACTTCGTCACACGGGTGCCAATCTACGGGGAAATCGCTGTTTTGGGGGAAACAATCAACAAACAACATGAAATTTATTAGGGTTTCATAAAAATATAAATAGGTTAAGAAAACAACGGCCGAAAAGCATGCCCCTGCGGAACAACCACTGACCGACTAGTTTGGCAACTAGTCGGTCGGTCGACCAACGCAGACCGACTAAGTGCAAACAGTAACTCCTGAACGAAAATAGGATTTTAGAGTTAGTCGGTCCATGAACAATTACTGACCGACTAGTTTAGCATCTAGTCGGTCGATGAACGTTCTTAGACCGACTAAGAGTAAACAGTAACTCAACTAAAATTAAGATGATGTGTTAGTCGGTTAAAGAAGCATTGCTGACCGACTAGTTTGCAACCTAGTCGGTCAACCAATGTTCTTAGACCGACTAACGATAAACAGTAACTCCTGAGAAATTTAGAAAGCCAACTAGTCGGTCCAAGAAGGATTGCCGACCGACTGGATCGTCATCTAGTCGGTCGGTGCCCCTTCTTATATCGGCTAATGAGCACAAAAAGTTCCGATACGGAGCGCGGGGCCCCGGGATCGATTCCTAAGACTCCTAGGCTTGATCTAATAGTTAGATACGACCGTTATGAAGTCCGTCACGAATGACATACTTCGAAATCGACGATCCTAATGAAGAAACGAGAAAATACGACGAATCGATCGAAAATGAAATCTACGGAGACGAAAACCACACAAGAGGAGAAAATCCACCAAAACATATATTATATTATAATAAATCCAGATACATGAAAAGCAGTCGTTACATCCTCCCCAACTTAAGAAAAATTCCGTCCTCGGAATTTCCAAATACTCACGAGTCCGGAAACAAAAGTGGGAAACGCTCTCGCATCTCATCCTCATTCTCCCAAGTAGACTCTCCAGGTGAGCCGTGTCGCCACATCACCCTCACAAGATTGACAATCTTGTTCCGAAGCGATTTCTGACGCCTGTCCAGAATCTGCACTGGATGCTGGTCATACGTCATATCGGGGCGAACGGTAATCTCCGAAAAATCTACCGCATGAGACGGATCGCTAATGTATCGACGAAGCTGCGACACATGGAAAACATTGTGAACTCCTTCCAAAGATGGCGGCAAGGCCAAGCGATAAGCTATCTCGCCAACCCTCTCCAAAACGTCAAACGGTCCAATGTATCGCGGGCTCAACTTCCCACGCTTCCCGAAACGAATCACACCACGATTCGGGGAAATCTTCAAGAACACATGGTCGCCTGGCTGAAACTCCAAAGGACGACGTTTAGCATCCGCCCAATGCTTAAAACGGTCCTGAGCAATTCTCAACCTCTCCCGAATATTCCTGACGATATCCACGGCCTCCACGATCATCTCAGGTCCCAACAACTCCCGATCACCAACGTCATCCCAACTCAATGGCGATCGACATTTCCTCCCATAAAGAGCGGCGAAAGGCGCCATGCCAATACTCGCCTGGAAGCTGTTGTTGTAAGAGAACTCCACCAAATGTAGATGGTCCTCCCACGAACCCTTGAAATCCAACATGCACGCCCTCAGCATGTCTCCCAAAATCTGAATCGTCCTCTCGGACTGGCCATCCGTCTGCGGATGGTACGCCGTGCTGAAACTCAGACGCGTACCCAAGCTCTTCTGCAAACTCTGCCAGAACTGAGATGTGAATCTCGTGTCTCTGTCAGACACGATACTCACGGGGACTCCATGAATTCGCACAACCTCCTGCACGATTCACGTTACATCACTATCCAAACTAGGAAAAGGAAATAAAAACGGAGAGTAAAAAGAATTTTACCTCCATATATCTCCTCGCTAGCGCCTCAGTGGACTGTCCCACTCGGAACGGAATAAAGTGCACAGATTTGGTCAATCGATCTACGATCACCCAAATCACGGCATTCTGCTTCGGACTCCGAGGTAGTCCAGTCATGAAATCCATAGTAATGTGTTGCCATTTCCACTCCGGAATCGGAAGCGGTTGTAGCAACCCGGCCGTACGCTGATGCTCCGCCTTCACTTGCTGGTAAACCAAGCACTTGGCTACACTTCGAGCCACGCTCCTCTTCATACCATGCCACCAATAATTCAGACGAAGATCCTGGTACATCTTGGTGCCACCAGGATGCACAGAATACGGCGAACTGTGTGCCTCCACCATCAACTCCTCTCTGATATCCCCAGCTGGCACACACAACCTGGCTCCGAACCTCAGCGAGCCATCCTCATGAATCAAAAAGTCAGTCCGCAGACCGGCTTCCACCTGCTCCCGAATCTTCACCAGCTTCGGATCCTCGGCCTGGCCAGCCTTAATCCGATCCACGATCGTCGACTGTACCTGCATGTACATCAACGACGAAGCCTCTCCCGGAAGAACAATCTCCACGCCAGACTCGCAAAAATCCTGCTGCAATCTCCACTGCGAAGTCAAAATCATCACCGCTGGAAGCCTACTCAAAGCATCCGGAACCACATTCACCTTGCCAGGGTGAAACTGCAAATCAATCTCATAATCCGCCATAAGCTCCAACCATCGACGCTGTCGCATGTTGAGCTTCTTCTGAGTGAAAATATACTTCAAGCTTTTGTGATCGGTGAAAATCTTCACTTTCTCACTCAGCAAGAAGTGCCTCCAAATCTTAAGAGCAAACACAACGGCAGCCAACTCCAAATCATGCGTCAGGTAATTCTTCTCATGAACCTTAAGCTGACGAGACGCATACGCCACAACATGCCCGTGCTGATGCAACACACAACCGAGACCCTTGCCAGAAGCATCGCAAAAGATCTCAAATCCACCGCTGCGATCAGGCACAACAAGAATAGGGGCAGTCGTCAACCTCTCCTTCAGAACACCAAAAGCACTCTCACAATCACCCGACCAAACAAAAGCAACATCCTTCCGCGTCAACCTGGTCATCGGCTCAGCAATACGAGAAAAGTCCTTAATGAATCGCCGATAATAACTAGCAAGTCCAAGAAAACTCCGAATCTCAGACGCCGACGACGGAACAGGCCACTCCCTGATGGCCCGAATCTTCTCGGGATCCACTGAAATACCATCTCCAGTCACCACATGCCCGAGAAAAGCAACTCGATCCAGCCAAAACTCGCACTTCGAAAACTTAGCATACAACCGATGCTTCCTCAAAATCTCCAACACCGTCCTTAAGTGCGAGGCATGCTCTTCCTCCGACTTCGAATAGATCAGAATGTCGTCAATAAAGATAACGACAAACTTATCCAAAAAGTCGTAGAAAATCAGGTTCATCAGATTCATGAAAACTGTGGGCGCGTTAGTTACGCTGAAAGGCATAACCACAAACTCATAGTGTCCATACTTCGTCCTGAACGCTGTCTTCGGAACATCGCCCTTCTTCACCTTCAACTGATGGTAACCACTCCTCAAATCCAATTTAGAAAACACCCTCGAACCTCCAAGTTGATCAAAAATATCATCGATGCGAGGCAACGGGTATTTATTCTTAATGGTCACCACATTCAACTCCCGATAGTCCACGCACATGCGACGCGAACCATCCTTCTTCTTCACCAGCAACACCGGTGCTCCCCACGGAGACACGCTAGGATTAATATAACCCTTCTGCAAACGCTCATCCAACTGCTTCCGCAACTCTTCCAACTCTGCAGGTGCCATACGATACGGCGCCTTCGAAATTGGCTGCGCACCTGGAACAAGATCGATAGAAAATTCCAAAGCTCGATCAGGCGGCAAACCAGACATCTCCTCGGGGAAGACGTCGCCAAAATCACACACCACAGCTGGCCACTCCAGCTCCATCTGCATAGCCACAGCCTCCACCGGCCTGGCCCGAAATCTGACAGGACCAAGCGAACTGCTACCACGACTGAACTCAAATACTGGATGTCCGGAAATCTCGAACACCACCTTCTTCCTCCTGCAGTCAATCGTAGCATAGAAGCTCGCAAGCCAGTCCATCCCAAGAACTGCATCATAGTTGATGATGTCGTGGACAATGAAATCAGCGAAAAGCTCATGTCCACAGACCACCAACGAGCAAGAATTGCAACCACGATGCACCGAGACCACGCCATTCCCTGTAACAATATTCCAACTCTTGGGAAGAGGGGACGTCGACAAGGAATGCCTCTCCACGAAGCTCCGAGAAATAATGCACATCGATGCACCAGAGTCAAAGAGGACTCGTGCAGGAAATGTGCACACCAAAACCACACCTAACAAGCAATTTAACAATCAAACCCTAGTCTAGCAAACAACCATGTTCAAGCAAACAACATAATCTAACAATCAAACCAGCTAGGAAAGTAACAGCTAGATTGAGGATTACCTGCGATAACCTCATCCACAGCCTCGCTCTCCGCAGCGGTCATCAGAAAAGCCTGCCTCCTCGGCGGAACAGCCTGCCGAAAAGCATGCCCCTGCGGAACAAGAGCTGCTCCACGGCCATCAGGAACAGACGCTCGCTGCTGCAACGGCTGTACTACAACAGGAGCCCTCCGCAGCTGATTCGCATGCTGACAATCCTTCGCGACATGGGAAGCATCACCGCAAACCAGACACTGGCCCAGAAACTTCCGACATTGATCCTTGATATGGCCAGGCTTGCCGCAGAAATGGCAAGTCTTCAGAATAGGCCCTCCTGGCCTCTTAAACTGAGCAGACTGATTAGGCCTGAATCCAGGTCTAACCACAGCTCTCGCCTGTTCCACAGGCCTCTTCCCAGCACCAACAACAGACCCCCTCCTCTGGTTCACGAGCAGCTCCTGCCTCTTGGCAGCGACCAGAACCTTTTGATAAGACTCCCGGTCAGAGGAGGTCACAAAACTCTGGAGCTCCGAAGCAAGCCCTTGCAGGAACCTCTGAGCCTTCTCCTCAGCGTCCTGCACCATCTTCAGTGCAAACCGACTCAGCCTCATGAACTCTTGGTGATACATGTCCACCGACGAGTTCCCTTGCTTTAAATCGATAAAACGCTGCAGCATCTCCTCCCTGGCAGCTTTCGGAAAGAACTCACCCTCAAATCTGGCCTTGAAGGTAGCCCAAGCTATCGGCTCCACCAACAACTTCTCTTCCGCATCCCACCAATTCCGAGCATTATCCTTGAGTTGCCTCTTCGCCAAATCAACCCATCCAGCCGGGGTGATCTTGGCCATCTTCAGATTGTCCTCGATGTTCCGAATCCACTCATCGGCAGCCAGAGGACCCTCAGAACCATCAAAATACACGGGACCCAGCTCCCGAAATTGCTTTGCTCCTGGCTCAGAGCGAGGGGCATCCGGAAGAGCCCGGGCAGCTCGAGCAAGTGGAGCATTCTGGACTTGCAAAAGCACGCCCTGCTGCACTTGCATCATCTGGAGCATCATCTGCATCATCTCACCGCTCGTGGGTTCCCGCTCAGGCTCCTCATCATGAGGGATCGCGCCACTATCCCCACCACGGGTGAAACGTCTTCCTGCCATCTAGTGACATAGAAAACGAATCAGATTAGACTCATAGCTTATGACTCGGACGTCGAACTTAGTTTATTGGACATTCTAATATTATTATCGCTATTCCAAAAATCGCAGTTACAGAAGAACCTGCATGGGCCACAACTAAAACCTGTCACGACCCGCTTCCCTAAAATGGAGGCGAGACGTGAGAAGGTCCGCACGAGAGTGGAGCTGTGAAGCCCCAAACCCGATAAGCGTCAAAAATACATAAGCAGGTCCCTGTAACCACAACGGAATAACAATAATAACACAAGGAGAGACTGAAATATAATCTCACATCTCATACATTGTCCAACAAGAAAATAAGTCCAACATCCAGAAAAGCCACCAGGCTAAAAGAAAAGAGTCTAAAGGCCCAGAACAAGGCCGACAAAAGAAACGACATAACAAAGTAAGGGTGCTACGCACCGATAACAAAACAACTGTCTAACAAAAGTAAAACACAACGAAGACACTAGGACTGGTCCCCAGTGTCCACGTACTCCCCGTCAAACACAAGCTCGGGCTCGGCGTCAGCAAACACCTCGTCCTCAACAAGGTACTCAGGCTCAGGATCTAACATGTGTCACCCAAAAGAGTAAAGGGGCACATGTCAGCAAGTCTAAAAGACTTGAGCAAGGAAACTGAAAGTAAGGCTCTAGCAACCTAGCAGTTTAGTATGCATGACATGGCAGTTATAACATGAGTACACAATTGAAACATGGCAAGACAATTTGTACAAGAGAACAATTATCGGGACAAGACAAGACAAGACAAGACAAGACAAGACAAGAGTAGCCACGCTACTATCAATCTCAATCAGTTCACTATTCACGTCGTTTTGTAGATGTTTACGCCTTACAGCTGAATGGTTTCACATCCGCTGAGTGGCCGCTTAACAACTACCCCAAACCCAAGAGTTTACGCCTTACCCCTGCAGTTGCTGATCGGGCAGACTCCCAGTTGATTGGTCGCTTAACTCTTACCCCCAATACCCACACGTAATGGAGCCAGGGTCCCCGCACAATGAGCTCAGCTAGTGAGCCTGGGGTTGCCCCGCACATGAGCTCGCATTCTTAAACATTTGGCGTAGGGGTGCACCTAGCCGGAAACACGCAATTCGGGCGTTGGCTATCAACCAACACATGGCCCGCTTCTGGAACACGAGCCAGGAACACAAGCATTTGTAGCAAAGCTACGCAATCACAGAAACACTTAAAGAATGCAATGACATGACATTTAATTTACGTACCGTTAATGGAAATTAAACATGACATGGTAATTGTGCAACATGCTAAATGTCGGAACTAGCTTCGTTGTCAAGCTAGTTCCCCAATTTGCGCCTAGGCGAGTATCATTTCGTCGCCTAGCCTCTTTTACGCCTACAACTAGCAAATGGCCTAAAACATGGCCTAAACCCTAAGTGGCAAGTTTCACTTGCCTAGCACCGGGGATGACGACCACTTCGTCACACGGGTGCCAATCTACGGGGAAATCGCTGTTTTGGGGGAAACAATCAACAAACAACATGAAATTTATTAGGGTTTCATAAAAATATAAATAGGTTAAGAAAACAACGGTAGATCGATTTCTTACCAAGAGGAGACGGAAGAAACACTCCGGGGAACCCTAGGATCAGATCTGGAAAGATTGGAGAAGTTTGGGGAAACTAGGGTTTTGGGGGATAAGTTGGGGATTTTGATGGATTTGATGAGATTTTGGGGAAGATGAGAGGTAGATAGAGTGGATGGATGGTTTGGATGATGATTTTAGGGCTTGGAATGAAGAAATGAAGCTTGGAGGAAGATAGGGGCTCAAGGGGGAAGATTTTAGGGTTTTGGGTCGTGTTGGGGAAGAAGAAAACGTTTGGGTTGGGTTTAAATAGGATGGGCTGGCGGCTGCCCAGAAATTAGGGTTTCAACACTGGTTAGTCGGTCAAAGAGCAACCACTGACCGACTAGTTTGGCAACTAGTCGGTCGGTCGACCAACGCAGACCGACTAAGTGCAAACAGTAACTCCTGAACGAAAATAGGATTTTAGAGTTAGTCGGTCCATGAACAATTACTGACCGACTAGTTTAGCATCTAGTCGGTCGATGAACATTCTTAGACCGACTAAGAGTAAACAGTAACTCAACTAAAATTAAGATGATGTGTTAGTCGGTTAAAGAAGCATTGCTGACCGACTAGTTTGCAACCTAGTCGGTCAACCAACGTTCTTAGACCGACTAACGATAAACAGTAACTCCTGAGAAATTTAGAAAGCCAACTAGTCGGTCCAAGAAGGATTGCCGACCGACTGGATCGTCATCTAGTCGGTCGGTGCCCCTTCTAATACCGGCTAATGAGCACAAAAAGTTCCGATACGGAGCGCGGGGCCCCGGGATCGATTCCTAAGACTCCTAGGCTTGATCTAATAGTTAGATACGACCGTTATGAAGTCCGTCACGAATGACATACTTCGAAATCGACGATCCTAATGAAGAAACGAGAAAATACGACGAATCGATCGAAAATGAAATCTACGGAGACGAAAACCACACAAGAGGAGAAAATCCACCAAAACATATATTATATTATAATAAATCCAGATACATGAAAAGCAGTCGTTACAAATAGAGAACTAATATAAAAGAAATAAAAGCATGGTGATTCATGGGTGGGAGAGAGGGAAAGGAGGGAAGGAGAGGAAAAAACCTTTAGCATCTGGCGTGCATTTTCAATGATCGCACGCAACTTAGGCTCTGATAATAAGGAGCTAGCAGTGGTTCCTGGTGCCACATTCTTCTTTTCATTCAACTTCGAGACCAGCACAGGGTCAAAATTCATGAATACTTCCCTGTATGAAATGCTGAGTGATAAAAATTATGATAGCAAGTGCCACAATTTATCAATAGTTCAGACGTTTGATGAAGGTAAACTGAACACCTGAAAATGTGCCTTTTGCTAAGAATTGCTGGCCATGTAAGCTCTGCCAAAGCACCTGACAATACAAGTAATTCAAACAATTTCCTACAAGATGTTCATAATATCAGACACCCTATAGCACTGTTTGTTTGTGGCATTTTATGTAGCTCCCAGAAAGACGAAGAACAGGGTTGGGTTACATACTTGTCATCATGGACAGGAACCCCCCATTCCTCATCATGAAAAGAAGCATAGCATGGATCTGTTGAAGCACATGAATAATGCCATGAGACAAGCAAACTACAACTTGGTCAGTGCACATGGCTCTAAATTCAATTGGAAATTCACAAAACCTAATGGCTCTAAAATCAATTGGAAATTCACAAAACCTCAAGATGAATATCTGTAAGATTATGTTAAATGCTACAAATCAAATAGCAGCATAAACTCCCACAAACATGTAAAGAGGCAAAACCATGAACCGAGATGCACTTTGCAGCAATCTAAAAAATTAAGATACAAGTTAAAATATAATGATACACAACAGCTAATTATCCTATAAGTTTCCTTTCTCCTTCATTGGATAGGCTTGTAAATTTTCAAATTGCCATTAACAAAAGTTATTCGAACAAGATGAAGAGCACACGTGTAGGATTGAAGGGGGGTACCAAACAATTTCATATGTATGCTTACCCAAGATTTAAATATCAATCTGGTTGAGCTTGGGTAATCCTGAAAAGGTTCAAGATATAGCAATCTAACAGAAAACTAGAAAAACTACACCGATGATGCCTGAGAAAAACTAGAAAAGTTATTTGGTGGCAGATATTGGTGTTATTCGATAATGTTGTTCATAATGGCTTCAATTGGTTGAATCGATTGTTGCCTGAGGAATCTGCGATGAAGATGGTATTAGAATAACATCGAACAGATACATATTTTTAGGGTTGAATATGAGATTTTTTATTGGTAATTAAGAGGAAATACAATGGTTTGGCATGAAAAAAAAGTTTTTTGTAAGTTTCTCGATGGAGTTAAAGTTCCAGAGGAATACTCGTCAAACATTAGAAGCCTCGTATCTATGAAAGATCTCAAGTTAAAAGGTCTAAAATCTCATGATTGTCATGTTTTGATGGAGCATTTACTACCAGTGGGTATACGTTCCATTTTGCCAAAAAAGGTGAGGGTGACCATCACAAAACTATGTTTCTTCTTCAGGGCAATTTGCAGTAAATTTATTGATCCTGGAAAGTTACCGGCATTACAAAAAGAAATTGTTGTCACATTGTGTGAGCTTGAGATGTATTTACCACCATCCTTCTTTGACATAATGGTTCATCTGACTGTTCACCTGGTTAGAGAGACACAATTGTGTGGACCAGCCTATATGAGATGGATGTACCCGATCGAGCGCTATATGAAGATATTAAAAGGGTATGTGAAAAACCGTAGTCGACCAGAATGTTGTATGGTTGAGCGTTACATAGTTGAAGAAGCTGTTGAATTTTGTACAGAGTACCTAAGCAATGTTGATTCCATAGGGCTTCCAAGGTCTCGTCACACAGGAAGAATATCAGGGGAAGGGATTAAGGGAGGTGATGTAGTGCTCATATCAAGGACAGAGTGGGAGCAAGCACATTTATATGTTCTGCACAATGATGTTGAAGTTGAGCCGTATGCTGAAAGACACAAGGAACTACTTCGAAATTCAAACCCAAATAGGAATGAGAATTGGGTAACAAGAGAACACAATCGGTCTTTTATAACATGGCTGAAAGAACAAGTCTTTGGAGAGTTGGCTATAAATAGAGCTTCAGTTTCAGATAGATTGAGATGGTTAGCAAATGGTCCAAGTGTACACGTTTTTTCTCACAATGGTTACCTTATTAACGGGTACACATTCTACACTAAAGATCATGATGATCAAAGTACAATGCAAAACAGTGGAGTGACTCTTGTAGCTGAATCTATGCACATCTCTAGTGCAAAAGACAGAAATCCCATATATGCAAATATGTCATACTTTGGTGTTATTGAACGCATATGGGAGTTGGATTATAGTATGTTTCGATTGGTTGTGTTTGGTTGTAAGTGGGCAGACAACAATAATGGGGTTCAAATTGATGAGTGAGGGTTCATGCGGGTGGATCTCAATAGGGAGGGGTATAAGGACGAGCCTTTTATTTTAGCTTCGCAAGCTCAACAAGTATTCTATGTCACAGATCCCATTGATGTGAAGTGGTCCATTGTGTTGTTGAATAACAAATTAAATGACTGTCGTAGCCAAGCACATGAAGATATCAATACTGAGGATGATCCTTTCTTAGGGACATCACAATCACTTGATATTGATCCTACTGTAGATGATGGTTTCTATATGAGAGATGATCACGATGAGGGGATTTGGGTCAATCCGTCATTTCATGTCATGAAGGGACAAACAAGTATTAATCCAACAAGGAAAAGGAAAAGATTAACCTAATTAAGTTCATACGACTTTTTCTGGTGAGTGATGTATATTGATCTTAATTCATTTTTCTTGCATCTTTTCTTGTGAACTAACAATTTAATGTTGTTTTACTTTGTTGTAGATAAATGTCTTCTAGTGATGACAACTGTGTTCCCCTTGATGGTGATGCTCCTAATATTGAGGAAAATGTTATTAAACGTGGAGTGACCGCTATGGAGGGAGTTATTCGTGCACGCAACAAAGGGATATCATTTAAGGTATTCTACTTACAAGTTTTTATTATTTAATCATATTAATTTTCATCAACATATATTCATTTTCTTATTCTATCATTGTTATTAGGTTGGATGGAATGATAGGGGTCAACCAATTGATCCTAACAGTGCTATATTTGTGAGTTATATTGGGGCAATTACCTGACAGATGGTGCCAATAACATGTGATAACTGGAAATCGTCGGCTTTAAAAGTAGTGAAAGAAAACATCTGGAAGGATATACATGTAATATACATACTCTCATATGTTTTTATTCTTATACAAACATACTAACACAATTGAGCACACTTTTGTAGACATCTTTCATTGTTGATGATAGTCATCTGAGATATATTCTTAAAGAAGCAGGCAAACTTTGTAGAAATTTCAGAACCTACTTAACAAAGAATTATGTTTATGATGAAAGTGGTAGTGTTATTGAGCATCCTCCACATGAGTATCCTTTCATATCTGAAGATCAATGGATAGCGTTTGTTGCTAAACGTCAGTGCGATGAATTTAAGGTAATGTTACTCATTTTGAGGAATCTGACTAAACATATTACTTTGTATTAATATAGTTGCTTTGTGCCTAAATAGATGCGAAGCACTCAAAATCGAAAAAGAGCATTAAATCATATGTACCCATATAGAAAGGGCCGTATGGGTTACGCACGCCTTGAGCAAAAGATGGTAAGTATGCAAAAGATATAACGTACAAGATGTTAGAAATGATTTTCAATCAATTTATTAATTATCTTAATTTTCTGAATGTACAGTTAAAGGAGTCAGAATCAAATGACACATCCATAGCCCGTCATGATTTATGGAAGGGTGCTCGTGTAAATAAGTTAGGAGTGGTTGATAATGAAAATGTTCAGCAAGTGTGTGAGAAAATTGTAAGTATGATATCATTTTACTCTAGTTCTTTTATTATTTTCTTATTTTATCACTAATGATGTACATGTTACCTTTCAAATTTATGTGCGAGGAGACCATTTCACAAACTACATCACAGGATCAGTTACAGGACTCGCAGGATATACTTTCTCGAGTCTTAAATGTCCCAGAGTATCCTGGACGGGTTAGAGGTTATGGATTCGGGCCGTCAGTAAAAGATTGTTTCCCAAGTGAAAAGTGCAGAAGAAATAATGATAACGCGGACTTGAGAGAAACAGTGGCAGTGCTCTTAGAGAAGATGAAAGTATTTGAGAGTATGGGTCACACCAAATAATTAGCTACAATCAGCAAAAGTGGTAGTTGCACGCTTCTTTCCTGTAATATTCCTGAAGTAAGTGTTTTTCTATTAAATTATTGCATTTACAAATAATTAATTCAAGATATTATTAGCAAAATACATTCCTGTATGATTAACAACATTAATTGATGTTTTCTTTATGAAATTTTTGTTTTAGGACATCTCATCATGCAATTTCTATTTATCATCCCCAACACATCGCATAGTTGGGAAGGGAAAGGTCTTCAATCGTCCTAATGATAGAAAACTACACAATATATCATTACCCATGACTCATATGAAAGTTATGGTTGAACATGTGATAGAGTCAGATGCACCACTACCAATACCTATAGAGGATGCAGGAGTCATGGTAGTAGGTGATGCGATTGGTACTTTTGTTGCATGGCCAACCAACCTTATTGATTTGGTCTCTACGGTAAGACTTCTTATAGTATACATTAGATTCTTATATTGTTGTTTCATTATTTTCTAACCAAATGATTCACTTAAATGATTTCCCATACAGATGCCCGCAAAATCTAACGTCAAAGAGTCGGTTAAAACAAAGGAGTCATGTACTCCTAAAAAGAAACAAGAAAAAGTAAAGGCAAAAACATCAGGAGCCCTCCCATGCTGGTCGTGCAACTAGTAAAAAGAAACACGAAAAAGTAGAGTCAAAACATCAGGAGTCCTCTCCTGCAGTTGCTGCAAATAATCTCTCCATGTATTGCAATTTTATTCAGATATATGCTACACAAAAGCTTCAAGGTGGTGCGCTGTTACAAATAGACATGGAGAGAGACATTTTTGGTATATCAAATATGGAGTTAATTAGTCATCAAATTGTCAATGAACTTCTTCAACACGAGTGGTTGGATTGTCCGGTAATCTGTGTATATATCAGGTACTTTAAGTAAACAATTTTTAGAATTTCATTTCAATTAAACGTTGATATTATTGATAACTTATTTTTAATCTTCATTCAAGGTACTTGTACTATGAGTTGGTTGTCAACAGACAAAACACACGGAGATTCTCATTCTTATGCCCACATAACACATCTTCTTTTGTTGATGAGCCAACGAAGTATATAGCCGATGCACTTATTGAAAATAACGAGACAGGGAAGTTATTCTTGGCACCATATAATACAGGGTAAATAACTTTTTAATATATTTTATTTAATTTAATGAATTCCTAAGAATGTAGTCACTTAGAATTTGCTAACTACTTTTGTAGGGGTCATTGGGTGTTGTTAGTCATCAATGCCACATCAGAGACAATATATTATTTGGATTCCTTGCATCATGATCCAAAATATAATCGAACCATGAAGGATACATTCGACAAGTAAGTTAATTGTGTTTTATGTCAATATGTAAATATGATATATGTTGAATATAACGAGTTGACTAAATTTATTTTATTTTGTTAGAGCTTTGTGCATTTATCGTGCTTCTAAGGGAACCAGGGGCCCGAAATCTAGATCAAACAAACCCACGTGGATCCGTATAAATGTATGTACAACGGTCTCTTCTAATTTCATATGTTGCTCAAATCTAGATCAACCAAGGATAACTCACCATTCATATAATTTTTCATTTTTTGAATTGTATAGTGCCCCCCTTCAGACCAATACAATTGATTGTGGTTATTATGTTATGCGATTCATGAAAGAAATCCTTTCACAAAATGAAAACATCATCCCAGATACGGTATGTAGTTTTAGTTTTAATTTATATTTTTCGCATTTTTTTAGTTATATTTGCTAATATTTGATTATAACATATATTTGCTATTTGCTATGATATTCTATTTTGTAGTACTTCCCTGACTACCAATGTGCTACTTACTCTCCTGATCAACTAGCTGAAGTCAAGGAAGATTGGTGTCGTTATGTGGTCCAGAAATATGTCACTTTAGTATAGATGTGCACCCTAAAGGTCGGTATTCAGTGAAACTTTGTTTTTTAACCCTGTGATAAAGTTGTGATATTTGGTCAATTTGCATTAATAATGCTTGCTTTTTGTAGCATTATAAAGTTGTGATTGCAATTTTTTAACATTAAAGTTCCTCACAATCTCATATATTGCACCATATTATAAGTAATATCATAACAGGATCAATTGTGGTAAGACCCATTATGTTGGTTTGGGCATATGCACCGAAAGTTAAAAAAGTGGTATGAGTATTCATTAGCTGGACATTAATTGTGGTAAGACCCATTATGTTGGTTGCATGTCTAACTTAAGGGCTCGATCAGTTCAAGTACATAAGCAGGTTTTGGTTGTTGAGACAGAGAGTCAAGAGGATTTCCACAACTAGAAGAAACCAAATCAAAGATTTGCATATAATAATTAGTCTACGGCAAAGTGATTAAATTAAGATATACTTTGCTGTCTTGATTTCACCTAGGCAATATAAAATCTTATGCACATGCATAGTTTAAGATATACTTTGCTGTCTTCATGTTACTGTCGGTGTCACGATATCTTAGCTCTATAGTAATACAGCTATTAATATCTAAATCAATCGGCTTAGATTAGTCTACTTTTAATTTGATATCTTAGCTTCATATTATAACTGAAATGCCCGATATCATGTCCTGTTGAAGATTGAAGAATTGTATACGGCACTGATAAAGAGAGGTCTATTTCATTTCAATAATTATGTATCGGGTTCGAGTTGAAGAACTAAATAGGCTGATATGAATCTATATCAACTATTACTTTTTCGAACTTTGCTTTTAATTGGTGTATGAGATTTATCTCCTGTTATATCGAACAAGTCAGATTTTCTATTTTTGATACGTCAAACCCCGAATTCCCTTATGTAGTAGTTATGAGTTAATATTGGTGGTATCTTCCTGTTTTGGATGGATCATATCAACATGCTTGAAATCTGATATGATATGTGTGATATGTCTCAGGTATTGACAGATTTTTCAAACTATGCTGGCAACAATCCAATGCCAACATTTAGGATACGTCAGTACCGGAGCAACACAGAAGCGGTATCATGTCATTTTCTTCTTTTGTTGGATACTTTTTGCTTGGTTGGACCGTTGAGCTCTGGCCATTTATGCTGGCTAAGCTCATAAATTGTTCTATCTCCGCGTTTTGTGTATTTTTGGTTGTGGTGGAAAGTGGTTTGAGGATCTATTCTATCCAGTCAAGGTTAACATCAAATAAATTTGAGGATCTGCATCTTAGCGACCTTTAGGTATATGTTCATTGCAAATTGTTTCTATTTTATTTTCTTAGTTCTTCATAATTTGATATATATATATATTTGGATGTTATTTATTGGCAATTTGATAATAGGAATCATATACTGGGAGAGTGATGTAGTATCTTCACTTTTTTGCTACGCGAAGGTGTCGTCTAAGAACTTTTCCGTTGTCGTAGAAAAACTAATTTTTTCATCGCTTGAAGTTCAATTCACAAGGTGATTGATTGAGGGTAAGATTGGGATCAGAGATTGAACAACCAAGGGTCGACAAAGCATATATTCATTTATCTTGTTTCATGAACTTCAGTGAATTGAACTTATGTTATGCTAAGAAATCACAAATCCACATATTGGTTGTTTTGGATCTTCCAATGTCTTGGAATATTCCAATATGTGCAAATCTTGTGCTTTAACTATTTTATGAATATACACTTTTATTCTCTTTTATTCTGTTTTAAATTTCGGCCGTCTTCTATTTGATCAGTTGGATTGCTGCCAGAGCTTGTGGCCCTATCACACCATGTGAATGCTCATGGTAAGTCTCCATCATCATGAGTTGTCACTCCTTGAGATGTTCAGTCAAACAACAGATCATGAACTAATTTACCAATCAATATCACATATATGAATATGCAATCAGATAATATCTATTCTCAATTTTACTTTCTTTTACAGTGCATGTGATTATTAATTAGTTATCATGATACTCGATTATAGTGAGTTATAGTACTTCTGAAGACAGTACATTGTGATGAAGATGTAGAGAATTATGTCATTTGCAAAGGTAGTTACCAAATTTTATGCCCAATATACTAAACATATATATATACATCAAGCAAATTCATATATTGTCCTATGCGTCATTGTGCATCAAGCATCAAGCAAGTCGTACATCAGGAGGTTTGAGGTGCATCAGGAGATGCCATGTATTACCATATCACTACTTGTTTTCTTTTAGAGGATAGATACACTGTTGGGTACAAATATTCCAATCATTATTTGTGAAGTCGTACATGAAATTGGATTTCCTTCGGATTCGAATATTTGTTTAATGTTAATATATATATGACCAAATGCCTAAGAATAGGAACCATACCCCTAGTTTTTCCCCCTAGTTCGTAATTTTTTTAAAAATATGCGAGGTCGCATGATTTTGTTCCTTTTTTTTGATAAAAACAAGACGTTCCAAATGCAGTGCTTAAAATGTGTATTTGGACAAATTCTGTTATGTTTAGATATTTATTTGGATATGAGGCAGTTTATGCATATCTGTTTGCACTACCGCTGTCAGGCCATGTGATCCAACATTGTTTTAATGCCAACTCCATTTCTGACAACTTTATGTGTTTGTTACGCCCATGCTTCAATATTGTCATTGACAATGCAGGACTTTGCTGAAGCTCCTTTGCTTCATGTATTAACCGCAAGACCTGATCAAGTGGATAAAGCTCTAAAAGCACGTTATACCAATGCAATGAAGATACTCAAACCTTTGGGGAAAGAACTGGACCTGCTGATTGTTATATTACCTGATAACAATGGATCACTTTATGGTATATGGATTGCTTCTTTATTTGGTGTTACCTATTTTAGCAATACTCGCTAATATTGAACTTTGAAAACGAAAAGAAAAATAAAACAATGATTTTCAGGCAAATTAATGGGAACTAAGTAATTGGATGGATTTTTATGTGAGAACTGAAGTTAGAAGATTTTTATATGAAATTACTGACTTGTTGCATTATCTGTATGAACAGCAGCTGCTTCTATTGACGATATTTAAAATTTTTGATTTTGTCTTGCAGGAGGCAACAGCTGAAGGAGTGAGATTACTTTGTTTTCCTGAGAGTTTCTCATTTCTGGGCGTGAAAGCAGAAGAAGCTCTTCAAATTGCAGAGCATCTGGATGGGCCATTAATGCAGAGATACTGTTCGCTTGCAAGGTAAAAGGGAAGTCCAGATGTTTGCTTATATTTATTGTTACAACTACTAATTCGAGTCTTGAAAAATTAAATTTTGGCCGCAGGCTGCTTCCAGGAAAACATATAATTCCATCGCAGAAGCACGGAAGGATAAGTAGTGATGCTGGTTCCAGCCGAAGCATCCTGGCACGAGGATGATACCGTTGTTGTAGGATTTGAGGATGGTTCGAGTGTTTCAAGTTGAAACATCAACTGGCCGTTGACGTTCATCCATATGTGGTGCAACATATATCACTATGTGCAATGTATTCGCCTTTTTCTGTAAACTCAAGACTCCAGATGCCCCCTTTTCCGTAGCATGGATAAAGGCATCATTGATGTTTATCTAATCATGTTCCTAAACATTACAAGGGAGCATGGGTGGTTTGTTACAGGCAAGAATGCTCCAACAGTGAGAAGGTCATGCATGTATGTTGAATTAATGAATACAATATATTAAGTTTCCGAAATCAATACACATGATTACTTACATCTGGTTTGCAGTTAGCTTCTAACAGTTCAAAGTGTCTCCGCTATACATAAACACCAATGATTGTTATGTTAGGTCTCATCATCAGGCACAAGTCTCATCATCAGGCATTAAATACCTGCACAAACAAGCGCTGTTAAAGGGGGGCCTTTAACAACGCTTGCCCAAACAAGCGCTGTTAAAGGGGGGCCTTTAACAGCGCTTGCACTAAAGAAGCGCTGTTAAAGGCCCCCCTTTAACAGCGCTTGCACTAACAAGCGCTGTTAAAGGCCCCCCTTTAACAGCGCTTGCACAAACAAGCGCTGTTAAAGGCCCCCCCTTTAACAGCGCTTGCACAAACAAGCGCTGTTAAAGGGGGGGCCTTTAACAGCGCTTGCACAAACAAGCGCTGTTAAAGGGGGGCCTTTAACAGCGCTTGCACTAAAGAAGCGCTGTTAAAGGCCCCCCTTTAACAGCGCTTGCACTAACAAGCGCTGTTAAAGGCCCCCTTTAACAGCGCTTGCACAAACAAGCGCTGTTAAAGGCACCCCTTTAACAGCGCTTGCACAAATAAGCGCGGTTAAAGGCCCCCTTTAACAGCGCTTTAAAGCGCTATTAAAACCAGCCCCCTATAGCAGCGGCGAGATAGACATCGCTTGTAAAGCGCTATTAAAGGCCTTATTTAAGCGCTGTTAAAGGTCCATTTTGTAGTAGTGCTTACTCTTTGTAAAGAAATGCAAGATAAAATAGTAGAACTTGAATCCACTATAGACGACTACCAAAATGAGAACTTTGAAATGCAACAATCTGAATATGATATGTCTAAAGAGATTGAAAATTTGAAAAATGAAATTGTTGCTCATGACTTTACTATTGACATTTTGAAAAAGGAAAAGTCCAGTTTTAATAATGAAGCACCTTGCCTCTCTTGTCCTTCCTTGATGAATAATATTAGCATGCTTAAACTTGATTTGATTAAGCTCGAAACTAAAAAAGACTATGTGATTAGAGAGCTTAATGATAAATTTTGCATGTTGGATAATGATTTTAAAAGAAAAATGATTGAATTTGAAAAGAAGGAAGAGGAAAACAAGAGAACTTTTATAAGTAAATGCACATTGCTTGTGGAAGAAAATAAATCGTTGAAATCCAAAGTCTCTAATCTTGAATTGGCAATTAAGAAATTCTCTATGGGAAAACAATCGTTGGATACCATTTTAGAGAATCAACTATATGGTAATAATAGAAGAGGACTTGGATTCGGTTTGAAAAAGGTTGAAAAGTCAAAATTCAAGAAATTCCACAATGCACCTTCTATTGCAAAGAACTTACATGCAAAGTGCTTTACTTGTGATAGTGTAGGCCACACTTCATATTATTGTAAATTTAGGAACACAAATATCAAGTTTAAACAAGTGTGGGTTCCTAAAACAATTTTGGCTAACACTAGTGGACCTTGTTGGATTCCAAGGTCACACTTAACACCTTTCATGTAGGTGTGATAGAGATTTGGCAAGGAGCAAAATTTTCAATGTCTCATTCTTTTAGCTCCTTCGTCAAATAGCGACGGGAAGGTATAATTTTCTATCCCTCTTTGCACTTCATTGCATACCTTCATAGATTTCTTGTGTGTGCTTGATTTATTTTGTTTTGTGTGCTTGCATGGATGATTTTTAATGTTTTTATTTCTGAAAAAAAAATTGAAAAATCAAAACTCAAAAAAAAAATTGTGCTTATTGAATCCTCTTATGAATCTCTTGAGTGATATTGTATGAATGATCAATTCTATCCCTTGTAGAAGTCAATTCATTATTGTTGTAGCTACATGAACATGATGTTATTCTTTTTAGTAGCCATGCCATGTCTCATAAGTTTCAAACTTGACTTCTACACCTACATTTGTACTTTCACGATATTTGACTTTTTAGTGCTTTTGGAGATTCTTTTGAAGAATAATGGAAAGTGAATGTAGGAATGATTAATTTCTGAATTTTCTAAGGGATATGATGTGTTTAGCCATGAATTAAAATTGAGCACAAAAGAATTATTAAAAAAAAACGATATTTGCTCCGTATGAAAAATGGATACACTTCATGGCTAAAACACAACCCACGAGTATCCAACTTGTGCTACATGGGTATTCATTAGCGTTGGTGTATAGAACTCGTCAAGCAATGCCACCCCACATTTAAAAGTCCTTTTAGGCTATGTTTTGGGGTTCGGTAACTTGAACTCGTCTTTGATGAGGTGGGAAAAATCAATCCTTGTGATATTCATGAAAATTGGAAAATGTGGATTGATTTGTTTGATTTTCTGAAATTGAGTCTCCTCTAGTACTTTATTGTCAATATCACTACACTTACACAAAGGTGGAGAAGTCCTGTTATGAAATTCTATGAACTTGAACTGTCTATTATTTGGAATACTCATGCAAATTGCACGCTACATCTAATAATGATTTATTTTTACATGGGATATTTCTGTGACTTCATTAATCCACTTTTGTTGATTACAAAGGGGGAGAAAGAAAAGATTTTGACATCTTTGAGCTTTGATGTTGAAAAGATTTTGACATGGTTCGATGTCGGTATTATTTGTTGAAGGGGGAGCTTGAAATATACTTGAATATTTGTTGAAGGGGGAGCTTGAGAGAAGGGGGAGCATGCTATTGTTTTTGTTATTAGTTTGTGCATGCCATGTAGTAGTGCTTGAATATTCATTCCATGACTCATATTGCATTACACCCTTCAACACACTCCACACACTCATTTCTATTGCTCAAATCTTTTATGGGGTTGTCATCACCAAAAGGGGGAGATTGTTGGAAGCAACGATCTAGGAACTTGGTTTGATGATGACAAACGTGTCGGTATATCTAATATGTGTGCTCAGTGTGTTTCAGGCTTGGCGAAACAATGTATTCTCAGTATTTGGCGATATTTCTATTCGTATAGCACATTGGGAGAGAGAGAGATTGATGTGCTCAAAGAAAGTGGACTTGGTCCAATATGGAGCAAATTGGACTTGGTCCAATATTGAGAGATGAAACCAAATCTTTTTGGTTATTGGAATATATCCCATAGCTAACGAATTCCTTAGCCAAAACAAATACTATCACATTCAAAATCCCAATCAAAATACAAAATCCCTATCTCTTAGGGACTCTCCCCAAAAACCCTAACCCTAGCCTATAAAAACACTATTGAGGGGCTACATTATTTTTTGTGCGGCAATAAGAAATTGAGAGAGCTAGGCTACAAAGTTGTGCGGCTATGAAATATTAAATTAGAGGAGGCAATCAATCTTTAAGGGTGTGCGGCTGATTAATAAAAAGAAACCAATTCAAAAAAAAACCTAGCACCAACATATTCAAAGCCTATCCTAGCTGCTTGTTGCCGTAACCCCAAAAAAAAGAAGAAAAATAGGTGACGGCCAACCCAAGTTTTCCAAGGGATTCACGCAATACTTTTCTTCACCTTCAAGCGACACCAACAAAAAGGCCTCAAGCTTCTCAGCTTGTCGATCACATCCCTTGACAGCGGCAATCCACGCATCTAAGAGCAAAGCGACGCCTCAAGATCATCTCACCGCCACACCCGAAGACCGCCGTTGCTGCAGACCCATCATCGCCGACGACACCGTAGGAGAATCTCGCCGTTGCATGTCGAAGACGAAGACGACGACGACGAGTACTGAAGAAAGTCGGAGCAGTCGCTGAGGGCGCCGTCGAGTTGGAGTCCTCGTCGGTGATCGCTACTCATCGAAACCCTCGCAGACGAGAACAAGAAGCCCACCGCAGCTGTTGTACGCCATCGCCATCACCTTCGCTGAGACGTCTCGCCGCCGTTGCAGAGTCATCGGAGAAGTAGAGGAAGCCGTCCGTTGCGAAGCCGTCATCGGAGAAGACACGTCTCGCCGGAGAACGTGAATGAAGCAGTCGCCGTCGTACTCCACACTACCGTCGTCGCTGCTGTCGTGTGAAGACGCCGTCGTTGCCTGAAGACCGCCATTGTCGAAGTCGAAGCTGCCATCCTCGCTGCTGAGACGAAGTAGTCGCTGAAGTCGAAGACGACATCGGAGACGAAGCTGTCCGTCGCCGTTCAAAGCTCGCTGTCTTCACCTCCGTGACTTAAACGCCGCTGCACCTGAAGCCCACGCCGCCTCGAAGACGAAGCCACCGAAGAGAGCTCGACCATCGAATCCTCTCATCGGAGTCTGCCGTCGAAACACCCTCCACCGACGAGAGTGCGGCGCCTGCATGCCACTGACGAGACGTGGACCTCATGATCTCGAAGCAACGGCCGAGATCGTCCCATGCACTTAAAATCGATTCGAACGAGAGGAGGATTCTCGTGCTGACGTGGCGGGAGAAATATTGAGGAGTTGCTTTGCGCACAGGCCGTTACTTATAGCTTTTGAACTAAAGCTGCTTAGCGCATCGACCAGTTCATTTAAAAGGAGTTGCTGAGCGCACAGACTGACAGTTTATAAGGGATTGAACTGAAATTGCTTTGTTTACAGACCAGTGCATATCTTGACATCCAGGAGTCAGATTGAAACACCGTTTGCGTCAGATTGGAGCTGACGACGTGCTGATTGACAGAGACACCTACACAGACACAAACTGAGCATTTCTAAACTCTAAACTCCTTCATTTGTGTCTTAGTGTAATGTTCTCTGTAGGGGAAACTTTTACCTATTTTTGTGGACTATTTTGGGACTTGTCTAGTTGGGACTAGACAAGTGGGACCCAGCTAGTTTGGGACTAGCTGGTAGAAAGTTTTGCTAGGATTGATAGTGAGAGGAAACACTGTGTGTGGGGTACTGAGAGTCTGGCGAGTGTAGAGACGTAGAGGGTGCTCTGAGCGTGCTCTAACTTGTGACTTTGTACCTATTGCACTATTCAATCTAGTATTTGCTTTGGGGGGCTGGAGTAGGTCGTTGGGACGACCGAACCAGGGTAAATCTGCTGTGTACTCTGTGTCTGTTTTTTACTTACTCTGGTTGTTCTATAATTGCGTGTGCTTATTCGTGGGTTGCACGAATTATTTTTAAAAGCCTATTCACCCACCCTCTAGGCTAGGATCCAGATCCAACAACCTCCACTATGGGGGGACCCGTCATGACCGGGGTGAGCGGCGTGGCCACGACCGTGGGCTCTAGCCTACCCACCGCTGGTTCGGCCTGACGCACCTCCTCCTCCACCGTACGGCGGGGGCCTGGCCTGAAGGGTTCCCTCAGCTTCTGCTCGATCCCAGGCGGATGAGCTTGTCAACATTTCGGGTGAATTCACGGCCTGCCATCTCTGCAGAAAGAAGGAAGATCAGGGTAAGCAAGAGGGAAAGCGGAAAGAAAAAGTAGCGCCTACCGGGGGACCACATGACGGTCTTAAGAAGCAGGTCGTACAGCAGAGGCCAGACCGACCTCTCCTCTAGGGGCAGAGATGACAAAAGCTGGACGGCGGCCTGATCGGCCTCGGAGAGGGTCAACGTCAAGTCATATTGACATAACCCACTCCAACCTGTCAGGATCTTGGCGTCCCTAGGGAAAACAACGAAAACAAAGCTCGAGCTCCAGTCTCCCACCCAGCAGGGCAGACCGAGCAAGCACTCACTCCCCGCGCGGGCCCGGAGGTGCTGCCACGACCCTCGGCCGACCGTCTGGATCCAGAAATAATGGAAGAGAAGGGGAAGGGACGGCTCCCATGGACGCGGCAGATCATGATGAACCCAACCAACACCACGATGGAGTCCGGGGTCAGCTGGCATAGTGCCACCATCAAGAACTCCTTGACCTGGATAATGAAAGGATGAAGGGGGAAGCAGAGTCCCAGGAGAAACATCTCAACGTAGACACCGACCTCTCTGCTCCACGAAAAACAAATTCGTTCGTCACTAAAAGGGATTCGGACATCATACGGGTGGCACAGACACTTCTCCCGGATCTCCTTAACCTTCGAGAAGGGGACCATGGACGATGACCCTAGGATCACCGGGGGAACGTCGAATCTCTCAACCGCCTGAGCCACATCATCGCCGACCGGGTCCACAAAGAGCAAACCCTTTCCCTTGTCCTGAACAGGGCATGTCACCGAGGGGACGCCGGGCCTCGAAGATGGGAGGTCGCCGGACCCGGGCGCTGGTGGGTCTACTGACCCCGGCGATGAACCACATATTTTAAGCGCATCCATGGGACGAATTGAGTGGGGCAAAGGAAGAAAGTTACATTGGAAGGAATCTGAAGGAAGTGAGACGAAAGAGGGTTCGAATGAGCTTGCAAGACCGGAATCAGGAGGAAAGGCACGAAAGAATCGAAACTCGGAAGGCCGACATCCTTATATATATGGTGGATAATCTTAGAATCAAGACCATCCGAAGAGGAGCACATGTAGGAATATGGTGCCCTTGAGGCCATTTATTCCTGTGTGAATAGCACAAACATCTTGTTCAAAATAACAGTAAGCTGTTTGGTAATAATTTATCTAAGTCATATTGTAATGTAGTCAACATTAAATATCAACTTAGGTAAAGTCTTGAGACTTTATGCAAGGTCAAACGGGTATCGAGATGAGTATCTCGATCATGGAGAAACGTTTGACCATCTGTAGCATAAGTCTAAAATGGTTCGTGGTCGTAGATGTTTCGAGACAAGGATATCGAAACATCGGATAGACCATTGTGTCTTAGTCTTCACCGTTTAACGGTGGCGATGATCTCATGATCGCTTGACTTGGCGAAGTCGAAAACGAGACGCAGGTGCTCATTAGAATAAGTTCACTGAACGATCCACTAGAGTTATCATATGGTTATCTTGACCAATCTGTCAGTGATAACTCTGAGTGATGATAGGATAGTTGGTCTTTTGACTTGAGGTCATTTTTGACAAACCTGTGCGTGAACGGTGCCACTTAGATCAACTGACCTAGCTTCGAGGCAAGGCCTGTCGAAAGGTCTTTTGATTGGGTGTCACTTGAAACGTACGAGGCGAGTAAATGATCAAGAGAGGATTCGTCTCTCCCGGTCAATGGGAGTTAGTGTTGTAGAGTTAGTTCGGTCTTTAGTAAAAACTCTGCGCAGAGTATGTTGGAAGAAGTCCAACATTAATTGATTAAAGATCGATAGAAACTAACCAGAGTCAAGTTATTGGGGTTGACAGTTTGACCGTACCCCAGACTTGATCTACACGACACAATTTAGACGAAGAGACTATAACTGCGGAAATCATCACGGAAACAGTCAGGTGGTCCCGACAATACTCATGTCAATGAGTCAACCACATAATGATGATTCCTGAAGCAGGGACGGCAACCACTGCTCGTGGTCACTGCCGTATAGGGCTTCGAGCCCAACCTGTTGTAAGGGTCAGGCTGTAGGGTCTCACACAGAGTGCAACGCTTCGTCTAGTAATAGGTAGAAATTAGTTAGGGAGAATAATTTTGCATTTTGATGCAAGGGATGAAATGATTGCATTTGATGCAATATGATAATTTAAGCTTAGATAGGGACTATTTTGCATTTGATGCAAAAGCGATTAAATGTGTATTAAATTGTTTAATGCAATATTTAATAATATAAACGCAAGGAAAAGTTCACGGGTAAGACGGGAATGTCCCGGTCTAGACCCAGGTTCGAACGGCGTCCAAATCGGACACAAAACATAATAGTTATGGCCAAAACAGTGTAAACCCCAAAGCCCATCAGCCCAAAGGGGCTGATTAAATAAACCCAGGCCCAAGAAAAAGAGGGGGGCCCGCTGACGCATGCGTCAGCTTGCTGACGCAGGCTGACGCCCGCGTCAGCGGGCCCGCCCGCTGACGCGGGCACCTGCCAGGCACGGGCGCACGCGCCAGCTGGGCGCGTGCGCCGCACGCGCCCAGCGCTGAGGCGCTGGGCGCGTGCGCTGCACGCGCCTGGCTCGGTCTGCGCGCGCAGGTCAAGTCATTGGGGCCCACTGGTGGGCCCCACACGCCTAGGGTTGCGAACCCTAGGCAGAATTCCTTGACGGCTGCAGTTTTGTGTTTTGGGTGGCTTTGGGCTGATCTTTGGACGATCAATTGGATGGTCAAACGAACTCCGATTGACGAACGGTTTTTTCCTATGCGTTCACCGTTGAACGCTCGTCGTATTGATAGGTCGTATCAATCCTGAAGCTCAACGGTGAGTGAGTTAAAATTCACGGAAGTTTGCACTTTGTGAAGTGCAAACTAACTTGATTCTAATTAACTCATTGTTTAGTCCCACATCGGATTTTGAGAAGAGGGGAGAGTCCGCTGCCTATATAAATAGGGGTCTCCCCCTTCCTCAAAACTCGTCCCAAGCTCTAGATCTGAGCGGCTCTCGTAAATGTTGGAGCACGCTCGGATCTAAGCTTAAATTAATATTTCTCTTCTCCCTAAATTTCTGCCTTACTCCTGCGGGCTCTAGCAAAGCCACAAAGGAGTTCGGATTCTGGATCCGAAATCTTGGCGGAGGTTTCACTCGCGTGAAACTTTCTTCGGTGCGTGGTTGGCTCGGCGGCACGGGGATTGATCGCCTCGGGATGCGGAGCGGTTCGAGGAGCGGTTCAGGGAGCGGTTCAAGGAGCGGCTCGGCGTGGCGCGGGAGCAGCTCGGAAGACGGCGCGGAACATCTCGCCTGCTCCAGGGCTGAGATTCTTGACCCAAACCGACGTTGTCGTGAATACACCGAGCGACGGCGCAAGTTTAGTCAAGGATGTAGTCTACCTAGATGTAGTCTAAGACCTGACCCCAACCGACGTGTCGTGCATACACCGAGCTGAGGGGCAAGTCAGGCTAGACACGAAAACAAGGGTCCGACTAGACTAGACATTGTGATTTGGATGAGCACACTCATGATCACAAATGCCTAGGGGCAAAAACCGATTAAGAGAGTCATATCCGATATGATCGATGAAGAGTCATCATCCGATCGCAGAGTCAAGCAACTTGTTGAGCTACACTCAAGGTTGTTTAGACTCAAGGTGATTGGACCTCTTACCCATTAATTATAATTCGATTAAATCGTTCGTTATTAAGCTTTAAAACGATCGTAAAAATAGTGGGAGGATATAGATAGATAAAAGCCAATCTACCTATATTTAATATTGAACATATGCTAAAACTAGGGCAAGACTATGTTTACCGAAGGAATCCGAATATATAATATTGGAATTAGTTAACTGGTTAAATAGGTTGATTAATTGAATATCAGGTTAAATTCTAATTGATAGAATTAAACTATATTCTCGTTGACATTAAATGACCTTCTAAAGAACAGACTTAAGAAATATGATTTCATTAAGTTCTGGGTCCAACAAATGAATTAAAGCTACATGTCACTCGTCTCTATATGAGGCAGCTTGAACATATAGGACATTCAAAGTATGTTTCTCCCTACAACTTGTCGAGCTACCCTCAAGGTTGTATGGACAAACAATTTTGATCCGCAAAGTTCGAGAATTCGATCAAACCGTTTGAGTCGAATACGAGTGCATGAGCGGTGCAAGACTATGTATCCCAACCGGATCTTGAGACAAGCAACTTCTTGAGCTACACTCAAGATTGCAAAGCTCAAGCGTTTGGATACATAAGTTGCTTGCATAGCTATTTATTTATGTTGATATCTAAATGTGATTTAGAAAAAGGAAGAAGGCACTCCGGAAAGTCAATCGAGTTAAATAGTTTAATTTATCATTAGTAAAGGCATAAGTAGGAGGAAATGAAAACGTGACATATTTTGATGTCACATTTCGGAATAAGTTGTTATACAAAAACGTCGAACACATTTTTTGACGAATGTCGTCACCTTGCTTCTGAAGCAATGTTTTGTGTTAAGTAATTTGTAATAACTATATATATATTAAATGTTAATATATAAATACACAAGATAGTAGCAAACTTATATGGTAAAATTAGACTAGGCCGTATCAAGAGATTAAGCTTCACAAGTCACATAAAGAGGGGTCTGACCTCTCGTATTATGAAGTCTACGGACACTTGTGAGTCTTAGCCTCTTAGATACAATGGCCGAAACCCATCTGTGAGACAGTGGGAGAATGAGTTATCGAACTCAGTCTCGTACATACTGATGTACCCAAGTCTAGATTAACCAAAATAAGTTATTCGTATATTTTATTAAGACACGTGTTCTTGATGAAACACAAGTCTGATAAAATAAAGATCAAAATGACGAAAGTATTAAACTGATTCGATTAGATCGAATGGTCAAATACTTAGCTAAATAAAATCTTGTGTAATTAAAAGAAAATGTGATTTTCTTTCAGATCAAGTCTGTTAACACATCGGTGTGTTAAAAGGTATGAATCACACTTAGTTAGACTTGGTGCGATCCATAAATAAGTGACTCTGAGTTAACTCCTCCCTCTGGGTTAAGTCCCATATAGTAATGCCTAGGTTTTGATAAAGTTCTATGAGAACATTATCAATAATATATTCAATAAAATCAATCGTAAGGAAGTTGTATTATTACTCGAATCTCGTGAGACGGATTGTCGAGTTAGACATCATAACTGATGATGACTTAGTCAACTTCTAGGATGAAATTCGGAGTAGTAACTCCGATTTAAAACTTGATGCAGGTCCGTGTGCGTAAACAAATTTGAGAATTTAGTTTACGTGCCCACGGAAAGTGTTTCCTCACTTTCTGCAAGTAAATCTTTAAGTTGAAAGATTGGTGCAGAAAAGAAAATAGTGAAGTACAATAATGTTGGACGGGAAAGGTTTTCATCCTAATTTCTTTAAAACGGATTATGATGAAACCGGTTTCGCCAACAGATGTGTACAGATCTACTCGGACCAAAGCCGATGTAAAACGCTTAAGTTGACCATGAAAATTTGCGCATTCACTTATAAGTTTGTTTTTCTAAATATGATTTAGACGAACCAACTTATATGAATTAGCCAGATAGTTTTCAAGGTCAGTGGGAGCGTATAAATTACATGCGAGACATCAAAGGGATGGATCATTTATTTTGACAAAGTTATCAAAAGGCTTGATACTTTATCAGAAATAGATATGAGCCATTTGAAATGACCAATAACTAATTTAAAATTATTATCGTAAGGTACGATGAACTGGATAAGATCCGGGGAAATAAAATATTATAGATAGACCAAGTGAATTATTTGAATAAGATTCAAAAGGTTGGTCTAACATAAACATAGAAACCCCTTAAGTCTATAGTGTAGACGGTTTTAGCAGATCCACTCACGAAGGCTCTATCACATGAAGTCGGGAAAACTTATGTGTAAAAACGATATTAGATATCGAGATAAATGGGCCTGAGTGCAAGTGGGAGATGTAGGAATATGGTGCCCTCGAGGCCATTTATTCCTGTGTGAATAGCACAAACATCTTGTTCGAAATAACAGTAAGCTGTTTGGTAATAATTTATCTAAGTCATATTGTAATGTAGTCAACATTAGATATCAACTTAGGTAAAGTCCTGAGACTTTATGCAAGGTCAAACGGGTATCGAGATGAGTATCTCGATCATGGAGAAACGTTTGACCGTCTGTAGCATAAGTCTAAAATGGTTCGTGGTCGTAGATGTTTCGAGACAAGGATATCGAAACATCGGATAGACCATTGTGTCTTAGTCTTCACCGTTTAACGGTGGCGATGATCTCATGATCGCTTGACTTGGCGAAGTCGAAGACGAGACGCAGGTGCTCATTAGAATGAGTTCACTGAACGATCCACTAGAGTTATCATATGGTTATCTTGACCAATCTGTCAGTGATAACTCTGAGTGATGATAGGATAGTTGGTCTTTTGACTTGAGGTCATTTTTGACAAACCTGTGCGTGAACGGTGCCACTTAGATCAACTGACCTAGCTTCGAGGCAAGGCCTGTCGAAAGGTCTTTTGATTGGGTGTCACTTGAAACGTACGAGGCGAGTAAATGATCAAGAGAGGATTCGTCTCTCCCGGTCAATGGGAGTTAGTGTTGTAGAGTTAGTTCGGTCTTTAGTAAAAACTCTGCGCAGAGTATGTTGGAAGAAGTCCAACATTAATTGACTAAAGATCGATAGAAACTAACCGGAGTCAAGTTATTGGGGTTAACAGTTTGACCGTACCCTAGACTTGATCTACACGACACAATTTAGACGAAGAGACTATAACTGCGGAAATCATCACAGAAACAGTCAGGTGGTCCCGACAATACTCATGTCAATGAGTCAACCACATAATGATGATTCCTGAAGCAGGGACGGCAACCACTGCTCGTGGTCACTGCCGTATAGGGCTTCGAGCCCAACCCGTTGTAAGGGTCAGGCTGTAGGGTCTCACACAGAGTGCAACGCTTCGTCTAGTAATAGGTAGAAATTAGTTAGGGAGAATAATTTTGCATTTTGATGCAAGGGATGAAATGATTGCATTTGATGCAATATGATAATTTAAGCTTAGATAGGGACTATTTTGCATTTGATGCAAAAGCGATTAAATGTGTATTAAATTGTTTAATACAATATTTAATAATATAAACGCAAGGAAAAGTTCACGGGTAAGACGGGAATGTCCCGGTCTAGACCCAGGTTCGAACGGCGTCCAAATCGGACACCAAACATAATAGTTATGGCCAAAACAGTGTAAACCCCAAAGCCCATCAGCCCAAAGGGGCTGATTAAATAAACCCAGGCCCAAGAAAAAGAGGGGGGCCCGCTGACGCGCTCGGTCAAGTCATTGGGGCCCACTGGTGGGCCCCACACGCCTAGGGTTGCGAACCCTAGGCAGAATTCCTTGACGGCTGCAGTTTTGTGTTTTGGGTGGCTTTGGGCTGATCTTTGGACGATCAATTGGAGGGTCAAACGAACTCCGATTGACGAACGGTTTTTTCCTATGCGTTCACCGTTGAACGCTCGTCGTATTGATAGGTCGTATCAATCCTGAAGCTCAACGGTGAGTGAGTTAAAATTCACGGAAGTTTGCACTTTGTGAAGTGCAAACTAACTTGATTCTAATTAACTCATTGTTTAGTCCCACATCGGATTTTGAGAAGAGGGGAGAGTCCGCCGCCTATATAAATAAGGGTCTCCCCCCTTCCTCAAAACTCGTCCCAAGCTCTAGATCTGAGCGGCTCTCGTAAATGTTGGAGCACGCTCGGATCTAAGCTTAAATTAATATTTCTCTTCTCACTAAATTTCTGCCTTACTCCTGCGGGCTCTAGCAAAGCCACAAAGGAGTTCGGATTCTGGATCTGAAATCTTGGCGGAGGTTTCACTCGCGTGAAACTTTCTTCGGCGCGTGGTTGGCTCGGCGGCACGGGGATTGATCGCCTCGGGATGCGGAGCGGTTCGAGGAGCGGTTCGGGGAGCGGTTCAAGGAGCGGCTCGGCGTGGGGCGGGAGCAGCTCGGAAGACGGCGCGGAACATCTCGCCTGCTCCAGGGCTGAGATTCCGGGTATGTGGTTAAAGTATTTTATTAGCATTAGTTTAGTTTAATCGCAGTAGGCTAGATCCTTCTTGGGATGGTCAGATCCATCCCAAGTCGGCATAGATCTTGGCATAGGGTCTTGGACCTTAGGGCTAAGTTAAAAATTGTTTTTAACTGCATGTTAATTAGTTAACATAGGTTTTTCTTCCGCTGCAAATGATTTTTGTGTCTATGTTCCGTCCGACTTAGGACGGGACTAGAGGTTTTGTGCCCTAAGGGACCGCCAATTCCCCTACAGCACGTGGAAGCATCTGGAGGCCGACGGCGCTTCGAATCCCGCACCGAGAGAAGTTCAAACGGGCCGCATCATGATGGCCTTCATTTAATGGGTTGGCCTCGACTGACGTGCCTGTCAAAATCCACAAGAGTCACATCGCCCGAACCGAACCGGCAGAATCCGAACGACTTGGACGATGTGGGCAATTGATACGACTATTTTGGAGAAGCCCAAGAGCAAAAGGCTCGAGCCCCAAACTGAGGACGGGAGGCCCATGAAGGGGATTTGGCCCAACCGATGAAGCCCACGAAAGGGATCGGAGTCGGACCAGCCGCGACCCGACATATGCACGATTAGCCCATGCGCGCCGGAGATAACCGTTCCCCTAAAAGCGTGGCACCTTAATGACCATTAAGGAGCCCATTAATCGACTCCCCCACGACGCACACAGGCGCCTCTATGAAAGCGGATCGCGGGGCGTGAGTGGGGAGCAGTCAGGGGACGTGGATTGGGGGCAATCGTGGGCCAAACCCTATAAAGGGACTACAAAGACAACCGAGAACGTGATCGGATCCCTGATATCGACAACGGAGGTATTCCATTAACCGACCTTGCTTTCCGCCTTTATACTCCCTCCCATAGCTCAGTCTGAGGATACGTGTGCCGCCTCCTTTCGAGCCGTACCGATCCCACCGAGCATTACCCAGATCCATTCAGGCATCAGAGTGGACTTGGTAGGAACCAAGGTTCGGCCCCCCGGACGAGGTTCTTCGTCTGTCCAGGAATAAGCGGAACCGAGGCGCTGAGGCTACCCCTCAGCGCGGAGCGAGCCCGCTCGCCACTAACGAGCGCTGACGGAGACCGAGCGAAAGTCAGGGCGCCGAGGCTACCCCTCGGCACTTGATTGACTAAGGCCGAGCGTTCACCTAGGTGGCGAGGCAAACCCTCCGCACCACGCTGACCGAGGTCCTCAACAATCCAAGAGACCCACTTCCCGAGCCGAAGAGGGGGTCCGCACAACCGTCGTCGAGAATACATACGTTCGGAGGAACCAAGGGATCCCTACCGATCTATTGACCACGTTGAACGTCAAGTCGTTAGTCAACGATTCTGTGGTGAGAAAACACTTGTAAACAAAAACAAATAATTAAAGTACTACGAAATGCTATACATTCACAAATTATTACTCAATCAATAACCAGCAAGACACCCCCCAAGTGATAAGTGGAAATAAAAATGGATATTCATAGGTTTCTAATTGAGTTTGAGATCCAGGCACTACGGTTCATCTAAACCCGGTTCAGGCTACAAGGGCAACTTCGGAAGTGCGTCCCCTTTGAGGCATCAAAATCGACCAGGTGAGTTGACGTAGGTGTAGGGCCCACAAACGATGAGCACACGATGTGCTCATCCGCGACCGACGAGCGGGAAAAAAACTCGCCGTCGCAGAGGCCGAAAGGCGCTATCTTAGCCTGCTGTGGGGCCCGCGTCGTCATCGGGTTCCAAAATGTCGACATTCCCCTTGTTAAAACCTGTACAATACGACACGAGATCGTCTGTCAATTAGTGGTTGAGGTAGACGTACGGATACTGAGCTCCGCGCACCGTGGACCGTTGATTTTTGATCCTATGGTGATCATTCGATGTGGGAATGGGCTGATTATAGGATGCCATCGCACGGTTCTTTCTGCAATTCATCTCTCTTTCATGGCCTGCAAACTTGCAAAGGCCACGTAAGCGTAGGCTTTTTCCTCGAAAATTTCCGATTAAAAAAATATTGTTTTGCTCGATACGGCATCAATTTTTACAAGCTATATTCTTTCAATAAATCAAGAAGGAATATGGATGAAATAATTTTCTTGTTTTTTCCCCCTATCATATCTCTTGTGTAACCTGAGGCTTCTCTCTTTATGCAAGGAGCTGGCTCAATAAAGATTGACGCTATGGTTGTGAAAGCCATTAAAAAGGGTTTACAATGACCTTGATAATTATACTATGACTACCCCAAAAATTGATCACATTTATGGTCATGTAAAATACATGAAGCGATTATACTTAAATTAGATTAATGATAAATAATGTGTGAATGTTGGATGATGACATAGTGATAGAACGACATGTTTGAGCTAAGTCGGGCTTGAGTCAGGACGGTCATGTGATATGCACAACACCGTCAATAAAAACGTTTGCAAATAGAGTCTGGGGCAGGAATCCCAGCTTCGGCTCATTTGAATGCGCAAGTTACAATATAAAGGAGAGGATAGAATAAATTAAACGTCTAGATAAACCGTTCTTTTTTTGGATACAAGAGAGGTATACTAACAAGCAACTAGGTCAAGGACCTTTAAAGATGTAAGATAACGTCTAGCAGTGGGGAACAAACGTCTGGATAATAGTTCAACATATGATATGTCTCCTGCATGAAACCTAGACCATGCTTAGCCATAGAATTTGCAACCATATTAGCCTCACGAGGGATGACTCTAATAATAACGTGCCATTGACCCTAAAGGAGTCTTTCGACATTAGGGAGGGAATCAGTGAAAATGCTGTTGAGTTCACATGTCTCAATTAACTTGTTTGTTGCACTGGAGTCCGTTTCCAAATATGACCTTTCTATACCTCAAGTTCCACCCTAGTTTCAAACCATAGAGAATAGCTGTTAGCTTTGCCTCAATAGGTGCACACATATAAATGCCGGCTGAGAATCCATATACCCAGCCTCCTGTTGACTCTCTGATCACGCCTCCAGCACCAGCCCTAGCAAGTTTACTAGTGAACGCACCATCCGTATTGATTTTGATCCAGCCCCTATCTGGAGGGCACCACTATTGGAGCCAAGAGTTGCTATGACTAAGGTCCACCCGTGAAAGAATAATTGGCTATTTAGCATAGGAAGGTGCTACATGCAGCATTCGCTAGATTGGCATGCCCCACTGGTGATGAATCTCGAACACTGTCACATTCCTCTCCTTCCACAAAAACCAGCAAGTAATCCCAAAGATTTGGGCCCATGTGGATTGTACTCTGCTCTTGGAAGGATCACCAAGGTTCATGTCTAACCAAGTACTTACGTCCAAAGAGAAGAAAAGATAATCAGGGGATTTCCTAAGCAAGGCAAGCCAAACTAACCTTACATGGCCACAATCTCTAAGACAGTGCAGTAATGTCTCAGGAGACGTGTGGCATAAGGGATATTCTACTGTAGACGAAAGCTTCATGTGGTGGCGTTTTGTATTGGTTAACAATTTCTCCTGAAAGGCCAACCAGAGAAAGGATCGAATTCTCTGGGGGCCACACCATCTCCAAATGGCCAGTCAATGGGATTGGGGAGGCGAAACATCTCTGACAATCAAATTGTAAGCACTTCTGACCGTACAACCTTCTGGACCACCACTAGTCCAAACTGCATCATCGGGGACAGACGAATCTGTAGGGGGGACTTATGTTAGAAATCTTCTGACAAATTTCTGGAGAAGGAGGAGCTGCAAGCGCTCCCAATTCCACTGGCAAGAGGCAGTAACAAACTTTGAGATAGTGTCATGAAGGAACCATGTACCGGGCAGCGGGTTAGTAAAGTGGGAGAGAGGAGGAGTACTAGGGATCCAGGGGTCATACCAGAAACAGGTTGATTGACCGTTCCCAATATTCCACTACATACCATCGTTGACAATTCTTCCTTAATGACAGACCAAGTAGAGGAGCCTGTCCGGTTAGGGTTGAGATGGATGATGTTGGTAGAGCCAAGGTTATAAGTGGCTCTAAGGGTTTTACTCCAAAGACAATCGGGAGATCTCATGAGCCTCCAAGACAGACGAGTTAAGAGGGCCAGATTCTGGTCTTTAGCCTTCCGAAGACCAGCTCCCCCATGACTTTTAGGGCGACACATTTGGTCCCAAGAGATCAGATGGACCTTCCAGGAACTAGTAGAAGACTCCCAAACAAAGGATCTGACCAAATGATCAATGCGATTACATGTATGCTGTGGAAGAAGGGTGATTTGCATAGTGTAGGAATGGATATCTTGGAGAACCAACTGGGCTAGGGTGATCCTGCCAGCCAGGGATAAAGACCTTGCAACCCAACCATTGCGGCGAGACTCAATACAAGAGATAAGGTCACTGTAAGTGTTAGAGGAAACCCTCCCATTAATAACCGGGACGCCAAGTTAGCACCCTAAATCATGGACAATGGGAAAACTCAAAATGTCAGAGATACTAGATGCAACTGAATGGTCCATATTACAGGAGAAATAAATACTAGACTTGGCCAAGATTGGTTTGAGCCCTGAGCTCATGCTGAACTCACGAAGCACGACATGAATGAGAGTGGACTGATCTAAGGAGGCTTCACAAAAAAGGAACATATCGTCAGCAAACAGGAGATGAGAGCCAGTGAGGAATGTGGCGTGAAACCCTAACAGATTTCCACCTTCCTAAGTTGGATTCCATGGTGATAGTTTGAGAAAGATGCTCCAAACAGAGAATAAAAAGGCAAAGGGGAAATAGAGTCCCCCCGACGAATTCACCTCTTCTGATGGAAGGGATGGGAAGTAACCCATTACAACAAATTCTCATAAATGTCGAGGAGATGCAATGCTTTATAAGATTGGCTATATTGGTAGGGAGACCCACATCGTAAAGAGTGTCATAGATGAAGTTTCATTTCAGACGGTCATAAGCCTTCTCCAGGTCAATCTTAGTAGCCATAATGCTAGCATTATAGCTGAAGTTTGAGATAGACTGTTCTGATTAGAATGAATTCGCTCATTCCGAGAATTGATGGATTTGTATAGGTTTGGTTGGAGGATATTTGCACATACAAAGCGGGCCTCTCCTTGGGACCTTACAGGTGCATTCTTGGAGGTGGGGATGTGAGGATTTATATAGGTTTGTCTCGATGCCTTTTTTGTAAATGCATAAAGAAAGTGGGTCTCTCCTTGGTTGGGCCGGCCCTCTAGGAGTTTATATGTGTGCCGTTTGTTATCTTGGGTTGATGGGCCTTTGATGTGATACATTAAAACAGAAAGGGTTTTTCTCATATTAGTCCCTTAAATTATGTGTATTTTGATATTAGTCCCTTAAATCTTTGTAATTTGAATTTAGTCCTTTAAAGGGACTATTTAGGTTAAACTTTAAACATTTAATGGACTATTTAGGTTAACAAAAGGGACTATTTAGGTTAATATTAAACATTTAAGGGACTAAATTCAAATTACAACGATTTAAAGGACTAATATCAAAATACACATAATTTAAGGGACTAATATGAGAAAAACCCAAACAGAAAATTAAATAACATTTTATTTCGAAAAAGTGATCTACCATGATAAAAACGGATGGATATGCGGCCTATCGAAATTAAAGAAAACATTGGTATGCCATATTATAGGATTAGGATGCCCATCAGGAGAAATTAGGCCAATTCATTTAGATGTATGTCGCTAATCTCATATTAATTCAAAAGGATTACCATGTTTGAGTCATGAACACCAATATATCTAATCAAAATTTCATTATTTATTTTAATCAGTGTAGGATTAAACCCACTCAATAGTTCATGTACCATACTATCACATTTAATTACTTGAAAGGATGCGAGATATAAACTAACAAATAGATAGGAAGAAGTCAAAGAAAACAGATGGGGTGGTTATGCGATCTTTAATATTTATAATCGCAAGCGCATGGCTATTGTCGTAGCACTAACGGGTCGTCCGCAGGGAGGTTGGGTCATTGAGTACTAGCTTAATCCTTGGTCGTAATTAGCTACGTGAGGGATATGTGGAATATATATAGAATATGGAGAAACAAATAGAATGAAAGGGCTCTAGGGACAGGTTTCACTCTAATGTGGATTGAGCATGGGAATGAACTCGTTTCGTGGCTATTGAATCGATCTTAGGGTGTGGTTGTCTAACCTAGAAGAAACCACCTACCCCACACTCTCGTGATGCTATGATAGGGTCTTTCCTAATGTGATCTCGTGCCCCCCACTTTCTTGATGCCATTACATGACTATCCCTCCTGTGACTAAACCTACTCACGTAGTGCGTAGCCACACGACGGATGGATTAAGCTAACAATCTTTCCCAACCACTGTTCAGCCATATTTTGGAGAGAAACTCGATCAATGTTAGGAGGACTCTCATTACGCCCCAACTCCCGTTGGCGACGTAATTAGTATGGATCACATATATGGATTGAAACTCTAGAGTAACCCCAACTTCCATTGGCAATCAATCTAGGAAATCCATATATATATATATATGGATAATAAACATCCTAACCGTTGATGCCAAAATTGGCGTCAACAGTATTTGGGCTGACGTGGACTCCATTGCTGAAGTGGATCATCGTCATCGATAGAAATGGAACCCTCGGTTGGGTGAACCGGGGTCGATGGTGGTTGGGATGCAGATGCCGCGCTGAAGCCCGAACAGTCTTGTAACAGAGTATTGCAACCCTTTGACCTTTTAGTAGGGTCGTTTGACCCTCATGTTGGGTCGTATCACGGTGTTCCTGCACCACAAATGAACATCAGGGGGTTCGGATCTGGGTTCCAACCCAAATCTCCTTCGATGCTTAAGTTAGAATAGAAACTTAAGGGAAGTCTTGGGGTTGTCGAGATCGACCCACATAGGTTCTTCTCGAGTCAATCACCACAATCTATTTGGCGGAAGAAATATAAAAGTGGTAGAGTAATTCAGAGTATTAGGTCTCTCGTATCTTGGGAATCTGAACACTTCATCCGTTGTCTTTTCATTTATTTATAGTTGAGGGTGTCTGTCAATAGTGCATAACGGCTCTTCTTTGATTATGGCGAGATCTTCTCCGGGATTCTTGATAATGGCTACACATTTACTCGTCTCCAGTAACCACTCCCTTGTAACTAGCGAGGCTTGAATGGTCCGATGAGCTGTCTCATTGACCGAGTAATAATTCTCCGTCGCTGGCGAGCTTTCACGTTATTGGGCCGAGGTTTACATATTTAATTGGGCCTCATCACCTTGCCTTTGCTTCATGGGCCGTACCCATGTATTAAAAATGGCCCCCATCATTCGTGCTTAGGAAACAACGTTGATTGAGACTGAGTGATGTGAAGTCACATTACGGGCACAGCAGTCGAAGCGAACTTATTTGATTTATGCCGCCAAAACCCTTTGCCTTCAATTTTGATCCTAGGCGTTTCTTGAGATCAGACTTTGACACGTGCCACTCATCAAACGGTTACCTTTGGTTCCTCAGTATAAAAGAGGAATAAGAAAGACAAGAAGTCTTCCTGCTTTGTCTCCAAAATTTTGAAAGCCCGACTTTTCCTCTGCTTTCTCTGGTGTTCGTCTGCTTTCAATAAGGTAGCTTCATTTTCTCATCTAGGCTCTTCTTTAGCTCTTGTGGCTATGTTGTGGACTGTGAGGATCCAGGAGCCGTCTTACAAGGATATCATGGGGCACCTTCGACCTTCTCAATATATCGTGGTTCCTGAAAAAGGGAAATGACTCCACATGGAGCCTATACGTCCTGTTCTTCGGTGTGATCCAAATTCAACTGCTCCTCGAGAGATTATAGAGAAGGTGCCAGAGCTCTCTTATGATTCGACTGTCAAGAACTGGTCAGATTGCCTATATCCCCCTTATAGGGTTAGGTTTCCGAAATTCAACGAGAGAATTTGTTTCACTCGGAGAGATGAGATTGGATTGTATCTGAAACCTTTCCTCTTTGGCCTCCGTTTTACTCTCCATCCCATTATTGTGGAGATTTTAGATTTTTTGGGACTTTCCTTCTGTCAGCTTATGACTCAGGCCATTTCCCCCATGGTTTGCTTTACCATGCTTTGCGAGCTTTGTGGAGTTCGACCATGCATTAGTTGCTTAGATATTTCTTCCAAGTGGTGGTCGACCCTTGTAAGGTGTGGTACCACATTGTGGCTCGTCCAGAAAGGAAGCTTATCTATGATCTCCCTATCTCCAATCCTAATTGGGATGACACTTTTGTATTCACTTTCCTCCGAAACATGTGGTCGATCCTCACTGGTTGGTGTAGCCTTAGCCCTGATATTTTCATAGAATTTGGGCTATTACCTAGGGAGACCGAAGCGGCCAAACTTCTTTTGAGCCGACCGTGGCAAGAGAGGTCAACCTCATATTTGTTGGACAACCATAGTATGAAGACCGTTTTGCAGAGTCAGGATAATACACACTGCTTCTGTGCTCTCATTACGACCACTTACGGTAATTATATTCTTCATTTGCAGATATGGCTGGAGGAACTCACAGAAATTTGAACCCCGAGCTGGGCCGGATTTGGATGGAGTAGCGAAAGAAGAAGAAGAGTACTGGGGGCTCAAGTGCTCAGTCCCCTCTTCCCCTCAGTCAAAGCTCCTCCTCCGAGGGAGGTGAAGGCAGGGGGACCTCTGGGTCATCCTCCTGAGCTTCGTCAAGGGATGTTTATAGTCGGGCTGTCGCTCGTACAATCCCGTCCCCTGCTCCAATTACCGCCTCAGTCGCTCCTGTATAAGGAGTTGGTGAACCTGTCATGAATCCAGGGCCTACCGAGTCCATAATCAAGAAGAGGATTCTTCCCTCCTGCGAAAGGGAAAACTCCAAAAAGAAGAGGAGGGGTCGTGGAGCCAACACCTTTCCTCTCGCTTATGGAGAAAGGTGGTGGCTTTTCGTCCCAAGCTTTTGTGGGTCAGATGGTGGCTCACCCTAAGCCTCAGGGAACAGTCAAGCCACCCACGATCCATCCTTAGAAAAAATGGATGTGGGGTAATATTTGTTGCGAGATGTATGCCCTCGAGATAATTTATCTCTGTGTTTCTATACAAACATCTTGTTCGAAATTACAGTGAGCTGTATGGTAAGAATTTATCTTAGTTAAATCATAATGTAGTTATCATTAGATAGTAACTTTGGTAAAGTCCTGAGACTTAATGCGAGGTCAAACATATATCGAGATGAGTATCTCGATCATGGAGAAATGTTTGACCGTCTGTAACATAAGTCTAAAAAGGTTCGTTGTCGTAGATGTTTCGAGAAAAGGATATCGAAACATCGGATAGACCATTGTGTCTTAGTCTTCACCGTATAGCGGTGACGATGATCTCATGGTCGTTTTGACTTGGCGAAGTAGAAGACGAGACACAGGTGCACATTGGAGAATGAGTTCACTAAACGACCCACAAGAGTTATCATATGGTTATGATTGACAAATCTTCAATGATAACTCTTAGTGATGATAGGCAAGTTGGTCTTTGACTTGAGATCATTGTACGAACCTGTACGTGAACGATGTCACTTAGATCCCTGACCTCGCTTCGTGGCTAGGCCTGTCGAAAGGTCTTTGGTCAGGTGACATTTGAAGCGTGCGAGGAGAGTAATGACCAAGATAGGATTCGTCTCACCCGGTCAATGGAAGTTAGTGTCGTAGTGTTAGTTCGGTCTTTACCAAAAACTCTGGCCAGAGTATGTTGGAAGTTGTCCAACATTATTTGACTAAAGATCGGTGGAAACTAACCGGATTCGAGTTATTGGGGTTGACAGTTTGACCGTACCCTAGACTTGAATTAAACGATATAGTTAGATGAAGAGACTAAAACTGTGAAACTCATCACGAACACAGTCAGGGTGGTCCTGACAATACTCATGTCGATGAGTCAACCACATAATTATGATACTGAAACAGGGACGGCAACTGCTGCTCGCAGTCACTGCCGTATAGGGCTTCGAGCCCAACCTATAGTAGGGTCAAGCTGTAGGGTCTCACACAGAGTGCAACCTTCGTCTAGTAAAAGGTAGAAACATTAGGGAGAATATGCATTTGATGCAAGGGATAGAAAATTGCATTTGATGCAAATGATAATTTTAAGCCTAGATAGGGACTAATTTGCATATGATACAAAAGAGGTTAAATGTGTCTTAAATTGTTTAAGACCATATTTTAAACGCAAGGAAAAGTTTACCTATAAGACAGGAATGTCCCGCTCTAAACACAGGTTCGAACGACGTCCAAATCGGACACCAAATGCCCAAGTTAGGCCCAATACAGATCAAAGGGGTCTGACCCATGCCCAAACTGGGCATGGGTCAGATCAGGACTGAACCAGGCCAGACCACTCAGGTCTGGCCTGGGCGCCCTGCCCGCCTGGGCCTGGGCGCCCGACCCAGGCCCAGGCCCGAGTGCCTAGACTCCCGGGCCCTGCTAGGGCCCGTGCGGCCAGGCGCCCAGGCTCCTGGGCGCAGGCCCAGGCGCTGGGCACCTGGGCCTGGGCCCAGGCTGGGTGCACCCAGACCATGCATCCAGCCTGGTCTGGGCTCGCCCAGCTGGCACAGTGGGCCCCACCAGAACTGGGTTTCAGAACTGTAACGACTGGTTTTTATCTATTATATATATGTTATGGTTGTTCTCTTCCTTGTGTGTTTTTCCCCTGTTGGACATTTTCTTTCAGTTCTTTCTGATCTTCTTCTTCGATGAGCTTCATAGCGTCCATATCTTAGAGCTAGGTTGATCTTAGAAGCCATAGGAATCTTCCCGAAGATTCGCGCTTCATTTCGAGACTTTTCGTGCATCTTAGTTGGTTCAAGAAGGAGAACCAACCGACTAGATTGTAATCTAGTCGGTCGGTAACTCTTCAGGAACCGACTAGTTCATCTTGATTATTTCAGCTGAGTTACTGTTTCCACTTAGTCGGTCTAAGCACATCCATCGACCGACTAGTTGTGAAACTAGTCGGTTAGAACTTGTTCTCAGACCGACTAATTCTGAGTTCTTTCTGACAGCCGAGTTATTGTTTACAGTTAGTCGGTCAAAGAACGACTATCGACCGACTAGTTGAGAAACTAGTCGGTTAGAGTTTCTTCTCAGACCGACTAACTCTCAGTGCTTATTGTCAATCATATTCAACCCTTAGTCGGTCAATGAACGTTCACCAACCGACTAATTCCCAAACTAGTCGGTTGATGAGCCTTCACAGCCCGACTAAATCTGTCTACCCTGTATTGACCCTATTCACTGTTTGCCTTTTAGTCGGTCACAGTTGGACGATCGACCGACTAGTTCCCAAACTAGTCGGTCGACCACTCTTCACTGACCGACTAGTTGTCTCAGAAACCCTAGGTTAAGTCGCAGCCGCCGCTTATTCTTTCTATTTAAACTCTATACGTTTTCACTTCTTCACTCACTCTTCCTAGCCGATTTTCTTCCCCAATCATCCCCCAACCTTCCTCTTGCCCGTCCTCCTCCTCCCGTGCTCCCTCTCACCCCCCATTGCGCCGGCACCACCCTATAGGCCGCCGGCCGACCCTAAAACCCCAAATTCTCCTTTTTTCTCCAGATTTTCCCCTTCATTCTCCCATCTACAGATCCGTTATATATCAGCCGCCGGGAGATCTCTTCAGCCGTAGTTTTCCCGGGATCGCTTCTTCCGTTGCCGTGCTAGATCAGGTTTGGCGACGGCAATCTGGATACGTCGAGATCTTCTCATACCTGTAGATTCGTAGGCGTCTTTGATCGTCGTTTCTTCTGCTTCATATACGGTTAGTGATCTACCCTTAATCTTTCCATAACCCACACTATAAATTTAGAAAACCTAATAAAAATGGATCACTAGACGTCGTAGGATTTCGGTTACAAATCTGGATTAGATCTTTCAGTTCTGATTTCTGCTTTGGCCATAACATCGAACCCATTTCCCCGTAGAGTAGCGATTTTGAGACGAACTCTCGTCGACCGTCATCACCAGAACCAGGCAAGTGAAACTTGCCAACCTTGCTTTAGGCCATGCTTTAGGCCATTTCCTTGCTTTTAACGTGAAAGAGACTAGACCGTGAAATGATAGCGGTCTAGGTGCAATTTCAAGTTCTAGCTTGACAACGAAGCTAGAACTGCCTTTTGTCATGTCATGTCATGCATTTGCCTGCCACGTTTAATTTCTCTAACGGTACGCATTTTTATATCTGCCATGCATTTGCATTCTTTACATGTCATCTGATTTGCATGTTACATCGTAGCACACGCTACAAAATACGTGTACAATCCTTGTTTCCGGCTAGGCACCTGCTATGCGGGCATAACCCTACGCCATACTTGTTAAAAACACTTCCTGGCTCGTGATCCAGAAGCGAGCATTCCGTGTTCGGTGGTAAGGCCCTGGCTCGATACACGTGGAGGGGTAGGGATAAACGATCACTTGAGCGTAAGAGTTGGCCCGTACAACCTCTCTAGCCAAAAGGCGGAATCTCTGTGCACGACGTGCTTACTATACTTGTACTTGTCCTTGTGAATGTTTCTTGCAAAACTTGACATCTATGCTATGCTTGTACCTTACTTTACTTTACTTTACTTGTTGCACTCTTACTTCAACTGTCATGTCATTTCATCATGCTAGAATTGCTAGGTTGCCTTACTTTCCTACTAGTTTCCTTGCACAAAGTCTTGTAGACTTTGCTGACATGTGCCCCTTCTCTTTGGGTGTCGCATGTTAGTTGCTGAGCCAGAGCCCGTAGTTGAGGACGACGAGTTCGTGGAGTTTGAGCCTGGTTCCACGGCTGACGTGGAGTACGAGGACACCGGTGACCAGTCCTAGTGTTCCTTCGTCGTTGTTTCTTGTTAGTTGTTGTAGCTTGTCGGTGAGTAGCACCATTTTGTTACTTGCTTTCCTTGTTGGCCATGCTGGGCCCTTTTAGAATCTTTTGTTAGCCTGGTGGCTTATCTGGTTGTTGAACTTTTATTTGGACATTTGAGATTAATAATTTATATTTGTCTCTTCTATTATTCTTGTCTTTGTTACATGTCACATTACAGGGATCTGCGTGTTTTTTTTCTAGACGCTTTACAGGCTTGGAGCCTCACAGCTCCCAGCCTGAGCGGGCCTCGTCACGTCTCGCCTCCATTTTAGGGAAGCGGGTCGTGGCAGGTTTTGTTGGTGGCCCATGCAGGTCCTCCCCTCTGTAACTGTGACTTAATCGGAAGAACGATAAGAAATATAGAATGTCCGATAAATAATTTCGACACTCGAGTCATAGGCTAAGAGTCTGATTGTTTCGTTTTCTGTGTCATTAGATGGCAGGAAGGTGGAATACCCGAGCTGCTGCTGGTGGTGTGCCCCCTCTTGTCGAGGAGCCGGACCGAGAGCCCATCAACGGGGAGATTATGCGGATGATGCATCAGATGATGCAGGTGCAGCAGGGCATGCTTCAGAATGCCCAGAATGTTTCGCCTGCTCGAACAGCGCAGCCAGTCCAGAATGTCCCTCGCTCCAAGCCAGGAGCGAAGCAGTTTCGGGAGCTGGGCCCCACTTACTTTGATGGGACCGAAGGACCTTTAGCTACTGATGAGTGGACCAGGAATATGGAGGACAACCTGAAGATGTCGAAGGTCGACCCGGCTGGATGGGTTGACTTGGCGAAGAGACAGCTTAGAGATAATGCTCAGAACTGGTGGAATGCTGAGGAGGAGATGCTGGAGGAGCCGATATCTTGGGCTACTTTCAAGTCCAGATTCGACGAGGAGTACTTTTCGAAGGCTGCCAGGATGGAGATGGCGTAGGGCTTCATCGACCTGAAGCAGGGGAGCTTGACGGTGGACCAGTACCACCAGGAGTTCACCAGGCTGAGCCGTTTTACACCGAAGATGGTGCAGGATGCTGATGAGAGGGCCCAGAGGTTTCTGCAGGGGCTCTCTTTGGATCTTCAGAGCTTTGTGTCTTCTTCTGATTTGGAGTCCTATCAGAAGGTTCTGATTGCAGCGAAGAGGCAGGAGCAGATTGTGAACCAGAAGAGAGGATGTGCTTCTGGAGCTGGGAAGAGGCCTGTGGAGCAGGACAGGGCAGTGATGAGACCAGGGTTCAGGCCCAATCAGCCGGTACAGTTCAAGAGGCCAGGAGGACCTCCTACTCAGAAGACTTGCAATTTCTGTGGCAAGACTGGGCATGTCAAGGATCAATGCCGGAAGATGTTGGGACAGTGCTTGGTTTGTGGTGATCTAGCGCATGTCATGAGGGACTGCCCGAAGTCCAAGCAGCCTTGGAAGGGACCAGTTGCAGCTCAGCCGTTGCAGCAGAGGGCACCTGTACCTGCTGGACGTGGAGCGCCTCTCGTTCCACAGAGGCAAGCTGTTCAGCAGGCTGTTCAGCTGAGGAGGTAGGCTTTCCTGATGACTGCAGTTAAGACCGAGGCTGTGGATGAGGTTATTGCAGGTAACCTTCAGTCTAGTTGTTCTTTTCTTAGTTAGTCTTGTTTGTTGGAATTTGTTTGGCTGCTTGTTATGTTTGCTAGAATAGGATTTGATTTTTAGATTGCTTGTTAGGTGTGATTTTGGTTTGCACATTTTCTGCACGAGTCCTCTTCTACTCTGGTGCATCGATGTGCATTATTTCCCGGAGCTTTGTGGAGAAGCATTCCTTGTCGACTTCCCCTCTTCCCAAGAGTTGGGATATCGTTACAGGAAATGGCGTGATCTCGGTGCATCGTGGTTGCAATTCTTGCCCTTTGGTGGTCTGTGGACATGAGCTCTACACTGATTTCATCGTCCACGACATCATCAACTACGATGCCGTCCTTGGGATGGACTGGCTTGGTAGTTTCTACGCCACGATCGATTGCCGGAGGAAGAATGGTGGTGCTCGAGATTCCAGGCCATCCGGTGTTCGAGTTCAGCCATGGCAGCAGTTCGCTTGGTCCGGTCAGGTTTCGGGCCAAGCCGGTGGAGATCGTTGCTATGCAGATGGAGCAGTGTAGACCAGCGGTAGTGCGTGACTTCGATGACATCTTCCCTGAGGAGATTTCTGGATTGCCGCCCGATCGAGCTCTCGAGTTTTCGATCGATCTTATTTCAGGAGCGCAGCCTATCTCGAAGGCGCCCTATCGCATGGCACCATTAGAATTGGAAGAATTGCGGAAGCAGCTGGACGAACTTCTTCAGAAGGGTTACATTCATCCCAGTGTGTCTCCGTGGGGAGCACCGGTCTTGCTGGTGAAGACGAAGGACGGTTCGCGTCGCATGTGTGTGGACTACCGAGAATTGAATGCGGTGACCGTCAAGAATCGATATCCGTTGCCTCGTATAGATGACATCTTTGATCAGCTTGGAGGATCGAGGGTATTCTCTAAGTTGGATCTGAGGAGCGGTTATCATCAGCTGAAGGTGAGGAAGGAAGATGTTCCGAAGACAGCATTCAGGACGAAGTATGGACACTACGAGTTCGTGGTTATGCCTTTCGGTGTAACCAACGCACCTGCCATATTTATGAATATGATGAATCTGATCTTCTATGACTTTTTAGACAAGTTTGTCGTTATCTTCATTGACGACATTCTGATCTACTCAAAGTCAGAGGAGGAGCATGCATCGCACTTGAGGACAGTGTTGGAGATCTTGAGGAAGCATCGGTTGTATGCTAAGTATTCCAAGTGCGATTTTTGGCTGGACAGAGTTGCTTTTCTCGGGCATGTGGTGTCAGGAGATGGTATTTCAGTGGACCCCGAGAAGATCAAGGCTATCAGGGAGTGGCCTGTTCCGCAGTCAGCGTCTGAGATCAGGAGTTTCCTTGGATTGGCTTGTTATTACCGGCGGTTCATTAAGGACTTCTCCCGTATTGCTGAGCCGATGACCAGACTGACGCGGAAGGATGTACCATTTGTTTGGTCTGATGGCTGTGAGGAGGCTTTCGGTGTTCTGAAGGAGAGACTGACGGCTGCCCCTGTTCTTGCTGTGCCTGATCGGAATGGAGGATTCGAGATCTTTTGCGATGCGTCCGGCAAGGGTCTCGGTTATGTAGTGCATCAGCATGGGCACGTGGTAGCGTATGCTTCACGTCAGCTTAAGACCCATGAGAAGAATTACCCGACGCACGACTTGGAGTTGGCAGCAGTCGTGTTTGCGCTGAAGATTTGGAGGCACTTCCTGCTGAGTGAGAAGGTGAAGAGCTTCACCGATCACAAAAGCTTGAAGTACATTTTTACCCAGAAGGAGCTCAACATGCGACAGCGTCGGTGGTTGGAGCTCATGGCAGATTATGAGATCGATCTGCAGTTTCACCCTGGCAAGGTGAATGTGGTTCCGGATGCGCTGAGTAGGCTTCCGGCAGTGATGTTGTTGACTTCGTAGTGGAGATTGCAGCAAGATTTTTGCGAGTCTAGTATTGAGATTATTCTTCCTGGAGAGGCCTCTTCGTTGATGTGTATGCAGATACAGTCGACGATCGTGGATATGATCAAGGCTGGACAGCCTGGAGACCCGAAGTTGGTGAAGATACAGGAACAGGTGGAAGCCGGTCTGCAGACTGACTTCTTGATTCATGAGGATGGCTCGCTGAGGTATGGAGCCAGGTTGTGTGTGCCAGCTGGAGACATCAGAGAGGAGTTATTGGTTGAGGCACATAGTTCGCCGTATTCTGTGCATCCTGGTGGTACCAAGATGTATAAGGATCTTCGCCTGAACTATTGGTGGCATGGTATGAAGAGGAGTGTAGCTCGGAGTGTAGCCAAGTGTCTGGTTTGCCAGCAGGTAAAGGCGGAGCATCAGCGTATGGCAGGGTTGCTACAACCGCTTCCGATTCCGGAGTGGAAGTGGCAACACATCACTATGGACTTTGTGACTGGACTGCCTCGGAGTCCGAAGCAGAATGACGTGATTTGGGTGATTGTGGACCGATTAACCAAATCCGCGCACTTTATTCCTTTACGAGTAGGACAGTCCACTGAGACGCTAGCGAGGAGATATATGGAGGTAAATCTTTTTACTCTCCGTTTTTATTTCTTTTCCCTAGTTTAGATAGTGATGTAACATGAATCGTGCAGGAGATCGTACGACTTCACGGAGTCCATGTGAGTATCGTGTCAGACAGAGACACGAGGTTCACGTCTCAGTTCTGGCAGAGTCTGCAGAAGAGTTTGGGTACGAGTCTGAGTTTCAGTACGGCGTACCATCCGCAGATAGATGGCCAGTCCGAGAGGACGATTCAGATCTTGGAGGACATGCTGAGGGCGTGCATGTTGGACTTCAAGGGATCTTGGGAAGATCATCTCCACCATGTTGAGTTTGCCTACAATAACAGCTACCAGGCGAGTATTGGCATGGCACCTTTCACCGCGCTATATGGGAAGAAATGTCGATCGTCACTGAGCTGGGATGACATTGGAGACAGGGAGCTGTTAAGACCTGAGATGATCATGGAGGCAGTGGATGTTGTGAGGAACATACGGGAGAAGCTGAGGATTGCTCAGGACAGTTTCAAGCATTGGGCAGATGCTAAACGACGTCCTTTGGAGTTTCAGCCAGGTGACCATGTGTTCCTAAAGATTTCCCCGAATCGAGGAGTGATTTGCTTTGGGAAACGAGGGAAGCTGAGCCCGAGATACATTGGACCGTTTGACATTCTAGAGAGAGTTGGCGAGGTAGCCTACCGCTTAGCCTTGCCACCATCTTTAGAAGGAGTTCACGATGTCTTCCATGTGTCGCAGCTTCGTCGGTACATCAGCGATCCATCTCATACTGTGCATTTCTCGGAGATCACCGTTCGCCCCGATCTGACGTATGACCAGCAGCCAGTGCAGATCTTGGACATGCATCAGAAGTCACTCCAGAACAAGACAGTCGATCTTGTTAGGGTGATGTGGCGACACGGCTCGCCAGGAGAGTCTACTTGGGAGAGAGACGATGAGATGAGAGAGCGATACCCACTTTTGTTCCCTGACACGTGAGTGTTAGGAAATTCCGAGGGCGGAATTTTTCTTCAGGTGGGTAGGATGTAACGACTGGTTTTTATCTATTATATATATGTTATGGTTGTTCTCTTCCTTGTGTGGTTTTCCCCTGTTGGACGTTTTCTTTCAGTTCTTTCTGATCTTCTTCTTCGATGAGCTTCATAGCATCCATATCTTAGAGCTAGGTTGATCTTAGAAGCCATGGGAATCTTCCCGAAGCTTCGCACTTCATTTCGAGACTTTTCGTGCATCTTAGTTGGTTCAAGAAGGAGAACCAACCGACTAGATTGCAATCTAGTCGGTCGACAACTCTTCAGGAACCGACTAGTTCATCTTGATTATTTCAGCTGAGTTACTGTTTCCAATTAGTCGGTCTAAGCACATCCATCGACCGACTAGTTGTGAAACTAGTCGGTTAGAACTTGTTCTCAGACCGACTAATTCTGAGTTCTTTCTGACAGCCGAGTTACTGTTTACATTTAGTCGGTCAAAGAACGACTATCGACCGACTAGTTGAGAAACTAGTCGGTTAGAGTTTCTTCTCAGACCGACTAACTCTCAGTGCTTATTGTCTATCATATTCAACCCTTAGTCGGTCAATGAACGTTCACCGACCGACTAATTCCCAAACTAGTCGGTTGACGAGCCTTCACAGACCGACTAAATCTGTCTACCCTGTATTGACACTGTTCACTGTTTGCCTTTTAGTCGGTCACAGTTGGACGACCGACCGACTAGTTCCCAAACTAGTCGGTCGACCACTCTTCACTGACCGACTAGTTGTCTCAGAAACCCGAGGTTAAGTCGCAGCCGCCGCTTATTCTTTCTATTTAAACTCTATACGTTTTCACTTCTTCACTCACTCTTCCTAGCCGATTTTCTTCCCCAATCATCCCCCAACCTTCCTCTTACCCGTCCTCCTCCTCCCGTGCTCCCTCTCACCCCCCATTGCGCCGGCACCACCCTATAGGCCGCCGGCCGACCCCAAAACCCCAAATTCTCCTTTTTTCTCCAGATTTTCCCCTTCATTCTCCCATCTCCAGATCCGTTATATCTCAGCTGCCAGGAGATCTCTTCAGCCGTAGTTTTCCCGGGATCGCTTCTTCCGTTGCCGTGCTAGATCAGGTTGGCGACAGCAATCCGGATACGTCGAGGTATTCTCCTACCTGCAGATTCGTAGGCGTCTTTGATCGTCGTTTCTTCCGCTTCATATAAGGTTAGTGATCTACCCTTAATATTTCCATAACCCACACTATAAATTTAGAAAACCTAATAAAAATGGATCACTAGACGTCGTAGGATTTCGGTTACAAATCTGGATTAGATCTTTCAGTTCTGATTTCTGCTTTGGCCATAACAGCGAACCCATTTCCCCATAGAGTAGCGATTTTGAGACGAACTCTCGTCGACCGTCATCACCGGAACCAGGCAAGTGAAACTTGCCAACCTTGCTTTAGGCCATGCTTTAGGCCATTTCCTTGCTTTTAGCGTGAAAGAGACTAGACCGTGAAATGATAGCGGTCTATGCGCAATTTCAAGTTCTAGCTTGACAACGAAGCTAGAACTGCCTTTTGTCATGTCATGTCATGCATTTGCCTGCCACGTTTAATTTCTCTAACGGTACGCATTTTTATATCTGCCATGCATTTGCATTCTTTACATGTCATCTGATTTGCATGTTGCATCGTAGCACACGCTACAAAATACTTGTACAATCCTTGTTTCCGGCTAGGCACCTGCTATGCGGGCATAACCCTACACCATACTTGTTAAAAACACTTCATGGCTCGTGATTCAGAAGCGAGCATTCCGTGTTTGGGGGTAAGGCCCTGGCTCGATACACGTGGAGGGGTAGGGATAAACGATCACTTGAGCGTAAGAGTTGGCCCGTACAGCCTCTCTAGCCAAAAGGCGGAATCTCTGTGCACAACGTGCTTACTATACTTGTACTTGTCCTTGTGAATGTTTCTTGCAAAACTTGACATCTATGCCATGCTTGTACCTTACTTTACTTTACTTTACTTGTTGCACTCTTACTTCAACTGCCATGTCATTTCATCATGCTAGAATTGCTAGGTTGCCTTACTTTCCTACTAGTTTCCTTGTACAAAGTCTTGTAGACTTTGCTGACATGTAACCCTTCTCTTTGGGTATCGCATGTTAGTTGTTGAGCCAGAGCCCGTAGTTGAGGAAGACGAGTTCGTGGAGTTTGAGCCTGGTTCCACGGCTGACATGGAGTACGAGGACACCGATGACCAGTCCTAGTGTTCCTTCGTCGTTGTTTCTTGTTAGTTGTTGTAGCTTGTCGGTGAGTAGCACCATTTTGTTAGTTGCTTTCCTTGTTGGCCATGCTGGGCCCTTTTAGAATCTTTTGTTAGCCTGGTGGCTTATCTGGTTGTTGAACTTTTATTTGGACATTTGAGATTACTAATTTATATTTGTCTCTTCTATTATTCTTGTCTTTGTTCCATGTCACATTACAAGGATCTGCGTGTTTTTTTTCTAGACGCTTTACAGGCTTGGAGCCTCACAGCTCCCAGCCTGAGCGGGCCTCGTCACATCTCGCCTCCATTTTAGGGAAGTGGGTCGTGACAAGAACCCTAGGGCTGTACAGATTTTGACGACTGATTTTGGACGAAAATCAAGCCTTGGGCTGATCTTTGGACGATCAATTGAGGGGTCAAACAGACTCCAATTGACTCGCCGTTTTTTCCTACGCGTTCACGTTGAACGCCCTTTGATTTGATAGGTTATATCAATCGTGAAGCTCAACGGTGAGGGAGTTAAAATTCATGGAAGTTTAGCCTTTGTGAACGGCAAACTAAATTAAATTTATTAACTCCAAACTTTAGTCCCACATCGGAATTTGAGTGAAGGGGAGGGGTCAGCCGCCTATATAAATAGGGGTCTACTCCCCTCCTCAAAACTCGTCCCAAGCTCCAGATCTGAGTGGCTCCCATAAATGTCGGAGCACACTCGGATCTAGGCTTAAATTAATATTTCTCTTCTCCCTAAATTTCTGCCTTACTCCTGAAGGGCTCTAGCAAAGCCACGAAGGGGTTCGGATCCGATCCGAAATCTTGGCGAAGGTTCACACTCGGGTGAAACTTTCTTCGGCATGTGGTTGGCTCGACGACAAGAGGATTGCTCGCCTCGGGATGCATAGCAGTTTGAAGAGCGGTTTGGCGTGGGACGGGGAGCTGCTCGGAAGACGGTGCGGTACACCTTGCCTGAACCAGGGCAAGGTTCCGGGTATGTGAATTTAATTAGCATTCTTTTAATTTAATCGCATTAGCTTAGCTCCATCTTGGGATGGTCGAACCCATCCCAAGTTGGCAGAGATCCTGGCTAAAGGGTCTTGAACCTTAGGGCCATGATAAATAGGTTAACGTGTCTATTTTTCCGCTGCATTCTTTTGCGTCTGTGATCCGTCCGACTTAGGACATGCATAGATTATGTCCTAAGGGTCCATCAAAACCCAACATTGGTATCAGTGCCAGGTCTGTATCTTGATCTAAGGACTGTGATTTTAATTAATTGAAATGCTTTTTTAAATGCCTTTTAAAATGTTTTAAATTTATGTGATAATTCTAAAATGATTTTAAAAATGCTTTATTATTTTATGCGATAAAATTTTTAGAAAAATGCTAAAGTTTTAACTTTAAACGTTATTGTTAAAAATGAAATCGTTTTTCATTTGAGATGTTTTTAAAATTGTTTTATGCGATTAAAATAATTTTAGAAACATGAAAATTTTTATGATGATTTTAAAATGAAGTTTATGAAATAAAAATTATATGATAATTTTTATGAAACTTTTTTAAGTTTTAAAATCATGGCTTTAATTTAAGTGTTAAATTATAGATGCATGTTAATTATTTATTAGATAAATTTTTTAAACATGTTGTTCTATTTAATTGTTAGGGTTATTTAGTACTGACCCCCTGTGTTTTCTCGGAAATTAGTAGTACCCCCCTATGGTTTCAATAATTAGTAAGACCCCCCTCCACAATTAGTATCACCCCCCCAGGGTTTCTCAAAAATTAGTATCACCCCCCTATGGCAGGGGGGTCTTACTAATTATTGAAACCATAGGGGGGTACTACTAATTTCCGAGAAAACACAGGGGGTCAGTACTAAATAACCCTAATTGTTAAATAGTTGGAAACTCATTTTATGCGTTAAAATTAGTGCAGTTTATGCTTAATGACTGTGTTATTCTTGTCCCTTATTTGATAACACAAGACAACCCTGTTAGGTTAGCCATTAAGACCTCGTTAAAATTTATGAAATGAATTTTAATGACATGCTATGTTTTAATAAATCATTAACAACCTTTGAGACCTAATTCCTGATTAGGGTATTCCTTTTAACGACGATTATTATTTTAATCATTATAATAATAATTCTCCTTAAAAGACTACGCTTAAAGCGTTGTAAATGAATTTATTAAAATCCTAATAACGATTAGGATAGCATGTGGACCTTATAGTTGATAAGGATTTAATAAAAGTTATTAAACAAATCCTAAATTTTTTGAATTTAAGGATTCAACTAGTTGATAGGATTAATTAGTTGTTAATAAAAGCTTTTTAGTCTATGGCACGCATATAAAAATGACAAGCTTCATTCAATGGACCATGATCCGGTCAATGTGCTTGGCTGAGTTTGTGGATCACCCTAGCTAGTCTAAGGGATAAGTGATCCTGGCTTAGTCAATTCCCTCGCTGTGTTCCGCTGGACCGCAATGACGCGAATCATGACTATATGACACCCTGGACTATATCTAAGTCAAATACGTTAATAATCTTCTTCAAGATTAGCTGCAGCCCTCCTTGTTTTAGAGGTTGGTAACTATAGGACCCGTGTTCAAGTTGTTGAGCTACACTCAAGCTGTGACATGGCAACCTTGTAGAAACCAACTTCTCTATACATAAGATGAAATCTTGACTTGACCCAAACCGTCGTGTCGTGAATACACCGAGCGCCGGCGTAAGTTAGGCTAGACACGAAAATAAAACAATACTTCTCCTCTCGTCTCCCTTGGATCATTTTCGAAAGGGTTTGCCCGTCCTTCTTTATTTTGAGGGATAGCTCCGCCTTTGTTGACCAGATCCCATGAGTGCTACTAAATGGCATGTCAGAGCTTCCCTCTCGTATCATGATTTGCCGCTTGATTCTGAAGACCAAACTTCCCTGTGATTTGTTGATTCGCATCGATAGAACCAGTTGTGTGCCATATACATGGCACGAATCCCAAGCTTCTTGTTACCTATAGGCATCAATCCAAGTCGCTGAGGGACCTAACTAAGAGTTCCCCTCTGGACATGAGAGAAGGTTCGCGACCCGATCTCCTACACAGATTCTCAATCAATATGCATTGAATGAAGGAATTGGTCCATTCCCTGGCTGGGGGCGCTGTCAAGCGTTCACGGATCAAGTCATTTTAACGACTAGACTAGACATTGTGATTTGGATGAGCACACTTATGATCACAAATGGCTAGGGTTAAAAACCGATAAGAGAGTCATATCTGATATGATTGACGAAGAGTCATCTACCGATTGCAGAGTCAAGCAATTGGTTGAGCTACACTTAAGGTTGTTAGGCTCAGGGTGATTGGATCTTACCCATTAATTTAATTTAATCTAATTAAATCGTTCATTTTTAAAGTTTAAAATGATCGCAAAATAGTGGGAGGATATAGATAGATAAAAGCCATTCTACCTATGTTTAATATTGAACATATGCTAAACTAGGGTAAGTTCTAAAGTTTACCGATGGAATCAAAATATAATATTCTAACGGAATAAGTTAACTGGTCAAATAGGTTGGTTAATTGAATATCAAGTTAAATGCTAATTGATAGAATAAACTATATTCTCATTGTTTAAAATGACCTGCTTAAGAACAGACTAAAGGAATATGATTTCATTAAGTTTTGAGTCCAACAAAATAAATGCACGCTACATGTCACTCGCCTCTATATGAGGCAGCTCGAACATATCGATGTTCAATAGCAAGTTTCTCCATACAATTTGTTAAACTACACTCAAGGTTGTATGAAAAGCAGGTTCGATCCGTAAGGTTCGAAAATTCGATCAAACTGTTTGATTGAATATTAGTTCATGAGCGGTGCAAGTATATGTATTCCAACCGGATCTTGAGACGATCAACTTGTTGAGCTACACTCAAGGTTGCAAAGCTCAGGCGTTTGGATACATGAGATGCTTGCATAGCTATTTAAATTTTGTTGAGATGTTTAATATCTAAATGAGATTTAGAAAAGGAAGAAGGCACTAAGGAAAAGTCAAAATGAGAAAGATAGTTTTATTTATCATTAGTAAAGGCACAAGTATGAGGAACTGAAAATGTGACATTTTTGATGTCACGATTTCAAAGTAATTGTTATACAAAAGACGTCTAACACATTTTTTACGAATGTCGTCACCTTGCTTCTGAAGCAATGTTTTGTGTTAAGTAATTTGTTATAACTATAATATATTAAATATTAATATATGAATATGCAAGATAGTAATAAACTTATATGGCAAAATAGACTAGGCTGTACCAAAGAGACTAAGCTTCACAAGTCATATAAAGAGGGGTCTGACCTCTCGTATTATGAAGTCTACATACACTTGTGAATCTTATTCTCAAATGTATGATGGCTGAAACCCATCTGTAAGACAGTGAGAGAATGAGTTGTTGAACTCACAGTCTCGTACATACTGATGTACCTGGACATAAGTCTAAGTTAGCCAAAATAAGTAGTTCTTATTATTATTACGACACATGTCCTTGATGCAACACAGGTCTGATAAAATAGAGAACAAAATGACAGAAGTATTTAAAATGATTCGATTAGATCGAAAGGCCAAATACTTAGCTGTATGAATCTTGCATAAAATAAAAGAAAATGTGATTTTCTCTCAGGTCAAGTATATTAACATATTGGATGTGTTAGAGAGCATGAATCACACTTTGTTAGACGTAGTGTGACTCATGGCAAAGTGACTGAGTTACGATCCTCCCTCTGGGTTAAGTCCCAGATAGAAATACCTAGGTTTTGATAAGGTTCTAGAGGACCTTATCAATAAGATATTCATTAAATCAATCGTTAGGAAGTTAAAGGATTACTCGAGTCTCGTGTGACGAAGAGTCAAGCTAGACATCATAATCAATGATGGCTTAGTCAACTTTCGGGATGTAATTCAGAGTATAGACTCTGATTAACAACTTGATGCAATCGGTCCGTGCACGTAAATAAAGTATGTACCGTAGTTTACGTGCCCAAAGAAATTGTTTCTTAATGTCTACAAGTAAATCTTCGAGTTTAGAAGATTGGTGCAGAAAGAAAGTAGTGAAGTACATCTAACGTTGGTTGAGAACGGTTTTCATCCTAATTCCTATAAACAGATTTTGATGAATCTATCTCGCAAGCAGATGCGTACAGATCTACTCGGACCGAACTCGATGTGAACGCTCATGATAACCATGAAAACTGGAGCATTCATTTATAGTTCGTTTTCTAAATATGATTTAGAAGAACGAACATATATGAATTAGCAGATAGTTTTCAAGGTCAGTGGGAGCAAATAAAAACACATGCGAGGCATCAAGGGGATGGAACATATTTTGATAAAGTGATCAAAAGAGTTTGACACTTTTAAATATGAACAATCTAAAATGACCAATAACTTATTTATAATTATTGTCGTAAGGTACGATGAGCTGGATGAGATCCAGGAAAATTAAATGGATTCCATAGGACCAAAGTAAATTATTTGGATGAGATTCAAATGAATGATCTAAGATAAACATAGAAAACCCCCCTTAAGTCTAATCAGTAGACGGTTTAGCAGATCCACTCACAAAGGCTCTACCACGCAAAGTCCAGAATTGTGTAAATGCGGTATACGATACCGGGATAAATGGTCCTGAGTGCAAGTGGGAGATGTTGCGAGATGTATGCCCTCGAGGCAATTTATCTCCGTATTTCTATACAAACATCTTGTTCGAACTTACAGTAAGTTGTATGGTAAGAATTTATCTATGTTATCTCATAATGTAGTTATCATTAGATAGTAACTTTGGTAAAGTCCTGAGACTTAATGCGAGGTCAAACATATATCGAGATGAGTATCTCGATCATAGAGAAATGTTTGACCGTATGTAACATAAGTCTAAAAGGGTTCATGGTCGTAGATGTTTCGAGAAAAGGATATCGAAACATCGGATAGACCATTGTGTCTTAGTCTTCACCGTATAGCGGTGACGATGATCTTATGGTTGTTTTGACTTGGCGAAGTCGAAGACGAGACACAGGTGCTCATTGGAGAATGAGTTCACTGAACGACCCACAAGAGTTATTATATGGTTATGATTGACAAATCTGTCAATGATAACTCTTAGTGATGATATGCAAGTTGGTCTTTGACTTAAGGTCATTGTACGAACCTGTACGTGAGCGATGTCACTTAGATCCCTGACCTCGCTTCGTAGCTAGGCCTGTCGAAAGGTCTTTGGTCAGGTGACATTTGAAGCGTGCGAGGAGTGTAATGACCAAGAAAGGATTCGTCTCTCCCGGTCAATGAAAGTTAGTGTCGTAGTGTTAGTTCGGTCTTTAGCGAAAACTCGGGCCAGAGTATATTGGAAGTTGTCCAACATTATTTGAATAAAGATCGATGGAAACTAACCGAATTCGAGTTATTGGGGTTGACAGTTTGACTGTACCCTAGACTTGAATTAAACGACATAGTTTAAACGAAGAGACTAAAACTGCGGAACTCATCACGGACACAGTCAGGGTGGTCTCGATAATACTCATGTCGATGAGTCAACCACATAATTATGATACTGAAATAGGGACGACAAATGCTGCTCGCAGTCACTGCAGTATAGGGCTTCGAGCCCAACCTGTAGTAGGGTCAGGCTGTATGGTCTTACACAGAGTGCGACCTTCGTCTAGTAATCGGTAGAAACATTAGGGAGAATATGAATTTGATGCAAGGGATAGAAAATTGCATTTGATGCAAATGATAATTTTAAGCCTAGATATGGACTAATTTGCATAATGATGCAAAAGTGGTTAAATGTGTCTAAAATTATTTAAGACCATATTTCAAAAGCAAGGAAAAGTTTATTTGTAAGACGGGAATGCCCCGCTCTAAATACAGGTTCGAATGACATCCAAATCGGACGCCAAATGCCCAAATTACGCCCAATACAGATCAAAGGGGTCTTACCCATGCCCAAACTGGGCATGGGTCAGACCAGGACTGAACCAGGCCAGACCACTCAGGTCTGGCCTGGGCACCCGCTGCTGTGGACCAGAAAATATGGGTGGTAGTTGTGGCTCGACATGTGGGTCAGTTTGCCAATGCCTAACTAGGTTGCAGAGGCGTGGGGTGTCCTGTTCAACGAACTGTCTAGTAATGCCGCCTCCCTAACCTATGAGTAGGATCATGGCAATGAACTGATCGCCTTAGTCAGTGTCACAGAAGGTAATGTCGTATGATGCGTCATCGATATGTAGACGCTCAGGAGGGGTTGGGGCGTTGGTTGGTAGAGGTGAAGTGGTGGATGATTCACTAACAATATGGTCATGTGTAGGTGAGCGTGTACGACGCGTGCGTCGAGTGGGCATAGGGTTTGGTGTGCTGATGTCGCCGTTTGTGGCTCTTGCACGGCTGGCGGCATTTTGCAAGCAGTATAAAACCGTGTGGCAGTATGAAAAATATATAGGGGAAAGATTGTACCGACACGAACGATGCGGTGATGTGATCGGTCACGTGACTGCTACTGATCGGGAGTATCCCCTAAGCAAATCTGGGACGTGTCCTCTGACTTAGGTAAAACGTACCTGAAATAGGAGAAAATAACGTTAGGGAAGGATAATGGGGGGGGGGGGGGCTAATCTCGCTCGACCGAGCGTTATTATAAATAAAATCGACCGAGCGTTAATCTTGCTCGGTCATGCCCTAGGGGGTATGGGAGGGCTGAAAAATAAAACGTAGGGGGTAGGGGAACTTGAGGATGAGGAGAGAGAGGGATATAGATATAGATTTGAGAGGGGGGGTGGGGAATACCGGCGGGAGGTTGGAAGCGGCGGCGGCTGGGGGTGGTTTTGCCGACCGAATCGAGTAGGAGGGAGGGTGACTCGGGAGATAGTCAGGGGATTATGGTAAGATAGCTTAGGGTAAGAGTTATAGGACAGTTTAGGGTAAGTAATCAGCTCGAACCCAACTTAAAATGAGACCCGTAATCAACCATAGTTGACTCGGTCCGAGCAATCTGATTTCTCGGTCGAGCTGGCTATTTATATAAATCAAAATATAATTCAAATACTCACTTCGTCCTGCTCAGCCGAGCAGACGGTTACTCGGTCGAGCAGGTGACCGCTCGGACCGAGCTAATACTGCTCGTGCCGTGTAGACAAAATGACGTTTTCGAGCTCTTTTCTTGTGCCTACGCTACTCGACCGAGCAGATCATTGCTTGGTCGAGCAGGCGACCGCTCGGACCGTGCAAACACTGCTCGAACCATGTAGACAGAATGACGTTTCCCCTTTATTTTCTTGTGCCTGTGCTACTCGGCCGAGCAGGTCACTGCTCGGTCGAGTCGCCTGCGTTACTCGACCGAGCAGGTGGCTGCTCGGTTGAGTCACTTGTGACTCTTTCGTTTAGCTGTTTTGCCCCTCTCAGCTGTTTTCCTTCCAGCTCTTTATTCCATTCAAAACAACAATTTGTGTGCCCCCTTACCTATCAACCTGCAGAAGGGGAAGGCACTTTTATTTGGTTTCCTGGATTAGGTGAAACAAAAAACAAAAAAAAAACAAAAAATAGAGAGATGTAAAAAGTCGGGTTGCCTCCCAATAAGCGCTTGTTTTGAGTCTAACTCCCTCAAGTTTTTCAACAAATGGGGGGATTCCTCGAGGAGGTATGTCTCTTCTTGCCTAATTGGTTCTCCTGCTCTGTACGGTTTAATCCTCTGGCCGTTTACTCTGAAATTGTCGTTTTTCCCATCGAGCTCAATGGCACCCCCGGAGATAAACTTACTATCTTGTAAGGGCCAGACCATCTTGACTTTAATTTCTTGGGGAAGAGGCGTAATCTTGAATTGTAGAGGAGTACCTGGTCACCGACATCATGGCGAACCACCGTGATGTTCCTGTCATGATAAGCCTTGGTTCTCTCCTTATATATCTTTCCATTCTCATAGGCATGTCGCCGAATTTTGTCAAGCTCATTGCTATGCAAGGATCGTCTCGTGACAGCACTCTGGTAGTCAAAGTTCATTTTATTTACCGCCCAATACGCTGTGTGTTCCAATTTTACCGAAAGGTGGCAAGCTTTTCCATACACTAGTTTGTAGGGGGTTGTTCCGATGGGAGTTTTGAAGACGGTGCGATATGCCCAAAGGGCGTCGCCCAACTTGTGTGACCAATCCTTCCTCGAGATGCTAACTGTCTTCTCTAGGATGCTTTTGATTTTCTTGTTGGATACCTCGACCACTAGTTTCAGGATGATAAGCAAGAGTGACCTTGTGATGAACTCCATATTTTTTAGCATCGTCTCGAACTTCTTCTCGATGAAATGGCTCCCTCCATCACTTATGATCGTCCTGGGGACTCCAAAATGAGGAAAGATGGTATTCTTGAAGAATTTGGCTACTACCCTCGCGTCGTTTTTCGGGGTGGCCATGGTCTCCACCCACTTCGAGACGTAATCAACGGCAACCAAGATGTACTTATTGCCGTTACTCGATGGAAAGGGCTCCATTAAGTCAACTCCCCAACAGTCAAATAGTTCTATCTCCAAGATGCCCTGAAGGGGTGTTTCATTCTTCTTCGTATGTTTCCTGTCCTTTGGCATCTATCACATTTTCTGATGTATTCATTCGCATCTCTAAATATAGTGGGCCAATAGAAACCACTTTGGAGGATTTTTTGCCGTGGTTTTGGTGACCGCTGCGTGTCTCCCGCATGGTTGATCGTGGCAATGCGATATGATGGAGGTCGCCTCTTCCTTTGGGATACATCGTCTGATGATCCCATCAACGCATGTTCTGAACAGGTATGGGTCATCCTAAAAGTAGCTCTTTGCGTCATGTAGGAACTTCCTCCTCGCGTCAACCCTTGCGGGACTATGCCGCTTACCCGGTAGTTCACTTTATCTACGTACCGGGAGGCTTAAGAGGAGTTCGCTGTAAATAACTGTTCGCCAGTAAAGGAATCATCAATTGGCAAACTGTCATCCCAGTGCTTTTGAATTAATCGTGATAGGTGGTCTGCTACTACATTCTCTGCTCTTTTCTTGTCTTTGATCTCAATATCAAATTCTTGGAGGAGGAGGATCCACCGTATTAAACGTGGTTTAGCATCCTTCTTGCTCAATAGGTATTTCAGTGCCGCGTGGTCTGTGTGGATAATCACTTTAGACCCCAAGAGGTACGATCTGAACTTCTCGATAGAATAAATCACAACTAGCAGCTCATTATCTGTAGTGGTGTAGTTCTTTTAAGCATCATCCAGAGTCTTACTAGTGTAGTATATAGCATGAGCTTCACTTCTTTCCTTTGGCCAAGAACGACTCCCACTGCTTGGTCACTGGCATCACACATCAGCTCAAATGGCAGATTCCAATCTGGCTGCTGTATAATCGGTGCTGAGATGAGAGTTTTCTTTAACCTGTTAAAGGCTAGCAAGCAGGCGTCAGTAACACAAAAGGAGCGTCCTTGGCGAGGAGCTCCACGAGAGGGAGAGCAATATTAGAAAAATCCTTTATAAAGCGACGGTAAAAACCTGCGTGCCCTAGGAAACCACGGATACCCTTAAGGTTAGTAGGATGCGGTAAACTCTTGATAACTTTGACCTTGGTTTTATCAACCTCAATTCCCTTAGAGGTGATGACATGGCCAAGCACAACCACTTCTGTCACCATGAAATGACACTTTTCCCAATTTAGGGTCAGATTATTGTCATGACATGACACCGTTCTAAAACTTTGGATAAATTGGCTAGACAATCAGACAATCATCGAACTCGATGCCATAAATAGAAAAATCGTCCATGAAGACTTCCATAATATTTTCGATGAAATCCGAGAAAATAGACGTCATGCACCTTTGAAATGTGGCAAGTGCATTACATAGCCCAAACGGCATTCTTCGGTAGGCGAATTGCCATATGGACATGTGAACGTTGTCTTTTCTTGGTCTTCCCGATGCAATGGGATTTAGAAGAACCCAGAGTATCCATCTAGGTAACAGAAATATTTGTGTTTGGCTAAACGCTCAAGCATTTGGTTAATGAAGGGTAGAGGATAATGGTCCTTTCTGGTGGCTTTTTGAGTTTCCTATAGTCGATACACATACGCCAACCAGTGACAGTCCTAATGGATATTAGCTCATTTTTTTCGTTTCTAACGACTGTCATGCCCCCTTTCTTGGGGACCACCTGCACAGGGCTAACCCATTTACTGTCGAAAATGGGATAAATAACATCGGCCTCTAATAGCTTCAAGACCTCCTTCTTCACTACCTCCATCAAGTTGGGATTTAATCACCTTTGAGGCTCAATGGAAGTGGCATCCTTTATCTCAAGATGAATCCTATGGGTGCATATGGTTTTTACTGATGCCCTTCAGGTCAGCAATGTTATACCCTATTACCTTTCTATAGGATCTAAGGATTTTTAGGAGGCTTTCTAGTTGGGGTTTGGTGAGTGCTACATTGACGATAACAGGGTATGTGGAATTCTCACCCAAGAAAGCATATTTCAAATTAGCAGGAAGATGTTTTAGTTCTATTGGAGGGGGTGCTGTATCCTCGTCATCACTCACCTATGAGAAGGATGCGTCATCAATTGCCGGTTCAGAAGATGGAAACTCTTCGTTGGCAGAATTATAGGATGAGCAGGGAGATGATGGTACGTCGTGTCAGACGACTACAAATTCCGTTTCCATAGTGCACCTGTCAACAGAGGTAAAGTATTCAGGCACGTATTTGCTATCGAGCATAGAGTCGGGAGAACTTTCCTGGTCAATGTCGTTTTGTACTGGTTCGCAATCCGTGTATCCCTCACAGACGTGTTCTTCATATGTCGTAGTCTGTGGGGTGCTATCGTTATAGAAGCGTAGGGTGTCTCCTTCGTATCGCACATAGACTCCGTCAGCGACGGGGACACCATCTAAGGTGTCTGCATTGTGGAAGGCATTCCTGATAAAGACTGAGAGTTTTTGTGTAACCGGGTCGTCTGTAGGGAACTCCACTTGACCATGGGCCCATACATCAGCTACCACACTTTCGATTATATCCAATAGTTGAGAATCGTTCAATGGATGCAATTGACGAGTCTCTCTCCAGCTTGCGTCAACAGGTAAGGCTTCAATGGTCTGGAGGAACATCACGTCCTCTTCGAAGCTTACGTGAATGTCGCCCTCAATGGTACCTGCATCAGAAACCTTGTTCATTATATGATCCATGACCAATTGCTGATTTACGTTACCTGCAACATAGGTTCCTGATCCGATAAGCCGAACTGCATCAATCAATTCTCTAGCTGCACATTCAATCATGGATTCGTCCATTCACGAATCCTGAAGATCATGTAGATGATACGAAGAAAAGCTAAACTCATCAGAGTCACTGTCAGACTCACTGGTCCATTGTACTTGCATCACCATCTCCATCACGTCTGATTTCTTAAGTATGATCACTAGCTGGAGGGAGATGTTAGTAGCGAGGTAGCAATAAAAAGAGAATAAAAAGGGTGGAAAGATAAGGAATGGTAGGATTTGCTAGCAAACTCTTCAAAATAAAAATAAACTGAGATACACTACTGCCATCCCCGGTAACGGCGTCAAAAACTTGACGCACACGGAACCTACACCTAAATTCCACCTAGCGGTGTCACGGTCGCTAGGCGTAGTATGGCCCTAGGTGTCAATTCTGGGCTCTATCTGCAAGCGGACGGTGTCAAATTATAGTATAAAAGATGTCGAATCCCATAGGGACGGTGACAGTGTATTTGCGGTCTCAGATTACTTTTTATATCTCGAAGTGAGATAGTTGTCAATTGAGAAAGTTTGGTTTTAATGTTGTTGTCGATTTGATAACAAAGAGAGCTAGGGTTTAAGGGATCACCGCTAAGACCGTCGGAGATCGATGTTGGAATGGAATCTTTACGTTGCATTAGGTTTAGGGGATCAACCTCTTAGTTCATACCACTCTCATTGGTTAGAATTTCGAGGTATTTCAGTGGCTCTAACTGACGCAATGGCGGTAGCCGTCAATGTAGCGATATAGTGCTTCAGTGGATCCCCTCAAGGCACGAGCCGGGCATGGTCACGAGCCTTGGTTGGATACATCAACTTCCCTATTTAAATCCCAAGGATACTCCTTAAGCTCATCAATTCCACAGACCGTGGGCATGATCTCAGTGCGAGTTATCCTAGGGATTTGGAAGGATCGACCGAAATACTCCCCTTTATTTCCAATTCAACCTAGAGATCCAGATCTACATCTCCCCCAAGATCTTAGGGCTAACCCATCAACCCTAGAGGAAACTACTCACTCATGGCGATTTTGACGAATAAAAATGCGATTTGAATAGCTTACGTATCAAAGGCGAAGAGAAACAATAGGCAATAATAATCCAAAAGATCTGCAGATTCCAAAACGCGAAGAACAGTAGATCTCCCCAAAATAATTCAATAATCCAAAGAAAATAAGTTTAGATCTAACAACGATTGTTTCTAATCTCTTTTTCTCCCCAAAAGTAATTTAAAATTACCCTAGAAAATGAACTCTCCCCAAACACAATACCCAGATCCACACTTCACTCTCCCTCTGCGCATTAGACTGCTACGCGAATTTCCAAAAATAGCCTTAATTGTTACCGACCGAGCCAGTGACTCGGTCGAGCAGAGGCTTGCTCGGTCGGGCTCCTCGATCGAGCAGCCCTCCTGCTCGGTCGAGTACATCAGTGAGTCGGGCTTCTCCAAAAAATGCCACTCTGTCTGCTCGGCCCGAGTCAGCCGTGCTCGGTCGAGCAGCCAACTGACTCGGTGGCCATTAGATCTGCTCGGATCGAGTAGGACGTTGGCTGGGCTTTGGAAATAGGAGCTGCTCGACCGAGCACTATACTGCTCGACCCAAGCAACTCGTGTATCAGCCCTCCTTCTTCTTCATGCATCTGCTCGCCCGAGCAGGCGCTCTGCTCGGTCGGGTCGCCTAGGAAATCCTGAGCTGCTTCCTGCAGCTTCTCCTCCTCTCCTGGAAATCTCATATACTCCTCCCATTGGCTTCTAAAACTCGACGAACTCCTGTAGAGCTGCGCCAATGGGCTCCAGGGTATACCGGATGTGTCCATATCCAACATGGGTCTCGAATCGTCACAAAATCCCTGAAAATCCACAAAACTCTACGAAACTCGAATATGGTGTTAGAATTGCAATATCGTAGGAAAATATGGGATTTGGATGCGAATATGATATGAAATACAATGAAATGATGCTATGAAAAGATGGAAAATATGGACACATCAGGATGGTCAAACCCATCTCAAGTTGGCAGAGATCCCGGCTAAATGATCTTGAACCTTTGGGCCATGTTAAATAGTTTAACGTGTCTATTTTTTCGCTGCATTCTTTTGCGTCCGTGATCCGTCCGACTTAGGACGGGCATAGATTATGTCCTAAGGGTCCATCAAAACCCAACAATATCGACCTTCTGACTCCCTTGGTTGGCCATATCCCTTCAGAGTTCGATCGAGTTCTGATGTTGAACCAACACCCAACTACCTCTTCGAGAGATGTTTGAGGCGAACCTCATCAGCCTTAATTTATCGTCGGACGAAGGAGTTGGCACTCTTGTATTTTGGGATGACTGCTCGATTGGTGGAGAATTCCATTCTCCCTCGGGATCACGAGTTCATTGGGGGGTTGGACGTCGAGAGGATGGCCAACTTCTTTGTGGGTTGCGGTTACTAGGTTAGTTTTCTGCACCTTTATCCTCAACTTAAGCTACTGACCCAGCTAATTGATGTCTTTCACAGATGTCAATCTTTGGTGCGGGCTTACAACGCCGGGTTGTCGACATGGTCGACGGATATCATCGGGCAGAAGCCGCTGATCAGAAAGCTTTCGAGCTCGAGGCCCAGGTGAAGAAGATGGAGGAGCATTGGATACAACGTGTAGTTGGATACAACGATCAATGACTTCGTGTTTGATGACAACAAACGTGTGTAAACAATTTGATGTGTGTGCTAAGTGTTTTCAGGAGTGGCAAGTTTGTAAATACATAAAGGATGACTTAGTCAAAGTAATGGAGAAATATGCAAAGAAGACTTAGTCAAGGCGTTGGAGAAATTGCAATTCATTTGCAATTTGGACTTGGTCAAATATGGAGAGATATGGAGAGATCTCATTCATATTAAAAGTGATTGAACCAAATCTCATGCAAATATATTTGTGATTAAATGAGATCCTAAACCAGATCCTATTGAAATCCCATTGTCATTCAAATTCAAATCCTTTTCAAATCCAATTCAAACTCCAAATCCTATTGTGATTGATCGAGATCTTCCATATGATTATTTCAAATCCTATTCAAGTTAGGATTCCATCCAATCTCCTTATTCTAAGGGATTCTACAAGAGCCTAATTGATTTCCACCTCCTCCTATTTAAACCCACATCCAAAGGAGAGAGAAAAAACAAGGCCGGTCCTAGACTCATTTTCTATTCATCTGGGCCGAATTTATCCTCCAAGCTTCAAAGAGATTATCAAATTCGCAGGAAGAAGAAGGAGCTCGACGGACGACGCTAAAAAGTACATAACTTTCTCCACAGAGCTCGGTTGACGAACCATTTGTGCCAGGACGATCACAACTCAGTGCTCTACAACATGGTGATATTTTTCTGATTTTAATCGATGTATTAAAACAGTGGTATTTATTTTAGCAATGAGTTGTATTCTGAATAGCTTCAAATATTTCATCATCTCATAGGCCAAAGTTCTTCATCATCGTCAAGCCTTGCCGCAAGCATAAGGAACCATCCATCATCAAGCTAGATATCCAAGCATAAGACATCTTCAACCTAGAGGAGCAAGCAACCAAGGCACCACCTTTGAAGAAGGAAAGTCCAAGGGATCAAATTCCAAGCCCTAGGACGCACTTCAAAGATATGAGAATTCATCTCTATAACACATCCAAATCGGCCCTTTCTTATTTTTCATTCGAAGAGGACGAGCTCACGATTCCAACAAGTATTTATTCGGATTTTTCTGAGCTCGGGTCGATTTGCTACAATTTCTGGAAGACGAGGCAGAAACATACTTTACACACAGACTGCTGCCGATGCAGCAGAATAGAGAATTGATTTACGCACAGACCAGATTCGGGCAGATTTGCGAATCGAACTTCGGAGGGCTATATCTTGAGATCCAAACATCGAATTGAGACACCATTTGCGCCAACGTGAAGCTGACGACGCGTTGATCGACAGAGATGATGAAACTGACACGAACTGAGCTTTTCTAAACTCTTATACTTTATATTCATGTACTTGGTGTATCGACCTTTGTAGGTTACTTATTTATTCTTTTGGGGTCTTGTCTAGATGGGGCTAGATAAGAGGGTCTTGACGAGATGGTGCTTGTCAAGAGAGAGCATTACTAGATTAATGGTATTTAGCACTTTACTGAGAACAGTACTGAACCAGGTGAGCGGAGAGTTGGGGCTCAGGGAGCTTAACGGTTGTACCCAGTAACAATTAATGCTAGTAATTGCTTTGGGGCTTGAGTAGGTCGTTGGGGCGACCGAAGCAGGGTAAATCTGCTGTGCACTCTGTGGTTGTCTTTATTACACTGCATCTTATTATTTGTGTTGTATAACTGCCTGTGATTTCATATGTGGGCACGAATATTTTTATTAGCCTTGTTATGCCCTAAAGGCCGGCCCATGAAGTTCAGGCCCATACGCACTGAGGGGCCCCAGCGGACACCTCACCGACTCTCCTGCGTCTGTCCTTGGAGCAAGTAAGAGCCAGGTTGTCGCCGAGCGAGGCCGAGGCAGTGAAGGCTCTATTGAGTCGACCTGGACAAGATAGCTTGATTCATTACTTGCTAGATGACCACACGATACAGATCCTTCTATGGTGCCCGGGTAAGGTATTTCAAATCGATATCCTTACCTTCGCCACTCACGGTAATTATCTTCGTTGTCTACAGATATGACCAACGGCAACCTACACAGTGCCGAGTCCAGCCTGGACCGAGCCTGGAGGGAGTATAGGAATAAGAAAAGGACGGTCGAGAGTTTAGGCGCCCTTAACGATCGATCAAGCGCTCGTGTCGAGGGGTTGGATCCTCGGTCCCCCCTTCCCGTCCACCAGAGCTCCTCCTCTGAAGGGGAGAGACCAGGCAGATGCCCATGCCTCCTCCTCGAGCCTCTTCGAGGAAGGCCTCTAGCCAGCCTCCTACGTGGCCTCCTGCTCCTCTGGCTTCCGTCGAGGTTAGAGCGGTGCCAGTGGTGGTTGATGTCGACTCTACCGACGTCGTCGAGCCGACTAGGGGGTCGGTCAGAAGAGGGAGACGACTTCTTGCAAGGAGGATGGGTCTCCGAAGAGGAGGCACGTGGACAGAGAAGACCCCATGGGGAAGAGCTAGGGGGCTGCTCCCCTCGAGACTCCAGAGGCGACGGAGACTCTGTCGATGCCCCAGGGCCCCAGGACACCCCTCATGGATTTATGGCCGTATGGGGACATCATGTCATCCACCCCGCTGGTCGGCCCAATTCATGGGGAGTTCGATCGATTGCTCATGCTCATTGGCTCTCGACTCGGCCTTCGGGACCGATCGAAGGTGAGCTTCACCAGCCCCCCTTCACCGTCGGCAAGGAAGAGTCGGCTCTGACAGACTTCGGGATGACGGCCAAGGTGGTGGAGAACTCAATCCTTCCCAAGGATTTGGAGTTCGTACAGAAGCTGGACCTCGAGCGAATGGCAAACTTCTTCGTTGGTAGCGGGTACCAGGTATGTCGTCCGAGCCTCTGTTTTTTGGTATCCAACTTGGTCGTCGTTCTTGACTGACCTTCGTTTTATTTGCAGATGTCAGTTCTCAGGGCTGCGTTACGTCGCCAGGCTATCGACTTGATCGACGGAGGTCGACGGGTGGAAAACGCGGAGCGTAGAGCCCTCCTCTCCAAAGCACATGTGAAGGAGGCGGAGGAGGCCCTGGGGTCTCAAAATGTGTGAGCGCTACTCCCAAGTGTAGGAGATCGAATAAGTAAAAATACTGGTGCGTCCAGGTATCGTATCCACAGGACAACTGACTTACAAAACCACGAATCTCAGTCTATAAAGAGTACTGAAATGGTAATAAACAACCACCTGTCAGATATAAAGATATGGTGTCGATGGTTTAAAATAATAAAAGAAAGTCTTATGATAGTTACGGCGAATTCGATATTGGGGTACCAAAGTGGAGAGGATGTATTGTGCAAGAATCACCTTACCCTTACAATACTAACAACACACACTAGAGGGTGGTGAATAGTGTAATGGCAATAAAATTGTCCAATTAAAATTAAACTTGCAATTGCGGAATTATAAATGCAAGAGGAATTAAAAGGCACAATCAATCCAAACGCAAACACAAAGTTTTACCCTGGTTCTCCAAACATGGGTACACTCAGCCACACCAATATTCACTATATTTCCACACAGAGAAGTGAATACAAATCTCACAAGGAGATACCCCACAGAGAGGATTTATGCCCTACACAAGGACCCAACCAATCCTACACGAGGATCAAGACTCCCACACAGAGAATCACTAACTCCCACTCAGAGAATTAGGGTTAGCCCTACACTAGGACACTAAACTCCCACAAAGAGAGTTACTCTCACAAAGAGAGTTATTCCCAGAAAGAGAATATCCTAATCCTACAAAGAGATGACCTTCCACAATGAGAGAAAGACTAATTCCCACAAAGAGAATTAGAGAAACAAATTCACCAAGTAAAATAAATACTCTTACCTATGCCTTGATATGCTTACTCATAAATGGATGCAAGGCATGGAAGAGGATCTCCTAGTGTTGAGATATGCTTGAAAGCACTTGGATGAATTCCCTTGAGCTGGACTTCAATGCATAAAGAGGAATGAGAGCTCAAAAGATGGAATTAATGGAGTTTGTGAGTTGCTTATAGATCTCTTGAGATATTCAATAGCATCAAGAAGTATAAGAGATGGCATCACACTCATATTTATAGGAACCCTATATCAAACCCCAAAACCCAAGGAAACAACCAAAGAATCAATCAGCAACGGCTAGAAACTGGGCGAAAACGACAGGAACAGTCGACTGATGATCATAAGACAGTCAACGGATCAACGGCTAGAAAATATCCAACGGATATAATCTGAGCCAGGACAGTCGACAGTAAACAGGACATGCGCCTGCTAATCCTTCAGCAGGCGACTGTTGCAGGGGATGGAATAAAACAGAGAGCTGCACTCTTTCTCCAGATACGCATACAGGCGACTGATGTCAATAATACAGTCGACTGTCAAATAGTCAGGCAATTGTAATACCTTCATCAGTCGTCTGCTGTATAAGATGGAGAAACGACAGAGAGATGCAGAGAATGCACTTACACTACTCAGGCGACTGATGACCAATCTACAGGTGATTGTAAATATACATGCGACTGTAAACTGACCAGTAGTCGACTATGCGTAAAGCTCAAGTTTGAGTCAATTGAAATGTTGACTTGAGCTGTGCATATCAGGCGACTGTAGAAGGATCTACAGGTGACTGGAAATCACCCAGTCGACTGTGTATCCTTCAGCAGGCGACTGATGGAAAGCCAGAGACTCCAAATGAGTCTTTGGACAAAGTGAACCTATTAGGTTGGATTCTATGATAATCCTAAGGCTCACAAAGATGGTTAAATGCATATGCATGAATGAGTAAACCATCTAACAAGGCATTACAGTAATCCTAGACTCAAAAGAGAGAGAAAGCAATAAAGTAAATATTACATGGATTACATTGCTTTCCTTAGAGTCCAAGTCTTCAATCTTGAAGCCTTGAATGCACTCTATCATCTCCAAGCTTTGGCACTCCTTGAGTCCAAGCTTTGGCCCTTCTCCACTTGATGTCCATCCTTGCACCAAGTGATTAGTCTCCAAGAAAGATATTCTAGGAATGAAACTGTGAGACTAAAACATGAAAGTCATTAGCAACAACATAATGTTGTGATCATCATCAAAATAACATTGGTATGAAACACCAATACTCAACAATCTCCCCCTTTTTGATGATGACACACATTATGTAAAATACAAAGTATTAAAGCACAATGCTAATGAGCTCCCCCTACTTATATGCACCAATTATACAATGAGCTACACAATAGTAAATACTCATTCTACCAAATAAGATCATGGTGACATATAATAGGCATGGATAACATAAACCAATTGTAATGGAAAATATCATGTAAACATGAATGGTTTATCTAATCCCATAAATTTCTTCCCATATGCATATGAATATATCTCTCCATATATATTTACATAATGCGTATATCTCTCCCCCTTGACATCGTCAAAAAGGTGGACATCAAATATATCCCCCTTTGTAATCTTAACCAAGATGTGACAATATGCAAGAAAAGAAGAGATGTATGATACCAAATTGAAGAATTTAGTGGGTATCAATTCACTATCCCATGCTCCCCCTAGATCATAGAAAAGGTCAAACTTTGACTTCTAGGATCTAATACCAATTATAAAGAAGGAAAATTAACAATCTCTAACAATTGAGGAAAATACCAATTGTAGAAAAAGAAACTTGGAAATTAATCCTCTTTATCAATTGATATACAAATAATGGAGCCATGGGCCAAAAGTGTATCAAAGCAATAGATATGGAAAAATCACGCTTCAAAGATACACAAGGATATTACCAAAACAAATATAACACAAAACATGTTGGCAATATACAAGATGGTTGGTTTGAGACAAAAAATAACCAATTGTAAATAATGATCTCAAACAACCTCCGAAATGAGAGTTAAAATATGTTTTAAAATATTTTAAACATGCTACATATTAACTCCCCTATTGACATACACATGGATATAAAATGCATGCATGTCAATAAACTCCAAGGTCCCCATTTTCATGAAAAATAAGTTTGAAAATATTTTCAAAATCATGAAACACACACAAACAATAGGTATGCTAAAAATAAACATTCAAGCACAATACCCATGCAATATGCATATGTGTGAGGAACCTAAACATTAGGCAACCAAACCCAAGAGGAGTTTGATTTCCTAATGTAATCACATGAGGTGATCACATCCCTAACTAGAGAGTTGATGTAGTTATCCCTCTCTTGCACACTAACCTTAGTGGGAATCCATAATCTCAAGGATTTCCTATGCAAGGGTTTTGCCTTTGCAAGAGGTGTGGATGTGGCATGCTTAGGTGTAGAAACGAATTTCTTGGCATGCAAAGAATGCGGATTTTACTTCTTAGCAAAAAAAGAAGATTTTTCATTCTTCATCATTACCTCGTGATCTACATGCTTCTTGTTGGTGTTATTGTTGTACAAGAAAGCATGTTGATTCTTCTTAGGTGCTTTAGCAATATTTCTTGTATTTGCACCATAAGAGGAATTAGAGGTGTGTTTGGGTATCATATTTTGAATATAACCCAAATCTCCTCTATGATTTGCCGGATGTTGTTTTTCCAACAAATCGTGGAGTGAATCCCTAGAATACACAAAGCTTATAAGCTTACGAGATTCCTCTTCACATTTCAACATAAGTTGTTGAATGTGAGATCCTAAGCTAAGGTTTTGAGCAACACGATTTTCATTTGTAAGGCTCAATTCCTTAACTTGAGAGAGAAGTGTGTCTCTCTCACTAGTGTCACAAACATGCAAAGCATCATGAATATTTACACTAGACGATTCTAAATCATGCACCCTACTCATAGCATTATCAAGTTTAGCTTTCATTTTATCATATGAATCGATGCACTTACTTGCCAAATTGGACGCCGCATATAGGCGATATTCAAGCTCCTCATAGGATGGCTTTTCCTCCTCAGCTTCCTCATCGCTTTCCTCCTTGCTTGACTGCTTGAGCTTGACGAAGACTCTTCACCATAAGCCATGAAGCAACATTCTTCTTTAGAGTTGAGCCACGCCTCTATCTCTTCATCGCTTGAGTTAGAGGAAGTTGATAAAGAATCATCAAAAGCAACGAAACACCTGTGATCGTGCTCCTTGTCATCCTTATCTTCATCATTTGATTTGTCCGAATCAGAATCATCAAATGTGCCAATAAATCCCTTCTTTTGGTTCTTGACCTCGTACTTGGCTTTCCAATATTTCTTCCCTTTACCCTTATAAGTATCTTTGGTGGGTTTGGAAGGACCTTCAGTAGCAAAATGACCTTTTCCTCCATAATTGAGACAAATAAACTTGTTAGACTGGGAGGTAAATTTTGAGGAAGATATACCTTGTTTGTCCTTGAAGAATGCCTTGAAATTCTTGAATTGCTTGGCAAGCTCGATGTAATCATCCTCGCTAATATTTTCTTCTTCTTCACTCGGAGCTTCTTGTTGGAACTTCTTTTTCCACTTGAATGACTCCTTCTCAACATGGAGTGCAACCCACTTTTCCTTCTTGGGCTTGGTTGGTTGAACCTCTTCCTTATGCTGAAGTAGCACTTCATGAGAAATCTTCAAAGTATGCCAAATTCTGTTAGCCGATTTGCACATGGAGATTCGGTCGAACTCATCCGGAGTGAGGGCGTAATGGAGTACACACATAGCCCTAGCATTGACTCTGATCAAGTCCTCCTCTTTAGTTCTTGAGGCCGCGGGTGAAGTAGGCTCCTCAAATGGCAACTTCGTGATGTCCCAAAGGTCGTAACCCTTCATATAGACCATCATCCTGATCTTGCAACTTGGATAGTTGGTTCTGTTGAAGAGCGAGGGTTGTACGGTTGAATGACCTTCTTCATGAGACGCGGATGAGGCGTTGAATGCCATTGTTACAGTATGCTATAACCTCGCTTCGATACAAATTGTAAGGATCACCTTATCCTTGTAATACTAACAACACACACTAGAGGGGGGTAAATAGTGTAATGGCAATAAAATTGTCCAATTAAAATTAAACTTGCAAATGCGGAATTATAAATGCAAGAGGAATTAAAAGGCACAACACTCCAAACGCAAACACAAAGCTTTACCCTGGTTCCACAAACATGGGTACATCCAGCCACACCAATATTCACTATATTTCCACACAGAGAAGTGAATACAAATCTCACAAGGAGATATCCCACAAAGAGGATTTATGCCCTACACAAGGACCCAACCAATTCTACACGAGGATCAAGACTCCCACACAGAGAATCACTAACTCCCACTCAGAGATTTAGGGTTAGCCCTACTCTAGGACACTAAACTCCCACAAAGAGAGTTATTCCCACAAAGAGAATATCCTAATCCCACAAAGAGAGAAAGACTAATTCCCAAAAAGAGAATTAAAGAAACAAATTCACCAAGTAAAATAAATACTCTTACCTATGCCTTGAGATGCTTACTCATAAATGGATGCAATGCATGGAAGATGATCTCCAAGTGTTGAGATATGCTTGAAAGCACTTGGATGAATTCCCTTGAGCTGGACTTTAATGCATGAGGAGGAATGAGAGCTCAAAAGAGGGAATTGAGGGAGTTTGTGAGTTGCTTATAGATCTCTTGAGATATTCAATAGCATCAAGAAGTATAAGAGATGTCAGCACACTCATATATATAGGAACCCTATATCAAACCCCAAAACCCAAGGAAATAGCCAAAGAATCAATTCAGCAGCGGCTAGAAACTGGGCGAAAATGACAGGAACAGTCGACTGATGATCATAAGACAGTCGACTGATCAACGGCTAGAAAATATCCAACGGCTATAATCTGAGCCAGGACATTCGACTGATGAAGTCGATATAGTCGACTGTAAACAGGACATGCACCTGTTAATCCTTCAGCAGGTGACTACTGCAGGGGATGGAATAAAACAGAGAGCTGCACTCTTTCTCCAGATACGCATACATGCGAATGATGTCAATAATACAGTCGACTGTCAAATAGTCAGGCGACTGTAATACCTTCATTAGTTGTCTGCTGTATAAGATGGAGAAACGACAGAGAGATGCAGAGAATGCACTTATTCTAGTCAGGCGACTGATGACCAATCTACAGGCGACTGTAAATATACAGGCGACTGTAAACTGACCAGTAGTCGACTATGCGTAAAGCTCAAGTTTGAGTCAATTGAAATGTTGACTTGAGCTGCACATATCAGGCGACTATAGAAGGATCTACAGGCGACTGGAAATCACCTAGTCGATTGTGTTTCCTTCAACAGGCGACTGATGGAAAGCCAGAAACTCCAAATGAGTCTTTGGACAAAGTGAACCTATTGGTTTGGATTCTATGATAATCCTAAGGCTCACTAAGATTGTTAAATGCATATGCATAAATGAGTAAACCATCTAACACGGCATTATATTAATCCTAGAATCAAAAGAGAGAGAAAGCAATAAAGTAAATATTACATGGATTACATTGCTTTCCTTAGAGTCTAAGTCTTCAATCTTGAAGCCTTGAATGCTCTCCATCATCTCCAAGCTTTGGTACTCCTTGAGTTCAAGCTTTGGCCCTTCTCCACTTGATGTCCATCCTTGCACCAAGTGATTAGTCTCCAAGAAAGATATTCTAGGAATGAAACTGTGAGACTAAAACATGAAAGTCATTAGCAACAACATAATGTTGTGATCATCATCAAAATAAGATTGGTATGAAACACCAATACTCAACATATTGGTCGTGATTTCATTAGGGGTTTGCAATCAATGGTAATTGATGTCTTGGTTAATTAATTGGTTCAGAACGTTTGCAATCAAGATTCATAGATGAGTCTCACGGATCATCGCCCTCTCGGGTCCCTCCGGGTATGCACACATAGACGTATCCTCGCTGTACGTCATCCTCACGGTATGTGTGTGAATCAAGATCTAAAACATCAGAATCAATTGCTTAACCTAAATAACACGACGTTTCACCCCGCAAGGGTATGAGAACGTCGGAAAATATTGCAATAAAGAGCATAAAATATCACCATATGTATCGAATAAATTATTAGTTTAATAAGGAACATAAGCTCATGTGCCCGCAAGGGTCACGTCGATGTCTGCAAGGATCATGTCACGAATAAGTTCGCAAAGATCAGATTCGATCCAAGTACATCAACAACGAATATACTTGAATAATACGGGTAGAAACTAATAAGATACGCGATTTTACTTGCAAAATATGGCGCAATGACATCAAACCAGATAATACAAAGCCCAACTACATCAAGACCAACAAAGATAGGTTCTAGCCATGCATGGAGAGAAAAGGAACCATATTCATAGACAAATACATGTTCAAATACTCAAAATACGCGCTAAATTTGCTAAATACAAGAGTAAAGTTAGGAATTATACCACCAAAACTCTCCAATTAGCCCCAAATCTCCTTCCGATGATTGATCTGACCTCTGTCTCTAAGGCCTCCAAATTTCACGGCCAAATACGGCTCCAAGAGGCCTAAATACGCCAGAATACTCCCAAAAACCCTAAAATACGCTTATATAATAGCATTGCAGGTTTTAATAGTATAGTGGGTCAAAACTCGCTTCGTTGTCGAATTAAACCCGCTTTCTTCCGTCGCAGCCAATGTGGACCGTTCGATCAGAGGCGGGATCGCTTCATCCGGCGCCACGTGTCCATCTTAAGCGGATCTATGCCCGCTCCGCAATCGAGTTCGGATCGAACTCGGTTTCGATCTTCACCATTTGATCTCAAAGCAACAGCCATGGTACGGCCGCGTCGCCCATCGATTTTGATTGCGAGAGACTTCGTTTCTGTCCGTTGGATCGTCGATCAATGCTCGAGAATGAGCCATGTCACCCGCTCCGCTTCATATGGATTGGGATGTCGACGTTCGTTGATCGAGATTGAACGGACCAGATTTAGCCACGTAGCAGATTCACTGAGCAGTCGGATGAGGCAGGGAACACTGCGATGGCCGCCACATGTCCCCGCCGATTCAGCGACGTACGTCCTCCGTATTTCTCGTGCATTTGCACCGTGTTTCTCGGTATTTTCTTCATTTAATTAGTATGCTGCATTCAAAAATTCATAGTAATTAGCACAGATCTCCGAAAAATACAAATAAATAGTCGTTGGAATCATGAGACTGAGATCTTTGATGAAAAATATGAGAATGCCAAAATACTCAATAAAATTCTGTTTTGTGCTTAAATCAAGTGATTGCTCTAATAAATGACGATATTCAAAATACGATTGTATTAGGGACCAAATACGTATCATATATGCACAAAATGGGGCTAATTGAGGTGCTAAATATGCAATATTCAACCCGAATCACACCCCCCCAACTAGTGTTTTGCTAGTCTCTAGCAAAAAGAGCGATTAAGTCAGATGATTAATAAAACACTAAATTCTATCAATCGCTTATGGCATGGCTCAATAATACACTTTCTAACATGATTTTGACTATCAATATACACAATCCATGAATAAGATCAATCACATGATATTTTATCTAATTTAATTTGAATAAATAACATGCGAGCATCGTTTTACGCAAGCAAAAGTAAAGCACGTCGTTATATGCCAGTTTTCTTATTTCCAAGGAATTGGCATCTCAAACAAAGATCGTTCAAATCATGGGTATTGAAGTTGCTTAGTTTATTCACCATTTCTTTTTTTCTCTTTTTTGACGACTTAGAATGATCCATGTAACGAGCTTTCAGTTAATGACTCCTAGTCCAGACGACCTTCGTGCATTATGCTTAGAAGAGCCACTCGAACTTAATAACTCGAATCATCTAAGTTTTATTTTCTTCTTTTTTGGATGCATTCCCCATTCATCCATCTTTCGACGCAAATCTCTAATGCTTCCTAAGGCACGAAGACGCGGCTAATTAATGAACTCAAGGGAACGATGCATTTTTCTTTTTCACTTTTTTGTTGCATTTTTTTTGTCGTAAGCAACTCAATACCCATAAATATGAACATAAACATTAATAACAAAGGCCAAATTCCTCTTCAACTTGAAGACTATTCTGATAAATCGTGTATACTTAAGCTTTTGCATCACAATAGCATGCATGAAATAAATTCAAACTATTTCGAGATATTAATCATGGCAATTGAAAGTTTTCATAAATAGCATATTAATGAGTAATTCCATGAAGGAAAAATAATTAATTCAAGCCATAAACAATTTTTAGATCTCAATCAATACATAATCATCCACATTTATGGTATTGGAAGGAGTTTTAAATGATGAGAATTGTGGTTAATTCTTTTCTATCTCTTTATTTAAAAAAAATCCTAAGGTCTCATACACTCCCCCCAACTAAAGATGGACATTGTCCTCAATGTCGAAAAGGGTATGAGTTTATTCAAAAGAAAGCATCCTAAAGAGCATATAAAAATCTGCGCTGATGGAAAGAACACACCGTGGTCAAATGGCGGATCACGTATCTTTAATAGTGGAGGAAGTTGTTCTTTCTGCTCCTTACGCTCCTCGACGAGTAATCTTCTTACAAAAGCTAAACTGGATCCTAGCAACGTAACTCCCATCATCTCTATAAGTAGTTAACTATATCCTGCAAGAGATGAGTCACGTCAATCCAATTTAGTCTTAAATTCTTTTCAATAAAAATATTCCAAATGTAGTCATCAAAGTAAGTAAAATAAAGTAAAGCATGTTGATGACTACTCCCTGAAAAATGTGCACTACTCTCGATATGATGCTCAGTCATTAGGGGAAAGAGTGGTTCGGGCTTCATAGGAATAATCTCTAAACACATGTCCCTAGCTGTCTCCTCCTCCTGTTCATCCAAAATTGCTAGCTCGTCCTCTCTTTTACACATGCATCCAGCCATGTTAATGTTCTGATTTGTGCCTTCATCGTAACATGGCTCGCTCGATATACCTGCAATAGAAGATGAACTCATATTAGAATCTTGAAATTGAATTTCAAAAGAATTACTTTCTTCTAAGCAAGTGGCAATCAGAGTAAGATTTTCAATGGATTGCTGAATTTGCCGACTCCGAGCAAGGAAGTTTTCTTGGAATTAATGGGATGTAGCCTCCTGTGTCTGAATGAGCAAATAAACTTCCTCTTTCAAGGGTTGCAATGGTACGTATATGCTTTGCTCTCCTTGATCAAGGCATAAAGGCTCCGTTGAATCACGCTCTGAAGTCTCGTTAATGGTCTGATCATTCTCGTGTAAGGACACCATGTATTTCCACGCCTATGTCGGCGTCATGACTCCCAAAAATTCCTACAACTGTGGTCGTAATCCAAATAGGAAGGACTCCATAAGCTCTTTCTTTGTGTACCCATGCTGCGGATAGCTCGATACTATGTCTGTGAACCTCCTACAGTCCTGAGAGAAAGTTTCACAATCTGTCTGATTAAAATTAACGATCTTGAACTTCTCCATCCTATGCTTATGTGCAACATTGTATCATCATCATACCAATTGTTTGTGCAATAGAAATTCATGTATTCCATGTTTTTGAATTTTTTTAAAGAGAAAACAAAACAAAAAACTAATAAAAATCCTAAACTATAATATGGAAGGATATCACCGAATGTTCCTCCATACGAACTGAAGTCGTAGATCACAAGTACCGTTATCCCCGGCAACGACGCCAAAAACTTGACTCGTCTCAAAATGTGTGAGCGCTACTCCCAAGTGTAGGAGATCGAACAAGTAATAATCCTGGTGAGTCCAGATATCGTATCCACGGGACAACTGACCTGCAAAACCACGAATCTCAGTCTATAAAGAGTATTAAAACGGTAATAAACAACCACCTGTCAGATATAAAGATATGGTGTCGATGGTTTAAAATAATAAAAGAAAGTCCTACGATAGTTACGACGAATTCGATATTGGGGTACCAAAGTGGAGAGGATGTGTTGGTCGTGATTTCGTTAGGGGGTTGCAATGAATGTTAATTGATGTCTTGGTTAATCAATTGGTTCAGAACATTCGCAATCAAGATTCATAGATGAGCCTCGCGGATCATCGCCCTCTCGGGTCCCTCCAGGTATGCACACATAGACGCATCCTCACAGTACGTCATCCTTACAGTATGTGTGTGAATCAAGACCTAAAACATCAGAATCAATTGCTTAACCTAAATAACACGATGTTTCACCCCGCAAGGGTATGAGAGCGTCGGAAAATATTGCAATAAAGATCATAAAATATCGCCATACGTATCGAATAAATTATTAATTTCATAAGGAACATAAGCTCATGTGCACGCAAGGGTCACGGTGATGTCCGCAAGAATCATGCCACGAATAAGTTCGCAAAGATCAGATTCGATCCAAGTACATCAACAACGAATATACTTGAATAATACGAGTAGAAACAAATAAAATACGCGATTTTACATGCAAAATATGGCGACATCAAACCAGAGAATACAAAGCCCAACTACATCAAGACTAACACAAATAGGTACTAGCCATGCTTGGAGAGAAAATGAACCATATTCATAGACAAATACATGTTCAAATACTCAAAATACGCGCTAAATACGCAAAATACAAGAGCAAAGTAAGGAATTATATCACCAAAACTCTCCAATTAGCCCCAAATCTCCTTCAGATTATAGCTCTGGCCTCTGTCTCCAGGGCCTCCAAATTTCACGGCCAAATACGGCTCCTATAGCCCCAAATACGCCAGAATACTCCCCAAAACCCTAAAATACGCTTATATAATAGCATTGCGGGTTTTAATAGTTTAGTGGGTCAAAACCCGCTTTGTTATCGAATAAAACCCGCTTTCTTCCGCCGCAGCCAATGTGGGACGTTCGATCAAAGGCGGGATCGTTTCATCCGGTGCCACGTGATCTTAAGCGGATCTGCGCCCAATCCGAAATCGAGTTCGGATCGAACTCGGTTTTGATCTTCACCGTTGGATCTCAAAGCAATGGCCATGATGCGGCCGCATTGTCCATCGATTTTGATTGCGAGCGGCTTCGTTTCTGTCCATTGGATCGTCGATCAATGCTCGAGAATGAGCCATGTCGCTTGCTCCGCTTCATATGGATTAGGATGTCGACATCCCTTCGATCGAGATCGAATGGACCAGATTTAGCCGTGTAGCGGATTTGTTGAGCGGTCGGATGAGGCGGGGAATGCTGCGATGGCCGCCACGTGTCCCCGCCGATTCAGCGGCGTACGTCCTCCGTATTTCTCGTGTATTTGCACCGTATTTCTCTATATTTTCTTCATTTAGTTAGTATTCTGCATTCAAAAATTCATAGTAATTAGCACAGATCTTAGAAAAATACAAATAAATAGTCGTTGAAATCATGAGACTGAAATTTTTGCATAAAAAATATGAAAATGCAAAAATACTCATTAAAATTCTGTTTTGTGCTTAAATCAAGTGATTGCTCTAATAAATGACGATATTCAAAATATGATTGTATTAGAAACCAAATACGTATCATATATGCACAAAATGAGGCTAATTGAGGTGCTAAATATGCAATATTTAACCTGAATCAGGGAAGATCCTCACTGACAAAGCGACGGCCGAGTGGGAGGCGACGACGGCTAAGGACAGCCTTTCGTCGCTAACGAACGTTCACAAGTTCGTCGAGCTCCAGTGGCGGACGAAGAGGGCCCGGCTTGAAGAGGAGCTCAATTCCTTCAAGAAGGACACGATCTAGCTTCAAACCAAAGTCTTCGACTTTAAGAGGTGGGTGGAGGCTAGCAAGGTGGCGAAGGCCGAGCTCCAAGCCAAAGTTGCAGGGCTCAAGGAGGCTGCCACGAAGGAGAAGACCGAGCTGACTACTAAAGTCACGAAGGCGATAGAGGCCTTCGCCAACGTTTTGGTGTCAAGGAGCGCTCCCCCTCCCTCTTAGGTCTTAGGCAGTCCCTTTGTAACTCCTAATTTTGGAATTTTTCCGATTTGAAATCGATGAAGAAAAAAAAATTGCGACTTCCTTTATCCAAAAAATTTATATTTGCTGCGTTTGTATGGCCCCTCGACGACCTAACTTGAAAGAAAATAGAAATCCTTAGGCAAGTTATGTCGCGGTTAGGTGTCTTCACCATGAATCACGCTTCTTCGATCGTATGGTGGTCGTATGGTGGTCGTTCGGTGGCGAGGGGCATGGCCCCTTGACTTACGATCGACGAAGGTCGTTCGGTGGCGAGGGGCATGGCCCCTTGACTTACGGTCGACGAAGGTCGTTCGGTGGCGAGGGGCATGGCCCCTTGACTTACGGTCGACGAAGGTCGTTCGGTGGCGAGGGGCATGGCCCCTTCGACTTACGGCCGATGAAGGATGTTCGGTGGGGAGGGGCATGGACCCTTCGACTTGCGACCGACGGAGGTCGTTCGGTGGCGAGGGGCATGGCCCCTTCGACTTACGACTGATAGAGGTCGTTCGGTGGCGAGGGGCATGGCCCTTTCGACTTACGGTCGACGGAGGTCGTTCGGTGGCGAGGGGCATGACCCCTTCGACTTACGGTCAGCGGAGGTCGTTCGGTGGCGAGGGGCATGACCCCTTCGACTTACGACCGACGAAGGTCGTTACGACTGATGTTGATGAACGATTTACTTCGCGTTCAAAATGAACATGTATAGGATACAAAGTGAACGGTCGACTTACCTCCTTAGTACAACCACTGATAGCACTTCCGTAGATGTTCCGCATTCCAAGGATGAGGAAGTTCCTTGCCAAGTCTCCAATACAGAAATTGTGTTTGCAAACTTTCGAGTTGAAGTAGCATGCCATGCACCCCTTCTGTTCGGTGAGGGTCACCAACACCTGTTCACGAACCTCGTCCCTAGTTGTAGGTTGAGCTCGAGGCCTTCTGAGTTTCTTTCATCGTCGTAGTATTGGAGATGAAGTGGTCGCTCATTGACCTTGACGGGGACGATGGCCTCACATCCGTAGGCCAGCATGAAGGGTGTTTCCCCTGTCGGGGGTTTGTAGGTCGTTCTGTATGACCATAATATGCCGGGTATCTCGTTCGGCCAAGTTCCCACGAGCCCGACTATTCTCTTCTGTCGAGGCCCAAGGTTGCTCTTGTTGGCTGATTCTGCCAAGCCGTTTGACTGGGGATGAGTGATGGAGGTGAAGTGTGGCTTGATCTTTAGCTTTGCACAGAAGTCTCTGAAGCCGACGCTGTCGAATTGTGTCCAATGGTCTGTTACTATGGATTGTGGGGTGCCGAAACGACAGACGACAGACTTCCAGCCGAAGTTTTGAGCCTCCTTCCATGTGATTCGGGATAATGGCTTAGATTCAATCCACTTGTGAAACAGTCGATCGCCACTATCAGGTATCTCTGTTTCCCACTTGCTGGTTTGAATGATCCAAGGAGATCCAGCCCTCATTTGGCGAAGGGAACTGGGCTGACGATGGGGATCAGATCAGTTGGCGGTGTCGAGCTGATCTTTGAGAACTTTTGGGCAGGTCGAGCATCCTTGGATGTACTCGTCGGCATCTTTGAACATCGTTGGCCAGAAGTACTCTTGTCTCACGGCCTTCAGAGCTATATACTTTCCTCCACTATGGTTCCCGCAGTCGCCCTTGTGGATCTCTCAGATCACGTAGCGCGCTTCCTGCGGGGCTAAGCATTTAAGATATGGGAAGATGTCATACCTGGTCCATCGTCTTTTGTACAATGAACCATCCAACAGGACGAATTGATATGCCTTTCGCTCAAGTTTTCGTGCCATCTGCATATCCACCAGGACGAGTTGATACCCTGCATCTCCACCGAGTTTCCCGTGTTTGAGCAGCAGAATATCGGATCCATCCATGCGGCTCCCTGATCATGGCTTAGAGGCTCTTGCGACAGCCCGTTTGGATGGGATAAACGTCGTACGTACACGATTCAACCGAGCCTAGCTGGGGATGGACGACTCAACTGCTAAAAAGGTGCCAGCTAGATGATTCTTTGACCTTGGAACGTGGTGAATCTCGGCGCGTGTGAAGGTGGCGAGCTCAGCTTTAGTGACCTGTACGTAAGTCTGCATTGAGTCATCGTGGGCCTCCATGGCCCCATTCAGTTGACGGACGCCGAGGCTGGAGTCACTGAATACTTGGACTACTCTCGCCCCGAGGGCTCGAGCCAATCGGAGTTTGTTGATGGCCGCCTCATATTTCGCACCATTGTTGTTGGCTTGGAGATCGAAGCAGATGGTGTATTTGAATAGGTCACCCCCAGAGGTTTGGACGATTATTCCGGCCCCGCTCCCAGCTTGTGTGGACGAACCGTCAGCTTGTATGATCCAGGTTCCCTCATTCTCTTCTGACCCCCTCGGGGGTCTGGAAGTTGAGCATCTGGTGGAAGGTTGAGACCACTGCTTCTATGGCATTCAGCAACGGTCTTTCAATGATCCTGTTGTATGCCGAGTTGAGCTTGACCACCATAAAGTTGGTTAGGGGAGTAATTTGTTGAGGATAAGTACCGAGGGTCACCGGTATGGTGATGATGCATGCTATCGGGGCGGTGTGTCCGGTGAACCTCACCAAGGGTCCTGTGCAGGGTGTCAACTCTACGGATGAAATTTTCATCCTCTCCAGCGTAGTAAAGAAGAGTATGTCGCATGAGCTTCCGATGTCGACGAGCAACCTTTGCACGGTGATCTCTCTGATCGTGGCCGTGATGACCATGACATCATCGTGCGGTAGCTTCAATCCTTCCAGATCTTCATCCGAGAAGGAGATATGAGGCGTTGAATATCTAGGACGCTTTCGCCCCATTGATATTGTCATCAATCTCCTAGCGTAGGAGCTTTGGAGAGAGGTTGATAGCTCCGAATGCAGGGGACCTCCCTTTATCATATTGATGATCCCAAAACTGGGGGATCCTGCGGCAACCTCGGAGGACGTGGTTAGGTGAGTCGATATAATCGAGTGGTTCGTCGATGAGGATGTCGACTCGTGGTTTCCTACCGATGGCGCCAAACTGTTAAGGCCAAAAATGACCAAGACAGTTGTCAAGTTGACGGAGACTCGAAGCACTGAGCTGTAGCCTAGTCAGCCTTTGGAGTGGGATCCTTGGTTGGAGAAACCGGGGTCGATAGTTGGTAGTTGATGATGGTACGACCATTGGTCGACCTAAGAACGACCGTGGGATTGGTCGTTCGAGGTTGAAGAGCCCGATATCGACATTGGGCGTTGGATTACGATCGTCAATTTGCACCACAGGGAGTCGTTATGGTGGTAGAATCTGGGTTCTGATCCAAATCCCATCCAATGATTAAGTTAGTAGGGAACTTAATGAATAGAGGGAGCTTGGTGTAAATGTGATCGACCCACAGAGGTTCGACCCTAGGCTAATGACGCAAGCTCGAATATAGAATGGCGAAGTAAGAAGATAGAGTTCTATGCATTATTACTCGTACCTTGAAGATGGAACCCTTCTACCTTCGTTTGTCGGCCCCTTTATAGGTAGCTCCTCCTTGATGATGCGTAATCGCCCCTCATTGATTAGGACTTGATATTCTCTGGGATTCTAACGGCTTCCTATTTACTCGGCACCATTAACTCTTCCTTGAAGGTCAGCGTCAGTCCAATGGTCGTCTGACCCGTTTGCACGAATCAGTCGTAGTCCGCTTAGAGTGTGGGGGTAACAGGTCGCAGAGGAGAAATGGTTCGGGTATGCAGATACCCAATCAGGTTCGTATCTGTGCACTACCACATATCAATACACATAGATAACCATACAAAATATACTCATCCATACACAGGTGTAAGCGTGCCAGCTTACAGCCATACCTGTATCCTATACTCTTCACATATATTAACTCATAATACTAATATTCTTAAGACATATCCGCTCATACATACGTGGAACTCAAGATCCACACGTGCATCTGCACACCCTACATGTGCATATATCACATATAGTATATATATGCAATACAGTACATTATACACTATCTGCACCTCAATCAAGTATATAACTCAATTCTACACACTATTTATGAGTCAACCATGTATTAACACATATACTTTAAATACAATCACATAGCCATATAATCATTTGTATATATACCATAGTCATATGCACATGAGCATATCATCTCAATCTGCTCTACAAGCCATATTCAACACTTATAGAGCTCTAGCCGTATGTGTACACACACACACACACACACACACACACACACACACACACACACACACACACACACACACACACACATTTACACACATTCCTACTCAATCAACACTCTAGTGCCTACCCTCATGGCTCTATAACTCAAGCTTCTGATATCAGGGCTCTATCTTAAGGCAGAACTCCTACCGACCTTAAGACTAAACTACTCTCGGAACACTACACGAACTACCCATACACAGTCGCAGTGCGGTGACCTGCATGGGCCACCAAATGTAACGCTTCGCTCCCCAGGATACCAGGGAAGTATGAATCCGTCCCTGGTGATCCCAGATCAACGAGTGTTACGAAGGAAAATACAAGAAAAACGCAAGCAGGTCCACTGTGCACTACAAGGATAGTACCTGTATTGTTCCCAAGCACAACCAAATAACCAATAACGTAAACACAGAAAGAAAACATAGAGGAAAATTGTACAACAACCAAACTCAAAGAAAAGTCTGACACACACACCCACATCATCATCATCCATCTGTACATACATCCATCATTATCATCTCGCCACTAACCCAACAAAACACCAAAAGTACAAACACTCTCTACTCTCCCCTCGCCACCCCAACCTAACTCATCCACAGAACTCCACTGCTCCACCTCATATCCACCAACCTACTCCAACACCTGAACCTGAAAAGTCAATGGTGGGGCACGTCAAAGCGTGACCCAGTAGGCATACCATACCCCAACTAGCCCTTACATGAAGTGTGGAAAGGTGCACGTGAGCAGGCAGAGTTATGACATGGCATAAACATCTACTGCAGTAAAAGAAGTAAAAACTATAGTGATGAACAGGTGAGAGCGTGCACGTGCAACATGCAAGGTGTACATACTAGTATAATGTACAAGAGGCAACAAGTAACAAGTACACCATTGATAACGAACAACTAGGTGCTAATAGTAAAACAATAGAAACTAGTGACATGGAAGCCATCTCACCCATTCGTTTCTCACAACAGCAAATAGCATTTTCCACCTCATTTCCATGGTGCCATCATAATTAAGGCAATAATAGCAAAACCATCTGTTAGTGCACGGATACGAACCCGATTGGGTATCCGCATACCCGACCCGTTTCTCCTCCGCGACCCATTACCCCCACACTTTAAGCGGGCTACGAATGAGTCGTGCGAACGGGTAAGACGACCGTTGGACTGACGCCGACCTTCAAAGAAGAGTTAATGGGGCCGAGTTAATGGGCAGCCGTTAGCTCAAATCCCGGAGAAGATCACGCCCTAATCAATGAGGGGTGGTTACGCTTCATCAAGGAGGAGCTACTTATAAAGGGGCCGACAAACGAAGGTAGAAGGGTTTCATCTTCAAGGTACGAGTGATACTACATAGAACTCTATCTTCTTACTTCTCCATTCTATATTCGAGCTTGCATCGTTAGTCTAGGGACGAACCTCCGTAGGTCGATCTAATCTACACCAAGCTCACTCTCTTCATTAAGTTCCCTACTAACTTAAGAATCGGATGGGATTTGGGTCGGAACCCAGATCCGACCTCCCTAACGACTCCTTGTGGTGCAGATCAACGATCGCAATCCAACACCCACGGTTGATATCGGGCTCTTCAACCTCGAACGACTAATCCGACGGTCGTTCTTAGGTCGATCAACGGTCGTACCATCATCAACTACCAACTATTGACCCCGGTTTCTCCAACCGAGGATCACACTCCAAAGGCTGACTAGGCTCCAGCTCAGCGCTTTGAGTCTCGGTCAGCTTGACAACTGTCTTGGTCATTTTTTGCCTTAACCGTTTCGCGCCGTCTATGGAAAACCACGAGTCGACATCCCCATCGACGAACCACTTGACTATGTCGACTCACCCAACCACGTCCTTCGAGGTTGCCGCAGGATCCCCCAGTGTTAGGATCATCAACATGATAACGGGAGTCCCCCGCACCCTAAGCTATCAACCTCTCTCCAAAGCTCCTACACTGGGAGATTGATGATAGTATCAAAGGGGCGAAAGCGTCCCAGATATTCAATGCCTCATATCTCCTTCTTGGATGAAGATCTGGAAGGAGTGAAGCTATCGCACGATGATGCCATGGTCATCATGGCCACGATTAGAGAGATCACCATGCAAAGGTTGCTCGTCGACACCGAAAGATCATGCGACATACTCTTCTTCACTACGCTTGAGAGGATGAAAATTTCATCCATAGAGTTGACGCCCTGCACAGGACCCTTGGTGGGGTTCACTGAACATACCACCCCAATAGCAGGCATCATCACCTTACAGGTGACCCTCGATACGTATCCTCAACAAATTACTCGTCTAACCAACTTTATGGTGGTAAAGATCTACTCGGCGTACAACAGGATCATCGGAAGACCGTTTCTGAATGCCATAGAACTAGTGGTCTCAACCTTCCACCAGATGATCAACTTCCAGACCCCCGAGGGGGTCGAAAGGGTAAGAGGGAACCTGGATCATACAAGCCGACGGTTCGTCCACACAAGCTGGGAGCGGGGCTGGTATAATCGTCCAAACCTCTGGGGCGACCTATTCAAATACGCCCTCCGCTTCGATTTCCAAGCCACCAACAATGGTGCGGAATATGAGGCGGCCATCAACAAACTCCGATTGGCTCGAGCCCTGTGTTGGATATTGGACTCCCCGGATTTGGTTTTGGATGATGAACAAACATACATATATCGTGAACTAACACTTTGTGAGCGCAGTTATGGAGATCGTCGCAAAATTCATATGAATATCAATTACGACGTCTCAAGACTTCTCAAAGCACGTGATCGTATGCCTAAAGCTTCGTTGAAGCTTATGGACCTTTTTAGAAGTCATGAAGATTCGATTGAAGCTATTGAAGACTGTATCGTCAAGTTTTATTTATAGTCTTTAAGCTTATTTCGTAGAATGTTAAGCCTTGAGTAGGTCTTACGGTTTAAATCTTCATAATGCTCATATCTTAGCTCTAGGATCTTAGTTGAAGTCCATACAATTCTTCCCGAAGCTTCGCGCTTCGATTCGGACTTCTTGTGCATGTCAGTTGGTTCAAGAAGAAGAACTGACCGACTAGATGGTGATCTAGTCGGTCGACAAAGCTTCTTGGACCGACTAGTTTTTGCCAGTCAATTCTAAGCTCTTTACTGTTTACAGTTAGTCAGTCTAAGTTGACTCACCGACCGACTAGTTTGTGAACTAGTCGGTCAGTGATGCTTCTGTGACCGACTAGTTGAGCTTTCCCTATACATGCACATTTGAGCCTGAGCTACTGTTTATCTTTAGTCGGTCTGTGTTCATTGATCGATCGACTAGTTGATGAACTAGTCGGTCAACTTTCCTTCTTGGACCGACTAGTTTAGCTTTACTGTACATGCCAATTTTTCACCTAACTTATTGTTTATCGTTAGTCGGTCTATGCTCATTTGGCGACCGACTAGTTGGTGAATTAGTCGGTCAACATTTGTTCTTGGACAGACTAAGTCTATTTATGCTCAGACTTCAGTTTTATCTGTTAGTCAGTCTCAGTTGAGTAACCGACCGACTAGTTATGAAACTAGTCGGTCAGCTACTCTTCTTGGACCGACTAGTTCCTTATGTCTGTGCTTTGGTCTTTTCTCTGTTCACTCATTAGTCGGTATACGTTTATTGACCGACCGACTAGTTGATGAACTAGTCGGTCGGTAGTTGTTCTTTGACCGACTAGTTGGGTACAGAAAAGAGCCGTTGGAGCATTTAATGACTCGAATTTCTTTCTCTCTCTCCTCTATCCTATAAATACTTGTTGAGCTGCATTCATTGCACTAAAGGCTGATATTATTGCAAGTTTAGAGATCAAGAGAAATCATTCCTAGCTCATTCAAAGCTCATTCTTTCCATTCAATAATCTCTCCTCACTCTTACTTCCAAAGAGAGATTCATTGAGTGTGAAGCTTTCCAAGCCAAGTGCTTGATTCTAGGTCACCAACATCCCCATAGCTCTCCATCGCTGATCTACATCTTGGAGCTAGGGTTTGGTGCCACTTCTTCTTCCTCAAAATCATCCTTGCCCTAATTCGTAAGCATTACTCAAGGCATATGTATTTTGTCGGTAAGAAGTTTCTTATTTCATTTTAATTTCATATTGTTAGTTTCACTCTCGGGTGTGAGAGTGTGGTTGTGATCCCGGGTTGTGGGAGTCACAAATTACTTTGTGTATGATTTGACTTGTGAAGGTTTTTCACAAGTATTTCATAGTGGAAATCTTGAGTTAGGGTTTCTAACTCAAGTATCCGGAGGGGATCCGGGTGGTTGTGACGTAGGATCACCGGGAACAAGTCGGGGAGACTTGGATGGATCTGAACCCAGTAATAGCTATTGTTAGCATTGTTAATTTTTTTGTTGTCTTCAATTTAAGCTTCCGCAAATTGATTTGGTAGTTGTTTGCACGATAATTAGGAATTATACTCCTCGTTATTTTTAAAGTACTATTCACCCCCCCTCTAGTACTTGTGCAGTAGCTTGTAGGGCATTACATTTGGTATCAGAGCCAGATACTTAGCTATGTCTGCCAACGACAACAAGACCGTGCGTCCACCTTCCGACTATGGCACCTTCAGGAACCGTGAAGGAGCATCTTCGGTGATGGAAGGACATTCCTCAACGAGGCCTCCATTCTTCAACGGTACCAACTACGGGTACTGGAAATGCCGGATGGAAACCTTCCTCCGGAGTGCATCTCTATGGAGGACCACGATGATGGAATACGTCGAGCCCGCCGAAGAAGACTTTGAGAAATGGACAACCGCGGAGGTAAGCAATGCCAAGGCAATGAACGCCTTGCAATGCGCATTGGAGCCCGAGGACTTCAATAAGATATGCACATGTAAGAGTGTATATCAAATTTGGAACTCCCTCCTCATACTACATGAAGGGACGAGTAGGGTAAGAGACTCTAAACTCGTTGTTGTTAACAAGGATTACGAAATGTTTCATATGCAACAGGGCGAGAAGATGAAGGAGTATTACGCTCTCTTCGTCGACATCATAAACGAGTTGGAGGCTCTCGGCAAAACCTACACCCAAAAGGAGAAGTGTTCGAAGCTTATCGAAGGACTTCCTTCTTCTTGGGAAAAGCGTACCTTCACCATCGAGGAAGGTAATAATATGAATAAGTACTCCGTAGTTCAACTAATGGATACTTTAATGTCATACGAGGTACGCAAGGATTGCAAGCTAAAATTACAGGAAAAGATGAAGTCCTACCTAAAGCAAGACGAGCCAAAGAAGAAGGCTATTGCTTTCAAGGCCGCTCCATCCACATCCACATCAACCGATGATGAAGACTCAGAAAACGAGTTGGACTTGGAGTCCATGGCACTCATGGCCAAGACGTTCAACCGTTTCTTCCGAAAAGGTAACTATAAGAACAAAGCTAAATTTGGTTCTTCTAACGCCTCCTCCTCTCTTTTGTGTTTCAAGTGCAATAAGCCAGGACACATGAAAGCGGAGTGTCCTCTAAATAAGCAAAAGGAGAAGTGGAAGGCGCCGAAATTCGATAAGTCCAAGAAGTACAAGAAAGGGAACACAAAGGGACTTGTCGGAGCAACATTCACCGACTCCGAGGATTCCTCAAGCGGAGAGTCGGACGATGAGCAAGTGGAGCAAGCGCACATGTGCTTCATGGCAAGAGAGGAGCATGATCAAGGATCCTCCTCTTCTGATGATAGTGACGACGAAGGCGATGAGGTAACTATGGATGACCTTAGGAATGCTAATTCTCAATTATGGTCTAAGTATACTAAATTAGTAAATAGGTATACTAAAGTAAAAGATGACCTAGCTAGCATTCAAACCTCGCCTAAAACTATCATCACCAACAACGACACCGTTGTTGAAGGGTTGAGGAATGAGATTGTGAATCTCAAGACTCAACTTGAACATGTTAGCATTGAAGATCCGGAGGATCACAAGATAGCGGATTTGACTTCACAAAACTCAACTTTGAGTATTGAGAATGAGAATCTTAAATCTCGTGTTTATGTGCTCACATCACAAGTATCCAACTTGGATACTTCTATGCATTCTCTCACCGAGAAATATGAGAACACATTAGGCCGAATTAATAAATTCAATAAGGGTAAGGACCATTTGGATAAAATCCTAAGTGACTTACTTCCGGTCAATCACCACATTGGCTTGGGGTATACGATGGGATGTTCATCCAAATCGGCCACTACTTTTGTTAGGCCAACTTCCGGTGACTCAACGAGTGGTAGCAAACACACTATTGGTAGTTCTTCTACCAATGGTGCTTCCACCTCGTCCACACCCTCTTTCGGAAAGAAACCCACTTTGGGTGGACCTCCAAAGAAGGGGCATGCTTATATGTACACAAATACCATGCCACGTAGGAACACACGTCCTACTCCACCGGTTCACACATATGATGATTTTTATGCAACACATTCACGGGCACGTGCACACCATGTGAGACACCCTCACGCACGTGTTACCTCTCATGCATATGTTCACCCACAACATCATATGAATAATTATCCGCATGCACCATTCCATCATGTTCCTTATGCCTATCCACAACATGCATCACGTAGAAATCAACGTCGCATGCATGCACCCAATAGGATGAGGGCTCCCAAGATTTTCACTATTTGGAGCCCAAAGGACACAAGCATGGATGAAAAACAAGTGTACATGAATGCTTATTTTTCGGATGTTGTGCATAGTAGAAATTTGTGGGGAAGTCTAAGTCCAATTGGACTTGGCTTCCAAAGGTCTAATCTTTTGGACCCAATGACCTTGGGTACCATGATATGAAATTTTCTATCTTTAGGTACTCAAGGAAAAGAAAAAGAAAAGGAGCAACAAATTTAAATTTAGCTCCAAGGGGAATTGGATACTTGATAGCGGGTGTTCAAAACACATGACGGGTGACGCTCAATTGCTCTCCGGAGTGGTTCCCATTGCAAATGGAAACCGCGTCGTATTTGGAGGCAACGAGAGCGGAACCATCATAGGTGTTGGTAAAGTGGGTAATCCTTCTAAACCCATTATATGTGATGTTTACATTGTTAAAGGATTAAACCACAATCTTATTTCAATAAGTCAACTTTGTGACAAAGGTTACAAAGTTAACTTTGCAAAAGGAATGTGCCATATTTTAAGAAAAGATAATAATGAATTATTTTTTTCCGGCACACGCCATAAGGATATATATATCCTAGATCTTCCAAGATCACATGAACAATGTCTTATTGCCAACACAAGTGAACAACACTTATGGCATCGACGTTTTGGTCATGTGAACTTTGGAACACTTTTTAAGCTTTCCAAGTTAAATTCTATTAGAGGCTTCCCTAAGCTTGTCTTTCAAAAGAAAAGCTTTTGTGACTCGTGTCAACGAGGCAAGCTTCCAAAATCTTCATTTAAACCTAAGAAAAGCATTTCTTCTAAGCGGCCTCTAGAGCTATTACATCTAGATTTATTTGGGCCAACTAGAGTTGCTTCATTAGGTAATGCTAGACATGGACTTGTCATCGTTGATGACTTTTCTAGGTTTACTTGGGTATTTTCATTGTGTAATAAAAATGAAGCTTTTGAAAACTTCACAATTTTTGTTAAGAAAGTACGAAATCTCTTAGGAACCACCATTGTCACTATTCGTATTGATCATGGAGGTGAATTTGAGAATGAGTCTTTTGAGACATTTTGTGATGAAATTGGTATTACACACACCTTCTCTTTCCCTCGTGCACCTCCTCAAAATGGTGTAGTTGAGAGAAAGAATAGGACGCTAGTGGAGTGTGCTCGCACTATGCTTGATGATAGCCAACTTGGCCATCAATTTTGGGCGGAAGCGGTACACACCGCTTGCTATGTGTTTAATAGAATACTTTTGAGGCCCGGCACTAAACAAACTTGTTATGAATTGTTGTTTGGTAGGTTGCCTCAAGTTAAACATTTTCGTGTTTTTGGTTCGAAATTTTTTATTAAGAACACGTATGGTAGTTTGGACAAATTCAATCCAAGATCCGATGAGGGGATTTTTGTTGGATATTCTTCGCGTAGCAAAGCCTACCGGATATTCAACAAACGAACCTCAACGATCGAGGAGTCGCTTCATGTGTCATTTAATGAAGGATTTGTTCCAACTAGAATTACTAATGATGATGACTCTATGGATGTCTTATGTGATTCAATTGGTAATTCTAACTCTAATGATTCTATTGATTCTATTGAGACTAACCCGTCTAATGAAGTTGTTGAGAATGTTCCTAGTGACCAAGGTATTCCCAAACGGCTTCATACCGTTCGTGACCATCCTCATGAGCAAGTCATTAGCAATATCCATGATAGTGTCAAGACGAGATCGCAAGTGAACTACTTCGCTCATTGTGCCTTTGCCTCCTCGATAGAGCCAAAGAATGTTAATGAAGCATGCGAAGATAGCGCTTGGATCTTAGTGACGTGGTGCCACGCTGGCGGTCGGCCGCGCGGCACGGGGGTTTAGAAATTTGTAACCGCAAGCGCACGGTGTTGTAGTGTGGCTTAGGGGTCGAACACAGGGAGGCTAGGATGTGCTTGTGTCAAGGAGGACCAAAATCACCCCGTGGGCGAGCTAGCCCGAATCGGTAAATGGTTGTCACGGAAAGGAATGAAGGGTATGAACAATAAGAAAGTAAACCCGGGACTTTGGTTTCCACTCCAACGAGCGACTCTCGCCGATACGGCCTACGGGTGGGATAGCGATCAGAATTAGGGTCTAATGGTGAGACGTTGCCTCTGAAAGTGGTACCGGCATCCCATGTGCCCGATATTCCGGTCGGTGCCCAGGATGATACACCGGACTTCCCGGATTTGATCAGTGGGCACTCCCGTGTCCATTAACACTGATCGATTCTGGGAGCACTAAGCTTGCAACGATAACTCCCAACGTCTCATCCTGCCGCTCCCGCGTGCTAGGATTCGGCGTCTACGCTAAGGGCGTGAGCTATGGCTAGGAAGTCAACCGCCAAGTTTATTCCCCCTTGGCCCAACGGTCAAAGGAGGTCTTTTTCCCGCCGATGACAATGAAATCCCCCGCGTAACCGTTAGAATCCCAATCCCTATCAATTTTCTAACCCTATGGACGCATCGGGAAGAGCCCCCGAAGGGGTTTCCGCCAAAATCCCAGATTTGGGAACTACTCACAAAAATTCATTAAAAAGCGATCTAAATGAAAATGAACCGTTGGAATCATAATCAGACGATTGGAATGCGGAAGTAATAGAGTAATTAAGACAATACTAAAATTTGAGAAAGATCTGAAAACTTACAAAAGAACAGTAATTACAGCCGTCACAATGGGAGAAAACAGTAAAAACTAGCAGCTCCCCCATTTCTGGAACCCTAGGGGCTCTATTTATAGACTCTCGTATCACCCGATCGGTTGACAAGTCAACCGATCGGATGATCCGTTACAGATAATAACAGAAAACGGCGAGCTTTCACCCGGTCATATGAACCGGTCGGGTGAGTTCTTGGAGTGACCGGTTGGATCTTGGCGCCATCGGGTGAAGTGATCGGTTGGGTGCCCGTGTCTTCAGCTCCTCAGCATCAGCTACAGATGAACCGATCGGGTGAGAGTCACCCGATCGGTTGGAATTTTGCTCGAAAAGACAGAGAACAGGCCCCCGCTGAACCGGCCTGTGAACCGGTCGGGTGACTTCTACTTGGGCTCCGGCTGAGACCGGGTGGTGCACACGTGCATCACCCGATCGGTTGGAGATGTCAAACCGACCGGGTGAGGGGCTGAAAGATGTATTCTTTGACGTTTGACCCCCTGAATCACGCGTGACTCCTCCCATTGCCCCGGGGACTTGAGATATCGTCGTTAAACGTCCCCTACGCGGCCAATCTCCTGCAAACATGGAGAAACAAAGAAAAGTGAAAGAAAACGAGAAAATACGAGAAAACGAATAAAAGACGGCAGAAAACACGGAGAAACACAAAAGAAAACGTGCGTGAATATATGAAATATAAACGCACGTCAAAATCCCCCAAGCTGAACTCTTCCTCGTCCTCGAGAAAGACGAGTGAGAGTAGGAGCTCGGAGGGGAAAAATAGAGAGAAAGAGAGAAAAAGAAAACTCTAAATCCTAGATCGTCCGTCAGAGCCAACAAAATCAAAAACGACACACCATGCAAGCAAACATCAAATCACATCACTAAACCTAGGAAAACGAGTCCCAATAAGTGTCGTGGGCCCACGCGGTGAAGCGCGAGTGAGTGCGGTCGTGTGCTAGCAAATGGTGTCGCTTTCTACAATGTGCTATGAGCTCATATACGCAAATCCAGGAAATGACCCAAATACCGATTCGAATTTGAAATTGCGGTGAATATTAGTTCAAGCATGCATGAGAAGAGTATAAGAAGTGAAACGTATCATGCGTCGGGGACTCCACAACTAGGGTTAAGGAAATCACGCCACTATAGCCTAGATACTAGCTAAAAAGTTCCCGAGCCAAGTGTTTTCGAAAACGATGTGGGTTGAGATGATGTGGAGAAGAACACTCGGTGCAAATTCTCGCCTTCCCTTTATTCTCGGTAGGTAGGAAAAATATTCACACTAGATATTTTTTTTGGGTTTTGGGTATTTGTATATATATTTTTTTTGCTTTTTGGCTACACAAAATTTTTCTTTTCTTTTCTTTTTGGGTTTTTCTTTTCTTTTCTATCTTTTTTTTTGGATTTTTGGGTTTTTGGCTATACACATGTGTACTCTCCCAAGTGGGAGAACGGTACACGACGAGGGGATTTGCACCAAGTAAAACAAAAAAGAAGTCGAAATCTAAACACTTGGGCAAAGGAAATTATTCTCGCTAAATAGAGCATAGGCTAAATGGGTTATCCTAGTCCTTAATTGTGGAATCCCGACGCATGCGAATTGAGATATACGATATAAATATAGCATGCATATAGTAGAATCAAATACCGCATATTAAAATCGAAGCATGATAATCTAGGGGTCATTCCTGGACAGGTATATAAAATAAAATCACAAAGTAGAAGCACACCAAATAGCTAGGCACGATGCACGACTCACAAAAAGCTAAGTGGACCCACGATGCGTGAAATGCAAGAGGACTCGAAATCCTAGGGTCAGTGAGTGTGATTATTAATGCCATGCAGGTGTGTGATTTTGTGGCGATTCATCATAGGGTTCATTTCTAGGAGAAAGAGATAAAAAGAAGAGAAGAGAGAAAAAAGAAGAAAAAATAAAAAACACGATGAAAACGGCACAAAAACGAAAAAGAATGACTCAAATGACGCACACAGTGCGACTCCCCCAAGCTGAAGTTTGCATTTCCCTCAATGCAATTTGAGTGAGTACGGGAGGGCAATGAAGAAATGAAAACGAGGAAAACACAGAGATGAAACTGAAAATAAAGAAAGATCAAAATCAAAATCAAACGACACGAAAATAGAAACAAAACCACACGACACGACACTCAAAAAGGGGAAAAACAAGCACACACACAAAAATAAGAAAAACAACAAAACACGACGACACACCAAAATAGACGTCCCCCAAGCTAGACCTGACAGTGCTAGCAAATAAAATGTGATCGTGAAGTGCAGAAATATGCAAGGGGGAGTCAATCGGAATCACTGGTACTGGAATGGTAGGGGGAGGGGGAGGAGGGAGGGGAATAGTGAATGAAAGAATCCTCAGAGGAAGAGGAGGGCGTGCCTATGGGGGAAGGAGGGGCGACAGGCTGGAGCACGGGAGGATCGATGTGCACCGGGGGGCTGTGGTGGAGAAAGATCGTACTAGGTGGGCCGACAGTTGGGTGCCAATCGGGAGGATCCAAGGGTGGTAGATGCACTAATGGAGAATACCAAGGATCTGGATAAAACTCCCAAGGCAGATGAGATGGGGGGTAGGGTAGCCGCAAAGGGGCCAAAGGTGGCAGGATCGCGAAAGGTTCGCAGGCGGGGCTATAGAGGTAGACAGCACGGTCTTCACCGAAGGGAGTGAGCATATTGATATTGATCAAGTAATCGCGATCAATACGGCTATGTCCAGGCAAAATAGGGAGGTCGGATGGTACTCTCAGAACACAACTGACAATAAGAGTGATCATCCCACCACAACAGATGGAACCAGAAGTGGCGCGGCTAACAGCAAAAATTTCGTGGACGATCCAATGAGCGGCGTTTATGGGCATAGGGATGTGCCCAAGGATCCTGTCATCGGACATGGCATAGAGAAAGAAGAGCTCATCCCTAGATACAGTGGACACATCCACGCGGGCGAAAACAGTGTTGGCGAGGATGCAATGGGCGAGGCGGTAACACGGGTGAATAATGTAGGAGGCAGGAGCCTCGGGTGGAAAGGTGGTGTACCAGGTAAATCGTTGCCAAACACCATCAGCCCGAAATTGAGAGTAGATGTCAGTTCGATCGTGGGTGGAATTTTCAGTATTAAGATCGGGGTGACGGAGATTGAGGATATTGTTCAACTCGATAAAACCCAGAGAAAAGTCGCAGTTGAAAGCGCAGAAGGAGAAACCCCCATCAAACAACTCGAGGGAACTAAGGAATTCAAGCGTGAGATTCCTGTGTGTGTGAGCATGGATGTGAGAGAGGGTATGGCACCCGATACAGTTGAAAATTCTGGCGACGCCGTTCGAAAGCCCTAGAGCTTCGAGTGTGGGGCGATCGGCGAAGAGTGTAGGTCTCATCGGGCGATGAAGTAGTGCTCGCAAACGGTCAGACTGTTCTTCTGTAGAAGGGTTTATGCCAAGGAAAGAGGGGGAAAAGGGGCCGTAGAGCAGATCACGGCGCGAAGATGATGCAATCTCTTTCCCTTTCTTAGACATGGCGACTACGTGGGTGGTGAAAATGAAAGTGGGGGCGTGCCTACGATGAATATAGAGCAAGTGAAGCAGGTACAACACCAATTTAGGATATTACAGATAAAGTAAGAGATGTGTAGAGTGGAAGAGTGTTACCCATCGATGTAGCAAGATCAAGCTCCCGGGGTACTCGCGTAGTAGGAGGAAACAATTCGGGAAGCTGCCGCTCGCTGATCCGACAAGAAACAGAATTTTGAAAATTTTGGGGCTAGGGTTAGGGTTTGGGGGTTTTGATGATGGAATGTCGACGATGGTGAGGTGGCGGGGGTGGGGAAGTATGGGAGTGAGTGGGGATGATGGTTTAGGGGCAGTATGTAGGGTGGAGGAGGTCGATTCGACAGCTGGAGGGCGTGAAACCACGTGAAGGGGATTTCCTGGGGTCGGGTGGCGGTCACCGTGCGGTAGGGGTATTTATAGGGGCGAAACTGAACCGATCGGGTGAGTTCTCACCCGATCGGGTATGCAAATTTCGAAAGTTCCTATCGGCCAACAGCTACAGGCGAACCGGTCGGTTGACTTGTCAACCGATCGGTTAGCCGCTTCCCAAATTTTTCCCGAGAATTGAGGGCTGCTCACCCGGTCACCTCAACCAATCGCGCTCGAACTCAACCGATCGGTTGATATTCCCCAAAAATTTCCCGAGAGTTCTCCCCAGCTCACCTGGTCTGTCACCCGGTCTCTTCATTCTTCAACTGATCGGTTCATTTGGGGACAGACTTCGGCTTGTATCTGATACATCCCAACCGATCGGGTGGGAACTCACCCGATCGGTTGAGGCCTTGTTTTCTGCAAAACCCAACAGATTTGTCTAAGTCCCTGAACAGATGTTCTCGTGGTTGATTTTATTTATAAAAATAGATAAAATAAAGTAAAAAAAATAACACTAAAAAGTGGGGAAAAAGTTTAGAACATGGGTTGCCTCCCATGAAGCGCACTTGTTTAACGTCGTTGGCTCGACGCCTGCAAGAGATGTTCACGGTGGTTGATACGGGTGATGCCCGAAGTTCGGCATCTCTTCTTCATCGGAGCTTAAGGCCTTTGGAGTAGTCAGCGGCTGGAGAAAGATTTGCTCGACCACCCTCTCCTTGTTCTTGGGATCCGGGGGCTTCTCTTTCGTATTGGCGCTTACCGCCATCTTCTTAAGGATCCGGACCTCGTCTTTGGTGAGGCCCATGGGTTCTTTCCCCGCTTTCCTCGCACGAGGAGCTTTGGGGAACCCGGGAGGGGTCGTTCTTGCTGCACTCGTTTTCCCAGCAGCATCATTGTTCTTGGGGCCGTCTCGGTCTTCTGAATCCTCCAAGTCATCGGGAGGGTTTCTTAAGAGAATCTCCCAGGAGTTCTCTTCAGCAGCTTTTTCTTCTTCCACCTCAAGCAAATTACACCGAGGGTCATCTGGGGGATCGGGATACTTCATGGACAACCCCAGATCAAATTCAACTTTTTCTCCGCTGACGTTTAGAGAAAGTTTTCCGTTCTTCACATCAATCAAAACGCCAGCAGTGGCCATGAAAGGCCGTCCCAGGATGATGGGGGTGTGTGCGTCTTCAGGCATGTCCATGACTACGAAGTCTACTAGCACATGCACCCCTTTTACATTAACGGGGAGGTCATCCACAATCCCCACCGGATATTTGACCGACCGGTCAGCAAGTTGGAGGGTCATACCGGTGGGCTCCAGATCACCCATTCCTATCCTTTTATATATCGACAAGGGCATCAAACTTACACTCGCTCCAAGATCGACGAGTGCACGATGAATCTTTACTGCCCCGATCGTGCAAGGAATTGAGAAGCTCCCCGGGTCTTTAAGTTTCGACGGATTTGCCCTCTGGATAAGAGCGCTACACTCCGCCGTCAACACTACTTTCTCCTTTCTAGACCCTCTAGTCACCAAATCTTTCAGGAATTTCGCATAGGAGGGGATTGTTTCGATTGCTTCTAGGAAGGGGATTTGCAAGCTCAGGTCCTTGACCATGGCGAAGAACTTGCCATATTTCTCGTCGATTTTGGCTTTAGCTAACCGTTGTGGAAATGGCACAACGGGTTTGAACACTTTCGGGCTTCCTTCCTCGTTCTTCTTCTTCTCTTCTTCAGAGACTCCCTCCGGAGTCGTAGGATTTGATGACGAAGCACCGGCGTCGTTTGATTTTTCGATCGGTCGCTCAACGACCAACGGTGCTTCCGGTCTATCAGGGGGCACTCTAGTAGAGATTTGTATCCCGCTTCTCAGAACGATAGCGGACACATTTGTGTGCTCGTGCACGAGTGCCGATGTTTGGGTTGCTCACCTCGGGTTCACCTCCGGTTGTGGCGGCAATTGGTTTTGTGACCTTGAAAGGTTCGCCACTTGTAACCCCAGTTGGGTTACTTGGTCTGTGAGGGCCCGCTGACCCATTTCCAGCTTCTGATTGATCTTCTCCTGGTTGGTTATATATTGAGTCAAGAGAGACTCAACCGGAGAGACGGCCCTCTGTTGGCCATACTGCTGCTGCTGCTGGATTGGCTGCTGATTCCTGGGGGCGTAAAATTGTTGCTGAGGTTGCTACTGATATTGTTGCTGCTGAATCTGACTCTGCTGTGGCCTAGCCGGCTGATATAGTTGTTGATGCGGCTGCTGAGGCGGCGAGGGCTGAAATGGTGGCCGGTAACCAAAGTTAGGGTAGTTACGGTTGTTTTGAGAGTAGGCCGGGTTGGAATGGGTTCTTGGCGGATACGGCGCATTTCCCGTGGGGTTGTAAAATAGTGCGCTCGCCTGGTCCAACGGTGGTGAGACGTCACTACCGTCGAATTCCCCAAAGAATTCGGACTCTACCGATGAAATCTACTGTGTACCGGCCCCACCGGCTCCTACCATTAGAGCTGAGATCTGGGTCGAAAGCAAGTCAAACTTGCTTGAAAGTTTGTCGACATCCTCGAATCTGTGTATACCCCCTGACCTGGGTGTGGCTCTCTCGTCACACCACCGCTCATTGTTGGATGCCATATTTTCCAGAATATGTCCGGCATCTTCCTTGCTCCTTGACATGAAGGAACCCCCAGCCGCGGCGTCCATAGAATATTTCAGGTCATCCCTCAACCCATTGTAGAACAGATTAATAATCTGCCACTTCGGAAGCTCATGGTGAGGGCATCTTCTTTGCATTTCCTTATATCTCGTCCAAGCTTCATGCAAGGACTCGTGGTTGGCCTGGGAGAAGGAGGAGATCTCACTCCTCAACTTCATGGTCTTCCCCGGAGGAAAGAACTTCGTCAGAAAAGCGTTGGAGAGCTTCTCCCAGGTGTTGAAAGTGTTGGGGTCCTTCCCCCTAAGCCATTGCTTGGCTTTGTCTCGCAACGAGAAGGGGAACAGCTTTAGACGGATAGCCTCAGTCGTGACACCATTAATCCGGAAGGTGTCACACTTCTCCAAGAAGGAGTCTAGATGCTCGATCGGGCTCTCCATGGGTGCACCCGCAAATTGATCCTGCTGGATCCACGTCACCAAAGACGGCTTTAGCTCGAAGATTTGGGCCGCAATAGCTGGAGAACGGATGGCGGAAGTGGACTCGATAGATGGCATCGAGTACTCCAACAGGGACTTGTGAGGCGGGGTGTTCTCCTCCATGGATTCAGGATCCTCTCTTCTTCGCTTCTCGGCGGCCAAATGCCTAAAGGTGGCGTTAATCTCTGGATCAACGGGAATCAAGTCGTCGAGACTTCTTGAACTCCTGCGCATGAAAAACAACAAACACCCGTGAAACGACAAGTGGGAAAGAAACAGATAAAATAAGAAATAAAAATAAGAAAAATAAAAAGGAAAAAAGGAGAATGCGAAAATTATCGCGAGGTAGGGATGGGAGCTAGACACTAGGGTTCAAGAGATCCTAAAATAACAAGCACGTTGCCTCCCTGGCAACGGTGCCATAAACTTGACGTGGTGCCACGCTGGCGGTCGGCCGCGCGGCACGGGGGTTTAGAAATTTGTAACCGCAAGCGCACGGTGTTGTAGTATGGCTTGGGGGTCGAACACAGGGAGGCTAGGATGTGCTTGTGTCAAGGAGGACCAAAATCACCCCGTGGGCGAGCTAGCCCGAATCGGTAAATGGTTGTCACGGAAAGGAATGAAGGGTATGAACAATAAGAAAGTAAACCCGGGACTTTGGTTTCCACTCCAACGAGCGACTCTCGCCGATACGGCCTACGGGTGGGATAGCGATCGGAATTAGGGTCTAATGGTGAGACGTTGCCTCTGAAAGTGGTACCGGCATCCCATGTGCCCGATATTCCGGTCGGTGCCCAGGATGATACACCGGACTTCCCGGATTCGATCAGTGGGCACTCCCGTGTCCATTAACATTGATCGATTCCGGGAGCACTAAGCTTGCAACGATAACTCCCAACGTCTCATCCTGCCACTCCCGCGTGCTAGGATTCGGCGTCTACGCTAAGGGCGTGAGCTATGGCTAGGAAGTCAACCGCCAAGTTTATTCCCCCTTGGCCCAACGGTCAAAGGCGGTCTTTTTCCCGCTGATGACAATGAAACACCCCGCGTAACCGTTAGAATCCCAATCCCTATCGATTTCCTAACCCTATGGACGCATCGGGAAGAGCCCCCGAAGGGGTTTCCGCCAAAATCCCAAATTTGGGAACTACTCACAAAAATTCATTAAAAAGCGATCTAAATGAAAATGAACCGTTGGAATCATAATCAGACGATTGGAATGCGGAAGTAATAGAGTAATTAAGACAATACTAAAATTTGAGAAAGATCCGAAAACTTACAAAAGAACAGTAATTACAGCCGTCACAATGGGAGAAAACAGTAAAAACTAGCAGCTCCCCCGTTTCTGGAACCCTAGGGGCTCTATTTATAGACTCTCGTATCACCCGATCGGTTGACAAGTCAACCGATCGGGTGATCCGTTACAGATAATAACAGAAAACGGCGAGCTTTCACCCGGTCATATGAACCGGTCGGGTGAGTTCTTGGAGTGACCGGTTGGATCTTGGCGCCATCGGGTGAAGTGATCGGTTGGGTACCCATGTCTTCAGCTCCTCAGCATCAGCTACAGATGAACCGATCGGGTGAGAGTCACCCGATCGGTTGGAATTTTGCTCGAAAAGACAAAGAACAGGCCCCCGCTGAACCGGCCTGTGAACCGGTCGGGTGACTTCTACTTGGGCTCCGGCTGAGATCGGGTGGTGCACGCGTGCATCACCCGATCGGTTGGAGATGGCCAACCGACCGGGTGAGGGGCTGAAAGATGTATTCTTTGACGTTTGACCCCCTGGATCACGCGTGACTCCTCCCGTTGCCCCAGGGACTTGAGATATCGTCGTTAAACGTCCCCTATGCGGCCAATCTCCTGCAAACATGGAGAAACAAAGAAAAGTGAAAGAAAACGAGAAAATACGAGAAAACGAATAAAAGATGGCGGAAAACACGGAGAAACACAAAAGAAAACGTGCGTGAATATATGATATATAAACGCACGTCACTTAGCCATGGAGGAGGAACTCATTCAATTCGAGAGGAATGAAGTTTGGGAGCTTGTTCCATTGCCATCGAAGAACCACACCGTCATAGGGACAAAGTGGATCTTCAAGAACAAAATCGACGAAAACCAAGTCGTCGTCCGGAACAAAGCTCGGTTAGTTGCTCAAGGCTACCGTCAAGAGGAAGGTATTGATTTCGAAGAATCCTTCGCTCCGGTAGCTAGATTAGAATCAATTAGATTATTATTGTCTTTTGCATGCCATAAGGATTTTAAATTATTTCAAATGGATGTTAAAAGTGCATTTTTAAAAGGAGATGTCGTTGAGGAAGTTTACGTTTCTCAACCTCCGGGTTTTATTAATGAAAAATTTCCAAATCATGTTTTTAAATTAAAGAAAGCGCTTTACGGTTTGAGACAAGCTCATCGAGCTTGGTATGATCGCCTAAAGAATTTTCTTTTGGATTTGAATTTTAAAATGGGAGAAGCCGATTCTACACTTTTTGTTAAGCATTCGAATAATGATATAATTTTAGTTCAAATATATGTTGATGATATCATTTTCGGTGCTACTAACTTTGCTCTTTGCGAAGAGTTTTCTAATGTGACGAAGGATCTAGACTGATCCATCCAGACTGGGTCGTAGGTCAATCAGTCTGGGTCGTAAGGTCATCCAGACTGGTTCATAAGTCAATCAGTCTAGGTCGTAAGGTCATCCAGGCTGAGTCATCCAGACTGGGTCGTAGGTTAATCAGTCTGGGTCGTAAGGTCATCCAGACTGAGTCATCCAGACTGAGTCATATGGTCATCCCGCTTACAGGAAAACTTGAAGAGTCACAAATAGAGGCTGTTTTCTCCAAAATTTTAAACTAAACATAATTTTTACTCCCATTGGATGTCATCGATATTGTATTTCTGAATTTACATATAAAATTTCATATAGATAGATGAACTAGTTGATTTATGGTGAATTGTTTGGTGATACATGTCGAATCTGTTTCTCAGACAGATTATGAGGGCTGTAACAACTGCTATTTAAGACATGTTGTAGTTAGAATCTAGAAAATGTCAAAGGAGAAAGTTGTAGAAAAAGTTGTTAACTTTCCAACGAAACCTATAACACCAATTTTTATGGAGCGTGCAGTGACTAATCTATGTTTTTTCAAACTTTGTCTAATCTGGATAAAAATCAGACGTACTGCAAAGACGGAATTTTTACCCCTAATTGCAATCCGAATTAACAAATGTTCTCAACATGAAAGTTGTCGATAAAAGTCCAATACTTATGCCGAAAAAATTCCAGAGCAAACTCAGGTCTATATTAGGATAAATGAGCAAATCAATGTGCATGTAAATCTGTCGAGAATTTCAGCAATCATCAAAAATGAAAACTAATGTCATTAAACTAAGATTAACTTAATTTCTCATAATTAACATATACTAACACTAGGTTGGAGATAGAATCCTACCTTAGGGGCGATGATTGAGAGGCAAGGGGGTAGCCCAAATCCATATGGCTCCTCCTCCTTCAAGCCCTTCTCCTTTTTCCTTCTCTTCTCTTCTTCTTCTTCTTTCCTTTCTTTTTCTCTTTTCTTTTCTCTCCCCTTTAAAATTTTGGCCATGCATGCTAATGAGGGGGAGAGGGAGATATTTGTAAAAGAGTTTAGAAACGAAGGGAATTTGGGAGAAAAGAGTAGAAGAATCAAGAAGGTAATATTTATAAGTTTGCCAGCCTCCACAAATATCTCTCCCACTATACACACCCACCCAAACTTAATTACAAGTAAGCCATTATTTCTCACACTCCCCTATTATACACACACACTCCCCATTAATTACAAGAATGCCACTAATTCTAACCCATATTCGCACTAGCCCCTCTACACCAATCCTACATATTCACACACATACATATACCATCACATAACCACATTCATGCATCACACACCCATGCATCACCTCACCATTCATGCATGTACTCTACACCCACATTACTAAACACACTATATTACTACACATAAGCATTCAACGAGCATCATGGGCAACCATGCAAGCAACCAATAAGAATCCACCATTAGCACTAATTAAATTAATAACACTAATAGCAAGTCTAATTACTAGGACTAGTCCACACAATCATACAATATTACTATACCACTTCATAGTTCACTGCACACACTACATGCACAACCAACCATATAAAGTACACGCCAATATGTACTCACTTATACAATACATAATACACAGATACACACTCTATTTTCACACAAAAGCATATGCCCTATGTATATGGCACTCTGGGCCATTACATTCTGCCCACCTTAAAAATCAAGTCTGTCCTCGGACTTACCAAACTAAGGGTCAACTTAAGGATGTACCGACTTAGACATTAGGGTCACTATTCCCCATACATACAGACACTACATACACTATAACGAAAGCAAGGCATGTTCATGTGCATACACTTACTCATACATCAAATAGTCATACACATAACCGGGCATACACCTACCCAAGCACGAGCACACACCCATACACGTAAATATACTGATCATACCAACATACACATACATTTAACTATACACACATATCATAAGTACATCCGAATACCTATAAACATATCAATACACATAGATAACCATACAAAATATACTCATCCATACACAGGTGTAAGGGTACCAGCTTACATCCATACATGTATCCTATACTCTTCACATATATCAACTCATAATACTAATATTCTTAAGACATATCCGCTCATACATGGGTGGAAATCAAGGTCCACACATGCATCTGCACACCCTACATGTGCATATATCTCATATAGTATATAGACACAACACAGTACATCTATACACTATCTGCACCTCAATCAAGTATATAACTCAATTCTACTCACTATTCATGAGTCAACCATGTATTAACATATTCATATGCACATGAGCGTATCATCTCAATCTGCTCGACAAGCCATATTCAACACTTATAGAGCTCTAGCTGTATATGTACACACACACACACACACACACACACACACACACACACACACACACACACACACACACACATTCCTACTCAATCAACACTCTAGTGCCTACCCTCATGACTCTATACTTCAATCTTCTGATATTAGGGCGCTATCTTAAGGCAGTACTCCTACCCACCTTAAGACTAAACTACTCTCGGAACACTACACGCACTACCCTTACACAGACACAATGCGGTGACCTGCATGGGCCACCAAATGTAACGTCCCGCTCCCCAGGATACCAGGGAAGTACGAATCCGTCCCATGTGATCCCAGAGCAACGAGTGTTACGAAGAAAAATACAAGAAAACACAAGCAAGTCCACTACGCACTGCTGGGATAATACATGTAATGTTCCCAAGCACAACCAAACAGCCAATAACGTAAACACAGAAAGAAAACACAGAGGGAAACTGTACAACAACCAAACTCAAAGAAAAGTCTGATATATATATATATATACACACATCATCATCATCCATCTGTACATCCATCCATCATTATCATCCCGCCACTAACCCAATAAACCTCAAAAGTACAAACACTCTCTCCTCTCCCCTCGCCACCCCAACCTAACTCCTCCACAGAACTCCACCTCATAGCCACCAATCTACTCCAACACCTGAACCTGAAAATTCAACGGTGGGGCATGTCAAAGCGTGACCCAGTAGGCATACCATACCCCAACTAGCCCTTACAGGAAGTGTGGAAAGGTGCACGTGAGCAGGCAGAGTGTATGACATGGCATAAACATCTACTACGGTAAAGGAAGAACACCTATAGTGATGAACAGGTGAGAGCATGCACGTGCAACAGGCAATGTGTACATACTAGCATAATGTACAAGAGTCAACAAGTAACAAGTACAACATTGATAATGAACAACTGGTGCTAATAATAAAACAATAGAAACTAGTGACATGGAAGCCATCTCACCAATTCGTTTCTCACAACATCAAATAGTATTTTTCATTTCCATGGTGCCATCATAGTTAAGGCAATAATAGCAAAACCATCCATCACATTTCCACTTACTTAAACTCCACAAATGAAAGCAAATCACCTCATTTTCCAACATACAACCATTTGAAGCAACTCATGCATTCATGGAAATAATCATACATGTTAGTGAACAATCATACTATAACCACAAGTCACACATAATGCTCAATGATGCCATGATGCATATGAAACAAAAAGCAATTGCTGCGAGATACAATGCAATGCAATGCAATGTGATCCCATGAATGAATTGGCGTGCAAGTGTATCTTGACTACTTCATTGTCAATGTAGAGTCACTTAATAGATTAAGAGGTGGCCAACGGCGAATTCTCCCACATCCTACCGTGGCACTTTGTCCATGACCGTGCACTCCACCCATCGTGTCCCTAATATGATCATATCCAATCTTGCTTTCTTTTGCCAACACCACTTGAAGGCCAACATTGTTCAAGATATTGAACATAAATGAAAATTAACAACTTTATGAGACATGAGGAGGCCAAATAAATAACTGATGAATCATGTAACAATCATATAGTGAAGCCACAAAACATGGAGATCTATAATCGAAGACAAAACAACACATTCATGCAACCCGATTTTTGGAAATAACAGGAGTACAGTCCCAAACAGATGCATAATGCTCCAAATATTTGTACTAAACATTCATTTTTCTTCTCTTAAGAGTTGTAGACTTATGTGTTGTGGATTCACTGTTAAAATTTCAAGAGGAACTTCCTACTGTGTGAGGAACACAAACATAGCATATACCATGGCATACAGAGACTATTCTAACATAGTGGCATGGCATAACTATATGTCAAATATGATAGATCATACAGACAAGTCATAGATCAACCGTACTTGGTCATAGGGTCGCAGGGTCGTAGGGGTCGTAGGGTCATCCAGACTGGGTCGTAAGGTCATCCATACTGGGTCGCAGGGTTATCCAGACTGGGTCGTAGGTCAATCAGTCTGGGTCGTAAGGTCATCCAGGCTGAGTCATCCAGACTGGGTCATAGGTCAATCAGTCAGGGTCGTAAGGTCATCCAGACTGAGTCATCTAGACTGAGTCATAGGGTCATCCAGCTTACAGGAAAACATGAAGAGTCACAAACAGAGGTTGTTTTCTCCAAAATTTTAAACTAAACATAATTTTTACTCCATTGGAAGTCGTAGATATTGTAGTTCTGAATTCGTATATGAAATTTCATATAAAGAGATGAACTAAGTGATTTATGGTGAATTGTTTGGTGAGACTTGTCGAATTTGTGTCTCAGACAGATTCTGAGGGCTGTAACAACTGCTATTTAAAGACATGTTGCAGTTAGAATCTCGAAAATGCGTCCTAGGAGAAAGTTGTATAAAAAGTTGTTATCTTTCCCACGAAACCAATAACACCATTTTTTATGGAGTGTGCAGTGACTGATCTATGTTTTTCTAAACTTTGTCTAATCTTGGTAAAAATCAGATGTACTGCAAAGACAAAATTTTTACCCCTAATTGCAATCCGAATTAACAAATGTTCTCAACTTGAAAGTTTTCGATAAAAGTCCAATACTTATGCCGTAAAAATTCCAGAGCAAACTCAGGTCTATATTAGGATAAATGAGCAAATCAATGGGCATGTAAATCTGTCCAGAATTACGGCAATCATCTAAAATGAAAACTAATGTCATTAAACTAAGATTAACTTAATTTCTCATACTTAACATACACTAACACTAGTTGGAGATGGAATCCTACCTTAGGGGTGATGATTGAGAGACAAGGGGGTAGCCCAAATCCATATGGCTCATCCTCCTTCAAGCCCTTCTCCTTCTTCCTTCTCTTCTCTTCTTCTTCTTCTTTCCTTTCTTTTTTCTCTTTTCCTTTCTCTCCCCTTTAAAATTTTGGCCATGAATGGTAATAAGAGGGAGATGGAGATATTTGTAGAAGAGTTTAGAAACAAATGAAATTTGGGAGAAAAGAGTAGAAGAATCAAAAAGGTAATATTTACAAGTTTGCCATCCTCTACAAATATCTCTCCCACTATACACACCCGCCCAAACTTAATTACAAGTAAGCCATTATTTCTCACACTCCCCTATTATGCACATACACTCGCCATTAATTACAAGAATGCCACCCCTATTCACACTAGTCCCTCTACACCAATCCTATACACCCATTCACACACATACACATACCATCACATAACCACATTCATGCATCACACACCCATGCATCACCTCATCTTTCATGCATGTACTCTACACCCACGTTACTAAACACACTATATTACTACACATAAGCATTCAACGAGCATCCATGGGCAACCATGCAAGCAACCAATAAGAATCCACCATTATCATCAATTAAATTAATAACACTAATAGTAAGTCTAATTACTAGGACTAGTCCACACAATCATACAATATTACTATACCACTTCATAGTTCACTGCATGCACTACGTGCACAACCAACCATATAGAGTACACACCAATATGTACTCACTTATACAATACATAATACATAGATACACACTCTATTTTCACACAAAAACATAGGCCCTACGTATATGGCACTCTGGGCCATTACACCCTTGATGCTCCAGAAATGATGCTCCTTGCGCCTTGATGCTCCAGAAATGATGTACCTTGCACCTTGCGAGATGACCCTTATTGCTCCAGAAGTGATGCTCCTTGCGCCTTGCGAGAAGACCCAAATGATGCGATAGGGGAAGCTCTCGGCTTTCTGCTCCAGAAATTTGCAATGTTGACTTGTGATTATTTATGATATTGCATCCATATGAAGCATCACTTATTTCCCTTGATTTCAGACTAAAAACATCCAAAATTTCAAAGATGTTCTTATTCAAACATATATTCCAAATCATGAGAAAAATTTGAGCAATAAAGGAATATAATATGCATCCAGAAAATAGAACTACCATTGACGCACATGCCAAAAAAATGAAATGTGCACGTATTGTTTCTTCAACTGTTTTAGCGGACCACGTATCCCTGTTAAGCTTCATAATCACACACAAAAATAGAAAATAAACAAATAAGTAAAAGGAGTTATCTAAAATAGACAAAAGAAACTTTCACAAATTCTTACCGAATGTGAGTTGAATTCTTCAACTGACTGTAGATTAACTATCAACCACCTGTTCTGAGAGGAAGCATGTTCCTTTGCCTGCAATACACATATATATTATAGTTTCATATGGGTGATCCGAAGGCTTCCACAATGAATTAAGCAAACCGCAGTTGCCAATTGAACATAAAGAAAAAACAGACAGACATCGAACAAATCCGCACCTTTTTTAAGTTATGGCCTTTCACAAATTATTACCATGAACAATCGGCACCAAGCCACACGCCACAACACAGAAGAAATCATATAGCATAATGACTAACATAAGAAGCTAAAGCGTAAGCACTACATCAGATAGTAAAGAATATGAGATGGATTAAAAAAATTTGTTAAATATACCTGGAAATTTGAAACATCACTTTGCTCCGATGTCTAAATTTTTGTTCCTACAATGAAAAAAGAACAGAATGCACAAATACTATACCAACAAAAAATGCTTTGTATATCTTGAATAAGAGAGAAAGTACTCACCTCCTCAGTGTAGGGATCGTCTAACCCTTGCAATACTAACAACACACACTAGAGGGGGGGTGAATAGTGTAATGGCAATAAAATTGTCCAAATAAAATTTAACTTGCAAATGTGGAATTATAAATGCAAGAGGAATTAAATGGCACAATCAATCCAAACGCAAACACAAAGTTTTACCCTGGTTCCCCAAACTTGGGTATATCCAGCCACACCAACATTCACTATATTCCCACACAGAGAAGTGAATACAAATCTCACAAGGAGATACCTCACAAAGAGGATTTATGCCCTACACAAGGACCCAACCAATCCTACACAAGGATCAAGACTCCCACACAGAGAATCACTAACACCCACTCAGAGAATTAGGGTTAGCCCTACACTAGGACACTAGAACTCCCACACAGAGAGTTAATTCCCACAAAGAGAATTCCCTAGTCCCACAAAGAGACAACCTCCCACAAAGAGAGTATCTTAATCCCACAAAGAGAAATAGGAAAACAAATTACACCCTGTAAAGTAAATACTCTTACCTTGGCCTTGAGATGCTTACTCATGAATGAATGCAAGGCATAGAAGAGGATCTCCAAGTGTTGGAATATGCTTGAGAGAACTTGGATGATTTCCCTTGAGCTGGACTTCAATGCATGAAGGAAGATGAATGCTCAATAGAGGGAAATGAGGGAGCTTGAGAGTGGCTTATTGATCTCTTGAGATTTTCTATAGAGTCAAGAGTTTATCAAATGTTGTCAAGAGTTCTTAAGTGATGGCAGCACACTCATATATATAGGAATCCTATATCAAGCACAAAAAACCCAAAGAAACAGCCAAATAATCAAATCTGCAACGGCTAGAAACTGGGTGAAAACGACAGGAACAGTCGACTGATGATCATAAGACAGTCGACTGATCAACGGCTAGAAAATATCCAACGGCTATAATCTGAGCCAGGACAGTCGACTGACGAAGTCAATACAGTCGACTGACAAACAGGACAGGCGCCTGTAAATCCTTCAGCAGACGACTGCTGCAGGGGATGGATCGAAACAGAGACCTGCACTCTTTCTCCAATTCTTCGCATAGGCAACTGATGTTAATAATATAGTCGACTGCGTTTGGGATGATTTTAGGTGCGGCCCTATCCCTGTCCCTAAAAAACAAAAAGGGGTCCCCAAATTGGGTAAAAAAACCATTCTCTTTCGTGAATGCATAAATTTCTCATTTATTCTATAAATAGTCAGGCGACTGTACATTCTTCATCAGTCGACTACTGTAAAGTATGAAGAGAAGACAGAGAGATGCAGAGATTGCACTTACGCTAGACAGGCGACTGTTGGCCAATTTGCAGGTGACTGTAAATATACAGACGACTGTAAACTGATCGTCAGACGACTGTGCGTAAAGCTAAAAATTGATTCAATAGAAATGTTGACTTGAGCTGTACAGATCAGGCAACTGTAGAAGGATCTATAGGCGACTGGAAATCACCCAGTCGGCTGTGTTTCCCTCATCAAGCGACTGACGGAAAGCCAGAGACTCCAAGTGAGTCTTTGGACAGAGTGAACCTATTGGGTTGGATTCTATGATAATCCTAAGGTTCACTAAGATGGTTAAATGCATGTGCATGAATGAGCAAACCATCTAGCAAGGCATTACATCAACCCTAGACTCAAAAGAGAGAGAAAGCAATAAAGTAAATTACATGGATTACAAAGCTTTCTTAAGAGTCTAAGTCTTCAATCTTGATGCCTTGATTGCTCACCATCATCTCCAAGCTTTGGCACTCCTTGAGTCCAAACTTTGACCCTTCTTCACACGATGTCCATCCTTACACCAAGTAATTAGTCTCCAAGAAAGATATCCTTGAAATAAACTGAGAGACTAAAACATGAGATTCATTAGCAACAACATAATGTTGTGATCATCATCAAAATAAGATTGGTATGAGACACCAATACTCAACACTCCGTCCTTCTTAACGGCAAAACAAGGCTCAGGATCTTCAGGTGAAACACAAAAACAGAAATAGTTACCTCAGATCAGATCAGGAAGAGCTCAGATCAGATTAGGCGAGCTCTAGAAATAGATAAGCGGTTGATGCTCCAGATGTTAGGGTGAGGAAGGAGGTGGTGGTTGTGATCCCTTGCTGATGCTCTATGCTCTCTTCCTATTTTGGCGAGAAGACTTTTCTCTTCCTATTTTGGCAAGAAGACCAAGTAGCAGTGTTGCTCTCTTCATATTTTGGGGAAGAGCAAGAGCCAGATTTTGGGGATGCTCTCAGGCTGCAAACGCCTCTCGCTCTCCCCCAATACAAACACTCTTGCTCTCCCGCAGGTCACGCACGCATCAATTTTGAGAACAAAGAAGCAATTCTAGGTCACGCATCACGCACGCAACAATCAAATGGGTCCAGGTCACCCACACAACAATCAAATGGGACCCACAAATCAAAAGGCTGAGTTAATATATGAGGAGGCTGATTTCCAAGCAATGCTGCATCTAAACCGTTCATTTCCCAAGATTTAATCATGGCCATCTTTCTATCAACCTGTTTGTCCTAGTCAGCTCTAGGATGCAAAAACAGTATACAAAAATGTTACATCAAAAGTGATCATAGACGGTAGGTTTCAATAGGGAGAGAATAGGGCACAAGCGCCGTCACTCTGCACTATGAAAACCCATCTTTATTACACTCTGTACAACCCAAAACCGAAATTATAAGCAACAACCAAAACTGGTGGATCACCCCTTGTCCTTGAAGACCCATTTTGCTAAAGGTTCCGCCTCCTTTTCATACGAAGTTTGTAGGTCCCCTAATGCAATCCTGATATCAGCCGCAATGTTTTCAAAGAGGATAGTCTTACATCTCTTAACATCTTCAAAAATTCTCATGTTCCTCTCGCGCCAAATGTGCCATACTGTTGCGGCTAGAATAGTTTTGGCAAGCATACTTAAAACACTCTTTCTGCCAAAGTGTGCTATATAATAGTTCCCTATCTCAGCAAGCGTAGGTTCTATCTGTGTTGTGACATTCAGCTTAAGTAGGGCCCTGCGTAGAATGTAGTTAGAGTAACCACATTCAAAATATAAATGATTGATATTGTCAACTGCATTGCTATCACATAGAACGCAGCTTACAGGAGTTTGGAGTCCCCATCTACTAATCAAGTCTCTTGTTAACAATTTTCCTCTGAAAGCTCTAAAAAGAGTAATGGACATTTTTGTTATATGATTGGAGTACCAAACTAGTTTGTGATAGGGAAATGGGGTACCTCGTCTTCGAATGCCATCCCAAGCTTGCTTAAATTGAAAAGAATCACATGCCGCCCATGCCCATTGATCCATTCCAGGGGTAAGCCGAATATGCCGAATCAATGGCATAATGTGCATAATAGTGCGGTCCACGACCCAATCAGGTGATCCCCAGTAGTCAATAACCCTCTTCATATCGCCTCCAGCAGGGATATCATAAATATTTTTAGGGGTCCACAGGCCAGCTAGTTGTCGTGCCAAAAGAGGGTAGATCTTCCATCTTTCACCTTTCTCCTAATCAGCTTATGTGATACACTTCTGCATTTCAACATATGTTTCCAAGTGCCAAATTGCGTTACCCTTCCTTTTGCTGCATTAAATCCCCCCTCATCTGCATACCGTATTCTCATTTGTTCCGCCCAAAGGCTTACTGAAGTTAGGAATCTCCATGTTAGTCTAAAAAAATGGTTTTTTGCCAACGTTTTTATGCCAACGTTTTAAAAAAACGTTGGCAAATGTCTATTGGTATTTTGACATTTGCCGGCGTTTATAAGAACGTCGGCAAATGCTAGACTTTTACCAGCGTTTATAAGATCGTTGGTAAATGCTGGGCTTTTTCCCGACGCTTTCCGAAAAACGCAGGCAAATACTGGACTTTTCACGACGCTTTTTTAAAACGTTGGGAATTGCTGGACTTGTGCCAGCGCTTTCCGAAAAACACCGGTAAATGCTAGACTTTTCCCCGATGCTTTTTTAAAATGTTGGGAAATGTTGGACTTTTGTCAGGCGCTTTTCGAAAAACGCCGGCAAATGCTGGACTTTTCCCGATGCTTTTTTAAAACGTTAGATAATGCTGGACTTGTAAGTAAATAAACTCAGATTATCTGCATCTGAATCCGTTCTTATGCAAATACATATGATAGAGATTGGGCTCGGGACAGATGGATGCCCAGTCGGGCTATCCCAAAAAACCCAACATAAAACGCGGCCCGATTGACCATTGGGTATGCCCAATATCCAAATGATTTACCAAGCCTGGTGACGGGCATATACCCAAAGCCGGATCAGTGAGTTCAAGTACGCCCGAAGCCCGATCCTTACCCCAAGATCTCAACCCAAAAATTATCTCAAAATTGAAACGGCGCTCAGCGAAACGCCCTCAACCCTAATCCTTCCCCCAAGCCATCAGCCCTCAATCGCTCAACGAAACGTCGACGTCGTCGAGACCGCGAGACGAAGACGAATAAACGATTACGCCCAGACGGTTCCTGTCTCGGTGATACATGCTTCTACTCATCATTATGAGATCGATTGCTGTATATTTTTTTTTTCAATTTTGCTTCTAATGTTTGTATCCCAAACTGTTGATACTTTCGTCCTTGCTTGTTCTCACTGCTTTATCCGTAGCCGAATCATCGTTATTAAACAAACCAGGGATCAGGGCCATCAGGCTGGTAGAGGTGGGAAAACAGGTTCAGGGCCCCCGACACAGCGGCTGTCCTCCAGCGGCGCACCCGGTCCCCGGTGATAGGGCCTTCGTCAGTGACGAGAATCTCTTTGGTAGGTCCTTCGAATCTACAAGTCCAAATGTCAGTCCCCCCCCCAAAAAAAACCAAAATTTTAGTTCTCATGATTTTTTATTATACATTTTTTGAAAATGTCAGGTGTTTTTATTTTCCCAGTACAATGCGCTCAACATAGATCATATTTTTTGTGCAATGTTAGGAAAAAAAATCTCCTATTTTCTTAGTTGTTTCTGATTTTGGGTATTTCCTACCTTTTGAATTTGTGGTTAGAGAGCTAAAACGGGCGTTCACTAGATTCTGCATATAATGTGAAATAAAGGGATCAATAAGGTTCAGAATTCTGCTTTTACATTATCTATTTTTTAATATATGTGACCGCTTATTTCAAAATGAATCACAGTTAGAAAGAAGGATGAGAGAGATGCCTCACAGAACGCGGGCCGATGACGGGGCTCCTCGTGTTCATTGGAGTGAACCTCGTCTTATTTTCTACCATCACTCCGGTCTACGATTTTGTCTGCTTTCATCCCGACTGGGAGAGAAGAGTATGTCATCTTTCTCCATTTTATTACATCATATATGTAATTTATGTTTTTCGTACCAACGATTCGATACCGTTGATTCCCCAATTGAACAATGAGTTAGCCTGGTCCAAAACGAAACCACTAACGGCCATGCATACATTTGGTCATGAATTAGAATGTGAGATGGTCTCAATATCAACTCGGGTGATAACACCAAGACTCATGTCATGAGGTTCAATGTATGATCTTGACTGCACTGTTGGCAGTATGGCTAAGTTGGAGATTAGATGCGGATAATGCTGCTTATTAGCTTGTTTGTAAGGGTACTGTTGTACTCTTTTTGATCTCATTCCATGCCATTCCCACCGGTTCTTCCTTTTTGGAGTATATTTGGGCATCCAAAGCACATCCTGTAAACTTCAATGAATCAAGAGTTCAGTTAATTAAGTTAAGTCTTTTAAACCAAAAGTTCTTTGATTTAGTTCTATAAGATGTATCCATACATATACTTTCATCTCCTGTCATGCATTGTGTATTCCTCTATGGATTTTTGTCCTGCTGTTAATCAAGCCACAAATGTGTGATAAATTTATCTAATGATTGAAAGTTATGCTAATTATATAATATGACCCACAAAATTCTTGATTCGAGTCAGAAAAAAAATAGTTGATAGTATAAGAATACTGGAAGGATATTATATTTTTTGTTCTCACGTAAACATTGGAGCTCTACTTGATTAGTATTAGCACAAGGATAAGAATCTGGCCTTTTAATATGATGAGAAATTGCCAACTCAAAATTCAAAGCAAGGGAATCCAGCATTGATGAAAAAGAACATTTCCATTTCCTAGTTTTTTTGGGTTAATAACTGAATATTGAATTTGGATAACTTGCTGACAGATTTAGAGACTACGACAAGAATACATGTCTAATAACTGTACACATGGCTTCATTGATGATCCAGCCTCCCAAATATAGAGACTACGACAAGAACACGCTGCGTTAAACAAAGTCTAATTTGTCATTTAGAGACTTGGCTTCACATAATCGCTTAAATTAGATCAGCTCTAAGCTTGTATGTTGGTTGTAGTTAGAGGAACCAAAATGGTAGTAGAAGAGTCATATATCATGACTTACTGAAGGGGTAAGAATACATGTCTTTTTATCCGTTACCAAGTCCAGGTATTCCAAAAACTTTTTGTCTCATTTATTTTTAGCTAATGGAATTTCTTTGGATTATATCACAGTTATTTATATTTCAGCTCTGGCATTCTATATTGATCTTTTTAACCGTAAGATTATTGGATTATCTTTCAGCATTTGCATGTTAACAGAGACTCACTGATGATGTTGGCTAATGGATTATTTGTCCGATATCGACACAAGAAATTAAGAATGCAATGTTCTAGCTAGGCTCTAAGAAAGAACCTTGCCCAGATAATATAATGCCATATTCTATCAACGAATCTGGAGTTGAGTGGAGTTGATGTTGTAAATACAGGTCAATCCTTCTTGTCTTCAGGCAAACTTTTAAAGGATCTCAATCACACATTTATTTGTTTAGTCCCTAAAACAACATCTACTACATTGAACCATTAACGACCAACGGACTGTTGTAATGTCATTTACAAATTCATCTCCAAAGTTCTTTGCAATTGACTTCAGCAAGTTATCTTCTTATCTTCTGTCTATATAAGTGAATTCAAATATGGGTCATTTTTGGTCATCCACTTGTGACTTTATTTGTGCTAATTGCAGGTAGAAAAGAGTGACCATGGGCCAATAACTGAAATAAAGGATTACATTTGTCGGTATGCTTTAATATAGATACAGTTTAAATACTTTGCCTATGTTGCTTTTGGCTCAATTCTGACAACAAGCATGCTTTTAAGAACTTTCTAGCTAAACTTCTCGTAGCGAGGAAAAAAAATTAATATTTCATAAGATAATCATACAAAATTGACAATACTAAGATGAATGGCTCGTGAATTTTGATTGCGCTAATTGTGCTTTTAATGAGAATATTTTTTTCATGCACCATGGAGGCAAGGAGAAACAAGGGAAGAACTAATTATGCATTCAATGTTAACATGCCAGTAATTGTGTAACTCCCTACAAAAAAAATCAGTATTAAAAGAGCAGCCAATACCTTGTAACAAAACGTTGATTGGATAATCATCAGTATGCAGCGATTACTGCATCTGTTATCCTTCGTACAAGCTATCTCCCTATATGCCTTCTCAAATGTGAAGTTATGAAGCAGAAACAACAACCTGTCAGGCTACAACAACATAAAACATACTACTCCTGAGCATAATCAGCTGCAGACAGTTACACTACAATCGCTTATATATGAGCAAGTGTTAATATCATTAGAAAACATCATATCGGGCGCAGAAAAATATGCCTGAATATTAATCGATTATTGGGATTTTAATTTATGGGTTACTAGAATGGTTTCAGGAATTTTTTTATTATCTTTGTCAATGAATTTCAATTTTATCTTCCCGTTTGATATGGAATAAAAATATATTTATTCTATTTTTGTCTTTTATGTGCATCTTGTTATGTTTCATGTAGATACTATCACAAATGTTCTTCTAAACTTCAATATTCTCGAGGGAATTGCTACACAATTGGTCACTGAATTATCACAGGATCTTAGCTGCGAACAGTGGAGAACTGCCAACCAATGATTGGACATTGATTCAGCAATATCATAATATAATGAATACAGGATTCAAGGTTCTATTTCCCTCATTGATCTTGATATTTATATCAAGTACTAATCACATGTTTTCAATAATTATATTGATGTGCTGCATGTTTATTGGCTATATAGTTCTGTTCTACTTTAGTTTGTAATCAATTACCAGGCATGGCATGATAAAATATACGATAAAAAATATACGATGATGTGAATAATTTTTGATGGGAAGGAGTAGTTTGTTTCTTTTACAGAATTTTTTGATAAAGCAAGGAATATCAAATTTGGCAATTGAGGTCAGTTGATGGCATGTGATTGATTAAATGGCATGCAATGAGCATTATATCCTCCCAAAAGTGTTTAGAAACATTTGTTTGAATAAATAAAGTTTCATGGAATGACATGTAAATAGCAGACTTTATGTTTAACTATGCCATTCTGTTGTAGCATGTACGAACAAGATGTCTAATGAATTATTCCAAAAGAAAATAAGCAATTCACAATAAAGGAACTACAGAAATTTTGTTGCATAATTAGTTCACAAAGTACAAACAAAAACACCAAACTATATGTTTATTCTAGTGTTTAAGGGTTGAAAAATAAAAAGTGCTGATGAGGGATTTTTTATTAGAAATAACTAGGTTATATCCAAAATAATAATAAAATATCTAAAATCAAGATTGGAACTTAATAAACATAGCCCCAATCTCGAAAGGATTATTGTCCTTTTATTGGTGCATAACAGATAAAGCGTAGGATGATGTTCATCCAACTAACATGACTCATAATTGAAAGGTGACACTCGCCCTAACTCATGCATTATTTTTTGCTGTGAACTTTAACAATTCACTTGTCACTAACAATGCCACCATTCCTTCATTCGGCATGGAGTTCTCCTAAATAGATGACATTATAGTTCCTCTCACCTTTGGGCCTGTTGTTGAGAAGAAGTCATTCAATATCTGACCTCTGACTGCTTGGTTCATAATTAGTTCATCCTTTCTATTTGTTTGGATATATCTGTTTTTTTTGTAAGATGTAAGCTTTTTTTTTGATTCTTTGGAAATGCGGGTAAGCAGTGCGCGCGATCACCCTGGCGGCCAGGGATCGAACCCTGGCCTCCCCAGTGGAAGCCAAGGGTAAATGCCATTGGGGCAAAGCCCGCTGGCATAAGATGTAAGTTTTTAGGACTGCAAATCCCCCTCCTTTTGAAGGTAACAGAATCTTTTGCTCTTTATTCATCGCATGCATCTTGGTTGAAGGTACACTTGTATCATTTTTTCCCTTACTGCAAAAGGCTAGCCTCAATTAAGCATTGCCGTGTAATTTGCTATTGGATGAGCAAAGTTCTAATTCAACCATTAGAAATGACATGATCATCCTTGCTAGCTGGGACATCAAAGGCCGCATCACCTTTCACCTCAGCATCTACATAAAGCATCATTTGCATTTATCATCTGAGAGCATCATTTTTTTCTATAGCCCAAAGGCAACCCTTTACTTTTGTCACCCCAAAGCAACCATTTACGTTTGCCATCCGAATGTAAGCCTTTGCATTCATTACCTCAAGGAAAACTGGCACTATATCATTATAGCATGTATCCAAAACAAATCCATTTATAATTCATGCGACGAAGGAAATCAAAAGAAATTTTATTTCTTACATGTTTTACATTCATTTATTAGATCTTTGCATTTCCCTGGTGATAGCAATATTTAGGTGTGCTCAATGGATGAACTTTAACCGTATAATTTCTCTTCATTAGTGACTTTGTTTTGAGCTAATAGTAAGTTTTATCTGCGTGCAGATTCTGAAGATGATTAAACTGCCAATTTTCCCCCTGCTATAGCCGTGTAACAAACATTCTGAATTAGATGAAGTTTTTAGAAGTAAAGACTTTGAGCCGAATACTTGGAGCGAAGACAGATATTGTGATCTTTACTTTCTTTTTGAAAAATTCGGCGTTGCATTGTAACTGTTGGATTGTACATCAAATGTGGTCTACTCTCCATTATTGTCCTGTAATTGTTGATGTTTTTAAGAAGCATTTAAACTTTTTAACTATACTGCCAAGTATTTGTACAAACCAATATTTAGTTTGTCGAGTATTTTTCTGAGTTCCTTTTTTTCAAACTTGCAAGGTTTGATGATCATGTTTCAATCTTATGTGTTAGTGAGGAGAATGGAAAATTACATTTATTTTGTACTATTGTTATTTCATATATTTATATGGAATTACACAAAGAAACAAAGTTGTTGCATGTGTGAGCGCTTAACTTGTTGCATGTGTGAACGTTTAACTATTTGATTTCTATGTTTAAGAAACATAATATTGACATTTTATTAAAATACATTTATATTTAAATTGTAACATAGTCATTTCCCAACGATTCAATAAAACGTCGGGACATGTCTTGGGCATTTCCCGACGTTTCAAGAAAACGCTGGGAAATGTCTCGGCATTTCCCAACGTTTCAAGTAAACGCCAGGGAATATCTTGAGCATTTACCGTCGTTTCAAGAAAACGCAGGAAAAATGTCTTGGCATTTCCCAACGTTTCAAGAAAACGCCAGGGAATGTCTTCGCATTTTCCAACGTTTCAAGCAAACGAAGGGGAATGTCTTGGGCTTTTCCCAACGTTTCAAGAAAACGCCGGGAAATGTTTTAGGCATTTCCCAACGTTTTAAGCAAACGCCGGGGAATGTCTTGGCATTTTCCAACATTTTACAAAAACGCTGGCAAAAAGTGGGCATTTCCCAACGTTTCACCAAAACGTCGAGAAAACATTTAGCAACGCCCCCTTTTCCCAACGTTATTGCAGCGTTTTGTAAAACGCCGGGAAAACATTTGCCAGCGATTCAAAAATGCCGGGAAATGTTAAAAAAAAACGCTGGCAGAAGTCCTTTTTTTAGTAGTGTAGTCTAATTCCCGACGCCACATTTAACTCCTCCAGTAACCTGATGCCACAACCTCCTTCAGCCATTGGCTTACAAATATCCTCCCAAGCCCAAGCTTTTGATGCCCCCCAAATAAAACGCCTGCAAGCCGCGCTTATAGTCTGTAAGATAGTGGCTGGGATTTGGAAAGCTTGCATCCAGAATGATACCATGCCATAGATGACCGTCCTGACAAGTTCAATACGCCCAGAAATAGATAACATTGATGAAGCCCAACCCATCAACCTCTTCTTACGCTTATCCACTAATCTGCTATAATGTTGAGATTTTGGGTATTTTGACGATAATGGCAGACCCAAATAAGTGGTAATTATAGACGCAATTCTGATGCCCAAATAATCAGCTAAACCATTCCTGTTTTTAGTCCCCTTACTAAATAGGGCAGCACTTTTATCCAAGTTTACCTGAAGCCTTGTGTAATTAGTGGATTCGGCCAGTAAATTTTGGAAACCTATAAATGATTTTTTGTTCGCACGACAGAACACAAGAAGGTCGTCTGTGAACAAGAGGTTGGATATAGACCCTGTGTGTCTCATAGGTTGAATATTGCGTCTGTTAATAGATTTTGCAATCAAGATGGAAAAAGCTTCCATAATAATAACAAAAGGGTAAGGGATAGAGGGTCATCTTGACGAATACCTCTATTGCCATCAAAATATCCAACAAGAGACCCATTTACCATGACTGCGAAGCTGGTCGTAGATACGCATTCTTTGATCCAGTCTATAAAAATATTGGAAAACCCCATCTGTTGTAAAATGTAATAAATAAAATCGTGGTTCACGCTGTCGAAGGCCTTCCTCAAATCCAACTTCAGACATGCTCTCCCCCCATAGGATTACTGAAATCTCTGATCTGCTTATGGGCTAATAGAGTGCAATCTGATAGGAGTCGCCCTTTAAGAAATGCTGCCTGGTTTGGAGAAATCAGCTCATGAATCACCACCTTTAATCTATTGCAGATTATCTTGCTTATTATCTTGTAAAGAACATTACAACATGCTATAGGTCTATAGTCTCCAAGCCCTGTTGCATTGGAATTTTTGGGTATAAGGGTCAGAAAAGTATGGTTTACTTGACGTAATAGTGTACCTGATTTGAAGAAGGATTTCACTGCAGCATTAACTTCATACACTATAAGGTTCCAATTGTGCTGAAATAAATACCCATTATACCCATCAGGCCCTGGTGCCTTGTCACCTCCTATCTGGAATACTGCCGTGTTAATCTCCTTATCAGAAATCCTCCTGTCCAGCCACTTAGAAGCCTCCTCAGTTAATTTGCGTTTAGGGACCAATTTTGGAAAATTATTCCAGTAGTGATTCAGATTATAAAGGCTTTCAAAGAATGCAGGTGCATCCCTTTTCAGGTCCTCATAAGATCTGTTTTGAAAGCCATTTCCATCCACCAGATGGCGCAAATTGTTGTGGCAACCCCTTGCTTTCATAGAATTGTAGAAGAATTTGGTATTTCTATCACCCAAATTCAACCATTCCTGCCGGCTTTTTTAGAATTGTAGAAGAATTGTAGAAGAATCTGTGTGTATGGTCGGCAGGAGGGGCTCCCCAGCTCGCGTCCACCAGTTTATTAAACCCTGGGCATTTGGTCCAATAATTAAAAAACTTAAAAAGGCTTTGGGTCAGATGGTACCTGACAATGGAGATACACGACCATAAGAGAGTGGTCACTAGTATGAGGATCCAGATATATATATGCTTACACAATAAACTAACTTGACCCCACTATCTCCATTACATAGAGAATAACTATGGACATGAACCACTAACTTTAACCGATATCTTCACTACATAGAGAAAAAAATAGGAACATGAACCACTAATTTTAACCACTATCTTAAGTATTACTATCTCTACTATATAGAGAGAAAAATAGAAACATGAACTACCTGCTGTCTTCACTATGAATCATTATTCATGATCATAACAGATTTAGATATGCATTTTAAATCATACCCTATAATTTAAGCTACCAACAAACAACTCATTATTACATCATATTTGTCCCAACTCACAATTGTGACAATTCCAGCGTCCGAAAGAAGTTATGAAAATCATAACCTATCCAGCAACCGCATTCTCACATGCAGCGTCGCCCCCCTCCTCATTAGTCTCCTTCGTCTGATACCGATACAACACTGCACAAAACAAGTAGTACCCAAAATTGATCGCCCCCAGCACGGCCAGCATCCAGAACACATTCTCCATCTTTCCCTCGTTCACATTATCCGGCAGCCAGTCCGTCGCCCTCCGCACAACCCCGATCACCGCCGTGCTCGCATAGAACCCTACCGCTATCAGCAGCGCGATCATGGCGGTCGCCATGCTCTTCAAACTCTTCGGGAACTCCTGGTAGTAAAGCGCCACCTGCCCCGGGAAATGGAAGGCCTCGCCAAGCCCCGTCACCGCCAGCGGCAGCACCAGCCACATCACCGACATTGGCACCGTGGCGTCTGCGTCCTGGGCCCGGGCTATGGCGGCCCGTCTTCGCTCGACGAGGGCCGACGCGGCCATGGCGGCTGTGTTGAGGATGTGGCCGATGCCGATGCGGTGGAGGGGGGAGGGGAGGGGGAGGCGATCGACGATGGGGAGGGCGACGACGGTGGTGGCAAAAGTAAAGACGATGATGGAACCGGCTGGGACGGAGAAGCCGTTGCGGCGGAGGGAGCGGTCCATGGTGAGGGCCTCGAGGACGGCGAGGCTGGCCTGGATGCCGATGGAGATGCTGAGGAGGATGGATGAGGCCCACAGCGGGGAGATGCGGACGAGGGTCTTTAGGTCTTCGACTTGTTGGAGCGTGCAGAGCTCCCATGGTTTTGCGACGGAGCCGTCGGCATGGACGGCGCTTCCGTCGGTGATCATCGCTGCTCTGTTCAGGAATCTGCACAATGGAACATGGGAGTCGCTATGATGCATGAAAGAATTTGAATATCAATGTGCAGTTTCTATCTTGTTAATAACCTTCGTTTACATATTTTTATAAATTTGTTTATATTTTTATGTTACAGGTATTTTAAAATTTGCATTTTGTATGTTTCGATAGAATGATTTGAGCTTTGGTGCTCATCATAGTGGTTGAATTAACAGGCTGTCTCAGTAGAGGCGTGTGTTCGAATCCCACTACCACATATCCCCTTCTTAATTTTCTTTATTTTCCAGCTTTTAGCGCTCTGATGGATACATGCCTTCTCCGTGTTTGGGTTTAAGCGATCAGGACGGGTGCACCCGTGTTCAACGACCCAAATTTCCTCCTTTTCAATGTATCAAAAAAAGATAGAAATAAGGGACCTCCTACGTTAGGAAAAGGAATAGAACTCCGATGGTAGCGTTGGATGGGAACGCATCGAAATCAAAGCCTACTTCCCATCGTGAATAGAGGCTCCGCACCGCCTAGCAGACTAACCACTTTAGCAACTAGCCACTTTAGCAGTTCGAAGGACAACCAAAACAAATATCAAATTTAATTGTGTTTACGGGTGTTTTCTCACCACTGAATCGTTGACCAACGACTCGACGGTCAACGTGGTCAAGGGGTCGGTTGAGATCCCTTGGGCACGCCAAGCACACGTGCGCTCAGCGTGGGTCGGGGTGGAGTCGAGGTCGAGCGTGAGATCAGGGCAGAGTATTGGTCCTCGGCTGAAGCAGAGCGGAGGGGAAGCCTCGGTTCTACGAGATGGGCTCGGCCTCGGTCTCGTACGTCGAGGGATAGCCTCGGCGCTTCGTTTGCTGCTCGGTCTTCGGTCGGTTACCACGCGTGCAAGAAGCGGGGGTGGTCGTCTGGCGCTGATGGGTAGCCTCGGCGCCTCGGTCAGCTTCGTCCTGAATAGACGAGAAACTCGTCAGGGTGGACCTTGGTTCCGGCCGAATCCTCTCCGATGCCTAAGTCAGATTAGGGTCTGAAGAGTACTCGACGGGGTAGGTATGACTTGAGAGGAGATCGAAACGCTGACCCTCGGCATGAGCAGGGGGAGGGAGAGAAATGGCGGAAATCAAAATCGTTGATGGAATACCTTAAATCTGGATACTTGGGATTCGATCCCCCTTTCGGTTATCCCTGCCATCTCCTTATAGGGTCTTCGCCACGATTGCCCTCGATCCACGTCCTTCGTCCGCCTCCTTTCACGCCCCCGCGTTCCGCCTCCTTTCCGGCCCCTACGTGCGTCGTGAGGGTAGGGATGGCAGTAATGACCTGACCTGACCCGCCCGACCCGACCCGCCACGGTTTTGACCCGGCCCGCCCCGGCCCGCAGCCGGGTCAGGACAAGCTTGGGATTTGTATGCAACTCGGCCCGCTCCGGCCCACCCCGATAAACTATAGAGGTTCTAAAAAAACCTTACTATTTTGATGCGAACCATGGCCCATATCACTAACTCATACTATGTTCCAATGTTCTTCCAATTAGGCCAATTCCCAATTCCAAATTACCAATAAATCACAATTCTCCCAAATCCCAAATAAAACTTTTATTTGGGATTCATATGGATGGCAGTAATGACCTGACCCGAGCGACCCGACCCGGCCCGACCCAGTTTTGGTAAGAAATTACCCGACCCGCCCCGGCCTGAGACCCGCCCCCGCCCGGCCCGCAGACAGGGCGTGGCAAGCTTGGGTAGTTAAATACCCGCCCCGCCCCGCAATATAGCCATTCCTACGCGGGGGGGTTTATTAACGGGCCCCTTAATGGTCATTAAGGGGCCGCGGATTCAGGGGAACGGCTATTTCCGAGGAGCACGAGCTGATCGTGGGTCCCGGGGGCAGACCGGTCCGGCTCCGAGTTTTATCCGTAAGCCTCGTCAGGCGGGCCCAATCTCGCTCGTGGGCTTCCCGTTCATGGCTGGGCCTCGGGTCTCCGCTTCTTGGGCTTCTCCAAAACAGTCGTATCAATTGCCCCCATTGTCCGGGACGTTCGGTTTCAGCCGGTTTGGTTCGGGCAATGTGACTGTTGGGGATCTGACAGGCGCATCAGTCGAGGTCAACCCATTAAATGGGGGTTATCATGACACAGCCCGTTTGATCTTCTCTTGGTGCGGGTTTCGAAACGCCGCCGATCCTCTGAAGTTGCCACGTGCTCTCTTCCGGACGGTTTGAATTCCTCGATTGCCTTGCATATAAAGACGCCAGCCTCCAAGGTTTCGACTCTTTTGCGCCCTTCCCTCTGATCTTGGTTTTGCAATCTCCTTCTCTCCATCTTCTTTCTTCCTTCAGCTCCTTCTCAAGGTAACCCCTTTTCTTCTTTTGTCCCATGGCTACGCTTAGAATAGGTGATTCGTCGTCGGGATCAAGGGACCCCCCGGCGCCCGAGTCTGGCAATGCCCGACCTTCGGGACCCGGAGTCCCTTCGGGGACTCGTCCTGTTCAGGACAATGGGAAAAGAAAGCTTTTCACGGACCCCATCGGTGACGATATGGCTCGGGCCGTCAAGAGGTTTGACGTTCCCCCGGCGGTCCTTGGGTCACCGTCTAAGGCCCCTTTCCTGGCGGTTGCGGAGATTCGGGAGAAGTATTTATGTCATCCGTACGACGTCTGGATTCCCTTTAGCGATGAGCGGATCTGCTTTCCACGGAGTAATGAGGTCGGCGTTTACGTCGAGATGTTTTGCTTGGGCCTCCGTTTCCCACTTCATCCCTTCATCATCCAGGTCATGGAACTCCTGATGGTGTCCTTGTGCCAGTTGACTCCGTACTCCATCGCGGTGCTGACCGGGTTCATCATGCTTTGCCGTGCCCATGGCCTAGAGCCATCTCTTCCTCTTCTTTTTTATTACTATCGGGTTCAAACGGTCGGCCAAGGGTCGTGGCAGCGCCTCCGGGTCCGCGCGGGGAGGGAGTGTTTGCTCGGTCTACCCTGCTGGGTGGGGGATTGGAGCTCGAGCTATGTCTTTGTTGTCTTTCCTGAGGACACCGAGATCTTGACAGGTTGGGGAGGGTTATGTCAATACAATGACGTTTACCCTTACCGAGGCTGACCAGGCAGCGGTCCGGCTGCTGTCGTCTCTTTCCTTAAGGGAGAGGTCGATCTGGCCTCTGCTGGACGACCTGCTTCTCAAGACCGTTTTGTGGTCTCCCGGTAGGCTATTCCTTTCTTTCTGTTTTCCCTCTCGCTTACCCTGATTTTCCTTCCTTCTGCAGAGATGGCCGGGCGTGAATTTACTCGCAATGTCAACGAACTCATCGGGAGGGGTTCCAGCCGAAGCCGTGGGAACCCCTCGGGCCAGGCGTCCCGTCGCACCGTTGACGAAGAGGTACGTCAGGCCAAGCCTGCAGTGGGGAGAGTGGAGCCCTCGGTCGTGGTGACGCCTCCCCCTTGGCTACAAAGAACCTCCTCGAAGGTGAGGCCCCGGGGGCCGAACTCCCTCACTCTACCCAAGCCGAGGGAGGTGACGCGGGAGCCGAGCCGGCCCCTCAGGCGCCCGTGGGCGGTCGGGGTGCGGGGCGTAAGCGTTCCCCCCGACCTCTGCTGGCCCCAGCGAGAGGAAAAGGAGGAAGGAGGGTGGGGAGGCCCGCACTCCAGTGGCCCCCGAGGTGCTGACGGCCTCCGGCGAAACTCTCCCGCTGACTCTGGTGGCCACTCCCGTAGTCTCGGCCGAGCCTTCCCTGGTGGGAGCCGGCGGTGTGTTGGCGAATGTCCTGGCGGGCCCCGAGGTTACCCCCGGTGACTCGGTCTTCGTCGATCGGACCGTGGCCAACCAATTGGCGCATGGCTCCGTCCTCCCGAGGGATCGATCTCTCCTAGAGAGAGCCCCCACCGACACGCTGTCGGACTCCTTAGTCTGGCAGCTTCAACAGGTTTGGCCGCCTTGCTGCCCTCAGACCTATCTTCTGACCTTTCCTTGCATAACTCCTTCCTTTTTGCAGGCCACTGTGATGGCCGTCGAGGCGCAGCGTCGGGCGGCCCGGGCGAGGGAGCTCGAGGAGTCCTCTGCCCGGGAGCACACAAGGGCCGGGGCGGCCGAGGTGGCCGTCCAAGAGACGCACATGGAAGCTCGGCATCACTAACGCAAGGTAGACGAGCTTGCTGCCCAAGTGATGGACCTCCGGGGGAACTGGCCGATGCTCAGAGGTCGGCCCGAGAGGCGGAAGAGGCGTTCCGCCAGGAGAGGGGCGATCTCTAGAGTGAGCTGGCGGACCTGCGTCAAATGACCCAGTTCGTCGACGAGGTGGAGAGGGGCATAGACGGGGTCCGGGGGCAAGGATCGCGGAGGTTCTTAGGGAGGCCTTCAGCTCTTATGAGGACCTTCTTGCTCCTCGGATCATTAACGTCGTCCTAAACTCATTCCGACGATTCACGGAGCATGCCCAGCAGCCCCTCGCACCCGCAGATCCCCCGCGCTCCGAGCAGGGCGAGGTTCCCGAGGATGCTTCCTCCAGTGCCCCGGGGCCTTAGGCCTCTGTATCTTGTTCCCTCCCCTTCTTTTTTGGCTTGTAATTCTGAACAATTTTATTTATATAGCTGCTTTGTCGTTGAGGGTTTTCCATCTTGCGGTGACCCTCGGCCTTTTTGATCCTTTATTGCGTTGTGGACTGGTCATGAACTCCACATTTCGCCGGCGTCCTTTTATTACCCGTGGTGAGGGCGAAGGGTCTTCAGAACTCCGGGCCCGCTGGCACCCTGGATTGGGACCTTATTGGCACCCTCGTCCGACCCGTCATAGCTCTTCCTCCATTCGCAATACTCGGTTTGCTTAGGTAATCGCCTTGTATGCGGCTGGGTTGCTCCAAGTCTCGCAGTCAGTCGGATCGGAGAGGGGGGCTGCCCCTCGGCTTGTAACCGGCCGATGCCCCCGTCTGCTGGGGGGTTGCCCCCAGCCTTACGAGCGGGCGGATCGTTCGGTCGGCGAGGGGTGCTGCCCCTTGGTTTGTAACCGATCGACGTTCCTGTCTGCTGGGGGTGTTGCCCCCAACCTTACGAGCGTGCGGATCATTCGATTGGCGAGGGGGGGGGCTGCCCCTCGGCTTGTAACCGTCCGATGTCCCCGTCTGCTGGGGGAGTTGCCCCAGCCTTACGAGCGGGCGGATCGGTCGGTCGGTGAGGGGGCTGCCCCTCGGCTTATAACCGACCGATGTCCCCGTCTGCTGGGGAGTTGCCCCCAGCCTTACGAGCTGGCGGATTGGTCGGTCAGCGAGGGGAGTTATCCCTTGGCTTATAACCAACTGATGTCCCCGTCTACTGGGGGAGTTTCCCCAGCCTTACGAGCGGGCGGATGGGTCGGTCAGCAAATGGGGCTATCCCTCGGCTTATAACCGACCGATGTCCCCGTTTGCTAGGGGAGTTCCCCCCAGCCTTACGAGCGGGTGGATTGGTTGGTCGGCGAGGAGAGCTATCCCTCGGCTTATAACCGACCAATGTCCCCGTCTGCTGGGGGAGTTTCCCCCAGCCTTACGAGCGGGCGGATTGGTCGGTCGGCGAGGGGAGCTATCCCTCGGCTTATAACCGTCCGATGTCCCCGTCTGCTGGGGGAGTTGCCCCCAGCCTTACGAGCGGGCAGATTGGTCGGTCGGCGATGGGAGCTATCCCTCGGCTTATAACCGACCGATGTCCCCGTCTGCTGGAGGAGTTGCCCCCAGCCTTACGAGCGGGAGGATTGGTCGGTCAGCGAGGGGAGCTATCCCTCGGCTTATAACCGATCGATGTCTCTGTCTGCTAGGGGAGTTGCCCCCAGCCTTACGGATGGGTTTGAGGATCGACCTGCTGGGGGAGTTGCCCCCAGCCTTACAACCGATCGGTTCGGTGGGCCTGCAGAGGGTTGCTCTCTGGCTTAGGGCCGACCACAGGACCCGTCTGCTAGGGGGTTGCCCCTGGCTTATGGATGGGTTTGCTGGCCTTCCCCCTGCTTAGGTAATAGCTTCTCGCCTCTGACCTATTGAGCGAAGGCAGTACTCCGGGAGAGGAGATTGAGTTCTCTTCTGCGTCGTGAAATGGCCATTCAGCTAGATGTGGAAAAAAGGGATTGCATTTATACTAACAAGGTCCTTCTTTCTTTCCATAGACCAGTACATTTGGAGGAAAAAAACAAAAGATGGAGGAGGTCAGGGCTAGATAGCCCTCCCCGGCGAGGTGGTGGCTGTTTGTCCCGTCCGCTCACTCGATGACGCGCATGACCGCCTGGACCACGTTTACCTTCTTCCCCTTGTCCGGCTGCCTGGATGTCCCCTCCCCAGGAGAGGGATCGGCGGCGAAGTTCTTCAAGTGCCCCTGACTCACCAGCTTCTCTATGTATTTCTTCAGATGCCAGCAGTCGTCGGTGTCGTAGCCGTTATCTTTGTGATATTTGCAATATTTCTCTTCGTCTCTCCCACCTCTCTTCATCCTCAGAGGTGGCCGGTTCATGCGCCCCTCCTTCTGGGCGTGTGCAAAGACAACGTCCGGGGCAATATTCAGCTGGGTGTGCTTCGGTTCTTCCCTCCGCTTCCTCTGGCCTTCTTCTCATGCTGATGGTCCTTCGGGCCGCGGTGTTCACTCTCGTCACGCTTGGATCCTCGCTTGGTCCATCCGTCGTCGACGGCCAAGGCCTCTTCCGTCAGCATGAAGCGCTCGGCCCGCGTCATGACCCCGGCGAGGTCCTTCGGAGGATCGTTGTGCAATGATTTCTTCAGACCCCTGTGCCGTAATTCTTTCTTCATGGCCATTTTAACGACCAGCTCCGGACAGCTCTCCACGTTCAGTCGCTCCATTTTGAAGCGGCGCATAAAGTGCCTCAGGGGTTCCCCGGGACCCTGCACCACATTGAATAAGAGTTCTGAGTCCGGTTTTACCTTTTGCCCGGCCATGAACGGCTTGCAGAACAACTGGGTGAGCTCCTCGAAGCTATCAATGGAGCGGTTGGGCAAGTTGTGGTACTAAGTCCTCGCTGCTTTTCGGATGGTGGAATAGAAACCCATGCAGAGAAGGGTATCGTCGCCCCCCTCGAACGCCATGACCCCTTCGTAATCCATCATGTGGCCCGCGGGATCGCACGTGCCGTCATACTTTTCCAACGTCGGCACCTTGAAACTTGAGGGCACCCGTGTCTCGGTTATCCTCCGGGTTAGGGGACATCAATCGCCATTAACGCCCCCTGGCCGCCCTCCTTCGCTTGCTCGTGATCGTACGGTCGTAATGGGGGGGCAGGTTCATGCTTGGCTGTCCTTCGTGCCCCCACCAAACTGGGGGCGGGGCTCGATAAGCGCGCGTCCCCTTTCTCACTTCGGTAGTCTCGCTCGTCCCGCTTCACTCGGCGGGCACTTCCGCTCTGCTGAGAGCGATCCCCCGCTGCCCGATGATCGTCCCGTCGGTGCTTGGACGAGCCCGGTCATCTGGACGAGGCGGTCACCGACTCGTCCTCCGCTTGCTCGAAGCCCCTCCTGTTTCCCTCGCGAAACGAGGTGGGGGTGGGGGACCGTGCCGGGTTGAAGCCCGGCATGGTAAATCATCGCTCCAGGTTGGGTACCTCGTTCCCGTGGTCGGTGACTACGGTGGATCGCAGGGGTTGGTGGTCCCCTCCCCAACGGCGGGCTTCATCCACCCCAAATCCCTGGATGGGCGTGTTGCCGAAAAGTTGTTGAATTGTTGCGACCAACGTCTGGATGTTAGCGTTGGTCTCCTGGGTAAAGATGCGGAGCTATTCCTGGGTGACCGATCAAGACTCACCGGTCCCCTCGGTAGTGTGGCTGTGCTGGTTCTCGGGGGGAATGTAATCTCCTTCCTCTTGGATGGGAGGCATGCGCCCCGCGCCATTGCAGATTGGTTCCATTCCGGTGGTTCGATGTGGGCTTGCCTCAGTTCCCACAGACGGCGCCAGATGTTTACGGGTGTTTTCTCACCACTGAATCGTTAACCGACGACTGGACGGTTAACGTGGTCAAGGGGTCGATTGAGATCCCTTGGGCATGCCAAGCACACGTGCGCTCAGCGTGGGTCGGAAGTGGAGTCGAGGTCGAGCGTGAGATCCGGGTAGAGTATCGGTCCTCGGCTGAAGCACAGCGGAGGGGAAGCCTCGGTTCTACGAGATGGGCTCGGCCTCGGTCTCGTACGTCGAGGGGTAGCCTTGGCGCTTTGTTTGCTGCTCGGTCTTCAGTCGGTTACCACGCATGCAAGTAGCGGGGGTGGTCGTCTGGCACTGAGGGGTTGCCTCGGCGCCTCGGTCAGCTTCGTCCTGAATAGACGAGAAACTCGTCAGGGTAGCCGGACCTTGGTTCCGGCCGAATCCCCTCTGATGCCTAAGTCAGATTAGGGTCTGAAGAGTACTCGGCGGGATATGTATGACTCGAGAGGAGATCGATACGCTGACCCTCGGCACGAGCAGGAGGAGGGAAAGAAATGGCGGAAACCAAAGTCGTTGATGGAATACATCAAATCTGGATACTTGGGATTCGATCCCCTTTCGGTTGTCCCTGCCATCTCCTTATAGGGTCTTTGCCATGATTGCCCTTGATCCACATCCTTCGTCCGCCTCCTTTCACGCCCCCGCGTTCCGCCTCCTTCCCGGCCCCTACGTGCATCGTGAGGGGCGTTTATTAATGGGCCCCTTAATGGTCATTAAGGGGCCGCGGATTCAGGAAAACGGCTATTTCTGAGGATCACGAGCTGATCGTGGGTCCCAGGAGGCAGACCGGTCCGGCTCCGAGTTTTATCTGTGGGCCTCGTCAGGCGGGCCTAATCTCGCTCGTGGGCTTCCCGTTCATGGCTGGGCCTCGGGTCTCCGCTTCTTAGGCTTCTCCAAAACAGTCGTATCAAATTGTTTTAAGTTAATTGAGATTCTAATTTAACAAGTTTTCCACAAAATTTTAGCTAGATTAAGTATATTTTAATATAAATTGGCAATATGTAACTGATATTATGTGCTAAAAAGTAAAAACACCCCAATATGAAGCAAGAGAGACAATAAACAGGCTCCAATTTGCTTTAAGATCAGTCATAAAGTAAGATCAAAACATAAGAAAGAGCTGTTATAGAATTTGAATTTTTTCAGAATTTTCATTAGATTGAGATTATGATTTAATGATATTTCAGTTTGTAAAACATTTGTTTTATTATATAGTTTTCCAAGTAGACTGGATTGTAGCTTAATATTTTTTTATTTATATGCATTTACTTATGTTACCAACTACGCCAATTAATAATCTTATTTTAATTTTTATATATGTTTTACAATGCCTATTTATTTATCCACAATACATAAAATTACAAATATGCCTTGATAAGTGTTACACCCTTGGGTCGGCACTCGAGAGATTCCGCCTGATGGGCGATTGAATCCCACAAGGCCCATGATTAGAGCCCGAAGCTGACCCAGTCAAGGCCTACAAGCCATCTGCCCATTGCCCTTCCACCATATGAATGTGGGATTGAAAGCGGGGCATAAATAGCGTGGACATGTACGACGGTTACCCCTATTAAAGGGGGAGGATCGTGATGCCTTTATTGGAGATCGTTGTCCTCCTAACGTCATTAAAGTTTCCTCGGATGTCTATAAATAGAGGGGAGACAAAGGGAAGAGGTACGGAACAACCTACACTCTGACTCTCTACTATCTACTTTATAATTCTTCCTCCATATATCTTGTGGAAACTGATTCAAGACAACCCTCCGTGGCTCGATCTTGACAGCTCCAAGATTCTTCTTAAGTTCCCATCTAGCTTAAGCATCGGAGGGGATTTGGATCGGAACCTAGATCCGACCCCCCCCCCCCCCCGACGCTTCTTTGTGGTGCAGAATATTGAGGCTCGACTCAGCAGGAGGCTCATACGACTGCACGTTACCAGCAATCGACTAAGGCCCGATCTAGCCAGGGAAAGGTCGGGCGACAACCCCTCATTACCGATAAAACGTGGCTCGATCCATTTGAGGGTCGAACAAGCATTGCAAGTCAAATTCCAACTAACAACCCAGGTTCTACTAACCTAGGGTCCCACTTGACCGGCTGACGAGGCACCATCTTAGTAAAGGGTCCACATCAGCTTCATTATTGTTTCGGTTATTTTTGGCCTTAATAGTTGGTGCCGTCTGTGGGAAAGTTCATCAGTCCGACATCCCTAAGCAATTAACAAGCTATGTCGGTTGACCACAGCAACATCGGACCAAACCTTGGACCAAATGAGAATCAGAACGCGAACAACGTCCTGGTGGAAGATGCTGCAGACTCCGCACCCTAATCAAAAGGACCCAGGAAGGCAACCAAGGTACTAAAGGTGTCCCAGGAGAAATTCGACCGATTTGTAAAGCGGGTCGACAAGAGCATCAGCATATTGGCGGCCTTGGTGCATCAAAGCATAGGAGGCCCGCCACCCGCAAACGAGCAACCACTGCTCCAAATCCAACTCTGACATCGACGAGGGATGCTACCATATCTAGGATCCGAGAGATCCGAGAGCATACCGGCAGGAGAATGACCCACTCAATACCACACCTATACCCTACCGTAAGGGGGAGATGTGGAATGATAACAGTGCATTCGGCTTCCAGTGAGTATCCAACCCCTCCAACTATAGACGTGTAATCTTGGATCAGGTAGGGATCACTCCGGGCCACAACCATCTCGATTTTGCAGGTTGTACTGAGAGGAGAGAGGCGGAAGAAATTCCCAACCGATTTTTAGGAGCTACCTACCTGTAAGGTGGAGATGGACGATTCCAAATTACACATCCCGTAAATTGACGAACCCCGTTGAAGGAGAATATCACGTCTGATCCTTTTCTCCCAAAGCTCAAGCTCCCCTCCTTGCCGACGTACGACGTCAAAGGCGACCATGTGCACACGTCCGTAAGTACCAGAACGCGATGCTCCTTCATGGAGCAGACGAACCATACCTCTGTAGGGCTTTCCACACCACCCTAGCTAAAACAGCGAAAGGATGGTACAACAGATTACCCGATGACAGTGTCGGGTCATTTGAGGAATTGCCTGATCTGTTTTGTAGGAAATTTTTCGCGGGTCAACGCCCCAAAAAGGAAGGCCTTCCACCTCTTCACTTTTAAGCAGAAGGAAAAAGAGTCAATCCGAGTCCTCATCCAATGGTTCGACGATAAAAGGCTCGAAGTAGAGGACACGTCGGATGTAACTGTCATCGCGGCCTTTACTCAAGCAGTCTGGAACAAACACATATGGAGGGCCATCTACCAATTTTCACCCAATAATCTCGTGGAGCTGTTCAATATAACAGATTAGTTCACCGTCTCAGAAGAGGCAGATGAGGCACTTGAAACTTCTGAAAAAGGCACCCATGTCCGCTATGGAGATGCCAAACGAGAAAAAGCAATCCAAGGGGACCTCTCGTCAGGAAGCTCAGGATAAAAGATAGAGGGAAAGGAGCCCTCGAATCAAGGAGCGCTAGCTTATGTAAGACCAAATGCTCCTAAGGCAGAGGTCCTACCTTATGACCCGCGAGAATGACTTGTCCAAGAATCTGCCAAGAAGGGCAAGTATGAGAAAAGTGATGATCTCAAATTCTGCAAGTACCACAATGATTATGTGCATTATACTAATGATTGTTGGATGCTTAAGAAAGAAATCGATGCACTGGTCAAACGGTGGCACCCCCAAGAACCAATCGATGACCAGTCAAGCAAAGAGGGGGCCTCAAAGCAAAAAGGCAAGGGGCTAGTAACCGGGTCACCTATCATCAAGGTGGTCGATTAGCAAGCTCCTAAAAATCTGAGATCAAATAAAGGCGTATAAGAGAAACGATCCATGGCGAAAATAAAAAATGCATGTGCACTTTTCTTTATCTTCCTTTATTAAGCATGTTTGTCTTTATCAATATAAGTCTGTTTTCCTTCCGAAACAAGTTTTTTATTTTTTTTCAATATAGCATTTGTGAATTTTGTGGAAATTACCCCCATCAGGCTCCTCGTAATAAGGATCCGATCCTTAGGAAAATTTAGAAGGAACACACTCATTTCACGATCGTGCTATCTTGATGAAAACAGACTTAAACAACTATCTCGTGTCGTCTGCCATAAGTCGAAGGGGCCACCCCTCGCTATTGAACAGCCCTAACGTGTCATGACCCTTAAGTCGAAGGGGCCATCCACTCGCTACTGAACGGCCCAAACTTGTCATCATTCGTAAGTCAAAGGGGACACTCCCCTCTCTACTCAACGACCCTAACGTGTCGTCATTCGTAAGTCGAAGGGGCCACCCCCTCATTACTGAACGATCCTAACGTGTCCTCAACCGTAAGACGAAGGGGCCAACACCTTGATAATGAATGATGCTAACTTGTCGTCAATCGTAAAACGAAGGGGCCAACCCCTCGCTACGAAATGACCCAAAGGCATCGCCAGGCGTAAGTCAAAGGGGCCACCCCTTGCTACTGAATGACCTAAACGCGCCGTTAGCCGAAGTCGAAGGGGCCACCCCTCGCTACTGAACGACCCTAACGTGTTGTCAGCCGTAAGTCGAAGGGGCCACCCCCTCGATATTGAACGATCCAAACTCGTCGTCAGTCGTAAGACGAAGGGGCCACCCCCTCGCTACTGAATGACCCAAACTCATCGTCAGTCGTAAGACAAAGGGGTCACCCCCTCGCTATTGAATGACCCAAACTCGTCGTCAGTCGTAAGACGAAGGGGCCACCCCCTCGCTACTGAATGACCCAAATTCGTCGTCAGTCGTAAGATGAAGGGACCACCCCCTCACTACTGAACGACCCTAACGTGTCGTCAGCCATAAATCGAAGGGGCCAACTCCTTGCTACTGAACGACCCAAACACGTCGTCACCCATAAGTCGAAGGGGTCACCCACTCGCTACTAAATGACCCTAACGTATCGTCAACAGTAAGTCGAAGGGCCACCCCCTCGTTACTAAATGACACTAATGTATCGTCTGTTGTTAGCCGAAGGTACCATCCCTCGCTACAGAACGACCCAAACACATCGTCAGCCGTAAGTCGAAGGGACCATCCCCTCGCTACTGGATGACCATAAGACGAAGGGACCAACTGACGCACCCCGAACTTACACCTAAATTTCACATAGCGGTGTCACAGTCGCTAGGCGTAGTATGACTCCTAGGTGTTAGCTCTGGGCTCTGTCTGCAAGCGGACGGTGTCAAATTATAGTATAAAAGATGTCGGATCCCACAGGGACGGTGACAGTGTATTTGATGTCTCAGATTATTTTTAGATCTCGAACTGAGATAGCTTTCGGTCTGGAAGGATTGGTTGTGATGTTGTTGTTGACTTGATAATAAAGAAAACTAGGGTCTTAGGTATCACCGCTAAGACCGTCAGAGATCGACGTTGGAATGGGATCCTTACGTTGCATTAGGCTTAGGGGATTAGCTCTCAATTCATACCACTCTCGTGAGTTAGAATTTCGAGGTATTTCGGTGGCTCTCATTGACGCAATGGCGGTAGCCCTCAATGTAGCGATATAGTTCGTCGGTGGATCCCCTCAAGGCACGAGCCGGGCAATGTCACGAGCCTTGGTTGGATCCACTAATTTCCCTATTTAAATCCTAAGAATACTCCTTAAGCTCATCAATTCCACTGACCGTGGGCATGATCTCAGTACGAGTTATCCTAGGGATTCAGATGGATCGACCGAAATACACCACTTTATTCCTAATACAACCTAGAGATCTAGATCTACATCTCCCTCCTAAAGTCTTAGGGCTAACCCATCAACCCTAGAGGAGACTACTCACACATGGTGATTTTGACGAATAAAAATACAATTTTTATAAGGGAAAACATCGTAGCAATTGGATCAAGTGAGAAATGATTAGCTGACTTGCCAGAGACAAGAATGAACAATAACTAATAATAATCCAAAAGATTCCGTAGATTCAGAACGCAAGAGCAATTGATCTTTCAAAAACAATTCAATTATCCCAAAAAATAGGTTTAGATCTACAAATCGTTTCTCTAATCTCCCCTCCTCTCTCCAAACGTAATTATTTAAAAATATCAAAAAGAATGAGCCCTTAATTTTGTTGCTCAGATCCGCACATCACTCCCAGCTGCGCGCATCAGACGGGCCCACGAAAATTTCAAAAAATGGCCCACATTGTCATCAACCGAGTCAGTGACTCGGTCGAGCAGAAACTTGCTCGGTCGGGCTGCTAAGTCGAGCAGCCCTCTTGCTCGGTCGAGTCTGTCTGTGGATCGGGCTCCTTCGAAAAGTGCCATTCTGTCTACTAGGCCCGAGTGAGCCCTGCTCGATTCAGTCGCCAGCTGACTCGGTTGCATAAGTCCTGCTCGGTTGAGCAGGATGTTGATGATGGAGCTTCGAGAATGGAAGCTGCTCGACCGAGTCACCATACTGCTTGGTCGAGCAGGGTGCGTATCAGGTTCTCTCGTGTATCAGCTCGACCGAGCAGCTGCTCTGCTCGGTCGAATCGCATGGTAAAATCTCACAGATCCTCTTGCAGCTTCTCCTCTACTCCTGTAAATCTCCTCTACTCCTCCCATAGGCTTCCAAAACTCGACGAACTCCTGTAGAGCTTTGCCAACGGGCTCAAGGGCATGCCGAATGTGTCCATATCCAAAATTGGTCCCGAATCGCTCTAAAATCCCTAAAAATCCACAAAACTCTACGAAACTCGAATATGGCGTTAGAATTGCAATATCGTAGGAAAATGCGGGATTTGGATGCGAATATGGCATGAAATGCATTGCAATGATGCTATGAAAAGATGGAAAATATGGACACATCACCAACCCCTCGCTATTGAATGACCCAAACACGTCTTCAGCCGTCAGTCGAAGGGGACATCTCCTCGCTACTGAACGACCCTAACGTGTTGTCAGCCATAAGATGATGGGGCCACCCCCCATTACTAAACAACCCTAGCGTGTCGTCAGCCATAAGACGAAGGGACCAACCCTCATTACTGAACGAACCTAATGTGTCGTCAGCCGTAGGTCGAAGGGGACATCCCCTCGCTACTGAACGACCCAAATTCGTCGTTAGAAGTAAGTCGACGGGACTGCCCCATCGCTACTGAACGACCCTAATGAGTCGTCAGCCATAAGACGAAGGGGCCACCCCCACGTTATGGAACAACCCTAACGTTTCGTCATCCGTAAGACGAATGGGCCAACCCCTCGCTACTGAACGACCAAATCGAGTCGTCGGCCAAAATTCGAAGGAGCCACCCCCTCGCTACTGAACGACCCTAACGTGTCGTCAGTCGTAAGTCGAAGGGCCACTCCATCGCTACTAAAGATCCTAACATGTCGTCACCCGTAAGTCGAAAGGGCCACCCCCACGTTACTGAACGACCCTAACGTGTCGTCACCGTAAGATGTTGAAGCAACCTTCTTGCTACTAAACGACCCGAATGCGTCATCAGCCGTAAGTCAAAGGGGCCACCCCTCGCTACTGAACGACCCTAACGCGTCTTCAGCCCTAAGTCGAAGGGGCCATCCCCTCGTTACTGAACGACTTTACCGTGTCGACAGTCATAACTCGAAGGGGCCACCCCCTCGTTACTAAACGACCCTAATGTATCGTCAGCCATAAGACGAAGGGGCCACTCCCTCGGTATTGAATTATCCAAAAACGTCGTCAGCCGTAAGTTGAAGGGGCCACCCCCTCGCTACTGAACGAACCTAACGTATCATCAGCCGTAAGTCGAAGGGGCCACTCCCACGTTACTGAACGACCCTAATGGGTCGTCAGCCGTAAGACAAAGGGGCCAACCCCTCGCTACTGAATGACCCAATCGTGGCGTCAGCCATAAGTCGAAGGGGCCACCACCTCCCTACTGAACAACCATAACGTGTTGTCAGTCGTAAGTCGAAGGGGCCATCCCATCGCTACTAAACGACCCTAACGTGTCGTCAGCCGTAAGACAATGGGGCCATCCTGTAGGATCCTGCCAAAACAGAGTTAGGATCGATAAATGAAGTTGAGACTTACGCTTGCGTATGCGGCACGGTAGTCTACGAACTTCACCTTCGGATTCGCCACGACGGATTGAGTCTACTCACGAACGGAGTAAGGCTACTAAATCCACAATCTAAATCTCTACTTTAGATTAAGAACTTGGATAGAGGAAGAGAAAGGATTTCTGCAGAGCTTCGCTAGAATGAAGTTGCATGCATGAATTTCATGCAAAAGGTGTAAGAAATGGCTTACCCTTGGGTCTTATTTATAGCCCCCAAGGTAGTTATTTTAGGGTAAGTTGTTCCTTTGGAACAACTTAATTAAGGTGTACCATGATACATGGCACATTATAAGCTTAAGTTGTACCATATGCATGGTACAACATAAGCTTAAGATATTCCCCCTTTATTAGCCATATGTCGCATGCACTTATGCATATATAATGCAACTTTCCCACTCATCCAGAGATCCTCTCCGCAAGGGAACAGATTCCCTTTGTACACGACTTCGTGTACGCGACGTTCGAGGTCCGTATTCCCTCGTACATCCCCCACAAGGGTGTACAAACGTCTTCCATATCCAACATCTCTCACTCACACTTGAGGGGATTGTAAGAGAACGTCTTTCCCTTAGTTCTTTCATCTATCATACCGAGAAATAGACCGTGCGACCGTCATACGCGTAGAGTCTGTTGTTGTGCACTTGTTAGAGATACACAACGACCTCGAAGGTGCAAAGTTGAGTAGTTCAACGCATGCTTTACCCTAGATTATTTCTTCACATTTCTTATACTTTATATTCAACAATTGAATCCCATCTGGATTACAATTGGCTGGCCAGCTTTGAATCATTAAAGTCCAAATGCGAATATGAAATCAATCTTCCTCTTCTTGCGAACCTTCTGATCTTGACTAGACTCGCTTTTCTAACGTGCCCCGCCGAGCCGAATTATCATAGCCCATAAGTAACACGCTAAGATAGCGATCATTTCGTCAAATCTAAAGGAACCAATTGGAGTCCTTGAGGGTAAGAGTTAAGACCCATATGGCCTTTGAGTCTCACATAATAGCAAACACTATTGCTACTAACTCAGTGGTCGAAATGCATACGTGGTATGAACACGTATTACAACATCACTCCTTTCCCAGGGAGAGTATGTCTTAATGATGTTGTACGGATGAAAAGATCAGACACCACAGTGACTATCTTTTTGAGTCCCCTTACTACTCGTGAAATATTCACGGACTCTCACCTGCATAAGACAGATAGGAAAAAATCCTATGAGATCTCTTTCAAATATCCTTGTGATATAGATCTCAGATCTTTTGTAAGCATCCATATGATGCAGATCTTTCATTCGACTATCTTGTTTAAGTTATGACTCTAAATCATTCGTCTAATGATTTTGACTTTAAACTAGTCTCATCTCTATCTTATCCATCTGATAAGATAAGGCGGTTGCTCATGTGAGAGAGCCAACCTTAATCTGTCCGACATACACACAATTCAGCTGAGATTTCAAAAATGTACACAAACATTTCTTAAGAAATTCATATGCAATGTTTGAAAAAATAACTTATTCTTTTATTAATTTTGATCATTTACAGACATGGGAATTTACATTGGTACAACTCAGCTCTTACGCAATCCTTGAGATGATAAGTGTTTGTAAAACACATCTCTGGGGATCGCCTTCGTAAGCAGATCCGCTATCATCTCATGCGTAGATATGTACCTTATGTCTACCTTCTTGGTCTTATCATAGTCTTTTGCAAATTTGTAGCGGATATCTATGTGTTTGGTCTTACAATGGAATTTCGGATCTTTGACATAGGCTATAGATGCTTGACTGTCGCTGTTTATAGGTACATCACCTGAGTTACTTGCATTAATTAGCCTGTCTAAGAACTTCCTAAGCCAAACAGCCTCTTGAACTGCCATGCTAAATGCTACAAACTCGGCTTCCATGGTTGAAAGTGCGATGCAGGATTGTTTCTTGCTACTCCAGGATATTGCACCAGATCCGAGTAGAAAAACATATCCTGAGGTCGATCGTCACTCATCGAGATCACCCGCCCAATCAGCATCAGTGTAGCCTTCGAGCCTCAAGGCATCTCCTTGATAGCATAAAGCAAAGTCTGCAGTTCCTTTGAGATACCACATTATCCTCTTAACCGCTTTCCAGTGTACTTGCCCTGGGTTGGATTGGTAACGACTTACCATTCCAACGGCAAAACAGATGTCCGGTCTTGTACACATCATAGCGTACATTAGACTACCAACTGCACTGGAATATGGAACTTTTTCCATAATCTCCTTTTCTTTTTGGTTCTTTGGACATGATTTCAGACATAAATTGTCGCACTTGCTTATTGGAGTATCAATGGACTTGCAGTCCTGCATATTAAAACGTTCTAGAACCTTCTTTATATAAGTCTCCTGTGAAAGAGAAAGAAGTTTCTTTGAACGGTTCCTTGAAATCTTAACTCCAAGGATATATGCGGCTTCTCCCATGTCTTTCATCTCAAAAACTGATGAAAGCCAAGCCTTGATATCCATCACAAAGCCCTTGTCATTTCCGGCTATTAAAATGTCATCTACATATAGAGACATAATAACATACTTGTTCTTATTCCTCTTGATATATACACAGTTATCTTCATCAAGCATGGAAAATCCATTTGATAAGACAACTTCTTGAAATCGTATATACCATTGCCTCGAGGATTGTTTAAGACCATATATGGATTTAATAAGTTTACAAACCTTATGTTCGTTTCCTTCTTTTACAAACCCTGTTGGTTGTTCCATATAGATCTCCTCGTCAAATTCTCCATTGAGAAAGGCAGTCTTTACATCCATTTGATGTAATTCGAGGTCTAAGCAAGCTACCATTGCCAGAATCAGGCGAATTGAGGTAAAACGAACAACAGGTGAGAAAGTCTCTTCGTAGTCTATCCCTTCCTGTTGCGTAAAACCTTTCGCGACAAGGCGAGCTTTATATCTGTCAATAGAGCCATCAGCCTTATGCTTGATCTTGAGAACCCATTTGTTCCCAATAGCTCTACGTCCTCTGGGTAAGTCAACCAAGTCCCAGACTTGGTTAACTTTCATGGATTCTAACTCCTCTTGCATCGCTTCCATCCATTTGTCTTTAGCAGGGCAAGATACGGCCTGTTTGAAAGTAGCAGGCTCGTCATCTTCTTGTAGTAAAGTCATAAAGGTTTGCGGAAATTCATCCTCAAATCTTAGAGGAGTCAACCTTATACGACTACTACGTCGTATTTGAGATTCTTCAAGTCCTTGTTGACTTGAATTTAGATCAATTCTAATATCACTCCCACTTGGAATGTCGTTAGAATTGCTCCCACTTGGATCATTATTCCCGTATGGAATAGGATAATCGTCATTCGTATAATCCATTGGCGAAGGTTGAAACGTATTTTCATTTTCACCAAGAATTCTCCCACTCGAATGAGGTAATCCTTCTTGATCATAAATCTCAAATAGAGATAAGTCCTGACTTATCTCGCCCTGTCTTGGAAACTCGTTTTCCAAGAAAGTGACATCCCTCAACTCAAACTCAATTAGCCCACCATTGTCTTCCTGACTAACAAAAACATAACCTTTGGAGTTTTCTGCGTATCGTATAAAGATACATTTCCTTCCCCTTGGCCCAAGTTTGCCATACTTATGGGAAGAAATATGTGCGTAGGATGCACAACCCCAAGGTTTCAAAATGTTTAAGTCAGGAGACCTTTGGTTCCACAACTCATAAGGAGTGGAGCTAACTGATTTCGAGGGTACGCGGTTTAAAATGAAAGTGGCCGTCAATAATGCATCACCCCAAAAGGTGATTGGCAAGTTAGCTTGCGCCATCATTGAACGGACCATTTCCATTAAAGTCCTATTTCTCCTTTCTGCAACACCGTTTTGTTGAGGAGTATAAGGCATAGTTACCTGATGTACTATGCCTTTTTCATCACAAAGTTCCTTAAAACTTATTGATTGATATTCACCGCCCTTATCGGTTCGCAAGACCTTAATCTTGCGATCTAATTGATTCTCCACTAAACTCATATAGTTTTTAAAGCAAGCCAAAGCTTCACTTTTGTGGGATATCAAATAGATATGTCCGAATCGGGTGAAATCATCAATAAAAGTGATGAAATAGGACTTTCCGCGTCTTGTCTTGACATTCATTGGACCACATATGTCCGAATGGATAAGCTGTAATGGAACCTCGGCCCTTGTGCCGGTTCCAAACGGCTTGCGACAAGATTTCCCCACAAGGCAATGTTCGCAGGTCGACATTTCAACCTTTGAAACATTGGATAGAAGGCCACGTTTGGCAAGTCTATCCATACGCGTTGGTCCAATATGACCAAGCCTTGCGTGCCAACAATTCACATCAGACTCATAAGTCTTAGAATTTGCAACAAGGAAATTTTCATTACATGAGGAATCATACATTGTATTCATTACAATAAATCCTTTAAATACATACCCAGTACCAATAAGAGTATTATTACAACTTAAGTCCACATTACAATCATGAAAAAACCAGCTATAGCCAAGACCCATTAATACAACCACAGAAATTATATTCCTTCGAATATCTGGAGCGAAGAGGACATCATGAAGTAGGAGAGTGCGGCCGTTGTCCAAGACTAGCTTGCAAGTCCCAACGCCTTTCACTTCAACACGTGTGTTGTTTCCTACATAGATCCACTTCGTTCCTTGGGGTATCCGGTGATACTCCACGAAGGACCGTCTGTCCCTTGCTATGTGGTCGGTGGCACCTGAATCAATTATCCAAAATGGATTAGATTCCACAAGAAATATTGAACTAGAAACACATATGTAACTAGTATATTTACAAGTTACCTCGTCGCCTCCACTCGTACACGAACGAGCATAGTGACCGAGCTTGTTGCACTTGAAGCACTTGATCCTCTTCAAGTCTTTCTTCTTGTGCCATTTCTTGTGCCCACCCTTATGTTTGGGTTTCTTGGTAGACTCGGGTTGCTTATTACGTTCATTAGTGAACTTCGAACGATTTTTTCGTTTCTTTCCCCCCTGTGAGGAACCAGCAACCATGTGCACTTCTGCACTTGGCTTGGCAGCCGCAAGCCGCTCTTCCTCTAATTCGAGGTGCTTGGAAACATCGCTGAAGGTCTTGATGCTCTCATTGTGAGTGAGATGCATCTTCATTTGGTCCCACCCATTTGGTAGAGAACGTATGACTGCTTGGATTTGTTGCTCATCCGTGAGCACATGACCTGCGTCCTTTAACTCTGAGATAAGGTTCGACATATGTCGCAGATGTTTCCCCATGGAATGATCTGGACGTTTCTTATATGTATCGAACTTTATAGTTAAGGCGCGAAGTTTGGACACCGATGTGCCACCGAACTTCTCCTCTAGCTTGGACCATATGTCCATGGCTAGGTCATGTTCTCGGAAGATGCGCATTATGTCATCAGCCATACTGCTTAATAACGTAATGCGCGCTATCTTATTCTTCCGAGACCAAGCATCAAAAGCTTCATTGTCTCTTCGGTGTTGGGCCGTAGTGCCCAACTCCGGTTCAATCATAACGTTCTTTAGAGTTTCGAGCACTTCTTGCACCTCTAGAACGTATTGTATCTTAATGGACCAAAGTTTGTAATTATCGCCGTTGAGTTTTTCACCTTTGTTTAACTCAGCGACGATATTCTTTGAAGCGGAAGACATTTTACTTTTAAAATGCTGCAAAAGACATAAAAACCGAAGGTTCGATCAAAACTTTGCATAAAAATTCTTAAAATATAACTCCCACTTGAAATTATATTATCTTTGATAAGTTACTTTCGAAAAATATTGAAGACGTTGTTCTAGAATCGAAAAGGTCTCTTTGATTCCAATCACCATCTAGAACAACCTTCAATATTCCCCCATCACTTATCAAACAATAGTACTCTTATAGTACTAGCAGCGGAAAAACGAGTTTGAAAACGTATTTTTCAAATATAATTCCCACTTGAAATGATAATAGAATATCCCATATGGATAGTTCTAAAATCAACTCCCACTTGGAATGATATTCATAATTTGATAAGTTACTTTCGAAAAATATTGAAGATGTTACTCTAGAGTCGGAAAGGTCACTATGTTTCCAATCACCATCTAGAGTAACTTTCAATATTTCTCCCTCACTTTATCAAATGTTAGTACTCTTATAGTACTTCGCAGCGGAAAAGCGTTTTTGAAAACGTATTTTTTCAAAACGAATTTAAAATACATTGGCTAATCTCCGTAGAGTAGAGCACAACGTCATGAGTTCATTGGCTAATCTCCGTAGAGTAGAGCACAACGTCATGAGTTCATTGGCTAATCTCCGTAGAGTAGAGCACAATGACATGGCTAATCTCGCATGAAGTAGAGCATTACGGCTAATCTTCAAGGAGTAGAGCACAATGAAAAACTTCATTAAAACGTTAGCCCCGTATGGGCTAGTCGAAACTGTGGTTAGCCCCGTATGGGCTAATCGGCACATTCGAGTTTGGCCAAGGCCTTTTGTCACCCCGTATGGGTCAGTTGGCAAGTTTACAATCGACCCAGACCTTCTGTCGGATTGGTCGACCAAAAACACCAAATTGGTCGACCAATTTTCGAACTGCAACTTCTCTCGGCCAGGGCCTCTGCCCTGGCCGGGGCTTGGCCAAGGGCCGGCCAGGGCCTCTGCCCTGGCCGGCTAGGGGCCCTGGCCCCCTCGGCCAGGGCCGTCCAGGCCCTAGCCTCTGCCAGGGCCGGCCGGGCCCTGGCTGAGGCCAGGGCGCCGGCCCTGGCCTCTGCCAGGGCCGGCCGGGCCCTGGCAGTGGCCAGGGCGCTGCCCTGGCCCCTGGCCGGGGCCAGGGCCCCTGACCTGGCCTCGGCCAGGCCCTGGCCTGAGGCCAGGGCGCTGCCCTGGCCTCTGCCAGGGCGGCCAGGCCCCTGGCCGGGGCCAGGGCCCCTGCCCTGGCCTCGGCCAGGGCGGCCTGGCCCTGGCCGGGGGCCAGGGCCCCTGCCCTGGCCTCGGCCAGGGCGGCCTGGCCCTGGCCGGGGGCCAGGGCCCCTGCCCTGGCCCGGCCAGGGTGGCCTGGCCATGGCCTGGCCGCGGCCAGGGCCTTCTGGCCCTGGCCATGGCCGGCCCTGGCCTGGCCTGGCCAGGCCGCGGCCAGGGCTCCCTGGCCCTGGCCGTGGCCGGCCAGGGCCGGCCGGCCATGGCCATGGCCCGGCCATGGCCTATTGGCCTTGCCCGGCCATGGCCCTTTAGCCATGGCCGGTCTCCCCTCTTTCATGGGGTGGCCGCATGCACTCCACCCCCTTGATGGGGTGGTCGCCGGTGGTTATTGGCCGTAGCCAACCCCCTCCGCATGGGGAGAGGGGGTGCATGGCCTTCATAGCCCATTTGGCCATGGTGCACATGCACCAAATTTCCTCTTACCCGATGGAAATAACTACCATCATCTTCCTCGATGAAGCACCCGTTCGTCGATGAAGCACCCGTTCGTCGAGAAATTAGTTATTTCATAATGGCCGTGTGCCAAAAATGAAAAATAACATACTACGTGAACGGTCGGTTCTTCCCGTCACGGAGAGTTCCTACCATATCCGTAATGATAGGAGACCCTAACGTGAAAAGAACAACCGCTGCGTTCTCTCCGTCACGAAGCGTTCCTACTATATCCGTGATAGTAGGAGACCCATTCGTGAAAAAGACAACGACTCGTTCATAGTTTCGACGGGACGACGGTTTGACCGGGGCGAACCCATATGGCTCTGATACCAATGTAGGATCCTGCCAAAACAGAGTTAGGATCGATAAATGAAGTTGAGACTTACGCTTGCGTATGCGGCATGGTAGTCTACGAACTTCGCCTTCGAATTCGCCACGACGGATCGAGTCTACTCACGAACGGAGTAAGGCTACTAAATCCACAATCTAAATCTCTACTTTAGATTAAGAACTTGGATAGAGGAAGAGAAAGGATTTCTGCAGAGCTTCGCTAGAATGAAGTTGCATGCATGAATTTCATGCAAAAGGTGTAAGAAATGGCTTACCCTTGGGTCTTATTTATAGCACCCAAGGTAGTTATTTTAGGGTAAGTTGTTCCTTTGGAACAACTTAATTAAGGTGTACCATGATACATGGCACATTATAAGCTTAAGTTGTACCATATTCATGATACAACATAAGCTTAAGATATTCCCCCTTTATTAGCCATATGTCGCATGCACTTATGCATATATAATGCGACTTTCCCACTCATCCAGAGATCCTCTCCGCAAGGGAACAGATTCCCTTTGTACACGACTTCGTGTACGCGACGTTCGAGGTCCATATTCCCTCGTACATCCCCCACAAGGGTGTACAAACGTCTTCCATATCCAACACATCCCCTCGCTACTAAACGACCCGAACGCGTCGTCAGCCATAAATCGAAGGGGCCAACCATTCGCTACTGAACGACCCTAACGCGTCGTCAGCCGTAAGTCGAAGGGGCCACCCCCTTGTTACTAAACACCTCTAACGGGTCATCAGCCATAAGACGAATGGGCCAACCCCTCTCTACGGAATGACCCAAATGCATCATCAACCGTAGGTCGAAGAGGCCACCCCATTGCTACTGAACAACCTTAACGTGTCGTCAACCGTAAGTCGAAGGGGCCACCCCATGTTACCGAACGACCCAAACGTGTCATCAGCCGTAAGACGAAGGGGTTAACCACTCGCTACTGAACGACCCAAAGGAGTCGTCAGCCGTAAGACGAAGGGGCCAACCACTCGCTACTGAACGTGTTGGATATGGAAGACGTTTATACACCCTTGTGGGGGATGTACGAGGGAATACGGACCTCGAACGTCGCGTACACGAAGTCGTGTTCAAAGGGAATCTGTTCCCTTGCGGAGAGGATCTCTGGATGAGTGGGAAAGTCGCATTATATATGCATAAGTGCATGCGACATATGGCTAATAAAGGGGGAATATCTTAAGCTTATGTTGTACCATGCATATGGTACAACTTAAGCTTATAATGTGCCATGTATCATGGTACACCTTAATTAAGTTGTTCCAAAGGAACAACTTACCCTAAAATAACTACCTTGGGGGCTATAAATAAGACCCAAGGGTAAGTCATTTCTTACACCATTTGCATGAAATTCATGCATGCATCTTCATCCTAGCGAAGCTCTGCAGAAATCCTTTCTCTCCCTCTTATCCAAGTTCTTAATCTAAAGTAGAGATTTAGATTGTGGATTAGTAGCCTTACTCCGTTCGTGAGAAGACTCGATCCGTCGTGGCGAATCCGAAGGCGAAGTTCGTAGACTACCGTGCCGCATACGCAAGCGTAAGTCTAAACTTCATGTTATCGATCCTAACTCTGTTTTGGACAGGATCCTATATTGGTATCGGAGCCATACGGGTTCGCCCCGGAGAAACTATGAACGAGTCGTTGTCTTTTTCACGGATGGGTATCCTACCATTACGGATATGGTAGGAACGCTTCGTGACGGAGAGAACGCAGCGGTTGTTCTTTTCACGTTAGGGTCTTCTGTCATTACGGATATGGCAGGAACTCTCCGTGACGGGAAGAACCGACCGTTCATATCGTCAAACTCGCTCTCTTCATGAATGCTGAGTCTCCATTCATAGGGAATGGGCGCTCTCTTCATGTGGAGCGCGTAGTTTACGAATTTTTGAAGTGGGTTCATTTTTTGGCACACGGCCATTGGAGGACAACTACTTCCTCGACGAACGGGTGCTTCACCGGAGAAGAAGGTGGTGGTTATTCCCATCGGGGAAGATGAATTTTTTTGTGCATGTGCACCATGACCAAATGGGTTATGAAGGCCATGCACCCCCCACCCCATGCGGAGAGGGTTGGCTACGGCCAATAACCACCGCGGCAACCCCCCTCCGGCGGGGGTGTGCGGCCACCCATGAAAGGGGAAACCGGCCATGGCCAAAAGGCCATGGCCGGTCAAGGCCAATATGCCATGGCCGGTCAAGGCCAATATGCCATGGCCGGCCGGCCTTGGCCGGCCATGGCCATGGCCGGCCGGCCCTGGCCGGCCACGGCTAGGCCAGGGCCGGCTCTGGCCGGCCACGGCCAGGGCCAGAAGGCCCTGGCCGCGGCCAGGCCACGGCCAGACATCCCTGGCCGGGGCCAGGGCAGTGGCCCTGGCCCCGGCCAGGGGCCAGGCCGCCCTGGCAGAGGCCAGGGCGGCGCCCTGGCCTCAGGTCAGGGGCCTGGCCGCCCTGGCAGAGGCCAGGGCGGCGCCCTGGCCTCAGGCCAGGGCCTGGCAGCCCTGGCCGGGGCCAGGGCAGGGGCCCTGGCCCCCGGCCAGGGGCCAGGCCGCCATGGCAGAGGCCAGGGCGGCGCCCTGGCAGCCCTGGCAGAGGCCAGGGCGGCGCCCTGGCCGGGGCCAGGGCCTGGCAGCCCTAGCAGAGGCCAGGGCAGGGGCCCTGGCAGGGGCCCTGGCCCCCGGCCAGGGGCCAGGCCGCCCTGGCAGAGGCCAGGGCGGCGCCCTGGCCTCAGGCCAGGGCCTGGCAGCCCTGGCCGGGGCCAGGGCAGGGGCCCTGGCCCCCAGCCAGGGGCCTGGCCGCCCTGGCATAGGCCAGGGCGGCGCCCTGGCCTCAGGCCAGGGCCTGGCCGCCCTGGCCGGGGCCAGGGCAGGGGCCCTGGCCCCCAGCCAGGGGCCTGGCCGCCCTGGCAGAGGCTAGGGCGGCGCCCTGGCCTCAGGCCAGGGCCTGGCCGCCCTGGCAGAGGCCAGGGCAGGGGCCCTGGCCCCGGCCAGGGGCCTCTGGCCTAGGCCAGGCCAGGCAGAGGCCTGGCCGGCCTCTGGCCGAGGCCAGGCCAGCGGCCAGGCCGGCCCTGGCAGTGGCCAGAGCTGCCGCAGGCCGTCTCTGGCAGCGGTCAGGGCCTGGCCGGGGGCCGGACTGATCGGCATTCGCCGGCAGTGATTCAGACCAATTCGGCAAAAGGCCTTGGTTGAACATGAACGTGCCAACTAGCCCATACGGGGCCAAACGACAGTCGTCTGCATCAAAATTCTCTCATACGGGGAGAAACGCCTGGATCCATACGGGAGACAGCGACGATAGTTTGCAGAAAATCCCAAAAGGGGGATCCGACCTAGGCACGGCTACGGCTCACTCCCGACAAATGGTCAGGAAGTGCCGAATGTTTCACTAAGTATCATAAGGGTACTAAGATGAAATATTCATTTTTTTGAAAAATACTTTTTCATACGTTTTGAAAAATAAGTTTTCAAAAACGCTTTTCCGCTGCAAAGTACTATAAGAGTACTAACGTTTGATAAAGTGAGGGAGAAATATTGAAAGTTACTCTAGATGGTGATTGGAAACAAAGTGACCTTTCCGATTCTAGAGTAACATCTTCAATATTTTTCGAAAGTAACTTATCGAATTATGAATATCATTCCAAGTGGGAGTTGATTTTAGAACTATCCATATGGGATATTCTATTATCATTTCAAGTGGGAATTATATCTGAAAAATACGTTTTCAAACTCGTTTTCCGCTGCTAGTACTATAAGAGTACTATTGTTTGATAAGTGATGGGGGAATATTGAAGGTTGTTCTAGATGGTGATTGGAATCGAAGAGACCTTTTCGATTCTAGAACAACATCTTCAATATTTTTCGAAAGTAACTTATCAAATATAATATAATTCCAAGTGGGATTTGAATTTTTAGAACTATCCAAATGTGATATTCTATTATCATTTCAAGTGGGAGTTATATTTTAAGAATTTTTATGCAATGTTTTTGATCAAACCTTCGGTTTTGTGTCTTTTGCAGCATTTTAAAAGTAAAATGTCTTCCGCTTCAAAGAATATCGTCGCTGAGTTAAACAAAGGTGAAAAACTCAACGGCGATAATTACAAACTTTGGTCCATCAAGATACAATACGTTTTAGAGGAGCAAGAGTGCTCGAAACTCTAAAGAACGTAATGATTGAACCTGAGTTGGGCACTACGGCCCAACACAGACGAGACAAGGAAGCTTTTGATGCTTGGTCTCGGAAGAACAAGATAGCGCGCATTACGTTATTAAGCAGTATGGCTGATGACATAATGCGCATCTTCCGAGAACATGACCTAGCCATGGACATATGGTCCAAGCTAGAGGAGAAGTTCGGTGGCACATCGGTGTCCAAACTTCGCGTCTTAACTATAAGGTTCGATTCATATAAGAAATGTCCAGATCATTCCATGGGGAAACATCTGCGACATATGGCGAACCTTATCTCGGAGTTAAAGGACGCAGGTCATGTGCTCACTGATGAGCAACAAATCCAAGCAGTCATACGTTCCCTACCAAATGGGTGGGATCAGATGAAGATGCATCTCACTCATAATGAGAGCATCAAGACCTTCAACGATGTTTCCAAGCACCTGGAATTAGAGGAAGAGCGGCTTGCGGCTGCCAAGCCAAGTGCAGAAGTGCACATGGTTGCTAGTTCCTCACACGGGGGAAAGAAACGTAAAGATCGTTCGAAGTCTTCTAATGAACGTAATAAGCAACCTGAGTCTACCAAGGAACCCAAATATAAGGGTGGGCACAAGAAATGGCACAAGAAGAAAGACTTGAAAAGGATCAAGTGCTTCAAGTGCAACAAACTCGGTCACTATGCTCGTTCGTGTACGAGTGGAAGTGACGAGGTGCCACCGACCACATAGCAAAGGACAGATGGTCCTTCGTGGAGTATCACTGGATACACCAAGAAATGAAGTGGATCAATGTAGGAAACAACACACGTGTTGTAGAGAAAGGCGTTGGGAATTGCAAGCTAGACTTGGACAACGGCCACACTCTCCTACTTTATGATGTTCTCTTCATTCCATATATTCAAAGGAATATTAATACTGTGGTCAATTTAATGGGTCTGGGTTATAGTTGGTTCCTTCATGATTGTAATATGGACCTATTTTGTAATAATTCCTTTATTGGTACTGGGTTTGTATTTCAAAGGATTTATTGTAATAAGTACAATGTATTTCCTCATGTAATGAAAATTTCCTTGTGACAAATTCTTTGACTAATGAGTCTAATATAATTTGTTGGCACGCAAGGCTTGGTCATATTGGACCAATGCGTATAGATAGACTTGCCAAACGTGGCCTTCTATCTAATGTTTCAAAGGTTGAAATGTCGACCTGCGAACATTGCCTTGTGAGGAAATCTTGTCGCAAGCCGTTTGGAACCGGCACAAGGGCCGAGGTTCCATTACAGCTTATCCATTCGGACATATGTGGTCCGATGAATGTCAAGACAAGACGCGGGAGGTCCTATTTTTCATCACTTTTATTGATGATTTCACCCGATTCGGTCATATCTATTTGATATCCCACAAAGTGAAAGCACTAAACCTGCTTTAAAAACTATATGAGTTTAGTGGAGAATCAATTAGATCGCAAGATTAAGGTCATGCGAACCGATAGGGGCGGTGAATATCAGTCAACAAGTTTAAAGGAACTTTGTGATGAAAAAGGCATAGTACATCAGGTAACTATGCCCTATACTCCTCAACAAATTGGTGTTGCAGAAAGGAGGTATAGGACTTTAATGAAAAATGGTCCGTTCAATGATGGAGCAAGCTAACTTGCCAATCACCTTTTGGGGTGATGCATTATTGACGGCCGCTTTCATTTTGAACCGCGTACCCTCGAAATCAGTTAGCTCCACTCCTTATGAGTTGTGGAACCAAAGTTCTCCTGACTTAGACATTTTGAAACCTTGGGGTTGTGCATTCTACGCACATATTTCCTCCCATAAGTATGGCAAACTTGGGCCAAGGGGAAGGAAACGTATCTTTATACGATACGCAGAAAACTCCAAAGGTTATATGTTTGTTAGTCAGGAAGACAAAGGTGGGCTAATTGAGTTTGAGTCGAGGGATGTCACTTTCTTGGAATACGAGTTTCCAAGACAGGGCGAGATAAGTCAGGACTTATCTTTATTTGAGATTTATGATCAAGAAGGATTACCTCATTCGAGTGGGAGAATTCTTGGTGAAAACGAAAATACGTTTCAACCTTCACCAATGGATTATACGAATGACGATTATCTTATTCCATACGGGAATAATGATCCAAGTGGGAGCAATTCTAACGACATTCCAAGTGGGAGTGATATTAGAATTGATCTAACTTCGAGTCAACAAGGACTTGAAGAAATCTCAAATACGACGTAGTAGTCGTACAAGGTTGGCTCCTCTAAGTCTTTGAGGATGAATTTCCGTAAACCTTTATGACTTTACTACAAGATGATAACGAGCCTGCTACTTTCAAATAGGCCGCATCATGCCCTGCGAAAGACAAATGGATGGAAGCGATGAAGGAGGAATTGAAATCCATGAAAGTTAACCAAGTCTGGGACTTAGTTAACTTACCCAGAGGACATAGAGCAATTGGGAAAAAATGGGTTCTCAAGATCAAGCATAAGGCTGATGGCTCTATTGACAGATATAAAGCTCGCCTTGTCGCGAAAGGTTTTACGCTACAGGAAGGGATAGACTACGAAGAGACCTTCTCACCTGTTGTGCGTTTTACCTTGATTCGCATGATTCTGGCAATGGTAGCTTGCTTATACCTCGAATTACATCAGATGGATGTAAAACCTGCTTTTCTCAATGGAGAATTGGACGAGGAGATCTATATGGAACAACCAACAGGGTTTGTAAAAGAAGGAAACAAACATAAGGTTTGTAAACTTCGTAAGTCCATATATAGTCTTAAATAATCCTCGAGGCAATGGTATATACAATTTCAAGAAGTTGTCTTATCAAATGGATTTTCCATGCTTGATGAAGATAACTGAGTATATATCAAGAGGATTAAAAGCAAGTATATTATCATGTCTCTATATGTAGTTGACATTTTAATAGCCAGAAATGACAGGGGCTTTGTGATGAGTATCAAGGCTTGGCTTTTCATCAGTATTTGAGATGAAAGGCATAGGAAAAGCCGCATATATCCTTGGAGTTAAGATTTCAAGGAATCGTTCGAAGAAACTTCTTCTCTTTCACAGGAGACTTATATAAAGAAGGTTCTAGAACGATTTAATATGCAGGACTGCAAGTCCATTGATATTCATATAAGCATATGCGATAATTTATATCTGGAATCGTGTCCAAAGAACCAAAAGGAAAAGGAAATTATGGAAAAAGTTCCATATTCCAGTGCAGTTGATAGTCTTATGTACGCTATGGTGTGTACGAGACCTGACATCTGTTTTGCCGTTGGAAATGGTAAGCTGTTACCAATCCAACCCAGGGCAAGAACACTGGAAAGCGGTTAAGAGAATAATGCAGTATCTTAAAGGAACTGCAGATTTGCAAAAGACTATGATAAAACCAAGAAGGTAGACATAAGGTACATATCTACGCATGAGATGATAGAGGATCAGCTTACGAAAGCGATCCCCAGAAATGTGTTTTATAAACACTTATCATCCCAAGGATTGAGTATGAGCTGAGTTGTACCAATATATATTCCCATGTCTAAGAAAGATCAAATTTAATAAAAGAATAAGTTCTTTTTCAAACATTGCATATGAATTTCTTAAGAAATGTTTGTGTACATTTTTGAAATCTCAGCTGAATTGTGTGTATGTCGGACAGATAAAGGTTGGCTCTCTCACATGAGCAACCGCCTTATCTTATCAGATGGATAAGATAGAGATGAGACTAGTTTAAAGTCAAAAATCATTAGACGAATGATTTAGAGTCATGACTTAAACAAGATAGTCGAATGAAAGATCTGCATCATATGGATGCTTACAAAAGATCTGAGATCTGTATCACAAGGATATTTGAAAAAGATCTCGTAGGATTTTTTAAATCCTATCTGTCTTATGCAGGATGAGAGTCTGTGAATATTTCACGAGTAGTAAAGGGACTCAAAAAGATAGGCACTGTGGTGTCTGATCTTTTCATCCGTACAACATCATTAAGACATACTCTCCCTGGGAAAGGAGTGATGTTGTAATACGTGTTCATACCACGTATGCATTTCGACCACTGAGTTAGTAGCAATAGTGTTTGCTATTATGTGAGACTCAAAGGCCATATGGGCCTTAACTCTTACCCTCAAGGACTCCAATTGGTTCCTTTAGATTTGACGAGATGATCGCTATCTTAGCGTGTTACTTATGGGCTATGATAATTCGGCTCGGCGGGACACGTTAGAAAAGCGAATCAAGTCAAGATCAGAAGGTTCGCAAGAAGAGGAAGATTGATTTCGTATTCACATTTGGACTTTAATGATTCAAAGCTGGCCAGCCAATTGTGATCCAGATGGGATTCAATTGTTGAATATAAAGTATAAGAAATGTGAAGAAATAATCTAGGGTAAAGCATGCGTTGAACTACTCAACTTTGCACCTTCGAGGTCGTTGTGTATCTCTAACAAGTGCACAACAACAGACTCTACGCGCATGACGGTCGCACGGTCTATTTCTCGGTATGATAGATGAAAGAACTAAGGGAAAGACGTTCTCTTACAATCCCCTCAAGTGTGAGTGGGAGATGTTGGATATGGAAGACGTTTATACACCCTTGTGGGGGATGTACGAGGGAATACGGACCTCGAACGTCGCGTACACGAAGTCGTGTACAAAGGGAATCTGTTCCCTTGCGGAGAGGATCTCTGGATGAGTGGGAAAGTCGCATTATATATGCATAAGTGCATGCGACATATGGCTAATAAAGGGGGAATATCTTAAGCTTATGTTGTACCATGCATATGGTACAACTTAAGCTTATAATGTGCCATGTATCATGGTACACCTTAATTAAGTTGTTCCAAAGGAACAACTTACCCTAAAATAACTACCTTGGGGGCTATAAATAAGACCCAAGGGTAAGTCATTTCTTACACCATTTGCATGAAATTCATGCATGCATCTTCATCCTAGCGAAGCTCTGCAGAAATCCTTTCTCTCCCTCTTATCCAAGTTCTTAATCTAAAGTAGAGATTTAGATTGTGGATTAGTAGCCTTACTCCGTTCGTGAGAAGACTCGATCCGTCGTGGCGAATCCGAAGGCGAAGTTCGTAGACTACCGTGCCGCATACGCAAGCGTAAGTCTAAACTTCATGTTATCGATCCTAACTCTGTTTTGGACAGGATCCTACAGAACGACCCAAACACGTCGTCAGCCGTAAGTTGAGGGGGCCACCCCCTCGTTACTGAACGACCCTAATGCGTCGTCAGCCCTAAGTCGAAGGGGCCACCCCTCGCTACTGAACGACTCAAACGCGTCGTCAGCCGTAAGTCGAAGGGGCCACCCCCTCGCTACTCAACGACCCAAACACGTCGTTCGCCATAAGTCGAAGGGGCCACCCCCTCGCTAATGAATGACCCTAACGTGTCGTAAGCCGTAAGTCAAATGGACCACCCCCTTGTTACTGAATGTCCCTAATGTGTCGTCAGCCGTATGATGAAGGGGCCAACCCCTACGCAACTGAACGACCCTCTCGCGTCGTCAGCCGTAAGTCAAAGGGGCCACCCCCTTGCAATTGAACGGCCCTTTCGTGTCACCTGCCAAAAGACATAGGGGCCATCCCTTTGCAACTGATCGAGGTGGTCTAGCTTCGGTATGGTTCAATGGCTCAACCCCTGCTATCTTGTGTAAGGGATTAACCCGTCGAAAAGGTCCAACAGGCAATACGACCACCCATACGAAAAATAACAAACAAAGAGATGTAAGTCGACTTTTCTCACATATATTACATTACAAAATTGTCATCGTTTATATGGCAAATGCCTCCTATACATTCGGCAGAACAAGAAGAGCATCAAGATCCTTCATCGAGTCAAGATGACCTTGGCCTCCCTCAAGCGCAGCAACATTCCCTTGATCCCCCGAGCACCAACATCTTCACCTGTCATGATGAAAATTTCACCAACATGAGCGGCCCCCTCCGTTCCTTGACTTAAATCATCTCCATCGATGACCAGGAAAAGCACGTGAATCTGGTCAATCTCAACGGTAATATCTAGGTATCGACCATTCACTTCCGATCGACATCGCTCATATCCATGCGTATACAGTTCGTCGAAGTCAGGCAATGAATCCTTATATTCTTGGACTTCCCTCTCCGCGATGGCCTCTGTGCCAAATCCCCGAAAGATGTCCGCGAGTCGGACAAGGAGCTCGTTCTCTCTAACTTTCCACCTGGCTTTCTCCTCCAGCAGCATCTTTTCCGCTCGCTCCTTCGAGGTGGCTTGGACAACTTCCTTCTTACGATACTCACTTAACTCGTGTTTGAGTTCAAGCACCCGTGACCGTCTCAGACTACACAGAAGCCCTAGCCTATCCAGCTTCGCCTGATATTTCTCCATGGCCTTCTTGACGGTCCCTAAGGTGACCTCGTGGTTGGCCACCACCGATGCACGTCGACGCAACGCATCATTGGGCACGAGAGCCTACATACAAGTCACAACGGTCAACATCCACACCTGCGTCATCCATAATGAAGGCTAGTGCAATAGTTACCTGGACATTTGCATGAACGACAATTGAAGTGAACCTCTCGTAATCGACCCACTCCTGGATGGCCCTATCCCGCGGAAGGGTCGCATTTTCGGTGATCCTAAAGGCGGTCCCGCAAATCCAAAAGAGTAGAATCGTTTCTCTTGATTGGAAATTCCATCTGAAGGAGTTCCTCCGCGGGACAATCAAATGGGGCTTGAGGCGATCTAATTTCCAGCAAAAGCAAACTGAATTCTTCAGGAATATCCTCAGCCAGAGACACTGGAGGGAATATGCCCCCCCAAGGTCAGGAATCCTGAAGCAGAAGGGCTCTGAAAGAGGTGGTGACTCCCATGAATCTCCTTCTAAAGGAGATCCCTGTTCCTGCTCGTGGAGGTGGGCTGATTCGGGATAATCGACATTTTTTTGAGTAATTGTTGCTTCTCCTCTGGAATTTTAGAATAGCTCCTTGGGCGCGGGTCGCGAAAATAGGGGAGGAATCGGATGTTTGGAATCGCTTGCGTTTTTTGGCTTAAGCTTGGTGGAGGTGCTAGAGTGGAAGGGAAGACTCATTTGAGAGAGATCTTTGGTGAAATTTTTCATCTCCCCCCTTGTATTTTTGCACTTCTCATTTTGTAATGAATTGTGATGAATTTGCTATAAATCTCATCTTATTTAGTATGATGGAGTAGTGTAATTGCTTGTGTGGTTGTGTTGTTGAATGTTGTTGATTGTTGTGAATTGAAACCCTAGCACATTTTCATTGTCTAATTTGTGGATGAAACTTTGAGTAGGCTTGTTTATTGGAACCCGAAGGGGAAATCCAAAGAGAGGATCATCCTAGCGGACCCTCTCTTTTGTGTTAATTGTCGATTACTCTTGAGTTTCGTTCATTACTTATTGCACCCCACACGTTCGATGAAATGCCGAATTTTCCGATTGAGCTCCCTTAGCCGGGAGATCAATTGAGTTATCTTAGGGATGATTTTCCACGCCCCGGCCTCATTCACACGCACACCACATGAGCCCTCCTCGTTGCTTACCGATTCGGCTCTCCACCCTTAGTATTTAAGGTTAGGACTTATTTTTTTTAGTTTCTTCACGTTTTTTTACCGCACGTTTTCACACTTATCCATCGTAATTTAGGTAGTTGTAAAACGCTATTATTTTCTTTATCGATCAAGATTTTGTGAAAGTAGAACGAATTGTCCATGTGATCCGACCCGGTACTCACCGGTTATTTTTATATTGCATTGACGCTCCTACGCTTGGGAGTGGAAGGCGTGCCCCGTGCGCGTTTTCGAGTCAACCAATTGGCGCCGTTGCCGGGGACAACGGTTTCTAGTAGTAGCATTTTTTGATCGATTTTGAAACTTTTAGTGTGATACTCCTATCTCTTAGTGTGTGTCTTTCTATTTGTTTATTTTCCACTTATTGAGTCTTTTTACTTGTTTATTCTCATTTTTTTGAGAAATTTTTTTTAAACCATGGCATCTTCTTCGGATTTTTCGGACTTTGATTTGGAGGATATCCCACTTCCGCCATACTTTCATGGCACGGAGTGTGAGAACCCTCACTTACAGATTAAAAATTTTGAAGATTGGATGCATTCATGTCTTGGTGGGAATATCGATGATGATTGCATATATTTTAGATTCTTTCCCGATTCTTTACAGGATGATGCTAGACTTTGGTTTGATTCATTGTCTCTGGACTCACAGTTTACTTGGTTGTCATTTCAGGCTGAATTTCTCCGAGTGTTTTTGCCTATCTTTTTGGAGCAGGTACATGGGCGGCAGGCCATGGAACATATAGCGAGTTTTGCCCAAGCTGAATGGGAGGCCTACCATCAGGCTTGGCAGAGGTTCGCTGATTTGGTGCTTGCATGCCCACACCAGAGCTTTCACGAGGATCATCTTCTGCAGATCTTCTACACAGGGTTATCGCCATCTGGGCGAGATTTGGTGCAGATGAGCTGCGGTGGAGAGTTCTTTGATTATTCGACCGAGGATTCTTGGTTGTACCTGAGAGACCTTGCAGAGTGGGAGCAGACTGAGCCATCTGGAGAGCCGTCACTTGGATATGAGGATGATGGCCAGTCCCAGTTTCCTTTTTAGGATGCAGAGCTGCAGGCCCAGTGTCAGCTTGAGGAGCCACCTTTGGGCTCTTTTTCTTGCGACCCCATGGGATACAGAGTAGAGCAGGAGGATGGGTTGCATGAGAGCCAGGTAGAGGATATTGACAGATTATATTTTGATGAGTCTGAGGAGATAGATGATGGAGTGCGTGTCGACCACGACGGTGACACGATGCATTTTCACTTTGAGGTTGAGGATGAAGCGGGTGTGCATGATGGCCGAGAGCAGATTGAGGACACCATGGGGCCTGAGCCACAGTCCACTTCAGAGTTAGCTTCACAGGTCGAGGCGGCTGAGTATTTTGGGAGGACGACTGAGATGAGCTATTTCTGGGATGGCGAGGATGATGCGTGCTTAGATTTGCCCGAGACGTGTCTACCTCCAGTCCTATCACAGATGTCACTTCCCTCGCCTCAGGATGCGCACTTGCCAGTCATCGAGGAGGTTTGTGAGGAGCAGTTATCAGATGTGGGGAGTGCCGCAGAGACTGTTGGTGTTAATATTGATTTCGAGGAAGAGGATAGCGACAGGGATTGCGAGATGGTATATATTGAGCCCGAGCTCCCTCTTACTCCAGTTTGCTCTCTGCAGCCACTTCCACCTCCTCTTGAGGCCGTGCATCATTCCGAGCCTAGCATCGCGTTTCAGGGAAGTTCCCATCTTACTTTTTCCTCCACCCCCGAATCCAATTATTTAATTCCATATCATAATGATTCGGATTGTCGTCATTTGATTGTAAATTCCATTATTCATTTCGACGACCCATTTTGGCAAGCTTTTCAGTTGGATGGGCGCTCTCGCCCAATTATTTTTGACACGAGCTATCTCCCCCATTTTGCAGGAACCTATCACAAGGAGATGCTTGGGGTTGTGTCGCTTGCCATTGATGCCCGCAATGGAGGTAGGGCATTGGATGTGGCGACGCTCGCGGAGGAGCGTAAGGATATGATCGAGCAGTTGCCACCACCGTTATACATTCGAGATCCGCCATTTGCCACGGTGTGTTCTTTCCATGTAGTGTAAATAAATAAAATTAAAAGTTAGTTTGCTTTTGCATTTTGCTTTCGTATGCTTTTCTTTTTCTTTTCTAGGATCTTTTGTGAGATCTAGTACTCTCCCAACATTGAGGACAATGCTTATTTTAAGTTGGGGGGAGAGTGTTAGAATCTTTAGGTTTGGTAGGATTTTGGTGTAAAATTTTTTTTTTTTTTGAGATCCCTCCATCTTGCTCTCATCCATTGATTTTCATTGCATATTATATTTTGGCCTCTTTGTCCCTACGCCTTTAGCTTTGTTTAGTGCCTACTTGCTTAATGCCATGCGATTTTTCGGATTATCATTTTGGTATCGATTTCTCGATGTTGGATTGGCATGTTTTCATTTCTTTTCCAATTTGGATTCATATGTTAATATACCATGTATGAAGCTATTTTATACGTCGTGATATCTCTTTGAAACAATTTGGGAAAAGTTTGGTGTAAGTGATTGCATTTGTTGGGATGAACGGTGTGGTTTTTAATTGGATTGGATTTGGCCATCTTGTGTATGCTTTGTTTTCTTCTTAGAAGTGGGTGGATGAGTTGCTAATTTGTGTTGGAATGAAAAAAGAGAGTAGTATAAGTGAATGTTTCTTTCTAATCGAATTGAGTAGCCGGTGCCCCACGAGACATTGGGGAGGAAGCCAAAAATGAGATTTAGGAGATCATTCCATCCATTTGCATATATAGCGTCATCGCGTGTATGTAAATGTGGTCGTGTTTGCATTTATGGCGTTATCGCGTGAATGCAAAAACATAAATACAAAATCCAAAAACATAAAAAAAAAGAGAAAAAGAAAAGAAAAATGAAAGAAAAATGAAAGAATAAGCAATATGATTGATGCAATCTTATCTCCCACCACTTAGAAGAAATATTCTTTTGTTTTGGCCACTTTCATGAAAATTGGAAATTTTGACATCGTGATATTTTCCCGATACGTGTGATACGGTGCTTATTTCTTCACTTTTCTTTGAATTGGATTGAGGGGAGTATCATTTGTTGTTTGCTTTCATATATTTGGTATATTGGCTTTGAAATCAATTGGAAATATCATTTTGGGGTGTGCCATGATGATATCGAGATTTTGGTGCATGTTTTCCAATTTAATCCGAATTTTTCGCATATTTTGCTAGGGACTAGCAAAAAGCTAGTTGGGGGGTGTGATTCGGGATATAAATTGCATATTTTCCCCCCTAACTACTCCTATTTTGTGCCAAAGATTAGGCTTAATTGTGCTCTTTTGGGTATATTTTCATTTCATATCAATTTCGGGGCTTATTCTCATTCTTGGCACAAAATACCGTTTTTATCGTCCTTATTGGCTTCCTACTATTTTCCATATGCTCCTGCTATTATTGCGATCATATCGACATTTTTTTGAGAATTATTTGAGCATTGGAATATTTTATATAGCTTATTGGAGGTCAATATTGTGTTTTTAATAGTCATTATATTTATTTTCACATCAAATAGACTAATTGTTGCTTCTCCTATTTTTCAGGTACGGAGCCCGCCCGCAGCTAAAATGGGCCTGATGCATCGGCTGTTTGGAATCATTGACTCGCCATGCAATTGACTTACATCCAAAGGCACAGACCGACCTACGACATCAGTTAACCCAGACAGCTCCGAGTCGCTAAGGCGAAGTTGTCGCGTCCTTTTCTTCCCTTCAACTGCAACCACCTCAAATTCGGTAGGGGGATTTTCATTTCTCTTCTGCTGGAGACGAGCTAGCTGAGGAGCCCCATGAGCAACAATGTGAAAATCTTCGGAGGTTCGTGCCACTCCTTCCTCTAGAATGGGCACTTGAGAAGATAACACGCTCTCCTCAGCTTCTCTGATAGAAGCCTCGACCACTTCTCAACACATGGTCCACCTGGTACTCTAGACCAACCATGCCTGCAAGTAAAAAACATGTTATGAAATAAAACGAAGATTAAACAGTTGATGGGCAGAATTGGATCAACCTTTCGTCCATACAGTCCGACGCAACACCAAGTCAGACCACAACCACTTCGTCTTCCTCATACTCTCTGGCAGGTCCAACAATGCATCGGTGGCTTCCTTCACCGCTTCAGATAAAGGCTTGTCCTCAGCTAGACCCAAGTCAGTCACACCCTATTCGGTGCAAAAGCTTGCCTTGCTTTGAATGACCACAAATACGAACTCGTCTTTCCAATTTGAATTCGAGGTAGGGAGATCGTCAAATAGCTTCCACCTCGGCAGGCTGTTAGCAAGTACCAACCCGAATTCTTGAGAGGAGGAATCATGAAGAAGTAATTGAACAACCCCATCATCGGTTCAACCTTCTTCATCACGAACAGAGCGATGAAACCAACCAACACACCTATGTCGTTTGGCATCAACTGACAAAGAGAAAGATTCAATGTACTCAGTACGTAGCACATGAAAGGATGCATGGGGAATGGAAGCCCTCGTTGGAAGGCTTTGACGTAAGCCCCAACATCCCGATCGCCGGGACGATGAACCCTTTCATCCCTCTCCGGTAACCGGATCTGGTAGTCGAGTCCAACATATGTTTTTGGAATTCGAGGATTTGATCAGCTCCAACTTTGGATATTTGGTTGGCGATCAGGCTAGGCACCACGGCTTCCTCCTAACCATTCTGCATGACAGAAGCCGAGCTCCTCCTAGAGGCATGGACGGATGACGAAGTCATTTTCAAAAGGAGAAAATCTAAGTTAGAAATGATGAAGACGATGACTTCAACTTTTTCCCTCTGGAATTGTCTTATTTCGACAAGACGACCTCAAATTGTTGAGACACGTGTCGGAGATCCGAGCCTCTTAATATCTTGGATTTCGTACCGGTAAATCATCCAAATCAGCAAAGCGGGCGCATTGGCGCCTAAAACTCGAGTATTAATTCCTCGACTACCGTACCCCATTAATGTGATGTAATGTCACTTGACCATAACAGGCGAACTGCCTGAGCTCGAGCGACGGGGGCCATTGTTACACCCTTGGGCCGGCTCTCGAGAGATTCTGTCCGATGGAAGATTGAAGCTCGCAAGGCCCATGATTGAAGCCCGAAACTGACCCAGTCAAGGCCTGCAAGCCGTCTGGCCGTTGCCCTTCCACCAGATGAACGTGGGATTGAAGGCGGCGCATAAATAGCACGGACGTGGGTGACGGTTACCAATATTAAAGGGGGAGGATCATGGTGCCTTTATTAGTGACCATTGGCCTCCTAACGTCATTAAAGTTTTCTCGGATGTCTATAAATAGAGGGGAGACAAACGAAAGAGGTATGTGACAACCTACACTCTTGACTCTCTACTATCTACTTTATAATTCTTCCTCCATATATCTTGCGGAAACTGATTCAAGACAAACCTCCGTGGCTCGATCTTGACAGCCCCAAGATTATTTTTACGTTCCCATCTAACTTAAGCATCGGAGGGGATTTGGGTCCGAACCCAAATCCGACTCCTTGACACTTCTTTATGGTGCAGAATATCGAGGCTCGACTCAGCGGGAGGCTTGTACGACTGCACGTTACCAGCAATCGACCGAGGCCTGATCCAGCCAGTAGGAAGGTCGTGCAACAACCCCTCATTACTAATCGACCGTGGCTCGATCCATTTGAGCGTCAAACAGACGTCGCGAGTCAAATTCCAACTATCAATGACCCGGGTTCTACTAACCGAGGGTCTCACTTGACCGGCTGACGAGGCACCATCTCAGTAAAAGGGTCCACGTCAGCTTCATTATTGTTTCGGACATTTTTGGCTTTAACAATAAGGAACATAAAAAGAGGAGGATAAGACTTCTATCAAATTTAATTTTAAAAGTATAATTCTTCTGAGCCTGAAAATCTATTATACAATTGACGACCTTTTTTGAATTTTGTCCTACTAGACAAATGGTTGTCCCAGTGGTACCCTTTGTCCTACTAGGACAAAGTGTTTGGTAATGTAGGGGACCTAATGGTGTGTGTGTGTGCGGAGTTTGGTGTAGAGTTTGGTGTTTTTATTGAACCCACAAACAAAAGCTCATCGCATTCCCTTATTTGCAAGTCTGTCATTGTTTTTTTATAAAACCCAAAGACCACTCATCTTCACCCTATTTACGGGTTTCTCATCGCTCCTTTTCAAATTTGCACCCCGTGTTTTTTCGCTTTAGTCCAAGCTATTCCTCTTTTTGCCCCCCGACTCTCCTCTCTATCTCTCTCACCTACACTTTTTTCGCTTTGGCCACTACTTCTATCCGCATTTATGCCCGGGAGACGACTGCCTCTGTGATCTCTGGGCATGTGCAATTTCTAGTCTATCTTACAATTGAGGAATGTAGACAAACCCACTATGACAAATCGTGTGCCCCATCTTTGTCCCACTAGGACACATGATTGGTCTTGGTTGTGCCACTTCGGCAATATGGGCCCCACTAGGTGTGGGTGATGATTGTGTTTTGGGTTTGGTTTGAGGTGGTGAAAAATCCAAACAATGGCAGTCTCCTTCCCATTAATTGCGAGCTTGCCATTTTTTAATAAAAGCCAAATGCCCCTTGCTTTTCCACTTATTTATGGGTTAACTATCGGTCTTTTTTCACTTTGGCCCCAGCGTTTTTTGCATTATACCGTCTGGTTTCCCCCCTTTGTTTGGGTCGGTATTTATGCACTTTGCCCCCCAAAATTATTTTGTAATTTAACCACTTTTATCCCTCAACAATACCACCCACCCCCCAACACACTTCTCACTCTTTCAATTGCGCACGTTCTCACTCTTTCAATTGCGCACGTGTGCCGCCTGCCCTCGACGGTACAAAGACCATATCGCAGGATCCACTTCGAATCCTTTTCGTGTCTCCAAACACAGCAGTGCCTACAATCAATCAATCAGGGACTTGTCCAAAAACACTCAGAGGGCAAGCGTGGTGCCGGTCAAATAGTGAACAAATTCTGACTCGGAATCCCAATACCTAACGCATGCGGTAGATCATGATCATGACATGAGTGGTGGATGCTAGCTAGCTATTCCTTTGTGTTTTACGCTTAGGGTCTGTTCTTTTGAGTGTAATGGGGTTGGGGAAAGTGGTGGGAGTAAAGGAATCAAGAGAGAGAAAATTTTTGTTTTGTGTTCTTTTGGATGAGAAAGTGGAAGGAGAAAGTGGAGGAGAAATGAATTCCTCATGAAATCCCTCATTTTAGTTTCTTTTTAGAGGGGAATAGAGAGGGAAAGAGGTTTTGGGAATCCCTTTACGCTGGGAAAGCAAAAGAACGGGTTTGGGGAATCCCAATCGGTTTTCCCACAAAACACTGTTCACAATAGTGAAAAAAGTGGGATTCCCCTCGTTTACACTCAAAAGAACAGGCCCTTAAGGGATCAGGCTGCCTTTTCTTAGTGGTGGTAACCCACGCGTGGTTGTCATGCAATGATAAAAATAAGGCACATGGTTCCTTACAGTAGTGGTGGACCGAGCTTTTCCACGTTTACAACCGTTCACACCCACGCAATTTGTTTCAGAGACATGACACGGTATTTGTTACAAAAATCTTAGAACTCACTCAAGCATTTGTTACAAAAAGATTTTTAGATTTTGAGGGTGCAAGTTGTTGCAAAAGTTGATATAGTAAATGAATACGGTATTTGTTACAACAAGATTTTGAATGGACAATTTGTTTAAAACCATTACCACTCACGCAATTTATAGATGGGCAAGCAATTTATCAATGGAAAAATGAATTGCTGGCGAGAGAAATAAGTAGGGATCCATACCTAAAGCTCCGGCTTGGGACTTGGGGCACTGACTTCACCTCCTTCACGGTTCCGTGGTAGTAACTCATCCCCTCTTGCCCCACCTCCACCTTCCTCTTCTTGATCGCCGCCACAACCACCTGCGCGAGCCCCGTAAACGGGCTCCCGTTGGCCTTCGGCCGACGATAATACTTCACCCCGGCCATCAAAATCACCACACTGGCAGCATTGGCCAGCATGCACAGCCCGAACCCTAGCCCCCAGCTCAGCCTATCTTCAACGTAGACGATCGCCGTTGATCCGACGATCGCCGACGCGTACAAGACGACGAAGTACCAATTGAAGAACACGTCTTGGTCCTTGACCCTGTCGAATTGGTCCGCGCCCATTGTCATGAGGTTGAACCGAGTGCCGCCCATCCCGATCGACAGCAGGCCCACCGCGGCGTAGATCGTGGCGAGCTGGGCGGCGGACGGCTGGTCGCAGGTATCGGATCCGGGCGCGCACGGGGCTGGCCTTAGGGACCGGACTGTGGCTGTTAACGTGAAAAGCACCATTGACTGCATGCAACTTGATGAAACTTGTCAGGATAGTAAGCTAGCCGTCACTCGTAAAAAAAATGCTTAAGATAACATTCTTCAAAATTACAGTAAATAAAAAAGATATGTACAATGTTAAATTTACCAAAAAGTTGACAAAGGTGGAGAGTGCGACGACGGGGAAGCAGCCGAAGAAAGCGTCGGAGATGATTGCTCCGGCGACGGGAGCCAGGCTAGTGCATCCGTTGACGATGTTGTTGATTTGGGCAGCGTCGATGCTCTTCACATGAAACTCTTTGATTAGGTACACTATTAGGTTGCTCGTTGCTCCACTTGTAGCTAGGGCCAAGCCCAGCATACTCCCTGCATGAAATTGTGCATGAGACAGGACGATGACTGTAAGTCTCGGCTCCCTGGTCGAAGGACCGGGCTCAACTTGTGGCAAGTCTCACATTTAAGATCAGATTACGGTTTTTATTGAATTAAATATATATAGGGGGGAGATAGAGAGACCTGTGAGGAAGGGGAACGTGATCCAGCCGCCCTGCTTTGGGGCGGAGGCCGGCGGCTCGACCGCGTTGGACTGAGGATCTTCAGTGTCTTTGGTTTTCATCGCACTCTTGCTGTGAGATCTCCTGCTTCAATATTCGGGGGCTTTTATCGGCAAGAGAAAACCTCGTGTGGTGCACGTCATATATCATTTGATTCTCATCATCTTTGGAGTAACATACACGGATGTTGTTAATGGGAGACAGTCCATTTATGTAAAGCTGAAGACATGATGTTTCATGTGTTGATAAAAAAACCGTTGTCGCCCCGCGAAACAACAAGTCCTAACAACTAGCTAGGGAGCTAAAGCTTGAAAATTTTGGGTCACACAACAAACCAAACAACCATTCCCTCTTCGGATCTTGCGTAAGCAAATTAGTAAGCGAAAATGCAACAATCTCAATTTACAGAAAGTAAATGAGGCGAAGGATTTTACCCTGCTTCGGTTGCGAACAACCTACTCCAGCATTCTGAGACGATCCACTACTAATCAAGGCGAGCACACGAGCTTACACCAACACCTTCTCCTTCACACTCTTGTGAGTAACAACTTGGCAATTCCAAGCCCCCACAAATCTCACAAAGGAAGAAGAAGAGAATGAGAAATACAAGAAGAACAACTCTCTTCTAAACTCTCCGAAGCTCACACTTTTCTCTCCAAAGCTCTCTGGAAATGGAGGCTCATCTCTCTGCCAAAAGGAAAACACACCGAAGACAGAAGCTCTCACATGCACTCTCTGAAAACCAAAAACAGCAGCACTCTTTTCAGCTCACTGCAAACTGATAGATTTACTCCACAAAAGCCAAAGGACAGCCCCTCATTGTCGGCAGTCAAAGACAAAGCCACCAAATACTTAATGTCCCCAACTACTAACATAAATGCATGTCCCCTTCTCCACTGTGAATGGAGACTTTGAAGCATTCAAAAAACAACACTCTACCTTGCTACAAAGTCTCCAGCACTGCATCCAAGCTCTACCTTGATCAAAACATCATGGTCACTCCACGGACCTCCTCGTCGTCTCGGAATCTGCGCCCTTCGACGCCACACTCAAGCCAAACAGATCAAGCTCAAGCAGGTCTTGAGCTTGATGGCAGGAACGGGCTTGGTGAACATGTCTGCAGGGTTCCTCTCAGTTGGGACCTTCTGAAGCTCTATCTGCTTGCTCTCCTCCTCTAGGAAGCAATCACGGACCTCAATGTGCTTCATCCTCGAACTGTATGCCTGATGCTTCGCAAGATGAATAGCGCTCTGGCTATCGCTGAAAACCAATGACAATCTCTGCGGCAACCCCAAATCCTCTAGCAGACATCTCAAATACTTGGCCTCCTTCACCGCTTCCACTGCGGCAATCAACTCGGCCTCCGTGGTTGACAACACAACCACCGACTGTAGGACAGATCGCCATGACACTGCTGCGGTGCCCAACGTAAACACGTAACCTGTGGTCGATCTCCGCCTGTCCCTGTCACCAGCATAATCAGAATCACAGTATCCTGTCAGCACCATGCCGTCACCTCTGCCAAAGTGCAAACCGACACCAACTGTGCCTCGCAGATATCGCAATATCCACTTGACGGCCTGCCAATGCTCCTTGCCTGGGTTCGCCATGTATCTGCTCACTACTCCCACGGCCTGTGCAATATCTGGACGCGTGCAAACCATCGCGTACATCAAACTCTCAACTGCACTAGCATATGACACCTGAGACATAGCCTTCCTCTCAACATCGGTGCTCGGCGACTGCAACGCCGAAAGCTGAAAGTGAGCTCCAAGAGGTGTCCCCACGGGCTTCGCACTCTCCATTCCATAATGGACGAGCACCTTCTCAATATACCCCTTCTGCGACAACCTCAACTCACCCTTCCTCCTGTCCCGGGATATCTCCATCCCTAGGATTTTCTTCGCCGGGCCCAAATCCTTCATATCGAACTCCTTGCCCAACTTCACATTTAGCTTCTTGACCTCCGACATGTTTGAGGAAGCAATCAACATGTCGTCAACATAAAGTAAGAGGTAGATGCGTGAGCCATCATCCAATGTGCGCACATATACACACTGATCCTTCACGCTCTGCTCAAAACCTACATCCATCATGAAGCTATCAAATCACTTGTACCACTGTCTGGGTGACTGTTTCAACCAGTACAAGGATTTTCTCAACCTGCAGACCATCCTCTCCTTGCCTTCCACTAAGAACCCCTCTGGTTGGTGCATGTAAATCTCCTCATCCAAATCACCGTGCAGAAAAGCGGTCTTGACATCGAGTTGCTCCAACTCCATGTCCATGGATGCTACTAGTGCCAACAAAATACGAATGGAAGTGTGTCTCACCACTGGAGAAAATATCTTATTGTAGTCCTCTCCCTTCCTCTGTGCAAAACCCTTAGCCAGTAGCCTTACTTTGTACCGTACATCACCACCATCTTCGGTCGAGCTTTCCTTGACCTTGTAGATCCACCTACATCCAATGGCACGCCTCTCATGTGGTAGAGGAACTAACTCCCACGTGTCATTGTGGTGGAGAGACTCCATCTCTTCCTCCATAGCTCCTTGCCAATTCGCTGCATCACTCGAGCTAATGGCTCCACCGTAGGTCATAGGCTCCTCGTGCTCAATGTTTAAGGCATATGACGCCATGTCGTCAAAGGAGAATGCCGTGTAATCCCAATCTCCAAATTTCTCGGGCGCCTTCTTGGTCCTCTTGGACCTCCGCACCTCATCTGCAACAAATTCATCACGTATCTGAGCTGGGACTGGTGTCTGCATATGGTCCTCAACATGGACCTCATCATGCCACGCTACGGGGACCTCGACCATCGGCTCCTTGCCGGGTCGCCTCTGAAATGGGATCGGGAGATCAATCGTCTCTGGCGCAGTCTCCTTAGGTGACTCGTCCCCCTTCCAATGAGTATGCTTCGCCCTGAGCATCACAGACTCATCGAAGGTGACGTGTCTACTCAAAATCGCCTTGCGGCCCACCGGGTCCCACAAGCGATATCCTTTCACGCCATCGCCATATCCAAGGAAAATGTACTTCTTGGCCCTCGGATCCAACTTGTCGCCCCTCTCATGTGCATATGCTGGACAACCAACGATGCGTAGATAAGAGTAGTCACCAATTTTCCCACTCCACTTCTCTTCAGGAATTTGGTAATCAATCGCCGCCGCCGGAACTCGATTCACTATGTGCACGTCGGTAGTGAGTATCTCACCCCAAAATTCCTTTTCCAAACCGGCAGAGTGCCTCAAGCAATGCACTCTCTCCAACAACGTCCTGTTCATCCTCTCTACAACCCCGTTCGACTGAAGATCTCCTGGTGTAGTAAAATGACGTCGAATCCCATGGGATCTGCAGAACCCTGTGAACTCCCTCGAGGTATACTCGCCTCTGTTGTCGGATCTAAGGACTTTCACCGCCTTGCCAGTTTGCTTTTCAACCATCGCAAGCCATTGCTTGAACATCCGAAAGGTTTGATCTTTTGTCTTCATCAAGTACATCCAAACCTTCCGAGAATAATCATCGATGAAGAGGACAAAGTACCTAGCCCCACCTCCTGACGCTACAGGACACGGCCCCCAAACATCGGAATGAATGTAATCCAGTGGACCTCGGTTAGTGTGCTTTCCCCGTGCTGAACTGTACCTTTGTCTTTTTCCCATACACACAGCTTTCACAAAACTCCACACTCTCATCACTAGCTCCAATCAATTTTCTTCGGCGGAGAACATCGAGGGTCTTGTCACACGGGTGACCCAAACGATAATGCCATAACTTTGCTGAATCTCCATCACTCGAGCTAGAAGAGGTGGCATCGGCTTCGCCTTCTACTGTGGCACCTTGTAGGGCATATAGATTCCCTACCTTTCTTCCCTTCATCACAACCATGGCTCCTTTGGATACCCTCAGCTGGCCATTCTCAACAACTGACTTGCATCCAACATTATCCAACACACCGATGGATATCAAGATCTTCCTGAGATCAGGCACATGTCTAACATCGGTAAGGGTACGCACGATCCCATCGTGCATGCGGATCCGAACAGTTCCAATACCCGCGGTCTTACACGCCGCATTGTTCCCCATGAGAATAGAGCCTCCGTCTTCTTGGGAACGGTAAGTGGAAAACCAACTCCGATGTGGAGTCATATGGAAAGAACACCCACTGTCCATCAACCACGCAACTTGTGCCTCACCAGACACCCCCGCTGTGAACATCTCTGGATCTCTACCCCTTTCACCGTGGCCTCTGTCATCACTGATAAGCATGTCCTCCAAACCCAAGGAAGCTGAACCAGAAGAATCATTACATTTCTTCCCAAATCTATTGGGGCATTGGTTCATTGGACCTCTTTGCTTGCAAATGAAACACGAGCTGTCCTTCCTATCATGGGAATGCCGGGACTTCGAGCAATCCTTCTTCTTGAAATGGCCTTGACCTCCTCGCCTGTCCTGCCTGCCTCTCACATGCAAAGCTTCATCACGGTTTCCTCCAAAGTCTCTACCTTGGACCTTCTCACATAGCATCTCGGTATGGAGCGCTGCCTTCACCTCTTCCACGGTAAGCGTTGTTCGTCCATAGATCATGGACCGAACAAATTAGGAGAACTCCTCAGTCAACGAACATAACAAAATCACTGCTTGTTGCTCATCTTCGATCTTGACATCCATTCCCCGCAACTCCATCACAATCCGATTCAACTCATCTATGTGATCTTTTACCGCTGATCCGGGTTTCATTTTCAGAGTGTACAGCTGCTGTAATAAGTACAGGCGGCTTGTAAAGGATTTCTTCATATACAACCCCTCTAGCTTATTCCACATATCCTTGGGCGTAGCCTCGTCCAACACCTCTCTCAAGACGGTGTCGACTAACGATAGCTGGATGGCGCTATACGCCATTCTCTCCATCTCGGCCCTCTGTGATGCCGTCACATCCTTCTCAATGTTTTCCTCATCAAACACAATCTGAAAACATTTTGTCTGCCTCAAATAATTTTTCACCCTCGACTGCCATAACCTGAAATCATTACGACCGGTGAACCTCTCAATGTTGAGTGTCACCAAACTAACCATCTTCGCTACTCAATTTCTCCACAAACAACCGAAAGCTCTGATACCACTTGTTGATAAAAAAACCGTTGTCGCCCCGCGGAACAACAAGCCCTAACAACTAGCTAGGGAGCTAAAGCTTGAAAAATTTGGGTCACACAACAAACCAAACAACCATTCCCTCTTCGAATCTTGCGTAAGCAAATTAGTAAGTGAAAATGCAACAATCTCAATTTGCAGAAAGTAAATGAGGCGAAGGATTTTACCCTGGTTCGGTTGCGAACAACCTACTCCAGCATTCTGAGACGATCCACTACTAATCAAGGCGAGCACACGAGCTTACACCAACACCTTCTCCTTCGCACTCTTGTGAGTAACAACTTGGCAATTCCAAGCCCCCACAAATCTCACAAAGGAAGAAGAAGAGAATGAGAAATACAAGAAGAACAACTCTCTTCTAAACTCTCCGAAGCTCACACTTTTCTCTCCAAAGCTCTCTGGAAATGGAGGCTCATCTCTCTACCAAAAGGAAAACAAATCGAAGACAGAAGCTCTCACATGCACTCTCTGAAAACCAAAAACAGCAGCACTCTTTTCAGCTCACTGCAAACTGATGGCTTTACTCCCCAAAAGCCAAAGGACAGCCCCTCATTGTCGGCAGTCAAAGACAAAGCCACCAAATACTTAATGTCCCCAACTACTAACATAAATGCATGTCCCCTTCTCCACTGTGAATGGAGACTTTGAAGCATTCAAAAAACAACATCATGGACCAAACAGCTTCAAAGCATTGGAGATAAAGAGCTAAAGATAACCATGCGTATGTTTGATAGTCCGCGGTTAGCCTCATCTCTTCTCCGTATATGATTCAAAAGATTTCCTTAGTCATTGCGTGTGCTTGGTAAAGATGTCTGGACAAGGTGCCTTTTGACACGTAGTGATGCGCTTGGACTTGGAGGTTGGATATGATATTTGAATAGTGTTTTGTGACAAGTTGATCAAAAATTATTCTTGGATAAAGTGTTCAACAGTGTCCCTTGATATAGTTATGATTGTTTCGTAGATATAGTTTGGGGCCCAAGGCCTCCTTGTGGTATATATCATATCATGAGTAATATGTCTCAGTATATGTGTGCATGTATATGGATGTTAGTCATTGCGTTCCATTGGGCACTTAGAGTGCATGCATTGATCGAGGGTTTGTTGCTCACTGTCGATGGTTTCATTTCATCAAAAATATAGTATGCACTGGGAAAGATTGCATAGTTCTACGCTTTCATCAACCACGTAGTTAGCACACTTAGGTTGTGAAGTGGATGGTAGGACCCATATATGAAGGTGGTGGGTCCAAGGTATGACGAAAGAATATGAAAGTGTAGCTGTAACAAACAAGCATGTACAAGTACATCAAGTGAGTATGGATTTTGAAGAGGTAATTCATCATAAACAAGGCATGCACTTAGGTTTTGGGTTGTGAGTAAGAGATTATTTTGATATGCATTTCACTGCGGTGCACGTGAGATTAGTTTCATATTGTTAGGTATTGGTGTTTTAGACCAATATTATTTTGACGATGATCACAACATTATGTTGTTACTAATGACTCTCATGTTTCAGTCTCATGATTATCAAATGAAGAATATCATGATTTGGGGACTAATAGCTTGGTGCAAGGATGGACATCAAGAGGTGCATATCCAAAATTTGGAACTTGATGAACAGAAGCTCATCAAGAGGTGCCAAAACTTGGAAGATGATGAGGAGCATCAAGGTTGAAGCTTAGACTCTAGGAGAAGCTATGTAATCCATGTAATATCTTTTATTACTTGTATTTCTCTTTTTGAGTCTAGGATTATTGTATGCCTTGATAGATGGTCACTCATTCATGCATTTGCATATAACCATCTTAGTGAGCCTTAGGATTATCATAGAATCCAACCAAATAGGTTCATCATGCCGAAGGACTCAATTGGTGTCTTTGACTCTCAACAGGCGACTACTGAAGGAAGGACAAGCGACTGGGTGATTCCAGGAGCCTGGCCGGCCTTCTACAGCCGACTGTCAAATTATTATTGACTCATTCTTGAGCTTTTGGGAACAGATGAATGATGTTCATTATGCAGGCGCATGTCTTCCTTCAGGAGCCTGGGAATTATCCTATAGTCGTCCGTATGCCAAAGTGCATAACTTGCATTTTCTGGGCATCAAACCACTTTGTGAGTTTGTCGACTGATGTACAGTTTATAGTTGCCTGTCATTTTTTTGGCGTATGAACTTTGCTCGTCAGTCGTCTGAATGAACAAATGCGTAAGTTGCATTCTCTCTGTTTCTGTCCATCCCATGTCACAGTCGCCTGCTAAAGTTTATTCAGGCGCCTGCATATTTACAGGCGCATGTGTAGTCTTCTATAATCGCCTGTTCTGGCTCAGATTATAACCATTGTGAATTTTATAGCCGTTGACCAGTCGACTGTTCATCCTTCTTCAGTCGACTGTCTTAGCTGTAAAATGCCAGATTATAGTCGTTGCAGATGTTCTCTCTTGGCTTTTTCCTTAGGTTTTATGGGGTTTTTTGAGCTTCCAATAAATAGGAGTTGTAAGGGACCCTGCGGGGCTACACGCACTAGAGGGGGTGAATAGTGTAATGGCAAGCAAAGTGCTTAATTAAAAGTTACTGAAATTAAAACACAACAGAAATTAAACAGCATGCTCAACAACAACAATCTCAAACACAAGGATTTTAACCTGGTTCCCTAAAACTTGGGTATGTCTAGCCACACCAATATTCACTATAATTCTCACAAAGAGAAGTGAATGCAATCTCACACAGAGATTCACACAGAGGATTTAAATTCTCACAAAGAGAAATCCTTACTCTCACACAGAGAGACCTCACATAAAGGATTTGTTCTCTCACACAGAAAAAACCAAACTCTCGCAAAGAGAGTAACTCCCACAAAGAGAGTAACTAATTCTCACAAAGAGAATTAGGGTTTCGAACATAAAACGAAATGAAACAACACTTACCTATGCCTTGATATGATCTTACCAATATGATGAAGAAGACATGCAAGTGAAACTCAAGTGCTTTGAGATAAGGCTTTGATTGCAATTGATGATCTTTCTCTCTTCTAGGAATAAATCCTAATACTTCTCACTTGAGTGTATAAAATGAAGAGAAGAAAGATGATCTCCAAGAAAGGAATGAGAATTTGATCCCTTGAAGAATTTTCCTATGAGCTAGCTTCAATGCATGAAGAGGAATTTGCTCATGAGAGGGAAATAGGAGAGATTAGGAGTGGCTATTGATTCTCAAAGATATTCAATGTTAACCAAGAGTTCTAAATGAAGTAAGCCAACTACTATATATAGTAAGCCAAGAAGAGCCCATAAAACTAACCAAAACCCCAAATGTAACGGTCTGTTTTCGTTGTACTTTGTTCGTGCACGTGCTTTTGACCGTGCACGTATTTATTTTAGACTTTGTTTGATTGTGAACACTTTGGTGTGATATATCGTTGTGAACGTCTCCGAGAGTATTAAATTGTGGCACTAATTTGGAATGACATTTCTCGGGTCGTTCACTCACGATTTGATCTTATTCGAAGAGACGTTGTGATTTTCACTTTTGACGTAGGACGTTTCTATTTTTAGTTTCGTCACTCGACGTCGAAATTGAGATCCGTCTTCTTAGTTACCTTTCTCTCGTCGTCCCGATCACCCCAATATTTATTTTATAATTTTTGGAGTTTATTTGACCACTTTTATATTTTTAACAAAGTTTTAAATATTTTTAAATACCAAGTTTTAAATTATTTTCGAGCCAATAAAATTTTATTAAGTTTATAATACTACAAACGAATTTTGAGCCAAATCCTAGCCCCTATCTTGGCTACACCCAATCCATGCGTGAGTAGGAGAGGGAGTTTTGAATTTTAAATATTTTAAAATCCTAATCATATTAGATTTAGCCCTAGACCAAGTCAACCCCTCTACACTATATAAACAACCCATAGGAAGACCTATTCTCGCAAGAAATTAACCTTAGCCGCTCCCAAAACCCCCGTTCTCGCTTGCGACGATTTGTTGCAACGTTGCAGCAGCCGCCCAGTGCACGACCGAGGAAATCGCCTCCATTCTCTCGGTCTGACCGAGAGCCTCGCCCGCACCGCTGCTCCGCACCGTACCATCGCCCGTCGCTTCGTTGCATCGCACCGCTCCGTGTCCGACCGAGGACATCTCTTTGTCTGACCGAGAGATCATTCCGCATCGCCCGCATCCCGCTCCGTTGCAACGTTGCAACGTTGCAACGCCAGCTTCGCAGCGCACGACCGACAGCCCCCATCGGTCTGACCGACCCGCTTTCCCGCTCCGCACCAAGCCCCGCTCCGCACCAACCCCCGCCACGCTGCAGCCCCTGCCCAAGCGCCCGACCGACAATTTCTTCCGCATCCGCCCGCACCGACCGAAGCAATCCCCCGCACCAAGCGCTCCCCGCTCCGTTGCAACCCCAAGCGCTGCAACTCCCGCTCCCCTAGTGCCCGACCGAGAGACCCCCTCGCACCGGCTAGTGTCTGACCGAGAGGCATTCGTCGCAACCCCGCATCTCTCGCACCGCTTGCCACCGTGGGCCCCCCAAGTTCTCCAGAGATATTTTGGGTCTCCCATTGGCCCCTAGCACTACTGTGGGTCCCACCTAGGTGCTTTCTCTTCGTGGATTTGTCGCCTACGACGTTGCGATACGTCGTAGCCTATCGTCGCACGTGCTAGCTTTGGAATCTGGATTCGTTGCTCCGGTTGCTGCCTAGATCATTCGAGCAAGGAATCTATTTTGGAATCTGGACTTGGAGCGCGTTCTTTTATTCCAACCCCTGGCATCGCTACCCGACGCCGGTGTAGCTTTCGCGTCGTGTTGAGGTAACGCTTTGCACCCCTAGGACCCCCAACCTATTGCCTGTTAATCAAGACTAAAATTGATGTTTTAAAGTGTTTTAAATGTTTTAGATTCACTAATCAAAGATTAATAAAATGGGATTGTAGGCCGGTGGACTTGGCACGTAGGTTATTTGTGACTTGGACTCTTTGGACGGTGTTTCTCAGACGGTTGACTTGCAGGCAAGTGAAACTTGCCAACTTTGCTTAGGGCCATGTTTTTAGGCCACTTCCTTGTTTTTAGCGTAAAAGAGACTAGACAGTGAAATGATAGCTGTCTAGACGCAACTTTAAGATCTAGCTTGACAACGAAGCTAGATCTGTCACCCTGTCATGTCATTCATGCATTATTATCTGTCACGTTTAAATTCCTTATCTGTACGCACTTTTAACTGCCATGCATTGCATCTTACATGTCATCCAAGTTGAATGCTGTATTCGTAGCACACGCTACAATACTTGTACTTGAACTTCCTTGTCCGGCTAGGTGCACCCCTATGCCATCATGATAAAACACTTCCTGGCTCGTGATCCAGAAGATGGGCGCCAGTCCATATACACTTGGAGGGGTAGGGATATGCGATCACTTGAGCTTAGGAGTTGGCCCGATCAGCCACTCTAGCCAAAAGGCGTAATCTCTGTGCATGACATGCTTATTAGACTTGTCTTTGTACTTGTGCTTGTTCATGTAAAACTTGACATCCATGCCATGTTCAAATACCATGCTCGTACTTTACTTTACTTTACCTTACTTGTCGCACTCATGTTATAACTGCCATGTTATTGCATCATTCTAGAACTGCTAGGTTGTTCACTTTACTTTCAATTTCCTTGCACAAGTCTCTTGTAGACTTACCGACATGTGCCCCTTGCTCTTTTTGGTGTCACATGTTGGACCCTAAGCCATAGACCGTAGCTGAGTACGTGGTTGTTGTTGACGCTGAGCCTGAGTCCTTGTCTACCAGGAGGAGTTTTATGGACACCGGTGACCTTGTTGAGCTTCCTTTTGTTTTAGGATTTCTGTTAGTTGTCGGTGCGTGGCACCTTTACTTTATGTTGTACTTTTGTTGGCCATGTTTGGGCCTCTAGACTCTTTTTCTTTTTAGCCTGGTGGCTTTTTCTGTGATGTTGAAACTTATTTTATGGATATTCTGAGATTGCTTTTTGTCTCATTTCCTTTATTATTATCTTTGTTTCGTATCGCAATTGCAAGGACCTGCCATTTAATGCTTATTGACGCTTATTAGACTTGCAGCTTTGCAGCTTCAAGTCTGAGCGGACCTACTCACGGCTCGCCTCCATATTTTTGGGAAGCGGGGCGTGACAGGTTTTGTTGGTGGCCCATGCAGGTCCGTCTTGCAACTGCGAATTATCGGAACAATGATAATAACTATGGAATTTCCATTAAATAAATTGCAACACCCGAGTCATAAGCCTTGAGTCTAGTCATTTTCCTATGTCACTAGGTGGTAAGAAGACTTAGTTAGACGTCTGTGCTTGCTAGATAGAGGTCCCTGATTGTTAGTTAGACTCCATGCTAGGAATTGATTTAATCGTCGTAGGAGTTACCTTAGTGGTTCTTACCTGACTCTGACCATACTAGACTTCTAGAATTTCTTTAGTCGTTCGCTTGGGTTCATCGATTTCGGACCGAGCTTAACGCATTTCATTACTGTCTAGCTCATTAGAAAGTCTTAGCGCTTAGTTTCCTGACCTTTAGTTGGTCGACCGTACGAGTTCCCATAGATTTTCCTAGTTCATATCCTAGGCGTACGTATGTCCTGATCATCCGACCATTTTCCTTGCCTCGATTCACGAGATAGCCTCATGACGATCATCGTAAATTTTCGAATCTCTCCGTTACAAATCTTGAAACTTCTAAAAGTATTTTTCGATCTCCTCTTTTCCCTAAGTTTAAATTTGTTCAAAATTTTAATATATATATACTTATACTTCATACTCCTTCGTTGATTTAAATTTTTAAAACTTTTGTCGGAATTTTTGAATACTAGTTTATAATATTTTTCCAGCCTATACTTTTCGTACTTATGTAAATGCGTTGTCCCTTCATATATTAATTTTATTCGGAACCGTACTTTTATTCTGTCCAATTAGACTTATAATTTTCTTTTCTTATTTATGCCATTTCGAATGACACATCGTGTTTACTTTTGATATACTTTTCAAGTCACATGGAACTTCAGCTTTCAGCAAGTCGATTTTATGCTCATCGTTTTCTCTATTTCAGATTTTTGTAAAATTACTATTTCATAACCACTTCCTGATTTAGACACTCCATGATTTGGTTTTAAAGCTTTACTATCAATTTTGATAATTCTACTACTAAGTTATTATTATTATCTTTCCGCTCACCATACATACTTTTAGAATAATTTCTAAACTAAATTGAATTTCAATTATTTTCCGTACCAGGCTCGTTGTGCTTGTATGTTAAGAGCTTAGTGTAAACCAGTTTTATTTTTGGCGCATCCTGGTTCCTCTAAAAGTAGTCTCAATATTGATTATTTTAAATTTTTTTCCTGGCTTAAAGACTTTGAAAGCATTTAACATGAGTTTAAATTCTTCAGTTCAATTAATTTCATTCCTTGAATTTCCAAAATTTTTGCCAAAATTATATTAAATTACTGCCGTATAATATTTTCTAAAACTACGTCCTTAATGTTCGTGTGAATGATTTACTTCCTTTTCATAATGATTTTCGATAAACCAATAAACCGTTTTCTCTTATTATGTATATTCGACTCAAACTTATTTCGAACAACTTGTTTTGTCGATCTCCAAATATTTTATACAGACGAGGATTCCAACTTTTGAAGTACAACAGTTTTCAAATTCCACGTACTTTAGCTTATGTTATTTACACTATTTCCTTTCTTATTCCTATATAAGTATCACTACATCTTCCTTTCCTCTACCTAAACATTTACGAGTGAATCACTGTTTCGCCTAACCAAGCTGTCCCCTTGCATTCGTCCTATCTGAACTCGTGCTTATCGATCCTTCCCTCGTCACGCTTTCGACCTAGGTCTCCCTCCATTGCTTAGGCTTTAGTGCTCGTCAATGACTGTGTCAACCCTAATTGGTTAAGTAGGCCCTTGGACCCTTGTGATGTTGTCGTGGTGCATGTACCTAAGTTGAGTATGTGGGCTTGAATGAATGTACTCCCCTATAGTATATTAATGTTTGCATATTGCGTGATATATACATACTCAGAGTATTCGTGATATTATGAAGCTGGTTGTGTGTTAGTACTTATAGATATGTGTGAGGATAGCTATACCACTCTAGGGATGTCTGTGTATTTAAGAATCAGTGTTGGAATATCTAATGGGGTGTATGTAGTTGGAGATACTTATAATGGTTGAAATAATATGTTGGTAAAGTTATGTGTATGTTAGGTGTGATAATTATAGGTGTACGTATAGTTAAGTTGGTAGGCTTATTATATGACCTATGTGTTAGTACGTATGAGTATGTGCTCGTACGTAGATACGTATTGTGCATAGACGTACGTAGTTATGTATTTGCTGCATGAGTATATAGGTAATATACATATGGTAGTAGGATTATAATTTTGATTGGTATTGCTTGCTTTTACGGGATGTTGTATGCGTGTATACCATGAGGTATACACGACTATTGCATATCTTAACTATGTATGAAGAGGATGTGTTGGTATACTAATTATAGGTAGTAGGATATGGTGTGAAAATATGTTCTACATATGTGTGACTATACGATGAATGCGTATGTATTAGGGAGTGTATTATAATTATACGTGTGCTGATGTCTGTATTACTATGGTATATAAGGTAATTGAACTATGTGGGTGTTACCTGACTAGATATTAAGTGTGATTGACTTATGGTATGTATATAGTCACATTGGTAGATGTGTATATATTGGAGTGGTATTGGTATAGGTATAATTACCGTATTACGTATATAGAGTATTCTGATATGTGTTTCAAGTCTCACTCAAGCTTGAGTGGGATACTCTGAGTATATTGTTATGTATGTCTGTAGTATGCATATAGCGATGGATGATATATGCATAATGATAGGAGTGTTTGTGCCTGGTTGCGTTACGCATATGATTGTGGGTCGCTATACCAGTATATAGTTATAGGGTTGGTCTTGTGGTATAGTTATTCACTAAGGATTTGCCTGTGTGAACGTATGTGTGCTAGCTACACTAGGTGTGTAGATGTGCTGGATATATATAGGTATGATTGGTATATATGAATGAAATGTTAGAGTGTATGGGTGTGCACCATGCACGTGTAAGTATGTGTTTAGTTATAGGTATTGGTGACTATGGTATATGTGTCGTGTCGTAAATCCAGTTATAGGACCGTAGGAGATGTGAATAGATGGTAAAATATTTGCATGCTTTGAATGGCTATGTATGGTGAAATTATAGAAGTGGTGAATGCATAGTAGATATAGTGAAACTTGATTAAATTATGGTATGGTGTGACAACATGAGTTGATGTGTTGGTATTGGATGTACACTAGGAAATATTAGGGAGTAGTATACCCATGTTTGTTTGTGTGCCTAGGTAGCTACCTATACGTAGAGCGATGATTGTATTTGCTAGTATGAGACTAATCTTATGTATGTATCTGAACTATTGTATGTGCTAGGTTAGTGGTAGTTATATAAGGGATGTATGCCTATATGTATGATTGAAATATGTGCATGAATGAATATATATACATGTTAGTAGAGTTTTTGGTTGACTACCTAGTGCATATATATAAGCACTTGTAATATACCTGAGTGAATTATGGTGTGATGCGATTGTGATAGCAGCTAGTCTAGTCAGAGTTATATTTATAGTTAGAAAGTCCGAGGACGGACTTTATTCTAAGGTGGGGAGGATGTAACGGTCTGTTTTCGTTGTACTTTGTTCGTGCACGTACTTTTGACCGTGCACGTATTTATTTTAGACTTTGTTTGATTGTGAACACTTTGGTGTGATATGTCGTTGTGAACGTCTCCGAGAGTATTAAATTGTGGCACTAATTTGGAACGACATTTCTCGGGTCGTTCTCTCACGATTTGATCTTATTCGAAGAGACGTTGTGATTTTCACTTTTGACGTAGGACGTTTCTATTTTTAGTTTCGTCACTCGACGTCGAAATTGAGATCCGTCTTCTTAGTTAACTTTCTCTCGTCGTCCCGATCACCCCAATATTTATTTTATAATTTTTGGAGTTTATTTGACCACTTTTATATTTTTAACAAAGTTTTAAATACCAAGTTTTAAATTATTTTCGAGCCAACAAAATTTTATTAAGTTTATAATACTACAAACGAATTTTGAGCCAAATCCTAGCCCCTATCTTGGCCGCACCCAATCCATGCGTGAGTAGGAGAGGGAGTTTTGAATTTTAAATATTTTAAAATCCTAATCCTATTAGATTTAGCCATAGACCAAGTCAACCCCTCTACACTATATAAACAACCCCTAGGAAGACCTATTTTCGCAAGAAATTAACACTAGCCGCTCCCAAAACCCCCGTTCTCGCTTGCAACAATTTGTCGCAACGTTGCAGCAGCCGCCCGGTGCACGACCGAGGAAATTGCCTCCGTTCTCTCGGTCTGACCTAGAGCCTCGCCCGCACTGCTGCTCCACACCGCACCATCGCCCACCGCTTCGTTGCATCGCACCGCTCCGTGTCCGACCGAGGACATCTCTCGGTCTAAACGAGAGATCCTTCCGCATCGCCCGCATCCCGCTCCGTTGCAACGTTGCAACATTGCAACGCCCGCTCCGCAGCGCCCGACCGACAGCCCCTATCAGTCTGACCGACCCGCTTTCCCGCTCCGCACCAAGCCCCGCTCCGCACCAACCCCCGCCTCGCTGCAGCCCCCGCCCAAGCGCCCGACCGACAATTTCTTCCGCATCCGCCCGCACCGACCGAAGCAATCCCCCGTACCAAGCACTCCCCGCTCCTTTGCAACCCCAAGCGCTGCAACTCCCGCTCCCCTAGCGCCCGACCGAGAGACCCCCTCGCACCGGCTAGTGTCTGACCGAGAGGCATTCGTCGCAACCCCGCATCTCTCGCACCGCTTGCCACCGTGGGCCCCCCAAGTTTTCCAGAGGTATTTTGGGTCCCCCATTGGCCTCTAGCACTACTGTGGGTCCCACCTAGGTGCTTTCTCTTTGTGGATTTGCCTCCTACGACGTTGCGATACGTCGTAGCCCGTCGTCGCACGTGCTAGCTTTGGAATCAGGATTCGTTGCTCCGGTTGCTACCCAGATCATTCGAGCGAGGAATATATTTTGGAATCTGGACTTGGAGCGTGTTCTTTTATTCCAACCCCTGGCATCGCTACCCGACGCCGGTGTAGCTTTCGCGTCGTATTAAGGTAACGCTTTGCACCCCTAGGACCCCCAACCTATTGCCTGTTAATCAAGACTAAAATTGATGTTTTAAAGTATTTTAAATGTTTTAGATTCACTAATCAAAGATTAATAAAATGGGATTGTAGGCCGGTGGACTTGGCACGTAGGTTATTTGTGACTTGGACTCTTTGGACAGTGTTTCTTAGACGGTTGACTTGCAGGCAAGTGAAACTTGCCAACTTTGCTTAGGGCCATGTTTTTAGGCCACTTCCTTGTTTTTAGCGTAAAAGAGACTAGACAGTGAAATGATAGCTGTCTAGACGCAACTTCAAGATCTAGCTTGACAACGAAGCTAGATCTGTCACCCTGCCATGTCATTCATGCATTGTTATCTGTCACGTTTAAATTCCTTATCTGTACGCACTTTTAACTGCCATGCATTTCATCTTACATGTCATCCAAGTTGAATGCTACATTCGTAGCACACGCTACAATACTTGTACTTGAACTTCCTTGTCCGGCTAGGTGCACCCCTATGCCATCATGATAAAACACTTCATGGCTCGTGATCCAGAAGATGGGTGCCAGTCCATATACACTTGGAGGGGTAGGGATAAGCGATCACTTGAGCTTAGGAGTTGGCCCGATCAGCCACTCTAGCCAAAAGGCGTAATCTCTGTGCACGACGTGCTTACTAGACTTGTCTTTGTACTTGTGCTTGTTCATGTAAAACTTGACATCCATGCCATGTTCAAATACCATGCTCGTACTTTACTTTACTTTACCTTACTTGTCGCACTCATGTTATAACTGCCATGTCATTGCATCATGCTAGAACTGCTAAGTTGTTTACTTTACTTTCAGTTTCCTTGCACAAGTCTCTTGTAGACTTGCTGACATGTGCCCCTTGCTCTTTTGGGTGTCACATGTTAGACCCTGAGCCAGAGATCGTAGCTGAGTACGTGGTTGTTGCTAACGCTGAGCCTGAGTCCTTGTCTACCAGGAGGAGTTTTGTGGACACCGGTGACCTTGCTGAGCTTCCTTTTGTTTTAGGATTTCTGTTAGTTGTCGGTGCGTGGCACCTTTACTTTATATGTTGTACTTTTGTTGGCCATGTTTGGGCCTCTAGACTCTTTTTCTTTTCAGCCTGGTGGCTTTTTCTGTGATGTTGAAACTTATTTTATGGATATTCTGAGATTGCTTTTTGTCCCATTTCCTTTATTATTATCTTTGTTTCGTATCGCAATTGCAAGGACATGCCATTTAATGTTTATTGACGCTTATCGGACTTGCAACTTTGCAGCTTCAAGTCTGAGCGGACCTACTCACGACTCGCCTCCATATTTTTGGGAAGCGGGGCGTGACACCAAAGCAAAGAAATCTGCAACGGCTAGATTTTGGCAGTTTACGTCACAGACAGTCGACTGATGAACAACTGGCATTTGACTGGCCAACGGCTAGAAAAATTCCAACGGCTATAATCTAAGCTAAGATAGGTGACTGTAGAAGACTACACATGCGACTGTAAATGCTTCATCAGTTGACTGACTTGCATATTGGGATGAAGCCCAGAAAATGCAAGTTGCGGATAGACGACTGTAGAACAACTCACAGGCGACTGTAAATAGACATGCGACTGAATATCCTTTAGCAGGCGACTGTCACTTGGGATGGAAAGGAGCTGAGAAAAATGCAACTTTTGCACTTACACCTTCAGACGATAGATGACCATTTCACAGGAGATTGTAATTATACATGTGATTGTCAATACGTCATCAGTTGATTGACTTGCAAATTGGGATGAAGCCCAGAAAATGCAAGTTGCGCAAAAACGACAGTAAATCAATTTCCAGGCGACTATAGAAATACAGGCAACTGTAAATTGAACGTCAGTCGACTGAGACGAAAAACTCAAGAAGAGTCAAGAAATAAGTTGACTTGAGCTGTGCATATCAGTCGGCTGTAGAAGGCTGACCAGGCGCATGGATGTCATCCAGTCGTATGTCGTGCCTTCATCAGTCGATTGTGAGAGAGCCAAAAACTCCAGTAAGAGTTTAAGGCATGATGAACTTAATGGGATGATAACTATGATAATCCTAAGGCTTACTAAGATGGTTAAATGCATATGCATGAGAGTATGACTATCTATCAAAGCATTACAATAATCCTAGACTCAAAAAGAGAAATGCAAATAAATAAAAGTACATGGATTACATATTGCATTCCATAGAGTCTAAGTCTTCAAGCACATGATACCTTGATGCTCCCCATCATCTTCAAGCTTTGGCAACTCTTGATGAGCATCCCTTCATCAAGCTCCAAGCAGTGCCAATGCTCCTCTAGATGACCATCCATCATCATGCTCCAAGCTTTGGCTTCATTAGATGATCTTCATGACTTCATCCAAACTTGAGTACACCAACACTCTTGGAGGTCTTTAATATATCCATTGCATCATCCTCCAAGCATTATGCTTTGTCTCATCAACATATAATCATTAAGATAAACTGAGACTAAAAACATAAGATTGATTAGTACATTAACATAATGTATTGATCATCATTAAAACAACGTTATTCTTGAACCACAGGAGTTGGATTAGTTCATTTAGAACTCTTGGAACTATTGAAGATCATTAAAGATCATTAAGCCACACTCCTAATCTCTCATTTCCCTTTTAGAGCTCACATTCCTCTTCATGCTTATAGTCAAGCTCAATGGAAATCCCCAAGTGAAATCAAGTTCATCTCATCACTTGGAGATCCTCTTCCATGCCTTCATCTTCATATTGAGTAAGTTCATCTCAAGGCAAAGGTAAGAGTAATTTGTTTCATTTTGTGTATTGAAACCCTAACTTTCTTTGTGAGAGCTAGTTACTCTCTTTGTAAAAGTTTAACCCTTGTGAGGGTTAGTTGTCTACTCTCTTTGTGAGAGTTAGATTCTCTCTTTGTGAGAGTTTGGTTCTTTCTTTGTGAGAGAACAAATCCTCCGTGTGAGATATCTCTTTGTGAAATTGTATTCACTTCCTTGTGAAGGATTATAGTGGATGTTTGGGGTGGCTGGACGTACCCAAGTTTGGGGAGCCAGGGTAAAATCTTATGTTTGCGTTTGCATTGATTGTGTGAATTATTCTCCGCTTGCATTTATAATTCCGCATTTGCAAGTTTAATTTTTAATTACACAATTTATTTCCATTACTCTATTCACCCCCCTCTCAAGTGTTTGCTGTTAGTATAGCAAGGTAGACGATCCTTACAATTGGTATCAGAGAAAGATTATAGCATACAAAAACGATAGCGTACAACATCGATGGCATTGAACGCTTCATCCGCATCTCATGAAGAAGGTCTATCTACCGTTCGACTCCCGCTCTTTAACGGAACCAAATACCCAAGTTGGAAGATCAGGATGATGATCTATTTGGAGGGTCAAGACCTATAGAACATCACGGATTCGCCCTATGAGAAGCCTACTACACCCACGGCCTGAAGGACTCAATCAAATACAATACGAGGGCCATATACGCATTCCATTGTGTCCTCACTCTAAATGAGTTCAACCGCATCTTAATATGAAATCGGCCAACAAAATTTCACATATCTTGGAGATTACTTATGAAGGGACGTCCAAGATAAAGAAATCTAAACAAAGTGTGTTTAGATCTAAATATGAAATGTTTAAGATGTAGGAAGGAGAAAGCATCTCGAAAATGTTCACAAGGTTCACGGATATTATGAACGCTTTAGAAGGACATAGGAAGATGATTTCCCAAGAGGATCGTGTAGAGAAGATCCGTGACTTTCTTACACCCTAATGGGAGTCAAAGGCCAACGAGATTTTGGAGTCAAATGACATGTCCAAATACAACTTTGAGGAGTGCATTGTGAATCTCATGGCATATGAAGTGAAGCTTCAACACAAGAAGGAAATTCAACCATCCAAGCCCGAGAAGCCGAAGAAGCAAAAGGAGGTTGTATTCCATGCGAGAAGGAGCCAATCAAATGGAGGAAGAAATTCCATCAAGAATCTTCAAGTAAAGATGATGGAGAAGATGAGGCTAGCGATGATGATTTCATGAAGCTTGCCAAGAAATTCAAAGCATTCCTCAAGGGCAATCAAGGTAAATCTTTGTCAAATTTTGCCTCTAAATCTAACAAGGTTTGTTATACTTGTAGTGGCAAAGGTCATCTTGCTATCGAATGCCCTTTCAAACCCTCCAAAGATTCTTACAAAGGGAAAGGGAAGAAACATTGGAAAGTGATGTCTAAATTCAAGAACCAAAGGAAGGTTCTTGTCGGCAAATTTGATGACTCCGATGTGGACACATCGCGTGATGATGACGAAAATAACAAGGAGCAAGCTAATATGTGCTTCGCGACGTTCGATGATTCATCATCAATCTCCTCAAGTTCAAGCGATGAAGAGGTGAAGGCGTGGCTCAACCTTAATAAAGAAGTGTACTTCATGGCAAAAGGGGAAAAGTCATCATCAAGCTCTAGCGAGGAGGAAAGCAATGATGAAGTTGAGATGGAGCCAAAGCTATCCTATGAGGATCTCGAATACCGATACAATGTGGCCTCCAACACGACAAGTAAGTGCGTCAACTCATAGGATAGATTGAAACCTAAATTTAAAAATGCTATGAGTAGGGTGCATGAATTAGAATCTTCTAGTGTAACTTGTAATGATGTGCATGCTTGTGATACTAGTGAGAGAGACACGCTTCGCTCTCAAGTAAAGTATTTGAGCATGTTAAATGATAAATTAGGAGCTCAAAACCTTAGCTTAGAATCTCGCATTCAACAACTTACGTTGAAATGCAAGGAAGAATCCCAAAAGCTCAAAAGCTTTGTTCATTCTAGGGATTCACTCTACGATTTGTTGGAAAATGACATCTGGTAAATTATAGAGAATGTTTGGGTTATATTCAAAATGTGGTACCCAAAACCACCTCTAATTCTTCAATTGGTGCAAAAATCAAGAAATATTGCTAATACAACAAAGAAGAATCACAATGCTGTCTTGTATAACAATAATACCAACAAGAAGCATGTAAATCACAAGGTGATGAGGGAAAATGAAAAATCTTCATTTTAAAAAAAAGCAAAATCCTCATTCTATATATGCCAAGAAATTCTTTTCTACACCGATGCATGCCACATCTACCTCTTTTGCAAAGGTAAATCCTCATGCATGAGTATTATGCGTTTTTTTCTTAGCATACCTATTGATTGTGTGTGGTTTTTTCATGAATTTGAAAACTTTTCCAAATTATGTTATTTCTTAACCACTCCTTTATCTGTTCTACTTGTTGGCATATACCCTGATGTAGCTCCTTTACCCTGATCTAGCTCATGTTTATATTATATACACACTCACTTATATATATACCTTGATGTAGCTCCTTTACCCTGATGTAGCTACTATTTATATTACACACACACACACACACACACACACACACACACTAATCATAACCCTTGCTCGCGGGCACGGTTCATTTAACACAGTTCATTTAAGATTTTCCCCCGCGAAATCTTTGTTCCCCAAAAATTATTTTCTTAGCCAAAATTATTTTCATAGCCAAAATTTAAAAGAACAACAAATTAGCGTAAAAATATTTAGCGGTACGGGCGCCTTCGACGCGAAACAACAAATTCGACACGGGCGCCTTCGACACGGAACAACATATTTGACGCGGGCGCCTTTGTCACGGAGCAACAAATTAGCATAGAACAACAAATTTGGCATGAGTGCCTTCGATGCGGAACAATAAATTAGCGTAAAAAATTTAGCAGTCGCGCATACGGCGCAAGCGCGGAACAACAAATTAGCGTAAAAAAATTTAGCAGGCACCTTGCGCCGTCGACGCAGAACAACAACGTAGTGTAAAAAATTTTAGCAAGGCAAAATATAGCGGGCGCCTTGCACCTTCGATGCAGAACAACAAAGTAGCTTTAAAAACTTTTAGCGGATGCATTGCATCTTTGATGTGGAACAACAAATTAGCATAAAAAAATTTAGCGGGCGACTTGCACCTTCGGTGCGGAACAACATATTAGCGTAAAAAAATTTGGCACGGGCACCGAAAATTTTTTTTATCTAGTGCAGCGGGTGACCACGCCATAAATTAGCGCAAAAAATTTAGCGGACGCAACGCCTGCGCAGAAAAAAATTTAGCGGGGCGCCTTCGAGAGAGCGTGTGGGTAAAAAGTAAAATGGGAGGTCTTTTAGCAAATAATGAAAATGGGCGGGTATTCTATGCAAATGTAGTAATTGTGGGGGGTTTGAAAACCAAAGAAAAAACAAAAAAATCATCATCTCACAACACTCATCTCAACCATAGTTTTACCAAGATTAAATCCTAACCATTCTTCTATCAACCTCTTTATACATCAGCATGACATCAGCTTGTCCTAGGTAGCCCAAGAATTCAAAAAAGTCCTCAATTGTTATATATATATATAGGGATCTAGGGTGCCTCCTTAGATTCAATCTAAGAAGGCGGCCCCATTATCCCCCATCTCCCATACATATTTTTCAAATATTTTTCTTGGGTTTGTCGTTCACCTCATGGATGATCAACATACCAAATTTCAATGTATTCCAATAAATTTTAAGACCTCATGGATGTTTTTTCTTGCAACTTCAACGGTCTGAAAACGTGCTTAAAACCTATGAAGTTGCAAGGGGTAGATGATGGCACAAAAAGTATTGGAATACCTTGAAATTTAGTATGTTGATCATCCATGAGGTGAACAACAAACCCAGAAAAGTTTTTTCAAAAAAATTGTGGGAGATGGGGGACAATGGGGAGCGCCTCCTTAGATTGAATCTAAGGAGGCATCGTAGATCCCTTTTACCCATACACACACACAGACACACACACACACACACACTAGAAATTACCCGTGCACCAAGTTCACAGAGTAAAAACAACTCCCACAAACAGGGCACAGTACACACGCGTAACCGAAGAAAGCGAAAATTGTGGATGTGTATGCCTGCAGCGTCGGGGGGTAAAGGGGATCAAGCATAAAATAGACGGCTAAAAGGCATTTTAACCCGTGTACAAAGTGAACAGACACCCCCAAAAACCAACCCACATAGTAAGGACACGGGATCCACATGGGTGTTTCGATGAGTGTAAAAACGGGTGAAAATGAGAATAGTGGGTTTGAGTGTGTGTAGTGTCTTGGGGTTTTTGGTTTTTTTTATTGGGGTGTGCTTTTGGGTGTTTGGGTTTGGGTGTGTTTTTTTGGGGGCAGGGTGGAGTTTGGGGGTTTTTGGGTTTTGGGTTTAAGAAGGCTGTCCAATATGGCGATGTGACATTGCCACATGGGACAAAGATTCAAAAACCTCCCTCTTTTGTAATATATACTAGTCATAACCCGTGCCCATAGGGCACGGTTCATTTAAGGTATTCCCCCTTTAAAATCTTAGTTTCCCCCAAAATTAAGGCACTATAATTGTTATGCAGTTTCCTCATAAAATTTAGTTCCACAAAAATTATTTTCCCATTGAATTTAGTTTCACCCAAAAATTTTAGTTCCCCCAAAATTTAGTTTTCTCCCTTTTTAACATGTTCCCTAAGTGCACGGTTCACTTAAAATTTCCCCCATCAAAATCTTGGATCCACTAATTTTAAATGAATATCAATAATTATAGATATACCATAGAAACTACACCAGTATATTTATAGATATATCATTTTAAAATTTTAAATAGTTAAGTTTATTTCAAAAAAAATTCAAGCCAATTCAGCTCGTTAATTATATGAATATAACCCGACATCGAATGAATTTATAAAGATTTCAGCAAAGTTGTAATTTGCAATTGTTGGAATAACATCTCTACACATGACATAATGTATGTGTGCAAATGTGTTTAAGCTTTTGTTTCATGAACAATTTCACATTCAGAAAATTCAGTTACATATTTGTTTTACTGTTTTGATTTTGCTCAGCATTTTTTGCTAAATGAATCATATATCTCTCGCTTAATTTTCAACATATATTCATAATTTTCTTGCATGGTACCAATTGACAGCAGATCCATGGAAACTTGAAGATTGTGATGAACCTGCAAGCTACAGATAATGCTTCAGTCAATAAAAATGTTGACACACCAAAACAAAGGATGACGCATTCAGTGATGTCTTGCAAGAGAAACGTGATACGACTTGCAACTGCAGCCTCGAGTTCAAATTTGTTGATAACAATGTACCAATCATAGCTAACTGCACGATTACCAAGATACAACTTATATGTACATTTTATTGCTCCAGCTATGAAGAATCTGTTTCAAAAAAATAGTTGTTTTCCAATACAAAACTCAAGCATGATAATTCTGCAGTTACACAATACTTTTGTGAGCCTCAATAACAATAGACCAATGGAGACTATAGCAACATCTCAAGAACGCATGTTTCCTCTTCCCAACAACTTTGCAAGAGGTCGCAACACACCTACTGTGGAAACATTTCACTACCTGAGTAAATCCCACATGTTACCATCCCTATCACCAAACCTCTGACCATCACCATTAAAGCATGGAGCCCTGCCAATAATGCAAAATTATTCGTAAATTACCGATTTTGTAGCACATTAGTCACATGTTATTAATGGCAAATTTTTACAAAAAGTCTTACTTCACTTTTCTGTATACTGATGTTCGTTAGCATGTACAGGCATAACTAAATATTGCTGAAAAATACCAGAAGTTTTGATAGCACTTGAACTTTTGAGTGCAGATGAACACATGTTTGCGAGTCAACACCTTCTTCAATGCATCAACTGTAAATGGAAGCTGAGGGTCACCAGAGATTATTACACATAGGCGCAAGAAAGGTATCATCATATTGAAAAGTCAAAAGTAATCTTGTCAGTTGGATTATCAAAGCAGAAAATATAGATTAACATGTAAATGTAGACTAAGTATCCAAGATCCAAACTTAGTATTTGAATGACAAAAATAAGCTAAACCAAGCAAGATATTCTCCAAATTTTGTTTGAAGCATTCTTTAGGATGGCTGGCTAGATCCTGATTTGGGCTTTAAGACCAGGATTGCACTTTATTCCTGGCTACTATTTTACAATTAACGTGGCCAGATCAAAGATTCTGGAGAGTTATACATGGGCAATTGATCTGTTTGCACTTAAAATGATTAATGTGGGGAATTATCAAACTGACTCAACAAAAGTAAGATTGATGTAGCTAATCCAGTAAATAACTAAAGACTGGTTGCAACCAATATGTTGTAATAAAAATACATTCATGAAGGAAAGCGGAAGAACAGCATGTTACTAAAAACCCATAAATTTATTCACGGCACTAAACTCACCTTAACTCAATTGGTGTGTCAATTACATTAGCAAACATTATGCTGGGAGCATTGCACCGACTCCCCAACATTGCAATAGCCATTCCACACACACAAAATGAGACCCATGTCAAAAACCTAACCCATTTTACTACGATTCTCTGATATAGCTTACGATGAATTTATAGTTTTCTTATACCAAAAGGTATCAGATGAAGACTAAAAATCTTTAAATTATGTAAATACAGAGACTATGTACTGAGGGACGACATTAAATTGGATTCATGTGACAATATTTAACTGTCTAGGAGAAATCTGATGCATGGAAGAAAAAGAAGGAAAAAAGATTTGGGAACATAACTGATTATATGTGGATATGTAACCATGTGCAAACACATGCATTTAGCACACAAATGACAAATCAAGGTATACATTAACAAATTTATAAAATTATGAACCAGCCTTTATGAACCTTGTCTCAGTGAATTAAAAAGATAAGAGTCAGTAAACCCGAACAACAGTGTTCCAATACTTCAAGTGCCAAACTTCATGTTTCAAATAGGAAAAAATATACTATCGTCCAACTCCGAGCAAGATAAACACACCTAACAAACATATTGTGCTAATAAATGATCAACATAAGAACAAAATCTAGTATTGACAGTATCACATTTATAAATTACTCAACATTCACACATGCATGCAATCCAAATCGAATGGGGGCAGCTACAGTGAGCATGTACCATATTCAGTTAAAGTCCAATATTGACAGTACCACTTTCTGTTAAAATCACAGCTAAAACACCGAACTATGAACCATAGAAATCAAAAGGGTGCAGATTTAACACGTGCAACTATTCATCTCTCTTTTTATTTGAAATTTAGCTTTAGACCTTGCAGTCTTTCATTCATTATTATCCTGCCTTTTTCAGATGTTATTAACATGAATATTAATCATATCATTTGTAGAGCATAGGAATTATTCGGTTATAATTCAAACTTGATTTCATTCGCCTATGAATCTATGATGAAGTTTAAAACATGTTTGGCTATTTAGGATTGCATTTAAAAAAAACCAACATATGACAGAAAAATTATACAGGTGAATACAAAAATTATGATCATATCCTTCTATTGCCAATAACTGATTATTAGATTTTTGACTCAACCAATCCACATTAAAAATTGAAGAACCCTAAGGAGCCACTTAAACATCATCAATTACCAAGCAAGATGAAGGTATCTGCCAAACCCTGGATACCTATGCCAATTGGCCTATGTCTCAGGTTTGATCTCTTACAGTTTCAACAGGGCAGTAATTAACGTCGATTATTTTGTTGAGATTTGCAGTTACAACTACTATAATCTATTTACAAAAGTAGATATGCAACATCAAACAATGTATCCATTATTAGAAAAATATAACTCCAATGGGTTGAGACAAAAAGTTGTGGGTGACATTTCAAAATGTTCTAATTAGCCATTAACAGTATAATGGTTCTAATTAGCCTAAACAGAAAAAATGTTGATTCATTATGATATCAACTAAATATCCAGGTAAGTAATTGTAGCCAATCAACTTTAAAGTTTGTAAGCAAAAAAGTTTTTTGAACATGAAGTCTGTTAACAACTCTGAACATGAACTTTGTGAACATGAACTTTTTGAGCATGAAGTCTTCATCCATAGGAACTTTTGTGAGCATGAAATGAAAATATCAGTTCATATTTTGTGAACATTTGAACTTTTCACGTGTAATTTTCACAAAGATTAGGTTAGATGATGCATTGGGGAACACAAAGATCAACCGCAACTGAGATTAGCTCAGCTTCAGTGGAGCTTGAATACATGATAACATGATAATTGAAGATTTTCATGTTTGATATAAATTAGCTTCACAATGTTTGGTATAAATGTGTTTACTTCAGATTAGCTCCGCAATGTTTCCAGTAGTTTTAGTTCATGATCTGCTATTTTCATGTTTGATATAATTAGCTCCACTTCAGATTAGCTCCACTTCAGTTCATATAAATCAGCTCCACTTCAATTTGATATTTTCATGTTCACAAAATATGAAATATGTTACTTAATACTCTCGCATCACATGGTACAAATTACCATGTTATCAACCATGCAAATCAGTTTTGCATGTAAGCAACTTCACAAATCTTGCTTCTGTTTCCATAATTCAAGTAAGAAGTTGATTTCTTACGTGTGTAGTAGTTAACAGTACATAAACATGCAAAGAATGCAACAGCATGGGCATCACCACTTCCCATCAATGACCCTTGTCAAGGATGGATCTCCTGGTAGCTTTGTCAAGGATGGAGCTCCCGGTAGCTAGTACTGATCTTTATTAGGGCTTTGATTAACCACATTATCTTGGCTACTTATAATTATAAACCATAAAAATTGATAAATCTACCCATGAGTTTCAATATTTCATCGTGAACCCTCTCTTGTAGCATATGATGCAGCACAGACACATATATCACTTATATAATGCTACCACGTCGTGTCGGAAATGTATACGGTACCATGTCCTGTGTATGTGTAACATAATCGATTTGTCAAAACTTATAGACAGCCCAAAAGAAATTAAAATCATAACCGAAAGCTAAAATAAAGCAAACCTAGAAGGGAGAGAAGTAGATGAAGGTCCTGGTTTTTGGAAGTGGGAATAACTCTGATGGCAGCTGAAATCTCTTGAATTCTTGGGTCGACTCTGCTCTCCTCTTCCAACATCTCCCCCCCAGGTTTTCTGGGGTTTTTATGTCTTTAGGATTACTTTTTAACCTGTAAATGAGAAGTGAGATTCGAAAGTGGAAGCTGGGTTTTGTTTGCAGGACAAAGTGTGTCAACCTGAAGATCTCCGGTGAGTGGTATATCGAAGAAGACGACGGGGACAAAGATAGGGACGGATTGGGATTTTCAGAGGTTTGTGGTCGGATGGATCGAAGGGAGCAGAAGTTGTAGGAGAGGAGAGAGAGTTACAGAGAAAAGGAGGGACGTCATAAACTTTTGAATCGCGATTGAACTCAGCCCAGCAGTCATCTAAAAAACATTTTACAAAATTAAAAAGCAAGATCATCGTCTGATTTCCTTCAATCTAAAACATGCTTAATCTCATAATAGCTTCTTGAAATGATCAAGGAATTACCAATATTTACATAGCAATAACCAAGCTCAGCAAGCCCAGTTGACACCAATGCATCAGCTATCAAAAAAATCAAGCAACAATCAATATAAAAATAACACTTCACTATAAGTATGCATGTAATCAAAACAAAGGTACCCAATTCAGAACATTATGCTAGTGACATTTTCAACCCATGGAATTATGGAGATTGGGATCATCATAAATCATGGAAACACATCTTATTTGTTACCCAATTCAGAACAATGCAATACAACTTAGAACCCCTCCAATGTTTTGAAAAAAAAATAAGAACAGGAAAGAAAAATATTTTCTATGATGAGTTTACATTTGACACTAAAGGCACAATCTATAAGAAATAAGTCAATCAAAACACAGTTACCAAAGATATAATTATCAAATGTATAACAGGTAAGACTGGAAAGAGTGAAATTGTACCTTGACTTCATAAAGGCCAACCTGCCTATAAATGGTTTGGGCAGAATAAGGTTTACCCATAAATTTGAGGCAGGGTGGTAGACGAAAAATTTCAAAAGAATCATAAGAGAGCCAACATATTAATGGCAATTGATACTTCGAAAAAACAATTAGAACGTACTGAGCTATTTAGTAAATACATGTCTTATGTCTCCTGTATTATGTCATACTATCAACACATAAACCAAAAAAAGTTCACCCAAAGGATAGATGCTTTATAATTACCACTCCTTATGCTGACGTTATTGACTAATTTGATTTTTTATACATCGTCATGGAAGACCCCTACATCATGTGTTGTAAAGCCAAGAATTCTTGCACGTATGAATGTCGGATAATTATGGAAAATCTATTCATCCTTTAGAGACTTGATATCATAAATGCAAAAGTTCCAGAAGATGAGAGACAATCAAACTTGCATGATATTGTTCAACTAAGAAAAAGAACTCCTCAAGCATGGTTTAATGTTGAAAGTTATTTAGAATTCAGAGCCTTGATAAGAACATGGAAATGGCATCTACTTTGAACTTGTACAAACTGTGATGGAAGATGACATCTAATATATGTGATTTTAGGTTGACATATCATATCAGGATTCATGATTAACGTCTCTTCGAATAGGTCATTAACTCAAGTTCCTGTCTAGTGAAATGAATTCATGTGTGGAATATCATTTGTTGAATCATGGACCTAAGCCTCGTATAACATTATAGACATTCGTCCACTGCAACAAAGGGTACCTTTTCTGAACCATTAGAATAGAAAATTTGCATGCTAGCATTCCAGCATCAACTCCAGTCAACACGACTTGCTCAGATGTGTACATTTGTGTGCTGAATTTTCATGATCAACCTGCTGTAGCTCATACTATGACTGATTGATTCTCCCGGGGTTGCCTGTCGCCTGTATATTATTACAGCTATTTTAAAGCCCAGGCCGACATGTGATAGTTTTAAAATTAATTATACTAAATTTGTTGCTTGCCAAACATTTGGTAATTTGCCTTACTTATGTAGCAATTTTTTTCCAAGATATCCAAAATTGCATTACTACCTAACTTCTAAGCTGGGAAAGCTACATGGAAATGGTGGTAGTATACCATCTTTGCTACAAATTTCATTGCTTCTTTTGTTGCTCATATGAACCTTCAATAATTTCTATCTTTGAGAATTTCGGTGGCACATTTTGAAAATTCAGCAAGTTTTTATTTTTACAATATAACTTGTAATCATAAGAGAATACATTTTCCTTTTTTTGGCTAATCATGCTTGCAGAAATATTTATGTTTCAATTGGTTGACAAAAAGAAGAAAAACTCATCATGTTCATCTAATCAATGGTTGCAAACAGGACATCAATCTCATTGTGTTTTCTTAAACTTAGCTAATGTCGCATTATCCAATGCTCTCATGAACAAATTCAACAAACTTTCAGCCAAATCCCATACCAGTAAAAAGCCAAAAGCTCAAACATGGACAAAAAAATTGATTACATATCGAAATAATTATCTAACCAAAGCTCCTAACCAATCTTAATGATAAACAAAAGAATATACAAAATGTGAGGCATACCTCTTGGCTTGCTGTCGAAATGAATAGATCTTTTCGTCGAACAGGTGGCATGCGATTTTGTAACCAACCAAAAACCAGAAAAACAGCCTGAGACTCAGAGAGATGAAAATCCCAATCAGTCAAGCAAGTCCGACATGTACTATTCACCCTAAATCTTACAAAACAAATGTAAAAATATCTTACAGAACATCAAATACAAAACAAATGTATTAAAAATGCAGGGCAATGTGGGGGCCTTTTTCTTGGCGTGGAACATCAAAACACACATATTTTGCAAAAATGAATAAATTGCAGAACATCAAAACAAATGCAGGGACCCATATATGCATATGTATCAATTACAAAACAAATGTATCAATTGCGGAACAATGAACCTCTAAAAATGAAATTGTTTATCAATTGCAGGATAATGAACAATGAAATTGTTTATCAAAATCGGAAGATGATGATGATTCGAAAATCGGAAGATGATGCTGGCGGAGAAAAGTCTCCAATGCATGTGGGGTTACCTGCGACAAAACGGAATGAGAAGTAGATGTAGAAATTAAGAAGATCTTTGATTTCTGATAATATGATGGTGGACCAAATTAAGAAGATCTCTTAATTGCGAATGAAAACCCTCAAAATTAAGAAGATCTCTTACCTGCAAGGATCTTGGCTTCGGGGGAATTGGCTTTTGGGGATCTTGGCTTTCTGAGAGCGTGATCTCCTTTTCCCCCCTAACAATTCTAATTTTTTTTGGGTCTGCAATTCTGAGAGTGCGATTCTGAGAGTGTGATTTCCCCTAACAATTCTAATGAGGGGAGGTCTGGAGTGGAAACCATAGAACGCGATATATCTATGTTGGGCGGCTGGAGTGTACCCAAAATTTTGATTTCAAAACCCAAATGCAAAAATTTTCATTCAAAATTCAAAACATTTCCCCCACTATGTTCCCCCCAAACGTTTCAAATTTCAAAAAATTTTATCTCACTCTCTTGCATGCGAGACCCACTCTCTTGGTGACTGGGACAAACTCTTGCTGATTGGGACAAAATTCAAAAACTGCTCTCTTTTATAGAACATACTAGTCATAACCCGTGCCCGCGGGCACGGTTCAATTAAGATTTTCCCCCGCAAAATCTTTGTTCCCCAAAAATTATTTCCACGGTCAAAATTGCGCGGAACAACAAATTTGCGTAAAAATATTTAGCGACATGGAAGCATTCGGCAGGAAACAACAAATTCGGCGCGGAACAACAAATTAGTGTAAAAACATTTAGCGGGCGCCTTCGGCGCGAAACAACAAATTAGTTTAAAAAAATTTAGCGTGGCGCGGGCGCCTTCGACGCATTTAAAATAATCCGCATTTAAAATTTTTGATCAAATGCATTAATTGCACTCTGCTATTCCCCAGAAACTTTCATTCCCCCCAAAATTTTTATTTTTCCATAAATTTTCATTTCCCAAGAAATGTTTTCACTCCCAAAATTTTCAAAAACTCTCATCTCAACCGTTGATTTCCCAAGATTAAGCTATTCTCAACCATTATTGTTTCGCAACATTAAGCTGTAGCTTATATAAGTGTTCTGATCTTATTTTTGAATGTTTCATAGTCAACATTCGGCTATAGGAATAATAAATTAGCGTAAAAATTTTAGCGGTGCGGGCACCTTTGGCGCCTCATTTAATGACTAATGTCAGTATCATGCCATTTTTGGTCCTCTCTCATTTCTTTTGCGTTAGGAATAGATCCTCCCTCTTTTATTTTGCAACTTTGGGCAGAAAACCGTAACCAACAAAAACCCATTTCCCTTTCCACATGACCCCACCTCAATTTACCATCAAGTTTCAAAAAATTTAGTTTTACAACTACTCATCTCAACCTTTCATTCCCAAAGATGAAATACTGGCCACTCTTAATAATATGTATGGAAAGAAGACCCTTTAATAGAATAATACGCCTAATGCAATGTAAAGAAAGATTCCAACTTCTTACAGAAATCACAAAAGCCCATCATCCCAAAACCAACTTTACAACAAAACACCTGAGAACTCGATCTCACTTTGACGAAATCAGGATTGATGATTATGTATGCCTGAATACAATGAATAGTAGAGCCAGCATTATGAATAGCGTGAATACTTACAGCTCCACTCTCAGGTGGGTGATTGCATCTGCACTTCCCTCCATAAGCACAAAATCCAATTCGAATGAAGTAACTACAGTCATGCTCCTCGGGACTTTCTGTGTACATGCAATCCCCGCTAGTACTACCCAGTTCTAATCGCCTCATATATTCTACCAAAATGCAAGATTCCAAAATAACCCGTTAGCAGAGAATGCATAACCTAGCACCAACTATATCAGCTCAATGATCGACCAAAAAAGTACAAATCCGTTGCAATTCGCCTTGCAACAAAAGCACACATGCACACAGGCACAAAAGTTGGGTATAAATTAGAGACTTTGGCAAATTTACCAGTACAGCAAAAAATAATACAAACTTTGGCAAATTTCGACAATATTTTTACATGAAAGTAACTAACAAATTTACAAACATCTGTTGCCTCAGTCCCAGATACAAATAGAGCAAAATTTCACTTTAAGACAATAGTTTTTTAACAACGCAAAATTCCCATTTTTTGGAATACAAAACCCTCTCGTAATTCCATATTTCGCAACTGAACAAAACAGGTGAAACAAAAATAAATAAGTAGACAAAACTAAGTTCTTGTTCCCAGCAATGTTCTTGTTCCCAGCAATGTGATCCCCCCTTGATAACATTGAATGCTGGGACAGACAAAACTAAGTTCTTGTTCCCAGCAAAGTTAGCAATGTGCTGCATGACAAATGATTAAAAAAATAAAATAAAAGTCAGCAACATATCAGTGATATACTATTGAAGAACAATAAAATCATGAGTGACAGGGACCTGGTAGAACGGAATCTTCTTCACAGTGGCTCCTGCCTTGCATACGGCAAGTGACACAGCAAGTATGGCATTTGCACCAAGCTGAAATAGATGAAGAATATTGATCAATATGATATATAATAAAAGGAAGCAAAACATAACAAACAGGTTGCCAATAAAATCTATGTCCAACCCCTAAGATACCTTCTGCTTGCACCAACCCCGCTCGTTTTTGGTGCCACCAAGCTCTTGGACCATAAAGGTGTCGATCTGGGTTTGCTCTATGGGATCCTGTGATAAAGAGAAGCAAAGCAAATCATTACTACTAATCTCTATTAATTAGGCTACAATTACCCCCTCTAACCAAAATAATGTGTACATACCTTGCCAACCAACGCTGGTCCAATGATGGAATTCAAATTATCAATAGTCTAAAAGAAAAACTACATTTTCTGATACTCCCGCCACCTATGCAAATGCAAAAAAAATTATATTATGACATGTAATCCAGAAACAGCAATAAAAACAGCAAAAAGATTATATCATGCTAAATTTTAACAAAATTCCAACAGAAATAAAAACATCTGCTCAAATATCGGTGCCTTGAATGCATATAAAAGAAATTTTAGCAAATAAAGTAATTCCTTTGACGGGAGCTTGAACAACATGATTTTTGTTGAGATATCTGGATCCAAAATGTTTTTGCTGAGATTTTCTTCTCTTTGTAGCCACACCTCCCTCACCAGCAAGTGACGGCCATCAACCCCGTCAACAGCCCGTTATCATCTTCCACCACCTTGGGAGGCGGTGAAACCGTAGAAGTAGCCTACTTTCACAGAAGATAAAGTGATAATCAAACAAATCAAGAAACATCCCTCAAAGAATTATCTGACTGAGATTTACGAAAGGAAAAAAATCCAATGTTGTTTTTGCTCGCACCTTCTCCTTGCGCCTTGCTCGCTCCTTGCACCATGCGAGAAGACCCAGATGATGCGAAAGGGGAAAAGTCTGTTTGCCTTGTTTGGACTACCTCTCGGACTGCTTCGAAAAATACATGTTTAGCGAAAGTACATGCAAATTAGATCGAATACAAATAATCTGATATTTAGGCCTTGAAATACACATAATGCAGCATTTATGAACATATCATGAAGAGATCCTTGCATATTTGAGAGGAATGTCCTGCCAAGGCTACCAATGGAGAAGATATTGTTAAAGATATTGTCAGATATTGCCAAGGCCACCATGTCAACTTTATGCCAGTGAAACCAAACAACGAAAACGCTCATTATCAATGAAATCTGAATTCTTAATGAATGGATCCAATTTGGTTTTAATTTTATCATTTGAATCTTCATGTCAGATTATCATTCTCAAATGTTAAGCTCATGTTCATCGAGAATAAGTTCACCAAATGGGAATGTTCAAACTTTATCATTATCATTGAGAATTCAGATTTCCAGAGAGCAAACCACCAGAGAATGGATCCAATTTGGTTTAAATTTAAGCATTTAGGTACTCATCCATATCAAATTTTAGGTGTCAGGTTGCTAGTATAAAATTCAGGTCGGTGTATAAAATTGTTTAAACGTTTGCATAAACCAAAATGTGAGCACTGCCATTCATGACTCTATTAGCTACTCTTGTAGCAAGTCATCCAAGTCCCAACTGGAGAACTCACTGGTCTTCATTGCAACTGCCTGAGTCATCTCAAATAATTCTCTTTTATCCTCAACTAAAGCATTGCATATAACTTGTTAAAAAGCTCTCAGGTTATCAGCCTAGTCATTATGCCCTTGTCAAATTTGAATTACACAAATTTTTCACCAAAGAATTATTAACCTGTAAGAAGTGCTTTTATTGATGCATAAAGGCACATACTGTAGGCTGAATTATTCATATTTTTCACCAAGGAAGAAAAATCACACTTTGTCAAATCTAAATTATACAAATTTGTCAAATCTAGGAATGAATTTGTTGAAACCGAATTATTGTAGGGTGTGTGCTGAATTATTAACCTGAGAGCTTCATTCCCATTTAACAGCTTACAAATTTATAGCTTACAACCAGCAATGTGAATTTAAATTTTATAGCTTACAACCACTACCTTGGGTTTAAATTTGATAGCTTACAAATTTATAGCTTACAACCAGCAACTTCATTCCCATTTACCATAACCGAATTATGTTGTAAGCTATAAACAAAGCTATAAACAAAGCTGAATAATTTATAATTAATTTGAACTCACGTTGCTGGTTTGTACTGAATAGTTGAGAGCTTCATTCCCATCTGAATTCTCAATGAAGCTTCATGTCAGCACTCAACCTAGTGTACTGACAGGCTATGGCAGATTTTGAAAAATAATGAGAAATTTACCCGAAAAGGATGAACATACCTGCAAGTATCACAATCTCTTGAAAGCCCAAAATGCTCTAGGAGACTTCTCTGATGCTTCTCTACATAAAGCAATTTACAGGCTTACTTTCCCGCTTTCATCCGAAAGATCACACAATGCTTCCTGTAGGGGCATAGTTTCATAGTAAAAATCAACTGCCAAGGATTAAATGACCAAACAGATTTTTGAAATTTAACGAAAATGGTGAGACAAATTAATAGGGTAGACTGAGTCACTGAGTTCAGACAATGGGGGAGAAGGATAAATCCTATGCACTCACACAAACAATTATATCACAAAACACCAGTTCCAGCAACAAATATCAGTATTAACCTTATAGAGATAAGAAGAGAATTATTTTAGCCAGATAATGTTCATGAATACATAATGAAATGCATTGAGCTCGAGAAAAAGATAATAATGAACAAACTGACTCATAAAGAATCATTCAGATTAGGAAAAGCGGACATACACCAAGAATCCTTGGTAATTCAGATAACACCATATTATGCATGATTCAAACGATCAAATGAGTAGAAAATGTTCTGTGAAATAAACACGCAAAGATGCAATCTTTCTCTCCGATTCATACAAATAGAACCCTAATTACCACTCATCGCCCAATGCCAGCTTCAAGCCGCTATAGACTGTAAATAAAATAGAAAGGCTAAACCAGAATTAAGTTTGAGAAAGGCCACAACTGTAAAACTCTAAGGAACTCTATGCACGGTCCAAAGAAAATGCGAATGCGAATTTTCAAAAGGAACCCCAATTCGCTCACCCCCGCTTCAAAATCATCAGGATTGAGATTCACTGCTCTCTGATAACACTTTGCAGGATTGAGATTCACTGCTCCAATTTTAGCTACGCATATTCTTATTGTTTTCTTATCATTAGTTTGTTTATTAATCCTAGGTTTGACTTGGTTAATATTAGGTGTGTGAGGTTTCTTAGGTTTGGATTTTTTAGTAAACGTAGCATATATAAATGCATGATTAGTTTTTAATAATGCAAACAATCTGAATCAACCCTGTAAATCAAACATAATTGGGCAGCTTAGCCATTAAGAACTGGTACCAGGCAAAGCTTCACACAACAAAAGATTCCAAAACCTCAGCACTCTCAAAATACAAATTCAGGAGCAAACGAATGGATGCTCAATAGATATCATTACTAAACCATAGAACAGAATGTCCAAAAGCATCAAAATATATCTCAGATTCCAACATCTCATTCGCATCAGAAAGTAATGCTTAATTAATCAAGTAATGCATATCCTGTTAAAAAAATTCTAATGCTTAATTCACCACATTGATCAAAGTAATGCAAGGCACCAAAGTGCAAAAAAAATTTGACTTGTCAAAATTTTTGTCATGTCAAAATTTGGTCCTGTCAAAATTAAGCACTTTTGATAGGATATGCATTTGGTCCTGTCAAAATTCTAATGCATTACAAAAATTTTGGAGATCAAGTAATGTAATACACCAAAGTGCTTGTTGACAGGACAATTTTTTTGACAGGATATGCATTGGTGAATTAAGCATTAGAATTGACAAAGTGCAGTTAAAACCAGAATTTTGATAGGATATGCATTAGAATTTGGTACTGGATATGAAATTCAGTAATGTGATAATTGACAGGATTTGACAAAAATTACTGAATTGAAATTCTGTAATGTGATCAAAGTGCAACTATGAAATTCTGTCAAACAATCTGTCAAATAATTCTGCCATTTGTTGAAATCATATTCAGTGGATGGAGGACGAAAACAGGAGAAAGTGATACTGCAAAAGTGCTTCTGAAATTATCCAACAAAATATAAAGAAATGTAGTCCTTTAGAAATATTTTTCAATCCGAAGGATACACCTTTCATTTCTCCATGTATCAAATTCAAACTCTAGTGCTCTCTCAACTGTTACCTTAGATTTTGCTTTGTCCATAATCAAGCAAAAATAAATTTCTACCTTTTGTTGATTCACAATGCCCAAATATTTCCTCTAGTATTTTGGACACATCATCTTTTGACGCAGTTTCTATGCTAATTACCTGGCAAGATTTATGACAATATTAATGATCTGGTTAATCCTTTTGGAAAATACCAGAATTTTGACGCAGGTTCTATGCTAATTACCTGGCAAGATTTATGACAATATTAATGATCTGGTTAATCCTTTTGTAGCACCTAACATAAAAATTTGACTTGGCAAACATGTATCCAGTGTAATAAATTTTTTTAATTAAGATGCAGATAGGATCTGCAGAGTAATAAAAATTTGAAGTTTTTAAATTAAACAAATAGAATTTGAAGTTTTGGAAAATACCATCTCTATGAGCTTTTTCAGTGAACTGCATGCTTTCACCCATGCTATAACTCAAATCAAACACAGTAATCATTCTTCTACACATCTCGGAAATGATTTTTGCAGATCATCTCCCTTTTACCATTCAATCCTTTCATTTCTAACCTAAAATAAAATTTTCAAGCAAATAAAAAGGACCTGATGAAAAAAATAGATTTATCCTTGTATACAATCTCCTGTAAGAAGAAAAATAGAAAATTACCAGTTTTAAAATATGAAGAAAGATCACACATTTATAAATGGGTTTCACATAGCCGAAATAAATGCAGATCATATAAAAGCCTTCACTTTAAAATTTTTGAATAAAACAAACAGAATTGAAGTATTGTAAAATACCATCTCTATGAGCGTTATCTGTGAGCTGCCTACTTCCACCCATGCTAATACTCAAATCAAACACATTAAGCATTCCTCCTGCACATCTTAGAAATGATTTTTGCACACTTTGATCCATTCATTTCTTACCTGAAATAAAATTTAAAGCAAAAAAGTGAAATGATGAAATAAAAATTAGATTTTTCCTTATCAAATCTCATATAAGAAGAAACCAACAACTTACCAGTTTTAAAATCAAAGAAAGATCAAGCATAAAACCCAGACTTTAGGCGTCGATTACCTTCCACTCCTGCCTCTTCTTCTCGATTGGCCTCGGGTGGGCATCTATGAGTTGCAGCCTTCAGGGGTCTTCTTATCCTCGAAACCCTAGAATCATGAAACATGGGAGCGTTGGCGAGAAGATCTGAGAGGAGGAAGGAATGGGAGCGATGGTGAAAACTTGGCAACGTAGCGGAGCTTTTCGAGGGGACTGAGTTATCCTTATCCCTAGGGTTTTTTAAAATTCAAACTCATTGGTTTAACCCAACTTATTTCCCCCCAACTCATTTCTCCCCAAATTCAAACAAAAAATTCAAAAACTTCCCACCAAAAGTTTGTCCTAGTCATCAACTTATATCCCTTATCCAATTTATCTTATCCAATATCTCTTATCCAATATCTCGTATCCAAAAACTCATCATAACATCCCTCATTTTTATACCCCAAATACAATTCAAACCCTTATCCAATTTCTCTTATCCAAAAACTCTTATCCAATAACCCATGATAACATCCATCGGGCACGTGTCAAAAAATTTACCTTTCCTACATTACAATACCTTAACATGGCAAAAATTAGTCTTCTATATACCTAGATCTCTCTCGTTCAAAAAGCTAAGCAAAGTAAACAAATGAATGTGTGATATTAAACATTATCAGCCTCCCCCACCTACACAAAAGAAATGATGATGCTTTCTCGCATTCCATCACCACAATGTGTATAAGCATTACGCTTCGTTCTATCATAATTTGTATTCAAAGAATAACACATTACCCATAAAAATTCCCAAATCAAGCATTAAAAAATAACTATATTGAACTACATCAAGCATTACACTTCTTTCTATCACAGTTCTTTGTTTTCAAAGAATAACAGATTACGTGTAACAATTCACAAAGCAAGCATAAAAAATAATAACGAACATAGTTAGAAAGAACTAATCTTATCTTCCACATTAGTTTCCTCTTCATCTGGATTTCCTTCGCTAGATACTATAATATGAGTGTCAAACTTGCTCAAAAAATTATTTCAATTTATAGTTCTATCAGGCAAAAACTACATACATATGGTTGTGTATGCATCTTATGAATCAAACTATTCCAATATACTAACTGCTAATTTTCTATAACTTTTTTTCAAAAAAAAGTTATAGTAATCCAACAACCTATGATTTTTTGCTGATAATTTAGATAACACCGGCTATTTCTATAGCAAAGAAAAGTGACAATGCAACAGTACACTCACAAAGATGCAATCTTTGCACCAAAATCCAATCCTTATGTTCTCCAAATAGTTGATCATCCAAAAAACTACAATTCAAAGGAAAAAACCACAGAGCCAACAGAAATTCCAATGAAGATCAGTAACTCAACATAGATCAAAATTTATTGTCAATACTAAGATCAATAATGCCACATGCCGCACTTTCTTCTTTGGAAGAAATTATTCTTCTTACCAACTCCACAGATTCCGCAACCGTCACAATGATCCTGCCCCTTCTTAGTGTCATCATCATAAACTTTGCAGACATCGTAGAAGTACCCTCATATATTCACTGCACAATTGTTACGAACTTGCGTAACCTAAAGTTACATCAACTCTCAATATAATTCACAACGATCAAGCAAACAAACTGAAATTCAAAATTAAAATCTGTATATAAAAAATTACCGGCTGCTAAGTATCGCACACCAAACAAATCACCTGCAAAATCATTAAAACAAATAAATAAATTGAGAATCAAACAAATGAATCTATATTGAAGACGATACTAAGATCCAATATCGCTCACCTTCTTCACATGGTGCCGACAGAGCTCGTACCGATAAGTCTGGATCCAACAATCCAAACCCAAAATCAAGGATCACTGATAAAAAATATCATATACAATGATAATAAATTAAAACAAAAACCCCCAAAATCGGGTTTTGGATGATCTCATGGCAATGCTAGATCATGTACAAATTCATATATATGTTTTTCCATTCTAACTGATAGTTGAATCTGTCTTCAAGTAGGTTGATTTGAGGGAGTGTCCAATCTGGCATCTTTGGATTATAGAAGGGCAACTTGGTTAGTTTCTCATAGAAAATGCTGGTTCTTTAGATCCGGCTACTACAACAACACATTTATAAAGTAAACATGCTTGAAGCTCTAAGGATGTAGTCAGATTGGTATAGCGTACCAATGACCACGTTTGCAATCTTACAGCCTTTAAGATGTTGGTCGATAACATGCTAAATTTTAAGTTCTAGTCTTTAACCACCATCACCACTATAGACATTGGCAATTTGTGAAATGCGTGTGACATGGATTGTGAAATAAAAGCATTCTTTAAAAAGAAAACCACAGACTACAACAAAGAAAATTAGAAAATTGAATTAAAGAGAAATCATCATTTTGAACGCTCGCGTTAACAGAATGAGAAAAGATGGGATATTAATCAAAGTATCAACTTTTATCAATTATTATTAATCAATTCTTGGTAATCAAAGAGAAATCATCATTTAAATAATCAATTCTTGTTAATCAAAGTATCCACTTTTATCAATTATTGTTAATCAATTCTTGGTAATCAAAGAGAAATCGGCATTTAGATAATCAATTCTTGTTAATCAAAGTATCCACTTTTATCATATATCATAGTTTCTTGTATTGTTGGTGTAAATTGTATTGTTCCTGAAAAATTATACATGAATTCTGTTCGTCCAAAATTGGAAATTGTATTGTTCCTATAAAATTGAAACTTAAAAGTGAGTTGATCTTTCCGTTGCAAGCATACAGTCCATATGGTTAAGTAAAGCTGTTTTTTTAAAGCTTTTTGTTTTTCTTAGCAGTACTTTTCTAATGGGGTGTCATAATTCTATTAATGTTTGTTAATGAATGATTTATTTTTTATAATTTCATTACCATATGCTAGAAATGTGAGAATCAATATTAATTTCAACTTGGTTTATTGTGGATTAGGATCCTTGCAGTGATAGTAGGAAGGATCAGACTTCTGCTTCATCTTCATCTTCATCTACTGATCAAATAAACTCAAGTCCTTCATTTGTTGTGAAACATAAATTAATTTAGCTCGTTAGTCCAAAGTTTTCCTCCTCTATGCTTCACTATAAAAAATTTTCATTTTTACGACAGCACTGAAGAAGAAGCATCGACTACCATCAGCCTATAACCGCTTCATGAAGTAAGAATGACACTTCAATCTTATTTTTCCTGTAAAATGCATCATTTCTTATATTGTTCATACTAATGCTAATTAAGTTCTTAACGCAGTAGCTCCATAAGAAACATCATCAGAACCTTGCAGAGCTATGCATCATGAACTAATTTAACTTCATTATGTGTTAAAAAATATATTTAATCAGCACATTCATTAGTCTTATATGAGTTAGGCTATTAATTGATAATATAAAGTTTGAGGGGGAAAGAAAGAACAATGATGAAACCGAACGACTTATGGCCTAATTTTCCAACTACCAGTGAAAAATACACGTGTACTTACCATGCGTACTTGTATTGTTTACAGGAACAATACAATCCATGCTAAGTTTCAATTTTTTAAAAATACAGATGATCGGATCCAACCCCTCCTTCCTTCTGATCGTCGCCCTCTGCACAATTCCAGAAATATTCTAAAAACAAAAATTGCTTCCACTGTAACTTTAAATTCCCCCTTTGTGTGTCCCCTACAATAGCAAAAGAAAAATCGCAGTCAAAACTAAGAGTATTACGTTATGATGATTTTGGCTGGGAGGGACCAAATGTTTGGCTATATGATCGCAATGATCCTGTATGCCCCTTGGTTGTTGGTGCAGGGATCTGAAAGGTCCACCTTCATGTGACAATGTTTCTTTTGAGTACCATATATATGACAGCCAGTTCCTACAACAAATTAAAAACCTTTCCCCTCATGATGTATTGTTAGAGTGTTGATGGAGGAAACAAAGAGAAAGCAAGAAAAGGATGGTTGACGAAATTTGATATGTGTATGAAAATTTGCAAAAGTAAAAGGAAGAAGAAGCGACACACATTCAGAGCATTTACCACACATGATTTGGACAGAAAATTGTTCTAAAATATGTTGTCGTCAATATACCATAGAAAATTATAATCATATATTAGCTAACGAAATAAACCCAGAACCTTTCATTTTTGGTTTTCTTTGTATGGAGGAAAATAAACTCCGGATGGATGCAGATTCCACTATGCAAAGAACATATGCTGACTTTGAAAAATAGCTCAAGTTTTAGAACCTGGATTTATTGTCCCTGCCAATAATCATCAGCAAACATCCAAGAGACAAAGGATTAAGCACCTAAGACGTATAAAATAACACATCAGTAATGGCATTTGTTCCTGGATTCATGATATTAGTTGAGGAAAGCAAAATTTAGTGAACAACCCAGGGTAAACGTGTGATATTCATTGATTGAAGATAGACATTCAAACTGTTACCTGCACGTAGCCTGCGATCATAGCATTCCATGAGGCTGAGCTCCTTTGAGTCATTCCATCAAACACCTCTCTTGCCTCCTCCAGCTTCCCTATCCTTGAGTACCCACTAACCATCGTGGTCCACGTCACCACGTCCCTCTCACCCCTTCCATCAAACACCTTGCGCACGTCTTCATCAACCTTAAACCCAAGATACGTATGGAGTCTGCACATATCCACTTTATCACGTGTCCGCTGCCGCTGCGATGGATCATGAAGAACAGAAGGTTGAGGGTTTGAGGGGAGCGTGCTCCGGCTATGAAGAGAGGTTGAGGGTTTGAGGGTTTGAGGGGAGCGCGCTTCGGATCTGGATGGGAGCTGCTGTTGGGTCTGTTGTTCTTAAGGGGGAGAGTGTGGATAGGGGAGCAATTTTGGTGGGAGAGAGTGTTGGCAGAGGAGAGAGTTGCGGGGCCCCCCTTAAATTTTGTATTCAACTTAAAATTTCAAACACCAAAATGTTTTCAAACACCAATTTTTAAATTTCAAAATTCCCCCACTACCAAATGTCATAGTCAGCCATGATAACACCTATCCAATTTCAAACACTTACCCAATTTCTCTTATCCAATATCTCTTATCCAATAACTCATATAACATCCCTCATTTTTATACCCTAAATACAACTCAACCCTTTATCCAATTTCTCTTATCCAATTTCTCTTATCCATATCTCATTATAACATCCCTCATTTATATACCCCAAATACAATTCAAACCCTTATCCAATTTCTCTTATCAAAAACTCTTATCCAAAAACCCATGATAACATCCCTGTTTTATAATATAGATATAGATATATATATATATATATATATATATATATATATATATATATATATATATATATATATATATATATATATATATATATATATATATATATAATAAAAGAGGGATGTTATCAAGAGATATTGGATAAGAGATATTGGACAAGAGAAATTGGATAAGAGGTATCTATATTATAAAAGAGGGATGTTATCAAGAGAAATTGGATAAGAGAAATTGGACAAGAGAAATTGGATAAGAGATATCTATATTATAAAAGCGGGATGTTATCAAGAGAAATTGGACAAGAGAAATTGGATAAGAGATATCTATATTATAAAAGAGGGATGTTATCAAGAGAAATTGGATAAGAGATATTGGACAAGAGAAATTGGATAAGAGATATCTATATTATAAAAGAGGGATGTTATCAAGAGAAATTGGATAAGAGATATTGGACAAGAGAAATTGGATAAGAGATATCTATATTATAAAAGAGGGATGTTATCAAGAGAAATTGGATAAGAGATATTGGACAAGAGAAATTGGATAAGAGGTATCTATATTATAAAAGAGGGATGTTATCAAGAGATATTGGACAAGAGAAATTGGATAAGATGTATCTATATTATAATAGAGGGATGTTATCAAGAGAAATTGGATAAAAGATATTGGACAAGAGAAATTGGATAAGAGATATCTATATTATAAAAGAGGGATGTTATCAAGAGAAATTGGATAAGAGAAATTGGACAAGAAAAATTGGATAAGAGATATCTATATTATAAAAGAGGGATGTTATCAAGTGAAATTGGATAAGAAAAATTGGTCAAGAGAAATTGGACAAGAGATGAGATTTTGAGTGATATCTATTATATAATGCATGACCTTTGTCCTACATGACAGTTTTGTCCAACGTGTCTCAATTTTGTCCTACGTGTCTCCAAAATTATGACTAGGATAATCTACTCACACACAATTATTTAAAACTGAGTTTTGAAAAAAACGGTTCTAACTTTGGATCCTACGACTGTTTTGAAAAGGAACGGTTCTTAAAAATAAAAACCTGTTGTCTTCAATTCCCGTGCCCTCATTTACAAGTTCTCAACAATTCCCAACAACAACCTGTTGTCTTCAATTCCCCCTAACAAACTGTTCTCTTCATCCTTCAACCTTCATCCCACAAACGTAACTCATCTGCGACGTCCTCAATTCAAGACGTCCTCTGGTACTCTCCTCTCTGTCTCTCTCTCTCACAATTTCATTCATTAATTTCTGATCCCTAGGGTTTCGGTTAATTTTTGACATTTTTTGGTTAATTTTTGACATTTGAAATCAATGTTTGGCATTTGTTTTTCATGTTCGAAATCAACGATTTCTTAAAGTAACTGACCTTTTGAGTGTTTGGGTTTCATTTTTTGGCATTTGTCTGTTTAGGTGAATTACTCTACATTTTTTTGGGTAGAGGAAATGTCATTTTTATGTAGTTCCCCAGTAGTTCCCCAGTTAATTTCATTCTTAAAGTTACTGACCTTATTTAGGACTGTGCCAATAAATTATTTGAAACTTTTTACCATTTTAGCATTAATTTAATAAGCACCAGTTCAGCATTAATTAATTTAATAAGCACTGTATTTATGATGGTTCCTCATCATTAATTTAATTATTTGAATCATTTATGATGGTCCTCATTGAATTATTCACTGTGTTGATTTGCATGGTCCTCATTTAATAATGCTAATGAAAAGTGCCATTTGATTACCAGTTTAGCATTATTCGTTTAGGACCGTGCAAATGAACACGATCCAATTATTTTTTTAGGATTAGCCCAGGTGAACACGGTCTAATTTGTTAAACAGTTTAGCATTATCATTATCATTATCATTATAATAAACTGTTTAGGATTAGCAGCTTACCATTATCATTAGCATTATGACTGTGCATGGGTTACCCTATCTAAAGTACATAGACTTCGACAAATTGAGTTTCAATAGGCAGATTGAGTTTCAAATTTTTGATGATTGAGTTCCAAAGGGCACTTTTCATTTAACTGATTGAGTTCCAACTGATTTTGTTCCAAAGTGAACTGTTCCAAAGGGATTAAAATCAACTAAACATAAAAAATTTCCATTTCATGTCAACTAAACATAAAAATGCGACAAAAAACTTCTTACTGGAGGTTATTTTTAATTGATAGAGATTGTGATAGACTGCTCACACTTATATCCAGATTAGACATGCAACCAAGAACAAAGATAATTCAACAAGCTTGATGCCAAAGAGGACACAATTCTTTCCAATTCTAATTGGGAGTTGTGAGTGGGGATATCGCTCAATTTTTTTAATTGTGAGTTGTGCGTGGGGATTTCACATTATTCTAATTCTAATTGATGCCAAACATGCCACGATTTGATATCGCTCAATTAAGAGGACACACGCTTAATTGATATAATTTCTTTCCAATCCTGTTTTAATGGTAGTTTACAGTAAACATTGGGCGGAAACATACAGATAGCAACACAATTCCCTTAGGGTAGATTTTCTTTGATATGGTTGTATAGGAAAGATAACAAGCTACCTTTCTGAATGCCAAAAATAATGATCTCCCATTTGAAAAAAAATGTCTTAATTGGAGGAAAAAAAATGCATTTGGGAGATGATTATCATGTCACCATTTCACCCGTGCACTGACTGTCCTCCTCGGTTTCGCACTCGGGAGACGACCTTCGCCGTGCCCTATGGGCACGGGGTATGACTAGTGTGTGTGTGTGTGTGTGTGTGTATATATATATATATATATATATATATATATGAAAGGTAAGTGTGAATCTTTATTAAGTAAATATTAACAGAACAATACAATAGGCTTCCGTAATTGGCATCTAGATATAATAGAGAGGGGATAGGGCACTAGCGCCGTCACCCTCTACTATTATTTCTTGACCCCAACGTAAGCAATAAAAATAAGCAACCGATACAGAAGTCAACCATTATCCCGAAATTCCCACTTATCCAATGCTTCTGTTGCTTCAGCATCTTCAAGATCTTGATCTTTCATAGCTATCCTGATATAAGCGGCGATGTCTTCAAAGAGGCTAATTTTGCATCTTTTAACTTTGTCAAAAATTCTTTTGTTTCTCTCTTGCCAGATATGCCACTCCACGGCCGAGAGGGCCGTCTTAGCTAGCGGGCACAGGGTCCCCTTGTGGCCGAAGTTGCTTAAGTAGAAATCACCAACTCTCTTTAGCGTTGCCGGAATATTGCCTCCAGAACCAAGTTTAAGTAGGCTTCGGCGCAACAAGTATTTCGAATATTCACAGTCGAAAAATAAATGTTCGATTGTCTCCTCCTTATTCCCCTCACAAAGAACACATTTTCCATCTGTATGCATCCCCCATCCTCTAAGCACATCCTTGGTTAATAGTTTTTCATTGAAAGCTCTTAATAGTGTTATCGACATTTTGGGTATGTAGCTACTGTACCAAACAAGCTTATATTAAGGAAATATAGTACCTCTCGTCTTGACCCCCTCCCAATCCTCCTTAAATTTGAACACAGGGCTCGGAAACCATTTCCACAGATCCGCTCCATGTTTCAGCACAACATGCTACAACAGAGGCCTGATTTATCAATAGTTGGGTCATCAATCCAAGTTGATCCTGTCCAGTAATCTGCCACCCTCTTGCCATTTGCTCCAGCCGGTATGTCAAATGTATTTTTGAGAGGCCGCCCGTTAACCAGTTGTCATGCCAGAAGAGAGTGGATTTACCGTCACGCGCCTACTTTTTGATCAGTTTTTACGAAATATTCAGGCAATGGAGTATGAACTTCCATGTTCCAGAGTGAGTGGGCTCTCCTTTCGCCACATAGAAGTTGTTTACATCCCCATATAATCCCCTCATGTGCTCAGCCCAAATCCCATCAGTGGAAAGCATTCTACACGTCAGCCTTATACCAGCAGCTAGGTTTAGGTCTAAGAGTAACATGAGACCTACCCCCTTCCTCTTTGGGGATACAAACTCCCTGCCATGACCATATGCAAGTAGTTCCCCATATGAATCTCCTGCATATTGAAGATATAGTACGGATTACAGTGGATGGGATGCGAAAAGCTTGCATCCAAAAGGAAACCATACCGTAAATGACTGATTGCACCAATTTAATATGACTAGAGATAGATAGAGAGCTAGATGACCATCCCGCCAGTTTTTTTTTGCATTTATCTACCAGTCTGTTGTATAACAGGGATTTGGGGTATTTGGATGATAGTGGAAGCCCCAGATAAGTCGTGATAGTAGATGCCAGCTTTATTCCCAGAGGTTCTGCCAATTCAGAATGATATTTAATCCCTTTGCTGAAAATCCCAGCACTTTTATTCCAATTTATTTGAAGGCCAGAGATGTTGGAGAATTCTTCAAGCAGACTTTTTAGCATGTATAAGGAATAAGGGTTAGCACGGCAAAAAACTAGCAAATCATCTGCGAACAGAAGGTGGGAGATAGAACCTGTCCGCCGCATAGGGTGTATGGTACGCATAGCGATAGCCTTCCCTACTAGAAGTGAGAACGCCTCTATGAAAATAACAAACAGGTCGGGGGATAGTAGGTCCCCCTGGCGAAGCCCTTTGTTGCCTTCAAAGTAACCCACCGGGGTGCCATTCACCATAACAGAGAAGGTCGGTGTAGAAATGCACTCCTTAATCCAGTTAATGAATGTGCCTTTGAAACCGAACTGGTGGAGCATATAGTATACAAACTCTCTGTTGACACTGTCGAACGCTTTCCTCAAATCCAATTTAATGCAGGCTCTAGATCCCATGGGGTTGCTGAAGTCCCTAATTTGTTCATGTGCTAGAAGGGACAGTCGGAGAGGAGTCTACCCTTTAGAAATGCAGCTCAATTAGGAGATATCAGCTCGTGAATTACTTCCTTTAGCCTATTACAGAGCACCTTACTAATGATCTTGTAAATCACATTGTAGCAAGATATGGGTCTGTAATCCCCCAAACTAGTAGCATTGGAATTCTTGGGAACAAGAGTCAGAAAAGTCTGATTAATCTGGCTAAGTAACACACCTGATCTGAAAAAAGACTGGGCAGCAGATGTGACGTCATCTTTAATCAGATTCCAATTATGCTGGTAAAAGAATCCATTGAACCCATCTGGCCCGGGGGCTTTGTCCGGCCCAATACTGCATTTTTGATTTCCTCCTTAGACACTCGCTTATCAAACCAGGTTGAAGCCTCTTTCGTGATCTTTCGCTTAGGCACCAGCTTTGGGAAAATTCTCCAGTAGTTGGTTTGGTTATACAAATCTTCGAAGAATTTCGGGGCTTCAGTTTTTAGTTCCTCAATCGACCTATTCTGAACCCCGTTCACGTCCACCAGGTGGCTCAAGTTGTTGTGACCCTGTCTTGCCTTCATTGCATTGTAGAAAAACTTTGTGTTCCTATCACCTAAACTAAGCCACTGTTGACGACTTCTTTGACGAAACATCGCCTCTTCCATACACAGCAGCCTAGATAACTCATTAGAAAGCCTCTATTCAGTGATCTGCAAATTCAGATCCCAATTTAAATCCCACCGGGCCCTCAGACCTTTAGCTCCTTGCGGCATTTGAAGACCGAATTAATAGTGGCTTGCTTCCGAGCCCAGTCCCTAAGAATAGGCTTTAGCCTCTTCAATTTTTGCATCAAACGAAACATGGGGGAGCCTTGAATGAATTGGCCCCATCTTGCTTCTAATAATTCTGTGTACCCTGGTCATTCCATCCAGTGGTTAAAACATTTAAAAGGTTTGGGTTTGGAAGATACATGGGTGTGTAATTTGACTACCATGGGGGAGTGGTCACTAGTATTGGGATCGAGATACTCCATATACGAATCCGTAAGCGTGGCCATCCAGTTGCCGTTGCAGAACACCCTGTCCAGTTGAGCAGCAGTGCGGCCGTTGCCCAGTCTTTTATTGCACCAGCTTATACGGTCTCCCGTACTTTTCAATTCTTGTATAGAGCAGTCATTAATGTAATTATTGAATTCCTCAACCATGTTTTCTTCCAAGCTACGCCCACCAATCTTATAGATAGCTGTGAACACCATAGGAAGCCCCCCGACATTGCTACACCGAATGGACACGTGCTGCGATGCACTGGATAGAACAGTAGCTTGCCAAACGAGAGGGTCTAATCCCAATGGGATCCACCCTCATCTATGAGTATCGAAGTTATTGATTATCAACCAGTGCTTAGGTAAACATGATTTCTTACTTATCGTTTCCAGTTTCAATTTCGTTTCCAATAACGCCACCAAAGATGGTTTCAATTCCTTCAGTCTATCTCTATGATTTCTGCGCCTCACCGCATTGTTGAGGCCTCCCGTGTTCCATATGAACACAGTCATTGAGAGGGGTTGGAATGTTGTCGCACGGAGGTAACTTCCTTCAACGTCGTGTTCTTTCTGATGTTCACTGCAGCTTCTGAATTCGGGTTAGATTTCTTAGGCTTTGCCAATTCTGGTATGCTTGTGAAATTCTATTGCTCAAATTTCCCACTCAGGATTATCATAGCTCATAGCTTCTGGTAGCTTATCAATTCCAGTGTCCAGCGCATCTTCCAGCAAAGAGGGTAAGGCCATATACCCTACATTGAACAAATATATAGTATACAAACAAAAATTGTACAAAATACATCTCAGCAGGGCAAAGATATCTAAACTAAACTTGGACGTAAAGGGGAGAGAGGACAGAGGCGTCGTCATCCTCTACTAGCTAATCCTAGAAAAGAATCTAAGCACTGAGACATCAAATAAAATAAATACAAGTTAGGACCAATTTCCCAGGGTAATACGAACCGTCCTTCCTTCTAGTTGATCGAAGCACTGAGCACGCGAACATCTTCGTAGATTTCTCCAAAAATAAGGACTTTATGCTTGCCTGAGTTGTTTAATACTCTTTTGTTTCTCTCATGCCAAGTGTGCCAAACCACTGAACAGATAGCTAGGCGTACTATACCAGAGATTTTTGTTTTACTCCTGAAGCGATCATATTTAAGAGTCACCTCTTCCAGTAGAGTCCCAATAGGCCCAAGGGGGAGACCCAGCTGCAACCTACATAGATCCCAAAGATATAAAGTGAAGTGACATTCAAAAATGAGTCATTTAATAGATTCCAAATGATGCTGACATAAAACGCATGATATATTAGCAACTGAGACGTTCCTTTTAATAAGATTATCAAACGTTAGCAATTTATCATTCAGCGCCCTAAGTAGATAGGTAGACATTTTAGGGCAGCATTTAGGAAACCATATTACATCATGATAAGGGACAACAGGATACATAGGTCGTATGGCTTCCCAAGCATATTTTAGTAAAAATTTAGGGGAAGGTGTCCATCGAAGGGAAGACGACATAGGGTCATTATTAGCTTCATAGAAAGGTGCTGCTAGTTGCTTAAAAGCCAAGATAAATTTTCAGGTACCTGAGTGAGCTGGGGATGAGGGGAGATCAGTACCATTCAGGGCGTAGGTGCTCCTCATGAACTTGGCCAATAGAAAATCAGAGTGCATAAACCTCCAGAAAAGATGTATCCCTGCAGCTTTGTTAATATCACCAAGTTTGCGAAGCCCAAGCCCTCCTTTCTTTTTAGGCTTGTAGATATTGGACCAACTCCATACATGCAACTTATTATTCCAGAGAAAATTAGCACATAGCTGCTCAATAGCACGGATTATCGAGAGAGGAAGCTTGAAGGAAAGGCTCCAATACGAAGATAGATTATATTACAGAGCATATAAGCTCAACTCTGCCAGCCATAGAGATGATCTTGGAAGACCAACCTGCCAAGTATTTCCTGCATTTATCAATAAGAGGAGAGTAGTGCCTAGCCTTGGGATATGAAATGGACATGGGCAGACCAAGATATCGAATAAGTAGAGTACCCAGATGCACACCAATAGTAGCTGCAATCTCTCGAGGATTCTGGCACCCCTTCCTACAGAATAGCTTGCTTTTCCCTTTATTAATATGTAATCCTAGGACATTACTAAGGGAGTCAAAAATATCAGAAAGATTCCATGCAGTTCTCTGATCCCTATGGCAAAAAACAAGCAGATCATCAGTAAATAGAAGATGTGAAGGGGTCAGAATGGGGTACCTCTTCATAGGTTTGACCAGACCATCTATAACTGCAAGATCCATCGTAATAGAGAAGAACTCCATAACCAAGACGAAAAGGTAGGGAGATAGCGGGGTCACCTTACCTTATGCCTCGATTACTAGTGAAGAACCCTGAAGGAGACCCATTAATGAGCACAGAGAAAGTTGGGCTAGATATACATTCCTTGATCCATTCATTCCAATGAGGAGGGAATCCCATGCGATGCATCATGAAGTGTCACGCCCCGCTTCCCATTATACTTGGGGCGAGGACGTGAGCGGACCCGCTTAGGTTGGAGCGGTGAAGCTCGAACCCAATAAGCGTCTGTGAAAACACCTTTCGCAGGAACTTGCATGCAACTCAGAACAATAGAAATATTTAAGCCAACATCCAGATATAGTACACAATGATAAAAGGGCCCCAAGCATGGCCTACAAAGATAGCGATACAGATAAAGTGGGTACACACCCTACAAATCACAGCGGTGAAAATAAATAACTGCAGCGGTGATAATTCAGCAACTAGTCCATGGTAGGGTGGACTTCAGGATCAGCAGAATCCTGGTCTATTGGATCACTCTGATCCAGCAACTCGTCCTCCAGATAACCTGTCTCGTAACCTGACATACATTCAAACAACATGAATGTATGTCAGCAAGGGTCTGCAAGTAGATGTCAGATGACCCAAGGCAAGATATATATAACAAGTTATATATATGGCAGTTTTACAGCAGTTAAAAGAATTTACACTAGCATGTATTTCAGTTGTAAAAATTAACATAGCAGTTGAGCAATATAACATTATTCTGTAATTAACTTTCTTTTTCAATTATTTAACTGTGTGTGCAAGTCCGTGAATAAGATTCCCGCCGTTAGACGAATAGTAAATAAATACACCTTCAAGTGCCCCCGAAGGTGACCCGTTTACTACCGGCTAGTGCCCGGGAACCAACCCCACCCACGTGTACTTCCTGGATCACGTGCCAAGATGCTAATCCGTCATATACTGAAACATGAGTCCAGACTAGTCACATGTGACGTAATCACATGTGACCGACGAGATTAACTAATAGCCAACGGCAGTAACAACTGGTAGCCAACGGCAACTGGTAGCCAACGGCATGTAACATCGGTAGCCAACGGCATGTAACATTGGTAGCCAACGGCATTTAACTACGAGAGCCAACGGCATTTAACTACGAGAGCCAACGGCATTTAACATTCTATAATTATCAACAGTTCTAAAATTAACCATACATGTCCAGAAACATTACCATTCACAAAGTGCGTGCATTTTGATTATTAAGGGGTCCACACACACGCACACGAATTTAAGTCTAGCATTTCTAAACAAAATGTGTTTGTGTCAGCAATTCAGTGTACAACAACAGATAGCACAAAATCATAAATAACTGCACGCTTGCCTGACTGGGACAGTTTAGGTTGTCCGAGTAACGGTAGGAAAGTTCGCGACGTATCTGCGTCATTTAAATAATAACATTTATTATAATTAACAAAAGTGTTTAAAAATGAGAATTAACGAACTAAATCTATTGCGAGTTACGCAACTATTAAGTTAACCCCTAAATTGGGTTCGTCTAATTTTTATGGGGTTCACTAGCTAGGGTGGTGTTTATTAGGTTATACAAACTGGGTACACATTATTTTTATTCAATTTTTATTATATTAACATTATATATAATTTCATTAACATGTTAAAATCAAATGATATGATCAAAGTAACATTAAATAACACTAACAACTAATTAATATTAAATAAGTTATTTAACTAACTAAGTTAACTATAAGTTTTAACATGGTATTATAATTCTCACTTACTAATTTTGACCATGGGTACAAGTTACATGGTAAACATTTTATTTAATAGCACCCACCAACCTATTTTGACTAAGGAGGAACATGTTGCAATTTTTACCTACCAGCTTTGACTTGGGTACAAAAAGTAACATGGTTAAAATAACTAGCTACTAACATAAACTAATAAACTAATTCTCCTTCTCTTTCTCTCTTACTTTCCATGTCTCTCTCCCCTCTCTCCCTGTCTCTTTCGTATCTCCTGTTTCTCTTTTTTTGTTTTTTTTTGTTCTTTCTTAATGGCAGCAACAAGAAACTCAATGAGGGAGTCTTATCTGTGCTCAGAGGAGAGGCAGGACCGGCGCGACTGCAGGTGGCCGGCGGCCAGGGGACTCCGGCGGCTGCGCTTCCGGCGGGCTGAGCAGGCGCGCGGCGGCGGATCAGCTGGGCGACGGCTCAGGTGGGAGGCCGGCGGCGGTTCAGGTGGAGGAGGAGGGAAGAGGAAGAAGAAGGAAAGGAAAGAAGATGTAGGGTTTGTTGATTTCTAAATTTGAATCTGAAATTCTTTGTTGAATCTGAGATTTGGGTTTTCAGATCTGAAATTTGAGGGTTTGAAAGTGAAGTATGTTTGGGATTTGAGGTTGGATTGGGTTTGAAGAGTTTATTTTCAGATTTGATGTTGTTTGCTTCCCCTCTGATTTGAATCTGAAATGGCTTTCAGATTTGTTTTTTTTGTGGTTGATTGGTGATGATAATTTGGGTTGGGGAAGATCTGTAGAATAGATTTGATTTGGTGAATTGGTTTGGGAATGAAACTGAAGGAAGGATTTGTTTACAGGGAATTGTTTGCGAAAGATTAGCAAGGATGAAGAAGATGAGTTTGTAGATGAAGTGTTTGCAGGTTTCATGATGGTTTTGTAGATGGAATTTTATCAGAGAAGGAGACATAGCTAAACTGCCTAAGGAGAAAAACGCAGGGAACAAATTAAATTCGATTAGGTGTGGGATTAAGACAGTTTTAAATGGTGTTTGTTGACAAACGAGGGAAGAATGCATCTGACCAGGCATGTTTCCCTTATCATTCAAATAAAGATTGCCGGTTTGGGATTAGGGCAATTAAATGAGATTTGTTGACCCTGTGCAAGCAAAAAATGAATCTGCCTACGAATTGGCTTACTCCCTAACACAAGATTTAAAAGTGAATGTTTAAGCTTAATAAAGTGTTTATGGTAATTATTAAACTCAACATAAGTGATTAAGAAAAACAACAATAGTAATTAGTAAATATGACAAAAATAATTAGCAAAATAATTAAATTAGAGTTTTTAATTTAAACGTGATGATTAATCAACGACGATACGGTAAATACAGAAATACAGAGTTGCACACGCGTAACACGAAACGTACGAACGAAAAAGTTAAACAGGCGACTGAAGGGAAAAAAATACAGATACACACGAACTAAAGTTCGGCTAAATATCGGCCGTTACATTCTACCCACCTTAAGAAAATTCCGTCCTCGGAATTCTTATCAACTAAGGAGCAGGAAATAAATATGGATAGCGCTCGTGTATCTCATCTTCCCGCTCCCAGGTAGATTCTCCTGGCGAGTCGCGACGCCACATCACTCTGACTAGATCAATAGTCTTGGTCCTAAAGACTTTCTGACGTCGATCTAAGATCTCCACTGGTTGCTGTTCGTACGTCAAATCTGGTCGAACTGTGATCTCGGAGTAGTCCACAGCGTGTGAGGGGTCGCTGACATAACGACGCAGCTGGGACACATGAAAGACGTCATGTACTCCCACTAAAGACGGTGGTAGTGATAAGCGATAAGCTACCTCTCCAACCCGCTCTAGCACATCGAAAGGTCCAATGTATCTCGGACTAAGCTTGCCTCGCTTCCCAAAGCGAATCACTCCTCGATTCGGTGAGATCTTCAGAAACACATGATCTCCTGGCTGAAACTCCAGAGGACGCCGTTTAGCATCTGCCCAATGCTTATAACGGTCCTGAGCGATCCGAAGCTTGTCTCTGATATCACGCATGACATCCATAGCCTCAACTATCATCTCTGGTCCCAGCAGTTCTCTATCACCAACGTCATCCCAACTCAGCGGGGATCGACATTTCCTTCCATAAAGAGCAGCAAATGGCGCCATACCAATGCTCGCCTAGTAGCTGTTGTTGTAGGAGAATTCCACCAGGTGCAGATGATCCTCCCACGAACCCTTGAGATCCAACATACAAGCTCTCAACATGTCCTCCAAAATCTGGATAGTGCGCTCCGACTGTCCATCAGTTTACGGGTGATACGCAGTACTGAATTTCAGACTGGTACCCAAATTGGTCTGCAAACTCTTCCAGAATTGAGACGTGAATCTCGTGTCCCGGTCTGAGACGATACTCACAGGAACTCCATGTAATCGCACAATCTCCTGCACGATTATCATTCACATCACGACGTATACTAGAAAGAAGGTATAAAGGTATAAGAAAGATATTTACCTCCATATACTTCTTCGCAAGTATCTCCGTAGCTTGTCCTACTCGGAAAGGTATGAAATGCGCAGACTTGGTTAATTGATCAACGATAACCCAAATCGCGTCATTCTGCTTGGTGCTCCGAGGTAGTCCAGTTACGAAATCCATGGTGATGTGCTGCCACTTCCACTCTGGAATCGGCAGAGGTTGAAGTAATCCGGCAACGCGATGATGTTCAGCCTTCACCTGCTGACACACAAGACATTTGGCGACGCTACGAGCTACGCTTCTCTTCATACCGTGCCACCAAAAATTCAGATGGAGATCCTTGTACATCTTGGTACCGCCAGGATGAATGGAATAGGGTGAGCTATGAGCTTCATTCATCAGCTCATCTCTGATATCTCCAGAAGGCACGCAGATCCTACTGTCGTATCTCAATGAACCATCCTCATGAATAATAAAGTCCGTCCGAAGTCCAGCTTCAACTTGTACTCGAATCTTCTGTAGTTTAGCATCTCCAGACTGTGCAGCTTTGATCCGATCCACTATCGTCGACTGAATCTGCATATTCATCAACGATGATGTGACTCCAGGTAATACAACCTCTGTGCCCATCCCACACAGATCCTGTTGTAACCTCCACTGAACTGTGAGAGTCATGACCGTTGGAAGTCTGCTCAAAGCATCAGGTACAACATTAACCTTTCCTGGATGATACTGAAGGTCGATGTCGTAATCAGCCATCAGCTCTAACCACCTGCGCTGTCTCATATTCAATTCCTTCTGAGTGAAAATATATTTCAAACTTTTGTGATCAGTGAAAATCTTCACTTTCTCACTCAGTAAGAAATGTCTCCAAATCTTCAAAGCGAAGATAACAACGGCTAACTCCAAGTCGTGAGTCGGGTAATTCTTCTCGTGAATCTTCAATTGTCGAGAAGCATACGCGACTACATGACCGTGCTGGTGTAGAACACATCCAAGACCTTTGCCCGAAGCATCACAAAAGATCTCGAATCCTCCAGTCCTATCTGGAATAGCCAGAACTGGTGCAGATGTCAGTTTGGCTTTCAAAGTCTCAAATGCCTGCTTGCAAGTGTCTGACCAAACATACTTGACGTCCTTCCTCGTCAGTCGAGTCATGGGCTCTGCTATCCTCGAGAAATCCTGAATGAATCGACGGTAGTAGCCCGCCAATCCTAGGAAACTCCGGATGTCTGATGCTGACCGAGGGGTAGGCCAATTCCTGACCGATGTAACCTTCTCTGGATCAACTAAGATACCTTCGCCTGATACCACATGTCCGAGAAATGCAATCCGGTCTAACCAGAACTCGCACTTGATGTACTTAGCATACAACTGATGACGGCGAAGCGTCTCCAAAACCATCCGTAGATGCTCGGCATGCTCCTCCTCACCTTCGAATATACCAATATGTCATCAATGAATATCACTACGAATTTATCCAGAAAATCATAGAATATGATATTCATGAGATTCATGAATAGTGTAGGAGCGTTGGTCACACCGAACGGCATGACAACGAACTCGTAGTGTCCATATTTGGTCCGAAAAGCTGTCTTGTAGACATCCTCATTCTTGACCTTCAACTGATGATATCCACTCCTGAGGTCTAACTTCGAGAAAACTCGTGATCCACCGAGTTGATCGAAAATGTCATCAATGCGAGGTAACGGGTACTTATTCTTCACCGTGACATTGTTCAGCTCCCGATAATCCACGCACATTCTTCTCGATCCGTCCTTCTTCTTGACCAGTAGTACAGGCGCACCCCAGGGAGATACACTGGGATGAATGAATCCTTTCTGCAACAGATCGTCCAACTGCTTCCGTAGCTCTTCGAGTTCTGCTGGAGCCATACGGTAAGGTGCCTTTGAGATTGGTTGAGTATTTGGCATCAGATCAATACTGAACTCCAAAGCTCGATCAGGCGGCAATCCAAAAATATCTTCTGGAAATACATCTTCGAAGTCTCGAACCACTGCAGGCTTCTCCGGTTCGACTTGTATAGATGCGAGGATGGCTTCGTTGGGCTGAGCCTGAAATCTGATAGGCTCGAGCGAACGACTACCACTAATGAATTCGAACACAGGATGGTTGGGAATTTCGAATACTACTTTCTTCTTGTGACAGTCGATAGTAGCATAGAAAGTCCCTAACCAGTCCATGCCGAGAATAGCATCAAAGTTGGATGTATCCAGGACCATGAAGTCTGCATAAAGTTCATGTCCGCAAATCACTAAGGGGCATGATTTGCATCCCAAGGTAACACTCACTACGCCACCTCCGGTTGTGATATTCCATCTCTTGGGAAGTGAGTAGGTAGGGATCGAGTGTTTAACTACAAACTTCTGGGATATAACACACATGGAAGCTCCGGAATCAAATAAAGTAAGAGCCGGGTGGGAGGCCACTAAGATAATACCTAATACGAAAATAATAAACTTAGCAAGAGAACCTAACTAACAAGCATTAATATCTGGTAAAAGATAAATACTAGGTATAAATGTTACCTGTGATTACGTCATCCTCAGTCTCAGCTTCCGCAGCTGTCATCGTGAACGCCTGGCGCTTCGGCTGATGGACCTGCTGATAAGCTCGATCTTGAGGGATCAGAGGTGGTCCACACTGAGCAGGTCCGGGTGCTCCTCGCTGAACAGGTGCATGCACTGCACGCTGAACAGGTGCAGGTACTCCAGTGGGTGGTCGACGGTCCTTGCCGTGAGGGCAGTCTCTCACAGCATGTGCGGGTGATTCGCATACTGATCACTCCTTATTTTACACCTTTTTCCCGCATGTTTGCATGCCATTTAGATCGCCCAAATCATGTTTTTCATGATATATCGACGATATTGCGATGCTTTTCACGATTTGTTGTTTTTGTCGCATTTCAGGTGATTTGGCGCGATTTGGAGTGATCTCGAGACGCGCTTACTCCAGACGGTCACCGACGACCTCCCCGAGGGGTATTTTGCTGTTGGAGAGGAGCGGAAGAAGAACGGACGTCGCAGGAGCGACGAGGAGGCCAAAACAAGCAATCTGGGCATTTTTAGTGTCCCACTCGGCCGAGTGAAGGAGTCACTCGGCCGACCAGCGAGACACCGCTCGGCCGACCAGATCAGACACGATTCATACGTGCACTCGGCCGAGCGACGGAGACCACATCGGCCGAGTGACGAGACCCCCGTCCGCCCGAGTGACGCCCAGACGAAACCATTCAAAAATCGTCAAGTTACTGTTTTTCGGCTGCCTGAGCTTCAGAAGACCCACTCGGCCGAGTGGATAATCCCGACCGCCCGAGTACAATGAAGCCATTGGCCGAGTGACGACAACTCACTCAGCCGAGCAGCCCCCGAAGTGAAGACCCCTGAAGATCAAGACTTACTGGAAATTTACAGGGTTTTCACTCGGCCGAGCGACTTTTGTCACTCGGCCGAGTGCGACGCGCTGCCTGTAGCGAAAATTGCGAAAAACAGGCTGCGCAGGGGTATTTTGGTCACAGTTTTTGGACGATTTTGGGGGGTATTTAACCCCTGTTTTTACCCTAGTTTGGGGAGCTTTTCTCTTAGATTTTTTGCAGCTTTTTAGATTAGCTTTTTTAGTTTTATTCTTGTGATTGGAGAGGAGACAAAATTGGATTTTTGTTGGATTAATTGAAGAACTCCATTGGTTTGCTTCTCTCTTCTCTAAAAATTCTATTTTTATTGCATATATCAATATTGTGATGAATTCTATTGCTTATTTCATTGATTATTTTTGTGATCTTGCTATGAATTGTGAGTAGTCGCCACGTCTTGGGGCGTGGGGATGAACCCTACAAGCCCTATTTCATGATCGTGATGAATTGGTAGGAATTTTGCTAGAATTGCTATTAGGGATTAGATTGGGATCAATTTACTACGGATGGCTAGGAGTTCATACCGATTGGGATTTGCAAGAGATTGGATCCCAATTCGATAGGAAACCCTAGAAATCCGAATTGGGTTGGAATCGAATTTCCGTAGTGTCGGTTTGCAAGAGATTGGACCGATACTAGGGTTTCCGGTTCCAATTCCGTGCCAATACCCGTTTGCAAGAGATTGGACGGGTAGGAACTATCCCAAACTAGGTCGCGGGCCGAGTTTGCAAGAGATTGGGCTCGGCGCGCGATTGAACGATGATGTTGATCCTAATGCTAGCTTCCCTAGGCTAGGGTTTGCAAGAGATTGGACCCGAACCTAGGATAGCTATAGGCCGGTAACAGCGAGAGAGCGTGAGCTTGGTTCTACATTCAGTTGCAACTAGTTCATCCAAAATCTTATTCTAGCAATTTTGATACCAATGAACCACATTTACGAAAGACGGTGAGTAGCGGGAATTCCCCATTCCCTAGGCGTTCTTTATTTGATTTGATATTTCCGTACTTTGTCTGACGATTGTGACAGGATCGCCGAAGGCAAATCTCTCTCTTCTTAAATAGCCAGGTTGATTGGAACAAGCACGGTCATTCGTCCTTCCTGTGTTCGATAACCCGCTCGCTGCTACACCGTGCACTTGCGGTAAAACTACAACCGTTCTCTGGGTGTATATCCGGGGTCGACCAAGTTTTTGGCGCCGTTGCCGGGGAGGCGATTGCGTTTGATTTTACCACCCTAGCTATTATTATTATTATTATTCTATTTCCTTATTTTTCTTTTACCTAACCCTTCCACGGTACTAATCATTTCTTTGAAACTCTGTTTTCCCTGTGCATGTACACGAGATCTACGGCGGACCCTGAAGCTATATTATTTGATCCCGAGATCGAACGTACCGCGCGGAGACTTAGAGCGGAAAGGAGACAAAATCCGGAAGGGAGGTTTATGACCAACCCGGAAACTGCAGACCAATTAGCGGCAAGGATGGCGAGGATAATTTCTATTCGAGATAGGCTTCGGCCTAAGACCTCTTCTACGATCTCATCCATTGCCATGCCGGAGTTGGCGGCTGACAAGAACTTCGAGCTAAAGACTGGACTAGTGGTTCTGATGCAGCAGGATCCGTTTCATGGGAATGCCCATGAAAATCCTCACTACCACATCCAATTATTCTTGTCGAAGTGCACCACATTCCAAATGCCGGGGGTCTCCATCGATGCCATCAGACTGCGTCTCTTCCCCTTCACGCTAAAAGACAAGGCACTCTATTGGTTGAGGACGCAGGCTGAGGGAGTCTTCACCTCTTGGGACGAGTTGGTGAGTGCATTCATTGACAAGTTCTATCCGCCCTCCAAGACGGTGAAGATCCGGAGCGCTCTCATGTCCTTCAAGCAAGGACCCCAAGAGACGCTCTATGAGGCTTAGGAGCGTTTTAAGGATCTGCAGCATCAATGCCCGCACCATAGCATTGAAGATTGGGAGCTAGTTCATAGCTTCTACAACGGTCTCCAACCGGGGACCAAACAAATTATTGATGCCGCGGCGAATGGTGCTATCTTGTCAAAGACTCCCGAGGAAGCTACGGCCCTAATTGAGGAGATGGCCTCAAACAATCAACAATGGGGCGATGAGCGAGGACACTCTACGTCCTCCTTAAAGCCAACTAGTATCTATGAGGCGAAGGCCGTAGCGGAGCTTACAAGAAAGTTTGATTCTCTCCACAAGGTAGTGGAGAGACTGGAGAAGTTTATCACGGAGCCCCAAGGAACCCCTTCCACCTCCGCTCCAACGAACCAAATGAGTGATTGGCAAGACCAATCTCAAGCCATGTATGTGGGAGGAGAGCAAGGAGAAGGATCCTTGGAGCAAGTACAATATGTCGCGGGGAACCAAGGATATTGGGCCAATCCGGCCACAAGAAATCATCCCGGATTCTCTTACGCCAACAATGAAGGAGCTTTGAACCCGCCACAACAACCACCTCAACAAGCTTGACCACCACCACCCCAACAACAACACTATCCGCCGAGGGGGCCTCCACAACAAAATTTCCAACCGAAGCAACAAGTTCCACCATATAGGCCGCCCGGATACAATCAAGGGTGGAGGAATCAAAATCAAAACCCTCCACAAGCTCAACAACGATCCGACTTCGAAGCTAGAGTGGAGGCGTTTATGGTCGAGCAAAATAAGGTCAATGCTACCTTGAAGGCGTGGCAAGACTCCCTTAATACCGTTGTGGCTCAAATATCGGAGCAATTGGCGTTGCTCAATCGGAACACTCAACGATTGCCGACGCAACCTGAGCAAAACCCACGGGGCAACACCGGCCACATCAATGCCGTAGTTGCCGTTACTACTAGAGGCGGGAAGGATACCACCCCCGCCATGATTCCTACCGAGGAGCCCGTGGAGGAAAGTTTGGAGCCAATTGAGCCGGTAGTTGAAGTTGATAAGGAGAAAGAGCCACAAGAAAAGGAGAAATCTAGAGCGGAGCAACTGATTGAGGAAAGGCGCTTCATGCCACCGGTCCCATTTCCCCAAAGGCTCGCTAGAGCGAAAATGGAGAAAAGGCTAGCAAAGTTTCTCGAGTATCTGAGAGGAGTTAGCCTCAACATTCCCTTCCTCGACGCCATCGTGGAGATCCCCACATATGCTAAATTCTTAAAGGACTTGATTTCGGGGAGAAAGAGGAAGGAGAAGATTATGCTAGCCGAGGAGGGCTCTTGGTTCACCAAGAGAGAGAAGGAGCCGGCCAAATTTAAAGACCCGGGGAGTTTTCGGATTCCTTGCACCTTGGGCAGCGTCCCTCTTCAAAAGGCGTTGGTAGATCTAGGGGCTAGTGTGAGCCTCATGCCTCTCTCCATGTTCTTAAGGCTAAACACCGGGACAAAGTTGAAACCTACTGACATGCGGATACAATTGGCCGATGGGTGAATAACAAGGCCGGTAGGGATCGCCGAAGACATCCCGCTACAAGTCCCGGGGAGAATATGCTTGCCATGTGACTTCGTGATCATGGACGTTAAGGAGGAGGGAGATACTTCATTGATACTTGGACGCCCGTTCCTCGCCACCGCCGGAGTCATTGTCGACGTGCGCGAAGGTACCCTAACTTTAAATGTCGGCAACATCGAGGTGGAGCTTCACATTCCTAAGGCTATGAAACACATGCCTTACCACGAGGAACTTGACTACATGGACCTCCTTGATGAGGTAATTGAGGAGGCAATCCCCCACTCGATTGGCGCTCTATTCGATGAAGATTTCGAGGAAGGCCCGGATTTAGGCCGAGATGAGAAGATAGATGATTCCCCCGACCTCTCTGCTGAAAATGATGAAGGTGACGCTGATGTCGCAAGGATCCGAGATCTCTGCAAGCTCTCGAAATTAAAGTCTCCAAAGAAAGCTCCGCCGATACGGAAATCGGCGCCACCGGTAAAGCCGTTGACCGGGGCAAACGCTAGCTTGGGGGAGCCTCCCCCCAACGCAATTCGAGACGAGAGACCACCGCGGGAGAACACGCCGCCGCAACTTCCGAATCCAAGCGTTCTCCCCGGAAAGTTTGATGGGTGCATCTCATATGCACCAAACATCCCGCATTAATTGAAAATCATAGGGGGTCGAGCTCACGACCTTAAACAAGCGCTTGTCGGGAGGCAACCCGACGGTTATTGCTTTATTTTTACTTTTTCTTTATTTTTGTTTTAGAAATTTTTAGTGTTTTGAGTCGTTCGCCCAAAAATTTTGTGATAACGGGTCCTATTTTTCTTGACAGGAGAGGAGATAGGTAAATCCATCATGAGGAGGATGAACGAGACGACGAGGAACGCCCCAGGAAGACGCTCGATGCTTAGGAGTAAGATGAAATCGACTGGAGGAAGAAAGACGGAGTTTAGAGCCCAAACGAAGACAAACAGCAGAAAACAAGGCTCACTCGGCCGAGTATACTAGTCACTCGGCCGAGTACACAAGTTCGTTCGGCCGAGCCGCTCACGAACGAGGGAAGTCTGCTGTACCCAACTCTCTGTTTATTTTCTTGATTTCAGTATAACTGCTACTCGGCTGAGTATATATTTTCACTCGGCAGTAAAACGGATACGCTCCTAGGGCGAGTCTTGCCGAGTAGCTTGAGCCACTCGACCGAATGGACTTACTCCACTCGGCCGAGGCTGGCAAAGCCACTCGGCCGAAGCGTAAGTGGGGAGGATTTTCCATTGATCCCACTGGGCCGAGTGACCTAGTCACTCGGCCGAGTCGTAACTTCTACTATATAAGTGGCCGAGGGGGGGGCACGTTTTTCGAAACGCAAAAAACCCAAATCGCCCGACCCTTCAGCTCCCCTCGCCCGCTCGCCTCGCTCGCACCCTCACTCGCCCGACCACCAGTCACCGCGCCGCCGCTCGGCCAGCCACCGCCGGCCGAGCACTACCACGCCTCGCCCGAGTCGCCGCCGGCGGCCACCACACCGGCCACCTCCGGTATCGCCTATTTCGCCTTTTTTCTCCTCTTTTTGTGTGTTTTTCGAGGATCCACGCGTTAAACGAACCCCAAACCCAAATTGATTTCTATATCTATCTATTATACCCCTAATGCTCCATACGTTTTGAATATTACTCGCTGATATCTCCATTTCATGCGCAGGTTGTTTCTGGGAGCTTAGGGGAGCCCAGGGGAGCTTCTACGGACTGATTTGGGCTTCGCGGAGGCGCTGTCTTCGCACGCTTCCATTGCTTGGCACCCGCGGCGTGTCGGGGTATACTCTTTCCTTTATTTTGCACACGCCGCACTTTTTACACTTTTCGGCGCGCGCTCGGGGCTGATATGTCGCCCCGGACACGGCCGCGGTCGAAGAGAGTTCCGCCAAGCGGAAGCGGTCGGATGACGCCGGCCCCTCCCACGAGTTGGAGGACTCTCCTCCGCCTTCTCCCACACACCCCATCCACCCAGCACAGCCTGCAGGCCCCGCACACCCCGCACAGCCTGCAGCGCCCACACAGCCCGCACAGCCCGCACAGCCCGCACAGCCCGCACAGCCACTCCCTGCCGCTCCACAGCCACCACCTCCGAATCCACTGGTCGGGCCGCTCGGGATTACGTTCCGAGACGACGCACACCGCGCCGTCTTCGAGCGTATCTCCCAGCGCTCGATCGTACCCTCCAGGTTCGCACACCTTGCCGACCTAGGACGCCTGGGGGTACTAGAGGGGATGCTCACGTTGTACGACAACGTGGGCTGGCGAGATTTCTTTCAGGTGTCGGCGGACACGTTTACCCGTCCGACACTTGAGATACTTAGTTCGATCGCCCGGACCGACGAGGGATGCTCGTTTCGGTTCATGGACTGGGAGTGCCAAGTCACTCTCGATATGATGATAGCATTTTTCTCGTGGCCCGATGTCCCCGGAGCCGATCGCGGTTACGGCCCCACCCATATCCCCCCACCTTCCTTCGACGCCGGTGCCTTCTGGGCCCGGATTACGGGCCTTCACGCTGCCTTTGACCCTAGTAGGGCCAAGGCCTCGGACATTGTCCATCCCTGCCTCCGTATTGCTCAGCGCCTTATGGCGACGACCTTTTTGGCCAGATATGAGCCGGGCACGATGTCTACGCCAGAGCTCTACATGCTCTACGTGATGACACGGCCCAGAGCTCTATCTAGGGATGGCGATGAACTTGTCCCCGCCGTCGTGATTGATGTCGCGGCTTGGTTTTTAGACCGCATCATCGTATCGGTGGGCGCTCGCTCACCGATATGCTGCAGCGGCCTGATCACCTTGCTTGCCCTTATGACCGGCGACTTCCCTGACGACCTGCGACGAGCACCGGGCCCCACTTCTTTGTCGATTGATGTTATGGCCCGGATGAAGATGCTTCGTCCGCACGGTGAGCGTCACTGGGTCTGGTTGCACGGCCCTTACGGTGCCGATTACATGATTCTTCCGAGCCCAGCTCGGACTCAGATTGCACCAGCCCACGTGGACTGGCTCCCTGCAATGGATGTTCTCATCCCCGCTGCTTACGTGCTCGAGGCCGAGGAGGCCGAGCAGGCCCACGCTGCCCACGCTGCCCCCGCAGACCCTGTTGCACCTGCCGAGCCTGCTGCCCCTGTCGACCCTGTGGCCCCTCAGCCAATACCTGATGTTTCCGTTGCTCCTGACACCTCTGTCCACACCTCTGTCGGTGTCGGGAGTACCTTAGCTGAGCCCACCTCCACTGCTTCCGAGGCTGTCACCACCACCACCACTGGCCCCCTGTCTGCTGAGCCTGTTTCTTTTGTCCCACCCAAGCACCCGCCGACCGTAGTTGAGTGTGGAGAGCCCTCTGTCTCCACTGCTGCTGTATTTTCCGAGAGTGTCGTGGCGTCTGTCCACACTTCTGTGCCACTGACCTCTCTGGCTGCCTCGCTGCCACTTTTGCACTCTTCTTTTGCTGCTGCTGCCTCCACTTCCCACCAGCCGGTGCCCCGGCCTCACACTGAGGCCAGGCCCACATTTGCGAGCGCAGCGCCTTTCGTTCCCTTCCCCGCTGAGCCCGTCACATACGCGACCCGAGTACACCAGCCCCGCCCTGCACAGCCCCGACCGGTGCGTCCCTCTGCACCACCTCCCCCCGACACTGTACTTCAGAGCATTCGTGCTCTAGAGGGGGCGATGAGTGGCCTCAGAGGCGACCTTAGGACCTTGTCCTCCACCGTCTCTGCGATGGCTGGCCGCTTTGACCTGCTCCCGCAGATTCATTACTGTCTTACCCAGGTCCTGGAGCGTCTCCCCCGCGTCCACGTACCCACACAGCAGGTTCCCACCCCCGCTTCCACCCACACTCGGCCTGCTTCCACTTCCACACCCACACCCGCTCAGCAGCCTGCACCACCACCACCTCCACCTCCGCCTCAGGACGGAGATGGCGCAGCACCACCTTCTTAGGCACCCTTGATGCCATCAATTATTCCTGACGTTGTGCTGCCCGTTTCTGCTGGGTCCTGTTGCCTTTTGTCCACCCCCCCTCCCCTCACTTATTTTGGGTTTCTCATTCAGATCGTATCCTTATATATCTTTTTTGGGAGAGAGGGAGAGTTTTTGGTGCCCCATCTTTATATCTGTATCACTCCATTCCTGCATGCATCATGTCCGCATCATATTTTTCGTTTCTTTATTTTTCATTTATTTTCCTTTTTTTTCCCCTTCATGCATACATCCTCACTTACCCCTCACATTACTTGTCTCTCGGTGTGCCACACTTTGCACATTGAGGACACTGTGCCATTTAGCTTGGGGGAGTGAGTTCTCACGTTCTTTTTCGGTTTGCCATCTTTATTTTTAGTTTTTCACACCATTCTTCGCTTTTGCACTTATTTTCATCATTTTTTCTCATGCATCACGTTTTTCTTATTTTTCTGTGTGCCGCATTGTAAATAGTTCTATTTTTCCTTTATCTTTATTTCTTTCGTTTTCATCTCATGCTAGAGATGACTTTTCTGTGATGATGATGACGTGGAGTTAGCTTATTCTATATGCATGCTTTATTTGTCATGTCTTAGATTTTATTTCTGATATCATATGCTATGACTTGCCTTGCATCTAGAGATAGTAACCCACACTTTTTCCACATGAAAATGGATGAAATTTTATTATTAGCTGAGTCTGAATATTCATATGTATGCTATCACAGAAAACACACCAAGATTCACGCATTGAATGCCTATATCTGGAGTACCGATTTCTTTTCCTATATCACTTCTATATGCATGAACTGTACATTTCACTTCAGGATGATTGAATGATGTTAGCTATGATAAATCTGGATTAGTTAGCTTTTTTGTGATCGAAACTGAGTAGATTAGATTACCCTGCTGAAGTTGTCGTGCATGTCTTATAGAGTGAACCGAGAGATATATTCATTTCTTTCTCCACAAATCTTGAACATCATTTCTCTACTTTTAAAATCATTGGTGAATCTCCCCTTAGCGATTCTATTATATGGCATTTCCCCCGCTATTAATTCCTAGCTCCAAATTTCTTATTCAAAAAAAAAAGAAAAAACAGAGAGAGAAGAGAAAATATTCTTGTATATCATTATCTCTCTTTGAGTTGGGATCGTTGTGTATATATGCTATTGCATCAAAAAAAAGGAAAAGAAAAGAGGAAAAATCCTCAATAAAAGATCTCATCTCACTTTCTTTCTTTCTTCTCTCTTTTCGTGTTCGTTTTTATTACTTTTGGAGCTTTATAAAAATGGGGATGTAAATATTTTTTTTATGCCACCACGCTTATAGATAAGCTTGGGGGAGGGGATCCATTGATGTGAGAGAGAGTGACTACTTGACGTTGTACGACAACCTAGGCTAAGTAATATTCTATACTCGGTGAGATTATTTTTAGCTTTACGAAACCCAGAAATCTAAGCCTAGCACTCATTTCATGAAATCCATACTTTTCTATTCTCTCTATTCTATAGTGTGATACTCTTATACTCCTGATAGGAAGCATTCAATTGAAAAGTGTGTGATCTGTGATTTGTATACCGCTTTAAATGATTCAGACGATGTTAATTATGAGATTATTCCGTTTTTCATGATTATATTGTTGCTCGTGGGTTTTCTATTTCTATTTGCGCCATTATACTATGATATCAAAATAAAACTCTTTGACATGTGTTTTTCATTCAGTGCATGCTATACGAGTAAGAGGAACCCACGTCCTGAGAAAATGATCTAGCGGCTTACCTCTTCGCATCTTTCTTTCTTCTTTATTTTTATTTCGTTTTTCATTCTTCTCCGTTTTTCATTTTTCATTTTTTTTCGCCGTTTTCGTTTTCCGAATCCACCGGGTTCTCCTTTTACTTATCTTCCTCGAGGACGAGTAAGAGGTAAGCTTGGGGGATTTTGATCACTCCTTATTTTACACCTTTTTCCCGCATGTTTGCATGCCATTTAGATCGCCCAAATCATGTTTTTCACGATATATCGACGATATTGCGATGCTTTTCACGATTTGTTGTTTTTGTCGCATTTCAGGTGATTTGGCGCGATTTGGAGTGATCTCGAGACGCGATTACTCTAGACGGTCACCGACGACCTCCCCGAGGGGTATTTTGCTGTTGGAGAGGAGCGGAAGAAGAACGGACGTCGCAGGAGCGACGAGGAGGCCAAAACAAGCAATCTGGGCATTTTTAGTGTCCCACTCGGCCGAGTGAAGGAGTCACTCGGCCGACCAGCGAGACACCGCTCGGCCGACCAGATCAGACACGATTCATACGTGCACTCGGCCGAGCGACGAAGACCACATCGGCCGAGTGACGAGACCCCGTCCGCCCGAGTGGCGCCCAGACGAAGCCATTCAAAAATCGCCAAGTTACTGTTTTTCGGCTGCCTGAGCTTCAGAAGACCCACTCGGCCGAGTGGATAATCCCGACCGCCCGAGTACCATGAAGCCATTGGCTGAGTGACGACAACTCACTCGGCCGAGCAGCCCCCGAAGTGAAGACTGATCGCCCCAAAATGCAACCCAAGAGCACGACCAAAAACTTGGTCGGCCCCGAATACGCACCCGGAGAACGATTGTAGTTTTACCGCAAGCGCACGGCAAAGTGGCGAGCGGGTATCGAACACGAGGAGGTGGTGTTGAGCTCTAATCTATCCTAGGTTGGTTTGACTACGAATGTTTTATTGGTGGAGATGGCGATGGTGTGATATAATGGAAATGGTGGTGGATGTCGGTGTCGGAGATAAAGAAGTCGGATAAAATATCGATTCAGATACAATACAATAAAAGTGGGAATTTGCCTTGCGGCGATCCTGTCACAATCGTCGGGCAAAGTATGGGGATATAAAATCAAATAAAGACGTCTAGGGCTAGGGAATTCCCACTACGGATCGTCATACATCATCGTAAATAGTGAATCTCAATATTACTAGACTTGTGTTGAGGTGAACTAGTCGTAACTGAATAGAGAACCAAGCTCACGCTCTCGTGCTATTGCCGGTCTATAGCAACCTAGATTAGGGCCCAATCTCTTGCAAACCCTAACCTAAGCCGCTAGCATGAAGATCGACATCATCGTCCAATCGCTCCTCGAGCCCACTCTCGTGCAAACTCGAGTTACGATCTAGGTTGTGATAGTTCGTATTCGTCCAATCTCTTGCAAACGAATATGGGTATAGATTTACAATTAAAAATCATAGCTTTGGTCCAATCTCTTACAAACCAAATCTAGGGAAATCCAATTGTAAATCTAAATCGAATATCTAGGCCTTCCCATCGATTAGAATCCAATCTCTTGCAAATCCCAAATCGATGGAAATCCCTAGCTATACGTAGTAAATCAATCACAACCTAACCTCCTAGCAATTCTAGCAATTTAGAAATTGATTCATCACAAATATGAAATTAGATCCATAGGGTTCATCCCCAAACCCTAGAACAACAAATCTACTCTAGCATAGCAATAAGCATATGAGAATCAATAAAAATCATTACTTGCATACAAAAGATAGAAAAACAAAGATTCAAATAAAAAAGAACAAAATACTTAGCTTGATGAAGATCTTCAATCCAAATACAAGCTTTTAGATCCAAGAGAGGGCCTAGGGCATGGTCTAATCTCTAAAATAATCACAAGAAAAACATATGGGGGCTAAGAAAACATAATGGGGATCCCCTCTAATGGTGGCTACAAACACCTTAAATACTCTCCCAAAACCCTAGCAAATAACCCTAGAAAACCCCTCAAATTCGTGCCCAAAAACAGCCCAAACCGCAACTTAAAATCTGGGCCCAGGCCGCACTCGGCCGAGTGGAATATGTGACCCGGCCGAGTGGAAATTCCATCACTGCAGTATCAACTTGCAGAAATTCCCCAGATTTCATCCGACCTCCGATTTGCACGTTCTTAGCGGCGTTGGAACCGTCGTAAAGTCTACTATCCATAAAAAATATGAGAAAAATATTTTGCTTGCTGGAATGATAGCAGATTTCAAAAGAGTGGGAGGCTGTCTGAAAATCTGGGCGCTGCATGTCCTCGGCATCACTCGGCCGAGTTGACTTCTCTACTCGGTCGAGTGTGCTTCTCTACATGGCCGAGTGATAGACCCTGTAAAATTCCAGTAACTTCGAGGTCCTCAGGGGTCTGTCTCCGGGGGTGGCTCGGCCGAGTAGCTTTCATCATTCGACCGAGTGGTAATGTGTACTCGGCCGAGTCGGAACCGTCAAAAGCCTGTACATTTCCAGTAAGTCGGCCATTTTTGATGGTGGATTTTCCATGCCACTCGGGCGATGAGATCTTCATACTCGACCGAGTGGGATATCGTCCCTCGGCCGAGTGCACGCCCAATTCCTTCTGTGGGAGCGTGTCCGGTCGGGTCGGCCGAGTGGTCTTCTTGCTCGGCCGAGTGGCTGCTCCACTCGGCCGAGTGGCATGCTGTAAATGCCCAATCTTCTCCGTTTCTCCTCCTCGTCGCTCCTACGGAGTCTCTTCTTCTTCCATCCGTCTCCCATCGCCGAATAGCCCTCAAAAGAGCCTTGGGTGGCGCTCCGGAGCGGGTGCAAGTCCCTTAAGCTCATTTTTGCTCCCGATCGCTCCATATTTCCTCAAAAGAGCCTTGGGTGGCGCTCCGGAGCGGGTGCAAGTCCCTTAAGCTCATTTTTGCTCCCGATCGCTCCATATTTCCTGAAATCCGACAAAAACAAGAAATAGTGAAAAGTAACGCAATATCGTCGAATACTCGTGAAAATCGCAATATGAGCAATCGAAATGGCGTGCAAATATGCAGAAAAAAGGTGTAAAATATGGACCGATCAAAGACCCCTGAAGATCAAGACTTACTGGAAATTTACAGGGTTTTCACTCGGCCGAGCGACTTTTGTCACTCGGCCGAGTGCGACGCGCTGCCTGTAGCGAAAATTGCGGAAAACAGGCTGCGCAGGGGTATTTTGGTCACAGTTTTTGGACGATTTTGGGGGGTATTTAACCCCTATTTTTACCCTAGTTTGGGGAGCTTTTCTCTTAGATTTTTTGCAGCTTTTTAGATTAGCTTTTTTAGTTTTATTCTTGTGATTGGAGAGGAGACAAAATTGGATTTTTGTTGGATTAATTGAAGAACTCCATTGGTTTGCTTCTCTCTTCTCTAAAAATTCTATTTTTATTACATATATCAATATTGTGATGAATTCTATTGCTTATTTCATTGATTATTTTTGTGATCTTGCTATGAATTGTGAGTAGTCGCCACGTCTTGGGGCGTGGGGATGAACCCTACAAGCCCTATTTCATGATCGTGATGAATTGGTAGGAATTTTGCTAGAATTGCTATTAGGGATTAGATTGGGATCAATTTACTACGGATGGCTAGGAGTTCATACCGATTGGGATTTGCAAGAGATTGGATCCCAATTCGATAGGAAACCTTAGAAATCCGAATTGGGTTGGAATCGAATTTCCGTAGTGTCGGTTTGCAAGAGATTGGACCGATACTAGGGTTTCCGGTTCCAATTCCGTGCCAATACACGTTTGCAAGAGATTGGACGGGTAGGAACTATCCCAAACTAGGTCGCGGGCCGAGTTTGTAAGAGATTGGGCTCGACGCGCGATTGAACGATGATGTTGATCCTAATGCTAGCTTCCCTAGGCTAGGGTTTGCAAGAGATTGGACCCGAACCTAGGATAGCTATAGGCCGGCAACAGCGCGAGAGCGTGATCTTGGTTCTACATTCAGTTGCAACTAGTTCATCCAAAATCTTATTCTAGCAATTTTGATACCGATGAACCACATTTACGAAAGACGGTGAGTAGCGGGAATTCCCCATTCCCTAGGCGTTCTTTATTTGATTTGATATTTCCGTACTTTGTCTGACGATTGTGACAGGATCGCCGAAGGCAAATCTCTCTCTTCTTAAATAGCCAGGTTGATTGGAACAAGCACGGTCATTCGTCCTCCCTGTGTTCGATAACCCGCTCGCTGCTACACCGTGCACTTGCGGTAAAACTACAACCGTTCTCTGGGTGTATATCCGGGGTCGACCACATACCAGACACTGGTTCAGCATCCTCCTGCAATTTTTCTTCTGATGTCCAGTCCTGCCGCAGAAGCAGCAAGTCAGATGCGATCGATCGGCAGAAGTAGATGGCCTCTTGAATGGTGTAGTCTGCGGAGGTCAGAAGTTTCCTCTAGGCACCATCCTAGGCGGCTCCATGGGACGCTTGCCTCCTCCAGTTGAAGGTCCTTCGGGGAGTTTCTCTACAAGCTCTTGTTCACGTGCACAATCCAGAACATCCTGAAGTGTCGTCGGTCTCGCCGAGGTCATCGAGGCTTGGACCTTGCGATTCAGGCCCTTGCGAAACTAAAATGCACAATCTTCAGGGTCTTCTATCATATGAGGTGCAAAACGGCTAAGCATGGCAAACTCAGCCTCATACTCATCCACAGTCATATCTCATTGGACCAAGTTAGCGAAACGTTGTTGAAGCTCTCTCTTGGCTGCCTTGGGAAAGTATTTAGCATCGAACCTTTCCCTAAACATACACCAAGAGATCGGTCTGATCAGACGTTTCTCTTCCAGTTGCCACCAGCTCCTTGCATTGTCTGCCAGCTGTAGTTTCGCCACGTCAACCCATCCAGCCTGTGGGATACGTGCAGCACTCAGCTTATCTTCGATCGCTTGGACCCATTCATCAGCTCCTAGTGACCCTTCTTTTCCAGAGAAGCTCTTGGGCTGTAATTCATGAAATTGTCTGACTCCTGGTTCAGCTCGAGGGCGTGGCGGTGGTGCATTCTGAGCAGGTTGCTGTCCTTGCTGAATCAGCTGTTGCTGGACTTCCAGCATTCCCCTGATAACTCCGAGGACTACATTGATATCAGCACTTCCGTTAGCTGCATTATCGGTCCCATTTCCATTTCTGGTGTGGTGTCCTCCTGCCATGCTGAGAAACGAACATGGTTAAGTTGTGTACGAGATAAATCTAGATGTTTTTGGCCATTGATAGTATTTCCATTGTACTGAAGTTTCGCTAATGCAAGACCTGCATGGGCCACCACAAAAACCTGTCACGCCCCGCTTCCCATTATACTTGGGGCGAGGACGTGAGCGGGCCTGCTTAGGTTGGAGCGGTGAAGCTCGAACCCAATAAGCGTCTGTGAAAACACCTTTCGCAGGAACTTGCATGCAACTCAGAACAATAGAAATATTTAAGCCAACATCCAGATATAGTACACAATGATAAAAGGGCCCCAAGCATGGCCTACAAAGATAGCGATACAGATAAAGTGGGTACACACCCTACAAATCACAGCGGTGAAAATAAATAACTGCAGCGGTGATAATTCAGCAACTAGTCCACGGTAGGGTGGACTTCAGGATCAGCAGAATCCTGGTCTATTGGATCACTCTGATCCATCAACTCGTCCTCCAGATAACCTGTCTCGTAACCTGACATACATTCAAACAACATGAATGTATGTCAGCAAGGGTCTGCAAGTAGATGTCAGATGACCCAAGGCAAGATATATATAACAAGTTATATATATGGCAGTTTTACAGCAGTTAAAAGAATTTACACTAGCATGTATTTCAGTTGTAAAAATTAACATAGCAGTTGAGCAATATAACATTATTCTGTAATTAACTTTCTTTTTCAATTATTTAACTGTGTGTGCAAGTCCGTGAATAAGATTCCCGCCGTTAGACGAATAGTAAATAAATACACCTTCAAGTGCCCCCGAAGGCGACCCGTTTACTACCGGCTAGTGCCCGGGAACCAACCCCATCCACGTGTACTTCTTGGATCACGTGCCAAGATGCTAATCCGTCATATACTGAAACACGAGTCCAGACTAGTCGCATGTGACGTAATCACATGTGACCGACGAGATTAACTAATAGCCAACGGCAGTAACATCTGGTAGCCAACGACAACTGTTAGCCAACGGCATGTAACATCGGTAGCCAACGGCATGTAACATCGGTAGCCAACGGCATTTAACTACGAGAGCCAACGGCATTTAACTACGAGAGCCAACGGCATTTAACATTCTATAATTATCAACAGTTCTAAAATTAACCATACATGTCCAGAAACATTACCATTCACAAAGTGCGTTCATTTTGATTATTAAGGGGTCCACACACACGCACACGAGTTTAAGTCTAGCATTTCTAAACAAAATGTGTTTGTGTCAGCAATTCAGTGTACAACAACAGATAGCACAAAATCATAAATAACTGCACGCTTGCCTGACTGGGACAGTTTAGGTTGTCCGAGTAACGGTAGGAAAGTTCGCGACGTATCTGCGTCATTTAAATAATAACATTTATTATAATTAACAAAAGTGTTTAAAAATGAGAATTAACAAACTAAATCTATTGCGAGTTACGCAACTATTAAGTTAACCCCTAAATTGGGTTCGTCTAATTTTTATGGGGTTCACTAGCTAGGGTGGTGTTTATTAGGTTATACAAACTGGGTACACATTATTTTTATTCAATTTTTATTATATTAACATTATTTATAATTTCATTAACATGTTAAAATCAAATGATATGATCAAAGTAACATTATATAACACTAACAACTAATTAATATTAAATAAGTTATTTAACTAACTAAGTTAACTACAAGTTTTAACATGGTATTATAATTCTCACTTACTAACTTTGACCATGGGTACAAGTTACATGGTAAACATTTTATTTAATAGCACCCACCAACCTATTTTGACTAAGGAGTAACATGTTGCAATTTTTACCTACCAGCTTTGACTTGGGTACAAAAAGTAACAGGGTTAAAATAACTAGCTACTAACATAAACTAATAAACTAATTCTCCTTCTCTTTCTCTCTTACTTTCCATGTCTGTCTCCCCTCTCTCCCTGTCTCTTTCGTATCTCATGTTTCTCTTTTTTTGTTTTTTTTGTTCTTTCTTAATGGCAGCAACAAGAAACTCAATGAGGGAGTCTTACCTGTGCTCGGAGAAGAGGCAGGACCGGCGCGACTGCAGGTGGCCGGCGGCTAGGGGACTCCGGCGGCGACGCTTCCGGCGGGCTGAGCAGGCGCGCGGCGGCGGATCAGCTGGGCGGCGGCTCAGGTGGGAGGCCGGTGACGGTTCAGGTGGAGGAGGAGGGAAGAGGAAGAAGAAGGAAAGGAAAGAAGATGTAGGGTTTGTTGATTTCTAAATTTGAATCTGAAATTCTTTGTTGAATCTGAGATTTGGGTTTTCAGATCTGAAATTTGAGGGTTTGAAAGTGAAGTATGTTTGGGATTTGAGGTTGGATTGGGTTTGAAGAGTTTATTTTCAGATTTGATGTTGTTTGCTTCCCCTCTGATTTGAATCTGAAATGGCTTTCAGATTTGTTTTTTTTTGTGGTTGATTGGTGATGATAATTTGGGTTGGGGAAGATCTGTAGAATAGATTTGATTTGGTGAATTGGTTTGGGAATGAAACTGAAGGAAGGATTTGTTTACAGGGAATTGTTTGCGAAAGATTAGCAAGGATGAAGAAGATGAGTTTGTAGATGAAGTGTTTGCAGGTTTCATGATGGTTTTGTAGATGGAATTTTATCAGAGAAGGAGACGTAGCTAAACTGCCTAAGGAGAAAAACACAGGGAACAAATTAAATTCGATTAGGTGTGGGATTAAGACAGTTTTAAATGGTTTTTGTTGACAAACGAGGGAAGAATGCATCTGACCAAGCACGTTTCCCTTATCATTCAAATAAAGATTGCCGGTTTGGGATTAGGGCAATTAAATGAGATTTGTTGACCCTGTGCAAGCAAAAAATGAATCTGCCTACGAATTGGCTTACTCCCTAACACAAGATTTAAAAGTGAATGTTTAAGCTTAATAAAGTGTTTATGGTAATCATTAAACTCAACATAAGTGATTAAGAAAAACAACAATAGTAATTAGTAAATATGACAAAAATAATTAGCAAAATAATTAAATTAGAGTTTTTAATTTAAACGTGATGATTAATCAACGACGATACGGTAAATACAGAAATACAGAGTTGCACACGCGTAACACGAAACGTACGAACGAAAAAGTTAACCAGGCGACTGAAGGGCAAAAAAATACCGATACACACGAACTAAAGTACGGCTAAATACCGGCCGTTACATGAAGTAGATGAATTCCCTGTTAACTGAATCAAAAGCCTGTGTCAGATCTACCTTGAGGCACAAGCGACTACCCATGGGCTAATAGGGAGCAGTCACTAATGAGACGATGCTTCAAAAAGGCAGCTTGATAAGGAGAAATGATATCAAAGATAACCTTCTGCAGCCTGTTACAGAGAACCATAGAGATCAATTTGTAGATGACATTACAATATGATATAGGCCTATAATCATTGTGACTGGAAGCTGAGTCAGACTTCGACACTAAATAGAGAAAAGTATGGTTGAATTCTCTAAGGAGCCTGCCAGAGGAAAAGAATGATTTCACAGCATTAATCACTTCATTGCCTACCGTGTCCTAATTCTTATGATAGGAAAAGGCATTAAAACCATCAGGACTTGGAGCCTTATCAGCACCCATTTGGAAAACTGTGCTCTTAATTTCCATAGACGAGATAGGGCGTTTAAGCCATTCCACACTAGAGGATGTCAACTACTTATTAACAGGAAATTACGGGAACACATTCCAATAATCAGACTGATTGAAGAGGTTTTTATAAAATGCAGGAGCTGTGATCCGAATATCTACGCTATGGTCAGAAGGAGACCCATCAGAATTAAATAAATGAGCAAGGAGTTCTTGGAATACCTGGCCTTTGTGGTAGAGAAAAAAGAAATTTGTGTTGTTATCTCCTTCTGATATCCAAGATATTCTACTCTTCTCTCGCCACTTAGACTCTTCCAGCTGTAACCAATGATTAATATCGCTACTGAGCTGGCCCAACTGATTATTCCAAGCAAAAACTAAATATTCCTCACCATTAGCCAATATATCCTCATGTGTCCTTCTTATGTCTTTGATATTGGAGGAGGGGTCATCAATCAAACCATGTGGACCAAGACTTAAGGAGTAATTTCAGCCTCTTAAGTTTGTAAGCCACATGATATTGGAGAACTCCAGGAGTAGAGGTGCTCCATGATCTGAGCAGAACAACATGGAAATCTGAGTGCTTAATCCAGTAGTTAAAGAACCTGAAAGGCGTAGGCCTCGACATAGATGTACCACCAAATTGAAGCAACACGGGAGAGTGATCACTGGACGAGGGAGGAAGATAACTGTAATGTGAGGATGGAAGAGAGTTGATCCAGCTAGAGTTACAAAGAATCATGTCAATTCTAGCAGAAATATGTCGTCTCCCTTCAGAATGGTTATTCTAGCTCTAGGTACTACCACCACATTTAATATCCGAGAGCCCACATGATTCAACACAGTTATTGAAAGGGTCCAAGGTAGCCTGGGATATAAGTCTGTCACCAAGATTTTCTTCAGCAAATCTAACATAATTAAAATCACCCATGACTGCCCAGGGCGGATTTGCAATTCAAGATTGAGTGTAGAGTAAATCTGACCAGAGGGTGGTATGGGAAGGCAGTAGATTTGCACCATAAACAAAATAAATAATACACCTGAAGCCACCCTTCTTTGAAGTAGAGATAGATATTACCTGATCAGAGGAATGAACAATCACGCAAGACCAGATCCTAGAGTCCCATAAAATCCAAATTCTGCCTCCATTAGAGCTTGCATAGTTGTTAACAGAAGACTAATCATTTGGGAAATAAGATAGAACACGTTGAGAGCTCGAATCTCTGATTTTGGTTTCTAATACACCAACCATAGAAGGAGAATGGTGCTTAAGTAGACCCCGAAGATCCTGACACCATACTGCTTTATTCAATCCACGGATGTTACAAGTGAAGATAGACATATTAAAGCATGTGGGAGCCCTTCATACCACGCACACTCCTCCTAGGGCCAACAAGAGGAGAGGCTTCCTTCGTGATAGTATCATTCTCAGAACTTATATATATCTTTGGCTTAGTCTTCTGGATACTAGTAAGACGCTTTTTTAACTTTTTATGCACATGCACTTGCCACTCCACGGTATCTTAAGCAATGGGGTCAGGTGGAGTGTCTTCAATGGCATTGGGTGTAGTACTGGACTTCTCATAAGAGGAACATGCATTAGGGGGAGGATGAACTGTAGCAGTTCTAACAATCATGAAGGCTGCTGGGGCGTATTTATATCCATATGTACCTTAGGAGCAGTCTCAGTAATGGGCATAGTAGCAATATTTGTGGAGCACAAAGGTTCCATGTAAATATCATCAACAGAATGAATAGCAGAAGGAACATTGGAACTGTTACTTGAGTTTGGAGGGGGTATGAGATGGGTATAAGAAGGGGGAGGTGTTTGTTTAACCTTCCACGTGAGGTTTGAGGGGCACTGAACATCCACATGACCAAAACGACAGCACTTCACCCATTCATATGTAACATCAATCTCCACACATTGTTCACCTTCTATATCCAAACAGACCTTATGAGGTAGAAAGTGAGCCGCATCGATTTCTATAAAGCATCTAGCATATGCAAGTCTTTCTCCTTTCGATGTGGCTCTATCCATATATAAAGGCCTATCAATAACGCTCGCTGCCATGCTCATAATACTCTTGGACCAAAGCTTTAAGTGTAAGGCGGGAAACCTTACCCAAACAGGAACCGAAGATAAGAGATCGCAACCCATACCAATATCAACACTCCACTTTTGGAGGAAAATAAGTCGACCATCAAATAACCAGGGGCCCTCCTGGAGGATCATATTACAGTCTTCAGCTAGAGTGAATTTAAAGAAAGAGAATCCATTTTCTCTTGAGAATACATCAAGCCCACCAGCAGGTTTCCACATACGTACAACACAAGCTTTCAAATGCGAAAAGAATGGTTTGCTTCCCAGAACATAAACAACAAGGGTGTTTTCCCATTGACCAACATTAGCGACAATCGCATCCTTGGTTATACGTGCAACCAAACGACCCCCAGGGTTAAATTAGGGACTATGTAGTCCAAACTGCAGTCATCATCCATACTTTTACCCATAGTACAAACATCTTTCCAACTCTTTGGCATGACTCCAGCGGTAAACTTTGGAATGAAGGGAGCACTGACAGTAGCATTTTTGGGATTACCCACAGGGGGGCCCAGCACCAGCAACATTCGCGTCTCTAGCAATATTACTCTCCTTAACTGGCACCCATCGTTTCTGAATACGACGGTCTCCCAGAGTAGGGCCTTGTCTAAACTGATCATTTCCCCCATATAGTAGCTTTACCCTTCTCATCGGAGGAATATCTCGATGTTCTATGTGGACCAGAGTCAACTCTTGGTACAAAGGGCCTAAGCCCCTTCAATACACCAGCAGAGTGTAGATTTCCAACCAATGCAGCTGAAAGTTCTTTGAAACTAGAAGCAGCCTCACCCCCAAAAAATGTACTTTCATTTAGATCTAAGAGGGTATGAAAATTATTGGAGAGGGCAATAGTACCTTTCACGTCAATGGAGGAGCGTCCACATCCATTTCCCTCCGACGTCAATAGAGGAGCTCCACCACCCAGGTTGGCTGCATACAAACCCATGACACACCCCTTTTGCAAGTTTCCAGCCAGCCCGTCCCTTGTCATCGACGGAGCCATGGCAACCTTGACATCCCCTCTCTTCGACTTAGCAGTGGCAACTCCTATCTCCCTTGCCTTCGGTGAAGCAGAGCAAGCAGCCGATGCACCAGCAACTCCGAAGATTTTCTCCTTACTCCAACGAACTCCTACACCTCCTCCGACAGCCTTACCCTTCACCATCGCCTCCATCATGCCCTCCATGGACAGTGCACCAAACCCAGCGCCGACAACTATCGAAATAGCTCCGAGTTCCATCGAAGAACCTCCTCTGTCAGTCACATACGCCGTCGGAGAACCACCTACAGCATAACCAACCCCCCCCCAAAACCCTCCGACTACTCGTCTAATCCCAACTTGTTTGATCTTGACAGCTCCGACATCAACTCGTACTCCGATGGATCCAGACCCCTGCAAAACTCCGACTTTTCAACCGTCTCCATCCTCCATCATTGCGATGACAACAGCGTCTCCGTCGACCCCTTGCCTCCATCTGACTACTTGGTTCTCACTTGTCATTGCCAAGAGTCCTCCGTAGATGGGCGAGTACTCCACACAGCCCACCTCCCCTACAGTCATCGGTGCAACCCCGGTGCATTCCCCTGTAATTTTCGAAGATCCACAGTGCCCGCGATCTCCATCGACCCTAAAACCTCTCCACAACTTGCTGCCGAAGCCTCAATAGAGAATCCATGCTCCTTCCTATGATTTTTCCACCGGTCCCGTCGGGAGGGCGGCCTGCCGGAGGGAGATCCGCACCGCTTCTAGGGTTCCACGCCGCTGGGTTGGGTCGCCCGCAGTTAGGGCTCCGTGAATTGCGCTCGTTATATATATTTACGTGTGTGTGTGTGTGTGTATGTAAGTTTCTAGGGTTTTCTATGCGTACAATTTCTTTCTCCTCAAAATTTCTCTTGATCGATTGCTATTCGGAGACTTCAAAGAATGACTTTTTGGATCTTCTTCCTCATGGCCATCATAAGTGAACGACAGACTTTACTTTCTATTATTTTGTTTCATGCACAAAACTTGTTAGAATAAGTTTTGAGTGTATTTTATATATGATTTTCTACCCCTTCACCCCCGCATTTTCCACGTTTATTTTAAATCATTCTTGCCATTTGCTCGTTTTACCCACTTATATCCATCTGATGCTCTAGGGATGTCTTTTGTGTATTTCAGGGAATTTATGGGTAAAACGATGCAATTGGGTGATGAGAGGAGAAATATAGGAGATGGCAAAGAACAATGAAGATCGGAGGCCAAAGCGAGAAGAAAAGGACCAAAGTACAGGTAACCCGGTCGTGCATGCAAACACACGGCCATGTCATCATATTAGCCATAGAAGAAGAGAGCAGCATCAGTGGCACTATCGTGCCTAAATTAAAACAAAATGATGACTATAGACACGTCCATGCTACACGATCGTGTCACCAGAGCCACTTGGAGCTGCTGACTCCTGAAGGCGGCATGGCCGTGCCGATTTACGACAAGGCCGTGTCATTCTCAAGAGCAAAAGAGCTACAACGCTTCAAAGGAAGAATTTCTTCTCTCATATTACACCAGATATTTCTTCCCCAAATTATTTTTTAGTTGTAGAGTGCATTGTGACGATTCCAACACATATTTATTTTTAATTTTCTAAGTTCAGGATGAATTGATACAATTTCCAGAAGTCAGGGTTGCAAAGCTGGAATTTCAGTATGGCCGTGCCACTTTTGAGCATGGCCTGTCACTGCGAATTCCAGTTTTCAGACCCTATTCACTGATGGGTTTTAAGGGGGGTATTTAAAGGCTTCTTCGTGTGCAACTTTGAGGACTTCTCCCTAGGTTTTCTTCCCCATTGGGTGCTGCGACTCCAAAACATTTTGTAAGCTTTTATTAATGTTAAAGATTATGTTTTTATTTCTCCTCTATTGTTATTATTTGTAGCTCCTTCTTGCTATCTTGTGATTTGATATCCTAAGAGTTGTTTGCTATTTGCTTAATGTTTATAGAGTATATGATTGTGCCTAGGGCGAAGTTGAACCTAAGTGTAGATTATTCATGTGGGTGTATCGCCCCAAATATCGATTCAAATGGGCTATATTCTAGGAATATGATTAGATGAAAGCGTAATTCAACTCACCAATTATTGAGCTACACAATCTCAATCACCGACAACCCATCGGGGTTTTGATTTGATGCCTTTAATGGAGGGTTGATTATCTAGTGCTAGGCGCCAATGAACCATCGGGCACACTCACTAAAACAACCTATATCATAGTGACCGACGAACCATCGGGGCTTCGAGAGGGGTCTAACATATTCTCCGAGTCCTCTCTCACGGCTAGACGTCGAGAGGACGATGATTGAGACTCAGTCATCATTAATGACTATAACCATTGGATCGAGAATCTCGTTCAATCCCATGATTAGTCTGCATTAGTGGTGATGCTTAGCCCTGGCACCTTTTCTTCCCTTTATATTTCTAGGATTTTTACCACAACTCCCACATCATTCATGAAGCTAATTATATATACAATTAGTCGATACTCATATCATCACCTCCATGTGTTTGACCCGTAAGCTACAACAATGTCGTGCGCTTGCAATTAATTTAAAATGTAACAAGTTTTTGGCATCGTTGACGGGGAGGCAATCAGCTTGATATCGATTTAGTTTTATATTTATTAAACTACATGCTCTTAAAAACAAATAAAAGAGAATTTTTACTCCTCCTCCACTTGTTTACTGCTCAATTGATTTACTAACGATCTTTTTCTAGTTTTCCCATATTTGTGTAGCCAGGTGTACTAGGAGCTGCGATGTAGATGCCAGATGGAATATACAGTTATGATTTTGGTAGCTCGACATACCAGGATGCTCACGAGGGAGTGTATGACCATTTTTTGTAGGTCAGGATTTGTGGTCTTTCAGAACATGCCACCGATGCTTGCACATTCTATGCATATCTGCATGACCCAAACTTCTTCCATATGACCACTACCTAGACCACTTCCATCCAGATCATCCACCATATATGCCTCCACCTAAAGAAGAAGGCCGCCTTGTAACTATGATGGAAAACTTTATGACAAACTGTTCGAGTCTGCAAGTGCATGGTGTCGAGGCTTTGTAATATAGTAAATGTTATCGATCCGTAGGGAAGGCTTGGTTAAGGTCTTGGGTTTTTGTTCAGAGTTGTTTAGACTTTGTGAGTTGTGGGCTGTGTCCAAAGGTTTTCATGGTAACCTCTCACAAAAACTATTAATAAAATGGAAACTAGGGCACTACGAATCACCTCTAGGATCGTTGGATGTAGATGCTAGGTTATAACTTCTAGGTTGGAATTGGTTTCATATAGCGAGATTGTCACGTCTAAACGTGAAATTCGTAGCCAACTATCGTTGAACTACCCATCTAACGTATATCGTGCTAAGCCCCACCATCGTAGATGGCTTTACACGCGATGTGTGCATTATGGTCGATAATAAATTCTCAATCTACGCTCACGCCACTATCGTGGGTTAGAGTTTCGATCCGTGATATGATGGACCTTATTGGTGCTATCATCGTAGATCATCAATTAGTAATATAGGGCATCTGTGGAGACCTGTAAAGTGCGTGCCACTATCATGGATCTCGAACCCTTAGTGAATCTACTAACGACCATAATCAAGCCTATAGAATAATTTCTAGGGTAAGTGTCACTATCGTGGATCACAACCCCTATATGAGAACGTTATAAACTTAGTTAGATAAACCACATCACGTCCCTTCATTACCAATTTAACCAAAAAATCACAACTTTCACATCTAAACCCTAAAATCATAGGGCTCATCTATTATCCCTAGATAGAACTACTCACAATTCATAGCGAATGCGATAAAAACTATAATAGCAATTAGATTCAACATCATTGCAACAATTATCATTAAAACAATAAGAGATGGATAAAAAATGTTACCAAACCAAAGAGAAACAAGAAGTATTCTGCAGAAAATTAACGATCCAAGTTCCAAGCACAAAATCGTTTCCAAAAATCCCAACTTTGCCTCCAAGGAATAAACGACGGCTAAGAAAACTCAAAATTAATTAAAATCAAACTCTAACCGAACTCTCTAACCTAGGAATTAATTCTGCTTATATACATATGGGTTGGGACCCATAAAAAATAATTAAAAGACTCAACTCGAATCAGCCCTTGCATCTGAAGAGCCGACCGACTCGACTGAGTGTCAATGCCACTCGGTCCGAGTAAGGATTTATCGCATCGTCGATGTCTTCAATCTTCAGCAGGGGAGATGGTTGCTTGGACTGAATGGATGGTCCACTTGGTCGAGCTATAGGGCATCATTCTTGGCTCAAAAATGTCGCTCTGTACCATTTTTCACTCGACCGCGTCACCTTGGCACTCGGTCGAGTGGGCTTGTATGCTCGTTTGAGTGCCAGTGGCTGTAGAAGCTTGGAAATAGTTGTTCTGTCGATAATTTGACTCGGCTGAGTAATGAGGCTACTCGGTCAAGTGGATTTCTTACAGGTAAAATTGGCTAAGTGTCGACAATCTCCTCTCTTTTGCCTTGCCTACTTGACCGAGTGACTGACTCCACTCGGTCGAGTTCAAAACTTGAAATCGGCCTTAAAAATGCAGCTATGCTTGAATATTCACTCGACCGAGTAGCTGAACTACTTTGTCCGAGTGGTCTTTAAGTTTGCATGCTAGGAAGAGTGGAGCTGCTCCTCTTTGGCTAGGCCTACTCGGGTCGAGTGGATAAGTCCACTCGGCTGAGTTAACTGGAAACGCTGACAGACCTTTGGAGCTCTTCATTCTTCTTGCTCTCTTCTCATTCCTTCTTCTTCTTCTCCTTAAATTCTCTTCTCTATCAAGTCAGGCACCTAGTAAGCCATTCCATTGATGCTCTGGCGATCTTAGATGTATCTATGACTCCATTTTGCTCAAAATCATCTCAAAACTCCTGAAAATGAGAATAAAGCTACGAAAGTAATATACTATGATAAACGATCGATAGAGCAATAAAAATGAGTCTCGAGTGACTAAAATGGCATGAAATGATGCAATAAATATATAGAAAATATAGACACACCAAAATCCCCCAAGCTTACCTCTTACTCGTCCTCGAGGAAGATGAATATGAAGCTCACAGAGATATAAAAATAATAAAATGAAAAGAACACAAAGAAGAGAGGGTCGCTAGATTATTATCTCAGATCTCATGTTATTCACCACATATCATAATGACTCAAAAAATAATTCACATGCTACCACAGAGATGTCATATCTTAAATAAATGAAGTACTTGAGAGTTTAAGATCGAATTAAAAGGGATCTCTCTAGGATTTATACACGTAGCATGCATTCACATCCTATGTTTCATAACATCGAATATGCATAACATTGACGACACACTTTTCAATCAAAAGATATAACTGAAGCGTAGAAGTTGCATACCAGGCATGCAGTATAGAATAGAATAAAAGTCAATACATATACATACTCATGTCAAATCATAGGATATCCTCATGACTCAATTGTTTCGTTGAGTATCAGGATTACCGAACTTTCTCGTTCGTGCACAACTCCACTCTAATGTCATGTTCACTCATTGGCCAAAAGATTTTTTCCTCCAAGCTTGAATTGATGTATCACATCCAAAGAATTTTTGTGGAATGAGAAATTTTGGTTTTTGAATTTTTGTTTTCCCAAAAGGATATCTATTGGCTCCACGTGATGAAATTTTTTCTTTGAATTTTTGAAACTTTGTTTCTTCTTTTTGGATTTTTGTAGGAGCAATAAGATTGGTATCTTTGATTTTTTTTGGCTCTTTGGTCTTTTTTTGGAGCAAACTTTGTATTTGTATGGAACTTTGTGAATGGATGTGATAAAAATAGTTGGGGAGGAAAATCAAGTGACATGTAGAGAATATAAGGTATATGTAGATAAGGCATTGATATAACACTCAGTTCTCTCAAAAGTGTGCATAAACGATTCAAAAGGATAATACATCAACTAAACTCAATTATAAGTATGTGTATTCCTAATCCTATCAATAAGTAGTGAAGTCAAGCAATCAAAATTTTCAAACAAGCACGCAACAAGAATTTTGAAGAAGAGAGAATAGCATGGCTTCAGTTTGCTTGTGATGCATGAATCTTGGTGTGTATCCAATAAAAGCATACTAAACACTTCTCTACACATTCAGCTTCAACACGCTTCATGCATCACACGAGAGAGATCATCAAAAGAAACTTATTGTAAGCACTTATAAAGATTAAAATTATGAGATACTCTAAGTAGCATGGCATCAAGAATAAGCGTGGTGACAACAGTGAAAGCATAAGATATAACATCACAGATAATTCGCCTAGCAAAAGAAAGAAAAGAAAATAGAGAAAATAAAAACAAAAATTAGCATGCAAGCATACAACAAGTAAATAATATTATGATGCATCTAAAAAATAAATTGGACGAAAAAGATGGATAAATGAATAGAAAAAGTAAAAAAAAATAAATTACGAATAAATACGAATAAATAAAAAACGATAGCGCTATCCCCAAGCTAAACACAGCAGTGTCCTCATTGCTGACAATATGTGAGTGAATAGGAATGGAAACATTGCAGGTCGGGACGGGTATTTAACTACCCAAGCTTGCCCCGACCCATCTACAAGCCGGGGCGGGGCAGGTCTCGGGCCGAGGCGGGGCAGGTACTTTCTAACCAAAACTGGGTCGGGCCGGGTCGGGCCGTTCAGGTTAGGTCATTAATGCCATCCATATGAATCCCAAATAAAAATTTTAGTTGGGAATTGGAAGAATTTTGTCACGCCCCGCTCACCCAAGTACGTGGAGAATAGCTGACGAGGTCGCCGTAGTATTCAGACTCAGGCTTCGAGCCCTCTTATCTAAATACTACTAGGCATTTTTTTGTGGTTGATATAAAATAAATGAGCAGGCCACTGCAATAACACTGGAATAGTACACAGAGAAAAGAAAAGTGCTCCAACAGAAATTACAACGCAGTACTGAAAAGTAAATATAACAACACAGAAGTTACAGTACATTACATAAGTTCATAAACAAACAAACATACATCAGCTGTACAACGGGGGTACAAAAAGCGGGTACAACAAAAGAGAAACCCCCAGCCCAAAAGTACAAAAGTACACACCCGGTACAACACACCCACTAGTCTACCCCGGGGAAATCTAATTGTACAAAGTCGCCCGAAGGCTCTACCTCAGTAGCACTAGCACTGATCTCTGGCTCCTGGACACCTGCTGACTGCTCGGGACTCGCATCTGTAAACCACGGGATGGGACACGTCAACACGTGACCCAGTAGGAACTCCTAATCACCCTAGTAGAACCCAGTTTAGAACTGGTCTCCCTAACTAACTAACTAACTACAGGTGTCACATCATCACATGTTATGCAGAAATTAAAAACAGAGTACAAGTGCTGAAATTAAACAACAGTGAACAAAACTGAAGTAATAAACGACTAAATTAAATAAATTAAATTGGTGTTCTGTATTTGGAACTCGGATAAAGCATAGGCTGTTAAGAGAGCGGACTTCACCCAGGGTGGTTGAAAAGTGGTACCACTCCAGTGACACGAGCACTAAAGGGGCCTCTCGTAACTCCGTACCCGACTGGACAAGGTACCGGAGTGAGAATCATCTCGGTTTTTCTGTCGGACAAATGGAGAAAACCATCATTTACCGTCCAAGTGCGTCACGAGCGCACCGACGGCCTCTCTAACTCTAGTCAACTCCCCCTTCCGGGAGTGTCGAAGCGAGTGAGAATCATACTACGTCCGCTCCTTAACACCTACCATTTATCCGTGTTTCCCCCAAACCCACATCTGGAGTCTCACCCATTTCAAGAATGGACCGAGAACTCCGATGTTAAACTCTCAACCTCACTCTCAATTTTAAACATGATACATCATTGTTTTTAGCAACGATTCTTTAACGGTTTCGACTACCGTTTTCATTTCGTACTTACACAATTTTCATAATCATAATTATTCCACATGAATCATGACATATGAAACTTCAACATAGGAACATATTTCAGGAGCATATAATGATGTATCATCAACATTAATAAATTTCAACTCAAGATAAAATACAACATTAAAAATTCCTAACAAGTTAACACAAGAATCTATCCAAAACTGTTACACCAGAAAGATTGGCTCTGTTACCCTAATTGCAGTCAGAATTGGCTCTCGGCCTCTCTTCAAAGTTGTAGGAAATTTTCTCTAGTTTTTCATAGTGTCCTTAATTTTATTTTTTGAATTTTCTACTATTTTCTACGAATTTTATAAGTTACTGTTCTGTCACACAAAAATTCGAGCAACTAGTTTTCTTACAAAAACTAGTTCTAACATGTTTTAAAGCCACAATTATCATGTCAATACTAACATGAGAATAAGATTATAATAATTGCAACTCCTTAACCTAATTCCAACTTAAAAAAAGATAACATTAAATATATATCACACACAAATACACACAAATACAACTACATCACTTGCAACTTTATATTAAAATAAAACTAGCAAATGATCAATTCTCTACACATCACAACTACCAATTAGCTTCATTTTTAGCAAGCTAAAAAATTTCTTATACTCTCCATTTTACAATACAATATGATTTACTATTATTAACTTGAGTAATAAGCTAAAATGAGATTAAGCACATTAATTTGAAACTACAAGAATCTTCATGCAATAAATGAGTACAAAAGTTGGTTCTTACTAACATGTGCATCATGGCAAAACTAAAATTTGTTAATATTAGCTTACTAACTCAACATTTGAAACTCATCATAATTTTTAACACCTAATTATTTTACTTACTAAATTCATGAGAAAACCATTCCTAAACTAAATTCTACATAAGGAATTAGGATTCCTACCTTGCAAAAGTCCTCCAAATTAAATCTTGGGCCCTTCTTCTCCTTGATGAAAGAGCTCCTAGCTTCTTCTCCAAGCTCCAATTTTGGTCTCTAATTTGTTGGATTTTTGAGGTGATTTGTGCTAATATTTGGAGTTTAGAATGATGAGAAACAAGGGAACTTTGGTGGTGGAGTGGGAGGAGCATGGGGTGGTGATGGGAGGAGCAAGGAGGAGCAAGGAGGAGCAAGAAAAAAAAGAGAATATGGCAAGAAATTTCGTTCATAGCTGAAAATGGAGAGAAGTGAATGAGATTTTCTTAATTTTTTGTGTTTTTTGTGTTTTTCTTGCCTAGTTTTTAGGTCTCCCCTAAAACCCTCTCATCCTTACACCTAATAGGCCAAGTGTCTCTAATTAACTAACAACATGACACATAATAGGATGTGTTGTCATGGTAATAAAAATTTGGATTTTGTATTTTAAGAAATTAAAAATACTTGAAGAAATACTTCATACACTCCAAATACATGTTTTTCTCCAAATACTCTCATTTACTAAATTCAAGTAATGAGTTTAAAATCTTTTAAAATAAATTCCTACACCAAATAATTAAAAGAAAAATATGGGCATACTTCCCAAAAATATACGGACGTATCTACGTCAAAAATACGTACAAATACGCGTATATAGAAATTAGGGTCATTACATCCTACCCCCCTTAAAATAAATTCCGCCCTCGGAATTTCAAATTAAGGTAGAAAAACTTTCTATACATCATATCATATACAAAAACAAAATTACATCAAACAAACAAGTGAGGATACTTCTCCTTCATCTCATCCTCGAGTTCCCAGGTAGACTCCCCTGGTGACTCTCGGTGCCACATAACCCTCACTAGATTGATCAACTTCTTTCTCAGCATCTTCTGCCTCCGGTCTGGAATGGCTATATGCTGCTGATCATAAGTCAAGTCTGGTTGCACTTCGATCTCAGAGAAATCGACGACATGATCAGGATTTCCAACACATCTCCTGAGTTGCGTTATATGAAACACATTATGCACTCCCTCAAGAGATACTGGCAAAGCAATTCTGTAGGCCACTTCTCCAACACGAGCAAGAACTTCAAAAGGTACGATATATCTTGGGCTCAGTTTCCCACGTCTTCCGAAACGAATCAACCCTCGTGTCGGTGAGATCTTCAAAAATACCAATTCTCCTGGCTGAAATTCCAAATGTCGTCTCTTTGCATCTGACCAGTGCTTGTAACAGTCTTGAGCTATGCGAAGATTATCTCTGACGACTCTCATAACATCTATGGTTTCAGCAATCATATCAGGGCCCAACAATTCACGATCTCCAACATCATCCCAACTGAGAGGAGATCGGCGCTTCCTTCCATATAAGGCTGCAAATGGTGCCATGCCTATGCTGGCTTGATAACTGTTATTATAGGCGAACTCTACCAGATGTAGATGTTCGTCCCAAGAACCCTTGAAATCCAGCATGCACGCCCTCAGCATATCTTCTAGAATCTGAACTGTCCTCTCCGACTGACCGTCTGTCTATGGATGGTATGCAGTGCTGAAACTCAGCTGAGTTCCCAAGCTAGCCTGCAAACTTATCCAAAAGTGAGACGTAAACCTTGTGTCACGGTCGGAGACTATGCTTATAGGTACTCCGTGAAGCCTCACAATTCCCTCCATATATCTCTTAGCAAGATGGTCTGTTGACTGGCCAACTCGAAAAGGTATGAAGTGAGCTGATTTGGTCAATCGGTCAATGATTACCCAAATAGCATCATGTCCTTGAGAAGTGCGAGATAATCCAGTTACAAAATCCATCGTCACATGCTGCCATTTCCACTCTGGAATTGGAAGGGGCTGCAGAAGTCCCGCCGTTCTCTGATGTTCGGCCTTGACTTGCTGACATGTCATACATGAAGCTACACTTCTAGACACACTACGCTTCATGCCGTGCCACCAAAAATGTTGTCGCAGATCACGATACATTTTGGTGCCTCCAGGATGAATAGAATAAGGTGAGCTATGAGCTTCTTTCAACAGTTCATCCTGAATGTCACCTGATGGCACACAGATCCAGATCCCAAAACGCTGAGATCCATCTTCATGAACACAGAAATCATTACGAAGTCCGGCTTCTGTCTGCTCGCGAATCTTCTTTAACTTCGCATATCCAAACTGAGCTGCCTTGATCCTCTCAACTAAATCAGTTGAACCTGCAAGTTCATCATCATCACCGAGGAACCAGGTAAGACAACTTCAATCTCCAGCTATCGAATATCACCCCGAAGTTCTCTCTGAGCTGTCAACATCATCACTGTCGGCATGCGACTAAGAGCATCAGGTACTACGTTGACTTTCCCAGGGTGATATTGGAGGTCGACATCATAATCAACCATCAACTCGAGCCATCTACGCTACCTCATATTTAGCTCTTTCTGAGTGAACACGTATTTCAAACTCTTGTGATCTGTGTATATCTTTACACGTTCACCCAGAAGAAAATGCCTCCACAACTTCAATGCAAACACCACTGCTGCTAACTCCAAGTCATGTGTAGGATAGTTCCTCTCATGAGTCTTCAATAATCTACAAGCATAAGCTACCACCCTACCATGCTGAAGGAGAACACATCCTAATCCTCTGCCTGACGCATCACAGTAAATCTCATATCCACCTGAACGGTCTGGAATCGTCAGGACAGGTGCAGTGATCAATCTATGCTTCAGTTCGTCAAATGTTCGCTGACATTCCTCTGACCAATTGTAAGAAACATTCTTCTTGGTTAGATGAGTCATTGGTGCAGCGATCTTCGAAAAATCCTTGATGAACTTCCTGTAGTATCCAGCCAATCCCAAGAAACTTCTGATCTCTGTTACTGACTTAGGAACTGGCCACTTCTCTACTGCAGCAACCTTCTCGGGATCTACATCTATACCATCTCCAGATACAACAAGTCCCAGAAAAGCAACCTTGGTCAGCCAAAACTGACACTTGCTATACTTAGCGTACAACTGGTGCCGCCTCAGAGTCTCCAGGACTATCTTCAGATGCTCAGCATGATCTTCCTCTGATCTCGAGTATACCAAGATATCATCTATGAAGACGACCATAAACTTATTCAGGTACTCATAGAAGACTTGATTCATCAACCTCATGAATGTGGCTGGTGCATTAGTAACACCGAAAGGCATCACTAAGAATTCATAATGACCGTATCGGGTTCTAAATGCAGTCTTTGGAACATCTGATCCTCTGATCTTCACCTGATGATACCCGCTTCTCAAATCCAGCTTTGAATACACATGAGATCCACCCAACTGATCAAAGATGTCATCAATCCTGGGGAGAGGATACTTGTTCTTCACAGTGACTTTATTCAACTATCGATAGTCGATGCACATCCTTCGGGTTCCATCCTTCTTGTTCACCAAAAGTACTGGCGCACCCCATGGCGAAACACTTGGCTGAATCAAACCACGCTCTGACAAATCCTTCAGCTGACTACGAAGTTCTGCTAACTCTGGAGGAGCCATACGGTATGGAGCCTTCACAATCGGTTGAGTGCCTGGAATCAGATCGATGGTGAACTCCAATGATATATCCAGGGGAAGTCTATAGATATCGTCTGGAAAGACATCAGGAAAATCCCGGACTACCCTCGGCAATACAGGTTTAACATCCATCTCCATCATTACTTCTACTAGACTGGCCTTAAACTTCAATGGTTCAAGGGAACTACTACCACTAAGAAACTCAAACTCTGGATGATCAGGAATCCAAAACACTATCTTCCTGAGCATACAATCTATAGTGGCATAGAACATCCCTAACCAGTCAATCCCAACCACTGCTTCAAAATGAGGCATCTCCATCACTAAGAAATCTGCATACAGCCTACGTTCACAAATCTCAACAGGACACTGTTGGTATCCCGAAGAACTGCGGATCACTCCATTCCCTGTATGGATGTTCCAACTAGAATCAAAGGAGTCTACTACTAATGAATTCTTAGTCACAAACTATTGAGACAGGAAGCAATGGGATGCTCCCAAATCGAATAGTGACAAGGCAGGGAAGGAAGCAACTCTAATAACACCTAAGATAATAAACATAAACTAACATAAGAATCTAAACATCCTAAACACAACCACAAACATAACATACTATAATAACCAAGCATTCAACTCTAAAAAGAAATAGGGACTAGTGATAACACGACCGATGTCCTCTGCCTCAACAGCCGTCATGGTGAAAGCCTGACGCCTCAGCGCCGCTCTCCTAGGGGTCTTCTGCTGCTGCTGAGGAGGCCTAGGTGGTCCTCTCTGAGTCACTGCACCAGGTGCTGGTGGAGCTGGCAGTGGAAGCCTCTGTGGAGCCAGCGGAAGGGTACTTTGTTGCTGCTGCACAGGTCGGACTGCCACTGGTGCCCCAGGACCTGAAGTCTGTCCCTGCTAAGGACACTGCCTACTGACGTGTCCAGACTGACCACAGGTAAAGAATCGCACATGCCTAAACCTGCAATCTCGCTGCTCATGTCCAGTCTTCCCACAAAATCCACAAGACTGACGCCGCTGTGATGCTGGTGGAGCTCCAGTCCTCCTGAACTGAGTGGTCTGAGTGGGCCTCGGGAAACTCCTCTGCTGACCCACAGGGCACCTCTCATATGCTGCTGGACCTCTACCCACACTCTTCAGGTGTGTCTCATGCATCCTGGTTGCCTCTAGCACGACACTGTAAGTAAGAAACACCTGAGTCGACATCGCTGCTCTGAACTTGGGGTCCAGCCCCATCCTAGATCATCTAGCTATGGTGGCCTCTGACTGCACCAACTCCGGAGCAAACTTGCTCAATAGTGAAAACTCTGCATCATAGGCATCTATGCTCCGTCGTCCTTGAGACAGATGCTCAAACCTCAACTGCAGCTCATCCTTCTTCATCTCTAGCAAGTACTGAGCCTCAAACAACTCTCTGAACTTCTCCCACGAGATCGGCTTGGTCAAATGTAACGCCTGAGCATCCCACCAATCTCGTGCCTGATGTGTCAGCTGTCTCTTCGTGGCATCCACCCACTTATCCCTCGGGTATCCAATAGCCTCCAGATCATCCTCAGAATGCCTAATCCACTCGTCCACCTCCAGAGGACTCTCCTTGCCCGAAAAGGACCTCATGTGCAAAGCTCTAAACTGCCTGATACCCACTGGCTTCTGTGGCGCACCACTAGCCACCATATCCTCCATCTACTGCATATGCTCTAGAATCCCTATCAGAATCTTCCCCATCAGGGAAGCCTCAGAAGAAGCAGCATCAGAAGCAGGGGTCCTGTTCTCGGACGATCCATTCCCCGGATCCATTCTACAAGAATGAACAGGGGAACAACATTCAGTACCAAAATTGCGAATTATAATGTTCGAGCTTACTTGAATTATTCTTATGTGTATCACAGTGTGAGCTGACCTGTATGGGCCACCACAAAAACCTGTCACACCTTGCTCACCCAAGTACAGGGAGCGTAGCTGACGAGGTCGCCGTAGTATTCAGACTCAGGCTTCGAGCCCTCTTATCTAAATACTAATAGGCATTTTTTTGTGGTTGATATAAAATAAATGAGCAGGCCACTGCAATAACACTGGAATAGTACACAGAGAAAAGAAAAGTGCTCCAACAGAAATTACAACGCAGTACTGAAAAGTAAATACAACAACACAGGAGTTACATTATATTACATAAGTCCATAAACATACATACATACATCAGCTATACAACGGGGGTACAAAAAGCGGGTACAACAAAAGAGAAACCCCCAGCCCAAAAGTACAAAAGTCCACACCCGGTACAACGCACCCACTAGTATACCCCGGGGAAATCTAACTGTACGAAGTCGCCCGAAGGCTCTACCTCAGTAGCACTAGCACTGATCGCTGGCTCCTGGACACCCGCTGACTGCTCGGGACTCGCACCTGTAAACCACGGAATGGGACACGTCAACGCATGACCCAGTAGGAACTCCTAATCACCCTAGTAGAACCCAGTTTAGAACTGGTCTCCCTAACTAACTAACTAACTACAGGTGTCACATCATCACATGTTATGCAAAAATTAAAAACAGAGTACACGTGCTGAAATTAAACAACAGTGAACAAAACTGAAGTAATAAACGACTAAATTAAATTGTTGTTCTGTATTTGGAACCCGGATAAAGCATATGCTGTTAAGAGAGCGGACTTCACCCAGGGTGGGTGAAAAGTGGTACCACTCCAGCGACACGAGCACTGGAGGGGCCTCTTGTAACTCCGTACCCGACTGGACAAGGTACCGGAGTGAGAATCATCTCGTTTTTCTGTCAGACAAACGGAGAAAACCATCATTTACCGTCCAGGTGCGTCACGAGCGCACCGGCGGCCTCTCTAACTCTAGTCAACTCCCCCTTCCGGGAGTGTCGAAGCGAGTGAGAATCATACTACGTCCGCTTCTTAACACCTACCATTTATCCGTGTTTCCCCCAAACCCACATCTGGAGTCTCACCCATTTCAAGAATGAACCGAGAACTCCGATGTCAAACTCTCAACCTCACTCTCAATTTTAAACATGATACATCATTGTTTTTAGCAACGATTCTTTAACAGTTTCGACTACCGTTTTCATTTCGTACTTAGACAATTTTAATAATCATAATTATTCCACATGAATCATGACATATGAAACTTCAACATAGGAACATATTTCAGGAGCATATAATGATGTATCATCAACATTAATAAATTTCAACTCAAGATAAGATACAACATTAAAAATTCCTAACAAGTTAACGCAAGAATCGGTCCAAAACTGTTACACCAGAAAGATTGGTTCTGTTACCCCAATTGTAGTCAGAATTGGCTCTCGGCTTCTCTTCAAAGTTGTAGGAAATTTTCTCTACTTTTTTGTATTGTCCTTAATTTTATTTTTCTGGTTTTTCTACTATTTTCTACGAATTTTACAAGTTACTGTTCTGTCACACAAAAATTCCATCAACTAGTTTTCTTACAAAATCTAGTTCTAACATGTTTTAAAGCCACAATTAACATGTCAATACTAACATGAGAATAAGATTATGATAATTGCAACTCCTTAACCTAATTCCAACTTAAAAAAGATAACATTAAATATATATCTTACACAAATACACACAAATACAACTACATCACTTGCAACTTTATATTAAAATGAAACTAGCAAATGATCAATTCTCTACCCATCACAACTACCAATTAGCTTCATTTTTAGCAAGCTAAAAAATTTCTTATACTCTCCATTTTACAATACAATATGATTTACTATTATTAACTTGAGTAATAAGCTAAAATGAGATTAAGCACATTAATTTGAAACTACAAGAATCTTCATGCAACAAATGAGTACAAAAGTTGATTCTTACTAACATGTGCATCATGGCAAAAACTAAAATTTGTTAATATTAGCTTACTAACTCAACATTTGAAACTCATCATAATTTTTAACACCTAACTATTTTACTTACTAAATTCATGAGAAAACCATTCCTAAACTAAATTCTACCTAAGGAATTAGGATTCCTACCTTGCAAAAGTCCTCCAAATTAAATCTTGGGCCCTTTTTCTACTTGATGAAAGAGCTCCTAGCTTCTTCTCCAAGCTCCAATTTTGGTCTCTAATTTGTTGGATTTTTGAGGTGATTTGGGCTAATTTTTGGAGTTTAGAATGATGAGAAACAAGGGAACTTTGGTGGTGGAGTGAGAGTGTAGGATCCTGTCAAAACAAGGACGTTAGGATCGAATAATAAAGTAGAGACTTACGCTTGCGTATGCGGCACCATAATCTCTGAACTTAGCCCTCGGATTCGCCACAACGGTCGGTACTTCGTCACGGAGGATCGAAGCAGCGTTTCACCGCCTAAATCTCTATTTAGAAGAGGATTTTAATGGAAGGGAGAAGAAGAACACAAGTTGCCTTATGCAAACTTATGGCATGGTAAGATTAGTGTAAATGTTTTACCCTTGGGTCCTATTTATAGGCTTTAGGGGTAGTTATTGTAGGAAATAACTAAATATAAGCTTATTAGCCTATATTAGCACATTTACTTATCCTCTTCTTCATTCACTTATCAAGTGCCTTTATGCACTTATAAAGTGACTTTTTCCACTTATCGAGTGGTCCTTTTCACACGAGAAAAGGTTCCCTTCGTGCACGCTTTCGTGCACGCGACATCTGAGGTTCGTATTCCCTCATACATCCCCTCATGGGTGTATTCATGTCGTCCATATCCAACATCTCCCACTCACACTTGAGGGGATTGTAAGGAAACATCTTTTCCTTTAACTCTTCTGTTTATCATACCGAGAAATAGGCCGTGTGACCGTCATGCGCATAGAGTCCGCTGTTTGTGCACTTGTTAGAGATACACAATACTCCTCGAGGTGCAAAGTTGAGTAGATTAATGCATGCTTTACCCTAGATTATTTCTTCACATTTCTTATACTTTATATTCAACAATTGAATCCCATCTGGATTACAATTGGCTGGCCAGCTTTGAATCTTTAAAGTCCAAATGTGAATATGAAATTAATCTTCCTCTTCTTGCGATCCTTTCGATCTTGACTTGACTTGCTTTTCTAACATGCCCCGCCGGACCGAATTGACCATAGTTCATAAGCAACATGCTAAGATAGCAATCACCCAGTCAAATCTAAAGGAACCAATTAGAGTCCATAAGGGTAATGAGTTAAGACCCATGTGGTCTTTGGGTCTCACATAATAGTAAACTCAATTACTATTCTAATCCAATGGTCAAAATGCATACGTAGTATGAATACGTATTACAACATCACTCCTTTCCCAGGGAGCGTATGTCTTAATGATGTTGTAAGGATGATGATCAGACACCACAATGTCTGATTTTGAGTCCCTTTTACTACTCAAATGATCTTCTGGACTCACATCCCGCATAAGACAGATAGGATTTAAGAATCCTCTTAGATCTTTTGTAAGCATCCATATGATGCAGATCTTTCATACGACCATTTTGTTTAAGTCATGACTCTAAATCATCCGTCTGACGATTTTGACTTTAAACCGGTCTCATCTTTATTTTATCCGTCTAATATAATAAAGGCAGTTGCTCATGTGAGAGAGCCAACCTCAATCTGTCCGACATACTAGAAAATATAGCTGAGATTTTAAAATGTACACAAACATTTTCTAGAAACTCATATGCAATGTTTTGAAAAAAGAACTTATTCTTTTATTAAATTTGATCTTTTACAGACATGGGAATTTACATTTGTACAACTCAGCTCTTACGCAACCCTTGAGATGATAAGTGTTTGTAAAACACATCTCTAGGGATCGCCTTCGTAAGCGGATCCGCTATCATCTCATGCGTAGATATGTACCTTATGTCTACCTTCTTGGTCTTATCATAGTCTTTTGCAAATTTGTAGCGGATATCAATGTGTTTGGTCTTACAATGGAATTTTGGATCTTTGACATAGGCTATAGATGTTTGACTGTCACTGTGTATTGGTACAGCACCTGAGTCACTTGCATCAATTAGCTTGTCTAAGAACTTCCTAAGCCAAACAACCTCTTGGACTGCCATGCTAAATGCTACAAACTCGGCTTCCATAGTTGAAAGTACGATGCAAGATTGTTTCTTGCTACTCCAGGATATTGCACCAGATCCGAGTAGAAAAACATATCCTGAGGTCGATCGTCGCTCATCGAGATCACCCGCCCAATCAGCATCAGTGTAGCCTTCGAGCCTCAAGGCATCTCCTTGATAGCATAAAGCAAAGTCTGCAGTTCCTTTAAGATACCGCATTATCCTCTTAACCGCTTTCCAGTGTACTTGCCCTGGATTGGATTAGTAACGACTTACCATTCCAACGGCAAAACAGATGTCCGGTCTTGTACACATCATAGCGTACATAAGACTACCAACTGCACTGGAATATGGAACTTTTTCCATAATTTCCTTTTCCTTTTGGTTCTTTGGACACGATTTCAGACATAAATTATCGCATTTGCTTATAGGAGTATCAATGGACTTGCAGTCCTGCATATTAAAACGTTCTAGAACCTTCTTTATATAAGTCTCTTGTGAAAGAGAAAGAAGTTTCTTCGAACGATTCTTTGAAATCTTAACTCCAAGGATATATATGCGGCTTCTCACATGTCTTTCATCTCAAAAACTGATGAAAGCCAAGCCTTGATATCCATCACAAAGCCCTTGTCATTTCCGGCTATTAAAATGTCATCTACATATAGAGACATAATAATGTACTTGCTCTTAACCCTCTTTATATATATACACAGTTATCTTCATCAAGCATGGAAAACCCATTTGATAAGACAACTTCTTGAAATCGTATATACCATTGCCTTGAGGATTGTTTAAGACCATATATGGACTTACGAAGTTTACAAACCTTATATTCGTTTCCTTCTTTTACAAACCCTGTTGGTTGTTCCATATAGATCTCCTCGTCCAATTCTCCATTGAGAAAGGCAGTCTTTACATCCATATGATGTAATTCGAGGTCTAAGCAAGCTACCATAGCTAGAATCAAACGAATCGAGGTAAAACGAACAACAGGTGAGAAGGTCTCTTCGTAGTCTATCCCTTCCTGTTGCGTAAAACCTTTCGCGACAAGGCGAGCTTTATATCTGTCTATCGAGCCATCAGCCTTATGCTTGATCTTGAAACCCCATTTGTTCCCAATAGCTCTACGTCCTCTGGGTAAGTCAACTAAGTCCCAGACTTGGTTAACTTTCATGGATTCCAACCCCTCCTTCATCGCTTCCATCCATTTGTCTTTTGCAGGGCATGATACGGCCTGTTTGAAAGTAGCAGGCTCGTCATCATCTTGTAGTAAAGTCATAAAGGTTTGCGAAAATTCATCCTCAAATCTTAGAGGAGCCAACCTTGTACGACTACTACGTCGTATTTGAGATTCTTCAAGCCCTTGTTGACTCGAATTTAGATCAATTCTAATATCACTCCCACTTGGAATGTCGTTAGAAATGCTCCCACTTGGATCATTATTCCCGTATGGAATAGGATTCGCGTCATTCGTGTCATCCATTGGTGAAGTTTGAAACGTATTTTCGTCTTCACCAAGAATTCTCCCACTCAAATGAGGTAATCCTTCTTGATCATTAATCTCAAATAGAGATAAGTCCTGACTTATCTCGCCCTGTCTTGGAAACTCGTTTTCCAAGAAAGTGACATCCCTCGACTCAAATTCAATTAGACCTCCATTGTCTTCCTGACCAATGAAAACATAACCTTTGGAGTTTTCTGCGTATCGTATAAAGATACATTTCCTTCCCCGTGGCCCGAGTTTTCCATACTTATGGGACGAAATATGTGCATAGGATGCACATCCCCAAGGTTTTAAAATGTTTAAGTCAGGAGACCTTTGGTTCCACAACTCATAAGGAATGGAGCTAACTGATTTCGAGGATACGCGGTTTAAGATGAAAGCGGCCGTCAATAATGCATCACCCCAAAAGGTGATTGGCAAGTTAGCTTGCGCCATCATTGAACGGACCATTTCCATTAAAGTCCTATTTCTCCTTTCTGCAACACCATTTTGTTGCGGAGTATGAGGCATAGTTACCTGATGAACTATGCCTTTTTCATCACAAAGTTCCTTAAAACTTGTCGATTGATATTCACCGCCTCTATCGGTTCGCAAGTGTAACGACTGGTTTTCATGTATCTGGATTTATTATATTATATTATAAGTTTTGATGGATTTTCTCCTTATATGTGGTTATCGTCTCCGTAACTTTCATTTTCGATCGTTTCGTCGTGTTTTCTCGTTTCTTCCTTAGGATCGTCGATTTCGGAGTAAGTCATTCGTGACGGGCTTCATATCGGTCATATCTTATTGTTAGATCAAGCCTAGGAGTCTTAGGAATCGATCCCGGAGCTTCGCACTCCATTTCGGAACTTTTGGTGCACGTTAGCCGGTGTAAGAAGGGGAACCGACCGACTAGATGACGATTTAGTCGGTCGGCAAGCCTTCATGGATTGACTAGCGGGCTTTCTAAGTTATTCAGGAGTTACTGTTTGTCGTTAGTCGGTCTAAGAATGTTGGTTGACCGACTAGGTTACAAACTAGTCGGTCAGCAATGCTTCTTTAACCGACTAACTCAATTACTAATTTTTGGTATCAGTACTGTTCATTCTTAGTCGGTCTAAGTTCATCTTTCGACCGACTAGTTGTAAAACTAGTCGGTTAAGTTTTGTACTCAGACCGACTAATTCTTAGTTCTTCTGTACAGTCGAGTTACTGTTTACTCTTAGTCGGTCTAAGAACGTTCATCGACCGACTAGATGTCAAACTAGTCGGTCAGTAGTTGTTCTATGACCGACTAACTCTTAGTTCAGGTTTTCAACTGGAGCTACTGTTTACGCTTAGTCGGTCTGCGTTGGTCAATCGACCGACTAGTTCTCAAACTAGTCGGTCAACAGTTGTTCTTTGACCGACTAAGCAGTGCAGGAAACCCTAGTTTTGCCCTAGCCGCCACCAATCTCTATAAATACCCCTCCAAACGTTTTCTTCTTCTTCCTCACGACCTAAAACCCTAGTTTCTCCTCCATTGAGCCCCTACCACCTCAAACCCTTATTCCTTCATCCCAAGCCCTAAATCCATCATCCAAACTCTCCCTCAACACATTCTACCTCTCATCTACCTCAAAATCTCATCAAACCCCCAAAATCCCCCAAAAACCTTATTTCTCCAAACTTCTCCATCCACCTTCAGATCTGAACCCTAGGTCCTCCGGAGTGTTTCTTCCACTTCCTCACGGTAATAAATCGATCTCTTGATGTTTTCATAACCCGTTGTGTTTTGTGGAACCCTAATGAAATTACTTGTTGTTTTGATGATTGTTTCTCCATAACAGCGACTTTCCCGTAGATTAGCATCCGTGAGACGAACCTTCGTGATCGTCATCCCCGGTGCTAGGCAAGTGAAACTTGCCACTTAGGGTTTAGGCCATGTTTTAGGCCAAATTGCTTGTTGTAGGCGTAAAAGAGACTAGGCGACGAAATGATACTCGCCTAGGCGCAATTCCGGAACTAGCTTGACAACGAAGCTAGGACCATCGTTTACCATGTTGCACAACTACCATGTCATGTTTAATTTTGATTATCGGTACGCGAATACATTGTCATCCATGCTATCCATGTTGTATGTCGCATTCGTAGCACACGCTACAATACTTGTGTTTCCTGGCTCGTGTTCCAGAAGCGGGCCATGTGTTGGTTGATAGCCAATGCCCGACCTACTAGTTTCCGGCTAGGCACCCACTATACGTGGGCATAACCCTACGCCATACGTGTTAATCACACTTCCTGGCTCGTGTCCCAGAAGCGAGCATTCCGTGTTCGGGGGTAATGCCCTGGCTCGACACACGTGGGAGGGGTAGAGATAAACGGTCACTTGAGCTTAGGAGTTGGCCCGATCAGCCACTCTAGCCAACAGGCGAAATCTCTGTGCATGACGTGTTTACTTGACGTGATTTACTGGACTTGTACTTGAACACAGCCTGCGGGCAATAGGGCACTCGTTGAGTGATCCCTTGTACTTGTTACTTGACATTACATGTCACAACTACCATTTGTTACTTGCTACTTGTACTTCACTTGTTATTCCCATGCGATACTTGCCATACCATGCATCACACTATAACTGTTAGTTTATTAGTTTACCTTACCTTCAGTTTCCTTGCCCAAGTCTTTTAGACTTGCTGACATGTGCCCCTTTACTCTTTTGGGTGACGCATGTTAGATCTCGAGCCTGAGTCCGTTGTTGAGGACGAGGTGTTTGCTGACGCCGAGCCCGAGCCTGTGGTCGAGGAGTACGTGGACACTGGGGACCAGTCCTAGTGTCTCCGTTGTGCTTTCCTCTTTTGTTTTAGACTGCTGTTTTGTTGTCGGTGCGTAGCACCTATACTCTGTTACGTTTTTCTTTGTTTGGCCTTGTTCTGGGCTTTTTAGACTCTTTCTTTTAGCCTGGTGGCTTTTCTGGATGTTGAACTTAATTTTCATGTTGGACAATTTTTGAGATATGAGAATTTTATTTCTGTCTCTCCTTGTGTTATTATTGTTGTTCCGTTGTGGTTACAGGGACCTGCTTATGTTTTATTGACGCTTATCGGGTTTGGGGCTTCACAGCTCCACTCTCGTGCGGACCTTTTCACGTCTCGCCTCCATTTTAGGGAAGCGGGGCGTGACAGCAAGACCTTAATCTTGCGATCTAATTGATTTTCCACCAAACTCATATAGTTTTTAAAGCAGGTTAATGCTTCGCTTTTTTGGGATATCAAATAGATATGACCGAATCGGGTGAAGTCATCAATAAAAGTGATGAAATAGAACTTCCCGCGTCTTGTCTTGACATTCATCGGACCACATATGTCCGAATGGATGAGCTGTAATGGAACCTCGGCCCTTGTGCCGGTTCCAAACGGCTTGCGACAAGATTTCCCTACAAGGCAATGTTCGCAAGTCGACATTTCGACCTATGAAACATTGGATAGAAGGCCACGTTTGGCAAGTCTATCTATACGTGTTGGTCCAATGTGACCAAGCCTTGCGTGCCAACAAATTCTATCTGACTCATAAGTCGAAGAATTTGCAACAAGGAAATTTTCATTACAAAATGAAGAGTCATACATTGTATTTAACACAATAAATCCTTTAAATACATAACCAGAACCAATTAGAGTATTATTACAAGACAAGTCCACTTTACAATTTTGAAAGAACCAGCTATAACCAAGACCCATTAACACGACCACAGATATAATATTCCTTCGAATATCTGGAGCGAAGAGAACATCATGAAGTAGGATAGTGCGGCCGTTGTCCAAGACTAGCTTGCAAGTCCCAACGCCTTTCACTTCAACACGTGTGTTGTTTCCTACGTAGATCCACTTCGTTCCTTGGGGTATCCGGTGATACTCCACGAAGGACCGTCTGTCCCTTGCTATGTGGTCGGTGGCACCTGAATCAATTATCCAAAAAGGATTACATTCTACAAGAAATATTGAACTAAAAACACATATGTAACTAGTATTACAAGTTACCTTGTCACCTCCATCCGTACAAGAACGGGCATAGTGACCTAACTTATTGCACTTGAAGCACTTGATCCTCTTCAAGTCTTTCTTCTAGTGCCATTTCTTATTCCCACCCTTGTGTTTGGGTTTCTTGGTAGACTCAGGTTGCTTATTACGTTCGTTAGTAAACTTCGAACGATTTTTCCGTTTCTTTCCCCCTGTGAGGAACTAGCAACCATGTGCACTTCTGCACTTGGTTTGGCAGCCGCAAGCCGCTCTTCCTCTAACTCGAGGTGCTTTGAAACATCGCTAAAGTTCTTGATGCTCTCATTATGAGTGAGATGCATCTTCATTTGGTCCCACCCATTTGGTAGGGAACGTATGACTGCTTGGATTTGTTGCTCATCAGTGAGCACATGACCTGCATCCTTTAACTCTGAGATTAGATTCGCCATATGTCGCAGATGTTTCCCCATGGAATGATCTGGACGTTTTTTGTATGAATCAAATCTTATAGTTAAAGAACGAAGTTTGGACACCGAGGTGCCACCAAACTTCTCTTCTAGCTTGGACCATATGTCCATGGCTAGGTCATGCTCTCGGAAGATGCGCATTATGTCATCGGCCATACTGGACAATAACGTAATGCGAGCTATCTTCTTCTTCCGAGACCAAGCATCAAAAGCTTCCTTGTCTCTTCTATGTTGGGCTGTAGTGCCCAATTCTGGTTCAATCATTTTGTTCTTTAGAGTTTCGAGCACATCTTGCTCCTCTAGAACATATTGTATCTTGATGGACCATAGTTTGTAATTATCGCCGTTGAGTTTTTCACCTTTGTTCAACTCAGCGACGATGTTCTTAGCGGCAGAAGACATTTTAGCTTTAAAATGCTGCAAAAGACATGAAACGAAGGTTCGATCAAAAACATTGCATAAAATTCTTATACATGGTTATCATATTGTTAAATTTTCATGATTTATTAGTCTCGGCCAGCGGACCGCCCAGGGAAATGGCTAGTCCATGGTTCACTACCCCCAGACTGAGCTGAGGTGTCCCACAAACTAGTCCAAAAGACCACTGGTCGAATCATGATCCATTGAGATGCTGAATCAATCAAATGTGGAAATTTTCAGACTGGTTTAATATCACTACCACTTGGAAAAAAATCCCACTTGGAATGATATTATTATATTTGATAAGTTACTTTCGAAAAATATTGAAGATGTTGCTCTAGAATTGGAAAGGTCTCTACGATTCCAATCAACATCTAGAACAACTTTCAATATTTTCCCCTCACTTATCAAACGATAGTACTCTTATAGTACTTGCAGCGGAAAAGCGTTTTTTTGAAAAAAGTATTTTGAAAACGTATTTTTCAAATGTATTTTGCAAACGTATTTTGCAGTATTTTGAAAACGTATTTTTCAAATGTATTTTGCAGGGCCTACACCCTATTACAGAGTGACATAGCCGAAATATTTCGACAATTCCCCGGCCATTGCCGGGGTCGTGTCGTGGCCGTGCCAAGGCCGAATTCTCCTTGACGGGAGTTTTCTGCAAGCCACCGCCGCCGGCTCCCATATGGATCCAGGCGCTTCCCCCCTACAGGAGAATTTTGCGGCAGACAACTGCCGCCGGCTCCGTAGAGACCGGCCATGCAAGCCACCCCCTCCGGTCATGCAAGCCCCCCCTTTCCCCATGAAAAATAAGGCCAACCGGGGCTTGGCCCTGGCTGAGGCCAAGGGCCGACAATGACCGTGGCCCTGGCCTCCGCCAGGGCCGGCCGTGGCCCTGGCAGAGGCCAGGGCCGGCCAGGTCCTGGCCAAGGCCAGGGCGCCTGCCCTGGCCTCTGCCAGGGCCGGGCTGGCCCTGGCCGTGGCCGGCCAGGGCCGCCATGGCCTCCTGGCCCTGGCCGTGGCCAGGTCCTCCTGGCCCTGGCTTGGCCACGGCCAGGGCCCCCTGGTCCTGGCCGAGGCCGGCCATGGCTGGCCTTGGCCGGCCTTGGCCCATATGGCCATGGCCAGCCTCTCCCTTGCATGGGGTTGGCCGCACACCCCCACCGGAGGGGTGGCCGTGGTTGTTAATGGCCGTAGCCAACCCCCTCCGCATGGGGAGGGGGGATGCTTGCCTCCATGGCCCATATGGCCATGGTGATCATGCACCAAAAATGTCATCTTCTCCGTTGAGAATAACCACCATCGTCTTCTCCGATGAAGCACCCGTTCGTCGAGAAAACGGTTTTGCTTCAATGGCCGTATGCCAAAAAATGAAGAGAACGTGTTTTCAAGGCCGCAAACTTCATGCTCTACATGAAGAGAGTTCACATTCTCAATTGAATGGAGACTCAACATCCATGAGGAGCGCGAGTTTGGCGAGATGAACGGTAAGTTCTTCCCGTCACGGAGAGTTCCTGCCATATCCGTAATGGCAGAAGACCCTAACGTGAAAAGAACAACTATTGCATTCTCTCCGTCACGATGCGTTCCTACCATATCCATAATGGAAGGAGACTCATTCGTGAAAGAGACAACGCCGCGTTCATTGGTGAGACCGGGGCGACGGTTAGACCGGGGCAAACCCGTATGGCTCTGATACCAATGTAGGATCCTGTCAAAACAAGGACATTAGGATCGAATAATAAAGTATAGACTTATGCTTGCGTATGCGGCACCGTAATCTCTGAACTTAGCCCTCAGATTCTCCACGACGGTCGGTACTTCGTCACGGAGAATCGAAGCAGCGTTTCACCGCCTAAATCTCTATTTAGAAGAGGATTTTAATGGAAGGGAGAAGAAGAACACAAGTTGCCTTATGCAAACTTATGGCATGGTAAGATTAGTGTAAATGCCTTACCCTTGGGTCCTATTTATAGGCTTTAGGGGTAGTTATTGTAGGAAATAACTAAATATAAGCTTATTAGCCTATATTAGCACATTTACTTATCCTCTTCTTCATTCACTTATCAAGTGCCTTTATATACTTATAAAGTGACTTTTTTCACTTATCGAGTGGTCCTTTTCACACGAGAAAAGATTCCCTTCGTGCACGCTTTCGTGCACGCGACATCTGAGGTCCGTATTCCCTCATACATCCCCTCATGGGTGTATTCATGTCGTCCATATCCAACAGGGAGGAGCAAGGGGTGGTGATGGGAGGAGCAAGGAGGAGCAAGAAAAAAAGAGAATATGGCAAGAAATTTCGTTCATAGCTGAAAATGGAGAGAAGTGAATGAGATTTTCTAGATTTTTTTGTGTTTTTTGTGTTTTTCTTGCCTAGTTTATAGGTCTCCCCTAAAACCCTCTCATCCTTACACCTAATAGGCCAAGTGTATCTAATTAACTAACAACATGACACATAATAGGATGTGTTGTCATGGTAATAAAAATTTGGATTTTGTATTTTAAGAAATTAAAAATACTTGAAGAAATACTTCATACACTCCAAATACATGTATTTCTCCAAATACTCTCATTTACTAAATACAAGCAATGAGTTTAAAATCTTTTAAAATAAATTCCTACACCAAATAATTAAAAGAAAAATATGGGCATACTTCCAAAAAATATACGGACGTATCTACGTCAAAAATACGTACAAATACGCGTATATAGAAATTAGGGTCATTACAAATTTTGGTTTATTTGGTAATTGGGAATTGTCAATTGGCTCAATTTGGTAAACAGTGGAACAACATATGAGTTATGGGTTATTCGCTGACTGCATGGTCCGCATCAAAATAATAAGGTTCTTAGAACCTCTATAGTTTACTGGGGCGGGCCAGGGCGGGCAGGGCAGGGCGGGGCGCATACAAAGCTTAAGCTTGCCCCGACCCGGCTGCGGACCGGGTCAGGCCGGGTCAAAACCGGGTCGACCGGGTCGGGCCGGGCGGGTCGGGCCATTATTGCCATCCCTAGTATGAAGAAGGAAAATGATGCTATGGGTAAGTGGGTGGGTGGGATGTGATAAAACAAAAGGAAAATACTAAAAAAGAAGAAAGATAAAAGTAAAATAGATTCTAATGCAAATGTATGATCCTAATGAAACTATATGTTCTTAATGCCTAAATGCAAAACATGCACACATATGATGGAATGATGTGGATGTAGTGAATGTGTTCTCCCCCAAGCTATATGACACTGGGCCTAGTGTGGACATATTGGCACCAAAAACAATATGAAAGACCGAGAGAAAATATCGAATCCGACAGCGGCATCATCCTGTGGAGGTGGTGATGGGTGCCGCTGCTGTAGACGTGATGTGGGATCAGATGGCGGTGTAGAAGATACTGGTGGTGCTACTGGAGGTACAGGAGGAGCAACTGGTGCTAATGGTATAGGTGTTTCACCTCGTGCTCTAAGAATCTCTAGAGTCTCCCTAACATCTCGTCGGGTCACCTCCACTGAATGATGGTAGGAAGAGACTGCCCGAGTAAGGATGGTGAAGTCATGCCTCAAGCCGACAACCTCGGTCTCTATCACAGTAAGATGTGTGTCAGTGCTGCATGAACGACCAGCTAGATGAGCATCGCTAGACTCGCCCCTCTCCCTATGTTCTCGTGCATATGCACGAGGTCAAAAAACAAACTCGGGGGAGGGTGATTTGCATGGGATCTCAGCAAATGTAGAAACATGAATGGAAGGAATCTCAACATATACAGACGTCGTGACGACAGAAGTGGAGATAGATACCACGATATTTTCTGAAAATACAGCAGTGATGGGGAAAGAAACACTATCAAAAAGAGGTATTGTCAGTACATTTGTGGACTCGATAGGAATAGAAACGATAGGTATTAAGTCCACATGTGCAGAGTCAACAGAAGTGGGAACAGATGAAGTAGGCTCAATAGATACATGCTCAATGGTAGATGCATAAGCAACATATACTGGAATACACTCAGAAGCGGGTAGAGTAGAAGAGGGTGCCGGTGTAGGAATCTCATGGGCAATGGTGGGAACTCCTCGGAACTCTTAACAGGTGCGGTGGTGGGTGTGGTCGTAGGAGCACTGGCAGATGTGGGGATAGAAGTGCTTGCTAGGGGGCAAAAGTGGTGGTAGTAGTGGTGGTAGCTGCTCTCTTAGGTTCTCCCTCAAAACTAAGCTCATAATCGCTATCTCCCTCCTCATCGGCCTCTCCTCTAGGCTCAAGCTCATGAATGGCTGGGGTAGGCGGACCAGGAAGAAGCCAATCTCTATGAACATGCTCAATACGAGTCAAATCAGGAAACGGTAGGATCATATGCTACTCTCGCCCTGGACCTAAAAGATAGATCCAGTGATGGTGACCATAGGGCCTAATAATGTGCATACATGCAAGCACGTCTGTCGTCAAGGTGGTGGGCCTGGTCACTGCCAAAAGAGCGACATAAAGATCTAAGGCTAATATGAGGGCTAGGAGAGTGAAGAAACTGCCACTACAAATCTCCTTGCAGGAGGAGGCCGTGGAAAGTAGGGGGTCACCTAACCAACGGGATGTGTCAGACAGGAGGTGAGGGTGGAGGGTGTCGTCATCATGATGTCGATGGGTCTAGTCATCCCACTCAGATGGATTAACTTGGCAGTGGAGACAATGACAAGCTCAGGCATGTAGAATATGGTCTTGGCTAGGTGGCGCTGAGCAAAGCAGAGACACAAATGAATGATGGAAGATGATTTTGCACGGTTGGGGTTAAAGCGGGGTATGACAGCTATCTGTGCTCAGAAGCTATCAGGAATGAAAGTAGATGTATCTGTGCTGGGTGCATAGGCCTAATCAGGATCCAGTATAAGAGGCTAGCTAAAGAAGGCTCAGAGCATGTCATATGTCACATCTATGTCACGGTCCAAGATCCTAAGCATGATGCCATGTTCAGTTCTAAAGATAGAACTCAATGCCTCTAAAGTGAAACGGACGTAGGTTCTCGCCGTCATCGATAAGAAACCCCCCTAACCTATGGCTTGGTATAGCCTATGCACACCCTCTAATAGCCCTAAACTCTCCAGGGCTAGAATATCTGCAAAACTATTGGGGATGATAAGACGCTATGATATGGTCTCAATTTTTTGACGATGAACGTCATCTTTAAACACAATGCCATAAGTGTTCAAGGTGCCCTGAGATGGTTGGGGTGGAGGTGTGGGATCACATGTGGGTGGAAGTACGAGTGCAAGCGGGGTTAGAGATGGAGGTGGAGATGGAGTGGGTAGGGATGATGATGGTGTGCGAATGCTTGCACGTGTCTGACGAGAAGAAGAAGCATCGTCATCACTAGTTTTCCACTTCTTTATCGAGGGCTTCCTGCCTCGTGTCCTAGGTGGTATGATAAATAATATACAAACGAAATCGATTCATGCAATATGATACATAAAAATAATGCTCGAGTAGATGAACGAGTGAACCAAATATTTCGTGAAGCGTGGTTCGTTTGGAAGCGATTAGAGCATGCGATGCCTAGAAGCAAATATCCTCCCCCAAGCTTGTCTGAAAGTGATCCACACCCAAATGATGTCTCCATAGCTCCAATCAACCTGCAAAACAAGTTAGATAAGGAAATTAGTTGCAATCTTACGAAATCGATGGAGATTAGGGTTTAAATTGAAATTTATGGGGATGTACGGTTTTAGAGAGAGAGAGAGAGAGATGGAAATGAAGGGATGGATATGGGGACGAAGGGGTTGAAGTGAGGGGGTGGACCGAGTGGAGGTCGCTCAGTTGTACAGGCAGCGGCGGAGGGGTGGTGGAGCCGTCAGCGGTCTAGTGGAAGTGAGATGGGTGAGAGGGGCTGTTCTCGATCGAGCATTTTTATAGTGAATGAGAGAAGTGGAGAAAAAACGTAAGGGGGCTAGGGCTTATAAGTTACTTGATGCGTCCGGAATGTAACCCCGAACGATGTCGTTTAGCACAAGCGCACGGTATAGTGGCAAGCGGGTATCGAACATGGGGAAGCGGTGCTATACTACCTATCTACTCCTAGGTTGAGTTAGACTTGCAGTTTTATTGGTGGATGTGAAGTGCGGAGGGTCGTGATGGTGATGGATGTGAACGTCGTGTCACTCGATGTTGCAAATATGGGGTTCCACACAAAGAAAAAGAGAAACAAAATACAAAAGACTAGGGCTTTAGGAATCGCCACTAGGACCGTCGGATGTCGACACTAGGTTAGGACTCTTACGTTGCATTGGTTTAATTGGGGATTTGTAGCATCTAGAAAGTGAATTCATGCGTCTAAACACCATGAATCTAACATATCACATTAGCCCATAGGTGCACACAATACGTGCATTAAGGATCTACAATATTCTTACCACTCTTGTGGTTCGACTGCTCTCAACTCATACCACTCTCGTGGGTTAGAGCTTCGAGGTATTTTGGTGGCTCTTATTGACGCAATGGCGGTAGCCGTTAATTAGTTATATAGTTCGTCGGTGGATCCCCTCAAGGCACGAGCCGGGCATGGTCACGTGCCTCGGTTGAATCCACTAACTCCCTAATTAAATCCATAGGATATTCATTAAGCTAATCGATTCCACCGACCGTGGGCATGATCTCAGTACGAATTCTCCTAGGGATTTTAATAGATCAACCAAAATACAACCCCATTTATAACCAACGCACCATAAAAATCCCAACTTTGCAATTAAGTCCTAAGATCCATGGACTAATCCCTTAGCCCTAGAAAATACTACTCATGCATCATAGGAAGAATAATAGAAGATTCAATAATAGCAAGAGAATTCATCCTAGCATGCATCAACGAGATATTCAACAAATAATCACAAAGAAATAACAAATAAATAGAATTAAAGAGACAAAAGTACTTATCTTGATACAAAGGAGGGGCCTAGGGCATGGCCAAACTCCCCAAAAGATCGTCTCTACAAAAGTCTAAGAAAGATCTAAAAATTCCCTTTTGAAAAGTATCCAAATATCTCCTCTAAAACTAATCTAAAAATCTCCCTGAAACTCCCCTACAGAACTCTCTACGGCTCCCCCCTCCAACCGCCAAAATCCCCCCACAAAAACCCTCACAATCGTCCCAAAAATCCGGGCGCAGATCAGAAAATGGGCACACAGCGACTCGGCCCAAGCACAAAGCTGCTCGGTCGAGTCGTTCGGTAGCTCGGGCCGAGTAGGAAGCTGCTTGGTCCGAGTTTTACAGAGAATCAAAGCACCAAAATACGTCTCTCTGCCAACCCGAGCGCTTCTCGGTCGAGTAGGAGCTTACTCGGGCCGAGTAGGAGGCTGCTCGGTCGAGTCAGACACCAAAAACATCATTCTGAACGTGTAGTGCATGACTCGGGCCGAGTAGAGTGCTACTCGGCCGAGTAGGCTGCTAAGAACAATTTCAGAACTGCACCATCAACTTGCAGAAATTCCCCAGGGCTCATCCGACCTCTGATTGGCGCGTTCTTGTGGCGTTGGAACCATCTTGAAGTCTACTACCTGGGAAAAATATCAGAAAAAATAGTGAAAAATCCCAGGTGATAGCAGATTTAGAAATAGTCCATGGATGTCATGTTTTCAGCACTTCGGGTTGCTCGATTCCTTCGCCGCATCATAGCTCGATCGCGCGACTTTCTCTCTTACTCCTTCATTGCTCCAGTATTCTTCTTTGGCACCTTGAGCAAGTCATCATGAGTCTCATTGGTGCTCTCACGTCACCGATCGTCTTATCGACTCCAAATTGCTCCAATATCGCTCCAGATCCCTGAAATGGAATAAACGCTCAGAAAGTCATATTGTTCCAAATAATAGCACAAAAGCGTATAAAATGGGGGTTTGGAGGGTGAAATGTGTCATGAAGATATGCGATAAAACATGTAAAATAGGAGCATATCAAAATCCCTCAAGCTTACCTCTTACTCGTCCTTGAGGAAGACGAATACGAAGCTCACCGGGAGGTAAAAATAAGAAAACAAAAAGGAATACGAAGAAAAGAGGATCGCTAGATTATTCTCTCATCAACATTCACCATATATCACAATGACTCAGAAAGTAAATCACACACTACCACAGAGATTTCATATCTTATATAAATGAAGTACTTGAGAGTTAAGAATGAATGAAAGGGGTCTCTCTAGTAATCATACATTTAGTTTATATCAACATCCTATATTTCATAGCATCGAATATGCATAACATTGGCGACACACTTTTCAATCAGAAGACATAACTGAAGCGTAGAAATTCACACACAGCATGCAATAAAGAATAGAATAAAAATCAAGACATACAAATCCTCATATCAAATCATAAGAAATCTCCATAACTAAATTGTTTCGTTAAGCTTTAGCATTATCAAACTTTCCCGTTCGTGTACGACTCCACTCTAATGTCATGCTTACTCATGTGGTCAAAAGATTTCCCCCCAAGCTTGAATTGAGGCATCACATCCAAAGAAGTATTTGTGGACTTGGAATTTTGTTTTGGTTTTCCCAATAGTATATGTATTGCTCCAAGTAATGAAAATTGAGCTCTTCTTTGAATTTTGAGCTTTGTTTCCCTTTTTTTCTTTTTGGATTTTTTGTACGAGCAATAGTATTTGTATTTTTGGTTTTTGGCTCTTTTTTGACTTTTTGGACTTTTGGAGCAAGCTTTTCTTTTGTATGGAATTTTTGGGAATGGATGCGGTAGAAATAGCTTTGGGGAGTGAAATCAAGTGACATGTAGAGAATATAAGATATAAGTGGAGAAGGAATAGATATAACGCTCGGTTCACTCAAAAGTGTGCACAAATGGTTCTGTAAAATAATACATCAACTAAACTCGTATAATAGCATGTGTATCCTTAATCATATCAATGAGTAGTGAAGTCAAGCAGTAATATTTTCAATTATGTCAAGCATGCAATAAGAATGCGAATAAGAGATAAAAGCAAGGCTTCAGATATTCTAGTGATGCGTGAATCTTGGTGTGTTTCCAATGAAAGCATACGAGATACTACTCTACATATTCAGTTTCAATAAGCTTCATGCATTCGCACTAGAGAGATCATAAAAATAAAGACGGTTTCAAGTACTTATAAGGATTAGGATTATGAAATTCTCTAGGTAGCATGGCATGAAAAATAAGCATTGTGAGAAAGGTGAAAGCATAAGATAAAACATCTCTAGCAAGAGAAGGAGAAGAAAATAGAGAAATAAAAATAGAAGAAAGAAATAAAAGAAAAAGACATGCACGGAAAGTGATGCATGAAGACACATAAAAGGAAAATAAGATGGAAAAAACAAAAAGATGATGCAAAAATTTGAAAAATTCTAAAAATCCTAAAATAAAGAAAAATGCAACTAAATGGCATGGAAATGCACTCTCCCAAGCTTAAACTTCACATTGTCCTCAATGTGATCATAAAAAGAAGAAAGTGAGAAACAACGATAAAAAAGGGGGTGAATGAAAAATGATGACATGAATGATATGACATCCTAATGCAACTACATGCACATGCAATGACGCATGAGAGCTATTTCCCCCAAGCTTATACCAAACAATCCTATTCAGATGACTTGATCAAAAAGGTCACGGCTTCGCTAAGCGGGATCAAGTCAAATGAATAAGAAAGTGAGTATTCACTTGAAAGAAATGCTCGGTGGTGGTTGGCAAAATGGCGGGACATATCAAAATATGAAGAGGGCAATTATTAAAAATAATGGGTTCTGGGTGTAAAAGATAAATGAGCCGTCATATGGGGTGAATTTATTAAACTAAAAAACATATAAAATCCTATACGGTCCTCTCGCTACCGAGAGGATTCACGTTTATTGAAAGCATAGAATTCTACACTACTGGATTGATATCACCTGTAGCAAACAGCGGATCCAAAATCTTTGCCGGTGCAGGTAGCTGCTCTATCTGCAATTTTTGTGGCTCCGCCAGGTGCATTTCTCCACGGGCTACATCAGATTCCAGTAATGCGGCTCCTAGCATCTCCCCAAGGACTCCACCTGTACCCTGCAAGAGATGAGCCGCATCAATCTGATGTGGACAATTTTTTCCCAAAATAAATGTATTCCAGAGAGGGTCATCAACAATAGTATTTAAAATAAAAAATGGTTGACAACACTCCCCTGGAAATAAATCTCTACTCTGATGCACCACGTTGATCAACTTCTCGTTATTTTCCTCAGGTTCCTCAGGTAAGTCTGGCATAATGGAGTGGGTCTCGTCAGGGTGCTCCTCATCATCGTCAGACTCATCCCAGCGCACCTCCTGATCATATTCAACAGCGTCCATGTGTGCTAACTCCTCGCCCTCCTCCTCCTATACGTCCCATTGTACCTCTTGATCATATGTATGTGTATCCTGCAAAAGGTGCAATGAGTCATTGAAATCCGAATCATAATAAACATCGTACACTGGAGGGGAATCAAATGTAAAGGGCGAGAAGGTGAAGAGATCTCCCTGAAGGGGGGCAGTAAGCTCTGGTGGGTGGTCCTCAGAGTCAGTGGAAGGACGAGGTGGCTGCAGAAGCTTTGAAGGAGGAGGGTGATGCTCGGAATCCTTGTGAATGGCTATGTCCTCGTCCCGATGCACGACCCCCTCGGCAAAAGTCTCTGGCTCCGCATGCAATATGTAAAATAAATATAGCTCGGCCTCTTTGCGATGCACTGCTTCGGCCTCCTCCTCGGGTTCCTCTGGTATGGTAGGCAAAGTGAATTTCATCTTCTCCTTTCTACGCCTATGTCTTTGTTTCTGTCCTGGAACTCGAGGCACCTGATTGCATGGCTTGGCCCTCTCAATAGTAGGTGCAGGTGGCTCTATAAGCTCCTGTATCTTGGCCACGGTATAAAAGTGGGTCTTGTGCCCCTCAACTAGAGCGTAGACTCCATCATCAATTGTGCCTGTGGAAGAGATATGATGAGTAATATACTTTTGAAATCCAAGCTCAAAAGGGTCACCGGCCGTTATCGTTAATGGACCGGTGCATCGAACTGCGTCCACGATGCTTTTCAATAAGTCCATATATGTGTCTTCCTCTGACAGCTCCAATGTCTCTATTTGTGGAGTGTTAACGGTGTAAAGGTGGATATGATCACCTTCAAGTGAAACATACACTCCATCTATTATATTACCTGCATCAGAGACATTAGCCATAACAAAATCGATGAATGATTGGTCGGATGGTTTACCTACCGTAACAGTTAGCGAACCGGTAGATCGAGCATCATCTATCATTTGCTCCAAGGTTGCTGCCAGCTGCAAATCACTGAACTTTCCCACTTGCATCCTTTTCATAAACTCACGGGAGGGTCCCTTTAGTCTTCCAGCAAAGATATCAAGTAGCCTGGAACCGTCCCACTCATAGTCTGACTCTGTATGGAACATCCCTAGCATTCTTTTGAACTTCCGCAATGCATCTCTGAAGGACTCTCCATCAGCCTGATAGAATGTAGCGAGGTATATATAGGACCGTATAGAACCCGATCGTGTCTTTGAAAGTACCATCGATGCATCAACTATACCTGATTAAGAAAAAATAGACAACCTGGAAAAGACGTCAGTGGTACAAAGAGAGATAAAGATAGTAATAATATCAGATGGTGGGGAAAAATCTCTCCTTTTTTTAAAGAGAAAAAAAGTAAAGTGTTATGAGTGAGGGAGGCTTTTGGCCTCCCCACCTCTCTATCCCTCCATTACTCCCCACTATTTAGTATTGTGGACCTTTGGTATTTCATGAATATGAATATATAGAGAACCATGGCTAAGAGCCATGGTTACTCCTTCTTTAAGTTTATTTAACACGTTATCAGCACCTTGCTCTAAGAAAAAATTTCTACACATCAAATTTTCTTCTCTTCTAAAAGCGAATGAATCAATTTCTTGGCTATTTTGATAGCCACCATCGCATGGAGGTTGCGCTATGGAATCTATTCTCGGCAGCTCTTTCACCGATGTCGCAAGGATGTGGATCATATTATTCTCTTCGGATCTCTTTTTCCAGATTTTTCCGGTTAGAGGTAATTCATCGATCCATTATAAATTTTTAGATCTAAAACTAGATTAGAATGAATCTGTTTAGATCTAATATTATTGGACCAATACTATTATCATATCAAAGTTAAATTGTGGTGTCCCTAATTTTGGGATGGATTTCTTTTTGTTTGATTTGTAATGTTTGTTATGTGGCGACATGTTTTGCTTTTAGTTTTAGAGAAATTCGTTCTTTTGATGCTTTAAATATCATTGAAACAATTTTAAGGCATGATCAATTGTGAGCATGCATCTATCTCATGCACTGTTGGTATGAAGTTTAAAATCTTCAACATTGTTGCATAATTCTTCGTGTATGGACTTGTGTACGACGTAACCTTTGTGTTACTGTAATATCGGATCTATGAGCAAAAGCCATACACTTAACTCTTAACCTTCATATATTTAATATAGAAAAATGTCTAAGCTATTTGTTTATGGGTTTATTTGAATGGAATCTGAGGCCATTTGTGTCGGCCTGAAGCCCGTGATTCTGACGCCGCTAGATCGGAATCTGGCACGGATTCCGATTGGCTTCGATCATACCTGAAGGACATTGATCGACGCCCCTGCAGTGGCGATTGGCATGCCTGAAGCATGGCCGTCTCCTGCCTGTACAAAGATGGGGCATGTGGAGTCGCTGTACGGCCCTCCCCTGCCCTGGCCGCGACCCGATGGGGATATTGATGTGTGGCAAATTTATTATGCCAAATTTATTATGCTCTGTCAAAAGGTGCAGATGCAATTCTTTTAATTGCTGTTGTGTTGCCTGATCTTGATATCAAATATATGACCATAATTTGCCACAATCTTAGGCTAGCAGCATTATTTGAGGTATTTGCCATTTGATGTAATCTGTGCTTTTGATTTCCTAATAATTAGTGCTTTCAAGAATTATTTATTTCTGGTAGACTGAGAAGTTGACAAATGCCAGAACATAAGAAATTGTGCATGATTTATATGATTACTCTAGACTATGATCTGATGATGCTATAACTTTTCTAATGGTGACTCTTTTCGGTCTTGTAAAATCTGCTTCAGTGAAAAGAGTTTTTCGGGTCTCAGATGTAACTTTGTCTTCTCAGGCCGCCCCCTCCCCCCTACACTCTGTCTATCTGGAAAAAGGTGAGGGCGGGGGGAGCTGCTTGGGCCCATGGGCCTGCAGCCCAATACTAAAATATTTAAGTGTTATTGGATGTTTTGGGCCTGAAGCTCTAACATAAGCCCAATAGGCTTTTAAAATAATTAAAAACAGATTTTATATCAGTTTTCCACTATAATTTCCTTAAAATTAGCAGAAAAATCCAGAATATTGCTGGAAAATTTTGTAAACATAAGGAAACATCAAATAATTAGTTTTGACTTGATTAGTTTTGACAACTTTTTGGTTGATTTGGTTCATAAAATTAATTATTTGTTTAATATTATGTTAAATTCAACAAAAATGCAAATTATATAAAAATTGGATTTAATTTTAATTCTTCACGATTTAATAATTACAAATACCCTGAGACCGATATGTCGTTAGTTACATAACCTAACGGGTAATGACGTTTTCTCGTGGTCCAAGTAATTATTAAATGTAATTTTTATATAAATTGCTTGTTATGTTGAAAATACATCGTATGCATGTTATATCTAGTAGTTTCATAATTTTTGCATATGTTGTTGCTTGTAATATATATGAACTACATGTTTAATTGCTATTTGCATGATTTATTCATGCTTTTGTACTCAAACTATGATTCTGGTACAATAATAATTTTTCAAAATTTTTTTTTATAAATCATATCTACATTGACAAATGAACCTGAAGTTCAAATAGAATGTCATTACCCTTCTAACCAAATAAAATACGTTGGAATTATGCGACCATTAATGCTTCCATCTTCTGGACATATGTCTAAATGATGCGTACTTCGCAGTAAATAGATATATCATATCTATTTTAATATATAATATTAGGCGCACCCAAAGATGCCATAAATCCACTAATTTATTGAGTACACTCACGTTACAAGGTAAGATTCTTGAATATAGCCTTGCATAATGCACGCGCCTGAAGTCGTGCATGCATAAAAGTGAGAACTAAATTTTCCGCACCAACATATCTTAACTCCCATTATTCATGTTCCTCTATCCACATAAATCCAGAATGACTCAATAACATGGCCTGAAGACCATACTAGAACATTCACATGAACTTTGAAAAGTCTATCATAAATTAGATTAGTGGAATACTTAAAAAAGGGGAAGACCATGACTTATAATGTCCTGGACATAAATATAGAAAGGGAAGATATGATATACCTCTATTTGGAACAATCAATGGCAGACCTATATCAGATCCAGAAGTTCTGAAAAGTCCCATATTGCTTTTGTAATATGATAGGTCATTAGATTATGCCATTGAAAATATATGTACATATCTAGTCTAGACGACGTTTGTCGATCTACCTATTTTGTATACATAGATATTCTACGAGGACAAATAAATTTATGAAAATAAAATTTAATCTAGTACCAGACCATAGTTATTAGTGAGTATTTTTCAAAAATAGCATCGGACGTATGCTTTAAAAAGCATTTCACCCTTAATTTTATCCAGGAGATAATTATTTTTTGGGACGTCTACTTGAGGTTCAAGCTTTACAAAGCCTGAATACTCTATATAAGGATACGCCCGTACTCTCAAATATTAAAAATCAATAAAGCCAGAAGCTTTTTCCCAAATAAATTCAAACATAGGAAGATAAAGGAACACCTGTAGTGCTCTCTTTCGTCCAAATCTTACTTTTGGCACGATATAATATGCCACCTTGGATTGTTATTGATGCAAAACATCATTTACCAATCTTATATAAACAAAGAACTATAAGTTTCTTCAAATATGGTGACATTTTCATTATCCCATTAAACGGGAAAAATGATTACGAGAACATCTCCACTTCACGTGGATATTGAATCTCAATACTTCCTCTAATAGAATTGATATGATATATTTTACTATCATCATTAAATTATGAAGACCTCTTGGTCTCTTGAGAGTATTTTAGGGATAAAAGTTAAACTTTTTCACTCCCTAATAGGGCCGAAGATGTACATTAGTGTACTCATCTATATATCCTCTTAAAATGGTCATAATCAAACCTTTGTTATCCAATCGCAGTCCAGCTTATTATTAATCACAACGGACATGTTACCTTACTGGGATATTGGTTGGGCTGTTACTTACCCTCATACCACCCTCAAAAATGACATAGTGGAACTTATTCATCGGGATTAACCATCCTGGATGAATATATTCTGAGATACCCAAACGGGGGAGGCATTACTACACATCTTATAGATTGTGCCTTGGCGGGTTCATATCCCCAGTTCTATGCTCAACTTCGTTGAAGTCGAGCTTATTACGGATTTTTTGTGGATAATACTGGGAAATCAATTATATTTAACAACTGGAAGAAAATTGAACACCCTGAAGTTTTGTGTTCACACCTAGAAATGGGTTATATATAAATCATCAAAATGATTCAAACGGATTACTTATCCATTAAAAATCCAGTTGTAGGTGACCGTGTGGGAACATGCAAACCATCACAACGCCTCCTTAGAACCTATTTATATGAGCCTGATCACCTCATATAAACAGTTTCCGAGAACCCCTAACGGGGGAAGCGTTTAGAGCACATCTTATCGATGGCGCCATGATGTGTATACATCCCCATATCACCACTATGGACCATCATAATACAGAACTATTTATCGAAAGTAATTACCCCAGATAAATAGATTCTGCGTACTCTAAACAGGGGAAGCATTTAAAATCACTTCTCCTAAGACGTGCATTGATGGGCCCTCTTTTAAAGACTTGATGTGATCCTGAAGATCCTTCATAACCTTAATTCCCCAGTATTAGGTTTAACAAAATACTATAATCATCCATGAGCCTGAAGCTCAATTTGATTATATTAATACTATATGATCTGATTATAATGAATAGTGATGAGATCCTGAAGATCCGCACTTATGAAACTGTTAAACAGTTATCAGACATAGCTACTGACAATATAAATATTGTCAAATTCACACATCCCTGCTACTAAAAATCCAGCTAGGATTGACATACCAAATATAATGGATGCAATCCACCAGTAGCAGAAGTGGATATCCTCAACGGATGAGAGGACATACCACGAGGCTCCAAAGCGAGAAATAACTCCTGGAGACCCTAAAACAATACCACCACAGGAAAGTGAGCTCATCTCCATATCCTCTTCCTTTCCAGAACCTCCAGAAGAGATGAATCTGGAATAAATTGAATAATATACGTATACAGAGAGGTATTTGGATAAAACACACGTGTCGACAATTACTCACATTTCATTTTGCCATTGATACCGTTCCCAATCTCCGTTTCCTGAAGCAAACACAGAAATTTGGCCAAATTATGTGGAACGAGGCAATAATAAGTTGAGCTGGACTCACTTATGAAATGTGAAGTGTTTGGACCTGAAGTCCTGATATCAAAAGATATCAAACCTGTGGGTTGCCGAGTATTGTATAAATAAATAAAATCGTATGCTATATGCAAAACGCTATAGCTTAAAGGTTTATTTCGTAGAAACCAGGAAGTAACCATGTAAGATGAGCTTAACTCACTTACAAAATTATTTAAACTGATGCATCAGGCTCTCTGGTCATAGTTGCGAAAACCACACGATTGGCAAAGAAAATTTTAGGCTATATTGTTATGGATGATGTGACAACATACCCTTACGAATTACCATCCTGAAGATGAAATCATCATCCTGAAGATGAGACTATCATCCTGAAGATGAAACCATCATCCCGAAGATGAATAATCATCCTGAAGATGAGACCATCATCCCGAAGATGAGACCATCATCCCGAAGATGAAATACTCATTCTGTAGATGATACCATCATCCTGAAGATGAATGTACATCTTGAAGATGATACCATCATCCTGAAGATGAAACTATCATCCTAAAGATGAAATACTCATTCTGTACACGATAACATCATCCTGAAGATGACTGAACATCTCGAATGTGAAATATCATCCTTATGATTATACCATCATACTGAAGATGAAATAATCATCCAGAAGATGAATAATCAACCAGAAGATGAAAACATCATCCTGAAGATGACTCATCATCCTGCAGATGAGAACTTCATTAACCCGAAGTTGATGAAGAAACATGGACAATTGCATTCCACTATATACACCAACTGGGTGTCTGGATGCATATTGAAGACCTTTTCCCCTAGCTGGAAGAGGGGGAGAATATCCTAGGTCCTGAAGTACCCAACTCCTTTATCTGGCCAACTGCACGTGTCTTTATAGAACGTTTGCAGTAAAGCTGTTAGCCAGATACAGTGCAGTTCTTGTAGCGCAACACTGGACCATGGATACATATCTTCTGCGCTCTCCAAGGGTCAAGGATCAGAAACCATGGAAATATATTTGCATATGCAGATTAAAGATCTTTGCGATGACTACGCACAAAATGAACAGCCATTTCCTGAAGATATACACAACATCATCCTAAGTCTACATCAAACTTCTATTCCGAGAAGCTCATCATCCAAGAATCAAATCGAATATATGCACAACCAGGTCCTACAGTACCTTGCAGATACAGTGACGACTGGGTCAAAGTCTACAGACATGGAGCCATCTGCCAAGTTTCGCAGAGCATACCATGTTAGAGCCCCCTTTTGTTTCAGCGGCATCCAGATATGAGTGCAACTTGTATAGATGAGTGATTATTGTATTTTGTTTTTCTTTTTGGAATTTCATGGAAGATGTATAGATACTTAGGATATTGGTGTATATATACATAGGATATCTACAAGCCTGAAGCTTGTATGGTTCAGGGGGAGTAACCTGTGGGTTGTACTCTTTTTCCTTTAAGCTGTTGGTTTTTTCCACTGGGTTTTCCACAGCTAAGGTTTTAACGAGGCAAACACGATTACTCTGGATCCAGAAGTATCCACCCACTTAGCTTTATACGCTAAGACCAAAGAAATGGATGGATAAGGGGGAGTGTTATGAGTGAGGGAGGCTTTTGGCCTCCCCACCTCACTATCCCTCCATTACTCCCCACTATTTAGTAGTGTGGACCTTTGGTATTTCATGGATATGAATATATAGAGAACCATGGGTATGAGCCATGGTTACTCCTTCTTTAAGTTTATTTAACATAAAGAAAGAAAAAATGATAAATTTTTTTATATTTTTATATTTTTTTCAACGCAATGTAATCAACCTAATCGTGTAAAATAGGTAATATGGCGGAACGCCTCCCCGGCAACGGCGCCATAAACTTGATGCGTCCGGAATGTAACCCCGAATGATGTCGTTTATCGCAAGTGCACGGTATAGTGACAAGCGGGTATCGAACACGGGGAAGCGGTGCTATACTACCTATCTACTCCTAGGTTGAGTTAGACTTGCGGTTTTATTGGTGGATGTGAAGTGCGGAGGGTCGTGATGGTGATGGATGCGAACGTCGTGTCACTCGATGTTGCAAATATGGGGTTCCACACAAAGAAAGAGAGAAATAAAATATAAAAGAATAGGGCTTTAGGACACGTCACTAGGACCGTCGGATGTCGACACTAGGTTAGGAATCTTACGTTGCATTGGTTTAATTGGAAATTTGTAGCATCTAGAAAGTGAATTCATGCGTCTAAACACCATGAATCTAACGTATCACATTAGCCCGTAGGTGCACACAATACGTGCATTAAGGATCTACAATATTCTTACCACTCTCGTGGTTCGAATGCTCTCAACTCATACCACTCTCGTGGGTTAGAGCTTCGAGGTATTTTGGTGGATATTATTAACGCAATGGCGGTAGCCTTCGATTAGTTATATAGTTTTTCGGTGGATCCCTTCAAGGCACGAGTCGGGCATGGTCACGTGCCTCGGTTGAATCCACTAACTCCCTAATTAAATCCATAGGATATTCATTAAGCTAATCAATTCCACCGACCGTGGGCACGATCTCAGTACGAATTCTCCTAGGGATTTTAATAGATCAACCAAAATACAACCCCATTTATAACCAACGCACCATAAAAATCACAACTTTGCAATTAAGTCCTAAGATCCATGGGCTAATCCCTTAAGCCTAGAAATAATACTCATGCATCATAGGAAGAACAATAGAAGATTCAATAATGGCAAGAGAATTCATCCTAGCATGCATCAACGAGATATTCAACAAATAATCACAAAAAATAACAAATAAATAGAATTAAAGAGACAAAGGTACTTATCTTGATACAAAGGAGGGGCCTAGGGCATGGCCAAACTCCCCAAAAGATCGTCTCCACAAAAGTCTAAGAAAGATCTAAAAATTCCCTTTTGAAAAGTATCCAAAAATCTCCTCCATGTTAGAGAATTATTGGAAGAGGATCAACCATAGCGAATAGCCATAGTAATTTATTTATAAAAATCTCATGATGAGTTAGGAATCCAAGTGACTCCCTACTAACTTAGTGGGGAGTAATGGTTAGATGTTAAGGAGGGAGGCCAAAGGCCTCCCTCAACTCACAACACTCCCCCTCATCTCTCCATTATCTTGGGTTAAGCATATGAATACTTCAGGATTCGTTATGCTAATGGGGTGGATACTTCTGGATCCAGAGCCACTGTGGTTGCCTCGTTAAAACCTTAGCTGTGAAAAACCCAGTGGGAAAAACCAGCAGCTTAAGGGAAAAGAGTACAACTATCAAGGGACTTGATCTGTACAAGCTTCAGGCTTACAGATCTCCTATGTATCTATACCATCATCTCCTATTCGTCTATACATCCATCATGTTCTGAAAGAAAATACAATCATCACTCATCTTATACAAGTTTCACTCATCTAGCGGCTATAGTAAAGCAGTGGTGTTCTGGAGTGGAATGCTCTTCGAAGTTGGTAGATGACGCCACTAAAGTATTCATTGAATCAGTCTTCAGTGTGTCTGCAAGGTACTGCTGGACCTGGCTGAGCGTTTCTAATACTTGCTTCTTGGATGATGAGCTTCTCAGAAGATGTAGACATTGGAGGATGATGTGTTGATATTTAGGAGGTGGCCGGCCTATTGTGTTGTAGTCATCGCGTTGATCTTTAAACCTGCATATACGATATCTATTCCTTGACCCTTGGAAGTTGCACAGAAGCAGCTTATCCTTGGTCTAGTGTTTCTCTCCAGGGCAACACTGTATCTGGTTAACAACTTTACTAAAGACGTTCTATCAAAGATACGTGCAGTTGGCCAGATAAAGAAGTGTAACAAGTACACTAGAGCTAGGCTCTTCGGGACCTAGGATGTCCTCCCCCTCTTCCAGCTACTGGAAGGTGTCATACATAAGTATCCATTTTTAATAGGATGCAAGTGGACATCATTCTTCATAAACTCCAGGTGTATGAAAGATATTAAAGGATTCCACCACGAAGGGGTTAAATATATAAGCCGAGATAATACCTTGTTATACCTAGGTTTTTCATTTACAAGGTATGCTTAAAGCTATCTGATTTTTAAATGGTCTCTACAGGAGATCTTATTAGCTTTAAGTCGACCACATATACGGCGAATATTACAAATTCTGTCAATGATCTTTCGAAAAAGATACACAGACAGAATATTGCTAAGATCAACTAATGATCTTTGTAGCCTTTATGGAGAAGACGTTTCTACGTCTCTCTTTCATCTCTGGGGGTAGAGTATACCCTTCTGGAAGTTCTATATAGATCTATATATCTATATTGTCGTATATATATGCAGTCACAACGTCCATGAGCTGCATGTATTGGCTTTTTCAGAGAAGTTTAGGCTTAGTAGGAAAATGATCACATTTCCTTCATTTCAATTTCTTTATGAAAATCCGAATTATATTCCATAGGTTTTTACACATTCAGGTGTATGGACTACTGGTCCAAATACTTTGCTTTTCAAGAGTGAGTCCAGCTCTACTCTTATTGCCTCGTCCCACGTTGGCCAATCTATGCATTTACGCTATAGAAAAGTGGGTAGACGTCATCGTCGTATTCAGCGACGTGAACAGCAATAGCGAAAGCAAAACCGTCGTCGACGACTGTGCTATATCTGTTCAGTACCTCTCCAGTACGTACGTAATATAATGATGTTGCTCCTGTTATTTCCTCTGCTGGGGAAATTAGGAGGGGAGAGGTTGCTGGTCTGAGCTCAGCATCCTGTGGTTGGATCATTTTGATATATCCAGGAATCTTCCTATTTTGAGGAATTTTATATTTTGAACCTGGCAGGCGTCCTCTTTTAAATTGAGGTACAACCAATTCTGCTACCGGTGGATTACATCTATCTTTGGGAATGTCAATCCTAGCTGGCGTGTTAGCAGCAGGGACGTGTGAACGAACAATCTTCTGGTTGTCCGCAATTTTATCGGGCAATTGATGTACTTTAGTCTGAATGTGAAAGATCTTCTGGATCTCAACTTCACACAAAAAAAGTATGCGGATCATAACGAGATGAGGACTTTTGTGTCCCATGATATGGTCTCAGAAGCTTCAGGCTTCTTTAGACCGCGTGCCTATTTTAATGAGATTTTGCTCATCAAATTCACATTTATCAAGACTTGGTGGTAAACCATAAGCAAGCAGCATCAGCAATAAGATATGGCAACAAGCGGGTCGTATCGTGATAAGCGATGTGGAATACAGTGTAATGGTCCTTAAACATCAACAAGCAACTGCGATTTTACAATGGACATGAAATCCATTGGAGTCTCTTTACCAGAGACTCTGCTAACCCGTTATGAGGTTGAACATGCTGCAGGATGTTCAATTTTAATGCCAGTTGCTTGGCAGAAGTCTTGAATAATGTGTAGTAAATTCACCCACACTATAAGCTATTGAGAAAGCTAGGTTGCGAGTAAATATAAAGGCACACATAAGACCATCTAGTAGATGCATATATCAGTACAGTAATGAAGTACCGAAAATGGGCCATTTGTGGGGTGAATAGGCCCGCAAAAGGTCACCAAGTATTCTCTCAATGAAGCCAGGAGACTCTAAACCCACTTTCAGGAGGGAAGGTCTCTGTATTAGTTTTCCCTTATGACAAAGGGGGACAAGGAAACTCAACCTTTTGAAGAATCTTTATGTTCTCCAATGGATTCATTTGATGATGCGTCCATCATCGCTGATCCAGGATGACCAAGTCCATTTTGCCAGAGTTAAAAACTATGGCAAAGAAAGGCACTTCTGGTGCTCAGTCGAGTTGGCTTTATATAGGATGAATATCTGTAATTATAGGGGCCCGACGGGGGTCCAATGAAATCGTAAGTAGATGGTCTTCTGGCCATTCTCTTGACGAGTTACATATTGATATTCAATATATATTATCCACAATTTTCAAGTTATTTTCTTTAAAAGAAATATCCTTGAAAATTGGAGATTTCATATATGTTTAAGAGGAGAATTTGCATCTTATAGTCTCGTTGTATGTGGGAGCAATATCAATGCTACACCAGTGCAACGAGGCACTGTCCACAATATTCCATACTTCATCTATAAGTAAAACGAAATTTTATTTAAGTCAATGAAAAAGACATTCAAAATAAAAGTTCGTACTTAAGCAAATTAAAGATGAAGCAACATTGAATTTTAAATGCATAGATAAAAGATGAAGCTTAATCGAGCAGGTCGTCGTTCTCGAAATCATTTGCAGTGAACAGCATTGGTGGCTGAACAGCCGCCAAGTTTGTTTCAGGCAGAGACTTCTGGCTCGCCTGATATAGTTCCTGGAGGTGGCGAGGAGTGCGGCAGATTCTGGACCAATGGCCAGTCATGCCACATCTATGGCATTTATCCTCCCAGTTCTTCTTAGGAAGTGACACTTGGTCAGTGTTCTTCTGCTTCCATATGAAGTTACTCTTTCCTGTATTGTTGTTGTTGAACGGGGGTGCTGCTCCTCGTCCATTCTTTATCACAGCTTTCCCTTTGTTATTATTAGCCTTCTTCTTGTTTTTCCACTTCTGGGGAGAAACATGGTGGGCTTCAGGGATAGGTGCAGTGCCAGCTGGACGTAAATTATGAGTGGCTAGCAGTAAATCTCGATTCTGCTCTGCCCTAAGTAGGCATGAGATCAGATCAGAGAATTTCTGAAGTTGCGTTCACGATACTGCTGCATGAGGATTGCATCTTTCTCGTGAAACGAGGTAAATGTCTTTTCCAACATGTGTTGTTCTGTCACTTCTGCACCGCATAACTTCAGGCGTGAGGTGATATTATGAAGTGCAGAATTATACTCAGCGACAGACTTATAGTCCTGAAGTCTGAGGTTTTCCCACTCATAACTGGCACGCGGTAATATTACATCAATTTGATGTTTATACCGTGCCTCTAGTGCTGTCCACAGCTCCATTGGGTCCTCTACCGTTAGGTATTCGACCTTTAAGGTCCGATCTAAATGTTTCCTAATGTAGATTATGGCTTTCGCCTTATCCACGTCGGAGACATTGGTAGGATTGCTACAGCTAGATGTAGCAGAAGCATCGGCCGCTGCTGGGGCCGAAGGAGGAGCCAAAATGGAGCCAATAAGGGCCATCGAACGCAAGTGGAACTTCAGGTCCACTCGCCAACTCAGGTAATTTTTTCCTGCAGAATCGAGGACCTCAAAATCGACGCTTGCCAATTTTGCCATTTATCTACGCAATTTAAAATAAGCATGAATTAATTAAAATTGAAATTCACGCATTAAAAATATAATAAGTAAAATGTGGGGATCGGCCAGATACCCAAAACAATACAAAGTCCAAAGTCCGAATAAACAGTCCATAAAGGAGAGAAAAGTACAATTTGGAAACCCAGAATGGGTCCCTATATCTTCCAATTTTCGTCTCCGTCTTCATTTGTCGGTACACCAATCTTTGGCATTAATACATTTATTCCTCACTTACAAATTCTCTCAAAAAGAAAATAAAATTGCAAGGAATTTAAAAAGGGTATCAAATTGGCCGATCCCAAAAATCACATTTTAGCTTATATAAACATCCACGCAGTTTATAAATGCTACATGCATAAGAGAAACAACCACGCATGCATATAACACAGGCATATATAATATGGAAAAAGAGACTATAAAATATAATAATCTCTCGGATCACGGGGAGACGTCATACACCGTTAGGTTAGTTGACTAACGGTAGAGCGGTCGCAGGATCCTTAAGATAATTATATTTTGAAAAAAATCCTAATATTCCATAAATTGATAATAATGCAAGAGTGTTATAATCTTAGCAATATGACGCGACAGGCTCATAACAAAGAATTAAAATAAAGTAATATTTTGAATAGGTCTGCAGGCCCATAAATATTAATCATTTTAATATATTATTTATATTTGGGTTGCAGGCCCATTTGCCAAAAATTAACAAATTAATTATAGCATTTAGACTAATTGGGCTACAGGCCCTAAACAAGAATTTAAAATGAATTCTTATTATTATTGGGGCTGCAGGCCCATAAGTAAAATTAAAATATTGTTAATATTTGGGCTGTAGGCCCAGTTTCAAAATTTTAATTGATCATATTGAAGATTGCAATTGGAATTACTGGGCTACAGGCCCGATAGGCAAAAAAATTTATTTAACAAATTAAGTTTGCAATTGGATTTACTGGGCTTATGGCCCAATTTAGGAGTTAAAATTAATTATTAGTCTAAATGGGGCTGCGGGCCCATAAAATTTATTTTCATTGTTATAAATTGGGCTTCATGACCAAATTAGAACACAAAATTAATTATTATTCTAATATGGGATGTAGGCTCATAAGCAAAATGAAAATCATTTTAATTAGCAATTTAAATTATCTGGGCTTCTAGCCCAAATAACCAGAGAAAATGAATTAATTTTTATGTAGTAGGCTTTAGGCCTAATAAACAGCCCAACAAATTTACTGTTCTACAATATCATCTTTAAATTAGCATGTTGTACCCAGATAGCAATATCTGAACTCTGTCTGCATGTACTAGTTGTTACATCGAAAGATCTCTGATCACAAGTGTGTTTCAGAGTGTTTTCTCACTACAAAGCGTTGACCGTGGAGAACCCGGTCAACGTGGTCAAGGGGCCCGCTTGGGTCCCTCGGGGGATTCGAATCGGTGCAGATGGGGCGAGGGGAAGCCTCGGCCCTGGTTGAGACGCTCGGCCTCGGACAGACGAGCACGGCTTCGGAGGTAGGACGACGAGGGGTAGCCTCAGTCGTCCAGCTAGATGCGTGTTCGGCGAAGGGCGAGGGGAAGCCTCGGCCCGGGTCGAGACGCTCGGCCCCGGTGGGTTGCGCTCGGCCTCGGCGGTCGGACGACGAGGGGAAGCCTCAATCGTCCAGCTGGTTGCGTGGTCGGCGAGGGGCGGAGGGGAAGCCTCGGCCCGTTGATCTGATGCCCTCCTGCGTAGGCAAGAACGCTCGTCAAGGGGCCGGACCTTGGTTCCGGCCAAATCCCCTCCGATGCCTAAGTCAGACAGAGATCTGAAAGAGGAGGCCCGGCGGAGACGGTTCGACTCGTGAGGAGATCGGAACGGCGTCTCACGGCGCGAGCGGGGGAGGAAGGAAATGAAATGGGGGAACTCGGTCGTTGATGGAGTACCTTAGGTTCTAGATACCTGAGATGCGGTCCCTTGTCCTGTTGTCCTCCTAGCCCCTTTATGGACCTCCGCCGTGATTGCCCCCGACCCACGTTGCTCGTCCGCCCCCAATCGTGCCCCCTCAATCCGCCCCCTACCGCCGCTCCCTGCGCCATGCCAGCCTCCCCTCATAACTGCCATTAAGTGGTCGTGGGATCGAGGGAGCGGTTATCGCAGGAGTGGGTGAGTGACCCGTATGTTACCGGGGCCGGGTCGGATCTACATTCGGGGGAGTCCCCGATAGGGCCTTATCGAGTGGGCCTGAGTGCTCAGATGGGCTCTTGACCGGGGGTCGGGTTTTCGGGCTCGTGTCTTTCGGGCCTCGGCTAAATAGGCGTAACAATTGCCCCCATCGGTCGGGTCGATCGGCCTCGGCCGGTTCGGCTCGGCCGATGTGACTTCCGCCGACTTTGACAGGCTCGCCAATCGATGTCGACTCATTTATTAGTCATCATCATGAGTTGGTCCGTTCGATACTTTTAAGGCGCGGGCTCCGAAGCGCCGTCGGTCCTCTGATGCTGCCACGTGTAGCTGCAAGCTTATCCCCGTCGCTCGTGGGGTCGTCTTAAGTCGAGAAGCCGAGGGGCTCGTGAGCCACCCTTGGTGGGGTCGACCGGCCTTGGCTTGCTCGGCTCGGCCAATGTGCCTCCTGGGATTCCGAGTGGCGCTTTAATCGAGGCGTGGTCATAAATGTAGGTCATGATGAGGCGGGTCGATTGGACTTCCCTTGGCGCCGACTTCGAAACGCCGCCGGTTCTTCGAGTCCTGCCACGCGTTATTGTCAGGCGCTTCGAATTCGTCCCTGCGTCCGATATATAAGATCCCCAGCTGCGTTGATCTCCTCTCCTTTCTTACTCTTCCCATTGCTCTAGGCTTTCTATAACTCGGAATCTCCCGTCGCTCTCGCTTCTTCGCCTCCTTCAAACTAGTTAAAAGGTAATTTCCTTTCTCGCTCTCGTATTATGGCTGCTCTTAGGATAGGCGGTTCTGGCCGAGGGGCGAGGGATTCTCCAGAGTCCAGGCGGGGCAGGCCCCGGCTAGTGGGATCAGGTTCCTCTTCCGGGAGTCGTCCCCTCCAGGATAAGGGGCAGGGGAAGCTATTCCCAGACTTCGCCTGTGATGACGTGGCGTCAGCTACCGTGCGTCTTAACGTGCCCCCGGCTATCCTCCGTACGCCGTCGAGGACCGTTCCTTCGGAGGTCACGGAGGTCCGGGAAAGGTATCTCTGCTTCCCGTACGATGTCCGAGTTCCATTCGTCGACGAGCGGATTTGCCTTCTGAGGAGCAATGAAGTCGGCGTCTACGTCGAAATGTTTCGCCTGGGTCTTCGTTTCCCGCTCAATCCCTTCCTTGTCCAGGTCATGGAGTATCTCATGGTGCCCCTTTGCCAGTTCACCCCTTGCTCGATCGCGGTACTGACGGGCTTCGTAACGCTTTGCTGCACCCACGGTCTGGAGCCGTCTCTCCCCCTTCTCTTCCACTTTTACCAGGTCCAGACGGTCGGGCCGAGGTCATGGCTGCACCTCCGAGCCCGTTCGAGGAGGGAATGTCTGATCAGGCTACCCCGCTGGTCGGGGGATTGGAGCTCGGATTATGTCTTTGTGGTCTTCTTGGGTGATGCCCAGATTCTGACAAGCTGGGGCGCGTCCGTCCAGCCTCACCTGCCGTTAGCCCTTTCTGACGCTGATCAGGCAGCTGCCGCGCTGCTGTCGGCTCTTCCTTTGGAATCGAAATCCATCTGGTCTTTGTTGGACGACCTACTCCTGAAGGCTGTCTTGTGGTCTCCGGGTAGGTCGCTTTTTCATCCTCGGATCGCCCTATGACTCATCCTGATTTCGGTCTCCTTTGCAGGGATGGCAGGCCGCGAGTTCGTCCGTGACGTCGATGAGCTGATCCGTCGTGGAGCCGCTCGGAGCCGAGGTAGTACCTCTGGAAGGGCGCCTCGGAGGACCGTTGAGGAGGAAGTGCGCCGAGCCGAGCCTTCCGTGGGTAAGGTGGTGGCCGCGCCTCCCGCCTCTTCTTCTGGCGATCCCCTTCCCGGGGGTGAGGATGGTGCGAGGCGGAAGCGTTCCCCTCCGGCGCCTTCGGAGCCCCACGGAGGAAAGAAGAGGAGGGAGGACGTGGATCCCTCCAGTCCGGCAGGTTCCGCGCTTCCCGTGGCGACCGCCGGGGATCCTTCGGTAGCTTTGTCAGCCACCCCCCTCGCAGCGTCTTCGCCCGTATCACCGGGGGTCAGGGCCTTGTTGGCGAATGACTTGGCTTCGATCGTCGTCCCTGGCCCAGCAGGTTGCCGAGGTCTCCGTCCCTCCCCGGGACCGCAGCCTCCTCAAGAAGATCCCGGCCGACAAGATGTCGGATTCCTTGGTCTGGATCCTTCAACAGGTTCGGTTATCTTGCTATCCTCTCTTTCTCTTTATCCTCTTCTTAGCACGTGTCTCGTCTTTTCAGGGTTCAGCGCTCGCTGTGGAGTTGCAGTGTCGAGCCGTCCGCTTGAGGGAGCTGGAGGAGTCCTCCATGAGGGCTCAGGAGCGGGCTGGGGCGGCTGAGGTGGCTATGACGGAGGCCCAGATGGAGTCTCGGCGTCTCAACCTCCGTGTGGCCGAGTTGGAGGGACGAGTGGGTGACCTCCAAGGAAAGCTGGAGGATGCTCATCAGTCGGCTGAGGAAGCGGCGGAGTCGTTCCGCCTGGAGAGGGAGGAGCTTCAGAGGGAACTGTCGGATCGGTGCCAGGTGATGCGGCTTGCAGAGGAGGTGGAGAAGGGCGTCGTCGAGACCCTGGGGAAGAGGATCTTCGAGGTTCTCAGGGAGGCCTTCGGTAAGTATGAAGACCTCATCGCCCCTCGGATCGTCGAAGTCGTCCAGTCTTCCTTCCGGGAATGTGCGGAGCGTGTTCGGCAAGCCCCTTCGCCGGTCGATCCACCTCGCTCCGAGCAGGGCGAAGTGCCCGAGGATGTGTCCTCCCGAGCTCGGGCTCCCTAAGCCGTCCCTCCCGGCCTTATCCTCAAATTTTTAAGCATCCGCTTCGCTTTGGGCCAGTCTACTTGAAATGGATCTCTGGCCCCCGCTATCTCCTTCGGCTTCGTTATCGGCTCCGTGGCCAATAATTGCTGGTTGCATGGCTGCTAGCTTGGGCTAACTACTTTGGGTCTTTTGTCAACCAATTTTGCTCTGTTGGTGTCGATCTAGCTTCTGTAGGTGAAGAACTCTGTCATTCGTCGTGAGTGGATTACTTGTAGAGTGTTTCCTTCGCCTTGATTCCCTGTAAATAAGACACGTTTTTGTACCCTGGTTAACTATTATAAACGAAATTGACTTACTCGGACTTCTCGTGTATTTTGCATTGCTGCCTCGTTCTTGGCCTAGGATTGGATGACGTTCGCGTCGGCTGGGGGAATTGCCCCCAAACTTATGGGCGCTGGAGTCGGTCGGCGAGGGCAAAACTCCTCGGCTTAGGTCCGGTCGGCGTCCGTGCCTGCTGGGGGAACTGCCCTCAGACTTATGAGCGCAGGAGTCGGTCGGCGAGGGCAAAGCTCTTCGGCTTAGGACCGGTCGGCGTTCGTGTCTGCTGGGGGAACTGCCCCAGACTTATGAGCGCAGGAGTCGGTCTGCGAGGGCACAGTCCCTCGACTTAGAACCGGTCGTCGTTCGCGCTGGCTGGGGGAATTGCCCCCAGACTTATGAGCGCAGGAGTCGGTCGGCGAGGGCAAAGCTCCTCGGCTTAGGACCGGTCGGCGTCCGTGCCTGCTGGGGGAACTGCCCCAGGCTTATGAGCGCGGGAGTCGGTCTGCGAGGGCAAAGTCCCTCGACTTAGAACCGGTCGGCGTTCGCGCTGGCTAGGGGGATTGCCCCCAGACTTATGAGCGCAGGAGTCGGTCGGCGAGGGCGAGGCTCCTCGGCTTAGGACCGGTCGGCGTCCGTGCCTGCTGGGGGAACTGCCCCCGGGCTTACGAGCGCGGGATTCGGTCGGCGAGGGCAAAGCTCCTCGGCTTAGGACCGGTCGGCGTCCGCGCTGGCTGGGAGAATTGCCCTCAGGCTTCTAAGCGGAGGAGTCGGTCGGCGAGGGCAGTGTCCCCCTTCCTCCTCCAGTGAGGCAGCGGCCTTCATTCTTTTGCACTATTAGTGAAATGTCAATTCCGTCGAGGATTTAAGAAAAGACAAAAAGGGAATGCAATTGTACTCTTAAGAGCCCTGTCGGACTGGTACATTTAGAGGAAAGGAAATAGGGAATAAAGCTAGACAGAGGGATGTAAACCTAGATAATCCCCTCGGACCAGGCTACGACTGGGGGAGAGAGCTCGCCCGCTCACTCTACGATGCGGAGGGGTCCTTGGACGGTGTTGATCTTCTTCCCCTTGTCCGGCTACATGGAGGTCCCTTCCCCATGGGCCGGCTCGTCGGCTAAGTTCCTGGCATGCCCCCGACTCATCAGCTTCTCAATGTCCTTCTTCAAGTGCCAGCAGTCTTCAGTGTCGTGGCCGTCATCCTTGTGGTACTTGCAGTATTTCTCCTTCTTCCCACCTCTTTTTGCCCTCGGTGGGGGGCGATCGGTCCGTTCTTCCTTCTGCACTTGGGTGAGGACGGCGTCTGGGGTGACGTCTCTCGCACCTTCTCCGCGCTGCCTGTTTCTCGGCCTCTTCTCGGTCCGGTACCCTTTGGGGCTGACTCGTCCGCCGTCGCCGCGCTTGGTCCCTCGAGTGGTTTTTCCTGCATCCTCGGCCAAGGCCTCCTCGGTCAGCATGAAGCGTTCGGCCCTCGCCATGATCCCGGGGAGGTCCTTCGGGGGATCGTTGTGTAGGGACTTCTTGAGGCCTCTGTGGCGAAGCCCTTTCTTAAGGGCCGTCTGGACCACCAGGTCAGGAGGGCTGTTCACGTTCAGCCTTTCCGCATTGAAGCGGTGCATGAACTGTCGGAGCGGCTCGGCCGGGCCTTGCACTATTTTGAACAGATGTTCAACACCAGGCTTGATCTGCCTCCCCGCCATAAACTGTTTGCAGAACAACTGGGTGAGTTCCTCGAAGCTGTCGATGGAGCGGCCGGGTAGGCTGTGGTACCAGGTCCTCGCCGCTCCCCTGAGAGTAGAATAGAAGCCCCGACAAAGCAGGTCATCGTCAGCTCCCTGGAAGGACATGTCCCCCTCGTAGTCCATCACGTGGTGTCCCGGGTCCCCTATCCCGTCGTACTTCCCCAACGCCGGGATCCTGAATCGAGATGGGACCCGTGCATCGGTTATTCTCCATGATAGGGGGCACCGGTCTCCGTGGATGCCTCCAGGGATTCGATAGTCGCCTGCCTCTGGCTCATTCGGTGGCGGAGGGTGCACAGGCGCCGGCGGGGCTGGCTCCGCGGCCCTCGCCACACTGGGGGTCGGGCTGACCCGGCGCTCCCGGCTCCTCCGGCGGGAGCTCCTGCTCCGCTGTGATCGGTCTCTCGAGTGGTGTCGTTCGCTTCTCCTGCGGCGGGACGACCGTGACCGACGAGATGATGCAGTCATCGACTCGCCCTCCGTCCCTTCGGTTTCTCTTCGGCTCCTTTCACGATGAGGGGAGGAGGCGCGTGATCTCGCCTGACGGGAGTCGGACAGCGTGAACCGACGATCCGCGTTCGGCTTTTTGGTCCCGTGGTCGTCGACCACGGCGGACCGCAAGAGCGGGGGACCCCCCGCCCATCGATGGCCATCGCCCAACGTGCCTCCGTTGGATGGTGCAGGGCCGACAAGCTGCTGTACCGTCGCGACCAACGTCTGGAGGCTCACGTTGGTCTCCTGAGCCAGGGCACGGAGTTGTCCCTGAGTGGCCAGTCCTGAGCCGCCGGTTTCTTCGGTTGAGGGGTCAGGGTGATCGCCGACGGGCGCGTCTCCGAGGTTGCCGTTGGATGCGCCGTTCATCTCCTCTGGGATGGGGGGCATGCGCTTCCTTCCATTGCTGGCTCGTGCCATTGTTGGTGTGGTTTGCTTCTTCGTGGGACGGTTTTCGGTTCCCACAGACGGCGCCAGATGTTTCAGAGTGTTTTCTCACTACAAAGTGTTGACCGTGGAGAACCCGGTCAACGTGGTCAAGGGGCCCGCTTGGGTCCCTCGGGGGCTTCGAATCAGTGCAGATGGGGCGAGGGGAAGCCTCGGCCCTGGTTGAGACGCTCGGCCTCGGACAGACGAGCACGGCCTCGGAGGTAGGACGACGAGGGGTAGCCTCAGTCGTCCAGCTAGATGCGTGTTCGGCGAAGGGCGAGGGGAAGCCTCGGCCCGGGTCGAGACGCTCGGCCCCGGTGGGTTGCGCTCGGCCTCGGCGGTCGGATGACGAGGGGAAGCCTCAATCGTCCAGCTGGTTGCGTGGTCGGCGAGGGGCGGAGGGGAAGCCTCGGCCCGTTGATCTGATGCCCTCCTGCGTAGGCAAGAACGCTCGTCCGGGGGCCGGACCTTGGTTCCGGCCAAATCCCCTCCGATGCCTAAGTCAGACAGAGATCTGAAAGAGGAGGCCCGGCGGAGACGGTTCGACTCGTGAGGAGATCGGAACGGCGTCTCACGGCGCGAGCGGGGGAGGAAGGAAATGAAATGGGGGAACTCGGTCGTTGATGGAGTACCTTAGGTTCTAGATACCTGAGATGCGGTCCCTTGTCCTGTTGTCCTCCTAGCCCCTTTATAGACCTCCGCCGTGATTGCCCCCGACCCACGTTGCTCGTCCGCCCCCAATCGTGCCCCCTCAATCCGCCCCCTGCCGCCGCTCCCTGCGCCATGCCAGCCTCCCCCCATAACTGCCATTAAGTGGTCGTGGGATCGAGGGAGCGGTTATCGCAGGAGTGGGTGAGTGACCCGTATGTTACCGGGGCCGGTTCGGATCTACATTCAGGGGAGTCCCCGATAGGGCCTTATCGAGTGGGCCTGAGTGCTCAGATGGGCTCTTGACCGGGGGTCGGGTTTTCGGGCTCGTGTCTTTCGGGCCTCGGCCAAATAGGCGTAACAATTCCTTGTGTGTTTACAACATTTATTTAAAGAGACAATTCCACATAATAAGCATAATAATATATTAAAAAAATCAGATATTACAATAAGTTCCCAAGAATGAAAACCTATCATAAACAGGGTTAATCTGCTTGCTAGGCATTATAAAGCTTGCAAGTTTTACCTTATAATAGATCTGAATGTCAGAGTTAGGCAGTGGAACAGACACATGGTATTTTTATGAATTGACACACCTCATCTGGAAACTCCATCTTTCGTTCTCAGAAAATATTGAAGTTGAAGACTAAAGTTCAATAATGAGATGATCACAAAGTAGGAAGAAAACTTTATGATTTTCTCGGTGTTTAAATTGTAAAAATACCATTTATTATTTCATTGTTGATCAAATCATAAGAATTCAGCATCACATGCCACTTTCATGTTTCCTTTTCATAGTAGTTTGTCATTTTTTGTGCGAATATCTAAGAATCACAAATTTTGTTTTCATACTTGCATAGAAAATTGAACATGGCTATTTCTGATCCGTGAGTCTTTGCATCTCGAAACTTTGAGCAATGCTACCACCTATTTTTTTTAATCATTATCAAATTGCCATATATTTATACATGCCTATAGAATAAGCTAGGTAAAATAATAGTTATCAATATATTGTAATTTTCTACGGGTTCAAAAGAGTTTACCTCTAGATCAAAGATCTAGGGACGATTGTAAAAAGAGAAGATCCATAGAAAGAAAAATCCACGCTCCTAATACGCCAAAAAGGATTGTCGCAACGGATCGTCGCAACGGCTCGCCGCAACAATAGATTCCTTTGTGCGTAGGTGTTTAATTTTTGAGGAGAGACGGGATGAAAAGCTCAAGAGATGAGAGCTTTACGTGCTGATAACGTGTTAGAGAATTGTTGGAAGAGGATCAACCATGGCGAATAGCCATGGTACTTTATTTATAAAAATCTCATGATGAGTTAGGAGTCCAAGGGACTCCCCACTAACTTAGTTGGGAGTAATGGTGAGATGTTGAGGGGGGAGGCCAAAGGCCTCCCTCAACTCACAACACTCCAAAACTAATCTAAAAATCTCCCTGAAACTCCCCTAAAGAACTCTCTACGGCTCCCCCCTCCAACCGCCAAAATCCCCCCACAAAAACCCTCACAATCGTCCCAAAAATCCAGGCGTAGATCAGAAAATGGGCCCACAACGACTCGGCATGAGCACAAAGCTGCTCGGTCGAGTCATTCGGTAGCTCGGGACGAGTAGGAGGCTGCTCGGTCTGAGTTTTACAGAGAATCAAAGCACCAAAATACGTCGCTTTGCCAACCCGGGCGCTGCTCGGTCGAGTAGGAGCTTACTCGGGCAGAGTAGGAGGCTGTTGTAAGGACCCTGTCTATGGGGAAAACACTAGAAGGGGGGTTGAATAGTGTTTATGCAAATTTAAAAGGAATTTACGCCAAATAAAATGCAATCGAATAAATAGTGCGGAATAGAAAACAACCCAAAGAGAAACACACGCAAACGCATTTATGTTTCAAGGGTTCGGATTACCCAAGTCAACTCCTGACTTGTTCCCGGTAATCCTACGTCCCTACCACCCGGATACCACCGGATACTCAAGTTAGAACCCTAACTTGAGGTTTCCTTAAAACCCACTTGTAGAAACCCTACAAGTGCAATCGAATACAATCGATGTCCTTGACTCCCACAACTAGGGAGCAAGCAAAAACCACTCTCACAACCGAGAGCACAATTCAAATAATGAAGTTATGAAATCTGAAAGCAACACTTACAATCACATATGCCTTGAAGTAGAACTTGAAGGAGAAGTGTGATGTGTGTTGAAGAACTCTCTTGGAAGAGAGAAGAAAAGCCCTTTCTCTTGACTGCACCAAATGCCTAGAAGATCAATCTTTGGTTCTAGGTTGGAAAGCAAGAGAACAAGATTTGGAAATACTTAGGGCTTTGGATTTGAAAGCTTTGATATTTGGAAATGAAAGCTTGAAGGATTTTGCAATGAATGAGTAACCTTCCAATGAAACAGTAGAAGCTCTATTTATAGCTTTCTCAAATCCACAAAACAGTTTTGGCAAAAACCCAATCGAAATCCGTGAGAAAAATCTCAACGGATATAATCTGAACTCGCGACAGTCGACTGATGAACAAACCACAGTCGACTGTTGCACAGTCAGCAAGGGTAGGTGAGAATTCATAACGATAACTTACCACGTGGACAGTCGACTGATGAAGCCAAGACAGTCGTTTGTAAAACCAACAGGCGACTGTATATACTTCGACAGGCGACTGGCCGAGAGAAGAGTAAGTTAGATGAAATACTGAAAATCTCACAAGATACAAGACAGACGACTGATGCAAGGAACACAGTCGACTGTTAATCAGAACCGGCAACTGTATAACCTTAAACAGACGATTGTCACAGACAGGAGAAATTTCCAGAGAGCTAAGTCAAAGAATAGACTTACAGACAGGCGACTGTTGCAGCATAGACAGTCGACTGATCTAATATACAGTCGACTGTATATACAGCATAAGTCGACTGGCCGTAGAAATCGGATCAAATAGATTTTGGGCAAGGAGAGACAGGCGACTGATGAACCATTCACAGTCGACTGTCGCTAAGACAGGCACCTGATAAACGTTCAACAGTAGCCTGTGCGAGATAATCAGAGAGGACCCAAAAACTGTATTGTAATAGTCTGTGCATAACAGGCGACTGTAGAACAAAACACAGTTGACTGATTTTGAGACAGGCGACTGTAAACTGTTAAGCAGTCCGCTGTTATAAACAATCCTAGCACAAACAAAAGAGAATTGAATTGAGATCAAAGGTCAAAGGTCTAGAGATGTCCTATGACCGAAAGTAGATGTGTGTGAGTGCTCCATCAAAGTTCTACTTCTAAGCTACATACTAGAAGAGATAAAAGAAAAATTACTTTGACGAATAATCTCTTCTTTCCATCGTATGAGCTTGAAGTCTTTACGGAGCTTCAATCATCAATCTACGATCATCCAATTCATATCATTTGCCTTCAATCACGTTTGTGAGTCATCCATTGCTAGTTGATCTTCATAGTAAGCTTAGGCAATGGATTAACTGCAAAATAGGGGATTAGTCACAAGTATTTATGTTTGCTCATCATTAACACCAAGTAGGGAGAAGTCCAATACTCAACATTCTCCCCCTTTTTGATGATGACAAACAAACATAAACAAAAAGATAAATAGTTGTGCGTAATGAAAACTTACTCCCCCTACATAGATGCCAATCAAGTTAGCCAACAAATATTAGAGCATCTATATAGCAATTGAAGCAAATGAGTGAGATAAGAATGAATTTAATTCAAGAAATCTAAGGAAATAAAAATCCCTATTCATTGTAATCTTACTCCCCCTGAATCTAAGGCAACGAAAATCTTAGATTCAAGCGTTAGAACATACTTAGCACATCCATTATGAATCCTTGTATGTTTATTTCTCTCCTCCTATGGCATTATCCAAAAAGGTGGGAGCAAATAACAACAACAATAATAGTGCTAAAATACGAACTAACAACAATCAAGGAGTATAAAGATATATCGAATCAAAACTCATAAAGTCTCATCATATACACATGTGAGTAATGGAATTGAAATCCAATATCAACATTTTAGATATTCGAAAAGAAAATAATTTTCACAAATTCATCACTTCAATGAAAGAGCATGAATTAACCAATATCAAATTCTTGTATTGTCTCAAAAACACATCAAAAAGAGTGAAGCATACATAGAGACAATATATCATACATCACACAGAAGTTAATCAATATAGCATAGTGTGACACAAAAGAAAGATGCAACATCATATATATAAAGAAGCTAAGTACATCATCGGGTGGTTATCAACATGTCCACCCCAAAAAGATACATCATGAGCAACAAAAAATAACTACACCATGATGACATCATAGAGTAAGCAATATACATATGTAAAGAGTGTCGCATACATCATCATCCATCATACAACGACAAAACATATATCATCATCACAAATATCGATCTAAGGGTGAGCGTCTCCAGGGTCTGCGGACGAGGAAGCAGGCTCTGACGCAGCATGAGTGTCCTCTGGAGAAGGATCAGAAGAAGCAACAAAAGCAACAGCAGCAACAACATCCTGTGAAGAGGCAACACCAGGAGGCTCAACGACACCAGAAGGCTGAGGAGGCACATGGGTCTGAGGAAGATACTATCTCAAATCCTCAGGGAAGGGAATTCCCTGATGGAGGAGAGAGAGAGACAGCAGCCGGTAAATTCCAGAGATCATCGATAAAATAGTATCCTGAGACGGTGGAGCAGATGATGATGAAGGCAAATCAACTGGAGGCACGGTGGATGAGGATGGAGCTGAAGTAGTCTTCCTCTTCTTTGGTATTGACTTCGACTTTGCAGAAGCGTCGAGGAGAGGGCCAAAGGTCATGGGCTCGTAACGGGTCAAGTCAATACCAAAGTGACGGAAGACACGAGTCAAAAGACCACCAAAGGGAATGTGAGACGAGGAGTACGTGAACTCAACCTTGTCCATCCTGTCAAGGAGGACACCAGCCCAGTTCATGGGCATGCCAGAGAGAATAGCATACATACACTTTAGTATATCCTGAGACGGCTGATCGGACGATCCATATCTCGGCAGAATGTTGGACTTCACCACTAGGTGAACATCCCAACCCCGTGCAGAGAACATGGATGATCTGACACCTGAATCAAGAGCTAAAGGAACCTCTTGAAACATATCCCGGAGAACAGACTGATCAAGATCGTCAATCTCAGAAAAGCTGATATTAGTGGGGAGGGAGCCGACAGAAGGAATCCTGAGGATAGTCCCTAAGAGTGAGGGAGTGAGCTGAATGGGGGTGCCCTGGACGACAGTATCAAGTATGCCAGTAGTCGAATACTCACCGCGAACGCGGTTCGCATAGAAGAGCTTCACCAGAAATGGGTAGGCTCTGGGGGACTCGCTCTGAGAGAAGCGAAAAAGGTCAGCCAGGTGAGTAGCGGATAGAATGTCAGAGAGTCTCTCAGCAGTGAATGCGGGGAAAGCAATGTACCGCTCCCTAAGCAGATTGATCCCAAGAAGAGAGTGAAACTTTGCCAGACAAAGATCGTCTCGACAAACGGGAACCAGGGGATCAGAGGGAGGTACAGCAGGAGGCTCTTCGGACGAACTGGATGCAGAAGGAGACACATGAGGAATCTCAGCAGCAGGCTCACTGATGTGAACACCAGTAGGCTTGCGCTGACGACGAATCAAGGGCTGTGCATTGCTCGACGAAGAAGTAGGGGAATAACCCGGCGACGAAGAACGCACGGGAGACCGAGCATGCTTGGTTCGAGCTTTATAGGGTTTCTTTCTCTTGGCGGAGTTTCTTAGGAGCCCTAGGTTGTTTAGAAGCAATGATCTTCTCTTTTCCCTTAGGTTTAGGAGCCATGGAAACAAAAGAGGAAGAACAGAAGCAACAATCGTAAACAACGTAGGTCAAGAAAGAGAAAGCACACCAACCGAGAGAAGACAGACGATCGTGAAGATGAAGATCAAAGACGACGGTAGATCACGATCGATAGCGACGTTTAGGAGGAGATCGACGGTTGAAGGCACGAAATCGATTGATTTTGTAGAGAGAATCGAGCGGGAAGTTAAACGGTCGATGCGGAGGAGAGAGAAAAACAACGTGGGGAAATGATCGCATCAATTGAATATAAACTAGGGAAAATCAATCTGAGCCGTTGGATCAAAGAATCGACGGCTTGGATCAAATCAAATGAACTGACACAACAGGAGACAGTCGACTGGAGAACAAAAGTCAGTCGACTGTATGAAGTGATAAAATTAAATCTCAGAGAGATGGGCAGTCGACTGGCAAGTATAATGCAGTCGCCTGTCTGCTGGACAGTCGACTGACATATACACAACAGTCGGCTGGCCGAGAATTAATACAAATCACAAGAAAAACAAAGAATACTGTGAAAAAAATTCGACAGAGAGTACAGTCGCCTGATGACTAAATTGCAGTCGCCTGTTAAATTAACAGTCGACTGTAAAACAGTCAACAGTCAGCTATGCGAAAGATATCAATTTCATATGGTGGATATAGAGTAGGGCAGTCGGCTGTCAACAGAAACACAGTTGTCTGTCCTGGTCCAAAAATGCACGGTGAGATAGAATTCCAGAGAATAAGAACACTCACCCTAGGACCTATACTCCAATCACAAATACATCTTAAAATCATTATGAAAATTATAAATCTATTGAAACACAAATTATTCCAATCAACTTCGAAAACTCATGAAATCAAATAAGTCACAATTGTCTTTCTTAATCTCATAAAACAATAAAGCACATGAAGAAAGACAATCACAAATATATGAGCTCAAATAAGGAGTTATAGCATGAAAATTGAGCTTCTAGATTTCAGATTCACCCATAATTCCCAATTCTCCACGCAACCTCACAAATGTATCTTCTTTAAGAGGTTTAGTGAAGATATCGGCAATTTGTTTTTGGGTTTCAATGTACTCTAAGATGATGTCCTTCTTAGCTACATGATCATTTATAAAATGGTGTCTCACGTCTATGTGTTTGGTACGGGAGTGGTGTATCGGATTCTTGGAAAGACAAATAGCACTTTGATTATCAACCATGATAGGGCAAGTATCACAATTGATACCATAGTCACTAAGAGTGTGTCTCATCCAAAGAACTTGTGCACATGCAAGACCCGCGGTAATATATTCCGCTTCAGTCGTGGACAATGACACCGAATTCTGTTTCTTAGAGAACCAAGAAACTAAGGAATTTCCTAAGAAATGGCATGTGCCACTAGTACTTTTCCTGTCGGACTTGCATCCGGCAAAGTCGGCATCACTATATGAGATTAACTCATATGTGCTAGACTTAGGGTAAAGTAACTCATAATCTAGGGATTGATTGAGATAACGAAATATTGGTTTAACCGCAATCAAGTGTGACTCCTTAGGTCTTGCTTGATATCTAGCACATATACATACGGAAAACATGATATCGGGCCTACTAACGATTAAGTAAAGTAAGCTACCGATCATACCTCGATATAGACGAACGTCTACATCTTTTCCGCTTTCATCCTTGTGAAGATGAGTAGTAGTACTCATGGGAGTCCTTTTGCTTGAAAACGATTCCATCCCGAATCGCTTAATAAGCTCCCCTGTGTACTTTGTCTGATGTATGAAAGTGCCATTCTCCATTTGTCGAATTTGCAATCCAAGGAAGTAGGTGAGCTCTCCCATGTGGCTCATCTCAAACTCATCCTTCATAGACTTGGAAAATTCTTGACATAGATTAAAGTTAGTACAACCGAAAATGATATCATCTACATAAACTTGAATCAAAAGAATGTCATTTTCATAATCTTTAATGAAGAGTGTAGAATCAACTTCTCCCATTTTAAAACCTAAATTCAAAAGAAAGGTCTTAAGGCGATCATACTAAGCTCTAGGAGCTTGTCTCAATCCATACAACGCTTTCTTAAGTTTGAAAACATGGTTTGGAAATTTCTCATGAATAAAACCGGGAGGTTGAGAAACATAGACTTCTTCATTTACAAAACCATTTAAAAATGCACTTTTAACATCCATTTGAAATAATTTAAAATTCTTATGGGATGCAAAAGATAAAAGCAATCTAATAGCTTCTAATCTAGCTACGGGGACAAAGGATTCTTCGAAATCGATACCTTTCTCTTGCCGATAGCCTTGAGCTACTAACCTTGCTTTGTTTTGTGTGATTACCTCGTTTTCATCCGTCTTGTTCTTGAAGATCCATTTGGTCCCAATAGCTTGGTGACCACTTGGAAGAGGTACAAGTTTCCAAACTTCATTTCTCTCGAATTGCGCTAGTTCTTCTTCCATTGCCACTATTCAAGATCTATCATCACAAGCTTTTTGAATGTTCTTTGGCTCAATGGTAGAAACTGTAGTGCCCTACAAGCTACTGCACACGTACTAGAGGGGGGTGAATAGTACTTAAAATAATCAAGATAGTTATTCCTAATTATTGTGCAAGAAACAAACGACAATGCGGAATTAAACAACTATCAACAAGAATTAAAACAACGCAAACAAACAATATTACTGGGTTCGGATCCACCCAAGTCTCCCCGACTTGTTCCCGGTGATCCTACGTCCCAACCACCCGGATCCCCTCCGGATACTTAAGTTAGCAACCCTAACTCAAGATTTCCACTATGAAGCACTTGTGAAAAACCTTCACAAGTCAAATCATACACAAAGTAATTTGTGACTCACACAACCCGGGATCACAACCACACTCTCACAACCGAGAGTGAAACTTACAATTCAAATATGAAATGAAATAAACACTTACCTACAAAATCCTATGCCTTGAGTAAATCTTACCAAATTAGGGCAAGGAGGGATTTTGAGGAAGATGATGCCACCAAACCCTAGCTTCAAGAAGATGACCAGCAATGAAAGCCTAGGGCGGAGTATGGTGACTAGGATCAAGCTCTTGGCTTGAGAAGCTCACAATGGAGAGAATCTCTCTTGAGGAAGATGGCTCAAAGAGTGAAGGGAGAGATTCTTGTGAGGGAGAGAGAGCTTTGAATTAGCTTGGGAGAGCTCTTCTCTTAGGTCTGAAATTACTTGTAAAATGGACCTTCAACCTTGCCTCAAACGTATCAAGTTTGTATTTATAGAGGCAAGGAAAATCATGTTGGAAAAGTTCCCAACGGCTCTTTTCTGAACCCAACTAGTCGGTCAAAGAACAACCACCGACCGACTAGTTCATCAACTAGTCGGTCGGTCAATCAACGTAGACCGACTAATGGAAGAACAGCCAAAAGTCGAAGTTCCAGGCAAAGACAACTAGTCGGTCTAAGAAGACTTGCCGACCGACTAGTTTCACAACTAGTCGGTCAGTGAATGATCTTTGACCGACTAACGTCGAAATAGAATAGGCAGACTTCAAGTTGACTTAGTCGGTTTAAGAACAAATGCTGACCGACTAGTTTCTCAACTAGTCGGTCGGTAAACGTTCTTTGACCGACTAACTCGAAACAGTAGCTCAGGCTGAAAATGACTGTACATAACTAGTCGGTCTAAGAAGGATTACTGACCGACTAGATCGTCATCTAGTCGGTCGGTGACTCTTCTTTGACCGACTAACTATAGTCATAGAAAGAGCTGAATAAAGAGAGGCAAACTAGTCGGTTCAAGTAGAGTTTCCGACCGACTAGATCGTCATCTAGTCGGTTGGTGACTCTTCTTGAACCAACTAACATGCACTCGAAGCCGAGGGAAGAAGCGATAGGCTTCGGGAAAGTTTCTAATAGCTTCTATGAATATCCTAGCTCTAAGATATGAGCGAAATGAAGATTATAAAGTAAGTCCTACTCAAGGCTTAACATTCTAATCTATGAAGCTAGAAGACTATAAAATAAACCTTACGAGCCGTCTTCAAAGCTTCAATCTTCATTTCTCTTGACTTCAATATTGCTCCTTGAGCTTCAACGAAGCTCCAGGCACACGATCACGCGTATTGAGAAGTCTTGAGACGTCGCTTTTGATGTACGTGGTATTTTGGCGACGATCTCCATAACTGCGCTCACAAATAAGTTAGTATACATTATTTATGTTTGCTCATCATCCAAAACCAAATCCGGGGAATCATATCACAACATTCTCCCCCTTTTTGGTGATGACAAACCAACATAAATAATAATCAATAATAATGATTCAATTGAAATTCACTTACTCCCCCTGCATTGATGACACGTTAGTTTCATATTCAATAATATTCATATGCATCAAGCAGCGAGGGAGGATATGAAATATGAACCCCATATTGACATATAGGATCTAAATCCATTTTATATCTTTACTCCCTCTGAATCTAACACATCAAATTAGATTCATGGTAAATTCCTTTGAATTATTAGTTAGCACATTGTCATTATTATATCTCTCCCCCTTTGGCATTAGCAAAAAGAGCGGGAGGAGATCAACGACAAAACCAATGGCTAAAAATAACGCATAGGAGTCGAAGAATACGACCAGGGTCCAAAATAACACCAATGCAAAATATCAAATGTAAAATACCGAATAAAAGCACAACGTGTCAAGGAGACCAAAGTCGAAAATCGGAAACCGAAATCATCAAACCATAGGCGAAATACGAAATACGAAATCATCAAGCCATAGGCGAAATACGAAATACGAAATCATCAAGCCATAGGCGAAAATCGAAAACCGAAATCATAAAATTATCGGCGAAAATCGGAAAATGAAATCACCAAGCCATAGGCGAAAAACGAAATCCGAAATCATCAAAACTAAAATCGATTTCACTTATTGAGTTTTGGAACATACTCTCCAAAATCACCATTAGAGACAAAAATTCCAATGAGACTACCAAATGTAGCATGCAAGAACATATGGCATACACTAATCTAGCACACTAGAATCAAATTGAAATAAAATGATACCAATCGTAATATATTCTACCAATGGACACCAAGGAGAATCAAAAGTATGAATATACTTACAACATTACGCTCCCCCTACTTTGGTGCATCACTTAAACACCATCAACTCCATTTGAATGAAAATCCTTACAAATCAAGGAGTTGGTAGGGTAGGTATCCCATGGTGAATTTAACCTAGAGAATATCAATTTGGTATCCAAAAATATTTTTGGATCCTATGGGTTAGGCAATAAATTTAGCGAACTAAATTCAAATTAAATGTAACCCAATCTTACCACAATTGCTTTGGTACCCATAAAAAATGAAATTAAACTTATGGTACCAAGCAATGAAGGGTCAAAGGAAACTAACCCTTCGGAAACCAAGTCCACGAGGAACTTGATTTCCCAACATAATCATCATTCAAGATAACATCATTAATAAACGATTTCACATACAAATTCTTATTATGCATGCTTGTGTTCTTCAGACCCCAAATGGTGTATGTCTTGGGAGTCCTAATCCTATTGGGAACATGCATATGTTGTTGATTTTCTATGTGATGCATGTCGTGGGTAAGCATATGGCATGCGATGCAATGGTGCATGACGATAATTATTCATATGAGAATGAGGATGAACATATGAATGTGGAGGAACACGTGCATGAGTGTGTCTCACATGGTGTGCATGTGCTCGTGGGTGCGAAGCATAAAAATCATCATTTGTGCTAGCATGTGGGGTAGGATGTGTGTTCCTACGTGGCATGGCATACATGAAGACATGACCCTTCTTTGGAGGTCCACCCAAATTGGGTTTCTTTCCAAATGGGGGTTGTTCCTAGCGGAAGCACCATTGGTAGAAGAACTACCCATGACGTGTTTACTTCCACTAGTAGAAGCATCGGACGTTGGCCTAACAAAGGTGGCGGACGAGTTGGATGAATCTCCCATCTTATACCCCAAGCCAATGTGATGATTGGCCGGAGGCAAGTCATTTAGGATATTATCCAACTTGCCCTTACCTTTGTTGAATTCATGAATTCGGCCCAATGTGCTCTCATGCTTCTCGGTGAGAGAATGCAAAGAAGCATCCAAAGTGGACACTTGCGATGCGAGTGCACAAACACGTGACTTAAGATTTTTATTCTCAATACTCAAAGTTGAGATTTGAGACGTCAAATCCGCTATCACATGTTCATCCGAATCCTCGACATGAACATGCTCAAGTTGAGATTTGAGATTTTCAATCTCATTTCCCAACCCTTCAACAACGGTGTCGTTGTTGACAATGATAGGCTTAGGTGAGTTTTTAAGACTATCTAGCTCATTTTTAGTCTTATTAAACCTAGTAGCCAAATTAGAAAATTTATTCCAAAGTTGTTCATTGGCTACTCTAAGTTGATCATTGGTTACCTCTTCGCCTTCATCCTCGCTTCCATCCTCGCTTTCATCGGAGGAAGTCTCTTCATCACGATCCTCTTTGCCCATGAAGCACGTGTGTGCTTTCTCCACTTTTTCATCGTCCGACTCTCCACTTGAGGAATCGGAGTCAGTGAAAGTGCCGATAAGCCCTTTCTTGTGCTTTCTTGACTTGTCGCGCTTGGATGCCTTCCATTTCCCCTTGTGTTTGTAGAGAGGACAATCCGGCTTGATATGTCCTGGCTTATTGCATTTATAACACACGGGAGTAGAAGCATTAGTCTAACTAACTTTAGATTTATTTCTAAATTTACCTTTTCGGAAGCATAAGTAGAACTCCTTTGCCATTTTGGCTAGAGTTTCCATATCCAATTCTTCTTCCGATTCTTCATCATCGGTAGATGGAGCGGCCTTGTATGCAATCGCTTTTTTCTTAGGCTCGTCTTGCTTCAAGTACGACTTCATCTTTTCTTTCATCATGAGCTTGCTATCCTTGCGTACCTCGTATGACATTAAAGTACCCATTAGTTGAACAACGGTATAGGTTTTCATGTCATTACCTTCCTCGATGGCGAAGGTACGCTTCTCCCAACAAGAAGGAAGTCCATCGATTATCTTCGAGACTTTCTCCTTTTGGGTGTAGGTCTTCCCAAGAGCTTCCAACTCGTTTGTGATGTCGACGAATCGAGCATAATACTCTTTCATCTTTTCACCCTGCAGCATATGAAATAATTCGTAATCTTTGTTCACGACAACGAGTTTAGAATCTCTTACCCGACTCGTCCCTTCATGTAATATGAGGAGGGAGTTCCAAATTTGATATGCACTCTTACATGTGCATATCTTATTGAAGTCCTCGGGCTCCAATGCGCATTGCAAGGCGTTCATTGCCTTGGCATTACTTACCTCCGCGGAGACCTCCGCGGGAGTCCACTTTGCGAAATCTTGTTCGGAGGGCTCGACGTACTCATTCATCGTGGCTCTCCAAAGTTAAGCACTCCGAAGGAACGTTTCCATTCGGCATTTCCAGTACTCGTAGTTGGTACCATTGAAGGAGAGAGGCCTGGATGAAGATTGCCCTTCCAAGACTGAAGAAGCTCCTTGACGATCCTTGAAGACGCTGTAGTCGTTGTTCGTCATAGCTTTGAACTTGTAGCTTTAACCTTGGCTTTGATACCAATTGTAGTGCCCTACAAGCTACTGCACACGTACTAGAGGGGGGGTGAATAGTACTTAAAATAATCAAGAAAGTTATTCCTAATTATTGTGCAAGAAACAAACGAAAATGCGGAATTAAACAACTATCAACAAGAATTAAAACATAGGCAAACAAACAATATTACTGGGTTCGGATCCACCTAAGTCTCCCCGACTTGTTCCCGGTGATCCTACGTCCCAACCACCCGGATCCCCTCCGGATACTTGAGTTAGCAACCCTAACTCAAGATTTCCACTATGAAGTACTTGTGAAAAACCTTCACAAGTCAAATCGTACACAAAGTAACTTGTGACTCCCACAACCCGGGATCACAACCACACTCTCACAACCGAGAGTGAAACTTACAATTCAAATATGAAATGAAATAAACACTTACCTACAAAATCCTATGCCTTGAGTAAATCTTACCAAATTAAGGCAAGGAGGGATTTTGAGGAAGATGATGCCACCAGATGATGCCACCAAACCCTAGCTTCAAGAAGATGACCAGCAATGGAAGCCTAGGGTGGAGTATGGTGACTAGGATCAAGCTCTTGGCTTGAGAAGCTCACAATGGAGAGAATCTCTCTTGAGGAAGATGGCTCAAAGAGTGAAGGGAGAGATTCTTGTGAGGGAGAGAGAGCTTTGAATTAGCTTGGGAGAGCTCTTCTCTTAGGTCTGAAATTACTTGTAAAATGGACCTTCAACCTTGCCTCAAACGTATCAAGTTTGTATTTATAGAGGCAAGGAAAATCGTGTTGGAAAAGTTCCCAACGGCTCTTTTCTGAACCCAACTAGTCGGTCAAAGAACAACCACCGACCGACTAGTTCATCAACTAGTCGGTCGGTCAATCAACGTAGACCGACTAATGGAAGAACAGCAAAAAGTTGAAGTTCCAGGCAAAGACAACTAGTCGGTCTAAGAAGACTTGCCGACCGACTAGTTTCACAACTAGTCGGTCGGTGAATGATCTTTGACCGACTAACGTCGAAATAGAATAGGCAGACTTCAAGTTGACTTAGTCGGTTTAAGAACAAATGCTGACCGAATAGTTTCTCAACTAGTCGGTCAGTAAACGTTCTTTGACCGACTAACTCGAAACAGTAGCTCAGGCTGAAAATGACTGTACACAACTAGTCGGTCTAAGAAGGATTACTGACCGACTAGATCGTCATCTAGTTGGTCAGTGACTCTTCTTTGACCGACTAACTGTAGTCATAGAAAGAGCTGAATAAAGAGAGGCAAACTAGTCGGTTCAAGTAGAGTTTCCGACTGACTAGATCATCATCTAGTCGGTTGGTGACTCTTCTTGAACCAACTAACATGCACTCGAAGCCGAGGGAAGAAGCGATAGGCTTCGGGAAAGTTTCTAATGGCTTCTATGAATATCCTAGCTCTAAGATATGAGCGAAATGAAGATTATATAGTAAGTCCTACTCAAGGCTTAACATTCTAATCTATGAAGCTAGAAGACTATAAAATAAACCTTACGAGCCGTCTTCAAAGCTTCAATCTTCATTCCGCTTGACTTCAATATTGCTCCTTGAGCTTCAACGAAGCTCCAGGCACACGATCACACGTATTGAGAAGTCTTCAGACTTCGCTTTTGATGTACGTGGTATTTTGGCGACGATCTCCATAACTGCGCTCACAAATAAGTTAGTATACATTATTTATGTTTGCTCATCATCCAAAACCAAATCCGGGGAATCATATCACAACAGAAACGAATGCGCAATGGGAGAATTCTTCAATTCTTGATCTCGTTCGAACACCCACACCAATATCTCCAATGATTTGGTTATGGGGATGGTTGCGAACAGTTGGATAAGCTTTGGGTAAACCTGGATCACTAGGAACAACTTCAACAACTTCGTTAGAAGTGTTAGTCTCAACAATATTATCATTAATCTTAACATTATTAAGAGAATCACAAAGAATATCTACATTATCATCATCAACATGAGGAAAATCAAAATCTTCATAAAAAGATACGTGAAGTGATTCCTCAATCGTTGAAGAAGTTTTGTTGTATATCCGGTAGGCTTTGCTACGTGTGGAATATCCAACAAAAATTCCTTCATCGGATCTTGGCTCAAATTTGTCTAAATTACCAAAGGTGTTCTTTATAAAACATTTTGAACCAAAGACACGAAAATATTTCACTTGAGGCTTTTTATAGTAAAACAACTCAAAACAAGTTTTGTTTGTTCGGGGTCTCACTAGGATTCTATTGAGTACATAACATGCCGTGTGCACCGCTTCTGCCCAAAATTGTAGTCCTAAATGACTATCATGGAGCATAGTGCGAGCACACTCAATAAGAGTCATATTCTTTCTTTCTACAACACCATTTTGTGGTGGTGCACGAGGAAAGGAAAAGTTATGAGTTATCCCGGAGTCATCACAAAACTTAGTAAAAGACTCATTCTTAAATTCTCCTCCATGATCACTACGAATAGTGATAATGGTGGATCATAAAAGATTCTGATTCTTCTTTGCAAATTTGGTAAACTCTTCATGAGCTTCATTCTTATTAGTTAAGAATGAACCCCAAGTAAATCTAGAAAAGTCGTCAACGACAACTAGTCCATAATGAGCATTACCTAAAGAAGCGGTTCTAGTTGGCCCAAACAAATCTAGATGTAGAAGTTCTAGGGGCCTCTTAGAAGTAATCCCTTCTTTAAGCTTGAAAGATGATTTACTTAGTTTACCTCTTTGACATGAATCACAAAAGTTTTTCTTATTAAAAACAATCTTAGGAAAACCTTTGACTAGATCATGCTTAGCTAACTTATATAAGTGCTTGAAGTGAACATGACCAAAACGGTGATGCCATAATAGTTGTTCACTTGTGTTAGCAACTAAGCAATGTTCTACGGTTTTAGGCAAGCTTAAATAATAAATATTTTTACGCCTAATACCGGAAAATAAAGTATTTGAATCACAATCAACAATAGTACACAATCCTTCTCCGAAGTTAACCTTGTAACCTTTGTCACAAAGTTGACTTATGGAAATGAGATTGTGACATAAACCACTAACAAGATAAACATTAGTAATTAGGGGTTTGGAAGGATTACCAACGATACATACTCCAATGATGGTTCCCTTTTGATTACCTCCAAAAGTGACCGTTGCACCATCTTTAATGCTAATCACTTCAGAGAGCAATGAGGGATCTCCCGTCATGTGTTTGGAGCAACCGCTATCAAGAATCCATCCTTTCCCTTTAGAGCTAATACGGCATTTATTGCTCTTCTTCTTTCTCTTGGATACCTATATAATATACCATAAGCTTATGGTACCCAATGTTTGTTGGGTCCAAGGGGATTAGCCCTTTGGAAGCCAAGTCCAAGTGGACTTCCGCTTCCCAACATAGTTACTATTTCTAATTACATCATGAAAGTAGGAATCAACATAAGCATTCCTAACATTTGGACTAGTGTTTTTAGGACCCCAAATAGTGTACATCTTGGGAGTCCTATTCCTAGTTGCATGCATATGAGTTGGATTTCTATGTGGTGCATGCTTCTTAGGAACATTATTTATAGCATATATATGAGGTGGAGGATATACACTGTACATTCTTGAATGATATGTATTCTTGGGAACATGCATATTATATGAAGGATATTGATCATGCATGACATGTGAAGAATTAGCATACATGAAAGAATGATGCGTATGAGCATATGGGTGTGTGGGAGCACGTACATGAGTATTTCTCATGTGTGGTTGTGTACGTGTCCGTGGGTGCGGAGCATAAAATGTGTCATGATTATCCACTTGTGAAGTAGGATGTTTCCTACGTGGATGAGTATTAGTGTACATATAAGCATGGCCTTGCTTTTGGTTTCCACCCTTAGTGGGTTTCTTGCCAAAAGGAAGAGAAAGTGATGTGGTGACATTCTTAGTAGGATTGCTACCTATAGTGTCTTTGACACCACTTGTGGATGCACCGGAGGAAGGCCTCACAAAATCTATAGTAACACCACTATAGGAGGTGCGATCATTAGATGCATTCGCTTTAACAAATCCAAGGCCAACACGATGTGTGGCCGGAAATTGATTTGCAAGCAAATCATCCAATTGTCCTTGTCCCTTATTGAATCTCACAATACGGGAGGACATGAGCTCATATTTCTCCTTTAAAGAGGAAATGTTGGTATCCAAGGTGGACACCCGTGCTTTGAGCTCGTGCACTTGGGTTTTAAGAGAATCATTCTCTAATCCCAATTGTGTGTGGCATGTAACAAGATCACTATTATCCATGGGATGTGTTTGATCTAGTTGAGATTTGAGGGAATTCACCTCATTTCTCAATGTGACATTTTGAGAAGCTAAGTTTGCTTTCTCAAGAGTTAAAGTATCAACAATGGTGTCATTGTTGATAATGCATGGAATGGATGACTTGCTAACTTTTGATTTCTTTAAGCTAGAGTATCTAAGCATTAAAGATTGGTATTTAGCAAATAGTTCTTCATTAGCTATGCGAAGTTCATCCATTGTTACCTCGGTGTTATCCGTATCGGAATCACTCTCATCCGAGAGTGGGTCTTCAAGTGCCATGAAGCACATGTGGGCGCTCTCACCCTTCTCATCATCGGAATCGCTTGATGAGTCATCACTTGAGTCATCAAAGGTACCGACGAGTCCTTTCTTCTTGTCTTTCTTGTTCTTGTTGGACTTGTGGTACTTTGGTGCCTTCCACTTTTCTTTGTTGTTTAGCATCGGGCAATCCCTCTTGATGTGCCCTGGCTTAGTACACTTATAACAAAGAGAGGAAGTAGCATTAGTAGATTCAAAACGTTTGTTGGAGGGAAATTTACCTTTGCAGAAGAAGCGTTGGAACTTCTTCGACATTTGGGCCACTTCACCCAAATCCATCTCGTTCTCGGATTCATCACTTTCGAAGGATGACGAATTGGCGTTGAACGCCAAAGCTTTCTTCTTGGCATCCGAGGGATTCATCATGGCTCGAATCTTCAATTGGTTATCACGTCTTACTTCGTAAGACATAAGAGTCCCGATGAGATTCACCACGGTGTAGTTCTTCATGTCATTGACCTCTTCAATGGCGATTGCTCGTCTTTCCCATTTGGAGGTCATCCCCATGATAATCTTCCTTACCTTTTCAGGTTCGGTGTAGATTTGGCCAAGGGCTTCCAATTCGTTTGTGATGTTGGTAAAACGTCCTTACATCGACGCAATGCTCACATTTTCCTGCAAGTGAAACAAGTCGAAGTTTTGCACGGCAACATATAACTTTGAAAGCTTTACCTTATTCGTTCCCTCGTGGGTAACGATGAGATGGTTCCAAATTTGATATGCACTCTTACATGTGCATATCTTGTTGAACTCATTTGGGTCCAACGCACAATGAAGAGCGTTCATTGCTTTAGCGTTGTTGACTTCGGCGGACTTTTCGGAAGTCGTACATTTCTCGATATCATCTTCGACGTACTCCTTGTGGAGAGTTCTCCAAAGAGAAGCACTCCTAAGGAATGTCTCCATCCTACACTTCTAATAACCAAAGTTAGTACCATTGAAACGTGGAGGACGTACCGTAGATTGACCTTCGAAACCTTGTGCTCTGATCGTTGTACGTAGGAGGTCGTGATTGTTGTACGTAGGCGGCGGAGGAACGTTGTTGTTGTTGGATGACATAGATAAAACCTTGTGCTCTGATACCAATTGTAAGGACCCTGTCTATGGGGAAAACACTAGAAGGGGGGTTGAATAGTGTTTATGCAAATTTAAAAGGAATTTACGCCAAATAAAATGCAATCCAACAAATAGTCCGGAATAGAAAACAACCCAAAGAGAAACACACGCAAACGCAATTATGTTTCAAGGGTTCGGATTACCCAAGTCAACTCCCGACTTGTTCCCGGTAATCCTATGTCCCTACCACCCAGATACTACCGGATACTCAAGTTAGAACCCTAACTTGAGGTTTCCTTAAACCCCCCTTGTAGCAACCCTACAAGTGCAATCGAATACAATCGATGTCCTTGACTCCCACAACCAGGGAGCAAGCAAAAACCACTCTCACAACCGAGAGCACAATTCAAATAATGAAGTTATGAAATCTGAAAGCAACACTTACAATCACCTATGCCTTGAAGTAGAACTTGAAGGAGAAGTGTGATGTGTGTTGAAGAACTCTCTTGGAAGAGAGAAGAAAAGCCCTTTCTCTTGACTGCACCAAATGCCTAGAAGATCAATCTTTGGTTCTAGGTTGGAGAGCGAGAGAACAAGATTTGGAAATACTTAGGGCTTTGGATTTGAAAGCTTTGATCTTTGGAAATGAAAGCTTGTAGGATTTTGCAATGAATGAGTAACCTTCCAATGAAACAGTAGAAGCTCTATTTATAGCTTTCTCAAATCCACAAAACAGTTTTGGCAAAAACCCAATCGAAATCCGTGAGAAAAATCTCAACGGATATAATCTGAACTCGCGACAGTCGACTGATGAACAAACCACAGTCGACTGTTGCACAGTCAGCAAGGGTAGGTGAGAATTCATAACGGTAACTTACCACGTGGACAGTCGACTGATGAAGCCAAGACAGTCGTCTGTAAAACTAACAGGCGACTGTATATACTTCGACAGGCGACTGGCCGAGAGAAGAGTAAGTTAGATGAAATACTGGAAATCTCACAAGATACAGGACAGACGACTGATGCAAGGAACACAGTCGACTGTTAATTAGAACAGGCGACTGTATAACCCTAAACAGACGACTGTCACAGACAGGAGAAATTTCCAGAGAGCTAAGTCAAAGAATAGACTTACAGACAGGCGACTGTTGCAGCATAGACAGTCGACTGATCTAATATACAGTCGACTGTATATACAGCATAAGTCGACTGGTCGTAGAAATCGGATCAAATAGATTTTGGGCAAGGAGAGACAGGCGACTGATGAACCATTCACAGTCGACTGTCGCTAAGACAGGCACCTGATAAACGTTCAACAGTAGCCTGTGCGAGATAATCAGAGAGGACCCAAAAACTGTATTGTAATAGTCTGTGCATAACAGGCGACTGTAGAACAAAACACAGTCGACTGATTTTGAGACAGGCGACTGTAAACTGTTAAGCAGTCGGCTGTTATAAACAATCCTAGCACAAACAAAAGAGAATTGAATTGAGATCAAAGGACAAAGGTCTAGAGATGTCCTATGACCGAAAGTAGATGTGTGTGAGTGCTCCATCAAAGTTCTACTTCTAAGCTACATACTAGAAGAGATAAAAGAAAAATTACTTTGACGAATAATCTCTTCTTTCCATCGTATGAGCTTGAAGTCTTTACGGAGCTTCAATCATCAATCTACGATCATCCAATTCATATCATTTGCCTTCAATCACGTTTGTGAGTCATCCATTGCTAGTTGATCTTCATAGTAAGCTTAGGCAATGGATTAACTGCAAAATAGGGGATTAGTCACAAGTATTTATGTTTGCTCATCATTAACACCAAGTAGGGAGAAGTCCAATACTCAACAGCTCAGTCTAGTCAGACACCAAAAACAGCATTCTGAACATGTAGTGCACAACTCGGACTGAGTAGAGTGCTACTCGGTCGAGTAGGCAGCTGAGAACAATTTCAGCACTGTACCATCAACTTGCAGAAATTATCCAGGTCTCATCCGACCTCCGATTGACGCGTTCTTGGTGGCGTTGGAGCCGCCTTGAGTCTACTACTTGGGAAAAATATCGGAAAAATATCAGAAAAATAGTGAAAAATCCCAGGTGATAGAAGATTTAGAAATAGTACACGGCTATCCTGTTTTCAGCACGTCGGGTCGCTTGATTCCTTCGTCGCATCATAGCTCGATCGTGCGACTTTCTCTCTTGCCCCTTCATTGCTCCAGTAATCTTCTTTGGCACCTTGAGCATGTCATCATGAGTCTCATTGGTGCTCTCACGTCGCCGATCGTCTTATCGACTCCAAATTGCTCCAATATCGCTCCAAATCCCTGAAATGGAATCAACGCTCCGAAAGTCATATTGTTCAAAATAATAGCACAAAAGCGTATAAAATGGTGGTTTGGAGGGTGAGATGTGTCATGAAGATATGCGATAAAACATGTAAAATAGGAGCATATCAGTACTCGGTCAAGTTGGGGCAACTCGACCGAGCTGTAATTAAGTTGGTGCGTGCCCCCAACTCAATTAGGCAGTCCCTCAGTCGAGTGACCTAGGTCACTTAGCCGAGTCAAAATATAAATAGAGTGGCATTTTACCTTTGATCTGTAGAATGATCGACTCGACAGAGTGGCTTACTCCACTCGGTTGAGAAAAATATTTGGCAGAGCGCTAAAATTCGATCCTCTGCAGCCCTTGTGGTTCGACTGAATGGCTTACCCAACTCTGTCGAGTAGAATTAACGGTAGAGGGCTGATTTCACTATGCTCTACAGGACTTCAGTGCTCGATGGAGTGGCTTAGCCCACTCGGTCGAGTTAAAATGATGACAAAGTGCTGATTTTGTGTCTTCTGCAGGATCCTCCACTCTGGCTGAGTGGCAATGCCACTCAGTTGAGTTAGCTCATTTCTCCTCCAATCTGAGAGTAATCTATTCTCCTCTTCTCCTTTCACTTCCTCTGTCGTTCCTTCATCATTTTGCAGATCCCTTCATCGATTACCTGCACAAAAATTTTAACGTCAGAAATTTTTATATTTTTATAATTTAAGATTTTAATTGAAGTTTAAAATGGTTTTTATTGGGTTTTTGAATAAAAATGGAAGATAATAAATAAATAAAAACTAAAACTAAAAAAATTCGGGTTGCCTCCTGATAAGCACTTGTTTAAAATCGTAAGCTCGACTCCTTTAGATCATTGATCGGTCCATATTTTACACCTTTTTTCTGCATGTTTTCACGCCATTTCGATTGCTCATATTGCGATTTGCACGATTATTCGATGATATTACGTTACTTTTAACTATTGCTTGTTTTTGTTGGATTTCAGGAAATATGGAGCAATCGGGAGCAAAAAATGGGCTAAAGGAACTAATGGCACTGAAGGATGAGTGGAAGAAGAAGAAGAACGTCGAAGGAATCAATGAGGAAGCGAGGAGGAGGAGAAATAAGCTCTGAAACAGGCCACTCGGTCGAGCAAGGCAGTTCACTCGGCCAAGTGAAGCGTCCTACTCGGCCGAGCAAGACTGACCAAAGACATCTGCCTGACCAGAGTGCCACAATGCACTCGGCCTAGTCGTAACCACTCGGCCGAGTAGAGAATTCCACTTGCCTGAGTAGAGGCCAAGAATTCGAAGAGAGCCATGCCAACTTCTCTGTGTTTTTGGATGATCTGCATACTGACGTACTCGACCGAGTCACACTTTTGACTCGACCGAGTCATATTTCCACTTGGCCGAATGACACAAGCGCTCAAATTTTCAGACAGCCTCTCACTCTTTTGAAATCTGCTATCATTTCAACAATAAAAGTATTTTTCTCATATTTTTTATGGATAGTAGACTTCATGACGGTTCCAATGCCGCTAAGAATGCACCAATCGGATGTCGGGTGAAATCTAAAAAATTTCTACAAGTCAACGCTGCAGTGCTGGAATTTCCACTTGGCCAGAGTGAGATCTCACTCAGCCGAGTGAGCGCGGGCCCAGAACTTAAGTAGCGGCCAGAGCTGACTTTAGGCACGATTTTCATAAGGTTTTTAGGGTTATGTGCTAGGGTTTTGAGGGGTCTATATATAAGGTTTGTAACCGTCAATAGAGAAGAGTTCCCATTATTTTCTTGGAGACATTTTCAGAGGTTAGGCCATGCCCTAGGCCCTCTCTTGGATCTAAAAGCTTGTATTTGGATTGGAATTCTTCATCAAAGCTAAGTATCTTTGTTCTTGTTTTTTGAATCATTGATTTGATATCTTTTTGCATGCAAGCAATATTTTTTATTGATTCCTATATCGTTATTGCTATGCTTGGTTGATCGTTGTTCTAGGGAAGGGGATGAACCCTATGGATCTCATGTCAGATTTGTGATGAATGAATTTCTGTGTTGTTAGAATTGTTAGAAGGTTAGATCGTGATTGATTTATGACGAATAGCTAGGAATTTCCATCGATTTGGCGTTTGCAAGAGATTGGATTCTGATCGATGGGAAGGCCTAGATAATCAATTTAGATTTATAATCGAGATTCACTAGACTTGGTTTGCAAGAGATTGGACCAAATCTAGCATTTTTATTATAAATCTATACCCATATTCGTTTGCAAGAGATTGGACGAATACGAGCTATCACAATCTAGATCGTAGCTCGAGTTTGCACGAGAGTAGGCTCGAGGAGTAATTGAATTATGATGTCGATGCTAATGCTAGTGGCTTAGATTAGGGTTTGCATGAGAGTGGGCCCTAATCTAGGTTGCTATAGACCGGCAATAGCACGAGAGCGTGAGCTTGGTTCTCTATTTAGTTACGACTAGTTCACCTCAATTCAAGTCTTGCAACATTAAGATTCGTGATTCACAAGGATGCATGATAATCCATAGTGGGGATTTCCTAGCCCTAGGCATTTTTATTATATTGAATTTGAATCGATATTCTATCCAACATCTTTATCACAGACAGCGACATCCATCACCATTGTCATTACATCACACCATAATCCACATCCACCAATAAAACCTTAGTAGTCAAGCCAACCTAAGATAGATTGGAGCCAACACCACCTCCTCGTGTTCGATATCGCTCGCCACTAGACCGTGCGCTTGCGGTAAAACTACAATTGTTTTCTGGGTGTATATCCAGGAGCGATCAATCATCAATGTTGCTTCAAAATGTTTGGTGCAAAAGAGATGCGCTCATCATGCTTTCCAATAAGGCCATGAGGTGGGAGTTGGCCTATAGCATCCGGTGTACCTTCAACTGTCTCATCAATCTCGTCCGTCTTTGATTGGAATTCCAAAGACACCTTGTTGATGTATCTACTCCATGGATCTTGACGACCTTGGGGTTGTCATCATCTCTAGTTTTTGGATGTCGTCGAGGATGTGATGCATCAGGTGGCTCCACATCCAATACCTTCAAGTAGGCGGCCAATGCCCTATTGTGTATGATGTCACCATCATCGTCCATGTATCGCCTCATAGGGTACTTCAAGACCTCCTTAATGGTGAAGTCCCTAACAACTTCCTCCTCTACGAGCTCCAAGTAACTTTCATCTTCAGGGGGGAAATGCTCCTTCATCGGCTTTTGCAAATGGAACTTGTTAAGGCCAAAATTGACCGATACAGTTGGCAAGCTGACGTAGACTCTTGATACAGGGTCGGAGCCTCGTCGGTAGATGAAGTGTGACCCTGGGTTGGAAGAACCTGGGTCAAGTGATGGTAGTTAATGATGGTGTGATGCCCGGCCGACCTTCGAGTAGCTAATGTGTAGATCCTTCGAGGCTAGGAGGCTTGATAACGACACTCGACACTAGAAGATGACCGTCTCTCTGCACCACCGGGGCACATTAGAGGGGTCGGATTTGGGTTCCGACCCAAATCCACTCCGATTCTTAAGTTAGTATGGGAACTTAAGGAAGAGAGGGAGCTTGGTGCAGCTGAGATCGACCCACGGATATTCGTCTTAGGACTGGCGGTGCATGCTCGAAAGTATAAGAAATATTAGCTGAGAAGGTAGAGTTCTATGTCTTAGACCTCGTACCTTGGAGATGGGACCCTTCCTTGTATTTATAGGCGTTCAGGATCCCTTTCAAGACGTTGGAGAGATAACGACCACCCATAATGGGGCCACGATCTTTTCCTTTAATAGGAGTGAATGTTGTGCATGTTCCCAAGAATTACGAGCCTGGCTTTAATCCCACGTTTGAGTTAGGTGGACTCAACGGTCGACTGGCCATTGGGCATTGACTGAGTCGATATCGGGATTCTCTTGTGGGTCTCATGGGATTTAGTCAGCTGTCAATCGAGTTAACTCGAATGCCGTCCCAATAACTAAACAATGGCCCCCGTTGCACGACCTCAAAGGGTCTGTACGTTGAAGTCAAGCGATGTTACATCGCATTAATGGGGACACGCCAGTAGAGAAAATAGCACTCAAGTTCCAAATGCCAAAATGCTCGCCTCATCGATTTGGATGATTTGTCGGTTCGAAATCCAAGATACTTAGAGCCTTGGGATCTTCGACGCATGTTTCATCATGCGGTTGTCGCACTACCTACATAGGATGGCTCCAACGGTAGAATGCGGAGGTACCGTCTTCAATCTCTCGATTCAGATTTTCCTTCTCTCAAAAGTAATGGCTTCGTCCTCCATCTCTACCTCTCAAAGGAGCTTGGTCAAGGCCATGCAGAAGAATAAGGAAGGGGTCATGGAGCCGGGTTTGCTTGCAAATGTGAGGTCCAACTTCAAGGCTAGTCATATCACCGAGCTTCAGAGGAGTTATGTCCGTCTCAATTACCAAATTAGGTTGCCTGGGAAGGATGAGAGGGCTTATCGTCCTGGCAATCGGGAAGCAGGGTTGGGAAGCGAGGGTTTATGTCAGAGCCTTCAAACGAGGCCTTCGATTCCCTATGCACCCATCATGCGGTATTTCCTGTGTACCCTGAACATTTCCCTCTGCCAGTTGATGCCGAACGCCATTGGCATGCTGATGAGATTCATAGCTTTGTGTGTGATGAAGGGGATTGAACCATCTCTGAATTTGTTCGACCATTTTTTCTCGATCCCTCCCCTCAAGACCTCAATCTGGTATACGATAATGGCCCGTCGAGGCAAGAAGCTGCTAGAAGATCTTTCCACCTCCAATTCCAAATAGAAAGATGAGTTTGTGTTTGTGGTTTTCCAAGGGGAGGCAAGCTTCTACACCGGATGGGGTGCCCCTGGCACCGGACCTACCGAGGATAAGCCACAGACTAGCGAGGAGAAGAAAGCCGACGACACTCTAACGAGCCTACCAAAGGATATGATTCGGTCAAGTGGCTGTGGTCTGACGATGTGCTGTGTCGAACCGTGTAGACAAAAGGTTGGTTCGATCGAGCCCGCTAACATTTCGACCTTCATTCTTCGACCTAACTCGTTTGTTGATTTCGCAGGCATGGCTAGTGTGGATTATCCGGTGGATCCCATATTGAGGAAAGCAGTCGAGGCTTCCATCAAAGAGGTAGAGGTGTGCATGTTCTCTCCCCGGGTGCTGACTATAGGGGAACTGACAGCTCAAGTGTTTGGGGATCAACCCGTAGTTGTCGAGAGGGTTGCTCAGGTGGACTGCCCTCAGAAGAAGAAGAAAAAGCCCACCTCTGAATTTAAAGTAGTTGCACTGGATGGGGTCAAGGGAGGCGGTAACTGGTTCTCAACGAATCGGAGCCATCTGGGCCGGATGCAGCCATGGAGCAGGTCTCCAGGCCAGGGAGTGATACTCTTCACAAGGAAAATTCGGGGAGGACTCAGGTTCCACCAGAGCTTCTCGTGCACAAGGACTCCTAGCCTTGGGGGGTTTGTTCCCTCATGTAGTGCTGTCTGAAGACATCCCTGATGAATATAGGCTGATTTTCCTGGAGGGCCAATCTCCTCAGGCCCCATTCGACTGTTTCGAGAAGGAGCTCGTCCAGGCAGAATTTCTGTTGAGGCGTGGAGATTCCGCTTTACTTGATTGCAGCGCATAGCTGAGAATAAGAACCTTCCACGAGACATGGCTGTCATGGAGAGGGTTGATTATGAGCATCTTGCGTCGATAGCTGTTCATGCCAGCATCCAGGTAATTATTTCTCCAGCCTCCCTCGACGCTGATATCAGCACGTAAGTTGACCATCGAATGTTATGTGCAGGCTCTCGTGGCCACCGCGACATTGCGCTCCAATTACCGGGAAGCAACTTGCAACATCTTAAATCAGGTAATGTACAAGGCACCCCCAGGTTATAACACTCTGAACCCTGCAGGTGCACTCGAAAGGAGGGAGGAAATCCCAAACCGATCCTCGGGGGCCAATTACATGCAACCCAAAGAAGGAAGATCTCTACTCGTCCGATCCACAAGTCAAAGGACCCGACTGAGAGAGAATATCATCTCTACTCCTCCTCTCCCCAAGTTCAAGCTCACATCCCTATCAGCTTATGATGGAAGAGGCAATCCATGATCGCACATTCATAATTACCTGAATGTCATGCTGCTTCACGGGGCCGACGCGCCATACCTTTGTAGAGCCTTCCGTGCTACCCTGTTCAAGAGGACAGAAAGCTGGTACAAAGGGCTACCCCACGGCTACAACGGCTCATTCGATGAATTGGTAGAAATATTCTGCAAACAATTCGTCGCGGGGCGACGTCATAAAAAGAAGTCCTCCCACATCTTCTCGCTCAAATTGAACGAGAATGAGTTGATCCGAGCCTTTATCCAGAGATTCAACGAAGAGAGGCTCGAAGTAGAGGAGGTGCTGGATGTGACTGTCATAGCAACGCTCACTCAGGCGGTCCAGAACAAGCACCTGCGAAGGGCCCTCCACCAGTTCCCTCTAACACAGTCGCAGAAATGCTCAACATAACAGATCGGTTCACTGTCTCCGAAGAGGCAGAGGAACCAGCTGGAGATAGTGCAAAGGGCACCCCCTCCCACCGCGGAGACACGAGGCGGGAGAAACCAACTTCAGGAACCCCCCGCCAGGAGTCTTGGGACAAAAGACCCAGGAAGAGGAGCCCCCGAAGCAAGGAGCACCCTATCTATGCTAAGATGTTCGCTCCTAAGACGGAGGTCCTTGCTTACGCCCCACAAAAGGAGTTAATCCAAGAGATAGAAAAGAAGGGAAAATATGAGAAGAGGGACGACCTCAAATTCTACAAATACCACAACGACTATGTGCACGATACCAACGACTGCTGGTCTCTCAAAAAAGAGATCAATGCACTAGTCAAGCAAGGACACCCCAAGAACCTGGCTAACGATCAACCTAGCAAGGAAGGATCCTTGAAGCAAAAGGGCAAGATGACGGGGTCACCTGTCACCAATGTGATCAACTAGCAAGCCATCTAATCTTGAGGCGAATAAAGATGTGTTAAACAACAACAGCTCCGATGAATTTTGAAAACGCATGTATGCCTTTTGTTTTTCTTTGTCACGGTTTTCAATAAAGCATATCTTTTTCAGTTTCGCTTCCTTAGGCCTTCATGAAGTCTACAGAAATTATCCCATCAAAACTCCCCTGTAAAAGGATCCGATCCTTGGGAGGCTTGGGTAAGCTAAATTCATGTTGATGAAATCCATGCGAGTGACCCCAAAGAACGAGCATCAGCCGTAAGTCAAAGGGGCCACCCCTTCGCTACTGAATGACTCTCCTAGACGAGCGTCAGTCGTAAGTCGAAGGGGCCATCCCTTCGCTACTGAACGACTCTCCTAGACGAGCGTCAATCTTAAGTCGAAGGGGCCACCCCTTCGCTACTGAACGACTCTCTTAAATAAGCGTCAGCCGTAATTCGAAGGGGTCACCCCTTCGCTACTAAAAGAATCTCCTAAACAAGTGTCAGCCGTAAGTCGAAGGGGCCATCCCTTTGCTACTGAACGACTCTCCTAAATGAGCGTCAGCCGTAAGTCAAAGGGGCCACCCCTTTTCTACTGAACAACTCTCTTAAACGAGCGTCAGTTGTAAGTCGAAGGGGCCACCCCTTTGCCACTGAATGACCCTCCTAGAGAGCGTCAGTCGTAAGTCGAAAGGGCCACCCCTTCGCTACTGAACAAATCTCCTAAATGAGCATCAGCCATAAGGCGAAGGGACCACCCCTTCGCTACTGAACGACTCCCCTAAACAAGTATCAACCATAAGTTAAAAGGGCCACCCCTTCGTTACTGAATGACTCTCCTAAATAAGCATCAGTCGTAAGTTGAAGGGGCCACCCCTTCACTACTAAATGACTCTCCTAAACGAGCGTCAGCCATAAGACGAAGGGGCCACCCCTTCGCTACTGAACGACTCTCCTAAACGAGTGTCAGCCGTAAGTCGAAGGGACCACCCCTTCGCTATTGAACGAATCTCCTAAACATAGGTCAGCCGTAAGTCGATGGGGACACCCCATCACTACTGAATGACTCTTCTAAACGAGCTTCAGCCGTTAGTCGAAGGGGCCATTCATTCTCCACTGAACGACCCTCTTAGAGAACGTCAGCCGCAAGTCGAAGGGGCCACCCCTTCACTGCTGAACAACTCACTTACCTAAAAAGGTCATCAGCCATAAGTCGAAGGGCCACCCCTTTTCCATTGACCAACTCTTCTAAAATATCGTCAGCTGTAAGACGAAGGACCACCCCCTCGCCACTGAACAACTCTCCCAAAATGTCGTCTGCCAAAAGTCAAATGGCCACCCCTTCGTCACTGAACGACTCATGTGCCATCATTCGTGAGTCGAGGAAATCGCTCCCTTACCATGGAACATGGTGATCAACTTCTAAACATGGTTCGATGGTTTATCCTCAATCATCCTGAAGCAGCGCCTAACCCATCGAGGGGCCATCAAGGCATTACGACCACCACACGACATGCACGATGGCAAACAAAGAGATGCAACGACAAACATGGATATGTAGGCCAACTCTTCTAGCACTCCTATTACAAAAAAATGTTTGCGTTCACATCCACATCACCCCCTATACATTCAAAAATCTCTAAAGCAGGCGTAAAAAGAACGCCGAGACCCTACAACGGCAAGCTAGGCTCTTGGTATCTATCCAGCACGGCCATGGACTCTGGGTCCCTTGTAGCATCCGATCCTACATCAAGAGTCTACGTCAACTTGACAACTGTCTCGGTCAATTTTGGCCTTAACAAAACTCTATTTCAGTATGAAAGTGTCCCTTGTCAGACGTCTATAAGGACTCCGGCCGTAGCCATTAAAGGACATCCTAATATCAGCTGAGAGCTCCCCTCTTCAGACATATCCATGATCACGAATTCCACCGGCACACTATTTCCTCCCGGCCTTGCAAAATGATGTCTCGAACATTGCCTACTGGGTAGGTGACGAATTGATCCACTAACTGTATACTCATCACCATGGGCTCTAACTCTGTACATGTATTCAACCTCTTGAAAATAGAGAGTGACATCAGACTAATGCTCGCTCTAAAGTCCAATAATGCTCTCTTGATAGGAATGTCACCAATGGATCACGACACTGTGAAACTACCGAGAACAGAAATCTTCTTGGGCAAAGTGTTCTTCAGGACCGACGTACAATCATCTGCTAGCATGACCGACACTTGCTTCCTTTTTCCTGCTATCAAATCCTTCAAAAAATTTGCATAAGTCGGGATCTCCATCCATGCATCCATGAAAGGGATGTTCAAGTGAACACCCATTAGAAGCTCCATAAATTTGGTGTATTTCTTCTTGAAATTCACCATGGCTAACCTCTATGGGTATGTGGCTGAAGGAAGACTGCCCTTATCCTTCTCATTGTCACTTGGCTTGGATGTCTGAACTGATTTCTCCAAGGAAGGTGGAGTATCAACCGGGACCGTAGCGATGGTAGTGGCCAAAGGGATGGGTTTTGCATCCTTCTCTGCTTCGCCAAATGGTTCTTCAGCATCCTTCTCTTCATTCACCAAGATGACCGGCTCCAAAGCTATGTGATCCTCTTTATCAATAACCGTCGAGGGTTGTTGGTCCACTAGCCTTGGGACCGGTACCATAACTGCATCGGTGTCTTTCCTCCTCTTGTTGTCACTGCCACCACGTCATTAACGTACTCCTTGGATTAGGCTCAGGTTGAGCCGGAAGTTTTCCTTGAGCCTTAGTGAGTTGGCCCAGTTGGGCCGTCAATAGGTCTATATTGGTAGTAAGCTGCTTCTGGGTAGCCACCAACTCTGTATTTTGCTTGGCTTGGGCATTGATAAATGCTTCCAATGCCCCTTACACGCCTGATTTAGGTGCTACCGGTTGTTGGTATTGTTATTGATATGGCTTTTGGTACGTTGACAACAAGAGTTGTCAACGTTATTGTAGCCCGGTGGTCTATAATGCCCAGCTGGCCTAAATCCTTGTTGTTGCTGCTGCTACTACTGAAGAGGTGCTTGCAGTTGAGGTGGAGGTTGTTGTGGCCTTGGCTGAGTGGATAGTTGCATGGATCTATTGGGGTTACCGTAGGAGAATCCCGGATGTGTCTTCTAAGCCGGATTTGTCTATTGTGTCATTGTATTACTCCTACCATCTGAAATATAGTTGATCTGCTCCACTGGCATGTCCGTTCCATCAAAAAAACCTTCAATTGGAATGTGCCCTTGCTCAGCGTAATCTTCTCATGCAGCATAAATTGGGGCCTTGGAAGGTGAAGGTAACACACTTAGCTTCTGTTTAATTAGAGCAACTTGCTTTAAGAGGCAATCAAGTTGCCCGTCATAATTTGTGACTTGCTTTAGCTCAGAATGACTCCCACTGGCACTCCTAGATGATGTTGATCGATCATCACTCCATTGTTGATTGTTAGAGGCCATTTGTTCCAATAACGATGTGGTCTCCTCCGTAAGCCTTGCCAATAGTGCTCCATTAGCGGAAGCTTTAATGATCATTTTGGTGTCAGATTTCAACATATTGTAGAAGCTTTGGATAAGGTCCCAATCTTGGACTCCGTGACGTGGGCACTGATGTTGCAAGTCCTTGAAGCGCTCACATGTTTCATATAGAGATTTCTGTTGGAGTTGCTTGAAAGATGTGATGGCACTCCGAAACCTTACCGTTTTGGATGTTGGATAGTATTTATTGACGAAGTCTTGGGCTAGCTACTCCCAAGTCTTGAAGGTATTCGTAGGATGCACCCTCAACCAGTATGACGCCTTGTCCCGAAGAGTGAAAGGGAACAGTCGAAGTTTGATGGCATCTTCACTCACATTTTTTACCTGAAAAGTATCACACTTCGCCAAGAATAGATCAATATGATGATTATGATTCTTATGATGATGTCCATGGAAGGCATCCTGTTGCATCAACGATATCAAGCCCGTCTTTAACTCAAAATTCCCTACCGCCAGCTGTGGTCTCAATATAGAGGATACGTTCGAAAGGTTGGGCATCATATAATCCTCAATATTATTCTGATGTAGAGGTGGTAGAGGGGGTTGATCTGCCATTTAGTCCTCCAGACGTTTCTGCCTTCGCTCAGCTCTGAGTTTCCTTGAAGTTCTTTCAATCTCAGTGTCAAATTGTAGATCATTGGATCCCTCAATAAGAGTGTTCATGCACAATCAAAAAACTCAGAGAAAATATTAGGAACAAAAGAAAAGAATAAAAATGCGGTAGGATGAGATATGGATGGAGAATAATAAGTCTCTAACTAATAAAAATAACCCAAGTAAACTGTTGCCTTCCCAGTAACGGTGCCAAAAGATTGTTCGAGTCTGCAAGTGCACAGTGTCGAGGCTTTGTAATATAGTAAAGGTTGTTGATCCACAAGGAAGGCGATTGGTTAAGGTCTTGGATTTTTTTCAGAGTTGTTTAGACTTTGTCAGTTACGGGTTGTATCCAAATGTTGTCATGATAACCTCACACAAAAACTATCAACAAAATGGAAACTAGGGCACCAGGAAAACACCTATAGGATCGTTGGATATCAATGCTAGGTTATAACTTCTAGGTTGGAATTCGCTTCATAGGGCGAGATTGTAGCGTATAAATGTGAAATTCATAGCCAAATATCGTTGAACTCCTCATCTAACGTATCGTGTGCTTAGCCCTACAATTGTGGATGGCCTTACATGCGATGCGTGCATTATGATCGACAATAAATTCTCAATCTATGCTCATGTCACTATTGTGGGTTAGAGTTTTCGATCCGTGATATGATGACTCTTATTGATGCTACTATCGTAGATCATCAATTAGTAATAAAGGGCTTCGGTGAAGATCCGTAAAGTGTATGCCACTATCGTGGATCACGAACCCTAAGTGAATCCAATAACGACCATAATCAAGCCTATTGAATAATTTCTAGGGAAAGTGCCACTATCGTGGATCACAAACCCTATATGAGAACGCTATAAACTTGGTTAGATCAACCACATCACATCCCTTAATCACCAATTTAACCTAAAAATCACAACTTTCACATCTAAACCCTAAAATCCTAGTGCTCATCCATTAGCCCTAGATGGAACTACTCAAAATTCATAGCGAAAGCGATAAAAACTAGAATAGCAATAAGATTCAACATCATAGCAACAATTATCGTCAAAACAAAAAGAGATGGATAAAACGTTACAAAACCAAATAGAAACAAGAAGTATTCTTCAGAAAAATTAAGGATCCAAGTTCTAAGCACAAAATCGTCTCCAAAAATCCAAACTTTGCTTCCAAGGAATAGACGGCGGCTAAGAAAACTCAAAACTAATTAAAATAAAATTCTAACAAAACTCTCTAACCTAGGAAATTAATTCGGCTTATATACATATGGTTTGGGACTCACAAAAATTAATGAAAATACTCAACTCGAATCAGTCCTTGTGTTTGGAGAGTCGACCGACTCGACCGAGTGGCAATGACACTCGGTCTGAGTAGGGATTCATCGTGCCTTCGGTGCCTTCGATCTTCAGATGGGGAGATGGTCACTCAGACCGAGTGGATGGTCCAATCTGTCGAGCTACAGGGCCTCGTGCTTGGCTCAAAAATGTCGCTCTGTCCCATTTGTCACTCGACCGAGTCACCTTGGCACTCAGTAGAGTGGGCTTGTATGCTCAGTCAAGTGCCAGTGGCTGCAGAAGCTTGGAAATAGTCGTTCTATCGATAATTTGACTCGGCCAAGTAGAGAGGCTACTCGGTCGAGTGGCCTTCTTAATGCTAAAATTGGCAAAGTGTCGATGATCTCCTCTCTTTTGCCTTGCCTACTTGACCGAGTGACTGACTCCACTCGGTCAAGTTTAGAACTTGAACTCGGCCATAAAAATGCATCTCTGCTCGAATATTCACTCGACCGAGTAGCTGAACTACTCTGTTTGAGTGGTCTTTAAGTTCGCACGATGGAAAGAGTGTAGCTGCTTCTCTTTCGCTAGGCCTACTTGGACCAAGTGGATGAGTCCACGCAGTCGAGTTATCTAGAAATGCTGATAGACCTTTGGAGCTCTTCATTCTTCTTGCTCTCTTCTCCTTCCTTCTTCTTCTTCTTGTCACGCCCCGCTTCCCAAAAATATGGGGGCGAAGCGTGAGAAGGTCCGCTCAGACTTGAAGCTACAAAGCTGCAAGTCCGATAAGCGTCGATCAAATTTAAAACTGCAGGTCCTTGCAACGCGAGCGAAACAAGATAATAATAATGAAATGAGACCAAAGAATAATCTCAGAATATCCATAAATATAAATTCCAACATCGCAGAAAAGCCACCAGGCTGAAATAAAAGAGAGTCTAAAGGCCCAAACATGGCCAACAAAAGTACATCGTACAAGACAAGGTGACACGCACCGACAACTAACAAAAGGCCTAAAACAAAAGAAAGCTCAACAAAGACTCAAAGAATAGTCACCGGTGTCCACAAAATCCTCCTGTGCAATCATGGACTCAGTCTCAGCGTCAGCAACACATCACGTACACAGCAACGGTCTCTGGCTCAGGGTCTAACATGTGACACCCAAAAGAGCAAGGGGCACATGTCAGCAAGTCTACAAGAGACTTGTGCAAGGAAACTGAAAGTACAAGTAAAGCAACCTAGCAGTTCTAGCATGATGCAATGACATGGCAGTTTAAGTATGAGTGCAGCAGGTAAAGAAAACAACAAGTAAACTAGCATGGCATGGCAAGTGTGGCAAGACTAATAACATTTACAAGGATTTCTCTAGTCATGTTTTCATGTCATGTGCAGAGTTTACGCCTTACAGCTGAAATGACTTTCTTTCACACTGATTGGTCGCTTAACTCCGCCCCACCCAGAGTTTACGCCTTACAGCTGCAGTTGCTGATCAGGCAGACTCCCAGCTGATTGGCCGCTTAACTCTTACCCCTCCCACGTGTATCGAGCCAGGGCCTTACCCCTGAACGGTAATGCTCGCTTCTGGAACACGAGCCAGGAAGTGTTTTTAACAAGTATGGCATAGGGGTGCACCTAGCCGGACAAGGAGTACAAGTACAAGTATTGTAGCGTATGCTACGAATGCGACATTCAATGCATGGATGACATGTAAGATGCAATGCATAGAAGTTAAAAGTGCGTACAGTTAAGGAAAGTAAACGTGACAGTTTAGTATGCATGAACAACAAGTTTAAAGGGTTGGATCTAGCTTCGTTGTCAAGCTAGATCAATTAGGTGACGGATCTAGTTTCGTTGTCAAACTAGATCAAGTAGGCGTCTAGCCAGCTATCATTTCACTGACTAGTCTCTTTTACGCTAGGAACAAGGAAGTGGCCTAAAAACATGGCCCTACACAAGAGTTGGCAAGTTTCACTTGCCTGAACGACCAAGCTGTAGTCACGATCAACCAGAGTCCAAACTACCTATGTGTTCAGTTCGCAGACCAGCCTACATCCCAATTTATTAATCTTGATTAGTGAAACACAACCATCAAACATTACCAATTTTAGTTGATTAGCAGGCAAGTGGTGATTCCTACGGGGCAGATCTTACCTCAACACAACGCGAGAGCTACTCTGGCGTCGGGTAGCGACGCCCGGGGTTGGATTCTGGTAGCGTATAAGGTAACGGTGTCGACTCGGAAACGGTAATGGGTCGCGAAGAAAATGTATCACATCTGCGTTAACAGATTAATAATCAATCTAAGGAATGCTCAACCAATAAATTACCATTAAACCCAACCCAATATATACTGCATAAAGTTTACTAATATCTTACTTGTATTAAAATAATATACAATAATAAATACCAATACTCACTAACAGCACATATACTACTAACCATTTATTTTTAAATTATAACACTAACTTTATAAGATAACCGAATTTACATTAAAATAAATCACTAACTATCTTACGGGTGCATAAGCACACACTAACTAATGCAATAATGGAGCTAACGTACTAACATGCTAATCATATGGGTTAAACTAACTAATAACTTTAGCTGACAGATCCTAAAGTTAATGCATGCATTAAAACTTACATGTTTACCTCTCTCTTCGTTACTTCGTTGCAGGGGTTGAGTCACAGCTGGGCGGCGGCGACGATGAGCGTTTCCGGCGACGATGAGGAGGAGAGCGCGGGGCAATGGCGAGGGCGCTGGCGTCGAGGCCGTGGCTTAGGGCTTGCGATGGCGGGTTTCTCTGTTTTGGGGTGAAGCAGGGGATGATGTCAGTAGGCGGGGGCGCTGCCTTGCGAGGGGAGGTGAAGGCCGGAGCACGTCGAGCGGCGCACAGGGTGGTCTAGTCAGAGAGGAGGTCGGGGAGATCAGCGATGAGTCTCAGGGCGGGCTAAGCGGAGTCCAAGGGGAGGAGCTGCGACCGATTGGTGGGGGTGAGGACGGCGGAAGGGGGCTCTGTTCCGAGCAGGGGAATTGAGAAAAACAGAGGAGGTGGGTCGGCGTTCAACGGGAGGCTGTCGAGGGCGGGCGATGGATGAGAGTAAGCTCCGGAGAGGCGCCGGCGACGCTGAAAACCGATGCACTCTGCAGCTAGGGCGGGGATCCAGCGGGGCACCGGAGGGAGGCTGGGGTCGTTGGCTGTGCGAGGCGGCGCCGCCGCTGCAACCGGGAGCCGCACAGGCCGAGGGATAAGGTGTTTGGCCGTACGGTGGCCGCTACTGTCGCTTGGCAGCGAACTCCGGCGGAGGGGGTTGGTCGGGGAAGCACCGGAGGGAAGGTCGTCGGGAGGCGCTGAAGTTGTGTTGTGCGAAATACAAAGGAGGCGGCGGCTTCTCATATATACATATATTGGCTGCGAAACAATCGCCTAGGGCTAATAACAATACCCTAGTTGCTTTTGCAATGGGTTCCCACGTGACTAGGAGTAGGTCTAGGGTGAAAACGTGGGCTTGTGCTGTAGGTTAGAGGCTAGGGTTATTCTCCTATATCAATTATTTATAAGATAAAAAGCCCAACAAAAGTGTGCTGTGATGATGCGTGGGTATAGGTTCGGCCCTGTAGCAACCAAAGGCTAGGCTAAGTAAGGTGAGATTTAAGATTAACATAATATAATCATTAGAGTGATGAAATTTATTAAAATTAGGGTTATCTCAATAATGTGTTGGCCAAAAAGTGAAGGTAGGTCAAACGAGGACCAAAAATTGTAAAATAAATATCGGAGTGATCGTGGTGACGAAAGAATGCTAACTAAGAAGACGGATCTCAATTTTTCCATCGGACAACGAAACTAAAAATAGGAACGTCTCCCGTCAAAAGTGAAAATCGCCACGTCTTATCGAATAAGATTAAATTGTGGGAAAACGACTCAAGAAACGTCGTTCCAATTTAGTGCCACTATTTAATACTCTCAGAGACGATCACAACGGCATATCACACGAAAGTGTTCACCAACAATCAAGGTCTAAAACAAACACGTGCACGGCCAAAAGCACGTGCACGAACAACGTACCACGAAAAGTGGCCGTTACATCCTCCCCACCTTAGAATAAAGTCCGTCCTCGGACTTTCTAATATATCTAGTCGCTCTAATAACTACCCCCAAATCAAGTCACATAGTCAGTACAGGTGCTCATATACGCACTAAGTAGTCAAACATTAATACTACCAACACGTATATATTTTTATATATAAATTCACGTACGTCATATACTTATACTTATTATAGTCAGTCAGACTCATACACGTATTTCAATCATATATATAAGCATGCATCCCTTATATAACTACTACCTACCTAATCACCAAACAATATTTTAGATGCTCATATAAGTATGATCTCCTACTAGCAAATACAATCATTGCTCTTCGTATAGATAGCTACCTATGCACAAACATCAAAGGTATACTACCCTCTAATATTCATCCAATACCAAACATCTCAACACATATAGTCACACCATACCATTATTAAATCAAGTTCACCATATATTCACATCACGTACGGTCCTATAACTGTATTTACGACATGCCACATATATCATAGTCATCAATACCTATAACTAAGCACATACTTACCCGTGCATGGTGCACACCCATACACGCTAACATTTCATTTACATACACCAATCATACCATTATATAACTAGCACACATACACACCTAGTTTTAGCTAGTACACATACGTTCACACGAGCAAGTCCTTAGTAAATAACTATACCACAAGACCAGCACCTATAACTATATACTGGCGTAACGACCCACAATCATGTGCGTAGCACAACCAGGCACAAACACTCCTATCACTATTCATACATCAAACATTGCTATATTCAAGCTACAAACATACATTCAATATACTTAGAGTATACCCACTCAAGCTTGAGTGAGACTCAGTACATATATCAGAATATTCTATATACGTAACACGACATTTATACCTATACCGATACCACTCCCATATATATACATCTACCAATACAACCATATACATTCCATAAATCACTCACACTTAATATTTAGTCAGGCAATACTCACATAGTTAAATCAATTTATATACCATACTAATAACATTACAGACATCAGCACCCACATATTTATAATACCCTCCCTAGTACAAACATTCACCGTATAGTCACACATAAGTAATGTACATATTCATACCATAGCCTACTACCTATAATTAGTATACTAACACATCCACACGTACATAATTAAGATGCGCAATAGTCGTGTATACCTCACGGTATGCACGCAGCAACATCCCGCAGAGCAAGCAATACCAATCAAATTATAATCCTACTACCATATGCATAACACCTCTATACTCAGGCAACAAAGCATAACTACTTACGCATAAGCACAATACATATCTACCTACGAGCACATACTCATACGTACTAATATATGGGTCACTCAATAGGCCTACTTACGTAACTATATGTACGCTTATTATTATCACACCTATCATACACATAGCTTTACCAATCATTTATTTCAACCATCACAAGTATCTCTAACTTCATACACTCCATTAGACATTTCAACGCTAGCTCTTATATACACAGGCATCCCTAGTATAGTATAGCTATCCACACAAAAATCTATAACTACTAACACACAACAACTTCATACTATCACGAATAACTCCGAGTATATATATATATATATATATATATATATATATATATATATATATATATATATATATATATATATATATATATATATATATATGTACCACACAATAGGCAAGCATCAATATACTATGGGGGCACACTCATTCAAGCCCACGTACACAACTTAGGTACGTGCACTACGACTACCTCACAAGGTCCAAGGGCCTACTAACAATTAAGGGTTGACACGGACATTGACGGACCCTAAGGTCTAAGCAATAAAGAGAGGTCGAGAGCGTGACGAGGGAAGGATCGATAAGCACGAGTTCAGATAGGACGAATACAAGGAGACGGCTTGGTTAGGAAAACATTGGCTCAATGGTGATGTTTAGGTTGAAGGAAAATGAGATGTAGTGATGCTTAAATAGAACACAGAAAAGAAAATAGGGTGAATAGCATAAGCTAAAATACGTGGATTTTGAAAACTGTCGTTCTCCCAAAGTTGAAATCCCAGTCTGAAAAGAAATATTTGGATATCGATAAAACGAGTTGTTCAAAATAAATTTGAGTCGAACATTCATAATAAGAGAAAATGGTCTATTGGTTTTAAAAATCGTCATAAAAGGAAGTAAAATCATTTACACAAATATTAAGGACGTGGTTTAGAAAATTTATACGTCAGTAATTTAATATAATGTTGTCAAAAAGTTTTGGAAAGTCAAGAATGAAATCAAGTAACGGAAGAATTTAAACTCATATTAAATGCTTTCAAAACTTTTAGGCTATGGAAAAATTTAAAATAACCAACATTGAAACTACTTTTTAGAGAACCAGGGTTTGCCAGAATGAGAAACTGATTTACATAAAGTTCTTAATATACGAGCACAACAAGTCTGGCACAGATATAAAAATAATTGAAAGTATGTATGGTGCACGGAAAAATAATATTACCTTAGTAGTAGAATTATCGAAATCGAATAGCAAGTCTTTAAAATCAAATCATGGAAGGTCTAAATCAGGAAGTGGTTATGAAAATAGTAATTTTGCAAAAATCTGAAATAGCGAGAACGACCAACTTGCTGAAAGCTGAAATTCCATGTGTCTTGAAAAGTATATGAATGGCATAAATCAGGAGGGAAAATTACAAGTTGAATCAAAGTACGATTCAGAATAAAATTATTATATGAAGGGACGACGCATTTGCATAAGTACGAAAAACATAGGCTGGAAAAATACTATAAGCTAGTATTCAAAAATTCCAACAAACGTTTTAAAAATTTAAATCAATGAGGGAGTATGAAGTATATTAAAATTTTGAACAAAGTTAAACTTAGTGGAAGAGAAGATTGAAAAATTCTTTCAGAAGGTTCGAGTTTTGCAATGGAGATGTTTGAAAATTGACGACGATCGTCATGAGGCGATCTCGTGAATCGAGGCAAGGAAATTTGTCGGATGATCAAAACATACATACGCCTAGGGTATGAATCAGGAGATTCTACGGGGAACTCCTACGGTCGACCAACTAAAGATTAAGAACTAAGCGCTAAGACTTTCTAAGGAGCTAGACGGTAATGAAATGCGTTCAGCTTGTTCCGAAATCGATGAACTCAAACGAACGACGGAAGGAAATTCTAAGAGTCTAATATGGTCAGGGTTAGACAAGAACCCCTAAGGTCACTCATACGACGATTAAATCAATTGCTAGAAGGGGGTCTAACTATCAATCAGGGGCCTCTAAATAGCAAGCACATGCGTCTAACTAAGTCTTCTTACCACCTAGTGTCATAAGAAAACGACTAGACTCAGGGCTTCAGACTCGGATGTTGCAATTTATTTAATGGACATTCTGTTATTATCGTTGTTCAGTTAATTCGCAATTGCAAGACTGGACATGCATGGGCCACCAACAAAACCTGTCACGCCCCGCTTCCCAAAAATATGGGGGCGAAGCGTGAGAAGGTCCGCTCAGACTTGAAGCTACAAAGCTGCAAGTCCGATAAGCGTCGATCAAATTTAAAACTGCAGGTCCTTGCAACGCGAGCGAAACAAGATAATAATAATGAAATGAGACCAAAGAATAATCTCAGAATATCCATAAATATAAATTCCAACATCGCAGAAAAGCCACCAGGCTGAAATAAAAGAGAGTCTAAAGGCCCAAACATGGCCAACAAAAGTACATCGTACAAGACAAGGTGACACGCACCGACAACTAACAAAAGGCCTAAAACAAAAGAAAGCTCAACAAAGACTCAAAGAATAGTCACCGGTGTCCACAAAATCCTCCTGTGCAATCATGGACTTAGTCTCAGCGTCAGCAACACATCACGTACACAGCAACGGTCTCTGGCTCAGGGTCTAACATGTGACACCCAAAAGAGCAAGGGGCACATGTCAGCAAGTCTACAAGAGACTTGTGCAAGGAAACTGAAAGTACAAGTAAAGCAACCTAGCAGTTCTAGCATGATGCAATGACATGGCAGTTTAAGTATGAGTGCAGCAGGTAAAGAAAACAACAAGTAAACTAGCATGGCATGGCAAGTGTGGCAAGACTAATAACATTTACAAGGATTTCTCTAGTCATGTTTTCATGTCATGTGCAGAGTTTACGCCTTACAGCTGAAATGACTTTCTTTCACACTGATTGGTCGCTTAACTCCGCCCCACCCAGAGTTTACGCCTTACAGCTGCAGTTGCTGATCAGGCAGACTCCCAGCTGATTGGCCGCTTAACTCTTACCCCTCCCACGTGTATCGAGCCAGGGCCTTACCCCCGAACGGTAATGCTCGCTTCTGGAACACGAGCCAGGAAGTGTTTTTAACAAGTATGGCATAGGGGTGCACCTAGCCGGACAAGGAGTACAAGTACAAGTATTGTAGCGTGTGCTACGAATGCGACATTCAATGCATGGATGACATGTAAGATGCAATGCATGGAAGTTAAAAGTGCGTACAGTTAAGGAAAGTAAACGTGACAGTTTAGTATGCATGAACAACAAGTTTAAAGGGTTGGATCTAGCTTCGTTGTCAAGCTAGATCAATTAGGTGACGGATCTAGTTTCGTTGTCAAACTAGATCAAGTAGGCGTCTAGCCAGCTATCATTTTACTGACTAGTCTCTTTTACGCTAGGAACAAGGAAGTGGCCTAAAAACATGGCCCTACACAAGAGTTGGCAAGTTTCACTTGCCTGAACGACCAAGCTGTAGTCACGATCAACCAGAGTCCAAACTACCTATGTGTTCAGTTCGCAGACCAGCCTACATCCCAATTTATTAATCTTGATTAGTGAAACACAACCATCAAACATTACCAATTTTAGTTGATTAGCAGGCAAGTGGTGATTCCTACAGGGCAGGATCTTACCTCAACATGACGCGAGAGCTACTCTGGCGTCGGGTAGCGACGCCCGGGGTTGGATTCTGGTAGCGTATAAGGTAACGGTGTCGACTCGGAAACGGTAATGGGTCGCGAAGAAAATGTATCACATCTGCGTTAACAGATTAATAATCAATCTAAGGAATGCTCAACCAATAAATTACCATTAAACCCAACCCAATATATACTGCATAAAGTTTACTAATATCTTACTTGTATTAAAATAATATACAATAATAAATACCAATACTCACTAACAGCACATATACTACTAACCATTTATTTTTAAATTATAACACTAACTTTATAAGATAACCGAATTTACATTAAAATAAATCACTAACTATCTTACGGGTGCATAAGCACACACTAACTAATGCAATAATGGAGCTAACGTACTAACATGCTAATCATATGGGTTAAACTAACTAATAACTTTAGCTGACAGATCCTAAAGTTAATGCATGCATTAAAACTTACATGTTTACCTCTCTCTTCGTTACTTCGTTGCAGGGGTTGAGTCACAGCTGGGCGGCGGCGACGATGAGCATTTCCGGCGACGATGAGGAGGAGAGCGCGGGGCAATGGCGAGGGCGTTGGCGTCGAGGCCGTGGCTTAGGGCTTGCGATGGCGGGTTTCTCTGTTTTGGGTTGAAGCAGGGGATGATGTCAGTAGGCAGGGGCGCTGCCTTGCGAGGGGAGGTGAAGGCCGGAGCACGTCGAGCGGCGCACGGGGCGGTCTAGTCGGAGAGGAGGTCGGGGAGATCAGCGATGGGTCTCAGGGCGGGCTAAGCGGAGTCCAAGGGGAGGAGCTACGGCCGATTGGTGGGGGTGAGGACGGCGGAAGGGGGCTCTGTTCCGAGCAGGGGAATTGAGAAAAACAGAGGAGGTGGGTCGGCGTTCAACGGGAGGCTGTCGAGGGTGGGCGATGGATGAGAGTAAGCTCCGGAGAGGCGCCGGCGGCGCTGAAAACCGATGCACTCTGCAGCTAGGGCGGGGATCCAGCGGGGCACCGGAGGGAGGCTGGGGTCGTTGGCTGTGCGAGGCGGCGCCGCCGCTGCAACCGGGAGCCGCACAGGCCGAGGGATAAGGTGTTTGGCCGTACGGTGGCCGCTGCTGTCGCTTGGCAGCGAACTCCGGCGGAGGGGGTTGGTCGGGGAAGCACCGGAGGGAAGGTCGTCGGGAGGCGCTGAAGTTGTGTTGTGCGAAAATACAAAGGAGGCGGCGGCTTCTCATATATACATATATTGGCTGCGAAACAATCGCCTAGGGCTAATAACAATACCCTAGTTGCTTTTGCAATGGGTTCCCACGTGACTAGGAGTAGGTCTAGGGTGAAAACGTGGGCTTGTGCTGTAGGTTAGAGGCTAGGGTTATTCTCCTATATCAATTATTTATAAGATAAAAAGCCCAACAAAAGTGTGTTGTGATGATGCGTGGGTATAGGTTCGGCCCTGTAGCAACCAAAGGCTAGGCTAAGTAAGGTGAGATTTAAGATTAACATAATATAATCATTAGAGTGATGAAATTTATTAAAATTAGGGTTATCTCAATAATGTGTTGGCCAAAAAGTGAAGGTAGGTCAAACGAGGACCAAAAATTGTAAAATAAATATCGGGGTGATCGTGGTGACGAAAGAATGCTAACTAAGAAGACGGATCTCAATTTTGCCATCGGACAACGAAACTAAAAATAGGAACGTCTCCCGTCAAAAGTGAAAATCGCCACGTCTTATCGAATAAGATTAAATTGTGGGAAAACGACTCGAGAAACGTCGTTCCAATTTAGTGCCACTATTTAATACTCTCAGAGACGATCACAACGGCATATCACACGAAAGTGTTCACCAACAATCAAGGTCTAAAACAAACACGTGCACGGCCAAAAGCACGTGCACGAACAACGTACCACGAAAAGTGGCCGTTACACTTCTCCTCAAATTCACTTCTCTACCAAGTCGGGCGCCTAGTAGGCCATGTCATTAATGTTGCGGCAATCTCATATGTGTCCATGACTCCATTTTGCTCCAAATCGCTTCAAAACCCTAAAAATGAGAATAAATCTCTGAAAGTAATATACTACAATAAACGATCGATAGAGTGACAAAAATAAGTTTAGAACGACTAAAATGGCGTGAAATAATGCGATAAATTCTTAGAAAATCTGGACACATCACAAACCAAGGCTTTCCTACTGCTCCTCCCCCTGCCATTTCGATCGACATCCATCCTAGCCCAATAGCCCAACCATTTTCCCAATCACATAGGTGTTTTGAGTAGCACTCAAGGGGGAGATCTAAGATACCACGCATAAGGGGAAAGAGCATATGGAAGTACCATTCAGCTTGGTGCATCTGTCTACCACCCTTCCATGGGTTGGCAGAGGAGAACCTTCATCTACTATTGAGGATATTCATTGGCCTAACGCATCGCCAGCCACTTACACGACGGGAGGTAATTTATTTGAGCAAAAAAATTTATTTCCAGATAACGTTGCCTCCCCCTATGCAGGTGATACCATTGACACACATCATGTCGATGACGTCATCCAAAGTTATGTCCTAGTAGAGAATGTGAATCTTGATGGGGGCATTAGCTAAAATTGAGGGACTCCTGACCCAGTTCCGTTTAGATTTCCTTGAGGTTTGCATGGGAGAGAGCAAGAAGCCTAAAATAGAAGAACATGTGCCACCGTTTTATTTTTGTCAGGTCCCTTGTTTTGAGCCATACATGAGCATCGAGGAGACTGCGATGCATGTGCATGCTTTCGAGGAGTACATGAGTTCTGCCATAGATGCGACGATTGACATTAGTTGGCCCGAACCATGTCCGCTTCCTCCATTAGCACCGCAACCACTTCCCATCTTACCAGATCTGGAGCATCAGCACCACATTGATAAAGGAGATTTCTTGAACCCTGAACACTCATCATCTGACTCTCTTATTTTATTTCATTCATTTTTAGATTCAGATATTTCTGAAGCAACGTGTCTCCTGCAGGACATATGTATATATGCATCGGAGGCATGCTTGGTTGCACCAGCACATGACTAACCTGGAGATGAGGAGAAAGAAGATCTGATCGTAGTATACCCTGCGAGTAGTAGGAGTCCTCCAGAGAGTATCCGTCAGCTTGCTTTGGAATTCCCTACATAAATTTATGATTTTCTCTTGATTAATTTCAAAGAGGGTAATAATTTTTCTCATTGGGACGATATGGCTCGTTCCTTGCAGGTTGCAGGTGGACACCATCAAGGGATGCTGGGAGCCGTGTTGATGGGGGTCCAATGATGCTCATGGAGTAAGGCAGCTAACTGAGCAATGAAGGCAGTAGGAGGAACATCTGCCTGCTCTATTGGAGATCCTTGATCCTCCGTTTGATCATGTGCATCCTACTTCAGTTGTGTAGATATTTTATATATGCTTTCTAGTTAGTGTCTTAATAATCTCGTTCCCTCTCGATAGCGAGAGGAGTGTACTAGGACTTAGAGTTAGTAATAAATCTCTTAATCACCTCACATGATATTATGTTGACCCCTAGAATCCTATTCTAGCCCGGATCTTGATAGTACTTCCCCCACAAATTTTGAGCCCTTATATTCACATCCATATTTTGTTTAGGGCTATTCTTCACGCTAGCTTGAGGGAGACTCTCACATGCACTCCATCACTTCCCATGAGCCTATTACTATCACATAGCATCCCAATTTCACCACACCCACCCACCCCCACCACACTCATGTCCCTCATATCTCTTATTCCTCACGCATTGAGGACAATGCTTAGTTTTAGCTTGGGGGAGACGTTTCACTCCAAGCTTGGGGGAGGGATCCACATTTTCTCGTTTATTTTTCACAACTTTCACTTCTCTATTATTTTTGCACTTCCTTTTACTTTTATTTCTCTTTTCACCATTTTTGTGCCTACCTGAAGAAATGATCCCTTAAGGAAAAACCACGCTTGCGTGTGATCCCACTTAGGCACTTGATTAGAATTATTCTCTACACGCACTCTCATTACCTTCATGGCGAGACTTTTTCTTGTCTCACACACGAATCCCATTTTTAACTCCCTTTCCTTGAGTGAAGACTAAATCTCCGTTTAGTCCCCCAATAGGATAATTTGATTATTTATTCAACCTTCAGATCACACAAGTATAGTTTAGCTAATTGGGTAGAGTAGGCCTTGGCTTGAAGGGTATTAGCCTTAGATATAGTGTAATTCCCTCTAAGGCGTGGTGGTGTGACATGTTCCAAAAAAAAGAGAATAAAAAAAAGAAAAAGCTTCGAATAAGTGCACTGTTCTCCCAGTCCCACCAAGTAGCCGGATCTCCGTACCTCAGGAAGCATTGGAGACTCGCGCCGAATGTTGAAGATTTGAGGGAGTGCACTAGTCAGAAATAATCGAACTTAAGTGATTCGTGAGAGTAGGTCCAAGGGGTCCATTTTGGCCCAATGCCATAGACTCGTCTGGGTCGGGAGTCGTTGACTGAAATCCCACTACAAGAATCACCTAACTTACGTGTTTAAATAAATTGTGTGGACATACATGTCTACCACCATGGTTTATAAGGAGGAGTTAGCTTATCTTGAGCCAATCTTAAAAAAATCAAGTCCATATGCACACTTTTGGTTTTGCCTTCACTTGTGTAAGACGACGGTTGAATTCTTCCAATCTTAAGCATATTAGATGAATCTTCTATAGTTTAGTCTTCCTCACGGGGATACGAGTTAAACTTGAGATTGTGTTAGAGACTTATGCTCCTGAGGCATACACCAAGCTAGGTAGTTAGAGTGTCGCATGTTAGGAGTAAGCTCTAATCCGGTTGTTTATAGGGTTTACATGCATGATTAGTTAGAGAGGAAGATCTTTAGACTTCATTAGCAAATCTCTCCATGTACTTCATTTCTTATCTTGCTCAAGGATGCACAAGAGTTTCACTTGGGGGAATTTGTTGAGTGTATTTTATATATGTTTTTCTGCCCCTTCACCCCTGCATGTTCCGCGTTTATTTTACATCATTCTTGTCATTTTGCTCGTTTTACCCACTTTTATCCATTTGATACTCTAGGAATGTCTTTTGTGTATTTCAGGGAATTTATGTATAAAACAATGCAATTTGGTGATGGAAGGAGCAATGGAGAGGAGACAGAAAAAACGATGAAGATCAGAGGCCAAAGCGAGAAGAAAAGGGACAAAGTACAGGCAACACAGCAGTGCATGCAAATGCATGGTCGATTAATCATATCAGGCAGAGAACAAGAGAGAAGCATCAGCGGAACGGTCGTGCTACACGGCCGTGCCTTAAAACAGAACGATGATTGTAGACACAACCGTGCTATACGACCATGTTGCCGGAGCCACCTGGAGCTGCTGGGAGCTGAAGACGGCACGGCCGTAACAATTTGCGACACTACCGTGTCATTCTCAACAGTAAAAGAGCCATAGTGCTTCAAAGAAAGAATTTCTGCTCTCATTCCACCAAATATTTCTTCTCCAAACTATTTTTCAATTGTAGAGCACATTGTGATGATTCCAATGCATATTTATTTGTAATTTTCTGAGTTCATAGTGAATTGATACAATTTCTGGAAGTCATGACTGCAAAGCTGTAATTTCAACATGGTCATGCCAATTTCGAGCAAGGCCGTGTCACTACAAATTCTAGTTTTCAAACCCGATTCGCTGATGGGTTTTATGGTGTATTTAAGGTTTTCTTTGTGTGCGATTTGGATGGCTTCTTCCTATGTTTTCTTCCCCATTAGGGGCTGCAACTTCAGAGCATTTTGTAAGTTTTTATTAACGTTAAAGATTATGTTTTTATTTCTCCTCTATTATTATTATTCGTAGCTCCTTCTTGCTACATTGTGATTTGATCTCCTATGAGTTGTTTGCTAGTTGCTTGATATTTATAGAGTAGATTTTTGTGCCTACGACAAAGTTGAAACATAGTGTAGATTATTCATGTGGGTGGATCGTCCCAAATATCGATTTAAATGGGCTATAGTCTAGGTCTAGGATTGGATGAAAGCCTAATTCAATGCACCCCATTATTGAGCTACATAATTTCAATCACTGACGACCCATCGGGGTTTTGATTTGATGCATTTAGTGGATGGTTGATTATCTACTGTTGGGTGCCAATGAACTATGGGGCACACTCACTTGAACCACATATATCGTAGTGACCGACGAACCATCGGGGCTTTGATATGGGTCCAACCTCTTCTCTGAGTCCTCTCTCATTGATAGACGTCGAGAGGACGAGATTTGAGACTTTGTAATCATCATTGACTATAACCTTTTGATCGAGAGCTATATCAATCCCATGATTATTCTAGGATTTTTTCCCATAACTCCCACATCATTCGTGTAGATTATTAGATACACAATTAGTCGATACTCATACCATCACCTCCATGTGTTCGACACATAAGTTACAACAACGTCGTGTGCATGCAATTAATTTAAAACATAACAGTAAGTTAGTTCATTAATTACATTGCTTAGACTGTTCTACGTTGAGATTGATTGAATTTGAAACGTTGGACAGGATGATTCATGCGAACTATTTAATGGACTTAACCCTCTGGAGACCTAATTATGGCACCTCTAAGATCAGGTAACCCTCGCTGACGATTTATATACACCTTTCTCATAGATCTGATTGCCATGTGTATTGTTTAGACGAATGGTTTCAGTCAAACTTTGGCTTAAGCGTAAGTTTTGTTTAGGAACTCTTACCTACTGACATGTTCTGGATTACTGTCGACCTATACTACTGTTGTTATCGACCCATACTATAGACCACCAATCTGTTCTGCACATTCTGACACCACTCATTACTATTGCCGACCTAACTGTTAATACTGATCTGGACTATTGTTATTTGTTGCTGAACTATTACTACTGCCAACATAATTTCATGTTGACCCAATGCTTACTACCGACCTAAACTGTTGTTACTTATCGACTTGACCTGTTGAGACTTACTGATCTAAACTATTATCACTGACCTAACTCTTTACTACCCTGGCCTGACTTAGTACTGTAGATCTAATCTGTTGTCGCCTCTGTTTACTGATCCGCTTTGTTTTCTGTTTTGGTTACCGATCTGTTTTGTGATCTGAACTATACACCATGTAAATAGACGTGTGCCCGTCATGAATCTGATCTGAACTGTGCTTTTTTACTTTAAATTGTTTACAGTTCTGAACTGTTTGATACTACTTGCTGAAGATCTGTTTTGATTGAATTGTCTAACTAAATTGTGACCGATAACCAAACTATCTTACAAAAGAAGTAGACTGAACTGTTAAGTTATGGCTAAGTTATGTAGATGAGCTCGTACAAAATAATGATACTGTTACTGAACTACTGATTGACTGATTAAACTGATTACTATGAAAACTGAACTGTTGAGCACGACTCATCTACATGACTTAGGAGGATATAAAGCAAACTAATGAACTGAACAGACCTAGACTGTACTAAACTGAACTGAAATGTATTGACACTGAGGTTTTTGGGAGCTTATAGTTAAAAGATGGAAGGAGTGTCTGAGGACTTGGAAGATCCCCTACTATATTTGTCGGGTCCCATACTGAACTTGTTTGGACCATAGATCTATGGACTGGGTGAGCTCGCACGTGGTACGAGGTGGCTCCCAGATCACTCATCTCTCTTTAGCATTGATTTATAACACATACATAGTAAGTAATTTAAGGATACCGAGATCGGACAGATAGATTAGATAGAATAAATAGTTAGATGGATAGCTAGTTCTAACTTCCTCTATCTGTTTACACTTCAACCGTGACTGGCCTATTGGTATGTCTGCATGTTAATGACTTAACTGAATGCTTTGGTAAATATCGCCTACTTTATTGTTTCAATATTGTGCTTTTCTATAGGTGACGAGCTAGCTTTCTTGGAGGCTTTAATATACGAGGAGATTGATTTTCCTATGGAGACTGCTTTAATGATGAGAGTTCTATTTAATTTCAAGTATTTATATTTTGTTAGATCGAGAAATGTTTTTTAATTATCTCAGCATATATTTTATGTATCCTTTTCAGGAGGATGAATTATCTCAACATATATTTTATGTATCCTTTTTAGGAGGATGAATTATTGAGCGAATGAATTTTATAATATTTTCTATTTTTGTCTCTATTCTGACTTTATCGGTACTTGTAAGACATGCAAATGATAGATACTATAATGACACACGATCATGTGGCGTTACAACATGGCACCTTTGTCCCATGTGGCAAAAGGGATGGTTGTCACGTCATCATGGTGGTGCCCCCTTGGGGTGGGTGTGGGATTATGTGTGTTGTTGGGTGATATTGTGTAAATCCCATAAAAAAGCCTTACAGTTTCCATTTTTCACATGTTTGTCATTATTCAAATGCCTCTTCATCTTTTCTCTATTTACAGATTTGCTATCGGTATTTTTCCACTTTGCACCCTGCTTTTTTTGCACTTAAGCCCCTTCTTTTTTCATCTATGCTTTTGCGCTTTTTCACCTTTTACCCCGACACCCCCCCTACACGCGCGCGCGCGTGCACACACACACAATCTTCTCACTCTTTCGTCGGTTGCGCGCGTGCACCTGTGTGTGTGTTTCTCCGCTTTCACTCCTGCTTTTTTCCCATTTTAATCCCGACGCTGTCCTCACAGATACATACTTTTCTCGCTTTTTCGTCAGTTTTCGTGTGTACAACCACATCCTTTGTGTGTGTGTTTTGCTCCGTGCACTATGTGCTTAGGTTATTTTTAGTATATAAATATATGAAAGAAATACAAAGAAAGAGATTCATAACACGGTTCGAGATCAAGGATCCTCTCAAACACGACTAAGAACTCAACGGTTGACCGATTTTCCGCGCGACTGTATGTGAATGTTTAATTTTTTTTTTTTGGTGCATCGGAAATAAACTGTATGTGAATATTGATCCCACCATATTGATCACACCCGGGCACTGTTGTGAGTGGTGCAATGCAATTCTCAGTGGACGTCAATATAAAATCATTCAGTTGTCGCAATCAAATCCAGCGAGATCCACGCATTTATTTAGTGCATGTTTAAATCAGCCACCACTGTGATGAGCCGGGGGCATGATCTTGTGTCCGGTGGCCGTTGTTTTCAATGAGGTTGGTGGATGCATCGCAAATTTGGCGTTCAGCAATAATTTGGCACTGCACGAAATTTGGAGGAAAAAAGGGAATATTCAGTAGTTATTCAGTAAAATGTTGGTATTGTTATGAGTGAGGGAGACCTGTGGTCTCTCCTTCCTCATTATCCACCATAACACCCTACTACATGGTAGTGGGGTGAACCTTTGGGTTACCTCCTATACTATGAATGAATAAAAGGATATCATGGGCTATTGCCATGGTTGCTTTTTCTCCAAACACTTTTTGAGCCACAAAATTTTATTCTATCTTCCCCACATATTTTTCTCTCTTGCGAAGGAATCTAGTTGTTGCGGCAAAGTTTTTGCGACGACGGGCGATCGATTACTTGCAAGGCATTGCGGAAGAAGAGATTTTTTCTATCTACGGATTTTTTGGTTCTTCCCTAGATCATTGATATAGAAGTATACTTCTTTTCACGTAGATATAGATTATGGACCATTAAAAAAATTTATTACATATGCAAGTTGCTTGTAATAATCAAATCAAAATACAAATAAAAACTATTTTATTACAAACAAAAAAATAATATATCTCCATTTTTGTCTTCATCTCTGTTGTCGACCAACCCGCCTGAAACGGCAAGCCAAAGAATTTTCCGGCGACACCGCCCGAAGCGATCGCTTGCCCGAAATGAACATGATATGTTGCTGGAAATCAGGACAGACTTACATGCTCATTAATTTGTTTATTCCTCTTTATCTAGAACTAATATTGTTCTGAAAATTTTATGGCTAAAGATTTAGACTATTTTCTACAACCTTCATGTTGTGAAATTTGTCTAATTCGGACTAAATAGGAGTAAGAATTTAATCCTTCCAACATGTCTGATTTTATCCAGTCTGTACATCTTTCACGAAAACAGTGATTACTCCCTCAATACTTAATGAAATTTAGTGCTCTTGGTCTCGTTAGAAAGATAACTTCAAGATCTACAACTTTGTAGTTTTCCACTTTTGCTGAATTGAACTGAAATTAGGAGTAATTAAGTAATGAAGTCAATGCAGTTTCTGTTTTCAATTCCAGCACATGTACACTTTGGCGTAAATTCTGTAGAAAATAAAATACTCATCAAAACTTCATAAAAATTGATATGTGAACCCAAGACACCTATATGTACAACTTTCATTTACATTGAATTGTCACATTCTGTACAAAAATATGGAGGAATTTGCTGTTAAACCTGACTGTTATGAAATTTTTTAGCTAAGCTGAAATTTATGGGAGTTGGATTTTGATTCTCAACCTATTTTAATACATAAATTTATATCTGACTACTGGGCCTGATGCCCTTAGCTGGCCCAAAATGTCTCTTATTACATATAAATGGACTTTCTAATAGTAAAATCTGTTTTTACGTCAAATTTTCTATTAAACATCATTAAAATAATCAGAAAAATCCAGAAAAACTCTGGAAAATTCTGAAAAAATAATGAAAAATCATTGATTATTTGCAATAAACTTTAATTTTTGGAGAATTTTTGTTAAAGGTAAGTTACTTTAGGACATAACATTTCCTCCCCATCTTCCAGCGGACGGAAGGTGTCTTTATGTGCATCCAATGATCTAACGGCCATGGTTGTACTTAGAGGGTGACATTTATCCATTAGGAATTTTTTCAGTAATTTCCTTGTATATATGGATTGGTGTAACAGGATACCACCACGTAGGTGTTCGATCTGTAAGCCAAGACAATACTTTGTTTTGACTAGGTCTTTCATTTCAAAGTATTATTTTGGCTTGCAAATATCTCAGTGATCTCTGCAGGAGATCCAATGAAATATAAGTCGTCCATATAAACGGCGACTATAACAAATCATGTTTCTGATCTTTTAATAAAGATACATGGGCAGACTTCATTATTGATGAAACCTTGCTGCGCAAAGAAATCACTCAGTCTGTTATACCACATTTTACCCGATTACTTAAAACCATATAATGATCTTTGAAGCCTTACAGAGTAGACGTCCCGAGGTCTCTCTGCTATCTCTGGAGGTAATTTATATCCGTCAGGGAGTTTCATATAGATATCTTTATCTATATTGCCATATAGATATGGAGTCACAACGTCCATGAGCTGCATTTCTAGGCTTTCCAGAGATGATAGGCTTAATAAAAATCGGAACGTGATCGCATCCATAACATGGGAATATGTTTGTTCATAATCTATCCCCGGTCGTTGGCAAAATCCATGTGCTATAAGCCGTGCTTTGTAGCATATGATCTTGTTATTTTCATTTCTTTTTCTGATGAAAACCAACTTATAACCCACGGGTTTTACACCTTCATGTGTTTGGACTACTGGTCCAAAAACTTCACGTTTCAAGAGTGAGTCCAGCTCTACTCCTATTGCCTCGTCCCACTTTGCCAAATCATCTCTGCGTTTACATTCCGCAAGAGATCGTGGTTCGATGTCATCGTCGTATTCAACTACATGCACGACAATATTGGACACAAAGTCGTCGTCAACGACAGTGCTTTTTCTGTCCAATACCTCTCCAGTACGTACAAGATTTAATGATGTTTCTCCTATAGTTTCCCCTTCATGGAAATGTAGGAGGGGAGAGGTAGCTGGTCTGAGCTCAGCATCCTGTGTAGGATTCATCTTTATATCTCCAGGATTTTTTCTTTTTCAAGGAGCTTTGTCCTTCGAACCTGGTGGGCGTCCACTCTTCAATTGAGGTACAGCCGATTCTGCTGCCGGTGGATTGCATTCATCTTTGGGAATGTCAATACTAGCTGACGTATTGGCAACAGGGACGTGTGATCTGACAATCTTCTAGTTGTCAGTAAAATTAACCTGTAGTAAATGTACTGTATTCTGAAGATGAAAGATCTTCAGGATCTCATCTTCACATTGACTAGTACGCGGATCATAATGAGACAAAGCCTTTGTGTCCCAAGAAATGGTCTCATATGCTTATGGCTTCTTATATTGTGTGCCTAGTTTTGGAAAATCATTTTCATCAAACTCACAGTCATCAAGACGTGCCTTAAATGCGTCACCCGTCAGGGGTTCAAGATATCAAATTATATAGAGTGAATCAAACCCTATATAGATACTCAAATGACGTTGTGGACCCATTTTGGTCCTTTGATGTGGTGCAATGGGGACGAAGACTGCACAACCAAACACTCTCAAATGAGAGATATTCGGAGGTGCACCATACGCTAGCTGCTTCGGCGATAAAATATGGCCACCAAAGGGCCATATTCTGATAAGCGATGTGGCATACAATATGGCATGTCCCCAAGCATTAACAGGCAACTGTGATTGTATCAGCAATGGACGTGCAATCCATTACAGTCTCTTTATCAGAGATTCTGCTAACTTATTCTGGGTGTGAACATGTGCTACTGGATGTTCAACTTCGATGCCAGTTGCTCGGCAATAGTCTTGAAAGACTTGAGAAGTGAATTCTCCCGCATTATCAAGACGTAGTTTCTTGATATGGTTATCGGGAAAATGAGCCCGCAACTTAATTATTTGTGCCAATAGCTTTGCAAAAGCTAGGTTACGGGTGGACAAGAGGCACACATGAGACCATTTTGATGATGCATCTATCAGTATCATAAAATACCGAAATGGGCCACTTGCTGGGTGAATATGTCCGCAAATATCCACATGTATTCTCTCCAAGAAGCAAGGAGACTCTAATCCCACTTTCAGTCGGGATGGTCTCGTTATTATTTTACCCTTGAAACAAGGTAGACATGGAAAATCACCCTTCTGAAGAATCTTCAGGTTCTTCAGATTATGTCCAAAAGATTGGGTGAAGATGCGGTGCATCATTGCCAATCCAGGGTGACCAAGTCTGTTATGACAGAGTTTGAATCCTGGCGATGGAAGGCACTTCTGGTGCATAGACAAATTAGCTTCTATAGGTTGAATATGAGTATGATAGAGACCCGAAGGGAGTCCCTTAAATCGTTCTAAGACAGTTTTTAAACCGTCTTTTTGACGAGTAATATACAGATAATCATCCTCATTTATATCTTTAGTTTCTAAGTAATATACATTTAAAAGAATATCCTTGAAACTTAACAGATTCCTATTTGATTTAGGAGAGAAAAGTGCATCTTTTATTATTAGTCTCAGGTTATTTGGGAGCAAAATCATTGCTTCACCAGATCCTTCAATTATGTTTGGCAGTCATGAAATAATAATGACAGGACCATCATAATCATTTAAGCTAATAAAATAGCTTTTTCGCGAAGAATTGTGTGTGTCGAGGCACTGTCCACTAGGCACTCACACTTCATCTATAGAATATGAATTCAATACTTTAATAAAAATAAAGACATTCATTATTGAAAAGGAAAGATATAACATGATTTAAGCAAACTACAGATGAAGTACTGATAACAGATAAAGTAAATGCATAACAGATAAATTTGACATCAGTCTAGGAGGTTGTCATTCTCGAAGTCGTTCATTGTGAACTTGGTTGATGGCTGGTTTTCAATCAGATTTGTTTCAACGGGAGACTTCAGGCTTGCCTTATACAGATCTTGGAGGTGTCATGGAGTACGACAGTTTCTGGACCAATGTCCAATCATGCCACATCTTGTAAGGACCCTGGCTATGGGAAAAACACTAGAAGGGGGGTTGATTAGTGTTTATGCAATTTAAAAAGATAGTTACACCAAATTAAATTCCTAACCAACAATAAATGCGGAATAAAAGAGAACCCCAAAATGAAACAATACAAACGCAAGAATGTTTCAAGGAGAACAGGAAGAGAGAGAGAGAATTTAGTCGCCGATCGAGCTTGCTCTAAAAATCTGGAGCTACTCGATCGATGGCTTGGTGTGTTTTTCAACGAGGAGAGTGCACCCCTATTTATATAGGGAGTCGGCACTCACTCTCTCTTTGCGAGCAATGTGGGACATTCCGCAAGAGGGAGAAAAATTAATTAAGCCAGTTTGGCTTAATTTCAAGTTAAAGTGAGCTTTTCATAAAGGCAAACTTTAACTAATTAATTATCCTTGCACATTAAACTTCAGACACCAAACAAGCTATCAATTCGAAAAGCTTCAAATGGTGAACGCGTAGGAACCGACGGCGACGAATTTTGACTTCGTTTGACCCCTCAAACAATTGTCCAAAGTTGAGCAAATTATCAAAATCCGTAGCCGTCATTTGGGTTTTCAAAAACCCCTAAAAATGACTTAAGTTGCGGGCGCGTCCGCTAAGCTTAGCGGGCGCGCCCGCCCAATGGGGGCAAATGCGGGCCGCATGCCCGCTAGGCAGCGGGCATGCGCCCGCATGCAGCGGGCGCTGTCCCGCTGCATGCCGCGGGCCGCACCCGCTGCAACAGCGGGCGCCCGCCCGCTGCAGCCAGCGGGCGCCCGACCACTGCAGCAGCGGGCGCCCGACCACTGCAGCAGCGGGCGTGCACCCGCTGCAGCCAGCGAGCGCCCACCCGCTTGCCTTGCCTATGGGCTTTTTAGCCCAGTGGGTCTCACCCACTTCTCCTTGGACCGTTTTCTCGTTTCCGGGCTCGTTTGAGCTCCGATTTGGACATGGTTTGAACCTGTGTTTAGACCGGGACGATCCCATCATCCAGGTAACCCTTTCTAACATGTTTGTTCCTACTAAATTTGTCGTAACCAATTTACGACACGTTTAATCTTTGGTTTGTATCAAATGCAACGTTTTGTCCCTATTGCTATTGCGACTAACTTTCACAACATGACTTGTGAATATCATCGAATGATATTCTCTCAATTAATCTTCCTATTACTAAGACACGAACACTACTCGGTGTGAGACCCTACAGCCTGACCTTACTACAGGTTGGGGATCGGAACCCTTAGACGACTGTCACTACGAGCAGTAGCTGTCGTCCCTGTTTTAGAATCATCATAACGTGATCGAACCTTTGAAAAAAGTATCATTGGGTTTGTATTGGATGTGTTAGTGATGAACTTCGTTAACCGTAGTCCCTTCGTCAAGACTGTGTTTATGCTGGCCTACGGTATGGTTTACTGTCAACCCTATCACACAACATTGGTCAGTATACGGCGGTCTTTATTGTATACGCGTTGTACTTCCTACAACACACCCCGGCCGAGGATTAACATAAAGACCGTACTGAGCCTATAACACTAACTTCCCTTTAACGGAAGTGACAAATCCCATCTTAGTCATTTACTCGCCTCGAGAGCTTCGGATGCAGCTCAACCTAGGATCTTTCAACAGGCCTAGCCTTGAAGCTAGATCATAGGTCTAAGCTACACCATTCACTCACAGGTTTGTACAAATGACTTCAGGTCTTTAAGGACCAGCTAACCTATCATCACCCTAGAATTATTAAAGACGGTTCAGTTAAAGTTAACCATTTAATAACTCTTATGTGGTGGTTCAGTGAACTCATTCTCTAATGAGCACATGTGTCTCGTCTCCGACTTCACCAAGTCGAATGACTATGAGATCATCATTACCCTAAGGTAAGACTAAGACACAATGGTCTATCCGATGTGTCGATATCCAGTTCTCGACACATCTATGACCATGAACCATTTAAACCTTACGTTTCTATTCGGTCACTTACTTACTCATAATCGAGATCTCATCTAGATATGTAAGGACATAACTATAAGTCTATGGATATTATCTAAGTATATTAATACGAACGATTTTATACTTAGAATAATACGTACCATATGCAGTATGAACAAGACGTATATCTAGGATAAATTGCCTTATGGGCACATATTCTCATACATCAAGGGTTCGGATTACCCAAGTCACTTTCCAACTTGTTTCCGGTAATCCTACGTCCATTCCACCCGGTAACCACCTGATACTCAAGTTAGAAACCTAACTTGAGGTTTCCTTGAAAACCTACTTGTAGCAACCCTACAAGTGAAATCGAAATACACTCGATGTCCTTGACTCCTACAACTACGAAGCAAGCAAACCACTCTCACAACCTGAGAGTTAATCAAATAACGAGAGTTATGAAATATGAAAATAAGCAACACTTACAATCACCTATGCCTTGAAGTAGAACTTGAAGGAGAAGTGTGTTATGTGTTGAAAGACTCTCTTGGAAGTTAGGAAAGCTCTTTCTCTTGACTGCACCAAATGCCTAGAAGATTTCTCTTTGGTTCTACTTGGAGAGCAAGAGATTGAAGATAGGAATTCTAGGGCTTTATGATTTGAGAGCTTTTGTCTTGAGAGAAAGAAAGCTTGAATGATTTAGCAAATGAACCTTGAATGAATGAGTAACTTGGTAACCTCTCAATAGAACAGTAGAGGCTCCTTTTATAGGTTTATCAAACCCTTTACACTGAAACACCAAAACCCCCTTTGAAATCCGTGAGGAAAAACTCAACGGATAGAATATGCGCACGTGACAGTCGACTGCTGCACAGTGACAGAGGGTAGGTGAGAATTCATAACGGTAACTTACCACGTGGACAGTCGACTGATGATGCATAGACAGTCGACTGTTAAACCAACAGTCGATTGTAAATCCTACAACAGGCGACTGGCCGTAAGATGGGTAAGTTGAGGAAATCTGAGAAAAGTCTGGGAAAACAGGACATGCGACTGATGAAGAGAAGACAGTCGACTGTTAAATTAAACAGGCGACTGTAATTCCTTCTACAGACGACTGTCAAGACCCTGACATTTTCCAGAGAGTTGAGTCATCAAAGAGGCTCAAAGACAGACGACTGTTGAAGCATTGACAGTTGACGGTGTCATTGGACAGTCGACTGTGTCATTGGACAGTCGACTGACAATACAACAATAGTCGACTGGCCAGATCAAAACAGAGAAAACGATTTGGTCTTAAGATAAACAGGCGACTGATTAACAAAACATAGTCGACTGTCACTTGGACAGGCGCCTGTGAAATGTATAGTAGTCGCCTGAAAGAGTTAAAACTAAGAAGCCCAAAACTGGACTGATAAAGACTGTGCATAACAGGCGAATGTAAAACAAAACACAGTCGACTATTTTGAGACAGTCGACTGTAGAGAACAGCACAGTCTAGATAGAAATGAATTGAAGCCTAGGGAAAATTGATCTGAAGAATTCCTAAGACTGAAATAAAGATGTGTGTGTGTGCTCCAACAAAGTTCTACTTCTAAGCTACATACTAGAAGAGAAACGAGAAAATTACACTTGTAGAACTTTCTCTTCTTTCCAACGCATGAGCTTGAAGTCTTCTCCGAGCATCAATCACCATCTATGATCATCCAACCACTTACTTCGCTTTCAGTGATCTTTGAGTATCATCCATTGCTAATTGATCGTCATGACATGCATGGGCAATGGATTTACTGCAAATAGGGATTAGTCACAAGTATTTATGTTTGCTCATCATTAACACCAAGTATGGAGAAGTCCAATACTCAACATTCTTCCCTTTTTTGATGATGACAAACAAACATAAACAAAAAGATAAATAAGTGTGCTTAAAGGTAACTTTCTCCCCCTTCATAGATGCCAATCAAGTTAGTCAATAAATATAAGGGCATCTATAGATTAAATGAAGCAACTGAGTAAGATATGCATGAAAGAAATGAATCCATGAAATCTGGGATTTATAATCCATATTCATTATATCTTACTCCCCCCGAATCTAAAGCAACTTCAATCTTAGATTCAAGTGTAATTAGAATTTACTTAGCACATTCATTATGAATCTGTTTATTTCTCTCCCTCTATGGCATTATCCAAAAGGTGGGAGTAAAATAACAACAATCGTGCTAAATAAGAACTAACAACAATTACACGAGTCTAAAGATATATAAACCAAAACACTCATAAACCACATTAAACACGTAGCTGATAAGAGGAATGAGAGTCTAATATCATCAGTAAGAGACATATGAAGAAAAAAATATCGTCTCAAATCACATCACATAGAGAATATAGCATACATGGAGACAATATCACAAAATTCACACAGATATGATCAACAATTATACTATGTGTGAAACCGAACGAAGAAACTGCATGTTCATATATATATATATATATATATATATATATATATATATATATATATATATATAGGGTAAAATGCGGCTGAGCTCGTGCTCAGATGGGATTCCTGCGCTCGACCCCTCCTGACCGTCCGATCCGATCAGCGATCATGGTAATATCTGACCTTTTTGTGCAATTACCAAAACGCCCTTTAAGCTCTTTTTAACGCGCCTCTGTACTAAATTACCTTTAACCCCTTTTGTACTAAAATACAATCGCCACCAATTCTTTTGCTCACTCCCGCGCAAAACGCAGAAGCTGGAGCAATCGCCACCAATTCTTTTGCTCACTCCCGTGCAAAACGCAGAAGCTGGAGCAATCGCCACCAATTCTTTTGCTCACTCCCGCGTAAAACGTAGAAGCTGGAGTAGATCCCTAGTTTTGCACAAGGTCTTCGATTTCAACAGCCCACGCCTAAGATCGCCCCCAAATCCAGGCCATCACACTCTCGTTGATTCCCCTGTTACTCTCCTCCATCGAGGTAAGGATCGTCATCCCTAATTTGTTGGACATCTCATATTGCTCAACGCAAACAACGGGATAAATTTTTGAAGGGTTTTGCGCGGGGAGTAATTTCCAACCGTTGGACGATTAGCCTGGAAATTCCTCTCCGCGCACAACGGGCTAAATTTTTGTCCCGTTTTGCGCGGTGAGTAATTTCCAAACTAGCGAAGTGTTGCGATGGAAATTACTATCCGCGCACAACCCTTCAAACATCGCACCTGTTGTGCGCGTTGAGCAATATGATATGTCCATCAAAACTTGCCGAAGCAGCTCATATAGCACAACAACATGGAGCGAATGGCGTACATAATATTGCCCACCGCGCAAAACGGTTGATATGTTTGATTTTTTGATGGATTTGATCCTGTCATCAAATATGATGGTAACAATTAGATCAGATTGAAAAAGAATAGATATAATACGCAAGGTTTTAACATGATTAGTAATAGTAGTGTGGTTTCAACTAACATGCTGATGATGATCGACTGATACTTGGATAGACATGTATAGCAGTCATGCTGCGGCAATATTACTGATATTTTTACTTGTTTCTAATGTAGAAAATGAAAATCGAAGAGAGTGAACCCTATGTGCATGATCAGGAGATGCCAAATGAGATTGAAGCTGAAAATGACAGTGCAAACAGCGTATATCAAGAGGATAGGCATAGTGATAGTGAAAAAGGCAGCCCATATGTTGGAATGACATTTCAAACAGAAGAAGATGCGTATCAATTTTATAATACATATGCAGCAATGAAAGGTTTTGCAACCCGAAAGGGATCTACGGGAAAGGGAAAAGATGGCAATACCACGAGGAGGAAGTATACGTGCAACAAAGAACGGTATAAAAGCTTAAAAGATAAGAGGGAGATAGGGAGGGACGTTAATCGAAGGAAAAACGAGAGAGAAGGCTGTATGGCTAGAATGACAATTCATAAAATCACCGGAGGAGTATGGCGGATAAACTCCTTTAATGATGATCATAATCATGAGTTGATAAAAAGCCCAGCGAAGATCCAGATGCTACGGTCACATAAAAGATCGCAGATGGACGGAACATGTAGGAATTTAGTTGATCAGATGCGTGGCTGTGGAGTAGGACCTGCAAAGATTGCAAGGATTCTAAATGCCACGAGTAGTAGTAATGTCAATATTACTACGCAACAATGCATTGATCATGGGAGAGTAGAAAGAAAGAACAACATTGGGAAGGAATGCATTAGAGTAATAGAACAATTTATTAAAAGGCAAGCTACAGACTCTCAGTTCTATTATGCTATTGAGCATGATGAAGAGAATGTATGCAGGAGTATATTTTGGGCTGATGGAAGGGCGAGGACATCATACAGCCAGTTTGGAGATGTTGTTGTATTTGATGTCACTTATAAGACAAATAGATTCATGTTGCCTTTTGCACCTTTTACAGGTGTCAATCATCATAAACAGTCTATTTTATTTGGATGTGCTCTTCTTGCTGATGAGAAGGAAGAAACCTTTGTTTGGTTATTCGGACAGTGGTTAACATGTATGTGGGATAAAGCACCAGGAGCTATCATCACCGATCAAGACCCGGCAATATGCAATGCAATCAAAAGAGTTTTTCCAAATACAAAACACAGGTATTGCATATGGCGTATCAGTCTGCACGAAGATGAGCATCTACGTTCATTGCGGTCTTCTTATAACCCTGAATTTGAAGAAGACTATGCAAACTGGTGTAAGAACAGTCAAAATGTTGAAGAAGCTGAGAATTGTTGGTGCATCTTAATGGAGAAGTACCAAACGGAATTTCAGGAGCCATTGACAGAAAAACAAAAAAATGAAATGAAAGCCTGGAAGTGTTTGCATACGATGCATGAGAAAGCACAGCATTGGATTAAGGCGTACCTACTGGATACTTTCTTTGCGGGTATGAATGTTAATACGATAGAGATTGGTGTAAAAATATATGATCAAAATAAACTCAGCACATGGTATTCATTTCTTGTTTTGTGTGTAGGCATGGCGTCCAGCCAAAGGAGTGAAAGCATGAACGCGTATTTTGATGGATACGTAAACTGTATGACTCCATTATACGAGTTCATTGATCAATATGATAAAGCCGTAAAATTTCAGCGAGACAAAGAGGATAGAGAATATACTTTTTGTATGCGGAACAAACCAGAATTTAGCGGCATGCATGAGTTAGAGGTTCATGCCGCAAAGGTATATACTAGAAACATATTTTCCATTTTTCAAAATCGTTTCAAAAATACTTTATACTGTCGACACGAAAGGGTGAGCACGGATGGGGACACGAGCACGTATAGAGTAACTATGCGGATTGATGGAAAGAGCTACGTGCATAATTTTCAATGCAATATATCTAAGGGAATGTTCAGGTGTACGTGTGCAAGGGCGGTGACTGAAGGTTTGCTATGCACGCAAATTTTATATATGATGAAGCAAAAGTATGATATGCAAGCCATCCCTGAGAGATATATTTTACCCAGGTGGACTCTAAATGCAAGACATAGCATCATGAGTCTTGGGGCCTCGTCGACTAGCACAGTACACGGAGTGCGTCTAACTCAAATTACTCCACTTCAAGCCTGGAGACTTCGTTCATCATTCGATAAAGTCGTGGAGGCGGTAACAAGAGATCCCCTTCTGTTTGATGTCGTCTTTGGGTGGGCAAACAGTTTTTTGGACCAGCATAATATGACTAATAAAGCGCAAACTGCTTCTGGAGAGCCATGATCACAGGTGGGGTCCAGTGCACCTATCAAACAAGAAGTGGGAGTAAATGATGTCATTATGCATGATCCTGCAAAAGCTAGAACTAAAGGCCGACCACGAGTGGCGTCAAGGATTCCGTCTGGAATACAAGTCTCACAAGAACAAAGTCAAACAAGAACAAGGACATGCAGTGTTTGTGCAGAAAAGGGTCATGACATGAGAACTTGTCGTATGAGCACAGCTGGTAGAAATAAGGTATATATGAGCACAGCTGGTTACTATTTTATATACTAGTATAAATTATTGTAACATCATTGCTCCATAATCTCTGTAGGAAAAATCTTCGCCCGATGACTTAACAAGGCTGTGATATGAAGGATGACATTTTTATATCCTAAAGGTAACAATTTTGTATCAGCTTGGAAGAAATATACTACATGCATCTGTCACGGACATATCAGTGTAAATGGGTTGTAAGTAAACTGGTTCTCTTTAAAAATGTTCATCTGAAAACGGCAGCCTCCTATATTTTTAGTCCAAAATGCAGCCATCGTGGAGTTGAATTAAGAGGGCTGGGGGTCCAAACTGAACATTAAAACAGTAAGTCTTGGTTATAAGCCTATGAGGATGATGCCTATCATTCGAGACCTATATCCGATGCTGCGGATCTCATATCTTATAATTTCTCTGTTGCTGCAGAACCTGACAAATGTCAAGAAAATTAATGGGATTAAGGAGTAAGAAGCAGAAGCAGTAGAGCTGAAGAGAATGAGGCATGTAGCTGTCCGCGATGAGTAATGGTGGGTAATTGTATACAGTTTAGCTCCGCGCGCACAACGTTTACAACTTTTACCAGTTGTGCGCGCTGAGCAAAACTTGGTAATTTTACAGGCTTCCTAATAAGCGCACACAACGTTCAATAATGTTACGGATGTGCGCGCTGAGTAATATGGGTAATTGTAAGCAGTTAAGCCCCATGCGCACAACGGTTCATAACTTTGACGGTTATGATCGATGAGTAAATGTTGGTAATCGTAGACAGTTGTGCTCAGCTCGCACAACGTTCAATGCTGTTGCCGTTGGTGCGAGCTGAGTAATTGTGGGTACTTCAAGTTAGCATCACGCAATTTTGTAATGTGATGCAATTGTACCAAATTTAATGACATTGTATTAAGATCTGTATTCCAACATGCTACAACATTTATGCATTCAAATGTACATAACACAACAAAGTAGAAACTACATCTAAACATTTTGCAACATCACAGTTTTTGCCCGACTAAGCAATTAAAGCACTAGACTATACTAGGTATACAGGGATTCCCACCATGAAAAAAATTTAAAGTTTGTTGCCATTTATGAGCTGCTCCAGCAGCTGCATCAGCGTCACTTGCTTCTTTGTATCTTGGCCATCCGTCCCCCTGTCTGCGTTGAAGAAGAATCAGTGATGAACACATAACAAAGCATAATTAAGTAAAAAATTGTATGGGTAGACTTAGAATAAGATAGAACATTTATTATCATCGAGCAGTGATGTCTGCAACGAAGTATCAAAGAGCATATACAAGCAGTGAAGAAACGGGTGTGCATGGAAGGTGATAGCTTCAATGACGACAAACAGAACATATGAAGGAGCAAAGAACATCTTCGAATCAATATATATGTGATGTATTCAATTTCTGCATCACGTCACTAGACGCTAGTATATTGTCCATCTTTGAGTGTTGAGGACGCAGCAGTGATGAAGGAAAAAATAGAATGTCGTAGAGAAAGTATCATATAACTAGAATAAGATACAATAAGATAGAATAATATCATCAAGAAGTGTAGTGGTTGACGAGGGCTTGTGGGAAGGGAAGCCATTTATAGACGACTTTGGATGCCATTGGATGAGGATGAGACTACAGTAGAGTTACTGGGAGGCAACACAAGAGACCCCGTGAGTCTACAGCAAATTGCTTGTGATTATACAGAAGAATGCCCGTGAATCTACAGCAGATTGAGTTCCCAATAATGTATGACCGTGGTGGTGCGCGTTGAGCAAACAAAATAGCTCAACGCGCACAACCGGCAAGAATATGGCCGTTTTGCGAGGAGAGCAAATAATTTTGGAAGATGTGCGCGATGAATAAAATCTTATGTACATTCACGATCACTGCTTTGTAGACTCACGGGGTATCTTCTGTAGACTCATCCTCATCCAAGGGCAGTCTAATTCGTCTATAAAATGACTTTCCTACGCACAAGCCCTCTTCAACCTCTACACTTCGAGTGATGGTTATCAGTCATGAGGAAGGAGTAATGCTACACTCGACTGTAGGCTCATCCTCATCCAAGGGCAGTCCAATTCGTCTATAAATGGCTTCCATACCCACAAATTATATTCAACCACAACACTTCGAGTGCTGTGAAAGGCATGAGAAAGAAGTAACCTTGCTCAAATATTACTCTGACCATATCAAGCTAACCCTTCCCAAACAACCAGTGACCATAGCTTAAACAAACCATCACCGGTTTGATGCAGCAGTGAAGATGGCCACCCAAACGAGGTTGAAGCTTTTCATAGACAAGGGGATGAAGAGAGTGTTGTTCGCGGAAGCGGGCAAAGAGTTTGTCAATTTCCTCTTCAGCCTTTTGGCCATGCGTGTGGGCTCAGTCATCAAGCTCATCACCAAAGAAAAAGTGGCAGTGGTATGAAAAGCATTTATGTAATGAAGCCCATCATTAAATGTACTGAAAACTGAATCTCTGGAAAGCTGTATCTATGAAAAATGATTTATCTGGTATTTTAGTTCAAAATGCAGCTAGTGTGGCTTTGAATTCCTAGGTCTGCGGGTACAAACTAAAACTTAATACCCAAAGTTTTAATTATGAGAGTATGAGGATGATGCCTATCATTCGAGAAATCTATATGCTGCTGTCAATCTCATATCTTATAATTTATCTGTTACAGCAGGTCACGCCAATTGTCAAGAAATCATTCTAGAAATTGTTTCCATTGATCAAAAATATCTCCAAGTACAACGAACAAAAAGGAGAAACAAAAAAGGGTTCGATCCACCTATGATGCAGGAGCTCGAGAAGAGGCGTCCCCAGGCGATTCGTCTTCTCCCGAACCAGTAGGGTGACCAGGGACAACCGGAGGTCGGGGAAGCATTCTTCGGCCCCGCGCCTCGAACGCTGCCAAACCATCCCGGAAGGACCTCTCGATCTGAGCAGCAAAAATGTCCGAGAACTCCCGGAATCCCTCACAGATAGACTCCACGATCTTCGGAGCCAGGACATCCCCATAGTCCCTCTGGACCTCAGCTACGATCCGACCATGGGCCACTTCCCGCAGGTCGCCTATATCGGCCCAAAGAGCATCTTTCGCCTTTCTATGCTCCTCCCGGGCGAGGGACAGTGCATCCTCAGCATACTTGGCCGAACTCATGGCGACATCCAGAGCCTCCGTCAAACATCCCACCTCTGAGGTGAGCTCTGCAACTCTTAGTTTGAACTGGTGGGCCTCCTTGGCTGATTGCTCAGCCGCCTCAGCCCTCAGGCGCTCCTGTGCCAAGGCCGCCTCAAGACCATCTACAGCAACCGGGTAAACCTGCAAGACCGCAGGGATGAATGTCGCCATCAACAAAATAGTCGTTGAAGAAAAAAGGGTCCGACATGCTGGATATGCCATACCAGAGAGTCTGCCAGTTTCTCCCTGAAGGAGCGGTCACTCGGAAGGACAGCTGGACTACTCTCACTCCTCTTCTTCTTCCTCTCGGGACCTTCAGACCAGGAGTGAGAGCGTCTCTTCTTCTCCTCATTCCCGGTTAACACACGGGAACCCTGCTCGACGGCCGCCACGTCCCCCTCTCTGAGGTCGAGACCGGAGGGCGAATCAATCTGATTCGCCACGAAGGGCGAAGGTTCGGCCGTGCCCAAGGGCGGATGGTGAGGAACGTTAGGAACGTCTTCACTGAAATCCCGACCCACCATCTGAGCAAAAAAGATGAAAATCAGGGTAACGAGCAACGGGTACAGCAGAATTTAAAAGGAGAAAGGCTTTATACTGAAGGTCCCTTCGAATCCAAGCCGTCAGCAAGGAACACGTGTCAAAGTCTCACAGAGGCGGCACTTCGAATACCACTCCCCATGGGCGGGAGAATTCGTTCGACTGGCCTTCATTCAATGCGACCCAGTCCCCGGGATATCCGATAAGTACGAACCCTTATCATGTATTCCCGAAAAGACGAGTGTTTTTACGTAGAAAGAAATAAAAGAAGAGAGCAGAAAGAACACTGCAGGTAGTTCGCACTTGTAGGGAAGTACAAGTAAAACTCCATCACAGATAAAAAGACTGAGAAAATAACACAATATTCCATTTTAATGATACATTGATACATCTTATACATACATGGTGGGACCGAAAAGGTGCTCTCTCTCAAGTGCAAGAGTCCGTACAAGTAGTAAAACCTGGGAGTCCAGGTGTCGAATCCACGGGAAGAAATCTGTTGCAACCACAATTCAAATCAAATAGAAATCTATCGGAAAGAAACTAAACACTTCAACAATGGTGACGGTGACGGTGATGTGAACACGTGAACAAAATAAACACAGAAATACGTGAGAACAAATATCTATAAAGAGTTTGTGCATGGTATGGGTTCGTTAGGATCAATGATTCGTATTAATTTGGTTGATAGGTATAACACAATGAATTCTCCTTTTGGGAGCAATTCACCGGAAAATACCTAATATAACTCAATGAATTCTCCTTTTGGGAGCAATTCATCGGAAGATGCCTTTTTGGGGGTTCAAACACGATATTCAAAAAGATCGTCGCTAAGATTATAATACGATATGAAACTCTCTTTTGGAGAGATCAAAACTACGGTATGAAACTCCCTTTTGGGGAGATCAAAACTCACCCTTTTGGGGCGATCATCAACTAAATTAATTCTTTTGGAATCTAAAAAAGTCGATTTACGAACAACGATTACAATTTTAGCGACGTTAAACGATTAAGCACATGGAATTTCAACCAAATAAACACGTATAATATCCCCTAACTATTCCATACCAAGCACAACAGAGATTTAGCTACTCATAATATCAGAATAAACAAGTTTCATAACAAAATACATTGAGATTATAGCAAAATACAAGAGAAAAGCATCAAATACGGGATAGAAGTTGAAGAAAATATCACCAATTCTCCTTGAAAAGACTTCAAAACTCTCTGGAAATAAGAAACAAGCCTCTAGAATTTTACAGAATTTTTCAGAGGGGAAATACGGCTTCTAGAGCCTCCAATACGCTCAAAATACGCCCCCAATCTGCTTGAATACGCCCAAAAACCCCTAAATACGCTTATATAATAAGATTGCGGGTTTGGGTTGCTTAACGGGTTCACACCCGCAATAAATTCGCACCCGAATCGATCTCAGCCGCAGATCTAAAGCGGATCAAAACTGGGCCGTTGATCCAAGCGGGATGCGTCCTCGTCGCGACACGTGGCCCACTATTTCGGATCTGCACCCGTTTCATCTTCGTTGAATCCGCATTCTCATCGGGGTGAATTTCCGACCGTTCGATCGAGAAATCGAACGGCAATCCGCGAGCCACGTCGCCCCATTTGATCCCGCTCTCCGCTGCTTTGCGTTCAAATCACGGGGATGCTTGTGTCCGTTGGATCGTGATCGTACGAGTGAGAGAATGCCACGTCGCCCGCCAAATTTCGCGATCCGCTTCCCTCCGCTTCGATATCCTCCGTCCAATCGCGCGGGCGTTGCTTACGATGGCGCCACGCGTCCCTCAGGGTTACGCTGCCGCCAGCGATTGTATCCGTCTGATCGAGCGGAGGGTGTCTTGGATGGCGACACGTGGCAAGCGGATTCGCTCGCATCGCTGCGTTCCGCTCGTCTGCAGGCCTTTGGATCAGGATCGCACGGATGAGAATTAGCCACGTCGTCCAAATTGCTGCAGCGTTGGATGAAGATCTAGCGTCGTAGAACGTGCCACGTGTCCACTGGGGTTCTCTCCGCACTGGGTTTTGCTGCTGTTGTGGACCGTCGGATCAGCATCCGACGGTCGAGATTTTTCCGCGTCACCCTCGTGATCACGATCGTTGGATTGAGCGGGAGCGGCTAGGATTCTGCAACGTGTCACGTATTTCGCCGTATTTCCGTATTTTCGTGCGTATTTCTCCTTTTAAATAGTATTCTGCATTCAAAAATTCATAGTAATTAGCACAGATCTCAGAAAAATACAAATAAATAGTCGTTGGAATCGTGAGATCGAGACGGTGCTAAGAAAAATATAAAATGTGCAGAATTGCATCGTTAAATGCTGTTTTGTGCTCAAATAGTGTGTTTTCTCTAATAAATAAATGTGTAGAAAATACGTATGAATTAGAGAACAATGTAGCATCACATGAGCACAAAATAGGGCTAAATGGGGGGTTAAATATGTAATATTGAACCCGAATCAATACACCAACATCTTCATATTCACAACTCACTCGAAAAAAGAAGGGCAAAAGTACAAGACTCTCATCATACATCAAATCGTAACACTAACACCCTTAGATGAGGACTACATGCATAAGATGTATTATTTGACACTTTGAATTGATTGTTTTTGTATCTCAATGATTGAATGCACGTCAGTCTTGCATTACACTCTGCCTGTTGCATGTGTCGATCCATTGTTGTACACCTTGCCTGTTGCACGTGCACGCTTTCACATGTTCATAAGTATAGTTGTTACTGCCTTTACTACAGTAGATGTATATGCCATGACATACACTCTGCCTGCTGACATGCACCATTTCCAAACTTTATGTAAGGACTAGTTGTGACATGGAATTTCTTAACAATTATGCAACGGTGATACGAATAATAAATTTACCCTTTCACATGTAAACGTGGATGGGAAAAAAAATGGTTGTGTGATGTGTGCAATTGTGAGTTTTGAGTGGGCGTGTGCGGAGAGCAATTAAAGGGTTTGAGTCGTTTTGTGCGATGAGCAATAACCCCATGCCTTTTCGGCACCGTACATGGGTTCAACATTGGCCCCCGTGATTCGTTCTCGATTATAAACGCGGATCGAGGCCGCCTGATAGGTAATTTCCTTTAATAGGGCACGGCATTCGAAGCATCGAATTTGGATTAAGGCCGCCAAAACCTTTCGCCTATCTCAACCGTTGTTTTTGCCAAAATTCCGACACGTGTCGATCATCTTGTCCATTCGTTCGCGTAATAAAAGAAATTGGAGGTGAGGCCAATGGCTTTTGCGCTCCGAGGAAATCTCATCATCTTATTATTTCTTCCAGAAACAAAAATGGCGGGAGGAGCATACAGAGAGGTTACTTCAGCAATGGAGCGGGCCAATGAAGAAGGCCGTAAGAGGAAGAGGACAGAGGAGGAAGAGGAGGAATGGGAGGAATGGGAGGAATCGGAGGAATCGGGGAACCTCATGCTGGAGTTGGGGGAGGCTGGATGCTCCTCAAGTCAAGCTGCGTGGTCTTTGAAGGCGGCTCCTTCTGATCCTCGAGTTGGGGGCGCATCATCCTCCAGCACGCCACACGACGGGTGGCCATACGAGGACATTGATCCTCCGGTCACTTCCGTCGGCCCCATACCTCCAGAGTTCGGCCACCTTCTGCAGTCGAACCGCATTGGGTCTGGCCATCATGCGGAGATTCACGGGGAGACCTATCGGCCACCATACATCATGGGGACGGCCGAGTCGGCCCTCCTGGACTTTGGGACGGGGGCTCGTCTGGCGGAGAATATCACTCTGCCAAGGGATGTCGATTTCCTGAATAGGGTCGACCTTGAGACGATGGCCAACTGCTTCGTTCGCAGTGGCCTTCAGGTTCGTTGCCAATGTGCATTCCGAATTTTGATTCTCCTTCTGGTTTTGCTGATTGTCGCCATCTGCAGGTGACCATTTTCGGGGCAGGTCTACACCGCAGGGCCCGCGAACTGATCGAGGGGCAGCGTCGGGTGGCGGATGCCGAGAACGAGGCTTCTGAGCTCAGAGCTCAGGTGAAGAAGCTGGAGGAAGATTTGGGGAAGATAATGGCCGCCAAGGGCAAGTCGGATTGGGCGGCCTCGGACGCGAAATCCAGCCTCGCCGCCTTGTCAAGCGCCAAGAAGCAGTTGGAAGATCAGTGGGGTAGAGAGCGTTCTCAACTCCGAGCTGATCTTGAGGCATCGAGGAAGGAGGTTGCTGACCTTCAGGCCAAGCTTCTCGAGAAGGAGCAAGAGGTCGACGCTTTCAAATCTCGGGCAACCGCCAAGATGGAAAGGGTGGTGAGAGCGATAAAGGACCTCTTTACAGCCGACGGTGCGTCGTCTTCCTAAATTTTGGGAATCGTTACTTTTGTAAGACTGCTGCTCGCGAGCGAGCGAGTCATATGTAATTTTTTCAGAATTTAATGAAGGGAATTTTTGCATCAGACGCCGAGTGAGAGCGTTTACTTCCTCCCCCTGATTCTAGGTCGACACCCGGGAACCCTGTTGGACGGCCGACACGGCCCCGTCACCGAGGACGAGACTGGCGGGAGAATGACCTTCCGTATATGATCGCGATGAGTAATTGTGTGTACTGTGTAATTGTATACAGTTTAGCTCCGAGCGCACAACGGATTGTTAAATAACACCGTTGTGCGCGACGAGCAAAACTCGGTAATTGTAGAAAGCGTTGCTTAGCACGAACAACTTTCATTTCTGTTGCAAGTTGTGCACGCTGAGCAATTATGTGGGATGATTAATTAGTGTCCAGGGGTAAATGGAAGCTGGTATAAACAAAAGTAGCACTTCTACTAAATAAAGGTAAACAGACGATTTCTCGTGAATATACAGAATAATCTTGTATGTATTACACAGATGATGTTCCCAAATAAAGATCCACTGACGTGCTGAGCGATGTGAGCATAATCGTTGGCCTCGATCAAAATTTCTAAACGCGCACAACGTTCACGCCGTTTGCCAGTTGTGCGCGCTGTGTAAATCTTAGTATATTACTTTTCACTAATTTTTCCCATTAAATTTCATTGTTGGAATTTGATTTAAGCAAGCATCAATGTATATATCACCAATCACAAGGTTGTAATGGGCTGCAAATGTATCACATTAAATGACATTGTATTAAGGTCTGTGTAATGGGCTGTAAATGTATCACATTAAATGACATTATATTGAGGTCTGAATTCCAACATACTAGAACATTTATGCATTCCAATGAACATAACACTCCATCTCCGCCGTTCTCTTGTTCGCTGCATCTTCTACTTTATACTTCTTTGACTCAAGGAACATCCTTTCAATCTCCTCCTGGGTCTACGTGGCACTTATCGTTAGTGATAGTGATCTTATTTTTCTGCACACATACTTTCCTCTGCAGAGGCATTCAAGATACCGTCGGCATCTATCTCAAGGCAAACCATGACACTTCGAACACCCTTGGTAGCAGGAGGGATATCAGCAAGTACAAACTCCCCTAGGAAAAGAGAGAATAAAAAAGTAAATATAATTAGACTTAGGTAGAACAGTTGTTATCATCAAGCAGTTATGTATGCAATGATTCTGAACGGAACTTACGAAGGGTCAAAGAATTTTTGCAAGTTGGCATGGACGAGAATGAAGCTGTAATGATTGCAAGAACATCTTTGCCTTCATTTGAGGTTTGCAATGAAGAAGAACAGATCATGCGAAGAGGAGCAATAGAACATCTTCGCCGCCATATAAAGGTGATGAATTCAATTTCTGCATCACGGCACTTGCCGCTAGTATATTGGCCATCTTTGTGTGCTGTAGACGACGCACTCATGAACAACAACAAAATTACAAATTTGAAGAAAAAACATTGTATTAGAAGAATCAGAGAGAATCAGATAAAGGAACTATAATCACCTGGGGAAGTGGTTGATGAGGTTTGGTGGGTACGGAAACCATATACAGACGAGTTGGACTGACCAAGTACGAGGATGGAAACACCGTAGAGTAACAGTTCGTGCTCGTGAATATATGGCAGATGGATACCAGCCAGACGTTGTTCCAACTAGTATCCGAGTGCAATGGTGCGCGAAGAGAAAAATTGCTTGAAGGTAGACCTTTTTATACTCAACGCGCACAACGGCAAAAAAAACATCTGGTTTCGATTACCAAAAGAGAAAAATCTAAATACACCGATACTCTTGCGGTGCATGTCCAAGTTTTTCCAAAAAAACATACAGCATCATATCAGAAGACAGTAACTGTGACAAATCACAGTATAGTTAATATTTTTGCTTAGTGGACACAAAGGTCACTACTTTTGGACGCAGGGCGGGCTGATTAACTTTGAGCAATGGAATACAGTTTTGCTCATACGACAAGTTCTCATGCCGTGACCGTGTCTCCTGGGGATATTGCAGTTATGAGCAGCTCCAATAGAGATTCTTCACATTTTTGCACTGGTATGAAATGCAATAATGGCACTCGTAAGAAATTCTTCTGAGCATGGAAACAAATGAGGATGCACAGTTTCCGAGAAGATTGCGCAGTTTGAGAGCCGATACCTTGGTGGCACCTTCAGGCTGATGGCAATGTGAAGCATTCGAAAACATCGTGTGCTTCTTTTGAAGGAGCCAACACCATCGTTGATGATATCTGAAGTAGCAGACTCCATCTTTGATGCCCATATAAATGTGACAAATTCAATTTCAGCAACACGGCAATTCCCGCAAGTTTATTGGCTATCTTTGTGTGTCGGAGACGAAGCATTCAGTAGTAAGAACAAAAATTTAGCATGTAAAAGAAAATATAGTGTATAGGTATAACCATATAGAACACTATCATCGAGAGGAGTAGTGGTTGACGATGTCTAGAGGGAAGTGAATCACTTTATATAGACGAATTGGACTGGGTATGGTCCGCATGGATGAGGCTGAGACTACAGTTGGGTTACTGTGGGCTACAGAAATTGACGCTAACAAAATTGATTGCCTCTAAGAAAATTGCTCAAAGCGCAAAACGGGTAAAAATATGGCAGTTGTGCGAGTTGAGCAAATTATTTATGTTTATACAATATTACTCATAAATCCATTTATAGTGATGTGAACACCTCAAATCAAACAGCGTGACCCATGAGTATCAACACATAGGTATAAGTTGTCTTATTCTGGAAATAGTAAGATATGTGTTTTTTATCACTTAATAAATGTCTGTTCACCCATCAGTCTGAATATTATTTAATTCTCCCCCAATTTTGTGTTTTCTTTATTATTGGGATTTTTTATTGAACGTGGTGTGCGCTGAGGTAATTAATTATGGGAATTTTAGAAGAATGTTGTGCGCGCAGAGTAATTATTCGTACTACTGTTTTGCTCAACGCGCACAGCTGGGTGTATTTTGATCTGATGTGCGCGCTGTATTATATATGCAAACTGTATACCTTTTTAAATACCCCGCACAATCCGCACTAAAACGCAAATTTAAACAAATCAAAGAAATGTGAATATTTTTGCTATCTTATTCTGTAAACTGTTGGATATGTGTTGTCTTATCACGTAAATGTCTATATACCCATCAATCAACTGCTCCGCATTATATTTGCATCAATTTTGATTTTTTTATCTGGCATGTCAGTCTGAACATTAATTAATTCTCCACCCAATTATGTGTTTTCTTTATTATTGGGATTTTTTATTCAACGTTGTGCGCGCTGAAGATATTAATTATGGGAATTTAGTATTGAACGTTGTGCGCGCATGGTAATTATTGGTTACGACCGTTTTTCTCAACGCGCACAGCCGGTTGTATTTTGATCCGTTGTGCGCGCTGTATTATATGTCCAAAATGTATACAATTTAAAAACCCCGCACGGTGAGCACTAAAACTCAAATTTTAACAAATCAAAGAAATGTGAATATTTTGCAGTCTTATTCAGTAAACTATCAGATATGTGTTGTCAAATCACTTAAATTTCCTTACACCCATCAATCAACTGCTGCCATTATATTTGCATCAATTTTGATTTTTTTTTTCTTGCATGTCAGTATGAACAGTAATTAATCCACAAAAATTTTGTGTTTCTTCTTTATTATTGGGATTTTTTATTGAACGTTGTGCGCGCTGAAGTTATTAAATATGAGGATTTTGTAATGAATGTTGTGCGTGCAGAGTAAGTATTCATTACGACCATTATGCTGAACGCGGACAGCTGTGTATATTTTGTTCCGTTGTGCCGCTGTATTATATATTCTAAATGTATACCTTTTTATATACCTCGCACTAAGGGACAAATTTAAACAAATCAAAGAAATGTATATCTTTTTGCTGTCTTATTCTGCAAACAGTCGGATATGTGTTGTCTTATCAATTAAATGTATTGAACGTTGTGCACGCTGATGTAATAAATTATGGGAATTATGGGAATTAAATGTATTGAACGTTGTGCGCGCAGAGGAATTATTCGTTACGACCGTTTTGCTCAACGCGCACAGCTGTGTGTATTTTGATCCGTTGTGCGCGCTGTATTATATTTTATAAATGTAATACCTTTTTATATACCCCGCAATAAGGATCAAATTTTAACAAATTAAAGAAATGTAGATATTTTTGCTGTCTTATTCTGGAAACGGTCTGATAAGTGTTGTCTTATCACTTAAATGTCTTTACACCATGAATCAACTGTTGCGCATCACATTTGCTTCAATGGTAATTTTTTTAACTGGCCTGTCAGTCTGAAGTGACTCTGAACATTAATTAATTCTCCCCCAATTTTGTTTTCTTCTTTATTATTGGGATTTTATATTGAACGGTGTGCGCGCTGAAGTTATTAATTATGGGGATTTTGTATTGAACGTTGTGGGCGCAGAGTAATTATTCGTAACGTCCACTTTGCTCAACGCGCACATCGTGGTGTATTTTGAGCCGTTGTGTGCGTTGTACTATATATCCAAAATGTATTTTTTTAAACAAATCAAAGAAATGTAGCTATTTTTGAAGTCCTATTATGTAAACAGTAGGATATGTGTTGTCTTATCACTTAAATGTCTTTACACCCATCATTCAACTGCTGCGCATCAAATTTGCTTAAATTTTGATTTTTTAAATAATGTCAGACTGAACATTATTTAATTCTCGCCTGATTTTGTGTTTCTTTTATATTTTGGGATTTTTTATTTAACGTTTTGCGCGCAGAGCAATTATTCGTTACGAACGTTTGGCGTGTAATTTGATCAGTGCTCGCAACCTTACCTTATGTTGCCCATATGACGGGATGATTAACTGTGGGTAATGGAGCATCTAATACAGTTTTGCTCAGCACGCACAAAGGTCATGACATCTGACTGTTGTGTGCGATGGTCTATTGTGTTTAATTGCATACGGTTTGGCTCTGCGAGCAAAAGGGTCACATCTACGTCCAGTTGTGTGATTTGAGTAATGGTTGATAACAAGATACTGTTTTGCTCATCGCGCACAGCGGTCGAAAAAATCGATACGAACGTTGTGCATGCTAGTAACTGTGTGCACACGTAAATAGTTTATCACAACATATAGCATGAGCCTGTTGTGCGCCCTGGGGAATTTATAGTTCAGTGAACAGTGTTTGATCAGAATATCTATGTCGTACATTGATTCAAGCATCAATGTATATATGACCTTATATCAATTTTGTATTGTCCTGTAATTGTATCAAATTAAATGACATAGTATTAAGGTCTGAATTCTAACAAACTACAGCATTATGCATTATAATGTACATAATGCATAAATGTTATTTATAGTTCGGTAAACAATTTTGCTCAGTAATATCAACGTCGGACATATATATCACCTATATCATTTTTGAATTGTCCTACAATTGTATCAAATAAAATGACATTGTATTAGGGTCTGAATTCCAAAATACTACAACATTTATGCATTATTCTGTACATTACACAACAAAGTTGAAACTACAGCTAAACATTTTGCAACTTCACAGTTTGGAACTGGTATGAAATTCAATCAGGGGAATATCTTAATGGTACATTGAATCCCACTAAGAAAAACTGTTCACAGTGACAGAGTCATGCTGAACAGCTCAAGCAAGATGGCATTTATGATCAGCTCCAATAGCACGCACCATCATCACTAGCATCGAGATCGTCCATAACGGTATAAGTAGCCACTCCTTTAACGAAGTTGGCTGATCTGGATTCTTCAGCGCATGCCACTGTATGCGTTGAAGAAGTATCAATTATGAACGATAAAAAGCAGATTTAAGTAAAAAATAGGGTATAAAGACATGCAACTTTACGTTTAGGCACTGATATAAAAATATATCACGGTTGCTTCTTCTCGGAAGAATTCCGCTGCTGTAGTAGAACATATGAAGGAGCAAATAACATCTTCCAGTACACGTCAATTGCCGGTAGTACATTGTTCATCTTTGTGTGTTGAAGACGAAGCAGTGATGAACAACGGGAAATATTTATCATTGTGAAGAAAAAATAGTGTATGAAGTAGAAACAGATAGAATCAGTGGTTGACAAGGTCTAGTGGGAAGAGAGGCTATTTATAGACGAATTGATTTCCCAGGATCAAATCCTAGCCACTCTTTATCTTGTCCTAGTCAGCCCTAGAATTCAAAAAACGTATACCTTTTTTTATACCTCGCACTAAGTGACAAATTTAAACAAATCAAAGAAATGTATATCTTTTTGCTGTCTTATTCCGCAAACAGTCGAATATGTGTTGCAATTAAATGTATTGAACGTTGTGCGCGCTGATGTAATAAATTATGGGAATTATGGGAATTAAATGTATTGAACGTTGTGCGCGCAGAGGAATTATTCGTTACGACCTTTTTGCTCAACGCGCACAGCCGGGTGTATTTTGATCCGTTGTGCGCGCTGTATTATATTTTCTCTTTTATAAATGTATACCTTTTATATACCCCGCACTAAGGATCAAATTTTAACAAATCAAAGAAATGTAGATATTTTTGATGTCTTATTCTGAATACGGTCTAATATGTGTTGTCTTATCACTTAAATGTCTTTACACCATCAATCAACTGTTGCGCATCACATTTGCTTCAATGGTAATTTTTTTTAACTGGCCTGTCAGTCTGAAGTGACTCTGAACATTAATTAATTCTCCCTCAATTTTGTTTTCTTCTTTATTATTGGGATTTTATATTGAACGGTGTGCGCGCTGAAGTTATTAATTATGGGGATTTTGTATTGAACGTTGTGGGCGTAGAGTAATTATTCGTAACGTCCACTTTGCTCAACGCGCACAGCTGGGTGTATTTTGATCTGTTGTGCACGCTGTATTATATATCCAAAATGTATTTTTTTTAAACAAATCAAAGAAATGTAGCTATTTTTGATGTCCTATTATGTAAACAGTAGGATATGTGTTGTCTTATCACTTAAATGTCTTTACACCCATCATTCAACTGCTGCACATCAAATTTGCTTAAATTTTGATTTTTTAAATAATGTCAGACTGAACATTATTTAATTCTCGCCTGATTTTGTGTTTCTTTTATATTTTGGGATTTTTTATTAACGTTTTACGCGCAGAGCAATTATTCGTTACGACCGTTTTGCTCAACGCGCCCAGGTGGGGGTAATTTGATCAGTGCTCGCAACCTTACCTTATATTGCCCATATGACGGGATGATTAACTGTGGGTAATGGAGCATGTAATACAGTTTTGCTCAGCACGCACAACGGTCATGGCATCTGACTGTTGTGTGCGATGGTCTATTGTGTTTAATTGCATACAGTTTGGCTCTGCGAGCAAAAGGGTCACATCTACGTCCAGTTGTGTGATTTGAGTAATGGTTAATAACAAGATACTGTTTTGCTCATCGCGCACAGCGGTCAAACATATCGATACGAACGTTGTGCATGCTAGTAACTGTGTGCACACGTAAATAGTTTATCACAACATATAGCATGAGCCTGTTGTGCGCCCTGGGGAATTTATAGTTCGGTGAACAGTGTTTGATCAGAATATCTATGTCGGACATTGATTCAAGTAAGCATCTATGTATATATCACCTTATATCAATTTTGTATTGTCCTGTAATTGTATCAAATTAAATGACATAGTATTAAGGTCTGAATTCTAACAAACTACAGCATTATGCATTATAATGTACATAATGCATAAATGTTATTTATAGTTCGGTAAACAATTTTGCTCAGTAATATCAACGTCGGACATATATATCACCTATATCATTTTTGTATTAGGGTCTGAATTCCAAAATACTACAACATTTATGCATTATTCTGTACATTACACAACAAAGTTGAAACTACAGCTAAACATTTTGCAACTTCACAGTTTGGAACTGGTATGAAATTCAATCACGGGAATATCCTAATGGTACATTGAATCCCACTACGCAAAACTGTTCACAGTGACAGAGTCATGCTGAACAGCTCAAGCAAGATGGCATTTATGATCAGCTCCAATAGCACGCACCATCATCACTAGCATCCAGATCGTCCATAACGGTATAAGTAGCCACTCCTTTAACGAAGTTGGCTGATCTGGATTCTTCAGCGCATGCCACTGTATGCGTTGAAGAAGCATCAATTATGAACGATAAAAAGCATATTTAAGTAAAAAATAGGGTATAAAGACATGCAACTTTACGTTTAGGGACTGATATAAAAATATATCACGGTTGCTTCTTCTCGGAAGAATCCGCTGCTGTAGTAGAACATATGAAGGAGCAAATAACATCTTCCAGTACACGTCAATTGCCGGTAGTATATTGTTCATCTTTGTGTGTTGAAGACGAAGCAGTGATGAACAACGGGAAATATTTAGCATTGTGAAGAAAAAATAGTGTATGAAGTAGAAACAGATAGAATCAGTTAGAATACTATCATTAAGAAGTGGAGTGGTTGACAAGGTCTAGTGGGAAGAGAGGCTATTTATAGACGAATTGGACTGGCCCATTGATGAGGACGATAGACTACAGTAGAGTCACTGTGCGTGATATTGTATTGGACATAAAGACGAGTGAATCTACAACATACTGTTTCAGCCAGATGATGTTCCCAAGAAGGTTTGGACTTTACGGTGCGCGTTGAGCAAACTTGAAGGCCAATAACAAAATTGCTCAACGCGCACAACGGGGAAAATAATGGCTGTTGTGCAAGATGAGCAAATTATTTATGTTTGTACAATATTACTCAAGGCACTTTTAATTATTTAATTTGTTGTTCCGCTAAATTGTTTTACACTAAATTTTTTATTTTGTTTAATTTAATGGATCATGCTTCTACATAATCTTTCCCAAAGCACTTTTTATTTCAAAGTTTAGGTTTCCAAGGCATTTCCCCCCTAAATTTAATCTTCACAATCTTTCCCAAGGCACTTCTAATTTCAAAGTTTAGGTTCCCAAGGCACGTCCCCCCCCAAATTTAATCTCCACAATCTTTCCAAAGACACTTCTAATTTCAAAGTTTTGGTTTCCAAGACACTTTTCCCACTAAAATTTAAGTTTTCCAACATAAAATTTCCATAAAATCCAATCTCAGCCATTGATTTCCCAGGATCAAATCCTAGCCACTCTTTATCTTGTCCTAGTCAGCCCTAGAATTCAAAAAACGAGTTTGGCTCCGCGCGCAAAAAGGTCACAAATACGTGCAGTTGTGTGAACTGAGTAATTGTGGATAATCAGATACGGGTATGCTCACAGCCCGCACATCGGTCAAACACATTATGTGACAGTTGTGCGCGCTGAGTAATTGTGTGCAAATGTAAATGTTTTATCACAATGTATATAAGGACGGTCACAATTTATGCCTGTTGTGCTCGCTGGGTAAATCATATAACGGTAAAAAGTTTTTACATAGGTAATTTCAATTTCGGACATTGATTCAAGTAAGTATCGATGTATATATCACATATATCAATTTCGTAATGTCATGCAATTGTATCAAATTAAATGACAGTGTATTAAGGTCTGAATTCTTTCATACTACAACATTTATACGTTACACTGTACATACCACAACAAATTTGAAACTACATTTCGTACATAATGACATAAAACACCAAAGAATATCTACCCACAAACACTCTTCTCCGTCGATGATCAAAAATACAATATAAGACAAGAGAAAGGCTTGTGCGCCAAAGGCCCGGCCAACTCAAAAACCTGGAGGCGGAGGCGGAGGCGGAGGCGGAGGTGGTGATGGTGGGGCAACAGTACGGATGTATCTAGGAGAGGGCACCAGAGTCTCCATCTTCTCTTGTATGTTCGACATTATGAGCATCATAGTGTCGAAGTCGCTACACAGAAGTGAGATCGCCAGATTGGTGTTGGAGAGATGGGTTTCAATTTCTCCTAATCTACGAGTAAAGTTCACCGGCTGATGGGAGGATGATGAAGCAGCAGATGCGGGGCTTACATTGCCTATGAGCATATCCTTAAGCTGACGTTGTTCATCTGTAAGTACAGAGACAGACGTAGTAAGCTCCTCGAGTTTGCTACGGAGGTTGTGCAGAACAGAGTCCTGACGGCGAGACATCCCATCCATAGAGAGGAGGCCGTTACTGTTGTCCTCGAGTGGGGCTTTTTCAGCCGGAGATGGAACTGATGAACCTGCATGTAAAGGAGGAAACCCAGTAGGAGGCAACAGCACATTGTGTTCACCTTGAGTTGGACCAAGCGAAAGCGAATCACGCAGAATGGGTCTATAGGCCGGGAACGATGAGGGAAGGGGATCATCGTGTTCAGGTGATGGTGAATCATCATCACTAACTCCCCAAGGGTCAGAAAAAGTCGACTCACGAGATCGTTTTGGCGGCATGAAGAAACCCGAGTACGAAATGCGAGAGTGTTGAGATGAAGAAGAAAACGGAACGACAGACCAAAGGAAAGAGGAATGAAATTTTCCGCGAAACCCCTCGTCTACTGACTCCACATATATATAATGATTGGTTATTTTAATCTCAGCCGCTGGATTACATATGGAAGTGGAACTGACTAAAACGATCTCATCAGACGGCTGGGGTAAAGCATCCGTTCGGATGGGCAAAAAAAAATCGTAATGAAGGGCTTACACGGAAACCGAGGTTCTACTTGACTCATTCTCCAGTTACCATACGTGAACATTGTTGAGAAGAAAGCAGAATCATTTACTGTCATCATTACGTACCTCCGAAATAAGATTGTACGAGATGGCGGTTGTACTTTCATCATTACGTGGCATACCGATTGCGTCTCGCAACCGATCTATAAATATCTATTGTTTAGTAGCCACTGCACGTTCAGGAGCGATGTGCATTCAAACGGAAAGCAAATGCCCATGAGGTGCACGTATATCGTTCCAGCCTAGAGCTGCCGATTGGCACCCGATCTATTACCTCGGGCTCCACCTTTACAGCAGTAGTCCTCTCTATTGACAGGGATTCATGAGTAACAGGCGGGAACGGATATAATGGAGCCGGTGCAAAGGCAGGAGCGATGTGCATTCAAACGGAAAGCAAATGCCCATGAGGTGCACGTATATCGGTCGAGCCTAGAGCCGCCGATTGGCACCCGATCTATTACCTCGGCCTCCACCTTTACGGCAGTAGTCCTCTCTATTGACAGGGATTCATGAGTAACAGGCGGGAACGGATATAATGGAGCCGGTGCAAAGCCAGGAGCGATGTGTATTCAAACGGAACGTGAATGCCCATGAGGTGCACGTATATCGGTCGAGCCTAGAGCCGCCGTTTGGCACCCGATCTATTACCTCGGCCTCCACCTTTACGGCAGTAGTCCTCTCTATTGACAGTGATTCATGAGTAACAGGCGGGAACTGATATAATGGAGCCGGTGCAAAGGCAGGAGCGATGTGTATTCAAACAGAACGTGAATGCCCATGAGGTGCACGTATATCGGTCGAGCCTAGAGCCGCCGATTGGCACCCGATCTATTACCTCGGCCTCCACCTTTACGGCAGTAGTCCTCTCTATTGACAGGGATTCATGAGTAACAGGCGGGAACTGATATAATGGAGCCGGTGCAAAGGCAGGAGCGATGTGCATTCAAACGGAACGTGAATGCCCATGAGGTGCACGTATATAGGTCGAGCCTAGAGCCGCCGATTGGCACCCGATCTATTACCTCGGCCTCCACCTTTACGGCAGTAGTCCTCTCTATTGACAGGGATTCATGAGTAACAGGCGGGAACTGATATAATGGAGCCGGTGCAAAGGCAGGAGCGATGTGTATTCAAACGGAACGTGAATGCCCATGAGGTGCACGTATATCGGTCGAGCCTAGAGCCGCCGTTTGGCACCCGATCTATTACCTCGGCCTCCACCTTTACGGCAGTAGTCCTCTCTATTGACAGGGATTCCTGAGTAACAGGCGGGAACTGATATAATGGAGCCGGTGCAAAGGCAGGAGCGATGTGCATTCAAACGGAACGTGAATGCCCATGAGGTGCACGTATATCGGTCGAGCCTAGAGCCGCCGTTTGGCACCCGATCTATTACCTCGGCCTCCACCTTTACGGCAGTAGTCCTCTCTATTGACAGGGATTCATGAGTAACATGCGGGAACTGATATAATGGAGCCGGTGCAAAGGCAGGAGCGATGTGCATTCAAACGGAACGTGAATGCCCATGAGGTGCACGTATATCGGTCGAGCCTAGAGCCGCCGATTGGCACCCGATCTATTACCTCGGCCTCCACCTTTACGGCAGTAGTCCTCTCTATTGACAGGGATTCATGAGTAACAGGCGGGAACTGATATAATGGAGCCGGTGCAAAGGCAGGAGCGATGTGTATTCAAACGGAACGTGAATGCCCATGAGGTGCACGTATATCGGTCGAGCCTAGAGCCGCCGATTGGCACCCGATCTATTACCTCGGCCTCCACCTTTACGGTAGTAGTCCTCTCTATTGACAGGGATTCATGAGTAACAGGCGGGAACTGATATAATGGAGCCGGTGCAAAGGCAGGAGCGATGTGTATTCAAACGGAACGTGAATACCCATGAGGTGCACATATATCGGTCGAGCCTAGAGCCGCCGTTTGGCACCCGATCTATTACCTCGGCCTCTACCTTTACGGCAGTAGTCCTCTCTATTGACAGGGATTCATGAGTAACAGGCGGGAACTGATATAATGGAGCCGGTGCAAAGGCAGGAGCGATGTGTATTCAAACGGAACGTGAATGCCCATGAGGTGCACATATATCGGTCGAGCCTAGAGCCGTCGATTGGCACCCGATCTATTACCTCGGCCTCCACCTTTACGACAGTAGTCCTCTTTATTGACAGGGATTCATGAGTAACAGGCGGGAACTGATATAATGGAGCCGGTGCAAAGGCAGGAGCGATGTGCATTCAAACGGAACGTGAATGCCCATGAGGTGCACGTATATCGGTCCAGCCTAGAGCCACCGATTGGCACCCGATCTATTACCTCGGCCTCCACCTTTACGGCATTAGTCCTCTCTATTGACAGGGATTCATGAGTAACAGGCGGGAACTGATATAATGGAGCCGGTGCAAAGGCAGGAGCGATGTGTATTTAAACGGAACGTGAATGCCCATGAGGTGCACGTATATCGGTCGAGCCTAGAGCCACCGTTTGGCACCCGATCTATTACCTCGGCCTCCACCTTTACGGCAGTAGTCCTCTCTATTGACAGGGATTCATGAGTAACAGGCGGGAACTGATATAATGGAGCCGGTGCAAAGGCAGGAGCGATGTGTATTCAAACGGAACGTGAATGCCCATGAGGTGCACGTATATCGGTCGAGCCTAGAGCCGTCGATTGGCACCCGATCTATTACCTCGGCCTCCACCTTTACGGCAGTAGTCCTCTCTATTGACAGGGATTCCTGAGTAACAGGCGGGAACTGATATAATGGAGCCGGTGCAAAGGCAGGAGTGATGTGTATTCAAACGGAATGTGAATGCCCATGAGGTGCACGTATATCGGTCAAGCCTAGAGCCGCCGTTTGGCACCCGATCTATTACCTCGGCCTCCACCTTTACGGCAGTAGTCCTCTCTATTGACAGGGATTCATGAGTAACAGGCGGGAACTGATATAATGGAGCCGGTGCAAAGGCAGGAGCGATGTGTATTCAAACGGAACGTGATCATCAAGGTAATAGGTGCAGTCAAGAGAAAGGGCTTTCTCCTCTCTTCCAAGAGAGTCTTCAACACACAACACACTTCTCCTTCAAGTTCTACTTCAAGGCATATGGGATTGTAAGTGTTGCTTTCATAATTTCATAACTTTCGTTATTTTGTTTTTTTGCTAGGTTTGCGAGAGCGGTTTGCTTACTCCCAAGTTGTAGGAGTGAAGGACATCGATTGTATTCGATTTCACTTGTAGGGTTGCTACAAGTGGGTTTAAAGGCAACCTCAAGTTAGTGTTCTAACTTGAGAATCGGAGGTATCTGGGTGGAAGGGACGTAGGATAACCGGGAACAAGGCGGAAAGTTACTTGGGTAATCCGAACACTTGAAACATAATTGCGTTTGCATTTGTTTATTATTTGGGTTTAATTTTAATTCCGCACTATATTTGTTGATCATATATCATATATATGTGTGAATTTTATGATATGGTCTCCATGTATGCTATATCTATATGTGTTGTGATTTGAGACGTTAAGTTTCCTTCGTGTATCTCAATGTTGATATTGGACTTTCGTTCCTCTTATCACCTAAGTTTATAATGTGGTTTTATGATTTTTTGGATTTTATATATATTTAGATTCTTATTTGGCACGATTGTTGTTATTTTACTGCCGCCTTTTGGATAATGCCATAGGGGGATCGAAATAAACAAACAGAATCGTAATGAATGTTCTAGGTATGGTCTAATAAACAGACATACAAAAACTGGATGTAGGTTGCTACACTATTTTTTTATACATCGGAAGTTGCTACATTGACTCTCCAAATTTGGATGGCCCTGTAGCAAACCGGCAAAATGATTCCAGTTTTGCAGGGCGGTTGATGGAGGGAAAACGCCATATTTGGCGTGTTGTTGCAGTGTGGTTTGGAGATGATATAACCGGCCAACTTCCGCTTAGACTTGCATGGAGTCGTCGAATATAGCTTAATTCATGTAAACTAAATATGGGAAAAAATACCTAATTAAATGTCACATCATCTACCAACTAGATTCAATGGGGTTGGATAGTGGGGTGTCGAGACTCGAGAATATATTGTGGGGCCCGCTAAACAATATGTGGACCTTCGTGTTCGAATGTTGTTAAGTGGGCAATTTGCAGTAGGTTTCGCGTCGTTCCGCTGTGCTGCGTTGAAAAATTCTATCTTTTTCCCTCTGTGGGCTCCACTTTCATGTGTTACTATTAATAAGACGAAAAGCGATGGTACGTAGAGATGGAAATTGCGGATGAGGTGAGAGGTTGGTGGGACCACAAACAAGAATTCGACCAGTCATCTACTCATCCAACTGCCGAATTTGCTGGTACTTTGTTTGAGAAAAGTTTTTCACGTAAGCGCCATATCAGCGAATATTTGTATCCATTCTGACAAGTAAAACATTTTAGTCGTTTAATATATCTCCTCACACAACTGTATACAGTAATGCCATATGTGCGCGATGAGGAAATTCGTATAATAAATCCAAATATTCGACCGCGCACAACTATCCCTCATTTACACATATACTGCGCGTGACTAAATTATGTTTGCTCACCGTGCACAACGGTTCAAATTTTGCCCCGTTTTGCGCGCTCAGTAATTAATCCGCCGTTTGTTTATACTTGTAATAACAAACGGAAGAGCGAGAGAGTCAAGAAGCAAGATGGCCACCCATAATGCAGGACCCGGCAAAAAATTTGAGTTGCCGCCAAACTCGGAGTATTAATGTAGCAGACAGCAAAAAAACGCCGCGAAGACCCCAGAAAACCCCGCCATGCGTCCGGTCAAGTGGAGGATATTTATCCCGCCAAATTTGGGGATATATCACCATTCGCCATGATTTGTGCCTTCACTGCAGATATGGCTGAGAAATCGTGTCAGTGGGACGAAGAAACTTTGCAAGGCCAGTCTTCAGAGGGAAGAAGAGACGGTGACGTAGATGATAACCGTTCCCTTCATGACAGGGGGGATGTGCGGCCGCAGTTGCCTGAGACTCCCCTAAGGGATACGTGGCCATGGGGAGGTCTCGTTCCAGCAGGCTATGTCCCCCCTGGCGTACGAGGGGGCATTGCTGTTGAATCCGCCCACTGACGTTCCATCGGAAGGTACTAGGGGGAACCGTCACCGACCCTTCTTCCCCGTCTGGGACGGCGAGTCTGCATTGGTGGATAGGGGGGTGGCCAGTCGGCTGGTGGAGAACTCCATCCTTCCCATTGACCAAAGTGTCCTGGGTCAAATTGACATTGAAAGGCTCGCTAACTCAGTCGTTTATGGCAGTTACCAGGTTAAGTACTAATGTCGTCTCGTTGTGCTGTTGCCTTACTCTTACAGTCTTACTTATCCATGATTCCCTGCAGACATCATTGGTCGGGGCGGAACTGCGTCGCCGAGTGGTGCAATTGTTGATTGCCGAGCGGAAAAAGGCGGTTTCCTTCGAATCTCAACTTAAGGATTTGAAGGAGCAGCTGATGAAAGAGAGAGACCACAGATCTCAGGCGGAGTGGGAGGTTGCGAAAGCTAAAGATCGGGCGGCCTCTATGTCAGCGGTTCGAAAGAGCTCCGAAGAGCGATGGTACGTAGAGAAGAGCAGTCTCCTGGCTCGTATAGCCGAGTTGGAGAGAAACTCGCTTCCTCCAAACTCGATTGCAGACGTGAGGCATGAGGCTGAGGCGAGGAAGCGTCAGCGATCTGGTCGGGAGTCCGGTGGAGGATCGGCCCAAACGTAGGACGATTTGGCTACCAACGCCCCCTCCAGCGAGGCGTCTGTGTGAATCGTGGCCATCTTAGTACCCCAAATGGTTTTCATATTTTGAGAGGTGAACATGTGATGGTTTACGCGTTAGTAATGAACCCCGAACATTCAATTGGCAATGAACACCGTCTGGTGCAGTCTTTTACCGCTTGTTAATTTAAATATCTGTTTGCCAACCATTAGCGATCTTTGTACACCGAATGCTTAATTTCTTGTGGATATTAAAACTATTAGCATACATCCATCACAGAAATGGTCAAGGATGGTGTGAAATATCGAAGTTTCCCGGGAATATACTTAGTGCACGTGAACTGCGTTGGAATTGAGCTTAGCATCACAATGAACCAGATATACAATTTTTTTCTCATTGCTCACACCGGTCCCACCTTTTACCTGATGTGTATGGATGAATCTGATTTGTCAGTGTGTTTCATTGGAGTCATTTTCTCCAGCATTCACATAGCCTCTACATGCATCGAGATTGTTACGTATAGAGTTTTCCTTTAAACAACTTGGGATATTGGACTTATGCCATAGATTCAAGTAGACCATCGTCAAGGAGAGAAAGATTCAAGAATACGCAGAGGTGGAAATCACTTCATGCAACATAAATAACACATTTACTGCAGTATACGGTCTTCAACATCAATAACATACCAAAGCACACAATTATGAGTCCAACTCTTAGCATTCTCCTTTATGTCCGTTGTGCGCGGTGAGCAAATTTTTAATGCTGTAACATAAATTGCTCAAAGCTCACAACGGGCAAAATTATGCCAGTCGTGCGAATTTAGCTACTGTATCCCATAACATAAATGTTCAAAGCGCACAACAAGCAAAGACATGATGGCGCGTTGAGTTCCCGTTGTGCAGAAATCCCATAGATTTTGTACAAAAATCCCAAAAAATTCAGTATATTCTTTCATTATAAACTCAGTCACTACATTTGCACAAAATTATAAATTCAATGCTCTGATGATACGGTAATTACAGTGGGAGATTTGCCTACATCTTTACAGAATAATGTCTCGAATTGTCGCATCCTCTCTTCAAGGCCTTCCACCCATCCGTCGGCCGCAGGCAGGCGGTTAGCCTTCCATTGCCTTATTACCGGTGGGACCGGGCTTCTATCTTTAAGTTGAATATTTACAAAGTGATTATTATTTACAAAACCTATGGTGAAGGGACCACGTTTCGTACCTTGGTGCGGTCCTGATCTTAACGGAAAAATGAAAGACATTGTTGCATTGACAGCAGATGTATTACACAGTTATAACGACTTGAGATAATATGTCCAACCTCAGGGAAGGTCATCCAATATTGCATCGGGGGGTGGTCACCCATATAGTTAATTGACACTACCTGTTCTTGTGCACTTTCCTCACCCATCACCTTTGAGTACACATCATAGTGGTCACGCAGCTCTTGAAGCAACTCTCTTCTGACCACCTTCCACTGGTCCTCTCCCATCCCTAGATGTGAAGATATAGCCCTGTAACCACAGTTCACATCTGCCGTCACATCTGTGACGTTCGATATATATTTGGCGATTGCAGCGGGGAATTGATCAAGATAAGGTATGCCTCCTTGAATGGCTCTAGCGTCCTTTGCTTCATAATTTGCTGCTGCAAATGAAGCTGTAGCAGAAACCCCAGTCATACTGCCAGATGTCGTGGCTTTGCCAGTTGGTTTCTTTCTAGCAAGTTGAGGAGGAATGGGTGGGGCAGACGTATTTTTAATCCTTTGGGACCGTCTCGGCTGGACACGGCCGACGCTTTCTTGTTTCGATGAGACTTCAGGTGGAATTTAAGCAGAGCAACTAGCCGCATCGGCGAAGTCATGATCAAAATGAGCAGGATGAATGGGGGTGGCTGTATCTTCATTTGTCAAATTATTATCCCTTTTTCTTCTTCCATTGAACACGACATTAACTTGCGACTCTGTAATCAGATTTGTCGCCGGGGTAGCTAGCTCCTTCAACTTAATTAACAACTCCTGCTTCATCGGCCCATCAAGTTGAGCATAGAGCTTGTGTATGCGCTCTAATTCAGCATGTATAAGCCCATCTTCTTCAGACATCAATTCCGGCTTAGCCTCCATGTCTAGCTACTTCCAATGAGAATTTACGGCATCTAAGGGAATGGGGCGATTTTCCCTTGTGTATTTGCCAATCTCATTGGCACATGGTACACCATAAATCATTCTAGCTAGACAATCACATGTGCATTGGTCCGTTCCCATAGGGTCAGATTTATCAGCTTCCACAGACATTATCTTCAACGCCGCAGCGGCTGTAAATCCTATCAGCTCCTTGAACAAGAACCCATGCACATTATGTTGCAACATGATCTTAGATTTCTCGAATGATGCCTTGATCTCGATATGCTGCCCCTCTAATGATTCATGTATGGTTGGCCAAGAAGCGGATAAACTGAAGGCCGATGAACCCAATGCCCTTTTAAGCTTAGAATGTTCAGTCTGGGCTCTTCTGGTCTGCCCTCTGTTGGTACTGACATTTCCAAAGTGGAGATTGCCATCTGTCCATACAGAAATAAACTTCTCCTTGTACTTGTCCAACCAAGATGTCTTCACATAGCTCACGACCCTTGTGTAATCTTTGTACTCGGTCTCCAATGCCTTCAGTTTAGCAACATACTCCTCCTCCTTGCGTGCCCCCACCAATAAATTCCAGCTAGAGATGAAACCTAACCATTTTTCTTGATCTTCAAAAGAGGGCTGGCAATTTTTGGCAATATTTTTGGATATGTGCATTCTACATATTTGGTGCACCGCAAGGGGAAATTCATGGCCAATGGCATTCATAAGTGCTGGCTCCAGTGCTGACAAAATTACACGTGGCATCCTGTATCCCTGCAGCAAAGAGCTCAACTTCCCCAAGGCCCACAAGTAGTTCTCCTCACGTACGGCCTCCGTGTAACAAAATGCCGCTGCGAACTGAATATCTGTGGACGTCACCCCATACATCTCCATCAATGGTGGCCTGTTGCGGTTGGTCTTCAACGCGCAGTCCATAACCAGAATCTCTGGAAATTTTCGTAATAACTCAACCGACTGCGGATGTGCCCAAAATATAGTCCTCACTGCAGTTGTCACTTCGTCCACTTCATGATACACAATGTAATTACGTTGTGTCAGTAGATTAAGGAATAGCTGCATTTTTGCTCTCCAGGCCATTTCCCCTGCCTTCATCCTCTGACTGGCTTTATAAATAGTGTTGATTGTGGTAGATGTTTCATTATCCTTTTCCTTCAGGTATTTCAAGATTTCCCTTGGCCTAAGCAGTCTATGTGACAAGTCTCTCACCGTGGCCATCTCCTCACCTCCGAACCTCCTCTCATCTGGATGTCGCTCGATGTACATTGCGGGTTTATGGTTGTGATTGCCACGTACAACTGTCAAAATCCACTTATCTGTTGCCACACCATTAGCCCTCAAGTAGAAGGGACATGAACACTTCTTGCTTCGAGTTGATTTTTTGGCCGATATATCCGGCCTGTGTGGCCGATATGTCCCACTTCCTTCACAACAAAAATAATAAGTTGGGACCCTATTGCCCTTTGTACTCATATTTGATGATTTTGTAACAACCAAATTCCCGGTTTTCACACCGACCCCTTTTACCCATTTACCAAGCTCTTCTATGCTGGGGAAAATTTTATTTGTTGTGAACTGATTTGTATAATCTTCATTAACCTCTGAGCCTTCAACAATACGCTGAATTAAGTACCAGATACCAATATAGTCACTAAATGTTAAGCTTTATTTTCTAGTAAATTAGTCAGTTAACAAAGCAAAATAATTTCAAACCTTTGCTTCTTTGTCCGCTTCATCCCAGATCCTCTCAATGTGTACCGAGCCCATCTCAATCTTCGTAATTTCTACGCAATCATGTTCCAAATGTACATTGCAGCAATAAATTTCTGAAATTATTAAAAAATACCAAATTAATTAGCATCAATTAATGGCTTACCAACTTTACGATGCAATGCGGCCGCAGTCGACTATTTTAGGGCACCCCAACCCAATGACACAAATCTTTTGCACTGCCTTAAGGACCTTCGTTTGATATAAGCAGGAACTCTTATAGTCTATATACCTCAGCGAATTAGAATAATTTCTGTTGATCAAACCCTATCTCGTTAGCTTTTCCCGCCTTAGGTCACAAAACTGATCGCATATGGAAGCTGTTACGATGCATTTGTATATACGGATGCGTAGAAATAGTGGTTCATAGTGTAAATTACTCATCGCGAACAGTGGGAGGGCAAAAATGTAAATTGCTCTCCTCTGTAAACCGTCTAGCAGTTTGCCCACCGCACACAACCGTGCAAAACACGGACTTGCTCAGCGCACACAACCACGCAAAACTGGGAATTGCTCACCGCTCACAGCCAATCAAAACACGGAATTGCTCAGCGCACACAACCACGCAAAACTCGGAATTGCTCAGCGCACACAACCACTCAAAACCCATAATTGCTCACCGCCCACAACCGTTTTGGTCAAGTCCACGTGCACATGTGGACGGGTTATTTGCTAGTAATATTTCAAACTAGACTTGTTTACTCAACCAGCACAACGGGTAAATTATTGTAGACCCGATATGACCCGGTAGGACCCGAAATTGTCCCGTGATACCTTCTGCTCGCAGCGAATTGACAGACAATTACACAGATTACTCACGGCGGAATTTCAAACGGCAAGTATTTTCAAAGATCGCTCCAGTCGCCCAGACCGAAATCCAAAAGCTTTGATTTTTATTTAATTGCTCGAAGGATACATCACTTAGTCAAATGGTGAGATCAAACAAAGAGCTGAATCGAGAGAAATCGATTTAGGGGTATTTGACCTAAATTTATCAACATCGACTCTTTGGTACGTCTATACTTTTAAGTACAGTTTATCTGCCTTTCTTATTTTGATTTTACATGCATTCATCCACGGTTGAGGTTGATGAAGTCGGTACAAAAATCCAAGGTAATATTGATTTATCTTCTCGGCAATAATGCATTAAATCTTTGAGGATCAGGTTATGAATTGTTTGATACATGATACTATGGATTTTACAACCGACTTTACCACCAATCAACTGTTCAAGGATAGAAAAGAGTTGTTTCAGTGGATACAAAACGTCGGGTTAAGTCATGGGCATGTGATTGTTACACGTTCGGGGAGATTAAGTAAAACGGCCAAAGGGCATCATGATGTGTACTTTGCGTGTGAAAGAAGCGGTGAGTATCGGGGACACCGAAAGCTAAAAAAGACCAACCAGCCTGTTAAAACCAAGAAGTGTTCATGTCCTTTCTCATTGCGTGGTTATATGGTGGGCGTGGGCGTTGAGGAGTGGAAGGTAACAGTCGTTTGTGGCAGGCACAACCATGAAGCAGCTAAATATGTCGATGGCCATTCCGATGACGGGACATTGCAGGGAATGGAGATGGAAACAGTGCGTGACTTGGCGAATAGCAAGGTTCGGCCAGCTGAAATTTTGAAAGTACTGAAGGCAAATAAAAACTTCAGTGCTACCTCAATCAAAGCAATTTATAATGCACGAAACCGGTTACAACGGGGGAAGAAGGTTGGTATTGTAAAACAGTTGAAGGAGTTAGCATCAGCTGATAAAATTGTGGGTGCTGAGAATGTGAAGGCTGTGAATAATGAGGGGGAGGATCAGAAGGTGGGGGAGGCGTTTTGGGAGAATGCAGTGCCTGCTGAGTTGCAGGAGGAGGATCATACTGGGAAGATGGGTGGGGAGGATGATAATGTGGATCGTAATGAGGCGGAGCAGATTGCTAGGGAGGAGGAGGATGATGATGAGAATGCAGTGGCTAAGGCCTTTGAGAAGGAGCATGAGGTTCTACGTCTTCAAATTTCTACCCTGGTAGCGGAGATTGCTAAGCAGCATGCTGAGATAACGGATACGTCTACATTGACGTGTAAGCCGGGTAAGGGAAGAAGTAGACCGTTGTGGAAACATACAATAAAGAAGCCGAAACAATTAATCTCACATGATGATAGTGACGAGGACTTGGCTGCTGACATAATAATACCATATTGGAACGCTTTTCCTGAGTGTCTACGACCCCTTATAGTGCATGTCGTAGATGTGAAAGCAGACGGAAACTGTGGGTATAGGGCTGTGGCAGCTCAGTTGGGACTGGGTGAGGACGAATGGAGGCAGGTGAAATATGACTTGCGAGAAGAGATGCAGAACCACGACGACTTGTACCGGCAACTTATGGGTGCCGTGGAATTTAAAAAGAATGTAGTGGCACTGGGCCATTTGTTAGACCGTCCAAAAGCTAAATGGTGGATGCAGATGCCAGAAATGGCACATGTCATTGCCTCATGCTACGAATGTGTAGTACATATTCTTGCACCTCATCAGTGTGTGACATATTTTCCTTTAAGAACTCCTCCAGTACCCCTATCATCCAGACGCCACATAACGTTGGGTCATGTGAACAATAATCACTTCGTTATTGTTAAACTTGCCCCATATGGTCCTGTCCCTCCGACTTCAAGTATGTGGCTAAGATACCGTTCCGATGTGTCAGCCGGATGGCCGGCTGCTTATGAGGATAGGATGCATCAATTCCAGTCAATAGTATTTGGGAACGATATTGCAACCGTTGACGTTATTGAAATATTGTAGGATAAAACGTTGTATCATTTTACTGTGGATTGTTTATTTCATATTGACAGATTGGTAGCATGAAATTTTATCATGTCTGCCTAAATGTGCAAATGTTATCATCTGTATGCCGTGCTTTGGTGTATGGTATCTATAAGTTATGCTCAACGATAGACCTACTAATCAAGTTTGCCTCTTACTAACTTTTTGGTGAACGGGTACAAACTGATATATACTGGATTTTGAATGCTTAATAACACACGCAATCTATCCAGATTTTCTTAAGGGTGTTAATTAATACAACTAATGATAGTTATCACGTTGGTATTATATTATTTTATACGTATCAATAATGTTGTTAACATCGGCATAAGAATATGAGGAATCCAATAGAATAAATATTAAAAACAAAATTTAGATCTCCTCAGCGCGCACCGCGGTCAAAATCGTTCTCAGCGTCACGATTAATAACGATTACCGTTACTAATGTCAAGCCTGACAATCCATGTAATATTACTCAGCGCGCAAAACGGTTCGAATCGTGCTAAAATATAACCGTTGTGCGCGCTGAGTAAAATTAGCCAACTAAACCGCCGAATTTACTCGAAGCGCGCAACGGGTTAAAATTTTTACCCGTTTTGACCCGTTTGGACCCTCTTTCATCCCTTGATAAATTCTGCTCACCGCTCACAGCCATAACCTTCCACAGATTGCTCAAGGCGGAATATCAAACGGCCAGTTTTTCGTAGATTGCTCAAGGCGCATAGACGGAAATTCTAAAGATTTGATTTTTATTATTGGGCTCGACATTTACATCACAGTGGCAACTACTGCGTTCAAACAAATCGGTGAAGCAAGAGCAATCGATTTAGGGGTTTTCGACCTAAATTTGTTGAAATCGCGATTTGGTAAGTATACAATGTTAAGTACATTTTATTTGATATCCTAATTACAATTACAATGTGTAGAAAGAGGAGGCGAAATTTTTGGTTTTTAATTGCCTGCAGATACAGTTGAGATTGATGGAGATGCTAAAAAATTCGGAGGTAATATTGATTTTTCTTTACGTCAATAATGTAACTAATGTTTGGTTCCCGGTCCAATTAGTTGTATGAATTGTTTGATACAGGTGTATATGGATTATACAGCCGAATTTACAACGCTTCAACGTTTTAAAAGTAGAGACGAACTCTTTCAGTGGATAAAGAGCGTCGGACGACAACAAGGGCATGTGATTGTTACCCGTGCGTCGAGTATGAATAAATCGTCCAATAGGACTCCCGCTGCCTACTATGCATGTGCAAGAAGCGGGAACTACAGGGGACACCGACCAGTACGAAAGAGCAACCGGCCAGTTAGAACCAACAAGTGTGGATGCCCGTTCAAATTGCGTGGTAATGAGGTGGGCGATGGCGGTGAGTGGAGTTTAACGGTCGTTGATGGCAGGCATAACCATCAAGCTGCTAATTATGTCGCGGGCCATTCCGACGACGGGGTGTTGCAGGGAAAAGAGGTGGAAGCATTGCGAGACTTGGCAAATAGAAAGGTGCCGCCGTCAGCAATTTTGAAAGGCCTGGAAGGAAACTAAATCCTTCAATGAAACACCAATCAAATCAATTTATAATGCACGTTCCCGATTACTAAGGGGGCAGAGTGTGGGTATGGTAAACAAGTTGAAGGAGTTAGCATCACCGTGTAGAATTGTGGGTGATGAGCTTGTGGTGCATGTGGATAATGTTGAGGAGGAGCAGAAGGGAGATGAGGAGAAGGTGGATGAGGCTGAGGAGGCGACTGCATTGGCTGCTTATTGGCAGGATGATGTGGTGGATCGTAATGCGATGGAGCAGGCTGCTGAGAAGTTGGCTCTTAGTGGGCAGGAGCATAATGCTGCGGAGGAGGATGAGGTTAATGCAGCGGATGAGAATGTGGAGCCGAGGGTGCATGATGTTTATCGGGATGATGAGGCTGAGAATGCAGTGGCTGCTGAGTTGACTGTAGATGATTATGTTATTGGGGAGATGGTGGAGACAGAGGAGACGGTTGCCCTTAACGTGGAGGTGCAGAATGCTGAGGAGGTACTGGTGGAGGATAATGCAGCGGCTGAGACTGTGGAGCCGAAGGTGTATGAGGAGAAGGCGAACGAGGAGGATGATGATAAGGAAGTGGCTACTGATTTGATTGCTGAGGAGCATACTGGGAAGTTGGTGGATACGGCAGGGACAGTGGAACGTAATGTGGCTGACCAGACTGCTGAGATGGATGAGGGGGAGAATGTAGCTGGGGAGAATGAGGAGCCGCAGGAGGATGAGGCGAATGTGGAGGATGTGGAGGATGAGAAGATAGAGGATGCTGGGTTGATGCAAGCTGAGCTTACGTTGGAGTTGGGGGCGACGGTGGAGACAGGGGATCATAATGTGGATGCTCAGACTGCTGGGAGGGAGGAGGAGACGGTTGTGGCCTCGTATTTTGATGAGCACGAGGAGATGGATGGCATGCTTAAACAACTTTCTCCCCTGGTTGATGAGATTTCTGATCATTTTTCGGATGTGACGGAGAAGCCTACAGTTAGGAGGAAGCCTGTTAAGGCTCCACGGTTGCATTAAATTGCGGAGCATACGGCGGCGGTGAAGGAGAAGCCTAAATGGAAGAGGCGGCCTTCGAAGGAAAGTAGTAGGCGTCCGAAACTTCAAATAAAGAAGCCGAAACCTTCGTTTCCCCCTGATGATTATGTTGATGATTTGCCTGCCAACTTCCTCATACCATATTATTTGGATTTTCATCACACGCTACAACCCCTCATGGCGGGCGGCGTAGACATGGATGCAGATGGCAACTGTGGGTACAGGGCTGTGGCAGTTCAGTTGGGCTTGAAAGATTCCGATTGGCGGACTGTCAGAGCTGATTTGATCCGTGAGATGCGGACATACAGCGGCTTGTACAGGCGTGTTCTGAGTGAGGTTTCATATAATAATAATTTGAAGGCAGTGAACTATTTTATTACTGATAAAGTTGCAGGACGGGAAAATTGGATGCAGATGCCAGACATGGGACATGTCATTGCCTCATGCTACAACTGTGTAGTACATTTGATTTCAAATGCTATGTGTGTGAAATTTTTTCCATTGAGAAGTCCTCCAGTAAACCGAGCCTCCAGACTCCACATAACGTTGGGTTATGTGAACAGAAATCACTTTTTTATCCTTCAACTTAAACCAGCAGGTGACATCCCTCCGACTTCAGTTGTGTGGATGTCTCGTCTCAAATGATGTGAGAACTACTCCCAAGCGCAGGAGATCGTGCAAGTAATATCCTGGTGAGTCCAGGTATCGAATCCGCGGGACAACTGGCCTGCAAAACTACGAACGTCAATCTGAAAAGAGTAATAATACGATGTTAGCCAACCACCTATCAAACACGAAGATATAGGATCAAGAGTATGGAATAAGAAATGAAAATCCTACGATATTTACGGTGACTTTGGAAGGGATACAAGTATGGGGAGTATGTGTTGGGTTTGATTTCGTTAGGGTGTGTGCAATCAATGAATATCAATACCTTTTCTATAACTCAACGTTTCGTCTGGTCAGGGCACGAGAACGTCGGAAAGTATGGTGATCAAGCGTATGAAAACGTGCCAAAGAATTATACAATTAAGATAGGGCGAAAAGATATAGAAACCAATAATTACGACACCCTAACTACGTCAACACCAACACATATGAAGTAGATGTGCTACGGTTGTGATTTCATTAGGAGATAATAATCTCTGAAATATCACGTCTTTTATATAGCTCAACGCTTCGTCCGGTCAGGGTACGAAGACGTCGGAAGATGAAACGATGAAAACTAGTCAAAGTGGCCGTATACGCATCACTAGCAACATTGATTTCATTAAACGATAAATGCAACAATAAGTTCAGATTAGTGAACATGAATTGGCTAGCCTTGTCAGGGCCTAGCCATACGGGATGTAAATAATATCGACAATAAGCAAATACCCAACAAATACGTTGTAGAAATCAATGTTACGAGTGATTTTGACATGAAAATAGGGCTAAAGACATGAAATTCATCAATTAAATACTCCTAATTACTTCACAACCATAGCACAAGGAGATTAGCCACGCATGGTGCAAAAACAATCAATTTTGATAGCCAAATACATCGTTATACTAGCCAAATACAATGAAATACACCAAATACGGGGTATAAGTTCAAGAATTTATCACCAAATCTCCTCTTTAAAGCCCAAAAACTCCTTTAGAATAGGAAGAATAGCCTCTGGAATTTTTCAGAATTTTTCCCTGGAGAAATACGCACAGTAGCCGCTCCAAAAGTCCCAAAATACGCCAGAATACCCCAAAAACCCTAGAAATACGCTTATATATTAACATTACTGGTTTGGGGGTGTTAACGGGTTCAAACCCGCATCCGCTTTGCTATAAACCCGCACCCATTATCGCATCAATTTCCAGCCGTTGATCTCGTGCGGGATCGGCTCACGGAGCGCCACGTGCGCTCCAAAATTCGTGCACGCCCTAATTCGAATTCGAATCGGAGACGACCGCAGCCGTTCGATCGAGTCCGCGACCGTCAGATGGGTGCCACGTGTGCCCGCTTCGGAGCGATCTCAGCGGCTGCGCTTCGAAATGTCGGGGCGAGCTTCGTCCGTTGGATCGGGGTTCGACGGCTCCGATGGAGCCACGTCGCCCCGCTCTTCGTCCGTGAGTGTGGATCGTTGGATTGGAATCGGGCGATCGAGATCGCTCCGCGTCGCCCGCTTTTTGTAGAGCGTTGGATCTGAGCGGGAAAGCGTGGATGCGCGCCACGTGTCCCGCCCCGCGTATTTACGCGCGTATTTGCGTATTTACGAGCGTATTTCTCCATTTAAAATGTATTCTGCATTCAAAAATACACAGTAATTAGCACAGATCTCAGAAAAATACAAATAAATAGTCGTTGGAATCATGAGATCGAAATGGTGCTAGGAAAAATATAAAAAGGCAGAAATACTCAATAAAATTCGTGTTTTGTGCACAAATTGAGTAATTTCTCTAATAAATGATGATGAGAAAAATACGAATGCATTAGAGAACAGTTAAGCATCATATAGGCACAAAATAGGGCTAATTAGGGGGTTAAATACGCAATATTCACTCCGAATCAGTGGACAAGATCGCATGACCCTGTGGCCGATGGATGGCCGGCTGGTTACGAGCAGAGGATGCAGTCATTCGTTGATAGTGTAAAAGGTACGGATATTGCTACCGCTGATGAGTTTTAGTATCTGTAAGATAAAACGTTTATCAATGTAATAAGTTTTTTTGGTATAAAAATGGACCACTTTGGCGGATGAAATTTTATCATGGCTTCCGAAATGTGCAAATGTCATCATCGGTATGGATTGATGTTGTGTATCATACCAATTACACCGAGCGCAACACTGCAGTAATATTGCCCGTTTTGCGCTTTGAGTAATTATGTCTTTACCTACCAAATTGCTCAACGCGCAGAACTGGCAATATTAGTGCCGGTTTTGCGCTCTGGGTATTTTTAATAACATCAACCTGTGTTCCAAATTGTTATGCGATGAGAATGTGTCATTGTTAGTGTGTCCAATACTCCAAGTGAGAGTAGGGTTATTGTATCATATATGTTATTGTTTGACAAAATTGCTTACCACAAACTCCCATTGATAAGTTTTGCCCGTTGAGCGCCTTTATTAGCCAATTTGTTAGTCGTTACTACAATAGCTCACCATTCACCACGATCAGAACAAATAATTTTGGCCGGTTGTGCGCGGTGAGCAATTTTGTTAGTGCGAAAAAAAACTCCTACTCGTCCACTCAATAAAATTTGCTGATATATCCACATTTATTGCTGCTCGCACCGTGCAAATTTTTAATGGTTAACAGAAATGCTCACAGCGCACAACGGCGATATATTGGAACCTTTGGTCTTACTAATAGTCTAAGAGACCCCTCGAGTCTGCAGATCAGTGTTGGTGAACATACAGAGCAGGGATCGTTAATATACAGCGGATTGCTACCAGCCGGATGTTCTGCTCTATAATGATTAATGCCTGCCTAAGTTTTGCGCGTTGGGTTAAACTGTAGCCACTAAAAAAATAGCCCAACGCGCACAACGGGAAAAATAATGCCCTTAGGCTCGGGCAAAATTACGAGCACAACGGGAAAACAACGCGCACAACGGGCAAAAATTACGCTCACAATGGGCAAAACAACGCGCATAACGGGCAAAAAGGAAAGCCGGTGGTTCGCTTTTTGAGCATATAAAAGGTAGTTTATCAACAATTGTTAAACGCGCACACACCTAGTAGCCTTATGCCCGGTGTGCGCGTTGAATAAATTTGCGACGATAGCCCATTTGCTCAACGCGCCCCGCACGGACTAATTTTGCCCGTTGTGCGCTTTGAGCATATTTGTTGGATGCTGTAATTTTTGTTCCCACGGTCAATCATTCACACTCCTATTTTCATCATACTAAAATTGTGATTCCGCAATATGCCAACAGTCAAACTTCGCTTAGAAACTTTACCTAGTCAATCTGATTCAGAAACTGCATGCAAACCTTTAGATTAACGCTGATACATATTCAAACGGTGACCATTCCAAAATGGCCAACCCATTCTAACATACTGAAGTACGTACAGATACAGATCCAAACAGATACATATCCCTTTACTCTTACAAACTGATACATTTGAGTGTCTTCACAGATGTTTGCAATGAAGTGGCGCGTGATCTGCGTGTTTCCCCCTTCAACTTCCGCGAGTTCATCGAGCGCACATCTTCATTGTGTTTATTAACGTCCTTGGATAGTTGGATATGAGAGTCGCGTCGTTGTAACCTACAGTCAAGTATGTAGCCGTGTCAAACACCACACCTGGAACCCCGATTCCCCTGTGGCGATGTACGACACGGGCAATGCGCTCCACATCTACGTTGCACTTGCCGAATTTCTGCCCTGATCTGCTCAAGATGATTGTCATACCAGATGTTTGCAATGACGTGGAACTTTGTCCTTTATAGGAGACGCCGTGAATTGGAAAGTCGGCAGACTGTTTCGCGTATTACCGTCATTGATGTCGTCGTTGTAACATGAAGTCAGGACAAAAGACACCGATTGGAACTCCGTTACCGGAGAAGATGTAAAACAACACAGGGTTGCATAAGAAGTTGTGTTTGGGAGTGTAAGAGATCGGAAAGGATAGGATGGAGTGTCTGTGCGTGAAAAATGATGTATAGTGAAACGATGAAGGGTTTGATGGAGGAGATGGAGTGTATAAAGAGGAGATGGAGATGGATATGGAGTGTATAGCAAGACACGCAAAACAAATACATAGCCACAATTCATAATAGGAGGGAATAACAATCTATCATGGTACAACCCCCAGCAGCTTTCCTGAAACATGAGAGACAGCATAGCCAATATCACCCCAAAAGAATATGGTATGATCATCGTACACATTTTTCATAGTGTTGATTGGGAAAAATTTTCTCAACGCAGTTGCAACACCCCCCAGCATTGTCGGGGATGCTTGATTATAAATGGACGATAGCCCTTCGTTGCATAAGTTTCCAACATGAACCATTTACCTTTACGTGAAAAGAGTACTGGATGAATGCTATCGTCCATATCTATATCAAGCATGCACGAACAGCTGAAGGACTTATTGTTTCTATACGGAGGTTGTGTGGGCAAATAAAGAAGATGATAGAAGAAAGTAGACGAAGTTTAGAGAAGATGAGTGCTCGTTGTCCGCCATTTATAGGGGAAATTGGACCAATCATAATGAAGCGTATAAAAAGTCCATGATCCTACAGTAATGCAATGGATCTCGGGAATCAACATTTAGAGCATCTCCAAAGGGGCTCCCTAAATTATTTTAGAATGTGGAAAAAAATAGGTTAATTACTATCCGCGCAAAACCATGAAACCCTACGGTTTTTCGCCTTGATCACATAATAGGAAAATTACACTCAACAATACTACTCTCCACTAAGATTTTTTAATACATTATATTCGCCGTGCACACCGGACTAAATAATACAGAGGCGAGTAACTATCATAATTGCTCACCGCACAGAACGTTTAGAAAACGAGAATTGCTCAATGCGCAAAACGCAGAACGCATGACAGCGAATTGTATTGATGAGAAGAAGTAGAGTTAATGTGTGGCTACATCGAAGACCCCGTCATGCTACAGAGGGGTTCTCGTGAATATACAAATGACTGCTCATCTACAGCGGATTGATGTCAGAGAAATGAAGAGACGTTAATTGCGATGGGAGAGAATTGATGTAGCTGGAGCGATTTGAAAGCTCTCAGGGAGACCTTTGACCCGAAAAATGACACAAATGTCCTCAAAAGCAAAAGCAATTGTGACCCAGTGGAGAACTTTGTGGCAGTTCACCCTCACTGTGACAAAATTGGTTGTGTGTGGTGAGAAATTCTGAGGTTTGAGTGGTTTTGTGCGCTGAGCAATTCTGATTTTTGAGAGGTTGTGTGCGGTGAGCACTTCTGAGTTTGAGTGGTTCTGTGCGATAAGCAATTTTGAGTTTTGAGTGGATTTGTGCGCTGATCAATTCTGAGTTTTGAGTGGGTTTTGTGCGGTGAGCTTATTCTGAGATTGAGTGGTTGTGTGCGGTGAGTAATTCTGAGGTATGAGTGGTTTTGTAGCCGCTTACTTAATTGCTCAACGCTGAGACATAATTGATCAAAGAAAAGAAAGAAAAGCCCCCATATTCGATCTCTCCTCACAATCCCAGGGTGTTGGGACGATTTGCCTCTAGACACTCCTCCCCTCTCAAAAGAAACCTCCCGTTGGCCCGATCGTTGGATAGGCCCTCCTTTAATACCGGACCTCTCCTTCCCGACGAATTCTTCCTCTTACAGACGGATCGCCAATGCGTTATTACTCTTACATATGGAGCGGCCCGCCTTCCACTCCCTGACTTCCCTTGTAGAACTTACACCAGGGGACTTAGGGCGGACTGCTCCTCCCCTCCAACGCCTACTCCGTGACGACCTCCACCTCCGGGGGCGGCGTCGCCGAAACCTCCCGTTGGCCCGATCGTTGGATAGGCCCTCCGTTGATACCGGACCTCTCCTTCCAGACGAATTGTTCCTTTCTCAGGCGGATCGCCGACAAGTTATTCGTCTTACACATGGAGCGGCCAGCCTTCCACTCCCCGAATTCCCTTGGAGAACTAACGCCAGGGGACTTAGGGCGGACCGCTCCTCCCCTCCAGCGCCTACTCTGTGACAACCTCCACCTCCGGTGGAGGCGTCGCCGCCCGCGGGGTGTCGGTCCAAATCACCGGTGAAGGCATCGCCATGCCAATCACCCCACTGGGCACCACCGTTCCCAGACAACGGGTCCCTCCGCCATCCAACGGTCTGCCTTACACTCATCGACCTCCCGTCGCACATCCTGAAGTGGAACGAAACCCCAGCCCGCCATCCAACGGCATGCCTTCCACTCCTTGACGCCCCGTCGCACATCCTGGTGCAGGTTATAGTAAATTGGAACGAAACCCCCGACCGCCATCCAAAGGCCTGCCTTCCACTCCTCGACCTCCCGTCGCACATCCTGATGCAGTTTACAGTAAAGTGGAACGGCCTGCCATCCAACGGCCTGCATTCAACCACTGGCGTCTTTATCGACGTATTGTAAAGAACGCGAAAATGTCCCTCCAAGCAAGTTGTTAAATTCCGTCTATGATAAAATTAACTTGTTTACATGCAAACTTTTAGATTATCTCTGATACATAATCAATCTGAATACATTTTAGATTAAATCGGCTACATATTCAATCGACTTCGTATACTGATTGAAAATTTTTAGATTATATCTCAGACATATTCCAATTGATGACATTTTCAAAATGACCCCGCCATTCAACTATATGGATGTACATATTGATACAGAACAAAACATATTCATTACCCCATGCTCTTTACAAACTGATACATATGATTGTCTTCGTAAGATGTTTGCAATGAAGGTGCTTTTTACCGGATCTATTGTCGGCGTGATCTGCGTGCTTCACCCTACAACGACGCCTGCAATGACGACACTCCTATCCTGCCTACGGTTGCCGTAAGTAGGCAATGACGTTAACTAACGCAACGAAGCGACCATCTTCGTTGAGTTTATGGACGTGTTTGCCAACTATCTGCCACCGTAGCCCTTATAGGAGTGTCGTCATTGCAGGCGTCCTTGTACCCGGCTGTCAAGTATGACGACGGTTCAAAGACACCGAAAAGAACTCCGATTGCCAAGAGGCGGTGAACACCGACACATGGTTCGTTATAAATAGAGGATCTATAGTACAAATATGAAGGGGATGGAGGAGAAGATAGTGTAAAAGAGGAGATGGTCGTTCCACGTGAATGCGTGAAAAAAGTACTGGTTGAATTCTATCGTCCATTTTTATCTCAAGCATCAGGCCCGAACATTAGAAAACCATCTCATCTTTACACCCCATATCCATCTCCATCTCGTCCATTTCTACCTCATGCATCATGCTCGAACAAAAGAAGACCTTATTGTTTCCAGACGGAGGTTGTGTGGGCAAAAAGAAGAAGATGATATAAGAAATTAGAGGAAGTTGTGAGAAGATGAGGGCTCCTTGTCCACCAATTTATAGGGGAATTGGACCAATCAAAATGAAACTAAACGGTTTTTCGCCTTGATCAACAATGATGCCAATTGGAAAATTACTCCCAACAATACTAATCTCCACTAATCCTTTTAAAAACATTTTATTCGACACGCACACCGTGCTAAATAATACAGGATCGAGTAACAAACTAACAATCAGAATTGCTCACCGCGCAAAACGCATGGAAAAATGGAATTGCTCAAGGCGCACAACGCACAACGCATGGCAGCGATTTGTATTGGTTTATGAGGATGTGACCGAAGTAGAGTTAATGTGTGGCTCCATCGAAGACCCCGTCATGCTACAGGAGGGGTTCTCGTGAATATACAAAAGACTGCATGTCAATCTACAGCTGATTGATACCAGACATGTGCAGTTCTCAAGAATGTTTGACCGGCCGGTGGGATGTGAGCTGGAAAAATTAATAGCCGCTAACATAATTGCACAAAGCTAGGAACTAACAAATTTATGGTCATTGCGCGCGATGAGCAAATTTTTAATGGTTTAAATAATTGCTCATAGCGAACAACAAGAAACGACAGGTGTAGACGCTTTGAGTCATTGTGCGCTTTAACATGTGTTCGCTTTGAGCATCTAAGGTATTTTATAGACAATGGTTTAACGCGCACAACCAATCTGAAGACATATTCAATCGAATTCAACTATATTGATGTACATACTGATACAGACCCAAACTGATTCATTAGCCTATGCTCTTACAAACTGATACATATGATTAAGCCTGGATGGCGGCCCTTGGTCACATAGGTTGGAGGTGGATGGCTACTGTCCCTCTGGCTCTGAGGCACAAGCACTCCTTCCTGTTGTTTTCGATCGCTTGTCTCGCATCCAAATTGAAGAATAAAATGAAGAAGAATCGCGTCGGAATTCGGAAAAAGGCGAAATTCCTGTTAGCATTGATACAGAGGTTCTCGAATGCTTCATTGGCTGCGAGCCCTTGCGGTGTACATCGACCACGTTTACAGTTACCGTGCTCAGCGTATTTGTCATGCAATCCGAAGGCATCTGCTGATCCCAGTATTCTAGCGCTGAAGCTTCCGGGTCTGGAAAATCAAACATTTCATCCTGGTAACAAAACAGAATGCTTAATGCCATCATACATACATACGTATTTTTGAATTATTCAGAGGAAATAATTAGAAAATTTGTACTTACTCCAATGACTAGATCCTCCAGGTTCGGGCAGCTATTCAGCAAGCAAGACAGGATTGAAAACGTCGTTGTTGTGCAGGGTATCCGTCTGAGGGTGAGTTCTTTCATCTTCGGCAAGAGACACCACAGAGTAACGGGCATGATATAGATATCTGATATGGACGATAGCATTCATTTAGCTGTTCGTCCATTTATAATCAGGCATGCCCGAAAAAGGGTTTCCAGAAGTGAGGATTTCGCCTTCCACGAACAGCTGAAGGACTTACTGTTTCAATAGGAAGGTTGTGGGGGCAAATAAAGAAGAAGATGATGGAAGAAAGTAGATGAAGTTGTGAGGAGATGAGTGCTCCTTGTCCGCCAATTTTATAGGGGAATTGGAGCAATCAAAATGAAGCGTATAATAAGTCATTGATCCTACAGTAATGCAATGGATCTCGGGAATCAACAATTATTTACTCAACGCGCAAACCGCAGAATACCAACGCGAAAATCGCGTAATCCCAATTATTTTAGCATCTGGATCAAAATTGGTTAATTACTCTCCGCGCATAACAAGGAAACTCATCGATTTTTCGCCTTGATCAACATTGATGCTAATAGGAAAATTACTCCCGACAATACTACTCTCCACTAAGATTTTTTAATACATTTTATTCGACACGCACCCCGGGCTAAATAATACAGAAGAGAGAAACTATTATAATTGATTCTCGCGCAAAACGCATGGAAAATGGGAATTGCTCAATGCGCACAACGCAGATGGGTCAATGAGGATGTGACTGCTGCAGTACCATATTAACTGTGTGGCTACATCGAAGACCCCGTCAAGCTACAGAAGGGTGCTCGTGAATAAGAAAATACTGCTCCTGAAACTACAGCTGATTGGTACCAGACATATGATTTTCCCAAGAATGTATGACCAGTGGCAAGTGAGCTAGTAAAATTTATATTTTGGCCGTTGTGCGCGGTGAGCAAATTTTTAATGGTTTAAAAATTTGCTCAAAGCGCACAACAAGTATCTCCAGATGTTCACTTTGACCCGGTGTGCGCGTTCAGCAAATTTGTTATGGCTAACATAATTGCGCAAAGCGTACAACATGCAGAATTATGACCGATGTGCGCGTTAAGCTCTATAGTTGCGTCGATGACAAATTTGCTCAACGCCCCCACGGGAATAAATTTGACCGTTTTGCGCTTTGAGCATATTTGTGAATTGCAATAATTTTAATTCCACCGCGCACCAGCGCATTGAATCAATCACATTCCAAATTTCATCATACTTAAACACGCACAACCAGCAGAATTATGGAGGTTGTGCGCGTTTAGCTAAAGTGTAGATTAAATCTCATACATATTCTAGTTTATGTTATTTTGAAAATGACCCCGCCATTCAAATATATTGATGTACATATTGATACAGATCCAAACTGATTCATTAGCCTATGCTCTTACAAACTGAAACATGTGATTGTCGGTGTGATCTGCGTGCTTCCCCGTCAACTTCCGCGAGTTCATCGGGCGACCATCTTCGTTCCGTTTATTACCGTCGTTGCCGATTTTCTGCCATCATCGGCTGGATATGAGTGTAGTCATAGCATGCGTCGGTGTAACGTGCAGTCATGTATGTAGCCGTTTCAAAGACACCTAGAGAAACTCCGATTCACATGAGGCGTCGAACAACACCAACAGATCAAAATACTAAACACCGCTGGTCTTTGAACAACTTACAAGCTCAGATGCAGAACTGCATGCGGCGATGTGTTCCAGTAAGAGAATACTAAACCCTGCATGCGGCCCCAACCTCGTCGCATCTCTTCGTTACAACCTCCTCAAGATCTGCTAAGGCACACGTAAGTGGAGGATCTGCGTTGTAGACAATGAAGGCGGATCCTACGGAGAACACACTGGCATTTTATGCGGCCATCACCTGGTCAACATTCATCCGGACGGTTCAACCGGCAGCTAGATCCACCTTTTCGAGGAAGCCCCTTTAAGGAGGCTCGAACTGATCGGTGAAGTAAAAGCTTAATCCAGAGAAGATCTTCACCGCCTGTAAGAGACCAATATAAGAGACCAATATGATATGTGCACTACTGGACATGGGCCTCCGCACACGCATACACAAGGAAAAGTGTTCATAAGATGGCTTCCTCCGATAATTATCCAAAGACTCAAATAGTTCAAAACATTTTCCAATTCAAATAGTTCAAAGGCGCGACATGCCGTCATTGGCGTGTCATTACAGTCACTTCCCTGCTCGTTTTGTAATTTCTGTCGCTTTACTTGAGCATCATCAACATCATCTGTTCGGACGAGGAAATGGATGTGTGACTCTTCACATCATTTGATTTTCTGGAAATCTGAGACAACCATGCCTTTTGTGTTTCCGCACAGGTTCCAGGCTTCCAGCTTCTGCATTATGAGACAATTATGATCTGCTTCATCCACAGTCAGATTTGGCCAATTTGCCTGCGAGCCAAGAGATCGAAAAGAAAGGAGGGAGTGCTTGTGCCTCAGAGAGACGGTACCCATACACCGCCAACCTAATTGACCCAGCGCAGCCAATCAGGGCGCAAAGGCCCGGGGCCATTCTTCTCTTCGCAGACCAGGGAGAGAAGCATATTCGGGAGGCGACTTCATCAGCCTGTAGTCCTCCGATTTCATACGTTTCTCCAGGGCATTCACGACATTCACGATCCATTTATCCTACAGTAATGCTAGGGATCTCGGGAATGAACATCTTATTTACTCAACGCGTAATCCCACCGAGAAAAACGAGTAATCCTAAGTATTTTAGGCTCAGCTGAAAAAGAGGCAATTTACTCTCCCCACACGACAAGGAAACTGAACCGTTTTGCGCCTTGAATTACTCTCCGTCAAAGACTCGAAAAATTATTTATTTTCCAGCGCAACAAAAACAATCAAATTGTTTCTGTTGTGCGTGCGGGTTAATTGGTTCCACTATAAGCCCTTGTGTGTAATGTGGAGTCCTCAGATGTGAGACCGTGTGTGTACAGCGGTTGGATATTGATTAACACTATGACTTTTAACCACCTCGCACGACGCGCACGACGGCTAATTGATATCAGCCCTTTGTTGCGTTTATTAACGTCATGGATTGGTAACGGCTATTTATTACAAATGTATTTTACAAATAACGTGACCAAATTTAATAATTTTAGTACCGATGGAAATATCTCAATTATACCTTCTACATGAGACCAATATTGGATATTTTTCGAGCAAATTTAAAATATTTACAATATTACAAGAAATACTAAATACTGAAAAATTAAAAAAAATTAACATTGAAGAATAATATTATTTATAGTTTTCTTTCATGCAGGAACAATGTATTAGATTAACCCATTATAATGATAAATATTTTTCATTAGTAAAGCTTAAACAAAGAAAAAATAGGATTTGAAGATGGTGGGTAGGAGTTGCCCATCCTCAAAAATAGCATCTTTTAGAGATATTCCATTTTGAAAGGGGGTTTTTAGAGATTTGTGGTGGAGTTGCTATATGGAATTGGAGCAATCAAAATGAAGCGTATAATAAGTCCTTGATCCTACAGTAATGCAATGGATCTCGGGAATCAACAATTATTTACTCAACGCGCAAACCGCGGAATACCAACGCGAAAATCGCGTAATCCCAATTATTTTAGCATCTGGATCAAAATAGGTTAATTACTCTCCGCGCATAACAATGAAACTCAACGATTTTTCGCCTTGATCAACATTGATGCTAATAGGAAACTTACTCCCCACAATACTACTCTCCACTAAGATTTTTTAATACATTTTATTCGACACGCACCCCGGGCTAAATAATACAGAAGAGAGAAACTATTATAATTGATCACCGCGCAAAACGCATGGAAAACGGGAATTGCTCAATGCGTGCAACGCAGATGGGTCAATGAGGATGTGACTGCTGCAGTACCATATTTACTGTGTGGCTACATCGAAGACCCCGTCAAGCTACAGAAGGGTGCTCGTGAATAAGAAAATACTGCTCCTGAATCTACAGCTGATTGATACCACACATATGATTTTCCCAAGAATTTATGACCGGTGGCAAGTAAGGTGGAAAAATTTATAGCCGTTACATAAGTGCTCAACGTTCAGTACCAAAAAATTGCTCACAGGACACAGCGCACAACAAGTAACGCCAGGTGTTCATTTTGAGCCGGTGTGCGCGTTCAGCAAAATTTGTAATGGTTAACATAATGGCGCAAAGCGCACAACATGCAGAATTATGCCGGTTGTGCGCGTGACGCAAAAGTTGCGTCGAAGACAAATTTGCTCAACGCCCCCACGGGAATAAATTTGCCCGTTTTGCGCTTTGAGCATATTTGTGAGATGCTATAAGTTTACTCCCACTGCGCGCCACCGCAGTGAATCAATCAAATTCCAAATTTCATCATACTTAGTCTGAATTCCAACCAACCCTACATCCAAACTTTTAGATTTAAGTCTTATTATACTTGTTCAATCTGAAAACATTGTAGATTAAACCGGATACTTATTCACTCTGACTCAGAAACTACATACAAACTTTAAAAATAAATCTGATACCTTTTCAATCTGAAGGCATATTCAATAGAATTCAGAAACTGCTTGCAAAATTTTAGATTAAATCTCATACATATTCAAATTGATGACATTTTGAAAATTAACCAGCCATTCAAATATATTGCTGTACATACAGACTGATACAGATCCAAACTGATTCATTAGCCTATGCTCTTACAAACTGATACATATGATTAAGCCTGGATGGCGGCCCTTGGTCACATAGGTTGGCGGTGCATTGCTACCGTCCCTCTGAGGCAACAGCAATCCCTCCTTTTGTTTTCGATCTCTTGGTTCGAATCCAAATTGAATAAGAAAATGAAGAACAATCGAGTGGGAATATGGTGAAATTACTGTAACCATTGATCCAGACGTTCTAGAATGCTTCGTTGGATGCGAGCCCTTGCGCCCGCCTATGTTCCAGGTTCAAAAATCCATGTTTTTGAACCTGGAACATTGGCGGGCGCAACGGCTCGCATCCAACGAAGCATTCTAGAACGTCTGGATCAATGGTTACAGTAATTTCGATACTTCCTGGGCCCGAGGACGTTGTTCGTGCTTCAATCTTGAAGGGTATTCCGAAGGAGCGGACAAAGTTCGATGATCTTAAGAAGGATGAGATGATCCTCGATCGCTAAAAGCAAAAAAATGAACTGTTAAAAGCTTGGGGGAGGCGTCCATAACAATCTATAACCATCTAGTTACCTCGGTCGACCATCGTCGTTACGTTTATTATCGTCGTTGCCGACTGTCGGCAACAGTGAAACATGATAGGAGTGTCGTCATTGCACGCGTCGTTGTAACCGGCTGTCAAGTATGTATCATACTTGACACAATGTGCTGGTTATGTCACCCTGACCAGTACTTCTTGGGCGGTTGACCTGGGTGCCCAGTTTCGGGGACGGTCATATGGAAACCCTTTTTCGGGAATGCCTGATTATAAATGGACGAACAGCTGAATGAATGCTATCGTGCATGCTTGATAGCAATATCTGATATCTATATCAAGCATGCACGAACAGCTGAAGGACTTAATGTTTCAATAGGAAGGTTGTGGGGGCAAATAAAGAAGATGATGGAAGAAAGTAGATGAAGTTGTGAGAAGATGAGTGCTCCTTGTCCGCCAATTTTATAGGGGAATTGGAGCAATCAAAATGAAGCGTATAATAAGTCCTTGATCCTACAGTAATGCAATGGATCTCGGGAATCAACAATTATTTACTCAACGCGCAAACCGCGGAATACCAACGCGAAAATCGCGTAATCCCAATTATTTTAGCATCTGGATCAAAATTGGTTAATTACTCTCCGCGCATAACAAGGAAACTCATCGATTTTTCGCCTTGATCAACATTGATGCTAATAGGAAAATTACTCCCGACAATACTACTCTCCACTAAGATTTTTTAATACAAATTTATTCGACACGCACCCCGGGCTAAATAATACAGAAGAGAGAAACTATTATAATTGATCCTCGCGCAAAACGCATGGAAAATGGGAATTGCTCAATGCGCACAACGCATATGAGTCAATGAGGATGTGACTGCTGCAGTACCATATTAACTGTGTGGCTACATCGAAGACCCCGTCAAGCTACAGAAGGGTGCTCGTGAATAAGAAAATACTGCTCCTGAATCTACAGCTGATTGATACCAGACATATGATTTTCCCAAGAATGTATGACCAGTGGCAAGTGAGCTGGCAAAATTTATATTTTGGCCGTTGTGCGCGGTGAGCAAATTTTTAATGGTTTAAAAATTTGCTCAAAGCGCACAACAAGTATCGCCAGATGTTCACTTTGACCCGGTGTGCGCGTTCAGCAAATTTGTTATGGCTAACATAATGGCGCAAAGCGCACAACATGCAGAATTATGCCGGTTGTGCGCGTTACGCAAAAGTTGCGTCGATGACAAATTTGCTCAACGCCCCCACGGGAATAAATTTGACCGTTTTGCGCTTTGAGCATATTTGTGAATTGCAATAATTTTAATTCCACCGCGCACCAGCGCATTGAATCAATCACATTCCAAATTTCATCATACTTAAACACGCACAACCAGCAGAATTATGCCCGTTGTGCGCATTTAGCTAAAGTCATGACAAATTTGCTCAACGCCCCCACGGGAATAAATTTGACCGTTTTGCGCTTTGAGCATATTTGTGAATTGCAATAATTTTAATTCCACCGCGCACCAGCGCATTGAATCAATCACATTCCAAATTTCATCATACTTAAACACGCACAACCAGCAGAATTATGCCCGTTGTGCGCATTTAGCTAAAGTCATGACAAATTTGCTCAACGCCCCCACGGGAATAAATTTGACCGTTTTGCGCTTTGAGCATATTTGTGAGATGCTATAATTTTAATTCCACCTCGCACCAGCGCAGTGAATCAATCACATTCCAAATTTCATCATACTTAAACGCGCACAACCAGCAGAATTATGCCCGTTGTGCGCGTTTAGCTAAAGTGTAGATTAAGTCTCATACATATTCTAGTTGATGTTATTTTGAAAATGACCCAGCCATTCAAATATATTGATGTACATACTGATACAGATCCAAACTGATTCATTAGCCTATGCTCTTACAAACTGAAACATGTGATTGTCGGTGTGATCTGCGTGCTTCCCCGTCAACTTCCGCGAGTTCACCGGGCGACCATCTTCGTTCCGTTTATTACCGTCGTTGCCGATTTTCTGCCATCATCGGCTGGATATGAGTGTAGTCATAGCATGCGTCGGTGTAACCTGCAGTCGGGTATGTAGCCGTTTCAAAGACACCGAGGAACTCCGATTCACATGAGGCGTCGAACAACACCAAATGGTTGCATAACAAATAGAATGAGCTTTTTATCTTCGCGATCGGAAAGAACAGGAGGTAGTGTTTGTGTGTCATAGACGAGGTATAGTGAAATGATGAAGGATTTAATGGTTTGGATGGAGTTTATAAAGAGGAGATGGATATGGAGTGTATAGTCGAGGAGTGGAAGGCGAAATGCTCACATATGGAAGGCATTCATCGGGCATGCATGTTTATAAATGGACGATAGCCCTTCGTTGCGTTTATTACCACCATTGCGTAAGTTTCCAACAGCAACCATTTAGCTTTACGTGAAAAGATAACTGGTTGAATTCCATCGTCCATTTCTACCGTAAGCGTCAGGCATTAGGGCTCGCTGTAGGATAACGGAGTATACTCATCAATTTGAATGGTCAATTTCACACTAAATGGACCGTGAATGCCCTGGAGAAGCGTATGAAATCGGAGGACTACAAGCTGATGCTGTCGCCTCCCGAATATGCTCCTATCCCTGGTCTGCGAAGTGCGAAGAGATGAATGGCCCCCCTGGCCTTTGCGCCCTGGATGTCTGCACTGGGTCACATAGGTTGGCGGTGCTTGGCTACCGGCCCTCTGAGGCACAAGCACTCCCTCCTGTTCTTTTCGATCTCTTGTCTCGCAGCCAAAATTGGAAATCCCCATGAGGAAAGGGACAATTATGATATGCTTCATCCACAGTCAGATTTGCCCAATTTGGCTGCGAGCCAAGAGATCGAAAAGAACAGAAGGGAGTGCTTGTGCCTCAGAGAGACGGTAGCCATGCACCGCCAACCTAATTGACCCAGAGCAGCCAACCAGGGCGCAAAGGCCCGGGGGGCCATTCTTCTCTTCGCAGACCAGGGAGAGAAGCATATTCGGGAGGCGACTGCATCAGCCTGTAGGCCTCCGATTTCATACGCTTCTCCAGGGCATTCACGGCATTCACGGTCCATTTATAGTGAAAAACGACCGATCAAATTGATGAGTATTAAGTACGTTATCCTACAGTAATGCTAAGGATCTCGGGAATGAACATCTTATTTACTCAACGCGTAATCCCACCGAGAAAAACGCGTAATCCTAAGTATTTTAGGCTCAGCTGAAAAAGAGGCAAATTACTCTCCCCACACGACAAGGATACCGAACCGTTTTGCGCCTTGAATTACTCTCCGTCGAACACTCGAAAAATTATTTATTTTCCAGCGCAACAAAAACAATCAAATTGTTTCTGTTGTGAGTGCGGTTTAATTGGTTCCACTATAAGCCCTTGTGTGTAATGTGGATTGTGGAGTCCTCAGATGTGAGACCGTGTGTGTACAGCGGATGGATATTGATTCACACTATGACTTTTAAACACCGCGCACGACGTGCAAAACGGATAATTGATCTCAGCCCTTCGTTGCGTTTATTACCGTCATAGCTTGGTAACGGCTATTTATTACAAATGTATTTTACAAGGCACATGACCAAATTTAATAAGTTTAGTACCGATGGAAATATCTCAATTATACATACTACCTGAGACCAATATTGGATATTTTTCGAGCAAATTTTAAAATATTTACAACATTACAAGAAATACTAAATACTTAAAAATTAAAAAAATTAACATTGAAGAATAATATTATTTATAGTTTTCTTTCATGCAGAAACAATGTATTAGATTAACAATGTATGCAGAAACAAGTATCGCCAGGTGTTCACTTTGAGCCGGTGTGCGCGTTCAGCAAATTTGTTATGGCTAACATAATTGCGCAAAGCGCACAACATGCAGAATTATGCCCGTTGTGCGCGTTAAGCTCTATAGTTGCGTCGATGACAAATTTGCTCAACGCCCCCACGGGAATAAATTTGACCGTTTTGCTCTTTGATCATATTTGTGAGATGCTATAAGTTTACTCCCACTGCGCGCCACCGCAGTGAATCAATCAAATTCCAAATTTCATCATACTTAATCTGAATCCCAACCACGCCTACATCCAAACTTTTAGATTTAAGTCTTATTATACTTGTTCAATCTGAAAACATTGTAGATTAAACCGGATACTTATTCACTCTGACTCAGAAACTACATACAAACTTTAAAAATAAATCTGATACCTTTTCAATCTGAAGGCATATTCAATCGACTTCATAAACTGCATGCAAAATTTTAGATTAAATCTCATACATATTCAAATTGATGACATTTTGAAAATTACCCAGCCATTCAAATATATTGATATACATACTGAATTACTGATACAGATCCAAACTGATTCATTAGCCTATGCTCTTACAAACTGAGGGGTTCTCGTGAATATACAAAAGACTGTTCGTAAATCTACAGCTGATTGATACCAGACATGTGCATTTCTCAAGAATGTTTGACCGGTCGGTGGGACGTGAGCTGGAAAAATTAATAGCCGCTTATATAATTGCTCAACGCCCAGTACCAACTAATTTATGGCCATTGTGCGCGTTGATGATATTTATAATGGTTACTTTAATTGCGCAAAGTGCACAACAAGCACAGCCAGAGCCAGCTGTTCGCTTTGAGCATCTAAGGTATTTTATGAACAATTGTTTAACGCGCACAACCAGCAGAATTTACTCGTTGTGCGCGTTAAGCTGATGTTTCATCGATGACAAATTTTCTCAACACGACCACGGGAATAAATTTAATCATACTTATTCTGAATCCCAATCAAGCCTACATGCAAGCTTTTAGATTTAAGTCTTATTATACTTGTTCAATCTGGAAACATTGTAGATTAAACCGGATACTTATTCACTCTGACTCAGAAACTACATGCAAACTTTAAAATTAAATCTGATACTTATTCAAGCTGAAGGCATATTCAATCGAATTCAACTATATTGATGTACATACTGATACAGACCCAAACTGATTCATTAGCCTATGCTCTTACAAACTGATACATATGATTGTCTACGTAGATGTTTGCAATGAAGGGCTCGCTGTAGGATAACGGACTTATACTCATCAATTTGAATGGTCAATTTCACTATAAATTGACCGTGAACGCCCTCAAAAATTTCGCTTTGTGTTTGACATTACCCTCAAAAATTACTCACACCGCAACATCTGTATATACTGTATATTCACGAGCTCAACAACTGTAGACTCACGGGTTCTTTCCCTGACTCACAGTAAATCAACTGTAGTATCATCCTCATCCATGGGCAGTCCAAATCGTCTATAATAAATGGCGTCTCATTCTAAAATGTTGGTAACTGCTAATTTGATTGCAGCATTCAAAACCTCTCAATAAATACGCAGTTAATGCCTCGCTTTAATACGCAGCATTCAAAGCCTATTTTAATACTCGTTTAATATTTGACCGTTTGAATTCATAACAGCTATTTTTTGAATTCTATTTATATCCCACTGCTTTCCTCAAGAAAATACACGGAAAAATTGCTGCCTCCAAAAATTCTTATGTGCTTCATTCCGTTCTCCTGGGTAGCTATACTGTGCAAAATCCAAAGTCTCTGGTCAAGTGTGGACGCGGCCAGGGGCTGCTGTGTTAACCTTTGGGAGCAACCGGCAACAGCGATTACCACCGAGGTCGCGCCACAGCGGTTTCAATTACATCTGCCAAGTATTCTGCTTCTCGGATCTTCCTCGTATAGCCACGGTACGTAGCCAAGTGTGGACGCGGCCAGGGGCTGATGTGTTAACCTTCGGGAGCAACCGGCAACAGCGATTACCACCGAGGTCGCGCCACAGCGGTTTCAATTACATCTGCCAAGTATTCTGCTTCTCGGATCTTCCTCGTATAGCCACGGTATTCTACATATTTTTCTTACAATATATTTGTTTCTCAGTTTAACCGGACAAATTCTAACCATTGCTTCGTTCTGCTTGATGTAGAAATATACCATGGTAAATGGAAGATAAAATTGAAAGTTACTCCTGCTATTTCAATGTGGAGTCATGGACCATTTCCTTCATGATGTAGATGCCTGTAAAGAGAATGGGATGGCGGTAGAAGATGACTCCAATGAAATCAGTCTAACTTCGCAACCAAAATGCACCTTCAAATCTTCCCAGAAGATCTCAGCGGTCAGCGTAGTAGCATTTGCAACCAAAATGCACCTTCAAATCTTCCCAGAAGATCTCAGCGGTCAGCGGACCTTCTAGGATACATGAGCATTTTCTTCCTTTCTTGGGTGTGAAAGTAGGGATTTTCGAGGTATTCCATTTGGTAAATATATACTTTTAAATACACTATAGGTGTAATTCTTATTCAATTGGGTGGAAAATGATGTAGAAATTTGGTGATTTTACATGCATGCAGATACGGTTGAGATTGCTCGAGAAGGTACAAAAATCCAAGGTACTATTTATGTCGTAAAAAAATCCAGCGTTCAGTGGAGGTTAACAGTCATTGAGGGCAGCTGGGCAGGCACAACCATCAAGCTGCTAATTATGTCGAGGGCCATTCCGATGAAGGGCAGTTGCAGGGAATGGAGATGGAATCATTGAGAGATTTGGCAAATAGCACGCTGAGGCCGGCTGAAATTTTGACAGTCCTGTAGGAGAATCCTACCTTCCATGCAAATAAATTTATAATGCACGTCACCGTGTAAAAAGGGACAACAAGAATGTTGTCGCTTTGCATGTAAAACTTCCGATAGGATTCCTGCTGCCCTTCATCGGAATGGCCCTCGACATAATTAGCAGCTTGATGGTTGTGCCTGCCCTCAACGACTGTTAACCTTCACTCCTCACCGCCAACGCCGACGCCCACCATTACCACGCAATGAGAACAGACATTGACACTTCTTGGTTTTAACTGGCCTGTCGGTCGTTTTTTCCTTTCGGTGTCACCTGTAAACCCCGCTTCTTTCACATGCAAAGTTGTTTACTTTGCATGTGAAAGAAGCGGGGTTTACAGGTGACACCGAAAGGAAAAAACGACCGACAGGCCAGTTAAAACCAAGAAGTGTCAATGTCTGTTCTCATTGCGTGGTAATGGTGGGCGTCGGTGTTGGCGGTGAGGAGTGAAGGTTAACAGTCGTTGAGGGCAGGCACAACCATCAAGCTGCTAATTATGTCGAGGGCCATTCCGATGAAGGGCAGTAGCAGGGAATGGAGATGGATCATTGAGAGATTTGGCAAATAGCACGCTGAGGCCGGCTGAGATTTTGAAAGTCCAACCTTCCATGCAAATCAATTTATAATGCACGTCACCGAGTAAAAAGGGACAACAAGAATGTTGATATTGAAAAAAATTCGGTATAAAATTGATGTTAGGTTTTGTGCAAAATAATCACTTGTTGTAAGAAATTAAAAGATATGTTTACCCATATTGCTACCTTCGTATGGAAATTTCACCACACTTGTCACTTGTGCTTTTTAAGCCCCGCGGACGACGCGCACGACGGTGGTAATTTTGCCCGTCGTGCGCGCGAATGGAAAATGCTCCACACTTGTACGTTTTAGCCCCGCGCACGACGCGCACGACGGGGGAAAATTTTGCCTGTCGTCCGCGCAGATGGAAATTGCTTCACACTAGGCGTTTTAACCCGCGTGCACGACGGGGCGTATTTTTGCCCTTCGTGCGAGCGGCTGGAAAATGCTCTACACTTGTGCGATTTAAGCCACGCGGAAAAGGCGCACGACGGGGGTTGTTTTGCCCGTCGTCCGCGCGGATGGAAATTGCTTCACACTTGTGCGTTTTAACCCCCACGGACGACGTGGTTAATTTTGCCCGTCGTGCGCCCGGATGGAAATTGCTCCACACTTGTCCGTTTTAAGCCCCGCGCACGACGGGGGAATTTTGCCCGTCGTGCGCGCGGATGGAAATTGGTTTACCCGTTGCGTTTTACCCCTCCCGCACTACGGGGGTAATTTTTGCCTGTCGTGCGCACGTTTGGTAAATGCTCCACACTTGTGCGTTTCCCGCGCACGACGCCCACGACGGGGGTAATTGCTTCACACTAGGCGTTTTAACCCCCGCGCACGACGGGGTTAATTTTGCCCGTCGTGCGCGCGGATGGAAATTGCTGCACAATAGGCGTTTTAACCGACGCGCCCGACGGGGTAAGTTTGCCCGTCGTGCGCTCGGATGGAAATTGCTGCACACTAGGCGTTTTAACCCACGCGCACGACGGGGGTAATTTTGCCCTTCGTGCGCGCGGATGGAAATTGCTCGACACTTGTGCGTTTTAACCCCCGCGGACGACGGGGTTAATTTTGTCCGCCGTGCGCTCGGATGGAAATTGCTCCACACTAGGCGTTTTAACCCACGCGCACGACGGGGGTAAGTTTGCCCGGCGTGCGCGCGGATGGAAATTGCTTTACAGATTGCGTTTTCCCCCTCGCGCACGACGGGGTAATTTGGCCCGTCGTGCGCACGGCTGTAAATTGCTCCACACTTGTGCGTTTGCCCGCACACGACGCGCACGACGGGGGAAATTTTGCCCGTCGTGCGCGCGGATGGAAATTGCTCGACACTTGTGCGTTTTAAGCCCCGCGGACGACGCGCACGACGGGGGTTATTTTGCCCGTCGTGCGCGCGGATGGAAATTGCTGCACACTTGTGCGTTTTAACCCCCGCGGACGACGGGGTTAATTATGTCCGTCGTGCGCTCAGATGGAAATTGCTCCACACTAAGCGTTTTAACCCACGCGCACGACGGGGTAAGTTTGCCCGTCGTGCGTGCGGATGGAAATTATTTTACAGATTGCGTTTTCCCCCTCGCGCACGACGGTGGTAATTTGGCCCGTCGTGCGCACGGCCCTCTAATTTTTCCACACTTGTGGGTTTGCCCGCACACGACGCGCTCGACGGGGGTAATTTTGCCCGTCGTGCGCGCGGAGGGAAATTGCTCGACACTTGTGCGTTTTAATTCCCGTGACGATGCGCACGACGGGGGTTATTTTGCCTGTCGTGCGCGCGGATGGAAATTGCTTCACACAGTAGGCGTTTTAACCCCCGCGGACGACGGGGTTAATTATGCCCGTCGTGCGCTCGGATGGAAATTGCTCCACACTAGTTGTTTTAACACACGCGCACGACGGGGTAAGTTTGCCCGTCGTGCGCGCGGATGGAAATTGCTTTACAGATTGCGTTTTCCCCCTCGCGCACGACGGGGTAATTTGGCCCGTCGTGCGCACGGCTGTAAATTGCTCCCACTTGTGCGTTTGCCCGCACACGACGCGCACGACGGGGGTAATTTTGCCCGTCGTGCGCGCGGATGGAAATTGCTCGACACTTGTGCGTTTTAATTCCCGCGACGACGCGCACGACGGGGGTTATTTTGCCCGTCGTGCGCGCGGATAGAAATTGCTTCACACAGTAGGCGTTTTAACCCCCGCGCACGACGGGGGTAATTTGCCCGTCGTGCGCGCGGATGGAAATTGCTCGACACTTGTGCGTTTTAACCCCCGCGGACGACGGGGTTAATTATGTCCGTCGTGCGCTCGGATGGAAATTTTTCCACACTAGGCGTTTTAACCCACGCGCACGACGGGGTAAGTTTGCCCGTCATGCGCGCGGATGGAAATTATTTTACAGATTGCGTTTTCCCCCTCGCGCACGACGGGGGTAATTTGGCCCGTCGTGCGCACGGCTGTAAATTTTTCCACACTTGTGCGTTTGCCCGCACACGACGCGCACGACGGGGGTAATTTTGCCCGTCGTGCGCGCGGATGGAAATTGCTCGACACTTGTGCGTTTTAATTCCCGCGACGACGCGCACGACGGGGGTTATTTTGCCCGTCGTGCGCGCGGATGGAAATTGCTTCACACAGTAGGCATTTTAACCCCCGCGGACGACGGGGTTAATTTTGCCCGTCGTGCGCTCGGATGGAAATTGATCCACACTAGGCATATTAACCCACGCGCACGATGGGGTAAGTTTGCCCGTCGTGCGCGCGGATGGAAATTTCTTTACAGATTGCGTTTTCCCCCTCGCGCACGACGGGGTAATTTGGCCCGTCGTGCGCACATCTGTAAATTGCTCCACACTTGTGCGTTTGCCCGCACACGACGCGCACGACGGGGGAAATTTTGCCCGTCGTGCGCGCGGATGGAAATTGCTCGACACTTGTGCGTTTTAATTCCCGCGACGACGCGCACGACGGGGGTTATTTTGCCCGTCGTACGCGCGGATGGAAATTGCTTCACACAGTAGGCGTTTTAACCCCCGCGGACGACGGGGTTAATTTTGCCCGTCGTGCGCTCGGATGGAAATTGCTCCACACTAGGCGTTTTAACCCACACGCACGACGGGGTAAGTTTGCCCGTCGTGCGCGCGGATGGAAATTGCTTTACAGATTGTGTTTTCCCCCTCGCGCACGACGGGGTAATTTGGCCCGTCGTGCGCACGGCTGTAAATTGCTCCACACTTGTGCGTTTGCCCGCACACGACGCGCACGACGGGGGTAATTTTGCACGTCGTGCGCGCAGATGGAAATTGCTCGACACTTGTGCGTTTTAATTCCCGCGACGACACGCACGACGGGGGTTATTTTGCCCGTCGTGCGCGCGGATGGAAATTGCTTCACACAGTTGGCGTTTTAACCCCCGCGGACGACGGGGTTAATTTTGCCCGTCGTGCGCTCGGATGGAAATTGCTCCACACTATGCGTTTTAACCCACGAGCACGACGGGGTAAGTTTGCCCGTCGTGCGCGCGGATGGAAATTGCTTTACAGATTGCGTTTTCCCCCTCGCGCACGACGGGGTAATTTGGCCCGTCGTGCGCACGGGTGTAAATTGCTCCCACTTGTGCGTTTGCCCGCACACGACGCGCACGACGGGGGTAATTTTGCCCGTCGTGCGCGCGGATGGAAATTGCTCGACACTTGTGCGTTTTAATTCCCGCGACGACGCGCACGACGGGGGTTATTTTGCCCGTCGTGCGCGCGGATAGAAATTGCTTCACACAGTAGGCGTTTTAACCCCCGCGCACGACGGGTGTATTTTGCCCGTCGTGCGCGCGGATGGAAATTGCTCGACACTTGTGCGTTTTAACCCCCGCGGACGACGGGGTTAATTATGTCCGTCGTGCGCTCGGATGGAAATTTTTCCACACTAGGCGTTTTAACCCACGCGCACGACGGGGTAAGTTTGCCTGTCGTGCGCGCGGATGGAAATTATTTTACAGATTGCATTTTCCCCCTCGCGCACGACGGGGGTAATTTGGCCCGTCGTGCGCACGGCTGTAAATTTTTCCACACTTGTGCGTTTGCCCGCACACGACGCGCACGACGGGGGTAATTTTGCCCGTCGTGCGCGCGGATGGAAATTGCTCGACACTTGTGCGTTTTAATTCCCGCGACGACGCGCACGACGGGGGTTATTTTGCCCGTCGTGCGCGCGGATGGAAATTGCTTCACACAGTAGGCGTTTTAACCCCCGCGGACGACGGGGTTAATTTTGCCCGTCGTGCGCTCGGATGGAAATTGCTCCACACTAGGCGTTTTAACCCACGCGCACGACGGGGTAAGTTTGCCTGTCGTGCGCGCGGATGGAAATTGCTTTACAGATTGCGTTTTCCCCCTCGCGCACGACGGGGTAATTTGGCCCGTCGTGCGCACGGCTGTAAATTGCTCCCACTTGTGCGTTTGCCCGCACACGACGCGCACGACGGGGGTAATTTTGCCCGTCGTGCGCGCGGATGGAAATTGCTCGACACTTGTGCGTTTTAAGCCCCGCGGACGACGCGCACGACGGGGGTTATTTTGCCCGTCGTGCGCGCGGATGGAAATTGCTTCACACAGTAGGCGTTTTAACCCCCGCGGACGACGGGGTTAATTTTGCCCGTCGTGCGCTCGGATGGAAATTGCTCCACACTAGGCGTTTTAACCCACCGCGCACGACGGGGTAAGTTTGCCCGTCGTGCGCGCGGATGGAAATTGCTTTACAGATTGCGTTTTCCCCCTCGCGCACGACGGGGGTAATTTGGCCCGTCGTATGCACGGCCCTCTAATTTTTTCCACACTTGTGCGTTTTCCCGCACACGACGCGCTCGACGGGGGTAATTTTGCCCGTTAAGCGCGCGGATGGAAATTGCTCGACACTTGTGCGTTTTAATTCCCGCGACGACGCGCACGACGGGGGTTATTTTGCCTGTCGTGCGTGCGGATGGAAATTGCTTCACACAGTAGGCGTTTTAACCCCCACGGACGACGGGGTTAATTATGCCCGTCGTGCGCTCGGATGGAAATTGCTCCACACTAGGCGTTTTAACCCACGCGCACGACGGGGTAAGTTTGCCTGTCGTGCGCACGGATGGAAATTGCTTTACAGATTGCGTTTTCCCCCCTCGCGCACGACGGGGTAATTTGGCCCATCGTGCGCACGGCTGTAAATTTCTCCCACTTGTGTGTTTGCCCGCACACGACGCGCACGACGGGGGTAATTTTGCCCGTCGTGCGCGCGGATGGAAATTGCTCGACACTTGTGCGTTTTACTTCCCGCGACGACGTGCACGACGGGGGTTATTTTGCCCGTCGTGCGCGCGGATAGAAATTGCTTCACACAGTAGGCGTTTTAACCCCCGCGCACAACGGGGGTATTTTGCCTGTCGTGCGCGCGGATGGAAATTGCTCGACACTTGTGTGTTTTAACCCCCGCGGACGACGGGGTTAATTTTGTCCGTCGTGCGCTCGGATGGAAATTTTTCCACACTAGGCGTTTTAACCCACGCGCACGACGGGGTAAGTTTGCCCGTCGTGCGCGCGGATGGAAATTATTTTACAGATTGCGTTTTCCCCCTCGCGCACGACGGTGGTAATTTGGCCCGTCGTGCGCACGGCTGTAAATTTTTCCACACTTGTGCGTTTTCCCGCACACGACGCGCACGACGGGGGTAATTTTGCCCGTCGTGCGCGCAGATGGAAATTGCTCGACACTTGTGCATTTTAAGCCCCACGGACGACGCGCACGACGGGGGTTATTTTGCCCGTCGTGCGCGCGGATGGAAATTGCTTCACACAGTAGGCGTTTTAACCCCCGCGGACGACGGGGTTAATTTTGCCCGTCGTGCGCTCGGATGGAAATTGCTCCACACTAGGCGTTTTAACCCACACGCACGACGGGGTAAGTTTGCCCGTCGTGCGCGCGGATGGAAATTGCTTTACAGATTGTGTTTTCCCCCTCGTGCACGACGGGGGTAATTTGGCCCGTCGTGCGCACGGCTGTAAATTGCTCCACACTTGTGTGTTTGCCCGCACACGACGCGCACGACGGGGGTAATTTTGCACGTCGTGCGCGCGGATGGAAATTGCTCGACACTTGTGCATTTTAATTCCCGCGACGACGCGCACAACGGGGGTTATTTTGCCCGTCGTGCGCGCGGATGGAAATTGCTTCACACAGTAGGCGTTTTAACCCCCGCGGACGACGGGGTTAATTTTGCCCGTCGTGCGCTCGGATGGAAATTGCTCCACACTAGGCGTTTTAACCCACGCGCACGACGGGGTTAGTTTGCCCGTCGTGCGCGCGGATGGAAATTGCTTTACAGATTGCGTTTTCCCCCTCGCGCCCAACGGGGTAATTTGGCCCGTCGTGCGTACGGCCCTCTAATTTTTCCACACTTGTGCATTTACCCGCACACGACGCGCTCGACGGGGGTAATTTTGCCCGTCGTGCGCGCGGATGGAAATTGCTCGACACTTGTGCGTTTTAATTCCCGCGACGACGCGCACGACGGGGGTTATTTTGCCCGTCGTGCGCGCGGATGGAAATTGCTTCACACAATAGGCGTTTTAACCCACGCGGACGACGGGGTTAATTATGCCCGTCGTGCGCTCGGATGGAAATTGCTCCACACTAGGCGTTTTAACCCACGCGCACGACGGGGTAAGTTTGCCCGTCGTGCGCGCGGATGGAAATTGCTTTACAGATTGCGTTTTCCCCCTCGCGCACGACGGGGTAATTAGGCCCGTCGTGCGCACGGCTGTAAATTGCTCCACACTTGTGCGTTTACCTGCACACGACGCACACGACGGGGGTAATTTTGCCCGTCGTGCGCGCAGATGGAAATTGCTCGACACTTGTGCGTTTTAATTCCCGCGACGACGCGCACGACGGGGGTTATTTTGCCCGTCGTACGCGCGGATGGAAATTGCTTCACACAGTAGGCGTTTTAACCCCCGCGGACGACGGGGTTAATTTTGCCCGTCGTGCGCTCGGATGGAAATTGCTCCACACTAGGCGTTTTAACGCACGCGCACGACGGGGTAAGTTTGCACGTCGTTCGCGCGGATGGAAATTGCTTTACAGATTGTGTTTTCCCCTTCGCGCACGACGGGGTAATTTGGCCCGTCGTGTGCACGGCTGTAAATTGCTCCCACTTGTGCGTTTGCCCGCACACGACGCGCACGACGGGGGTAATTTTGCCCGTCGTGCGCGCGGATGGAAATTGCTCGACACTTGTGCGTTTTAAGCCCCGCGGACGACGCGCACGACGGGGGTTATTTTGCCCGTCGTGCGCGCGGATGGAAATTGCTGCACACTTGTGCGTTTTAACCCCCGCGGACGACGGGGTTAATTATGTCCGTCGTGCGCTCGGATGGAAATTGTTCCACACTAGGCGTTTTAACCCACGCGCACGACGGGGTAAGTTTGCCCGTCGTGCGCGCGGATGGAAATTATTTTACAGATTGCGTTTTCCCCCTCGCGCACGACGGGGGTAATTTGGCCCGTCGTGCGCACGGCTGTAAATTTTTCCACACTTGTGCGTTTTCCCGCACACGACGCGCACGACGGGGGTAATTTTGCCCGTCGTGCGCGCGGATGGAAATTGCTCGACACTTGTGCGTTTTAATTCCCGCGACGACGCGCACGACGGGGGTTATTTTGCCCGTCGTGCGCGCGGATGGAAATTGCTCGACACATGTGCGTTTTAATTCCCGCGACGACGTGCACGACGGGTGTTATTTTGCCCATCGTGCGCGCGGATGGAAATTGCTTCACACAGTAGGCGTTTTAACCCCCGCGGACGACGGGGTTAATTTTGCCCGTCGTGCGCTCGGATGGAAATTGCTCCACACTAGTCGTTTTAACCCACGCGCACGACGGGGGTAAGTTTGCCCGTCGTGCGCGCGGATGGAAATTGCTTTACAGATTGCGGTTTCCCCTTCGCGCACGACGGGGGTAATTTGGCCCGTCGTGCGCACGGCTGTAAATTGCTCCACACTTGTGCGTTTGCCCGCACACGACGCGCACGACGGGGGTAATTTTGCCCGTCGTGCGCGCGGATGGAAATTGCTCGACACTTGTGCGTTTTAAGCCATGCGGACGACGTGCACGACGGGGGTTATTTTGCCCGTCGTGCGCGCGGATGGAAATTGCTTCACACAGTAGGCGTTTTAACCCCCGCGCACGACGGGGGTAATTTTGCACGTCGTGCGTGCGGATGGAAATTGCTCGACCCTTGTGTGTTTTAAGTTTTAACCCCCGCGACGACGCGCACGACGGGGGTTATTTTACCCGTAGTGCGCGCGGATGGAAATTGCTTCACACAGTAGGCGTTTTAACCCCCGCGCACGACGGGGGTAATTTTGCCCGTCGTGCGCGCGGATGGAAATTGCTCGACACTTGTGCATTTTAACCCCCGCGGACGACGCGCACGACGGGGGTTATGTTGCCCGTCGTGCGCGCGGATGGAAATTGCTTCACACAGTAGGCGTTTTAACCCCCGCGCACGACGGGGTTAATTTTGCCCGTCGTGCGCGCGGATGGAAATTGCTCGACACTTGTGCGTTTTAACCCCCGCGACGACGCGCACGACGGGGGTTATTTTGCCCGTCGTGCGCGCGGATGGAAATTGCTTCACACAGTAGGCGTTTTAACCCCCGCGCACGACGGGGGTTAATTTTGCCCGTCGTGCGCGCGGATGGAAATTGCTCGACACTTGTGCGTTTTAACCCCGCGGACGACGCGCACGACGGGGGTTATTTTGCCCGTCGTGCTCGCGGATGGAAATTGCTTCGCACAGTAGGCGTTTTAACCCCCGCACACGACGGGGGTAATTTTGCCCGTCGTGCGCGCGGATGGAAATTGCTCGACACTTGTGCGTTTTAACCCCCGCGGACGACGCGCACGACGGGGGTTATTTTGCCCGTCGTGCGCGCGGATGGAAATTGCTTCACACAGTAGGCGTTTTAACCCCCGCGCACGACGGGGCTAATTTTGCCCGTCGTGCGCTCAGATGGAAATTGCTGCACACTAGGCGTTTTAACCCCCGCGCACGACGGGGTTAATTTTGCCCGTCGTGCGCTCGGATGGAAATTGCTGCACACTAGGCGTTTTAACCCACGCGCACGACGGGGATAATGTTGCCCGTCGTGCGCGCGGATGTGAATTTCTTCACACTAGGCGTTTTAACCCCCGCGAACAACGGGGTTTATTTTGCACATCGTGCGCACGGATGGAAATTTCTTTACACGTTGCGTTTTCCCCCTCGCGCACGACGGGGGTAATTTTGCCCGTCGTGCGCACGGTTAGTAACTTCTCAACACTTGTGCGTTTTAATCCCACGCCGCGCACGACGCATAGGATGTAGCGCGTTGTTCGCGGGGAGTAATATACTCCGTTCTGGGTCGACGCGCACAACGGTGCCGTATAGTGTAAACTATTTCTTTGAAAAGGATATAAAGGGCGGGATGGTAATTGCACCAATAGTTCTAAAAAGTTGCTTTCATAGGGGCTATAAGGGCGGGATGGTAATTACCCCAAAAGTTCCGGGCGCGTAAGGGCCCGTTGGTAATTGCACCAAAAGTTCCTCATGTTCCGCTTTTAACAACAGCCGTGGGATCGGATCGGACGGTCAGGAGGGGTCGAGCGCAGGAATCCCATCTGAGCACGAGCTCAGGTGCATTTTACCCATATATATATATATATATATATAAGATTACATGGGTACAATATGCATGCACATCACCATGTGCATCAAAAAAACAAACTGCATGTATCCAAAATACAACAAGATCCACACATCATCAACTCACAAAGCAACATCATACAAAAACAAAATATTTAAATACTCAACCCTAACAAAAAAATCTAAGTCTTAGGGTGAGTGTCCCAAGCAGCAGCAGAGGATGAAGCTGTCTCTGGGTCAACAGGGACATCCTCAGGAGGAGAAGGAGCAGCGGCAGCAACACCCTAAGTAGCAGATACACCAGGATGCACAATAATCTCAGTGATGATAGGCGGTGGAGGCTAACGAGGCAAAGGCGGAACAAAACGTCTGAGATGCTCAGGGAAGGGCATTCCCTGATGCTGGAACGATAAGAAGGCCAACTCATAAAGACCAGAAACCATCTCAAACAAAATGTCATGAGAGGACGGAGCAGAGGTAGATGGCTGGTCAGCAGGATGAACAGTGGATGTCAACAGAGCAGATGTGGATTGCCTCTTCTTAGATGCAGACTGCAGAGCCAAAGAGGACTTCGACTTTGCAGAAGCATCTGGAAGAGGACCAAAAGGCAAAGGCTCGTACGGGGTCAAATCAATCCCAAAATGACGAAAAACAAGCGTAAGAAGACCACCGTAAGGAATGTGGGAAAAAGAAGTAGTAAACTCGACCTTGTCCATCCTATCAAGGAGGACGCCGGCCCAGTTTACAGACATACCAAAGAAGATCGCGTACATACACCTAAGGATCTCCTGGGAGGGCTGGTCAGAAGATCCATACTTCGGCATGATGTTGGACTTCACCGCTAGGTGATCAGCCCAACCCCTCGCCGAGAACATGGATGATCTAACTCCAGAAGAAAGAACTGAGTGGATCTCACGAAACATGTCCCGGAGGACAGTCTAATCAAGCTCACCAACATCAGAAATAGAAATGCCAGCAGGAAGGGACCCGGAGGAGGGAATCCTAAGAATGGTCCCTAAATGAGTAGGATCAAGGCGAATGTGGGTCCCCTGGACGACAATGTCAATAACGCCAGTGTCCGCATACTCACCGTAAATGTGGTTTGTATAGAAAAGCTTAACCAAAATGGGTAAGCATGAGGGGATTCACTGCGGGTGAAGAGAAAGAGGTCTGCCAAGCGAGTGGCAGAGAGGATCTCTGATAATTTCTCGACGGTGAAAACGGGATAGACAATAAATCGCTCTCGAAGAAGCTTGATCCCGAGGAGAGAATGAAATTTTGCCAAGCACAGGTCGTCTCGGCAAATAGGAATGAGGGGATCAGAAGGAGGCATGGCAGGGCTTTCTTCATCAGAGTTCGACATAGAAAGTGAAGGTGAAGCCTCAGCGCAAGGCTCATTAATGCGTACACCAACAGGCTTGCGCGGACGCTTTAAGAGGGACTCAGCTTCAGATGAGGAAGGCACAGATGAAGGAGTATAACCCTGCAAAGAAGAGCGAGAGAGAGACTCGGGTTTCTCGGTGAAGGCCTTGTAGGGTTGTTTGTTTTTGGCAATAGTTGACTTGGAGACCTTAGCATGCTTAGGAGCAATCGCTTTCCCCTTGTTCTTGGTTTTAGGAGCCATTGCACAATCAACCGATGGAATTGAAAGGAAACGCACGAAAGAGACAACGAGAGGAGGCAAACCTAATCCGAGACGGAGGAGAGACGGTCGACAAAGCACTAGAGAGACGCAATCGACAAATCGACGAGAGGAGATGATGGAAAACATCGGCGGAGTGATCGACTGAGAATTCGAACGGGGGAGACGAAAGGATTTATCAATCGGATGAGAGAGAAACATTTCGGTCGAAACGAAGGATCTCTGTGATATATCGAAGGGTCAGATGAATCTGGGCCGTTAGATCGAAAAATCGACGGCTCAGATCAAAATATTGAGCCGCCACAACAGAAGACAGTCGACTGATAAATAATAGTCAGTCGACTGGTTGAAATGATAAGAGATGAGCTTAGGTTGACAGACAGTCGACTGTTGGGTAACATACAGTCGCATGTCTATTAGACAGTCGACTGAATTGTACTCATCAGTCGACTGATTGAAAATCAATAAAAATGATGATAGAAACAGAGACTACTGACGAAATGGACAGGCACCTGATGACCAAAAAGCAGTCGCCTGTTGATCCAACAGTCGACTGTAAAGTCGTCATCAGTCTGCTGGGCGAAAGATACAGTCTGCTGAAAGAGAAGATAGAGTAAGGCAGTCGATTGTCGAAGGAATGACAGTCGTCTGTCCTGGTCCAAAAATACACAGAGAGGTTAATGTAGTCTCAACAGTTAAAAAATCCAGAGGATATGCACAGCTCACCCTAGGACCTATACTCTAACACAAAGCTCATCACAAAATCAATATCAAAAGTTAAATCATTTATTACACAAATCTCTTTAAAACAATCCAAAAAATTGCAAAATCAACACAATCTCAATAGACTTCTCTTAAACCAAACACATGAGAAACATATGATCTAACAAGAGAAGAGAAGCATAAAGATGTTATGAGTTCATAAGATGATATATCATGTGTTGAGTATTGGTGTTTTATACCAATCTTATTTTGACGATGATCACAACATTATGTTGTTGCTAATGACTCTCAAGTTTTAGTCTCTCAGTTTATTTCAAGAATATCTTCCTTGGAGACTAATCACTTGGTGTAAAGATGGACATCATGTGAAGAAGGACCAAAGCTTGGACTCAAGGAGTGCCAAATCTTGGAGATGGTAGAGAGCATTCAAGGCATCAAGATTGAAGACTTAGACTATAAGGAAAGCATTGTAATCCATGTAATTTACTTTATTGCTTTCTCTCTCTTTTGAGTCTAAGATTAATGTAATGCCTTGTTAGATGGTTTACTCATTCATGCATATGCATTTAACCATCTTAGTGATCCTTCGGATTATCATAGAATCCAACCCAATAGGTTCACTCTGTCCATAGACTCATTTGGAGTATCTGGCTTTCCATCAGTCGCCTGATGTAGGAAACACAGTCGACTGGGTGATTTCCAGTCGCTTGTAGATCCTTCTACAGTTGCCTGATATGCACAGCTCAAGTCAACTTTTCAATTGACTCAAACTTGAGCTTTACGCACAGTCGACTACTGGTCAGTTTACAGTCGCCTGTATAGTTACAGTCGCATGTAGATTGGTCATCAGTCGCCTGCGTAGCGTCTGTGCAATCTCTGCATCTCTCTGTCTTTTCTCCATCTTACTCTGCAGACGACTGATTAAGGTTTTATAGTCGCCTGAATGATAGACAGTCGACTGTATTATTGGCATCAGTCGCCTGTGCGTTAAACTGGAGAAAGAGTGCAGCTCTCTGTTTTATTCCATCCCCTGCAGCAGTCGCCTGCTGAAGGATTTACAGGCGCATGTCATGTTCTCAGTCGACTGTAATGTCTTCGTCAGTCGACTGTCCTGGCTCAGATTATAGCCGTTGGATATTTTCTATCCGTTGATCAGTCGACTGTCTTTTGATCATCAGTCGACTGTTCCTGTCGTTTTCGTCCAGTTTCTACCCATTGCAGAATTAATTCTTTGGCTGTTTCCTTGGGTTTTGGGGTTTGATATAGGGTTCCTATATATATGAGTGGTCTGCTATCTCTTATACTTCTTGATGCTATTGAATATCTCAAGAGATCCATAAGCCACTCTCAAACTCCCTCAATTCCCTCTCAAGAGCTCTCATTCCTCTTCATGCATTGAAGTCCAGCTCAAGGGAATTCATCCAAGTGTTCTCAAGCATATCTCAACACTTGGAAATCCTCTTCCATGCCTTGCATCCATTCATGAGTAAGCATCTCAAGGCATAGGTAAGAGTATTTATTTTACTTGGTGTAAATTGTTGTCTCTAATTCTCTTTGTGGAAATTAGTGTTTCTCTCTTTGTGGGAGGCTGTCTCTTTGTGGGACTTAGGATATTCTCTTTTTGGGAATAACTCTCTTTGTGGGAGTAACTCTCTTTGTGGGAGTTTAGTGTCCTAGTGCAGGACTAACCGTAATTCTCTGAGTGGGAGTTAGTGATTCTCTGTGTGGGAGTCTTGACCCTTGTGTAGGGTTGGTTGGGTCCTTGTGTAGGGCATAAATCCTCTTTATGGAGTATCTCCTTGTGAGATTTGTATTCACTTCTCTGTGTGGGATTATAGTGGATATTGGTGTGGCTGGATGTACCCAAGTTTAGAGAACCAGGGTAATTCCTTGTGTTAGCGTTTGAATTGATTGTGCCTTTTAATTCCTCTTGCATTTATAATTCCGCATCTGCAAGTTTAATTTTAATTGGAAAATTTTATTGCCATTACACTATTCACCCCCCCCCCCCCCCTCTAGTGTGTGTTGTTAGTATTGCCAGGGTAAGACGATCCCTACAATTGGTATCAGAGCGAGGTTATAGCGTACTGCAACTATGGCATTCAACGCAACATCCGCGTCTTATGAAGAAGGTCATTCAACCGTCCGACCCCTACTCTTCAACGGAACCAACTATCCTAGTTGGAAGATCAGGATGATGATCTACTTGGAGGGTCAAGACCTATGGGACATTACGCAGGTGCCATTTGAGAAGCCCACTACTCCTGCGGCTTCAAGGACAAAGGCGGAGAAGGACTCAATCAAGTACAATGCGAGGGCTATGAATACATTCCATTGCGCCCTCTCAGCAAATGAGTTCAACCGCATCTCCATGTGCAAGACGGCCAACGAAATTTGGCATACTTTGGAGATTTGTCATGAAGGGACAACAAAGGTAAAGAAATCTAAACAAACTGTGTTTAGATCTAAATATGAAATGTTTAAGATGCAGGAAGGCGAAAGCATTTTAGAGATGTTCACAAGGTTCACTGATATCGTGAACGCTTTAGAGGGACTCGGAAAGATAATTTCCCAAGAGGATCATGTAGAGAAGATCCTTGACTCTCTCACACCTCGATGGGAGTCAAAGGCCAACAGAATTTTGGAGTCATATGACACGTCCAAATACACCGTTGAGGAGTGCATTGGTAATCTCATGGCGTATGAAGTAAAGCTTCAACACAAGAAGGAGATTCAACCAACGAAGCCCGAGAAGCCGGAGAAGCAAAAGGGGATTGCATTCCATGCGAAGGAGGATCCAATCAAGTGGAGGAGAAAATTCCATCGAGAAGCTCCTAGTGAAGAAGATGAGCAAGAAGATGTAAGTGGAGAAGAAATTGAGGAGCTTGCCGAGCAATTCAAAGCATTTCTCAAATGCAAGCAAGGTAAGTCTTTGTCAAAGTTTGCCTCCAATTATAATAAGGTTCCTACTTGTTATACTTGCAGTGGAAAAGGTCACTTGTCCACCGAATGCCCTTCCAAACCCAACAAAGAAACTTCTACGGGTAAAGGGAAGAAGCATTGGAAAGGAATGTCCAAGTCCAAAAATCACAAGAAGGGACTTGTCGGGACCTTTGATGATTCGAGTGAGGACACTTCGAGTAACGAAGAAGAGGATGCAAAGGAGGATGCTCACGCATGCTTTGTAGCCATGGATGGTCCTACTCCAATCCCCTCCGGATTAAATGAAGAAGAGTTGGATGCTTGGCTCGACGCATGCAACTCCTATGAGGATTCGTGCCTCATGGCTGTGGAGGAGAAGTCTTCATCAAGCTCTGGCAAGGATGATGTTGACGTTGAGATCGAGGAAGAAAAGATCTCATACGAGGAGCTCAAAAACAACTTCGACTTGGTCTCCGAAAAGGCTAGTAAGTGCATCAAATCCTACAATAAATTAAAAGTAAAATATAAGATTGCTAAGAGTAGATTGCATGAACTAGATATAACAAGTGTAATTCATGATGAAAAGCATGTTTATGACACTTGTGAGAGAGACACACTTCTCTCTCAAGTTAAGGAATTGAGCCTTACAAATGAAAATCTTGTTGCTCAAAACCTTGGCTTAGGTTCTCACATTCAACAACTTACGTTGAAATGTGAAGATGAATCCCAGAAGCTCAAAAGCTTTGTGTATTCTAGGGATTCACTCCACGATTTGTTGGAAAAACAACATCCGGCAAATCATAGAGGAGGTTTGGGTTATATTCAAAATGTGGTACCCAAACCCACCTTTAATTCCTCTTATGGTGCAAATACAAGAAATATTGCTAAAGCACCTAAGAAGAATCACCATGCTTTCTTGTATAACAATAACATCAACAAGAAGCATGTAGATCACAAGGTGATGAGCAAGAATGAAGAATCTTCATTTTTTTGCTAAGAAGCAAAATCCTCATTCTTTGCATGCTAAGAAATTCGTTTCTACACCTAAGCATGCCACATCCATCCCTCTTGCAAAGGCAAAACCCTTGCCTAGGAAATCCTTGAGATTATGGATTCCCACTAAGGTTAGTGTGTAAGAGAGGGATAGTTACATCAACTCTCTAGTTAGAGATGTGATCACCTCGTGTGATTACGTTAGGAAATCAAACTCCTCTTGGGTTTGGTTCCCTAATGTTTAGGTTCCCCACACACATTTGCATATTGCATGGGTAGTGTGTTTAATGTTATATTTTTGCATACCCATTGGTTGTGTGTGTGTTTCATGATTTTGAAAATACTTTCAAATGTATGTATTTTTCATGAAAATGGGAAACTTGGGGATTTTATTGACATGCATGCACTTTTGATCCATGTGTATGTCAATAGGGGAGTTAATATGTTATATTTTTAAAATATTTTAAAACATATTTTGACTCTCATTTTGAGGATGTTTGAGATCATTATTTACAATTGGTTATTTTTTGGTCTCAAACCAAACCTCTTTGATATTGCCAACATGTTTCATGTTATATTTGTTTTGGTAATATCATTGTGTATCATTGAAGCTTGATTTTTCCATATCAATTGCTTTGATACATTTTAGGCCCATGGCTCCATTTATTGTATAATTGGTATTAGATCCAAGAAGTCAAAACTTGACCATTTCTATGATCTAGGGAGAGCATGGGATAGTGAATTGATACCCACTAAATCTTTCAATTTGGTACCATACATCTCTTTCTTTTCTTGCATATTGTCACATCTTAGTGAAGATGACAAAGGATGATATATTTGATGTCCACCTTTTTGACGATGTCAAGGGGGAGAGATATATGCATTATGTAACTATATGGGAGAGTTATATACTTATGCATATGGGGAGTGATATATCTATGGGGATAGATATATGGGATTACATAAACCTTTCATGTTTACATGATATTGTCTATTACAATTGGTTTATGTAATCCTTGCCTATTATATGTCACCATGATGCTATTTGGATGAATGAGTATTTACTTTTGTGTAGCTCATTGTTTACTTGGTGCATATAAGTAAGGGGAGCTCATTAGCATTGTGCTTTAATTCTTTGTAATTTACATAATGTGTGTCATCATCAAAAAGGGGGAGACTGTTGAGTATTGGTGTTTTATACCAATCTTATTTTGATGATGATCACAACATTATGTTGTTGCTAATGACTCTCATGTTTTAGTCTCTCAGTTTATTTCAAGAATATCTTTCTTTGAGAATAATCACTTGGTGTAAGGATGGACATCATGTGAAGAAGGACCAAAGCTTGGACTCAAGGAGTGCCAAAGCTTGGAGATGGTGGAGAGCATTCAAGGCATCAAGATTGAAGACTTAGACTCTAAGGAAAGCATTGTAATCTATGTAATTTACTTTATTGCTTTCTCTCTCTTTGGAGTCTAGAATTAATGTAATGCCTTATTAGATGGTTTAGTCATTCATGCATATGCATTTAACCATCTTAGTGAGCCTTAGGATTATCATAGAATCCAACCCAATAGGTTCACTCTGTCCATAGACTCATTTACAGTCTCTGGCTTTCCATCAGTCCCCTGATGAAGGAAACACAGTCGACTGGGTGATTTCCAGTCGCCTGTAGATCCTTCTACAGTCGCTTGATATGCACAGCTCAAGTCAACTTTTCAATTGACTCAAACTTGAGCTTTACGCACAGTCGACTACTGGTCAGTTTACAGTCGCCTGTAGATTGGTCATCAGTCGCCTGCGTAGCGTCTGTGCAATCTCTGCATCTCTCTATCTTTTCTCCATCTTACTCTGCAGACGACTGATTAAGGTTTTACAGTTGTCTGACTGATAGACAATCGACTGTATTATTGGCATGCGTTAAATTGGAGAAAGAGTGCAGCTCTCTGTTTTATTCCATCCCCTGGAGCAGTCGCCTGCTGAAGGATTTACAGGCGCATGTCCTGTTCTCAGTCGACTGTAATGTCTTCGTCAGTCGACTGTCCTGGCTCAAATTATAGCCGTTGGATATTTTCTAGCTGTTGATCAGTCGACTGTCTTTTGATCATCAGTCGACTGTTCCTGTCGTTTTCGCCCAGTTTCTAGCCATTGCAGAATTGATTCTTTGGCTGTTTCCTTGGGTTTTGGGGTTTGATATAGGGTTCCTATATATATGAGTGGGCTGCTATCTCTTATACTTCTTGATGCTATTGAATATCTCAAGAGATCCATAAGCCACTCTCAAACTCCCTCAATTCCCTCTCAAGAGCTCTCATTCCTCTTCATGCATTGAAGTCCAGCTCAAGGGAATTCATCCAAGTGTTCTCAAGCATATCTCAACACTTGGAGATCCTCTTCCATGCCTTGCATCCATTCATGAGTAAGCATCTCAAGGCATAGGTAAGAGTATTTATTTTATTTGGTGTAAATTGTTGTCTCTAATTCTCTTTATGGGAATTAGTGTTTCTCTCTTTGTGGGGGGCTGTCTCTTTGTGGGACTTAGGATATTCTCTTTGTGGGAATAACTCTCTTTGTGTGAGTAACTCTCTTTGTGGGAGTTTAGTGTCCTAGTGTAGGACTAACCCTAATTATCTGAGTGGGAGTTAGTGATTCTCTGTGTGGGAGTCTTGACCCTTGTGTAGGGTTGGTTAGGTCCTTGTGTAGGGCATAAATCCTCTTTGTGGGGTATCTCCTTGTGAGATTTGTATTCACTTCTCTGTATGGGATTATAGTGGATATTAGTGTGGCTGGATGTACCCAAGTTTGGGAAACCAGGGTAATTCCTTGTGCTAGCGTTTGAATTGATTGTGTCTTTTAATTCCTCTTGAATTTATAATTCCGCTTCTGCAAGTTTAATTTTAATTGGACAATTTTATTGCCATTACACTATTCCCCCCTTTAGTGTGTGTTGTTAGTATTGCAAGGGTAAGGCGATCCCTACATCATGAAAGTTGAACTCCTAAATCTCAGATTCACCCATAATCCCTAATTCTCCACGCAACCTCACAAAATAATCTTCTTTAAGAGGTTTAGTAAATATGTCGGCGATTTGTTTTTGGGTTTCAATGTACTCTAAGATGATGTCCTTCTTAGCTACATGATCATTTATAAAATGGTGTCTCACATCTATGTGTTTGGTACGGGAGTGATGTACCAGATTCTTGGAGAGACAAATAGCACTTTGGTTATCAACCATGATGGGACAAGTATCACAATTGACACCATACTCCTTTAGAGTGTGTCTCATCTAAAGAACTTGTGCACATGCAAGACCTGCGGTAATATATTCCGCTTCAGTCGTGGAAAATGATACCGAGTTTTGTTTCTTGGAGAACCAAGAAAAAAGGGAATTTCCTAGAAAATGGCAAGTGCCACTAGTACTCTTCCTATCGGATTTGCATCCGACAAAGTCGGCATCACTATATGAGATTAACTCATATGTGCTAGATTTAGGGTAAAGTAACCCATAATCTAGAGAGTAATTGAGATAACGAAAGATTCGTTTTACTGCAATCAAGCGTGACTCCTTAGGTCTAGCTTGATATCTAGCACACAAGCATACGGAAAACATGATATCGGGCCTACTAGCAGTTAAATAGAGTAAGCTACCGATCATACCTCGATATAGACGAGTGGTTGAGAAACATAAACTTCTTCATTGACAATACTATTTAAAAATGCACTTTTAACATCTATTTGAAACAATTTAAAATTCTTATGAGATGCAAAAGATAAAAGCAATCTAATAGCTTCTAATCTAGCTACGGGGGCAAAGGATTCTTCAAAATCGATACCTTCCTCTTTCCGGTAGCCTTGAGCTACTAACTTTGCTTTGTTCCTTGTGATGACCTCATTCTCATCGGTCTTGTTCTTGAAGATCCACTTGGTACCAATGACTTGGTGACCACTTGGAAGAGGAACGAGCTCTCAAACTTCATTTCTCTCGAATTGCATGAGTTCTTCTTCCATTGCCATTATCCAAGAGCTATCCTCACATGTTTCTTGGATGTTCTTTGGCTCAATGGTAGAGACGAATGCGCAATGAGAGAATTCTTCAATTCTAGACCTTGTTCGAACACCCACACCAATATCTCCAATAAGTAGGTCATGAGGGTGGTTGCGAACGGTTGGATAAGCTTTGGGAATCCCTGCATCACTTGGAACATCTTCAATAATCTCATTAGTAGTGTTAGTCTCAATAATTGAATCATTAATCTTGGCATTACTAAGCGAATCACATATTGCATCTACACTATCATCAAAAGCATGAGGAAAATTAAAATCTTCATAGAATAATACGTGTAGTGATTCCTCGATCATTAAAGAGGTTTTGTTGTATATCCGGTAGGCTTTGCTACATATGGAATATCCAACAAAAATTCCTTCATCGGATCTTGGCTCAAATTTATCTAAGTTACCAAAGGTGTTCTTGATAAAACATTTAGAACCAAAAACTCGAAAATATTTAACTTGAGGCGTCTCGTCATAAAATAACTCAAAACAAGTTTTGTTCGTTCGGGGTCTCACTAGGATCCTATTGAGCACATAACATGTCGTGTGCACCGCTTCTGCCCAAAATTGTAGTCCAAGAAAACTATCATGGAGCATGGTACGAGCACACTCAATAAGAGTCCTATTCTTTCTCTCTACAACAACATTTTATGGTGGTGCTCAAGGAAAAGAAAAGTTGTGAGGTATCCCGGTGTCATCACAAAACTTTGTAAAAGATTCATTCTCAAATTCTCCTCCATGATCACTACGAATAGTGATAATGGTGGATCATAAGAAATTTGAATCTTCTTTGTAAATATGGTAAACTCTTAAAATGCTTCATTTTTATTAGTTAAAAATTAAATCCAGTAAATCTAGAGAAGTCGTCAACGACAACTAATCCATAATGAGCATTACCTAAAGAAGAGATTCTAGTTGGCCCAAACAAATCTAAATGAAGTAATTCTAGGGGCCTCTTAGAAGTTATGCCTTCTTTAAGTTTGAAAGATGATTTACTAAGTTTACCCCCTTTGACAAGAATCACAAAAGTTTTTCTTACTAAAAGCAATTTTTGGAAAACCTTTGACAAGATCATGCTTAGCTAACTTATATAAGTGCTTAAAATGAACATGACCAAAACGGCGATGCCATAATAGTTGTTCATTTGTATTAGCAACTAAGCAATGTTCTACAGTTTTAGGCAAGCTCAAATAATAAATATTATTGCGCCTAATACCGGTAAATAAAACATGAGAATCAAAATTAATAATTTCACACAAACCCTCTCCAAAATTAACCTTGTAACCTTTGTCACAAAGTTGGATAATGGAGATAAGATTATGACATAAACCACTCACTAAATATACATTAGTAATGAGTGGTTTGGAAGGATTCCCGACTTTACCTACTCTAATGATGGTTCCCTTTTGATTGCCTCCAAAAGTGACAGTTGCACCATCCTTGATGCTAATCACTTCGGAGAGTAATGAGGGATCTCCCGTCATGTGTTTGGAGCAACCGCTGTCGAGTATCCATCCTTTCCTTTAAGAGCCAATATGACGTTTATTGCTCTCTTTCTTCTTCTTGGGTATCTAAATGATATACCATAAGTTTATGGTACCCAATTTTTGTTGGGTCCAAGGGGATTAGCCCTTTGCAAGCCAAGTACAAGTGGACTTCCGCTTCCCAACATAATTACCACTATGAATAATATCATGGAAGTATGAATCAATATAAGCATTCCGATCATTTAAGCTAGTGTTCTTAGGACCCCAAATAGTGTAAGTTTTTGGAGTCCTTTTTCTAGTTGCATGCACAATAGTTTGATTTTTATGATGTGTGTGCATCCTAGGAACATGAGTTCTAGCATAAAATTGAGGAGGAGGATATGCATTAGTCATATGAGGATTGAATGAAACATATGGGGCATGCATGATATGTGGAGGATGTGCATACATGTAAGAATGATGCGTATAAGCATATAAGTGTGTAGGAGCACGTACATGAGTATTTCTCATGTGTGAATTTGTACGTGGCCGTGAGTGTGGAGCATAAAAAGTGTCATGTGTATTCACTTGTGAAGTAGGAGATTTCCTACGTGGATGAAGGTTGGTGTACATGAAAGCATAACTTCTGTTTTGGTTTCCACCCGTAGTGGGTTTCTTACCAAAAGGAAGAGATTGTGAAGTGGTGACTTTCTTGGTAGGTTTGCTACCTATAGTGTCTTTGACACCACTTGTGGATGCACCGAATGATGGCCGCACAAACTCTATAGTAACATCACTATAGGTAGTGTGAGCATTGGATGCAATTGCTTTCACAAAACCAAGACCAACACGGTGTGTGGCCAAAAATTGGTTTGCTAGCAAATCGTCCAATTGTCCTTTCCCCTTATTAAATCTCATAATACGAGAGTACATGAGCTCATATAGATAAGAAATGTTGGTATCCAATGTGGACACTCGTGCTTTGAGCTCGTGCACTTGGGTTTTAAGAGAATCATTCTCTAAACCCAATTGTGTGTTTTGTGAAGCTAGATCACCATTATCCTTTGGGTGTATATGATCTAGTTGAGATTTGAGGGTATTCACCTCATTTCTCAAAGTGACATTTTGAGAAACCAAGTTTGATTTCTTAAGGGTTAGTGTATCAACAATGGTGTCATTGTTGATGATACATGGTATGGATGGATTGCTAATAGATTGTTTCTTTAAACTAGTATATCGCATTAAAGATTGATACTTAGCAAATAGTTCTTCATTAGCAATACGCAATTCATCCATAGTTACCTCGGGTTCATCCATGTCGGAATCACTCTCAACGGAGAGTGGATCTTCCCGGGCCATGAAACACATGTTGGTGCTTTCACCATTCTCATCATCAGAATCCTTGACGAATCTCCACTTGAGTCATCGAATGTACCGACGAGTCCTTTTTTCTTATCTTTCTTATTCTTGTCGGACTTGTGGTACTTTGGAGCCTTCCACTTCTCTTTGTTTCGGAGCATTAGGCAATCCTTCTTGATGTGCCCAGGCTTATTACACTTAAAGTAAAGAGAGGAAAAGTTATTAGTAGAATAAAATCTATTCTTAGAGGGAAATTTACCTTTGCAAAAGAAGCGTTGGAACTTCTTTGCCATTTGAGCCATTTCCTCTAAGTCCATGTCATTTTCGGATTCTTCGCTATCGGAGGATGAAGAATTAGCCTCTAATGCTAAAGCTTTCTTCTTGGCCTCCGAAGGTTTCATCATAGCTCGAATCTTCAGTCGGTTATCTCGTCTTACTTCGTAAGACATGAGAGTGCCGATGAGATTCATGACGGTGTAGTTCTTCAAGTCGTTGACCTCCTCAATGGCGATAGCTCTTCGTTCCCATTTGGAGGCCATCCCCATTATGACCTTTCTCACCTTCTCTGGTTGGGTGTATGTTTTCCCAAGCGCTTAGAGTTCATTGGTGATGTCGGTAAAACGTCCGTACATCGATGCTATGCTCTCATTTTCCTACATGTGAAACATATCGAAATTTTGCACGGCAACATATAGTTTAGAAAGTTTTACCTTGTTCGTTCCCTCATGGGCAACGACGAGATGGTTCCAAATTTGATATGCACTCTTACATGTGCATATCTTGTTGAACTCATTCAGGTCCAACGCACAATGAAGAGCGTTCATTGCTTTTGCGTTGTTGACTTCGGCAGACTTCTCGGAGGGTGTCCATTTTTTGAAATCCTCTTAGGTGGGCTCGACGTATTCCTTGTGGAGGGTTCTCCAAAAGGAGGCACTCCTTAGGGACGTCTCCATCAGGCATTTCCAATAGCCAAAATTCGTGCCACTGAAACGCGAAGGATGCACCGTGGATTGACCTTCGAATAGAGTGGACGCTCCATCACGATCGTGATTGTTGTACGAAGTCGGTGTAGGAACGTTGTTGTTGTTGGATGCCATAACTTGAAACTTGCGCTCTGATACCAATTGTAAGGACCCTGGCTATGGGAAAAACACTAGAAGGGGGATTGAATAGTGTTTATGCAATTTAAAAAGATAATTACAGCAAATTAAATTCCTAACCAACAATAAATGAGGAATAAAAGAGAACCCCAAAATGAAACAAAGCAAACACAAGGATGTTTCAAGGGTTCGGATTACCCAAGTCACTTCACGACTTGGTCCCGGTAATCCTATGTCCCTTCCACCTGGTAACCACCGGATACTCAAGTTAGAACCCTAACTTGGGTTTCCTTGAAAACCCACTTGTAGCAACCCTACAAGTGAAATCGAAATACACTCGATGTCCTTGACTCCCACAACTTGGGAGCAAGTAAACCACTCTCACAATCTGAGAGTTAATCAAATAACGAGTTATGAAATATGAAAATAAGCAACACCTACAATCACCTATGCCTTGAAGTAGAACTTGAAGGAGAAGTGTGTTGTGTGTTGAAAGACTCTCTTGGAATAGAGGAAAGCCCTTTCTCTTGACTGCACCAAATGACTAGAAGATTTCTCTTTGGTTCTATGTTGGAGAGCAAGAGATTGAAGATATGAATTCTAGGGCTTTAGGATTTGAGAGCGTTTCTCTTGAGAGAAAGAAAACTTGAATGATTTAGCAAATGAACTTTGAATGAATGAGTAACTTGGTAACTGTTGAGTATTGATGATTCATACCAATCTTATTTTGATGATGATCACAACATTATGTTGTTGCTAATGAATCTCATGTTTTAGTCTCTCAGTTTATTTCAAGGATATCTTTCTTGGAGACTAATCACTTGGTGTAAGGATGGACATCATGTGAAGAAGAGCCAAAGTTTGGACTCAAGGAGTGCCAAAGCTTGGCGATGATGGAGAGCAATCAAGGCATCTAGATTGAAGACTTAGATTCTTATGAAAGCATTGTAATCCATGTAATTTACTTTATTGCTTTCTCTCTCTTTTGAGTCTAGGGTTGATGTAATGCCTTGCTAGATGGTTTGCTCATTCATGCACATGCATTTAACCATCTTAGTGAACCTCAGGATTATCATAGAATCCAACCCAATAGGTTCACTCTTTCGGTCAGTCGCCTGTTGAGGGAAACTCAGTCGACTGGGTGATTTCCAGTCGCCTGTAGATCCTTCTACAATCGCCTGATATGCACCGCTCAAGTCAACATTTCAATTGACTCAAACTTGAGCTTTACGCACAGTCGCCTGTCGATCAGTTCCCAGTCGCCTGTATAATTACAGTCGCCTGAGATTTGGTCAACAGTCACTTGTCTAGCGTAAGTGCAATCTCTACATCTCTCTGTCTTCTCTCCATACTTTACAGTAGTCGACTAATGAAGAATGTTCAGTCGCCTGACTATTTGACAGTCGACTGTAGTATTAACATCAGTTGCCTGTGCGTAGAATTGGAGAAAGAGTGCAGCTCTCTGTTTCGTTCCATCCCCTGCAGCAGTCGTCTGCTGAAGGATTAACAGGCGCCTGTCCTGTTTGTCAGTTGACTGTATTGACTTCGTCAGTCGACTGTCCTGGCTCAGATTATAGCCGTTGGATACTTTCTAGCCGTTGATCAGTCGACTGTCTTATGATCATCAGTCGAATGTTCCTGTCATTTTCACCCAGTTTCTAGCCGTTGCAGATTTGATTATTTGGCTGTTTCTTTGGGTTTTGGGCTTAATATAGGACTCCTATATATATGAGTGTGCTGCTTATGCTTAAACTTCTTGATTGATTCTTGATTACTCTTGATTCTATTGAAAATCTCAAGAGATCTTTAAGCCACTCTCAAGCTCCCTCATTTCCCTTCTTTGAGCATTCATCTTCCTTCATGCATTGAAGTCCAGCTCAAGGGAAATCATCCAAGTGCTCTCAAGCATATTCCAACACTTGAAGATCCTCTTCCATGCCTTGCATTCATTCATGAGTAAGCATCTCAAGGCATAGGTAAGAGTATTTACTTTACAGGGTGTAAATTGTTTTCCTATTTCTCTTTGTGGGATTAGGATACTCTCTTTGTGGGAGTTTCTCTCTTTGTGGGAGGTTGTCTCTTTGTGGGACTAGGGAATTCTCTTTGTGGGAATTAACTCTCTTTGTGGGAGTTCTGGTGTCCAAGTGTAGGGCTAACCCTAATTCTCTGAGTGGGAGTTAGTGATTCTCTGTGTGGGAGTCTTGATCCTTGTGTAGGATTGGTTGGGCCCTTGTGTAGGGCATAAATCCTCTTTGTGGGATATCTCCTTGTGAGATTTGTATTCACTTCTTTGTGTGGGATTATAGTGAATATTGGTGGGGCTGGATGTACCCAAGTTTGGGGAACCAGGGTAATTCTTTGTGTTTGCGTTTGGAATAATTGTGCCTTTTAATTCATCTTGCATTTATAATTCCGCATTTGCAAGTTAAATTTTATTTGGACAATTTTATTGCCATTACACTATTCACCCCCCCTCTAGTGTGTGTTGTTAGTATTGCAAGGGTTATATGATCCCTACAGTAACCTCTCAATGGAACAGTAGAGGCTCATTTTATAGGTTTCTCAAACCCTTTAAACTGAAACACCAAAAACCCCTTTGAAATCCGTGAGCAAACACTCAACGGATAGAATATGCGCCCGTGACAGTCGACTATTGAATAACTCACAGTCGACTGCTGCACAGTGACAGAGGGTAGGTGAGAATTCATAACGGTAACTTACCACGTGGACAGTCGACTGATGATGCATAGACAGTCGACTGTTAAACCAACAGTCGACTGTAAATCCTACAACAGGCGACTGGCCGTAAGATGGGTAAGTTGAGGCAATCTGAGAAAAGTCTGGGAAAACAGAACAGGCGACTGAAGAAGAGAAGACAGTCGACTGTTAAATTAAACAGGAGACTGTAATTCCTTCAACAGACGACTGTCAAGACCCTGGCATTTTTCAGAGAGTTGAGTCATCAAAAAGGCTCAAAGACAGACGATTGTTGAAGCATTGACAGTCGACTATGTCATTGGACAGTCGACTGACAATACAACAATAGTCGACTGGCCAGATCAAAACAGAGAAAATGATTTGGGCTTAAGATAGACAGGAGACTGATTAACAAAACACGGTCGACTGTCACTTGGACAGGCGCCTGTGAAATGTATAGCAGTCGCCTGAAAGAGTTAAAACTAAGAAGCCCAAAACTGGACTGATAAAGATTGTGCATAACAGGCGATTGTAGAACAAAACACAGACGACTGTTTTGATACAGTCGACTGTAAATCGTTCAGCATTCGACTGTAGAGAACATCACAGTCTAGATAGAAATGAATTGAAGCCTAAGGAAAATTGATCTGAAGAATTCCTAAGACTGAAATAAAGATGTGTGTGTGCTCCAACAAAATTCTACTTCTAAGCTACATACTAGAAGAGAAACGAGAAAATTACACTTGTAGAACTCTCTCTTCTTTCCAACGCATGAGCTTGAAGTCTTCTCGGAGCATCAATCACCATCTATGATCATCCAATCCACTTCCTTTGCTTTCAGTGATCTTTGAGTATCATCCATTGCTAATTGATCGTCATGACATGCATGGGCAATGGATTTTCTGCAAATAGGGATTAGTCACAAGTATTTATATTTGCTCATCATTAACACCAAGTAGGGAGAAGTCCAATACTCAACACATCTGTGGTATTTGTCCTCCCAATTTTTCTTAGGATTAGACGTATGTCCAGTATTCTTTTTCTTCCACTAGAGCTTCTTCTTTCTCTCATTGTTGTTGCTCTGTGGAGGGTTGTTGTTATGGGGAGGACCTCTGGCCTGCCTCTTAGGGGCTTTCCCTTTCTTGAATTACCCCTTCTATTTGTTCTTCTGCTTCTGGGAAGAAACTTTATGAGCCTCAGAGAAAAAAGCAGAGCCTACAGGACGTAGGTTATGTGTGGGCAGTAGCAAGTCTCTGTTCTGCTTTACCATGAGAAGGTAGGAGTGCATGTCAGAGTACTTGGTGAACTTGCGTTCACGGTACTGTTGCATGAGGATTGCATCCTTCTCACTGAAGGATGTGTAAGTCTTTTTCAGCATGCGTTCTTTCGTGACTTCTTCACCACACAACTTAAGGCGTGAGGTGATATTGTGAAGTGCTGAGTTATACTCAGCAACAGACTTGAAGTCCTGAAGTCGGAGATTTTCCCACTTATAACGTGCACGTGTGGAGATCACATCTTTCTGATGTCCTTCCCGACTTGTTCCCGGTAATCCTATATCCCTTCCACCTAGTAACCATCGGATACTCAAGTTAGAACCCTAACTTGAGGTTTCCTTGAAAACCCACTTGTAGCAACCCTACAAGTGAAATCGAAATACACTCGATGTCCTTGACTCCCACAACTTGGAAGCAAGCAAACCACTCTCACAACCCGAGAGTTAATCAAATAATGAGAGTTATAAAATATGAAAATAAGCAACACCTACAATCACCTATGCCTTGAAGTAGAACTTGAAGGAGAAGTGTGTTGTGTGTTGAAAGACTCTCTTGGAAGAGAGGAAAGCTCTTTCTCTTGACTGCACCAAATGACTTGAAGATTTCTCTTTGGTTCTAGGTTGGAGTGCAAGAGATTGAAGATAGGAATTCTAGGTCTTTAGGATTTGAGAGTGTTTCTCTTGAGAGAAAGAAAGATTGAATGATTTAGCAAATGAACCTTGAATGAATGAGTAACTTGGTAACCTCTCAATGGAACAGTAGAGGATCCTTTTATAGGTTTCTCAAACCCTTTAAACTGAAACACCAAAACCCCCTTTGAAATCCGTGAGCAAAAACTCAACGGATAGAATATGCGCCCGTGACAGTCGACTATTGAATAACTCACAGTCGACTGCTGCACAGTGACAGAGGGTAGGTGAGAATTCATAATGGTAACTTACCACGTGGACAGTCGACTGATGATGCATAGACAGTCGACTGTTAAACCAACAGTCGACTGTAAATCCTACAACAGGCGACTGGCAGTAAGATGGGTAAGTTGAGGAAATCTGAGAAAAGTCTGGGAAAACAGAACATGCGACTAAAGAAGAGAAGACAGTCAGCTGTTAAATTAAACAGGAGACTGTAATTCTTTCAACAGACGACTGTCAAGACCCTGGCATTTTTCAGAGAGTTGAGTCATCAAAAAGGCTCAAAGACAGGCGACTGTTGAAGCATTGATAGTCGACTGTGTCATTGGACAGTCGACTGACAATACAACAATAGTCGACTGTCCAGATCAAAACAGAGAAAAAGATTTGGGCTTAAGATAGACAGGCGACTGATTAACAAAACACAGTCGACTGTCACTTGGACAGGCGCCTGTGAAATGTATAGCAGTCGTCTGAAAGAGTTAAAACTAAGAAGCCCAAAACTGGACTGATAAAGATTGTGCATAACAGGCGATTGTAGAACAAAACACAGACGACTGTTTTGATACAGTCGACTGTAAATCGTTCAGCAGTCGACTGTAGAGAACATCATAGTCTAGATAGAAATGAATTGAAGCCTAAGGAAAATTGATCTGAAGAATTCATAAAACTGAAATAAAGATGTGTGTGTGCGCTCCAACAAAATTCTACTTCTAAGCTACATACTAGAAGAGAAACGAGAAAATTACACTTGTAGAACTCTCTCTTCTTTCCAACGCATGAGCTTGAAGTCTTCTCGGAGCATCAATCACCATCTATGATCATCCAATCCACTTCCTTTGCTTTCAGTGATCTTTGAGTATCATCCATTGCTAATTGATCGTCATGACATGCATGGGCAATGGATTTTCTGCAAATAGGGATCAGTCAAAAGTATTTATGTTTGCTCATCATTAACACCAAGTAGGGAGAAGTCCAATACTCAACACATCTGTGGTATTTGTCCTCCCAATTTTTTTTGGGATTAGACGTATGTCCAGTGTTCTTTTTCTTCCACTGGAGCTTCTTCTTTCTCTCATTGTTGTTGCTCTGTGGAGGGTTGTTATTCTGGGGAGGACCTCTAGCCTGCCTCTTAGGGGCTTTCCCTTTCTTGAATTTCCCCTTCTATTTGTTCTTCTGCTTCTGGGAAGAAACTTTATGAGCCTCAGAGAAAAAGCAGAGCCTACAGGACGTAGGTTATGTGTGGGCAGTAGCAAGTCTCTGTTCTGCTCTGTCATGAGAAGGCAGGAGTGCAGGTCAGAGTACTTGGTGAACTTGCGTTCACGGTACTGTTGCATGAGGATTGCATCCTTCTCATGGAAGGATGTGTAAGTCTTTTTCAGCATGCGTTCTTTCGTGACTTCTTCACCACACAACTTAAGGCGTGAGGTGATATTGTGAAGTGCTGAGTTATACTCAGCAACAGACTTGAAGTCTTGAAGTCGGAGATTTTTTCACTCATAACGTGCACGTGGGGGGATCACATCTTTCTGATGCTTATACCTTTTCTCCATTGCAGTCCACAACTCTAGTGGATCTTCTACAGTGAGATATTCGGCATTCAGGGTCCGATCAATATGTCGCCTGATATAGATTATAGCTTTCGCCATATCTACATCAGATACTATTGGTGTAGAAGCTGCCTCAGCAGTGCCCGTTGTCGTGGCCGTAGCCGTAGGCACAGGAGTAGAGATTGTGGCCATAAGGCCCTATGTGCGCAAGTGGAACTTCAGGTCCACATGCCATCTCAGACAATTCTTTCCAGCCGCATCGAGAACTTCAAAATCGACACTCGCTATTTTTGCCATATTATCTATGCATTTAAAAAACATGAATTAATAATAAAGCATTTAAAAAATTCATGTAAAATTAATAAATTAGTTGCGTGGATCGGCCAGTCACCACATAATAAAGTCCAAAGACCATAAGATATAAAGTCCAGAGAATACAAAAGACAAAAATGGAAAAGTACAACTTGGAAACTCATTGGGGTCCCTGCAAATTTGCAATGTTGCCTCCTTCAAAAAAAGATACTCCGGCATTTGGCTTATACAAATATATCCTCACATAATTCAATTTCTCTCAAAAATGAAAAGAAAATACGATAAATATAAAATTGTGACTAACTGGCCGATCCAAAACCACAACGTAATTTATTAAACATCTACGCAATTTATAAATTATGCAATAAACATAGGCATAAATCATTGCGTAACATCACATGCAAGTAATTATATGGAAAAATTAAAATATTTAATAATTACTTAGGCCACGAGAAGACATAGCATGCACCGTTAGGTTAGATAACTAACGGCAGAACGATCCTTTCATAATTATTAAACATAAAAATACTAATTAATCCAATGTAATAATTATACAAATAGTGATGTTATTAATATTATATGGACCAAAACATTATTTTCAGTAGCAATCCATTGGGCATAAGGAGTTGTAGGCTTCTCGTATTGAGTTCCCAACATGTTCCAAAGTTCATGGTCGATGCTTTGAAGATAGATCATCATCCTTGTCTTCCAATAAGAGTAGTTGGAACCATTGAATAGTGGAGGCCTTGTGGTAGAGTGCCCTTCTGGAAATTGTGATGAAGCCGTTGAATTGTTCCTCAGATAGGTGTATGCCATCTTAACCATAATGCTCTAATACCAAATGTTGGATCTCCTAGCACAACAAATACTGTAACGACCGTGTTTTCAGATACTATTGAGTGAAGTTCTACTTATGTATCTCTTCCATTAATAACCCTTGAAGTCTAGCTTTCATTAATATACTTATAGTTAGTTATTTAATAGTGTAATATTGATGTTTTAAGAATTTCAAATATTTTCAAATTCGAATTCAAATGGTTTCTCTTTTTATACCCTAATTAAATCATAGCTAATTTAGAAGTATTCTCCCATTAACCCTTCTATTAATTCTAATTTTCAAACTTTCCTATTAGTTTTACTATTAATTTCCCCTAATCAATTCGTATTACTCAACCTTCTTTTTATAATCCTAGTTAAATGATAGCTATTTTGGAAATAATGTACTCATTCAAACCCCTTTAATTCCTCTAATTATTTTTATTATTCAACTTTCTTTTTACCCCTTACTCTTAATTCTCCCAATTATTAATGTTCCTCATTCAACCTACCTTAAATATTTTGTTATTATTTCTCCCAATCAAAACTTTCCTAATAACTCTTCCCTAATAATTATTAATTAAAACAAATAATTTTCTTTTCCATATTTCATTTTTATCTCTTACTATTAATTTCTCTAATTAATATTTTCATTCAAAAACTTTCCTTTTAAACTCTTACTAATAATTCTTCACTAATTACTAATAATTAAAACAAATCATTCCATAACTAATTCATTTCCCTAACACTTCTAATTCTTCCCTAACCTAACTCACGCACTGATCTAGGCCGCATCACCCTACAAAGTACAAACTCTATGAGCACAGGCCTACATTTTATAAAAGCCAGCACTCATTTCTTTTCTCCACTCCTCATTCGATTCTTCTTCCCCTTAAACCCATCGAACCCGAGGTTTCGCCGTGCGCCTCCCTCAGCCCGAAACCCAGCAACCTCATTCCGCCATCCACCACTCCGACCTCGCCCAGCCGTTTTCCGATCTCCCCCGTTCATCACCGGGCCATCACCTTCACGGCTCCACCGGGTCCCTCTCTCCGAATCCCCGAACCACCCCGCTCACCCAAGCTCGCGACCTCCTTCGAATCACCGACAGCCGCCTACCACTCATCTCCGGCGCTACGACTCTCTCCTGCTAACCGTACCTCCCCTGACCACAGATTGGCGGCGCAAATCTGCCGCCGCGAGACCCCTAACTTCTCTACTCAGTTCCTACCCCACACCGCCCCCACAGGCATCAAGCACCCGGACACCGTCCTTCACCCTCGTTCTTCCCGACGCCTAGCTACCACCGTGCGTATCGCCTCGCATCACCTACCTCCGCAGCTCGCCTCCGCCTGCGCCGTCTGCACCGCTGATGCAGTCCACACCGACCGGAGCAAAGCTACGCACAAGTGTATGAACTGTGTGGGAGCAGTAGTGATAGAAGTTATAATCACTTGCACGAGTGTAGTACGTGAATATGACAGTGCGTATGAGTTTACATGAACCGTAAAACTTTGAGTTATGAATATACACAGTATTGGTTAATGTATAAGTGGGTTATTGTGATTATTGGTTGTTACTTTTAACTTAATATCACACACCCGTTAAACGCAGATTGAATCACGCCTCTTGTCACAACCACCTGGATACCGAAATCGTATTCTTCAGGCAAGTGCACATTTTTATTGTTTTTTTTATTGTTCCGACAGGCAAGTGTACATTCTTACCGTTGTTTTTGATCATTTAAATTGAGATGTGTCGGTGCATTACTTATTAAACCAAGACTCGCTATTATTGTGTCCTACCATAATGCATGTTGATAACTTAATATGCTTGTACACCCCTGATTGAATGGTATTTGATGGAATGCATATTGATGTAATATGTTGACGAAAAGGAATATCTGGAAAATCATGGAATTGTGAATCCGTACGCCTAAGAGGCGAAATAGTGATATCATGATGTCGTGAGAGTCGACTAGGCCGGCTCGTGTTCCGGCAAACTTTGGGTGGGGTTAGGGTTGAGCGGCCACTGGGCGTATGAAGGGTACTCTCCTCAAGAGCACCACCCGCATGCGGTGGGTTAGCGTCAATCACGGTAAACCCCCGTGAGAGGAGCGACCTTCTCATCACGACCTAAAGGCGAGAACCCTAGATTAGATGTGAGCTATTGACATGAAACTTGAAATACTAACGTAATCTTAGTAACTTGACATGCTAACGAACCCAAGAAAAACTTACCTTACTTCTTGAAAACTCCTCCCCCACGTTATTACCATTAAGAATTGTGTACTCCATTAGTTACCCCTATCTTGTTCATGTACTAATACCATGCTTATTGCTAAACACACCACACTTGCCATGCTTATTGCTGTATACATTACAACATGTCACGTTCGTTACTTTGTGCACCACACCTCGCATGCTTATTGATGTACACACTACACTTGCCATGCTTATTGCTGTACACACTGCGTGCCATGCTTTAAATTTGAAATCATATTATATCATGTCAACAATTTTGAAAACCTTGTCGAGGGTCTTTTCCTACTAATGTTTTAAATCTTGCCGAGTGACCCTCGCTGACCTTCACCGCTCCAGCCCAAGCGGGCCCGCTCGCGTCCTCGCTCCCAAGTATAATGGGAAGCGGGACGTGACAAATACACTAGAGGTATGGTGAATAGTGTATATCACGACGATATTGAAAAATTAAAAGTAAATAAAATTTGCAATTAGAGTTCGAAAGTAAATGAACACAATCCAGAAAATTCCAAACGCAAACATAGAGATTTATCCTGGTTCGGATCATTGTGATCCTACGTCCAGTCCTCTACCCCGTAGAGATTTGAATCCACTATAACACTTGCTCCCTGCAAGAAATCAACATACAAAGATGCCAACACTTCCCGTGTTGCAAACTTGTACAACCTCTTCAACAAGGGATTCACCAAATAAAGTAAAGAAAGAGTATAAAATAATATCACATATAGCCTTGATAAAATTGGAATTATAACGCAAGTAAGGTGATTGAATCTCCAAGGTTCTGGATGAAAATTTGTGGTAGAACAAACTTGAAGATTTGGACTTTCTATGGAGGAAAATTTTTGCAGAGGTTCCTCTATGAAAATCTGAAAATCACTCACTTTCTAGAGAAAGAAAGTAAATTTAAGAAAAGAGAGTGTATGAATTTTCGTGATTTTTAGGCAGGAGTCTAGGGGTCTACTTATAGCCCAAAAAGTTAGTTTTTGAACGTGACAACTGCCTAAGTTTTCAAACAATTCTGAGAAATTTTTGTTCAAATTAGTCGACTAATGTTAGGGGCTAGTCAACTAATTGGGCTGCTGACTAGGATTTTGGCTGTTGAGATGTCTTTTCAGAAAATAACTTCTGAAAACTGAAAATAACTGATGTAAACGGATATAAACTGTCATGAACTAGTCGTTTGTGGCAGTTCTAACTTTCATTAATAAAATATAATATTTAAATGATAAATCATTTAAAATAACCGATTTAAAAATGACTGGTAGACTAACAAAATCTATTAGTCGACTAAAAATGAAACTTAGAAATTTGTAGGAAAATGATCCTAGAGACTCTAAAATAGGTCTAACAAAGTTTCAGAATTTTCTAAATATTTAAATATTTAAATTAGTCGACTATCACTAGGGATTGGTCGACTAATTGGATTTTTGACTTGATTTTTTGAAGACGGGCCCTAAACGACTAAGAGATATTATCATCAAGGCTTTTACATTCTAAGTATATGCAAGAGAAAAATAAAGATTACATCTCTTCTTACAAGATACAAAATATCATTGATATGCTTCGTCTTGTAGTGGATGCTTCTTGCAACTTGTATTCTTGATGATTATCTTAGTTGATTGTGCTATAATATCTGCATAGATAAAGTTACTACATTTAACATAATATGTTTGTATCATCAAAACCATATGAGAAGTTGTGAGTTTCCAACACAATGGTGGGCCCATTCGAGCTGCCGAACTTCCTTCTGAATGCCGAGCTACCGAAGTTTCGAGCCGAGCTATCCAAAGCTCGGACTGCATAGTTGTCGACCTATGAGCCGTCGATCCTCCGATCGAAGAATCCATGCACTGTAGAAGTCCATTGCTCGGCATCCTTGTATCTGACTTGTGCAGAATCAGATATGTCGGATCTAAGCACAGACGAGCTAACTCTGCATAAGATAGCTTGGTTGCCGACTTCAATGCTCCTTCAGCGCCTCAATCAAGCCAACTTTCACATTAACCTTGCTAAAGTGTTGGGAAAAGCATTGAAAATTTTAATAAAAATACATAAAATGATCTTTAAGTTATAATATTTGAGGTTGTGGGTTTAATACGGGGGAAATTCTATACTCACAGAGCTAATTGTTTTACACACAAACCACTTTACACACACAATAATATTTAAAATTCAGTTTTTTTACTTTGCACACACACACATATCCTCCCCCCCCCCCCCCCCCCCCACCCAAAAAAACACCTCTGCCCAAACAAAAAAAGCCTCGTCCTCATCTCGACATCCCCATCTTGTAGACATGCACTCATTTTACTACTAATACTTCCTCCTCATACCCTTCTTCTTCTGCTTTTGATTCCTCTTCATTTACACACACTCATTTTACTTCCTCTTCTTTTAGTTATGCGTAGAAGGCGGCATGAGTTGCGGCGACGACATGGGCTAAGTGGCAGTGGCAGCAACGACGGCGGAGAAAAGGAATAGAAGATGTGGGGATGAGGAGGAAGGGAAGAGGAGGGTTAAAAGGAAACAATTTGAAAGGCAAACTTGCAAATTTGGAATGGCAAACCTGTAAATAAATGGTCTACGTGGATAGAAATTAGGTCTGTGTATAGCAACTCCCTTAATATGGTGGCACAAGTCTCTTAGGGCATGTTCGTTTGCGTTGGAGTGAAGGTGAATCTGAGAATTTAACCCTATTTCGCCACTATTCATTCACTTTAACGATCCAAAAAACAACTGTGTTCGTTTGCTTCATTGCAGATCTGGCCTACGTGGAGCAACGGACGAAGCAACACACAATCCCCCTAAAATGCGGGGATTACATACATTGAAAGCTTGCGGGCCCGCCTCTCCCTTACACACTCTCTGTTCTCTCTTTAACTTAATAATTAATTAATTTATTTAATAATTAATTAATTCCGAGGGGACCCCACAGCCAACTTTCACAATAACATTCACAACCAAAAAACACAATAAAGTTGTGCGGGACCCACAAAAAATTCCAACATCAACATTCACACCCCACTTTCACCCAAAAAACACAATACTCACTTTCACCAACACTATTTACAACTTCAGCAGACATCCCATTTCAACACAAAAGAACAGGCCCTTAATCATTCCATTCTTTTCTTTTCTTTTATAATTCTAGAAAGCTTCATGTTGAAATCCATCATTGTTAAATGAAATAATCCATCATTATTTACATCATCCGATTTGGGATATGAATACTTGTTAAATTAGACAAAGCACAGGGTTAAAAAATATCATGAATCAACAATCAAAACAAGCATTAATACTTTCAATATCAAAGTGAATCCCTAATCTACATTGGTGAGAAGGGAACGTTGGTAAGTTGAAAGCGGAATCCAATGTGACTGATTTACTTCAGGATTATCAAGGGCAAAATAAACCCGACCCGACCCGACCCCAACCTCATTAACTGGGAATGGGTAGGTGTCTAACTGATTGGGTAGAATCCGGATCAGCCCAGATAAAATCCCGGTCGGGTGCGGGTTTGACCCACCAACCCAGATTGACAAGGATTCTACCCGCTTTGATATTATAAATAATATAAAATAATATACAAACATGACATAAGTTCTATGTTGGGAATATGGTTACAAGCTTGATGCATGGGGTGTTTCTTAAAATTGGTTAGTGGTTCCAATCTTAGTATTTGAAGTTGTTGTTTTTATTTCCAATCATATGGTTTAAAAGAAATAAATAATACAAAATTTCTACCAATTCAACGTCAAGTTCTCCAGCTCATTGGTTGGTATTTTATGCAAGTGCAAGTGTGGTCGCATGCAATCTCTTAATTTTTTTCAAAGAAATAAAGTTTGATTGTTTAAAATCAAATCTTAAAGTGTAAAAGAAATAAATAAAATAAACACATTAAAATAAAATGTGATTTTATAGCTCACTTGAGTGATGTTTTGTGCATGCATAAGATAAATCCTGGGATTAAGGCTTACTATATGCAATTTATTTTAAAATTCGTTTTTAAATTTAAAATTTTAAACCAACCCGACCCGTCAGGAAATTAGGTCAGATTCGGGTGACCCGGTTTATACCCGAATCAGCTAAATTTTCAAACTTTCAAACTTTTATACTTAACCAAACCCAATCAGCTACCTCCTAACAACAAACTCCATAAGGGTGTCCACATTTAATATTTTCATTCTAATTATATTAAGCTAGGCCCACTTGGCTCAAAGCCCAATTTAAACTCATTTAAGTATCTTCAAAGAAGCTCATATAGGCGTTGGGCCGGCCCGAAAGCCAATCCGTTTGAATTGAGCATTATTTTATCCGGCCCGGCCCATTCTCGTCCCGACGTCTTCACTGATGTCGGGTTCATTATCAACTGCTGCCTGTCTCCTTCGACCGCCTCCTCATTGACAAAGCGCTTGTCATGCTGTACCAAAATCTCACCAACCGAACCCCAATACCCCTTGAGCATCTAGGCCTCAGACATGTATTCAACACCCAATCAATGGCAGCCTCTGCTCTGGTCGAGCAGAGGCGAGCAGCAACCGTGCGACTGCAGGCTGACATTGGGACAATCAACTTCTAATTAAATGCGCTATGGATGCAGGCTAACAGAAGCTCACCACATGGCTCCCAGGCAATATAAATGACTCCATCGTGGACAATGTGTCTTGGATGCAGGCTGCCATTGGGACAATCAACTTCTGATTAAACGTGCCATACGCAACACCACGCAAGTATTAGAACAGAGAAATACAAAGGGAATAAGCTCCCAACAACATAAATTGATTATCTATCTCCCACACTATCAAATTTGTTGTGCTAATGTGACATGTCATTACATAGCATGCAGAAATCAACCAAGACATCCTCCAGCGATCCAGTGTTACAATATGATTCACACGTCTGCTCTATTATCAGAATAACGGTTTCGGAAAATCTGACTAATTATTTTACATGATTGCATTTTGCAGGGACTTTATGTACAAATTTGTCTATGCATAAGTCGTCGGTTGCAAGAGGAGGGACGAGATACAATTTGATTGAGAAAACTTTAAACATCATGCTATACACGCACATTGACAAATATAAATCAAATTGCATGCTAGCTATTCAAATTCCAATTTTCAGTTCAGTTGGCATCAAGCGCAAGTGTATTTATTTCCTTCCGCCAATCATACCTTGGCTTGGCGAAGATGTGTTGCCCGGCTTGACACTTCTTTCAGCAGACCTCAAATCTATCAGATCGTCAAAGAGTTTGTTTGGAAGAACATAAGGCTGAGGAGAAGCCACATATCCTGTTTGCCTATGGTTTGCATTCGCCCGTGGTGCAGCAGCTGTAGCTGGAATATTATTATTAACTCTGGAATCAAATGAGTTATACTGCTGCTGAGGCTGAGTAGCATACACCGGAACATGGAACTGATTGGCAGGCAGATACAAAGCAGAATTGTTGACTGCAGATGCAGGGAACTGATTGGTAGGCTGATACAAAGTAGCAGAAGTGTTAACGGTAGATGCAGGGAACTGATTGGTAGGCGGATACAAAGTAGCAGAAGTGTTAACCGTAGATGCAGGGAACTGATTTGTAGATGCCCTGAAAGGATTGGGGCCAGTACTTGACGTAGCTTCCCAGGGCGGAGGAACATAGCTCGATGGAATATGGGGCACCTGGGCCTGTGGCTGTGGCTGTGGCTGTGGCTGCGGCTGCTGTGGCTGTGCCCAAGGAGCAACATAACCGTTATATGGAACATAACTTTGGTTTACCATGTAAGGCTGTGGGGGAGCGTAAGAACTCCCTGCTCCATTGGGGGAACCAGACACCGGTGACTTGTTCTGGAAAGAGGCAGAGGGAGGAGTAAGAGGCGTGCGAGGAGGTGAGTTAGTTGCCAGCGTGATGCTCAGAAGGTCAATCATATCTTGTTCTTTATTGGATGTCCTAACAGGGGCTGGTGGATCAGGAAGGGCCAATGCATTGCTTCCCACGGAGGACGAGACCTCTGATGTGCTTCCCGTAGTTGCATTTGTCTCATCGCTGTGGCTAGGTGAGGCCACTTGCCCACTTGTTTCTGCATAGGCTTGGGTTGCCTGTATATATTTTGAGTTCCTACCAACAGAGTGAAAGATTTTCAATCATATGAATGGTGGAAAAAATGCTAGCAACCTAGTCAAATAATGTAACGGAATTTGGTTCTTAACCTGCGAGCTAATTGAGCAAAATCATCATCTTGTTCTTCTTCCTCTTCTTCGTATCTAGTAGTTGCTGGCGGCATCCGTGCAATAGGGGTTTTTGGTCCAGGAATAGATTCAGCTGATTCAGCTGGTAAGGCAGAACCAGAGGCTATGGCATCATGCTTAGCAAGAAGAGTCTGCAAGTCATCATTTAACGCAAGGCCTTGCCCAAGGAGTTCCTCATCACTGCCAATTGCATAACATAGGGTCATACGTGAATCATGCCACTAGTGAATTTCAAACACTACAATCATGGACACAAGATGCGCTAGTGTTTATTATCAAACTCCAATAAGAACAAGCAAAATACAAAATCATTAGTGAAGAATGGGATTGCTGGATCAACCGCTTGGTACATCCCACCAAAACTTGATGTCCGTTGCAATGCACAATAGAACAAGTGTAAAAGCTCACAACTTAAACGTCAAAACACAGCCAGTCAAAACACAGCCAATCGGGCATTATTTAGAGGAGAATAAAAGCTATAGCCATATATACGAGTGGTACTTACCCTGTTGAATTTACTAACTGCAAGAGCTTCTTTTGATTGGATCGACACTGACTGGCAAGATCAACAATCACTTCATCCTTAACAGCCTATGCAAATGGGTAAAATAACAAATAAGAACATCTATATTAATTTCTTTTAATGGTATGATACCCTTTAACAAGAATGCCATTAAGTCTAACTTAATGAACAAATTTTTCCCGTAATTTGAAAGTATGGATCAAGATTTATTAAAATGTGTACCTCGCGATCACTTGGGTTCACGGCTTTGAGCATATCACTGAACAGCTCCATGACACTACGATATCTATCCAAGTCCGACAAACTGAAATATGCACCAAAATCCAACCAGGAAAGAAATGTAGTTAAGAAGAACATCTTGCCAGTAAGGAAAGCTAACACATGAACTGAGATGGCTTGCACCCGTATACAAACAAAACAATAGATCAAAAGGGTAGAAAAGAAAGTGTGTTGTATAACCCTAACCTCAGATTGGCCATCTCTGATGCCATTGCTTCATCAAGCCTCAAAGAAGAATTGATAGGCATTCCATAACCTATTTGGGGAAGTCTAGGTGCTGTAGCTGGATGTGTGCCAGGAGGTGTAAATATTAAGGCGGAATCTGGAGAACGTTTTGGGAACACAACTCCAGAACCCTGCAAATATCAAACCACCTACGTCATGAGCCAACCAATCATTAACTTCCCCAAAGTTTCTTCGTCTTTTTGTGCTTATATAAAATGAATCCAAAACTAAATGGTAAGTAATAATGTCTTTCTTTTTTTTAATTAATTAATTTATGCTAGAAAGCCCACACAATGCCTGCAATAACCTTACAAATTGTGAAGCCAAAGTAATGGAAATATTACAACATGACTTGACAGTGTAAGCATAAGCAAATGTATAATTTGACTAGCATGAGTTTTTGAATATAGTAAAAAAAATGCTCTGTTTATACTTTATATGGGCTGATCCCACGTAGTACACCACGGTGCAACCATTATCTCACTACCCGCTTTTCGCCTATATTCCGTTCTTTCTAAACACCTTCCAGTCTTTCTGAAGCTCTTTGTGCTCAAGCTGGAAACACATTGGCAGCATCAGACAGAATGCAATTTGATCTGTTGCATGTTTCGACTTTCTATAGTACTCTTTAGGTCACATTAAACTTAGCTTATTATGTTAGGCTAAATAACAATGACTGGCAAAGAAGTATTCAGAAAGATGACCGCCAGCAATCATGTATTGACTGTTGCAGTTGACGTAATAACAGCGGTTATATGGAAATATGTTACCAATCAAGGTCATATCAATGAGAAGACTGAGCTCATTTAGGTTTCATTATTACCTCGTATCAGATTAGGTTCTTTTCCTCTTCGTACTTTGTCCAATTTAACAAGTTCATTTTCTAAAATAAATGGACAAAACCGACAACATATGCAACAGTCTACATTGGAGAGCTTCATCTATTGTACTTCCGTGTCTGCTTCCAACTACTGCATCAAATACTATTCAACCGAAAAAGGTGATTATTTTGTAGTAAATCCTGGATGAATCAGCACCTGAAATTGTCAAATTCCCTTCTATATGTCCATTTATTCTTCATGTTTTGTCATATAGATTTGAAACACCAAAAGCAACTCACTGATGGAAGCCTATGTGAAAAATTTCAATCCTACATCATTAATTAATTCAAGCATTTGCAAACTGTATCAAGGGAATTAAACGATGGGCTGTCTTCGTCGGCTATTGGTTGCTAATAACCCTGCCTATTTTGTTCCCAATCTTACCACATTGGGTAAAAGGCAGCAAAAACTGGGAAATCAATATTTGTTAGTATCATCCATAACCATTAATGTAAATCTTTTCTGGGGGTGGCAAATGGTTCGGTTCGGGTTTGATATGATCCGACATGTTTAAGGGTATACCCAAACTAGACCCGGATCAAATCCAGGTCGGGAACTTAAAACCCGCACCCAACGAGATGGGTGTCGGGTTAACCCGAACCCGACCCACATGCACTAATATTTTTCTCTTTGAAAATACAATTTGTGTTAAATAATGGTCGTCCGTAAGAATCAAACCGACAATCACCTTAAAAGTAAACAAGTACACTTCAGCTAAGCTAAGAGTTGCTTAAAAACCATTGATGTATTTAAGTAAATTAAGAGTTTAGAGTTGAGATTAAGTAAGAAAAGATTACACTTAAAAGAATTGAACCCGCGATTACTCCAAAAACAGTGCCAAACAAAGCATGGGTTCTACTATTTCTACATAAATATAAATGTATTTATCAAGGTTTGAGGTCTCGGTTTCGGTCTCGGTATCGCTCTCCCGAGTAACCTAAAATTTAGATTTCAGTATCGGTATCTGTATCGTCCGTTTCGGCGGTTTCGAAAATGAGTTTCGGTTCATCCGTATCGGTAGTTTCAAAAATTGTAAGTCACATGTAACTAACAATATTAGTTAAAATTTGTTAATAATAAGATAATGACCAACTAATAAAGAAAATTTGTAACTTATAATATAATTATGAACAATATTAGTTAAAATATGCTATTCACGTTAACCATTTAGCTAAAAACACTCTCTTTAGTTACAATATGACAAACTTGTAAATAATGTGCAATATGTTTAGACAAATGTAGGATGTGAATAGCGTGTCAATATCTCATTTTTGGGTTTTTTTAGAGAATTTTTATTTAATTACACATTCTTCTTCCTCCGTCTTCAACCGATACTGAATGGTATCGGTCGGTATCGGCCGAAACTGACCGATACCTTTCAGTTTCGACCGATACCGAAACTAACCCCTGGTTTCGGTCTCGTTACCCACCGAGACCGAAACGATATGGCCGATACCCAAGGGTATCGGCCGAAACCTCAAACCTTGGTATTTATAAATTAAAATGGGTTGGATCCGATTCGATCCGGTTCGACATGTCAAACCCGCACCTGACCCGATGTTTATCCAAGTCAGCCAGGTCAACCCGGATTCAACCTGACCCGATAATGTCTTGCACATACCTTGTTAATGAGGCCGGATTCGGGTCGGGTAGGTTTTATTTTGCCACCCCTAATCTTTTTCCAGCAAATAGAGCATGATTTGAAGTCGATAAAACTAAAAAGCTCTTTTAAGTTAATAAAGCAAAGTTGACAAAGCTCCATGCAGAAACGGGCTTCTATTTATATATATCAACTTGACATCAACCCTTAACGGTGAAAACCACGTGTGTTCCATCATGATACATTAACGTCCAACTAGCACACAAGCATACCTACCTTTCACCAATATGAAATTTAAGTGATCTCAAACTCCCATAAACATTGGAAGAGTCTGGACACAATCCATGCAGATAGGTTTGCTCTCTGCTAGTAAGAAATCTACCATCAGATGATGTAATAATAGAAATATTAACAACAATTTCTCTCTTTTTATCTTGTCTCATTTATTTGGTTGCATGTTATGATACATTGGTCAATAATTAGAATGACATATTACTAAGTACAATATTTAAGGTAAAAGGGAACAGTTATGATAAAAACAATACATCATAAGCTGACAAGAGTTTATTCTAAGTTGAAGTATGTGATGGAGTTAGTCTAAATCCACGCTAACGGAACAAGCTGGAAAACTATCATATCCCATCTCTATTGTCAATATGAATATTCCCCTCAAAAGGCTAACATGATTGCAAAAATAGTATCTTAAATCGCAATCATTATGTGTGTTGTATCAATATTATACAGGAATACAAATGCATACTATGAAACGCATCTAAACAAAAAATTACTAGTTAGACTGCGGAATGTTCAACCACAGAAAGAAAAACCAAACTTGTGAGGATTCCTAAATATTCATACCTTCAGTTCCGTGTAAGCCCAATAGTATTGAGGATATTTCCCACCAGGACCTCCAAAAGCTTCTTGCCATGAGTCCAGCAGTACCAAAATTTTGTTCCTCACTTGCATGTCTGTCTGCAGAAATTTTTCAGTTATAAACAAGAGGATGGTCAGAGAGAGAGTTTTGAAGAACTAAGAAAAGGTGAAGAAACGACAGAGAGGACACTTCATGAACTGAAATTGATAATTAAATCATCCGTTTATTTTTATCTACATATTATGAAGCATTTGGTGACGACAATACTATTATGTTTTGAAAGATTCTAAACCATCTGTCACATGGTCTCGTCAGTTTATCTGATACTAAGCACCCATCTAGTTTGCAATCATTGGATGCAAAGCTCAAAAAATTTTGAACACAATTTCCTATACATTAACATTTCATGGCGCATATAGGTGAAAATAAGCCAAGTAGCTCATCCGTTGGGATGACCCACCATGGGCTTCAGTAGATTACTACACAATTCATAGTTGGTGCTGAAGTCACAGGGTCGTTAACTGGGTTGATCCATGAAATGTTTTTCTTGGTAAACAGGTACAACTTTCAACTTTGTCCCTCCCTTATTCCTATCTATGTTCTAGTCTGATATAGTTTCATTTACCAGAGTTTTTTCCATATAAAGGGGCATACAACTCATGAGGCTCCACCAACAGCTTTGGTTTTAAAAAATTATTAAGGATGTTGAACCCGGTTAATTGGTTCCAGATTCCTCGCACATCAAGCTATAGATACGTTAAATCATGATAATTCACCGGCCAATCCCCCAAAGAAAAATAAAGTAAATAAATAAATAAAACTAAAAAAGGCACAACGAGCAATTGAATCACAATTCAATAATGTGATTGTGATACGATCCGGTAGATCGTATAAGCAAATCAGTAAATTTAAAAGTGGAAAATGGAAAAGGTGGACTTTTTATAGAATAGAAATGCGAAGAACTACAAATAAAGTGGGTTTCTTTCGAGACGAAACCCTATCTCCTAGCTTTGAATGTCGGATCAAAGCCTAAAAACCTTCTCTAAGATGCCTAACAAGTTTCTTCACAAATCAAGCATTGAGAACAAAAGAAGACGGCTAGCCATAATTTATAGAAAAGATGGGATTTACTAATCTAGTCTTGAAAAGACTAGAATACCCCTAGAGCCACTAAACCCACTACGCGATGACCCCGCGCCTCCTGCGCCTCACGTAAGTCACGATATGTGGTCACGCCTCCTCGGTAGACGGTGGGGTGGGTGCGTCCACATCAATACCCCCCTAAAAGAGCCACCTTGTCCTCAAGGTGGAAATCTGGGAACTGCTCCCGGACCACGTCATATGCCTCCTACGTGGCGTCACAGTCGGGTAGGCCCACCCAGTAGATTAGCACCTCCCGCCGCCGACCCGGTCCTTGACGAACTGCCCGCACCTCCAGAGGCTCCAAAAGTACCTCCATGTCCTCAGTAAGTGTAGGTGGCAGAGTAGACGAGGTTGACTGGTCCCCAATCGCCCTCCGAAGTTGCGACACATGGAACACCGGATGTATCATAGAAGACGGTGACAGGCGCAACCTGTATGCCACCTGCCCAATCTTGGCCGCAATCTGGTAGGGGCTGTAGTAGTGAGTTGCCAGCTTCTTATTCTGCCTCCGAGCTAACGTCTTCTGCCTGTAGAGTCGCATCTTGAGATATACCATATCTCCCTCCTAAAAGTGGACGTCCCGCCGATGGCCATCTGCCCGGGTCTTCATCACCTGCTGAGCCCTCAAAAGATGTCTCCGCAGCTCCTCCAACATAGCATCCTTATCTCCCATATAAGCCTCCACCTGTGACACCGGCGTCTGTCTTCGCCGAAGCGAAGCAAGGACAGTAGATCTTGCCTGTAAAGGATCCTGAATGAGGTTGTCCCCGCTGCAGAGTGGTACAATGTGTTGTACCAATACTCCACCCACCCCAACCACCTGTGCCACTGTCGAGGCGTCTCCGAAGCGAAGCACCGCAAATAAGTCTCTATAGAGCGGTTCACCACCTCCGTCTGGCCGTCCGTCTGTGGGTGGTAGGCCGTACTCATCTTAAGAACCGTACAGTGTACCCTGAAGAGCTCCCGTCAGAACCCGCTCATGAAGACCTGGTTCCTGTCGGACACTATGAACGCCGGTACCCCGTGCAAGCGTATCACCTCCCGAGTGAACGCTGTGGCCACCGAGACTACGGTATAAGGATGCCTCAATGGTATGAAATGGGCATACTTACTCAATTGGTCTACTACGACGAAGATCACCGTATATCCATCTGAACGGGGCAACCCGTCAATGAAGTCCATCATGACCTCCTCCCAGACCCTCTCTGGCAACTCTAACGGCAGTAACAGCCCTACTGGTGCCATGACCATATACTTGTGACGCTGACAGACGTCACAAGCTGCTACTAAATGGGCAACACTCATCCGCATCCCGGGCCAGTACACCTCTCTCGCCATTCTCTGGTACGTCTGCTGTACCCACGAATGGCCTCCAGTCACTGAGCCATAGCCCTATTCCTGTCGACCCCTCCTTTCCCTGCCGCAGCAACTCGCGGATCTGCCCTAGATCATCGTCAATCTCCGCCTCCTGCAACAGAGGCTCCCAGTCCAACCACATCGATCGCGACAGAGCCCTCAAGTCCACGCTCTCCTCCTGGCGAGACAAGGCATCAGCAGCCTTGTTCTCCAACCCTAGCCTGTACTCGATGTCGAATCGGTACCCCGCCAGCTTGGACAACCAATGCTGGTGCTCTTCAGTAACCAATTGTTGCTCTAAAAGGTACTTGAGGCTCCGCTGATCCGTCCTAACCACGAACTCTCTCCCCAACAAATAGGGCCGCCACTTCATCACTGCAAAGACAATGGCCATCAGCTCCCTCTCGTATACCGACTTCAGCCTTGCTCTAGCAGATAGCACCTGACTGAAGTAGGCTATGGGACGTCCGTCCTGCATAAGCACCACCCCCAATCCGTATCCCGACGCATCAGTCTCCACCACAAAGGATATGTTGAAGTCTGGTAAAGCAAGCACCGGCGCCGTCGTCATCGCCACCTTCAAGGCCTCAAAAGTCTTGGTGGCCTCCTCCCCCCAATGGAATCCGTCCTTGAGCTGTTCGGTAAGGGGCCAGGCTATGGTACTGTACCCCTTAACAAACTTTCAATAGTAGCCCGTCAGACCCAAAAATCCACGGAGAGCTCGCAGTGTAGTAGGCACCGGCCAATCCAACATAGCCGCTATCTTTGACCTGTCGGCCTCCACCCCCTCTGCCAAAACAACATGCCCCAGGTACTCGATTCGTGCCTGGCCGAAGCTGCACTTCTTCCGGTTGGCGAACAACTGATGCGCCATCAACTCCCGGAAGACCACCTCCAAGTGGTCCAAATGCTACATCATGCTCTTGCTGTAGACGAGAATATCGTCAAAGAAAACGAGAATGAACCTCCGCAGGAATGGCTGGAAGACCTTGTTCATCAAGGCCTGGAAAGTCGAAGGAGCGTTCGTCAAGCCGAACGGCATGACTCGGAACTCGTAATGCCCCTCGTGGGTGCGGAAGGCAGTCTTCGGCACATCCTCTGGCCGCATCAGGATCTGGTGGTATCCTGCCCTCAAGTCGATCTCCGAAAAGATCGCCGCCCCATGTAGCTCGTCCAGCAGCTCGTCGATTACCGGAATAGGAAACTTGTCAGCGACAGTTTCCTTGTTCAGGGATCGGTAATCGACGCAGAATCTCCAACTCCCGTCCTTTGTCTTAACCAGCAAAACTGGGCTCGAAAAAGGAATCACACTTGGCTGGATTACCCCAGCTTGCAGCATCTCCCGTACCATCCGCTCAATCTCGTCCTTCTGTACATGCGGGTACCGGTACGGTCGCACACTCACCGGTGCTGCTCCATCACGCAATACAATTGCGTGCTCGTGTCCTCTGGACGGTGGTAACCCCTGCGGGTCCTGAAAGACCTAGTACTGCTCTAACATCTGCTCAACCTCCACTGCGGTCTCATCCCGCTGCTCCCCCTCAGCTGTCATCCCCTGATACTCCACCAGGAACCCCTCTCCCTCGTCCCGCAACGCCCGAGTGATGGCCTTGAAGGCCACTAATGAAAAACAAAGGGTCGGGTCCCCTGTCAACACGACGGTCCGCCCCATCCTGGAACTCCATCCTCAGAAGCTTCCAGTTCACCTTCATCTCCCCCAACTTCTTCAGCCACTGCACCCCCAGTATAATATCCACGTTGCCCAACTCCAATGGCAAGAAGTCATCCACCACCTGTATGCCCTGCAATGTCAGACACACCCCCTTACATAGCCACTTGCCTTCCTCCATCTTTCTTGTCCCCAGCAACATCGTAAACCTCTCCATCGTACTCAACTCTAACCCATGTCGCTCTACAATCTTCCCAGAGATGAAGTTGTGAGTCGCCCCGCTGTCAATGAGTACGGTCACTGCCTGCTCCGTCAACAGCCCTGACAACTTCATGGTATGATTCGACGTGAATCCTACCACAAAGTTCAAGGACACCTCCGCCACGTCCATATAGGCATGTGTCTCGCTCTCCTCAGCTAACTCTGGCTCCACCTCCTCAGTATACTCCTCATCGGCCACAATCACGACCTGCAGCAACTTGCTCGAACATCGGTGACCAGGACTGAACTTCTCGTCGCACCTGAAACATAGGCATGCAGCTCGCCTCGCTCTCATGTCGGCCTCAGTAAATTGCCGACCAGGCACCACTGGTCGGGCCTCCCCTCTCTTCTCCCCCGCAGCCTCTGGTACTACGGTGGTCCCCCTGGGTGGTGCTAGTGTCGGCTGACTGCGCTGGCCCTGGCCTCCACAAGTCCCTCGGATGCGCCTCTCCTCAGCATGCTTCTCCTCCGCCTTGTGGGCTAGGCGAAGGACGTCCTCCAAGGTCCCCGGGCACTGCATCCGCAACTCAGCCAGTATAGAGGGCTTCAGCCGCCTCATGAAGTTCCCGATCATAACCTCATCTGTCACCCCCTTCACCCTGCTGTTAAGCATCTCAAATCTCTCCACGTAGTCTCCCAATGTCCCCTCCTGCCTCAGGGCAGACAGCTGCTCATAGAAATCTCCTCCCGCTGTCTCCTGAAACCGATCCACGATCAGTGATGACAGCTCCTCCCAAGTGCGAAAAGGGGCCCGTGCTATCTTCCACCGGTACCATGTTAGTGCCTTTCCCTCAAAATAAATCCCGATGGCCTTCAGGACCTCCTGCTCCGTCAATCTCATCGACTGAAAATATCGCTCCGCCCGATATATCCATCCGTCTGGGTCTGTACCATCAAAGGTCGGCATCTTCAGCTTCATCAACCGCCGATCCGCGTTGATGTCTCCCCGCTGCCTCCTATCTCCGCCACGGTCACCTCCCCAGCCCAAACCGCCGCCACGGGTCTCCGTCGGGCCTCCCTCGTCAACCCCGTACAACTCCTCAGGCCAACTAGGCCTCTCCCACGCCTCGGGCTGATAGTGGTGTCCTGGAAACTCAGGTGGTCGTGTAAAAACGGGCCTCGGCCCAAGATGGGTAGTCTCCGTTCTCCAAAATTGGCCCGCAATGGTCCCAATAGCTGCTCCCGAGGCCCAACCGCCTCCAACCGTCCCCGAAGTTCTCCCAGAGTGGGGTACAAACCCCGACATACCCCCAAAGGGGCGTGAAGGGTTCGTCGGGCCCCAAGAGGGGCGGCCCAGCCTGCCGGGCCCCCAGGAGGGGCGGCCCAGCCCGTCGGTCCCACAGGAGGGGTGGGCCGCCAATCCGCACCCCCGACTGGGGGTGCCGCCTCTCCCGCACCCCCGGATGGGGGTGCTGCCTGCTCCGCGCCCCGCAGGAGGGCGCCGAGGCCCCTGGAAGGCCCAGTGGCCTCGCCCAGGCCTGGGAAGGCCTGGGTTGGGCTGCCGACCCCCTGACAAGCCATATCAGGCCTGTCGCAGGTCGAACAGACCCGAGGGGGTCTGTCGCTTGTAAACCAGACCCGCGCGGGTCTAGGTCAGGCCGCGCCGTCCTCTTTGGCTCCCACGAGCCGTCGCCTTGAGGTGGAAGCTCTGTTGACGTCCGTGCTTGCTCTAGGGGCTGATTCGAGGGTAGAGTCGCCCTCCTCTTGTATTCACTTGCCCCGATCTCCTTCTTTCACCATCGTTAGGGTTTGTATCATCGTCATCATCGTCGACATTGCCTCCTTCAGATCTGAATTCGATCCCTTCAATTCTTGGAGATCACGACCTTGTTGCGCGGCATCCTTCCTCATCCCCTGGAGTTCTATCTGGATGTCCTCTTGTGAATGGGCGTGATTCTTGATGGAATCCCCCACCGTTTTCTTCAATCCCTCAAACCATTCTTCGATCTCACGATTGAGATCCTCCCGAAGCCCTTAAATCTTCTCAACGATCAAATCCGCCTTCGATCTAGTACTTGTCGTCATCGGATCTCACCGCTCTGATACCAATTTGATACGATCCGGTAGATCGTATAAGCAAATCAGTAAATTTAAAAGTGGAAAAATGGAAAAGATAGACCTTTTATAGGATAGAAATGCGAAGAACTACAAATAAAGTGGGTTTCTTTCGAGACGAAACCCTATCTCCTAGCTTTGAATGTCGAATCAAAGCCTAAGAACCTTCTCTAAGATGCCTAACAAGTTTCTTCACAAATCAAGCATGAGAACAAAAGAAGACGGCTAGCCCTAATTTATAGAAAAGATGGGATTTACTAATCTAGTCTTGAAAAGACTAGAATACCCCTAGAGCCACTAACCCACTACGCAATGACCCCGCGCCTCCCTACGCCTCACGTAAGTCACGATAGGTGGTCCCGCCTCCTCGGTAGACTGTGGGGTGGTTGCGTCCGCATCAGATTGAGTGTCAAAAAACATTTTGACAGCTAATAGGTTGTAATGCCAATGATCATAACCAAGGTTAAAGAACATGGGTTCGGTTTCGGTTTCAGTCCTATCAAAAAAAAAATGGTTTCGACAAGTTTCGGTAATTTCGTTGGTTTCCTTTTAGATTTCAGTTTTAGATTTATCAATATTTTTTGTTTATATTTGAATGAATAAGCATTTATAGCAATCTTTTTAAAACCAAACACAATACTAATTTAAACATAAACACAAACACATAACCCAAGCCCATGTAGCTGGAATGAATTACAAAAAAATAGCAAATTACAAACTGAAGCTTCTAGTTATTATTTTTTTTTGAATATAACTCAAACACATAACCCAAACCCAAACCAACAACCCAATTTTTTTAGTTTTAGGCCACAGGCACAGGAAGATGCCCAATAGTATATCCACATGCTCTCTCTCTCTCTCTCTCTCTCTCTCTCTCTCTCTCTCTCTCTCTCTCTCTCACCCCCACCTTGATCTCTCTCCTGATGAGATCGAATCGATGACGATGACATCGACTGAAGATGACGACAACCTCACTTGCACCGACTATGATTTCGCTTAAAAAGCAAAGACGATGACAATGATTAGAGCAACGGCAAAGTCGAAGACGATTGCAGCAAATTGAAAACAAAGCTGTGACAAACCAAAGATGACGGTAAATTGAAGATAACAAATGATGCATAACAATGGAGAAATTGGGAAAATTGTGGGAAAATAAATTAGGAAAATTAGGAATTCTAAACATACAAGGGATGAGTCCCACACTGATAGATCCGGCCCATTTGGGGGGCTTATTTTGGGTGTTCTGTGAATTTTTATTAATGTCAGGGTATTTGGGTAATTAGACATTAAGCTGGATTATTATAAATAGGCGGAGAGGCCGGCCGGCCCTAGTATGCGAAAAATTGTAAGTGATTTGATATTTGGGAGGAGAAGGTTCCTCGTTCTAGGGAGGGTCCGGACGTCTCATATCAATCAGCGTCTTGGGAGGGCGATTACCCCCTTAAGTGTAATCAATCTATCTTTTTTCTTAATTTATATTAATAAAATCGTATCTTTGCCTCGGTTCCTATTATTTTAGTATCAGAGCAATGATCAATGGCGGATTGGAGATCTATGAAGAAAAATTTGGAGACCGTCATGCAATTAGTCCTACAGCTGCAGCAATCACATCAACAACTCATTTCAGATCTGAAGACGGTGAAAATTACAGATCTGGGTGAAAGCCCAGATCTTAGGCAAAAGACGTCTTTTTCGGCGGCGAGCGAAAGGCATCTTTTTCAGCAGCAAAACAGAGGGGCCGCCCCTCCAGGTCACCCCAGAGGAGCTGCCAGCCCTCCGGAAGGGGCGCCAGCCCCTCTTGGGGCCCCCAGGGAGGCTGCCACCCCAACTGCAAGGGCGCCAGCCCCTGCTGGGCCCCCATGGGGCTGCCGCCCCTCCTGAAGGGGCGCCGCCCCTCCAAAATAAGCGTCAACCCCTCCAAGGCCCCCAGTAGGCATGCCGCCCCTTCAGCAACGACGACAGCCCCTCCAAGGCGTCGGACAACGTGGTTTTGTCGTTTTTGGCCAAAAACAGTGTGCGACGGAGCCCTTCCAGCAGCGCGGCAACAACAACGACCATCGTGTGTACTTGTGGGAGCCCGACGACGTCCTTTGGGACCCTCCTTGGCCCGACGATATTTTTCAGGACCCGTTTTGTCTCCTCGACACTCTCAAATGGTCCCAAGGCCATTGGCTTTCAAATAGGCGTCCGTCTGAGCTCCAGCATTTCAGTTTAGGTTATAGAGGACCTTCAGATCTGTTGAAAGACTATCGTGGCTCTCGTCAGGATGTCGTTGAATGCGGTGGAGATCAATCTCATCCTTTTAACGCGGAAGGAGGCATGCAATCAACTGGTGACGGAAGACCCACGCACTTCATAAACCACCTTGAGGACAAGGTGGATTTTTCGGGGGTGGAGTAATGATATGTCCAAACCATTTGGGGGCTTATTTTGGGTGTTTTGTGAATTTTTATTAATGTAGGGGTATTTGGGTAAACATTAAGTTGAATTATTATAAATAGGCGAAGAGGCCGGCCGACCATAGTATGCGGAAAATTGTAAGTGAATTGATATTTGGCAGGAAAAGGTTCCTCGTTCTAGGGAGGGTGCGGACGTCCCCTATCAATCGGCGTCTTGGGAGGGTGATTACCCCCTTTAAATGTAATCAATATATCTTTATTCTCAGTTTATATTAATAAAAATCGTATCTTTGCATTGGTTCATATCTCTCACACCGGCCATCATATGTCCATTCCAAAAATCAGCATGTCAATGATTTAAATATATAAGTCTCTCGCCAAGGCTCTCTCTCGCTCATTCTATTGCATCTCACAAGAAAGATTCAAAGAGAAACCTTTTCTGATAGCAAGTCTTATTCATTCATTAATTAATTAACTTATAAAGGGATATAACTTATAAATATTCTAAGATACATGCACGATACGTGCTTACATAAGCAAATGTTAGCAAATATAAATAATTCAAATAAAATCAAATAAAATCCTAACAAATAAAACTAAATAAAAGCAAATCTAATAAAATTTAATAATATCAAATAAATTTTAATTTCTACAAATAAAACCAAAGGAGATTCATTCAAATTGATCATCATCATTCTAATCTGCTTTGAAAAATTCACCACCTGCTGAATAATGGTAAGAAAGCACATACCGCAGTATCAGCAGTCACTTGCTGTTGAAGAAACTCGTCTGCGTATCTTTAAATGAAAGAAAATGAAACATTACAGATGAGCATATTTAATAGAATGTATCAAGATCACGAAAGAAGTTAGACGTATAAAATCTGATGGCTAGTAGTCTGTGACAGATGAAGCAGATCAAGAAGGATGAACACGACGTGTTCAACCAACTCAAGTGATCCATCTCCTGTAGCTCTAGCGTAGGATTAACATGTGGCTTAAGTTAGAGCTCCACCTCTAGTTGTAATGTGGATTCAGGATCATTTTGAGGCTTTAGTTCTCGCTCCAACTCAATCTCAGGCTCCAATGGGAACTTAATCTTAATCTTTGTATTATTATCATACTCAAAATCTAGCTCGAACTCGTACTCAAACTCAAACTTTGTCTAAGTTTCTGGCTTTAACTGGGGATCGACCATGGACTCAAGATTGGGCTCAAGCTTAATTATAGACTATAATTTAGGTTCGAGTTCTTACTTCTTTAATTGTTCGAGCATTTAAAGAAATTTATTGTTGCTATCTGCTATCATGTAACTCTTCTAATTAATCCAAGATTTGATGTCTCGGTTTCGGTCTCGGTTTCGCTCTCACAAAAATTTAAGTTCGATATCGGTATCGTCCGTTTCGACAGTTTCGGACATAAGTTTCGATCGGTCCATATCGGTAGTTTTAAATACTTAAAAATATATCAGATACGTAAAAACTAATGTAGCTAGAAGTTTGCCTTGCGCACCCACCGTTTTACTTTGCGCACATACCACTTATTAGCAAGTTTGCAAAAAAATAGCTTGCAGTTGCTTTGCGCACCCACCATTTTGCTTTGCGCACATACCACTTATTTACAAGTTTGACATAAAATATCTTCGTTGCTGTGTGCAACGACTGTTTTAATCTACGCACATATCACTTATTTACAAATTTACCATTCAAACACAAGTTTGCCATTCTCTTAATAGAGAGATTGTGGTCTGCTCTCACTCTTTAGAGAGGCAGGGGCGGCGAGAGAGCAGGCAGCACGGCGCGACAACGGAGCAGGCGGCACGGCGCGGCGAGGGAGCAAGCGGCGAGGTGAGATGAGGCAACAGGCGCAGCGGTGCAGTGTGGTAGCAGGCGTGGTAGCGCGGCAGCGAGGTAAGTTTCAGTCATCTTCTGCCTTTTTTTCTTTTTCTTTTTCTTCTATTTTTACAGTTTTTTCTTCTTTCTTCCTCTTCTTCGTCTTATTTTTCAATTTTGGACAGTATTCATCTTCATCTTCAAGCCGAAATCCAAGGGTTTCAGCCAGTTTCGACCGATTTCGATCGAAACTGGCTGTAACCCTAGGGTTCCGGCCGATACTGAGAAAAAGGAGGGGTTTCTGTCTAGGTAGCCTCCGAGACCGAAACGAAATGGCCAAAACCCTAGGGGTTCGGCCGATACCTAAAACCTTGAATTAATCTATTCAGATTTTGGACTTGTAATTGTTGTGCCGACTAATGGATTGATCAACACTTGAAAAGATACCAATATCAAAGATCTATTTTTAACAGTGACTAATACCAAACAAAAACTTGGTATTGCTAATACCAAGATTATTACTTCTCCATATAACTTACGGTAGGTATAGATGTATTTCTTGTCATTTAAGAAATTAAAATATGGGAATATAACTTTCAAATGATACACCCAATCATATCCATGCAGATTATCAAAACTTAAAAATGAGACCCATATGAACACCTCATGCTCAACTAGAAAAGAATAGATCATATAGTGATGGTCATTGTAATATCACATACAATTAGCTTCAAATTGGCAAAAAAAGGGCTCAAATCAGCTAAAATTTCTCAAAAGATGTAAATGGCTAAATCTAGCTTGTAGCTAGCTCAAATAAATCTGAAATAGGATGAAAATAGCTTCAAAATCAAAAAAAACAGCAAGCTGGTGTGAAAATGGCTGAAAAATCACTCTAAATTCCGCAAAAATGTGAAACCAATGATGTAGAAAATCTGAAAATCCTGGAAAAATTCACCACCACACTATAGCAGCGACTCGACAACTCGTTAAATGGCTTAATCAACATCATTGACCAGTCAACAACATCTCTTCTTCCTGAACCGGCTCGAGTTGGCTCGGTCAACTCAGGTATGAGCCGATGAACAATATCGACTCAAGTCAACTTTATCAACGACTCAATCGAAGTTGGTAGCATTGGAATCGGCTAGAGACAATGAAGCTGTTAGAGCAGTTAGATAGACCATTCGACGATGATGGCAACAGCTACAATGTTGATGGATGATGGTGGTTCTAGGGTTTTCTGTTAACGGTGGCGGCAATTTTGGGTGGTGGTGATAACAAAGAGGCCGGATGTGAGGTTAGGAACCAACTGTGACAAGAGATGCAAGGGGAATCCAAGATTAGGGTTTTTAAGTGAAGGAGAAGATTTACAATGGATTTTTTTTAACTTTTGGATTTTTTTTTGAATCAGAAAACATTGGTAAAACTTCATAGAAACTCAAAAAAGTCGCAAAATTTCGGGGGGGGGATAGTAGCTAGGTTTTGATGGGATTTGTTTAATTTGGATCTAAGCCTAACAGGAAACTAACCAAAATACTACAGATAAAAAATAAAATTATTTTGACTCTAATACCAAATTTGAAGCAAAATAATGAAAATTTTAGAAAAATTTGAGAAAACCTAAATTAAGAAAATTACTGATTCTAAACAAATAAGAGATGTCGAGAATCTCTCAATCCAATCCAACCCATCATCCGTCCACTCCAACAAATCAGCATGCCAAAAATTTAAATATCTAAGTCTCTCGTCAAGTCTTTCTCACCCACTCCCTCGCATCTCATAAGAAATACTTAAAAAATCTTTTCTCAAAGCAATTCTTATTCATTTATTCATTTATTAACTGATTAACCCACAAAAGGATATAACTTATTTATATCCTTTTATTCATGCACGACATATGCTTACATAAGCAAATATAAGCAAATATAAATAAATAAAATCCTAACAAATAAAACCAAATAAAAATAAATCTAATAAAATCCTAAAAAATAAAACCAAATGAAATTCATTAAACTTGGTCTTCATAAACATCGATCAGGTCAGATTTTTTTTGGTTAAGATTGGTTTAAAAATTTCTGAATTTTTTCCATTTTTGGGTTGGATCTATTGTGGTAAGATTTTGAGGATGGATTTGTTCTTTTATTAAAATTTTAGTTGTTTTATGGGGTTTCTGCTGAAACCAAGTTTGAACAATGTTTCGGATCAATCCTCCGACGAAACCGGCCTGAAATGATTGGAACTTTTTGGTTTCAACCGAAGCCCGGTCCTTAATCATAACCTGCAATATATGTATATAACTATGTAAAATCATCATGACTGACAGTATCATCATCTAAGTCTTTTTCCCCAATGAAATAAGATCAGCCATGAAGCACAAGGATCCATTATAAATTTTAAGACCAGCTATTGGAACCAGGAGAGTGAACCCTCTCCTAGCCCGTGTCAAATTCCTTGCAAATGAAAATTATGGAGAAATTGGGGCTTGCCAAAATCTAAGGAATACTATGGCATCCTCCAAATTATCCAATATCTAAAGAAATAGTAGAAGAGTTGATAAATGGCACAACAATTACCGATGATTGAAAATGCTGTTACACAAGTATTTTTAACCCTTCATTATCTCTTCACACATGCATGCATGCGCACGCACATACATACATACATACATACATACATGTGCATGCATGAAGAGATAAGTGAGGGTTAAAAACTTGTGCTGTAGCATTTTTCAATTACTATTGACTGGTGTGCCATTTGACTATTCGTCTATGAGTCATTCCCCGCTTCCCAGCTTCGACTCTTGTCGTATTCAATAAAAACTTTAAATGGTGCTCTTCATGTATGTGCGTGCATGAACAGATAAGTGAGTGTTAAAATACTTGTGCAGTATTATTTTTCAATCACTATTGACCAGTGTGCCATTTTTCAATTCGTCTATGAGGAGAGCTTCAACTCTTGCCATATTCAATAAAACCCTTAAATGGTGCTCTTTTGTTCAATATATGCTCAATAAAATGTGTCTCCCTCTCCTCAACTGTGACCAAGAGACAGAGAATTTAGCCCCAAATTTGCTGGTGGCTTCCACTTGAAAGGCGTCCCAGATAGTCTTCCAACTGTGATGTATATTCCCCACTCCTTCACGCTGACCATCGAATAAAGGTGTACTGCCTCTTGGATGAGATTTAACTGTAAACTATAACTAATGCAACAAAACTATTCTTTGGATGTTCCTGTTTTCCAGCACTACCATACATTAAAACTAATAGTAATACCTCAAAGGGCAACAGCCGGAGAAATAAACCATGTGCCATGATGGGACAAGAAAGCAGGATTCTTAGCAAGTATGAGCAAAACGTATACTATGATGTACACTATGATACTCTTGCTAAGTGGACTATTTCTAGTCATTGCTAATACATAGCCTAAGTTTAAGATCCAAATTTCCTAAAATAATATCAAGCATATGTCCAGATGGGAGTAGAAAGTAGAATTCTTGGCAAATATGTACAAAGTGCATATCATGTGAGCAGATTGTTTATAATTACAGCAAACTGATAAAGCTCCAAATTGCCTAAAAGTACTATCTAAAAAAGTAACAGTCAGCGAATCAAACCACATGCACCAGGATGGAATACAAATATGGGAGCAATACATGACACGTATATCATGAATTTGGGGGAAAGTGTGATTAGCTTCTAAATGAGCTAACCCCTCATATATATAATATCCCTTTAGTTTGCTTTACACACACACCCTACTACAAATAACACTCAATACTCCCCCTCAAGATGAGCAAAAGATATTTATCATGCCCATCTTGTTACAAGCATCTTCCACCCCTTTAGAGTTCAACCCCTTCGTAAGGAAATCTGCTAGCACACAGCAACTGCAATGCCAGGAGATCCAATGCACCGCACGCCTGAACCTTGGGGCAAAAGTCTCATACGGTGAAGAAAGGTTAGTATACGAGGGATACATATTCCCAAAACATGGAAATGTGTATATGTGTGCTTTTATGTGTGTGTGCATGCCTCGATTTCATATAATTTGATATTAGATTTACTGCAAGCTCTTCATGATAATTTAGAAATTTCCGTTAACAATAAAAACAAGTAATATAAAGAAATTATCACCCTATTGTTGAATGCAATCCATTCTTAGATGTAATTCTTAGTCCCAAAAACATGGAGCTATGTTTACTTTTTGCACATGTGTGTACAATCCTCCAATCTAATTCATCCAAAATTAAATATAAAGGAAACTCTTCAAAGTTCAAACTACCTTAGAAAGTTCTATTAATAATGAAGAATCAAGTGCTATGAAGTAATTTAGAATACACAACGGAATACAATTCTTATTTGAATGTAATTCTTAGTAATATATATCTTCTAAATATATTTAGTCAATTCAGCAATCGATACGGTAAAATCTCTATATTTAAAACCACCAAGATGTCTTGTAGATAAATGGTTCTTCAAAAACACTACCTTTTTCAATACTAGCTAATATTCCTGTATGTTTTCTGCCCTGAAACTTACCAGTTCCACATGGGTTTCCTATGCGAAAATGTGGAAAATGTCCCAACAATGGAAATAGTGACATGTTATTGTTGGAAACAATTCCCAATCTTTAGAATTCTGTATAGTTGGGATCGGATGCTGTTACTCCAGACACAAGTGTCTCATCTACATATAGAATGTCCAGGGACAACGAACTAAACATCTAGCCATGTTCATATAGTGTGTCCAGTAACAACAAGCTAAACATCAACATTTTATATTGAAGACCTGAAACATGTTGGCCATCTATTTTGCCTTGCATGTGTACTTACATATAAAATAAATAGAAATAAACAAAAATTTACCTCAGAAATTAAAAAAAGGCATGCAAAGTGGAGAACATTTCATGATGTAAACTTTGATGATGTTGGTAACAAATAAATAGAATGCATACAACTAACCTTTTTCCTGACAATTTTGATCATCTCTTGTAGGATACCACGATCAGTAACTAGAAAATGCACAAAATCACCGCAGTTTTTTACCATTGTCTCTAACAGCTGCATGATAAACACAAATTCATTGAAACAAGAAACCTATTGCAACCTCAATCAGGATTACAAAGTAGTCACAACAATATAATTTTTTCTGTGCCTAAACAAAAAAAAGGAAAGACAGAAATGCCCCTGTCAAATTCTTGGCACAGGACACTAGTAAAATATGCCCGAGGCTCTTTCCTGTTGATCAAGATTAAATCAATAATAAGTCAACCAATTCCATATGTTAGTGTTAATGATTTAAATGCAGAAAAACAATAGAGCATCCTATGTACTTAGCCACTTAAACACCTAGATCAGCAGTGAACACCAATTAACAAGGTTGGGTCAGGCCATCAATCAGCCTCTTTTCTCTAGGGTTTGAAGTGGGCTTGGACCGGCCCACGGCCCTACAGGGATGAAAAAATGAACTATGGATCCTTTGTTTCAAGCTATCGGTCGTGCATGTGCCAAAAAAACTATATTCAGGCCAGGAATGGGCCTACACCTACCTAGCACTGCATGGCCCATGACACGACCCATGTTCAGCCCCATTGGAGGCACACAAAATTGGGCCTAATATTACTACTAAAATCTAGTCGAACATTACTCAAGCTTAGTCCAAGTCTCTATTACTTTAAAGATGAGCCAAAATTACAAATCTTTGCACTGATCATATCATCTGCCAATCCACGTGTCAATGAGCTATCACATTAATAGCTCTGCACTTTTCGTCCATTATGAGCGTTTTGGGAATTTTCGGATTTTTGGGGGCGTTTTCAAAATTTTCAGTCTTTTTGGGTTCTTCTGCAAATTTGTATTTCTTTGGATTAGTATTTATATGCAATGGGTGAGGAGGGGTTTTCGGAGGCTATTTGTGACGGGTTATTCAAAGGAGAGGTGAGATCATTCGTCTACAACGGGAGATTGCAGACATCCTCTTTAATTGGCGTCTTGGGAGAGCAATCACCACTTCAATTGTGATCATCTATCTTCATTATTTTCAGTTTTATCAAATAAAAATCAGATCTTTCCTTGGTTCATATCAATTTGGTATCAGAACGTCAAGATTCATGGCGGCGACGACGAGATCTAAAGACAACTTCGATGCTTTTGAGGAGAAATACAACGCTGAACTTGAGAACGTGAAGCAAACCCAAGCGAAACACAGAGAAACCCTAGTGGAGGTGGTAGAAACTCAAAAGAAACAAAAAGAAGCCCGGGTGCAAATCATGCAATAACTCGTGCGCAACGCGGCGAAGGGGGCCGACGCGGACAAACACCATAATCGAGCAAAAAAGGCATCGTCTTTGGAGAAGGGCAAGGCGACGGAATACGAAGATGTAAGACTCACGGATGTCGTTCGGAAGCGGATGAAGAGCCCAAAAGGGCTGGCGGTCCTATTCGGCCCCTCAGGAAGCTGCAGCAGGGCCGTGTGGCCCCTGCGGCTCATCCACAGGGTCGCGTGCCCCCACCCCCCAGGCTCGACAAGGTCGGTCGACCCCTGCGGTTCACCCGCAGGGGCATCCAACCCCTGCCGAAAATAGGAGGGGCCCAGCGGCCCCTGCCGGCCATCGGCAGGGCCGTGTGGTCCTTCCTGGGCCCCGACAGGGCCTGACGGCCCTTCCCCAGGGCCGCCCAAGCCCTGCAGGGCCTGGGCAGAGGCACCACGCCCCTGACGACTACTGGCCAAGCTTCGGTCACCCTCTGACAGCCCGTTGAGGGCATCATGACCTTCCGATGACCGTGCATGATGACAACTACTTTTCGGGAGGTGATTTGGAGTACAGCGACGACGGTGACGAGTTTCGAGTGTCTCACAGCCCTCGATATGCTGCAGAAAGACAACGCCTGCCCCTGGCCTATGAGGAGTACCCAGGAGATAACGATAAGGATTGGAACTTAGATGATGATGATCGAGGCTCTTATGTTGGCAGAGATGACTGTGGAGATTATGTGGGGACAGAGATGGAGGCCAACGAAGGATCTTGGAGAGACATAGAGACCATTGGAGACATACATACCAGCCCCACCGTCCTAAACACTTCGAGAGGCGAGCTGAGCAGGGTACTTTTGGGGGTGGATAGCCGAGTTCGGAAGCCGAAGATGTACATCTTCGAGAGTAAGGATCCTCATGGCAGGATATATAGGGCGAATAGATTTATTTTAGTAACACGCATGACTGAGGAGCAGAAGTTGAAGGCGACGATAGTGTGTTTGGAAGGGAAGGCCCTCTCCTGGTTTCAGTGGAGAGAGCAGCGACATCATTTCTGTTCTTGAAAGGAGATCAAGGACTGCTTGATAGAGAGGTTCTGCGAGACTTAGGAAGGGAATTTGCAGGAGCAGTTACTGACTCTCAGGCAAGACGACACATTGAAGGAGTACATGGAGCAGTTCGAGGCACTATCGGGACGAGTATGGGGAATTTCTGATGAGACACTAGGGAAAAGTTTCATAAAGGGCCCGAACCCCACTATTCGTGCAGAGTTACGCCTGCAGAGGCCCCAAGATCTGATGGACGCAATAGAATTGGCCCAAAGGTGGAGGATCGTCTTACGGAAGAGAGAAAACCTAGAGGGGCTGGGGATGAATCCTCTTTCCACAGCCAGTCCGCAATATGAGGGACAGCAAAATATGACGATAGGGACAAAACCGTCAGTTAGGAGAAGAGCGAGGTGCCACAACTAGGAGGACAGTTCTGGAGTATGACTGTTTTGGAGATATTGGAGAAGATGCAGAAGGGGCTGTGTTTTAGATGTGACGAGAGATTCACCACGTGGCACCACTATGGAGTGCGCAAGCTTCAGTTGTTTTGCTGATAGCGGGTGAGGACAAGGAAGACTTAGTGGAGGAAGAAGAGCAGGAAGGAGATGGACATCTCCAGTTGGAGTATAGACGACATAGACTTCATGCACCATCTTGAGAACAACGTGGTTTTCGGGGACGGAGTAATGATAGATCTGCATTGTTGGCCCATTAAGGGCGTTTAGGAAATTTTCGGATTTCTGTGTCGTTTTTGGAATTTTTAGTCTTTTTGATTTTTTTGCAAATTTGTATTTCTTTTGATTAGTATTTATAGGCCATGAGTGCGGATGGATTTTTCGGAGGATATTTGTGAGAGATTATTCAAAGGAGAGCTGAGATTATCCCTCTACGATGGCCTGACCCGCTTGGCCCGACCCAGCCCGACCCCGTTTTAACCCGGCCCGGCCCGACCTGCAGACGGGTCGGGGCAAGCTTGGGCTTTGTATGCGCCCCGACCCGCCCCGGTAAACTATAGAGGTTCTAAAAAAACCTTATTATTTTGATGCGGACCATGCAGTCAGACAATAACTCATAACTCATAATATGTTCCACTGTTTTCCCAATTGGGCCAATTCCCAATTTCAAAATACCAAATAAATCAAAATTCTTCAAATTTCCAAATAAAAATTTTTATTTGGGATTCATAAAGATGGCAGTAATGACCTGACCCGACCGGCCCGATCCGGTCCGACCCGGTTTTGGTAAGAAAGTACCCGCCCCGCTCCGACCTGTAGATGGGTCGGGGCAAGCTTAGGTAGTTAAATACCCGCCCCGACCCGCAATATTGACATTCCTAGAGAGTGCAGACGTCCTCTTTAATTGGCGTCTTAGAAGAGCGACCATATCTTCAATTCTAATCATCTATCTTCATTATTTTCAGTTTTATCAAATAAAAATCATATCTTTCATTGGTTCCTATCACACATCTTTTAGCGTAGCGAAGTATTTTCATTTGTTTGTAAGATTGTCAATCATAAAACGAATATCACTTTTAGCTCATTCATAAGGTTTTGCTTTTCTATCTTACACATTAAAATTTAATATTCTCATAGTAAGTTGAAATTAGCACGCACTTATTCAACACAAATGAGCAGTCACATTGTGGCACAAATAGGTTGGCACAATGCATCAAGAATAGGCCGGCAAGATTCGGCACGTGTATCGGCACAATATCCAATGGGATAATACATCGATCCATAGTTATAGTCATGCAAGTGCTCTAGGATGTGCTTAGGCCTAAGTAATTTTGTAGGGTTCGTGTATGGGCTTGGTCAGGCTCAGGCATGGCATGGCATGGTACGGCCCACTGCCAATAATATGGGATACTATGAAAAATTACTCTAAGAAGGCTTTTAGAAGTAAATAACCGTTAAAAACCCCCATAACATACAGCTTAAGTATTATCATAGAAAAAGAAAAAGAAACAAATACAGAAAGAAACATGTAAAAATAGACAATAATTTGACAAAATCATTGTCCCACATAGGTGGTGGTTAACTGTAAGTGAGAAGGGAGGTAATTTGTTCAACACTGCCAGCTTAATATGCTTGGTCTGCTAAGTAGAAAATCTGAAATGGTCATATTAGAGTTGGGATGGTTAAATGTTGTGTTTGATAACTTAACTTGTATTACAGTCTAAACACCGGTCATATAAATTTATTATTGGCGTGTATTCATGATAATGATAATACTTGAAATTGAGTTGATAATTATATCTGTATGAGCATTATGGTGTCTGCTTAATGAAATAATAAGGTGAGAATATCCACACTTAAGTGTAGCAAAGTGAAGCAGCCCCGGATGCTCCAACCACCTAGTCAAAGCGCTTAAACACCGAAACGGCAACATGTTAAAACAATGGCTTCTCTATTTAAGTATTATTTCTTAGTCATCTGGGTCGCTTGAATACTTTCTATCATGAAAATATACTTGTGTTGGAAACCAATAGCTATTGGTCACTCCTCAGGCATCTGTGGAACAGTTTTAGTTTAGAATACTTTTAAGAAACATCTTTGGCGCATATCTAGGGGCAGATCTCGGGGGAACAAGGGGCAATTGCCCCGTGTTGGATCGTAGAACAACCTTATATGTATGTTCAATTTTAGTTGATTTTAGCATATGAATGTCCTTCACTATTAATATATTATATTTGACTGAGTTTAATTCATTTGCCGGTTGACCTTAGGATGTTTGGTAATTGTGTTGGTAGTTAATAATGTCACTTCTAAGGCTGTAGGTTCAAAGCCCATTAATGCTACTTATTATTATTATTTTTCCACTTTCTTCTTTATTAAGTTTTTAGTTTGTCTTCCCTTTTTACCTTCTCTTTTATATTCTTTCTTATGTTTTCCTTATTGTTCGACGTAAGCCTCCTCCATTGTGATTTTTCTCCTTTTCTCTTTTTTTCATTTTTTAAATTTAAGGTTCTATTTTTTTTTCATTTTTCCCTTTTTCTATTACTTTTTCCTTTTTTTAATTTTAATTTTCTTTCTCTTCCTTATTTTTTTCTACTATGGTTCGACATGAACCTCCTCGATTGTGATTTATCTTTTGTTTCTTTTTTTTTAAATTTAAGGCTCCATTTTTTGTTTTTCACATTCTTTGTTACTTTTTATCCTTTTTCGTTTTTCTTTTCCTTTCTTTCTTCTTTCCTTTCTTATTTTTCCCCTATGGTTCGAAGTAAACATCCTGTAAAGGATTTTTTACTTTTTTATTTTCATTTTTTATTTAAAGTCACATTTATACTGTCTTTTTTAAAAAAAACTCTTAATGTAGATTTTGTACGAAATAAAGGATCAATATTTTGCATTGAAACAAGGGATCGCTGTTGCTCCTATTCCTAATATAGATGAAAAGTTTGTAATTAAAGAAATATCTCATCCTAAAGTCCTAAGGCTCAAAATGCAACAACCGTTACTAGTATCAGGATTTTTTTTTATGATTGTGGTAGATATACAAGTTCAATAGCTTAAAATCGATTTTATAGTCAAACATTGATATACTTTTGGGTGTTGCATGCTTAAATCCAAATGATTATTTCCATTTTATCAATAAAGGGACTAAATTGTCTTGTGTAGTTTTACCCCCACTGAGTTTTCTTAAAAGAAACTCATGTAGCTTAATAACCAATTTGACCCTTCTAGTTTTGAATATCAAAACAAATAAAATATTTTTATAATTGAGTGGTATGATAAGCCCTTAGAAACGATAGTTAAGACTAAGATAAATATTTAAAAATCAATCCTTTGGTTTTTAAAGACTAAGATAAATAAGATAAATAAATCAATCCTTTGGTTTATTTGATATTAAAGTTAGTACTAATTTTACCAATTGCAATGGCTACAATTGAGAGAACATTTTTCATAATAAATATTTAAAAAAGTCACTTAAAACTGCATGGTAGATCAATAGATAAATAAAAAATTGATCATGTTCATTAAAAGGGATATATTTGATACCATCGATAGTGAATTAATCATCAAATGGTTTCCAAACATAAAAAATGTCAATATATAGTTTAAGTTCGTTTATTATATTAATAATTAAACTATGATTCTAGCCATTATAATCTTATTTTTTGAAAATGAAAATGTAAATTTGTTTTTATATTCATGATGAAACTATGATTTTTTTACAATTGTACTCCTTTTTTAAATAAAATTTTTTCCATTTTTATGTTTTTGTCCCATTGCCAAAGTTTTCTGGCTCTGCAATTGCGCATATCATTTCCTTTTCTCACTAGGCATGTCTTTATATATATGAAATATTAATGTACTTGTCAATGACTATACTTTAGTATAATATTCCACCAACATGTTCAATACTATGGTTAGTATGTTTCGTTATAAATATAGATATCTTAAGCTAATATATAGAAAGCTAAAGAGTCAAAGAATACTCCTGCAACATCATAAAATGCCAGCAGCATTATAGGTTGTAATCATTATATGTACTATATGATTGCCAGGACTAATGCATGGACATGTTTATGTATGGACACATAGATGCATTCTCTCTTTCTTATTTATATGTATTCTAGCCTCGTAAAGGAATTTCTTTCTCTGATAAGCGTGTATCATATTTGAGTCACATATCTATGTCCGTTTTTCTCAATCAGCATCTACCTGCACATAGAAACATAACCAGAAACATTGTATATATGCAGGTATTATGTCACATACCGTTAAAGCAAGAAACTGGACCCTCGGACTTTTATGTTGAAGGCGCTTCTTCACAGCTTTAATCACATCTTTTGCTTGCCTAATCAAGTTCACCAAATGAGATTTCTCCAAAGATTCAAATTTCCAAAAAAAACCACGGGCTAAAACAAAAATTTGGTAAACCGATATTCAAGCATATATAGACAAATGAATAACGGATGCATCAAAATATTTCAAGGGAAAAGCCACGTGGTTGTTGGCAATTTGTGTAGAACTGCTCAAAGGTTCACACATACACCCATGTGGCATATGCCATATACAGATGCTCACATCAATGCTCATGTTGGTACGTATCACATGCATGTGATGCATAGGCACTAACATGTAGAGCCCAAAAAAATTTGCATCGTTCTTTTTCTTTTTCTATTTTTGGCGCATTGCAATTTTTGGGTATGGCACTAGCCAGTTAAGTAAACAAAGATATAGATATGTATTTGGACATGTATCATATATTACATTATCACTAATTCAAAAGATATATCAATGCAATCATTAAACCTCGATTTCCATCGCTTAAAAATCATAATTTTGTCATTAATCTTGAAACATCGGCATATGTCATGGTAAGTCTCGTTTAATATTGAACAATTCAATTAGCAACTACCCATCCATATTGCAACTCCAAGGTGAAGTATATAAATCTTGTAATTGAACAAGTCGAGTGTCCGGTTCTTGTGGCATTGATTCTCTTGTAGCATGCTATTAAGTTACAATCATGAATTTTGTGGAAATGGAGCAAGCAAGAAAGCTTCTAATTGAAGTGCCTAAGATGCTCATGTAACTCATGAGAGGTTTGAAACATTGAGCATTATATTCCATCTTCACCCCTTATAATTAGACCAAAAGGAAAGCTTCCATTTTGAAGATAGCAATTCTCACTATTTTCCACATATATTAACTATCAATCCAATATTAGCAAAGCAAGAGTCCTTGCTTGAGCACCAATGTTTTAAGAAGCAAAGGCGGAAGTAGATGTGAGGCGCCAGGCAAGGGCCTAGGGCCTAGTCAGGGCCTAGTCATTTTTTCATCCAATCCTCTCTAAAATTAAACATATGCAACCATACAAAATTACGTTAAAATTCTTTTAAAAATATTTCGAGAGCAATAAAAGTATGTAACACATTTAATATGTTAATATCTAAGTTTCCAACTATAAACAAGTTAAAGGATAAAAACCTTAGGCACCAATAAGGCTTTTTGTCCCCGACTCTTAGCATATATGGCCGTACAAACTTTTTTAAAAATATATTAAAATTCTTAAAATTATATCAAGAGCAATAAAACAATAAAATAAATATCATTAATTTTTTTATATTCAAAATTCTTACTATAAACATGTTAAAAAATTGTCATGCACCTAGCCTTTCGAAGGGGGCATGTAGGCCGCCTGAGCGGAAGCCTAGGCCGCCTAGTTGCACAGGTTCTCTTGGGGCTAGCCCACCTAGAAGGGGGCCTAGGCCCTACGCAGTTGGCCAGGAGTGGGGCCCAAGTCTAGGTGGCCACCAGGGGCGGAACCAGGATTCAATGACCGGGGGGGCCGGAAAGCATTACAAGAACAAAAAAACATGAAGAAAATTTTTTTGTTTACATTTTTCTTTTCTCAATTAGATGCCGACTCCGCCATGCAATAATTAAAAACATGAAGAAAAAATGGCATAGCTTCAAACGAAAAACTAAATGTTTTGTGGTTAAATTTTAATGGTATTTTACATAAAAATCTAAAACTAAATATTTTGTGGATAAATTTTAACGGTATTTTATATAAAAATCTAAAACTAAATATTTTGTGGATAAATTTTAATGTTATTTTATATAAAAATCTAAAAGTCTACTAGACTATAACCCTTATTCTAATCTAATATCGTAAAAGTTCACTCACTACAACCATGCCCAGGAATCGAACCCAGGACCAAATGAGTGGGGAAGAGACGCACAACCACCAAGCCAAAGTAACAACTTTGTTGCTGGTGATGCATTCTATTTACTTACCCTTCAATATCGGATCGTATACAGGTATAGGTATGAAATTTTTGAAAAATGGGGGGGGGCCGCCCCCCCCCCACCACCAACGTGGGTCCGCTCCTGGTGGCCACATATGCCACAGGCAAAGCTTTTTAAACCCCACCAAGGCCCTAGGCGAGGCTTTTTTAAAATATGTTGAGCACATTCAGAACTCTTTCAATCTCCATTAGTTGATGCTCGAGGTTTAGATTGTGAACACCTGTTATTAACCAAATAACCCTGATGCCACAAAAGCCAGTAACCTAGATGTGAAGGCGCATGTTTGTACCTTTTGACTGTGAAGAGTAAGATGCAATATTACATGCCAGGCGAAAGCAAAAATAGCAAAAGTAAAACATTTTTCACATTCAGTCCCGATGAAGATAATAAGTTAATGAGCCCTTAGTTATAAGTAGGGGTGGCAAAATGAACCCGACCCGACCGCAGCCTCCTTGGCCGGGTATGAGTAGGGGCCAATTCGGGTCGGGTAGGATCCGGTTTGACCCGACCAACCCGGATAAAATCCGGGTCAGATACGGGTTTTACCCGTCAACCCGAATTGACCAGAATACCACCCACTTAATATTATATTTATATATATATATAAGAAATATAATACAACACATTCTCAATGGTGCCATTGGGAAAGTTGGTTACCGTGTTTGTGCACTTCGCCTCATATTGGAGGTCACAGGTTCAAGGCATGTTGATTCCAAATTACTTTAAAGGATTTTTCCTCAAATTTTAAATGATTGATTGGAAAACTATAAATAAATTAAAAATAATCAAAAACATGTGTAGCTTGTTGGTAATATCTTATCCTTGCATTGCATGAGGTGGCAAGTTCGAGGCATGTTCTCCTCAATTTGTTTGAATCGGTTTCCCTCTTCCCCATCCGAACCCGGCCCAACCCGCAGGGCAAATCGGGTCCGGTACGGGTGGCCCGGCTTACACCCGGGTCGGATACGGGCATCCGAACCTTGACACTGATTTAATTCGGGTCAGGTTCGGGTTTACCCTTATCCAGGTCAAGTCAAACCCGACCCAACCCGTTTGCCACCCCTAGCTGTGAGCATCATTGATGCACCTCATGCATAGAACAGAACCATGTTCTCATTTTTGTGCCAATCATGATAATTCATACCACATCAGGCAATATTTAATTTACTCATGACATGTCTGCGAGCACCATGGTAAGCCACCCCTCTTTCATAGTTTCCTTCAAACAAGAATATTATGTTAATGAAGAGAAAGAAGTGGCATCAAAGTTAAACCACGTGTTGAATGGACAAAACCAACAGTTCAAGTATGTTGTAACCTTTATAAAGCCTAACAGATGTCAATTGAACTATAACTTATGCATTACGGGTCATGTTGTTTCGTGGAAAGAAGTTTGTACGCCTGTAATGGCTACATGTTAGATCTACCAAAGAACACGTGCTACCTAATGGTCAGATATGAGATACATATGCCAACTGTTTTAAACTCGGAGAAAATTCTCAACTAACTTGTTTTATAAACGTTTAATTGTTTATTTCTCAATATATGTAGGGTTAATGAAAATACTTTTAAACAAATTAAGTTCAATATCAGACAGAATGAAAAGGCTTCTGTACAAATACAATAACAGTTCAATGCAATTTAATCAAATCATATGTTGCAAAGTGAAAATGTAGAATAGATCATATAATTTGCAGTGAGATCTGCCTAACTTACGATGTCCAAAGTATGAGTTAGTGGGTAGTGATTATACTACATATATACACATAACAAAGAAAGCTAAACCTATTGAAACTAACAAAATTGGTCTAATAATTTGATCTGTCCGAAAACAAAATCTAACTCTCAATACCTTGTTGAAAACAAGAGGACAAAGAAAAGAAGTAACACTAATAATAACTATGCAGCAAAATATAATTTATACATAACTTAAATACAAGGTTTTAGATCTCGGTTTTGGTCTCGGTATCGCTCCTTCCAAAATTCAAGTTTTGGTATCGGTATCGTCCATTTCGGTGGTTTCGGAAGCAGGTTTCGGTTTCGTATATATCGGTGATTTTAAATACTTAAACCCTTATCAAATACTATCAAATACTTAAAAAACGAAAGTAGTAATCATACAATAATATCAAATACTTATCAAATTTATATTACTAATATGTATTTATAAATTTGTATATATAATTTATGTACAAGTTTGCCATTAGTTCACAAGTTTGCCGTTCCAAAAAATAGCAGCTATCCCTTCAATTATTTACAAGTTTGCCATGACAAATCAAATGATAGGTTGTTGCTTTGTGCACCCACCGTTTTACTCTGTGCACATAGCACTTATTTACACGTTTTCCATTACAAAAATGAGAAGTTGCTTTGTGCACCCACCATTTTACTCTGCGCACATACCACTTATTTACAAGTTTGCCTTTAAAATATCTGTTGCACCCACCATTTTACCCTTCGCACAGGCCATTTATTTACTAGTTTGCCTTTTAAAATATTTGTTGCACATGCCACTTATTTACAAGTTTGCCTTTATAAAAATATGTTGCTCTTCATTCAACATCTTTCATTCAACAAGAGCGACACCAATCTGCAGTAAAATGTGTAAATTGAGTAGAAGCATCAGCAGCTTCTAAAAGGGGGGAGGCCTTATCGATCTCCAGCAGCATACTCTCTCTCTCTCTCTCTCCAATAGCTTCAATCGAAAGAAGGGTGGTGTTCTCTTTCTCCAGCAGCTTGGCGATGGGAGGGCGTCCGCGACGGGAGCTCAGGTAAGTCTCGAGCTCTTCTTCCTCTTCGTTTCTTCTTTTTTTCTTTTTTTGGATGGTGTGATGTTTCTTGCCGATCTTCTACTTCTTTTTTTTAAGTTAGCCGTTGCTCGAGGCCGAAACCGCTCGGTTTCGACCGGGCCGAAACCAGCCAAAACTGGACGGTTTCGACCAATACCGAGAAAACTCGAGCGTTTCAAATCGGTCCCCTCCGAGACCGACCCGAAACTGCCGACCGAAACCGCCGACCGAAACCGAAACCTTAATCCATGCTTAGATATGCTTTCCATGTTGAATAATGTAACATTGGGTATGTAATTTATAATAAGCTGAATAAGGATATACATGACATTCAAGAGTTGATCTCCAGTTTTAATTAGGACTGCAAATGGTTTACATTTAGGTCAGATCCCCTCATATCCATATTAGATGGGGTGCCACAAAGCAAATAGAAGTTCCACACATGTTTAACGATTTAAAATACGCATTAGGTCTTAGATGATGGTTGCAACCTGCTGGTTGGTTAGTTTTTTAAAACAAATCCGGAGCTTCATTTAAAAAAACGATGTATATTCATAAAATGCACTTGACCTATACTTTGGAGATCAACCGCCTTATCAAGATATATTTGCATTATCATTTGTACTCATTTAAGACTCTTATCTCCTATGTGACCCCCCCCCCCCCCAAAAAAAAAAGTGAAATATAGGAAATGCCATTCAAGGATCTTCATGATAATTGTTGTGTTTATCGGACTGCATGACCACGCATAGACACATGCAAGAAAGACCTTATGTGCACACAAACATGAATCTAGACATATATAAACCATAGCACTTCATGTCTAATGAATTATTTGTAATGGGCAAACCTAAGCCGACAGGTGCAGAAATTTTGGCATCTTTCCCTGTTTATGGAAATCTTGGAAATAGATCCGAAAGCTTCATGCTAGTTTTTGGGTTTATTAGGACTACATGAGAACCCACACTCGCGTGTGCAAGCACGCATATACCGATACAAAGTACAGACATGTACATGTATAAAATTTAATCTAGTCACACACACACACACACACACATGACAGATATTAAATTTAATCTAGATGATTCCACATATATGAAAACCAACCCATTTAAAAAATCACTTAGATTATGTTGTGTTCAATTTTACTCAAGCCCCTGAAGATCCAACGTATCTTTAATTAGATAGAATGCATGTTATGCTTTTGTCCATTCAACTCCATTGACAGCACTATCGAAAACAAAGCAACGAGTGTCATATTAAGACATACGTGCTGGAGATGGTAATTCCCCGAGATGCAGCAAATAAACACAAGATGATTATAGTTCAAAAACCTTGGAATCTTTCCCTCCAATGGTCACATATGGAAGATAATAAAAGAAAAGAATAACGCACAAGGCCATTAATATATGATTTTTTTCCAAGACTGGAAAAGCACACTTGACTTAAAATGATAGTTAATCAACTGAAGCATGGTACTGAAGTAATTGAAGTCAAGTTCGTTTTAAAAAAAATGTGACACTCAAAGATATGCTACATCTTATTAAAATTATGAAAAATTAAGGAGTATAAGTGTTGTTCTGTTTTCAAAATCTATTCATTTTTATAGCAACATGCATCGTCTAAGAAGCATAGCACCATACATGAAACCAGTAGAGCATACACCTCATAGTCAAGTTTTATATATCATAACCCCCAAAATTACAACATATCATTTTTATCCATGAGTCAGCAATTCTTATATTTCACCATAATTCATCAAAATTCACTTCAATCAGCTCAATTACCAAGTCTTCATCTAATCTAAAATTACAAATTCAAGAATTTGACATCAACAATCAGAATTTCACCCAAAAAAATCAATAAAATCCTCGCTCCACAAGCGAAAATAAACAGAATTGCGAACCACAACCTCCCAAAATTAAAGTTTTCCCAAAAACTGCACAATGAATCATGAATTCGATTTCGATCGTTTGAAAATTATTCACCAGTGATCAGTATTGATCGAGTCGCAGATATCCATGTTCATCGTCCAGTCCGGACCGATCAAGAGATCGCTCGTCGCCTTCTCCACCCGAACCGTCGCCGACATCGCTTCTCCTCGATTTCTCTCCAACAAGATCAACAAGAAACCCTAGAGCTTCCAGCTCTTCACAAAAATCGAAACCCTAGAGGAAAAAAAGTGAAAATGAAAAAATATGGGAAAAGAGACCACCTCGAAGAGATGAATACGAAAGCGAGCGGCGACTTTCAAGTGTCCGCTAAGAACGAACGTTCTGTTCTTCACCTGTCCAAATTACATTTAAATCCAACTCATTTATTTTATTGCAACTTTACTACGTATTTGATGACTCTCTCCCTGACGTCATCGTCATTGTTGAAGCCTGAAGGGGAGCTGATATGCGCACAGACATATGATCATTTATTTACAAGTTTGCCGCTCAAAATTTACAGGATTGCCATTAAAACTTTTTCCTCTGTTAAACTCAAGTCTTTTTGTCGCTGCAGTGGGAAAGCGAGAGGAAAATGAAAAGAAGAGAGTTAACAAGTGGATATTATGTTGCGTGTAAAGTAAAAAAGATTTTTAAATTTATTTGTGTAAATATATATGTAAAGAGCTCTGTTTGCACAGCAATCAGGTAGGTTCGCATAGCAATGCCCCCGGGAGAATGACGGCTATAAGAAACAATTTTTTGCACAGGCCCACAACACACGTCGGATAATTTGTCACAGCCCCTCGTTTCCAGAGTAACTTTTTTGAGCCCAGCTTTCAGCTTTTTGCATAAGGTCTTCAATTATATAGAGTGGGCGGCGGATTAGGATAGGATTAGTTGTACGGTGGGGATGAGACTGCAAAGTTGATCGGACGGTGATTACTCCTTGGGGTATAATTTCAGGGCAGAGGTCAGCGTCAGTCAAATCTCCATTTGTTTGAAGAGTTGCCCAGTTTCCTGTTGGCGTACAGATTTTATGTGGCCGACCACCTTGTGTATGCTGCCGCGCGTTTGTATATATAGTAATCAACTGTGGGACCCACAAAGGGAATGCCAGAAAAAAAAAGATGTGTGGTCCAATAATGACGTGTCGCGTTATTATAACACACGTATAAGGCTTTGTTCGGCAACCGACTGATTAAATTCGAAGTCAAAAGGTATGCCCTAAGTTTATGCTGCCAAACTTTTTTTAGATAAATATTCTTAAATAATAGCTGTTAAGGGATTAAGACGTTAAAATCAGATTAGAGGCAGGGATAATCTACTTGTTTAGATTTTTTTCTTATTAAAAATTTGGAGTAAAATTATCAAAAATAGACAAACATGTTTGTGTTTGGTCTTAAACTTATTATCCACAGGCTCCAAGTCATCTGACCTTTTTTCCGGACGAAGCTAGCTTAGGATTGTTAACGTGGCTACGTAACTGAAAGTAGACGAAGACGATCCCAATCCAGCCCGCGACTTCCTTGATGTTGTTGGCAACGTGTAGGTAGACCCGACCACGGTTCGGTTCGAACCGTGGAACCGAACCGGAACCGAACCGATTTGGAACCGAACCAAACCGGAACCGGCCGACCGGTTCCAAGAACCGGAACCGGAACCGTGCCAAGCCGGTTCGGTTCCGGTTTCCCCTTTTGTGGAATCGAACCGGAAGCGGCGGTTCCGGTTCCCCGGTTCCTCGGTTCGGTTCCCCGGTTCCGGAACCGGAGAACTGATTCGGTTTTGGCCAATTTGCTCACATTCTCAATTTTCTCACAAAGTTTTCTCACATTCCCCGGTTTGATTTGTTACATACTCAATTTTCTCATATGTAACTTGCATTAAGTTGTGTTTCAGAGTGTTTTCTCACTACAAAAGCGTTGACCGTGGATAACCCGGTCAACGTGGTCAAGGGTCCGCTTGGGTCCCTCGGGTGTGTCGAGTCGGTGCAGATGAGACGCGAGCCGGAGTTGCGGACGACGTGGAGCGCGTCGGCTGGGCCGAATCTGGATCCTCGGTCGCAAGGGGGGCGAGGGGAAGCCTCGACCCGGGTTGAGACGCTCGGCCTCGGACGGACGTGTTCGGCCTCGGTCGTCGGACGACGAGGAGTAGCCTCGATCGTCCTGCTGGTTACGTGGCCGGTCGCGGGGCGGAGGGGAAGCCTCGGCCCGTGGATCTGATATCCTCCTGCGTAGACGAGAACGCTCGTCAGGGGGGCCGGACCTTAGTTCCGGCCAAATCCCCTCCGATGCCTAAGTCAGACAGTGATCTGAAAGAGGAGGCCCGGCGGAGACGGTTCGACTCGAGAGGAGATCTGAACAGCGTATACCGGCACGAGCGGGGGAGGAAGAAATTTGGAATGGGGGAACTAGGTCGTTGATGGAGTACCTTAGGTTTTTGGTTACCTGAGATGCCGTCCCCCGTCCAGTCGTCCTTCTAGCCCTTTTATAGACCTCCCGCCATGATTGCCACCGGCCCACGTCGCTCGCCCGCCCTCGATCGTGCCCCCTCAATCCCCCCCCCCCCCCCGTCGCCGCCCCCTGCGCCATGCCAGCACCTCCCCATCACGGCCATTAAGTGGTAACGGGATCGGGGGAACGGTTATCGCTGGAGTGGGCGGGTGACTCGTGCGTTATCGGGGCCGGGTCGGATCGATATTTGGGGGCCCTCTATGGGACTTCGCCGGGCGGGCCTGATCACGCAGATGGGCTACCGATCGGCGGTCGGGCATCCAGGCTCGTATCTTTCGGGCTTCGTTTGGTGGGCTGTGCCTTTGGGCCTATGCTGTTAGGCCTTCGCAAAATAGACGTATCAATTGCCCCCATCGGTGGGGCCGATCGGCCTTGGCCAGCTCGGTTCGACCGATGTGACTCCTGGGGTTCTGAGTGGTGCTTCAGTCGAGGCGTCTTCATAAATGGAGGTCATGATGGGGCGGATCGATTGGTCTTCCCTTGGCGCCGATTTCGAAACGCCGCCGGCTCCCTGAGGCCTGCCACGCGTCCCTGTCAGGCGTTTCGAATTCGCCCCTGGGTCTGGTATATAAGATCCCCGGCTGCTTTGATCCCAACTTCTTCCTTGTACTTTCCACAACTCGGAGTCTCCCGCCGCCTTCGTTTCCTTGCCTTCTCCGAACTAAAAAAGGTAACTCCTTTCTTATTTTCATATCATGGCCGCTCTTAGGATAGGTGGTTCCGTACAGGGGGCGAGGGATCCTCCGGAGTCCAGGCAGGGCGGGCCCCGACTTGTGGGATCTGGTTCCTCCTCTGGGAGCCGTCTCCTCCAAGATAAAGGGAAGGGGAAGCTCTTCCCGGACTATGCCGGCGACGATGCGGCGTCGGTTGCTGCGCGGCTTAATGTACCTCCGGTTATCCTCCGAACGCCGTCGAGGACTCCTCCTCGATCGGCCGCGGAAATCCGAGATAGGTATCTCTGATACCCGTACGATGTTCGAGTCCCCTTTATCGACGAGCGGATCTGCCTTCCGAGGAGCAATGAAGTCGGCGTCTACGTCGAGATGTTCCGCCTGGGTCTTCGTTTCCCGCTCAATCCCTTCTTCATCCAGGTCATGGAGTATCTCATGGTGCCCCTCTGCCAGTTCACCCCATGCTCGATTGCGGTACTGACGGGCTTCGTGACGCTCTGCTGCACCCGTGGTCTGGAGCCATCTCTCCCCCTTCTCTTCCACTTTTATCAGATCCAGACGGTCGGCCCAGGGTCATGGTTGCACCTCCGAGCCCGCTCGAGGAGGGAATGCCTGATCGGGCTACCCCGCTGGTCGGGGGATTGGAGCTCCGATTATGTTTTCGTGACCTTCCTGGAGGACGCCCAGATTCTGACAGGTTGGGGTGGGTCTGTCAGGCCTCGCCCAACGCTAGCCCTCTCTGAGGCCGATCAGGCGACCGCAGCGCAGCTGTCGACCCTCCCCTTGGAAGCGAAGTCCATCTGGTCTTTGTTGGATGACCTACTCTAGAAGGCCGTCTTGTGGTCTCCGGGTAGGCCGCTTTTTTAGTCCTGGATTGTCCTGTAGCTTACCCTGATTTCGGTTTTCCTTGCAGGAATGGCTGGTCGCGAGTTCATCCGCGATGTCAATGAGCTGATCCGTCGTGGAGCCGCTCGGAGCCGAGGTAGTACCTCCGGAAGGGCGCCTCGGCGAACCGTTGAGGAGGAGGTGCGCCGAGCCGAGCCCTCCGTGGGTAAGGTGGTGGCCGCGCCTCCCACCTCTTCTTCTGGCGATCTCCTCCTCGGGGGGGTCGCAAGGGCCGGATCCGTCCCTCCAGCCCAAGTGGCGGGGGGTAACGACGGGTCCGGTGCAGTCCCTCCTGCACTTGGCGTCCCCCCTCTCGTCCCCGAGGGTGGAGATGGTGTGAGGCGGAAGCGTTCCCCTTCGGCGCCTGCCGAGCCTCGCGGAGGGAAAAGGAGGAAGGAAGACATGGATCCCTCCAGTCCGGTGTGCTCCGTGCCTCCAGCGGCAACCGCCAGGGATCTCCCGGTGGCCCTGACAACCACCCCCGTCGTAGCGTCCCCGCCTACATTACCGGGAATCGGAACCCTGTTGGCGAGCAGCTTGGCTTCCCTCGAGGTCACCCCCGGGAGTTCGGTGTTTGTCGACCGAGCCTTGGCCCAGCAGGTTGCCGAGGGTTCCGTCCTTCCCCGGGACCGCAGCCTCATCGAGAGGATCCCCGCCGACAAGGTGTCGGACTCCTTGGTCTGGACCCTTCAACAGGTTCGGCTATCCTGCAGTCCTTTCCTTCCTTTCACTCTCTTCTTGGCTCATGTCTCGTCTTTCAGGGTTCAACGCTCGCTGTTGAGTTGCAGCGTCGAGCCGTCCGTTTGAGAGAGTTGGAGGAGTCCTCTGTGAGGGCCCACGAGCGGGCCGGGGCGGCGGAGGTAGCTATGACGGAGGCCCAGATGGAGTCTCGGCGTCTCAAGCTCCGGGTGGCCGAGCTGGAGGGACGAGTGGGTGACCTCCAGAGAAAGTTGGAGGACGCTCGGCAGTCGGCTGAGGAAGCGGCGAAGTCGTTCCGCCTGGAGAGGGAGGAGCTTCAGAGGGAACTGTCGGATCGGCGTCAGGTGGCGCGGTTTGCGGAGGAGGTGGAGAGGGGCGTCGTCGGGACCCTGGGGGAGAGGATCTTCGAGGTTCTTAGGGGGGGCCTTCGGTACGTATGAAGACCTCATCGGCCCTCGGATCGTCGAAGTCGTCCAGTCTTCCTTCCGGGATTGTGCGGAGCGCGTCCGGCGAGCCCCTCCGCCTGTCGATCCCCCTCGTTCCGAGCAGGGCGATGTGCATGAGGACGCGTCCTCCCGATCCCGGGCCCCCTAGGTCGTCCTTCCCGGCCTGCCACCCTTGTTTTTATCCTCAAATTTTTTAGCATTCGCTTCTCTTTGGCCCGGCCTACTTGAAATGGATCCCTGACCTCGCAATCTCCTTCGGCTTCGCTACCGGTTCCCTGCTTCGGAGCCATTAATTGCTGGTTGCACGGATGTTCGCTTAGGCCAGCAATTTTGGGGTTCTTGGTCGACAAGTTTTGCTCTGCCGGCGTTATCCTAGTCTTCGTAGGTGATGAATTTTGTTGCCCGCCGAGAGCGGGTCATTTGTAAGGAGGTTTCTCCACTTCAATTTCCTGTAAACAAGACACACTTTTGTACCCTGGTTAATTGTTGGAAATGAAATTGACTTACTCGAGCTTCTCGCACGTTTTGCTTTGTTGCTGTGATCTCGGCGCCCTCTGTTGACGGTGGTCGCTCGCCTCGTTTCTCCGGGAGGTTGTCCCTTGCCCTCCGAGCGGACAAGTTGGTTTGCGTCCTTGATGACTAGGGGGGCTGCTGGTCGCTCCGGATATACACCCAAAGAACGGTTGTAGTTTTACCGCAAGCGCACGGTGTAGCGGCGAGCGGGATATCGAACACAGGGAGGACGAATGACCGTGCTTGTTCCGAATCAACCTGGCTATTTGAGAACAGAGAAAATTGCCTTGGGCGATCTTGTCACAATCGTCAGACAAATGTGCGAAATATCAAATCAAATAAAGAACGTCTAGGGAATGGGGAATTCCCGCTACTCACCGTATTTCATAAGTGTGGTTCGTCGGTATCAAAATTGCTAGAATGAGAATTCGGATGAACTAGTTTGCAACTGAATGTAGAACCAAGCTCACGCTCTCGCGCTGTTTCCGGTCTATAGCTATCCTAGGTTTGGGTCCAATCTCTTGCAAACCCTAGCCTAGGGAAGCTAGCATTAGGATCAACATCATCGTCCAATTGCGCACCGAGCCCAATCTCTTGCAAACTCGGTCCACAATCTAAATTAGGATAGTTCCTACCCGTCCAATCTCTTGCAAACGGGTATTGGCATGGAATTGCAATCGGGAATCCTGGTATCGGTCCAATCTCTTGCAAACCGATACTTCGAAAATCCGACTCCAACCCAATTCGGATTTCTAGGGCTTCCTATCAAATTGGGATCCAATCTCTTGCAAATCCCAATTGATATGAATTCCTAGCTATCTGTAGTAAATCGATCCCAATCTAATCCCTAATAGCAATTCTAGCTCAATTTCTACCAATTCATGACAAATAGGAAATAGGGCTTGTAGGGTTCATCCCCACGCCCCAAGACGTGGAGACTACTCACAAATCATAGCAATAGCACAAAAATAATCAATGAAATAAGCAATAGAATTCATCACAACAATGATATAAACAATAAAAATAGAATTTTTAGGGAAGAGAGATGCAAACCAATGTAATTCTTCAATTAATCCAACAAAAATCCAAGTTTTTCCTCTTCTCCAATCACAAGAATAAAGCTAAAAAGTAATCTAAAAAGCTGCAAAAATCTAAGAGATGGCTCCCTAAACTAGGGTAAAAACAGGGCTTAAATAGCCCCAAAAAATCGCCCAAAAATCGTGACCAAAATACCCCTGCACAGCCTGTTTTCCGCAGTTTTCGCTACAGGCAGCGCATCGCACTCGGCCGAGTGACAAAAGTCGCTCGGCCGAGTGAAAACCCTGCAATTTTCCAGTAAGTCGGGACTTTCAGGGGTCTTCAGTTCGGGGGCGGCTCGGCCGAGTGAGTTGTCGTCACTCGGCCGATGGCTTCACTGCACTCGGGCGGACGTGATTTACCACTCGGCCGAGTGGGTCTTCTGAAGCTCAGGCAGCCGAAAAACAGTAACTTCGATGTTTTGGAAGGGCCTCGTCTGGGCGCCACTCGGGCGGACGTGGTATCGTCACTCGGCCGATGTGGTCTTCGGTGCTCAGCCGAGTGCACAGGTAACTCGTGTCTGAACTGGTCGGCCGAGCAGTGTCCCGCTGGTCGGCCGAGTGGCTCCTCCACTCGGCCGAGTGGGACACAAAAAATGCCCAATCTGCTTATTTTGGCCTCCTCGTCGCTCCTGCGACGTCCATTCTTCTTCCGCTCCTCTCCAACAGCAAAATACCCCTCGGGGAGGTCGTCGGTGACCGTCTAGAGTAAGCGCATCTCGAGATCACTCCAAATCACGCCAAATCACCTGAAATGCGACAAAAACAACAAATCGTGAAAAGCATCGCAATATCGTCGATATATCGTGAAAAACATGATTTGGGCGATCTAAATGGCATGCAAATATGCGGAAAAAAGGTGTAAAATAAGGAGTGATCAAAATCCCCCAAGCTTGCCTCTTACTCGTCCTCGAGGAAGATAAGTAGAAGGCGAACCCGGTGGATTTGGAAAACGAAAATGGCGAAAAACGAAAAACGAAAAACGAAGAAGAATGAGAATGAAATGAAAATAAAGAAGGAAAGAAAGAAGCGAAGAGGTAGGATGCTAGATCATTTTCTCAGGACGTGGGTTTCACTTACTCTTATAGCATGCACCGAATGAAAAACTCATGTCAAAGGATTTTATTTTGATATCATAGTATAATGATGCAAATAGAGATAGAAAACCCACGAAAAACGATATAATCATGAAAAACGGAATAATTTTAAAATTAACGTCGTCTGAATCATTTAAAGCGGTATACATATCACAGATCACACACTTTTCAATTGAACGCTTTCTATCTGGAGTATAAGAGTATCACACTATAGAATAGAGAGAATAGAAAAGTATGGATTTCATGAAATGAGTGCTAGGCTTAGATTTCTGGACTTCGTAAAACTAAAATAATCTCACCGAGTATAGAATATTACTTAGCCTAGGTTGTCGTGCAATGTCAAGTAGTCACTCTCTCACACATCAATGGATCCCCTCCCCCAAGCTTATCTATAAGCGTGGTGGCATAAAAAATATTTACATCCCCATTTTTTTTAATATATAGCTCCAAAAGCAACGAAAAGAAAGAAGAAAGAAAGAAGTTGAGATGGGATCTTTTATTGAGGTTTTTTTTTCTTTTGTTTTTGTTTTGTTTTTTTTTTCTTTGCAATAATCAAATATATACACAACGATCCCAACTCAGAGAGAGATAATGATGTACAAGAATGTTTTTCTCTCTTTTTTTTTTGAATAAGAGATTTGGACCTAGAAATTAGTAGCGGGGGAAAATGCCATAAAATAGAATCACTAAGGGGAGATTCACCAATGATTTTTAAAAGTAGAGAAATGATGTTCAAGATTTGTGGAGAAAGAAATAAATATAACTCTCGGTTCACTCTATAAGACATGCACGACAACTTCAGCAGGGTAATCTAATCTACTCAGTTTCGATCACAAAAAGCTAACTAATCCAGATATATCATAGCTAACATCATTCAATCATCCTGAAGTGAAGTGTACAATTCATGCATATAGAAGTGATATATGAAAAGAAATCAGTACTCCAGATATAGGCATTCAATGCGTGAATCTTGGTGTGTTTTCTGTGATAGCATACATATGAATATTCAGGCTCAGCTAATAATAAAATTTCATCCATTTTCATGCGGAAAAAGGTGTGGGTTACTATTCTAAATGCAAAGCAAGTCATAGCATCTGATATCTGAAATAAAACCTAAGACATGACAAATATAGCATGCATATAGAATAAGCTAAATCCAACGTCATCATCATCACAAAAAAGTCATCTCTAGCATGAGATGAAAAAGAAATAAAGATAAAGGGAAAATAGAAACTATGCAATGCGGCACACAGGAAAATAAGAAAAACGTGATGCATGGCAAAATAAAAGAAAAATGATGAAAAATTAGTGCAAAAGCGAAAAAATGGTGTGAAAACTAAAAATAAAGGTGGCAAATCGAAAAAGATCGTGAGAACTCACTCCCCCAAGCTAAATGGCACAGTGTCCTCAATGTGCAAAGTGTGGCACACCGAGAGACAAGCGATGGGAGGGGCAAGTGAGGATGCATGCATGGAAAAATGAAAAGAAAAAAGGGTAAAATAAAGAAATGAAAATATGATGCGGACATGATGTATGCACAGATAGGAGCGATACATAGATATAAGTGTCACCAAAAACTCTCCCTCTCTCCCAAAAAAATATATAAAGATATGACAAAAAGAGAATACCAAAATAAGTGTGGGGAGGGGGGGCAAAAAGTGCAACAGGACCCAGCAGAAACGGGCAGCACAACGGCAGGAATAAATCAAGGCATCAAGGGTGCCTAAGAAGGTGGTGCTGCGCCGTCTCCGTCCTGAGGCGGAGGTGGTGGTGGTGGTGGTGGTGTAGGCTGCTGAGCTGGGGTGGGCGTGGAAGTGGAAGCAGGTCTAGTGTGTGTGGGAACCTGCTGGGTGGGTGTTGGTACGCGTGTGAGACGCTCCAAGACCTGTGTAAGGCAGTAGTGGATCTGGGGGATCAGCTCGAAGCGTCCAGCCATCGTAGAGACGGTGGAGGACAGGGTCCTAAGGTCACCTCTAAGACCACTCACCGCCAACTCAAGAGCACGTATGCTCTGCAGTACAGTGTCGGGCGGGGGGTGGTGCAGAGGGACGCACCGGTCGGGGCTGCGCAGGGCGAGGCTGGCGTACGCGAGTGGAGTATGTAACGGGCTCAGCAGGGAAGGGAACAAAAGGTGCCGTGCCTGCAAATGTGGGCCTGGCCTCAGTGTGAGGCCGGGGCGGGCGGTGAGAAGTGGAGGCAGCGGCAGCGAAAGAAGAGTACAAAAGTGGCTGCGAGACGGCTAGAGAGGTCAGTGGCACAGAAGTGTGGACAGACGCCACGACACTCTCGGAAAATACAGCGGGGGTGGAGACAGAGGTAACTACCGCTGGGGCGGAAGTGTGTGGACCAAAAGGCGCAACCCCAGCGGAGATCATGCTAGCCATGGTCTCCACGACCGCGGCAAACGAGGGCTCTCCACTCTCAACAAAGGTCGGCGGGCGCTCGGGGAGAGCGGAGCAAAGAGGTTCCACAGACAGAGGGCCAGAGGTGGCAGTGGGAGTGGTGGGGACAGCCTCGGAAGTGGTGACAGTGGTGGAAGTGGGCTCAGCAAAAGTACTCTCGACACCGACAGCGGTGTCAGGAGCAGCGAAAACATCTGGTATGGGCTGAGGGGCCACTGGGTCAACAGGGTCGGCGGCAGGCTCGGCAGGGTGTGCAGCAGGGTCTGCGGGGGCAGCCTGGGCAGCGTGGGCAGCGTGGGCCTGCTCGGCCTCCTCGGCCTCGAGCACGTAGGCGGCGGGGATGAGAACATCCATCGCCGGGAGCCAGTCGACGTGGGCTGGTGCAATCTGAGTTCGAGCAGGGCTCGGGAGAATCATGTAATCGGCACCAAAAGGGCCGTGCAACTAGACCCAGTGACGCTCGCCATGCGGACGAAGCATCTTCATCCGGGCCATAACGTCTATCGACAGAGAAGTGGGGCCCGGGACACGGCGCAAGTCGTCAGGTAGGTCCTCGCCGGTCATCATGGTAAGCAAGGTGATCAGACCGCCGCAGCATATCGGTGAGCGAGCGCCCACCGATACAATGATGCGGTCTAAAAACCAAGCCGCAATGTCGATCACGACGGCGGGGACAAGCTCGTGTCCATCCCTAGATAGAGCTCTGGGACGTGTCATTGCATAGAGCATGTAGAGCTCTGGCGTAGACATCGTGCCCGGCTCATATCTGGCCAAAAAGGTGGTCGCCATGAGGCGCTGGGCTATGCGTAGGCAGGGGTGGACAATGGCCGAGGCCTTGGCCCTACTAGGGTCAAAGGCGGCGTGGTGGCCTGTAATCCGGGCCCAGAAGGCACCGGCGTCAAAGGAAGGTGGGGGGATATGGGTAGGACCGTAACCGCGATCGGCACCGGGGACAGCGGGCCACGAGAAGAACGCTCTCATCATATCGAGAGTGACCTGGCACTCTCGATCCATGAACCGAAACGAGCATCCCTCGTCGGTCCGGGCGATCGAGCTCAAAACCTCAAGTGTCGGGCGGGTAAAAGTATCCGCCGACACCTGGAAAAAATCTCGCCAGCCCACGTTGTCGTACAACGTGAGCATCCCCTCTAGTACCCCCAGGCGTCCTAGGTCAGCGAGGTGTGCAAACCTGGAGGGTACGATCGAGCGCTGGGAGATACGCTCGAAGACGGCGCGGTGTGCGTCGTCTCGGAACGTAATCCCGAGCGGCCCGACCAGTGGAGCCGGTGGTGGTGGCTGTGCAGCGGCGGGGAGAGGCTGTGCGGGGTGTGGGTGCACTGCAGGCTGTGCGGGGTGTGCGGGGCCTGCATGCTGTGCTGGGTGTGCGGGGTGTGTGGGGGACGGTGGAGGAGAGTCCTCCAACTCGTGGGAGGGGCCGGCATCATCCGACCGCTTCCGCTTGGCGGAAGCTCTCTTCGACCGCGGCCGTATCCGGGGCGGCATATCGGCCCCGAGCGCGCGCCGAAAAACGTGAAAAGTGTGGCGTGTGCAAAAAGAATGGAAAGAGTATACCCAAACACGCCGCGAGTGCTAAGCAGTGGAAGCGTGCGAAGTCCGCGCCTCCACGAAGTCCAAAACAGCCCGTAGAAGCTCCCCTGAGCTCCCCTAAGCTCCAAAAAGCAACCTGCGCATGAAAAAGCGATATCAGCGAGTAATAATCAAAATGTATGGAGCAATAGGGGTATAATGGATAGATATAGAAATTGATTTGGGTTAGGGGGGCGTTTAGCACATGGATCCTCAACAAATACACGAAAAGAGGAGAAAACGGCGAAAACAGGGGTACCGGAGGTGATCGGACGGTCGGCCGCCGACGGCGACTCGGGCGAGGCGTCGGCGGTGCTCGGCCGGCGGTGGCGGGCCGGGCGGCGGCGGGGCGGCGCTGGTCGGGCGAGTGAGGGGGACGCGAGCGAGGGGATCGGGCGAGGTAGCTGAAGGGGCGCGGGTGTTTTGGGGGTTTTGCGTTTCGAAAACTGCGCCCCCTCCCCCTTTATATAAAGAAGTTACGACTCGGTCGAGTGACGTGGGCACTCGGCCGAGCGAGGCCAATGAAAATTTCCTCCCCGCTATCACTTCGGCCGAGTGGCTTTGCCAGCCTCGGCCGAGTGGAGTAAGTCCATTCGGCCGAGTGACTCAAGCTACTCGGCATGACTCGCCCTAGGAGGGTATCCGTTTCACTCGGCCGAGTGAATATATATACTCGGCCGAGTAGCAGTTGTATCGAAATCAAGAAAATAAACAGAGAGTTGGGTACAGCAGACTTCCCTCGTTCGTGAGCGGCTCGGCCGGACGAACTTGTGTACTCGGCTGAGTGACTAGTATACTCGGCCGAGTGAGCCTTGTGTTCTGCTGTTTGTCTTCGTTTTGGCTCTAAACTCCATCTTTCTTCCTCCAATCGATTTCATCTTCCTCCTAAGCATCGAGCGCCTTCTTGGGGCGCTCCTCGTCGACTCGTTCATCCTCCTCATGATGGATCTACCTATCTCCTCTCCTGTCAAGAAAAATAGGACCCGTTATCACAAAATTTTTGGGCGAACGACTCAAAACACCAAAAATTTCTAAAACGAAAATAAAGAAAAAGTAAAAATAAAGCAAAAACCGTCGGGTTGCCTCCCGACAAGCGCTCGTTTAAGGTCGTGAGCTCGACCCCCTATAATTTTCAATCAATGCGGGATGTTTGGTGCATATGAGATGCACCCATCAAACTTTCCGGGGAGCGCGCTTGGATTTGGATGTGGCGGCGGCGCGTTCTCCCTCGGTGGTCTCCTATCCCGAATAGTGTTGGGGGGAGGCTCCCCCAAGCTAGCATTTGCTCCGGTCAACGGCTTTACCGGTGATGCCGATCTCCGTGCCGGCGGAGCTTTCTTCGGAGACTTTGATTTCGAGAGCTTGCAGAGCTCTCGAATCCTTGCGACATCAGCGTCGCCTTCATCATCTTCAGCGGAGGGGTCGGGGGAATCATCTTTATTCTCTTCATGGCCTAAATCTGGGCCTTCTTCAAAATCTTCATCAAAAAGAGCGCCAATTGAGTGAGGAATCGCCTCCTCTATCACCTCATCAAGGAGGTCCGAGAGATCATCCGACCGTTCCTTGAGCAAATATACCCTATTGGTTTCGCCCGTCGGGATTCCTTCTGAATAGTGCTTGAGCCTTTAACCATTTACTTTGAACATGGAACCGTCCTTGCTCTTCAACTCGAAAGCTCCTCCCGGTTGTATATGCTTGATGGTGAAAGGTCCGGACCAACGTGACCTCAACTTACCGGGAAATAGTCGGAGCCGGGAATTGTAGATCAAGACTTTGTCTCCTACTTTGAAGTCCGTGACGGTTATGCGGGCATCGTGGAGAATCTTGGTCCTTTCCTTGTAGATTCTCGAGCTCTCATAGGCGTCTCTCCTTATTTCATCAAGCTCGTTGATGTCCAAGAGTCGCCTCACCGCCGCACTCTTGTAGTCGTAGTTAAAGGTCTTGATGGCCCAATATGCGCGGTGCTCCAACTCTACCGGCAGGTGGCAAGCCTTCCCGTAAACTAGTCGGAACGGTGTGGTGCCTATGGGAGTGCGAAAGGCCGTACGATATGCCCATAGAGCATCGTTTAGCTTCATTGACCAATCCTTTCTAGACCGATCCACGGTTTTCTCGAGAATTTGCTTGATCTCTCTATTTGAGACTTCCACTTGGCCGCTTGTCTGGGGGTGATAAGCCATGCCAACTCTATGATTTACCCCGTACTTCTTTAGCATGGCTTCGAACTTGTTCTCTATGAAGTGGCTTCCCCCGTCGCTTATCAAGGTACGCGGCACTCCAAAGCGCGGGAAGATATTTTGCTTGAAGAACTTGGAGACGACCCTTGCATCATTAGTAGGGGTGGCAATTGCTTCCACCCACTTGGAGACGTAGTCGACGGCCAATAGGATGTATTTGTTGCCATTGCTCGATGGAAATGGTCCCATGAAGTCTACTCCCCAACAATCAAAAAGCTCAATTTCTTGGATGGGCCTCATTGGCATTTCATTGCGCTTGGAGATATTCCCGGTCCGTTGGCATCTATCGCATCCCTTTACAAAGTTGTGGGTGTCTTTAAACATTGTCGGCCAGAAGAACCCGCTCTGCAAGATCTTAGCGGTTGTTTTAGAGGCGGCATGATGTCCTCCGCACGGTAGACCGTGGCAATGCAAAATGATCGATGTCGCCTCCTCCTTAGAAACACACCTACGGATGACACTATCCTTGCATATCTTGAAAAGGTAAGGATCTTCCCAAAAATAGCTACGGACCTCATGCATAAATCTCCTCTTTTGTTGCATGGACATCCCATGCGGTTTGATTCCGCAAGCCAAGTAGTTGACGAAGTCCGCGTACCACGGTACTTCACCGGTCCTTACCGCATATAGCCTCTCATCAACAAATGTGTCGTCAATAGGTAAGCTCTCATCATCCTTGTCGCGAATGAGCCTAGATAAATGATCCGCCACGACGTTGTCCGTACCCTTCTTATCTCTTATCTCTAGGTCAAATTCTTGCAACAAGAGTATCCACCTAATCAACTGAGGTTTGGCCTCCTTCTTGTTTAAAAGATACTTCAATGCCGCATGGTCGGTGTGGACAATCACCTTGGAACCGAGGAGGTAGGAGCGAAACTTCTCTATGGAATAGACGACCGCTAGAAGCTCTTTCTCGGTAGTTGTGTAGTTTTTCTGCGCGTCGTCCAATGTCTTGCTCGCATAGTATATCGCATGAAGCTTCTTATCTTTTCTTTGTCCCAATACCGCTCCAATGGCTTGGTCGCTAGCATCACACATTAGCTCAAAAGGAAGGCTCCAATCTGGCGGTTGTATGATGGGCGCAGAGACTAGTGCTTCTTTCAAGGCGTTGAAGGCTTGTAAGCATTCTCCTGAAAAAGCAAAAGGAATATCTTTAGCGAGCAAAGAAGTAAGTGGTCGGGCAATCGAGGCGAAATCCTTTATGAAGCGGCGGTAAAACCCCGCGTGACCAAGGAAGCCTCTAATGCCCTTGACATTAATAGGAGGAGGGAGTTTCTCGATTACCTCAATCTTTGCTTTGTCTACCTCAATTCCTCTCGAGGAGACAAGATGTCCGAGGACTATACCTTCCGTAACCATGAAGTGACACTTCTCCCAATTGAGAGTGAGATTGTTTTGTTGGCACCTTTTTAGGACTTTAGTGAGATTTTCCAAACAAGAGTCAAACTCACTTCCGTAAACCGAGAAGTCATCCATGAAAACTTCCATAATATTTTCAATGTAATCGGAAAATATGGATGTCATACACCTCTGAAAAGTAGCGGGAGCATTACAAAGGCCAAACGGCATCCTGCGGTAGGCATAGGTGCCATAGGGACAAGTGAAAGTTGTCTTCTCTTGGTCATCTTCATGCAAAGGGATTTGGAAGAATCCCGAATACCCATCAAGATAGCAAAAGTATTTATGTTTTGCAAGGCGTTCAAGCATTTGATCAATGAAGGGCAATGGGTAATGGTCCTTTCGGGTAGCTTTATTGACTTTCCTATAGTCAATGCACATTCGCCATCCCGTGACGGTGCGCGTAGATATGGGCTCACCTTTTTCATTTTTTACGACAGTCATCCCCCCTTTCTTGGGGACGACGTGAACGGGGCTAACCCACCTACTGTCTGAAATAGGATAGATTATACCGGCTTCTAGCAATTTTAGGATTTCCTTTTTAACCACCTCCTTCATGTTCGGGTTTAACCGCCTTTGAGGCTCTATGGAGGTGGCGTCGGTATCCTCCGAATGGATCCTATGCGTGCAAAGCCTAGGGCTTATCCCTTTTAGATCGGAGATAGTGTATCACAAGACATCTTTGTGGCTCCTAAGAACGTCTAGGAGTTTTTCAAGTTGGTCTGGCGTGAGGTGGGAGTTCACTATCACCGGGAAAGTTAACTTGTTACCCAAAAAGGCGTACCTTAGATTCGGAGGTAATTGTTTAAGTTCTACCTGAAGAGGCGCCTCTCCTTCTACTTCATCGGCTCGCATGAGTTCCGCTCCTTCCTTGCCATCCGGGTCTAGCTCGTGCTCAGGTGGCGCGCTTTCTTGTGAAGAGTCAGACTCACTGCTTAGCGAGGACAATGCATCAAAATAGGCATGTTCCGATTATGTGCTAGCATCGTCAGAGTTTTCATTCAGCTCCGGTTCGTTCCTGGAATCAAGAAACACATCAGACGATTCATAGAAGCAAGAGTAAGGGTCATGGGGTGTAACTCCCTGAACATTGGCTTGCTCTGAAGATCCTTCCGAAGTATAGTGATCCTCGACACTTGCTCTACCTCTTTCGAAATATAATTTGTCGTCGATCACGTCAACTCTGACATTGCCCCCGATAGTCCCCTCCGGGGAGATCTGGTCCATCACGAAACTAGCAAATAGCTGTTCGTCGGGGTCCTTGACATCGATAGCGAAAGCTCCGGTAGCGTGGACCTCGTCGACAAGCTCCTTAAGGAGGTCTGTGAAGGAGTCATAATCTTCCTGACTGAGTCCTATTGTTGACATTGCATCCTCCATTCTTCCTGCAAAGGCCTTACACAAAATACAGGGAGGATGTGCGAACAGAAGAAAGTAAAGAGAGAGAGAAAGAAGAAGTAACCGGGTGGTCGATGACGAATGCCGTCACAAATCGCAGTCCCCGGCAGCGGCGCCAAAAACTTGATCGCTCCGGATATACACCCAAAGAACGGTTGTAGTTTTATCGCAAGCGCACGGTGTAGCGGCGAGCGGGATATCGAACACAGGGAGGACGAATGACCGTGCTTGTTCCGAATCAACCTGGCTATTTGAGAACAGAGAAAATTGCCTTGGGCGATCTTGTCACAATCGTCAGACAAATGTGCGAAATATCAAATCAAATAAAGAACGTCTAGGGAATGGGGAATTCCCGCTACTCACCGTATTTCATAAGTGTGGTTCGTCGGTATCAAAATTGCTAGAATGAGAATTCGGATGAACTAGTTTGCAACTGAATGTAGAACCAAGCTCACGCTCTCGCGCTGTTGCCGGTCTATAGCTATCCTAGGTTTGGGTCCAATCTCTTGCAAACCCTAGCCTAGGGAAGCTAGCATTAGGATCAACATCATCGTCCAATTGCGCACCGAGCCCAATCTCTTGCAAACTCGGTCCACAATCTAAATTAGGATAGTTCCTACCCGTCCAATCTCTTGCAAACGGGTATTGGCATGGAATTGCAATCGGGAATCCTGGTATCGGTCCAATCTCTTGCAAACCGATACTTCGAAAATCCGACTCCAACCCAATTCGGATTTCTAGGGCTTCCTATCAAATTGGGATCCAATCTCTTGCAAATCCCAATTGATATGAATTCCTAGCTATCCGTAGTAAATCGATCCCAATCTAATCCCTAATAGTAATTCTAGCTCAATTTCTACCAATTCATCACAAATAGGAAATAGGGCTTGTAGGGTTCATCCCCACGCCCCAAGACGTGGAGACTACTCACAAATCATAGCAATAGCACAAAATAATCAATGAAATAAGCAATAGAATTCATCACAACAATGATATAAACAATAAAAATAGAATTTTTAGGGAAGAGAGATGCAAACCAATGTAATTCTTCAATTAATCCAACAAAAATCCAAGTTTTTCCTCTTCTCCAATCACAAGAATAAAGCTAAAAAGTAATCTAAAAAGCTGCAAAAATCTAAGAGATGGCTCCCTAAACTAGGGTAAAAACAGGGCTTAAATAGCCCCAAAAAATCGTCCAAAAATCGTGACCAAAATACCCCTGCACAGCCTGTTTTTCGCAGTTTTCGCTACAGGCAGCGCATCGCACTCGGCCGAGTGACAAAAGTCGCTCGGCCGAGTGAAAACCCTGCAATTTTCCAGTAAGTCGGGACTTTCAGGGGTCTTCAGTTCGGGGGCGGCTCGGCCGAGTGAGTTGTCGTCACTCGGCCGATGGCTTCACTGCACTCGGGCGGACGGGATTTACCACTCGGCCGAGTGGGTCTTCTGAAGCTCAGGCAGCCGAAAAACAGTAACTTCGATGTTTTGGAAGGGCCTCGTCTGGGCGCCACTCGGGCGGACGTGGTATCGTCACTCGGCCGATGTGGTCTTCGGTGCTCGGCCGAGTGCACAGGTAACTCGTGTCTGAACTGGTCGGCCGAGCAGTGTCCCGCTGGTCGGCCGAGTGGCTCCTCCACTCGGCCGAGTGGGACACAAAAAATGCCCAATCTGCTTATTTTGGCCTCCTCGTCGCTCCTGCGACGTCCATTCTTCTTCCGCTCCTCTCCAACAGCAAAATACCCCTCGGGGAGGTCGTCGGTGACCGTCTAGAGTAAGCGCATCTCGAGATCACTCCAAATCACGCCAAATCACCTGAAATGCGACAAAAACAACAAATCGTGAAAAGCATCGCAATATCGTCGATATATCGTGAAAAACATGATTTGGGCGATCTAAATGGCATGCAAATATGCGGAAAAAGGTGTAAAATAAGGAGTGATCAGCTGCCCCCGGTCTTATGAGCAGTGAAGTCGGTCAGCGGGGGTGTAACTCCCCGGCTTAGGACCGGTCGGCGTCCAAGCTGGCTGGGGGAATTGCCCCCAGACTTACGAGCGAAGGAGATGGTCGGCGAGGGCAAAGCTCCTCGGCTTAGGACCGGTCGGCGTCTGCGCTGGCCGGGGAAATTGCCCCTAGACTTACGAGCGAAGGAGGCGGTCGGCGAGGGCAAAGCTCCTCGGCTTAGGACCGGTCGGCGTCTGTGCTGGCTGGGGGAATTGCCTCCAGACTTACGAGCGAAGGAGACGGTCGGCGAGTGCAAAGCTCCTCGGCTTAGGACCGGTCGGCGTTTGCGCTGGCTGGGGGAATTTCCCACAGTCTTACGGGCGAAGGAGACGGTCGGCGAGGGCAAGGCTCCTCGGCTTAGGACCGGTCGGTGTCGGCGCTGGCTGGGGGAATTGCCCCCAGACTTACGGGCGATGGAGACGGTCGGCGAGGGCAAAGCTCCTCGGCTTAGGACCGGTCGGCGTCCGTGCTGGCTGGGGAATTGCCCCCCCAGACTTACGGGTGAAGGAGTCAGTTGGCTGGGGCGAAGCTCCTCGTCTTGGGATTGGTTTTGTCTGACCCCCCCTCCAGTGAGGCGGCGGTCTTCGCTCTTATGCACCCTTGGTGAAATATTGGTTCCGTCGAAGGTAAAGAGAAGATAAAAGGGAATGCGTTTGTACTCTTAAGGGTCCTATTGGACTAGTACATTTGGTGGAAAGAAAACAGGAAATAAAGCTAGACGAAGGGATGTAAACCTAGATAATCTCCTCCGGACTAGGCTGCGATCGGGGCCTCACCTGCTCACTCTATGATGCGGAGGGGTCCTTGGACGGTGTTGACCTTCTTCCCCTTGTCCGGCTGCGTGGAGGTTCCTTCTCCGTGGGCCGGCTCGTCAGCGAAATTCCTTGCGTGCCCTCGGCTCATCAGCTTCTCAATGTCCTTCTTTAGGTGCCAGCAGTCTTCAGTGTCGTGGCCATTGTCCTTGTGGTATTTGCAGTACTTTTTCCCATTCTTCCCCCCTCTTTTTGTCTTTGGCGGGGGGCGATCGGCGCGCTCTTCCTTCTGTACTTGGGCGAGGACGATGTCTGGGGTGGCGTCCCTGGTACCCTCTCCTCGCTGCCTGTTTCTCGTCCTCTTCTCGGTCCGGTACCCTTCGGGGCTGCGGCGCTCGCTATCGCCGCGTTTGGTCACTCGTTTGGCCTTTCCCGCCTCAATGGCCAAGGTCTCCTCGGTCAACATGAAGCGCTCGGCCCTCGCCATGATCCCAGGAAGGTCCTTCGGGGGATCGTTGTGCAGAGATTTCTTCAGGCCTCTATGGCGCAGCCCTTTCTTTAGGGCCGTTTGGACAACAAGGTCGGGGGGACTGTTCACGTTCAGCCATTCCGCGTTGAAGCGGCGCATAAACTGTCGGAGCGGCTCGGTAGGGCCCTGCACTATGTTAAACAAATGTTCAGCATCAGGCATTACCTGTCGCCCTGCCATGAACTGTTTGCAGAACAGCTGGGTGAGTTCCTCGAAGCTGTCGATGGAGCGGCTGGGTAGGCTGCGGTACCAGGTTCTCGCCGCTCCCCTGAGGGTCGAATAGAAGCCCCTGTAGAGCAGGTCATCGTCGGCTCCTTGGAAGGACATGTCCCCCTCATAGTCCATCACGTGGTTCCCCGGGTCTCCTATCCCGCCGTACTTCCCCAGCGCCGGGATCTTGAATCGAGAGGGGACCCGCGCGTCGGTTATTCTCCGCGACAGAGGGCACCGGTCTCCGTGGATGCCCCCGGGGGTCCGACACCCGCCTACCTCCAGCTCGTTTGGTGGTGGAGGGGGCACAGGCGCCGGCGGGGCTGGCTCCACGGCCCTCGCCACACTGAGGGTCGGGCTGTGTAACGACTGCTTTTCATGTATCTGGATTTAATATAATATAATATATGTTTTGATGGATTTTCTCCTCTTGTGTGGTTTTTGTCTCCGTAGATTTCATTTTCGATCGATTCGTCGTATTTTCTCGCTTCTTCCTTAGGATTGTCGATTTCGAAGTAAGTCACTCGTGACGGACTTCATAACGGTCGTATCTAACTGTTAGATCAAGCCTAGGAGTCTTAGGAATCGATCCCGGGGTCTCGCGCTCCGTATCGGTACTTTCTGTGCTCATTAGCCGGTGTAAGAAGGGCCACCGACCGACTAGATGACGATCCAGTCGGTCGGCAATCCTTCTTGGACCGACTAGTTAGCTTTCTAAATTTCTCAGGAGTTACTGTTTATCGTTAGTCGGTCTAAGAACGTTGGTTGACCGACTAGGTTGCAAACTAGTCGGTCAGCAATGCTTCTTGAACCGACTAACTCATCATATTATTTTTGTATCAGTTACTGTTTACTCTTAGTCGGTCTAAGAACGTTCATCGACCGACTAGATTCCAAACTAGTCGGTCAGTATTTGTTCATGGACCGACTAACTATAGAATCCTAATTTCACCTGTAGCTACTGTTTACACTTAGTCGGTCTGCGTTGGTCGACCGACCGACTAGTTGTCAAACTAGTCGGTCAGTGGTTGTTCTTTGACCGACTAACTAGTGCGGTAAACCCTAGTTTTGCCCTAGCCGCCAGCTTAGCCTATAAATACCCAGCCCAAACGTTTTCTTCCCCTCCAACTCGACCCTAAACCCTAAAATCGCCCCCATTGATCCCCCACCTTCCTCCAAGCTCCATTGCTTCATTCCAAGCCCTAAATCCATCATCCAAACCATCCATCTACCCTATCTACCTCTCATCTTCCCCAAAAATCTCACCGAAATCCATCAAATCCCCAAATCCCCGAAATCCTAGTTTCCCCAAACTTCTCCAATCTCTTCCAGATTTGATCCTAGGGTTCCCCGGAGTGTTCCTTCCGTCTTCTCTCGGTAAGAAATCGTTCTACCGTTGTTTTCATAGCTTATTTATAATTTTATGAAAACCCTAATTTATTTCATGTATTTGTTGATTGTTCCCCCAAAACAGCGATTTCCTCGTAGATAGCATCCGAGTGACGAGGTGATCGTCGATCCCCGGTGCTAGGCAAGTGAAACTTGCCACTTAGGGTTTAGGCCATGTTTTAGGCCATTTGCATGTTGTAGGCGTAAAAGAGGCTAGGCGACGAAATGATACTCGCCTAGGCGCAAATTGGGGAATTAGCTTGACAACGAAGCTAATCCCGACTTTTAGCATGTTGCATAACTGCCATGTCATGTTTACTTTCAATTAACGGTACGCGAATATGTCATGTCATTGCATTTCGCCTGTCACGTTTAATTTAATTAACGGTACGCAAATAAAATGTCATGACCTCGCATTCCTTAGATATTGCTGTGATTGCGTAGCTTCGCTACAATGTTGTGTTCCTGGCTCGTGTTCCAGAAGCGGGCCATGTGTTGGTTGATAGCCAATGTCCGAATTGCGTGTTCCGGCTAGGTGTTCCCTACGCCATACTAGTGTTCCTGGCTCGTGACCAGAAGCGAGCATAATGAGTTGCTAACCCCAACGCTCGATACATTGAATTGTGAACTAAGAATGCGAGCTCAATGGCGGGGCAACCCTAGGCTCACTAGATGAGCTCAATGTGCAGGGACCCCAGGCTCCATATCGTGTGAATATTGGGTAGTGTTTAGTGCCGATCGGTCTGAAATGCTATGCCATTCAGCGAATGGCGTAAACACCTACAAAATGTGAATGTATTGAATTGATAGTAGCTTGGCTACTCTTGTCTTGTCCCGATAAATTGTTCTCTTGTACAAATTGCCTTGCCATGTTTCAATCGTGCACTCATGTTATAACTGCCATGTCATGCATACTAAACTGCTAGGTTGCTAGATGCCTCACTTTCAGTTTCCTTGCCCAAGTCTTTTAGACTTGCTGACATGTGCCCCTTTACTCTTTTGGGTGACACATGTTAGATCCTGAGCCCGAGTACCTTGTTGAGGACGAGGTGTTTGCTGACGCCGAGCCCGAGCTTGTGTTTGGCGGGGAGTACGTGGACACTGGGGACCAGTCCTAGTGTCTTCGTGGTGTTTTACTTTTATTAGACAGTTATTTGTTATTGGTGCGTGGCACCCATACTTTGTTATGTTGTTGCTTTTGTTGGCCTTGTTCTGGGCCTTTAGACTCTTTTCTTTTAGCCTGGTGGCTTTTCTGGATGTTGAACATATTTGTGATGTTGGACAATATTTGTGAGATGTGAATTTTATTTCAGTCTCTCCTTGTGTTATAGTTGCTATTCTGTTGTGGTTACAGGGACCTGTTTATGTATTGTGGACGCTTATCGGGTTTGGGGCTTCACAGCTCCACTCTCGTGCGGACCTTTTCACGTCTCGCCTCCATTTTAGGGAAGCGGGTCGTGACAGGTTTTAGTGGTGGCCCATGCAGGTCCTCTTCTGTAACTGCGATTTTTGGAATAGCGATAATAACATTAGAATGTCCAATAAACTAAGTTCGACGTTCGAGTCATAAGCTATGAGTCTAATCTGATTTGTTTTCCGTGTCACTAGATGGCAGGAAGACGTTTCACCCGTGGTGGGGGCAGTGGTGCGCTCCCTCATGATGAGGAGCCTGAGCGGGAACCCACCAGCGGTGAGATGATGCGGATGATGTTGCAGATGATGCAAGTGCAGCAGGGCGTGCTTTTGCAAGTCCAGAATGCTCCACCTGCTCGAGCTGCCCGGGCTCTTCCGGATGTTCCTCGCTCTGAGCCAGGAGCGAAGCAATTTCGGGAGCTGGGTCCCGCATATTTTGATGGTTCTGAGGGTCCTCTGGCGGCCGATGAGTGGATTCGGAACGTCGAGGACAATCTGAAGATGGCCAAGATCACCCCGGCTGGATGGGTTGATTTGGCGAAGAGGCAGCTCAAGGATAACGCCAGGAATTGGTGGGATGCAGAAGAGAAGTTGTTGGTGGAGCCGATTGCTTGGGCTACCTTCAAGGCTAGGTTTGAGGGTGAGTTCTTCCCGAAGGCTGCCAAGGAGGAGATGCTGCAGCGTTTTATCGATTTGAAGCAGGGGAACTCGTCGGTGGACATGTACCACCAGGAGTTCTTGAGGCTTAGTCGGTTTGCGCCGAAGATGGTGCAGGACGCTGAGGAGAGAGCACAGAGGTTTCTGCAGGGGCTCGCTTCGGAGCTCCAGAGTTTTGTGACCTCATCTGATCGGGAATCTTATCAGAAGGTTCTGGTAGCAGCTAAGAGGCAGGAGCTGCTCGTGAACCAGAGGAAGGGATCGGTTGTTGGTGCTGGGAAGAGGCCTGTGGAGCAGGCAAGAGCTGTGGTTAGACCTGGATTCAGGCCTAATCAGTCCGCTCAGTTTAAGAGGCCAGGAGGGTCTATTCCGAAGATCTGCCATTTCTGCGGCAGGCCTGGTCACGTCAAGGATCAGTGTCGGAAGTTTCTGGGCCAGTGTTTGATTTGCGGTGACGCTTCTCATGTCGCGAAGGATTGTCGGCATGCGGATCCGCTGCGGAGGGCTCCTGTTGCAGCTCAGCCATTGCAGCAGCGAGCGCCTGTTCCTGCTGGACGTGGAGCAGCTCTTGTTCCGCAGAGGCAGGCTTTTCGGCAGGCTGTTCCGCCGAGGAGGCAGGCTTTTCTGATGACCGCTGCGGAGAGCGCGGCTGTGGATGAGGTTATCGCAGGTAATACTCATTCTAGCTATTACTTTCCCAGCTGGTTTTGATTGTTAGATTTTGTTGTTTGCTTGAACATGGTTGTTTGCTAGACTAGGGTTTGATTGTTAATTGCTTGATTAGGTGTGATTTTGGTTTGCACATTTCCTGCACGAGTCCTCTTTGACTCTGGTGCATCGATGTGCATTATTTCTCGGAGCTTCGTGGAGAGGCATTCCTTGTCGACGTCCCCTCTCCCCAAGAGATGGAATATCGTTACAGGGAATGGTGTGGTCTCGGTGCATCGTGGTTGCAATTCTTGCTCGTTGGTGGTCTGTGGACATGAGCTTTTTGCTGATTTCATTGTCCACGACATCATCAACTATGATGCAGTTCTTGGGATGGATTGGCTTGCGAGCTTCTATTCTACGATTGACTGCAGGAGGAAGAAGGTGGTGTTCAAGATTCCCGGACATCCAGTATTTGAGTTCAGTCGTGGTAGCAGTTCGCTTGGTCCTGTCAGATTTCGGGCCAGGCTGGTGGAGGCTGTGGCTATGCAGATGGAGCTGGAGTGGCCAGCTGTGGTGCGAGATTTTGGCGACGTCTTCCCCGAGGAGATGTCTGGTTTGCCGCCTGATCGAGCTTTGGAATTTTCTATCGATCTTGTCCCAGGTGCGCAGCCGATTTCGAAGGCGCCGTATCGTATGGCACCTGCAGAGTTGGAAGAGTTGCGGAAGCAGTTGGATGAGCTTTTGCAGAAGGGTTATATTAATCCTAGTGTGTCTCCGTGGGGAGCACCGGTGTTGTTGGTTAAGAAGAAGGATGGTTCGCGTCGAATGTGCGTGGACTATCGGGAGTTGAATGCGGTGACCATTAAGAATAAATACCCGTTGCCTCGTATCGATGATATTTTTGATCAGCTTGGAGGTTCGAGGGTGTTTTCTAAATTGGATTTGAGGAGTGGTTACCATCAGTTGAAGGTGAAGAAGGGGGATGTTCCGAAAACAGCGTTCAGGACGAAGTATGGACACTATGAGTTCGTGGTTATGCCTTTCGACGTAACTAACGCGCCCGCAGTTTTCATGAATCTGATGAACCTGATTTTCTACGACTTTTTGGATAAGTTTGTCGTTATCTTCATTGACGACATTCTGATCTATTCGAAGTCGGAGGAAGAGCATGCCTCGCACTTAAGGACGGTGTTGGAGATTTTGAGGAAGCATCGTTTGTATGCTAAGTTTTCGAAGTGCGAGTTTTGGCTGAATCGAGTTGCTTTTCTCGGGCACGTGGTGACTGGAGATGGTATTTCTGTGGATCCCGAGAAGATTCGGGCCATCAGGGAGTGGCCTGTTCCATCGTCAGCATCTGAGATTCGGAGTTTTCTTGGACTTGCTGGTTATTATCGGCGATTCATTAAGGACTTTTCCCGTATTGCTGAGCCGATGACCAGGTTGACGCGGAAGGATGTTGCTTATGTTTGGTCGGGTGATTGTGAGGGTGCTTTTGGTATTCTGAAGGAGCGGTTGACGACTGCCCCTATTCTTGTTGTGCCTGATCGCAGCGGTGGATTTGAGATCTTTTGCGATGCTTCTGGCAAGGGTCTCGGTTGTGTGTTGCATCAGCACGGGCATGTTGTGGCGTATGCGTCTCGTCAGCTTAAGGTTCATGAGAAGAATTATCCGACGCATGATTTGGAGTTGGCTGCCGTCGTGTTTGCTCTTAAGATTTGGAGGCACTTCTTGCTGAGTGAGAAAGTGAAGATTTTCACCGATCACAAAAGCTTGAAGTATATTTTCACTCGGAAGGAGCTTAACATGCGACAGCGTCGATGGTTGGAGCTTATGGCGGATTATGATATTGATTTGCAGTTTCACCCTGGCAAGGTGAATGTGGTTCCTGATGCTTTGAGTAGGCTTCCAGCGGTGATGATTTTGACTTCGCAGTGGAGATTGCAGCAGGATTTTTGCGAGTCTGGTGTGGAGATTGTTCTTCCTGGAGAGGCTTCGTCGTTGATGTACATGCAGGTGCAGTCGACGATCGTGGATCGGATTAAGGCTGGCCAGGCTGAGGATCCGAAGCTGGTGAGGATTCGGGAGATGGTGGAAGCCGGTCTGCGGACTGACTTTTTGATTCATGAGGATGGCTCGCTGAGGTTTGGAGCCAGGTTGTGTGTGCCTGCTGGGGATATCAGAGAGGAGCTGATGGTGGAGGCACACAGTTCGCCGTATTCTGTGCATCCTGGTGGCACCAAGATGTACCAGGATCTTCGTCTGAATTATTGGTGGCATGGTATGAAGAGGAGCGTGGCTCGGAGTGTAGCCAAGTGCTTGGTTTTCCAGCAAGTGAAGGCGGAGCATCAGCGTTCGGCCGGGTTGCTACAACCGCTTCCAATTCCGGAGTGGAAGTGGCAGCACATCACTATGGATTTCGTGACCGGACTACCTCGGAGTCCGAAGCAGAATGACGCGATTTGGGTGATCGTAGATCGATTGACCAAATCCGCGCACTTTATTCCATTCCGAGTGGGACAGTCCACTGAGGCGCTAGCGAGGAGATATATGGAGGAGGTTGTGCGACTTCATGGAGTCCCTGTGAGTATCGTGTCTGACAGAGACACGAGGTTCACATCTCAGTTCTGGCAGAGTTTGCAGAAGAGCTTGGGTACGCGTCTGAGTTTCAGCACGGCGTACCATCCGCAGACGGATGGCCAGTCCGAGAGGACGATTCAGATTTTGGAAGACATGCTGAGGGCGTGCATGTTGGATTTCAAGGGTTCGTGGGAGGACCATCTGCATTTGGTGGAGTTTTCCTACAACAACAGCTTCCAGGCGAGTATTGGCATGGCGCCATTCGCCGCTCTTTATGGGAGGAAATGTCGATCGCCATTGAGTTGGGATGACGTTGGTGATCGGGAGTTGTTGGGACCTGAGATGATCGTGGAGGCCGTGGATATCGTCAGGAATATTCGGGAGAGGTTGAGGATTGCTCAGGACCGTTTTAAGCATTGGGCGGATGCTAAACGTCGTCCTTTGGAGTTTCAGCCGGGCGACCATGTGTTCTTGAAGATTTCCCCGAATCGTGGTGTGATTCGTTTCGGGAAGCGTGGGAAGTTGAGCCCGCGATACATTGGACCATTTGACATTTTGGAGAGGGTTGGCGAGGTAGCTTATCGCTTGGCCTTGCCGCCATCTTTGGAAGGAGTTCACAATGTTTTCCATGTGTCGCAGCTTCGTCGATACATTAGCGATCCGTCTCATGCGGTGGATTTTTCGGAGATTACCGTTCGCCCCAATATGACGTATGACCAGCGTCCCGTGCAGATTCTGGACAAGCGTCAGAAATCGCTTCGGAACAAGATTGTCAATCTTGTGAGGGTGATGTGGCGACACGGTTCACCTGGAGAGTCTACTTGGGAGAATGATGATGAGATGCGAGAGCGTTTCCCACTTTTGTTTCCGGACTCGTGAGTTTTTGGAAATTCCGAGGACGGAATTTTTTCTTAAGTTGGGGAGGATGTAACGACTGCTTTTCATGTATCTGGATTTAATATAATATAATATATGTTTTGATGGATTTTCTCCTCTTGTGTGGTTTTTGTCTCCGTAGATTTCATTTTCGATCGATTCGTCGTATTTTCTCGCTTCTTCCTTAGGATTGTCGATTTCGAAGTAAGTCACTCGTGACGGACTTCATAACGGTCGTATCTAACTGTTAGATCAAGCCTAGGAGTCTTAGGAATCGATCCCGGGGTCTCGCGCTCCGTATCGGTACTTTCTGTGCTCATTAGCCGGTGTAAGAAGGGCCACCGACCGACTAGATGACGATCCAGTCGGTCGGCAATCCTTCTTGGACCGACTAGTTAGCTTTCTAAATTTCTCAGGAGTTACTGTTTATCGTTAGTCGGTCTAAGAACGTTGGTTGACCGACTAGGTTGCAAACTAGTCGGTCAGCAATGCTTCTTGAACCGACTAACTCATCATATTATTTTTGTATCAGTTACTGTTTACTCTTAGTCGGTCTAAGAACGTTCATCGACCGACTAGATTCCAAACTAGTCGGTCAGTATTTGTTCATGGACCGACTAACTATAGAATCCTAATTTCACCTGTAGCTACTGTTTACACTTAGTCGGTCTGCGTTGGTCGACCGACCGACTAGTTGTCAAACTAGTCGGTCAGTGGTTGTTCTTTGACCGACTAACTAGTGCGGTAAACCCTAGTTTTGCCCTAGCCGCCAGCTTAGCCTATAAATACCCAGCCCAAACGTTTTCTTCCCCTCCAACTCGACCCTAAACCCTAAAATCGCCCCCATTGATCCCCCACCTTCCTCCAAGCTCCATTGCTTCATTCCAAGCCCTAAATCCATCATCCAAACCATCCATCTACCCTATCTACCTCTCATCTTCCCCAAAAATCTCACCGAAATCCATCAAATCCCCAAATCCCCGAAATCCTAGTTTCCCCAAACTTCTCCAATCTCTTCCAGATTTGATCCTAGGGTTCCCCGGAGTGTTCCTTCCGTCTTCTCTCGGTAAGAAATCGTTCTACCGTTGTTTTCATAGCTTATTTATAATTTTATGAAAACCCTAATTTATTTCATGTATTTGTTGATTGTTCCCCCAAAACAGCGATTTCCTCGTAGATAGCATCCGAGTGACGAGGTGATCGTCGATCCCCGGTGCTAGGCAAGTGAAACTTGCCACTTAGGGTTTAGGCCATGTTTTAGGCCATTTGCATGTTGTAGGCGTAAAAGAGGCTAGGCGACGAAATGATACTCGCCTAGGCGCAAATTGGGGAATTAGCTTGACAACGAAGCTAATCCCGACTTTTAGCATGTTGCATAACTGCCATGTCATGTTTACTTTCAATTAACGGTACGCGAATATGTCATGTCATTGCATTTCGCCTGTCACGTTTAATTTAATTAACGGTACGCAAATAAAATGTCATGACCTCGCATTCCTTAGATATTGCTGTGATTGCGTAGCTTCGCTACAATGTTGTGTTCCTGGCTCGTGTTCCAGAAGCGGGCCATGTGTTGGTTGATAGCCAATGTCCGAATTGCGTGTTCCGGCTAGGTGTTCCCTACGCCATACTAGTGTTCCTGGCTCGTGACCAGAAGCGAGCATAATGAGTTGCTAACCCCAACGCTCGATACATTGAATTGTGAACTAAGAATGCGAGCTCAATGGCGGGGCAACCCTAGGCTCACTAGATGAGCTCAATGTGCAGGGACCCCAGGCTCCATATCGTGTGAATATTGGGTAGTGTTTAGTGCCGATCGGTCTGAAATGCTATGCCATTCAGCGAATGGCGTAAACACCTACAAAATGTGAATGTATTGAATTGATAGTAGCTTGGCTACTCTTGTCTTGTCCCGATAAATTGTTCTCTTGTACAAATTGCCTTGCCATGTTTCAATCGTGCACTCATGTTATAACTGCCATGTCATGCATACTAAACTGCTAGGTTGCTAGATGCCTCACTTTCAGTTTCCTTGCCCAAGTCTTTTAGACTTGCTGACATGTGCCCCTTTACTCTTTTGGGTGACACATGTTAGATCCTGAGCCCGAGTACCTTGTTGAGGACGAGGTGTTTGCTGACGCCGAGCCCGAGCTTGTGTTTGGCGGGGAGTACGTGGACACTGGGGACCAGTCCTAGTGTCTTCGTGGTGTTTTACTTTTATTAGACAGTTATTTGTTATTGGTGCGTGGCACCCATACTTTGTTATGTTGTTGCTTTTGTTGGCCTTGTTCTGGGCCTTTAGACTCTTTTCTTTTAGCCTGGTGGCTTTTCTGGATGTTGAACATATTTGTGATGTTGGACAATATTTGTGAGATGTGAATTTTATTTCAGTCTCTCCTTGTGTTATAGTTGCTATTCTGTTGTGGTTACAGGGACCTGTTTATGTATTGTGGACGCTTATCGGGTTTGGGGCTTCACAGCTCCACTCTCGTGCGGACCTTTTCACGTCTCGCCTCCATTTTAGGGAAGCGGGTCGTGACAGGCTGACCCGGCGTTCCCGGCTCCTCCGGCGGGAGCTCCCGCTCCGCCGTGATCGGTCTCTTGAGTGGTGTCGATCGCTTCTTCTGCGGTGGGGTGATCGTGGCCGACGAGACGACGCGGTCACCGATTCGTCCCCCGTGCCCTCGGTTTCTCTTCGGCTCCTTTCACGATAAGGGGAGGAGGCGCGTGATCTCGCCTGACGGGAGCCGGACAACGTGGACCGACGCTCCGTGTTCAGTCTTCGGTTCCCGTGGTCATCGACCACAGCGGACCGTAAGAGCGGGGGCCCCCCGCCTAACGATGGCCGTCGCCCAACACGTCTCCGTTGGCTGGCGCAGAGCCGACTAGCTGCTGTACCGTTGCGACCAACGTCTGGAGGCTCGCGTTGGTCTCTTGGGCCAGGGCGCGGAGCTGCCTCTGCGTGGCTAGTTCCGACCCGCCAGTCTCTTCGGTTGAGGGGGCGGGGTGATTGTCGTCGGGTGCGTCCTCAAGGTTGCTGTTGGGCGCGCCATTCCCCTCCTCCGGGATGGGGGGCATGCGTCTCTTTCCATTGCAGGCTCGTGCCATTGCAGGTGTGGTTTGTTTCTTCGTGGGACAGTTCGTTCCCACAGACGGCGCCAGATGTTTCAGAGTGTTTTCTCACTACAAAAGCGTTGACCGTGGATAACCCGGTCAACGTGGTCAAGGGTCCGCTTGGGTCCCTCGGGGGTGTCGAGTCGGTGCAGATGAGACGCGAGCCGGAGTTGCGGACGACGTGGAGCGCGTCGGCTGGGCCGAATCTGGATCCTCGGTCGCAAGGGGGGTGAGGGGAAGCCTCGACCCGGGTTGAGACGCTCGGCCTCGGACGGACGTGTTCGGCCTCGGTCGTCGGACGACGAGGAGTAGCCTCGATCGTCCTGCTAGTTACGTGGCCGGTCGCGGGGCGGAGGGGAAGCCTCGGCCCGTGGATCTGATATCCTCCTGCGTAGACGAGAACGCTCGTCAGGGGGGCCGGACCTTGGTTCCGGCCAAATCCCCTCCGATGCCTAAGTCAGACAGTGATCTAAAAGAGGAGGCCCGGCGGAGACGGTTCGACTCGAGAGGAGATCTGAACGGCGTCTACCGGCGCGAGCGGGGGAGGAAGAAATTTGGAATGGGGGAACTAGGTCGTTGATGGAGTACCTTAGGTTTTTGGTTACCTGAGATGCCGTCCCCCGTCCAGTCGTCCTTCTAGCCCTTTTATAGACCTCCCGCCGTGATTGCCCCCGGCCCACGTCGCTCGCCCGCCCTCGATCGTGCCCCCTCAATCCGCCCCCCGTCGCCGCCCCCTGCGCCATGCCAGCACCTCCCCATCACGGCCATTAAGTGGTAACGGGATCGGAGGAACGGTTATCGCTAGAGTGGGCGGGTGATTCGTGCGTTATCGGGGCCGGGTCAGATCGATATTTGGGGGCCCTCTATGGGACTTCGCCGGGCGGGCCTGATCTCGCAGATGGGCTACTGATCGACGGTCGGGCATCCAGGCTCGTATCTTTCGGGCTTCATTTGGTGGGCTGTGCCTTTGGGCCTATGCTGTTGGGCCTTCGCAAAATAGACGTATCAAGTTGAATAGTGACAAGATATATTTCTTTTTTAAGTTATAGCCTTCAAATTTTGTTTACTTTTCATATATTTTCATCACAACCGAACCGGAACCGACCCCAAACCGAACCAAACCGGAACCGGAACCGAAATGGAACCGGAACCGGAACCGAACCGGAACCGCTCGAGAACAGGAACCGGAACCGAACCGTTTCTAAAGCGGTTCGGTTCCGGTTCCGGGTTTTGCCGGAACCGGAACCGGCGGTTCGAAACCGGAACCGAACCGGAACCGAACCGCGGTCGGGTAGTCGGTGTAGGATGACTGACTTGCGAGGCGGGGTCCCACCACCGACCGACCGGTGGCTGACAGCGCAAAAAGCACCTTAATCTGAAAGTTTTACCCAATGTTCGCCTTAAACATATAACCTGCTAAAATTAGTTTTGGTGCGAGAGCCTGCGGATTCACAAGTCGCTTTCAAGCAATTCCGGTGCGGGAGCATGCTATACTTTAGGTAATTGCCAAGTCAGGTGCCACAAAGAAAAGTTAAAATTGGTTCATTTTTTGACAGGGAACCCAAAATCCAAATGGCATAATTTTGATGCCTACCCACAAAAACGGTGAAAAGTTTTTGCAGCTATATCTCCATATTTAAAGGACTGTGAAGCCAGCCGTTTTTTCTCTCCATGTTTTTACTTTTTATTTCTTCTTCGTGGTTGGCGGAGCCCATAAAAAAATGATCAGGTGTCAAGACACATATAAATGGACTAATGCATATTAATAACAAAACAAGTGCGTATCTTAAGAGACATGCTGTCTAGTCTTGACTTGGTTTGATTGGACGGAGAATGTATATTGATTCATACTTGTAACATGCGTACCAAATCAAAGAGAGCTGGTAAGTCAAACCGAGAGGCAGTACATACTGTTCGATCCCTCTAAGAGGGTGTTTCTTTGTAAAACTTTGGTTTGGGATTCACTGTTGTGAGTAGTAAATCTTGGTTGGAATCTTGGGGAGGGAGAAGTTGAGTTTTGTGTTTCTTTTGTTGGACAAGGGGTTGGAAAGTTGTTTTGAAACAACTTTCTTGTGTTTCTTTGGTTGAAAGTTGGTTGGAAAGTTGGATGAAAAAAGTTTGATGTGGGGTACATATGTTATAATAATTATTAACCTAAACTACATACTTAAACTAATTGTTATACTACAATATTAAAATATAATCATTAAAATGAAAAAATAAAAAAATAGAAAGAAAAGCGGATTGTGGCCGCTCAAAACGAAATGCAGGGCCCACCATCCCATTGAATTCTCATTTTGTGGAGGCGTTAGAATTTAAAAATAAAAAGAACCGTGCGGTTGTGGGCCCCAGAACGCTTTCTCGGCCAAAATTCCCGCAAAAAGCGGGGATTACGTGTTTGAGAAAACGCTTGCCAGCTCGGAGCCAAAGAAGACGAGCTTTCTCCGAAAAAAATTTAGGAAATGGAACACGCGCAGTTGGAAGCCATGGAATAATGCTCAAGTTAGTGTTTATATGAATAATGCCATTATAATAATTGAGAAAGATGAAATTCATATAAGGATTGAGTTACCTCCTCCCATTGGAAGTATGATATATGTAACGATGGCAAGGAGCATTTTGTACTTCGCTTCAATGTTAGGGTTTTTCCATTTGCTGAAGCTTAGCCTACGGGCCCTTTCACCTTACCGGGCCTTGTGGGCCTTGGCATCCTTGATGGGCTTTGTGGGCGGTCCAATGATTCGTATACTAACATTAGTGTTTAGTCCCACTCCAACTTCAATTTAGCTCCAGTTGAATCAGATTAATTAACCGAATGGCCCACATTGTTTGCTTACAATCCCACCGGGTTAGTGTGTTTCTAGGCATTGTGTGACATTTGTGTCAGGAGAAGTGGCTCGCGTTCTTTTCTCGAAACTTTTTATACTTTCTTCTAATGGCCGAATGTGTATGGTGGTCATCAGGTCGGTGACATGTGGTCCAAGACCAAGACATCACGTGCCAAGGCTCAATGTCTTGTTACTGCAGAGTGTTAATGTGTGTTGCTAAGTGAATCTGTGCTCTTGAACCATTGTCTTAGGGCCTGTTCTTTTGCTGGAATAGGAAAGAATGGAATATGAGAAAGTTTGTATTCCAAGGAGAGAGAAAATGAAGTTTTGTGTTCTTTTGGTAGAATAGAGTATAGAAAGTGGGGTTTGGAATAGAAAGTGGGGTCCACATTCTATTCTTGTGTTCTTTTGGGATTGGAGAGTTGGAATGAAAAAGTGGAAAGGGGATGAGTTGGAGGGGATGAGTTGGAGATGAGAGAGTGGGGCCCACCATTTCCAAGGATTCCATTGTATTACAAGCAAAAAGCTTGGAATACAAAAGTGCTAATCATTAACAAATTGGAATAGCCACGTAGGATTCTATTCCACGTCCAAAAGAACAACCGCTTGGAATACAAACTTGAAATATGGTGAATAGTGCATGAATAGTGTCCATATTTCCATTCCCACCCCTATTCTTCGCAAAAGAACAGGCCCTTAATTACACCTTGTAATGAGATTTCCAAATATGAGTATGTTGGGATTTATCACATTTCTCCAAAAGTTGAGATGATTACAACAAGGGATCGTTGCAATTCAAGTGACATCATTTGGGCCAAGGAATTTCTTTGAACCCAGGTTGGTAGCATTAACCAAATTTGCTTGCCAAGCATTGAACTTTGGGTGATGCAAGGTGGCACATAAGATTGCTCAAGGCTATAGAGGTACGTGCATGCATAATGTGTGATTATAAGCAGGAGCACATGGAGCACCATGCCCAAAATGACCATACCTTAACATGACACGAAAAGACCCTTGTTGCACTATACCTTTAAAGGGAACTAATTGCTGAAAACTTTTTTTCAAGGTTTAATCCATACATATATATATACCCTAGCAAAAATAGTGGGTGAACCCTTGGGGGATTTGATCTTTGATCAAGCCGTTACAAATTAAATGGTTTTTATACAATAGAACATGTTATACCGATCGGATCGAGAGGCAAATAGGGTTGGATTATTTTGATTTTTGTTGTAGGAATATATAGATAACATCCAATGATTTAGCTCTATGAAACAAATATTCAAGAGATATTTTTCAGACGGTGTTTATATGGAAAAGTTTTTGCAAAGGATCATTTGCACACATACACACACATGTTGGATATTGTGAACCCATAATTATGTTTTGATGGTGATTAAACAAATGATTATTATTAATCTCATTCACCAAGTGTGTGGAATAAAAAAGACAAATAAATGAAGCTTAAAGCCATGAAGTCAACAAAAGTCAACATCTTATGAAATGACTCAATTGAATACTCAAAAGGTTGACCCAAGGATAATCAAATCCAATGCAAGTCAAGGATGATCAAAGGAAGTGTGGAAGCTCAACCAAAGGCCAATAAATCAAAAGAAAGCTAAGGCATGAAGATGAAGCCATGGAATGCATCAAAGAAGCCAAGATTAGGGTATTACTTGATGTAATTTTCATTCATGCTCTTAGATTATTTGTATGCCTCAGGATTGAAGCTACACACACTTAGGAAAGGCTTAAAGCTCATTTCAAACTTGCAAAATTGTTTTCAAATCATTTTAAAATGATTTAATTTAACTATTTTAGAGCTTGCTTTCAATAATTTATACGGAGATTCGACTACTTGATGAGTAGTGGTAGACTCATATATGAAGAAAGCTTTATGAAAAAGCTGTGAAGAAAGAGATAGTCGATTAAAACACTTTTGGTAGTCGACTACCATTGTTTGGAGATTCGACTACCAGTAAGTCAGTAGTCGACTATTTCGCCCAGTCAGCTCTAGAAAACACAGCTCTGTATTTCATGTGAAACTATCAAAATAGCCGTTTGGGGGCATTTTAGGGAGCGATTTACAACGGTTTTTGCCCCTATTTAAGAGTTGGATTTAGTAGAATTTATTAGGGCTTTATGATCTTTATTTCAAGTTTTAAGCATTCAAAGTACTCTTTCTCAAAAGCTCTTTGTAGCCAAATCTCTCTCTTTCAAAAGCTTTTAAGTATTCACTAATTTAGCTAACTTAAATTCTCTTCTCATCAAGATTTCATATTGGTATTCTAGAGAAGAAATTTAAACCCCAATTCCTTGATCTCTCTCAGCTAAAATCATCTTCTTAGAGATCAAAGGATTTTTCATTTTTCTTATAGCCACTTCAAAAAGCTTCAATCCAAAAATTGGCTACAGGAAAAGTGTTCAACTCATCATCCTTCTCAAATGTAAATTGAAAAACGACAAGCGTGGTGGTAAGTGTTATTTATTTGTGTTGAGTTGTAAAAGCCTCAAGGAAGGTCCTCTTTGAAGAAGATGTTCTTGTGTAAGTTGGAAACCCTTGCTTGTTGCAAGGTCGGTTGGAAACCCTAGCAAGTGTAGCTAGGTAAGTGTAAGACATCATTTGAGGCAAGTTGCTCTCCTTCGTGAGAGTGTGATAGTGGAGAAAAGCCCAACGATGTTGGGGTCTGTACATAACCCGATAGAGGGTGAACCAGGATAAAATCCTTTTTTAGGCCTTCTGCATTTGTATTGCCTTTTTCTCTCTAATTTACTTGCATAATTGTTTTTAACCTGTTGCGCTAACATTCTTTCATTGCAAGTTTATTAGCGTGTTGATTAAGTAGTTGAGGAGGTAACTTTCTCAAGAGACTTAAGCTAATTTAGAGGGTTCAAAGTTTTATTTGTGCTTAATTTTAAGAAACACTAATCACCCCCATCTAGTGTTTAGCTTGTCATCTACATATCCCTAATACGTGGTATCAGAGCTTGGTGCATAGATGGCATCAGCACCCCTCCACAAGAAAGGCAACTTAACGGCAAGACCACCACTATTAGACGGGACCAACAACGCAAGTTGGAAGATACAAATCCAATCCATGGACTTGGATATTTGAATAATCACAAAGAATGCATACATCCAACCATCAACCCCAATGGAGACTTGGGTTAAAGAGATAAAAAATAAAGGTATTCTCAATGATATAGCAATGAACGCTTTATTTTGTTCGGTTGTAGGTAATGAATTCACTCGTGTTTCACAATGCACAACCGCACATGATATTTGACATACACTAGAAGCAAGGTTGTAAAAAATGCTAGGCGCTAGGCGTTCGGATTGCTAGCGCCTAGCGCCCAGAGCATTAATCGGGGATTAATCGGGGATTAATCGGCCTAGGCGGATTTGCATTTTTTAATTATTTTATTTATTTTTATATAATATATTTATGTTTATATATAAATATATAAATATATATTATTTAAAATACATCAAATATTTAATACATACTAAATCAAATCCAGTTTACCTACTTTAGAGTATTTGTATGCAACAAAATAAAATTTAAAAGATACTCATGTGCAATTAAGCCATTTACCAAAAACGACCAGGAACCGCCCAGGAACCGCCCAGAGCACCCAGACACCGCCCAGAATGCTTAGGCGGCCGATTAATCCCAAAAACGCCCAGATTGACCGCCCAGGCCATACTCGGGGCGTTTACTGGCCGCCTAGCGCCTAGGCGCCGCCTAGGCGACCGCCCAGGCCGATTTTTAGAACACTGACTAGAAGTAACACACGAAGGCACGAACAAAGTTAAAAAAAAATCTAGGATTAATATGTTAAATGCTAGATTTGAATCATTTAAAATGTTTAGATTTAAATTGTTTAAAATGCTTGAGGATGAGGCAATCTCCCAAACTAACACTAGGTTTTCAGAGATTATTAACGAACTTGCAGGTTTAAGGAAGAAGATTTCCATGTATGAACATGTTATAAAAATGGTACAATCTCTTATGCCTGAATGGAATCCAAAGACTATGGTCATCCGGGAAGCAAATGACATGTGCAAGCTCACACGTGAAAACTTCATGGGCAATCTTATGGCTTATGAGATTGAGCTTGAGGAGAGAAGAGGGAGGCACCACAACCAAAGAAGAAGAACCTAGAGTTCAAGGCTAAGGTTAATAAGCCTAATTCTGACGACTTAGATCGGAGAGGACGAGATTGCATTGCTAACTAGGAATTTCAAACGATTCCTAAGAGGTAAACATTCTAAATGACATACTCATTTCACTAATGACATTATGTGTTTTGGGTGCAACATACCAATACATGTTAGAAGGGAGTGCCCCCTAGAAAAGAATAAGGATAAAAGGAAGAGCAAAGAAAATGACTTTGACAAAGAGAGGAGGAAGAGAAGGAGCTATACGGAGGAAAAATTGAAAGGCCCAAACAGAAGGCATTTGCGGCTTGGGACTGAAGTGAGGAAGACACTTCGGATGACTCATCATCATTATCTTCATCAGATGAAGAAGAAAGGGAAGGGATGACCTATATTTTTTTTATGACCTCTACTTCCAAGGTAAGCATTTCTACCCAAGATAATGTATGCGGTAGTTATGATGATAACGATAACGATGATAATGATAGTGTTGATCTTGATGTCAATATTGCATATGACAAATTATGTAGTGCAAATGAGAAACTTATTAGAAAATAACGCGAAATAAAAAATCTCAAAAAGCTTGTGATAATTTAAAAAATGTAGATGAGAGAATCATATGCTAAAATTGGAACTCACTAAACTAAAAGAGATCCCCGAAGAAGTGACACTTCTAAATCAAGAGTTAGAAAAAGAGAACAAATTACTTAGGGTTGAGAACCAACATATTAAAATGGATAATAGAAATCTTGTTGATGGATCAAAATCTTTTAACAATAGGATAGACAAGTTAGGAAAAGATTTAGAAGCGTTACTTAATAAGTATAATGTATTATACGGTAATGTGCAAAAATTTAATAAAGGAAAAGAGCAACTAAAAGATTTAATAGGCTCTCAAGTAGTTAAAAACAATAAAATAGTACATCCGGAGATCAGTCACTTAGATATGAAGACGATGGCTAGGATATTCCTGTGGAGGATATATTTCAGCAGATCCAAGGGCAGTTTGTGGAGTTATCTGAGAGTTCCTACCGATGCGACCCTATGGAATACGAAGAGAAACCAGTGAATAGGGTACATTGGGTACAAGTAGAGGAGTTTGAGTGCAGACAATTAGATGAGCTGGAGGAGATGGATGATGGGTGTGTGTTGACCATGTGGGTCACACGATGCATTTCTATGTCGGTTGTGATGATGAGGTAGAGACGAGTGACGATGAAAGCAAGATCGATGATATTGAGGAGCTCGAGCCATGTCTTCCTTCAGATTCATCCGCCCAATTTGAGGCGTACGAGTGTATCGAAAGGACTACTGCCAACTTTTATGATGATGAGGATGACATGTACGAGGGAGAGAGCTTACAGACTACGATGGAGCCCTAGCCATGCACCCCCACCGATTCATTTCAGTAGTCATTATTTCCTTCACCTCAGGATGCGCACCAGGCCATCATTCTTGGAGATTTTCAGGGAGAACCACAGAGTTCAGGTAGGCCTGTAGAGCATACACTTTTTGATGGAGATGATGAGGCAAGTATGGGTGATTGCGAAATGATCTACATTGAGCCTGAGTCACCTTCCCCTGCAGTCCCCCTCTGATTTTCCTCTGTAGCCACTTTCCCCTCCTGCTGAGGCAGAGCATGTAACGACCTGTATTTTTAGTCTTGTTTGATGGTTGTGTGCCTGTATTTTATTTCGATCGTCCGGATATTTTTCATCAGTGCGTTCTATTTCTACGCATCGACGCGAGCGCGTCTCTGTTTTTAGAATTTTTACAATAGTTTAAATAATTATCATTAACCCTAACTATTACCATTAAACTAAATACACTAACCCCCATTTAATTACTCAACCCCACCCCCTTTAATCACCTCCATTAGCAGATGAGATCCAACATCATCTTTAAATCAAAACCCCACCCTCTAAATGCTTGGTTTCCCTGCATTATATTCCTATGAGGCACATCCATCTGCAAATCTCCAAGCCCCCCTTCATCAATCAGCAAATCCCCTCCTCCTCCTCGTCGACACCAATTTCATCCACAACCACAGTCATCATCTCCCCTCATCCTTCAATCAACATCAAACAAACCACAACCCAAAATCAATCAAACCCAAATTCCTTCATCCCAAAAAAATCAAACAACCAAATCAAAACTGAAATCATCAATTGAATTCAGAAATCTAAAATTGAAGAGGAAACATGGAGAATTTGAGGCTGAAATCAGAAATTTACTCTCCATACAACCCAATTTCATCATCTCCCTCAGCCCTCCCCTTCCCTCCGCTGTCGTGGACGGACCTCCCACCCACCGGCCGCCACTACCTCCCCAATCACCCTGGCGCCACCCCCTGTAGCAGCCGCCTGCCTCCCTGCCGTCGCACAGCGCCTGCCTCCCTGCCGTCGCACAGCGCCTGCCCCGCATCGCTTGCAGCCCAGTCGCGCGCGCCACCACATTGTGCCGCCGCTTACTGCCACGCGTGCGCCACCGTGTGCCCAGGCCACGCGCTGCCCGCACAGTCGCCGGAGCCGCTGCCGCCCTTTGCCGCTCCGAGCTCCCCCCTGCAGTAAGAACTAAAGAAGAAGAGAAAGAATAAAGAAGAAAGAGAAAGAAGATAGAAAGAAGAAGATGAAGAAGAGAAGGCAGGTGAAGAAATTGGCAAATTGGGTATTGGGTTTTAATGGTAATGCTAATTGTGTATAGGTTTATTTGAGTAAGTTAAGTTATTGGGTAAGTGATTATTAACCTATTGGGTTTTAATTGAGTTTGATTGGGTAAGTTATTGGCTATTGGGTATTGAAATTAGTGGGTACTGGGTATAGTTTTCATTGGGTAATGACTTATTGATGAATGAGTTATTGGGTTTAATTGAGCTATTGATTATTGGGTTTTGGGTCTATTGAAATAGTAACTTATTTGGGCTAGTTTTTTTAAGTTAATTGAATGATTTGAGTTATTTAGAATTATTAAATTTTTGAATTATATTAAGTTATTTTTAAAGTCATTAAGTTATTAAAATGTTAATTAAGCTATTTTAAGTCATTTTGAGTTATATTAAGTTATATTCTTAAATAAGTTTAGTTTCTATATTAGTTTCATACTAAGTATTTATAAATAGTTTGAATCTATATAAAGAGTTTCGTACTAAGTATTTTATAAGTTAGTTTGATTATTTTACATAAACAATATTCATATAGGTTAGTTTTAATGTTATTTTAATTGGTTAAGAAACGTATTAACCATTTGATCATGTTGAACGAAACAGAAAAATCGACTTCACCATAATATCACGTTTGACGAGACGAACACAACAACACCATAATCACCGAACAGGCAAGTGTGCATTTTCTCCATGTTTTAAATACTGTTACATTTAATGCGACACCAACTTCAGGTGCTTACTTTTCGTGTATTGCAAGATAAAAACTCGTGTGTGTGTGTGTGTGTGTGTGTGTGTGTGTGTGTGTGTGTGTGTGTGTGTGTGTGTGTGTGTGTGTGTGGACATTTTGTAGTTAACTGATGATGCCATGTAACTTACAATCATTTCTGGACACGTATGGATATCTTGAACCACTTGAAAACTCATGACTATTGCGGGCCGGTTTGGTTAATCATATTTTTGCATGCCAAGATTTGGTTATTTGTGCGGGCCGGTTTGGCTAGCCTAGCTCGTGTTCCAGTATTACCACTTTTGATGGCCGGTTTGGCTGATTCTAGCTCGTGGCCCAGAAAGTACACGTGGGCGGGGTTGGGTTCGTATGCACTAGTCGGAGGTAAACGGGTCACCTTCGGGGGCACTTGAAGGTAGATTCACATGCTTGTCGCCTAACGACGTGAACCTTAGTGCACTAAATTGAATACACTCTTGAACATCTTGAAAATGCTATATTGAACATGTATAACGTATAGAACTGCTACTGCTTCCATTTAAAATAGGACTGCCATGCTAATATAGAAATCTGTTCTTACTGCTTAGAAATAGAACTGCCATGCTAATGTAACCTCTGTTTGCACTGCTTCGAAATTGCAACTGTTCGTATATTCATAAATGCTTAACTGCCATGTAAACTATTTCGAAAACCTCGCCAAGGGTCCTAATTATATTATTGCTTGCCAAGGACCTCGCTGACATACATTTCTATGTTGTTTGGAATGTACGTCAGGACATGAGACATGTTATATTAAGGACGAGCTGATTGAGGGAAATGACCCACTGGATCAGGAGTACACTGATCCAAATGTTCTCCCCATAGAGGACTAGCTGTTGCTGAGCTTTACCTACCGCTGCTTAGGATTTCATTTACTGCATTTTTGTAGGGTGTCCACCTTTATAGAACTATGTTGTTTTAGGCCATGCTTGGGGCCCTTATTACTTTTGTGCACTCTATCCGGATGTTGTCTTTAAATTCTTAGTTATTTCTGCTGTTCTAAAATGCTTGCAAATTCCTGCATATATTTACAGACGCTTATTAGATTTTGAAGCTTCACCGCTTCAGCCCATGCGGACCCGCTCGCGTCCTCGCTCCCAAGTATAATGGGAATCAGGGCGTGACATGTTTTTGCAGTGGCCCATGCAGGTCTTGCATTAAGCTAAAATTTAGGACAATAGAATACTATCAATAGCAAAAAATGTCTAGATTTATCTCGTACACAAAATTTAACCAAGTTTCTTGTCTCAACATGGCGGGAGGACACAACACCAGGAATGGGAATGGGAATGGGAATGGAACTGCAGCTAACGGAGGTGCTGACATTAATGAACTCCTCGAAGTTATAAGGGGGATGTTGGAGATCCAACATCAGCTGATTCAGCAGGGACAACAACCTGCTCAGATTGCACCACCACCCCCCTCGAGTTGAACCAGGAGTTAGGTAGTTCCATGAGCTGCAACCCAAGAGCTTCTCTGGAAAAGAAGGACCTCTAGACGTTGAAGAATGGGCCCAAGGGACTGAAGACAAGCTGAGTGTTGCTCATATCCCTCAGGCAGGATGGGTCGATGTCACGAAGCTCCAACTGTTAGACAATGCTAGGAGCTGGTGGCAACTGGAAGAGAGGCGCTTAGTCAGACCGATCTCTTGGGGCATGTCTAGGGAAAGGGTCGATGCCAAGTACTTTTCCAAGGCAGCCAAAAGGGAACTTCAACAACGCTTCTCTAATCTGGTCCAAGGAGATAGGGCTGTTGATGAGTATGAGGCCGAGTTTGCAATGCTCAGCCGCTTCGCACCACATATGGTCGATGACACTAAAGATTGTGCATTTCAGTTCCGCCAAGGGCTAAACCCCAAAATTCAAGCCTCAATGACCTCGGCGAAACTAACAACCCTCCAGGATGATTTGGATGATGCACGAAGCCATGAATTTGTGGCAATACTCCTAGTGGGATTTCAAGCCGGAGGAAGCAAGCGTCCCATGGAGCCACCTTGGATGGTGCCAAGAGAAAATTTTCGGCATCCCCAGACCACACAGTTCAAGAGGCCAGCTGCTCATGTCGACCGAGCTCAGCTGACCTATTTCTTTTGTGGCAAGATCAGACATCAGAAGAAGGATTGTAGGAGGATGCTGAACCAATGTCTGATCTGTGGATCACCTGATCATACTGCGAGAGACTGCCCCACGGCAAGGATCGTCAAGCACATGCTAGAGTACCGGGACTTATCCAATGAGGAGCGGTTGGACCTATTTAGCGAGGTGCCCATGGACCTGCTCAGCGTGGACCGTCCCTGATTCTGTCGAACCGAGCCTATCAGCAGGTCAATCAGCCGAAGCGCCATGCATTTATTATGACAGCTGCAGAAGCTGAGGCTGAAGATGAAGTGATTACAGGTAACATCTAGAACTAGTATTTCATATTGCTTTTATATTCATACTTATTAATTAGACACCCTTGATAAGATTAGTTATTATCATCTTAGGTGTTATCTTAGTGGCTTCCCACCCCGCTCTGACCTTGTTTGATTCCGGAGCTTCATTGTGTATCTTATGACGGAGATTCGTGGTTAAACACTCGATTCCCACCTACCCACTTTCCATAAGTTGGAATATCACTACCGGGAGTGGCGTAGTGAGTGTTTCCTTGGGATGCAAATCATGTCCTCTGGTGATTTGCGGACAAGAGCTATATGCAGATTTCATGGTCCTGGACACACCCAACTTTGATGCTATTCTCGGCATGGATTAGTTGGAGACATTCTATGCTACTATTGACTGTCACAAGAAGAAAGTAGTATTTGAGATTCCAGACCATCCGGTGTTCGAATTAGTCAGTGGAAGTTGTTTGCTCGGACCTATCAGATTTTGGGCCCGGCCGAACGAATTGATTGTCGCATCTATGCAAGTCGAACCCGAGAAGCCTGCAGTGGTTTGAGATTTTGAAGAAGTATTCCCGGAGGATATTTCTGGATTACCTCCTGACCGAGCTTTGGAATTTAGCATTGATCTTATGCCGAATACTCCACCGATCTCGAAGGCACCTTACCGTATGCTCCAGCAGAACTTGAAGAGCTACGGAAGCAAGTGGACGACCTGCTATAGAAAGGATTCATCCATCCTAGCGTGTCTCCCTGGGGTGCACATGTTCTATTGGTCAAGAAGAAGGACCGATCGAGAAGGATGTGCGTAGACTATCGGGAGCTGAACAAAGTCAATGTGAAGAATAAATACTCGTTACCTCGCATTGATGACATCTTTGATCAACTCAGTGGATCACGAGCTTTCTCGAAATTGGATCTCAGGAGTGGATATAATCAGGTGAAGGTCAAGAATGAAGACATCTACAAGACGTCTTTTCGGACCAAGTATGGACACTACAAGTTCATTGTCATGCCATTCGGTGTGACCAACGCCCCTGCAGTATTCATGAATCTCATGAATCTCATATTCTACGAGTTTTCAGATAAATTCGTGGTGATATTCATTGATGATATATTGGTCTATTCGAAGAGCAAGGAGCAACATGTCGAGCATCTGCAGACTGTTTTGGAGACGATTCGTCGTCATCAGATATATGTCAAGTACAACAAGTGTGAATTCTGGCTGGACCGAATTGCATTTCTTGGGCATGTAGTATCGGGCGACGGTATCTCTGTCGACCCCGAGAAGGTTGCATCAGTCAGTAATTGGCCTACCTCTTGGTCAGCATCAGACATTAGGAGTTTCCTAGGATTGACGTGTTACTACCACTGATTCATCAAGGATTTCTCTAGGATAGCCGAGCCGATGACTCGATTGACGAGGAAGGATGTCAAGTATATATGGTCAGACTCTTGCGAGCAGGCATTTGGGATATTGAAGACAAGGCTGATGTTTGCACCAATTCTGGCTATACCAGATAGGACTGGAGGATTTGAGATCTTTTTTGATGCATCAGGCAAAGGCATTGGATGTGTCCTGCACCAGCATGGTCATGTGGTCGCATATGCTTCTCGGCAGTTGAAGATTCATGAGAAGAATTATCCGACGCACGACTTGGAGCTAGCCGCTATCATCTTTGCCCTGAAGATTTGGAGGAATTTCTTACTGAGTGATAAAGTGAAAATCTTCACTGATCACAAAAGTTTGAAATACATTTTCACCCAGAAGGAGTTGAATATGAGGCAGCGCAGATGGTTAGAGCTGATGGCCGATTACGACATCGACCTCCATTATCATCCAGTGAAGGTTAATGTTGTACCTGACGCTTTGAGTAGACTTCAAGCAGTCATGACTCTTACAATTCAGTGGAGGCTATAACAACATCTGTAGAAGATGGGTATACAAGTTGTTTTACCTGGAGTCACATCATCGTTGATGAATATGCAGATTCAGTCAACGATTGTGGATCGGATCAAAGCTACGCAGTTTGGAGATGTAAAACTGCAAAAGATTAGAGAGGAAGTTGAAGTTGGGCTTCGCACGGATTTTCTTATTTATGAGGATGGTTGCCTGAGATACATCAGTAGGATCTGCGTACCTTCATATGATATCAGAGAGGAGCTGATGAATGAAGCTTATAGCTCTCCCTATTCCATTCATCCTGACGGTACCAAGATGTACCAGGACATTCGTCTGAATCTTTGGTGGAACAGTATGAAGAGGAGCGTAGCTCAAAGTGTTGCCAAGTGCCTTGTGTGTCAACAAGTGAAGGCTGAACATCATCGTATTACTGGATTACTTCAACCTCTGTCGATTCCAGAGTAGAAGTGGCAGTACATCACCATGGACTTCGTGATTGGACTACCTTGGAGCACCAAGCAAAATGACACGATTTGGGTTATCGTTGACCGATTAACCAAGTCTGCGCATTTCATACCCTTCCGAGTAGGACCATCTACATAGATACTTGCGAAGAAGTATATGGAGGTAATTATCTTTCTTATACCTTTATAACTTCTTTCTAGTGTACGTTGTGATGTGAACGATAATCATGCAAGAGATTGTGCGATTACATGGAGTTCTCATGAGTATCGTCTTCGACTGAGACACGAGATTCATGTCTCAATTCTAGAAGAGTCTGCAGACGAATCTGGGTACTATTCCATGCTTCAATACTATGTATCACCCGTAGACTGATGGACAGTCGGAGCATACTATCCAGATATTGGAGGGCATGTTGTGAGCTTGCATGTTGGACATTAAGGATTCGTGGGAGGATCATTTGTATTTAGTGGAGTTCACCTACAACAACAGCTACCAAGCCAGCATTGGCATGGCCCCATTTGCTGCACTTTATAAAAGAAAATGTCGATCTCCGCTGAGTTGGGATGACATTGGTGATAGAGAGCAGTTGGGACCAGAGATGATAGTCGAGGCTGTGGATGTAGTGCGTAATATCAGGGACAAGCTTCGTATTGCACAGGATCGGTACAAGCATTGGGTTGATGCTAAACGTCGTCCTTTGGAGTTCAAGGCAGGAGATCATGTGTTCTTGAATATATCCCCGAATATAGAGTGATTCATTTTGGAAGGTGAGGCTAGCTTATTTCAAGATTCATTGGACCTTTCGACGTGCTAGAGCGAGTTAGAGAGGTGGCTTATCGTCTAGCACTGCCGCCTTCATTAGAGGGAGTACATGATGTTTTTTATGTGTCTCAGTTGCGTCGTTATATTAGCGACCCTTCTCACGCTGTCGATTACTCGGAGATTACGGTTCGACTGGACCCGACATATGAGCAACGACCGGTGCAGATCTTAGACCGACGTCAGAAGGCGCTCAAGAACAAGGTCGTCAAGCTCGTGAGAGTGATGTGGCATCATGACTCGTCAGGATAATCCACCTGGGAGCGGGAAGATGAAACACGAGAGCGTTATCCATATTTATTCCATGCTCCTTAGTTGATAAGAATTCTAAGGGCGGAATTTTTCTTAAGGTGTGTAGAATGTAACGTCTTGTATTTTTAGTCGTGTTTGATTGTTGTATGCCAGTATTATATTTCGATCGTCCGGATGTTTTTCGTCCGTGAGTTCTATTTCTACGCATTAACGCGAGCGCATCTCTGTTTTTAGAAATTATACCGTAGTTTAGATAATTATCATTAACCCTAACTATTACCATTAAACTAATCACCCTAACCCCCGTTTGATTAATCAACCCCACCCCCTTTAATCACCTCCTTTGGCAGATGAGTTCCAACATCATCTTTAAATCAAAACCCCACCCTCTAAATGCTTGTTTCCCTGCATTATATTCCCATGAGGCACATCCATCTGCCAATCCACAAGCCCCCTTCATCAATCAGCAAATCCCCTCCTCCTCCTCGTCGACACCAATTTCATCCACTCCGTCAACCAAACAGCAAACAAACCACAACCCAAAATCAATCAAACCCAACTTCCTTCATCCCTGAAAATCAAACAACCAAATCAAAACTGAAATCATCAATTGAATTCAGAAATTTGAAATTGAAGAGAAAAACCGGGAGAATTTGAGGCTAAAATCAGAAATTCACTCTCTATACAACCCAATTTCATCATCTCCCTCAGCCCTCCCCTTCTCCTCCGCAGCCATGGACGAACCCCCCACCTGCCGGCCGCCGCTGCCTCCCCAATCAACCCCGGTGCCACCCCCTACAACAGCCGCCTGCCTCCTTGCCGCCACACAGCGCCAACCCCACGCCACCTGCAGCCCAGCCGTGCACGCCGCCGCACTGTGCTGTCGTTTTCTGCCGCGCGCGCGCCACCCGCCCAATCGATGGAGCCGTTGCCGTCCCTTGCCGCTCCGAGCTCCCCCCTGCAGCAAGAACTAAAGAAGAAGAGAAAAAATAAAGAAGAAAGAGAAAGAAGATAGAAAGAAGAAGAGGAAGAAGAGAAGGCAGGTGAAAAAAATTGTCAAATTGGGGGTTGGGTTTTAATGGTTATGCTAATTAGGTATGGGTTTACTTGAGTAAGTTAAGTTTTGGGTATGGAATTATTTACCTATTTGGTTTTAATTGGGTTTGGTTGGGTAAGTTATTGGCTATTGGGTATTGAAATTATCGGGTATTGGGTATAGTTTTCATTGGGTAATGACTTATTGATTAATGAGTTATTGGGTTTAATTGAGCTATTGATTATTGGGTTTTGGGTCTATTGAAATAGTAACTTATTTGGGTTAGTTTTTTTAAGTTAATTGAATGATTTGAGTTATTTAGAATTATTAAGTTTTTGAATTATATTAAGTTATTTTTAAAGTCATTAAGTTATTAAAATGTTAATTAAGCTATTTTAAGTCATTTTGAGTCATATTAAGTTATATTCTTAAATAAGTTTAGCTTGTATATTAGTTTCATACTAAGTATTTATAAATAGTTTGAATCTATATAAAGAGTTTCATACTAAGTAGTTTGATTATTTTACATAAACAGTATTCATATAGGTTAGTTTTAATGTTATTTTAATTGGTTAAGAAACGCATTAACCATTTGATCATGTTGAACGAAACAGAAAAACCGACCTCACTATAATATCACGTTTGACGAGACGAACAAGACAACACCAAAATCGCAGAACAGGCAAGTGTGCATTTTCTCCATGTTTTAAATACTGTTACATTTAATGAGACACCAACTTCAGATGCTTACTTTTCGTGTATTGCAAGATAAAAACTCGCGTGCGTGCGCGCGCGTGTGTGTGGACATTTAGTAGTTAACTGATGATGCCATGTAACTTGTAATCATTTCTGGACACGTACGGATATCTTGAACCACTTGAAAACTCATGACTATTGCGGGCCGGTTTGGCTAATCATATTATTGCATGCCAAGATTTGGCTATTCGTGCAGGCCGGTTTGGCTAGTCTAGCTCGTGTTCCAGTATTACAACTTTTGATGGCCGGTTTGGCTGATTCTGGCTCGTGGCCCAGAAAGTACATGTGGATGGGGTTGGGTTCGTGGGTACTAGTCGGAGGTAAACGGGTCACCTTCGGGGGCACTTGAAGGTAGATTCACTTGCTTGCCGCCTAACGATGTGAACCTTAGTGCACTAAATTGATTACACTTTTGAACATCTTGAAAATGCTGTATTGAACTTGTATAACATATAGAACTACTGCCATACTGATATAGAAATCTATTCTTACTGTTTAGAAATAGAACTACCATGCTAACGTAACATCTGTTTGAACTGCTTCGAAATTGCAACTGTTTGTTTATCCATAAATGCTTAACTGCCATGTAAACTATTTCGAAAATCTTGCCAAGGGTCCTAATCATATTATTGCTTACCAAGGACCTTGTTGACATACATTTCTATGTTGTTTGGAAAGTATGTCAGGACACGAGACATGTTATACTGAGGACGAGCTGATTGAGGGAACTGACCCACTGGACCAAGAGTACGTTGATCCAAAAGTTCTCCCCACGGAGGACTAGCTGTTGCTGAGCTTTACCTACCGCCGATTAGGATTTCATTTACTACATTTCTGTAGGGTGTGTACCCACCTTTGTAGAACTATGTTGTTGTAGGCCATGCTTGGGGCCTTTATTACTTTTGTGCACTCTATCTGGATGTTGGATTTAAATTCTTAGTTATTTCTGTTGTTCTGAAATGCATGCAAGTTCTTGCGTATGGTTTTATACACAGACACTTATTGAGTTTTGGAGCTTCACCGCTTCAGCCCATGCGGACCCGCTCGCGTCCTCGCTCCCAAGTATAATGGGAAGTGGGGGCGTGACAGAGTATCAGACCATGTGTAGCATACATTTCAGGGAAGTTCCTACCATCTCATGCATTGCATTTCTGAATCCCAATTTTCAACTTCATAAATTTTAGATTTAGATTGTTGTCATTTGGATTTAAATTATTCTATTTATTTTGACGACCTGTTTTGGAACACGTTTGTTGCTGGGCTTGAAAACAATGCTTGGAATGATGCAGCTCATCTCCCACATGACACAGATTATTCAAAGGAGATGATTTGAGCTGAATTGCTAGAATCCAAGAGTGCCAGTGGATGTATTGCTCCGAAGCAGCTGGCGAAGAAGCGAAAGGAGATGATAGAGCAGCTACCTACACCACTACACATCAGAGATCCGTCTTTTGACACGGTGTATTCTATCCAGTAGTGTAGATAATGAATAAATGTTTTACATTTTATATATGTTTTAGTAGTAAGTTTTACTTTCTATATGCTTTTGTTTTGAATAATCATATGATCTCTCAACATTGAGGACAATGTTTGTCTTTAAGTTGAGGGGAGAGTACTAGGTTGTGTTTGGTAGATTTTAGTTATTTTTTGCTTAGAAATTTTTTTGGATGCAACACCAATCATTGTACATGCATATCATGTTCTTCCTCCAACCTAGCCTACTAGCTTGTTTGCTTAGTCTCTTGTGCTTGTTGTTGTGGCTTTTCGAATTATTATTTTTGTTCAAACTCTTGAAATTGGCTATAACATTACTTGGAGCGTGTTTTTCATGTAGAATGATATGTTGATGTCTTTTATGAAATATGTTCATAGTTTCCATGATATATGTTCTCAAAAAGGCATCAATTAGTTTTTTACCTTATAACTCCACACGATGCATAAGTCATGGTATTTTTATTAATTGAATGGAATGGTTGGTGAGCTAAAAGGAATTGGATAACAACATATTCAATTTAGTACCGAGGAGTGGTTAGTTGTCTGGTTACTTCAAGTTTAAAAATGAAATAAGAGAATGAATAAGATGCATCGTTCTTTCAACTTGTGTTGAGTAGCTGGGTCCTGGTGCCTCTAGAAGCATTGGAAATTCACGTCGAAAAATGATGTATGGAGGAGTGCATACAAAAAAACACAAAACAAAAGAAAAACGAAAAAAAGAGAAGAAGAGAAAGAAAAAGAAAGAATAATATTTCATGAAGGATGCAAGCAAGTGTTCACAAGTTAGGAATGATTGACATGTTGTGATTTCCATTTCCTTGATAGATTCTCATATCCATGCCACGACATTATCAATTGATTTTGATTCACTCTTAGTAAAATGATGTATTGTAGATACTCGTTAGTAAATTCACTCTTAGGTTTGTCATATAAATGTCAAAGTGACTGATATGCTATAACGGTATGAGATACTGAGATAAATAGCCTAAGTGCAAGTGGGAGATGTAGGAGGATATATGCCCATAAGGCGATTTATCTTAAAGTATACGTCTTGTTCATACTGTATATGGTATCCATTATCCTAAGTATGAAATCGTTTGTATTAATATACTTAGATAATGTCCATATACTTATAGTTAGGTCCTTACGTATCTAGATAAGATCTCGATTATGAGTAGTAAGCAGCAGAATGGAAACGTAAGTCTTAAACGGTTCGTGGTCATAGATGTGTCGAGAACTGGATATCGACACGTCGGATAGACCATTGTGTCTTAGTCTTACCGTAGGGTAATGATGATCTCATAGTCATTCGACTTGGCGAAGTCGGAGGTGAGAACAGGTGCTCATTGGAGAATGAGTTCACTGAACGACCAACTTAGAGTTGTTAAATGGTTAACTTTAACTAAATTGTCTTTAATAACTCTAAGGAGATGATATGTAAGCTGGTCCTTAAGACCTGAAGTCATCTGTACGAACCTGTGAATGAACGGTGTAGCTTAGACCTATGATCTAGCTTCGAGGCTAGGCCTGCTAAAAGATCTTAGGTTGGGTTACACCCGAAGCTCTCGAGGTGAGTAGACAACTAAGATGGGATTCGTCACTTCCGTTAAAGGGAAGTTAGTGTCACAGGCTCAGTACGATCTTTGTGTTAATCCTCGGCCGGGGGACGTTGTAAGAAGTACAACGTGAATACTACAAAGACCGCCGTTACTGACCAATGTTGTCTAATGGGGTTGATAGTAAACGATACCCTAGGCCAACAGGGATACAGTCGTGACAAAGTGACTATAACTAACGGCATTCATCACTGACACAACCAATGTAAACCCAACGACACTTTTGTCAAAGGGTCGATCACGTTATGATGATTCTGAAACAAGGACGACAACTACTGCTCGTGGTGACCGTCGTCTAGGGGTTCCGAGCCCCAACCTGTAGTAAGGTCAGGCTGTAGGGTCTCACACCGAGTAGCGTTCGTGTCTTAGTACTAGGAAGATTTATTAAGAGAGATTCATTTGATGACATTGAATAGTTGATATTCACAAAGTTGGTTGTGAACTTAAGTCGTAAATGCAATAGGGACAATGTTGCATTTGATGCAAGCAAAAGATTAAAACGTGTCGTAAATTGGTTACGACAAATTTAGTAGAAACAAATACATTGGAAAGGGTTACCTGGATGACGGGATCGTCCCGGTCTAAACACAGGTCCAAACCGCGTCCAAATCGGAGCTCAAACGAGCCCAGAAACGCAATAACAATTCAAGGAAAAGTGGGTTAGACCCACTGGGCTTACAAGCCCATCCGCAAGGGCAAACGGGCGCGGCCCGCTGACTGCAGCAGGCGTACGCCTGCTACACAGCGGGCGCGGTCCTCTACTTGCAGCGGGCCTGTGCCCGCTGTATACAGCGGGCGCGGCCCGCTGCAGCAGCGGGCCTGCGCTCGCTGCTTGCAACGGGCACGGCCCGCCCTTGCTCACCTTGGGTGGGCGCACCCGCTAAGCTTAGCGGGCGCGCCCGCAACTTAAGTTATTTTAGGGTTTTTGAAACCCCAAATGACGGCTACGAAAATTGATTATTTGTCCAACTTTGGGCAATTGTTTGAGGGGCCAAACGAAGTCGAAATTCGTCGCCGTCGGTTCCTACGCGTTCACCATTCGAAGCCCTTCGGATTGATAGCTTGTTTGGTGTCTAAAGTTTAATGAGCGAAGAGAATTAATTAGTTAAAGTTTACTTTTATGAAAAGCTCACTAAACTACAAATTAAGCTAAATTAGCTTAATTGAATTTTCTTCAAATTAGCAATAGTCCCACATTGCTCACAACGAGAAGAGGAGTGCCGGCTCTCTATATAAATAGGGGTGCACTCCCTTCATTGAAAGATGCACCAAGTCCTCGATCGAGTAGCTCCAGAATTTTAGAGCAAGCTCGATCGGTGACTAAACTATTCTCTCTCTCTCTCTCTCTTCTTCCTATTCTCCGGAGTAGTCCTAGCAAGATTACGAAGGGGGTTTGGATTCGGATCCAGACGTCTAAGACGCGGGTCTATTCAAGTGAAACTCTCTATCGCGTGTGATCGGCTTGGAGGCGAAAGTCGGCTCGGGCGGATCGGTGTGAGGGTGCGAGGCGGCTCAGGCGGATCGAGTCAAGGCGGCTCGGCTACAAGGAGCATCAGAAGACGGTGTGGTACATCGTGCCGGCTCCAGGGCCAAGATTCCGGGTTTGTGTTTAAGCAATTTTAGTGTAGATTTAATTTTGTCGCTGTAGGATAGATCCCTCTTGGGGTGCTCAAATCCACCCCAAGTTGGCATACATCGTGCTAGGTTCTGGCTCCCTCAGAGCCTAGCTAAATTGTTTAGCTAGCCTAAAAGTTTTGTTTTTGTTTTTTCGCTGCGATTTTATGCCCCTGTGGCCTGTCCGACTTAAGACGGACACAGATTCGGGCTCTGAGGGTCCGCCAAAACCCAACAGTGGTATCAGATCTTGTTGAGCTTGAGTACGGGTTCTCGGGTTATGAGCTGACCTGAAGTAATCGCTCTTATTGTACCAAGTCATGATAAGATGGAGATCTTTGATAGGTTGGGCGTTGTCGAGAGGCATGCCGTAAAACAAGTTCTGAGGTATCTTGTGACGGGTCTAGGGTGCCATGGATGATGTGCCTTAACAGCGTCGCAATGATATCAGAGTGATACCCTACAGTGGTATCGGAGCCAGGTTATGCTATAGATCTGTTTTAGCAACATTCTTTAAATCTTTAAATTGCTTATTTTAAACATACAATTGTTTTGTGTTTTAAAAATTGTTTTTGCAACACGAAATTTTTTTGGGACGATTTAATTTTATGCGATAAATATAAATAGGTCTCTAATCTTTAAATGCTTTTTAAAATTTTTCTATGAGATATAATAAATTTTCCGATTATTTAAAAATTTATGTAACTTTAAGGACATATTTTATTTTGGAAATTTAATTCTCTTAAGTTGCATAAAGGTTGGAAATTTTAAAACTTTATTTGAAAGCATTTAAAACAATTTCTGATAATTTTAAAAATGTTTTAAAATTGCTTTATTGGATATGTAAATTATAGAAATTTTTTTATTTTCATAAGATTAAATGATAAATTAGTTTCTTTTAAAATTACATATAGGTTTCTAGATTATTTATGCGATATTTTAATCTTAGAAATGTTTGATTAAAATTTTAAAGCCTAGGTTTTAAAATTATTTGATAATTTTATGAAACCTATTTTTTATGTGATAAAAAATTTTTTTAGCTTTAAATTTTTTAGCTTTAATTTTAAATGTTAAAATTTTTGATTTACATGTTATTAATTATGTAGATAATTTTAACTTACAAATTCTCATTACATGTCAATACATGAACTTTTAATTTATGCAGATAAATTAGTTGTTTTTATTTTAATGGACATGATGAATAATGTATTCATGAACCCTTTTAGGTTAGCCATTAAATGATTAAAATTTAATAAGATGAAATTTTAATAAACTTGTGACATGTTACGTTTTTTATAAACAATTCAACATCAAAACCTAATACCAGATTAGGGTAGTCCCTTTAATTGTCAATCATTTCACTAAAACGTTTAAATTTTCATAAAAGACTATTTTTGAAATATGTTGTAATTGTTTTATTTAAAATCCTAATTAGATTGGGGTACCACATTAGACGTATGAACCTTATAGTTGATAAGGACTCAATAAAAATTGTTCAACCAATCCATAAAATTTCGAATTTTAGGATCTACTAGTTGATATGGATTAACTAGTTTTCTTAATTAAAAGCCATTTAGTTGTTGGACGAACATAGAATTGATGAAAACTCCTTCAATGGATCATGATGTCGGTCAATGTGCTTGGCTAAGTTTGCTGGACCACCATAGCTAGTCTAGGGGCCGAGTGGTCCTGGCTTAGGCAATTCTCTGGCCGCGTCCGCTGGACCGCAAGGAGTCAAATCATGACTGTGTAAGTCCATCGACTATACCTAAGTCAAATACGATAATAATCTTGTTCAGATAAATCGTAGCCCTCCTTGTTTTAGGAGTCGGCAACTGTAAGAAACGTGTTACGATTGTTGAGCTACACTCAAGCCGTGACATGACAATCTTATAGAAACCGATTTCTTGATAAACATCTTGACCTGACTAAAACCGTTGTCTCATCCACCGAGCACCGGCGTAAATCTAACCAAGAATGTAGTCTAAGTCTGACCCAAACCGACGTGTCATGCATACACCGAGCGGCGGGGCAAGTCAGGCTAGACACGGAAACAAGGGTCCGACTAGGCTAGCCATTGTGATCCGGATGAGCACACTCATGATCACAAATGACTAGGGATAAAATTGATAGGAAATCATATTTAATATGATTGACGACAAGTTCGTCTACCGACTGCAGAGTCGGACAACTTGTTGAGACACACTCAAGGTTGTCAGACTCAGGGTAGTCGGATCACTCTCTCATAAATGTTACTTTATAATAAACTGTTTATTATTATGGCTTTAATAAATTTAGTGGGAGAATATATTTTTATTAAAAACCATTAAAACTGTACAACGAACACATACTGACTAAAGTATCTATAAAATTACAGAATGGATTCGGGTCTTAGATATATGGTAGAGAAGAACATGTTCGATGGAACGAACTACAAAGACTAGCTTAGGAACATTAAGTTAGTCCTTTCTCTAGCCGGGATTGGATACGTACTGTTTGAGGACGCTCCGGAGAAGCCCGATGACGATTCGACCTTCGAGGAAAAGGAAGCCTATAAACTATATCAGAGGGATGCAGAGAAGGCCAGGTGCCATACTCTGGCTTCGATGAGTAACGAACTGCAGAGGAAGCATGAACATATGGATGTTCAAAGTATGCTTCTTAATGCACAAGAGTTATACGGCAAGCGGTCTAGAGCTGCCAAGTTCGAAGCCACCAGCAACCTCTGGGGCACAAAGATGGAGACATGGCTGTAATGCCCTACAAGCTACTGCACAAGTATTAGAGGGGGGGTGAATAGTACTTTAAAAATAACAAGGAGTATAATTCCAAATTAAATTGCAAACAACTACCAAATCAATTTGCGGAAGCTTAAATTGAATGACAACAACAAAATTAACAATGCAAACAAATGATGTTAATGGGTTCGGATCCACCCAAGTCTCCCCGACTTGTTCCCGGTGATCCTACGTTCCAACCACCCGGATCCCCTCCGGATACTTAGGTTAGAAACCCTAACCTAAGATTTCCACTATGAATATCTTGTGAAAAACCTTCACAAGATCAAATCATACAACAATGGCAATAGTGAATCCCACAACCCGGGATCACAACCTTCTCTCACAACCGAGAGAATCAACAAGCAATATAAATGAGTTTATATTGAAATAAGCAAACTTACCACAAAATCCTATACCTTGAGTTTTTCTTACCAAATAGGTGAAAGGAAGGATTTGAGGAAGATGAAGTCACCAAGACCTAGCACCAAGGAAATGACCAGCAATAGGTGCCTAGGGATGATTTGGAGACTTGATTCAAGCTAGAGCTTGAAGGGCTCACCAAGAACAAACTTCTCTCAAGATGGATTCTAGATCTAGAAATGAGAGAGAATGGGTTTCTTGTGAGGAAGAGAGCTTTAGAAATGAGTGAGAATAGCTATCTCTTTCTTTCTCAATGAATCTCTTAATGGCAGCTCTAACCTAGATAGAAATGACCTAGGTTCGTATTTATAGGGTCCCATAAAAACAACTTAGGTCAAATTCCAACGGATAGAAATCTGAGAAAACTAGTCGGTCAAAGAACAACCACTGACCGACTAGTTCATCAACTAGTCGGTCAGTCAAACAGCATGGACCGACTAAGTGAGGAACTGAGAAGAAAGAGAAATTCAGACTTAGAAATCTAGTCGGTCCAAGAAGACTTTCTGACCGACTAGTTTCACAACTAGTCGGTCAGTCAGTGAACGTAGACCGACTAAGAGGCATAATGAAATAGTCTGAATACAAATTGACTTAGTCGGTCCAAGAACAAAAGTTGACCGACTAGATTGTCAACTAGTCGGTCACCAAACGTTTTTAGACCGACTAACGATAAACAGTAGCTTAGGAGAAATTTAGTATGAACAGTAAGTCACAACTAGTCGGTCACAGAAGCATCACTGACCGACTAGTTCACAAACTAGTCGGTCGGTGAGTCAACGTAGACCGACTAACTGTAAACAGTAAAGTCCAAGAAATTAAGGAATCAAACTAGTCGGTCCAAGAAGAGTTGCTGACCGACTAGATCACCATCTAGTCGGTCAGTACTTCTTCTTGTACCAACTAACATGCACAAACAAGTCCGAATCGAAGCGCGACGCTTCGAGGAAGTTAGAATGAACTTGTACTAAGATCCTAGAGCTACGATATGAGCGTTATGAAGTTAGAAACGTAAGATATACTCAATGCTTAACATTCTATTGATCGAAGCTTAAAAGACTATAAATAAAACCTTAATAAACGGTCTTCGAGAGCTTCGATTGATTCTTCATAACTTCCAAAACGGCGCAAGAGCTTCAACGAAGCTTTAGGCATGAATACGAGCTTTGAGAAGTCTTGAGATGTCGCTTTGAATGTTCTCGTGAATTTGCGACGATCTCCAACACTGCGCTCACAAATTGTTAGTTCATGGATTATTTATGTTTGCTCATCATCAAAACCAAATCCGGGGAGTCCAATATTCAACATTCTCCCCCTTTTTGGTGATGACAAACCAACATAAATAATAATCAAAAATAATGATTCAAATGAAAAATACTTACTCCCCCTGCATTGATGACACGTTAATTCCAAAATGAATATATATGAATTGCATCAATCAGACGAGTAAGATAAACAAAGAGAATCGATTTTTGAAATATCGGAGTTTGAAAATCCATATATATATCTTAACTCCCCCTGAATCTAACATATCAAACTAGATTCTTGGAAATTGAGTTAAATTTTCATTTGCCCTATTTATTATCATTATCTCTCCCCCTTTGGCATTATCCCAAAAATGGGGGGCATACAACGACAACAACTAGGAAATGGAAAATCCAACATCGGGAGTCGTAGACAATGACGATGGACCTAATTGACACCAAGGGAAAATTGATGAAATCAAATCAAGGTGTGCCAAATTGTCCATTATCAAAAAGCGATAATCAAATTCATCAAAAATACCAAATAATTATTCATTTCTTGAATAAAGAAACACACTCTTCAATATTCAATATTCTTGGTTAAATTTGTGCATGGAAAACAATTCTATACAAATATAGAAATATAATCTATTTAACCAAGTTTTTCAATCGTCGAGCGACGATTTTACATAGCATGGACATTGAATGAGAATTAATGTGCACGATGAAGTAAATATCACAACATGAACATCGATGTATATATATAAATGATAACATCATGAGTACATCCAAAAAGATATCGATACATCAAATGCAACATACCCATCAAAAAGAAATACATCATACATCATTGATACAACATCATCATGAGAACACCATCATCAACGTCCAACAAAAAATACAACAAATATCATCCAAAGTACATCAAAAATACCCAACACCGACATCCAGAAAACTCAAAAATACATCAAAACAACCCTCAAACTCCATCCTAACCCAAAATACTCTCAATAAAATATATCATCCAAAGAGTAGTGGAGAGTCCTCGGAACAGACGATCACGAGGAAGTGGCTAGATCTGCAGTCTCCATGGGTCAAGTCGACAGAGTGGACTCAGGCTCTGCAGGGAGGAGAGGCGTCTCAACAGACGGGATCGTCGGGGCAGGTGTGGAAACGACTGGCTCAACAGCAGGGGTCGCAACAGTAGGGGTCTCAACAGCAGGTAAGACAGGAGCAGGCTCGTCAACAGGGACAACAGCAGCCTCAGAAGTCTGAACTACTGAAGCAGAAGGCTCTGGAGCACCGGAAGTGGTGCCAACTCCAGGAGCAGAAGTGGTAGTAGCAGCAGCAGCAGCAGTGGCCTCATCGCCACGGGCCATGGAAGTGACAAGATCGTCAATCTCCTCATCGTCCATCTCCTCGGCCTCAGAAACGGAAGGAGGAAGATCAATCCCCATCATCTGAGCCATACGGCAGACGACCTCCTCGGTACGAGCCAAACGCGACTCGTGCCGACGAAGAAGGCGTACGACATCATCCAATGTAGCAGGAGGAGTGGAGGCTGTAGCAGCTGAGGGAGTGGCCTGGGAAGCAGATATGGTCGACCTCTGCACGTGACGAAGCGCCGCTAGAGATTTCTTAACGGCCGTCACGTTCAGAGGGGGACCCAAGGGACGCTCATCGTCAGGAGGGAGAGGGACTCGGAAATGACGAAAAACAAGGGTCAACAGACACGGATAAGGAATATGCGCAGATTTATTGGTCTTGCGAATACACTCGAAAGAGTCCATCTTATCGAGTATAACGCGAGCCCAATTAATCTCGCAACCCAAGAAAAGAGCGTAAATAAGCTTCAAAAATGGCTGGGATGGAAGTGAAGATGAGCCGTACTTGGGAAGCAAGCACGACTTCAGAATGAGATTCAGTACCCATGCATTTGGCTTGAATGACTTCGAAGGAACTCCAATAAAGGCATGAGGGATCACATGGAAGATGTCAGAGAGAACGGACTGATCCAAGGAGGCGATATCATCGACGGAAATGTCAGAAGGAAGGAGACCGGACGATGAACAACCAAGTATCTCCCCCAATATTTCTGCCGTGAGAACTATAGGAGTTCCCAAGACAGTAGTCTCGATGGAGTGACTCGCATCGTACTGGCCTCGGACACGATTGGCATAGAACAATTTTACCAGGCGAGGATATGGTCTAGGATTCGCCTTAAGATCGTAGCGAAGATAATCCAATAGGCCACTATAGGAGAGGAGATCAGCTAAGCCAAGGAAATCTGAAAACTGAACATAGTGCTCCAATAGCATCGGGCAGTGTTTAATACGGTTGTAGGCCGCTAGACACATAGGGTCGTCGCGACACAACGATATGTCAACACCACCCGCTGGCATTGGGCCCTTTCCCTTAGGCTGGCGAGTCCTAGGACGAAGTGGAGGAGTAGGTTCCCTATGGCCAGGCTCATCCTCAGGGATAAACTCAGTATCGGAATCAGGAGGAGTAGAGGGTGAGTGGAGTATGGGCTTTTTAGACTTAGATTTTCGGGGTTTGACCGTCGCCATCCTCTGCTTCTTCAGAGGAGGCGAAGACGGAGAAGCTTGGGTAGATTTAGCACGACGCTTAGGCTTAGGTGGATTCCTAGGGTCAGAAGGCTCTACACTCATTGGGGAAGCCCCAGATGAAGTGATAGGGATCCGCGTCTTTGCCATGATCGTGGCACGACGAGAACAAGCAAGCGACGAAGATTAAACAACCCTAAGCACACAGCCCTAAGATAGGAAATCCGAAATTAATCAAGCCCTAGTTGAAATTCGAAACCCTAGATCACCTAGGAGAGAAATCGAGCTAGATCAACCCTAGAATAGGAATCGACCAAGGAGGAGGAGGAGGGATACCTAGGAGACCGATCGGCGGCGGCGGATGGACGGAAAACAGGCCGGAGATCGATGGAAGTTGAAGGGGTTCGAGAGGGGTTTTGGGTTTTTGCGGGCTGGAGAAGAGAACAACCGACTAGAAAGAAGTTTAGTCGGATGAAAATGTGTTTAAGTCGGTCTGGAAATCGAAAAGACACATTTGCCCTAACCCACTTAGTCGGTCACAGTTCAAGTACTGACCGACTAGATTACGATCTAGTCGGTCGGTCAATGAGCTTGAACCGACTAAGTCGAAACAGAGGCAAACAGGAATTTTTAGGGCTCGATTTAGTCGGTCGCAGTATACTCACTGACCGACTAGTTTTCAATCTAGTCGGTCGGTAAGTGTACTGTGACCGACTAAAGAAAGAAAATGATAAGAGTTAGATAAAAGCTTGATCTAGTCGGTCTGAGTTCACTAGCTGACCGACTAGATGAGCATCTAGTCGGTTGACTAATGAACTGAAACCGACTAGAAGAGTCCAAAAATTGATAATTGATTTCTCTTCACAAACCACTTGGATGAAACATCTTAACACTCTCATTAGTCATCTAAATTACCCCATAAAACGTCGAAATCTTAAATACGACATTCAAAGTAGAATTCGAGCAAAAATTCAAACATATCACATAAAATTCCCAAAAATTCAATAAAGCTAGCATGAACGAAATATCGCGAAATCGAATAGCATGCAAGACAATTGAATGAAACATGAATCCTATATCTCGGATTCACCCATAATCCCCAATTCTCGACGCAACCGCACAAAGGAGTCCTCCTTTAGGGGTTTCGTGAAAATATCGGCGATTTGCTTTTGGGTTTCAACGTACACTAATATGATGTCCTTTTTAGCAACATGATCATCTAAGAAATGGTGTCGGACATCTATGTGTTTTGATCGGGAATGGTGCACCGGATTCTTCGAAAGACAAATAGCACTTTGGTTATCCACCATGATAGGGCTAGTATCACAATGAATACCAAAATCCTTCAGTGTGTGTCTCATCCAAAGAACCTGGGCACAAGCGGCACCGGCGGCAATATATTCCGCCTCGGTGGTTGAAAGTGATACGGAATTTTGCTTCTTGGAAAACCAAGAGACAAGAGAATTTCCTAGAAAATGGCAAGTGCCACTAGTACTTTTCCTGTCGGATTTGCATCCCGCATAATCGGCATCACTGTATGAGACTAACTCATACGTGCTAGATTTTGGATAAAGTAATCCAAAATCAAGTGTATAACTTAGATAACGGAAAATACGTTTTACCGCTACTAAGTGAGACTCCTTAGGTTGAGACTGATAACGAGCACATATGCATACGGCAAACATAATATCGGGCCTACTTACGGTAAGATAAAGTAAACTACCTATCATACCTCGATATAGACGAATGTCTACATCCTTACCGCCCGTATCCTTGTCAAGATGCGTAGTCGTGCTCATTGGAGTCTTTTTCCCGGAAGCACTCTCCATTCCAAATCGCTTAAGCAACTCCACCATATACTTCGTTTGGTGGATGAAGATTGCATCGTTCAATTGGCGAATTTGGAGACCTAAGAAATATTTGAGTTTGCCCATGTGGCTCATCTCAAATTGTTCCTTCATAACATTAGAAAACTCTTTGCAAAGAGTGAAGTTAGTAGCACCGAAAATGATATCATCAACATAAATTTGAACTAATAAAATATCATTATTCACATGCTTAACAAAAAGTGTAGAATCGGCTTCGCCCATTTTAAAATTCAAATCCAAAAGAAAATTCTTTAGGCGATCATACCAAGCTCGAGGAGCTTGTCTCAAACCATAAAGAGCTTTCTTTAGTTTAAAAACATGATTTGGAAATTTTTCATTTATGAAGCCCGGAGGTTGAGAAACGTAAACTTCCTCAACAACATCTCCGTTTAAAAATGCACTTTTAACATCCATTTGAAATAACTTAAAATTTTTATGGCATGCATAAGACAATAAAAGTCTAATTGATTCTAATCTAGCTACCGGAGCGAAGGATTCTTCGAAATCGATACCTTCCTCTTGGCGATAGCCTTGAGCAACTAACCGAGCTTTGTTCCGGACGACGACTTGATTTTCGTCGGTTTTGTTCTTGAAGATCCACTTTGTCCCTATGACGGTGTGGTTCTTCGATGGCAAAGGAACAAGCTCCCATACCTCATTCCTCTCGAATTGAATGAGTTCCTCCTCCATGGCAAGGATCCAAGCACTATCTTCGCACGCTTCAACTATATTCTTTGGCTCTATCGATGAGGCAAAGGCACAATTGGCGAAGTGGTGGACTTGCGATCTCGTCTTGACACTATCATGAATATTGCCAATGACTTGCTCATGGGGATGGTCGCGAACGGTATGAAGCCGCTTGGGAATACCTTGATCACTAGGCACATTCTCAACAACTTCATTAGTCGGGTTAGTCTCAATAGAATCAATTGAATCAATAGACTTAGAATTTTCAAACGAATCACATAAAACATCCATAGAATCATTATCATTTGAAATTCTAGACGTAGTAAAATTCTCATTAAAAGAGACATGAAGTGATTCCTCGATCGTAGAGGATCTTTTGTTGTATATCCGGTAGGCTTTGCTACGTGAGGAATACCCAACAAATATCCCCTCATCCGATCTCGGATCAAACTTGTCCAAATTATCATATGTGTTTTTAATAAAACATTTTGCGCCGAAAACATGAAAATGTTTAACTTGAGGCAATCTACCAAACAACAATTCATAGCAAGTTTGTTTGGTGCCGGGCCTCAAAAGTATTCTATTAAACACATAACAAGCGGTGTGTACCGCTTCCGCCCAAAATTGATAACCAAGTTGACTATCTTCGAGCATAGTGCGAGCACACTCCACAAGCGTTCTATTCTTCCTCTCAACAACACCATTTTGAGGAGGTGCGCGAGGGAAAGAAAACGTGTGAGTAATTCCAAGATCATCACACAAATTTGAGAAAGACTCATTCTCAAATTCACCCCCATGATCACTACGAATAGTGACAATGGTGGTTCCGATGAGATTTTGTACTTTCTTCACAAATATTGTGAAGTTTTCAAAAGCTTCATTTTTATTACATAAGAAAAATACCCATGTAAATCTTGAATAATCATCAACGATGACTAGTCCATATTTTGCATTTCCTAAGGAAGCAACTCTAGTTGGCCCAAATAAATCTAGATGTAATAGCTCTAGTGGCCGTTTCGTAGAAATGCTTTTCTTAGGTTTAAATGAAGATTTAGGAAGCTTGCCACGTTGACAAGAATCACAAAAACTTTTCTTTTCAAAAACGAGCTTCGGAAAACCTTTAATGGAATTTAATTTCGAAAGCTTATAAAGTGTTCCAAAGTTCACATGTCCAAAGCGTCGATGCCATAAGTGTTGTTCACTTGTGTTAGCAACGAGACATTGTTCATATGACTTAGGAAGATCCAAAATATAAATATCTTTATGGCGTGTGCCGGAAAATAATAATTTATTATTATCATTTGAAATATGACACAATCCTTTCGCAAAGCTAACTTTGTAACCTTTGTCACAAAGTTGGCTTATTGAAATAAGATTATGATTTAAACCATCAACTAGATAAACATCACTAATTAAGGGTTTAGATGGGTTACCCACTTTACCAACACCGACGATGGTTCCGCTCTCGTTGCCTCCAAATACGACGCGATTTCCATTTGCAATGGGAACCACTCCGGAGAGCAATTGAGCGTCACCCGTCATGTGTTTTGAACACCCGCTATCGAGTATCCAATTCCCTTTGGAGATAAATTTAAATTTGTTGCTCCTTTTCTTTTTCTTTTCCTTGAGTACCTAAAGATAGAAACTTTCATATCATGGTACCCAAGGTCATTGGGTCCTCAAAAGTTAGACCTTTGGAAGCCAAGTCCAATTGGACTTTGACTTCCCCACATAAATACTACTATGCACAACATCCGAAAAATAAGCATTCATATATACTTGTTTTTCATCCATGCTTGTGTCCTTTGGGCTCCAAATAGTGAAAATTTTGGGAGCCATCATCCTATTGGGTGCATGCATGCGACGTTGATTTCTACGTGATGCATGTTGTGGATAGGCATAAGGAACATGATGGAATGGTGCACGACGAGAATTATTCATATGATGAGGTGGGTAAACATATGCATGTGTGGGAACACGTGCGTGAGGGTGTCTCACATGGTGTGCACGTGCCCGTGAACGTGTAGCATAGAAATCATCATATGTGTGAGACGGTGGAGTAGGACGTGTGTTCCTACGTGGCATGGTATTTGTGTACATATAAGCATGCCCCTTCTTTGGAGGTCCACCCAAAGTGGGTTTCTTTCCAAAAGAGGGTGTGGACGAGGTGGAAGCACCATTGGTAGATGAACTACCAATAGAGTGTTTGCTACCACTCGTAGAGTCACCGGAAGTTGGCCTAACAAAAGTAGTGGCCGCTTTGGATGGACATCCCATCGTATACCCCAAACCAATGTGGTGATTGGCCGGAAGTAAGTCACTTAGGATTTTATCCAAATGGTCCTTACCCTTATTGAATTTATTAATTCGGCCTAATGTGTTCTCATATTTCTCTTTGAGAGAACGCATAGAAGTATCCAAAGTAGATACTTGCGATGTGAGCACATAAACACGAGATTTAAGACTTTCATTCTCAATACTCAAAGTCGAGTTTTGAGAAGTCAAATCCGCTATCCTATGTTCTTCCGGATCATCAATGCTAACATGTTCAAGTTTAGATTTGAGATTAACAATCTCATTTCTTAACTCTTCAACAACGGTGTCGTTGTTGGTGATGATAGTCTTAGGCGAGGTTTGAATGCTAGCTAGGTCATCTTTTACTTTAGTATATCTATTTACTAATTTAGTGTATTTAGACCATAAATGAGAGTTAGCATCCCTAAGATCATCCATAGTTACCTCATCGCCTTCGTCGTCGCTATCATCGGAGGAGGAAGATCCTTGATCATGCTCCTCTCTTGCCATGAAGCACATGTGCGCTTGCTCCACTTTCTCATCGTCCGACTCTCCGCTTGAGGAATCCTCGGAGTCGGTGAATGTTGCTCCGACAAGTCCCTTTTTGTACCCCTTTTTGTACTTCTTTGACTTGTCGAACTTCGGCGCCTTCCACTTCTCCTTTTGCTTGTTTTGAGGACAATCCGCTTTGATGTGTCCTGGCTTATTGCATTTAAAGCACAAAGGTGGAGAGGCGTTAGTAGAAGTAAATTTAGATTTTTGTTTGAAGTTACCCTTTCGGAAGAAGCGATTGAACTTCTTTGCCATGAGTGCAATGGATTCCATGTCCATTTCTTCTTCCGAGTCCTCATCATCGGTAGAGGTGGATGAAGCCGCCTTGAATGCAGTCGCCTTTTTCTTAGGCGCGTCTTGGTTCAAATAGGACTTCATCTTTTCTTGTAACTTCACCTTGCTATCTTTGCGTACCTCGTATGACATTAAAGTACCCATCAATTGAACTACGGTATATTTATTCATGTCATTACCTTCCTCAATGGCGAAGGTACGTTTCTCCCAAGAAGAAGGAAGTCCTTCGATAAGCTTTGAGCACTTCTCCTTTTGAGTGTAGGACTTGCCGAGGGCCTCTAACTCGTTTATTATGTCAACGAAGCGAGCGTAATATTCTTTCATCTTCTCGCCCTGTTGCATATGAAACATTTCGTAATCTTTGTTTACGACTACGAGTTTAGAGTCTCTTACCCTACTTGTCCCTTCATGAAGTATGAGGAGGGAGTTCCAAATTTGATATGCACTCTTACATGTGCATATCTTATTGAAGTCCTCGGGCTCCAATGCGCATTGCAAGGCGTTCATTACCTTGGCATTACTTACCTCCGCGGCGATCTCCGCGGTAGTCCATTTCTCAAAGTCTTCTTCTTCGGGCTCGATGTATTCCTTCATTGTGGTCCTCCATAGAGACGCACTCCGGAGGAAGGTTTCCATCCGGCATTTCCAGTACCCGTAGTTGGTACCGTTGAAGAATGGAGGCCTCGTAGAGGAATGTCCTTCCATCACCGAAGATGCTCCTTCTCGGTTCCTGAAGGTGTCATAGTTGGAAGGTGGACGCACGGTCTTGTTGTCGTTGGCAGACATAGCTAAGTATCTGGCTCCGATACCAAATGTAATGCCCTACAAGCTACTGCACAAGTACTAGAGGGGGGGTGAATAGTACTTTAAAAATAACAAGGAGTATAATTCCAAATTAAATTGCAAACAACTACCAAATCAATTTGCGGAAGCTTAAATTGAATGACAACAACAAAATTAACAATGCAAACAAATGATGTTAATGGGTTCGGATCCACCCAAGTCTCCCCGACTTGTTCCCGGTGATCCTACGTCCCAACCACCCGGATCCCCTCAGGATACTTAGGTTAGAAACCCTAACCTAAGATTTCCACTATGAATATCTTGTGAAAAACCTTCACAAGATCAAATCATACAACAATGGCAATAGTGAATCCCACAACCCGGGATCACAACCTTCTCTCACAACCGAGAGAATCAACAAGCAATATAAATGAGTTTATATTGAAATAAGCAAACTTACCACAAAATCCTATACCTTGAGTTTTTCTTACCAAATAGGTGAAAGGAAGGATTTGAGGAAGATGAAGTCACCAAGACCTAGCACCAAGGAAATGACCAGCAATAGGTGCCTAGGGATGATTTGGAGACTTGATTCAAGCTAGAGCTTGAAGGGCTCACCAAGAACAAACTTCTCTCAAGATGGATTCTAGATCTAGAAATGAGAGAGAATGGGTTTCTTGTGAGGAAGAGAGCTTTAGAAATGAGTGAGAATAGCTATCTCTTTCTTTCTCAATGAATCTCTTAATGGCAGCTCTAACCTAGATAGAAATGACCTAGGTTCGTATTTATAGGGTCCCATAAAAACAACTTAGGTCAAATTCCAACGGATAGAAATCTGAGAAAACTAGTCGGTCAAAGAACAACCACTGACCGACTAGTTCATCAACTAGTCGGTCAGTCAAACATCATGGACCGACTAAGTGAGGAACTGAGAAGAAAGAGAAATTCAGACCTAGAAATCTAGTCGGTCCAAGAAGACTTTCTGACCGACTAGTTTCACAACTAGTCGGTCAGTCAGTGAACGTAGACCGACTAAGAGGCATAATGAAATAGTCTGAATACAAATTGACTTAGTCGGTCCAAGAACAAAAGTTGACCGACTAGATTGTCAACTAGTCGGTCACCAAACGTTCTTAGACCGACTAACGATAAACAGTAGCTTAGGAGAAATTTAGTATGAACAGTAAGTCACAACTAGTCGGTCACAGAAGCATCACTGACCGACTAGTTCACAAACTAGTCGGTCGGTGAGTCAACGTAGACCGACTAACTGTAAACAGTAAAGTCCAAGAAATTAAGGAATCAAACTAGTCGGTCCAAGAAGAGTTGCTGACCGACTAGATCACCATCTAGTCGGTCAGTACTTCTTCTTGTACCAACTAACATGCACAAACAAGTCCGAATCGAAGCGCGACGCTTCGAGGAAGTTAGAATGAACTTGTACTAAGATCCTAGAGCTACGATATGAGCGTTATGAAGTTAAAAACGTAAGATATACTCAATGCTTAACATTCTATTGATCGAAGCTTAAAAGACTATAAATAAAACCTTAATAAACGGTCTTCGAGAGCTTCGATTGATTCTTCATAACTTCCAAAACGGCGCAAGAGCTTCAACGAAGCTTTAGGCATGAATACGAGCTTTGAGAAGTCTTGAGATGTCGCTTTGAATGTTCTCGTGAATTTGCGACGATCTCCAACACTGCGCTCACAAATTGTTAGTTCATGGATTATTTATGTTTGCTCATCATCAAAACCAAATCCGGGGAGTCCAATATTCAACAATGGCCCGTACAAGATCATGTCATCAAGATGATCAGGTACGTGGAGGACGCCGCTGATCGGCCCCGAATATACATCCGAAGAACGATTGTATTTTTCCCGCAAGCGCACGGTCAAGTGGCGAGCGGGTATCGAACACGAGGAGGTGGTGTTGGTTCCAATCTATCCTAGGTTGGCTCGACTACGAATGTTTTATTGGTGGAGATGGGTATGGTATGGTGTAATGACAATGGTGATGGATGTCGGTGTCGGTGATAGATATGTTGGTCAAATATGGATTCAAATACAATATAATAAAAGTGCCTAGGGCTAGAGAATTCCCACTACGGATCGGCATTCATCATTGTAAATAGTGAATCTCAATATTACTAGACTTGTGTTGAGGTGAACTAGTCGCAACTTAATGTAGAACCAAGCTCACGCTCTCGCGCTATTGCCGGTCTATAGCAAACCTAGATTAGAGCCCATTCTCGTGCAAACCCTAACCTAAGCCACTAGCATGAAGATCGACATCATCGTCCAATCGCTCCTCGAGCCCACTCTCGTGCAAACTCGAGTTAAGATCTAGGTTGTGATAGTTCGTATTCGTCCAATCTCTTGCAAATGAATATGTGTATAGATTTATAATAAAAATCCTAGCTTTGGTCCAATCTCTTGTAAACCAAGTCTAGAGAGTTTCAATTATAAACCTAATTCGAATATCTAGGCCTTCCCATCGATAGGAATCCAATCTCTTGCAAACCCCAAATCGATGGAAATTCCTAGCTATCCGTGATAAATCAATCACAACCTAACCTCCTAGCAATTCTAGCAACTTAGAAATTTCATTCATCACAAATCTGAAATTAGATCCATAGGGTTCATCCCCATGCCCTAAAACATCAAATCTACTCAAGCATAGCAATAATGATATAGAGATCAATAAAAGACATTGCTTGCATGTAAAATGATATCAAATCAAAGATTCAAACAACAAGAACAAGGATACTTAGCTTTGATGAAGAACTTCAATCCAATTACAAGCTTTTAGATCCAAGAGGGGGCCTAGGGCATGGCCTAACCTCTAAAATAATCACTAAGAAAACATCATGGGAACTCCCCTCTAATGACGGCTACAACCCTCTTATAAAGCCCCCCAAAAAACCCTAGCAAAAACCCCTAAAAACCCTCCGAAACTTGCGCCCAAAATCAAGTCTGCGTGTAATTTAAGTTCTTGGCTGGCAGCGACTCGGCCGAGTGGAAAGCTCACTCGGCCGAGTGAGAATTCCTGCAGAAACTCCAGAAAACAGCACTCTGTCAAAAACTGGCAAAAACTGGTCACTCGGCCGAGTGGAAAGTTCACTCGGCTGAGTGAAAGTGACACTGATATGCAAATTCTAGCACTGCAGTATCAACTTGCAGATATTCTCCAGATTTCATCCGACCTCCGATTGACGCGTTCTTAGCGGCGTTGGAACCGTCATGAATTCTATTATCCATAAAAAATATGAGAAAAATACTTTGACCACTGAAATGATAGCAGATTTCAAAAGAGTGGGAGGCTGTCTGAAAATCTGGGCGCTCGTGTCATCGGCGTCACTCGGCCGAGTGGGATTCTTTACTCGGTCGAGTGAACTTCTCTACTCGGCCGAGCAGGGTCTTCTAATGTTCTCCCCAGAATTCCAGAGAGTCAGCTTTGATTACTTTCAGAAGTCCTGACTCACTCGGGCGAGTGGCGATCTCTACTCGGCCGAGTGGATGTAACCACTCGGCCGAGTGCATTACGGCACATGACATCTTCGTATCAGTCGTACTCGACCGAGTATGCTTCTTCACTCGGTCAAGTGGGCTGTGTTACTCGGCCGAGTAGGCTGTAATTGGAATCCTTTCTCTCGTCGCTTCTATCGATCTTTTTCCTCTCCCGCTCATCTTCCAGCGCCGTTAGCTCCTCAATAAGGCCATGAGCGATGCTATGCCACGCATGCAAGTCCCTTTAGCTCATTTTTTATCCCGATTGCCCTATATTTCCTGAAATCCGACAAAAACAAGAAATAGTGAAAAGTAACGCAATATCGTCGAATACTCGTGAAAATCGCAATATGAGCAATCGAAATGACGTGAAAACATGCAGAAAAAAGGTGTAAAATATGGAGCGATCAAAATCCCCCCAGCTTACCTCTTACTCGTCCTCGAGGAAGATAAGTAGAGAAACGAACTCGGGAGATGAAAACAAACGAAATGAAAGGAAAGAAAAAGAATATGAAGTGGTAGGGGTCGCTAGATTATTCTCTCAGATCTCAAGCCATAAGCCACACATCACGATAACTTGGAAAATACGAATCACATGCTATAAAGATTCCATATCTTACTTAAACATGGTACTTACAAGCTTTTAAGAACAACAAAAGGGACTCTCTAAATTCATACAATCAATTCATATCCACATCACGCATTTCATAGAATTTAATATACAAATGTTGGCGATGCACTTTTCAATCAAGAGTTATAATAGAAGTATATAAGAATCACACCAAACATGCAATGGAGAATGGAATAAATCATGACATTCCCATATTTATTACGATTCATAAGATATCTCCATAACTAATGCATTTTGCTAAGTTTCAGCATTATCAAACTTCCCCATTCGTGCACCTCCCCACTCTAATGTCGTACTCACACATTTAGTCAAATGAATTCACCCCCAGCTTAGTTTGAGGCGTCGCATCCAAAGGAATATAATAGTGGAAAATGAGATTTTTGCCTTGGTTTTCCCAAGTATTTTTGTGGCTCCGATAATGAGATAGAGAAATATTTTTTTTTCTTTTGGACTTTGTTTCTCATTTTTCTTCTTGGATTTTTGTAGGAGCAATTTGATTTGCATTTTTGATTTTTGGCGCCTTTTTGGCTTTTTGGACTTTTTGGAGCTAACTTTTTCTTTTGTAGGAATTTTTGAGAAATAGATGCGATATAAGTAGCTTAAGAGGTGAACTCAAGTGACATGTAGAGAATAAAAAGATATATGTGGAGATGAAAATAATGTAACACTCGGTTCACTCTAAGATATGCACGAACGGTTCAATAAAATAATACTTCAACTAAAACTCATATGTATGCATGGATATTCTCAATCATCTCAATAAAAAGTGAAGTCAAGCAATAAAGTTTACAATCATATCAGGCATGCAACAGAATGTGAATATGACAATAAAATTGATGCTTCAGATATACTAATGATGCGTGAATCTTGGTGCATTTCCAACAAAAGCATATTAAACACTAATCCATACATTCAGTAATAATTAATATCATGCATTCATGTAGAGGAATCATCAAAAGAAATAGATTTGCAAGCACATGTGAATAGCAAGACTATGGAATACTCTAAGTAGCATGGCAAGGAATAATAAGCATCGTGATGGTTGCTAAAGCAATAAGAGATATCATCATACGAAATTCATCTAGCGGAGGAAGAGAAAAGAAAATAAAGAAATAAAAGTAAAAGAGAGGAAAGAAAGGAAAAACAAGCACACAACATGATGCATAAACACACATAAAAGGAAAATAAGATGAAAAAATCAAAAAGATGATGCAAAAATTTTGAAAATTTTTAAAACCCCTTAAATAAAGTAAAAATGCAACTAATGCATCTAAATGGCATGGAAATGCACTCCCCCAAGCTTAAACTTCACATTGTCCTCAATGTGATCATAATGGAAGAATATGAGGAACAACGATAATAATAAGGGGGGTGAATGAAAACTGATGAAATGAATGACATGAAATCCTAATGCAACTACATGCAAATACAATGATTCATGAGAGCGCTTTCCCCCAAGCTTATGCTAAACAATCCTATTCAAATGACTCTTTGCTAGGCGAGATTGAGTCAAACGGATAAGAATGTGAGTATTCACTTGAAAAAATGCTCGATGGGTGGTGAGCAAAAAGGATGTGACACATCAAAATAAAAAGAGGGCAATTAATATATATATAATGGGTTTGGGTGTAAAAATTTTTTTGCAGTCATATGAGGTGATATTTATTCAAGCAAATCTATACGGTCCTCTCGCTGTCGAGAGGATTCGTGTTTATTGAAAGCATAAAAATTTCTACACTATTGGATTGATATCACTTATAGCAAAAGGCGGGTCCAGTATCTTTGCTGGTGCAGGCAACTGCTCCAACTGCTCCTTCCGTGGCTCCGCCAGACGCATGTGTCCATGGACTCCAACGAACTCCAGCAATGCATCCTCCAGTATTCTCACAAGGACTCCACCTATACCCTGCAGAGAATAGGATGCATCAGTTCGCAGCAAAAAATTCACCCTCATAATAAAAGTATCCTAAAGAGGATCGTCTATAGAAATATATGGAATAAATAATGGTGGACGGTACTTCCCTGGAAATAATCCAATATCCTCCCGTGCTGTGATGGCTGTCTCCATGGTGTCCTCTTTAAGCTGCTCAGGTAAATCTAGATCATAGGTGTGGACCTCCTCGATAGGCTCGTCAAACTGTGACACGTCCAAGCATACCTCCGATCCATAATCATATGTGTGCTGCAAAAGGTATGACATGTCAAAAATATCTGAATCAAAATAAATATCGAATGGTATGCATGATTCAGAAATGGAGTGGGTAAAAATATCTCCCTGAGTGGGAGCAGTAAGCTCTGTCGGATAGTCCTCGATGTCAGTGGAAGGATGAGGTGGCTGCGGGAGCTCCAATGGAGGAGGGTAGTGCTCGGGATCCTCAAGAATGGATGTGTCCTCGTCCCGATGTACGACCTCCTCGGTGATAAGCTCTGGCTCTGTGTGTAAGGCCTCCTTAAAAGCATGCTCTGGCTCCGCATGTGAGGCCTCCTCGTCAATATGCTCTGGCTCGACAGTGTGCTCCTTTGCCTTCTTATCAACTATCAATGTAGGATCTCTCTGGAATGGTGATGCTGGCTGCCCAGGTGTGTCAATTTGTGGGGATGTATCATGGAGAGAGGAATGCTCGCAAGCAATCCAAAAATATAGTCTATCCCCCTCAAGACTGACATGGATGTCCTCCTCAATTTTTCCTACAGCCGAAACACGGTTCATAACAAAATCTGCAAATCGTAGCTCAAATGCATCACCTGCTATAATGCTAACTGAACTAGTGAACCTCACTGACTCCAAGAGGCCCTCCAATAAGTTCTGAAATGTGTCCTCGTCTGGCGGCGTCTATGACTCAATTTCTTCTTCCTTCACTGCCTCTTTGTCCATCCACTCTTCATATGCAATAGCTGTATCGTAGGATGTGGGATCGACGACGTCACATTCTGGCTCTGGCAATATGACTGGCGATGCTTCTTGCCCATAATATGAAGAAGCAGAACTGATGTCTTTGGAAATCCCTGCAACCTTAAGCATGACCGCATTCATTTCAAGTTCCCTCTTCACCCATTCCAATTGAAGGTCACCCTTATCAAGCCTGGCTTGTATTTCAACTTGGTGCACATGCATCTCATCAAAAAAGTATTCTTCTGTCTGAGCACTTTGATCAAAATAGTATTCTCCCATCTGAGCACTCTGATCATACTAGTATTCTCCCATCTGAGCACTCTGATCAAAATAGTATTCTCCCATCTGAGCACTCTGATCAAAATCTGTGGTCCACGTAGTATAATCCATAGCACCTGATCAACAAAGATAAATACATGGAGAAAAATATCAGTGGTACAAAAGAATATAGAAATGATAATAATGGTGGCGGGGGTGAAAATTCACTTTTGTTAAAAAAAAATTTCGTAGTCAAATCAATCTAATTATGATAAATTGGCACCCAACGGGAAACACCTCTCCGGCAACGGCGCCAAAAACTTGATCGGCCCCGGATATACACCCGAAGAACGATTGTAGTTTTACCGCAAGCGCACGGTCAAGTGGCGAGTGGATATCAAACACGAGGAGGTGGTATTGGTTCCAATCTATCCTAGGTTGGCTCGACTACGAATGTTTTATTGGTGGAGATGGGTATGGTATGCTGTAATGACAATGGCGATGGATGTCGGTGTCGGTGATAGAGATGTTGGTCAAATATCGATTCAAATACAATATAATAAAAGTGTCTAGGGCTAGGGAATTCCCACTACGGATCGTCATTCATCATTGTAAATAGTGAATCTTAATATTACTAGACTTGTGTTGAGGTGAACTAGTTGCAACTTAATGTAGAACCAAGCTCACGCTCTCACGCTATTGCCGGTCTATAGCAAACCTAGATTAGAGCCCACTCTCGTGCAAACCCTAACCTAAGCCACTAGCATGAAGATCGACATCATCGTCCAATCGCTCCTCGAGCCCACTCTCGTGCAAACTCGAGTTAAGATCTAGGTTGTGATAGTTCGTATTCGTCCAATCTCTTGCAAACGAATATGTGTATAGATTTATAATAAAAATCCTAGCTTTGGTCCAATCTCTTGCAAACCAAGTCTAGAGAGTTTCAATTATAAACCTAATTCGAATATCTAGCCCTTCCCATCGATAGGAATCCAATCTCTTGCAAACCCCAAATCGATGGAAATTCCTAGCTATCCATGATAAATCAATCACAACCTAACCTCCTAGCAATTCTAGCAACTTAGAAATTCATTCATCACAAATCTGAAATTAGATCCATAGGGTTCATCCCCATGCCCTATAACATCAAATCTACTCAAGCATAGCAATAACGATATAGAGATCAATAAAAGACATTGCTTGCATGTAAAAAGATATCAAATCAAAGATTCAAACAACAAGAATAAGGATACTTAGCTTTGATGAAGAACTTCAATCCAATTACAAACTTTTAGATCCAAGAGGGGGCCTAGGGCATGGCGTAACCTCTAAAATAATCACTAAGAAAACATCATGAGAACTCCCCTCTAATGATGGCTACAACCCTCTTATATAGCCCCCAAAAAACCCTAGCAAAAACCCCTAAAACCCCTCCGAAACCCGCGCCAAAATCAAGTCTGCGTGTAATTTAAGTTCTTGGCTGGCAGCGACTCGGTCGAGTGGAAAGCTCACTCGGCCGAGTGAGAATTCCTGCAGAAAATCCAGAAAACATCACTCTGTCAAAAACTGGCAAAAACTGGTCACTCGGCCGAGTGAAAGTGTCACTCGGCCGAGTGACACTGATATGCAAATTCCAGCACTGCAGCATCAACTTGTAGAAATTCTCCAGATTTCATCCGACCTCCGATTGGCGTGTTCTTGGCGGCGTTGGAACCTTCATGAAGCTTATTATCCATAAAAAATATTGGAAAAATACTTTGACTACTGGAATGATAGAAGATTTCAAAAGAGTGGGAGGCTGTCTGAAAATCTGGGCGCTCGTGTCATCGGCGTCACTCGGCCGAGTGGGATTCTTCACTCGGTCAAGTGAACTTCTCTACTCGGCCGAGTAGGGTCTTCTAATGTTCTCCCCAGAATTCCAGAGAGTTGGCTTTGATTTCTTTTAGAAGTCCTGACTCACTCGGGCGAGTGGCGATCTCTACTCGGCCGAGTGGATGTAACCACTCGGCCGAGTGCATTACGGCACATGACATCTTCGTATCAGTCGTACTCGACCGAGTATGCTTCTTCACTCGGCCGAGTGGGCTGTGTTACTCGGTCGAGTAGGTTGTAATGGGAATCCTTTCTTCTCCTCTTCGCCTCCTCGTCGCTTCTATCGATCTTTTTCCTCTCCCGCTCATCTTCCAGAGCCGTTAGCTCCTCAATAAGGCCATGAGCGATGCTATGCCACGCGTGCAAGTCCATTTAGCTCATTTTTTCTCCTGATTGCTCTATATTTCCTGAAATCCGACAAAAACAAGAAATAGTGAAAAGTAACGCAATATCGTCGAATACTCGTGAAAATCGCAATATGAGCAATCGAACTGGCGTGAAAACATGCAGAAAAAAGGTGTAAAATATGGAGCGATCAGCCGCCCAGTTAGGTTTTGTCCTGGACAATGAGATGTCCGTGAACATTATCCTTAAGTCTTTAACCCCTGACTTTAAGCCTTTCTCACTGGTTTTATAATGAATAGTCTTGAAACGGATCTTCCTGCTCTCCTCAATATGCTTAGGCAGTTTGAGGAGATTGAGAAGAAGCCGACTGCATTGGTTGTTGGCTCTGCTTCTTCCAACTAGCTGAAAGGCAAGGGCAAGAAGTGGCAAGTCCCGTAACCTGCGAAGGCGAAGAAAGGGAAGAAAAAGACCAAAGGGCCCCCGTCAAAATCCGAGTGCTTCCATTGCCATAATATTGGCCATTGGAAGAGGAACTGCAAGATTTATCTTACAGAGAAGAAGAAGGTGCATACTGATGCCTCTACCTCAGGTACAACAAATTAAATTCAATGAAGTGTAATTATTTCCAATCACATAGTTTGAGATACTGAGACATCTGTGTAATGTATACATGTGGCTGAAATGAAGCGAAGATTGGGAGAAGTTCAGAGGACGGTCGGTAATCTGAGCAATCGTTGCTGCTAGGGCCGTTCAAAGACTTCGAGAGACATGATCGAGAAGGAGCTGATACTAAATTTTGGTTGAATAAAATGTATCATTCCTCCAAATGAAAACAATGATTGAGTGTCCAACACTCAAAGTTTATTTGATAAACAGATTACGGTTCATCTTTATGAATCCGTTGTTTTAAATGAATGTCTCAAAAATTGCGTTTTCTGTTGAAATTAAAATTTGATTGAGATTGGCTTAAAATTTTCTGTGATTGTGGCTTCCTGGGTTGGTTGCGAAAATTCTCGAATTATGATGCGAAGCTTCAGAAATTTTGTTTTGGAGCTGACTTAATGCTATAGTCAAATGGTAGTTAAGTATAAGTTCCAGGAGCGTAAAAATTGTGTATGATCACAATTATACGCATATTAAGATTAATTCTTAATAAACTGCATTTGGTTATTAAAGAGTTAATATTAAATGTGGTTAAGGGAAAAGTACAGTGTAGGGCGTTTGATTGAGTGAGTCAATCTCAAGATTCCTTAAACCGGTCTTGACTTGACTCATTCGTCAAACCGAACCAAACACTAGTACATTCCATCTAAAGCACTTATCAAATGGTTATGTCTTCATATATACAATCTACATATGATTTAGATAAAATATTGAAGTATTTAACCAGGTAATTCTTAAAGTCAGTAGGAGCTAGCTCGTATACTTAGTTCCGGTTTCTCGGACTAAGTAAAAAGGAATTTCCAAACTTATTTGAATCATCTATATAAAACATTGAATCAAAATCGTTTTGATTTAATCGAATATATAGAGACTTAGGGTGTCAGCATGTACCTGACATGTTAACACAATAAAATTGGAATGAGCTGAGACTGACTTATAGAAATGTTAGACCCTACATCTAGATTGTATAAGCTAATTGTCAGCTATACAAAGAAAGGAAAAATTAATCCAGATCATTTTTCAAAGGATCGACCTTGTGTGATCAAGAGATGTATATATATAATACTCTATTAAAATGCATTGTAGATACTCGTTAGTAAATCCACTCTTAGGTTTGTCATATAAATGTCAAAGTGACTGAGATGCTATAACGGTATGAGATACCGAGATAAATAGCCTAAGTGCAAGTGGGAGATGTAGGAGGATATATGCCCATAAGGCGATTTATCTTAAAGTATACGTCTTGTTCATACTGTATATGGTATCCATTATCCTAAGTATGAAATCGTTTGTATTAATATACTTAGATAATGTCCATATACTTATAGTTAGGTCCTTACGTATCTAGATAAGATCTCGATTATGAGTAGTAAGCAGCAGAATGGAAACGTAAGTCTTAAACGGTTCGTGGTCATAGATGTGTCGAGAACTGGATATCGACACGTCGGATAGACCACTGTGTCTTAGTCTTACCGTAGGGTAATGATGATCTCATAGTCATTCGACTTGGCGAAGTCGGAGGCGAGACACAGGTGCTCATTGGAGAATGAGTTCACTGAACGCCTAACTTAGAGTTGTTAAATGGTTAACTTTAACTAAACTGTCTTTAATAACTCTAGGGTGATGATAGGTAAGCTGGTCCTTAAGACCTGAAGTCATTTGCACGAACCTGTGAATGAACGGTGTAGCTTAGACCCATGATCTAGCTTCAAGGCTAGGCCTGCTGAAAGATCTTAGGTTGGGTTGCACCCGAAGCTCTCGAGGCGAGTAGACGACTAAGATGTGATTCGTCACTTCCGTTAAAAGAAAGTTAGTGTCACAGGCTCAGTACGATCTTTGTGTTAATCCTCGGCCGGGGTACATTGTAAGAAGTACAACGTGAATACTACAAAGACCGATGTATACTGACCAATGTTGTCTAATGGGGTTGACAGTAAACCATACCCTAGGCCAACAGGGACACAGTCTTGACAAAGGGACTATAGCTAACGGCATTCATCACTGAAACAACCAATGTAAACCCAGCGACACTTTTGTCAAAGGGTCGACCACGTTATGATGATTCTGAAACAGGGACGACCGCTACTGCTCGTGGTGACCGTCGTCTAGGGGTTCCGAGCCCCAACCTGTAGTAAGGTCAGGCTGTAGGGTCTCACACTGAGTAGCGTTCGTGTCTTAGTAATAGGAAGATTTATTAAGGGAGATTCATTTGATGACATTGAATAGTTGATATTCACAAAGTTAGTTATGAACTTAAGTCGTAAATGCAATAGGGACAATGTTGCATTTGAAGCAAGCAAAAGATTAAAACGTGTCATAAATTGGTTACGAAAAATTTAGTAGGAACAAATACATTGGAAAGGGTTACCTGGATGACGGGATCGTCCCGGTCTAAACACAGGTTCAAACCGCGTCCAAATCGGAGCTCAAACGAGCCCAGAAACGCAATAACAATTCAAGGAAAAGTGGGTTAGACCCACTGGGCTTACAAGCCCATCCGCAAGGGCAAACGGGCGCGGTCCGCTGCAGCAGCGGGCTAGCGCCTGCTGCTTGCAGCGGGCCTGTGCCCGCTGTATGTGCAGCATGCCAGCGCCCGCTACGGCAGCGGGCACGGCCCGCTGCTTGCAGCGGGCCTGAGCCCACTGTATACAGCGGGCACGGCCCGCTGCAGCAGCGGGCCTGTGCCCGCTGCAGCAGCGGGCCTGTGCCCGCTGCATGCAGCGGGCCGTAGTGGGCGCGCCCGCAACTTAAGTTATTTTAGGATTTTTGAAACCCCAAATGACGGCTACGAAAATTGATTATTTGCCCAACTTTGGGCAATTGTTTGAGGGGTCAAACGAAGTCGAAATTTGTCGCCGTTGGTTCCTATGCGTTCACCATTCGAAGCCCTTTGGATTGATAGCTTGTTTGGTGTCTAAAGTTTAATGAGCGAAGAGAATTAATTAGTTAAAGTTTGCTTTAATGTAAAGCTCACTAAACTACAAATTAAGCTAAATTAGCTTAATTGAATTTTCTTCAAATTAGCAATAGTCCCACATTGCTCACAACGAGAAGAGGAGTGTCGGCTCCTTATATAAATAGGGGTGCACTCCCTTCGTTGAAAGATGCACCAAGTCCTCGATCAAGTAGCTCCAGAATTTAAGAGCAAGCTCGATCGACGACTAAACTATTCTCTCTCTCTCTCTCTCTCTCTCTCTCTCTCTCTCTCTCTTCTTCCTATTATCCGGAGTAGTCCTAGCAAGACTACGAAGGGGGTTTGGATTCGGATCCAGACGTCTAAGACGCGGGTCTATTCAAGTGAAACTTTCTACCCCGTCTGATCGGCTTGGAGGCGAAAGTCGGCTCGGGCGGATCGGTTCGAGGGTGCGAGGCTGCTCAGGCGGATCGAGTTAAGGTGGCTCGGCTACAAGGAGCATCAGAAGACGGTGCGGTACATCTTGCCTGCTCCAGGAACAAGATTCCGGGTTTGTGTTTAAGCAATTTTAGTGTAGATTTAATTTTATCGCGGTAGAATAGATCCCTCTTGGGGTGGTCAGATCCACCCCAAGTTGGCATAGATCGGGCTAGGTTCTGGCTCCCTCAAAGCCTAGCTAAATTGTTTAGCTAGCCTAAAAGTTTTGTTTTTGTTTTTCCGCTGCGATTTTATGCCCTTGTGGCCCGTCCGACTTAGGACGGACACAGATCCGAGCTCTGAGGGTCCGCCAAAACCCAACATTTTATGCATAGTTTTTATTCATTTTGGCTCCGATACACGCATTTTGATGATATCACTTATTATTGGTGCTTATTATTTATTTACGCATAAAACAAAATTTTTACAGCTTATTTCCATTTCTATCTCTGTCTTCTATTATTTTATAGTTAAAGATCGCAATGTCTCGATTCCAACACATATTTTTCCAGAATTTTTGGAGGTCGGAGCAATTTTCTACTTTTTCTGAAAGGCAAGGTGACAGTGCTAATTTTTCAGCATATAGTCAACTGCTAAACACACTACATTCTACGATCTGGCAGTGCTGGTTCGGTACAATCGATTGCTAAACACACTACAATTTACTGTCTGGTTAGAAAGTGCAGACTTAAGTTATTAGAGTGGAGTTTGGGCACAGATCCGACACAATACGTAGTTGGATGTGTTTTTGGGGTTTTAGCTCCCTCTCCTTCTTCATAATTCCACTCTTCATCATCTTCAAGTTAAGGTTAGGATCTTTTGGAGGAGCAAACAAATGGAAAACCCATTAGGGCTAGGGCTTGGAGGAGCTCACGAGATGGATTTGGAGCTTCATCTCTTAAATTGCTTGCAGATTTGATCTCTTCTTCTCTTCCTCTTTTGTATTTTGATTTGTTGTCTTGTAACATTATTTTGGATGATGATTTTGAGTAAAGGTTCTCCATTTATTGTTATTATGGCTTAAATCTATCTTTGATGTGCTTTGGTTGATTTTAGGGATTATGTGATGCTATGATTTCTTTGTCTTAAGCACATTTCAATGCTTTTCTCATTATGTCATTCATCTCTGCACAAGCTTGACGATGACCCGAAAGGGCTAGTTAAGTTAGGGGAGAGAAACCTTGAGAGGGGAGAGAAACCTAGCGGAATCTCATTTGCAAGCTTCATGCCATGGGATTAATGACATGATAGGGCACTTGTGCAAGCGCCGATAAGGGTGAGATGCACCGAAAGAGGAGAGAAACCTAGCATGATCTTATTGGAATCAAAACTAGTATTAATCCTAGATGACCCCTTATTACATACACTTCCTCATATCTCTTTCCCCAATAGGTGAACCTAAGATTGCAAATCCTAGATCATTCTCCAGACTACCTTTCCCACCCATTTTTTAGTTTGAGACGGTATTAGTATAACCATTATTTTCCTCAATCGATTAGATTTGCATAATTGTTGAACGGCTTGTCCCTGTGGATATGATATTCGACTCATCGGGTTTATTATTTATTGACCTCCTAAGCTTGGGAGTAGCAATTTTTATAGGAAAACAACATGCCCATTTACCCTTTGAGAGTGGGGGTGAATCGACATCGTCAATGTTACTTGGAGACATGATTTTGACTCAGTTTTTGACAGACGGTGCCTACTGTTGACTGGTGAATCAGTCCCACAGTAAGAACTGAGGGCACCTTGGGTGACGTGGCGCTTTGTCAGTTGAAGAGTGGGATCCGCGAAGAGGTGATCCCAGTTCATGGAGAGGTCCACATAGCCTACTCCTATTCAAGAGGGATCGAACCAGGTGCCGGCCAAGTAGGAAGGATGTCGCCCCATAGCCATATGTCTTGATAGCTCTTAGATTCAGTAGGAGTCACCTGGGTTTCTGAATTTGCAGGTTGGGTGATGGGAACATCTGTCGGAGTTGAACATGAGAGACGAACCTCACCTTTCTTCCGCTTTCTATCAAGTTTTTTGGACTTAATCGGAGGTCGGTCTCTTTTCTTGAACCACTTGCGGTCGTAGCCAATTCCCATGTAACCTTGGACGAGCTTTTGACAATCTCTGTCAAGCTCCCTCCAGCTATGGCCGGACTACTAAATACCTTGGCTGAACTCCTTACGTCTTAGGCCAGACTGGATACCTTGGGTCGAGCAGGAGGGATTCCCTCGGACTTCTTAAATCTTAGCCTGAGGAGAGATGTTGTCTTGGGGTTCAACAGTGGTTGGCGTTCACCTATATCTATAAGAAGAAAAAGAATTACAGTGAGCGAGTATGAATACATGATTTGAGGGTTGGTTATACCTTCTGTCCATACGATTTTCCTCATGTTCCTGTCCGATAGAAGAAATTTCACGGACCTCACAGAGTTTAGTATTAACAACAATCTATTGGCTGCCCAATTTCGATATCAGATAGGCTCGTTTCTTCTAAAATTGCATTGCCAAAGCGACCCTAATGGGTGAGAAAGTTTGCTTCATCAGGGAGAGTTACAAATACATAGATCTCCTTCACGCCTATAACAAAGCTTGGAAGTCCCAACACAAGGTTCTTTCTTCTTCTTCTTGCTAGTTATATAAGATCACACGCCAGACTTATGAATCCAAAAATGGAAGAAACGATAGAAAAACGGTAAGGTCGCCTCTATTCCATTGTTCAAACACAATGCGATGAAACCGACCAAGGCCCCGACAGAATTAGGAGTAAATTTACAAAATGAAAGCTCAAGAAAAGAAAGGACATAGAGAATGAATGGATAAAGGGGAAAATGAAGACAGTGCGTAAAAGTCTGTACATATATCCTAACCTTGCACTTGTCGGGGAAACCGATTCTCACATAATGATGAGGGACCTAACCCCAGAAGGAGATCAGAGGTACTTGAACCGGATCACATGGATTGAAGAATTAGCCACTATAGAGACCAAATTCCTTATCTTCTCGAGCACCACATGCAGTTCCTCCCCAACTCGCAGTATCAGAAAATTGAGGCTGGGAGCTTCAAGGGACAAGGCTATCCTTTTACCAAGGGTACGCTTAGACTTCAAGGGTTGAACGGTCTTCGGCACGACAGCAGAACCTGATGGCTCTTCGAAATGGGAATCCGTATTGCTGACAGAATTGACGAAGGGACTATCAAGTTGTTCCGGGTCCGCTCGATCCATTTTATCCACCAATTTATTTATCTCAGAATTTGAGGAGGAGGAAGAAGAATAATGCATGGAAGGAAAGGCTACCTTGCACCAACGACTGCAAACTCAAACTAACAGAAGGAAGGTGACGTCGAGACGAAACATAATTTCTCTAAGGAGAAAGGACAGGGTTTTTCTTCTGTCGATGATTCATATCTATACAAGGAAGCACTTCCTTTGAGACAAGCATGAACATCCGATCTCGAACGCGTGTCAACATCTCAAATCCCACGTCCATACGAATTTTGTGCTTAATCGGCATGAGAATTTTTGGGTGATGTGCTCCGATGGCTTATATTAAATGCGTTGTCTCGACTACTACGCCATGACATTCCCGCCACTTCACCTTACCTCAACCACTACGCCAGTCGAGCTTAGGAGATGTGGGTCATTGTTACTACATAGGACTAGCGCCCCATTGAAGACATAATCCTCTATTTAAGTTGACTAAAGCCCAAGAGCCCAGTGAAGCTGACGACTCTGGCCCAACAGTCCCTTGACTCTCATGTGAGGCTGTGGATCGCCGAGTTTAAAGCGCCAGCCGAGCTAACCGTTAAGATCCTTTATCAATGCCGTTTGTAACGTCCTTCATCAATTAATCATTCAATGACTAGCCGTTTAACTCTCCATCAAGAGCGACATTTTGACCAAAATGCAGTAAATTGTCTTCCATGCTTGAACGTTATGCACCCAAGGAACCATCGCCTATAAATAGTCCCTACAACAAGGAAGGGGGGACGAATCTCGGAGACCATACACCCAGGTACTCCCACACTCAAGTCTGGTCCACATACTTTACATTTCCTCCATAGCTCGGCTCGAGAACTAGCGGACGACCTTCGAACCGATCAGACATAGTTCCACCGAGCCTCTTCGAGTCATCTACTAACTTAAGCTTCGGATGGGATTTGGTCGAAACCCAGATCTGACCCCTTGACGAGTTTCTTGTGTTGAAGACAACTGGAAATAGCTCGGACCCGACTTCCTTAGCTTGGCCAATGGGCCCTTTAGCCCGTGGTTAGCTCGTCCAACGTCCACAGTGCTGCTTTTGTCTTCCACGTCAGCTGCTACATCCGGACTGAATTTCAACAAATATCAGGGGTGAGAAAACACTCCGAAACAAAAGTTATGGAGTGGAGCTGAACAACACAGCTCTGAAAATCTGGACCATATTGCTTATTAACTGATCGATGGCGATGTATTCCTTGTCCATCTGCACAATTTATTGCCGCGTCGATGATTGCATACCCATAGTTCTCTACAATAATATCTGGAAGCAAAAACAAATTCACTACAGCAACCCGGTAACATGAGAAGATTCACACAAATACCACACCCACCAAATCTGGAATAAAAATTTCATCATTGAAATACATGCCTACATAATAAATTCTTCATGGGACTTTACGGAGCACAGCGAATCTAGTTGAAACTATGCCACTAAGACAGTTCCAGCCCCGGAACCACAGTTCTCTGCTACATACCCTTGCTGCTGCTGTTCGATCATATGAAGAATCACACCAATCGCAGCGACAAACGCTGCATCCAAGCCCGTATTTATGCTCACCGTGAAATCATTCTGCCCTAGTGGCAAATTCGCCACATTGTGGCCCTCGCTCATCTGCATCAACGCATCGCCACAATTCATCAATGATACAGTAAAATGCACAGGCGTGAGCTACAGTGAATAATCCCATACCTGGGCTGCAACAACAGTGGAATGCCCCTCGAATATGGTGCACGCTTTCTTATGGAAACTCCCCTTGACCTTGAAGTCACACTCGTCTTCCTTCGTGTTTTCAGCCAGAAACACGTCATACTCACTGGTGAACTGGAGCATCGAAGTCTGCATAAAGCTGAACCACAGATCCTTATCGTCGATGCTGTCACCCCTGAACACTTGCCATCTCCCATGAGCAGACCAAAACTGTGCAATTTCACCGATCATTCACAAATCAAACGTAAATATGGAGGAGTTAATTATGTGAAAGAGATTAATCTGACCTTGGCTATCATTGTGCAGAAAGGATTGCCAGTCGCAGCATCGAGTAAAAATTGATTGGTGCTGACTGTCGATGTTTTAGACATGAATATAGGATTGCCATCGGCATCGAAAACAGCAAGTTCGCCGGAGTTCGTGCCAGGAGCATCTGTGCTGAAGACAAGATTGATTGCCGCAGCAGGGCAAACTGGTGAGCTCGAGCCCGGTGAATCCATGCCTGAGGGAAAAAAAAATGGGTTCTGAACTCTGAAGCTAAGTGTATTTGAATCTTGACGAGGTTTCAAGCATTTATAATGCTTTATACAAGGCTCGGTATAAACTGAATGTTACTGAGACGAGGACATTTGACCTGGCCAATCGTGGCCATAAGCTGTATACGAGCCTCTTTTGTTTGTTTCGCAAATGCATTCCCCCTCACATGCCAAGTGCAGCCGCCACTTTTGACCAGACAAATCCTTCCCTCTTTCACCCGAGAGCACAATAGTAAAGATCGGACCTTAATTTAGTCCGTTGGCCGGCCAAGGAAATACCTATGGCTCTTATTCAAAGGAAGAATAGAAAATACAATCCATCTTACGTCTGTAGAGAAGAAGAAGCACTCAATATTTGCCTAAAAGCTCTGTTAGGGTTATAATTACAGCAATCACACGGTTAGTTGTAGCACAATACGGGTTGATCACGGGAAAGCTAGGGACTAAGTACCAATCAACTTCAAATTATACTTAGCTACGTGATTTTCAATCAGAGGATAAGAATTTATACTAATTAGGGTTTATCGATATGAAAAGATGCTAGGGTTAAGAATCCCCGCTATTATGAATTAATTACAAAATTATCTCGAACGTCAATTCATTGAATTAATGGCCCGAATGAAATTATTGAACTAATTCCCAACCCTCGTTCTCGCCTACTCTCGTGGGAGAAGTTGAGTCAAAGTCAAATATCTCTAAATTACTGTCGAACTCTCGTTGATAACCCTAATTGAGCACTCTAATAAATTCAGTATCCAACTCTCGTTGATAACCTAAAATTAATAGAAAATTAATCTAACTATCAAGATGCACCAAATCAAAACCACGACTCTCGTTGGTGATTAGTGTTTGATAACAAATCAATGTGTAAATTAATGTGAATCGCATCAAAGACTAAATCCTAAACAGTTAATTCAACAAATTGGGAATAAGACGATCAATCCATACAATCAATCATAACAAGGTTCAACTCAACCCTAAGCAAAAGAGAATTACTCACGAGCGAAAACAATCAACCAATTCAATATGTAGATCATAAAATTGAAGGAGAAAGAGGTGATAAAATAGTTACTAATTAACGCAAGAACAAAATTAGTTCACGTCTCCAACTCTTGATCGAAGAAAAATCTAACAAAAATCTAACAAACATATCCAACGCAATGAGAATAGCTGTCTAAAAATACAGTAGGAAAAAAAACCATAAAACGTCTTCAACTAAATTCGGCTGGGTTTTTATACCCCCCAAAAACACTTAATTCGGGTCTAAAAACCAAATTAGGTAGGCACACCGTAGTGCACATAGCTGCACGACCGTGTTGGAGCTATTCAGAAATTTGGCTATGCGTTTGTTGACATTGCACAACCATATGCCACTTGAAGGCTGATACTCTGATATGCTTGCACGGCCGTGCTGGGTTCTTGCACGGTTGTGTTGTCCTGTTTTGGCCTCCATGCCCCAGATTTTCTTCTCCTTTCTTCTGATTTTCTTCTTCCTCATCATTCCCATTGCTCCTTTCCCTCGATTAGTGTAATTTGGACCTTAAATGCATAGACACCACAAAACATACCCCACGAGTAATTTCTAGTAAAAATAACCCAAAATCTATGAAAAATCATGAAAAATTCTAAGTGAAATTCACCAAAAAGCTTACAAAATATATACTTAACAAAATCCCACAAGTTAAACTCTTGCTTGTCCTCAAGTAAGACAAGAGAGATACATAAGAAATGGGGAGAACATGGTACAAGCAACTAATGATCACCCTCTCATACTCATGCATGCATAATATATGCATAAATTCAGATTTTAGTCCAAGCAAGCATCAAGCTCTATTCATTGTTCAAGGCATACAAATCAAAGATTCTTCTTCTTCATCGAGTTCGACATACACATCCATAAAAGAGAGAAAATCCACGAAAAATGCTTTTATTTGGTTCAAAACAATAACAATACAACCAATGTTTTGCATGTGTCAAGATTTAAGCACAATATCATATCATAGTATCTTAATTCTCAAAAACTTGGCCATGACAATGCTAAGTCTTCCCTAATTCGTGGAGGGTGGATATGCTTGTTTTCATTTTTTATTTCACTTTTTTCTTTTTCTTTCAGCATTTTTCTTATATACATAAATGAAACTTAGTGTGACTCATATAACGATTTTTCGGCTAATGACACCCAAATCGGACGATTTTAGGGCATTAGGCCAAAATAGGTATCTCGGACATACTCTCTCGAATCACCTAGGATTCATCTGATTCTTTCTCGTGGACTCTTCCAAATCTTATCTTTCGGTGCGAATCCCCAATGCTTCATAAGGCACGAGGACCCGGCTACTCAACAAGACTGGAAGAATGATGCACTTATTCATTCTATTTTTTTCTTCTATTTTTTGAATCTTATCAACTAACCATGCCATAGGCGCAAACCAAGCATATGTCTATGGCCAAATTCTCATCAAATCGAGACATACTCTACTCAATTGGCCTAACGCAAATACATACGACACAATGATTAAACAAAACTAATCTAAACTATCTCAAAGACACGCTTATGAATTATGCACTCAATTCAAGGAGGGCACATTAAAGACGATTCCATGAGAAAACATAAAACAATAAAGACATGTCATCGATGCAATATCAAGAGTGTGCATATGGGGTATAAATCTGAAGAGGTGCATATATGTAAGCATACAAATGGGAGCTCTATCATTGAGGGATCAATTCTATAATATTTTTTAGTTTTTTTTTGAAATGCCCTATATGCAATGATACCTATATGCAATGGTGATGCATGAGATAAGAAGTATGTGGGATAAAACAAAGAAAAAAGAAAAAGAAGTGAAATGAAATAGAAACTTGCCTTAAAATACACATGATGATGCACATGCATGAGATGCAAATGAAATTGAATCCTCCCCCTAGCTAGAAGCAAGCATTGTTCCCAATGCGACGAATAAGTGAGAACATGTGGGTAATATGATGGGGGAAGGAGCAAATATGCTCAAGAGTCGTCACACTCAGTTGGTGGAAGTGGGTATTGGGTGTTAGGAAAATGACTAGTGTATTGGGCGTCAGGACAATGACCCTGATGAATGTGAGATCGGTACATAGTGTATGTCATGTGATGTTTGGTGTGTTGCATTGGATGATGTCGTGTACCTGGCTTTCTAGGTTGGTGATGTGGGTCATGAAGTCAGGGGGTATGTCAGAGGTGGAGGAACTAGGAATATGGGAAGTGGAGGTGCGGACCTCATCGCAACCTACGGCGTGCGTCGAAGGTGGAGAAGATGGAGGATGCTCACGTTCCTCCTCGTGCACATCCCTGCCAATGTCAGAGGGGAAAAACCAATCAGTGTTAGCATCGACAAAGGTCCTCGTGAGGTTCGAAAGAATAGTATACTCAGTATGATGAGCCTCGTGAAGCGGTTGCCCCCTCGAGTGCGTATCATAGACATGCATCGAGGTCTAAAGATGGAGGTCCACTGGCCTTGGCCATATCCGCCGGTATAGCGATTTGGAATGGGGTGTAGATGACGATGAGAGTAATGAGTCCCCCACAACAAATCTCACCCGACTTGGAGGTGCTAATTTTCAGGAGTTTGGAAACGAGCCAGGGAGCAGTGTTAATGGGCACTAGGGGCAATGGCTTGACATGGGGGGACACGAGCCTAGTGAGGATGTGTCATTGGCAATAGGATGAAAAGTTCAGGACGAGGCACTGTGCCAGTGTCCCACCTACTAAAGATAGTGCAAGCCATGATCCTATAGGCATGGCGGAGACATGGGTGTACAATAGAAGAGGCCTTGGCGTTCCGTGGGTTGTATGCCCCTATACTTGTGATAGTGCACCAGAAGGTGCCCTTAATATATTCTGTGGGGGTAGGGGTCATGTGTGCCCATAGTGCCCGTAATAGGCCAACCGAAGATGTGATTAATGGCACATAATGTGAGCTCCCAATCGATATTCATGAGGCGAAAAGTAATGCCCATGGATGATAGCTTCAATGAGCTCAAGAACTCCAGGGTCAGGCGCCTATAAGCGTCGAAGCTACAATGCAGAAATGTGCTCCAACCTATATTGGCAAAAAGCGTTTCAACACCCTCAAGCACCATGAGGCATTGAAGGGTGAAGATATCAACAAACTTTGTCACCAAAATAGATTGTCGACTAAGGGATTCAAATGATTGGTGTTGGCCAAATCCTTAAATCCAATCTCCATCGCGTCAATGGTGGGAGGAGGAACATGAGGAGGGGGATCAAGCTCAGCTTTCCTTCGCGGACGAGTCAGGTTAGGTGGAGAAGCTGGAGATTTCCTGACGGGGCTTTTTTGGGACATGGTATTGAAAGGTTTTGATCGGCATCCATAGACTCTTTTCCCATTGTCTAGCCCTAGGCTTAGCAGACATAGGAAAGCAACGGAAGAAGAAAACCCTTAAAATTGCATTTTATGAAAAGCCTAAGGAGAAGGGCGAACCGATCTCTCCTAGACAGATCTGAAATATTTACCGCAAAAATAAAACCATACCTTAAATTTTTGCAGTCGTAAAAACTTTTCCTTAATTAGGACGAGACCCCAAAGCAATCCAATGCCTTGTCAGGAGGTGACCACTTGCGCTAGAAAATTTCACCTTTGCTGAAACCCCATCTCAAGCTCTGAATCAAATCCGAGCTCCCTTCAAGTTTTGTTAGGACCTTAAAAAGAAGTAAAGAGGAAAAAAGGAAAAGTTTGGATGCCATTAGATCTAGGTTTGGTTACGTTAATTTAGAATGAGCTCCCTTGATCTAGGCTTGGTGCAAGTTTAGGAGGAAGAGGCGCTCCCTATTTATAGGGAGAGCTGAGCCTTAAGAGGAGTATCACAACCAATATGGTACAAATACACAAAATTGAAATTGACTCAAAATTTTCCTCTTTTGAGGGCTAAACTTTGAGCAATTAATTTTTCCTCTTCGTTCAGCCAAGTGATTAAAATGATATATCATTTCAAAGAGCATTAAATATAGATCACATAGAAACAAACAGTGCTCAATTCCGAGGTCGTTTGATCCTTTAAACGAGTCCTCAGAATTACGCCCAAAAACTGCCTGAAACACTGCTCATCAAGTTCTGTAAAAAACACCCCACGCGCCCCACCATTGGGCCCCACCCACTGTGGGTCAGGCATGCTTGCCGTGGGTCGGGCGCTAGATCCACAGGTCGGGTGCTGGACCCATGGGTCAGGAGCTGGACCCGCTCTGGCCTTTCAACCAGAGCGACCGGGCGCTGGGCCGAAACCTAGCACCCGAGCACCCAGCACCTAGGCCATCACCCAGGCGCCTGGGTGAGGCAAGACCCATTTCTTTCTGTTTATATTGAGCTGAGCTCGGGACAATACAGATGGGTCCTGGACATTCCCAAACCCCTGGTTTGGGCATTTTCTATGCTTTTCCAGGCTCAATATTCACGTCACATCATATGTGACCGAAATCCTCTTCGCAACTATTTGCTACCATATTAATTCCTATGTATCATATACATTGTCCTCTTATTACTTGGATGAGAATCTCAGCCTGCGTGAGACCCTACAGCCTGACCATATTATAAGTGGGACTCATAGTCCCTGACGATAGTGACCACGAGCAACAGTTAAGTTCGGTATCATCATTACGTGGTTTGCTCCTTGACATAAACTTTGTTGAGACTACCATTGGCTTTGTCAGTGATGAATTCCATAGTTTTAATCCCTTTGTCAACTCTATGTCAATGTGAAGCCTAGGGTATGGTTGACTGTCAACCCCTAATAGCTTTGCGATCGATCATCATCATTTGGTCTTAGCTTGTTTTTGTTGGATCATATCCAACACACATTGGCCAAGGATTTTGCTAAGGATCATACTGATTCTATGACACTAACTCCCCACCTATAGGAGTGAGGAATTCTCTCTTGGCCACTACTCTCCTCGTATTCTTCACATGTCATCCAACCTAAGACCTTTAAGCAGGCCCTGCCATGAAGCTAGGGCAGAGATCTAAGTGACACTGTTCACGCATCGGCTCATACAATGGCCTCAAGTCAACAAACCAGCTGCTTATCATCACTTGAGAGCTACCATTGACAGTTTTGTATGTGTTATCCATGTAGCAGCTCTCTTTGGGTCATTCAGTGAACTCATTCTCTAATGAGCACCTGTGTCTCGTTATCGATTTCGCTAAATCAGACGATCATGAGAATCATTGCCACTAACACTTGGTGAAGACAGAGCATATAATAGTCTATCCGATGCATCGATGTCCTTTCTCGATGCATTTACGACTACGAACAGTTTTAGACTTATGCTACTAGCAGTCGAAGCACTTCTCCATCATCGTGATCCACAGCTCGATACATATTCGCCCTTGCACGAAGTCTCGGGACTTTATCTAAGTATAAAATGCAGACAAGATATATAAATATACCCAGATAAATTTCACCAAATAATTAACATATTATTATTTTAATCATGATGTTCCAATTACAAAATAACTGTCCTCAAGGGCATACATTTACCAACATCTCATACTTGCACTCTGCCCAATTATCATGGCATCACATACCACTTTTATACTAAGACTCTCTAGACGTTCATGTGGAAGAGTCTTGGTGAATGGATTTGCTAAATTTTCCATTGTTGGAATCCTAATGAATTCTATCCCTTCATCGTTTCTATATCACATATGAGGTGATATATACAAAGAATATGCTTGGACTTCTTGTGCAGCCTTGGTTCCTTGACCAAACTGATGGTCGCGTTGTTATTGCAATACATGGGTATTGGATCTTTAACAGTATGCACCATCTCCAGCTCATCCACGAACTTTCTTCTCCAGACTGCTTCCTTTGTCGCATCATTGGCTGCTATGTATTCAGCCTCCATCATTGAATCGGAAACAGTGCTCTGCTTGGAACTCTTCCAGTACACTACCCCTCCACTGAGGGTAAAAACATATCCTGAAATAGACTTGTTGGCATTCAAGTTACTCTGGAAATAGAGTCTGTAACGCACTCAATTTTGAATTCTTCACCTCCATAGATCAAGACCAAATCTTTGGTTCTCTGTAAGTACTTGAGAATCGTCTTGACTGCTTTCCAATATTTTTCTCCAGTGTCAGAGTAAGATCGACTAACTGCACTGAGTGCAAAAGCGACATCTAGTCTGGTACAAATCACGTTAATGTTTTACTCTAGGGTCAGACTAAGATCGACTAACTACACCGAGTGCAAAAGAGACATCTGGTCTGAAATAAATCACGGTATACCTTATGTATCCGATCGCCGAAGCATGTGGATCCTTTTCATGGGATCTCTCTCGAAGTCAGTCTTTGGAGACATCTTCTTGGATAGAGTTATACCATGATTGGCGGGTATGAGACCGCCCTTGCTATTCACCATGCTAAACCATTTTAGCACAATATCAATGTACCTAGACTAGGAGAGTCCTAGCATAATTTTAGATCTATCTCTATAGATCTTCACACCGAGTATGTATGATGCTTCTCCCAAGTCGTTCATGGAGAAATAGCTTGAGAGCCATTCTTTGACAGATTTCAACATCTCTTTATTGTTCTCTATCAAAAGAATGTCATCCACGTACAATACGAGGATGATTAAAGAATTGCCACTTGTCTTTTTATAAACGCACTATTCATCTTCATTTTTGACAAAGTCAAACTCTTTGACATTTTTGTCAAATCTGATGTTCCAGCTCCTTGATGCTTGTTTAAGTCCATAAATAGACCTATGCAGTCTATATGCTTTATTTTCGCTCCCACTAACCTTGAAACCTTTTGGTTGAGTCAAGTAAATTTGCTCTTCTAAATCACTGTTTAGGAAAGCAGTTTTAACATCCATCTGCCAGATTTTGTAGTTAGGATAGTCAATGATAGCAAGTATGATCCGAATAAACTTGTGCGTAGCTACTGGTAAGACAGTTTCATCATAATCTATTCCTAGAATCTGATACCTTTCGCAACCAGTCCAGCCTTGTACGTTTCTATCTTTCCATCTGCATCGATCTTCCTCTTAAAGATCCATTTATAGCTAATGGAAACAGTTACCTCGGGCGCATCTTCTAAGGTCATTACCTTATTTACACGCATGGATTCCATTTTAGATTGCATTGCTTCAAGCCATTTCTCGGAGTATCTACTTTGAATGGCTTCTTGGAAACTAACAGGTCATCATCGACTATGATGCTATCCTCGACCCCTCTGTATATGAGAAAACCGTAGTACCTCTCATGGGCTCGAAGAATCCTTCTATACTTTTTGGCGACTGGCTGGAGAATATCATGCTCTGCCTCTCCCACTAGTTTCGACACATGTTCTTGTTTTAATTCTTCTTTTGAACATTCATCCAGATCTATCACCCTTTTCTAAAGAATATACATTAATCTCAGTAAAAGAGATATCAAGTTAAGAGAGCCCTTGGGCTTCCTTGCCATTCCATTTCAATTTTGTTATCCACTGTCTGACCAAATTTTTTCCTATGGTACTCACCAAAGATTTCAGCAATCGCAGGCTGCTCAGAAATACTCTCATTATTATGTTGCAATTCCACTATTCGTTTTTTTCTTTCTTCTTCCATTTGCTATCTTATGAAAATAGGTTGTATTGCTATCTCCTTCTTTGAGCCAATGGACACTAGACATTTGTCTCATTATTATTTCATCCTTTTTAAGTATGATGGAACTCATTAGTCAAGTTTGGTTTATTCTTAATCTCCTCAACAGGAAGCCCATGATCTTCCTCTTTCTATTCAAAAACCAGTAATTTATCAAGAAGTTACTTGATCTTTCTAACACTATAAAAGTTTTCTCTAGTCCATTGTTTAATTGTCTTTCTGAGAGTTCTCAATGTAAAGGTTAATCTCTTGGCAGCACTCCCATAAGAAACAATATTTCTAAGATAATCCATCACCATATCTCTAAATCCCTCTGCCTGGAGCCAGACTTTATCAAATCTGAATTTTTTACCATAGAGCTAACGCCCAAATCTAGCCAGATAAGAGCATGGGTTGATTAATGACTAGCCAGTGCCTTTTGAAAAATTCTTGGAAATCGGTCTTTCCAACTAGAAGATATAAGAAATCTATTCAACCTAGCCAACATAGGCTCGTGACTCGTCTCGGAAGATGTGAGCACTACTCTCAAGTGTAGGAGATCTAACAAGTAATAATCCTGGTGAGTCTAGGTATCGTATCCACGGGACAACTGACCTGTAAACCCACAAATTTCAGTTTATAAAAAGTACTAAAACGTTAATAAACGACCACCTTTCGGAGATGAATTAATGGTGTTGAGAGTTTAAAATACTAAAACAAAATCCTACGATAATTACAGTGAATTCGATACTAGGGTACCAATATGGAGATATGTGTGGGTTGTGATTTTGTTAGTGTGTTTGCAATCAATGATTATTAATATCTTTTCTATAACTCAACGTTTCATCGAGCTAGGCATGAGAACGTCGAAAAGTACGACGATAAAGCACATACAATAGTGCCAAAGAGTAATCACGTAACTTATCGATTTCATAAAGATAATACATACAAGCATCCTCGGGTCACGATACGTCAGCTAGGATCACATCACGAATAAGTATTATGCAGATCATATTCAATTCAAGTATGCCTACATCTCCAAAGAATTTATCTAAATATTGTATACGTAGAGATCGACAAAATACGTGATATAACATGCAACATAGAGAGAAAAGACACCAAAATCAAAGATTACATTGCTCTAACTACATCACAACCAACACATGAGGGTATTAGCCACACATGGAGAGAAAAGAATCGATATTCATAGACGAGTACATCATCAAATACTCAAAATACGTGTCAAATACGCCAAATACAAGAGAAAATATTGGAAATGTATCACTAAATTCCTATAATTGGACCCTAGATCTCCTCCAACAATTTCCCTTTACATGTGTCTCCAGGGCTTCCAAAAGTTACGGCCAAATACGCTTCCTATAGTTTAAAATACGCGAAGGATACCCCAAAACCCTAGCAAATACGATTATATAGAGGGGCTGCGGATTTTGGAAGCTTGGTAGATCCATATCCGCTCCAATTTGTCCTTAAACCCAAACCCAATAGCTACGTCACACCGCAGTCGTTTGATCCAGTCGGGATCGAACGTGGAGCTGCCACGTGGCAAAGCGGGTCCGCCGCTCCGATCGAATCTGACTCCAATGCAGAGTTGTTCTGGCCTTTTGGATCGTCAATCAACCCACACGATGAGGCCACGTCGACCCCGCTACTGGCACCGTCGGATGCAGTATCATTGCTCCGCAAGCGCTCACGTCGACTGCTTCTTTGAGTCTGCAACGGGCAGATCTTGAGCGTTGTATTTGAGATGAACGATGCAGATTCAGCCACGTCGTCCCCTCTCTTGATCGTCCGATGAGGCGGGGGAGCGCTCTGATGCCGCCACGTGGCAGCGTTGAGCGGGGCGGCCGTACGGATACCGTATTTCTTCTGTATTTCTTTATTAAAATGTATTTTGCCTTCAAAAATTCATATAAAATAGTACATATCTCAGAAAAATATGAATAAATAGCCGTTGGAATTGTAAAGCTGAGCTCTACACATGAAAAATATGAGAAGACTGAAATACCAATAAAATCGTATTTTATTCATAGAATACGAGATTCCTCTAATGTTTATGAATAATCTCAATACGTTGGTATTAGAGGTCTAAATATGTATCAACTATGCACAAAATAGTACTGAATGGTGGGTTAAATATGCAATATTCACCCTAAATCAGCTCACTCCTTGTATTAGACCAAGTAAATCTCCTCACATTCAAAGGCAAATCAATCAGATTCAACTCAATAATGACAACAGTAAAATCCTCCATATTCGTAATCTGACCAGATCCATTATACCTTTCTTCACAAAACCTTGCTGCATTAAAATCACCAGCCACAACCCAGTCACTGGGCAAAACAGTCTGCAAAATTTTAAATTCTTCCCCAAAAACCATGTCTATCTGTATGGGAATGAGGCTCATATACATTTGTAAGGGCCCAGATACACCCTTCATTAAGATCTTTCAAAATAACAATAAGACAATATTCATTACAAATCACAGTCCCTTTACCCCCACAAAGTACCATCCCATCCAATCAACAAACATCCACAAGACCCCACTGATTCTGTTGATTGAATTCACCCAACACCACCCTACAAGATACATCCAAGTTGTTGATTGAATTCCACGTCAACATCAGTTTTTTTTGGAGGGGATCCGAATAATTCCACAGCAAAAGTTATGGAGTGGAGGTGAACAACACGACTCTGGAAATTTGAACCACAACAAGAGATATGGATTGGATTTGAACAACAGAAAATTGAACTCAATCAGTTATTTAGCTGTCGATGGCAGTGTATCCATCTGTCCAATCAATAGCTGAGTCGATGATTCACATATCCATAGTTCTCTTTAATATCTGGAAGCAAAACTAATTCACGGCAACATGTCGGCAACCAACCTTCCAAAAAAAACATGTCGGTAATCAGAGAAAATTCACAAAAATACCACTCCCACCAAAATCTGGAATTAAATTTTAACATTGAGATATTGGACTACATATCTGGAATTAGATTCCATGTTCTTCAAGGGGCCGCTACGCCAGCTGCACATCCAGCAACGCAGGCTAAATTCACTTGCTGTTCGATCGTTCAGAAATCGAACATAAATGTAAAAGAGTTAATATGAATGATATTAATCTGGCCTTGGATTTCATTGGGAAAAAAGAAGGATTGCCAGTCTCAGCTTAAGGTAAAAATTGCTTGTTGCTGAATATCCTTGTTTTAGACCTGAAAATAGGATTGCTATTGGCATCAAATGCAACAAGTTGGCCGGAGTTCATGCCAGGAGCGTCCATGCTGAAGGCAAGATTTACTGCCTGCCTGACAAGCAAAAAATTTAAGTGTATATGAATCTTGACGAGGTTTCAAGCATATATAATGCTTTATACGAGACTCGGTGTAAACTGAATCTTAATGAGACGAGGGCATTTGATCTGAATTGGATATTGAACATGTCTGCATGTTCATCTGGCAAACTGCAGGCCATATTGCCACTCAACCTGGAGCCATTTTGAACTGCCGACCTGTTCAACTTGGCCCTGAGCAGCTAATTATTGGGACTTGATGGACCTGAAAACAGGTAGTTTTAAAATTGCCGAGAACATTAATCAATTAATATTGCAATCTCATCTTTAATTTCTGATTCTTAACAGGAGAACTCACAGGCATGAAAAATGCTCTCATGCGTATCATTTGACCAACCAATTATTTTTCCTGGTAATATTCTTATATGTTGATGAACACAGTCCAAATTGATGGCATTATTGGAGTAAATAATCTTATTTTTATTTCTCTGACTGTAGCAAATTCTGTAGGCAGAAGAGAGACTTGGATCCGATCATCGACACCGTCCATCGCACCAGCCGGGCCGCCATAGAAGAAGCCAGTGTTGGGATTTCGAAATAGTCCCACATCGGTCACATGGGGGGATCCGGGGGGGGGGGGATAAAATGTGGCTTGGGAATTCCATTAGGAAGAGGCCTTTTTGGGGAAAGCCCCATGTTTAAAACCGTGCGGGTGCCGGTGCGGCCCCAGAGCGGACAATATCTTACCAAAGTGGAGCCCAAGCCCAAGGTGTTTAAACCCGGAAAAATAACATGGTATCAGAGCCGAACCCAGGTGTACCGAAGTGTTTGATCCTCTGGTGCCGACGTATGGGAGTCGGCGTGTTTCCGAGCAGTGCGGAGCTCGGCTTTTCTGAACAGAAGAACTGCGCGCTTCAGATGTCGAACAAAGTGATGCCCACCGTGGCGAGCCCAAGTCGGATCCACAGGGGGATGCCGGCGTATGGGAGTCTGCAATGCTCAGGGCGGAGCAGACTCATGTACCGAGCTGAAGGAGAGCTCGGGCACGGCCTGCCGAGACTGATGGAGGAGATCTCTCAGCTCGGAGGCGGAGCTCGGCGCAAGCGGAAGTGGCTTGACGCCATCAAGGGGATGGACCTTCCTAGCCACGGGGAGGCAGCCAAATGAAGTACGCTTGGTCAGAGCTCAGTTAAGGGCGGCGGATGGATGATCGTTCGAGGGGAGGCTCATGATGTGATCCTAGTTCGAGGGGAGGATTGTTGGGATTTCGAAATAGTCCCACATCGGTCACATGGGGGGATCCGGGGGGGGATAAAATGTGGCTTGGGAATTCCATTAGGAAGAGGCCTTTTTGGGGAAAGCCCCATGTTTAAAACCGTGCGGGTGCCGGTGCGGCCCCAGAGCGGACAATATCTTACCAAAGTGGAGCCCAAGCCCAAGGTATTTAAACCCGGAAAAATAACAGCCAGGCCCTTTATCTGAGAACCAATGCAGCTCAACATCATAGCATTTAGGATAAGATGCATAAGTATTCCACTGCTTCGGTCCACTGAAGACCTGGGATGAGCCTAACATGATCTGCGGGTTCCTAAAATACGACGATTTTCTCCACCCCTCGTATGCGAAATGCCCGCTCCCCATCTGACTTGTGGTATGGTAGCCTTTAGGTTCAGTGTCGCAGACGCGCCCTAGCCATTCGATGGTCGAGGCTGATTGCAGGTTCGAGAACAAGGCCATGGCCCAATATTCGACAACTTCATCCATGTACTTCAACGACCATTTCTTTTGGATATCGTCCTGTAGAGTAAGATAGATGGAAGAAGTGGTGTTCAATATTGAGCCCAGATGTACATGTTCAGCCAGTCTCTTAAATCAAGCCACACCTTATAAATTGCAGGACTTAGCACAATTTGTTCCCCGTTGTAGACGGATACATCATCAAAACAGCCAGTCTCTTGCTTTATGATGATGACATGCTCATAGCGTCATCAAATAAAGAAGAGATCCAGAGGTTGAAAGACTGGTTGAGTTGCACGTTTGAGATGAAGGACCATGGCGATGCACGAAAGATTCTTGGCATGGAGATATACCAAGATTGAGGTGGAGGTATATTACATCTTTATTAGGGTCGCTACTTGAAATCCATTGTTCAAAGATTTGGAAGTGAAAAGATGAAAACCGTGCTTACTCCAATTGCACCTCACTTCAAGATTTTGTGCAATGCATTCTCCGAAGGATGATGAGGAGAAGGAGTCTATGAAGAAGGTAGTGTATGCTAATGCGGTAGGTGCAATGATGTTTGCGCTGGTGTGCACGAGAACCGACTTTTCACACGCGGTGAGCATGGTGAGCCGTTACATGCACAATCCAGGGAAGGCACCTTGGCAGGCAGTGGATTCTGAGATACATCAATGTCACCATTGATTTGGGATTGACATACAAGCGAGATGATGATGGTCCGCAAATTGTTGGGTATTTTGATTCTGATTTTGCAGGCGACTTGGATGGGATGATATCCATGACAGTTATATCTTCACCTTGTCAGAAGCTCCTATTTGTTGGCAAAGTATACTCCAGTCTATAGTAGTAGCCTTGTCTACCACAGAGGTAGAGTATATGGCATTAACTGAATCTATGAAGGAGACGATATGGCTAATGGGCTTAGTGGATGACTTGGGTGTTTGGCAAGACCGGTATAACTTGCATTGTGATAGCCAAAGTACAGTACACTTAGAGAAGAATCAAGTCTTCCATACAAGGACCAAGCATATCGATGTCAGGTATCACTTTGTTCGTGACTATGTTGGAGAAGACGACGATGATATCACCTTGATGAAGATAGGGACATAGGACAACCCCACGGACATGCTTACGAATGTTGTTACATGGGTCAAGTTTAAACATTATTTGGACTTGATCAACATTTGTTCCAATATAACGATGGTGGCCCCTTCTGGGGCAACGAGGCTCTGCGGAGCCATATGAGCCTTTCGAGACAAGATGACGGGAACACGAGATGATTCTCACCGAGGAGGAGCGTTGACGGTCGATTGTGTGACATAGACCCAATATCTCGCCAAGGTGGAGATTTGTGATATTTTGGCTCGTGTGGCTGCTGGAAATTTCCAGCAGCCCTATGTGGGCTGCCCTTGGGTTGGGGGGTTGGTGGTGGTTGGTGCACCAACCCCCTCCCCCTTTAGCCCTATAAAAAGAAGGTAATGTTTTTGGTTATTATCATCGAAAACTTGAGATTTCTTTTGTAACCTCAAGAAATCATATGAAGTGTTTCTTTGATCGATTTTCGATCTAAATTGTTTGTGCTCTCTCTTTCTTCTTTGTTCTAGTTACTTTGACGGTCTCGATTGCTTCCGCGACGCAAAACATCTGGCAAACTGCATCTCATATTGCCACTCAACGTGGAGCCATTTTGAACTGCCGACCTGTTTAACTTGGCCCTGAACAGCTAATTATTGGGACTTGATGGACCTGAAAAGATGGAGTTTTAAGATAGCCGAGTACATTAATCACTTACTATTGCAATCTCATCTTTAATTTCTGATTCTTAACAGGAGAAATCACAGGCATGAAAAATGCTCTCATGCGTATCATGTGACCAACCAATTATTTTTCCTGGTAATATTCTTATATGTTGATGAACACAGTCAAAATTGATGGCATTATTAGAGTACATAATCTTAGTTTTATTTCTCAGATTGTAGCAAATTCTGCAGGGACAAGAGAGACTTGGATCCAATCCTCAACACCGTCCATCGCAGCACGGACCAGCTGGGCCGCCATAGAAGAAGCCAGGTCCTTTATCTGAGAACCAATGCAGCTCAACATCATAGCATTTAGGATAAGATGCATAAGTATTCCACTGCTTCGGCCCACTGAAGACCTGTGATGAGCCTAACATGATCTGCGGGTTCCTGAAATACGACGATTTTCTCCACCCCTCGTATGCCAAATGCCCGCTCCCCATCTGAGTTGTGGTATGGTAGCCTTTAGGTTCGGTGTCGCATACGCGCCCTAGCCATTCGACGGTGGAGGCAGATTGCAGGTTCGAGAACAAGGCCATGGGCCAATAGCCGGCAACTTCATCCCCGTACTTCAACCACCATTTCTTTTGGATATCGTCCTATAGAGTAAGATAGATGGAAGAAGTGGTGTTCAATATTGAGCCCAAATGGACATGTTCAGCTAGTCTCTTAAATCAAGCCACACCTTATAAATTGCAGGACTCAACACAATTTGTTGCCCGTTGTAGACAGATACATCATCAAAATAGCCACCAATGACGATTTTTCTGCTTACTTGGACGAAGCCCGGGCAATCCAGATTGTAGCACCCCTTCTCCCCATCCTTTTTCACCATTTACATGGACATCAAAATAGTTATGAATGATAAACATAACGTTAGTGTAATTGGCGAAAAATTGCATGTGTCTACTTATTTGCCTTGTGTGTGTGTGTGTGTGTGTGTGTGTGTGTGTGTGTGTGTGTGTGTGTGTGTTCCTAACTTGATACCTCATATTTCCATGAAGAAAAGATACTTTGATAAAATAAGGACAAGAAAAGAATGTTACCCTCCAGTTGATGAAAAGTCGTGGTTTGCTATCTCCAAACAGAATAGGGCTAACCTGAAGCAATTCAAAAAGAGTTGGTATCAGGTTACAGCAGATGATTTTGCAAGAAAGTTACACTTAATTAGGTGACTCTTCAATCATATTAATTAAGCATATGATATGTTGATTTATGTAAATAAGTATGTGCACATATTGTTATGTCATTTGGTATATTATAACTATATAAAAGTTACTGTACGTAGTTACATATATAGTTACATATATAGTTACGATAACTTTTTGATGGAAAGAGTTATATAAAGAGGAGTCCTTGCCTACGCATTAATGGTTAAATAATATTATATAATAAGAATTAATGCATATTTTAGAATTGATTAGTTCTCCCATCCAAAAAAACCATTATGTAAATAGTATAGGTAAGAATAACAATAAAATTAAGGGGGTTTCTTCTTATATATCATCAAAGATAATTATATTTGTATTCACTCTCTTGTTTGGCATATATATACATGAGTCTTATTTGTGTATTGTTATTCATGCCATATAAAGGTGGGAATCAATAACAATGAAATTAAGGAGTTTTCTCTTTGTATATCATCAAAGGAAGGCTTTTCATGATTACTGTCTTGTTTATCATGCACACAAGTTCTATTTGTTAATTATTAATCATGGTATATATTTTTGTGAATATATTGATTCCAATAATTGGTAACCGATCATAGTTATGATTCTGTTTTTATAATCCATACCTTACTAGGTATACAGTTCATTACATTAATCTATAGATATATGGATGTAATATAATTTTAATTTTATAAGAATAAATTTCATTTCATCCATCTATTGGCTCATGAAGTTCTTCGATCAAGAATTCAACCAAAGAGTTTGTATGAACGTGTATTTATATTTATCAATCAATTTCATGCTTTGCATAATTTTTTTATTTTTAATATTCTTGATTAATTAGAAGTTAAAATAACTAATAAGCATGATATAATGAAATTTTATGTTGGAAATACAGTTTTTAGATATAAATTACTATAGAACTTATGAAATAACAATGGCATCTATAAGTTGAGTGGTGATTGAAATTTATCCATCATGCCAACATGATTTTATCTTTTCTATGTTAATTTTGTTGAAGCATAGTGCTCGTATACTTTTATCGACATGTGTATAAGTATTAATTACGCTAATCATACTATTCAGTTTTAATAATGGTTTTTACTCTATGCGAGATTGGCTTTAATGTTATACTCTATATAAACTAGCCTTGAAATTATTCTATACTCTATATGAATTAATTTTAATGGTATACTCTTCAAGGACTAGCTTTGAAATTATTCTATACTCTATATAAGATTGATTGTAATGCTCTGCTCTATATATAACATCCTATAAAATATGTTTAACTCTATACGAGTTTGGATTTAATGTTTTTTATGATGCCTAAATGATAAGATATATCTTTTCATATATATGAATTTGGTGATAAAGTCAATACTTGCGTGGAAATTTTTTTCTTACACTACATAACGTTATAATTCTACATTTAGATCAAGTAGACTATAAATACAATTATTATTTGTAATTGTCATGCCAATTATGGCCAGCCTACGTGGCCACCTTCATGGCTAATAAATTCGGCGATTAAGACCCACACTTACTTCTTCATCATGGATAACGGCTATTATGGGTCAACACTTCCTTGTTAGCGTGCCGTCATCATGGACGACATTAAAGCTTCTTCATTTCCTTAGCGATGAGGGGGATGATGGCTTGCCTATATGAAGGCCAGGAGGTAGCAGCTTCAAAATGATCTCAGAGATCTAAAATGGAGGTAGCAAAATACAAACTCTTACACCTTCTTCAACCTAATATATTTCTCCTCCACAGCTCGACCCAAAAACTCACGTATTGGTCTCCTTGCGAACCATACTCGATCCCACCGAGCATCCTTCAGACAAGTGCTGCCTTAGGCATCAGAGGAGACTTGGTCGAAACCAAAGTCCAACCCCCTGACGAGCTCTTTATTTTGCAAATTTGAAGTGACGTCACCACCACCGAAGCTTACCTTCGACGTCCCATCGCCCGGATCTGAATGACCTTGTCCCAAGAGTCTGTTCGACCGGTCGATCCCCGAGGGTTTCGCTCCGCCGAAGCTTCCCTTCGGCACACCGATTTTCAGATCCGCACATCCTCACACCAGAGCCTGCTCATCCGATCGATCCTGAAGGTCACCCGCCTCGCTCGCGTTTGACGACCTTCGGACCTCAGTACTACCATCCAGCGGTGAGAAAACACCCCGAAACAGTAAGCATGTTTTAAGCGAGAAGATGTATATATTGAATTTGTCAGCTATTAATTATTATAAAACTTATGAATAGCAACAACATTCATGCGTTGAGTAATAATCACATTTTATCTGTAAACATCTTCTAAGCATCTAATATTGAAATTAATGTATATTTAATATCCACGCTACCCTACAGTGTAGCGGTTATTTATGTAAAGTAATTGGGTTAATTCTAAATATTCGTTGGATCATTCTCTTATACCTATAAGTACAAAGATTTCTTCTATTGATAGTAAATTAAACTAGCTTTAACTAAAATTTAGTAATGAATCAATTTTACATTAAACCTTTACACATACAAGAAGGTTAAATTCATTACTAATACATATTTTATAAAGTCATGTCATTCTTAATGATAGAACCAAATATTATAAATTAGATATCTTATAAGTTTTATGATTGATGATTACAAGATATAAAGTTGTAAGCTTTTATCTATTCCTTTACAGATAACATTGTCTCATAATATTACTAGCAGGAATCGATTTGAGACAATCGATATTAAGTTTCATAAAGCTAAAGTTAAAATTATGATCATTGATGCCATTTGAGCACATTAAGTTTATATTCATATGTTAACCTACTAACTAAAGCATGTACTAGTTATTTTAATAAAAAGTTATATACAGAATATGAGTCCATTTATATGGTGTCTGTCATTGTAATGTTTATATACGGGATGTCTACACATATTTGATTGTTAGTATTTTAGGTATGGCTTACAAAATATGTTCATCATAGTAAAAGTTATTTGATAATTATTTATAAATCTAATAAAAGTAGACTGTAAATACTAAAGCATCTATTCATATGGTTATTAAAATAAATTTATTTGCAAAGTGTACATATTTTGAAGCTTCTAAAATAAAATTTTATTTTATTTATTAAAGTGCAATAATTAAATTTTGAACCTAACGTATAATTACAACATTAATATATTTTAAAGTTCTTAATAGGATTACTTGAGTAAAGATGGGAGAATATATAAAATTTACGCTTATGTGACTCCTCAATCTTATTATTTCATTAAGGAGGCCAAAAAGTAAGTGTTACCATTAAGAATAACAATGAATTTGAGCAGTTTTCTCAAATATATAATTAAATATATAATTAGAAGAAGGTATTTTTATGTTTTGTTTGATATGTACATAAATTTTATTTGTGTATTGTTAATCATACCATATAGCGTTGGGAATATGATATACCATATACCATATAACTGATGATGGCATTAGGACTAGCTGCTAGCAGCTAAGTTGAGAGTAAGACAATATGCAAGAAGGGAAATAAGGAGTTTTACACCTCATACATGTTCAACTAAACACAAAATCTTGCCATATCAGTTTACCATTAATCGAAGTACTCACATTGGATTCTTGTGGCTAACTGGAAATGATTGGAGGTAGATTACATGCAGTCTTGTTGATTCGACCAAGTCTCAAAATGTACATAAAACAAAATGACAAGAGTGGTGGCAAAACAGCTTACCCCCCATCCTGATTCAACCAAGTTTTGTTGATTCACGGCAGCAATCGAGTTCAAGCTCCATTCGTTAACCATGACTATCAAATTCCAGATGTTAATAACTCCTGCAACGCCATAATACGGCGCCTCAACGACACCATTCCCCCCTGAAACCTAAGGATTTGCGGAAGATGCACAGATTCAATCGAATAAGCGGGCATCCTTTCGCAACACAAGAAACGACTGAATATTTCACTCACCTCAACTCTGCAGTCTCTAGGCTCTTTGCCATCCGAAAGAAGACCGTCCTTCGTTTTTCGTAGAATGGGGATTGTCCCTTCTGGGCAGCTTCCATTCTTTAGCCAAGCTTGTCCAGCAATTACACTTAACGAAGAATTACTTTCCACTTCCATATCAGGAATAAAACTTGGCATCATCTAAGAACAAAGCAGCATAGAAATGAATGGAATGTTTGCTTATTTTCCTAACAACAAAATACAACACACAAGAAAAATAAAAGTACCTCAATCTTGTGATTTTTCAGCAATGGATGATGGAAGGCGGGTTGTTTATATACATCAACACAGTCGATTATCTCCCCAGCAGCGCTCTGCGAAGCACAAATATTAATTTATGCACATCAAGAATGAAAATGTGTCATAAACTGAAGAATTTCCCAGCACCTGTATGGTCTTGATTGCTGGTATATTGGTCTTGATTCCTAATGCTACTAGACTATCACCGGTCATCAATAGCATCAAGAAAATAAGAGGTAGGAGGTCGCTGATTTTGGCTGACCTCATTGTGTCAGTGATGAAGGTTTAAGCTCCTGCCTGCAATGAAATTGGAGACACTATATTAGAGCAGTTAGGTACATAGCTACATTCTAACAAAAAAACAACAACAAAAAGAACTTTCAGTATAAAAGTAGGAAAATGCAAACCTAACGGAGATGCTAATGCTTTTCTCTGCGGGTTAATCCGAGACTGTAATGGAGAAGAAAGGAGGGATCCGGAGTAATTTATAGAGTAGAAGATTAAGAGAGTTAATGTAGAGATTTAATGCTTGCTCCAAAATGCATGAACGATGTGGCCATTTGGAATCATAGAAGTCAATGATGTTTCTGAATCACAGAATTAATGTAGTCGAGAGACGGGGGGTTAATGGTTATTTGGATTAAGAATCTTTTCGTCATAGTTTTCATTTGTGATCGATGCGTTTCTAAGTTGCAAGTTTTTGATCTCACGACTTGTATCAGTCACTTCTCTCTCAGTGAAGCTTAAATGCCTCACTCGGATGCCATGTTTTTCTATCTCATCTGGGCCGAATGATAGATCATCTATGCATCTTCTCTGGACTTATCAGATCAGACAATGTCGTTCATGGGTGACTAATCCTTGGACTCTTTGCGTGGGTTTAATGAGATAAGATTCTCCCATGAGAGAGGTAGCAATCGAAGCAACTGGAGAGATACGGAAAAGTTCAACAATGTAATCTGGACATTGATCTACTTGATCACCCACAATGGTAGATTTTTCACATGGTCAAATAGTAAGACATGTTGGCCGGTGTTTTGTCACCATGTATTTTATTACAAGAGAATACAGTCGTTATTAGTTGTTAGATATCGTTGGACGATGTCAATAGTTGACTAGGTATCGGACGATCGAGCTAGCCTTGGGCTGAGCAGGCTTCAATCCGTCGATGGATGACGATTGCCCCCAGCAGGGCTTGTGTGTAGTGCTTGGCGGGGGATGTTGTAAATTTCAGACTGAGTTCCGGGCGAGCTGGTCCGAGCTGGATGGGCCTTAGTCCGGGCTGATGGAGCCAAGTCCAAGCTATGCTCCCCAGATCCGAGCTATTCCGAACTACCTTCAACATTCTATGTATTCAAGCAAGTCGATCCTTGGCTAAGTAGTCCTAGGTCCGAGCTCTAACAACCGACTCGGAGCTGCTGAGGCCACACCCGAGCTATCTCTACAACATCTAGACTGTTGGTGCTATGTTCCGAGCTCTAATGACCCACTCAGAGCTGATTAGGCTCTAGTCCGAGCTGTTTCTGGGCTTCCTTTTGATTCCTGCACCACAGAGCTCGTTATGAAGGGTCGGATCTGGGGTCCGACCTAATCTCATTCGATGTTTAAGTCAGCAGGTGACTCAAGGAGTTTCGGGTTAACTATGTCCCAACTATTGGAAGGTCGTCTGCTAGTTATGGCATCGAGCTATATATGAAATGTAGCGTGTAAGGTCGGAGCGGATCCTGAGTATATATGAGTACCTCACTAGAGACAATCCCAGAGAAAAAGAAGATCATGGTGGAATAAGTCCCCACTCCCATTGTCCGATAGGCTTCTTATAGATGTGACGTAAGAAGGTAACGTCTGCGTATTTAGTTTGCTAAGTTGTCGTATTGATGACGGGCGTAATTGTTGGCCATTCATTGTCCCCATTATGAGCCGACATCTTGAATGCAGAAGCCCAATGGTCAGGTCGTCGGAGCTGGTGCCTTAAATGAGGAAATAATCAGTCTGATGGCGAGGGTGCCTCTGGGTTATTTGGCCAGACCTATGGACCTGCAGTTGGCTGAGATAATAATTTATATCAATGGCCCCCATCTCCCAAGCTTAACTACTGCAGCGGGTGATGTTAGGTGATGTGGCATGCATTACATGGAGGTCGACAGCTGAGGCGAGAATAGCTGAGAGTAATCCCCCATCGCATGGCTCGATCGACCCGTGAGGGAGTAGCCCCTAATCGTATCGTTGATCATCCCGTGTGGTCTTCTAACATTCCCCTATCGTATATCTGCATCGGCCCGTAAGGGAGTGACTACTGATCGTATAGCCTACCAGCCCGTGAGGTCAGTATAGAATAATCCTTGATCGTATAGCTAGGCTGGCCGACGAGGAGTGGCCCCCGATCGTAGAGTTGACCAGCCCATGAGGTTGACCCTGGTCGTATATCTAGATCGGCCCGCGAGGGCATCAGCTCCCAATCTTATAGCCAGACCATCACATGAGGTCAGTACAGAATAATCCCCGATTGTATAGCTAGGTAGGCCTGTAAGGGAGTGACCCCGATTGTGTAGCCGACCAGCCCACGATGTCTTCTGACATATCCTGCACACTATTGAGAAAATGAAATATTAGAATCCATTTATGGTCTTTTCATAAGAGCTCTCTTTAGCTCGGCAAGATATAAATGTCTTTGAAATGAAAAAATAGAGAAACCGAAATGAAAAACACCATAATTGTTTGCTCGGTTTTACTTGTTTTTGCTGACAATACCTCCGCAGACGTCCTGCATTCCAAGGATAGATAAGAGTATCCCTGGGTGCTTTTCTAGCCAGACTAAACCTAATAGCTCTTATAGGTCGTCATGTATGACCAGAGTATCCTTGAAAGCTCTTTTGGCTAGTGCTTCCTCAGCCATCATGTGTTTGTCCTTGTGGAAAGATAATCCGGTACATTAAGTGATATGAGTGTTTCACATACTGTTGCAAAAGATCCCTGCAGAACTAGCAAATCCTACAGCTAGCTTTGAAGTAGAATTCACAAAAATTAGATCAACGCAACAACAAACAGTCTCACATAATCCTGAACTTACGAAAGCAAAGAAAGCAAACAAAGCTCATCACTCACATAAATACAAAAAGTAAATGAGGCACAACAATTTATCATGGCTCGGTCAGTCTTTGACTTACTTCAGCATACGAGACGATTCACAATCTGACGAGAGAATACAAGCTTTTACACTAACTTCTTCTTCACCCTCGGGTGAGTAATAACTTGGATAAATACCAAGCCCCTACTATCAACTCACATCGAAGAAGCAAAGAGAAAACAAGAAGACCATAGCACCCAAGAAATCCCAAAAGCAACCTAGCTTTCTCTTCTATGGTTCCAATCTCTTCTAATCTCTCTTCAAAGCTCTCTCAATGAATGTGCAACAACCTAGCTTCAAGATCTTCTAAGCTCTCATAAAAGAATGACCTAATATTCTCAAGCAGGACCTTAAATACCCCCAAGAGACGCAAAGATCATGGCCGTTGGATTGAGCAACCACTCAATCCAACGGTCACAGATTGGCTTCAAAAAACAGACCATCTGGTGATCAGCCGTCTGGAGATTTCCATCTAGACGACTGCCACAGGTCAGACGTCTGGAAAATGATTTCCAGACGGCCGCAGAAGAAGGAAAACTAGGTCGGCACCTATCTGACGTCTGGAGGTATCTCCCAGCCGTTTGACCTCCTATTCAGTCGTCTAGGATATGAACTATAGCCGCCTTGACAAATCCCTAAACAAGTGGCACTATTCAACAGAGAATTGGGTGTTCTTGGTTGGCCATTGATCAACTGTCTGGTGAAGACCACCCAGATGTCTGGCCCTCCGTCAGACGTCTGATGAGGAAGCACTAGGCATCTGATGGCCATGTCTTGGCTGACACGGCTATTACACCAGATGTCTGGTACTTGACTACCAGATGTTTGACGCACCCCGACTAAGCTGGAGAACCAACAAGGCATCAAACGTCTGATGCATAAGCATCAGATGTGTGATCCTGGTAATTTAGCCCACGGATTTTGCCATAGATTTTTAACAACCTACACTGCTGCAAACATCCACCAACTCGTCCAGCACTCCATTAGCACCACCTTCAACTGTACCCTAATCAGAAGTCCATAGTCACTCCACGGCCTCCTAATAGTCTCGGAATCTGTGCCCCCCCCCGATGCATTACACAAACCACCAAATGAATCAAGCTCAAGCAATTCTTAAGCTTGACGAGAGGAAAGAGTTTAATGAACATATCTGTGGGATTTTCTCTAGCATAATCACCTGCCATTCTTTTTCCAGAATGCAATCACGTACTTCAATGTGCTTGGTTCTCGAGCTATGTGCCTGATACTTGGCAAGTTGAATGGCGCTATGACTATTGCTGAACACCCTCGACAATATCTGCGGCATGCCTAAATCCTCCAGCAGACTCCTGAGGTATCTAGCCTCCTTCTTAGCTTCTACTACGGTAATCAACTCAGCTTCCGTGGTTGACAATGCGACCACCTGCTTGACGGATCTCCACGACACCGCTATGTTGCCCAATGTAAACACAACCCGTGGTAGATCGTTGGTTGTCCCTATTGTTGGATATTGAGTCTCCACCCCATGGTTATTTTGATGAAAAGCAACATATTATGCTACTAATTCTTTCATTGAGTTTGTGTGTAGGAAGTGCATTTTTAATGTAGGTGACGAAGCGTGGAATTTTAAGAGTCATGATTCAAAGAATGAAAGTCAAACTTATATGTTGGTACAAGCAAATCAAGGAAGGCATAAAATCACGTTGCATCCAAGGCTGGAAGGCTAGGAGCATTGAAGAACTAGCACAAAAACTATGTGGATCAAAAGCTCAAGTGAAAGCCAAGGCAAATGGACGAATAGTTGCATGCTAGCTCAAATAAAGTTATGTAATGTTTTGAATTTTATTTAAGTCTTAGGAAATTGTTAAGGCCTTTTTGATTAAGCCCACACACACTTAGGATTATGCCAAAAATGATTTAAATGTTTTAAATATTTTTTCATTAGTTTTTTTAGCCCAAAGCCTATACTGGAAATGCTCTGGGAGTCGACTACCAGCAGACAGCCTGGCATCTGGGTCAAACGACTAGATTTTCAAAATCATTTTAATTATTGCATATAGCTATTGGAGAAATATTTTTGAAATGAATTTGAAATTATTTTCAAAAGTCTCCTTGTTTAAATGCATATAAATGTTGGAAAAATCTTTTGGAAATAATTTGAATTTTAAATTTCAAATCTCCTTGATTAATGCAAACATATTTTGAAAATAATTTGAATTTTTAATTTCAAATCTCCTTGATTAATACAAACATATTTTGGAAATAATTTGAATTTCAAATTTCAAATCTATTTGATTGATGTATTTTTGAAATTGTTGTTTGAAATGATTTTCATCTTTATACATAGAGGGATTGAGCTTGGGTTTCATACAAGAAGATTTTTCATCTAAAATTGTTGTTTTAAAAGGTTTTTCAAATTTCTTTCTCAAGCTCTCAAAATCATGTCTTGTCTATATTTTAAATTGCTTTTCAAATATTTTTTGGCTTTATTTTCTTGATCTCCCAAAGCTTCAAAATTTCTTATCTTTGAGATCTAGATCATCATATATCTATACTTAAACACTTGGGCTTCAAATTGAAAAGGCTATAGGTAATTGTTAAGGCCAAAAATGACCGAGACAGTTGTCAGGCTGACGTGGGCTCTTCATGCTGAGTCGGAGCTTCGCCAGCAAGTGAAGTGGGACCCTAGTGACGTGCGTTTATATTTCATATATTTGCGCACGTTTTCTTCCGTGTTTTTCCGTTTTTACCGCCGTCTTAGATTCGTTTTCTCGTGTTTTCTTGTTTTCTTTCACTTTTCCATGTTTTTCATATTTTGCAGGATTTTACTGGCATATGGGACATAAAACGACGATATCATAAGTCTCCGGAGCAACGGGAGAAGTCACGCGTGATCCAGGGGGTCAAACGACGAAGATCGCATCTTTCAGCCACTCACCCGACCGTTTGGTCATCTCCAACCGATTGGGTGATGCACGCGTGCACCACCTGGACACAAGTTGGAGCGGCCAAGAAGTCACCCGGTCGGTTCAGTGACCGGTTCAAACGCCCCAACTCTCTAGAATTCTGACGCTGAATGCCAACCGATCAGGTGACTTTCACCCGATCGGTTCACCTGTAGCCGATTCTCCGAAGCCACGACACGGAGAGATCAACCGACCGGTTCACCCGACGGCACGAAGATCCAACCGATCAGCTCATGCCTCAACCGATCGTGTCCTGGTGACCGGGTGGGATCTTATTTTGCGCTGCCGAAGAAACGAAGCAGGTCACCCGATCGGGTGACTTTTCACCCGATCGGGTGATTTCGTATTCTATAAATAGAACCCCTAGGTTTTCCAGAAACGAGGGTTGTTATTTTTTGCTGTTTTCTCTCTCTCTTGACGGTTGTAATTTTTCAGATATTTGTAAGTTTTTCGATCTTTGCCAAACTTTAATATAGTGTTATTAGCATTGCTCTTACTGCTTTTCAATCGCCCGATCATGTTTCTAACGGTCGATTTTACTTTAGATCGCTTTTTACTAAATATGTGTGAGTAGTCCCCAAATCTGGGATTTTGGTGGAAACCCCTTCGTGGGCTCTTCCTGATGTGTCCATAGGACTAGGAAATCGATGAGGATTAGGAATCTAACGGTTACGCGGGGTGTTTTATTGTCATCGGCGGGAAAAAGACCGCCTTTGACCGTTGGGCCAAGGGGGAATAAACTTGGCGGTTGACTCCCTAGCCATAGCTCGCGCCCTTAGCGTAGACGTCGAATCCTAGCGCGCGGGAGCAGCAGGATGAGACGTTGAGAGTTATCGTTGCGAACTTAGTGCTCCCGGAGTCGGTCAGTGTTAATGGACACGGGAGTGCCCACTGACCGAACACGGGAAGTCCGACGTATCATCCTGGGCACCGACCGGAATATCGGGCCCATGGGATGCTGGTACCACTCTTAGAGGCAACGTCTCACCATTAGACCCTAATTCTGATCGTTATCCTACCCGTAGGCCGTATCGGCGAGAATCGCACGATAGGGTGGAAACCAAAGTCCCGAGTTTTTCCTTTATATTGTTTTTCCCTTACATTCGATTTACTGTGACAACCCATCATCCGATTCGGGCTAGCTCGCCCATGGGGTGAATTTCATCCTTCTTGACACAAGCACATCCACGCCTCCCTGAGTTCGACCCCCAAGCCACACTACAACACCGTGCGCTTGCGGTTATAAATATTTAAATCTCATGCCCCCAATCATATTATTGCGCACATCAAACACGCACAAAAGCGGGGGTCGTCAAGCTTTATGGCGCCGCTGCCGGGGACGCAACGTGCTTGTTATTTTAGGATTTCTTGAACCCTTGGGTCTAGCTCTCATCCCTACCTCGTGATAATTTATGCATTCTTAATTCCTTTTTATTTTCTTATTTTTTATTTTTATTTTTTATCTTATCTGTTTCTTTCCCTCTTTTCGCTTCACGGGTGTTTGTTGTTTTTCATGCGCAGGAGTTCAAGAAGTCTCGACGACTTGATTCCTGTTGATCCAGAGATAAACGCCACCCTAAGGCGTTTGGCCGCCGAGAAGCGAAGAAGAGAGGATCCTGAAGCCATGGGGGAGAACACCCCTCCTCACAAGTCCCTGCTGGAGTACTCGATGCCATCCATCGAGTCCACCTCCGCCATCCGTCCTCCTGCTATTACGGCCCAAAGCTTCGAGCTTAAGCCATCTTTGGTGACGTGGATCCAGCAGGATCAATTTTCGGGTGCACCCATGGAGAGCCACATTGAACATTTGGACTCCTTCTTGGAGAAATGTGACACCTTCCGGATAAACGGTGTCACAACTGAGACGATCCGACTGAAGCTGTTCCCCTTCTCTCTGCGAGATAAGGCCAAGCTGTGGCTTAGGGGGAAGGACCCGAATACATTCAACACCTGGGAGAAGCTCTCAAATGCTTTCCTGACGAAGTTCTTTCCTCCGGGGAAGACCATGAAGCTGAGGAGTGAGATCTCCTCCTTCTCCCAGGCCAGCCACGAGTCCTTGCATGAAGCTTGGACGAGATACAAGGAGATGTAGCAAAGATGTCCCCACCATGAGCTCCCCAAGTGGCAGATCATAAATCTGTTCTATAATGGGTTGAGGGACGATTTGAAATCTTCCATGAACGCCGCGGCTGGAGGGTCCTTTATGTCAAGAAGCGAAGAAGATGCCGGACAGATTCTGGAAAATATGGCATTTAACACTGAGCGGTGGTGTGACGAGAGAGCCACACCTAGATCTGGGGGCATCCACAGAGTCGATGACGTCGACAAATTGTCCAGCAAGTTTGACTTGCTGTCGACCCAGATCTCCGCATTGATGGTAGGCACCGGTGGCACCGGTACACAACAGATTGCTGCGGTGGAATCCGAAGTTTTTGGAGAATTCGACGGTGGTGACATCTCACCACCGTTGGATCAGGCGAGCACATTATTTTACAACCCTACGGGGAATGCGCCTTTTCCACCACGAACCAACTCCAACCCGGCCTACTCTCCAAACAACCGAAATCATCCCAAGCTTAGCTACCGGGCGCCTTATCAATAGCCGACTCAGCAACAACAGCAGATATATCAGCCGGCTAGGCCTCAGCAGCAGTTTCAGCAGCAACAACCTCCACAACAGTACCAGGAGTACACTCCAAGGAATCAGCAGCCCATCCAGCAACAAAATGACCAGCAGAGGGCCATCTCTCCGGTTGAGTCACTCTTGACTCAATACATCGCCAACCAGGAGAAGATAAATCTGAAGCTGGAGATGGGACAGAGAGTCCTCACTGATCAGGTGACCCAGCTGGGGTTACAAGTGGCGAACCTTCAGAGACCACAGAATCTATTACCGCCTGTAACGGTCCGTATTTTTTCAATACAACTATTCACGTATTTTCAATTTTTAAACAATTTTATAATGGTTTGTTAGGAATTTTACGATTTCAAAAATTTCTTATAAAAATATTTTGAAGTACCAAACTTGTTATGGAGTATTTTAGCAAGTTCGGGTTTCACCAAATACCTCTAAATATTCTGGTAAAAATTCATTTTCAGTTATTACCGTTTTGGCTTAACGAATTTATTTTCTATACAAACATCATCAAAACGTTTTCAAACTTCTACGGTAACATTCTATGATCATTTAGGGCCTCCCACATTAATTTCGTAATTTTCTGAAGTCAAATCAATAGAGAACCCGCAAACCCGTTTCCTAAACGTTTTGGCTCAAAACTAGTATCTTCGTAGCTCAAACCCTGCAATGGACTTCGTATTCGCGATCCTCGCGACGATACGATCCCGTGGGTATGTTTTCGTAACTTTTCGGACACGTTTGGTCTCAGGGGCAAAATCGTAATTTCATTATTATTTTTACTACTACGTTTCTACTAATTTCATTAATTATTAATTAACTTAACCTAATTACTTTTACCTAACAATTACGTTTATAGTTTTGATACCCCCTGTCAGCCAACATTTGTTTCATTTGTATTTTTCGTCAACACCTACCTAACCCTATTAATTACCCACCTAAAATTATTAAAACCATTGACTAAAAATTAATTAGACTAATACTTTATTAACCTATAAATAACCCTCTAATCCTCTCAGCTCACGCAAGGAAAACACCCTCTCCTCTAATAACCCACTAATCCCTCTCTTCTCTTTTACAAAACTCTAAACCCATTTCGAAAGCCCACAACCCATCCCCTTGCTCTCTCTCTCTCTCTCTCTCTCTCTCTCTCTCTCTCTCTCTCTCTCTCCTCTCGCAGGCTCTCTCCCTCTTCTACTCTCGTTCTCTCCAACGGCGAGCTCCCATCTTCACCGAGGACTTCGACCAAAGCCCTGACGCAACCGCCGCTCCGACCCACTCTAGCCACCAGCACCGCCTCCCCCTCTCCGTCTGTTGTGTGCACAACCCCCCTCCGACGCCCACGAGGTCTCCGCCATCGCCGTAGCCCCGCTCGAGAGCCCCGCTTCGAGAACAACTCCACCGCCGCTGCTCCGTGCACCACACCGCCTGCTCGAACCCCGAGCGCCTCGACCCCCAGCAGCAGCGCCGTCTCCGACTGATCTGCCCTCGCTTCTCCGATGAAGACACCGCTGCTGCACCGTCGTACTTCGCCGCTCCCCACCTCCGTATCCTCACAGCAGCCCCCAAACCTCCGACGACGACGTCGACTACCCGAGCGCCTCGCCACCGTGGCGACTCCGACCTCAGCCCGACCGCTCGCCACTCCTCCACATCGCTCCGACGCATCCCCGCTTTATCCGCTCTCCGACGTGTCGCCGTACGTCACCGAGCTCCGACAAAAGCCCCCGACACGCCGCCTGCTCCGCCACCAACTTTCCCCGCCTCGTCGTCGGATCAAAAGCAGTAGCAGGTGCTGCTTACGCTCGCGGCCTGAGCTCCTCGCCGCCGACCTCCGACCCAAGCCGCCGTCGGTCGCCTTTGCGTTGCCGCCCCACCCCGCCGCCTGACTGCCGCCCTCTGTCGCCCTCGCCGAATGCCAAGCCCCCCCCACTCGCCGCTGTTCTCACGGAAAAGAGAACGAAGGTACCAATACTCGTGCACCAGCTCCTCTAGCTCCAACCTCGTCTTGCCACGACGAGCTCGAAATTTGTAAGTCACGACGAATTCTAAAATTAGAAAATTAGTTAGTGTCCTTGTATATACTTGGGACACCACTATAGCCTCCGAACGACTACTTGACTTCTACCGAACTAGAGACCTAATCTAATAGGGAAGTAATCAACTTCAGATTACTTTGCCAACTTTCAATTTTGGTGGTTGTAGCACACACCCATCAACTTGGGTAAATTGTGTGCTAAACAATACTTCTACCTGCTCGAAGCATGGAATCGGTATCCCCGTTGTTGGACTTGTCTTTATCCTCAGTTCGCTTTGGCACAGTCTGCTTTGGAATGAGTTACCACCTTCTAGTTTTCAATAAAAAGTCAACCAGTTGTCTTGGTTTGACTAGTAACATGTGGAACATCTCGTGGAATATCTTGTGGAATATCTTGTGGAATATCTTGTGGAACATCTCGTGGAACATCATGAAAGGAACATGTACATAGAACACTTGACACTTCACTGGGGTTTTTGGGGTAACTCATAGTTTGAGAGAGTGCGGGAGTGACTGGAGTTCAATCTTCCCGTCCCGCTGCCTGTGTTTCGGCATACCATCCCGTTGCCTGTGTTTTGGCAAAATACATGTACCGTGCCTGTGTTTCGGCATTCGTCTGGGTCGCGCCCAGGCAAGAGATGGACTTGATGGTCACATATTGTACTCTCCGACTTGAGTCACGTAGTGTAGTTACTTTTGCATAGTCACTTTTACTTTACGCATTACAGTCACTTTTACTTTACGCACTACAATCACCTTTACTTTACACGTTCCATGCACGTTACTTACTACACTTGTACAGTCACCAGTACTTTACTTGTCGTACTTTTAGCTATAGCAGTAGTATGTTTCACTTGCCTAGCTTGCTTTACACTTGCACTACCACAGTACAGTTGCCCTCTCTTTTCAGTTCTGTCTGCCTTTACTTTTCAGTTATGTACAGTTGTTGCTCAGTACTTTACTTTTCACTCTGGTCTGCTCGTACGTAGTTACTCTTGTCATACTTGTGCACTGCTTCTTTTCTATATTTAGAATTGTTGTGACTTACCTACGGTTCCATCTCCGTGGCACCGCAGACGATGTACATATGGAGGTAGATGCTCCTGAGCTAATAGCGCCAGAATTCGACCGCAGCTTCCAGAGTTATATTTCAGTATTGTGTACTTTATTCTTTCATGTATATCTGTTGGGACATCTTGTACAGTATGGATTGTAATAATTGGACACTATTTGGGTATTTTTGTACATCTCTGCATCCTGACTATTTTGTTTTCACTGGTAACCTGCAGGACCTGCGCAAATATCAAATAAGTAACGGGCCCCCGGGAGCGGGTCGTTACAAGTTTAGTGGCCCACGCAGGTCCGCGCTAACTACCTCGTGAACAATATAGCAAGATCAGGGTGTACTATATAAAATACTCAAATGAACCTCGAGTACGGGATGTCTCGAGTGTTCACCTGTATTGGATATACGGGTGAAGTGTTCTTATTACCCAGCTTCCTTGATGATCACTCCTTATTTTACACCTTTTTCCGCATGTTTGCATGCCATTTAGATCGCCCAAATCATGTTTTTCACGATATATCGACGATATTGCGATGCTTTTCACGCTTTGTTGTTTTTGTCGCATTTCAGGTGATTTGGCGCGATTTGGAGTGATCATGAGATGCGCTCACGATAGACGGCCACCGACGACCTCCCCGAGGGGTATTTTGCTGTTGGAGAGGAGCGGAAGAAGAATGGACGTCGCCGGAGCGACGAGGAGGCCAAAACGACCAGTTTGGGCATTTTTTGTGTCCCACTCGGCCGAGTGGAGGAGCCACTCGGCCGACCAGCGAGACACTGCTCGGCCGACCCGTTCAGACACGATTTCCATGTGTACTCGGCCGAGCGACGGAGACCACATCGGCCGAGTGACGATACCACGTCCGCCCGAGTGGCGCCCAGACGAAGGCCCTCAAAAAGATCGAAGTTACTGTTTTTCGGCCATCTGAGCTTCAGAAGACCCACTCGGCCGAGTGGCAAATCCCGTCCGCCCGAGTGAAGTGAAGCCATCGGCCGAGTGACGACAACTCACTCGGCCGAGCCGCCCCCGAACTGAAGACCCCTGAAGGCCCCGACTTACTGGAAAATTGACAGGGTTTTCACTCGGCCGAGCGACTTTTGTCACTCGGCCGAGTGCGATGCGCAGCCTGTAGCGAAATTTGCGGAAAACAGGCTGTGCAGGGGCATTTTGGTCAGGATTTTTAGACGATTTTTGGGGCTATTTAAGCTCTGTTTTACCCTAGTTTTGAGAGCCACCTCTCAGATTTTTTGCAGCTTTTTGAGTCTACTTTTTAGCTTTATTAATTGTGATTGGAGAAGAGAAAAACTTGGATTTTTGTTGGGTTGATTGAAGATCTACATTGGTTTGCACTTCTCTTCCCCAAAAACTCTATTTTTATTGTTTATATCATTGTTGTGATGAATTCCATTGTCTATTTCATTGCTAATTACTGTGCTATTGCTATGATTAGTGAGTAGTCTCCACGTCTTGGGGCGTGGGGATGAACCCTACAAGCCCAATTTCGTATTTGTGTTGAATTGGTAGAAATTGAGCTAGGATTGTTATTAGGGATTAGATTGGGATCGAATTACTACGGATAGCTAGGTATTCACATCAATTGGGATTTGCAAGAGATTGGATCCCAATTCGATAGGAAGCCCTAGAAATCCGAATTGGGTTGGAGTCGGATTTTCGAAGTATCGGTTTGCAAGAGATTGGACCGATGCTAGGATCTCCGGTTGCAATTCCGTGCCGATACCCGTTTGCAAGAGATTGGACGGGTAGGAACTATCCTAATCTAGATTGTGGACCGAGTTTGCAAGAGATTGGGCTCGGTGCGCAATTGGACGATGATGTTGATCCTAATGCTAGCTTCCCTAGGCTAGGGTTTGCAAGAGATTGGACCCAAACTTAGGATAGCTATAGACCGGCAACAGTGCGAGAGCGTGAGCTTGGTTCCACATTTAGTTGCAACTAGTTCATCCAAATTCTCATCCTAGCGATTTCGATACCGGCGAACCACATTTGTGAAATACGGTGAGTAGTGGGGATTCCCCATTCCCTAGGCGTTCTCTATTTGATTTGATATTTCGCACTTTTGTCTGACGATTGTGACAGGATCGCCCAAGGCAATTATCCCTCTAAATAGCCAGGTTGATTAGGAGCAAGCACGGTCATTCGTCCTCCCTGTGTTCGATACCCGCTCGCCGCTATACCGTGCGCTTGCGGTAAAACTACAACCGTCGCCTCGGGACGTGTACGCCGGGGCGCGATCAAGTTTTTGGCGCCGTTGCCGGGGAGGGCATTTTGACGGTGCTCGGCACCGACCACCCGGTTATTTCTTCTTACTTTCTTCCTTTACTTCCCTCTCTATCTTATCCTAACTTCATTCGTAGCCCTATTGGCATATTCTCCCCGCATTTTGCATAAGATCTTAACAGGGAGAATGGGGGATGCAACGCCAACAATAGAACTCAGTCGAGAAGACTATGACACCTTCACAGACCTCCTTAAGGAGCTTGTCGACGAGGTCCACACTACCGGAGCATTTGCTATCAATATCACGGACCCCGACGAACAACTATTTGCTAGCTTTGTGATGGACCAAATCTCCCCGGAAGGAACTATCGGAGGCAATGTCAGAGTTGACGTGGTCGACGACAAATTGCATTTCGAAGACAACAGAGCAAATGTCGAAGAGCACTATGCTCCTGAAGAACCCTTCGAGCAAACCGATATTCAGGGTGTTACACTTTATGACGCTCACTCTTGTTTTTATGAATCGTCTGATGTGTTTCTTGATTCCAGGTACGAACTGGAGCAGAGTGAAGGTTTTGGCGATGCTAGCACTGAATCAGAGGGCGCCTACTTCGATGCCTCATCCTCACTAAGCAGCGAGTCCGACTTGTCACATGAAAGCATGCCATCTGAACATGAGCTAAACCCGGATGACGAGGAAGAAGCCGAATTCATGCGAGCTGATAAAGTGGAAGAAGCAGCGCCACCTCAGGTAGAGCTTAAACAATTACCGCCGAATCTAAGGTATGCCTTTTTGGGTAATAAATTGACTTTTCCGGTGATAGTCAATTCCCACCTCACACAAGATCAACTTGAAAAACTCCTAGACGTCCTTAGGAGCCACAAAGATGTCTTGGGATACACTATTTCCGATCTAAAGGGAATAAGCCCTAGGCTTTGCACGCATCGGATCCATTTGGAGGATACCGAAGCCACCTCCATAGAGCCTCAAAGGCGGTTGAACCCGAACATGAAGGAGGTGGTTAAAAAGGAAATCCTAAAATTGCTTGAAGCCGGTATAATTTATCCTATCTCTGACAGTAGATGGGTTAGCCCCGTCCACGTCGTCCCCAAGAAAGGAGGGATGACTGTCATAAAAAATGACAAAGGTGAGCCAATATCCACGCGCACTGTCACGGGATGGCGAATGTGCATTGACTATAGGAGACTCAATAAAGCCACCCGAAAGGACCATTACCCATTGCCATTCATCGATCAAATGCTTGAACGCCTCGCGAACCATAAATACTTTTGCTATCTAGACGGGTATTCGGGTTTCTTCCAAATCCCTTTGCACGAAGATGACCAAGAAAAGACAACTTTCACTTGTCCCTATGGCACCTACGCATACCGTAGGATGCCGTTCGGCCTTTGTAATGCTCCCGCCACATTTCAAAGATGTATGACATCCATATTTTCCGATTATATTGAAAATATTATGGAAGTTTTTATGGATGATTTCTCGGTTTATGGAAGTGAGTTTGACTCTTGCTTGGAAAATCTCACTAAAGTCCTAAAAAGGTGCCAACAAAACAATCTCACTCTCAATTGGGAGAAGTGCCACTTCATGGTCACGGAAGGTATAGTTCTCGGACATCTTGTTTCCTCAAGAGGAATCGAGGTAGATAAAGCTAAGATTGAGGTAATCGAAAAACTTCCTCCTCCTATTAATGTCAAGGGCATTAGAGGCTTCCTTGGTCACACGGGGTTTTACCGCCGCTTCATTAAGGATTTCGCCTCGATTGCCCGACCACTTACTTCCTTACTTGCTAAAGATGTTCCTTTTGATTTTTCAGGAGAATGCTTGCAAGCTTTCAACACCTTGAAGGAAGCGCTAGTCTCAGCGCCCATCATTCAACCGCCGGATTGGAGCCTCCCTTTTGAGCTAATGTGCGATGCTAGCGACCAAGCCATTGGAGCGGTATTGGGACAAAGGAAGGATAGGAAGCTTCATGCGATATACTACGCAAGCAAGACATTGGATGACGCGCAGAAAAACTACACAACTACCGAAAAGGAGCTTCTAGCGGTCGTCTATTCCATAGAGAAGTTTCGCTCCTACCTCCTCGGTTCCAAGGTGATTGTCCACACCGACCATGCAGCATTGAAGTATCTTTTAAACAAGAAGGAGGCCAAACCCCGGTTGATTAGGTGGATACTCTTGTTGCAAGAATTCGACCTAGAGATCAGAGATAAGAAAGGTACAGACAATGTCGTGGCAGATCATTTATCCAGGCTCATTCGCGACAAGGAGGATGAGAGCTTACCTATTGACGACACATTTGTTGATGAGAGGCTGTATGCGGTAAGGGCCGAGGAAGTACCTTGGTATGCAGACTTCGTCAACTACTTGGCGTGCGGAATCAAACCGCATGGGATGTCCACGCAACAAAAGAGGAGATTTATGCATGAGGTCCGTAGCTATTTTTGGGAAGATCCTTACCTTTTCAAGATATGCAAAGATAATGTCATTCGTAGGTGTGTTCCTAAAGAGGAGGCAACGTCTATCATTTTGCATTGCCACGGTCTACCATGCGGGGGACATCATGCCGCCTCTAAAACTACCGCTAAGATCTTGCAGAGCGGATTCTTCTGGCCCACAATGTTTAAAGACACTCACGCTTTTGTGAAGGGTTGCGATAGATGTCAACGGACCGGGAATATCTCCAAGCGCAATGAGATGCCGATGAGACCCATCCAGGAGATTGAGCTTTTTGATTGTTGGGGAGTAGACTTCATGGGGCCTTTTCCGTCGAGCAATGGCAACAAGTACATCCTATTGGCCGTTGACTATGTCTCCAAATGGGTTGAAGCTATTGCCACCCCTACTAATGATGCTAGGGTCGTCTCCAAATTCTTCAAGCAAAATATCTTTCCGCGCTTTGGAGTGCCGCGTACCTTGATAAGCGACGGGGGAAGCCACTTCATAGAGAACAAGTTTGAAGCCATGCTAAAGAAGTACGGGGTAAATCATAGAGTTGGAATGGCTTATCACCCCCAGACAAGCGGCCAAGTAGAAGTCTCAAATAGAGAAATCAAGCAAATTCTCGAGAAAACCGTAGATCGGTCTAGAAAGGATTGGTCAATGAAGTTAAACGATGCTCTATGGGCCTATCGCACGGCCTTTCGCACCCCCATCGGTACCACACCGTTCCGCCTAGTTTACGGGAAGGCTTGCCACTTGCCGGTAGAGTTGGAACACCGTGCATATTGGGCCATCAAGACCTTTAACTACGATTATAAGAGTGCGGCGGTGAGGCGACTCTTGGACATCAACGAACTTGATGAAATAAGGAGAGACGCCTATGAGAGCTCGAGAATTTACAAGGAAAGGACCAAGATTTTCCACGATGCCCGCATAACTGTCACGGACTTCAAGGTGGGAGACAAGGTCTTGCTCTACAATTCTCGACTCCGACTATTTCCCGGTAAGTTGAGGTCACGATGGTCGGGACCTTTCACCATTAAGCACATACAACCGGGAGGAGCTTTCGAGTTGGAAAGCAAGGATGGTACCACATTCAAAGTAAATGGTCAAAGGCTCAAGCACTATTCCGAGGGGATCCCGACGGGTGAAACCAATAGAGTATATTTGCTTAAAGAGCGGTCGCATGATCTCTCAGACCTCCTCGATGAGGTAATAGAGGAGGCGATTCCTCACTCAATTGGTGCCCTTTTTGATGAAGAATTTGATGAAGGCCCGGATTTAGGCCAAGATGAAAAGATTAAAGACGATTCCCCCGACTTCTCCGCTGATGAAGATGAAGGCGACGCTGATGTCGCGAGGATTCGAGAGCTCTGCAAGCTCTCGAAATTAAAGTCTCCAAAGAAAGCTCCGCCGGCACGGAAATCGGCACCGCCGGTCAAGCCGTTGGCCGGGGCAAATGCTAGCTTGGGGGAGCCTCCCCCCAACACTATTCGAGATAGGAGACCACCGCGGGAGAACGCTACGCTGCCACGTTCGAATCCAAGCGCGCTCCCCGGAAAGTTTGACGGGTGCATCCCGTATGCACCCAACATCCCGCATTGATTGAAAATTATAGGGGGTCGAGCTCACGACCTTAAACGAGCGCTTGTCAGGAGGCAACCCGACGGTTTTTGCTTTATTTTTACTTTTTCTTTATTTTCGTTTAGAAATTTTTAGTATTTCGAGTCACCCGACCAAAAATTTTGTGATAACGGGTCCTATTTTTCTTGACAGGAGAGAAGATAGGTAGATCATCATGAGGAGGATGAACGAGACGATGAGGAGCGCCCCAAGAAGGCGTTCGACGCTTAGGAGGAGCATGAAATCGACTGGAGAGGGAAAGACGGAGTTTAGAGCCCAAACGAAGACAAACAGCAGAATACAAGGCTCACTCGGCCGAGTATACTAGTCACTCGGCCGAGTCCAGAAGTTCGTCCGGCCGAGCCGCTCACGAACGAGGGAAGTCTGCTGTACCCAACTCTCTGTTTATTTTCTCGATTTCGATATAACTGCTACTCGGCCGAGTACATATATTCCCTCGGCCGAGTAAAACGGATACCCTCCTAGGGCGAGTCTTGCCGAGTAGCTTGCGTCACTCGGCCGAATGGACTTACTTCACTCGGCCGAGGCTGGCAAAGCCACTCGGCCGAAGCGATATCGGGGAGAACATTTCTATTGCCTCGCTCGGCCGAGTGACCACGTCACTCGGCCGAGTCGTAACTTTCTATTATATAAGTGACGAAGGGGCGCGGATTTCGAAATCTAAATTCCCAAATCCGCCCGCGCCCCTTCGCCTACCCTCGCCCGATTCCCCTCCGCCCAACCCTCACTCGCCCGACCACGCCCGCGCGCGCCGCCGCTCGGCCAGCCACCGCCGGCCGACCGACGCCGCGCCCCGCCCGAGTCGCCGCCGGCGACCTCGTCTCCGATCGCCTCCGGTATAGCTCGATTTGCCCATTTTCTTCTCTTTTTGCGTAGTTTTCGAGGATCCGTGTATTAATCGAACCCCTAACCCGAATCAATTCCCATATCTATCTGTTATACCCCTATTGCTCCATACATTTTGATTATTACTCGCTGATATCGCTTTTCCATGCGCAGGTTGCTTTTTGGAGCTTAGGGGAGCTCAGGGGAGCTTCTACGGGCTGTTTTGGATTTCGTGGAGGCGCAGACTTCGCACGCTTCCACCGCTTAGCACTCGCGGCGTGTCTTGGTACACTCTTTCCACTCTTTTTGCACACGCTGCACTTTTTCACTTTTCGGCGCGCTCGGGGCCGATATGCCGCCCCGGACACGGCCTCGGACGAGGAGACCTTCCGCTAAGCGGAAGAGGTCGGATGACGCCGGCCCCGCCCACGAGGCGGAAGAGTCTCCTCCTCCTTCCCCCGCACACCCCGCACAGCCTGCAGGCCCCGCACACCCCGAACAGCCTGCAGCGCACCCACAGCCCGCACAGCCTCTCCCTGCCGATCCACGGCCACCACCACCGGCCCCACTGGTCGGGCCGCTCGGGATTACGTTCCGAGACGACGCACACCGCGCCGTCTTCGAGCGTATCTCTCAGCGCTCGATCGTACCCTCCAGGTTCGCACACCTCGCTGACCTAGGACGCCTGGGGGTACTTGAGGGGATACTCACGTTGTACGACAACGTGGGTTGGCGCGACTTCCTTCAAGTGTCGGCGGATACTTTTACCCGCCCGACACTTGAGGTTTTGAGTTCGATCGCCCGGACCGATGAGGGATGCTCATTCCGGTTCATGGATCGAGAGTGCCAGGTCACTCTCGATATGATGAGAGCATTTTTCTCATGGCCCGCCGTCCCCGGAGCCGATTGCGGTTACGGCCCTACCCACATCCCCCCACCTTCTTTCGACGCCGGCGCCTTCTGGGCCCGGATCACAGGCCACCACGCTGCCTTTGACCCTAGTAGGGCCAAGGCCTCGGCCATAGTCCACCCCTGCCTACGCATTGCCCAGCGCCTCATGGCGACTACCTTTTTGGCCAGATATGAGCCGGGCACGATGTCTACGCCAGAGCTTTACATGCTCTACGCGATGACACGTCCCAGAGCTCTGTCTAGGGATGGACTCGAGCTTGTCCCCGCCGTCGTGATCGACATTGCGGCTTGGTTTCTAGACCGTATCATTGTGTCGGTGGGCGCTCGCTCACCGATATGCTGCGGCGGTCTGATCACCTTGCTTACCATGATGACCGGCGAGGACCTACCCGACGACCTGCGACGCGTTCCGGGCCCCACTTCCTTGTCGATAGACGTTATGGCCCGGATGAAGATGCTGCGTCCGCATGGTGAGCGTCACTGGGTCTGGTTGCACGGCCCCTATGGGGCCGATTACATGATTCTCCCGAGCCCTGCTCGGACTCTGATTGCACCAGCCCACGTTGACTGGATTCCGGCGATGGATGTCCTCATCCCCGCCGCCTACGTGCTCGAGGCCGAGGAGGCCGAGCAGGCCCACGCTGCCCACGCTGCCCAGGCTGCTCCCGCAGACCCTGCTGCACACCCTGCCGAGCCTGCTGCCCACCCCGTCGACCCTGTGGCCTCTCAGCCTGTTCCTGACATTTCCACTGCTCTTGACACTTCTGTCCCCACCTCTGCCTGTGTCGAGAGTACTTTTGCTGAGCCCACTTCCACCACTGTCACCACTTCCGAGGCTGTCCCCACCACTCCCGCTGCCACCTCCGGCCCTCTGTCCGTGGAGCCTCTTTGCTCCGCTCTCCCCCAGCGCCCGCAGACCTTTGTTGAGAGTGGAGAGCCCTCGTTCGCCGCGGTCGTGGAGACCATGGTTAGCATGATCTCCGCTGGGGTTACACCTTTTGGACCGCACACTTCTGCCCCAGCGGGAGATTCCTCTGTCTCCACTGCCGCCGTTTTCTCCGAGAGTGTCGTGGCGTCTGTCCACACTTCTGTGCCACGGACCTCTCTGGCCACCTCGTTGCCTCTTTTGCACGCCTCCTTTGCTGCCGCTGCCTCCACTTCTCGCCAGCCGGTGTCCCGGCCTCACACCGAGGCCAGGCCCACTTTTCCAGGCGCGGCACCTTTTGTCCCATTCCCTGCTGAGCCCGTTACATACTCCACACGCGTACGCCAGCCTCGCCCTGCGCAGCCTAGACCGGTGCGTCCCTCTGCACCACCCCCGCCCGACACTACACTGCAGAGCATACGTGCTCTTGAGTTGGCGGTGAGTGGTCTTAGAGGAGACCTTAGGACCCTGTCCTCCACCGTCTCTGCGATGGCTGGACGCTTCGACCTGATACCCCAGATCCACTACTGCCTTACACAGGTGCTGGAGCGTCTCCCTCGCGTACCCCAGCCCACCCAGCAGGTTCCCACACACACTTCCACACACACTAGACCTGCTTCCGCTTCCACCCCAGCTCAGCAGCCCACACCACCACCACCACCACCTCCGCCTCAGGACGGAGACGGCGCGACACCGCCTTCTTAGGCACCCTTGATGCCTTTATCCATTCCTGCCGTTGTGCTGCCCGTCTCTGCTGGGTCCTGATGCACTTTTGTCCACCCCCCCTCCTCTCACTTATTTTGGGATTATATTTTTGATCATATCTTTTTGTGCATACCTCATCATATCTACTTGGGATTCTCATTTTGATCACATATATATATATATTTTTATTGGGAGAGAGGGAGCGTTTTTTGGTGCCGTATTTATTTTCATATCACTCCTGTTTGTGCATGCATCATTTCCGCATCATATTTTCATTTCTTTTTTGTCATTCTTTTTATTTTCATTTTTCCATGCATGCATCCTCACTTGCCCCTCACACTTCTTGTCTCTCGGTGTGCCACACCTTGCACATTGAGGACACTGTGCCGTTTAGCTTGGGGGAGTGAGTCATCACTTTCTTCTTCGTTTAGCCACCTTTATTTTCAGTTTTTCACACCGTTTTTCACTTTTGCACTTATTTTTCATTATTTTTCCTTTATCTTGCCATGCATCACGTTCTTCTTATTTTCCTGTGTGCCGCATTGCATAGTTCTATTTTACTTTATCTTTATTTCTTTTTCATTTCATGCTAGAGATGAATTTTCTGTGATGATGTCTACGTGGAGTTAGCTTATTCTATATGCATGCTATATTTTTCGTGTCTTAGATTTCATTTCTGATATCATATGCTATGACTTGCTTTACATTTAGAAATAGTAACCCACACTTTTTCCTCATGAAAATGGATGAACTTTTATTATTAGCTGAGCCTGAATATTCATATGTATGCTATCACAGAAAACACACCAAGATTCACGCATTGAATGCCTATATCTGGAGTACTGACTTCTTTTCCTTTATCACTTCTATATGCATGAATTGTACACTTCACTTCCGGATGATTGAATGATGATTAGCTAAGATATATCTGGATTAGTTAGCTTTTTTGTGATCGAAACTGAGTAGATTAGATTACCCTGCTGAAGTTGTCGTGCATGTCTTATAGAGTGAGCCGAGGGTTATATATATTTCTTTCTCCACAAATCTTGAACATCATTTCTCTACTTTTAAAATCATTGGTGAATCTCCCCTTAGTGATTCTATTTTATGGCATTTCCCCCGCTATTAATTCCTAGCTCCAAATCTCTTATTTCAAAAATAAAAAAAAAGAGAGAAGAGAAGAATAAAAGAGAGAAAAACATTCTTGTATATCATTACCTCTCTCTGAGTTGGGATCATTGTATATATGTTGCTTATTGCAAAAGAAAAGAAAAAAAAAAGAAAAAAAAAGAAAAAAAAGAAAAGAGGAAAAATCCTCAATAAAAGATCCCATCTCGCTTACTTTCTTTCTTCTTTCCCTTCTTTGCCTTTGGAGCTATATAAAAATGGGGATGTAAATATTTTTGTGCCACCACGCTTATAGATAAGCTTGGGGGAGGAGATCCATTGATGTGTGAGAGAGCGACTACTTGACATTGCACGACAACCTAGGCTAAGTAATATTCTATACTCGGTGAGATTGTTTCTAGCTTTACGAAATCCAGAAATCTAAGCCTAGCATTCATTTCATGAAATCCATACTTTTCTATTCTCTCTATTCTATGATGTGATACTCTTATACTCCAGATAGAAAGCGTTCAATTGAAAAGTGTGTGATCTGAGATTTGTATACCGCTTTAGATGATTCAGGCGATGTTAATTTTAAAATCATTCCGTTTTTCATGATTATACCGTTGTTCGTGGGTTTTCTATTTTCTACTTGCACTATTCTACTATGATATCAAAATGAGATTCTTTGACATGTATTTCTCACTCGGTGCATGCTATAAGAGTAGGTGAAACCCACGTCCTGAGAAAATGATCTAGCATCCTATCTTTCTTTCTTTCTTTCTTTATTTTCGTTTGGTTTTCATTCTTCTTCGTTTTTCATTTTTTTTTCGTTTTTTTTTGTCGTTTTCGTATTCCGAATCCACCGGGTTCGCCTTTTACTTATCTTCCTCGAGGACGAGTAAGAGGCAAGCTTGGGGGATTTTGATCACTCCTTATTTTACACCTTTTTCCGCATGTTTGCATGCCATTTAGATCGCCCAAATCATGTTTTTCACGATATATCGACGATATTGCGATGCTTTTCACGCTTTGTTGTTTTTGTCGCATTTCAGGTGATTTGGCGCGATTTGGAGTGATCATGAGATGCGCTCACGTTAGACGGCCACCGACGACCTCCCCGAGGGGTATTTTGCTGTTGGAGAGGAGCGGAAGAAGAATGGACGTCGCCGGAGCGACGAGGAGGCCAAAACGACCAGTTTGGGCATTTTTTGTGTCCCACTCGGCCGAGTGGAGGAGCCACTCGGCCGACCAGCGAGACACTGCTCGGCCGACCCGTTCAGACACGATTTCCATGTGTACTCGGCCGAGCGACAGAGACCACATCGGCCGAGTGACGATACCACGTCCGCCCGAGTGGCGCCCAGACGAAGGCCCTCAAAAAGATCGAAGTTACTGTTTTTCGGCCATCTGAGCTTCAGAAGACCCACTCGGCCGAGTGGCAAATCCCGTCCGCCCGAGTGAAGTGAAGCCATCGGCCGAGTGACGACAACTCACTCGGCCGAGCCGCCCCCGAACTGAAGACCCCTGAAGCCCCCGACTTACTGGAAAATTGACAGGGTTTTCACTCGGCCGAGCGACTTTTGTCACTCGGCCGAGTGCGATGCGTAGCCTGTAGCGAAATTTGCGGAAAACAGGCTGTGCAGGGGCATTTTGGTCAGGATTTTTAGACGATTTTTGGGGCTATTTAAGCTCTGTTTTTACCCTAGTTTTGAGAGCCACCTCTCAGATTTTTTGCAGCTTTTTGAGTCTACTTTTTAGCTTTATTAATTGTGATTGGAGAAGAGAAAAACTTGGATTTTTGTTGGGTTGATTGAAGATCTACATTGGTTTGCACTTCTCTTCCCCAAAAACTCTATTTTTATTGTTTATATCATTGTTGTGATGAATTCCATTGTCTATTTCATTGCTAATTACTGTGCTATTGCTATGATTAGTGAGTAGTCTCCACGTCTTGGGGCGTGGGGATGAACCCTACAAGCCCAATTTCGTATTTGTGTTGAATTGGTAGAAATTGAGCTAGGATTGTTATTAGGGATTAGATTGGGATCGAATTACTACGGATAGCTAGGTATTCACATCAATTGGGATTTGCAAGAGATTGGATCCCAATTCGATAGGAAGCCCTAGAAATCCGAATTGGGTTGGAGTCGGATTTTCGAAGTATCGGTTTGCAAGAGATTGGACCGATGCTAGGATCTCCGGTTGCAATTCCGTGCCGATACCCGTTTGCAAGAGATTGGACGGGTAGGAACTATCCTAATCTAGATTGTGGACCGAGTTTGCAAGAGATTGGGCTCGGTGCGCAATTGGACGATGATGTTGATCCTAATGCTAGCTTCCCTAGGCTAGGGTTTGCAAGAGATTGGACCCAAACCTAGGATAGCTATAGACCGGCAACAGCGCGAGAGCGTGAGCTTGGTTCCACATTTAGTTGCAACTAGTTCATCCAAATTCTCATCCTAGCGATTTCGATACCGGCGAACCACATTTGTGAAATACGGTGAGTAGTGGGGATTCCCCATTCCCTAGGCGTTCTCTATTTGATTTGATATTTCGCACTTTTGTCTGACGATTGTGACAGGATCGCCCAAGGCAATTATCCCTCTAAATAGCCAGGTTGATTAGGAGCAAGCACGGTCATTCGTCCTCCCTGTGTTCGATACCCGCTCGCCGCTATACCGTGCGCTTGCGGTAAAACTATAACCGTCGCCTCGGGACGTGTACGCCGGGGCGCGATCACTTGATCTTCCTTGATCCTCATCATTTCCTTTGAACTCTTAATACTTGCTTAGGAAGTCATGTTCCATTCTTGGTTATACCCTCCCTAGTAACCTATTTTGCTAGCAGTTATAGTTATTTTTCATAGGTTGAACTATCTACCCACTTCATCACTTTTCCTTCAGTTGATGATGGCACGCATATAAATGATAAGCTTCCTTCAATGGACCATGATCCGGTCAATGTGATTGGCTAAGTTTGTTGGATCACCCTTGCTAGACTTGGGGTAAGTGATCCTGGCTTAGTCACTTCCCTGGCCGTGTTCCGCTGGACCACAAGGACGTGAATCATGATTATGTAACGCCATCAATCTTCATCACTATCACTCTTCCTTTAACTTGATGGCCTTCTGATCATTCTACTATTTCGTAATTGCGTTTAGTTCGCCTGAACTCTAGCTACGTCTATTTTAAGGAGGGTAGCGTTCGACTTTTCAATCACCAGAAGTTCGAGTTCGACAACGGAAGTGAATTGAAGGACACTCAGAAGTATTGGAGGATGATGCTAAAGGATTTGAGACGAGCCAAACCCGACGTGCAAGTGTAGGTTGTTACGTCTTTTTGAGATCGTATTTGAGATCGTATTTCTATTCTAACCCCTACTTTCATCTTGAGCCCGATTTTCCATGAAATTGAATTCCTTTCCCACCTACCACCTTCCCCTCTCATTATTGCCTTTTGTCCTCATCCTCACATTGAGCCCATGTCCCGCCTAACCTAGTCTACCCTACCGACGACTTTCGATACCCCCCTTCTTTTTAAACCCCTCCGCTCTTCCTCGCCAAGCCACCCCGTGGTTTCCTATACGCCTTGGCGACACCCACTCCTCCCGGCCTTTTCCCCAAGCGAGCTCGACCCACCCCACCTCCAGTTCATTCGGCCACCCCACCCTACTCCAGTGACACCCGCCACGTCAAGCAGACACAGCCACCATAGATCGACAACCACCGATGGCCCTCCGACGTTATGTTTTGGGATTGTTGGGCTTAGCAACAACCCTCGCCACCACCCTCGATGTTGCCGTGTCGCTGAGATCTTGGGAAGCCGTGATCCTTGGGCTTCTCTTGAGCTCTCTGCCCTGGGTCTCCCCCAGGTTGAGATCCCGTCTAGGCTTCCTTTTATGTCTACTTCTTCTGGTGTGCTGGAAAGCGTGCTTTTGGTTGTTCATTTGTTGGGTGATGTTGGGTGTTGCGAATGTCAAGTATTGGTCTACGGAAGGAGTGATGACGATGATTATTGGCATGATATTGGCCTTGGGTGTTGAAGTTGGATGTAGGCCTTGTGCTTGGCTATGGATGAGGGCTTGGATCTTGCCTTATCATGGGATATTATGGAGATTGATGGAAGGAATACTGGCAGTGAGTACCGACTTTGAGTGTTGGCCTTGTACTTACCTTTGGGCGTTGATTTGGACATTAGCATGTGGTTGGGCATTATGGAGATTGATGTTGTTGGTACCCGTGGATTAGTCGTTAGATGCTATATTATGAAATGACATCTTTGGCTAGACCCAGTTAGTCACCAGTAGCACGAATGAACTTTATGGTCTTCCGGCTTATGTGGTTTAAATAGCTTGCTACTGGCTTATCACCTCAGGTTCCAAGTTCGAACAGATGTTGTCATCGTAATAGCCCTCATTTTCATGTGATATTATCATCTCAGGTTAATTTTAGGCTACTTGAGAAGTCAGAGTAACTATTGTGATGATACTAGGTTTCGAAACTAGTTACGGAAGCTATAGTGATGTCAATAGTATGTATTCATATATAACATCTCTTGTTTTCTTGATGCTGTGATATCGCATTATATTTCATGTTATTTACACCCTAATTTACTATATTACTATCTCTTCTACCATTTATTTGCTTGAGCTTCTTCATAACATCAATTATTTTCAAAAGAGATTTTTAAATTCCGAGAACGGAATTATTTTAAGGAGGGTAGAATGTAACGGTCCATATTTTTTCAATACAACTATTCACGTATTTTCAATTTTTAAACTATTTTATAATGGTTTGTTAGGAATTTTACGATTTCAAAAATTTCTTATAAAAATATTTTGCAGTACCAAACTCGTTATGGAGTATTTTAGCAAGTTCGGGTTTCACCAAATACCTCTAAATATTCTGGTAAAAAATTCATTTTCAGTTATTACCGTTTTGGCTTAACGAATTTATTTTCTAAACAAACATCATCAAAACGTTTTCAAACTTCTACGGTAACATTCTATGATCATTTAGGGCCTCCCACATTAATTTCGTAATTTTCTGAAGTCAAATCAATAGAGAACACGCAAACCCGCTTCCTAAACGTTTTGGCTCAAAACTAGTATCTCCGTAGCTCAAACCCTGCAACGGACTTCGTATTCGCGATCCTCGCGACGATACGATCCCGTGGGTATGTTTTCATAATTTTTTCGGACACGTTTGGTCTAAGGGGCAAAATCATAATTTCATTATTATTTTTACTACTACGTTTCTACTAATTTCATTAATTATTAATTAACTTAACCTAATTACTTTTACCTAACAATTACGTTTATAGTTTTGATACCCCCTGGCAGCCAACGTTTGTTTCATTTGTATTTTTCGTCAACACCTACCTAACCCTATTAAGTACCCACCTAAAATTATTAAAACCATTGACTAAAAATTAATTAGACTATATAAATAACCCTCTAATCCTCTCAGCTCACGCAAGGAAAACCCCCTCTTCCTCTAATAACCCACTAATCCCTCTCTTCCCTTTTACAAAACTCTAAACCCATTTCGAAAGCCCGCAACCCATCCCCTTGCTCTCTCTCTCTCTCTCTCTCTCTCTCTCTCTCTCTCTCTCTCTCTCTCTCTCTCTCTCGCTCTCTCTCTTCCTCTCGCAGGCTCTCTCCCTCTTCTGCTCTCGTTCTCTCCAACGGCGAGCTCCCAGCTTCACCGAGGACTTCGACCAAAGCCCTGACGCAACCGTCGCTCCGACCCACTCTAGCCACCAGCACCGCCTCCCCCTCTCCATCTGCCGTGTGCACAACCCCCCTCCGACGCCCACGAGGTCTCCACCATCGCCGTAGCCCCGCTCGAGAGACCCGCTTCGAGAACAACTCCACCGCCGCTGCTCCGTGCACCACACCGCCTGCTCGAACCCCGAGCGCCTCGACCCCCAGCAGCAGCACCGTCTCCGACTGATCCGCCCTCGCTTCTCCGAGGAAGACACCGTTGCTGCACCGCCGTACTTCGTCGCTCCCCGCCTCCGTATCCTCACAGCAACCCCCAAACCTCCGATGACGTCGTCGACTGCCCGAGCGCCTCCGCCCTGAGCCCGACCCCTCGCCACTCCTCCACATCGCTCCGATGCATCCCCGCTTCAGCCGCTATCCGATGTGTCGCCGTACGTCGCCGAGCTCCGACAAAAGCCCCCGACACGCCGCCTGCTCCGCCACCAACTTTCCCCGCCTCGTCATCGGATCAAAAGCAGCAGCAGGCGCTGCTTACGCTCGCGGCCTGTGCTCCTCGCCGCCGACCTCCGCCCCAAGCCGCCGTCGGTCGCCTTTGCGTTGCCGCCCGGCCCCGCCGCCCGACTGCCGCCCTCCGTCGCCCTCGCCGAACGCCAAGCCCCCCACTCGCCGCTGTTCTCGCGGAAAAGAGAACGAAGGTACCAATAATCGTGCACCAGCTCCTCTAGCTCCAACCTCGTCTTGTCACGACGAGCTCGAAATTTGTAAGTCACGACGAATTCTAAAATTAGAAAATTAGTTAGTGTCCTTGTATGTACTTAGGACACCACTATAGCCTCCGAACGGCTACTTGACTTCCACTGAACTAGAGACCTAATCTAATAGGGAAGTAATCAACTTCAGATTACTTTGCCAACTTTCAACTTTGGTGGTTGTAGCACACACCCATCAACTTGGGTAAATTGTGTGCTAAACAATACTTCTACCTGCTCGAAGCATGGAATCGGTATCCCCGTTGTTGGACTTGTCTTTATCCTCAGTTCGCTTTGGCACAGTCTGCTTTGGAATGAGTTACCACCTTCTGGTATTCAATAAAAAGTCAACCAGTTGTCTTGGTTTGACTAGTAACATGTGGAACATCTCATGGAATATCTTGTGGAATATCTTGTGGAACATCTCGTGGAACATCATGAAAGGAACATGTACATAGAACACTTGATACTTCACTGGGGTTTTTAGGGTAACTCATAGTTTGAGAGAGTGCGGGAGTGACTGGAGTTCAATCTTCCCGTCCCGCTGCCTGTGTTTCGGCATACCGTCCCGCTGGCTGTGTTTCAGCAAAATACATGTACCGTGCCTGTGTTTCGGCATTCGTCTGGGTCGCGCCCATGCAAGAGATGGACTTGATGGTCACATATTGTACTCTCCGACTTGAGTCACGTAGTGTAGTTACTTTTGCACAGTCACTTTTACTTTACGCATTACAGTCACTTTTTCTTTACGCACTACAGTCACCTTTACTTTACACATTCCATGCACATTACTTACTACACTTGTACATTCACCAGTACTTTACTTGTCGTACTTTTAGCTATAGCAGTAGTATGTTTCACTTGCCTAGCCTGCTTTACACTTGCACTACCACAGTACAGTTGCCCTCTCTTTTCAGTTCTGTCTGCCTTTACTTTTCAATTATGTACAGTTGTTGCTCAGTACTTTACTTTTCACTCTGGTCTGCTCGTACGTAGTTACTCTTGTCATACTTGTGCACTGCTTCTTTTCTATATTTAGAATTGTTGTGACTTACCTACGGTTCCATCTCCGTGGCACCGCAGACGATGTACATATGGAGGTAGATGCTCCTGAGCTAATAGCGCCAGAATTCGACCGCAGCTTCCAGAGTTATATTTCAGTATTGTGTACTTTATTCTTTCATGTATATCTGTTGGGACATCTTGTACAGTATGGATTGTAATAATTGGACACTATTTGGGTATTTTGTACATCTCTGTATCGTGGCTATTTTGTTTTCACTGGTAACCTACAGGACTTGCGCAAATATCAAATAAGTAACGGGCCCCCGGGAGCGGGTCGTTACACTGCCACAGCCTGAGGTAAACCCGAAGGGGGTAAATCGGACCTTGGCGCTCACGCATGAGCATGAGAACGTGTCCTCCATCGTCTTGAGGAGCGGAACGTAAATACCCACGAGAGTGCCCCCCAAAGGACCGGAAGCACCGTTGGTCGTGGAACGACCAATTAAGAAATTAAATGACGACGGTGCTTCGTCGCCAAAGCCTACTACTCCGGAGGGAGTCAATGGAGAGGAGAAGAAAAAGGATGAGGAAGGGAACCTCAGAGTGTTCAAGCCCGTTGTGCCTTTTTCACAACGGCTTGCCCAAGCCAAGATTGATGAGAAGTATGGCAAATTTTTTGCCATGGTGAAAGATCTGAGCTTACAAATCCCCTTCCTCGAAGCTATCGAGACGATCCCCTCCTACGCCAAATTTCTGAAGGACTTGGTGGTCGACCCCGGATATACACCCGGAGAACGATTGTAGTTTTATCGCAAGCGCACGGTCAAGTGGCGAGCGGGTATCGAACACGAGGAGGTGGTGTTGGCTCCAATCTATCCTAGGTTGGTTTGACTACGAATGTCTTATTGGTGGAGATGGTTATTGAATGATGTAATGGAAATGGTGGTGGATGTCGGTGTCGGTGATAAAGAAGTCGGTCAAATATCGATTCAAATACAATATAATAAAAGTGTCTAAGGCTAGGGAATTCCCACTACGGATCGTCATACATCATTGTAAATAGTGAATCTCAATATTACTAGACTTGCGTTGAGGTGAACTAGTCGTAACTGAATAGAGAACCAAGCTCATGCTCTCGCGCTATTGCTGGTCTATAGCAACCTAGGATAGGGCCCAATCTCTTGCAAACCCTAGCCTAAGCCACTAGCATTAGGATCAACATAATTGTTCAATCGCCCCTCGAGTCCACTCTCGTGCAAACTCGAGTTACGATCTAGGTTGTGATAGTTCGTATTCGTCCAATCTCTTGCAAACAAATATGGGTATAGATTTTTAATAAAAATCCTAGCTTTGGTCCAATCTCTTGCAAACCAAGTCTAGAGAATCTCGATTATAAACCTAAATCGAATATCTAGGTCTTCCCATCGATTAGAATCCAATCTCTTGCAAACCCCAATCGATGGAAATCCCTAGCTATCCGTAATAAATCAATCACAACCTAACCTCCTAGCAATTCTAGCAATTTAGAAATTCATTCATCACAAATCTGAAATTAGATCCATATGGTTCATCTCCATGCCCTAGAACAACAAATCTACTCAAGCATAGCAATAACGATATGAGAATCAATAAAAATCATTGCTTGCATACAAAAAGATAGAAAAATAAAGATTCAAATGACAAGGACAAAATACTCAGCTTTGATGAAGATCTTCAATCCAAATACAAGCTTTTAGATCCAAGAGGGGGCCTAGGGCATGGCCTAACCTCTAAAACAGAGTCTAAGCAAACATATTGGGGACCCCCTCAAATGGTGGCTACAAACCCCTTATTGTAGGATCCTGTCCAAAACAGAGTTAGGATCGATAATATGAAGTTTAGACTTACGCTTGCGTATGCGGCACGGTAGTCTACGAACTTCGCCTTCGGATTCGCCACGACGGATCGAGTCTTCTCACGAACGGAGTAAGGCTACTAATCCACAATCTAAATCTCTACTTTAGATTAAGAACTTGGATAAGAGGGAGAGAAAGGATTTCTGCAGAGCTTCGCTAGGATGAAGATGCATGCATGAATTTCATGCAAAAGGTGTAAGAAATGGCTTACCCTTGGGTCTTATTTATAGCCCCCAAGGTAGTTATTTTAGGGTAAGTTGTTCCTTTGGAACAACTTAATTAAGGTGTACCATGATACATGGCACATTATAAGCTTAAGTTGTACCATATGCATGGTACAACATAAGCTTAAGATATTCCCACTTTATTAGCCATATGTCGCATGCACTTATGCATATAAAATGCGACTTTCCCACTCATCCAGAGATCCTCTCCGCAAGGGAACAGATTCCCTTTGTACACGACTTCGTGTACGCGACGTTCGAGGTCCGTGTTCTCTCGTACATCCCCCACAAGGGTGTACAAACGTCTTCCATATCCAACATCTCCCACTCACACTTGAGGGGATTGTAAGAGAACGTCTTTCCCTTAGTTCTTTCATCTATCATACCGAGAAATAGACCATGCGACCGTCATGCGCGTAGAGTCTGTTGTTGTGCACTTGTTAGAGATACACAACGACCTCGAAGGTGCAAAGTTGAGTAGATCAACGCATGCTTTACCCTAGATTATTTCTTCACATTTCTTATGCTTTATATTCAACAATTGAATCCCATCTGGATTACAATTGGCTGGCCAGCTTTGAATCATTAAAGTCCAAATGTGAATATGAAATCAATCTTCCTCTTCTTGCGAACCTTCTGATCTTGACTTGATTCGCTTTTCTAACGTACCCCGCCGAGCCGAATTATCATAGCCCATAAGTAACATGCTAAGATAGCGATCATCTCGTAAAATCTAAAGGAACCAATTGGAGTCCTTGAGGGTAAGAGTTAAGACCCGTATGGCCTTTGAGTCTCACATAATAGCAAACACTATTGCTACTAACTCAGTGGTCGAAATGCATACGTGGTATGAACACGTATTACAACATCACTCCTTTCCCATGGAGAGTATGTCTTAATGATGTTGTACGGATGAAAAGATCAGACACCACAGTGCCTATCTTTTTGAGTCCCCTTACTACTCGTGAAATATTCACGGACTCTCATCCTGCATAAGACAGATAGGATTTAAAAAATCCTACGAGATCTCTTTCAAATATCCTTGTGATACAGATCTCAGATCTTTTGTAAGCATCCATATGATGCAGATCTTTCATTCGACTATCTTGTTTAAGTCATGACTCTAAATCATTCGTCTAATGATTTTGACTTTAAACTAGTCTCATGTCTATCTTATCCATCTGATAAGATAAGGCGGTTGCTCATGTGAGAGAGCCAATCTTTATCTGTCCGACATACACACAATTCAGCTGAGATTTCAAAAATGTACACAAACATTTCTTAAGAAATTCATATGCAATGTTTGAAAAAGAACTTATTCTTTTATTAAATTTGATCTTTCTTAGACATGGGAATATATATTGGTACAACTCAGCTCATACGCAATCCTTGGGATGATAAGTGTTTATAAAACACATTTCTGGGGATCGCTTTCGTAAGCTGATCCTCTATCATCTCATGCGTAGATATGTACCTTATGTCTACATTCTTGGTTTTATCATAGTCTTTTGCAAATCTGCAGTTCCTTTAAGATACTGCATTATCCTCTTAACCGCTTTCCAGTGTTCTTGCCTTGGGTTGGATTGGTAACAGCTTACCATTTCCAACTGCAAAACAGATGTCCGGTCTCGTACACACCATAGCGTACATAAGACTATCAACTGCACTGGAATATGGAACTTTTTCCATAATTTCCTTTCCCTTTTGGTTCTTTGGACACGATTCCAGATATAAATTATCGCATATGCTTATATGAATATCAATGGACTTGCAGTCCTGCATATTAAATCGTTCTAGAGCCTTCTTTATATAAGTCTCCTGTGAAAGAGAAAGAAGTCTCTTCGAACGATTCCTTGAAATCTTAACTCCAAGGATATATGCGGCTTTTCCTATGCCTTTCATCTCAAATACTGATGAAAGCCAAGCCTTGATACTCATTACAAAGCCCTTGTCATTTCTGGCTATTAAAATGTCATCTACATATAGAGACATGATAATATACTTGCTTTTAATCCTCTTGATATATACTCAGTTATCTTCATCAAGCATGGAAAAACCATTTGATAAGACAACTTCTTGAAGTTGTATATACTATTGCCTCAAGGATTTACTTAAGACCATATATGGATTTACGAAGTTTACAAACCTTATGTTCGTTTCCTTCTTTTACAAACCTTGTTAGTTGTTCCATATAGATCTCCTCGTCCAATTCTCCATTGAGAAAGGCAGTCTTTACATCCATCTGATGTAATTCGAGGTATAAGCAAGCTACCATTGCCAGAAACATGCGAATCAAGGTAAAATGCACAACAGGTGAGAAGGTCTCTTCGTAGTCTATCCCTTCCTATTGCGTAAAACCTTTCGCGACAAGGCGAGCTTTATATCTGTCAATAGAGCCATCAGCCTTATGCTTGATCTTGAGAACCCATTTGTTCCCAATTGCTCTATGTCCTCTGGGTAAGTTAACTAAGTCCCAGACTTGGTTAACTTTCATGGATTTCAATTCCTCCTTCATCGCTTCCATCCATTTGTCTTTCGCAGGGCATGATGCGGCCTGTTTGAAAGTAGCAGGCTTGTCATCATCTTGTAGTAAAGTCATAAAGGTTTACGGAAATTCATCCTCAAATCTTAGAGGAGCCAACCTTGTACGACTACTATGTTGTATTTGAGATTTCTTCAAGTCCTTGTTGACTCGAATTTAGATCAATTCTAATATCACTCCCACTTGGAATGTCGTTAGAATTGCTCCCACTTGGATCATTATTCCCGTATGGAATAGGATAATCGTCATTCGTATAATCCATTGGTGAAGGTTGAAACGTATTTTCGTTTTCACCAAGAATTCTCCCACTCGAATGAGGTAATCCTTCTTGATCATAAATCTCAAATAAAGATAAGTCTTGACTTATCTTGCCCTGTCTTGGAAAACTCGTTTTCCAAGAAAGTGACATCCCTCGACTCAAACTCAATTAGCCCACCATTGTCTTCCTGACTAACAAAAATATAACCTTTGGAGTTTTCTGCGTATCGTATAAAGATACGTTTCCTTCCCCTTGGCCCAAGTTTGCCATACTTATGGGAGGAAATATGTGCGTAGAATGCACAACCCCAAGGTTTCAAAATGTTTAAGTCAGGAGACCTTTGGTTCCACAACTCATAAGGAGTGGAGCTAACTGATTTCGAGGGTACGCGTTTCAAAATGAAAGCGGCCGTCAATAATGCATCACCCCAAAAGGTGATTGGCAAGTTAGCTTGCTCCATCATTGAACGGACCATTTTTCATTAAAGTCCTATACCTCCTTTCTGCAACACCAATTTGTTGAGGAGTATAAGGCATAGTTACCTGATGTACTATGCCTTTTTCATCACAAAGTTCCTTTAAACTTGTTGATTGATATTCACCGCCCCTATCGGTTTGCATGACCTTAATCTTGCGATCTAATTGATTCTCCACTAAACTCATATAGTTTTTAAAGCAGGTTTATTGCTTTCACTTTTGTGGGATATCAAATAGATATGACCGAATCGGGTGAAATCATCAATAAAAGTGATGAAATAGGACTTCCCGCGTCTTGTCTTGACATTCATCGGACCACATATGTCCGAATGGATAAGCTGTAATGGAACCTCGGCCCTTGTGCCGGTTCCAAACGGCTTGCGACAAGATTTCCTCACAAGGCAATGTTCGCAGGTCGACATTTCAACCTTTGAAACATTGGATAGAAGGCCACGTTTGGCAAGTCTATCTATACGCATTGGTCCAATATGACCAAGCCTTGCGTGCCAACAAATTATATTAGACTCATTAGTCAAAGAATTTGTCACAAGGAAATTTTCATTACATGAGGAAATACATTGTACTTATTACAATAAATCCTTTGAAATACAAACCCAGTACCAATAAAGGAATTATTACAAAATAGGTCCATATTACAATCATGAAGGAACCAACTATAACCAAGACCCATAATATTGACCACAGTATTAATATTCCTTTGAATATATGTAATGAAGAGAACATCATAAAGTAGGAGAGTGTGGCCGTTGTCCAAGTCTAGCTTGCAATTCCCAACGCCTTTCTCTACAACACGTGAGTTGTTTCCTACATGGATCCACTTCATTCCATGGTGTATCCGGTGATACTCCATGAAGGACCGTCTGTCCTTTGCTATGTGGTCGGTGGCACCTGAATCAATTATCCCATAATGGATTAGATTCCACAAGAAATATTGAACTAGAAACACATATGTAACTAGTATTACAAGTTACCTCGTCACTTCCACTCGTACACGAACGAGCATAGTGACCGAGTTTGTTGCACTTGAAGCACTTGATCCTTTTCAAGTCTTTCTTCTTCTGCCATTTCTTGTGCCCACCCTTATGTTTGGGTTCCTTGGTAGACTCAGGTTGCTTATTACGTTCATTAGAAGACTTCGAACGATCTTTACGTTTCTTTCCCCCGTGTGAGGAACTAGCAACCATGTGCACTTCTGCACTTGGCTTGGCAGCTGCAAGCCGCTCTTCCTCTAATTCGAGGTGCTTGGAAACGTCGTTGAAGGTCTTGATGCTCTCATTGTGAGTGAGATGCATCTTCATTTGATCCCACCCATTTGGTAGGGAACGTATGACTGCTTGGATTTGTTGCTCATCAGTGAGCACATGACCTGCGTCCTTTAACTCCGAGATAAGGTTCGCCATATGTCGCAGATGTTTCCCCATGGAATGATCTGGACGTTTCTTATATGTATCGAACCTTATAGTTAAGGCGCGAAGTTTGGACACCGATGTGCCACCGAACTTCTCCTCTAGCTTGGACCATATGTCCATGGCTAGGTCATGTTCTCGGAAGATGCGCATTATGTCATCAGCCATACTGCTTAATAACGTAATGCGCGCTATCTTATTCTTCCGAGACCAAGCATCAAAAGCTTCCTTGTCTCTTCGGTGTTGGGCCGTAGTGCCCAACTCCGGTTCAATCATAACATTCTTTAGAGTTTCGAGCACTTCTTGGTCCTCTAGAACGTATTGTATCTTAATGGACCAAAGTTTGTAATTATCGCCGTTGAGTTTTTCACCTTTGTTTAACTCAGCGACGATATTCTTTGAAGCGGAAGACATTTTACTTTTAAAATGCTGCAAAAGACATAAAAACCGAATGTTCGATCAAAAACACATTGCATAAAATTCTTAAAATATAACTCCCACTTGAAATTATATTATATTTGATAAGTTACTTTCGAAACATATTGAAGATGTTGTTCTAGAATCGAAAAGGTCTCTTTGATTCCAATCACCATCTAGAACAACCTTCAATATTCCCCCATCACTTATCAAACAATAGTACTCTTATAGTACTAGCAGCGGAAAAACGAGTTTGAAAACGTATTTTTCAAATATAATTCCCACTTGAAATGATAATAGAATATCCCTTATGGATAGTTCTAAAATCAACTCCCACTTGGAATGATACTCATGATTTGATAAGTTACTTTCGAAAAATATTGAAGATGTTACTCTAGAGTCGGAAAGGTCACTATGTTTCCAATCACCATCTAGAGTAACTTTCAATATTTCTCCCTCACTTTATCAAATGTTAGTACTCTTATAGTACTTTGCAGCGGAAAAGCGTTTTTGAAAAACGTATTTTTCAAAAAATTTAAAATACATTGGCTAATCTCCGTAGAGTAGAGCACAACGTCATAAGTACATTGGCTAATCTCCGTAGAGTAGAGCACAATGACATGGCTAATCTCGCATGAAGTAGAGCACTAAGGCTAATCTTCAAGGAGTAGAGCACAATTGCATAAGTACATTGGCTAATCTCCGTAGAGTAGAGCACAATGACTTGGCTAATCTCGCATGAAGTAGAGCACTATGGCTAGTCTTCAAGGAGTAGAGCCCAAAGAAAAACTTCATTATGACGTTAGTCCCGTATGAACTAATCGGCACTGTGGTTAGCCCCGTATGGACTAATCGACACATTCGAGTTTGACCAAGGCCTTTTGTTACCCCGTATGGGTCATTTGGAAAGTTTGCAATCGACCCAGACCTTTTGTCGGATTGGTCGACCAAAAACACCAAATTGGTCGACCAATTTTTGGTCTTGCAACTTCTTCCCGGCCAGGGCCTCTGCCCTGGCCGGGGCTTGGCCAAGGGCCGGCCAGGGCCTCTGCCCTGGCCGGCCAGGGGCCTTGGCCCCCTCGGCCAGGGCCTCTGTCCTGGCCGAGGCCGGCCAAGGCCGGCCAGGCCCTGGCCACTGCCAGGGCCGGCCAGGCCGGCAGGCCTTGGCCAAGGCCGGCCATTGCCGGCCTGGCCATGGCCGGCCACTGCCTGGCCATGGCCGGCCACTGGCCTGGCCATGGCCGGCCACTGCCGGCCTGGCCATGGCCGGCCATGGCTTGGCCATGGCCGGTCATGGCCAAGGCCATTTGGCATTGGCCGGCCATGGCCCCTTTGGCCATGGCCGGCCACCCCCTTTGAATGGGGTTGCCGCACATACTCCTCCCCCTTGATGGGGTGGTCGCCGGTGGTTATTGGCCGTAGCCAACCCCCTCCGCAAGTGGAGGGGGGGTGCATAGCCTTCATAGCCCATTTGGCCATGGTGCACATGCACCAATTTCCTCTTACCCGATGGAAATAACTACCATCATCTTCCTCGATGAAGCACCCGTTCGTCGATGAAGCACCCGTTCGTCGAGAAATTAGTTATTTCCTAATGGCCGTGTGCCAAAAATGAAAAATAACATACTACGTGAACGGTCGGTTCTTCCCGTCACGGAGAGTTCCTACCATATCCGTAATGATAGGAGACCCTAACGTGAAAAGAACAACCGATGCGTTCTCTCCGTCACGAAGCGTTCCTACTATATCTTTAATAGTAGGAGACCCATTCGTGAAAGAGACAACGACTCGTTCATAGTTTCGACGGGGCGGTGGTTTGACCGGGGCGAACCCATATGGCTCTGATACCAATGTAGGATCCTGTCCAAAACAGAGTTAGGATCGATAATATGAAGTTTAGACTTACGCTTGCGTATGCGGCACGATAGTCTACGAACTTCGCCTTCGGATTCGCCACGACGGATCGAGTCTTCTCACGAACGGAGTAAGGCTACTAATCCACAATCTAAATCTCTACTTTAGATTAAGAACTTGGATAAGAGGGAGAGAAAGGATTTCTGCAGAGCTTCGCTAGGATGAAGATGCATGCATGAATTTCATGCAAAAGGTGTAAGAAATGGCTTACCCTTGGGTCTTATTTATAGCCCCCAAGGTAGTTATTTTAGGGTAAGTTGTTCCTTTGGAACAACTTAATTAAGGTGTACCATGATACATGGCACATTATAAGCTTAAGTTGTACCATATGCATGGTACAACATAAGCTTAAGATATTCCCCCTTTATTAGCCATATGTCGCATGCACTTATGCATATAAAATGCGACTTTCCCACTCATCCAGAGATCCTCTCCGTAAGGGAACAGATTCCCTTTGTACACGACTTCGTGTACGCGACGTTCGAGGTCCGTATTCCCTCGTACATCCCCCACAAGGGTGTACAAACGTCTTCCATATCCAACACTTATATAGTCTTCCAAAACCCTAGCAAATAACCCTAGAAAACCCCTCAAAATCGTGCCCAAAAACAGCCCAAACCGCAACTTAAAATCTGGGCCCGTCGCCGACTCGGCCGAGTGGAAATTCCGGCACTGCATCGTCAACTTGCAGAAATTATCCAGATTTCATCCGACCTCCGATTGGCGCGTTCTTGGCGGCATTGGAACCGTCATGAAGTATACTATCCATAAAAAATGTGAGAAAAATAAGTTGATTGTTGGAATGATAGCAAATTTCAAAAGAGTGAACGGTTGTCTGAAAATCTGGGCGCTGCAAGTCCTCGGCGTCACTCGGCCGAGTTGACTTCTCTACTCGGTCGAGTGAGCTTCTCTACTCGGCCGAGTGACAGACCCTGTAAAATTCCAGTAAGTCGGGGGGCCTTGGGGGTCTGTCTTCGGAGGTGACTCGGCCGAGTGGGTTTACTCGCTCGGCCGAGGGGCATTCGGTACTCGGCCGAGTCGGAACCCTCAATCGCCTGACGGATTCCAGTAAGTCGGCTCCTTCGATGGGTGGATTTTCCCGTGCCACTCGGGCGAGGGGATCTCCATACTCGGCCGAGTGGACTATCGTCACTCGGCCTAGTGCACGCTGATTTCCTTCTGTGGTGCGTGTCCGGTCTGGTCGGCCGAGTGGTCGTCTTGCTCGGCCGAGTGAGTGCTTCACTCGGCCGAGTGACATGCTGTAGATGCCCAATCTTCATCATTTCGCCTCCTCGTCGCTCCTATGGAGTTCCTTCTTCTTCCACCCATCTTCAATCGCCGTTAGCTCCTCGATAGAGCCATGGGCGAGGCTCTGGTACATGTGCAAGTCCTTTAAGCTCATTTTTGTTTCCGATCGCTCAATATTTCCTGAAATCCGATAAAAACAAGAAATAGTGAAAAGTAACGCAATATCGTCGAATACTCGTGAAAATCGCAATATGAGCAACCGAAATGGCATGCAAATATGCAGAAAAAAGGTGTAAAATATGGACCGATCAAAATCCCCCAAGCTTACCTCTTACTCGTCCTCGAGGAAGATAAGTATAGAGACGAACTCGGGAGATGAAAACAAAGGAAATGAAATGAAAGAAAAAGAAAGAACATGAGGTGGAAGGGGTTGCTAGATTATTCTCTCAGATCTCAAGCCATAAGCTATACATCACGATAACTCGGAAAATACGAATCACATGCTATAAAGATTCCATATCTTACTTAAACATGGTACTTGCAAGCTTTTAAGAACAATAAAAGGGACTCTCTAAATTCATACAATCAATTCATATCCACATCACGCATTTCATAGAATTTAATATACAAATATTGGCGATGCACTTTTCAATCAAAAGTTATAAATGAAGCATATAAGTTACACACCAAACATGCAATAGAGAATATAATAAGAGCTATGGCATTCACATACTTATTTCAAATCATGAAAAATCTCCATATCTAATATATTTTGCGAAGTCGAAGCATTATCGAATATTCCCATTCATGCACGTCTCCACTCTAATATCATACTCGCTCGTTTGGTCAAATGAATTCACCCCCAAGCTTAGTTTGAGGCGTCACATCCAAAGGAATATAATAGTGGAAAATGGGATTTTTGCCTTGGTTTTCCGAAGTATTTTGTGGCTCCAATAATGAGATAGAGAAATATTTTTTTATTTTGGACTTTGTTTCTCATTTTTCTTCTTGGATTTTTGTAGGAGCAATTTGATTTGTATTTTTGATTTTTGGCTCTTTTTGGCTTTTTGGACTTTTTGGAGCAATCTTTTTTCTTTTGTAGGGATTTTTGGGAAATAGATGCGATATAAGTAGCTTTAGGAGGTGAACTCAAGTGACATGTAGAGAATAAAAAGATATATGTGGAGAAAGAAATAATGTAGCACTCGGTTCACTCTAAGATGTGCACGAACGGTTCAATAAAATAATACTTCAACTAAAACTCATATGTAAGCATGGATATTCTTAATCATTTCAATAAATAGTGAAGTCAAGCAGTAAAGTTTACAACCATATCAGGCATGCAACAGAAGGTGAACAATAAAACTGATGCTTCAGATATACTAATGATGCGTGAATCTTGGTGCATTTCCAACAAAAGCATACTAAACACTAATCAACACATTCAGCTTCAATTAGTATCATGCATTCATGTAGCGGAGTCATCAAAAGAAATAGATTTGCAGCACATGTGAATAGCAAGACTATGGAATACTCTAAGTAGCATGGCAAGGAATAATAAGCATCGTGAAGGTTGCCAAAGAAATAAGAGATATCATCATAAGGAACAAATCTAGTAAAAGAAGGAAAAGAAGGAAAAGAAAATAAAGAAATAAAAATAAACGAGAGGAAAGAAAAGAAAAACAAGCACACAATATGATGCATGAACACACATAATAGGAAAAATAAGATGGAAAAAATCAAAAAGATGATGCAAAAATTTTGAAAAATTTTAAAAACCCTAAAATAAAGTTAAAAAAATGCAACTAATGCATCTAAATGGCATGGAAATGCACTCCCCCAAGCTTAAACTTCGCATTGTCCTCAATGTGATCATAATGGAAGAATATGAGGAGCAATGATAATGATAAGGGGGGTGAATGAAAACTGATGAAATGAATGACATGAAATCCTAATGCAACTACATGCACATACAATGATGCATGAGAGCGCCTTCCCCCAAGCTTATACCAAACAATCTTATTCAAATGACTCGATCAATAAAATCACGATTTCGCTAAGCGTGATCAAGTCAAACAAATAAGAAAGTGAGGTTTCACTTGAAAGAAATGCTCGATGGTGGTGAGCAAAAGGATGTGGCACATTAAAATATGAAGAGGGAAATTAACATATATAATGGGTTTGGGATGTAAAAAATTTTTGTTGCCGTCATATGAGGTGATATTTATTCAAGCAAATCTATACGGTCCTCTCGCTGTCGAGAGGATTCGTGTTTATTGAAAGCATAAAATTTCTACACTACTGGATTGATATCACCTATAGCAAAAGGCGGATCCAGTATCATTGCCAGTGCAGGCAATTGCTCCAACTGCTCCTTCCGTGGATCTGCCAGATGCGTGTGTCCACGGACTCCAACGAACTCCAGCAATGCATCCTCCAGCATTCCCACAAGGACTCCACCTGTACCCTGCAGAGAATAGGATGCATCAGTTCGCTGCAAAAAATTCACCCTCGTAATAAAAGTTTCCCAAAGAGGATCGTCTATAGAAATATATGGAATAAATAATAGTGGACGATACTTCCCTGGAAATAATCCAATATCCTCACATGCCGTGATAGCTGTCTCCATGGTGTCTTCTCTATGCTGCTCAGGTAAATCTAGATCATAGGTGTGGACCTCATCAAGATGCTCGTCAAACCGTGACACGTCCAAGCATAACTCCGGTCCATAATCGTATGTGTGCTGCAAAAGGTATGACATGTCAAAAATATCTGAATCAAAATAAATATCAAATGGAATGCATGATTCAGAAATGGAGTGGGTAAAAATATCACCCTGAGTGGGAGCAGCAAGCTCTGTGGGATAGTCCTCGACGTCAGTGGAAGGATGAGGTGGCTGCGGGAGCTCCAATGGAGGAGGGTAGTGCTCGGGATCTTTATGAATGGTTGTGTCCTCATCCCGATGTACGACCTCCTCAGTGATAAGCTCTGGCTCTGTGTGTAAGGCCTCCTCAAAAGCATGCTCTGGCTCTGCGAGGTGAATTACATCAATGTCTTCTCCATCTGAATCATCTCTATCCATCCACTCATCGTATGGACTAGCTGTGTCTGTGGGTGGGGGAGTGTCGACGGTGAAACCCGGCTCTGTAGCAACACGCCTTGAGTATCTCATCGTAGTTCTCTCATCAAAAGTGGCTGCATCTGTGCCTGGTACCATTGTCTCCTCAGATGTGGAAGCATCAATGTCCTCAGCCTGCCGTCCAAGAATCTCATCCAGGTACGCATAAAAATGTGTGGTCCATATGATCTCAGCCTCAGTGGAAGGTAGAGGTGGCTGCGGAAGCTCAACTGCAGGTGGGCAAGACTCTGGATTTATCTGAATGAAGTTGCCCTCGTCCCAAAGTGCTAGCTCAATAATGTAATGCTCTGGCTCCGCATGTGATTCCTCCTCGTGAACTATCAATGTAGGCTCTATCTGGAATGGTGATGCTGGCTGCTCATGTGTGTCAACTTGTGGGGATGCATCATGTGGAGGGGAATGCCCACGAGCAATCCAAAAATTTAATCTATCCCCCTCAAGACTGACATGGATGTCCTCCTCAATTGTTCCTGCAGCTGAAACATGGTTCATAACAAAATCTACAAATCGTAGATCAAATGCATCACCTGTTGTAATGCTTTCTGAACCGGTGAACCTCACTGACTCCAAGAGGCCCTCCAATAAGTTCTGAAATGCTTCCTCCTTAAAATCTGTGGTCCACATAATACCATCCATAATACCTGATAAACAAGGATAAATACCTGGAGAAAAATATCAGTGGCACAAAAGAATATAGAAATGGTAGTAATGGTGGCGGGGGTGAAAATTGCTTTTAAAATTTTTTTTCGTAGCCTAATCAACCTAATTGTGACAAATTGGCACCCAACGGGAAACACCTCCCCGGCAACGGCGCCAAAAACTTGATCGGAGCCCGGATACACGTCCCGGGCACGCGACTCGCTAGTCTTACCGCAAGCGTACGGTGTAGTGGCGAGCGGGTATTGAACATAGGGATGCCTAATGACAGTGTCTTCTTCAATCAACCTGGCTATAAGAATGATCAAGAAATGTTCGCAGTAATGCGATCATAGTCGTTCAATTATACGAAAGAAAATATCAAATTAATAAAGACGTCAAGGGATAGGGAATCCCCGCTACTTGCCGTATCTCATCATTCTGATTCGTAGGTTTCACAGTTGCTAGACTTGAAATTCGGGTGAACTAGTTGCAACTAAATGTAGAACCAAGCTCACGCTCTCGCGCTATTGCCGGTCTATAGCAAACCTAGGGTAGGGCCCAATCTCTTGCAAACCCTAACCTAGGCAAACTAGCGTGAAGAACAACATCATCGTTCAATCGTATCTCGAGCCCACTCTCGTGCAAACTCGAGCTACGACCTAGGTTGGGATAGTTCCTACCCGTCCAATCTCTTGCAAACGGGTACCGGTATGGAATTGCAATCGAAAACCCTAGTTTCGGTCCAATCTCTTGCAAACCGATTCCGGAGAAATTCAATTGCAACCCAGTTCGAATTTCTAGGGCTTCCTATCGAGTTGGGATCCAATCTCTTGCAAATCCCAATCGGTATGAATCCCTAGCTATTCGTATTAAATCAATCCCAAACTAACCCTAATCAATTCTAGCAATAATTTCACCAATTCATCACAAATTTGAAATTGGGCTCATAGGGTTCATCCCTACGCCCTAAGACGATCGAACTACTCACAATTCATAAGAAAATTCAATAGAAATTCACAAATAAAATCAATAGAATTCATAGCAATATTCAATATATCAATAAAAATGGAGTTTTTGATAGGGAGAGAGACAAACCAATGAAGAACAAAATAGCATCCAACAAATCAACACTTTTCTCTCCTCCCCAAAAGCTAAATCTAATCTCCTAAGAATAATCTAAAAAAGGCTGTAAAAAGTTCTGAAAAAGCTCTCTAAACTAGGTTAAAAACTGGGGTTAAATACCTCCCAAAATCGCCCAAAAAATCCTGACGAAAATGCCCCTGCGCAGCCTCAAAATCGCAGTTTACGCTACAGGCAGCGCGGCTCACTCGGCCGAGTGACAAATGTCACTCGGCCGAGTGAGAGACCCTGACGGATTCCAGAGAGTTGGGGGTCTTGGGGGTCGTCTCCTCGGGAGTCGTCTCCTCGGGAGTCACTCGGCCGAGTGACTTTTCTTCACTCGGCCGATGGGCTTTCTTCACTTGAGCGGACGACGTTCGTCACTCGGCCGAGTCGGTCTTTGGGGCCGACTGATGGATTCCAGAGAGTTCAACATTTTTGGTTGTCGTCGTCTTGGCTCCACTCGAGCGAGGGATGAATCGGTGCTCGGCCGAGTGGTCTGGTGATGCTCGGCCGAGTACACGCTGATAATAGCTCTGTTGCGTGTCCGATCTGGCCGGCCGAGTGGGCTGTCTATGCTCGGCCGAGTGACTCCTTCACTCGACCGAGTGGCATGCTGAGAATGCCCATTCTTCGTATTTTTGCCTCCTCGTCGCTCCTACGACGTTCTTTCTTCTTCCACTCCTCTCCAATCGTAGAATACCCCTCAAGAGAGTCGTCGGTGACACTCCGGAGTGGGTGCATCTCAGATTCACTCCAAATCGCTCCAAATCTCCTGAAATACGACAAAAACAATAAATCGTGAAAAGCATCGCAATATTGTCGAATAAACGTGAATAACACGATTTGAGCGATCTAAATGGCATGCAAACATGCAGAAAAAAGGTGTAAAATACGGAGTGATCACTTGGTGACACGAGGATCGAGAAAAGAGAAGGTCGTTTTGACGGCAGAATGTAGTGCCCTTATCCAGCGAGCAAATCCTCCTAAGCTTAAGGACCCGGGGAGCTTCTCTATCCCTTGTGCGATCGGAGAGGTAAAAATACATCGTGCGCTCGTCGATCTTGGAGCGAGCGTTAGTTTGATGCCCTTGTCGCTGTATACGAGGATATGAATGGGCGAATTGGAGCCCACCGGAATGACCCTACAGCTTGCAGACCGTTCGGTTAAGTATCCGGTGGGTGTTGTTGATGACCTTCCTGTCAATGTCAGAGGGGTGCATGTGCCTATGGACTTCGTTGTCATGGACATGCCTGAGGATGCACACACCCCTATCATTCTTGGATGGCCTTTCATGGCCACTGCCGGCGTATTAATCGACGTGAAGAATGGGAAGCTTTCCCTCAACGTTGGCCAAGAAAAAGTGGAGTTTGACCTGGGGTTGTCGATGAAGCACCCCGATCCCCCGGAAGATCTGAGTATCAATGTGCTGGAGTTGGAAGAAGAGAGAGCTGTGGAGGCAAGCTCCTGGGAAATTCTCTCGAGAAACCCCCCCGACCACTTGGGAGATCTTGGAGAGCAAGTTGGCTCACCAAAGAATGATGTTGCTGATGAGGCGGTCGCCCGACATGTGATCCCTCCTGGATTCCCAAAAGCTCCTCATACGAGGAGAAAAGGCAAAGAGCCCATGGGGCTCACCGGGGATGAGGTCCGGATCCTTAAGCAAGTGGCGGTGGACGCCAACATGAAGGAGAAGCCCCCGGACCCCATCAACAAAGGAAGAGTGGTCGAGCAAGCTTTCTTGTCGCCACCCGGCTACACCAAAACCTACCAGCTATAAAATTGAAGCAATGCCAGACTTTGGGCATCACCCGTATCGCCCACCTTGAACATCATCAACGAGTGTCGAGCTAACGACGTTAAATAAATGCGCTTCATGGGAGGCAACCCATGCTCTAACCCTTTGTTTCCATTTTAGGACTATTTTTAACTTTATTTTGTCTATTTTAATAAATAAATCCAGCCGCAAGAACTTCCGTTGAGGGACTAAGGCCGTTTGTGCACTTTTACAGAAAACAAGGCCCCAACCGATCGGTTGATAACTCACCCGACCGGTTGGGATGTATCAGCTAACGGCCGTATCAGTCACTCAACGAACCGATCGGGTGAAGGCATGTGAGACCGGGTGACAGACCGGGTGAACTGGGCTAAATTCTCTGGAAATTTTTGGGAAATGATCAACCGATCGGTTGATACGCAGAGCGATCGGGTGACAGACCGGGTGAGCTGTACCAAACTCTCGGGAATAAGGTGTGAAGCGGCGAACCGATCGGGTGACCTTCACCCGACCGGGTCGCCTGTAGCCAACTTCCAGCAATAATTTCGACCTAAAGGTCAACCGATCGGGTGACATTTCACCCGATCGGTTCGACTTAAAATCCTATATATAGCGCCCTCCGCCCGTTCGTTCCGCCCTCGCCCAATTTCGAAATTCCGATTATCGTTTCGCCTTCTCCGCCTTCGCCTGACCTCGTTCTCCCCCTAAACCGACCCCCATCGATCTCCCCCCTCTCCCTATCCATCTCTCCATCGATTTCTCCCCCATCTTCCTCGATTTCGCCCGCACACAAAACCCTAATTTTCACACATTCTTCCCCATTTTCGAAACTTGCTGGAAGAATTCGTCGCGGCTTCACACGTGCTCCTGTTACGTTGCATTGGGGCGTCTACGAGCAACGATCTTCTTCTCAATTGGGTAACCTCGCTCCTTAGCTCAATTTTTATTTTGCCCTAGAATTCCATTCTGCTCGTTTGTCGTGTTAGTGTGTATTCGACGTATTTTGCATACACACACACACACACACACACACACACACACACACACACACACACACACATACACACACGATTCCTACAAAATGCCTCCTCGCCATGCTAAGCCCACCGACGCCAGCTCTTCCAACCCTAGACCCACCCGTCGCGCTCGTCGCACACAATCCACCACCCCACGCGTCCCTGACCCCGTTTACATTGGCGATGCCGAATACGAGGTGTCATTCCATGACGACGACCAAGCCGACCGCTTCATGTCCATGCTCCTCCTAGCTGGAGCTGGGGGTCGGGCAACTCAGGAGTCCGTTGAGCGTGACCTACTTGTCCTTCAAATCCTCATTCGTCATATTCGCACTGACCCACCCGATGTGTCCGAGCTTCACATCCCACCCTCCACCACTCCTGGTCCTCAGCACAGGCCCCCATCACCACCCCCAGAGGGTGGTGCCTCTGCTTGATACTTTTCCATCCAGCTTTTGCCTCCCCCTATTTTTAGTGCCCATCTGTCTTTGCGGGGCCCTACTTTACCATTGCTAGGGGAGGGCTCATTCACGTGTCGAGTCCCTTCTTTTTTATTTTTTTATTTTCTATTTCCTTTCTTTTCTTTTATTGACCTCCCCCTCGCATATCTCTGCATTGGCACAATCACATCATCCTGCTAGCACTATCACGTCTAGCTTGGGGGAAGTCAAATTTTTTTCAGTGTGCTGTCGTGTTTTGTTTTTCTCTGTGTGTTTGTTTATTTGTCGTGTCGTGTAATTTTCTTTCTTCCCTTTATTTTTCTTTTCTGTTTTTTATATCGTGTGGTGTGCTTTTTATTTTTATTTCTTATTTTCAGTTTCGTTTGTATGATTTTCTTGTCTTTCGTGTGTTTTTGTGTCTGTGCGTATTCCCCCCCTTATTCATTGCCCTCCCGTATTTAATTCTATTGCATTGAGGGCAATGCAAGTTTCAGCTTGGGGGAGTCGCACTTCGTGCGTCATTTTTGTCGTTTTTCTTCGTTTTTGAGTCGTTTTCCATCGTGTTTCTCTCTCTCTCTCTCTCTCTCTCTCTCTCTCTCTCTCTCTCTCCTCTCTCTCTCTCTCTCGCTCGCTCTCTCTCTCTCGCTCGCTCTCGCTCTCGCTCGCTCTCGCTCGCTCTCGCTCGTGCTCTCTCTCTCTCTCTCTCTCTCTCTCTCTCTCTCTCCTAGAGATGAACCCTATGATGAATTGCCACAAAATCACACACACCTAGCATGGCATTGATAATCACATTCACTAACCCTAGGATATCGAGTCCTCTTGCATTTCATGCATCGTGGGTCCACTTAGCTTTTTGTGAGTCATGCGTCGTGCCTAGCTGTGTGGTGTGCTTCTACTTTGTGATTTTACTTTATATACCTGTCCAGGAATGACCCCTAGATAATCATGCTTCGATTTGAATATGCGGTATTTGCTTCTACTATCTGCTTCTTCTGCATGCTATATATATATCGTATACTTCATTTCGCATGTGTCGGGACCCCACAATTAAGGACTAGGGTAACCCATTTAGCCCATGCTCTAATTAGCGAGAATAGTTTCCTTTGCCCAAGTGTTTAGATACCGATTTCTTTTCTGTTTTACTTGGTGCAAATCCTCTCGTCGTGTACCGTTTTCCCACTTGGGAGAGTACACATGTGTATAGCCAAAAACCCAAAAATCCAAAAAAAAGAGAAAAGAAAAGAAAAAAACCAGAAAAAGAAAAGAAAATTGTATAGCCAAAAAGCCAAAAAAATACAAATACCCAAAACCCAAAAAAATTCCAGTGTGAATATTTTCCCTACTTGCTGAGAATAAAGGGAAGGTGAGAATTGGCACCGAGTGTTCTACTCCACATCATCTCAACCCCCATTGTTATCGAAAACACTTGGCTTAGAAACTTTTTAGCTATTATCTAGGCTGTTGTGGTGATTTCCTTAACCCTAGTTGTGGAGTCCCTGACGCAAGATATGTTTCGATTCTCTCTCTATTCTCATGCATGCTTGAACTATATATTCACCGCTTTATTCAATTCGAATCGATATTTGGGTCATTTCTCGGATTTGTGTATATCGAGCCTTATCGCACATCGTAGATAGTGACACCGTCTGCTAGCACACGGCCGCTTTCATGGTTATTTTGATGAAAAGCAACATATTATGCTACTAATGCTTTCATTGAGTTTGTGTGTAGGAAGTGCATTTTTAATGTAGGTGATGAAGCATGGAAGTTTAAGAGTCATGATTCAAAGAATGAAAGTCAAACTTATATGTTGGTACAAGCAAATCAAGGAAGGCATAAAATCACGTTGCATCCAAGGCTGGAAGGCTAGGAGCATTGAAGAACTAGCACAAAAACTATGTGGATCAAAAGCTCAAGTGAAAGCCAAGGCAAATGGACGAATAGTTGCATGCTAGCTCAAATAAAGTTATGTAATGTTTTGAATTTTATTTAAGTCTTAGGAAATTGTTAAGGCCTTTTTGATTAAGCCCACACACACTTAGGATTATGCCAAAAATGATTTAAAATGATTTAAATATTTTTTCATAAGTTTTTGAGCCCAAAGCCTATACTGGAAATGCTCTGGGAGTCGACTACCAGCAGACAGCCTGGCATCTGGGTTAAACGGCTAGATTTTCAAAATCATTTTAATTATTGCATATAGCTATTGGAGAAATATTTTTGAAATGAATTTGAAATTATTTTCAAAAGTCTCCTTGTTTAAATGCATATAAATGTTGGAAAAATCTTTTGGAAATAATTTGAATTTCAAATTTCAAATCTCCTTGATTAATGCAAATATATTTTGAAAATAATTTGAATTTTTAATTTCAAATCTCCTTGATTAATACAAACATATTTTGGAAATAATTTGAATTTCAAATTTCAAATCTATTTGATTGATGTATTTTTGAAATTGTTGTTTGAAATGATTTTCATCTTTATACATAGAGGGATTGAGCTTGGGTTTCATACAAGAAGATTTTTCATCTAAAATTGTTGTTTCAAAATTTCAAATTTCTTTCTCAAGCTCTCAAAATCATGTCTTGTCTATATTTTAAATTGCTTTTCAAATATTTTTTGGCTTTATTTTCTTGATCTCCCAAAGCTTCAAAATTTCTTATCTTTGAGATCTAGATCATCATATATCTATACTTAAACACTTGGGCTTCAAATTGAAAAGGCTATAGGTAATTATTAAGGCCAAAAATGACCGAGACAGTTGTCAGGCTGACGTGGGCTCTTCATGCTGAGTCGGAGCTTCGCCAGCAAGTGAAGTGGGACCCTAGTGACGTGCGTTTATATTTCATATATTTGCGCACGTTTTCTTCCGTGTTTTTCCGTTTTTTACCGCCGTCTTATATTCGTTTTCTCGTGTTTTCTTGTTTTCTTTCACTTTTCCGTGTTTTTCGTATTTTGCAGGATTTTACTGGCATAGAGAACATAAAACGACGATATCATGAGTCCCCGGAGCAACAGGAGGAGTCACGCGTGATCCAGGGGGTCAAACGACGAAGATCGCATCTTTCAGCCCCTCACCCGACCGGTTGGTCATCTCCAACCGATCGGGTGATGCACGGGTGCACCACCCGGACACAAGTTGGAGCGGCCAAGAAGTCACCCGGTCGGTTCAGTGACCGGTTCAAATGCCTCAACTCTCTGGAATTCTGATGCTGAATGCCAACCGATCGGGTGACTTTCACCCGATCGGTTCACCTGTAGCCGATTCTCCGAAGCCACGACACGGAGAGATCGACCGACCGGTTCATCCGACAGCACGAAGATCCAACCGATCAGCTCATGCCTCAACCGACCGTGCCGTGGTGACCAGGTGGGATCCTATTTTGCGCTGCCGAAGAAACGAAGCAGGTCACCCGATCGGGTGACTTTTCACTCGATCGGGTGATTTCGTATTCTATAAATAGAACCCCTAGGTTTTCCAGAAATGAGGGTTGTTATTTTTTTCTGTTTTTTCTCTCTCTTGACGGTTGTAATTTTTCAGATATTTGTAAGTTTTCCGATCTTTGCCAAACTTTAATATAGTGTTATTAGCATTGCTCTTACTGCTTTTCAATCGCCCGATCATGTTTCTAACGGTCGATTTTACTTTAGATCGCTTTTTACTAAATATGTGTGAGTAGTCCCCAAATCTGGGATTTTAGTGGAAACCCCTTCGTGGGCTCTTCCCGATGCATCCATAGGACTAGGAAATCGATAGGGATTAGGAATCTAACGGTTACGCGGGGTGTTTTATTGTCATCGGCGGGAAAAAGACCGCCTTTGACCGTTGGGCCAAGGAGGAATAAACTTGGCGGTTGACTCCCTAGCCATAGCTCGCGCCCTTAGCATAGACGTCGAATCCTAGCGCGCGGGAGCAGCAGGATGAGACGTTGGGAGTTATCATTGCGAACTTAGTGCTCCCGGAGTCGGTCAGTGTTAATGGACACGGGAGTGCCCACTGACCAAACCCGGGAAGTCCGGCGTATCATCCTGGGCACCGACCGGAATATCGGGCCCATGGGACGCTGGTACCCCTCTTAGAGGCAACGTCTCACCATTAGACCCTAATTCCGGTCGTTATCCTACCCGTAGGCCGTATCGGCGAGAATCGCATGATAGGGTGGAAACCAAAGTCCCGGGTTTTTCCTTTATATTGTTTATCCCTTACATTCGATTTACTGTGACAACCCATCATCCGATTCGGGCTAGCTCGCCCATGGGGTGAATTTGATCCTTCTTGACACAAGCACATCCACGCCTCCCTGAGTTCGACCCCCAAGCCACACTACAACACCGTGCGCTTGCGGTTACAAATATTTAAATCTCACGCCCCAATCATATTATTGCGCACATCAAACACGCACAAAAGCGGGGGGCGTCACCTAGGTTGGGAGAACATGGGTCGAGGGATGGAGGTAGATGAGGATGCGGTGTTCGATCGACCCTCGATCATCTTGAACGTCGATCGCTCGAGGTTGGAAAGCTCAAAAGCAACCCTCGCAGGAGATGGAGACTCGTCGATCTATACCACAAAGACACATTAGGGGGTTCAGATCTGGGTTCCGACCCAAATCCCCTCTGATGCTTAAGTTGGTATGGAAACTTAAGGATGAGAGGGAGCTTGTAGCAGCAGAGATCGACCCACAGGGATTCGCCTCAGATCAGTCGTCGCAAGATCTATAATGTAAGAAATATCAGCTGAGAAAGTAGAGTTCTATGTCTTAAATCGCGTACCTTGGAATTGGAACCCTTTCTATATTTATAGACATCATGGGTCCCTTTAGTGATGTTGGGGAGATAACGGCCACCCATTATGGGGCCACGATCTTCCCCATTTAATAGTAGTGAATGTTGTGCACGTTCTCGCAAATTACGAGTTTGCCTGTAATCCCACGTTCGAGTGAGGGGAATGCAACGGTCGACTGGCCAATGAGCTTTGACCGAGTTGATATCGGGCTTCTCTTGTGGGCCATGTGGGCCTTAGTCATCGTCGGTCGAGTCATCTCAAGTGCCGGCCCAATGATTCAATAATAGCCTCCGTCGCATGACCTTAAAGGGTCTGCTTGTTGAAGTCAAGCGAAGTTACGTCGCATTAATGGGGCACGATAGTCAAGAAAATAGCACTCAAGTTCTAGCCGCCAAAACGCTTACCTCATCGATTTGGATGATTTACCGGTTCGAAACCAAAGACGTTCAGATCCTTTGGATCTTCGACGCGTGTTTCATCATGCGGTTGTCGTCTTGTCGATATAAGATGGTTCCCGCGACAGAATGCAAAGGTATCTTCTTCATTCTCCTCGATTCAGATTTTGCTTTTTGAGAGTAATGGCTTCGTCTTTTGTCCCTGACACTGAGAGGAGCTTGGTCACCGTCATGCAGAAGAACAAGGAGGGGGTTATGGAGCCGGGTTTGCTCGTAAATCTGAGGTTCAAAGTTGGAGCTGACCAGATCCCCGAGCTTCAGAGGAATTACGTCCGTCTCGATTATCAAATCCGGGTGCCTGGGAGGGACGCGAGGGTCCATCGTCCCGACGATCGGGAAGTGGGGGTATACGTCATAACCCTCCAACGAGGCCTTCGATTCCACATGCACCACTTCATGTGGTACTTCTTGTGTACCATGAACATTTCTCTCTATCAGTTGATGCCAAATGTCATCGGCATGTTGACAGGCTTTATAGCTCGGTGTGTGATGAAAGGAATTGAACTGTCTCTGAGGCTGTTCAGTTATTTTCTTTCGATCCCTTCCCTCAAGACCCCAGGCTAGTATACGATAATGGCTCATCGAGGTAGGAAGCTGTTCGACGACCTTCCCTCCTCCAATACCAAATGGAAAGACGAGTTTGTGTTTGTGGTCTTTGAAGAATAGGCAAGCTTCTGCACTAGCTGGGGTGCCACTGACTTAGGCCCCGCCGAGGATAAGCCACTGACTAGCGAGGAGAAAGAAGCTGCCAACATATTGACGAGTCTACCAGAGAATATGAGGTCAGTAAAGTGGCTGTGGTCTGACGATGTGTTGCGTCGGACCGTATGGACGAAAGGTTGGTTCGATCGTGCCTGCCAATTGTTCGACCCTCGTTCTTTGACTTAACTCGTTTCTTTCTTCTGTAGGTATGGCTGGTGTGGATTATCAGGTAGACCTAGTGTTGAGGGAGGCAGTTGAGGCTTCCATCAAAGAGGCCGAGATAAGCATGTTATCTCCTCGAGTGCCGACATTAGGGGAAAGGACGGCCGCATTGTAAGAGGATCGACCGTTCGTGGTTGAGAGGACGGCTCACGTGGGCCATCTTCAGCGAAAGAAGAAGGAAAAGCCCGCTTCCGAGTTTGAAGTGGTTGCATTTGAGGGAAATAAGAGGCGGCGGCAACTCGTTCTCAACGACACGGAGCCGTCTGGGTCGAATGAAGCTGCGGAGCAGGTCTCCCAGCTGGGGAGGGGCACCCCTCAAAAAGGAGATTCGGGGAAGACTCATGTCCCTCTGGAGCTTCTTCTACACGAGGACTCCTGGCCTTGGGGTGCTTGTTCCCTCTGTAGAATTGTCTGAAGACATCCCCGATGAATTCAGGTCGACTTTGCTAGATAGTTGATCTCACCAAGCCCCATTCGACTGCACCGCAGAGAAGCTTGTCCAAATGGATTTTCCAATGAGGTGAGAAGATTCTGCTCTCCTCGATTGCGGGACTACCTCCTGCATCGCTGAAAATGCAACCATCCCACGGGACAGTGCTGTCGTGGAGATGGTCGATTACGAGCAGCTTGCATCGATAACCGTCCACGCCAGCGTTCAGGTAATTATCACACCATCCTCCATTGTAGGTAAGGCGAGCACAGATGCTGACTACCATGCGTTATTTATAGGCTATCATGGCCACCATTGTGTTGCGTCGACGTGCTCCAGTGGTGGCCAATCATGAGGTTACCCTGGAGTCTGTCAGGTTAGCCGTAGAGAAGTCTCAGGCTGAGCTGGATAGAATAGGGCTTTTGTGCAGATTGAGACTAAATCACATTCAGCAACTCGAGCATGATTTACGCAACTCTCGTAAGAAGGAGGCTGAACAAGCCGCCTTGAGAGAGCGAGCGGAGTAAAACTTTGTTGGAGGAGAGAGCCAACGCTGAGGTCATAGCAGAGAGGGCAGTTCAAGAGTTCAAGGATTTGTTTTTCGACTTCGACGAGCTATACAAGGAAGGCTACGAGTGATGTCGATTGGAGATGAAGACCCGATTCCCTGACCTCTCCATTGAGATCGACCATATCCCGGTGGTGTTTCCAGAACTTGGCAATGACGAATCGAGCCAAGGCATGGAGGAGGCTGCTCCCATCGACAAAGTTGGCACCATGGCTGGTGACGATGCAAGAGCAAATACTACGGGAGACCCAGAGTCCACGGCCGTGCTGGATGGAGACCAAGGGCCTAGCCAACTACTGTAGGATCGCCACACTCTTTTTACGCCTACTGTTGAAATTTTTGAATGTATATGGGGTGATGTAGATGTAAACAAAAACAATGTTTTGCAATAGGGGTGCCAGAAGAATTGGCATGTATATCCTTGTTTGTCATTGCATCTCTTTGTTTGTTGTCGCTTACGTCATGTGGTGGTTGTAACGCCTGATGGCCCCTCGATGGGTTAGAGCTTGCTTCAGGATGATCGAGGGGAAGCCATCATACCATGTTAGAAGTGGACCACTACATCCCATGGTGAGGGAGCGATTTCCTCGACTCAAGGCTAGCAGCACGGGAGTTGTTCAGTGACGAAGGGGTGGCCCTTCGACTTTCGGTTGTATATGTTTTGGGAGAGTCGTTCAGTAGCGAATGGGTGGCCCATTCGACCTATAGCTGATGACACTTTAGGAGTATCGTTCAGTAGCGAATGGGTAGCCCCTTCGACTTTCAGCTGACGCCACTTTAGGAGAGTCGTTTAGTGGAGAATTGGTGGCCCTTCGACTTGCAGCTGACGACAATTATAGGTGAGTCGTTCAGTAGCGAAGGGATGGGTCCCTTCGACTTACGGCTGACGACGACTTTAAGAGAGTCATTCAACGGCAAAGGAGTGGGTCCTTTCGACTTATGGCTGATGACAACTTTAAGAGAGTCATTTAGTGGCGAAGGGGTGGCCACTTCAACTTACAGCTAATGACACTTTAGGAGAGTCGTTCAATGGTGAAGAGGTGGCCATTCGACTTACGGTTGACGACGACTTTAGGTGCATCGTTCAGGGCGAAGGGGTGGTCCTTTGACTTACAGCTGACGATGTTTATGAGAGTCGTTCAGTGGCGAAGGAGTGTCCCCTTCGACTTACGACTGACGAAATTTTAGTAGAGTCGTTCAGTGGCAAAGGGGTGGCCCCTTCGACTTACAGCTGTCGACACTTTAGGAGAGTCGTTCAGTAGCAAAGGGATGTCCCCTTCGAATTACAGCTATCGACGACTTTAGGGGAGTCGGTCAGTGGCGAAGGGTTAGCCATTCGACTTACGGCTGACTCAGTGGCAAATGGGTGGCCCTTCGACTTACGACTGACGATGTTTAGGAGAGTCGTTCAGTGGCGAAGGGGTGGCCCTTCGAATTTCAGCTGACGACGTTTAGGAGAGTCGTTCTGTGACAAAGGGGTGGCCCCTTCAACTTATGACTGATGACACTTTAGGAGGTCGTTCAGTGGTGAATGGGTGGCCCCTTCGACTTACGGCTATCGACACTTTAGGAGAGTCGTTCAGTGGCGAAAGGGTGGCCCTTCGACTTACGGCTGATGAGAACTTTAGGAGAGTCGTTTAGTGGCGAAGGGGTGGCCCTTTGACTTACGGCTAAAGATGTTTAGGAGAGTCGTTCAGTGGCGAAGGGGTGGCCCCTTCGACTTACGACTGACAACACTTTAGGAGATTCGTTCAGTGGCGAAGGGGTGGCCTCTACGACTTATGGCTGTCGACACTTTAGGAGAGTCATTCAGTGGCGAAGGGGTGGTCCTTTCGACTTACAGTTGACGACGACTTTAAGAGATTCGTTCAGAAGAGAAGGGGCAGCCCTTTAACTTACGGCTGACGGCGACTTTAGGAGAGTCATTTAGTAGCGAAGGGGTGGCATCTTTGACTTACAACTGACGACGCTTTAGGATGGTCGTTCAATAGCGAGGGGGTGGCCCTTCGACTTACGTCTGACGACGTACCCGTGTAATTCGCACGGGTTTCATCAAATATGAATTCAGCTTACCCAGGATTCCCTAAGGATCGGATCCTTTAGGTGTGGGGTTTGATGGGATAGGTTTTGTAAAATTCATGAAGGTTTAATTTCAAGAAAGAAGTGAAACTTTACTTGATGAAAAGACAGGCTTTATTGAGAGGAGCGAATAAAAGGCGTACAGGTGTTTTCAAACTTCGTCGGAGTTGCTCTCGCCATTTTATTTTGTTCTGTGCTCGGATGGCTTGCTAATCAACCACCTTGGTGACGGGTGACATTGTCATCTTGCCCTTCTGCTTCGACGATCCCTCCTTGCTAGGTTGATCGTTAGCCGGGTTTTTGGGATCCCCTCGCTTGACTAGTGCATCAATATCTTTTTTGAGAGTCCAACAGTCATTGGAATCGTGCCCATAGTCGTTGTGGTATTTGCAGAATTTGAGGTCGTCCCTCTTCTCGTATTTGCCCTTCTTGGCTGGTTCTTGGACCAGCTCTTTCCACGGGGCATAAGTGAGGACCTCCGCCTTGTGTGCGCTTGGCTTCGTGTAGGTAGGATGCTCCTTGCTTCGGGGGCTCCTCTCTCTGGGTCTCTTGTCTCGAGACTCTTGGCGAGGGGTTCCCTGCATTAGTTTCTCTCACATGGTGTATCCGCAGCGGGCGGGAGTTCCTTTCCCAGTAGTTCCAGCCGGTTCCTCCGCTTCTTCAGAGATGGTGAACCGATCCATTATGTTGAACATTTCTGGGAGGTTGTTAGGGGGAACTGGTGGAGGGCCCTTCACATGTGCTTGTTCCGGACCACTTGAGTGAGCATTGCTATGACAGTTACGTCCAGTGTCTCTTCTGCATCGAGCCTTTTGTTGTTGAATCTTTGGATGAAGGCTCGAATCGACTCATTCTCGTTCTATTTGAGCGAGAAGAGGTGAGAGGAATTCTGCTTAGGGCGTCGACCTGCGACGAATTGTTTGTAGAACATATTCGCTAATTTGTCGAATAACCCTATACAGCCATCGGGTAACCTTCGTACCAGTCATCCGCCCTTTTGAATAAGGTCGCATGGAAGGCTCGATAAAGGTATGTCTCATCAGCCTCATGGAGCAGTATCACATTCAGATATTTATGGATGTGCGACCACGGGTCGCCTCTGCCATCATAAGCTGGTAGGGCGGAGAGCTTGAATTTCGGAAGAGGATGAGCAGAAGTGATATTCTCCTTCAGTGGAGTTCACCAAAGTGCGGATTGGATGAGTAGAAATCTCCCCTCTTCGCCTTGCCCACAATTAACTCCTAAAGATCAGTTCGGGATCTCATCTCTCCTCCCAAATCTACCTGCAAGATTAAGAGAATTATAACCCGGGGGAGCCCCTTACATTACCTGATTTAGGATGTTGCGGGTCGCTTCTTTATAGTTGGGGGGGGTGAGCTCCCCCTGGAGATGAAGGCACGATTGGCAATCCCCGTTTCGCCATATTGGTGAGACACTGGGGTTATGTTGTGTGGGCCGATTTCTAGTCGGTCTGCCCTCGGATCCCCTTGATCTCTGAGTAAGGCTGCTCCCCTAATCGGCATCAGGATTGGATTTGGAGGCGATAATTTCTCATTTAAGGGCGAGGGACTCCCCATGCTTTGGCGTTTTAAATTTTCCAAAACACCGAGACTCTTGTCGACCCGTTCTGAGAATTCGGTGAATTTCTTCCGAGTCACTCTAGGCTCCTTGGTGGCCCCTTCAGGGCACTTCGACGGTAAGGTGGAATCTGTGGCATCCTCCACCTGGATATTGTTTGCTTTTTTCTTCTCCTTCAGACCTTCGATCAGTCTAGTATTGATGGGTCCAGCTGACATAGCTTTTCATTGGCTTCAGGATGTCGAGCTGATTAACTTTTCGACAAACGGTGCCAAACTATTAAGGCCAAAAATGACCGAGACTCGTCGATCGCTTGATCGACCCTCGATCAGCTTAAACGTCGATCGCTCGAGGTTGGGAAGCTCGGAAGCAACCCTCGCGGGAGATGGAGACTCGTCGATCTACACCACAGAGACACGTTGGGGGGTCGGATCTGGGTTCCGATCCAAATCCCCTCCGATGCTTAAGTTAGTATGGAAACTTAAGGATGAGAGGGAGCATAGAGCAGTCGAGATCGACCCACGTAGGTTCGGCTCAGATCTGTCGTCGCAAGCTCTATAGTGTTAGAAATATCAGCTGAGAAGTAGAGTTCTGTGTCTTAGATCTTGTATCTTGGAATTGGAAACCTTTCTGTATTTATAGACATCCTGGGTCCCTTTAGTGACGTTGGGGAGATAACGGCTACCCATTATGGGGCCACGATCTTACCCCTTTATTAGGAGTGAATGTTATGCACGTTCCCACGAATTACGAGATTGCCTTTAATCCCACGTTCGAGTGAGGAGAATGCAACGGTCGACTGGCCAATGGGCTTTGACCGAGTCGATTTCGGGCTTCTCTTGTAGGCCTTGTGGGACTTATTCATCCGTCGGTCGAGTCATCTCGAGTGCCGGCCCAATGATTCAACAGTAATCCCACAAAATCGTTGTAAGTATTTTTCTCACTTGGGTGTAGTAAGTTATGAAAGTCCTCAAATTGTGAGGCATGGAAAAGTCGTCGGCTTGTGAGGCAAGTGAAAATCCTTGTTATAGGCAAGGTGGTTGTAAATCCTCTTGGCGGGAGGTGGTTTGTACTATTTATCGATAATAGTGGATTAAATCCCGACAAGAGTTTCGGGGACTGGACTACCCGACAGTGGGAAACCAGGATACACCATGGTGTTCGTGGTTGTTATCTTGGTTTGATTCCTTACTTGCAATTAATTATTTCCGATGTGCTTATTTCATTGATGCAAGTATTTATTGATTAAGATTGATATTAGGTAATTCTATATTAATCTTAGGGGGAAAATTTCTAGAGGAATTTTAATTTCTGAAAACACTTTTCACCCCCCTCTAGTGTTCTTTTTGTCATCTCAGGTCCTAACACTTGGTATCAGAGTGAGATTATAGATGGCATCAACCGATTGTTTCCTCGAAGGTCAATCAATCAACCGACCATGACTTCTCAATGGATCAAATTAAGGATCTTGGAAGAATCGGATGCAAATATACCTTCTCTCTATTTCTTATGAGCTATGGAAAATGGTGGAGAACCCTTATGAAGCACCCGCTCTTAAGGAAGAAAAGTGGACCGAGAAGGAGATGGACAAAGTGTCTCTAAACGCCTAGGCGATGATCATTCTATATTGTGGACTTGACACAACGGAGTACAACCGTATCTCCATGGTTACCTCCGCGTACCAAATATGAAAAATCCTTTAGGTAACGCATGAAGGTAACCAAAAAGGTAAATAATCGAAATCTTCTCTTTATGTTGGCAAGTATGAACAATTTATGATGGAGAAGGGCAAGAACATAAAAGATTTGTACAGGCGATTTACGGAGATCATCAACATACTTGCGGGATTGGGAAAGAAGTACACACAAGAGGATCATGTATGCAAGATCCTTAGATACCTCACTCCCGAATGGCAAGTTAAAGCTTCGGCCATTGAAGAGGGCAACGACTCTTCAAAACTAACCATGGAGGAGCTCATCGGCAATCTAATGGCGTATGAACTCTAATTGCAAGAGAGAAAGACCAAGGAGCACGATGAAAAGAAGAAAAACCTCGCATTCAAAGCAACATCGAATATGGATGAGTTCAATGATGAAGTCAATATGAGATGGAGAAACAAATGGCACTCATCTCCAAAGGATTCAAGAAAATCCCAAAGGCACGTAAGTCCAACAAATGTAAGTTCAATTCCACTAATGATGTTATTTGTTATGAATGTTATAGACACTGTCACATAAAGAAGGGGGGTGTCCGCTAAAGAAAAACAAAGAAATGAGAAGGAAATCTAACAAAAGCAAAAAGTCAAAGGCATTTATTGGATGGGGGTAAAAGTGATAGTGAAGAGTCCGGTAGTTCATCATCATCTTCAAAAAGTGAAGGAGAACTAAGAAAAAGGAATGAGCGGAACTACATGTGCTTCATGGCACGGGAAGACCCCAAGGTGAATTCATACACTAACTCTCGTGATAGTGATAGTAGTGATGATGAGGAACTTGATTATAAGAAGGAATTTCATAAAATTTATGCTTTATATGAGGTCCAACTCAAAGAGCTTTTAACTCTTAAAAAATGCATAAATCTTGTGGTTCTAATTCTACTAATCAAGAGCTAGAAAAGAATTGGAAAGAGAACCTAAAATTGATTAGAAATAATAAAGATTTAATTGAAAAGAATAGGTTACTCAATGTAGAACTCAAAGACATAAGAAATAGGTTTGGAGACTTAGAAAAGAACATGGTCACCATTAAGACAAAGCATGATGACTTGGTTAGTAATGTTGCTAGGTTCAATAAAGGTAAAAAAAATTAGATAGATTGATTACTTCACAAAGACCCCAATCTAGCAAAAATGGCTCAGGTTACAATGTGACCAATCAAAATGCTAGGAATTCTCATCATCAAGCAAGAGTTCCTAAAACTGAAAATAGATATGACAAAGTTTGGATTCCCAAAATTGGAACCGTTCAAATGAAAGACAATTACATTTTTAGTTTTTATAAATAACATTCATTTTTGTAGGGATTATAAATTTATTTATGGAAATCTCAACCCAACTGCGTTTGGTTCCCTATTGGTTGATTTTTATATTATTATGTGTGACTAATCCCAAGGACCCACAAAGAAAGGGTACCAAAATTATATGTTTGATTTTCAGGTACCAAAATCATAAAGGATTAGTAGAGGAGCTCCAAATGAACCCTATATCCATGCATACATTAAGGGGGAGACCCAACTACAATGATGCAAACTTTGAGGTGGAGTCTATGTAAGAATTTTTTCCCACTTGGTAAATTATTCATTTTTACCTTTTTAAATGATGCCAAATGGGGAGAGAGACATATGCACGATATTGCATAGTTTTTAATTTTGTATGTTTTTATGCAAATATGTTGTCATCACAAAAAAGGGAAGAATATTGGATATTGAGTCTCCACCCCCGTGGTTATTTTGATGAAGAGCAACATATTATGATGCTAATGCTTTCATTGAGTTTGTGTGCAGGAAGTGCATTTTTAATGTAGGTAATGAAGCATGGAATTTTAATAGCCATGATTCAAAGAATGAAAGTTAAACGTATATGTTGGTACAAGCAAATCAAGGAAGGCATAAAATCAAGTTGCATCTAAGGCTGGAAGGCTAGGAGCATTGAAGAACAAGAACAAAAACTATGTGGATCAAAAGCTTAAGTGAAAGCCAAGGTAAATGGAGAAAGAGTTGCATGCTAGCTCAAATAAAGTTATGTAATGTTTTGAATTTTATTTGAGTCTTAGAAAATTGTTAAGGCCTTTTTGATTATGCCCACACACACATAGGATTATGCCAAAAATGATTTAAAATGATTTAAATATTTTTTCCTAAGTTTTCAAGCCCAAAGCCCATACTTGAAATGCTCCAGGAGTCGACTACCAGCAGACAGCCTGGCATCCGGGTCAAACAGCTAGATTTTCAAAATCATTTTAATTATTGCATATAGCAATTGTAGAAATATTTTTGAAATGAATTTGAATTATTTTCAAAAATCTCCTTATTTAAATGCACATAAATGTTGGAAAAGTCTTTTGAAAATAATTTGAATTTCAAATTTCAAATCTCCTTGATTAATGCAAACATATTTTGAAAATAATTTGAATTTCAAATTTCAAATCTCCTTGATTGATGCATTTTTGAAATAGGTTTTTGAAATGATTTTCATCTTTATAAATAGAGGGATTAAGCTTGGGTTTTATGCAAGGAGATTTTTCATCTAAAATTATTGTTTCAAAAGGGTTTTCAAAGTTCTTTCTCAAGCTCTCAAAATCTTCTCGTGGCCATATTTTAAATTGCTTTTCAAATATTTTTTGGCCTTATTTTCTTGATCTCCCAAGGCTTCCAAATTTTCTAATCTTTGAGATCAAGATCATCTTATAGCTATACTTAAACACTTGGGCTACAAATTGAAAAGGATATATGTAATCCTACAAAAGCGTTGTAAGTATTTTTCTCACTTGGGTGTAGTGAGTTGTGAAAGTCCTCGGATTGAGAGGCATGGAAAAGTCTTTGGCTTGTAAAGCAAAGAAAAATCCTTGTTGTAGGCAAGGTGGTTGTAAATCCTCTTGGCAGGAGGTGGTTTGTACGATTTACCGATAATAGTGGATTAAAGCCCGACAAGTGTTTCGGAGATTGGACTGACCGGCAGTGGGGAACCAGGATACATCGTGGTATTCGTGGTTGTTATCTTGGTTTGATTCCTTACTTGCAATTTATTATTTTTGCTGTGCTTATTTCATTGATGCAAGTATTTGTTGATTAAGATTGATATTAGGTAATTCTAAATTAATCTTAGGGAGAAAATTTCTAGAGGAATTTTAGTTTCTGAAAACACTATTCACCCTCCGCTAGTGTTCTCTTTGCCATCTCAGGTCCCAACACTTGGTATCAGAGCGAGGTTATAGATGGCGTCAACCGATTGTTTTCCCGAAGGTCAATCAAACAACCAAGCACCACTTCTTAACGGATCAAATTATGGATCTTGAAAGAATCGGAAGCAAATTTACCTTCTCTCTATTTCTTATGAGCAATGAAAAATGGTGGAGAACCCTTATGAAGCACCCATTCTTGAGAAAGAAAAGTGGACCAAGAAGGAGACGGACAAAGTGTCTCTAAATGCCTAGGTGATGTCCATTCTATATTGCAGACTTGACACAACGGAGTCCAACTGCATCTCCATGGCTGGGAGATAAATATGTGACTCATCATCCAATGTATGAACATATACACATTGATACTTCACACTCCGCTGATATGTTATCTCTAACATGAAGCTGTCAAATATCTTGTACCACTACCTTGGTGACTGCATTAGCCCGTATAAGAATGTCTTCAATTTGCAGACCATGCTCTCTTTTACCTCCGACACAAAGCCCGCTGGTTAGTGCGTATATATCTTCTCATCTAATTCCCATGTAGAAATGTCGTTTTGACATTGAGTTGCTCCAACTACATGTCTTTTGATGTGACTAGTGATAACAATACTCAGATGGAAGTGTGTCTCACCACTGGAGAAAATATATTGTTGTAGTCATCTCCTTTCCTTTGAGCAAAAACCTTAGCTACTAACTAACCAAGCTTTGAAGCGCACATCACCACCATCCTCTATCGAGCTTTATTTGACCTTGTATATCCACTTACATGCAAAAGCACGTGCACCTTCATGTAGATGAACAATATCACACATGTCATTGTGGTGGAATGACTCCATTTCTTTAACCATGGCACCTTTCCAATTTGCAACATCGCTCGAAGTCATATCTCCACCATATATACATGACTCCACATGCTCAATGTTTAATGCATAGGAGGCCACGTTATCAAAGTAGACAGGTGAGTACTCCCAAGCCCCTAATCTATCCAGTGAATTCTTGGTCTGCTTGGATCTTCGCATCTCATCGGCTCAAACTCATCTCGTACCTGAGCTTGTACGGATTTTTGCACTTGGTCCTCATCATGGACCTCATGATTTCCATCAACTGGGACCTCAACCCCGGGCTCCTTACACAGTCTCCTCTAAAATGTGATCGGGAGCTCAATCTTCTTAGATTTAGGCTCCATGGAAGTCGGCTCACCCTCTAACTAGTCTGCTTTGCTCTATGCATCACAGACTCATCAAAGGTGACATGTCTACTCACGAACGCCTTGCAGGGCACTGGATCCCACAAGTGATATCCATTCACTCCATTTCCATAGCCAAGTAGAATGCACTTCTTTGTACTTGGCTCCAATTTATCGCCCCGATCATAAGCATAAGCCGGGCAACCAACGATGCGAAGGCATGAGTAATCTGTGATCTTCCCACTCCATATTTCCTCTGGAGTTTTGTAATCAATCACCATCGACGAACTTTGTTCACTATGTGTAACGACTGCTTTTCATGTATTTGGATTTAATATAATATAATATATGTTTTGGTGTATTTTCTCCTCTTGTGTGGTTTTCGTCTCCGTAGATTTCATTTTCGATCGATTCGTCGTATTTTCTCGTTTCCTCCTTAGGATTGTCGATTTCGGAGTATGTCATTCGTGACGGACTTCATAACGGTCGTATCTTACTATTAGATCAAGCCTAGAAGTCTTAGGAATCGATCCCGGGGCCCCGCGCTCCGTATCGGAACTTTTTGGGCTCATTAGCCGGTATAAGAAGGGGCATCGACCGACTAGATGACGATCCAGTCGGTCGGCAAACCTTCTTGGACCGACTAGTTAGCTTTCTAAATTTCTCAGGAGCTACTGTTTATCGTTAGTCGGTCTAAGAACGTTGGTTGACCGACTAGGTTGCAAACTAGTCGGTCGGTAATGCTTCTTTAACCGACTAACTCATCATCTTAATTTTGTATCAGCTACTGTTTACTCTTAGTCGGTCTAAGAACGTTCATCGACTGACTAGATGCTAAACTAGTCGGTCAGTATTTGTTCATGGACCGACTAACTCTAAAATCCTATTTTCGTTCAGGAGTTACTGTTTGCACTTAGTCGGTCTGCGTTGGTCGACCGACCGACTAGTTGCCAAACTAGTCGGTCAGTGGTTGCTCTTTGACCGACTAACCAGTGTTAAAACCCTAATTTCTGGGCAGCCGCCAGCCCAACCTATTTAAACCCAACCCAAACGATTTCATCTTCTCCAACACGACCCAAAACCCTAAAATCTTCCCCCTTGAGCCCCCATCTTCCTCCAAGCTTCAATCCTTCATTCCAAGCCCTAAATCCATCATCCAAACCATCCATCCACTCTATCTACCTCTCATCTTCCTCAAAATCTCACCCAAATCCATCAAAATCCCCAAATCCCCCAAAACCCTAGTTTCCCCAAACTTCTCCAATCTTTTCCAGATCTGATCCTAGGGTTCCCCGGAGTGTTTCTTCCGTCTCCTCTTGGTAAGAAATCGATCTACCGTTGTTTTTATAACCTATTTATATTTTTATGAAACCCTAATATAATTTCATGTTGTTTGTTGATTGTTCCCCCAAAACATCGATTTCCCCGTAGATTGGCATCCGTGTGACGAAGTGGTCGTCATCCCCGGTGCTAGGCAAGTGAAACTTGCCACTTAAGGTTTAGGCCATGTTTTAGGCCATTTGCTTGTTGTAGGCGTAAAAGAGGCTAGGTGACGAAATGATACTCTCCTAGGCGCAAATTGGGGAACTAGCTTGACAACGAAGCTAGTTCCGACATTTAGCATGTTGCACAATTACCATGTCATGTTTACTTTCCATTAACGGTACGCAAATAAATTGTCATGTCATTGCATTCCTTAAGTGTTGCTGTGATTGCGTAGCTTCGCTACAATGTTGTGTTCCTGGCTCGTGTTCCAGAAGCGAGCCCTGTAGTTGCTAACCCCAACGCTCGATAATGAGGCTAGGTGTCCCCTACGCCATACTTGTGTTCCTGGCTCGTGACCAGAAGCGAGCATAATGAGTTGCTAACCCCAACGCTCGATATATTGAATTGTGATCTAAGAAACAAGCTCTCGTGCGGGGCAACCCTGGCTCACTTGCTGGGCTCATGTGCAGGGACCCTGGCTTGTTTAGTGCGGGATGGGGTAAGGGTTAAGCGGCCAGGCAACTGGGGGTCTGTTTGATCAACAACTGCAGTTGTAAGGCGTAAACTCTTTGGGGTGGGGTAGTGTTTAGTGCCGATCAGTCTGAATGTTGTACCATTCAGCGAAGGGCGTAAACATCTACAAAACAACCGTGAAATGTGAATTGTGTTTAGTGCCGATCGGTCTGAATGTTGTACCATTCAGCGAAGGGCGTAAACATCTACAAAACAACCGTGAAATGTGAATTGTGTTTAGTGCCGATCGGTCTGAATGTTGTACCATTCAGCGAAGGGCGTAAACACCTACAACAATGTGAATTGATTGAGAATGTTAGTAGCGTGGCTACTCTTGTCTTGTCTTGTCTTGTCATGTCCCGATAATTGTTCTCTTGTACAAATTGTCTTGCCATGTTTTAAATTGTGCACTCATGTTATAACTACCATGTCATGCATACTAAACTGCTAGGTTGCTAGTTGCCTTACTTTCAGTTTCCTTGCCCAAGTCTTTTAGACTTGCTGACATGTGCCCCTTTACTCTTTTGGGTGACACATGTTAGATCCTGAGCATGAGTACCTTGTTGAGGACGAGGTGTTTGCTGACGCCGAGCCCGAGCCCGTGTTTGACGGGGAGTACGTGGACACTGGGGACCAGTCCTAGTGTCTTCGTTGTGTTTTACTTTTGTTAGACAGTTGTTTTGTTATCGGTGCGTGGCACCTATACTTTGTCATGTCGTTGCTTTTGTTGGCCTTGTTCTGGGCCTTTAGACTCTTTTCTTTTAGCCTGGTGGCTTTTCTGGATGTTGAACTTATTTTCACGTTGGACAATATTTGAGACGTGAAGTTTTTATTTCAGTCTCTCCTTGTATTATTATTGTTGTTCCGTTGTGGTTACAGGGACCTGCTTATGTTTTGTTTACGCTTATCGGGTTTGGGGCTTCACGGCTCCACTCTCGTGCGGACCTTTTCACGTCTCGCCTCCATTTTAGGGAAGCGGGTCGTGACAGGTTTTAGTGGTGGCCCATGCAGGTCTTCTGTAACTGCGATTTTTGGAATAGCGATAATAATATTAGAATGTCCAATAAATTAAGTTCGACGTCCGATGTCATAAGCTATGAGTCTAATTTGATTCGTTTTCTGTGTCACTAGATGGCAGGAAGACGTTTCACCCGTGGTGGGGGCAGTGGTGCGCTCCCTCATGATGAGGAGCCTGAGCGGGAACCCACCAGCGGTGAGATGATGCGGATGATGCTCCAGATGATGCAAGTGCAGCAGGGCGTGCTTCTGCAAGTCCAGAATGCTCCACTTGCTCGAGCTGCCCGGGCTCTTTCGGATGCCCCTCGCTCTGAGCCAGGAGCGAAGCAATTTCTGGAGATGGGTCCCGCATATTTTGATGGGTCTGAGGGTCCTCTGGCTGCCGATGAGTGGATTCGGAACATCGAGGACAATCTGAAGATGGCCAAGATCACCCCGGCTGGATGGGTTGATTTGGCGAAGAGGCAACTCAAGGATAATACTCGGAATTGGTGGGATGCGGAAGAGAAGATGTTGGTGGAGCCGATAGCTTGGGCTACCTTCAAGGCCAGATTTGAGGGTGAGTTCTTTCCGAAAGCTGCCAGGGAAGAGATGCTGCAGCGTTTTACCGATTTGAAGCAGGGGAACTCGTCGGTGGACATGTATCACCAAGAGTTCATGAGGCTGAGTCGGTTTGCACCAAAGATGGTGCAGGATGCTGAGGAGCGAGCTCAGAGGTTCTTGCAGGGGCTTGCTTCAGAGCTCCAGAGTTTTGTGACCTCTTCTGACCGGGAGTCTTATCAGAAGTTTCTGGTCGCTGCCAAGAGGCAGGAGCTGCTCGTGAACCAGATGAGAGGGTCTGTTGTTGGTGCTGGGAAGAGGCCTGTGGAACAGGCGAGAGCTGTGGTTAGACCTGGATTCAGGCCTACTCAGTCTGCTCAGTTTAAGAGGCCAGGAGGGCCTATTCTGAAGACTTGCCATTTCTGCGGCAAGCCCGGCCATGTTAAGGATCAGTGTCGGAAGTTTCTGGGCCAGTGTCTGGTTTGTAGTGATGCTTCCCATGTCGCGAAGGATTGTCGGCATGCGGGTCCGCTGCGGAGGGCTCCTGTTGTAGCTCAGTCGTTGCAGCAGCGAGCGTCTGTTCCTGCTGGTCGTGGAGCAGCTCTTGTTCCGCAGAGGCAGGCTTTTCAGCAGGCTGTTCCGCCGAGGAGGCAGGCTTTTCTGATGACCGCTGCGGAGAGCGAGGCTGTGGATGAGGTTATCGCAGGTAATCCTCAATCTAGCTGTTACTTTCCTAGCTGGTTTTGATTGTTAGATTGTGTTGTTTGCCTGAACATGGTTGTTTGCTAGACTAGGGTTTGATTGTTAATTGATTGTTAGGTGTGGTTTTGGTTTGCACATTTCCTGCACGAGTCCTCTTTGACTCTGGTGCATCGATGTGCATTATTTCTCGGAGCTTCGTGGAGAGGCATTCCTTGTCGACGTCCCCTCTTCCCAAGAGTTGGAATATCGTTACAGGGAATGGTGTGGTCTCGGTGCATCGTGGTTGCAATTCTTGCTCGTTGGTGGTCTGTGGACATGAGCTTTTCGCTGATTTCATTGTCCACGACATCATCAACTATGATGCAGTTCTTGGGATGGACTGGCTTGCGAGCTTCTATGCTACGATCGACTACAAGAGGAAGAAGGTGGTGTTCGAGATTCCCAGACATCCAGTATTTGAGTTCAGTCGTGGCAGCAGTTCGCTTGGTCCTGTCAGATTTCGGGCCAGGCCAGTGGAGGCTGTGGCTATGCAGATGGAGCTGGAGTGGCCAGCTGTGGTGCGTGATTTTGGCGACGCCTTCCCCGAGGAGATGTCTGGTTTGCCGCCTGATCGGGCTTTGGAATTTTCTATCGATCTTGTCCCAGGTGCGCAGCCGATTTCGAAGGCGCCGTATCGTATGGCACCTGCAGAATTGGAAGAGTTGCGAAAGCAGTTGGATGAGCTTTTGCAGAAGGGTTATATTAGTCCTAGCGTGTCTCCGTGGGGAGCACCGATGTTGCTGGTTAAGAAGAAGGATGGTTCACGTCGCATGTGCGTGGACTATCGGGAGTTGAATGCGGTGACCATTAAGAATAAATACCCGTTGCCTCGCATCGATGATATTTTTGATCAGCTTGGAGGTTCGAGGGTGTTTTCTAAATTGGATTTGAGGAGTGGTTACCATCAGTTGAAGGTGAAGAAGGATGATGTTCTGAAGACAGCGTTCAGGACGAAGTATGGACACTATGAGTTCGTGGTTATGCCTTTCAGTGTAACTAACGCGCCTGCAGTTTTCATGAATCTGATGAACCTGATTTTCTACGAATTTTTGGATAAGTTTGTCGTTATCTTTATTGACGACATTCTGATCTATTCGAAGTCGGAGGAAGAGCATGCCTCGCACTTAAGGACGGTGTTGGAGATTTTGAGGAAGCATCGTTTGTATGCTAAGTTTTCGAAGTGCGAGTTTTGGCTGGATCGAGTTGCTTTTCTCAGGCATGTGGTGACTGGAGATGGTATTTCAGTGGACCCCGAGAAGATTCGGGCCATCAGGGAGTGGCCTGTTCCGTCGTCTGCGTCTGAGATTCGGAGTTTCCTTGGACTTGCTGGTTATTATCGGCGATTCATTAAGGACTTTTCTCGTATTACTGAGCCGATGACCAGGTTGACGCGGAAGGATGTTGCTTTTGTTTGGTCGGGTGATTGTGAGAGTGCTTTTGGTGTTCTGAAGGAGAGGTTGACGAGTGCCCCTGTTCTTGTTGTGCCTAATCGCAGCGGTGGATTTGAGATCTTTTGCGATGCTTCTGGCAAGGGTCTCGGTTGTGTGTTGCATCAGCATGGGCATGTTGTGGCATATGCGTCTCGTCAGCTTAAGGTTCATGAGAAGAATTATCCGACGCATGATTTGGAGTTGGCTGCCGTTGTGTTTGCTCTTAAGATTTGGAGGCACTTCCTGCTGAGTGAGAAAGTGAAGATTTTCACCGATCACAAAAGCTTAAAGTATATTTTCACTCAGAAGGAGCTCAACATGCGACAGCGTCGATGGTTGGAGCTTATGGCGGATTATGAGATTGATTTGCAGTTTCACCCTGGCAAGGTGAATGTGGTTCCAGATGCGCTGAGTAGGCTTCCAGCGGTGATGATTTTGACCTCGCAGTGGAGATTGCAGCAGGATTTTTGCGAGTCTGGTGTAGAGATTGTTCTTCCTGGGGAGGCTTCGTCGTTGATGTACATGCAGGTACAGTCGACGATCGTGGATCGGATTAAGGCTGGCCAGGCTGAGGATCCGAAGCTGGTGAAGATTCGGGAGCAGGTGGAAGCCGGTCTACGGACTGACTTTTTGATTCATGAGGATGGCTCGCTGAGGTTCGGAGCCAGGTTGTGTGTGCCAGCTGGGGATATCAAAGAGGAGTTGATGGTGGAGGCACACAGTTCGCCGTATTCTGTGCATCCTGGTGACACCAAGATGTACCAGGATCTTCGTCTGAATTATTGGTGGCATGGTATGAAGAGGAGCGTGGCTCAGAGCGTAGCCAAGTGCTTGGTTTGCCAGCAAGTGAAGGCGGAGCATCAGCGTACGGCCGAGTTGCTACAACCGCTTCCGATTCCGGAGTGGAAGTGGCAACACATCACTGCGGATTTCGTGACTGGACTACCTCGGAGTCCGAAGCAGAATGACGCGATTTGGGTGATCGTAGATCGATTGACCAAATCTGCGCACTTTATTCCGTTCCGAGTAGGACAGTCCACTGAGGCGCTAGCGAGGAGATATATGGAGGTAAAATTCTTTTACTCCCCGTTTTATTTCCTTTTCCCTAGTATGGATAGTGATGTAACATGAATCGTGCAGGAGGTTGTGCGACTTCATGGAGTCCCCGTGAGTATCGTGTCTGACAGAGACACGAGGTTCACATCTCAGTTCTGGCAGAGTTTGCAGAAGAGTTTGGGTACGCGTCTGAGTTTCAGCACGGCGTACCATCCGCAGACGGATGGCCAGTCCGAGAGGACGATTCAGATTTTGGAAGACATGCTGAGGGCGTGCATGTTGGATTTCAAGGGTTCGTGAGAGGACCATTTGCATTTGGTGGAGTTCTCTTACAACAACAGCTTCCAGGCGAGTATTGGCATGGCGCCTTTCACCGCTCTTTATGGGAGGAAATGTAGATCGCCATTGAGTTGGGATGACGTTGGTGATCGGGAGTTGTTGGGGCCTGAGATGATCGTGTAGGCCGTGGATATCGTCAGGAATATTCAGGAGAGGTTGAGGATTGCTCAGGACCGTTTTAAGCATTGGGCGGATGCTAAACGTCGTCCTTTGGAGTTTCAGCCGGGCGACCATGTGTTCTTGAAGATTTCCCCGAATCGTGGTGTGATTCGTTTCGGGAAGCGTGGGAAGTTGAGCCCGCGATACATTGGACCGTTTGACGTTTTGGAGAGGGTTGGCGAGGTAGCTTACCGCTTGTCCTTGCCGCCGTCTTTGGAAGGAGTTCACAATGTTTTCCATGTGTCGCAGCTTCGTCGATACATTAGCGATCCGTCTCATGCGGTGGATTTTTCGGAGATTACCGTTCGCCCCGATATGACGTATGACCAGCATCCAGTGCAGATTCTGGACAGGCGTCAGAAATCGCTTCGGAACAAGATTGTCAATCTTGTGAGAGTGATGTGGCGACACGGCTCACCTGGAGAGTCTACTTGGGAGAATGAGGATGAGATGCGAGAGCGTTTCCCACTTTTGTTTCCGGACTCGTGAGTATTCGGAAATTCCGAGGACGGAATTTTTCTTAAGTTGGGGAGGATGTAACGACTGCTTTTCATGTATTTGGATTTAATATAATATAATATATGTTTTGGTGGATTTTCTCCTCTTGTGTGGTTTTCGTCTCCGTAGATTTCATTTTCGATCGATTCGTCGTATTTTCTTGTTTCCTCCTTAGGATTGTCGATTTCGGAGTATGTCATTCGTGACGGACTTCATAACGGTCGTATCTTACTATTAGATCAAGCCTAGAATTCTTAGGAATCGATCCCGGGGCCCCGCGCTCCGTATCGGAACTTTTTGTGCTCATTAGCCAGTATAAGAAGGGGCACCGACCGACTAGATGACGATCCAGTCGGTCGGCAAACCTTCTTGGACCGACTAGTTAGCTTTCTAAATTTCTCAGGAGCTACTGTTTATCGTTAGTCGGTCTAAGAACGTTGGTTGACCGACTAGGTTGCAAACTAGTCGGTCGACAATGCTTCTTTAACCGACTAACTCATCATCTTAATTTTGTATCAGCTACTGTTTACTCTTAGTCGGTCTAAGAACGTTCATCGACCGACTAGATGCTAAACTAGTCGGTCAGTATTTGTTCATGGACCGACTAACTCTAAAATCCTATTTTCGTTCAGGAGTTACTGTTTGCACTTAGTCGGTCTGCGTTGGTCGACCGACCGACTAGTTGCCAAACTAGTCGGTCAGTGGTTGCTCTTTGACCGACTAACCAGTGTTAAAACCCTAATTTCTGGGTAGCCGCCAGCCCAACCTATTTAAACCCAACCCAAACGATTTCATCTTCTCCAACACGACCCAAAACCCTAAAATCTTCCCCCTTGAGCCCCCATCTTCCTCCAAGCTTCAATCCTTCATTCCAAGCCCTAAATCCATCATCCAAACCATCCATCCACTCTATCTACCTCTCATCTTCCCCAAAATCTCACCCAAATCCATCAAAATCCCCAAATCCCCCAAAACCCTAGTTTCCCCAAACTTCTCCAATCTTTTCCAGATCTGATCCTAGGGTTCCCCGGAGTGTTTCTTCCGTCTCCTCTTGGTAAGAAATCGATCTACCGTTGTTTTTATAACCTATTTATATTTTTATGAAACCCTAATATAATTTCATGTTGTTTGTTGATTGTTCCCCCAAAACATCGATTTCCCCGTAGATTGGCATCCGTGTGACGAAGTGGTCGTCATCCCCGGTGCTAGGCAAGTGAAACTTGTCACTTAGGGTTTAGGCCATGTTTTAGGCCATTTGCTTGTTGTAGGCGTAAAAGAGGCTAGGCAACGAAATGATACTCTCCTAGGCGCAAATTGGGGAACTAGCTTGACAACGAAGCTAGTTCCGACATTTAGCATGTTGCACAATTACCATGTCATGTTTACTTTCCATTAACGGTACGCAAATAAATTGTCATGTCATTGCATTCCTTAAGTGTTGCTGTGATTGCGTAGCTTCGCTACAATGTTGTGTTCCTGGCTCGTGTTCCAGAAGCGAGCCCTGTAGTTGCTAACCCCAACGCTCGATAATGAGGCTAGGTGTCCCCTACGCCATACTTGTGTTCCTGGCTCGTGACCAGAAGCGAGCATAATGAGTTGCTAACCCCAACGCTCGATATATTGAATTGTGATCTAAGAAACAAGCTCTCGTGCGGGGCAACCCTGGCTCACTTGCTGGGCTCATGTGCAGGGACCCTGGCTTGTTTAGTGCGGGATGGGGTAAGGGTTAAGCGGCCAGGCAACTGGGGGTCTGTTTGATCAACAACTGCAGTTGTAAGGCGTAAACTCTTTGGGGTGGGGTAGTGTTTAGTGCCGATCGGTCTGAATGTTGTACCATTCAGCGAAGGGCGTAAACATCTACAAAACAACCGTGAAATGTGAATTGTGTTTAGTGCCGATCGGTCTGAATGTTGTACCATTCAGCGAAGGGCGTAAACATCTACAAAACAACCGTGAAATGTGAATTGTGTTTAGTGCCGATCGGTCTGAATGTTGTACCATTCAGCGAAGGGCGTAAACACCTACAACAATGTGAATTGATTGAGAATGTTAGTAGCGTGGCTACTCTTGTCTTGTCTTGTCTTGTCATGTCCCGATAATTGTTCTCTTGTACAAATTGTCTTGCCATGTTTTGAATTGTGTACTCATGTTATAACTGCCATGTCATGCATACTAAACTGCTAGGTTGCTAGTTGCCTTACTTTCAGTTTCCTTGCCCAAGTCTTTTAGACTTGCTGACATGTGCCCCTTTACTCTTTTGGGTGACACATGTTAGATCCTGAGCATGAGTACCTTGTTGAGGACGAGGTGTTTGCTGACGCCGAGCCCGAGCCCGTGTTTGACGGGGAGTACGTGGACACTGGGGACCAGTCCTAGTGTCTTCGTTGTGTTTTACTTTTGTTAGACAGTTGTTTTGTTATCGGTGCGTGGCACCTATACTTTGTCATGTCGTTGCTTTTGTTGGCCTTGTTCTGGGCCTTTAGACTCTTTTCTTTTAGCCTGGTGGCTTTTCTGGATGTTGAACTTATTTTCACGTTGGACAATATTTGAGACGTGAAGTTTTTATTTCAGTCTCTCCTTGTATTATTATTGTTGTTCCGTTGTGGTTACAGGGACCTGCTTATGTTTTGTTTACGCTTATCGGGTTTGGGGCTTCACGGCTCCACTCACGTGCGGACCTTTTCACGTCTTGCCTCCATTTTAGGGAAGCGGGTCGTGACACTATGTGAATGACGACCGTAATGATTTCTCTCCAAAATTCCTTCTCTAATCTGCCAGAGTGCCTCAAGCAATGCACTCGCTTCAACAATGCACAGTTCATCCTCTCTGTCACCCCATTCGACTACGGGTCACCCGATGTTGAAAAATGTCGTCGAATGCCTTGGGATTGGCAATAGCCATTAAACTCTCTTGAGGTGAACTCTCCACCATTGTCGGACCTAAGGGTTCTTACAACCTTCTTGTTTTCTTTTCCATTGTGGTCTTCCATTGCTTGAACTTCTCGAATGTTTGGTTCTTTGTTTTCATTAAAATAAACCAACACTTTCGAGAATAATCGTCAATGAAGAGGGCAAAATATTTAGCAACATTGCCCGATGTCATGGGACACGGCCCCCACACATTTGAATGTACATAATCAAGGGGACCCTTACTTGAGTGTTCATCGGTGCCAAATTGTACTTTTATCTTTTTCCCAAAAACATATCTCTCTCAAAATTCCACACTCTCATCGATAGCTCCAATAAGTTTTCTCCTTCGGAGAACATCTGTAGTTTTGTGGCACAGATGACCCAATCTGTAATGCCATAATTTTGCGGAGTCTCTGTTGCATGAGCTAGTAGAGGTGGCATTTGCTTTGCCTTCTACTGTGTTTCCTTGCAGGGCATATAAATTCGCTACTTTCTTTTCCTTTGATGTGTGTCATATTTACACATATTTTACACTCTTTTCATGCTCATTTCATATCATTTCATCCACTGTTTCACGTTATTTTCCTCGTTTTTGTTTCATTTTACGCTTTTTGGTATTTCTCATGTCTTGCAGGAGAAATCAGGGATTTTTGGGCTCAAAAGTGGAAGAAATGAGGATGAAATGGAGCGAGAAGTGATTATAGATCAAAATATCGAGACATTAGCTCAATTCTATCCTACGCGGCCGCGTGGATCAACAGACACAACCGCGTCGACCAGACACAGCAAAGAAGCAAAATGTGAAGCCACACGGTCGCATGATCAGAGCCAAGATGGAGCACCAAGGAAGGGGGTCAAAGAAGGAGGCCCGAAGTCACACCTAACTGACCCCGTGGACCTGAATATGAGAAGAAATGCGTTGCATCGTCAAGTGCTACCAAGGAGGAGCATCGAGCGAGAGTTGACCTCATGCTCTCCACCTTGGAGCCGCCATGAAAAACTTAAAGGAAGTCGAACCAAAGACTTAAAACAAGCACTTCTTGGGAGGCAACCTAAGATCTTAGCTTTTGTAGTTTTTATTTTTACTTTTCTATTAGTTAGGCAAGTTTGATTTGGAGTGAATAAAGAACCCTCAAAACCCCAAACTATATGATCCTTCAATCTTGACCTCCATTCCACGTAATGGCTTGCTGCTCAAGAGAATAATGGCTTGCTGCTCATCTTCAATCTTGACCTGCATTCCACGTAAATCCATCACAATGCAATTCAATTCATCTACCTTCACCGAAGAACCTTACTCCGTCCTCAATTGTTATAGAAAATTTAGATGACTAGCAAACTACTTTTTCATGTAAAGCATTTCTAGCTTCTTCCAAATTCCTTTGGACGGTGTCTCTTCAATCACTTCCCTTAAGACGGTATCAACTAGAGATAATTAGATGGCACTAAATGCCTTACTCTCCATCTCGTCCTTCTATGCTAGAGTAACTACATCATTGATCTTGTCTTTCTCGAAGGCGATTTGATAACATTCAGTCTGTCTCATGTAGGACATTGTCCTAACCTGTCATAACTAGAAGTCGTTATGACCCGTGAACCTTTCAATGTTGAGTAATGCAAGAGCATCATCTTTGCTACTTAATTCGTTCACAAGCAACCATGGCTCTGATACCACTTGTTACACAAAGATCCTCGCAGAATTAGCAAATCCTACAGCTAGCTAGGAAGTAGAATTCACAAAAATTAGATCATCATAACAACAAACAATCTCACCCAATCCGGAATTTACAGAATCAAAGAAAGAAAACGAAGCTTACCACTCACACAAATACAGAAAGTAAATGAGGCACAACAATTTACCATAGTTCGATTAATCTTTGATTTACTCTAGTATCCGAGACGATCCACTATTTGATGAGAGAATTCAAGCTTTTACACTGACTTCTTCTTCACCCTCAAGTGAGTAATAACTTGGATAAACACTAAGCTCCCATTATCAACTCACATAGAATAAGCAAAGAGAAAATAAGAAGACCCTAGAACCCAAGAAATCCCAAAAGCAACCTAGCTTTCTCTTTTATGGTTCCAATCTATTCTAATCTCTCTTCAAAGCTCTCTCAATAAATGCTCAACAACTCAGCTTCAAGATCGTCAAAGCTCTTATAAAATCATGACCTAACATCCTCAAGCAGGGCCTTAAATACCCCTCAAGAGACGCAAAGATTGTGGTTGCTCAATCCAACGATCACAGATCAGATTCAAAAAATAGAGCAGCTGGTGATCAGACGTATGGAGATTTCCATCCAAATGTCTGGCCCTGAGTCAGACGTCTGGAAAATGACTTTCAGACATTTGTAAAAGAAGGAAAACTAGGTCGACGCCTACCAGACGTTTGGAGCTATCCTCCTAGACGTCTGACTTTCTGTTCAGTCGTTTAGGACATGAACTCCAGACGCCTTGACAAATCCCTGGACAAGTGTCATTATTCAACAGAGAGTTGGGTGTTCTTGGGTGGCCACTAGTCACTCATCTGGTGAAGACCACCCAGACATATGGCCCTCGGTCACATGTCTGGTGAGGAAGCACCAGACATCTGTTGACCATGTCTTGGCTTACACGGCTGGTACACCAGATGTCTGGTATTTGACTACCAGATGTCTGATGCAAACATACTTAACTGGAGAACCAACACGTCATCACATGCATATGCACCAGACGACTGAGACGACTGATTCTGGTAATTTAGCCTAGAATGGATTTTGCACCAAATTTTCAAAACATAAGCATGTGCCTATGTTTGTAGCTACCTGAATCTGGTACTTTGCAAGTGCATTACACATGTATATCAATGAATTGTAAGTAAAAGGATGCAACAAAGATTAGGACTCAAAAGGATGCAGTCAAATACTAACTTAGGACTTCAATTCTGTGAGCAACAACAGTTGATGTTGCGTTAGGGAAAGGTTTGACTTGCATTTTTAATTTGTAGGGTCCTTGCAAAAACTCGAGCTGGGATAAAGCGTTTTACATTCTTTTTCTTTGATATGCCATCTGGTTTTGGCTAGGTACCAAGAGCCATTCCAGACTCTCACATTATAAAATTAGACATATAATTTTTATCAGTACATGGATGTACTGATGATTGCGTGCATATGCATGTGTCTGTGTCTACATTAGCCTATATGTGTATGATGTTTGTGTCTCTGTTTTCATGTATATCTGTATGTTTATGTGTAGCTCTATGTGTGCCCTATTTAAGTGCATCTGTGCATTTACCCCTTATTTAAACAGTCGTTATAAAATCTTATCGTTTACATAGACTCAATTTTGAAGGTCTTGCCAAAATTTCTGACGCATAATAAGTAATAATTTCTTGCATCTAATTTTTTATAATAATGTTTGGCAATACATTTTCATTTACCAATAGTTTTCTGATGAAGTGTTTTCAAGTGATGCTGTAATAATGATAAATAAAGTATCATTTATTGTGATATGGTCTACAATGAAAATTCCATTCCAATAATTGTCAAAAATTCGATATTAGCTATAGTTTTCCAATGTCATTTGGGATCAGTGACTTGAAACTCATTTTCCACAATACTTGTGCCGCTCAAATACATAACATCTTTAATAAGACTCCTGATTCCGGCATCAATCTATGAATTTGTTTAAATACCTAATGAATAATGATCAAATGCTATATATTAAACTAAACAAGTTTGAGTTGAAGTTGAAAAAGAAAACAATCTCACCATTTGATTAGCCATGTAGTAACATTTAACCTGCCTATCTGACCAAGAAGATGTTGTTTTTCCTTAAATATGGCCCACTAAATCGCCACATTGGTATGATATTATTCACTTGGACCACTGGCCCAATTAGTTTTGCTGTTGGGTCTTTCCAAAAGGCCTCATGCTAATGGAGATACTAATACCATATTTAAGTCTCAAGAATTACTAAGCTTAGCCGATGTTGTACTATTTGTTCGCAACCCAATAAGCCTTCCCTCGAACACATAAGACCATGAGCCTTCCCTTGAATGATCATCCATCTGTCCTTGCTCAATCGATCCAATTATTCAGCTCCCACTGCGTTGCGGGCACGCCTTACGTCAAGCCTCGAATATTGCTCGAGAGCCATTGCCTCTATTTAGACCGTGGCCGAGAGCCTTGCTCTTCAAGACCAATTCCACCTATCACTGCATTGGAGCACATGCCTTACCTGAAGTGCTTGAAGTAGCTCTCCTCTTCACCATGTGTAGGGCCTTTCACACATCCACCATGAAGGAATGAAGCTCCGTCATATTTCCAATAAAACGCAAACACATATCCTTGCATCATTCATTTGAGCTCGATAATTTTTGTTCGGCACCTGGAGGAATTTTCCCCACATAGGTAAGTATATAGGGTCTGGCTCTGATACCATGTTGTTTTTCTTAAATATGGCACACTAAATCTCTACATTAGTATGATATTGTCCACTTGGGCCCATTGACCTAATTGGTTTTGCTCTTGGGTCTCCCCAAAAGGCCGCATCCCAATAGAGATACTAATATCATATTTAAACTCCAAGAATCCCTAAGCATAGAAGATGTATGACTATTTGTTCACAACCCAACAGAAGAGTACGTAGAGCCTAACATACCAAATGCAAGAGATAATTGCAAATGTGGCTAAATGGTCATACATCATCAACTAAATAAGGAGCTGATGATAATCATTGCATGAATAAAGATACTGTTTTTGGCTTTGATATTATACTTGTACCAACAGACTAGTTGAGTTGTTCTAACCAATCCATAGATCAGCGTCTATCATGTTGTGTTGCAGAATCCACTTTGCTCATAGTAAGATGACATGCAATGACAAACAAAAGAAGTGAATGGCTATTGAAATTAGTGTGAAGCTTTTTATCGTAGCAAGTACCATGGAAACAATACAAGAATGAACACTAAACTACACATAAACATCACCAACAAAAGTACTTCAATATTATCAACCAATTTTACTACTATTTATGTTTGTGAGACCTTAGTCCAAGCTGACCAGAAAATTAGAATTATATATTTGATGTTATGAACTAGAAATAGATAAAGAAGCCCCAAATATACCACAGTTTCTCTGTAAGATGAGCCACAATCCGAGAACATTTTATTTGCGTAAATATTCTTTGTTTGATTTCTTATGTTGTAACAATTCAGTGTGATTCCAGGATAGCCATGAGCCATCAGCACCGGCCATCGCAGCACGGACCGCCCGGGCCACCATAGTAGAAACTCGGCACATCTTCTGAGTCTGGGAACATTTTCGCGTTATAACAGCCGCTATAAGATGCAGACATTTCAAAGTTCTTTGGTGCTTTGAAGTCTGTGGATTTCGCAGGCATAATGCCGATATCCTCAAAATATGATGATTTCATCCACCCCTCCTCGGCAAAACGTCCGCTACCCATCTGGGTTACAGTGTGATACCCTTTAAGTTGAGTGTCGCAGACGCGCCCAAGCCATTCGATAGTTGACGCAGACTGAAGGTTATAGAGCAGCTTCATTGGCCAATATCCAATGGCTTCATTTTTCATAAACAACCACCATTTGTTTTGAACGTCATCCTGCAGAATATATTAGGCTAGCAATCTTTTTCTCAAGTTTGGGTAGCAAAACTCGAATGTTTCAGTCATGAATCCAAACCTTATAAATGGAAGGCTGCATCATGTATTGATGCCCGTTGTATACCGATGTGGGATAAAAAGCTGCACCAGGCACATAATTTCTGCTGATCTGAACGAAACCCGGGCAAGCTAGGTTGTAGCACCCTTGCGTCCCAACCTTCATAACATTTACAAGGACGACATTACTTGTGTGTTATTATTAGTATTATTAGTGTTACGAGTAGTAGTATTACTATTATTATTTACTCATACACTTATATATTTGATGTTATGAACTAGAAATAGTTGCGAGCAACAAAGGAACACTCTAATAAGAGTAAAATGCAGAAGATAGTTATACCCTCCAGTTGACGTAAAAATGTGTCTTGCTGTCCCCAAACATGATAGGGCTCACCTGAAACAAATTGAACCTATGCCCATAAGTTTATGACAAATAAACCAAGGTTTTACTATATGTGGTACAATTAGGGGAAAAAATATATAAAGAAGATAAGATTAGTGTCAAAGTGTCATACTCCCCATCCACATTCAACCAAGGTTTGTTGATTCACGGCAGCAATTGAGTTCAAGCTCCATTCATTCGTAGCGACAAGCAAACTCCAGATGTTGATAATTCCTTTGGCTCCATAATAGGGACCATCTTTGCTTGCTCGTATCCCCGCAGTCTAAAAAGTGGAAGAGATGCACAAACTCAAATCAGTAACAAAGTCATCCTATCTCAATAGCTCATATCTACCTAACGGCATATTTCACTCACTTCGACTCTGCAGTTTATTGGCTCGCGACCATTTGCAATGATATCGTCTTTTGTCATTCTTAGGATTGGGATTGTTCCTTCGGGGCAGCTCCCATATTTTCGCCACGTCTGTTCAGCCATTGTATATGATGAATAATTGTCTCCCACCTTCATGTCCGGGATAAAACTTGGCCTCATCTATGAATCAAATAAATAGCAATCAATATAAGATGTTATCTTATTTTGTTAGGAAGTAAGTAACAAAATAGAAACCTCAATGGTGTGATCTTTCAGCAAAGGATGATCGAAAGCTGGTTGTTTGTAGATGTCAATGCAATCAATTATCTCATCGTCGTCGCTCTGCAAAACCCCATAAAATAGAAACTATCAACTCCTATCCGACATATAACCAAATACTAACTAAAATAGTGCAAAGTCTTAGAACCAACCTGAATCGTCTTGCCTGCAAGCTTATTTTGTTCTATAGCTAGCACGCTATTATCGGTCACCAGCATCATCAGTGAGATAAATAATAAGCATACATCTTTACATACAATATTGTCCGGCCTTGTCATATCGATCAAGCTTCAACCTGCATAATAGTAGAAAGAAAGAAGTCTTAACTAAACATAGAGAACTATTTACATAAAACTTGTAAATTTCAAACCAACTAGGAGAGTTCGGGGATACTTCTTGGGTTAATCCAAAGAATTCAGAGCGAGTGGTCAAAAAGAAAGAATGGATTCAATATCTTTTATAGTATTCAAGAGTGAGAGAGTTAATGCAAAGATTCAGTCAGATATCAAAATGAATTATGAAAGTCAATGAGTCTGTTTGGATGGTAAAGGCATGAGAATTAATGCTTGTTTGTTATTTAGCAATTTCCTTAAAATTATTGCTAAGCACCAGAGATATAGGTTCTTTGAATTAGTTTTGATTATTTAATGCTGCACACACATCTCCATATATCTATTATACAAAAGAGGGCTGCTGACTGGGTTTGTCTCAGTCACAAGTCCAGTCACAAGCTGACTGGGACAAACCTAGCTCAGTCAGCAACCCCCTAAAAACCACCCAAACCCCTTATTTACGTGGTTGTCATTCCCCCAAAAACCCAAAAAACACTTCCCAAGCCACTTATTTACGTGTTTGCCTTTTGCACATTTTACCCCCCGACAATACAAACACACACACTAACACTTCTCGCTCCTTTTCTGGTGCGTGCGTGCACCACATCATGTTCGGGAGATAGGAGTTTTCACCATGCACTGTGTCCACAGGTTATTTCTAGTTATTAAACATTGAGAGCTTAAAATTAATTACACATGCTAAGGAGTTACTACATAGGTTTAATGCCTTACCAAAATTAGTACTATGATGTGCCTTATGGTGTGAAAGATAGATCCAAAATGAGTCAATGTGCTTCATCATTACAAATAATATGCATGATAAGCAAGTTTGACCATAGATTTTCTTGTATTTAGCATGGTTCATCGAACTTGGTTACAATCGTTGAGATAGAGAGAGAATTATGAGAAATAATGGCTTGCTTTTCATTGAATAAAGGCGAGGTATATATTCCCGTACAAGATTGGATTGTTTTTCAAATCTCAACAAAAAGAGTTTGGGTTGTTTTTAAAATCTAAATAAGATGAGCTTGGGTTGTTTTTTAAATCTCAACTAATATCTAATCAAATATTTACAATACCTTAATATGAAACGAACAAGATAATTACATAAATACATAATTAAACAATTAACGAATTAATTCCTCGAATATGCCCCCTCAAGGTAGGGCTCCGGAGGAGATGTCAATCTTGACATTTAATTCTTAGAATCGACTTCGAGTAAGCGGTTTGCTAAGAGCATCTGCAAGTTGATTTGCTAAGAAAACATATGTAACACGAATAACACATGTTGTTTCTGAGTAAAGTAATAGTGGATTGCCACATGTTTCATCTGCGAGTGAAATACTAGATTAGAACAGCGATATGTGACACCAACACTGTCACAATAGAAACATGTTGTGTAGAAAGAGGGGTGCCAAGCGCTATAAGAAGGGAAAAAATCTAATTGATCTCTAAAATAATAGAGGCAACAGATCGATACTCAACTTCTATGGATGACCAAGTAATTGTATGATGTTTCTTGGATGACCAAGAAATAGAATGACGACTAAGATAGACAATATGGACACTTGTAGAGCTATATGTTAAATTTGGTGATTCAAGTCTCTCACTTCACACACCCAGGTCGCTCAATCGAGCTGTTGCAGACACTTGGCAGAGATGGATGCACAAATCCCAGGCCAAGCAGTATGGGATTATACTCGACCGAGCACTCTACCACTCGATCGAGCAATGTCTGCTCGAGCGAGCAGTTTGAGCGTTCGGTCGAGCTATATAAACAGAGAGTTTTAGAGCTCTACAGGAATAGCACTCGGGCCGAGCGGAGAAGCCACTCGGCCGAGCGCTCTGTCCCTCGAGTCACAGCAGCGAGAAAGGCCGCTCGGGCGAGCGATGAACTCACTCGATCGAGCGGCGTGGGGCCCAGACATCTTACTCGACGGTTTGGATTGGGTTTCCAAGCCCGATTTGATGCCATATTTAATCTAATAGTTGATGGGATTAGGGTTAAGTTAGTTTTTCGGATCTGGAGCAAAAGAAAAGCTTGAGCCGTCGCCATTGAATATTTTGTCGAGAGATTAGGCCTAGGAGTTTTGTGATTGGAGTTGAGTGATTCTCTCCTTGTCTCCTTGTTCTCTTCTTCCTTGGAGTGTGTTTGTAAGGGCTTGTGCATCTAGTCAAGTTATTACTCACGTGAGTGGATGCAAGATTGTAGTCACTTTGAAGATCTCTCTGATAGTAAATCATCTCGGAAGTTGCTCGATGTAGGTTGTATGCAACCAAACCAGGATAAACCTTTGTGTCTGCGATTTGATTTATTTGTAGCTATTTCATTTGCTGCTTTACTTTACAAGATCGTAGGGATTTTGTTAGGTTATTTGAGTATCTGATTTTTGCTAGTCCAAGATTCCTGATCAGCTTTTAGGATTGGTTGTTTCTGCAGAGATCTCAATTTGGACGATTTTTCCAACAAGTGGTATCAGAGCTTGTGTTCGTTTGTGAAGGAAGTTAGTGACGAAGATGGTGTCGTTAGCAACTTTGAACATTGAGAGTTCACTTGTCGGAATGATTTTTGAATCTAGCAGACGAAGGTGAAAAATGTTCTGATGCAGACGGGTTGTTACCAAATCGTATTCAATGAGACGAATATCGATAAGGAGGTGAAGGAATCCGCTAAAGCTGAGATGTAGAGAAAGTCATACAGTGCAATTCAGTTGTCGTTGACAGATAATGTCCTGAGAGAGGTCTTGGATGAAGCAACGACGTCTGATATCTGGAAGAAGCTTGAGGGACTGTATATGAAGAAGTCATTCACGAGTCGTATTTATCTTCTTCAGCAACTATATAAGCTCAAGATGAAGTCTGGATCCGTGGTGAAGGATCACATGGATGAATTGAATCGGATAGTGCTAGAGCTGCAGTGTATGGATGTGAAGATTGAAGATGAGCAACTGACAATTGCCTGAGGAGTTTAATCAATTTGTTTGGTCTTTGATTTATAACCGAACGACTCTCACCGTGGAGGAGGTGAAGGCGAAGCTTCACACTGAGCAGCTATGTGGCAAGGTTAATTGTATAGATCATGTGAGTAACCGTGAGGAGGCCATACATGTGAGAGGTCGACAGGAAAGGAGAGGAGGTCAAAGGAAGAACAATGATCACTCCAAGTCGAGACATTCGCATGATATATTCGTGAAGCTCACATGTTACAACTGTCAGCAGAAGGGTCATTTTGCTAATGGTGTCCTAATAAGAATAGGAAGAAAGGCAAGGATGCCGATAAAGAGTCCGGTTCAGCATCATTAGGAATAGATGGCATGCATATCCATGATGAAGGTAGAGATCTAGAGATGTTTGCAGTAGGGATTGCAGGTGAAGAAAATATTGCTTGGCTTATGGATAGTGGATGCTTATACCATATGACTCCACATAGGAATTGGTTCACAACGTACCGTTCCAAGGAAGATGGAGGCGCAATCCTCATAGGGAACAATGCATTGTGCAAGACTGCAAGTATTGGAACCGTCCAGATCAAGATGCATGATGGTATAGTGCGCACACTAGCCGATGTGAAGCATGTCCCAGATCTGTAGAAGAGCCTAATCTCCATAGGTGTTTTGGACAATTCCGGATGCAAGTCGGTCTTTGGAAAAGACCAATTGAGAGTGTCGAAAGGAGCCATGGTAGTGATGAAGGGAAGGAAAGTGGGAAACTTATATGCCCTTCAAGGTACCATAATGGAAGGAGATGCAGACGTTGGTGCTACTAGCTCAAGTACCTAAGATTCAGCCAAGCTATGGCAATATCGCTTGGGTCATCCATGTGACAAGACCCTTGACATATTTCGAAGGAGAAAGTTGATTGATGCTAAAAATGTGAGCGTTAAGTTCTGCGAGTCCTGTGTGTATGGGAAAAAGACACAGGTGCAGTTTAACACAGGAAAGCACACTAGCAGGGGACCGCTTGACTATGTACACACAGATGTGTGGAGACCATGACCGGAGCAGTCAAGAGGAGAAGCTAGATACTTTATCCTTTTCATAGATGACTACTCCGGTAAAGTCTGGTGTACTTGATGAAGATGAAGGACCAGACATTTAAGTTTTTCAGGGAGTGGAAGACCATGGTAGAGAAGCAAACTGGAAGGCACGTGAAGGTGTTAAGGTCAGATAATGGAGGTGAGCACACCTCGGGGGAATTTAGGAATTTCTGTAAATTCCATGGAATTCGTTGTCATTTTATCACACTCGAAGATCTGTAGTGTAATGGTGTGGTGGAGCAAATGAATCAGACGTTGTTGGAGCGATTGTGATGCTTGAGGCACTCAGTCGGTTTGAGGAAGGAATTTTGGAGAGAGATCCTCACCACTGCAGTGCACATCATGAACAGAGTTCCATCAATGGTTATTGATTACAAAATTCCTGAAGAAAAGTGGAGTGGAGAAGCAGAAGACTATTCGTACTTGCGCATAGTGGGTTGCCCGGCATATGTGCATAAGAGGGGCGACAAGTTGGATCCAAGAGCGAAGAAGTGCATCTTTCTTGGATATGGCTACGGCATCAAGGGATATCGCTTATAGGATCCAGATGACCAGAAATCGATTGTGAGCCGACATGTCACTTTTGATGAGGATGCAATGCTTAGGACAGAGCATTCTCACTCAGAAGGGGACAAGTCAGTAGAGAAGACATTGACAGACATGGTCAACCTTCTATTCCAGCTCACTTAGCGACTAGGCAAAGAGTTGATGGTTGACGTCCCAGTTGAAGGACGTGATGAGGTCTGTGTTGAGGACCATGAGCAGACACCCGATCCATCTCAGGTACGCATTGACACATATGCAAGTGATGAAGGAACATGGAAATCAAAGAGGGTGAAGAAGGCACCTGAGAGATTTGGAACATGGGACTATGCAAGATTTTCTTTCGATGACATGGCGTCATATGCACTACACTTGGGCAAGGCTTAGCCCTCAGTTGGTCGGCAATGGGCAAGGCACAGCCCCTCAGTTGGTCGACAATGGGCAAGGCTCAGCCCCTCAGTTGGTCGGTAGCAATGAGTGTAGCTTGGATATGTAGTCTTCACGGCAACAACGACAATGGCAGCAAGGTGAACGTCGACGGCAATGAGCACTCCACGGCAGCAAGCTGGAGCCTTTAGTAGCTAGGAGAGACTTGCGACAGCTTGTCAACGGCAGCACCAAGTGGTGTTGAAGTTGACGGCAAGGTGTTTAGTTTCTCAGCAGATGCACTCTCTTCACGCAAGCATGGAGGGATTACCTTCGGTAGGCAACTACAATGTACACGGCAGCAAAAGACGAACGGTTGATGCATCTATAGTAGGGAGACCTCGAGCGCAGGATGACGTCGGTAGCCAGGGTTCGTTGGCAGTACATCATCTTAGGCTTTGTCGTCGTCAATGGCAGCACGTTGAGGATGACCGTCAGCTCGAAGTTGATCACGTCAACGGCAAGGATGCGCGACTGCCTATATGGTGTTTCGGCAGCGAGTGGTTCTCTTCATGGCAGGAAGCTTGTCATCGATGGTGTTGTGGAAGCGAGAGGAAGCACCACAGATTGATGTCAACGGCGTTGTGCAGCTGCTTGTAGGGAATTCAATGAGCGGTCGGCAGCCTTAAAGACTTGCGTGAGTTGCTCCTCAACTCGAATGGCTAAGTAGGCACCTTGATAGATCTTCAGCCTTGGAAGTTTACGACAGGGAGAAGGAGATAGGCTTTGCAGCTTACGGCTTGGAGAAGTTCTTGCTTGCGTGAATTGATTGGATAAAGATCTTGCGACTATTTGCCTTGGAAAATTTTTTTGCCTACTGCCTCTCCCCTCTCTTGGAATATTGGTTAAAATATGAGAGGCTAGGTTTTTTGAGTTGCAGCAAGAGGGGATCCCCCATGCTGTAGGGATTTGTAATTTGAAAGGGATTTGTATTTGAGTTTGAATTGGAATATGGTTTGAACTAATCACGTAATGATTTGATATGAGATTCTCCACCCCTTTACCATCTTTGACCAAGTCTCCATTGCATATGAGATCCATTATTCTCCATCAAATTGACTTTGTCCATCTTTGCGTATTTGCGAGCTTGTCATTTTTGAAAACACTTAGCACACACATTAAATCATTCACACACGTTTGTTATCATCAAACACGAAGTCATCGATCGTTGTATCCAACAACATGTTGTTTCCAACAACACGTTGTTTCCAACAAAAGAAGCATATGACATTCTTCAAACTGTTCAGGAAGGAACCAATTCGGTAAGAGTTTCTAAACTTCAAATGCTTACTTCATAATTTGAAGAATTAAGAATGAGTGATGATGAGACCATTGCTGAATTTAATGGGAAATTGAGAGATATATCTAATCATGATTATCAACTTGGCAAAAAGTACTCAGAGGTGAAGTTGGTTCGTTAAGCTCTAAGATCTCTCCTTGAACGGTTCTCTGCTAAGGTAGCAGCTATTGAGGAAGCTATAGATATCACAATCATGAGACTTGATGACCTAATAGGATCCCTACAGACATATGAGATGAATCAGAAACAAAATAAAAGAGATAAAAGGGTGGCCTTTAAGGTAGATTCAGGGGATGTCTCTAAAGAAGATAATGAATCGGGTCTTGATGAGGATATTGTTCTGTTGACAAAGAATTTCAGTAGGATGCTTAAGAAGATTAGTAGTAAAGGACAAAATTTCAGAAAAGAAAATACTGTGCCTCGATCGAGTGATATATCTGCTGGAAAATCCTTAAACTGAAATCAAAGGTATGATCAGAAGAAGAAAGGAAAAGGATTTCAGTGTAGAGAGTATGAGGGATATGGACATATTCAAGCTGAATGAGCAAACACTTAGAAGAAACAAAAAGAGAAGTCTTTGATGAGTACCTGGAGTGAAGATGAGTCAGGGAGTAGTGCTGAAGATGAGGAAATCACTAGATGACATTCATTATTATCCTCCTTAGGGCAGAGAAAGCTGAAACAACATTAAACAAGTGGAACTCGGGTAAAGCAAAACTAGATGACATTCAGAACATGGGCAAAACTGCTGGAGATCGCAGTGGAGTGGGCTATCATAGAGGATTTAATTATAACATTTCTACTGCAAAAAGGACACAAGTCAAGAAGGAACTTGAGAAAATTGATCAGCACAAGGGCTATGATGGTAAGAAGAAGTTAACGAAAACTGTCAAAGGTGAAAGTCTAGTGTGTGGATATTGCAGAATTGTTGGTCATTTTGAGAAGAACTGCTTTAGTCGTATGCGTCATTTCATAGGGGGAAGAACTGTAGGCTCTCTCGGCAAAAGAGTGAAAAGAAAATGGGTCAGGAAGTCTGAATTATATAGCCTGAACACTATAGCTTCAGAGAAAACACCTCATGTTGTGACTGATGTTGCAACATTAGATACGACACAGAACGATGTTGTTGCAGATGTTATGACACCAGAATCGACATCTCCTCTCAACAATCAATGTGAGCAACCTGCTACAAATTCTTATGAATCTTCCTTCAGAATTACCTCGCCGCTCTTCTCACCGCTCATCCTCCACCAGCGCCATCGGATCTTTGCATGTACCCTCTCCAGCACAGCGATCCGTTGCCGATCTGTTATTCAAGGCCTATTTACCCATTTCGACTGACTTTCCCAAATTTTGTCCGCTTCTTTGCCGTTTCCACCGCATCCATATCTCCAAATTTTCACATGCAGACCTTCAAAGCTTCTCTATCAGCACCGACGATGTCTTCAACTTACTAGCTACTATTTCGGACTCTCAGAGTTCGACTACTACACTGTATATCGTTCCATTTTTGCATCCAACTATCAGATGTGAGTTACATTTTTCATCCTCTAATTCCGCTGTGCCTGAGGATTTATTTGCTAATGAGAGAGACATGTGAGCATGTTGATGTGTCTCGGTTGATATTTTCTGGATTAACTATTGGAGATGTGGACTTGTCTTATATTGGAGGCTAGCTGAAAAGTATTAAAGTTATCAATGAGGACACTCTTTTACTGTCGACCACTGAATATGGTCACCCATCTTCCTCTGTTGTGTAGACTGAGACAGTCATGTTGGATGACTCTGATTCTTCAATAACTATATTTGCTAGTGTTAGTGAACATCAGACAGCTGCTATAGATTCTTCAGATCCACGGGGTTCAAATTTTCAAGATCATGTATGTGGGTTGGATCTACAGATGACATTGTGTTGGATTATCTTATTAATTAACATGTGGCCCTGATGATTGTCATGTTATTACGGATGTTACAACATGGGAGCCAACATCTCACGACCATCTAGCTGATTCCTCAACAGTTCATGTCATGTATCATGTTGTGACACAGGATGTAACATGCACTTCCACTCCCCTAGGTGATGCTACAACTACTCCTACTTCTGAGCATCATATATCTGATTCGGTCCCCGTTCCGTCTGATATGTCTGCTGACCTAGAAGTTCCTCATTCTTTTCTCCCTCGTCATAGTCCTACCAAGCGACATGGTGCTCTATCTAGCTCTCTAACTCCCTCTCCTTCACTGCCGGCCTCTAAGAAAGCCAGAGTCGTTCATGAAGCATCAGCTCCTTCCCCGACTCTATTTACTGCTTCTGATGCTTTGAACAATATGTTCATTGACCAGGCTTACCAAAATCGTTGGGCTACTTATTCAGACAGATGATGTTATAACACTGGAGCTGATATCTCAAAACGGTTCAGCTGATTCTCCTACTGCTCATGTTATATGTTTCGATATGGGGCACAACATCTGTTTCTGCTAGTGAGGGAATTTTATTGCAGTTTATCCAGATCCGTTGGAGACTTGCAATCCAGGTTGGCATTCCAATCCTCATCATCCATGTCTTATCTCTCAGCAGCTATTGTCTCAGAAACCGAATAAAGTGAATGTCTCTTCTGATGTGATCGATATTACTAGTAATTAAGGGGGATGATCCTTGCTCTGCTGCTGATGTTTATACTGCTCCAACTCCAGCTACGCTTTCTTGAGGTATCCTTTGGCTTATTGTGGCTCAAAGGGGGAGAATATTTTTGTAGTTTTGGGTGCACTTACCCGTGCTTGGGTTGTGCCACATAATGCCAATTGGGGAGATTGTTTGGTTGATTTTCTGTTATTATATGTTGGTATTAGTGGCACTAGATCTGGGGTGTTCAGGTTGTTGATTCATGGTAAATATTACAGATTTAGCCCCTCATTTAGCCCCATTTTGTGCATATAGTACTTATTTGGCCTCTACTAGGATCGTATTTTGAATATCCCTAATCATTAGAGCTAATTCCCATTTTATGCACAAAACAACAATAAACTGAGTATTTCTGCCCTTTTTATATTTTTTCGTACGAAGATCTCGATCTCACGATTCCGACGACAATTTATTTGTATTTTTCTGAGATCAGTGCTAATTACTATGAATTTTTGAATACAGAATACAAATTAAATGGATAAATACGGGGAAAATACGGTCGAAATACGTACGTACGTGTACGCATCTCATCGGACGGGCCACGTGGCTGAATCTGGACCACATGTCGTCTCATCCAAAGGACGGGATCGACCCCGACGCAAGCAGTAACGCTGCGCTCTATAAACCGTTGGATTCGAATCCAACGGCCCCGCTCGAATTTTCCTGATCTACACGTAGAAGCGGCTTCGTTCTCTTGCAGGGCAATGTGGCGAGATCACACACGTTCATCCTTTGAACGGACGGCTGGTGTTGCTCCCGTACTCAGCAAAGCATATCGGGCGATTAAAGGACGCATGGCAGCCATCCACCGTTTCTTCCTCAGATCCAACAGGCGCTAGCAAGGGCGACGCGGCATAATTTCATCTGTTCGATCACAAACAAACGGCCACGATCATCTCTGAGTCGAACTCAAAGCGACCAAGCGAAGAAGGTGACATACATATCCTGCAGGACACGTGGCGCGATCTACGCTTTTTCCCGCTTGATCCAACGGTCGTGAATTCGCCCAATTCGAATTTCGAAACACATATACATCGGGGCGACGTGGTGGCATCTTGATCATCCATATTTTGATCTGACAGCCTGGATTCACTCCGAGAGGGATTCGGATACAAAAGCATAGCAGAGCGACGTGGCTTCATCCACGCCGTTGCGTCGAGATCAGACGAAACCTATTCAACCTGAGCTTGGTTCGGAGAGTGGAGCAGATGCAGGCACGAGCAAGCAAGGATCCGATCCGCGAAGCCACGTGGTGCCTCCGCATTCAATCCCACCTCGATCTGACGGTCGAGATTTGCTCCGATCGCGGGTAGCGGATCCGAGCAGGTTTTGAAGCAGATTTAAGCGTATTTCTTGGATCTGCAACCGACATTACACCCCTATAAATACCCTAGTATTCCATAGGTATTGACACCAGTTTTGAGCGTATTTTGAGCGTATTGAAGGGGCTACAGAGCGTATTTTCGTGAGATTTTCTGGGGCTTTGGAAACAGCGATTAGAGGCTCTTGCAGAAGAAATTCAGAGTCTTTTTAAAGAGTTTTGGTGATAGAAATCTCAACTTTACTCTTGTATTTCACGTATTTAGCATGTATTTTGACGTTTTGATCATGTATTTGCTAATGAAACTGAGTTTTCTTCTCTCCATGCGTGGCTAGTGCCCTCATTTGTTGGTTGTGATGTAGTTAGGTGATCGTTGATTTTGTTGTCTTTTCGCCCTATTTGCATGTTATAATCACGTATTTCATTGTTTTCTACGTATAATCTAATCGAGTATGTTAATTGGAGACGTGTGCATGCTTAATTGAATATGATCTGAGTAGGACTTATTCTTGATGCGATCCGAGAGGACGTATCGTGACCCGAGAGGGCAATTGTGTGTATTTTCCTTATGAAATCAATGCTATACGTGGTTACTTTTTGGCATTCCTGTTCACACGCTTTATCGCCATACTTTCCGACGTTCTCATGCCCTAGCCGGATGAGACGTTGAGTTATAGAAAAGATATTTAAAATCATCAATTACAAAACCCTTAACGAAATCACAACCGACAATGTCCCTCTTATTGGCTCTTTATATCGACTCACCGTACTTGCTTTAGTCTTAATTTCTCGTTTACTTAAAACCATCATCACGTTTATTTCACCTTCGATAAGTGGTAGTTTTTTCATTGTTTTAGTAATCTTTAGAAACTAATTCTCTTGGTTTACAGGTCAACTGTCCCGTGGATTCGATACCTGACTCTCCAAGTTTACTACTTGATCAATCTCCTATACTTGGGAGTAGCGCTCACACATTTCGAGACGAGTCATGTTTTTGGCGCCGTTGCCAGGGACACCGGTATTTGTGATCCATATTTTCAGTTTCTCTCGAGGAATATTCGGTGAGATCTTTCCATCCTTTAGTTTAGGATTTTTATTTGCTTTCTATTACATAAAAACACAAAAAAATCATAAAATCATAAAAACAAAATCATCTTTTTCTCCTAGTTTTTGTGGCATAGATCTCATACTTCACATAGATTAGTACGAACAGAAAATATGGCTAATAATAATGAAGCACATATCACACCACCTGCACAAGAAAGGCCTTTATTAGAAATTTATATGCCGTCTAGGGTGGTGTCTGATTCATGCATAGTTCTACCTGCGGATGCTCACAATTTTAATCTGAAGCCAGGTATAATTCAACTCTTACCATCTTACCATGGCATTGAAAACGATAATCCTTATTTGCATGTCAGAAATTTTGAAGAAGTATGCTCAACTCAGTTAGATGGAAAAATTAGTTCTGATTCTGTTTATCTTAAACTATTTCCATTCTCTCTTAAAGATAAAGCAAAATATTGGTTTAATTCTTTGCCACCTAGATCTATCTCTACTTGGTTACAATTGCAAACTGAGTTTCTAGAAAAATTCTTTTCTTTGCAGAGGACCCATGCCTTGAAGCGACAGATCATGTCTTTTTTGCAGAAGGAGAGGGAGTTGTACGACCAAGTATGGGAGAGATTCAAGGACCTTTTGATCGCTGGCCCACACCATGAATACGACAAAGGCCGTGCTATTGGATTCTTTTACGACGGCCAGCAGCTGCAAACTAGGCAATACATGGAGATGATGTGCAACGGCGAGTTCTTTCAGAAAACTCCTACGAAGGCATGGGATTACATGGAGACCATAGCGGAGCATGCGAGGAGATGGGAGTCTACTTCAGAGTTTGACAGATCAGAACCACTTCTACCATCTAAAGGAGGCATGCACTCATTGAAGCCAGACGATGCAATAAGAGCGCAGGTGGATGCATTACTGATGCAGAGGCTACAAGGCCTAGACTTGAGAGCAACAAAATCAGTCGAAGATGGACCGTTTTGTGCCATTTGTGAGCAGCCCACTCATGACACGTCTATTTGCCCCGTGATCCCTGCTATGAAGGAGACCATAAGGAACCCACAAACTGAAGTGAATTGGGTGTCCAATCAAGGGGTAAATTCGAACACTTTCAACTCTTCTTGGAAGAATCACCCAAATTTGAGATGGGAACCACAGCAGCCGGCGCAACAGACGACCACTCCTTACCAGCATCCAAATCATGCGAGCAATCAAGGGAAGAAGGAGCAGAGCGCTGACATCACTGCAGTACTTTAGCAAATAATGCAGATGCAGAATCAACAACAACAACAGCTTCAACAACAATTTCAGCTGCAGTTTCAGCAGCTTAAGGAAAACTTTTCTAAAATTGCTGCATCTTTAGAAAAAGGTACTTTACCAGCTCAATCTATTGCAAGTCCTAACATAAATTCCTCTTTGTTTTCAGGTGATAACGTGAAACCATGTAAGGCGGTGACTACTTTGTATAGCGAAATAAATATAGAAAAAACCAGAACCACGTAGGCATGAACAAATAGTCGAGGAGAAAGAGGATGAGCTTGTGCAACAAAAGCTGCAGGAGGAGGAGAAAAGCTTGGAAAAAGAGGAGGTCAAAGAAAAGGAGCCTGAACCATATACACATCCAGCTCAATTTCTACAGAGGCTAACACCACCTTCAAAAGATAAGTATCAGGCAGAAATTGGGGACATCTTCAAACATGTAAAAATTAATATTCGCTTGCTTGATGCGATAAACCAAGTGACTGCCTATGTTAAATTTTTAAAGGACTTATGCACTGAGAAACGGACGCTTAAAGTGAAAAAGAAAGCTTTTCTCACACAACAGGTAAGTGCCATAGTTCAACATAACACTCCACCTAAATATAAAGATCCAGGTTCTCCCACTATTCCAGGCACTATAGGAACTAAGAGCTTTGGAAATGCTTTACTTGATTTGGGTTCTAGTGTGAATATTTTGTCTTACTCTGTTTTATTGAACCTAGGTTTGGGAGAGCTGAAACCAACACCAGTGGTGCTACAGTTAGTAGACAGATCAATGAAAGTTCCAAGAGGTTGCGTGGATGATGTTTTGGTTCAGGTGGACAAGTTCTACTACCCGTGGATTTCATCGTCCTAGATATACATAGACCACCTTCTGGTAACGTCACTCCTGTCATTTTGGGACGTCCATTCTTAGCTACATGTAACGCCGTAATCAATTGTAAGGATGGACAGTTGAAGATAACGTTTGGTAACATGAAGCTTGAATTAAATATCTTTAAATCATGTAAGCTGCCAACAGGTGTTGAAAGTGTTGAAGATGTATGTTTTATTGAAAATTTGATCGAAGACTACTTTGATGCTGAGTATGAATGTGAATCTAATTATATTGATTATAATTTTGATGATATTAATGAGTCTTATTTTGTGCAGTGCACTCATGAAAAATCAAGGGAAGCATGGGCACCGAGATTTGAACCATTGCCAGCTGGACTTCCACCACAACTACCCTCTGACGTGGAGCAACCAAAGCTTGAGCTGAAGCCATTACCGGACTACTTGAAGTATGCCTTCCTTGGAAAAGATGAGACTTTCCCCATGGTAACATCCTCCAAACTTACATTGAACATGAACATTCATTGCTCGATGTACTTAGGGAACATAAATGGGCCATTGGATGGTCCATTGCGGACATCAAAGGTATAAATCCCTTAACTTGTACACATCACATTTATCATGAGGATGATTCAAAACCTATGCGTGAAATTCAACGTCGGTTGAAACCGACGTTAAAAGAAGTGATAAAATGTGAGGTTCTTAAATTACTTGATGCTGGAATTATTTATCCTATCTCTGATAGCAAGTGGGTTAGTCCAACTCAAGTTGTGCCCAAGAAATCTGGTTTAACTGTGGTTAAAAATGAAAATAATGAACTCATACCTATGCGAACCAATACTGTATGGAGAATGTGTATTGATTATAGGAAGCTTAATTCAAAAACAAGAAACGACCACCTTCCTTTACCCTTCCTAGATCAAATTTTAGAGAGAGTGGCTGGTAATGAATATTATTGTTTTCTAGATGGCTACTCAGGTTATTATCAGATAGAGATTGCTCTAGAGGACCAAGAGAAACCACTTTCATTTGTCCCTTTGGAACTTTCACATTTAGGAGGATGCCATTTGGTCTATGCAATGCACCTGCTACTTTTCAACGTTGCATGTTAAGCATATTTAGTGATATGGTTGAAAAGATAGTAGAAGTATTTATGGATGATTTCTCTGTACATAGCACTTCATTTGAAAATTGTTTATCTAACTTAGCCCTTGTTTTGTGCAGATGTAAAGAGAAGAACCTGCTACTCAATTGGAAAAAGTGCCACTTCATGACTACGGAAGGTTTGGTACTTGGTCACTTAGTTTCTAAAGCAGGTATTCAGGTGGACATGGCAAAAGTTGAAGTAATAGATTAGTTGCCAACACCAAAAAGCGTAAGAGATATTTGTTCCTTCTTGGGACATGCATGATTCTATAGACGCTTCATAAAGGATTTCAGTGCTATCTCTCGACCTCTTTGCAATTTATTAACATCAAATACTGAATTTATTTGGACGCAAGGGTGTCAAAATTCTTTTGAAAAACTTAAATCCTTACTTGTCTCATCGCCTATTTTGCAGGTTCCAGATTGGAATCTCCCTTTCGAGATTATGTGCGATGCGAGTGATTACGCAGTGGGGACGGTTCTTGGGCAAAAGAAAGAAAAAGTTTCTTATGTGATTTACTACGCAAGTAAGACCATGAACGATGCTCAAAGAAATTACACGACAACGAAAAAGGAATTACTTGCGGTGGTATTTGCGTTGGACAAGTTCAGGAGCTACATTTTGGGATCGCCTATCGTCGTCTATACGGACCACTCTGCACTCAAATATTTATTATCTAAAAAGGATGCAAAGCCTAGACTTATACGATGGATTCTTCTTTTGCAGGAGTTCAACATCGTGATACGAGACATGAATGGAGTGGAGAATCATGTCGCAGACCACCTCTCTAGATTGACTGTAGGCACAGAGTCATCAGATACACCGTTGAGAGATTCCTTCTCCGATGAGCAACTTTTTGCCGTCTCTACTCTACCATGGTATGCAGACATAGTAAATTATTTGGTAACAGGTAGAACTCCATCACATTGGTCCTCTCTTGATTTTAAACGTTTCAAACACGAGGTAAAATCTTTCGACTTTGACGATCCTTATCTGTTTAAATATTGTGGAGACCAAATTGTGAGACGATATATACCCAATCATGAGATTAATAGTGTTTTACAATTATGCCATGATGGGATATATGGAGGACATTTTTCTGCTCATAAAATTGTTGCAAAAATTTTACAAAGTGGATTTTTCTGGCCCACCATGTTTAAAAATGCATATGCTTATTGTAAATCATGTGTACATTGTCAACCGTTGGGGGAAATCACAAAAAGAAATATGATGCCATTAAATTCCATGTTTGAAATAGAAATATTTGATTGTTGGGGGATTGATTTTATGGGACCTTTGCCACCTTCGTTTGGTTATGTTTTCATACTCGTTGCGATTGATTATGTTCCTAAATGGGTGGAGGCTATTCCTTGCAGGTCTAATGACGCATACATCGTGATAAAGTTCTTGAAAGAGAATATCTTCACGCGTTTTGGAGTGCCAAAGGCCATTATTAGCGATAGAGGTTCCCACTTTTGCAATAGGCTCTTCGCAAATCTAATGAAGAAGTTTGGGGTGACGCATAAAGTTTCCACTCCATACCACCCCCAAACGAATGGACAAGCTGAACTTGCAAATAGGGAAATCAAGAATATCCTTCAGAAAACGGTGAATCCCACGCGTAAATATTGGAGTGTTCGCTTGCCGGAAGCTTTATGGGCCTACATGACGGCATACAAGACTATTCTAGGGATGTCTCCTTACCGTTTGGTTTATGAAAAAAATTGTCACCTCCCCGTTGAATTAGAGCATAAATCTTAATGGGCTATTAAAACTTTAAATCTGCTTGATGACTCATCGAATGATTCTCGTAAATTGCAGATTTTGGAGCTTGAGGAGTTACGGAGGGAGGCATATGAAAATACAAAATTTGCGAAGGAACAAATTATGAAAGTTGTGCATGACAAGACGATCCTACAGAGAGAATTCAAGCTTGGGGACAAAGTTCTTCTCTATAACTCAATATTGCATATATTTCCAGGAAAGCTACGTTCCAAATGGTCGGGCCCATTTCATGTCAAACAATTTTTTCCACATGGAGCAGTAATTGCGGTGAATGAAAAGGATGGAAGCGAGTTCAAAGTCAATGGGCAACGACTGAAACACTTTCAAGAACTTTGGACCAAGGATGATACAACCATGGAGCTTACGGAGCCACCTTCGGGTGGCACTTAAACCGGTGTGTTCTTTCCTTACTCAGTACTAGTAAATTTTCTTTTCTTTATTTTACACTTTTTAGGAATTCTGCCTCTAGTATGCTCTTTTCACCATTGAGGACAATGTTTGTCTTTAAGTTGGGGGGAGTGTATTAGATTTTTGTTAGGATTTTTATTATCTTAGCTTTTCTATAATAACAAAAACAGAGAAAAGAATAAATCACCATCACTCATCTTCTAACCATCATTTAAGCCCTCTTAAAGTGTCACTTTATCGGATGTTTTTTGTATCAATGACATTCTAAAAATTGTTTATGGCTTGACATCGTTGTTTTTCTCTTCATGTAATTAACCATTAATATGCCCCTTATGAGAAGTTTCAAATTTCATGACTAATATCTCGAAATGGTTTGAATTAATTCCATGCAAGTCGTTGTGATGCATACGTTTAAAGTGGACAGGATTGATATGAATAATTTTCTTTTTGAAGAGGAATGTGGCTATAAATATGTGCCGAAATGTGAGTCTAATGAATGGGTGTAAGTTGCCAAAAAAAACAAAAGAAAAGACAACAAAAAATGAGAAAAAGGATAAAGTGCACAGTTCCCTTTAATTTATCAAGTAGCCAGATCTTCGTGCCTCAGGAAGCATTGGAGATTTGCATCGAAAGATGGATGTATGGGGAGTGCAATCAAAAAAGAGAGAATAAAACTTGGATGATTCGAGTTATTAAGTTCGAGGGGCTCTTCTAAGCCTAATGCCCGAAGGTCGTCTGGCATAGGAGTCATTAACTGAAAGCTCATTACATGGATCATTCTAAGTCAAAAAAAGGAAAAAAAAAGAAAAATGAAAATATGGCGAAATCAACACCCATGAGTTAGACGATCTTTAAATACTGTCGATTCCTTGAAAATTAGAAAGTTATGAATTGATGTCGTGTTATACTTTTTGTCCATGCAAAACAATGCTTGTATGTTATGTGTTTAAACGGGATTAAAGAAAATGACATGGATTTGATCTCATTCATATTTGCGTATATTCGTGGTAAATATTATGATAGAAAGTGCGTTATTGAGCCAAGCCTTAGACAATTGGAAGGATTTAATATTTTTCTAAACATCCGATTTAGTCTCTCTTTTTGCTAGAGACTAGCAAAACGCTAGTTGGGGGGTGTGATTCATGGTAAATATTACATATTTAGCCCCTCATTTAGCCCCATTTTGTGCATATATGGTACTTATTTGGCCTCTAATAGGATCGTATTTTGACTATCCCTAATCATTAGAGCTAATTCCTATTTTATGTAGAAAACAGCCATAAACTGAGATTTCTGACCTTTTTATATTTTTCGTGCGAAGATCTCGATCTCATGATTCCAACGACTATTTATTTGTATTTTTCTGAAATCTGTGCTAATTACTATGAATTTTTGAATGCAGAATGCCAATTAAATAGAGAGATACGGGGGAAATACGGCCGAAATACGTACCTACGCATACGCATCTCATCGGGCGGGCCACGTGGCTGAATCTGGACCACCCGTCGTCTCATCCAATGGACGGGGTCGACCCCGATGCAAGCAGCGACGCGACGCTCTACAAACCGTTGGATTCGAATCCAATAGCCCCGCTCAAATTTGCCTGATCTACACGTAGAAGCGGCTTCGTTCTCTTGCAGAGCGACATGGCGAGATCATGCATGTTCATCCTTTGACCAGACGGCTGGTGTTGCTCCCGCACTCAGCGAAGCAGAGCGGGCGATTAAAGGACGTGTGACAGCCATCCACCATTTCCCGCTCAAATCTAACGGGCGCTAGCAAGGGCGACACAACATAATTTCATCTGTTTGATTGCAAACGAACGGCCACGATCATCTCCGAGTCGAACTCGGAGCGACCAAGCGAAGAAGGCGACATACATATCCCGCAGGACACGTGGCGCGATCTACACCATTTCCCGCTTGATCCAACGGTCGTGAATTTGCCCGATTCGAATTTCGAAACACATATACAGCGGGGCGACATGGCGGCATCTTGATCATCCAACTTTTGATCCGACATCCTGGATTCACTCCGAGAGGGATTCGGATACGAAAGCGTAGCGTAGCGACGTGGCTTTATCCACGTTGTTGCGTCGAGATCGGACGACACCTATTTAACCCGAGCTGGGTTCAGAGAGCAGAGCGGATGCAGGCACAAGCGAGCAAGGATCCGATCCGCGAAGCCATGGGGCGCCTCCTCATTCAATCCCGCCTCGATCTGACGGTCGAAATTTGCTCCGATCGTGGGTAGCGGATCCGAGCGGGTTTTGAAGTAGATTTGAGCGTATTTCTTGGATCCACAACCGACATTACACCCCTATAAATACCCTAGTATTCCAGAGGGTATTGACACCAGTTTTGAGTGTATTTTGAAAGTATTAGAGGGGCTACAGAACGTATTTTCGTGAGATTTTCTGGGGCTTTGGAAACAGCGATCAGAGGCTCTTGCAAAAGAAATTCATAGGCTTTTTGAAGAGTTTTGGTGATAGAAATCTCAACTTTACTCCTTTATTTCACGTATTTAGCATGTATTTTGACGTTTTGATCATGTATTCGCTAATGAAACTGAGCTTTCTTCTCTCCATGCGTGGCTAGTGCCCTCATGTGTTGGTTGTGATGTAGTTAGGGCTATGTGATCGTTGATTTTGTTGTCTTTTCGCCCTATTTGCATGTTTAATCACGTATTTCATTGTTTTCTACGTATAATCTACTTGAGTATGTTAATCGGAGACGTGTGCATGCTTAATTGAATATGATCTGAGTAGGACTTATTCTTGATGCGATCCGAGAGGACGTATCGTGACCCGAGAGGGCAATTGTGCGTATTTTCCTTATGAAATCAATGTTATACGTGGTTACTTTTTGGCACCCTTGTTTACACGCTTTATCGCCATACTTTCCGACGTTCTCATACCCTTTCCGGATGAGACGTTGAGTTATAAAAAAGATATTCAAAACCATCGATTACAAAACCCTTAACGAAATCACAACCGACACATGTCCCTCTTATTGGCTCTTTATATCGACTTACAGTACTTGCTTTAGTCTTAATTTCTCGTTTACTTAAAACCATCATCACGATTATTTTCCCTTCGATATGTGGTAGTTTTTTCATCGTTTTATTAATCTTTAGAAACCGATTCTTTTGGTTTACAGGTCGACTGTCCCGTGGATTCGATACCTGACTCTCCAAGTTTACTACTTGATCGATCTCCTACACTTGGGAGTAGCGCTCACACATTTCGAGACAAGTCAGTTATGGAATCAGAACTGTTTTTGAACAGGTTAAGAAATCATGTTGTGAGTCATGTTGTGACATCAGTCATGACATGTGGGATCTGAATGCTGGATCGAATGCAAGAATTCTGTTTCGGTTTGCAGATCTGATTTACTGATTTCAGGTCTGATCTGTAGCCTAGAATCTTGGGGGTTCTTGAATTGATTGATGGAATATCTGCTTGAGATTTTTCTGTTCCTTGTTATCCGAGATAGATTCTTGAATGATGGTGGAAATAACTGATTTAATAGAGGAATCTCGGCAGTTCCTTAATTGATGGGAGGAAATATTTGCTGAGATTAATTGGTTATATTTACGATTGATGGGAGAGACTATCTGCTTGGGATTCTATGGGACTATTTACCCGAAATAGTTCCTTAATTTATGGGCAAAATATCCGCATAAGATTTGATTGGACTAATTATTCGAAGTTGGTTAATTGGTTCCTTGCTTTATGGGACTACTTGCCCGAATTGGTTCCTAGACATATGGCAGCAAATCTGCGTGAGATTCTATAGAACTGTTTTCCCAAAACAGTTCCTAAATTGATCGAGTCCGGCTTATAAGGTGCTTATACAGATTCTACTAGGGCTATCTCTTTCGTGAAGATTGGTGATCAATATCCGGGGACGGAGACCGACGGCTACACAGGTAGAGATCGAAGGGGGTTCGATCTGATCGGTTTTTGCAAGGGGATATTGCAGTTTCTACATCTGGGGATGGAGGCTGACGGCTACGCACGTAGGGATTGAAGGGAGTTTGATCTTGTCGGTTTATGCAAGGGGATCTTGCACGCAAGGGGATCTTGCGGTGATTACTCCATGGGGTTGATTGGGATCACCCATTGCGGTTTGTATTGAAGGGGAGTGTGTTCCTTCTAATGAAACTGCAATCGTTATTTGATACAGTGGAGTAATCTGATTTTCTGGGCGTGGCCCCGCAGATGTAGGTGTGCGCACCGAACTGCGTTGTCAAGTTTTTGTGTCGTTTGAGTTTTCCGCTTTCGCATTCGTATTTACAGGATTAACGTCTAAGTACTGATTTACAAATACAATTCAAACATCAAAGAAGCAACGTGCAGGGAAGCAAAACTGAAAGGGTTAAAGATCTTCGGTCTAATTGAATTTTCAAATGTTCCTATTTTGATATGATCCAAAATACTTCCACCACTGACATTAAAAAGAGTTCAGACATGCCCTAGAGGGATCACATCAATATACTTATTCATATGCGCTTGCTCATTGTTTCTTCGCTACCATCACAATACTGCAAACAGACGCATTCACTTCTTACACCGCCCATCGCAGCATTTGCCTCCAGGCCCTCCATAAAACAAAGACTGCCCCTTGTCGTCTTCCATCGGGCCGCCATGCTCCACGCTATAGCACCCGCGATTAGAGGCGGAACCCTTGATATAGACCGGAGGCACAAACCTCCGATTTGGTAGCATGACCTGGATATTTCGAATGTGGCTCGCCTTCTTGTATCCTGCATTGGCAAAATAGCCGCTCCCCATCTGACTCGTCGTGTGCCGCATTCCTTGGCCCCCCGTGTTGCAGACGCTTCCGCCCCAATTAACACGGGGACCGCCCTCAAAGTTCGCAAACGCGGATAATGGCCAGTATCCCACCGGTTCACCTTGGACCACCATCCACCACCTCCCCTGGACATCATCCTGCCATAAGATCAAACACGCGTGCACGTGCACGCAAACACAAATCGAATACTTAGTTGCATATTTGAGATTTCAGTAGATCGTCGTGCTAGCGCATAAGCGTTCAACATACGTTATATATGGTAAAGGTGAGGGTGGATTGATATCCGTCGTATTGTGAGACAAACGGTAGTCTTCCACCGAGCAAAACTCTATCGGACACCTGAACAAACCCCGGGCACCTCAGGTTGAAACACCCTATCCCTCTAGGTGCATCCTGCACAAATCACAAACCAAACTCTCACACGTCAAGTTGAATCAAAGGCCTCATCAATCATCCACCCAGCCTAGCGGACTATTGCCATACCATCCAATTTACAAACAACCGCGGGTTGTTGTCTCCAAACAGGTACATGCTCGCCTGAAGCAGATAGAACAACGATATTCAGTCATGTGTAATTTAAACAGCATATATGGACTAACAACACATCAGCATATACCGCCCATCCAGCTTCCATGAACGAGTCATGATCGTCGAACGCAGTGACCGAGTTCACACTCCATTCGTGCGCCTCAACGTGCAGATTCCACACACTGATGGTCCCTTGGGCTCCAAAATATGGACCCTCTCTGTGAAGCTCCACTCGGGCCACCTAATCATACGCAATCAGCAACAACACTACGATATACAATAAAACAGCAACCTGGAACCAAACCTATGGTTAATTTACCTCTACGTTGCAATCTGAAAACTCTGTGTTTAATCGAATGGGGTCGGTTTCTTTAATTCGTCGAATTGGAATTGTCCCTACGGGGCAGCTTCCATTCTTCTGCCAATTTTGTGCCAACAACCCAAGTGACGAAATGTTGCCTCCGGCGATTGTTGGAATGAAACTAGGCCTCATCTATTGTGTGAACAACATTAGAACCGGAAAACTATTCACATGGCCAAAAAAAAACAGATCAAATGCAGAAGAGAACGTACCTCAATGGTGTGGTTTCTGAGCATGGGATGGTCTAGTGCAGGTTGCTTGTAGACGTCGACACAGTCAATAATATCACCATCCTCACTCTGTAGAACGACATATGTTAACATACATTAATGAAATAAGTTAGCAGCAAGGTAGTGGGTTAAGCAGCAACCTTTATGGTCTTGACTGCTGGCCTGAGCCTTGCTCCCTCAGCATGACCCAATGCAAAGAGAACAGCAACCAGTACTCCGAGAACAACCATCCTACCCAAAAATGGGACATTTTCTTGCTTGGACTTACGACACATTCCCGACTAGGCTAAAACAAAAATAGCGAACAGGAAAATATCTACGTGCTAACCTGCAATGTAATTGAATAAGACTATAGGTGGATGTGTATATGTCAATCCCAACCAATAGAAGAGCTAAGCTAACAAAGCCTTAACCAAAAGAAATGAAAAATAATACGAAGAACTTTTAGCACTGCGCCAACTTTTTTAGGACGATGAGAGGAGATGCACGGTAATTATAGAGGTGAGGACTGATGGAGTTATTGCAGAGATTCAAGGTATCAAAAACTTATTGCACAATGAATAGCACAACAAATCCATAACTGATAGATTCACAAAAGTCAACTAGGGTGAATACACGAACTTCTTGGATTATAGCAATGTCGCTAAAAGTAACAGTCGGTAGTAAGTTAATGTATACGTTACTATCTGTGCAAGTTTGACCATATGTGTTCGTGTATTTAGCAGGTGTTGCTTGTCATCACTCTAAGCTACTCCAGAATTCCACCATTTGCAGCACTGGCATTGGTCTTTATTGGGAATAAAAACATAAAGGAATAAGATTGAATAAGAATTGTAATCCATGAAAGATGGTTCTAAAAATGACTTCCAAGATGCATGTCTATTAATGAATGGAAGAACTGTGCATTTCTTGTTGAAAAATGTGATGCAAATAATTAAAAATATCTCGGGATTAATCCAGAATTTAGGAGATTTTTTTTGAGGTTTTTTGAAGAATTTTTGGAGCCCAATCAATGATTTAAATCAAGCCCAGCCCATTTCCATTTATTCGGAAAAATACTTCACAATTAAAAGTCCAAAAACATACTTCACAATTAAAAGTCCAAACAAGTGAACAGTAAGTAGCCCAACGAGGGGCCCGCAGCACAGCTGACGCGTGTTCTCTGCAGCATGCACTACTACAAAAGGCCCTATACACAACGGTTATAATTGAAACCATTACTAATAAAGCCTATTAGTAATGGTTATTAGCATACCCGTTGCTAATGTTTTATTAGAAATGGTTTTATTATAATAGAAACGGTTATCCTATTATAAATATGTTTAAATGATAAAAACACAAAAAAAATAATTTTTATCGTAATGAGAATAATTATTTTATTGTTAGTATTATTATATTAGGAACGGTTTGGTAATCTTTGTTACTTTTTGCCCGGTTGACCAATGAAATGAAAAACAGAAATATTTATGGACCTCTTGTTTTCATCCCAAAACTTTCCCCCGTTATTTCCCCGCTCAGAAATTTCTTCCCTAAATTTCTTCTCCACAAACCCCAAATATGTTTGTTGAATCACCACAACATCAACTCTCTTCCCCCTCAAAATTTCTAAATCTCTATCAATCTTTCCCTCTTTAGCCCATGCCATCACGAATCCCTTCGCTTCCCACGAAACCCTAGATCCTGATGACTCGATGAGCATCAAGGCCCCTCAGAATTCAAGTCGGTAAAGAGATGGTCACCAACTTTATGGTGGTCACTCTCTCCTCCTCCAATGGCCTCTATCTTTGAGATCTCAAGATTTTTGCGTCGCCTTATACACGAGCTCTCAAGGTCAAGAGTAGTTTCTCAAAATTTTGGGGATTTTTGTTGGAATTTTTTTGGATCTTGGGAGCAATGTTCGTCAAAGAAATGTCATGGAGGTCATCCGTCTGTTAGCATTTGTAAGTGATTTTTATTTTCTTTTTTGAAAATGAAAAAGTTTAGGTTTAGGGAATAATTCTATGCTTCTTGTCGATTGGTGCAATTTAGAACTAATTGTTATTGTTTCTATATAATTCTGGCTATTTGTTGGGGAATTCAAAGTTGTTTCATAAATTTCTAAGTTGTCACACTAGATTTCAATGATATTTTCTTTAATTTGTTAAACTCATTATATTTGGATTGTTAAAAGAGTTCTAGATGTCAAATCGATATTGTTCAATGGTATGTCTGTGTTAACGGTAAACATGATCTAGTACAGTCTCCAACATTATATTCCAAAGGAGAGATTGATAACAAACATAATTGTTTCTCGATCTCCCTTTTCTTTTTCTTTTCACTACCATCATCATCATCATCCTATATAACCACTGCTTTTCCTCAGGCTTGATCTTCTTCCTTCCATTTCCTTTCCTTTTTGCCATATATATTGTATGAATAGTGACCTTATAGTATTATAAAGAAGAAGAGAAGGCTGCAGGCAGCTACTCCTAAATAATTTGGATCCAAAATGTCATCCCAACTTGCACCCGAGCATGTCTGCTATGTCCACTGCAACTTCTGCAACACTATCCTTGCGGTATTTATCAATCATCCCTCTCTCTCCCATATTCTTATATTTATCTTGGATTTTGATGATTTTGATTTTCTCGTGTTTCTTCTTTTAAACAAATTAGATCGTAGCATGGACTTGAACCTGGGATTTGTGAGTTAACATTTCAAAATATGTACTATTTGATGTTGGCAAAACTTGTAACTTTTCTCTCTCTCCAAAACAAGAAAAACGAGAAAAGAATTGAACTTTATACTCTGATAAAACATGCTTTACATGCAAGGAGATTTTGCAATCTTTTGAAAATAATTCCTTATTTTTTTGGTCTTGGGATCTGGTACTCTAATTTAATTATCTTATATTATCACATGGAATATGTTGATAATTATGATGTTGATAATTATGATTAAAAACATTCATGCAGTTTTGTGTCTTTTCAATCATAGGCATTTAAAATTAAATTGAGTACAATATCAAATTGTTCAACAAGGAAATTTTCGTGTCTTATTATGTATTTGTTTGTTTGTTTATTATTTAGTAAAGGTGTTTCTTCGACTTAATCTAGATTTGTTTTCCCATTTATAAACCTTTTAAGCATTTAGTCGTGAAGAATGAAATGTCGGCTATATCTAGTTTTGTTTGTTAATGTATCGATTCTATTTTACATATCTAATGTGATATATTTGTTTTTCAAATACCCACATATTTTCTACATATTATCACATATTTCATCACTGAATTTTCTCTTATCCGTTAAATTTCACTTCACCTTTCTCATTATTTTTGCTGAGACAGAAAGGGCATTGAACAAAAGAAGGAGCTTACAGTGCCGACGGCTAACAATATATTCATCAAGGCATTGTAAATTTCAACCCATAAACTTATACGCGTGCAACAATTACAAGATCAGATCTCTCAATAGAGAAGATAATAGAGCCCAAAAATATATATTATAATTTGAGAAAATTATTATCGCACTTATCTGGTTGTTTAATACTAATCATCTTAGTTATATTATTTTAAGTATAACTGCTTGTAGGTTGAATTTCATCTCCGATAGGCTACTAGTATTAATTGTAGTCTCGTTTTTGTACATTTTATTTATATATGTGCTGCTTCTAACCAGCCGATATTATAATGGTGTTTTTTATGATGTTTTGCATGGAGAAATTTCTCGTAAACTCAATTGATATCCTATTTTGTGTTTCATATCTTCTCTTAATGAAACATAGGTGATATGTTTTTCCTTTTTTAAGTGCTAAGATTAACTCTTAAAGAACAATAAAGAAAAACTGGCTATATGAAATCTTAGATGCCTAACTTAATTATATCACATTCTGATAATCAATTTGAGTTGGTTAAGATAATTTGCGCTTAATTCCGACCTCCAATAAGCAAGGCTTCTTTTTACAGTGAGCAAGTACACACACTCACTCCCTCCCTCACCCACCCACCCACCGACTCACTCACTCACACACACTCTCTAGTTGGGAGCCATGGAAGTGGGTCTGCTGTCATGTCATTTTCCTTCCTCTATCTTGATGCAAATTTTGTTTGCTTTTTTACTTAATTCAATTTGCAAAAAAAATTAAAGATAATTAATGTTAACTATGCAGTCTATGCAGAAATGATAAGACTTGAGAGATCAAACTGACACAGAGAAATCCCTGTTCAAACATGGTTTATTCATTCATTCATTTTTGTTTCTCAGTCAGTGCACACTTGCCTTCATTTCACAAAACAAGGGCATCGAGTCCTACCTACGGGCTTTGATGTCATGAAAGCTAAGAACTGGAAAATCACCATAAATCAAAGTTTTCATGCTCCATAAAATAGAAAACGAGAGGAAACAATTTTTTAAATTCCTTTCTATATTTTGTTTCTTTATCTTTAATTAGCTGTATCTCTAGTTTCAGGCTTGCCTAGTCAATTGTTTGTGCTTCATCAAATTCTCGTTAAACGTACAGAAGTGCAATTGGTTCTAAAAAAACGTTGGTACTAGTATATAATATATAATATATCATTGTTTTCCCTTTAAAATGGTGTATCATATATCTGTGTGTATGTCAATTTAATATTGAAGTCATTAGCTCATAATTTCTTATAATGAGCTAGCAGTTTTGAACTAATCGATATCATTCAGGTCAATGTACCGGGAAACAATTTGTTCAATATTGTGACTGTAAGATGTGGACATTGTGCTATTCTTCTATCAGTGAACATGGGAGCTTTGTTGCAAACACTACCTCTTCAAGATGTTCAGGTTCCAACATTCTTCTCTGTTGTCTTTCTTTTATGGAAAGACCAATCTAATGCACCAACCTCTTCATTTGGCTATATTTCACCCATGTATGCATTTTGCCTACATGTGCATTCAGGAAGTGGGTTGTTAATCATCTTAATTAATTTAATTATCTGGTTTATTATTCATTGTATACAGTTTGGTCTTTGTTAATGTTAAGAAAAATAATCTTTAAAAAACGAGAAACACAATGAGCAACATGAATCCAAAGTTGTGCTCTACCAGAGAGAAGGGCATCCTTAATTTCATCAAGTGCCTCAGAGACTAAGGCTATACGTTAGTCTCTCCCTCTTTTTTTATCAACAAAGATAATTTATTTGTTGCAAATAGTCCAACAATTTTAAGTTACGCTATTTTTGCTTCTTTCCCTTCTATACATTTCCAGTATCGCCGCAAATATAGTTCATTAATTCCTCTTCATTTTGGCTTTATGATTGGTTTTTCACCTACAGGAAATGCCTTTTGGATGGAAATGCCTTTTGGATGGAAATTTGCTGTTAGTGGACTCTCTTCATTACTACTATTTATCGTTATTATTATTATGTTTTTTCTCATGCAAAAGTAGGGGGATGATTATATATGCAGCATGCAATGATTCTGTAGCAGTTTGATTTGTTTACTTGTCAACAAGGTATATTAATTTGTGTGCATACACATTATTTTTCTTTATTTATCTCTATGCATTGACCATTTCTAGAGTAATCTCTGGTGTGCAGAAAGCTTAGCTTAACAAGAAAAGATTGACTTTGTTTTTGTTGGTTGGTGGCTCCTCCTGAATACAATTTTTTTAATTCTGTGGTAAGCAAAGTTGTTGAATAACACCAAAATCACTAGCAGGTTTTAGATGCTGTTATAGACCTTGTTTAATGTTGTCTCTTCAATCAATGATATTGAGTTATTTTCTTTTGTTTAGACACACCGTCATGGCAGATGTTTATGATCTCATTTAAAAATTTCAAAGCAATATGAAGTAATTTTGAAAGCAATAGGATAGTCTTGTTAATCAACAGCCGAACATCACTTGCATCACCAAATGTGATTCCATTCTACCTGTTTGATCTTTCCATCTCAAAGTTTTTTGAAGTAGCTACCCTTCAGGAAATGTATGTCTATATATTTTCCTTGTTCTACCTTTATCTTAATTTTTCCTATCATATATTGCATTTGGTCTATTCTTAAGAACTATGCTCCTTTATTTATTTATTTAATATGTGTGATTGATACTCATGAACATGGAGAATGAAGATGTTAATACACACTTTAATGAGGGAGGCAGGACAAAATATGTAATTCGAAATCTCCTTATCTCATTTTGAATTTGCAATTCATACAATATTAGACAATTTGTTGCCATCAACTGTAATTAAAAACTTACAGAAAAAGGTCTATATTATATGCATATTTTTTTGTACGAAATAGTTTAATTTCTTCTAGCTCGAAAACAAACCAATTGACTCTCGTATTTTTAATGATTGAAAATGGTGAAGGGATGGTAACATGTGAGGAGTCCCCAAAGCCGCTGGAAGATTTTTTAGGGTGTGGTCCAAACCATCAAATACACATTGAGAGTGAAGCAATGGATCTGTGCTTAGACAGCAGCAGCAGCATGTACTACAGCAAAGAGACAGGGTGACGAGGAGAGCAGATGCCAATCACTAAGCCAGCCAGTCTCTTCTTACCTACAGCAGCTCCTGCATGGGATGTATCAGTCCCCAACGGCCTTAAACGTAACAGTCTATTAGCAATTATGTCATGAAAGAAATTATATGCATATGTCTATCTAGGCTCATGAACTACCGTTGATCTATACATTTTTACTGGAAAAGCAGCAGATTTATGAGAGGAGCTTCTATTTATCGAGGAGTTACAAGGTAATTTTCCTTTGGTATTGCCATTCATAGAAGTATAGAACAAATCTTATATATTTGCAACTGTATGATCAAATGTGTTTCTCTTTAGGCATCATCAGCAAGGAAGATGGCAAGCTCAAATCGGGAGAGTTTCTGGAAACAAAGTTCTTTACTTGGAGACCTTTATGGTGGCTTGTTGTTTTTAATTCCAGTACATACACCAGCTCTCATCATGCCCCTCAAAATGATTTTATGGATACATACAACCTGATAGTTGTTGATTCAAGCAGTATTGTAAATTTTATCGATACATTTACATAAGTTTTATCGATATTGAGTTGTCTTCAAGCAGTATTGTAAATGATATAACAATTGTCACAGAGGGTAGATTGAGCCTTGTACAGAGAGGATTTGGTGTGTTAAATTGTAGTGATGGATTGTCTGTCATGAACATGATTTTTCTTTTGTTGAAATTGAATCAAATCAAGCATGTCTGATCGTAAAGAATTGTATTTCTCTTCTGTTTGTTTGTCCTCTCGTATTTCTTGCACACTTTGGTTGTGCTAAGTTTGCCAATTCTGAAGCCTGGATTGTAAATATGTGTTTTTTTCTATATTTAATAAAATACATTACGATGTGTTTTAGCAACCGGCGTTCCTTGTTATTAAAACATTTTTGCAACGGTTGTAACCGTTACTACTAAAACATTTTTGCAACGGTTCTAACCGTTGCTAAAATGCTTATGTGGAAATTTTATATGCCTAGAAAAAATAATTTAATAGCAACGGTTATGAAATTTAGGAACGGTTTTAAACATTTAAACTGTTGCTAATAGCTAATTGCAACGGCCTTAAACGTAACGGTCTATTAGCAACAGTTCAACCCGTTACTATCATATTAGCAACGGTTTAAACCGTTGCAATTGACTCAATTAGCAACACTTGGAACTGTTTCTATTAGGTCCTTTTGTAGTGGTGATGCGTACAACTCGTGTCGTGGGCATCGCGCACGCTCAAGCACAATCCAGCCTTGCAAGCATCAAACGGAGATCAAACCACGCATAAGCATAGGATCCGTTGGATGGAGATCAGACGGCTCGCAGCAGCGGGCGACGTGAAGCATGCGCAAATTCAAGCTAGCCACACGTCGCTCTCGGGATCCACCCCGCTTCGATCCAACAGTGGTGGATGGGAGCGGATGCAATCGGTAGCAGCAAATCGGATCCGACTCGGATTTGGATCGGATTTGTGTTAACTATAAAAGCAAGGTTTCAATTAGGGTTTTGATGCGATTCTCGGGAGTTTTTCGAGCGGATTTTTCATGTATAGTTTAGGCTACATGTAGAGAAACAGAGGTCAAACAGAGGAGTGTGGGTATGTTGTTTTGAGAGGTTTCTCTCTAGGTTTCTTCTCCGATTTCTTAGCAGATTTGGTTGTTTCCTTTCAAACCAAACGTCGTAACTTGTAATCCAAGGAAATTGAAGCAGTAATGATCTCTTCAACTGGATGTACACCAAGAATTGGGTGTAACCTATATCTATGATGTCAAGTTCATATTGTTTTTTTGTTTTATGTTATTTTTATATATTGTATGTTGCGGGTTTTGTAGAAAATCGTCATTTGCTTTGTTCGTTGTCACAACATTCTTGGAATTTCATGGGACAATTATTTTAGGTGATCGATATCACCTTCATCTCTCTCCCCGATAATTGGCATCGTAAACAAGACCAAGGTCATGTCAGTGCCTTCTTCTACAAAAGGTGTTGCAACCAAAGATGCAATTGGTACGAGTTCGTATGCGGGTGGCTCGTATGCGAAGGTTGGAAGAAAGCACTACAAAATTGAAAAGTTCAATGGCAACGAAAAGCTTAAGTTGTTGCAATATAAGATGAATGCTATCTTACGAAAGGACCATGTCCACATGGTGGTGAACGACACGGAGACTTTACCAGTGAATATCTCTAAAAGGGAGAAGAAGAAGATGGAGAACTTAGTGATGACAACCATATTGCTCAGCTTATCGAATGAGGTGATTTATCAAGTGTTCGGGAAGACTAGACAAGAAAAGCTCAAAAAGATGTATCTGAAGAAGTCACTCATCACCATGCTTATCTTACTGAAGATGTTCTTTGCTTTCAAGAAGCGAGCTGGTACCTCATTGACGGATCACCTGGATATCTTCAATGGATTAGTGATGAAGATGATGTCCATTGGATTGACCATAGAGATAGAGCATGATGCGATGATTTTGCTCTTGTCGTTGCATGAGCGATACATGACGTTCATCTACACCATGCTCTATAGTCAGGATACTCTCAGTCTTGAGTGAAGACTGGACGCTACAGTTAGAAGTTAAGAGAACAGTTGACAGGAGTTGGTTTGAGCAAAGAAAATTCAGATAGCCATGGCCTATTTGCTTCGGGGTGATGCCACAAAAGAAGTGACAATAGGAGGAGATCCAAGTCAAGTACTATAACCATGACGTGCCATATTTGCAAGAAACTAGGACATTGGAAGAGAGACTTCATAGAGAGGAGGAACATCGATAAGGAGGATATTCCAGCATATTCAAACGTTACAGTTGTTCAAACAGAGGAGATAAAGAGCAAGGAGGCATCCATGTGCTCATAGCAAGTTTTTCAGATGTTACGAATCATGATTGACGTCGTTCCATATGATGCCAAATATAGAATGCTTTCATACCTTTCAAAGGAAGGAGAATGGATCAGTCTTTATAGACAACAATGAAGAGTGCAAGGTTGTTGGAGTTAGTTCGGCAAGAATCAGGATGTTCGAGAGCATAGTGCGCACACTCACAAATGTGTGGCATGTTCCAGAGTTGAGGAAGTCAATTTCCTTGAAGGCGTTGGCTTCTATGGGTTACAAGGTCACGATAGAGAATGAAGCTCTAAAAATATCGAATGGTTCGATCGTGGTGATAAGGGATGAAAAACTCAAGGACTTGTATATGCTGAAGGGGACTATTATTATTGGAGATTCCAATATTGGAGTTGAGAGTTTGCAGGAGACTGATTCGACCAAACTGTGGCATATCAAACTAGGACATGTCACAGAAATAATCTTGGAGGCTTTGAGGAAGTGTGGTATGATCAAAGGGATGAACTTTAAGGGGCTGGAGTTTTGAGAGAATTGTGTCTACGACAAGAAGAAGAATATTAGTTTCGATGAGGGAAAGCATGACACATAATGGATTCTTTAGTATGTTCACACGATGATTAGGGTCATGCACCAGTTCACTCTCTAGGTGGAGCTTGTTACTGTTGAGTATTGGTGTTTCATACCAATGTTATTTTGATGATGATCACAACATTATGTAGTTGCTAATGACTCTCTTGTTTTAGTCTCTTAGTTACATTTCAAGAATATCATTTCTGGAGACTAAACACTTGGTGTAAGGATGGACATCAAGTGGAGAAGGACCAAAGCTTGGACTCAAGGGGTGCCAAAGCTTGAAGATGATATGGAGCATCAAGGCATCAAGACTGAAGCCATAGACTCTAAGGAAAGCATTGTAATCCATGTAATATTTCATTTATTGCTTTCTCTCTCTTTGAGTCTAAGTTTAATGTAATGCCTTGATAGATGGTCTACTCATACATGCATATGCATTTAACCATCTTAATGAGCCTTAGGAGTATCATAGAATCCAACACAATAGGTTCATCTTGACCAAAGACTCAATTGGAGTCTCTGGCTTTCCATCAGTCGCCTGCTGAAGGATTTATAGTCGGCTGGGTGATTTCCAGTCGCATGTCGAGCCTTCTACAGTCGACTGTGATGCACTGCTCAAATCAACTTTTTATTGACTCTACTTAAGATTTTTCGCATCATTCGACTGATGCTCAATTTACAGTCGCCTGTGTATTTACAGTCGCCTGTGAAATGGTCAACAGTCGTCTAAAAGGTGTAAGTGCGAATATTGCACCTCTCTGTTTTTCTCCATCTCCTGTAGCAGTCGACTAATGAAGGATTAACAGTCGCCCGTCTATTTTACAGTCGACTGTTATTTGTTCGTAAGTTGCCTGTATGCATATTAGGAGAAAGAGTGCAACTCTCTATTTTATTCCATCCCCTGCAGCAGTCGCCTGCTAAAGGTTTTACAAGCGTATGTCCTGTTCTCAGTCGACTGTATTGTCTTCATCTGTCGATTTTCATGGCTCAAATTATAGCCATTGGGATTTTTCTAGCCGTTGAACAGTCGACTGTCATTTGTTCATCAGTCCAAAATCTAGCCGTTGCAGCTTTTTGTTTTTGGCTGTTTTCTTGGCTTTTGAGAGTTCCTATAGGGTTCCTATATATATGAGAGGGCTGAGTTCATTGGAGCTTCTTGATGCTATTTAAAATCTTTTGAGATTAAATAAGCCACTATCAAACTCTTGCATTTCCCTCTTAGAGCTAGTATTCCTCTTCATGCATTGAAGTCAAGCTCAAGGAAAATCATCCAAGTGCAATTCTAGAAAATCTCATCACTTGGAGATCCTCTTCTATGTCTTGCATTCATTAATGAGTAAGTTCATCTCAAGGCATAGGTAAGAGTATTTGTTTTACTTTGTTATTTCATTGTAACCCTAGCTTTCTGTGTGAGAGCTAGTTACTCTCTGTGTGAGAGTATAACCTTCTGTGTGAGGGTTGGTTTTGAGTCTCTCTGTGTGAGAGCAAAGTCTTTCTATGTGAAAGCAAGGATTTCTCTGTGTGAGAATCCAAATCCTCTGTGTGATGTATCTCTGTGTGAGATTGTGTTCACTTCTCTGTGTGAGAATTATAGTGGATATTGGTATGGCTGGACGTACTCAAGTTTGGAGAACCAGGGTAACATCTTGTGTTAGCGTTTGGATTTTTGTGGTGTTTAAATTCCTCTTGTATTTATAATTCCACATTTGCAAGTTTAATTTTTAAATACACAATTTGTGCCATTACACTATTCACCCCCCTCTAGTGTGTTGTTATTAGTATTGCAAGGGTAAGGCGATCCTTGCAATTGATATCAAAGCGAGGTTATAGCATACTGCAACGATGGCATTCAACGCTACTTCCTCGTCTCATGAAGAAGGTCACTCTATGGTTCGACCCCCGCTCTTCAACGGAACCAACTACCCAAGTTGGAAGATCAGGATGATGATCTACATGAAGGGTCAAGACCTATGGGACATCACTGAGTTGCCATTTGAGGAGCCTACTTCATCCGCGGCTTCTAGAACTAAGGCGGAGAAGGATTCGATCAAAGTCAATGCGAGGGCTATGAATGCATTCCATTGCGTCCTCACTTCAAATGAGTTCAACCGCATCTCCATGTGCAAATCGGCCAACGAAATTTGACATACATTGGAGATTTCTCATGAAGGGACTTCGAAGGTAAAGAAATCTAAATAATGCATATTTAGATCTAAATACGAGTTGTGTAGGATGCAGAAAGATGAAAACATTTCGGAGATGTTCACAAGGTCCACTGAAATTGTGAACGCTTTGGAATGACTTGGGAAGGTGATTTTTCAAGAGGATCGTGTAGAGAAGATCCTTGACTCACTTACATCTCAATGGGAGTCAAAGGCCAATGGGATTTTGGAGTCAAATGACTTGTCCAAATACACCGTTGAGGAGTGCATTGGAAATCTCATGACGTATGAAGTGAAACTTCAACATAAGAAAGAGATTCAACCAACCAAGCCCAAGAAGAAAAAGGGGGTTGCATTCCATGCCGAGAAGGAGCCAATCAAGTGGAGGAAGAAATTTCATCGGGAAGCATCAAGTGAAGATGACGGAGAAGATGATGTTAGCGATGATGATTACATCGAGCTTGCCAAGTAATTCAAAGCATTCCTCAAGGGCAAGTAAGGTAAATCTTTGTCAAAGTTTGCCTCCAAGTCTAACAATTCGATTTGTTTCAATTGTATAGGAAAAGGTCATCTTTCTACCGAATACCCTTCCAAGCCCGACAAAGAAAATTACAAAGGGAAAGGGACGAAACATTGGAAAGGCAAGTCCAAATTCAAGAACAAAAAGAAGGGCTTGGCGGCACATTTGATGATTCCGATGAGGACACATCAAGTGATGAAGAAGAGGATGATAATGAGCAAGCTCACATGTGCTTTCCAGCTTCTGATGATTCTTCATCAATCTCCTCAAGATCGAGCGATGAAGAGGTAGAGGCGTGGCACAACTCCAACGAAGAAATGTGCTTCATGGCTAATAGGGAAGAGTCTTCGTCAAGCTCTAGCGAGGAGGAAAATGAGCTCGAATACCGCTTCAATGTGGCCTCCAACGTGGCAAGTAAGTGCATCGACTCATATGATAAATTGAAAGCAAAATTTAAGAATGCTAGGAGTAGGGTGCATGCTTTAGAATCTACTAGTGTAAATAATAATGATGCTTTGCATGTTTGTGACACTAGTGAGAGAGACACACTTCTCCCTCAAGTTAAGGATTTGAGCATAACCAATGAAAAATTAGTAGCTCAAAACCTTAGCTTAGAAACTCGCATTCAACAACTTACGTTGAAATGCGAAGAGAAATCCCAAAAGCTCAAAAGCTTTGTTTATTCTAGGGATTCACTCCATGGTTTGCTTGAAAATCAACATCCGACAAACCATAGAGAAGGTTTGGGATACACTCCAAAGGTGGTTACCAAACCCACCTCTAATTCTTCTTTTGGTGCAAATTCAAGAAATATTGCAAAGGCACCTAAGAAGAATCACCATGCTTTCTTGTACAACAATAACACCAACAAGAAGCATGTAAATCACAAGGTGGTAAGGAAGTATGGAAATCCTTCATTTTTTGCTAAGAAGCAAAATCCTCACTTTATTCATGCCAAAAAATTTATTTCTACACCTAAGCATGCCGCATCCACCCCTCTTGCAAAGGCAAAATCATTGCCTAGAAAATCTTTGAGTTTATGGATTCCCACTAAGGTTAGGTGCAAGAGAGGGATAGTTACATCAACTCTTTAGTTAGGGTTATGATCAGCTCATGTGATTACATTAGGAAATCAAACTCCTCTTGGGTTTGGTTCCATAATGTTTAGGTTCCTCACAGATATGCATATTGCATGAGTAATGTGCTTAAATGTTTATTTTAGCATACCCATTATTTGTGTGTGTGTTTCATGATTTTGAAAATATTTTCAATTTTATTTTTCATGAAAATGGGGACCATGGGGAATACATTGGCATACATGCATTTGTTGATCCATATATATGTCAATGGGGGAGTTAATATGTTGTATATTTAAAATATTTTAAAACATATTTTAACTCTCATTTCGGGTTGTTCTTGGGGATCAATTCTTCACAATTGGTGTCGTTTAATTGATTAGTTTGGTCTCAAACTCAACCCCTTGGATATTGCCAACATGTTTCATGTTATAATTTTTTTTGGCAATATAATTGTGTATCATTGAAGCTTGATTTTTCCATATCTATTGCTTTGATACACTTTAGGCACATGGCTCCAATTTATGTTTATCAATTGGTAAAGATGATTACTTTCCAAGATTCCTTTTCTACAATTGGTATTACCTTAATTGTTAGAGATTGTTTATCTCCTACTTTACAATTGGTATTAGATCCAATAAGTCAAAATTTGACCATTTCTATGATCTAGGAGGAGCATGTGATAGTGATTGATACCCACTAAATTTTTACAATTTGGTATCATACATTTCTTTACTCTTGCATATTGTCACATCTTTGATTAAGATGTCAAGGGGGGAATTTTTGATGTCCACCTTTTTGACGATGTCAAGGGGGAGAGATATATGCATTATATAAATCTTGTATTTCATACAAATGCATATAAGGGAGAGAGATATATTTATTGGAAGAGATATGTGGGATTGTATAAACCATTCATGCGTGCATGATTATTTTCTATTGCAATTGGTTTATGTAATCCATGCCTATTATATGTCACCATGATGTCTCATTATTTTATTTGGTATAATGAGTATTTACAATTGTGTATCTCATTTTACATTTGGTGCTTATAAGCAGGGGGAGCTCATTAGCATTGTGCTTTATTTCTTTATGTTTTACATAATGTGTGTCATCATCAAATAGGGGGGAGATTGTTGAGTATTGGTGTTTCATACCAATGTTATTTTGATGATGATCACAATATTATGTTGTTGCTAATGACTCTTTTATTTTAGTCTCTTAGTTACATTTCAAGAATATCATTTCTGGAGACTAAACACTTGGTGTAAGAATGTACATCAAGTGGAGAAGGACCAAAGCTTGGACTCAAGGGGTGCCAAAGCTTGGAGATGATGGGGAGCATCAAGGCATCAAGACTGAAGCCATAGACTTTAAGGAAAGCATTGTAAACCATGTAAAATTTCATTTATTGCTTTCTCTCTTTCTTTTAGTCTAGGTTTAATGTAATGCTTTGATAGATGGTCTACTCATACATGTATATGCATTTAACCATCTTAGTGAGCCTTAGGATTATCATAGAATCCACCCCAATAGGTTCATCTTGACCAAAGACTCAATTGGGGGTCTCTGGCTTTCCATCAGTCCTCTGCTGAAGGATTTACAGTCGACTGGGTGATTTCCAATCGCTTGTCGAGCCTTCTACAGTCGACTGTGATGCACTGCTCAAGTCAACTTTTTATTGACTCTACTTGAGCTTTTTTGCATTAGCTGATTGATGCTCAATTTACAGTCGCCTGTATATTTACAGTCGCCTGTGAAATGGTCAACAGTCGTCTGAAAGGCGTAAGTGCGAATATTGCATCTCTCTGTTTTTCTTCATCTCCTGCAACAGTCGACTGATGAAGGATTAACAGTCGCCTGTCTATTTTACAATCGACTGTCATTTGTTCTTCAGTCGCCTGTATGCATATTGGGAGATAGTGTGCAACTCTCTGTTTTATTCCATCCCCTGCAGCAATCGCCTGCTGAAGTTTTACAGGCGTCTGTCATGTTCTCAGTCGACTGTATTGTCTTCATCAGTCGATTGTCATGGCTCAGATTATAGCCGTTGGGATTTTTCTAGCTGTTGAACAGTCGACTGTCATTTGTTTATCAGTCAACTATCAGTGACGTTTCAGCCCAAAATCTAGCCGTTGTAGCTTTTTGTTTTTGGCTGTTTTCTTGGCTTTTGAGAGTTCATATATGGTTCCTATATATATGAGAGGGCTGAGTTCATTAGAACTTCTTGATGCTATTGAAAATCTTTTGAGATTAAATAAGACACTCTCAAACTCTCTCATTTCCTTCTTAGAACTAGTATTCCTCTTCATGCATTAAAGTCAAGTTCAAGGAAAATCGTCCAAGTGCAATTCTAGCAAATCTCATCAATTGGAGATCCTCTTCCATGTTTTGCATTCATTAATGAGTAAGTTCATCTCAAGGCATAAGTAAGAGTATTTGTTTTACTTTGTTATTTCATTGTAACCCTAGCTTTCTGTGTGAGAGCTAATTACTCTCTGTGTGAGATCGTATAACCTTCTATGTGAGGGTTGGTTTTGAGTCTCTCTGTGTGAGAGCAAAGTCTTTCTATGTGAAAGTAAGGATTTCTCTGTGTGAGAATCCAAATCCTCTGTGTGAGGTATCTCTGTGTGAGATTGTATTCACTTCTCTGTGTGAGAATTATAGTAGATATTGGTGTGACTGGACGTACCCAAGTTTGAGAAACCCGGATAACATCTTGTGTTAGCGTTTGGATTTTTGTGATGTGTAAATTCATCTTGACTTTATAATTTCGCATTTGCAAGTTTAATTTTTAAATACGCAATTTGTGCCATTACACTATTCACACCCCCTCTAGTGTGTTGTTGTTAGTATTGCAAGGGTAATGCGATCCTTACATTTACTTCATATCATTCATCGATAAATTCTCCAAGAATGTATGGGTGTAGGTTATGAAGAAAAAGTCAGAGGCATTTGGGAATTTCAAGACGTGGAAGACTAGTGTGATGAGTCAAACAAGTCAAAAGTTGAAAGTGTTGAGATCCGACAATGATGATGATTTACTTCTGCTAAGTTTAAGAAATTTTCTGAGTATTAGGGAGTAAAAAGGCACTTCACCACACCAGGAGATCCGTATTCGAATGCAGTTGCCAAGCGGAAGAATATGCCACTTCTAGAGAAGGCGAGGTGTCTCAGATTTACATCGGATTTGTCGAATGGATTTTGGACCAAAGCTATATCGGCCGTAGCATGTATGATAAACAAAATTCCATCTTCAGCTACTGACGAAAAAATTCCAGAAGAGATTTAAACATGGAAGCCAATGAATTTAGATCATCTTCGAATGCTTGGATGTCCAGTTTATGATCATAAGGGAGATGATGAGTTTGGCATCAATGGAGCGAAGTGTGTTATGCTAGGATACATGGATGGTATCAATGGTTATAGACTTTAGAGTCCAGATGTAAGGTAGATATTGATTGGTCGACAAGTAGCATTCGATGAGTCAACGATGCTGTAAAAAAGACTTCGGGTAGTACATAGGATCTACCTGTGTTACGCCTATTTGACCGAGACCCCAAAAGACACGAGCCCAGGAGCCCGACTACTGGTCGAGATCCCATCTGCATCCTCAAGCCCATTCAGCAAAGGCCCTGTAAGCGATCTTCTCGAATGTCGATCCGACCCGGCCCCGATAACCCGCTAAGTCACTCGCCCACTCCTGCGAAAACCGTTCCCCCGAATGCGCGACCACTAAATGGCGGTAATGGGGAGGTGCTGGAAGGGCGAAGAGAGCAGCGGTGAGGGGGCGGATTGATGGGGCACGATCGAGGGCAGGCGTGGGACGTGGGCCAGAGGCAATCACGCCGGGAGCTCTACAAAAGGGCTAGGAGGACGACGAAGAAAGGGAGGGCATCTGAGGTAACAAAACCTAAGGTACTCCATCAACGACCTCGTTCCCCCAATTCATCTCCTTCCTCCCCCGCTCGCGCCGAGAGACACCGTTACGATCTCCTCACGAGTCGGACCGTCTCCGTCGGGCCTCCTTTCTCAGATCTCTGTCTGACTTAGGCATCGGAGGGGATTTGGCCGGAACCAAGGTCCGGCCCCCTGACGAGCGTTCTCGTCTACGCAGGTGGACAGCTGATCAACGGGCCGAGGCTCCCCCTCGCCCCTCGCCGACCACGCAACCTGCCGGACGATTGAGGCTTCCCCTCGTCGTCCGATCGCCGAAGCCAAGCGCCAACCACCGAGGCCGAGCGTCTCGACCCGGGCCGAGGCATCCCCTCGCCCTTCGCCGAACACGCATTTAGCCGGACGACCGAGGCTTCCCCTCGTCGTCCTATTTCCGAGGACGCGCTCGTCTGTCCGAGGCCGAGCGTCTCAACCAGGGCCGAGGCTTCCCCTCGCCCCCTCTGCACCGATTCGAAGCCCCCGAGGGACCCAAAGCGGGCCCCTTGACCACGTTGACCGGGTTCTCCACGGTCAACGCTTTGTAGTGAGAAAACACTCTGAAACATCTGGCACCGTCTGTGGGAACGAAAACCGTCCCACGAAGTAACAAACCACACCAACAATGGCACGAGCCAGCAATGGAAGGAAGCGCATGCCCCCCATCCCGGAGGAAGGGAATGGCGCATCAAACGGCAACCCCAAGGACATGCCCGTCGGCAACCACCCCGCCCTCTCAACCGAAGAGACCGGCGGCTCAGAACTGGACACGCAGGGACAGCTCCGCGCCCTGGCTCAGGAGACCAACGCGAGCCTCCAGACATTGGTCACGACGGTGCAGCAGCTCGTCGGCCCTGCGCCGTCCAACGGAGGCACGTTGGACGATAGCCATCGATGGGCGGGGGGTCCCCCGCACTTGCGGTCCGCCGTGGTTGACGACCACGGGACCCTGAAACCGAACACGGAGCGTCGATTCACGCTGCACGGCTCTCGTCAGGCGAGGTCACGCGCCTCCTCCCCTTATCGTGAAAGGAGCCGAAGAGAAACCGAAGGGACGGAGGGCGAATCGATGACGGCATCATCTCGTCGGTCGCGGTCGTCCCGTCGCAGGAGAAGCGAATGACACCACTCAAGAGACCGATCGCGACGGAGCAGGAGCTCCCGTAGGAGGAGTCGGGAACGTCGGGTCAGCCCGACCCCAAGCGTGGCGAGGGTCGCAGAGCCAGCCCCGCCGACGCCTGTGCTTCCTCCACCCTCGATCGAGCCAGAGGCAGGCAAATACCGCATCCCTGGGGGCATCCACGGAGACCGGTGCCCCTTGTCACGGAGAATAACCGACGCACGGGTCCCCTCTCGATTCAGGATCCCAGTACTGGGGAAGTACGACGGAATAGGGGACCCAGGACACCACGTGATGGACTACGAGGGGGACATGGCCTTCCAGGGAGCTGACGATGACCTGCTTTGCCGGGGCTTCTATTCTATTCTCAGGGGAGCGGCAAGGACCTGGTACCACAGCCTGCCCGGCCGCTCCATCGACAGCTTCGAGCAACTCACCCAGTTGTTCTGCAAACAGTTCATGGCGGGGAGGCTGATCAAACCTGGTGCTGAACACCTGTTCAACGTGGTGCAAGGCCCGGCCGAGCCGCTCCGACAGTTCATGCGCCGCTTCAATGCGGAAAGGCTGAACGTGAACAACCCTCCCGACCTGGTGGTCCAGACGGCCCTTAAGAAAGGGTTTCGCCACCGAGGCCTCAAGAAGTCCCTACACAACGATCCCCCAAAGGACCTCCCCGGGATCATGGCGAGGGCCGAACGCTTCATGCTGACTGAGGAGGCCTTGGCCGAGGATGCAGGAAAAGCCACTCGAGGGACCAAGCGCGGTGACGGCGGACGAGTCAGCCCCGAAGGATACCGGACCGAGAAGAGGCCGAGGAACAGGCAGCGGGGAGAAAGTGCGAGGGATACCACCCCAGACGCCGTCCTCGCCCAAGTACAGAAGGAAGAGCGAGCTGATCGCCCCCCACCGAAGGCTAGAAGAGGTGGGAAGAACAGGGAGAAGTACTGCAAGTACCATAAGGACGATGGTCATGACACCGAAGACTGCTGGCATTTGAAGAAGGACATTGAGAAGCTGATGAGCCGGGGGCACGCCAGAAACCAGGTCGACGAGCCGGCCCACGGAGAAGGGACCTCCACGCAGCCAGACAAGGGGAAGAAGATCAACACCGTCCAAGGTCCCCTCCGTATCATAGAGTGAGCGGGCGATGTCTCTCCCCCCGGTTGCAGCCTAGTAAGAGGGAGCTATCTAGGTTTACGTCCCTCTGTCTAGTTTCATTTCCTTTTCCTTTCCTCCAAATGTACCGGTCCGACAGGACTCTTGAGAGTACAAACACATTCCCTTTTTGGTCTTTTCTTAAATCCCTGACGGAATTGACATGTCACCAATAGCGCAAGAGACTGGGGACCGCCGCCTCACTGGAGGAGGAAGGAGAGCTTTGTCCTCACCGATTGACTCCTGCGCTCATAAGACTGGGGGCAATTCCCCCAGCAGGCACGGATGCCGACCGGTCCTAAGCCGAGGAGCTTTGCCCTCGCCGACCGACTCCTGCGCTCATAAGTCTGGGGGCGATCCCCCCAGCCAGCGCATAGCCGACCGGTTCTAAGCCGAGGAGCTTGGCCCTCGCAGACCGACTTCCACGCCCATAAGCCTGGGACAGTTCCCCCAGCAAGCACGGACGCCGACCGGTCCTAAGCCGAGGAGCTTTACCCTCGCCGACCGACTCTTGTGCTCATAAGTCTGGGGGCAACTCCCCGGAGACACGGACGCCGACCGGTCCTAAGCCGAGGAGCTTTTGCCTTCGCCGACCGACTCTCACACCCATAAGTCTGGGGAGAATCCCCCCCAGCCAACGCCAACGTCGACCAGTCCTAGGCCAAGAACAAGGCGACAACGCAAAGTACACGAGAAGTCCGAGTAAGTCAATTTCTTTTATAATAGTTAACCAGAGTACAAAAATGTGTCTTATTTACAGGGGATCGAGGCGAAGAAAACACCCTACAGAAGCCAGATCGACACCGACAGAGCAAAATTGGTTGACAAAAGACCCAAAGTAGGTAGCCCAAGCTAGCAGCCATGCAACCAGCAATTATTGGCCACGGAGCCATCGACGAAGCCGAAGGAGACAGCGGGGGCCAGGGATCCATTTCAAGTAGACTGGCCCAAAGCGAAGCGGATGCTAAAAAATTTGAGGATAAGGCCGGGAGGGACTGCTTAGGGAGCCCGAGCTCGGGAGGACACATCCTCGGGCACTTCGCCCTGCTCGGAGCGGGGGGGGGGGGGGGGTCGACCGACGGAGGGGCCTGCCGGACACGCTCCGCACATTCCCGGAAGGAAGACTGGACGACTTCGACGATCCGAGGGGCGATGAGGTCTTCATACTTACCGAAGGCCACCCTGAGGACCTCGAGGATCCTCATCCCCAGGGTCTCGACGACGCCCTTCTCCACCTCCTCTGCGAGCCGCGTCACTTGGCGCCGATCCGACAGTTCCCTCTGAAGCTCCTCCCTCTCCAGGCGGAACGACTCCGCCGCCTCCTCAGCCGACTGATGAGCATCCTCCAGCTTTCCTTGGAGGTCACCCACTTGTCCCACCAACGCGGCCACACGGAGGTTGAGGCGCCGAGACTCCATCTGGGCCTCCATCATGGCCACCTCGGCCGCCCCGGCCCACTCCTGAGCCTTCATGGTGGACTCCTCCAGCTTCCTCAGGAGGATGGCTCGCCGCTGCAGCTCCACGGTGAGCGTCGACCCCTGAAAAACGGGACATGAGCTAGAAAGGGAGTGAAGGGAAAGAAAGGACAGCGAGAGGGCCGAACCTGTTGAAGGGCCCAAACCAAAGAATCTGACACCTTGTCAGCGGGAATCTTCTCGAGGGTGCTACGGTCCCGAGGGAAGACGGAGCTCTCGGCCACCTGCTGGGCTAGGGCTCTTGGCAGCTCAACCAAATCATCATCTTTTGTTGCCAATACTGGTAGTTGGTGCCATTGAAGAATGGTGGACGAACGGCTGACTGTCCTTCTTCATTAGAACTAGATGGAGGTGCAAAAACCATATGTTGCTAGAATGCTTCAACCAATCTTTGATACTAATTGTAGGATCTACCTATATACTAAGCAGTACACTAGAAAAGGGTGAATAATGTAATGGCAATTTAAAACTAATTAGCAAAATTCCTGCAATGCAAAATAGAGCAACACAATCGCAAATACATGAAGTATACTATTCGACTATGCCTACTCCAGTCCCACGCTCTTTCCATAGTCTTGTAAATTTTCACTCTATAACCTCTTCCGAAGCGAAGCAATACAAACACTAAAATGGGATGCAACAATCTCTTCTGAGATCCTACACTCTATTTCAAGAGCCACACAATATTTTCCAAGATTGCAAACCATATTCCAAGGGCCACACCTCTCTTTCGAGAGAGACACTCCCAGAACTCGAGAGAAAGATTTCACAATGAAACGAAATATGAAATTACACTTTTACATATTGCCTTGATGAAATGAACATATAAGTGAAGTGCTAGACTATGGTGAGTGGGCATCCAAGTGATTTAAATCAAGCCCAGCCCACTTCCATTAATTCAAAAAAAATACTTCACAGCTAAAAGCCTAAACAAGTGAATTGTCAGCCCAACAAGCGGCCTACATATAAGCCCATACGCATACTGCAAACGAATGCACAAAGCACGTGGTGTGCACATCACGCATGCTATGCGGCTGGATCAGGCGCAATCCCGCCTCGCAAGCGTCTGATAAAGATCAAGGCGTGCACGAGCATATGATTTGTTAGATGGTGATCAGACGGATCACAATAACGGGCAACAAGAAGCGAATGCAGATTCGAGCTGGCCACGTGTCACTCTCATGAACCATCCTTCTTCGATCTAATAGTAGCGGATCGAGTGGATGCGGTTGGTAGCAATAGATCATATCCAACTCAGATTCGGATCCAATTCAATCGACAGACCCGTTAGCTATAAAAGCAAGGTTTATGATGGGGTTTTGATGTGATTCTCGAGTGTTTTTTGAGCGGATTTTTCCTGTAAAGTTTGCGGCTACATGTAACGAAACAGATGGCAAACTAAGGGCACTGGATGTGTTGGTTTGAGAGGTTTTTTCTCGATTTCTTCTCCGATGTCTTAGCAGGTTTGGTTGTTTCTATTCAACCAAATGTCTTAACTTGTACTCCAAGGATATTGAAGTATTAATGATCTCTTCAACTAAATGTACACCAAAAATTGGGTGGAACAAGTATAAATCTTTGTTGTCAAGTGCTTATTATTCTTTTGTTTTGTGCTACTTTTATATTATTGTTGTGTTTGCGGGTTTTGTAGAGAATCATCATTTGCTTTGTTTGTTGTTTTACAACGATTTTGGAATTTTGTGAGGCAATACCCAACAAGTGCTATCAGAGCCCAACACTTCCGAGATGAAACCAAACTTAGCTGGAGAGATTAAACATATGAATTTGGGAATCTGACTATTTCTTGCTCATAAGAGTTTAAAGTCTAGGTAGAATGAGGTCTGTGGATTTGTACGATAACTGTGCATCCTTTGCAATTGAAGGTTTCCTGGATCAGTGTCAACATTGATTTAAAAACTATTTATACTAAAACAACTAATGCCTAAGCTTATGTGTCGATTATAAGATTGATGCTAGTTATACCCTGATTTCATGGACCATCTCCCATTTGCTATGGGAAGACAATAAAAACAAGAGAGAATAAAATAAGTTATGTTGTGAAGGGAAATTTAGGGAGAATAGGTGTAGAGGGTTAAGAGCCCCCTACCCTTGTATTTATAACTTTCAATAGTGGGTTGGATACCCAATTGGCCCAATGGGCCTATTCATAACACTTCCCCTTATCCAATCAACATTGAAATAAGAGGTGGATTCTTCAGGATCCGAGTTAGGGTAACTGTCTTGTTAAAGAAAGAACAGTTAATCCATAACTTCCCCTGATTTGGGGATGTGTCTAGGGGTGGATACTTCAGGATCCAGAGTCAACGAGGTTGCCTCGTCAAAACCTTGACTACGGAAAACCCAGTGGGAAAAAACCTGTAGCCAAGGGAAAAGAGTACAACTCTGCAGTTGACTCCCCCTTATCTGACCAAGCTTCAGGCTTGCAGATTTCCTATGAATCTATACATCAGTCTCCTATGTATCTATGAGTTCATAGTTCTCTCATCCTGACCCAGTTTACATTTACTCACTCTCCTCATCCCAATCCCATATACAAGTTTCTCAAAGAAACTAGTAGGCAGGGATTTGGTAAGCAAATCCGCCAAGTTATTACATGATTGGATCTTCTGTACCTCAATCTGCTTTTGCTTCTGAAGGTCGTGCGTCCAGAAGAACTTGGGGGAGATATGCTTCGTCTTGTCACGTTTGATGTAGCCGTCCTGTAGCTGGGCTATACATGCTGCATTGTCTTCATGGAGTGTAGTGGGTGCAAGAACGCCGGTCGTCAGGCTGGTGGAGATGAGTATGTGCTTAATCACCGAGCGTAGCCAGAAGCATTCCTTGCTTGCTTCGAAGATCGCTAGTAGCTCTGAGTGGATGGATGAGACGGTCGTCATGGTCTGCTTCACAGATCTCCAGTATATGGCAGTGCCGCCATATATGAACATGTATCCAGTCTGAGACTTCTCTGTATGAGGATCAGACCTGTAACCTGCATCAGCATAACCAACTAAACCAGTTGATGCCCCTTTCCTGTAGAATAGACCTAAGTCTATGGACCCTTGGAGGTAGCGCAGAAGATGCTTAACTCCGGCCCAGTGCCGCTGTGTAGGTGCAACACTATATCTGGCTAGTAAGTTTACTACAAACGCTATGTCAGGGTGAGTGCAGTTAGCCAGGTAAAGGAGTGCACCGATAGCACTTAAATAAGGCACTTCGGGGCCTAGTACTTCCTCCCCCTCTTCCAGCGGCCGGAAGGGGTCTTTGTGTATATCCAATGATCTGACGACCATCAGAGTGCTGAGGGGTGGCACTTATCCATCTGAAACTTTTTCAATAAGTTCGATGTGTAAGTTGACTGGTGTAACAGGCTCCCATCTTTAAGATGCTCTATCTGAAGGCCTAAACAGAATTTTGATTTTCCGATGTCTTTCATCTCGAAAGTTTCTGTCAGGCTTCTAGAAATCTTTGCGATCTCTTCAGGAGATCCGATGAGGTTTAAGTCGTCTACATAGACGGCTATAATTACAAATCATGTTGCCTTTGCTCTTATAAAGATGCAAGGAAAGACTGGGTCGTTTTTAAATCCTTGCTGTGCAAGGAAGTCGCTCAGTCTGTTATACCACATCCTTCCAGATTGTTTTAGACCATATAATGATCTTTGTAGTTTCATTGAGTAGATGTCACATTCTCTCTCTTTTAGTGCTGCAGGCAAAGAATAACCGTCAGGCAATCTCATATAGATGTCTCGGTCTAGGTTGCCATATATGTATGCAGTAACCACGTCCATGAGTTGCATAGCTAAACCCTCTTGTGTTGTTATGCCAATGAGGAATCGGAAGGTGATCGCGTCCATGACCGGGGAGTATGTGGCTTCAAAATCCACCCCAGGACGTTGGGTAAAACCCTGCGCTACAAGCCTTGCTTTGTAGCGTACGATCTCGTTCTGTTTATTTCATTTTCTAACAAATACTCATTTATAACCCACAGGTTTTACACCTTTTGGTGTCTGGACTATTGGTCCGAAGACATTGCGTTTGGTGAGTGAATCCAACTCCACTCCTATTGTCGCTTTCCACTTTGGCTAATCATCTCTGCTTTGACATTCTGTCAAAGAGCGTGGTTCAATATCATCGTCGCAGTACGCGACGTTGATGGCAATATTACACGCAAATGTGTCATCTATTGTTGTGCTTTTTCTGTCCCAATACTCCCCAGTTCGTACATAGTGTATCGATACTTCATTTTCTCCCGGTTTTTCCTCTTCATGAGAGTTTGGGAGAGATGGGGTAGCAGGGCTTAAATTAGCATCCTGTGGTGGTATTTGTTTACCATTGCTAAGGGTCCTACTCTTTCGAGGGACTTGGTCCTTGGATCTCGGTGGTCGTCCTCTCTTTTTGAGAGGTCCAACCATTTCTGCTGCAGGCGGATTGCATCCATTTTGTGGTATGTCAATCCTAGCTGGAGTGTTAGCAGCAGGGACATGTGATTTGACAATCTTCTGGTTGTCAGTAAATTTGTCCGGCAAGAGATGGACAATGTTTTGGATGTGGAGAATCTTCAGGACCTCCTCCTCACACTGGCTTGTTGGCGGATCAAAGTGACATAAAGTTTTTGTATCCCAAGTGATACTTTCTGAAGCTTCGGGCTTCTTTGTCTGTGAGCCTAGTCTTGGGAACGATTTTTCATCGAATTCACAGTCTTCTAGACGTGCCTTAAAGACGTCCCCCGTAAGGGGTTCTAGGAATCTAATTATGGAGGGGGTGTCAAACCCAACATAAATGCCTAGGCGACGTTGTGGACCCATCTTTGTCCTTTGTGGTGGTGCTATGGGGACGTATACTGCACAACCAAATATTCTCAAATGTGAGACAATTGGTGGGGCTCCAAGTGCTAGTTGCATTGGAGAAGATGACTGACCTCCAGAGGGTCTTAATTTTATTAAACATGCAGCATGCAAAATTGCATGACCCCACGCATTCACTGGCATCTGGGATTGAAGTAATAATGGACGAGCGATCCATTGCAGTCTCTTAATTAGAGATTCTGCTAACCCATTTTGGGTGTGAACATGCGCTACAGGATGTTCGACTTCAATTCCCTGAGCTTGGCAATAGTCTAGAAAGACTTGTGACGTAAACTCCCCCGCATTGTCCAGACGAAGTATCTTTATCTGGTGGTCGGGGAAGTGGGCCCGTAACTTTATTATCTGAGCTAAAAGCTTAGATAGTGCTAGGTTACGGGTGGACAGTAGGCACACATGTGACCACTTAGTAGATGCGTCTATCAGGACCATAAAGTACCTGAACGGACCACTTGATGGGTGAATCGGCCCACAAATGTCTCCGTGGATTCTTTCCAGAAAACTGGGAGACTCCATATCCACTTTCAGTGGAGAGGGTCTCGTGATCAGTTTACCCTTGTAACAGGGTGGACATGGGAATTTGCCTTTTTGATGAATCTTCAGGTTCTTCAGGTCAATGCCCCTAGAGTTCTTTATGATGCGGTACATCATAACCGAACCAGGGTGTCCCAGTCGACTGTGCCAGAGTTGGAATTCTGGTGTTTGGGGGCACTGCAAGTGCTCCACCATGGATGTTTCTAGAGTTTGTATACTTGTTTGGTAGAGTCCCGAGGGGAGTCCCTTGAAACGTTCCACAATGGTTTTTGAACCATTTGTAAGAGCCGTTACAAGCAAGTATTCCCTTTTATCTTCCTCGACCGTCTCTAAGTGATATCCGTTTAAACGGATGTCTTTAAAACTTAGGAGGTTTCGGATGGATTTAGGGGAGTATAACGCATTTTTAAGTGTTATTTGTGTGTTGCCGGGGAGCAATATAATTGCTTCCCCTGATCCTTCGATTATGTTTGCTGGTCCTGAGATTGTTCTCAGTGGGCTAGAATAACTACTTATGCTCGTGAAGTAGTCTAAGTTTTGAAGGATCGAGTGCGTCGATGCACTGTCCACTAGGCAGATAAGTTCCATATCTAAAAAGAGAGGGGAAAGACATTCAAGCAATAAATATAGATAAAAGATTCACTTTCATAAAATGCTCAAAAAGATATTGTTTGACATGGAAAATAGAACTAGATACGATGCATAAAATTGAAGATACATTGCTAATTGCATAAAAGTGGTCCAGATCTAGAGAGTGTCATCTCCCATGAAATCTTCAGGAGTCCATGAGGTCTCTGCCAACGCTGCGCTCTCAATCAGGTTTGTCTCAGCTCGAGGCTTGAGGCTTGCCTGGTAGAGGTCCTGGAGGTGTTTTGTTGTGCGGCAGATTCTGGACCAGTGGCCCGTCATCCCACATTTGGAGCATTTGTCCTCCCAGTCTTTCTTGGGAGTGCCTCCTTTGCTGGGAATCCTCTTCTGCTTCTTGTCCACGAACTTCTGGTTCTGGGGAGGAGCTGGGGGAGTGGCCTTCTTCCGCTGCTTCTGTTCTTTCCATTTCCGTAATTTTGCCTTTTTGTCCGTCTTCTTCTTCTGGGAAGACTGGAAGTGGGCCTCTGCAGGAGGTGGCAATGGAGCGGAGCCAGGAGGGCGCAGGTTGTGGGTGGCAACCAACATGTCTCTGTTCTGTTCAGCCATAAGCATGCATGAAAGAAGGTCAGAGTACTTTGTGAACTTCCTCTCTCGATATTGTTGCATAAGGATCATGTCCTTTTCGTGAAAAGACGTAAACGTCTTTTCCAGCAACATCTTCTCCGTCACTGGTTCACCACACAGCTTCAGGCGTGAGGTGATGCGGAAGAGAGCAGAGTTGTACTCCGCTATGGATTTGAAATCCTGTATGCGGAGGTGAGTCCACTCGTACTGTGCACAGGGGAGTATGACATCCCTCTGATGTATGTACCTCTCCTCGAGTGCATCCCACAGCTCGTAAGGGTCCTCTAAAGTGAGGTACTCATCCTTTAAGGTCGAGTCTAAGTGTTTCCTGATATATATAATGGCTTTCGCCTTTAATATATCGAAAACTTACTCTGTATGAGGTGCTTCCACTGAAGCCTCCTTGTTGGCTGGGGCAGTACTTGTTGTTGCCTTTTCAGTCTGTGTGAGACTGAAACCATGAGAGCGCAGATGGAACTTCAGGTCCAACTGCCAACTCAGGTAGTTTGACCCATCGGCCTTCAGGACCGAGAAGTCGACATTTGCGAGTCTGGCCATTTTATGATCTAGCAATGTAAAGAAAAACAGCATGTATCATTTAACTGAGTAAGATAGACATCCACGCATGTAAACATTTTCATAGCATGAATTTAATTAATGTGATTTTAACATACATGCTTTTTTTTCAAATAATGTGAATAATTAATTACTAAAAATTAACAATCACGCATGCTGTTTAAGTGGTTTCATTGTGACATTAAACATGGTATTTAAACTAAGTAACAACCACGCAGTTAATGTATAAGCAATGAAACAGAAAAATAATTTAGGACTATGGGGATCAGCCAGCCGACACCGAAAAAATAAAAAGAAGTCCAGTCCGAAGTTACATCAAAAATAAAATGCATGAAAATAAAGTACAACTCGGGAACTTCAGAGAGAAGCCCCTATCTTCATTGAGCGAACGCCTTCAGCTTCTTTTTGGTGTCCTTCGGTCTTCTTTTTATATTTTCATCCTCACATACAAAAATTTCTCTCAAAAGAAAAGAAAAATTGCAGGAATAGTAAAACGGTGTCGGAAACCTGGCTGATCCCTAAAAACATAGCCTAATATTGCACATCCACGCAGATAATATATTCGAGACATACAACCACGCAGATAATCAAAAACACATGCATTTAAAATAATTTAAATTTGTGTGCGACGTGCAAAAACTTTTTTTTTTGAAAACTTTTTGCCTTTTGATCCAGATTTTAATGTTTTATTTTACCGCTTTAAACCCTTTCGAAATTTCTTTTAACTATTTTGGGCTTTTTAGGGCCAAAAATAAATAAAAGAAAAATAATTTATGTGAATGAGCTAATTTTCTGGCCTTTTGGGCCATGAAAACAACCCATTAGGGTTAATATTGGGCCTCCCCCGAAAAATAGCCCGTTAGGGTTAGGGTTTCAGGAAACCCTAGGGGCGCCCGCGGCGTGTCGCCGCGACGGCTGGCCGCGTAGGACGTGGCCGCCGTGGCGGCGACGGGCCGCGGCGGCGGCCGCGGCCTGCAGGCCGCGGCGCTTGGCCGCGGCCTGGGGCCGCGGCGCAGTGCCGCGGCGTCAGGCCGCGGCTGCTGGCCGCGCCTTCAGGCCGCGGCCGCCGCGGGCTGAGGCCGCGGCGTTGGTTTTCCGCCGGCAGCGCTAGAGGCGCGCCGCCGTTCCGCCCTACGGGCGTGCGGTTTTTTGGATCAAAGGCGGGGGGTAAAAATCGGATTTTTCAACAATTTTGATCGCTAAAAAACAAGTTTTTATTGTTTTAAACATGCAGATCTATTAAAAAGGTTGAATTTCACCGTTTTTATAAACTTTTTGATCCTAAAACATGCAGATCTAATGAGAAAAGCAAGTTTAGATCTAAAAAGTTTGGATTTTTACCTCTAGATTTGACAAGGAATCTAGGCGACGGTTGGTGAAGGATGCCCTTTTCGCTCCCCGTTGAGAAGATTACGATCTTCTTTAATCTGAGCGATTGATGGATCTCCTTCCCCGCGAGCCGCCGTCTCCTCCAACGAGCGTGATCGTGCTGATAACGTGTTGTGAAGGGAAATTTAGGGAGAATAGGTGTAGAGGGTTAAGAGCCCCCTACCCTTGTATTTATAACTTTCAATAGTGGGTTGGATACCCAATTGGCCCAATGGGCCTATTCATAACAAGTTAATAATTGTTAAGGGTATAATATTCTTTTTATTATTTGCAAGACTATGTAAAATCTTTTCTCTTTATACATTTTTTGTTTTTATGTAATTTATGTGAAACCCTAGCTTTTCCTCGTAATATAGAATTATTGAATTCATATGGTATCAAAGTCTATAGGCTATAAAATTTGTTGATTGTATTGAAGAACGTTGAATCCCACCCATAGCTTTTGTAGATCAAATTTTTTTGATCATATTTTGCTCGATTCACGATGTTTGTTGGATCTGTTGGTCGCTTTCGCTCGATAATTTTTCGTCTGTTTTTTGGTTTTGCGACTTGATCAGCCTTCTTCTCCACTTTCTCTTAGAGTGCCTTTGCATCCCTCTTATGGCATTCTTCAGGGGTAAGGTCATCATCATTTTCCTTCATTTAAGCCCATGTGCGGCTAAGGATGCCTTTCCCCTCGCCCCCATCGTCGACGTCTTCTTCATGGCACTTCTGAATCCCCTCTTCACCACTCTAGGAGGCATCTTGATATCACAATAATCATAAACCCAATAATTTGGAATCTAAATCATTCCCCTTCGTCTGTTACTTTTGTGACGTCTCACATTTCCCTTGGTTGTTGTGAGTCATCCTTCTTGGCGATTCTCTTTCAGATCATTCGCTCGATGATTCTCTCTCTTATCACATTCCCTCTGGTTGTCGTAAGTCATCCTTCTACCTCTCCCTATGTTTATTTGGTTTTTTTGCCATGGTTAGAGGACATGATGATTCTCTGTTGTGTAGTAGTGTGCAATTAGTTGGGAAGAATTATTCTTATTAGAGTTATCTGATGACGAATTTTTTTTGAAGGGAAAAAGGATGTGGGGCTATGTTTTGGAAAATTTGGTTAGACATACGGGTGAGAAGGCTGTTAATTTTACAGAATTGTTAGATGCTTGGGAGGTTGATTTTTTGAAAATTACCAGTTGGTTTAATAACTTCGTTGTGCAATTGATAGGCACTCAGTTGGTAAAGTATGATACTTCCAAAGTAGTTTGGGATCATATGGCAAAACTGTACATACATTCTAACATTGCAAAACAATATCAGTTAGTGAAGGATATTCGCGTCCTTCATTAGAAAGATATGAGCATCCCAGAGTTTTATTCTACCTGATTTATGGGACCACTTGACACTAACAAAATCTATAGAATTACAAGTAAAAATTACATCCATATACACCTTATATTTCTCACATAGAGGAACAACGACTGGTGTAATTTTTGATGTCACTTCATGATGATTTTGAGGGGCTTCATGAGATGATTTTGCATCACAATTTACTTTCTTCTCTTAATTCAGTGGTCAGTGAATGGTTGGCTGGGGAGAAACATCTTAAGTCCCACACAGACAAAAGGACTCCAGCAATGCACAGTCAATTTGTATTTGCAACACCTCAAAGACATCCTAATCAGAGTTGGCCTTCTTTAAAGGTTGCTCATGATGAGTATAATTTTTGCAACAAAAAGGTCCTTATAAATCTCAATGTCATATTCTGTTGAGCAGAGCCAAAAAAAGCATCCCCAACAATATCATTAACAATGACAACAGTAACAAAGGCCCCAGAAATAACAACATCAATGACCATTACAATCACCATCTGCTCAACTATAGCAGTCTGGAAATCAATTGCCATATTGAACTTACATACCCCATCATTCTAATACCTCAATGATTGTGCCATCATAGACCCACATATGCTTGAGTAGTTCCTGAAGTTCATTATGACCCAGCCTCATGCAATATCTACCTCTTCACACATAGGTTTCTCATCCTCAAGTTACCCAGTTATATCATCTCTATTATGGGTTCTAGATTCTGGAGCTTTCCATCATATGTCACTTGACTTGTCATCGTTTGCTTCTTTCTTTCCTAAATCATTTGTGTCTATAACAAATATAGATGACACCCACATGCTTTTAACAAGTGTTGGGTCAATTTTCACACCTTACTTGTCTCTCCATGATGCATACTACATTCTAAATCTTACATTGACTCTTATTTCAGTTAGTCAATTATGGGAATCTAGATACTTAGTCACTTTTTTCTTCTGATTGTTGTATGCAAGACCCGCAATTTTAGAACCTGAGCAGGACAATCCTTAGGAAAGGGGAACTCTATGCTTCGGATAAGCTCAAGGTACCAGAGTTCACAGCTTCCAATGTTGATTTGTTATCTTTTCGTTTTTGTTGTTCTTCTTTTGTCATTTATTTATGGCCTTCTCACCTTGTTCATGTTTCAACATCTCATTTATGTTTTTAGCTTCCTTATGAATATTAGAAAATTTGAAATTTCATGATATTTCTAATTGTAATGGGTTCAAATTGGTTAAATTCTCTTCTTTACCATTTAATGAAACTATCTATTTTCTCTTGTGCCTTTTGATTTGATTCGTTTTGATGTGTGGTGACATTCTCCTATAGCCACAAAAGGGGGCTCAAGATATTATGTTTCATTTATCGATGACTGCACTCTTATTGTTGGTTTTATCCTATGACACGTCGTTTTAACTTTTTCTATGTCTTCAATATTTTTTGTGCTCTCCTTGTGAAACCTCAACATTTTTCTGCTATAAATTGCTTTTGATGTGATTTAGGTGAAGAATATACTTCTAATAAATTCTCTAACTTACTTGTTTCCGATGGAACTATTCACCATACTGCTTATAGAGAAACTCCAGAGCAGAATGGTGTAGCTACAAGGAAACAAATATATTTTGTTGAAGGCGGCTCGCTCTCTTTTATTGTCTGTCTATATTCATAGTAAATTTTGGAGAGAAGTAATTTTTGCTGCTACTCATCTTATTAACAAAATACATATCTCCCATAATTCAAAATTTTCACGTTTTTTGTCATTATATAGATCTGCTCCTGATTGCTCTACCCTTTGTGTCTTTGGTTCTAATTATTTTGTATTTAATTTGTGCGAATGTCGAACATAGTAAATTGTCTTCACGGTCTTCTATTTGTCTCTTTCTACATAATGGTGAAGATGAAAAGAGATTTCATTGTTTTGATCCAGTCAGTCAAAAGTTATGTCTCTCGTCATATTATGTTTCTTGAACATATTCCTTTCATTTCTATTTCTGCTAGTGCACTTAATATGACTACGTCTGATCTTATTCGCATTGATCCATTTACTCTTGATGTTGATGTTGTTACTTTAGATCATGACTCTTGTAGGGTTTCAATTGATAGGTTTGCAGATACTAATACTTTTGCTCTAACTACATGTGTTGCTCTCAATCCTTCTATGCAGGCACAATCACTTCTTGAGATTATGGATCATCCTACTCCTCGCTACCCTACGCATACTCATAAGTCCACTCAGCTACTATATGTTGCTTACTCTTGTTATTCTAGCTCATTTGTTTCCTTTTTTTTTTGCATCTATTCATCTTTTTTATGAGTCTTTGTCCAATACAGAGACTGTTTTTGATCCACTTTGACAGGAGGCTATGGATGAAGACCTTACTACACTACATTAGACACATACATGGGATTTGGTACCTCTACCATCGAAAAAACAAGCAATTGATTTTCGCTGGATTTATAAAATTAAAACCAGTCTGACGACTCTATTAAATGATACAAAGCTGGATTGGTTGCTAAGGGTTACTTTTAGGAGTATGTTATGGATTATGTTACGAGGTGGAACTCGCGTACAATGAATTTGTATTATGGGAAACCAAGGGCACGGTGGTTATATGGAGAAGAAGGTTTAGGTAGGCTGTTTTACAAGTGATTAGTGTGGTGAAGAGGTTGGATCTGCTGCCGGTGGCGCTCACGGGGTCGAATCTCGCCGGATGCAGCTGAGGAGGGTTGGACGGCAGGGGGCTGAAGCTGACTTTGGTCAAGGGGTGAGCTCTCCTGCAGCACGAACAACTCGTCAGAAGGGCAGGGTTGGGGTTCAACCCTTAGCCCCTCCGATGCCTAAGTCAGTAATAGGGCTTAAAATGGGGGCTAGGCACGCCGGTCGGACTAACGGTGTGTCCGCTGCACGTGACAAGCTATAGGTGGGAGAACAAAGATATTGAAGACCTTTGCTCTCGTGTGTGAGTAATAGAATGAGAGAGAATTCTCCAACCCCCTCTCCTTAAGAGGAGATGGGGTATTTATACCTGACGGGTGATGACTATGCGTGCTGAGCTGGCTCGGGTGTCAGCGGAAGCTTCGGACAAGGACATCGGGAACAGGAGTTCCTGACCTGCTTTTGTCAGGCGGCGCAACGGCCAATGGGTGCTTTTGTCGGGATGTCAGGGCCGAAAGCACTAACCGTCCGATGGGTCAGCCGCCAGGGGGTGCTTTGTCAGGCGGTCGGGTGACGTGTGTGTCAATCGCGCCCTTATCCTAGGTCGTTTGTCGTTGGTGACGAACTAAAGGTCGGGCCATGTTATCCCTGGCGTCGGGGCGCATGAGAATCAGGTGGGTCGTTCAGGTCGGGAGTTGTCCGGCCAGGCCGCGCCTCCCGTTCGGTCGCGGACTAGGGTTCACAGGCGCAGATAGATACCCGCGCCTAAGTCAGCTGGCCTATCGGTGCCATCCGGGCACACCTCAGCACCCCTGGCCTAGGCGTATAGCCGCAGTTGTTCGACCCGTTCGGGGCGGTGCGCTCGGGGAGCGCCCGTGCCCATGTGGATTCGGATTTCCGGGGTGGCGGCCTTTTTGTGAAAAGGTGAGTTAATGGGGTACGTTAGCGGATCCAAGCGGTAGTCGGCCTCCTACGATCTTTAGGTCGTAACAATTGCCCCCGGCCTTCGAGTCTGAGGCGGCAGCCCGGCTCTGCTCGGAGGGCGAACCATCTCCGACACTCCGGGCCCTCGATATGGGCCTCGGGACCCACCGGGTAGTGACGGCGGCGGCTTCGGAACTCCCGCCTTAGTGGTCATTATTATGATTTGAAAAGGGGGGCAGAGGAAAACGAAGCGTCTCTTCGATTGAGTTTGCGACACGTGGATGAGGTGACCCTCACGCCAGTCGAGGCGTCGGGGACGTCTCGATGGGCGCCGCGTGGCGAAAGTTTGACGGCCGAGATGGCCCGGGGGCCACCTTTACCGCTAAAAGGGTCTGGGAAGCGGTCGGCGGGAGTTTTTGTCTTTCTCCGATTCTCCTCCGGCGTTCGATATTTCTGTTTGGAGCTTGCTGGCTAATTTGTCACTTCTGTCGCCGGTCATCTTCTTCCAATCGCCTTCCGGGTTCAAGGGATCAACAGGTAACAACAGTTAATTTCCTTCCTTTCCGATCAATGGCTTCTCGTTTCGAGATTGGAAGAAGTAGCCGGGTGGGGGAGGAGGAGTTGGTGGGCGAGGGGGCGTCGCAGCCGGGGGTGCGGCGGCCCAGGGAAAGACGGTCATGGCGATCTGTTGTACCGAGAGACATTGAGTCCCCCCGACGTAGGTTGGATAGGATCAACATCAGGGAGATTCACGTGCGGTTTGTGCGACAACCCTATGAGGTGTGGGTTCCCGGGTTGGAGGAAGCGGTGAGTTCCCCGGGGGATAATGAGGTCGGGGTCTATGTCCGGTCCTTCGAGTTGGGGCTCCGCTTTCCGATCCATCCGTGCTTGTTTCATTTGTTGAATTTCCTGGAGCTGCCGATATTTGCCTTAGCGCCCCGTTCTTGGGGCTTGTTAGTGGGGTTTGTCGTCTTGTGCCTTGCTTGCTCCTTGAGTCCCTCCTTGGCGTTGTTCCATCATTTCTTCGTGATTCGGAAGTGGGGGATGTATCATCGCGTTTGTGCTAGGAGAGGATGAGAACTCATCCTTGAGGTGCCTGACGATGTCAGCGATTGGATGAGGAAGTTCGTCTTTGTGACGGTGCCAAGTGACGTGGCGCTGATGTCGAATTGGGGGGCGCGGAATCCCTTTGTAAATGAAGGGGTGGAGCTGACCGGGGATGATATTGCCAAAGCTCAGATTTTGAGGGAACTGCCCGAGGCGTGCCGTCATTGGACGAGTCTAACGCTGAGCAGTCGGCTCGCTCAGGACTTTTGGACCCTAGGTATCTTTGAAGTTTTGTAAACTCTGGGCTAGGCTCGCCCTGATTGTCTCTCTTTTCCTTTTGTAGGCGAAGATGCGATGAGGGAGCCGGAGGAGGTGTCAGGTTCGGTCGGGGCCCCGATCTCGGAGGATACTGATCCCCGCGGGAAAGTCAAGGGGGTGGCTAGCGAGGCAGGATCCCGAGAACGTGGGGGCGGGGCCCCCCGTGGGGAGAGGTCGAACCCGGGACGGGGGGCAGTCGGGCAAGGTATATCTGCCGGTGGGCCCGCCGAGGGTCTTCATGATGACGCGCCCGTGCGGGGGGCCGGACCCTCCCTCCCTCCACGGGTACCAGCGACGGTCGCGCCTCGCCGAGCGCCTGTGGTTCAAAGGTGGCCATACGAGATCCCTTCGTGGGAAATGGAGGTGTCGTCGAGTCCAGCTTGCGAGGGCGCCCTTATTCGTTTTAAGAGGACCCGAGAAGAGGTCGAGGCATACCCAGATGACCGGCTCCACAAGTTTCCTTTCCGAGTCAACGGCGACGAGTCGGTATTCGAGGACGCGGGAGTGGCGGCGCGCCTCGCCGAGTATTGCGTGTTACCGCGCGATCGTGAGTCTTTGACTCGTGTGGGGGCGAAACGGTTGGGCGGCTCGGCTATATGGCACGTCGTGCAGGTACGCCGGCTTTCTTTCCTCGCCCGCATGCTTTATTTGTTCGTGTCTCGCTGATTCGAGGTTTATGTAGATGATCGCGAACATGTTAGCCCTGCGGGGCCGTACCTCCGCGGCCGTCACCAGGGCGTCACTGGACGTGGCGAAGGCGAACCTTGGCGAGGTCAAGGCGAAGCTGAGGGACACGGAGGCGGAGCTGGAGAGGGTTAGGGCGGCCTACGGGGTGGAGAAGGGGCGGGCTGCGTATTTCGATTCGTCCAAAGCAATGGTCGAGAAGCGGCTCCAAGAAGTAACGCGAGAGAGGGATGATATCCGGTCGAAGCATACCTCGGAAGTTGCTAGCAAGATAGCAGTGATCGGGGTACAGAGGCAGCAAATAGAGGACCTAAAGGTCGCCCTGGAGACCGAGAAGAGGGAGAAGGGTCTAGCGGTGCGACGATTGGAGGAAAAACGGGACGCTGAGGGCAAACTGATCGAAGCCGCTATCCGCCGCTATCATGACGAGCATGTTGTGCCGATGCTGCAAGAAGCTAAGGAGGCGGCGATTCGGCAAGTGGTTAAGGATGTGAGAGATCGGTCGGTTGAGAGGCGGCGCCGCTAGAAACGTGGGTTTGGGGAGGTCCGTACCTTCTTGCGAGAGGGTTATAGACAATGTGTTGTTGTTGTGTGTGGAAAGTCCAATGTACGGGTCCGCTATTTGAGTAAATATATTGTGATTGTTTCGTGCCGAACTGTATTCTTACTTGGTTTGCTCGTAGAACATAAGCTTTATGAGGGACGTAATTGCCCCCAACTTCTCTCTGCCGAGGTATCCGGGAGAGGGGAGTTGAGATGAGTCACGTTCGCCGGTGGTTTGCTCAGAAGCCCGGCATGGGAAGCCCGGCACGGGCTCCGGCAGTGCAGTGGTGGGGGGGAAGTTGGTTGGTTCGTACGAAAATCCAACTTTTGATCATCCAACTTTTGATCCGACATCCTGGATTCACTCCGAGAGGGATTCGGATACGAAAGCGTAGCGGAGCGACGTGGCTTTATCCTCGTTGTTGCGTCGAGATCGGATGGCACCTATTCAACCCGAGCTGGGTTCGGAGAGCAGAGCGGATGTAGGCACAAGCGAGCAAGGATCCGATCCGCGAAGCCATGGGGTGCCTCCCCATTCAATCCCACCTCGATCTGACGGTCGAAATTTGCTCCGATCGTGGGTAGCGGATCCGAGCGGGGTTTGAAGTAGATTTGAGCGTATTTCTTGGATCCGCAACCGACATTACACCCCTATAAATACCCTAGTATTCCAGATGGTATTGACGCCAGTTTTGAGTGTATTTTGAAAGTATTAGAGGGGCTACAGAACGTATTTTCGTGAGATTTTCTGGGGCTTTGGAAACAGCGATCAGAGGCTCTTGCAAAAGAAATTCAGAGGCTTTTTGAAGAGTTTTGGTGATAGAAATCTCAACTTTACTCCTTTATTTCACGTATTTAGCATGTATTTTGACGTTTTGATCATGTATTCGCTAATGAAACTGAGCGTTCTTCTCTCCATGCGTGGCTAGTGCCCTCATGTGTTGGTTGTGATGTAGTTAGGGCTATGTGATCGTTGATTTTGTTGTCTTTTTGCCCTATTTGCATGTTTAATCACGTATTTCATTGTTTTCTACGTATAATCTACTTGAGTATGTTAATCGGAGACGTGTGCATGCTTAATTGAATATGATCTGAGTAGGACTTATTCTTGATGCGATCCGAGAGGACGTATCGTGACCCGAGAGGGCAATTGTGCGTATTTTCCTTATGAAATCAATGTTATACGTGGTTACTTTTTGGCACCCTTGTTTACACGCTTTATCGCCATACTTTTCGACGTTCTCATACCCTTTCCGGATGAGACGTTGAGTTATAGAAAAGATATTCAAAACCATCGATTACAAAACCCTTAACGAAATCACAACCGACACATGTCCCTCTTATTGGATCTTTATATCGACTCACAGTACTTGCTTTAGTCTTAATTTCTCGTTTACTTAAAACCATCATCACGATTATTTTCCCTTCGATAGGTGGTAGTTTTTTCATCGTTTTATTAATCTTTAGAATCGATTCTTTTGGTTTACAGGTCGACTGTCCCGTGGATTCGATACCTGACTCTCCAAGTTTACTACTTGATCGATCTCCTACACTTGGGAGTAGCGCTCACACATTTCGAGACAAGTCAGTTATGGAATCAGAACTGTTTTTGAACATGTTAAGAAATCATGTTGTGAGTCATGTTGTGACATCAGTCATGACATGCGGGATCTGAATGCTGGATCGAATGCAAAAATTCTGTTTCGGTTTGCAGATCTGTTTTACTGATTTCAGGTCTGATCTGTAGCCTAGAATCTTGGGGGTTCTTGAATTGATTGATGGAATATCTGCTTGAGATTTTTCTGTTCCTTATTATCCGAGATAGATTCTTGAATGATGGCGGAAATAACTGATTTAATAGAGGAATCTCGGCAGTTCCTTAATTGATGGGAGGAAATATTTGCTGAGATTAATTGGTTATATTTACGATTGATGGGAGAGACTATCTGCTTGGGATTCTATGGGACTATTTACCCGAAATAGTTCCTTAATTTATGGGCAAAATATCCGCATAAGATTTGATTGGACTAATTATTCGAAGTTGGTTAATTGGTTCCTTGCTTTATGGGACTACTTGCCCGAATTGGTTCCTAGACATATGGTAGCAAATCTGCGTGAGATTTTATAGAACTGTTTTCCCAAAACAGTTCCTAAATTGATCGAGTCTGGCTTATAAGGTGCTTATACAGATTCTACTAGGGCTATCTCTTTCGTGAAGATTGGTGATCAATATCTGGGGACGGAGACCGACGGCTACACAGGTAGAGATCGAAGGGGGTTCGATCTGATCGGTTTTTGCAAGGGGATATTGCAGTTTCTACATCCGGGGACGGAGGCTGACGGCTACGCACGTAGGGATTGAAGGGAGTTTGATCTTGTCGGTTTATGCAAGGGGATCATGCACGCAAGGGGATCTTGCGGTGATTACTCCATGGGATTGATTGGGATCACCCATTGCGGTTTGTATTGAAGGGGAGTGTGTTCCTTCTAATGAAACTGCAATTGTTATTTGATACAGTGGAGTAATCTGATTTTCTGGCCGTGGCTCCGCAGATGTAGGTGTGCGCACCGAACTGCGTTGCCAAGTTTCTGTGTCGTTTGAGTTTTCCGCTTTCGCATTCGTATTTACAGGATTAACGTCTAAGTACTGATTTACAAATACAATTCAAACATCAAAGAAGCAACGTGCAGGGAAGCAAAACTGAAAGGGTTAAAGATCTTCGGTCTAATTGAATTTTCAAATGTTCCTATTTTGATATGATCCAAAATACTTCCACCACTGACATTAAAAAGAGTTCAGACATGCCATAGAGGGATCACATCAATATACTTATTCATATGCGCTTGCTCATTGTTTCTTCGCTACCATCACAATACTGCAAACAGACGCATTCACTTCTTACACCGCCCATCGCAGCATTTGCCTCCAGGCCCTCCATAAAACAAAGACTGCCCCTTGTCGTCTTCCATCGGGCCGCCATGCTCCACGCTATAGCACCCGCGATTAGAGGCGGAACCCTTGATATAGACCGGAGGCACAAACCTCCGATTTGGTAGCATGACCTGGATATTTCGAATGTGGCTCGCCTTCTTGTATCCTGCATTGGCAAAATAGCCGCTCCCCATCTGACTCGTCGTGTGCCGCATTCCTTGGCCCCCCGTGTTGCAGACGCTTCCGCCCCAATTAACACGGGGACCGCCCTCAAAGTTCGCAAACGCGGATAATGGCCAGTATCCCACCGGTTCACCTTGGACCACCATCCACCACCTCCCCTGGACATCATCCTGCCATAAGATCAAACACGCGTGCACGTGCACGCAAACACAAATCAAATACTTAGTTGCATATTTGAGATTTCAGTAGATCGTCGTGCTAGCGCATAAGCGTTCAACATACGTTATATACGGTAAAGGTGAGGGTGGATTGATATCCGTCGTATTGTGAGACAAACGGTAGTCTTCCACCGAGCAAAACTCTATCGGACACCTGAACAAACCCCGGGCACCTCAGGTTGAAACACCCTATCCCTCTAGGTGCATCCTGCACAAATCACACACCAAACTCTCACACGTCAAGTTGAATCAAAGGCCTCATCAATCATCCACCCAGCCTAGCAGACTATTGCCATACCATCCAATTTACAAACAACCGCGGGTTGTTGTCTCCGAACAGGTATATACTCGCCTGAAGCAGATAGAACAACGATATTCAGTCATGTGTAATTTAAACAGCATATATGGACTAACAACACATCAGCATATACCGCCCATCCAGCTTCCATGAACGAGTCATGATCGTCGAACGCAGTGACCGAGTTCACACTCCATTCGTGCGCCTCAACGTGCAGATTCCACACACTGATGGTCCCTTGTGCTCCAAAATATGGACCCTCTCTATGAAGCTCCACTCGGGCCACCTAATCATAAGCAATCAGCAACAACACGCCGATATACAATAAAACAGCAGCCTGGAACCAAACCTACGATTAATTTACCTCTACGTTGCAATCTGAAAACTCTGTGTTTAATCGAATGGGGTCGGTTTCTTGAATCCGTCGAATTGGAATTGTCCCTACGGGGCAGCTTCCATTCTTCTGCCAATTTTGTGCCAACAACCCAAGTGACGAAATGTTGCCTCCGGCGATTGTTGGAATGAAACTAGGCCTCATCTATTGTGTGAACAACATTAGAACCGGAAAACTATTCACATGGCCAAAAAAAAACAGATCAAATGCAGAAGAGAACGCACCTCAATGGTGTGGTTTCTGAGCATGGGATGGTCTAGTGCAGGTTGCTTGTAGACGTCGACACAGTCAATAATATCACCATCCTCACTCTGTAGAACGACATATATTAACATACATTAATGAAATAAGTTAGCAGCAAGGTAGTGGGTTAAGCAGCAACCTTTATGGTCTTGACTGCTGGCCTGAGCCTTGCTCCCTCAGCATGACCCAATGCAAAGAGAACAGCAACCAGTACTCCGAGAACAACCATCCTACCCAAAAATGGGACATTTTCTTGCTTGGACTTACGACACATTCCCGACTAGGCTAAAACAAAAATAGCGAACAGGAAAATATCTACGTGCTAACCTGCAATGTAATTGAATAAGACTATAGGTGGATGTGTATATGTCAATCCCAACCAATAGAAGAGCTAAGCTAACAAAGCCTTAACCAAAAGAAATGAAAAATAATACGAAGAACTTTTAGCACTGCGCCAACTTTTTTAGGACGATGAGAGGAGATGCACGGTAATTATAGAGGTGAGGACTGATGGAGTTATTGCAGAGATTCAAGGTATCAAAAACTTATTGCACAATGAATAGCACAACAAATCCATAACTGATAGATTCACAAAAGTCAACTTGGGTGAATACACGAACTTCTTGGATTATAGCAATGTCGCTAAAAGTAACAGTCGGTAGTAAGTTAATGTATACGTTACTATCTGTGCAAGTTTGACCATATGTGTTCGTGTATTTAGCAGGTGTTGCTTGTCATCACTCTAAGCTACTCCAGAATTCCACCATTTGCAGCACTGGCATTGGTCTTTATTGGGAATAAAAACATCTATTATACATTTGACAGTGATTTTTGAATCCTAGGGCTGACTAGGACAAGCTGACTAGGACAAACCGGTTGATAGAAAGAGGACCAGGATTTAATCTTGGATGATGAACGGTTGGGATTAAAAATTGAGAAGAATGTTTTGTATTTTTGAGTTTTTGTGGGTCACATTTCTTTTCGTAACCTGCCATTTGACTTGGGAAAGCAACAGTCTGCTGTTGGGGAAGAATAAAGGGCTTTTTTTGGGGATAGCAACAGCCATTTAATTGCTAGAGAGCAACAGACACTTAATTGCTAGAGCATCGTTTCCAATCAACCGGCAGGCATTTCCCAAAAGAGAAGCAAGGCGCAAGGTAGCCATTTGAAGTGACAGGCAGGCATTTAATTGCTAGAGCATCTTTCATCCAATAAAGTGCCGAACTCTCTTTTCTCTTTCTGTCTCTCTCTCTCTCAGTGACCAATCTCTCTCCTCTCTCTCCCCCTCCCTCCCACTGGGCAACGGGTTGGCCAACCCGTGGGTGTACGGGCTTGGCCATACCGGCGTAGCGACGGCGATGGCTACGGGAGTCGTGGACCCGCTCTTGGCGGCGGCGGCGGCTGCTACGTCTCCGTTGGTCTTCGTCGTCCTCGGCGATGGGGATGTTCTTGCCATAGCTTTGCCCCATCGCTTGGATTCAGATGGGATCAAAGCCAAGGACACAGGCCTCCTTCGACAGCTACTTAATTCTTACAGTTGGGAATTTGTTGCTGGTGTAGCAGATGAGCATGTAAGTTTTCCCAACGGCGCCATCGCCAACAGTGACGCATTTGATGAACCTCGAAGCGCTTGAAGACATTGTTCTTTGATTTTTCTTTCTTCCTTTCCTTTTCATTTGTTTATACATGATCATGTCCTAATCTTTTGACTTTTTTTCTGCGATTATATTTAATTACAGCTCCAGAGTGAGGTTTAGACGTTGTTATAATTTTCTAGCTCCTAAGGTGTTTGTTGAATTGCCTAAAAGAATATGTTTTTTGTATGACGTAAAATCATTGCACCGAACTTGAACTCAGAGTGAATGAGGCCCAGAGATCATATGGTATAAACCAGGGACTTGTCGCTTTACTAATGCTTTGAAGGTGTTTGTTGTATTGCCTGAGAGAATATGGATGTTAAGTCTGTGCAATTCTTTTTTTTTTTGCGTTTTTGCTATATTTGTTAAAATTATTTGCTCACATGCTGCTAGGTAGCTCTGGGTTGGTAGAGAGATTTTAATCTATTTTTAAATACAGCCTTCTTAAGTGTTTTTTGTGTTTGAAGAATCCTTTTCTTGGCAAGGAAGAGTTCTTAAAGCGTGTCCGGCTACTCGAATTAAGAATGAATGAAAAAGATAGCTTTGTGTGTTTTGAACCCTTTGGAAAATGATTATTTTAAATTTTAATTCTTTTCCTTATTTATTACTTCTTATTATTTTTTTTTATTTTTTTTGGAGAGAGATGGATGGAAACATACACCACTGTCATTTCATTTGGAAGTTTGGAAGCACCGAAAGAAATCATGGTGCAAAACGTGAGCACCCACAAAAGCACGGCATTGATGTAAAATGCTCATAAAAAAAGTGCTCATAAAAAAGTGCTCATAAAAAAATTGATTCAGATGGGATCAATTTTGGAGGAAATACTAATAATTGCATTGACTCAAACATTAATTATCTACACAAGAGAGCACCCGGGCCGTAGCCGCCCGCTAAATTTTTTTATGCTAATTTGTTGTTCCGCGTCGAAGGCACATGCCGAATTTGTTGTTCTATGCCGAATTTGTTTGTGAAAATAATTTTTTGGGAACAAAGATTTCACAGGGGAAATCTAGAATGACCGTGCCCGCGGGCACGGGTTATGACTAGTAAAGGAATAAGATGGAATAAGAATTGTAATCCATGAAAGATGGTTCTAAAAATGACTTCCAAGATGCATGTCTATTAATGAATGGAAGAACTGTGCATTTCTTGTTGAAAAATGTGATGCAAATAATTAAAAATATCTCGGGATTAATCCAGAATTTAGGAGATTTTTTTGAGGTTTTTTGAAGAATTTTTGGAGCCCAATCAATGATTTAAATCAAGCACAGCCCATTTCCATTTATTCGGAAAAATACTTCACAATTAAAAGTCCAAAAAAATACTTCACAATTAAAAGTCCAAACAAGTGAACAGTAAGTAGCCCAACGAGGGGCCCGCAGCACAGCTGACGCGTGTTCTGTGCAGCATGCGTACAACTCGTGTCGTGGGCATCGCGCATGCTCAAGCACAATCCAGCCTTGCAAGCATCAAACGGAGATCAAACCACGCATAAGCATAGGATCCGTTGGATGGAGATCAGACGGCTCGCAACAGCGGGCGACGTGAAGCATGCGCAAATTCAAGCTGGCCACACGTCGCTCTCGGGATCCACCCCGCTTCGATCCAACAGTGGTGGATGGGAGCGGATGCAATCGGTAGCAGCAAATCGGATCCGACTCGGATTTGGATTAATGATTGTCAACTTGCTTCTGAAAAATGACGTAGATTTTGCTTGGAATAATGATTGTCAACTTGCTTTTGAGAAGTTGAAAAATTTGCTCACACGTTCACCTATTCTTCAGGTGCCAGATTGGACATCACCCTTCGAAATTATGTGCGATGCTAGTGACTATGCGGTTGGTGACGTGCTTGGATAACGCAAGGACAATATCCCCGTGGTGATGTACTATGCAAGCAAGAGCATGAATGAGGCTCAACAAAACTACACCACCACGGAGAAGGAGCTTTTAGCCGTTGTCTTCGTGTTGGAGAAGTTTAGGAGCTACATATTGGGATTCCCAATTACAATCTTCACCGACCATGCCGCTCTTAAATATCTCCTTTCCAAGAAAGACGCTAAGCCTAGACTAATCCGTTGGATTTTTCTCTTGCATGAATTCAACATTGCCATCAAGGATAAGAAGGGAGCAGAAAATCATGTTGCCAATCACCTTTCACGGTTAATGATGAGCATGGAGCCGTCAACCATCCCATTGAATGATTTGTTTCCTGACGAACATCTTTTTGCGGTCGCCCACACACTCCCATGGTATGCCGACATAATAAACTACTTTGTCACCGATAAGACTCCTTCTACTTGGTCTCGCCAAGATTATAAAAGGTTCATCTTTGAGGTAAAATCTTTCTTTTTCGATGACCCTTGCCTTTACAAGTATTGTAATGACCAAATAGTAAGGAGATGCAAACCCAACCATGAGTTTGACAGTATTTTACACTTTTGCCATGAAGGTGTGTGCGGTGGTCATTTTTCCGCCCAAAGACCGTAGCAAAAATTCTATAATGTGGTTTTTATTGACCTAGCATGTTTAAGGACACTTATACATATTGTAAATCATGCTAGGCTTGCCAAAATTTGGGGAGAATTACTAAAAGAAATATGATGTCGCTAAACCACATTCTTGAATTAGAAATTTTCGACTGTTAGGGCATTGATTTTATGGGACCATTTCCCCCATCCTTTGGGTACACATATATTTTGCTTCATATAGATTATGTATCTAAGTGGGTTGAGGCTATTCCTTGTAGGACCAATGATGCGGCTATCGTGCTTAAATTCATGAAAGAAAACATTTATGCATGATTTGGGATGCCAAAGGCTATGAGAAGCGACGGAGGGTCACATTTCTGCAACCGCCTCTTCGCAAGCTTAATGAGGAAGTTTGGGATGAAACACAAGGTCTCCACACCATACCACCCCCAAACCAATGGACAAGCGGAGTTGGCGAATCGGAAGATCAAGAACATACTCCAAAAGACGATGAATCCATCAAGGAAGGATTGGAGTATGCGTCTTCCTGAAGCATTGAACTTGAACACAAATCCTTTTGGGCAATTAAAAGTTTAATTGTGAAATTGACCCCTCTTCTCGTAAATTGCAGTTAGTGGAGCTCGAAGAGATAAGGAACGAGGCATACAACAATTCCAAGCTTATGAAAGAGAGGCTTAAATGCACCCATGATCGAATCCCCTTGAGGAGAGAATTCACCCTGGGGGAGAAAGTGCTACTCTACAACTCAAGACTTCATCTCTTCCCCGGAAAGCTTCGTTCGAAATGGATTGAACCATTCATTGTTCGGGAGGTGTTTCCACATGGCGCAGTTGTCAGATCCTGTCAAAACAACGTTAGGACCGATAAATGAAGTTGAGACTTACGTTTGCGTACGTGGCACCGTAATCTCGGAACTTCGCCCTCGGATTCGCCACAACGGTCGATACTTCGTCACGGAGGATCGAAGCAGAGTTTCACCGTCTAAATCTCTAACTAGAAGAGGATTTTAATGGAAGGGAGAAGAAGAACATAAGGATGCCTTATGCAAACTTATGGCATGGAAAGTGTGAATGAATGCCTTACCCTTGGGTCCTATTTATAGGCTTTAGGGGTGGTTATTGTAGGAAATAACCAATTATAAGCTTATTAGCCTATATTAGCACATTCATTTATCTTCTTCTTTATCCACTTATCAAGTGCCATTTTGCACTTATAAAGTGGCTTTTTCCACTTATCGAGTGGCTTTTTCCACTTATCGAGTGGTCCTTTTCACACGAGAAAAGGTTCCCTTCACGCACGCCTTCGTGCACGCGACATCTGAGGTCCGTATACCCTCATACATCCCCTCATGGGTGTATTTATGTCGTCCATATCCAACATCTCCCACTCACACTTGAGGGGATTGTAAGGAAACTTATTTTCCTCTAACTCTTCTTTTTGTCATACCGAGAAATAGGCCGTGTGACCGTCATGCGCATAGAGTCCGCTGTTGTGCACTTGTTAGAGATACACAACACTCCTCGAGGTGCAAAGTTGAGTAGATCAACGCATGCTTTACCCTAGATTATTTCTTCACATTTCTTATACTTTATATTCAACAATTGAATCCCATCTGGATTGCAATTGGCTGGCCAGCTTTGAATCTTTAAAGTCCAAATGTGAATGCGAAATTAATCTTCCTCTTCTTGCGATCCTTTCGATCTTGACTTGACTTGCTTTTCTAACATGCCCTGCCGGACCGAATTAACCATAGTCCATAAGTAACATGCTAAGATAGCAATCACACGGTCAAATCTAAAGGAACCAATTAGAGTCCATAAGGGTAATGAATTAAGACCCATGTGGTCTTTGGGTCTCACATAATAGTAAACTTATTTACTATTCTAACCCAATGGTCAAAAAATGCATACGTAGTATGAATACGTATTACAACATCGCTCCTTTCCCAGGGAGTGTATGTCTCAATGATGTTGTAAGGATGATGATCAGACACCACAATGTCTGACTTTGAGTCCCTTTTTCTACTCAAATAATCCTTTGGACTCACATCCCGCATTTAGACAGATAGGATTTCAAAATCCTCTTAGATCTTCTGTAAGCATCCATATGATGCAGATCTTTCATGCGACCATTTTGTTTAAGTCATGACTCTAAATCATCCGTCTGATGATTTTGACTTTAAACAGGTCTCATTTCTATTCTATCCGTCTGATAGAATAAGGCGGTTGCTCATGTGAGAGAGCCAACCTCAATCTGTCCGACATACTAGAAAGTATAGCTGAGATTTCAAAAATATACACAAACATTTCTCAAGAAATTCATATGCAATGTTTGAAAAAGAACTTATTCTTTTATTAAATTTGATCATTTAGACATGGGAATTTATATTTGGTACAACTCAGCTCTTACGCAATCCTTGAGATGATAAGTGTTTGTAAAACACATCTCTGGGGATCGCCTTCGTAAGCGTATCCTCTATCATCTCATGCGTAGATATGTACCTTATGTCTACCTTCTTGGTTTTATCATAGTCTTTTGCAAATTCGCATCGGATATCAATGTGTTTGATCTTACAAGACACATTATCCTCTTAACCGCTTTCCAGTGTACTTGCCCTGGATTGGATTGGTAACTGCTTACCATTTCCAACGGCAAAACAAATGTCCGGTCTCGTACACACCATAGCGTACATAAGACTATCAACTTCACTGGAATATGGAACTTTTTCCATAATTTCCTTTTCCTTTTGGTTCTTTGGACACGATTCCAGATATAAATTATCGCATATGCTTATATGAATATCAATGGACTTGCAGTCCTGCATATCAAAGCGTTCTAGAACCTTCTTTATATAAGTCTCCTGAGAGAGAAAGAAGTTTCTTCGAACGATTCCTTGAAATCTTAACTCCAAGGATATATGCGGCTTTTCCTATGCCTTTCATCTCAAATACTGATGAAAGCCAAGCCTTGATACTCATCACAAAGCCCTTGTCATTTCCGGCTATTAAAATTTCATCTACATATAGAGACATGATAATATACTTGCTTTTAATCCTCTTGATATATACTCAGTTATCTTCATCAAGCATGGTAAAACCATTTGATAACTTTATGAAATCGTATATACCATTGCCTCGATGATTGTTTAAGACCATATATGGACTTATGAAGTTTACAAACCTTATGTTCGTTTCCTTCTTTTACAAACCCTGTTGGTTGTTCCATATAAATCTCATCGTCCAATTCTCCATTGAGAAAGGCAATCTTTACATCCATCTGATGTAATTCGAGGTCTAAGCAAGCTACCATTGCCAGAATTAGGCGAATCGAGGTAAAACGCACAACAAGTGAGAAGGTCTCTTTGTAGTCTATCCCTTCTTGTTGCGTAAAACCTTTCGCGACAAGGCGAGCTTTATATCTGTCAATAGAGCCATCAGCCTTATGCTTGATCTTGAGAACCCATGTGTTCCCAATAGCTCTACGTCCTCTGGGTAAGTCAACTAAGTCCCAGACTTGGTTAACTTTCATGGATTCTAACTCCTCTTGCATCGCTTCCAACCATTTGTCTTTTAGCAGGGCAAGATACGGCCTGTTTGAAAATAGCAGGCTAGTCATCTTCTTGTAGTAATGTCATAAAGGTTTGCGGAAATTCATCCTCAAATCTTAGAGGAGCCAACCTTGTACGACTACTACGTCGTATTTGAGATTCTTCAAGTCCTTGTTGACTCGAAATTAGATCAATTCTAATATCACTCCCACTTGGAATGTCATTAGAATTGCTCCCACTAGGATCATTATTCCCGTATGGAATAGGATAATCATCATTCGTACAATCCATTGGTGAAGGTTGAAACGTATTTTCGTTTTCACCAAGAATTCTCCCACTCGAATGAGGTAATCCTTCTTGATCATAAATCTCAAATTGAGATAAGTCCTGACTTATCTCGCCCTGTCTTGGAAACTCGTTTTCCAAGAAAGTGACATCCCTCGACTCAAACTCAATTAGCCCACCATTGTCTTCCTGACTAACAAGAACATAACCTTTGGAGTTTTCTGCGTATTGTATAAAGATACATTTCCTTCCCCTTGGCCCAAGTTTGCCATACTTATGGGAGGAAATATGTGCGTAGGATGCACAACCCCAAGGTTTCAAAATGTTTAAGTCAGGAGACCTTTGGTTCCACAACTCATAAGGAGTGGAGCTAACTGATTTCGAGGGTACGCGGTTTAAAATGAAAGCGGCCGTCAATAATGCATCACCCCAAAAGGTGATTGGCAAGTTAGCTTGCGCCATCATTGAACGGACCATTTTCATTAAAGTCCTATTTCTCCTTTCTGCAACACCGTTTTGTTGAGGAGTATAAGGCATAGTTACCTGATGTACTATGCCTTTTTCATCACAAAGTTCCTTAAAACTTGTTGATTGATATTCACCGCCCCTATCGGTTCGCAAGACCTTAATCTTGCGATCTAATTGATTCTCCACTAAACTCATATAGTTTTTAAAGCAAGCCAATGCTTCACTTTTGTGGGATATCAAATAGATATGTCCGAATCGGGTGAAATCATCAATAAAAGTGATGAAATAGGACATCCCGCGTCTTGTCTTGACATTCATCGGACCACATATGTCCGAATGGATAAGCTGTAATGGAACCTCGGCCCTTGTGCCGGTTCCAAACGGCTTGCGACAAGATTTCCTCACAAGGCAATGTTCGCAGGTCGACATTTCGACCTTTGAAACATTGGATAGAAGGCCATGTTTGGCAAGTCTATCCATACGCGTTGGTCCAATATGACCAAGCCTTGCGTGCCAACAAATTACATCAGACTCATAAGTCTTAGAATTTGTAATAAGGAAATTTTCATTACACGAGAAATCATACATTGTACTCATTACAATAAATCCTTTAAATATAAACCCAGTACCAATAAAGGAATTATTACAAAACAAGTCCACTTTACAATTTTGAAAGAACCAGCTATAACCAAGACCCATCAACACGACCACAGATATAATATTCCATCGAATATCTGGAGCGAAGAGGACATCATGAAGTAGGAGAGTGCGGCCGTTGTCCAAGACTAGCTTGCAAGTCCTAACGCCTTTCACTTCAACATGTGTGTTGTTTCCTACATAGATCCACTTAGTTCCTTGGGGTATCCGGTGATACTCCACGAAGGACCGTCTGTCCCTTGCTATGTGGTCGGTGGCACCTGAATCAATTATCCAAAATGGATTAGATTCCACAAGAAATATTGAACTAGAAACACATATGTAACTAGTATTACAAGTTACCTCGTCACTTCCACTCGTACACGAATGAGCATAGTGACCGAACTTGTTGCACTTGAAGCACTTGATCCTCTTCAAGTCTTTCTTCTTGTGCCATTTCTTATGCCCACTCTTATGTTTGGGTTTCTTGGTAGACTCAGGTTGCTTATTACGTTCATTATTAGACTTCAAACGATCTTTCCGTTTCTTTCCCCCGTGTGAGGAACTAGCAACCATGTGCACTTCTGCACTAGGCTTGGCAGCCGCAAGCCGCTCTTCTTCTAATTCGAGGTGCTTGGAAACATCGCTGAAGGTCTTGATGCTCTCATTGTGAGTGAGATGCATCTTCATTTGGTCCCACCCATTTGGTAGGTAACGTATGACTGCTTGGATTTGTTGCTCATCAGTGAGCACATGACCTGCGTCCTTTAATTCTGAGATTTGATTTGCCATGTGTCGCAGATGTTTCCCCATGGAATGATCTGGACGTTTCTTGTATGAATCAAATCTTATAGTTAAGGCGCGAAGTTTTGACACCGATGTGCCACCAAACTTCTCCTCTAGCTTGGACCATATGTCCATGGCTAGGTCATGCTCTCAGAAGATGCGCATTATGTCATCGGCCATACTGCTCAATAACGTAATGCGGGCTATCTTATTCTTCCGAGACCAAGCATCAAAAGCTTCCTTGTCTCGTCTGTATTGGGCCGTAGTGCCCAACTCGGGTTCAATCATAACGTTCTTTAGAGTTTCGAGCACTTCTTGCTCCTCTAGAACGTATTGTATCTTGATGGACCAAAGTTTGTAATTATCGCCGTTGAGTTTTTCACATCTGTTTAACTCAGCGACGATATTCTTTGAAGCGGAAGACATTTTACTTTTAAAATGCTACAAAAGACACAAAACTAAAGGTTTGATCAAAAAACATTGCATTGAAAATTTCTTAAAATATAATTCCCATTTGAAGTGATAATAGAATATCCCATTTGGATAGTTCTAAATTCAACTCCCACTTGGAATGATATTTATAATTTGATAAGTTACTTTCGAAAAATATTGAAGATGTTGTTATAGAATCGAAAAGGTTTCTACGATTCCAATCACCATCTAGAACAATCCTTCAATATTTCCCCCTCACTTATCAAATGATAGTACTCTTATAGTACTTCGCAGCAGAAAAGTGTTTTTTTTAAAACGTATTTTTCAAAAAATATTTTGCAAACGTATTTTACAGTATTTTGAAAACGTATTTTTCAAATGCATTTTGCAAACGTATTTTGCAAGGCCTATACCCCATTATAGGGTATTATAGCCAAAACATTTCGACAATTTCCCCGGCCATTATCGGGGTCGTGCCGTGGCAAGGCCGAATTCATCTTCCTTTTGAAGTGAGAGTTGCCATCGCAACTTGGCCAAAGCCGGATCCCCCCTTGGAAAAAAATGCGATATTCCAACTTAGTACCCTTATGATACTAGTGAAATGTACGGTAATCCCTGGCCATTTGTCGGGATAAGTCGTACTTGTACCAAGGCCGGATCCCCCTTTGGGGATTTTTCTGCAAGCAAATGTCGCCGGCTCCCGTATGGATCCAGGCGCTTCCCCCCTTATAGGAGAATTTTACCGCTAATGACTGCTGTCGGCCCAGTATGGGCTAGCCTTGCAGATGGCCGGGGCTGAAATTACTGACAAGGCCTCCGGCTGAATTGGTCGACCAAAAAACCCGAATTGGTCGACCAATGCCGACCAAGAGTTCTGGCACCCTCCACCCCCGGCCAGGGCCTCTGCCCTGGCCGAGGCTGGCCTAGGGCCGGCCAATGGCAGCCCTGGCCACTGCCAGGGCCGGTCAGGCCACTGGCCTGGCCTTGGCCAGAGGCCGGCCTGGCCTCGGCCTGAGGCCGGCCAGGCCACTCTGGCCTGGCCTGGCCTAGGCCAGAGGCCGGCCAGGCCAATCTGGCCTGGCCTGGCCTCGGCCAGAGGCTGGCCATGGCCGGCCAGATGCTGGCCATGGCCGGCCATGGCCCGGCCATGGCCCTTTGGCCATGGCCGGCCTCCCCCATTCACGGGGTTGGCCGCACACCCCCACCGGAGGGGGTGGCCGTGGTGGTGTTCGTCGTCATTGGCCGTAGCCAACCCCCTCCACATGGGGAGGGGGAATGCATTGCCTCCATTGCCCATTTGGCTATAGATTTCATGCACCAAAATTCATCTTCCCCGATGGGAATAACCACCATCTTCTTCCTCGATGAAGCACCCGTTCGTCGATGAAGCACCCGTTCGTCGAGAAAGTAGTTATTCTCTAATGGCCGTGTGCCAAAATGAAAAATTAACATACTTTAAAATTCGTAAACTACGCGCTCCACATGAAGAGAGTTCACATTCCCTATGAATGGAGACTCGGCATCCATGAAGAGAGCGAGCTTGACGATATGAACGGTCAGTTCTTCCCGTCACGGAGAGTTCCTACCATATCCGTAATGGTAGAAGACCCTAACGTGAAAAGAACAACCGCTGCGTTCTCTTCATCACGAAGCGTTCCTACCATATCCGTAATGGTAGGATACCCATTCGTGAAAAAGACAACGCCTCGTTCATCGGTTCGACGGGGCGGCGGTTTGACCGGGGCGAACCCGTATGGCTCTGATACCAATGTCGGATCCTGTCAAAACAACGTTAGTACCGATAAATGAAGTTGAGACTTACGCTTGCGTACGCGGCACCGTAATCTCAGAACTTCGCCCTCGGATTCGCCACAACGGTCGATACTTCGTCACGGAGGATCGAAGCAGAGTTTCACCGCCTAAATCTCTAACTAGAAGAGGATTTTAATGGAAGGGAGAAGAAGAACATAAGGATGCCTTATGCAAACTTATGGCATGGAAAGTGTGAATGAATGCCTTACCCTTGGGTCCTATTTATAGGCTTTAGGGGTGGTTATTGTAGGAAATAACCAATTATAAGCTTATTAGCCTATATTAGCACATTCATTTATCTTCTTCTTTATCCACTTATCAAGTGCCATTTTGCACTTATAAAGTGGCTTTTTCCACTTATCGAGTGGCTTTTTCCACTTATCGAGTGGTCCTTTTCACACGAGAAAAGGTTCCCTTCACGCACGCCTTCGTGCACGCGACATCTGAGGTCCGTATACCCTCATACATCCCCTCATGGGTGTATTTATGTCGTCCATATCCAACAGCAGTGACCATTGCCAACCCACAAAATGGCAACGAATTCAAGGTGAACGGCCAACGCTTAAAGCACTATCAAGAGCCGTGGAGCAGAGACGAGTACACCATGAGCTTACGGAACCACCGTCGGGTGGAAGAAACTAGGTTCGTTCGCTTCAAAACTTTCCCATCTAGTAATATTAGTAATGAATAACTCTTGCTCAAGCTTTCTTATCCTAGTTTATCCATCTTCATGCATATACTTCATCTCACCCTTCAAACATTGAGGACCATGTTTATTTTTAGTTGGGGGGTGTGGACTAGGATGTAGAAACTTCTTGAGCATCTTTTTATTATTTTCATCCTTTTTGTGGATAAATTGACTGAAATAAAAAAAATTCCATCCATCACCAACATTTCTGCAACCCATTGCTTTTTGTTAGACCCATTGATTAAATGTGGTGATTCTTTCCAACTTTGGTAAAAATGTAATCTTGAAGTGGATTTTGGCAAATTAGGGTGTGTTGTATCTTTATGTACTAGGGGATTGTCTCTCTTCATGCTTACACTTGGCCCTTTAACTTGAAGCTCATGACAATTAACACCCATTTGAAACCCTATAGTGATGTAGAAACCTTGGTATCAACAATCAATTGATTTAGCCTTAGAAATTTTAAAAATTCGACTAGGTTTATATTCATGGATCCTAAGATAGTGACTTGGAAGTTGGAGTTGCTCAAATGAATGCTATCAAATGCTACAATAATAAGTGCACTTGTGCACATTTGAATTAGGCATGAACTTTTGCCATGGTGCTTGGAATAAGGCAAAAAAATTTTGCCATGAAATTTGAACAACAACTCATTTCCATGATCTTTTGAGGGAGCAAGTGTTATATCCCATAAGCTCGAGAGTTCCTAAGGAGCTTACATCATGAGATTGTGACATATTAAAGGGTATACTAACCTTAGGTGTAGATGGTGGAGTGTGTAAGAGGGATGCGATCATAGTCTTAGGGAAAAGTGTATAGACTTGAGAACGGTGCCCTTATATATATATATATATATATATATATATATATATATATATATATATATATATATATATTGAAAAGTTAGTGTAAGTCTTTATTGCAACTATAAAATGTACAAGGGATACAATTGGTGGTGCTAGAGAAGGCCATGTTAGGGAGAGGATAGGGCACAAGCGCCGTCACCCTCCACTAACATGTCTTTTCCTGCATCAATAAGGATTCAGACCCTGACATTATCCTGCATCCCTAAGATCCCATTGCTCTATGGCCCGCCTGACATCAGTAGTGGTGGCATCTTGATCTCTGAGAAGTATTCTGGTGTCAGAAGCTATTTCTTCAAATAGAGCGATCTTTGTTTTTATAGTTCCCTCAAAGATTCTTCTATTTCTTTCCTTCCAGGCATGCCAAACAATAGCCGCTAGTACTGACTTTGCTAGTGTACTAGTGGTATCTTTAGTATCAAAATGCTGTAAGAAGTAGTCTCCAACCTTATCTAGTTGGGGAGCAATGGGGTTAGATACACCCAATTTTAGGAGACTCCTTCTGAGGATATATCTTGTATAGTCACATTCGAAGAAAATATGGTTGATATTTTCTTCCTCAGTCGTACACAGCACACAAGTTGTATCAGATTGAATACCCCATTTTTGTAGGTGATCTCTAGTCAATAGCTTACCTTGAAATGCGCGGAGGAGACACAATGACATTTTAGGTACACTGTTGGGATGCCACACCAACTTACAGTATTTGAACTTGGGTCTTTTGCTCCTCACGAGTTCCCAAGCATCCGAGAATTTAAAATGATTCGTTAATTTGCTTCCGCCTGGGACCCAAGACCACGTATCAGGACCTGAGCAAAGGGTGATTTGGTTAAGAAGAGGCCGCATCATGTTGATTTCCGGAGTATCTGTCCAGCCAGCTCCCGTCCAGTATTCAGCTACCGACTTATTACGAGCATCTATCGGTACATCATTGAGATCAATTAATGGGCCACATGGCAACCAGTTATCCAACCAAAATAAGGTGGAAGTACCATCTCGAACTTGTCTCTTTATAAGGTGTTTAGTAAATTGACGACAGTGCAAGATGAATTTCCAGGTTCCCGAATGTGAAGCTTTCCCTTCAGCAGAATACAACCTTGTAGAATCCCTATAATTGTTACGCATGTATTTTGCCCAAAGGCTCTCGGTTGATAGCATTCGCCAAGTGAGACGAACCCCTGCAGCATGATTGATGTCAGAAAGTAGACGCAAACCCACTCCCCCCTCCTCTTTAGGGGTACACATATCTTTCCAGCTCCAAATACGAGATGAACCCCAGATATAATTCCTGCATATAGATGTGATAGCTCGAAGAACAGATTTAGGTATACGATAGACCTGCATCCAAAAGGTGATCATGCCATAGATGACAGATCTCACCAGCTCTATACGTCCCGCTATAGACAGCAAGGAAGACGTCCATCCCATAATCCTCTTCTTGCATTTGTCAATCAGCCTGTTATACATAGAAGGTTTCGGGTACCTGGTTGAAAGGGGTAAGCCAAGGTACGTGGTAATAGAGTGCCCAAGACTAATCCCAAGGAGATTAGCAAGCTCATCTGGATTCTTAGTGCCTTTACTGAAAATAGATGTGCTTTTATTCCAGTTTATATCCAAACCTGTCAGATTAGTGAAATCTACAAGTAAAGTTTTTAAACCCTGGAATGTATGCTTGTTGGCCCGACAAAAGAGGAGTAAATCATCTGCAAATAGCAGGTGTGATATCGACCCTGATCTTCTCAAGGGGTGGATAGTACGCATTAATAGGGATTTTTCAATAAGCAATGAAAACGCCTCCATAGTGATAACAAAGAGATATGGGGAGAGAGGATCACCTTGTCTGATGCCTCTGTTGCCTTCAAAGTAGCCAGCAGGGGAACCATTGACCATTACAGAGAATGTGGGGGTGGAAATGCACTCTTTTATCCAAGATACAAATTTCCTGCTAAAACCCAGTCGTTGAAGGATGAAGTAAATAAATTCCCGATTAACACTGTCGAAAGCCTTCCTTAAATCAAGTTTGAGACACGCTCTGGCACCCATGGGGTTGCTGAAATCCCGGATTTGTTCATGTGCTAGCAGGGCGCAGTCAGAAAGCAATCTTCCTTTTAAGAATGCAGATTGATTTGGAGATATAAGTTCGTGAATAACCAATTTTAGCCTGTTACAAATAATTTTGCTAATCACTTTATAGAGCACGTTACAGCAGGCTATTGGTCTGTAATCACTCAAACTTGAGGCCGCCGTCTTTTTAGGCACCAATGTGAGAAAGGTATGATTTATAGGATGCATAAGGGAACCCGATCTGAAGAAAGAGAGAGTTGCATCAGTAACATCATTACCTATCGTGCTCCACCCATTCTGGTAGAAGAAAGCGTTGAAACCATCTGGCCCAGGAGATTTATCCACCCCTATTTGAAATACAGCCTCCTTAACCTCCTCCCTTGAGACTTCTCGTTCCAGCCAAGAAGCAGCCTCAGATGTCAGAATACGCTTGGTGACCAGCTTTGGGAAGACATTCCAGTAGCTTGTCTGAGTATATAAAGATTTATAAAAAGCCGGGGCGCTGGTTCTAAGGTCCTCATAAGTAGTATTACAATTTCCAAAACTATCCACCAAGTGGCCAAGATTATTGTGACTCTGTCTGGCTTTCATTGCAGTGTAAAAGAACTTGGAGTTAGTGTCTCCAAGTTTTAGCCAATCCTGCCTGCTCTTTTGCCTTAGCATATCCTCCTCAAAACCAATATACTTAGCTAGGTTGGAAGCAAGCTCTTTTTCTCAGGATTGCAAAATAATATCCGAGTTTAAGCTAGGCATGTTTCTTATTTCCATCAGCTTATCTTTGCAAACCGCAATGTCATGTGCCGCACTCTGCCTTTTTGCCCAACCTCGGAGCTCATTTCTTAAATTTCGTAATTTAGTATGTGTCCTGTACATGGCCGTCCCCTCAACATGGTTGCCCCAAGAGAAATCCAGTAGCTCTTTATATCCTGCCCAATTAATCCATGAATTAAAAAATTTAAATGGCTTCGGATAACTTTGTACCTTGGTATGTGTATTAATCACCATTGGAGCGTGGTCACTAGTAAGGGGGTCCATATATTCCACAAAAGAATCTGGTAGCAAATCCATCCAGCGCGAATTACATAACATCCTGTCCAGTCTAGCTGCAATTCGACCACTCCCGATCCGCATATTGCACCAACTCATAGGTTGTCCTATACATTTAATGTCACCCAAAGAGCACTTGACTAAACAACTATTAAATTCATCAAGGACACTGAGATCACATCGCCTCCCTCCTTTCTTCTCCTTGTGATATCTGATACAGTTGAAGTCCCCCCCAGGAGCCAGGCTTCCCTGACACATAAAGTCGCATCCGCCTCCATAGACTTCCATAGGAGATTGCGCTCACTCCGTAAATTAGATCCATAAATCCCAGTGATTATAACAGAAAGTCCTCCCTCATTTATACACCGGAGAGTAATGTGCTGGGTATATACTGTGAGTAGAGATGCATGCCAAATAGATTCATCTAGGCCCATCAAAATACGCCCACCTGGATGTGCCTCAAAATTATTAAAAATTTTCCAATTTTTGGGAAAACACGATCTCCATTTCCCTCTTCCTTCTTTCAATTTAGTCTCAAGTAGTATGACCACAGATGGCTTTAATATCTTAAGTCTATCCCTCAGGTCTCTTCTACGAATGGGGTTATTAAGACCCCTTGTATTCCAGACAAAAATACTCATTTATTAACGGTATGTTTTGGCTTACCCGAAGCCCCCTCTTTGAGTCGCAAACTCTTCCTTACGGCTTCACCTGTGGATACAGAGTTCTCAGTTGTTCCCAACTTCTTTTTTGGCCCTCCAGCTGCAGTAGTTCCTCCGCCCTTCTCGTCTCCAAATTCCTTCTCCCATTCTGGATTAACCATAGTCAAGGTACTTGGGGGGTCCTGTCCTGGATCTGTAGCTTGTAAGTCGGATTCCTCCATTTGAGCAGGTTGCTTAATTATGGGTATGACTTGTGGTATGTCCGCCCCTTGGCAAGCTTCATTTATGTGCAGTTGGTTCTCAGTGTAGGTGGGGACTTGCATAGGCTCCTTCAGTGTTACTCCCGTAATCACACTTTGATTGCCTGCAACATTAGATATGGACTCAATAGAGTGTGTTGGGCCCTCATCCATTGGTCTAGCAATAGGCGTAGAGGCATGTAGAACAGTAGTATCATTAGGTCCTGATTCCATATGGCCAATGTCCACTGCAGTATGCTTATCTTCACCCACACAAAGAGCTGAATTAGCATCCGGAAGATGATCAACATGTGTTTCATTCCACTGATCATTATTTCCCTTAACCGAAGACTTTTGGATTGAAGGGAGACTCTTCAGGTCTGGGCATTGGGAGTCCGTGTGCCCAAAACATACACAGTGACTACATCTCGGAGGCTCGCCTTCGTATTTGGTGTCGATATTAATGATAGTCCCATCATCCATCTCAAGCCCCACTGACCTTGGTAAAGGGTCCTTTGCATCGACCTCCACTAAACATCTGACGTATGTTAGTCTCTCTAGACGTGCAGTTGCACGATCAAGGCATAAAGGAATACCAACAGTTGAGGAAAGAATGTTGTAGATATCCAGTGTCCACATACTAAGCGGTAACCCATAGAACTGGACCCAGACAGGGACAGTCGCTAGCATGTCTCTATCATATTGCAATGAGGGACTCCATCTTTGTAGGACTGTCAACCGGCCATCAAAGAGCCAAGGCCCTCCATATAGTATCCTCTCACAATCATCCGCACATTCAAACTTGAAGTAGAAGAATCCGTTGTCCCTGCAATAAATGCGGACTCCCTTCTTTAGTCTCCATAATCTATCCACCCAAGCCTTTAATTGACCAAAATAGGGGACATCTCCCAACACATAGCCCACCAAAGTATTTTTCCAATTATCAGCCCCCTTTTCAACCAAGGATCCTCCAACTCTCCCAACTTTTATGCCACCCTCTTTTACCAGAGGAGGGATAAATGTCATAGTCCTTGCCTCATCATATGTTCTTCGATTAGCGCAAACATCAGCCCAAGCTGGCTTAGACCCTGATGTATTAATTGATAATGAAAATTTTGGTCTTACGGGAATTCTTACCTCTCCCCTGATTTCATGGCCAGACTTGGCCACAAACCCTCCGTCCGCAACTCTGGGACGTGGCTTTGCAACTCCAACAAATGACCGCCCCCTGTCCTCAAAATTTCCTCTGTTTCCCCATCCTCTAGGATATCCTCCCCCCCTTAGCCCACGGTTTGGGGCTTGAAGATTCCGCCTTCTGGTGACCGTGCGCCATTCACCAGGTCCTTGGTTGACCTCTTGCCAGTGAGATCCGGTTCCTCCGGATTTGAAATTTTTGTTGACTCCTTTGCTTAGATCAGGATGAGAGCTCGCCAGATCCGCTATCAAAGCATCGCCAGAATGATTTCTGCCGCCTAATGAGACTTCATCTTGGATCTTCTCCTTCCCTTTTTGTTGATTTTTACCTACATCCTTGATGATGGCATCACCGTGATCGCCCAATCCTTGTATCCCAACCGATTGATTTCCTCCTCCATTGCTGTAGCCGCCAGTAGCATCTAGGTTTCCGTTCCCCTGATCGCCCCCTCCGTGAACCCCGGGCATCTCAAAAAAACTCTTTATATATATATATATATATATATATATATATATATATATATATATATATATATATATATATATATATATATATATATATATATATATGATTTCAACACCCTTTAGTATTGCCAATAATCCATGGATGGGGTCAACATTGTATTTTGGGATTGATCACTTATTTTGCTAGGGGCTAGCAAGACGCTAGTTGGGAGGTGTGATTATGAATAAATATTGCATATTCTAACCTCATAATCCTCTCATCTTGTGCATATAACCTATGGAATCATGCTCTCTTAACTACATTTACTCTAATTCACCATTTGTGAGCATATGATTTTATTCTTGCACAATTTCAAAGCATTATAAATGTCTATTATATTTATCGGGATTTTTCTTGATTTTTCAGGTGTCCCGAAAAGGGACTAAATCAACCCAAGAAGAAGAGTGCAAAACAGGCGCCTGTTGAAGCAACGACAGTCGCCTGGGAAACCTAATAGTCGACTGCCCAAACAACGGCAGTCGCCTGCCTTTAAAGAATTGAAGCTGGAGAATCTGAAGCCCAACGACAATCGCCTGTAAGAGGATGGATGGTCGACTGTAATATTTTACAGTCGCCTGTCATCTTTGCATCAGGCGACTGAAATTTCAGATTCCTGAGGGAGCAAAAAGTGCCAACTTTCTGTTTTTTGACATTTCTGCAGCAGGCGACAGAAGAGCAAACTTCAGTCACATGTGGATTGCACATGCGACTGTGAGTTTTAAAGACAGTTGCCAGTTGCCCTTTGGTGGAAACGACAGTCATCTTCGCATCAGTCGACTGTTGTTTGTTCGACAGTCGACTGATCGGGGTTTTTCGGCCGCAGTCTGGGTTACGAGAAACGGGTTTTTCTTAACCCAATTTCTCTCCAGTTACTGTGAATCGTTGGATGATGATGTGGATGGATGAGATGTAACCCCTAGGGGGTATAAAACACTACTATTCAGATGTAATAAGGGAGAACGAAAATAGAACTTAATCTTTTGCTATTTTTAGGCCATCTTCTTCCTTAAGAAGGGGATTAGGGCTTTTGAGAGTTTTGGGTTTTCTGATTTCATTTTTGCTATTGCTGAGACTGATTGCTGATTGAAGAAGCTTGTATTTGGTGACAAATCTCCAACCCTCTTTCTAATACATATTTGCTTTCATCTTTTGCATTGAACTATGTCTATTTTTAAGAATGCTGATTTTGTTCTTGATATGCTAGGCTAGATTCGTTGTGTGGGTGTCTTGGATTGATGTAGGATGTATTGATTGCCTTGGTAATGTTAATTTCAAGAACCCTTTGTTAATCCATGTTGTTGGGTGAATTAAACTTATGAGTAATTGGGTTTGATACTATCCATGGAGGAGCCGAAGAACGGTGATGCTTCGTAATTGTTGCATCTATGTATCCAATGGGTATTGCATATCTTAAAATGAATGCAAGACCCTTTCAATCCATATTTCGCAATTTAGAAGTTTAATTCATCCGTCAATTCAAATTGTTAATTGGGTTGTGACCCATCTATTGAATCGTGCATTACCCGAAAGGGGCCGCAGAATGGTGGTTGTGCGCTGTGCACTACAACATATATGCACTACTCTCACATACCTTGAAATGGGTGTGAGAGTGATTCATGAGCATCAATTAGGGGAAGGACCCAGTTAGCAATTATCTTTGGTGCACCCCAAATGTGTTTAATTAATTTATTTCATGATCCTCATACCTTGAAACGGATGAGTGATCGAGTTATCATGGAATTAATATTTAGCAGAGCAATTGAGTAATCCTACTGATATCCTCAACACCCGCACTCTTTCTCTCCCTTGCATCCAAACCTTAGGACATCACCCTAACTTTAGGGTATTTAGAAAAACCGATCATCCAAACAATCATTCACCCACATAAGGTGGGAAGAACCCTCAGCCATTCTTTACATGCTTTAGCTATTTGTGTGAATTTGCAGATTAGTTCCGAATCTATGGATACGATCCCATACTCACCGGGTATATTATTTGCCGACCTCGTTCACTTGCGAGTATCACCTTTCTGGGAGAGTCACTTACGACTGATGACACTTTAGGAGAGTCGTTCAGTGGCGAATGGGTGGCCCCTTCGACTTACGGCTGTCGACACTTTAGGAGAGTCGTTCAGGGGCGAAGGGGTTGCCCTTCGACTTACGGCTGACGAGAACTTTAGGAGAGTCGTTTAATGGCGAAGGTGTGGCCCTTTGACTTACGGCTGACAACGTTTAGGAAAGTCGTTCAGTGGCGAAGGGGTGGCCCCCTTCGACTTACGACTGACGACACTTTAGGAGAGTCGTTCAGCGGCGAAGGGGTGGCCTCTATGACTTATGGCTGTCGACACTTTAGAAGAGTCGTTCAGTGGCGAAGGGGTGGCCCCTTCGACTTACGGCTGACGAGAACTTTAGGAGAGTCGTTTAATGGCAAAGGGGTGGCCCTTTGACTTACGGCTGACGACGTTTACGAGAGTCGTTCGGTGGAGAAGGGGTGGCCCCTTCGACTTATGGCTGTCGACACTTTAGGAGAGTCGTTCAGTGGCAAAGGGGTGGCCCATTCGACTTACAGCTGACGACGACTTTAAGAGAGTCGTTCAGTAGAGAAGGGACGACCCTTCGACTTACGGCTGACGACGACTTTAGGAGAGTCATTTAGTAGCGAAGGGGTGGCATCTTAGACTTATAGCTGACGACACTTTAGGATGGTCGTTCAATAGCGAGGGGGTGGCCCTTCGACTTACGGCTGACGACGTACCCATGTAATTCACACGACTTTCATCAAATATGAATTTAGCATACCCAGAATTCCCCAAGGATTAGATCCTTTAGGTGTGGGGTTTGATGGGATAGATTTTGTAAAATTCATGAAGGTTTAATTTCAAGAAAGAAGTGAAACTTTACTTGATGAAAAGACATGCTTTATTGAGAGGAAGGAATAAAAGGCGTACATGTGTTTTCGAACTTCGTCGGAGTTGCTCTCTCCATTTTATTTGATTCTGTGATCGGATGGCTTGCTAATCAACCACCTTGGTGACGGGTGACCTTGTCATCTTGCCCTTCTGCTTCGAGGATCCCTCCTTTCTAGGTTGATCGTTAGCCGGGGTTTTGGGATGCCCTCGCTTGACTAGTGCATCAATATCTTTTTTGAGAGTCCAACAGTCGTTGGTATCGTGCCCATAGTCTTTGTGGTATTTGCAGAATTTGAGGTCGTCTCTCTTCTCGTATTTGCCCTTCTTGGCTGATTCTTGGACCAGCTCTTCCCACGAGGCATAAGCGAGGATCTCCACCTTGTGTGTGCTTGGCTCCGCGTGGGTAAGACTCTCCTTACTTCGGGGGCTCCTCTCTTTGGCGAGGGGTTCCCTGCATTGGTTTCTCTCGCACGGTGTATCCGCGACGGGCGAGAGTTCTTTTCCCATTAGTTCCAGCCGGTTCATCCGCTTCTTCGGAGATGGTGAACCGATCCGTTATGTTGAACATTTCTGGGAGGTTGTGAGGGGGAACTAGTGGAGGGCCCTTTACAGGTGCTTATTCCGGACCACTTGAGTGAGCGCTGCTATAACAGTTACGTCCGGTGTCTCTTCTACATCGATCCTTTCGTCATTGAATCTCTGGATGAAGGCTCGAATCGACTCATTCTCGTTTTGTTTGAGCGAGAAGAGGTGAGAGGACTTCTTCTTAGGGCATCGACCTGTGACGAATTGTTTGTAGAGCATATTTGCTAATTTATCGAATAACCTGATACAGCCGTCAGGTAACCTTCGTATCAGTCCTCCACCCTTTTGAATATGGTCGCATGGAAGGCTCGACACAGATATGGCTCATCAACCCCATGGAGCAGCATCACATTTAGATATTTATGGATGTGCGACCATGGGTCGCCTCTGCCATCATAAGCTGGTAGGGCGGATAGCTTGAATTTTGAAAGAGGAGGAGCAGAAGTGATATTCTCCTTCAGTGGAGTTCGCCGAAGTGCGGATTGGATGAGTAGAGATCTCCCCTCTTCACCTTGCCCGCAATTAACTCCTGAAGATCGGTTCGGGATCTCATCTCTCCTCCCAAATCCACCTGCAAGATTAAGAGGGTTATAACCCAGGGGAGCCCCGTACATTACCTGATCCAGGATGTTGCGGGTCGCTTCTTTGTAGTTGGGGGGGATGAGCTCCCCCTGGAGACGAAGGCACGATTGTCAATCCCCGTTCCGCCATATTGGTGAGACACGGGGGTTACGTTGTGTGGGCCGATTTCTAGTCGGTCTGCCCTCGGATCGCCTTGATTCTGAGTAAGGCTGATCTCCTAGTCGGCATCAGGATTGGATTTGGAGGTGGTAATTTCTCATTTAAGAGCGAGGGAGTCCCCATGCTTTGGCGTATCAAATTTGCCAAAACACCGAGACTCTTGTCGACCCGTTCGGTAAATTCCTTCCGGATCACTCTAGGCTCCTTGGTGGCCCCTTCAGGGCACTTCGACGGTAAGGTGGAATCTATGGCATCCTCCACCTGGATGCTGTTCGCTTTTTTCTTCTCATTTGGACCTTCGATCAGTCCAGTATTAATGGGTCCAGCTGACATAGGTTTTCATTGGCTTCAGGATGTCGAGCTGGTTAACTTTTCGACAAACATCGCCAAACTATTAAGGCCAAAAATGACCGAGACTCGTCGATCGCTCGATCGACCCTCGATCAGCTTGAACGTCGATCGCTTGAGGTTGGAAAGCTCGGAAGCAACCCTCGCCGGAGATGGAGACTCGTCGATCTACACCACAGAGACACGTTCGGGGGGTCAAATCTGGTTCCGACCCAAATCCCCTTCGAAGCTTAAGTTAGTATGGGAACTTAAGAATGAGAGGGAGCATGGAGTAGCCGAGATCGACCCACGTAGGTTCGCCTCAGATCTGTCGTCACAAGCTCTATAGTGTAAGAAATATCAGCTGAGTAAGTAGAGTTCGATGTCTTAGATCTTGTATTTTGGAATTGGAAACCTTTCTGTATTTATAGACATACTGGGTCCCTTTAGTGACATTGGGGAGATAACGACTACCCATTATGGGGCCATGATCTTACCCCTTTATTAGGAGTGAATGACACGTTCCCGCAAATTACGAGTTTGCCTTTAATCCCACGTTCGAGTGAGGGAAATGCAACGATCGACTGGCCAATGGACTTTGATCGAGTCGATATTGGGCTTCTCTTGCAGGCCCTGTGGGCCTTATTCATCCGTCGGTCGAGTCATCTCGAGTGCCGGCCCAATGATTCAACAGTAATCTACAAAAGCGTTGTAAGTATTTTTCTCACTTGGGTATATGAGTTGTGAAAGTCCTCGAATTCTGAGGCAAGGAAAATTCATCGACTTGTGAGGCAAGTGAAAATCCTTGTTATAGGCAAGGTGGTTGTAATTCCTCTTGGCGGGAGGTGGTTTGTACTATTTATCGATAATAGTGGATTAAAGCCCGACAAGAGTTTTGGGGACTGGACTACCCGTCAGTGGGGAACCAGGATACACCATGGTGTTCGTGGTTGTTATCTTGGTTTGATTCCTTACTTGTAATTTATTATTTCCGATGTGCTTATTTCATTGATGCAAGTATTTGTTGATTAAGATTGATATTAGGTAATTCTATATTAATCTTAGGGAGAAAATTTTTAGAGGAATTTTAATTTCTAAAAACACATTTCACCCCCCTTTAGTGTTCTTTTTGCCATCTCGGGTCCTAACACTTGGTATCGGAGTGAGATTATAGATGGCGTCAACTGATTGTTTCCCCGAAGGTCAATCAATCAACGGACCATGACTTCTCAACGGATCACATTATGGATCTTGGAAGAATCGGATGCAAATGTGCATTCTCTCTATTTCTTATGAGCTATGAAAAATGGTAGAGAACCCTTATGAAGCACCCACTCTTAAGAAAGAAAAGTGGACCAAGAAGGAGATGGACAAAATGCCTCTAAATGCCTAGGCGATGATCATTCTATATTGCAGACTTGACACAACGGAGTACAATAGCATCTCCATAGCTACCTCCGCGTACCAAATATGGAAAATCCTTGAGGTAACGCATGAAGATAACCAAAAAGTTAAATCATCGAAATCTTCTCTTTATGTTGGCAGGTATGAACAATTTATGATGGAGAAGGGCGAGAACATAACAGATTTGGACACGCGATTTACGGAGATAGTCAACATACTTGTGGGATTGGGAAAGAAGTACACACAAGAGGATCATGTATGCAAGATCCTTAAATCCCTCACTCCGAATGGCAAGCTAAAGCTTCAGCCATTGAAGAGGGCAATGACACTTCAAAACTAACCATGGAGGAGCTCATCGGCAATCTAATGTCGTATGAACTCTAATTGCAAGAGAGAAAGACCAAGGAGCACGATGAAAAGAAGAAGAACCTTGCATTCAAAGACACATCGAATATGGATGAGTTCAATGATGAAGTCAATGATGAGATGGAGAAACAAATGGCACTCATCTCCAAAGGATTCAAGAAAATCCCAAAGGCACGTAAGTCCAACAAACGTAAGTTCAATTCCACTAATGATGTTATTTGTTATGAATGTTATAGACACTGTCACATAAAGAAGGGTGTCCGCTAAAGAAAAATAAAGAAAGGAGAATGAAATCTAACAAAAGCAAAAAGTCAAAGGCTTTTATTAGATGGGGGTTAAAAGTGATAGTGAAGAGTTCGGTAGTTCATCATCATCATCAAAAAGTGAAGGAGAACTAAGAAAAAGGAATGAGCGGAACTACATGTGCTTCATGGCACGAGAAGACCCCAAGGTGAATTCATACACTAACTCTAGTGATAGTGATAATAGTGATGATGAGGAACTTGATTATGAGAAGGAATTTCATAAAATTTATGCTTTATATGAGGTCCAACTCAAAGAGTTTTTAACTCTCAAAAGGATGCATAAATCTTGTGGTTCTAATTTTACTAATCAAGAGCTAGAAAAGACTTGGAAAGAGAACCTAAAATTGATTAGAAATAATAAAGATTTAATTGAAAAGAATAGGTTACTCAATGTAGAACTCAAAGACATAAGAAATATGTTTGGAGACTTAGAAAAGAACATGGTCTCCATTAAGACAAAGCATGATGACTTGGTTAATAATGTTGCTAGGTTCAATAAAGGTAAAGAAAAATTAGATAGCTTGATTAGTTCACAACGACCCTAATCTAGCAAACATGGCTTAGGTTATAATGTGACCAATCAAAATGTTAGGAATTCTCATCATCAAGCAAGAGTTTCTAAAACTGAAAATAGATATGTCAAAGTTTGGATTCCTAAAATTGGAACCGTTCAAATGAAAGACAATTACCTTTCTAGTTTTATGAACAACGTTCATTTTTGTAGAGATTATAGATTTATTTATGGAAATCTCAACCCAACTGCGTTTGGTTCCCTATTGGTTGATTTTTATATTATTATGTGTGACTAATCCCACGGACCCACAAAGAAAGGGTACCAAAATTATATGTTTGATTTTCAGGTACCAAAATCATAAGAAATTAGTAAAGGAGCTCCAAATGAACCTCTAAATCCATGCATACATTATGCAAACTTTGAGGGGGAGTCTATGTTAGAATTTTTTTCCACTTGGTAAATTATTCATTTTTACCTTTTTAAATGATGCCAAAGGGGGAGAGAGACATATGCACAATATTGCATAGTTTTTAATTTTGTATGTTTTTATGCAAATATGTTGTCGTCATCAAAAAGGGGGAGAATATTGGATATTGAGTCTCCACCCCAGGTTATTTTGATGAAGAGCAACATATTATGATGATAATGCTTTCATCGAGTTTGTGTGTAGGAAGTGCATTTTTAATGTAGGTAATAAAGCATGGAATTTTAAGAGCCATGATTCAAAGAATGAAAGTTAAACGTATATGTTGGTACAAGCAAATCAAGGAAGGCATAAAATCAAGTTGCATCTAAGGCTGGAAGGCTAGGAGCATTGAAGAACAAGAACAAAAACTATGTGGATCAAAAGCTTAAGTGAAAGCCAAGGTAAATGGACAAAGAGTTGCATGCAAGCTCAAATAAAGTTATGTAATGTTTTGAATTTTATTTGAGTCTTAGGAAATTGTTAAGGCCTTTTTGATTAAGCCCACACGCACATAGGATTATGCCAAAAATGATTTAAAATGTTTTAAATATTTTTTCCTAAGTTTTCGAGCCCAAAGCCCATACTGGAAATGCTCTGGGAGTCGACTACCAGTAGACAGCCTGGCATCCGGGTCAAATAGCTAGATTTTCAAAATCATTTTAATTATTGCATATAGCTGTTGTAGAAATATTTCTGAAATGAATTTGAAATTATTTTCAAAAGTCTCCTTATTTAAATGCATATAAATGTTGGAAAAGTCTTTTGGAAATAATTTGAATTTCAAATTTCAAATCTCCTTGATTGATGCATTTTTGAAATAGGTTTTTGAAAAGATTTTCATCTTTATAAATAGAGGGATTGAGCTTGGGTTTTATACAAGGAGATTTTTCATCTAAAATTATTGTTTCAAAAGGGTTTTCAAAGTTCTATCTCAAGCTCTCAAAATCTTCTCTTGGCCATATTTTATATAGCTTTTCAAATATTTTTTGGCCTTATTTTCTTGATCTCCCAAGGCTTCCAAATTTCTTATCTTTGAGATCAATATCATCCTATAGCTATACTTAAACACTTGGGCTACAAATTGAAAAGGATATAGGTAATCCTACAAAAGCGTTGGAAGTATTTTTCTCACTTCGGTGTAGTGAGTTGTGAAAGTCCTCGGATTGTGAGGCATGAAAAAGTCTTTGGCTTGTGAGGCAAGAAAAAATCCTTGTTGTAGGCAAGGTGGTTGTAAATCCTCTTGGCGGAAGGTGGTTTGTACGATTTACCGATAATAGTGGATTAAAGCCCGACAAGAGTTTCGGAGATTGGACTGCCCGGCAGTGGGGAATCAGGATACATCGTGGTGTTTATGGTTGCTATCTTGGTTTGATTCCTTACTTGCAATTTATTATTTCTGCTGTGCTTATTTCATTGATGCAAGTATTTGTTGATTAAGATTGATATTAGGTAATTCTATATTAATCTTAGGGAGAAAATTTTTAGAGGAATTTTAGTTTCTGAAAACACTATTCACCCCCCGCTAGTGTTCTCTTTGCCATCTCAGGTCCCAACACTTGGTATCAGAGCGAGGTTATAGATGGCTTCAACCGATTATTTCCCCGAAGGTCAATCAAGCAACCGCCCACCACTTCTTAATGGATCAAATTATGGATCTTGAAAGAATCGGAAGCAAATTTACCTTCTCTCTATTTCTTATGAGCTATGAAAAATGGTGGAGAACCCTTATGAAGCACACACTCTTGAGAAAGAAAAGTGGACCAAGAAGGAGACAGACGTGTCTCTAAATGCCTAGGTGATGTCCATTCTATATTGCAGACTTGACACAACGGAGTCCAACTGCATCTCCATGGTTGGGAGATAAATATGTGACTCATCATCCAATGTACGCACATATACACATTGGTACTTCATACTCCGCTGATATGTTATCTCCAACATGAAGCTGTCAAATATCTTGTACAATTACCTTGGCGACTGCATTAGCCCGTATAAGAATGTCTTCAATTTACAGACCATGCTCTCCTTTCCCTCCAACACAAAGCCCGCTGGTTAGTGCTTATATATCTTCTCATCTAATTCCCATGTAGAAATGTCGTTTTGATATTGAGTTGCTCCAACTCCATGTCTTTTGATGTGACTAGTGATAACAATACTCGGATGGAAGTGTGTCTCACCACTGGAGAAAATATATTGTTTTAGTCCTCTCCTTTCCTTTGAGCAAAAACCTTAGCTACTAACTAACCAAGCTTTGAAGCGCATATCACCACCATCCTCTATCGAGCTTTATTTGACCTTGTATATCCACTTACACTCAAAAGCATGTGCACCTTCATGTAGATGAATAATATCCCACATGTCATTGTGGTGGAATGACTCCATTTCCTTAACCATGGCACCTTTCCAATTTGCAACATCGCTCGAAGTCATATCTCCACCATATATACATGGCTCCATATGCTCCTTGTTTAATGCATAGGAGGCCACATTATCGAAGGAGACTGTCGAGTACTCCCAAGCCCCTGATCTATCCGGTGCATTCTTGGTCCGCTTGGATCTTTGCATCTCATCGGCTCAAAACTCATCTCGTACCTGAGCTTGTGCGGATTTTTGCACTTGGTCCTCATCATGGACCTCATGATGTTCATCAACTAGAACCTCAACCCTGGGCTCCTTACCCAGTCTCCTCTAAAATGTGATCGGGAGCTCAATCTTCTTAGATTTAGGCTCCATGGAAGTCGGCTTACCCTCTAACTAGTCTGCTTTGCTCTATGCATCACAGACTCATCGAAGGTGCCATAGCCAAGTAGAATGCACTTCTTTGTCCTTGTCTCCAATTTATTGCCCCGATCATAAGCATAAGCTAGGCAACCGACGATGCGAAGGTATGAGTAATCTGTGATCTTCCCACTCTATATTTCCTCTGGAGTTTTGTAATCAATCACCATCGACGAACTCTGTTCACTATGTGAACGACGACCGTAATGATTTCTCTCCAAAATTCCTTCTCTAATCTGCCAGAGTGCCTCAAGCAATGCACTCGCTTCAAATGCACAGTTTATCCTCTCTGTCACCCCATTTGACTACTGGTCACCCGATGTTGAAAAATGTCGTCGAATGCCTTGGGATTGGCAATAGCCATTAAACCCTCTTGAGGTGAACTCCCCACCATTGTCGGACCTAAGGGTTCTTACAACCTTCCTGTTTTCTTTTCCACTGTGGTCTTCCATTTCTTGAACTTCTCAAATGTTTGGTTCTTTGTTTTCATTAAAATAAACCAACACTTCCAAGAGTAATCGTCAATGAAAAGGACAAAATATTTAGCAACATTGCTCGATGTCACGGGACACAGCCCTCACACATTTGAATGTACATAATCAAGGGGACCCTTACTTGAGTGTTCACTGGTGCCAAATTGTACTTTTATTTTTTTCCCCAAAACATATCTCTCTCAAAATTCCACACTCTCATCGGTAGCTCCAATAAGTTTTCTCCTTCGGAGATCATCTGTAGTTTTGTCGCACAGATGACCCAATCTATAATGCCATAATTTTGCGGAGTCTCTGTTGCATGAGCTAGTAGAGGTGGCATCTACTTTGCCTTCTATTGTGTTTCCTTGTAGGGCATATAAATACTCTACTTTCTTTCCCTTTGGTGTGTGCCATATTTACACATATTTTACACTCTTTTTATACTCATTTCATATCATTTCATCCACCGTTTCACGCTATTTTCCTCGTTTTCATTTCCTTTTACGCTTTTTGGTATTTCTCATGTGTTGCAGAAGAAATCAGGGATTTTTGGGCTCAAAAGTGGAAGAAATGAGGATGAAATGGAGAGAGAAGTGATTGTAGATCAAAATGTCGAGAAATTAGCTCAATTCTATCCTACGCGGCCGCATGGATCAACAAACACAACCGCGTCGACCAGACACAACAAGGAAGCAAAATGTGAAGCCACACGGTCGCATGATCAGAGCCAAGGATGGAGCACCAAGGAAGGGGGTCAAAGAAGGAGGCCCGAAGTCACACCTAACTGACCCCGTGGACCTGAATATGGAGAAGAAATGTGTTGCATCGTCAAGTGCTACCAAGGAGGAGCATCGAGCGAGAGTTGACCTCATGCTCTCCACCCCGGAGCCGTCATGAAAAACTTAAAGGGAGTCGAGCTAAAGACTTAAAACAAGCACTTTTTGGGAGGCAACATAAGATCTTAGCTTTTGTAATTTTTATTTTTACTTTTCTATTAGTTAGGCAAGTTTGATTTGGAGTGAATAAAGAACCCTCAAAACCCCAAACTATATGATCCTTCAATCGTGACCTCCATTCCACGTAATGGCTTGCTGCTCAAGAGAATAATGGCTTGCTACTCATCTTCAATCTTGACCTGCATTCCACGTAAATCCATCACAATGCAATTCAATTCATCTACCTTCACCGAAGAACCTTACTCCGTCCTCAATTGTTATAGAAAATATAGATGACTAGCAAATGACTTTTTCATGTAAAGCATTTCTAGCTTCTTCCAAATTCCTTTGGACAGTGTCTCTTCAATCACTTCCCTCAAGACGGTATCAACTGGAGACAATTGGATGGCACTAAATGCCTTACTCTCCATCTCGTCCTTCTGTGCTAGAGTAACTACATCATTGATCATGTCTTTCTCGAAGGAGATTTGATAACATTCAGTCTGTCTCATGTAGGACATTATCCTAACCTGTCATAACTAGAAGTCGTTATGACCCCTGAACCTTTCAATGTTGAGTAATGCAAGAGCATTATCTTTGCTACTTAATTCGTTCATAAGCAACCATAGGGCTCTGATACCACTTGTTACACAAAGATCCTCGCAGAACGAGCAAATCCTACAGCTAGCTAGGAAGTAGAATTCACAAAAATTAGATCATTATAACAACAAACAATCTCACACAATCCAGACTTTACAGAAGCACAGAAAGAAAACGAAGCTTACCACTCATACAAATATAGAAAGTAAATGAGGCACAACAATTTACCATAGTTCGACCAATCTTTGATTTACTCTAGCATCCGAGACGATCCACTATTTGATGAGAGAATACAAGCTTTTACACTAACTTCTTCTTCACCCTCAAGTGAGTAATAACTTGGATAAACACTAAGCTCCCATTATCAACTCACACAGAATAAGCAAAGAGAAAATAAGAAGACCCTAGAACCCAAGAAATCCCAAAAGCAACCTAGCTTTCTCTTTTATGGTTCCAATCTATCATAATCTCTCTTCAAAGCACTCGCAATGAATGCTCAACAACTCAGCTTCAAGATCGTCAAAGCTCTCATAAAATCATGACCTAACATCCTCAAGCAGGGCCTTAAATACCCCTCAAGAGACGCAAAGATTGTGGCCGTTGGATTGAGCAACCACTCAATCCAACGGTCGCAGATTGCTCAATCCAACGGTCATAGATCAGCTTCAAAAAATAGAGCAGCTGGTGATCAGACGTATGGAGATTTCCATCCAAACGTCTGGCCATGGGTCAGACATCAGGGAAATGACTTTCAGACATCTGTAAAAGAAGGAAAACTAGGTCGACACCTATCAGACGTTTGGAGCTATCCTCCTAGACGTCTGACCTTCTGTTCAGATGTCTAGGACATGAACTCCAGACGCCTTGACAAATCCCTGGACAAGTGGCACTATTCAACAGAGAGTTGGGTGTTCTTGGGTGGCCACTAGTCACTCATCTGGTGAAGACCACCCAGACATATGGCCCTCTGTCACATGTCGGGTGAGGAAGCACCAGACATCTGTTGACCATGTCTTGGCTTACACGGCTGGTACACCAGATGTCTGGTATTTCACTACCAGACGTTTGACGCAACCATACTTAACTGGAGAACCAACACGTCATCACATGCATAAGCACCAGACGACTGAGACGACTGATTCTGGTAATTTAGCCTAGAATGGATTTTGCAGCAAATTGTCAAAACATAAGCATGTGCCTGTGTTTGTAGCTACCTGAATCTTGTACTTTGCAAGTGCATTACACATGTATATCAATGAATTGGAAGTAAAAGGATGCAACAAAGATTAGGACTCAAAAAAGGATGCATTCAAATACTAACTTTGTACTTCAATTTTGTGAGCAACAACAGTAGATGTTGCGTTATGGAAAGGTTTGACTTGCATGTTTAATTTGTAGGGTCCTTGCAAAAACTCGAGCTCGGATAAAGCGTTTTACATTCCTTTTCATTGGTATTCCATCTGGTTTTGGCTAGGTACCAAGAGCCATTCCAGACTCTCACATTATAAAATTAGATATATATGCGTATTTTTATCAGTACATTGGATGTACTGATGATTGCGTGCATATGCATGTGTCTGTGTCTACACTAGCCTATATGTGTATGATGTTTGTGTCTCTGTTTTCATGTATATCTGTATGTTTATGTGTAGCTCTATGTGTGCCCTATTTAAGTGCGTCTGTGCATTTACCCCTTATTTAAACAGTCGTTATAAAATCTTATCGTTTACATAGACTGAATTTTGAAGGTCTTGCCAAAATTTCTGATGCATAATAAGTAATACTTTCTTGCATCTAATTTTTTTATACTAATGTTTCGCAATACATTTTCATTTAACAATAGTTTTCTTATGATGGGGTTTCAAGTGATGCTGTAATAATGATAAATAAAGTATCATTTATTGTGATATGGTCTACAATGAAAATTCCAGTCATATAATTGTCAAAAATTCGATATTAGCTGTAGTTTTCCAATGCCATTTGGGATCAATGACTGAAACTCATTTTCCACACTACTTGTGCCCCTCAAATACATAACATCTGTGATAATACTCCAGATTCCCGCAGCAAGCTATGACTTTGTTTAAATACCTACTGAATAATGATCAAATGCTATATCTTACACTAAACAAGTTTGATTTGAAGGAAAAAAAAGAAAACAATCTCACCATTTGATGAGCCATACAGTAACATTTAACCTGCCTATCTGACCAAGAAGATGATGTTTTTCTTAAATATGGCCCACTAAATCTCCACAATATTGGTATGATATTGTTCAATTGGACCCACTGGCCCAATTAGTTTTACTGTTGGGTCTTCCCAAAATGCCTCATGCCAATGGAGATATTAATACCATATTTAAATCCCAAGAATTACTAAGCTTAGCCGATGTTGGATTATTTGTTTGCAACCCAATAAGCCTTCCCTCGAACACATAAGACCATGAGTCTTCCTTCGACCGATCATCCATCTGTTCTTGCTCAATAGATCTAATCATTCAGCTCCCACTGCGTTGAGGGCACGCTTTACGTCAAGCCTCAAATATTTGCTCGAGAGCCCTTGCCTCTATCTAGACCGTGGTCGAGAGCCTTTTTCTTCAAGACCAATACCAGCTATCACTGCATTGGAGCACATGCCTTACCTGAAGTGCTTGAAGTAGCTCTCCTCTTCACCATGTGTGGGGCCTTTCACACATCCACCAAGAAGGATGAAGCTCCGTTGTATTTCTAATAAAACGCAAACACATATCCTTGCATTATTCATTTGAGCTCGCTAATTTTTGTTCGGCACCTGGAGGAGTTCTCCCCGACATAGGTAAGTCTATAGGGTCTACCTTTGATACCATGTTGTTTTTCTTAAATATGGCCCACTAAATCTCCACATTGGTATGATATTGTCCACTTGAGCCCAATGACCTAATTGGTTTTGCTCTTGGGTCTCCCCAATAGGCCTAATCCCAATAGAGATACTAATATCATATTTAAACTCCAAGAATCCCTAAGCATAGACGATGTATGACTATTTGTTCACAACCCACCAGAAGAGTATGTAGAGCCTAACACACCAAATGCAAGAGATAATAGCAAATGTGGCTAAATGGTCATACACCATCAACTAAATAAGGAGCTGATGATAATCATTGCATGTATACAGATATTGTTTTTGGCTTTTGTTGCGCTGCGGAAGCAATCGAGACCTCCGAAGTATCTAGCACAAAGAAGAAAGAGAGAGAGCACAAAACAATTTAGATCGAAAATCGATCAAGGAAACACTTCATATGATTTCTATTGAGTTTACAAAAGAAATCTCAATTTTTGGATGACCATAACCAAAACAATACCCTCATTTTATAGGGCTTAGGGGGGGGGGTTGGTGCACCAACCCCCCTTGGGTTGGTGCACCAACCCATGCACCAACCCCTTTGGGCAGCCCACATGGGGCTGCTGGAAATTTCCAGCAGCCCCTTGAGCCAATTATCACAAATCTCCACCTTGGCGAAATATTGGGTCTATGTCACACAATCGACCGTCAACGCTCCTCCTCGGTGAGAATCATCTCGTGTTCCCGTCATCTTGCCTCGAAAGGCTCATATGGCTCCACAGAGCCTCGTTACCCCAGAAGGGGCCACCATCGTTATCTTGGAACAATGTTGATCAAGTCCAAACAATGTTTAAACTTGACCCCTGTAACAACCTTCGTAAGCATGTCCGCAGGGTTGTCCTCCGTCCCTATCTTCATCAAGATGATGTCATCGTCGTCTTCTCCAACATAGTCACGAACAAAGTGATACCTGACATTGATATGCTTGGTCCTTGCACGGAAGACTTGATTCTTTGCTAAGTGTACTGCACTTTGGCTATCACAATGCAAGTCATACCTGTCTTGCCAAACACCCAAGTTGTCCATCAAGCCCATTAGCCATATCGTCTCCTTCACAGCTTCAGTTAATGCCATGTACTCTGCCTCTGTGGTAGACAAGGCTACTGTAGGCTGAAGTATACTTCGCCAACAAATAGGAGCTCCTGACAAGGTGAAGACATAGCCTGTCATGGATCTCCTCCCATCCAAGTCGCCTGCAAAATCAGAATCAACATACCCAACAATTTGCGGACCATCATCATCTCGCTTGTATGTCATTCCCAAATCAATGGTGCCATTGATGTATCTCAGAATCCACTGCACCGCCTGCCAATGTGCCTTCCCTGGATTGTGCATGTAACGACTCACCATGCTCACCGCGTGTGAAAGGTCGGGTCTCGTGCACACCATCGCATACATCATTGCACCTACCGCATTAGCATACGGTACCTTCTTCATCGACTCCTTCTCCTCATCATCCTTCGGAGAATGCATTGCACAAAGCTTGAAGTGAGGTGCAAGTGGAGTAAGCACGGTCTTCATCTTTTCACATCCAAATCTGTGAACAATAGATTTCAAGTAGCGACTCTGAGAAAGATGTAATGTACCTCCACCTCGATCTCGGTATATCTCCATGCCAAGAATCCTTCGTGCATCGCCAAGGTCCTTCATCTCAAACGTGCAACTCAACTGGTCTTTCAACCTCTGGATCTCTTCTTTATTTGATGACGCTATGAGCATGTCATCAACATAAAGCAAGAGGTAGATGAAGGAACCATTTTCAAGCCTCCGAAAGAATACACAATGATCAAAGGGACTCCGGACATACCCTTGATCTTGTGTCATGAAGCGCTCAAAGCGCTTATACCACTGTCTAGGAGATTGCTTCAACCCATAAAGAGATTTCTTCAACTTACATGCAAGTCCATCTCCATCCTCGTAGCCATCAGGTTGAGCCATGTAGATCTCCTCCTCAAGCTCTCCATGCAAGAAAGCCGTCTTGACATCTAGTTGTACCAACTCAAGATCGAGTTGTACAACTAACGCCAATAGAATTCGAATCATGCAATGCTTCACAACCGGGGAGAATACTTCGTTGTAGTCGATCCCCTCTTTTTGAGCATATCCCTTCGCCACAAGTCTTGCTTTGAAGCGGATATCTCCATCTTTGGCTCCTTCCTTCTTAGTGTAAACCCACTTACACCCAATCGCCTTCTTGCCACGAGGAAGCTCCACCAGCTCCCATGTCTTGTTCTTCCAAAGCGATTCCATCTCCTCGTTCATTGCTTTCTTCCATCTCTGTGGGTCTTCGGAAAGCTCCACCTCTTGGAAGGAGGTGGGAGTATCAATACTAACTGCAGGGAAAGCATATGAGATCAAATCAGTATACCTTGCAGGTCTTCTAATCTCTCTTCGTGGTCTTGAAGATGCAATGGAATCCAGCTGTTGTACATCTTGTGGAGAGTAAGCATCTCCACCACCTGAAGCCGAACCTCCATCACCACCATCTGTCTGGAGTAGACCGTCTGGAACATGTGGTATAGGACTAGAGTCAATAGTCCTCTCCTCTGGAATCTTTGACACATCAATCTGAACCTGCTCCAGATGTGTCTCTAAAGGCTCCACCTCCGATTCGCTTCGTTTCTTCAACATAGCTGACTCGTCGAACGTCACGTCTCTGCTGAGAATCACCTTCCTCTGTGTAGGGCACCACAGCTTGTACCCTTTTACTCCATCGCTAAAGCCCAAGAAGATGGCTTTCTTGGCTCTAGGATCTAGTTTGTCCTCTTTTACTGCGAAGTAAGAAGGACACCCCCAAATATGCAAAGACTCGTAGTCGGGAACTGGCTTTCCCGACCATACCTCCAAAGGAGGTCTTCCATCAAGTACTGCAGAAGGTAGCCTGTTGACCAAGTAGGTTGCGTACGCCAAGGCCTCTGCCCAAAACTCCTTCCCAAGGCCGGATGTCGATAACATACACCGAACTTTCTCCAGCAAAGTTCGGTTCATCCTTTCGGCTACACCATTCTGCTGCGGTGTACCGGCTACAGTGAAGTGTCGCTGTATCCCCTCCTTTCTGCAGTATTCAAAGAAGGGGTCCGACCTGTACTCTCCACCGTTGTCGCTACGGAGTCGCTTGATCTTCTTACCGGTCTGAGTCTCGATCAAGACTTTCCACTCCTTGAACTTGCTCAGCACCTGGTCTTTGGACTTCAAGGAGAAAACCCACACCATCCGTGAGAAATCATCAATAAATGTCACGAAATAGTGATTACCTCCCAATGAAGCCGCCCTCGATGGTCCCCACACATCAGTGTGGACATAGTCAAGCACTCCCTTCGTGTTATGGATGGCGGTCCCAAAAGATGCACGTGTCTTCTTTCCAAAGACACAATGCTCACAAAAGTCGATCTTCCCACTCTTCGCTCCTCGTAGATGGTCACCGTCAATCAGCTTCTGAAGAGCCTTCTCACCAACATGCCCAAGGCGCATGTGCCAAAGTAGAGAGTCGTCTCTCTCATCCTCTTGAGTAAGATCCACCGTGCCAGTTACCATCTCGCCATCCAAGTAGTAGAGGTTGCCTGTGCGCTTCCCCTTCATTACAATCAAGGCACCACGAGTCACCCTCAAAGCTCCATCCTACATGGTCACCTTGCAACCCTTGGCTTCAAGTGACCCAAGCGATATGAGGTTTCGCTTTAGGTCGGGAACGTAGCGGACCTCATCTAATTCCCTTGTGACTCCATCTCCCATCCTGATGCGGACCGTGCCAATGCCTGCCGTCGTGCAAGCTCTGTCGTCTCCAAGAAGAACTGTACTTCTACTACCTTCATGGAAAGTAGTAAAGTACTCTCTGTGGGGTGTCATATGGAATGAGCATCCCGAGTCGAGAACCCATCCCTCCTTCATCACCCCCTTCGCAGCGCCGACAAGGACCCATTCATCAACCTCCACACCTTTGACGATGTTGGCGGTAGCCGCTTTCTTCTTCTTGGCCTTTGGGCACTCCCTCGCCCAATGTCCTCTTTCTTTGCAGAAGGCGCATTGATCCTTCTCAATGTCGGTGCGCGAAGCTCTACTCTTGTCCCTCGTCTTGGATCTTTGGTTCCCTTTGCGGCCTCCACTCCTTTCATTGCTTCGACCTCTCACCACGGTAAGTGCATCAGACCCTTGGCCCCTCATCTTCTCATCATCCTTCTTTCTAAATTCATTACTTGTGAGAGCGTTAGAAACTTCAATGAAGGTGATAGATTCTTTACCGTAGGTTAAGATTGAAACGATGTGCTCGTAGTCTTTATGTAGTGAGTTGAGGAGAATCATCGCCTTGTCCTCATCTTCCACCTTGACGTCGATGTTCCTCAGATCTGTGAGGAGTTTGTTGTAGTAGTCGAGGTGTGCTTCAACTGAAACTCCTTCCTCCATCTTGAGGCCAAAGAGCTTCTTCTTTAGGTGTAGGCGATTCTGGATGTTCTTCTTCATGTATTTCTCGCCAAGAGCATCCCATAACGCTTTCGCGTTCGTCTCCTCCATGAAAGGATATTTCTTCTCCTTTGTCAAGTAGAGCCGGATCGTGCCGCAAGCATTCCGGTTCATCATCCTCCACTCCGAGTCCGACGTCGTAGTCGGCCTCTCATCTAGTACTTGATCTTGACCAAGTTGGTTCAAGATGTCAAGTACCTCACATCTCCACATGCCGAAGTTGATCCGCCCATCAAACTTCTCAATTTCGAACTTCGTATTGGATACAATAGTTCGCGTTGTTGAAGATTGCGCCATTGAAGTAGAAGTGTCGTCGCCACTTTTGCTCATCTTCTTCGTCTAGATCTTCGTCGTCTAAAGGCTCTGATACCAATTTGTTGCGCTGCAGAAGCAATCGAGACCTCCGAAGTATCTAGCACAAAGAAGAAAGAGAGAGAGCACAAAACAATTTAGATCGAAAATCGATCAAGGAAACACTTCATATGATTTCTATTGAGTTTACAAAAGAAATCTCAATTTTTGGATGACCATAACCAAAACAATACCCTCATTTTATAGGGCTTAGGGGGGGGGGTTGGTGCACCAACCCCCCTTTGGTTGGTGCACCAACCCATGCACCAACCCCTTTGGGCAGCCCACATGGGGCTGCTGGAAATTTCCAGCAGCCCCTTGAGCCAATTATCACAGCTTTGATATTATACTTGTACCAACAGACTAGTTGAGTAGTTTTAACCAAGCCATAGATCAGTCTCTATCCTGTTGTGTTGCAGAATCCACATTGTTCATGGTAAGATGACATGTAATGACAAAAACAGAAGTGAATGACTATTGAAATTAGCGTGAAGCTCTTTGCCGTAGCAAGTACTATGAAAACAATACAAGAATGAACACTAAACTACACATAAACATCACCAACAAAAGTACTTCAATATTATCAACCAATTTTACTACTATTTATGTTTGTGAGACCATAGTCCAAGCTGACCAGAAAATTAGAATTATATATTTGATGTTATGAACTAGAAATAGATAAAGAAGCCCCAAATATACCACAGTTTCTCTGTAAGATGAGCCACAATCCGAGAACATTTTATTTGCGTAAATATTCTTTGTTTGATTTCTTATGTTGTAACAATTCAGTGTGATTCCAGGATAGCCATGAGCCATCAGCACCGGCCATCGCAGCACGGACCGCCCGGGCCACCATAGTAGAAACTCGGCACATCTTCTGAGTCTGGGAACATTTTCGCGTTATAACAGCCGCTATAAGATGCATACATTTCAAAGTTCTTTGGTGCTTTGAAGTCTGTGGATTTCGCAGGCATAATGCCGATATCCTCAAAATATGATGATTTCATCCACCCCTCCTCGGCAAAACGTCCGCTACCCATCTGGGTTACAGTGTGATACCCTTTAAGTTGAGTGTCGCAGACGCGCCCAAGCCATTCGATAGTTGATGCAGACTGAAGGTTATAGAGCAGCTTCATTGGCCAATATCCAATGGCTTCATTTTTCATAAACAACCACCATTTGTTTTGAACGTCATCCTGCAGAATATATTAGGCTAGCAATCTTTTTCTCAAGTTTGGGTAGCAAAACTCGAATGTTTCAGTCATGAATCCAAACCTTATAAATGGAAGGCTGCATCATGTATTGATGCCCGTTGTATACCGATGTGGGATAAAAAGCTGCACCAGGCACATAATTTCTGCTGATCTGAACGAAACCCGGGCAAGCTAGGTTGTAGCACCCTTGCGTCCCAACCTTCATAACATTTACAAGGACGACATTACTTGTGTGTTATTATTAGTATTATTAGTGTTACGAGTAGTAGTAGTATTACTATTATTATTTACTCATACACTTATATATTTGATGTTATGAACTAGAAATAGTTGCGAGCAACAAAGGAACACTCTAATAAGAGTAAAATGCAGAAGATAGTTATACCCTCCAGTTGACGTAAAAATGTGTCTTGCTGTCCCCAAACATGATAGGGCTCACCTGAAACAAATTGAACCTATGCCCATAAGTTTATGACAAAGTGTTAGGGGAAAATATATATAAAGAAGATAAGATAAGAGTCAAAGTGTCATACTCCCCATCCACATTCAACCAAGGTTTGTTGATTCACGGCAGCAATTGAGTTCAAGCTCCATTCATTCGTAGCGACAAGCAAACTCCAGATGTTGATAATTCCTTTGACCCCATAATAGGGACCATCTTTGCTTGCTCGTATCCCCGCAGTCTAAAAAGTGGAAGAGATGCACAAACTCAAATCAGTAACAAAGTCATCCTATCTCAATAGCTCATATCTACCTAACGGCATATTTCACTCACTTCGACTCTGCAGTTTATTGGCTCGCGACCATTTGCAATGATATCGTCTTTTGTCATTCTTAGGATTGGGATTGTTCCTTCGGGGCAGCTCCCATATTTTCGCCACGTCTGTTCAGCCATTGTGTATGATGAATAATTGCCTCCCACCTTCATGTCCGGGATAAAACTTGGCCTCATCTATGAATCAAATAAATAGCAATCAATATAAGATGTTATCTTATTTTGTTAGGAAGTAAGGAACAAAATAGAAACCTCAATGGTGTGATCTTTCAGCAAAGGATGATCGAAAGCGGGTTGTTTGTAGATGTCAATGCAGTCAATTATCTCATCGTCGTCGCTCTGCAAAACCCCATAAAATCGAAACTATCGACTCCTATCCGACATATAACCAAATACTAACTAAAATAGTGCAAAGTCTTAGAACCAACCTGAATCGTCTTGACTGCAAGCTTATTTTGTTCTATAGCTAGCACGCTATTATCGGTCACCAGCATCATCAGTGAGATAAATAATAAGCATACATCTTTACATAAAATATTGTCCGGCCTTGTCATATCGATCAAGCTTCAACCTGCATAATAGTAGAAAGAAAGAAGTCTTAACTAAACATAGAGAACTATTTACACAAAACTTGTAAATTTCAAACCAACTAGGAGAGTTCGGGGATACTTCTTGGGTTAATCCAAAGAATTCAGAGCGAGTGTTCAAAAAGAAAGAATGGATTCAATATCTTTTATAGTATTCAAGAGTGAGAGAGTTAATGCAAAGATTCAGTCAGATATCAAAATGAATTATGAAAGTCAATGAGTCCGTTTGGATGGTAAAGGCATGAGAATTAATGCTTTTTTGTTATTTAGCAATTTCCTTAAAATTATTGCTAAGCGCCAGAGATATAGGTTCTTTGAATTAGTTTTGATTATTTAATGTTGCACACACATCTCCATATATCTATTATACAAAAGAGGGCTGCTGACTGGGTTTGTCTCAGTCACAAGTCCAGTCACAAGCTGACTGGGACAAACCTAGCTCAGTCAGCAACTCCCTAAAAACCACCCAACCCCTTATTTACATGGTTGTCATTCCCCCCAAAAACCCAAAAAAACACTTCCCAAGCCAATTATTTACGTGTTTGCCTTTTGCACATTTTACCCCCCGACAATACAAACACACACACTAACACTTCTCGCTCCTTTTCTGTTGCGTGCGTGCACCACATCATGTTCGGGAGATAGGAGTTTTCACCGTGCACTGTGTCCACATGTTATTTCTAGTTATTAAACATTGAGAGCTTAAAATTAATTACACATGCTAAGGAGTTACTACATAGGTTTAATGCCTTACCAAAATTAGTACTATGATGTGCCTTATGGTGTGAAAGATAGATCCAAAATGAGTCAATGTGCTTCATCATTACAAATAATATGCATGATAAAGTTTGACCATAGATTTTCTTGTATTTAGCATGGTTCATCGAACTTGGTTACAACCGTTGAGTAGAGAGAGAATTATGAGAAATAATGGCTTGCTTTTCATTGAATAAAGGTGAGGTATATATTCCCGTACAAGATTGGATTGTTTTTTCAAATCTCAACAAAAAGAGTTTGGGTTGTTTTTAAAATCTAAATAAGATGAGCTTGGGTTGTTTTTTAAATCTCAACTAATAGCTAATCAAATATTTACAATACCTTAATATGAAACGAACAAGATAATTACATAAATACATAATTAAACAATTAACGAATTAATTCCTCGAATATGCCCCCTCAAGGTAGGGCTCCGGAGGAGATGTCAATCTTGACATTTAATTCTTAGAATCGACTTCGAGTAAGCGGTTTGCTAAGAGCATCTGCAAGTTGATTTGCTAAGAAAACATATGTAACACGAATAGCACATGTTGTTTCTGAGTAAAGTAATAGTAGATTGCCACATGTTTCATCTGCGAGTGAAATACTAGATTAGAACAGCGATATGTCACACCGACACTGTCACAATAGAAACATGTTGTGTAGAAAGAAGGGTGCCAAGCGCTATAGGAAGGGAAAAAATCTAATTGATCTCTAAAATAATAGAGGCAACAGATCGATACTCAACTTCTATGGATGACCAAGTAATTGTATGATGTTTCTTGGATGACCAAGAAATAGAATGACGACTAAGATAGACAATATGGACACTTGTAGAGCTATATGTTAAATTTGGTGATTCAAGTCTCTCACTTCACACACCCAGGTCGCTCGATCGAGCTGTTGCAGACACTTGGCAGAGATGGATGCATAAATCCCAGCCTAAGCAGTATGGGATCATACTCGACCGAGCACTCTACCACTCGATCGAGCAATGTCTGCTCGAGCAAGCAGTTTGAGCACTCGGTCGAGCTATATAAACAGAGATTTTTAGAGCTCTGCAGGAATAGCACTCGGGCCGAGCGGAGAAGCCACTCGACCGAGCGCTCTGTCCCTCAGCCAGGAGTCACAGCAGCGAGAAAGGCCGCTCGGGCGAGCGATGAACTCGCTCGATCGAGCGGCGTGGGGCCCAGACATCTTACTCGACGGTTTGGACGGGGTTTCCAAGCCCGGTTTGATGCCATATTTAATCTAATAGTTGATGGGATTAGGGTTAAGTTAGTTTTTCGGATCTGGAGCAAAAGAAAAGCTTGAGCCGTCGTCATTGAATATTTTGTCGAGAGATTAGGCCTAGGAGTTTTGTGATTGGAGTTGAGTGATTCTCTCCTTGTCTCCTTGTTCTCTTCTTCCTTGGAGTGTGTTTGTAAGGGCTTGTGCATCTAGTCAAGTTATTACTCACGTGAGTGGATGCAAGATTGTAGTCCCTTTGAAGATCTCTCTGATAGTAAATCATCTCGGAAGTTGCTCGATGTAGGTTGTATGCAACCAAACCAGGATAAACCTTTGTGTCTGCGATTTGATTTATTTGTAGCTATTTCATTTGCTGCTTTACTTTACAAGATCGTAGGGATTTTGTTAGGTTATTTGAGTATCCGATTTTTGCTAGTCCAAGATCCCTGATCAGCTTTTAGGATTGGTTGTTTCTGCAGAGATCTCAATTTGGACGATTTTTCCAACAAGTGGTATCAGAGCTTGTGTTCGTTTGTGAAGGAAGTTAGTGACGAAGATGGTGTCGTTAGAAACTTTGAACACCGAGAGTTCACTTGTCGGAATGATTTTTGAATCTAGCAGACGAAGGTGAAAAATGTTCTGATGCAGACGGGTTGTTACCAAATCGTATTCGATGAGACGAATATCGATAAGGAGGTGAAGGAATCCGCTAAAGCTGAAATGTAGAGAAAGTCATACAGTGCAATTCAGTTGTCGTTGACAGATAATGTCCTGAGAGAGGTCTTGGATGAAGCAACGACGTCTGATATCTGGAAGAAGCTTGAGGGATTGTATATGAAGAAGTCATTCACGAGTCGTATTTATCTTCTTCAGTAACTATATAAGCTCAAGATGAAGTCTGGATCCGTGGTGAAGGATCACATGGATGAATTGAATCGGATAGTGCTAGAGCTGCAGTGTATGGATGTGAAGATTGAAGATGAACAACTGACAATTGCCTGAGGAGTTTAATCAGTTTGTTCGGTCTTTGATTTATAACCGAGCGACTCCCACCGTGGAGGAGGTGAAGGCGAAGCTTCACACTGAGCAGCTATGTGGCAAGGTTCAATGTATAGATCATGTGAGTAACCGTGAGGAGGCCATACATGTGAGAGGTCGACATGAAAGGAGAGGAGGTCAAAGGAAGAACAATGATCACTCCAAGTCGAGACATTCGCAGGATATATTCGCGAAGCTCACATGTTACAACTGTCAGCAGAAGGGTCATTTTGCTAATGGTGTCCTAATAAGAATAGGAAGAAAGGCAAGGATGCCGATAAAGAGTCCGGTTCAGCATCATCAGGAATAGATGGCATGCATATCCATGATGAAGGTAGAGATCTAGAGATGTTTGCAGCAGGGATTGCAGGTGAAGAAAATATTGCTTGGCTTATGGATAGTGGATGCTTATACCATATGACTCCACATAGGAATTGGTTCATGACGTACCGTTCCAAGGAAGATGGAGGTGCAATCCTCATAGGGAACAATGCATTGTGCAAGACTGCAAGTATTAGAACCGTCCAGATCAAGATGCATGATGGCATAGTGCGCACACTAGCCGATGTGAAGCATGTCCCAGATCTGTAGAAGAGCCTAATCTCCATAGGTGTTTTGGACAACGCCGGATGCAAGTCGGTCTTTGGAAAAGACCAATTGAGAGTGTCAAAAGGAGCCATGGTAGTGATGAAGGGAAGGAAAGTGGGAAACTTATATGCCCTTCAAGGTACCATAATGGAAGGAGATGCAGACGTTGGTGCTACTAGCTCAAGTACCTAAGTTTTAGCCAAGCTATGGCAATATCGCTTGGGTCATCCATGTGACAAGACCCTTGACATATTTCGAAGGAGAGAGTTGATTGATGCTAAAAATGTGAGCGTTAAGTTCTGCGAGTCCTATGTGTATGGGAAAAAGCCACAGGTGCAGTTTAACACGGGAAAGCACACTAGCAGGGGACCGCTTGACTATGTACACACAGATGTATGGAGACCGTGACCGGAGCCGTCAAGAGGAGAAGCTAGATACTTTATTCTTTTCATAGATGACTACTCCGGTAAAGTCTGGATGTACTTGATGAAGACGAAGGACCAGACATTTAAGTTTTTCCGGTAGTGGAAGACCATGGTAGAGAAGCAAACTGGAAGGCACGTGAAGGTGTTAAGGTCAGATAATGGAGGTGAGCACACCTCGGGGGAATTTAGGAATTTCTGCAAATTCCATAGAATTCGTCGTCATTTTATCACACTCGAAGATCTGTAGTGTAATGGTGTGGTGGAGCAAATGAATCAGACGTTGTTGGAGCGATTGTGATGCTTGAGGCACTCAGTCAGTTTGAGGAAGGAATTTTGGAGAGAGATCCTCACCACTGCAGTGCACATCGTGAACAGAGTTCCATCAATGGTTATTGATTACAAAATTCATGAAGAAAAGTGGAGTGGAGAAGCTGAAGACTATTCGTACTTGCGCATAGTGGGTTGCCCGGCATATGTGCATGAGAGGGGCGACAAGTTGGATCCAAGAGCGAAGAAGTGCATCTTTCTTGGACATGGCTACGGCATCAAGGGATATCGCTTATAGGATCCAGATGACCAGAAATCGATTGTGAGCCGACATGTCACTTTTGATGAGGATGCAATGCTTAGGACAGAGCATTCTCACTCAGAAGGGGACAAGTCAGTAGAGAAGACATTGACAGACATGGTCAACCTTCTATTCTAGCTCACTTAGCGACTAGGCAAAGAGTTGATGGTTGACGTCCCAGTTGAAGGACGTAATGAGGTCTGTGTTGAGGACCATGAGCAGACACCCGGTCCATCTCAGGTACGCATTGACACATATGCAAGTGATGAAGGAACGTGGAAATCAAAGAGGGTGAAGAAGGCACCTGAGAGATTTGGAACATGGGACTATGCAAGATTTTCTTTCGATGACATGGCGTCATATGCACTACACTTGGGCAAGGCTTAGCCCTCAGTTGGTCGGTAGCAATGAGTGTAGCTTGGATATGTAGTCTTCACGGAAACAACGACAATGGCAGCAAGGTGAACGTCGACGGTAATGAGCTCTCCACGGCAGCAAGCTGGAGCCTTTAGTAACTAGGAGAGACTTGCGACAGCTTGTCAACGGTAGCACCAAGTGGCGTTGAAGTTGACGGCAAGGTGTTTGGTTTCTCAGCAGATGCACTCTCTTCACGCAAGCATGGAGGGATCACCTTCGGTAGGCAACTACGACGTACACGGCAGCAAAAGACGAACGGTTGATGCAGCTATAGTAGGGAGACCTCGAGCGCGGGATGAAGTCGGTAGCCAGGGGTCGTTGGCAGTACATCATCTTAGGCTTTGTCGTCGTCAATGGCAGCACGTTGAGGATAACCGTCAGCTCGAAGTTGACCATGTCAACGGCAAGGATAAGCGACTGCCTATAGGGTGTTTCGGCAACGAGTGGTTCTCTTCATGGCAGGAAGCTTGTCATCGATGGCATTGTGGAAGCGAGAGGAAGCACCACGGATTGATGTCGACGGCGTTGTGCAGCTGCTTGTAGGGAATTCAATGAGCGGTCGGCAGCCTTAAAGACTTGCGTGAGTTGCTCCTTAACTCGAATGGCTAAGCATGCACCTTGATAGATCTTCAGCCTTGGAAGTTTACGACAGGGAGAAGGAGATAGGCTTTGCAGCTTACTGCTTGGAGAAGTTCTTGCTTGCGTGAATTGATTGGATAAAGATCTCGTGACTCTTTGCCTTGGAAAAATATTTTTCCTACTGCCTCTCCCCTCTCTTGGAATATTGGTTAAAATATGAGAGGCTAGGTTTTTTGAGTTGCAGCAAGATGGGATCCCCCATGCTGTAGGGATTTGTAATTTGAAAGGGATTTGTATTTGAGTTTGAATTGGAATATGGTTTGAACTAATCACTTAATGATTTGATATGAGATTCTCCATCCCTTTACCATCTTTGACCAAGTCTCCATTGCATATGAGATCCATTATTCTCCATCAAATTGACTTTGTCCATCTTTACGTATTTGCGAGCTTGTCATTTCTGAAAACACTTAGCACACACATTAAATCGTTCACACACGTTTGTTATCATCAAACACGAAGTCATCGATCGTTGTATCCAACAACACGTTGTTTCCAACAACACGTTGTTTCCAACAAAAGAAGCATGTGACATTCTTCAAACTGTTCAGGGAGGAACCAATTCGGTAAGAGTTTCTAAACTTCAAATGCTTACTTCATAATTTGAAGAATTGAGAATGAGTGATGATGAGACCATTGCTGAATTTAATGGGAAATTGAGAGATATATCTAATCATGATTATCAACTTGGCAAAAAGTACTCAGAGGTGAAGTTGGTTCGTAAAGCTCTAAGATCTCTCCTTGAACGGTTCTCTGCTAAGGTAGCAGCTATTGAGGAAGCTAGAGATATCACAATCATGAGACTTGATGACCTAATAGGATCCCTACAGACATATGAGATGAATCAGAAACAAAATAAAAGAGATAAAAGGGTGGCCTTTAAGGTAGATTCAGGGGATGTCTCTAAAGAAGATAATGAATCGGGTCTTGATGAGGATATTGTTCTGTTGACAAAGAATTTCAGTAGGATGCTTAAGAAGATTAGTAGTAAAGGACAAAATTTCAGAAAAGAAAATACTGTGCCTCGATCGAGTGATATATCTGCTGGAAAATCCTTAAACTGAAATCAAAGGTATGATCAGAAGAAGAAAGGAAAAGGATTTCAGTGTAGAGAGTATGAGGGATATGGACATATTCAAGCTGAATGAGCAAACACTAAGAAGAAACAAAAAGAGAAGTCTTTGATGAGTACCTGGAGTGAAGATGAGTCAGAGAGTAGTGCTGAAGATGAGGAAATCACTAGTAATCAGGTTACCTTTGCGGCCTCTCTGAAGAAGCAATCAGATAACAACACTGGCAATCATGTCAGATCTGATGCTACAACATCAGTCATGACATCAGTCAACAAATCAGACAATGTCAAGTCCAGTTTTACAACATCGTCCATGACATCAACAGCTGAATCAGATTCTGAAGTTGACAACGACGAGGAAGTAAGTGAAGATGATATCCGAGTCACATACCAGATGATGTTTGAAAAATGGATGCAGATCTGTAGCATTAATAAAGTGTTGAAAGAAGAAAATGTAAGATTGAAGAAAGAAAAGGAGGAAGTCAAGAGCAAATGTCTAAAAGTTGAGGAAAACCTTAGAGAACTGGAAAGCAACTTCAGTATTATCATCCTCAGGGCAGAGAAAGCTGAAACAACATTAAACAAGTGGAACTCGGGTAAAGCAAAACTAGATGACATTCTAAACATGGGCAAAACTGCTGGAGATCACAGTGGAGTGGGCTATCATAGAGGATTTAATTATAACATTTCTACTGCAAAAAGGACACAAGTCAAGAAGGAACTTGAGAAAATTGATCAGCACAAGGGCTATGATGGTAAGAAGAAGTTAACGAAAACTGTCAAAGGTGAAAGTCTAGTGTGTGGATATTGCAGAATTGTTGGTCATTTTGAGAAGAACTGCTTTAGTCGTATGCGTCATTTCATAGGGGGAAGAACTGTAGGCTCTCTCGGCAAAAGAGTGAAAAGACAATGGGTCAGGAAGTCTGAATTATATAGCCTGAACACTATAGCTTCAGAGAAAACACCTCATGTTGTGACTGATGTTGCAACATTAGATATGACATAGAACGATGTTGTTGCAGATGTTATGACACCAGAATCGACATCTCCTCTCAACAATCAATGTGAGCAACCTGCTACAAATTCTTATGAATCTTCCTTCAGAATTACCTCGCCGCTCTTCTCACCGCTCATCCTCCACCAGCGCCATCGGATCTTTGCATGTACCCTCTCCAGCACAGTGATCCGTTGCCGATCCGTTATTCAAGGCCTATTTACCCATTCCGACTGACTTTCCCAAATTTTGTCCACTTCTTTGCCGTTTCCACCGCATCCATATCTCCAAATTTTCACATGCAGACCTTCAAAGCTTCTCTATCAGCACCGACGATGTCTTCAACTTACTAGCTACTATTTCGGACTCTCAGAGTTCGACTACTACATTGGATATCGTTCCATTTTTGCATCCAACTATCAGATGTGAGTTATATTTTTCATCCTCTAATTCCGCTGTGCCTGAGGATTTATTTGCTAATGAGAGAGACATGGGAGCATGTTGATGTGTCTCGGTTGATATTTTCTGGATTAACTATTGGAGATGTGGAATTGTCTTATATTGGAGGCTAGCTGAAAAGTATTAAAGTTATCAATGAGGACACTCTTTTACTGTCGACCACTGAATATGGTCACCCATCTTCCTCTGTTGTGTAGACTGAGACAGTCATGTTGGATGACTCTGATTCTTCAATAACTATATTTGCTAGTGTTAGTGAACATCAGACAGCTGCTATAGATTCTTCAGATCCACTGGGTTCAAATTTTCAAGATCATGTATGTGGGTTGGATCTATAGATGACATTGTGTTGGATTATCTTATTAATGAACATGTGGCCCTGATGATTGTCATGTTATTGCGGATGTTACAACATGGGAGCCAACATCTCACGACCATCTAGCTAATTCCTCAACAGTTCATGTCATGTATCATGTTGTGACACAGGACGTAACATGCACTTCCACTCCCCCAGGTGATGCTACAACTACTCCTACTTCTGAGCATCATATATCTGATTCGGTCCCCGTTCCGTCTGATATGTCTGCTGACCTGGAAGTTCCGCATTCTTGTCTCCCTCGTCATAGTCCTACCAAGCGACATGGTGCTCTGTCTAGCTCTCTAACTCCCTCTCCTTCAATGCCGGCCTCTAAGAAAGCCAGAGTCGTTCATGAAGCATCAGCTCCTTCCCCGACTCTATTTACTGCTTCTGATGCTTTGAACAATATGTTCATTGACCAGGCTTACCAAAATCGTTGGGCTACTTATTCAGACAGATGATGTTATAACACTGGAGCCGATATCTCAAAACGGTTCAGCTGATTCTCCTACTGCTCATGTTATATGTTTCGATATAGGGCACAACATCTGTTTCTGCTAGTGAGGGAATTTTATTGCAGTTTATCCAGATCCGTTGGAGACTCGCAATCCAGGTTGGCATTCCAATCCTCATCATCCATGTCTTATCTCTCAGCAGCTATTGTCTCAGAAACCGAATAAAGTGGATGTCTCTTCTGATGTGATCGATATTACTAGTAATTAAGGGGGGTGATCCTTGCTCTGTTGCTGATGTTTATACTGCTCCAACTCTAGCTACGCTTTCTTGAGGTATCCTTTGGCTTATTGTGGCTCAAAGGGGGAGAATGTTTTTGTAGTTTTGGGTGCACTTGCCCGTCCTTGGGTTGTGCCACATAATGCCAATTGGGGAGATTGTTTGGTTGATTTTCTGTTATTATATGTTGGTATTAGTGGCACTAGATCTGGGGTGTTCAGGTTGTTGATTCATGGTAAATATTACAGATTTAGCCCCTCATTTAGCCCCATTTTGTGCATATATGGTACTTATTTGGCCTCTAATAGGATCGTATTTTGAATATCCCTAATCATTAGAGCTAATTCCCATTTTTTGCACAAAACAACAATAAACTGAGTATTTCTGCCCTTTTTATATTTTTTCGTACGAAGATCTCGATCTCACGATTCCGACGACAATTTATTTGTATTTTTCTGAGATCAGTGCTAATTACTATGAATTTTTTAATGCAGAATACAAATTAAATGGAGAAATACGGGGAAAATATGGTCGAAATACGTACGTACGTGTACGCATCTCATCGGATGGGCCACGTGGCTGAATCTGGACCACATGTCGTCTCATCCAAAGGACGGGATCGACCCCGACGCAAGCAGTAACGCTGCGCTCTATAAACCGTTGGATTCGAATCCAACGGCCCCGCTCGAATTTGCCTGATCTACACGTAGAAGCGGCTTCGTTCTCTTGCAGGGCGATGTGGCGAGATCACACACGTTCATCCTTTGAACGGACGGCTGGTGTTGCTCCCGCACTCAGCAAAGCATATCGGGTGATTAAAGGACGCATGGCAGCCATCCACCGTTTCTCGCTCAGATCCAATAGGCGCTAGCAAGGGCGACGCGACATAATTTCATCTGTTCGATCACAAACGAATGGCCACGATCATCTCTGAGTCGAACTCAAAGCGACCAAGCGAAGAAGGCGACATACAGATCCTGCAGGACACGTGGCACGATCTACGCTTTTTCCCGCTTGATCCAACGGTCGTGAATTCGCCCAATTTGAATTTCGAAACACATATACAACAGGGCGACGTGGCGGCATCTTGATCATCCATATTTTGATCCGACTGCTTGGATTCACTCCTATAGGGATTCAGATACGAAAGCGTAGCAGAGCGACGTGGCTTCATCCATGCCATTGCGTCGAGATCGGACGACACCTATTCAACCCGAGCTGGGTTTGGAGAGCGGAGCAGATGCAGGCACGAGCAAGCAAGGATCCGATCCGCGAAGCCACGTGGTGCCTCCGCATTCAATCCCGCCTCGATCTGATGGTTGAGATTTGCTCCGATCGCGGGTAGCGGATCCGAGCGGGTTTTGAAGCAGATTTAAGCGTATTTCTTGGATCTGCAACCGACATTACACCCCTATAAATACCCTAGTATTCCATAGGTATTGACACCAGTTTTGAGCGTATTTTGAGCGTATTGAAGGGGCTACAGAGCGTATTTTCGTGAGATTTTCTGGGGCTTTGGAAACAGCGATTAGAGGCTCTTGCAGATGAAATTCAGAGTCTTTTTCAAGAGTTTTGGTGATAGAAATCTCAACTTTACTCTTGTATTTCACGTATTTAGCATGTATTTTGACGTTTTGATCATGTATTTGCTAATGAAACTGAGCTTTCTTCTCTCCATGCGTGCCTAGTGCCCTCATGTGTTGGTTGTGATGTAGTTAGGTGATCGTTGATTTTGTTGTCTTTTCGCCCTATTTGCATGTTATAATCACGTATTTCATTGTTTTCTACGTATAATCTAATCGAGTATGTTAATTGGAGACGTGTGCATGCTTAATTGAATATGATCTGAGTAGGACTTATTCTTGATGCGATCCGAGAGGACGTATCGTGACCCGAGAGGGCAATTGTGCGTATTTTCCTTATTAAATCAATGCTATACGTGGTTACTTTTTTGGCACTCTTGTTCACACGCTTTATCGCCATACTTTCCCGACGTTCTCATGCCCTAGCCGGATGAGACGTTGAGTTATAGAAAAGATATTTAAAATCATCAATTACAAAACCCTTAACGAAATCACAACCGACACATGTCCCTCTTATTGGCTCTTTATATCGACTCACCGTACTTGCTTTAGTCTTAATTTCTCGTTTACTTAAAACCATCATCACGTTTATTTCACCTTCGATAGGTGGTAGTTTTTTCATCGTTTTAGTAATCTTTAGAAACTAATTCTCTTGGTTTACAGGTCAACTGTCCCGTGGATTCGATACCTGACTCTCCAGGTTTACTACTTGATCGATCTCCTATACTTGGGAGTAGCGCTCATACATTTCGAGACGAGTCATGTTTTTGGCGCCGTTGCCAGGGACACCGGTATTTGTGATCCATATTCTCAGTTTCTCTCGAGGAAAATTCGGTGAGATCTTTCCATCCTTTAGTTTAGGATTTTTATTTGCTTTCTATTACATAAAAACACAAAAAATCATAAAATCATAAAAACAAAAACATCTTTTTCTGCTAGTTTTTGTGGCATAGATCTCCTACTTCACAGAGATTAGTACGAACAGAAAATATGGCTAATAATAATGAAGCACATATCACACCACCTGCACAAGAAAGGCCTTTATTGGAAATTTATATGCCGTCTAGGGTGGTGTCTGATTCATGCATAGTTCTACCTGCAGATGCTCACAATTTCAATCTGAAGCCAGGTATAATTCAACTCTTACCATCTTACCATGGCATTGAAAACGATAATCCTTATTTGCATGTCAGAAATTTTAAAGAAGTATGCTCAACTCAGTTGGATGGAAAAATTAGTTCTGATTCTGTTTATCTTAAACTATTTCCATTCTCTCTTAAAGATAAAGCAAAATATTGGTTTAATTCTTTGCCACCTAGATCTATCTCTACTTGGTTACAATTGCAAACTGAGTTTCTAAAAAATTCTTTTCTTTGCAGAGGACCCATGCCTTGAAGCGACAGATCATGTCTTTTTTGCAAAAGGAGAGGGAGTTGTACGACCAAGCATGGGAGAGATTCAAGGACCTTTTGATCGCTTGCCCACACCATGAATACGACAAAGGCCGTGCTATTGGATTCTTTTACGACGGCCAGCAGCCGCAAACTAGGCAATACATGGAGATGATGTGCAACAGCGAGTTCTTTCAGAAAACTCCTACGAAGGCATGGGATTACATGGAGACCATAGCGGAGCATGCGAGGAGATGGGAGTCTACTTCAGAGTTTGACTGATCAGAACCACTTCTACCATCTAAAGGAGGCATGCACTCATTGAAGCCAGACGATGCAATAAGAGCGCAGGTGGATGCATTATTAATGCAGAGGCTACAAGGCCTAGACTTGAGAGCAGCAAAAGCAGTCGAAGCTGGACCGTTTTGTGCCATTTGTGAGCAGCCCGCTCATGACACGTCTATTTGCCCCGTGATCCCTGCTATGAAGGAGACCATAAGGAACCCATAAACTGAAGTGAATTGGGTGTCCAATCATGGGGTAAATTCGAACACTTTCAACTCTTCTTGGAAGAATCACCCAAATTTGAGATGGGAACCACAGCAGCCGGCGCAACAGACGACCACTCCTTACCAGCATCCAAATCATGCGAGCAATCAAGGGAAGAAGGAGCAGAGCGCTGACATCACTGCAGTACTTTAGCAAATAATGCAGATGCAGAATCAACAACAACAACAGCTTCAACAACAATTTCAGCTGCAGTTTCAGCAGCTTAAGGAAAACTTTTCTAAAATTGCTGCATCTTTAGAAAAAGGTACTTTACCAGCTCAATCTATTGCAAGTCCTAACATAAATTCCTCTTCTTTTTCAGGTGATAACGTGAAACCATGTAAGGCGGTGACTACTTTGCATAGCGAAATAAATATAGAAAAAACCAGAACCATGTAGGCATAAACAAATAGTCGAGGAGAAAGAGGATGAGCTTGTACCACAAAAGCTGCAGGAGGAGGAGAAAAGCTTGGAAAAAGAGGAGGTCAAAGAAAAGGAGCTTGAACCATATACACATCCAGCTCCATTTCTACAGAGGCTAACACCACCTTCAAAAGATAAGTATCAGGCAGAAATTAGGGACATCTTCAAACATGTAAAAATTAATATTCGCTTGCTTGATGCGATAAACCAAGTGACTGCCTATGTTAAATTTTTAAAGGACTTATGCACTGAGAAACGGGTGCTTAATGTGAAAAAGAAAGCTTTTCTCACGCAACAGGTAAGTGCCATAGTTCAACATAACACTCCACCTAAATATAAAGATCCAGGTTCTCCCACTATTCCAGGCACTATAGGAACTAAGAGCTTTGGAAATGCTTTACTTGATTTGGGTTCTAGTGTGAATATTTTGTCTTACTCTGTTTTATTGAACCTAGGTTTGGGAGAGCTGAAACCAACACCAGTGGTGCTACAGTTAGTAGACAGATCAATGAAAGTTCCAAGAGGTTGCGTGGATGATGTTTTGGTTCAGGTGGACAAGTTCTACTACCCCGTGGATTTCATCGTCTTAGATATACATAGACCACCTTCTGGTAACATCACTCCTGTCATTTTGGGACGTCCATTCTTAGCTACATGCAACGCCGTAATCAATTGTAAGGATGGACAGTTGAAGATAACGTTTGGTAACATGAAGCTTGAATTAAATATCTTTAAATCATGTAAGTTGCCAACAGGTGTTGAAAGTGTTGAAGATGTATGTTTTATTGAAAATTTGATCGAAGACTACTTTGATGCTGAGTATGAATGTGAATCTAATTATATTGATTATAATTTTGATGATATTAATGAGTCTTATTTTGTGCATTGCACTCATGAAAAATCAAGGGAAGCATGGGCACCGAGATTTGAACCATTGCCAGCTGGACTTCCACAACAACTACCCTCTGACGTGGAGCAACCAAAGCTTGAGCTGAAGCCATTGCCGGACTACTTGAAGTATGCCTTCCTTGGAAAAGATGAGACTTTCCCCATGGTAATATCCTCCAAACTTACATTGAACATGAACATTCATTGCTCGATGTACTTAGGGAACATAAATGGGCCATTGGATGGTCCATTGCAGACATCAAAGGTATAAATCCCTTAACTTGTACACATCACATTTATCATGAGGATGATTCAAAACCTACGCGTGAAATTCAACGTCGGTTGAACCTGACGTTAAAAGAAGTGATAAAATGTGAGGTTCTTAAATTACTTGATGCTGGAATTATTTATCCTATCTCTGATAGCAAGTGGGTTAGTCCAACTCAAGTTGTGCCTAAGAAATCTGGTTTAACTGTGGTTAAAAATGAAAATAATGAACTCATACCTATGCGAACCACCACTGTATGGAGAATGTGTATTGATTATAGGAAGCTTAATTCAAAAACAAGAAACGACCACCTTCCTTTACCCTTCCTAGATCAAATTTTAGATAGAGTGGCTGGTAATGAATATTATTGTTTTCTAGATGGCTACTCAGGTTATTATCAGATAGAGATTGCACTAGAGGACCAAGAGAAACCACTTTCATTTGTCCCTTTGGAACTTTCGCATTTAGGAGGATGCCATTTGGTCTATGCAATGCACCTGCTACTTTTCAACGTTGCATGTTAAGCATATTTAGTGATATGGTTGAAAAGATAGTAGAAGTATTTATGGATGATTTCTCTGTACATGGCACTTCATTTGAAAATTGTTTATCTAACTTAGCTCTTGTTTTGTGCAGATGTAAAGAGAAGAACCTGCTACTCAATTGGAAAAAGTGTCACTTCATGACTACGGAAGGTTTGGTACTTGGTCACTTAGTTTCTAAAGCAGGTATTCAGGTGGACATGGCAAAAGTTGAAGTAATAGAGAAGTTGCCAACACCAAAAAGTGTAAGAGATATTTGTTCCTTCTTGGGACATGCAGGATTCTATAGACGCTTCATAAAGGATTTCAGTGCTATCTCTCGACCTCTTTGCAATTTATTAACATCAAATACTGAATTTATTTGGACGCAAGGGTGTCAAAATTCGTTTGAAAAACTTAAATCCTTACTTGTCTCATCGCCTATTTTGCAGGTTCCAGATTGGACTCTCCCTTTCGAGATTATGTGCGATGCGAGTGATTACGCAGTGGGGACGGTTCTTGGGCAAAAGAAAGAAAAAGTTTCTTATGTGATTTACTACGCAAGTAAGACCATGAACGATGCTCAAAGAAATTTCACGACAACGAAAAAGGAATTACTTGTGGTGGTATTTGCGTTGGACAAGTTCAGGAGCTACATTTTGGGATCGCATATCGTCGTCTATACGGACCACTCTGCACTCAAATATTTATTATCTAAAAAGAATGCAAAGCCTAGACTTATACGATGGATTCTTCTTTTGCAGGAGTTCAACATCGCGATACGAGACATGAATGGAGTGGAGAATCATGTCGCAGACCACCTCTCTAGATTGACTGTAGGCACAGAGTCATCAGATACACCGTTGAGAGATTCCTTCTCCGATGAGCAACTTTTTGCCGTCTCTACTCTACCATGGTATGCAGACATATTAAATTATTTGGTAACAGGTAGAACTCCATCACATTGGTCCTCTCTTGATTTTAAACGTTTCAAACACGAGGTAAAATCTTTCTACTTTGACGATCCTTATCTGTTTAAATATTGTGGAGACCAAATTGTGAGACGATGTATACCCGATCATGAGATTAATAGTGTTTTACAATTTTGCCATGATGGGATATATGGAGGACATTTTTCTGCTCATAAAACTGTTGCAAAAATTTTACAAAGTGGATTTTTCTGGCCCACCATGTTTAAAAATGCATATGCTTATTGTAAATCATGTGTACAATGTCCACAGTTGGGGGAAATCACAAAAAGAAATATGATGCCATTAAATTCCATGTTAGAAATAGAAATATTTGATTGTTGGGGGATTGATTTTATGGGACCTTTGCCACCTTCGTTTGGTTATGTTTTCATACTCGTTGAGATTGATTATGTTCCTAAATGGGTGGAGGCTATTCCTTGCAGGTCTAATGACGCATCCATCGTGATAAAGTTCTTGAAAGAGAATATCTTCACGCGTTTTGGAGTGCCAAAGGCCATTATTAGCGATAGAGGTTCCCACTTTTGCAATAGGCTCTTCGCAAATCTAATGAAGAAGTTTGGGGTGACGCATAAAGTTTACACTCCATACCACCCCCAAACGAATGGACAAGCTGAATTTGCAAATAGGGAAATCAAGAATATCCTTCAGAAAACGGTGAATCCCACGCGTAAATATTGGAGTGTTCGCTTGCCGGAAGCTTTATGGGCCTACATGACGACATATAAGACTATTCTAGGGATGTCTCCTTACAGTTTGGTTTATGAAAAAAATTGTCACCTCCCCGTTGAATTAGAGCATAAATCTTATTGGGCTATTAAAACTTTAAATCTGCTTGATGACTCATCGAATGATTCTCGTAAATTGCATATTTTGGAGCTTGAGGAGTTACGGAGGGAGGCATATGAAAATACAAAATTTGCGAAGGAACAAATGAAAGTTGTGCACGACAAGACGATCCTACAGAGAGAATTCAAGCTTGGGGACACAGTTCTTCTCTATAACTCAATATTGCATATATTTCCAGGAAAGCTACGTTCCAAATGGTCGGGCCCATTTCATGTCAAACAATTTTTTCCACATGGAGCAGTAATTGCGGTGAATGAAAAGGATGGAAGCGAGTTCAAAGTCAATGGGCAACGACTGAAACACTTTCAAGAACTTTGGACCAAGGAGGATACAACCATGGAGCTTACGGAGCCACCTTCGGGTGGCACTTAAACCGGTGTGTTCTTTCCTTACTCAGTACCAGTAAATTTTCTTTTCTTTATTTTACACTTTTTAGGAATTCTGCCTCTAGTATGCTCTTTTAACCATTGAGGACAATGTTTGTCTTTAAGTTGGGGGGAGTGTATTAGATTTTTGTTAGGATTTTTATTATCTTAGCTTTTCTATAATAATAAAAACATAGAAAAGAATAAATCACCATCACTCATCTTCTAACCATCATTTAAGCCCTCTTAAAGTGTCACTTTATCGGATGTTTTTTGTATCAATGACATTCTAAAAATTGTTTATGACTTGACATCGTTGTTTTTCTCTTCATGTAATTAACCATTAATATGCCCCTTATGAGAAGTTTCAAATTTCATGACTAATATCTCGAAATGGTTTGAATTAATTCCATGCAAGTCGTTGTGATGCATACGTTTAAAGTGGACAAGATTGATATGAATAATTTTCTTTTTGAAGAGGAATGTGGCTATAAATATGTGCTGAAATGTGAGTCTAATGAATGGGTGTAAGTTGCCAAAAATACAAAAGAAAAGACAACAAAAAATGAGAAAAAGGATAAAGTGCACAGTTCCCTTTAATTTATCAAGTAGCCAGATCTTCGTGCCTCAGGAAGCATTGGAGATTTGCGTCGAAAGATGGATGTATGGGGAGTGCAATCAAAAAAAAAGAGAGAATAAAACTTGGATGATTCGAGTTATTAAGTTCGAGGGGCTCTTCTAAGCCTAATGCCCGAAGGTCGTCTGGCATAGGAGTCATTAACTGAAAGCTCATTACATGGATCATTCTAAGTCAAAAAAAGGAAAAAAAAAAAAAATGAAAATATGGCGAAATCAACACCCATGAGTTAGACGATCTTTAAATACTGTCGATTCCTTGAAAATTAGAAAGTTATGAATTGATGTCGTGTTATACTTTTTGTCCATGCAAAACAATGCGTGTATGTTATGTATTTAAACGGGATTAAAGAAAATGACATGGATTTGATCTCATTCATATTTGCGTATATTCGTGGTAAATATTATGATAGAAAGTGCGTTATTGAGCCAAGCCTTAGACAATTGGAAGGATTTAATATATTTCTAAACATCTGATTTAGTCGCTCTTTTTGCTAGAGACTAGCAAAGCGCTAGTTGGGGGTGTGATTCATGGTAAATATTACATATTTAGCCCCTCATTTAGCCCCATTTTGTGCATATATGGTACTTATTTGGCCTCTAATAGGATCATATTTTGACTATCCCTAATCATTAGAGCTAATTCCTATTTTATGTACAAAACAGCCATAAACTGAGATTTCTGCCCTTTTTATATTTTTCGTGCGAAGATCTCGATCTCACGATTCCAACGACTATTTATTTGTATTTTTCTGAAATCTGTGCTAATTACTATGAATTTTTGAATGCAGAATGCCAATTAAATAGAGAGATACGGGGGAAATACGGCCGAAATACGTACCTACGCATACGCATCTCATCGGGCGGGCCACGTGGCTGAATCTGGACCACCCGTCGTCTCATCCAACGGACGGGGTTGACCCCGACGCAAGAAGCGACGCGACGCTCTACAAACAGTTGGATTCGAATCCAATAACCCTGCTCAAATTTGCCTGATCTACACGTAGAAGCGACTTCGTTCTCTTGCAGAGCGACATGGAGAGATCATGCACGTTCATCCTTTGACCAGACGGCTGGTGTTGCTCCCGCACTCAGCAAAGCGGAGCGAGCGATTAAAGGACGTGTGACAGCCATCCACCATTTCCCGCTCAAATCCAACGGGCGCTAGCAAGGGCGACACAACATAATTTCATCTGTTTGATTGCAAACGAACGGCCACGATCATCTCCGAGTCGAACTCGGAGCGACCAAGCGAAGAAGGCGTCATACCTATCCCGCAGGACACGTGGCGCGATCTACGCCGTTTCCCGCTTGATCCAACGGTCGTGAATTCGCCCGATTAAAACACATATCCCGCGGGGCGACATGGCGGCATCTTGATCATCCAACTTTTGATCCGACATCCTGGATTCACTCCGAGAGGGATTCGGATACGAAAGCGTAGCGGAGCGACGTGGCTTTATCCACGTTGTTGCGTCGAGATCGGACGGCACCTATTCAACCCGAGCTGGGTTCGGAGAGCAGAGCGGATGCAGGCACAAGCGAGCAAGGATCCGATCCGCGAAGCCATGGGGCGCCTCCTCATTCAATCCCACCTCGATCTGACGGTCGAAATTTGCTCCGATCGTGGGTAGCGGATCCGAGCGGGGTTTGAAGTAGATTTGAGCGTATTTCTTGGATCCGCAACCGACATTACACCCCTATAAATACCCTAGTATTCCAGATGGTATTGACACCAGTTTTGAGTGTATTTTGAAAGTATTAGAGTGGCTACAGAACGTATTTTCGTGAGATTTTCTGGGGCTTTGGAAACAGCGATCAGAGGCTCTTGCAAAAGAAATTCAGAGGCTTTTTGAAGAGTTTTGGTGATAGAAATCTCAACTTTACTCCTTTATTTCACGTATTTAGCATGTATTTTGACGTTTTGATCATGTATTCGCTAATGAAACTGAGCTTTCTTCTCTCCATGCGTGGCTAGTGCCCTCATGTGTTGGTTGTGATGTAGTTAGGGCTATGTGATCGTTGATTTTGTTGTCTTTTCGCCCTATTTGCATGTTTAATCAAGTATTTCATTGTTTTCTACGTATAATCTACTTGAGTATGTTAATCGGAGACGTGTGCATGCTTAATTGAATATGATCTGAGTAGGACTTATTCTTGATGCGATCCGAGAGGACGTATCGTGACCCGAGAGGGCAATTGTGCGTATTTTCCTTATGAAATCAATGTTATACGTGGTTACTTTTTGGCACCCTTGTTTACACGCTTTATCGCCATACTTTCCTACGTTCTCATACCCTTTCCGGATGAGACGTTGAGTTATAGAAAAGATATTCAAAACCATCGATTACAAAACCCTTAACGAAATCACAACCGACACATGTCCCTCTTATTGGCTCTTTATATCGACTCACAGTACTTGCTTTAGTCTTAATTTCTCGTTTACTTAAAACCATCATCACGATTATTTTCCCTTCGATAGGTGGTAGTTTTTTCATCGTTTTATTAATCTTTAGAAATCGATTCTTTTGGTTTACAGGTCGACTGTCCCGTGGATTCGATACCTGACTCTCCAAGTTTACTACTTGATCGATCTCCTACACTTGGGAGTAGCGCTCACACATTTCGAGACAAGTCAGTTATGGAATCAGAACTGTTTTTGAACAGGTTAAGAAATCATGTTGTGAGTCATGTTGTGACATCAGTCATGACATGCGGGATCTGAATGCTGGATCGAATGCAAAAATTCTGTTTCGGTTTGCAGATCTGTTTTACTGATTTCAGGTCTGATCTGTAGCCTAGAATCTTGGGGGTTCTTGAATTGATTGATGGAATATCTGCTTGAGATTTTTCTGTTCCTTGTTATCCGAGATAGATTCTTGAATGATGGTGGAAATAACTGATTTAATAGAGGAATCTCGGCAGTTCCTTAATTGATGGGAGGAAATATTTGCTGAGATTAATTGGTTATATTTACGATTGATGGGAGAGACTATCTGCTTGGGATTCTATGGGACTATTTACCTGAAATAGTTCCTTAATTTATGGGCAAAATATCCGCATAAGATTTAATTGGACTAATTATTCGAAGTTGGTTAATTGGTTCCTTGCTTTATGGGACTACTTGCCCGAATTGGTTCCTAGACATATGGTAGCAAATCTGCGTGAGATTTTATAGAACTGTTTTCCCAAAACAGTTCCTAAATTGATCGTGTCCGGCTTATAAGGTGCTTATACAGATTCTACTAGGGCTATCTCTTTCGTGAAGATTGGTGATCAATATCTGGGGACGGAGACCGACGGCTACACAGGTAGAGATCGAAGGGGGTTCGATCTGATCGGTTTTTGCAAGGGGATATTGCAGTTTCTACATCCGGGGACGGAGGCTGACGGCTACGCACGTAGGGATTGAAGGGAGTTTGATCTTGTCGGTTTATGCAAGGGGATCTTGCACGCAAGGGGATCTTGCGGTGATTACTCCATGGGGTTGATTGGGATCACCCATTGCGGTTTGTATTGAAGGGGAGTGTGTTCCTTCTAATGAAACTGCAATTGTTATTTGATACAGTGGAGTAATCTGATTTTCTGGCCGTGGCTCCGCAGATGTAGGTGTGCGCACCGAACTGCGTTGCCAAGTTTCTGTGTCGTTTGAGTTTTCCGCTTTCGCATTCGTATTTACAGGATTAACGTCTAAGTACTGATTTACAAATACAATTCAAACATCAAAGAAGCAACGTGCAGGGAAGCAAAACTGAAAGGGTTAAAGATCTTCGGTCTAATTGAATTTTCAAATGTTCCTATTTTGATATGATCCAAAATACTTCCACCACTGACATTAAAAAGAGTTCAGACATGCCATAGAGGGATCACATCAATATACTTATTCATATGCGCTTGCTCATTGTTTCTTCGCTACCATCACAATACTGCAAACAGACGCATTCACTTCTTACACCGCCCATCGCAGCATTTGCCTCCAGGCCCTCCATAAAACAAAGACTGCCCCTTGTCGTCTTCCATCGGGCCGCCATGCTCCACGCTATAGCACCCGCGATTAGAGGCGGAACCCTTGATATAGACCGGAGGCACAAACCTCCGATTTGGTAGCATGACCTGGATATTTCGAATGTGGCTCGCCTTCTTGTATCCTGCATTGGCAAAATAGCCGCTCCCCATCTGACTCGTCGTGTGCCGCATTCCTTGGCCCCCCGTGTTGCAGACGCTTCCGCCCCAATTAACACGGGGACCGCCCTCAAAGTTCGCAAACGCGGATAATGGCCAGTATCCCACCGGTTCACCTTGGACCACCATCCACCACCTCCCCTGGACATCATCCTGCCATAAGATCAAACACGCGTGCACGTGCACGCAAACACAAATCAAATACTTAGTTGCATATTTGAGATTTCAGTAGATCGTCGTGCTAGCGCATAAGCGTTCAACATACGTTATATACGGTAAAGGTGAGGGTGGATTGATATCCGTCGTATTGTGAGACAAACGGTAGTCTTCCACCGAGCAAAACTCTATCGGACACCTGAACAAACCCCGGGCACCTCAGGTTGAAACACCCTATCCCTCTAGGTGCATCCTGCACAAATCACACACCAAACTCTCACACGTCAAGTTGAATCAAAGGCCTCATCAATCATCCACCCAGCCTAGCAGACTATTGCCATACCATCCAATTTACAAACAACCGCGGGTTGTTGTCTCCGAACAGGTATATACTCGCCTGAAGCAGATAGAACAACGATATTCAGTCATGTGTAATTTAAACAGCATATATGGACTAACAACACATCAGCATATACCGCCCATCCAGCTTCCATGAACGAGTCATGATCGTCGAACGCAGTGACCGAGTTCACACTCCATTCGTGCGCCTCAACGTGCAGATTCCACACACTGATGGTCCCTTGTGCTCCAAAATATGGACCCTCTCTATGAAGCTCCACTCGGGCCACCTAATCATAAGCAATCAGCAACAACACGCCGATATACAATAAAACAGCAGCCTGGAACCAAACCTACGATTAATTTACCTCTACGTTGCAATCTGAAAACTCTGTGTTTAATCGAATGGGGTCGGTTTCTTGAATCCGTCGAATTGGAATTGTCCCTACGGGGCAGCTTCCATTCTTCTGCCAATTTTGTGCCAACAACCCAAGTGACGAAATGTTGCCTCCGGCGATTGTTGGAATGAAACTAGGCCTCATCTATTGTGTGAACAACATTAGAACCGGAAAACTATTCACATGGCCAAAAAAAAACAGATCAAATGCAGAAGAGAACGCACCTCAATGGTGTGGTTTCTGAGCATGGGATGGTCTAGTGCAGGTTGCTTGTAGACGTCGACACAGTCAATAATATCACCATCCTCACTCTGTAGAACGACATATATTAACATACATTAATGAAATAAGTTAGCAGCAAGGTAGTGGGTTAAGCAGCAACCTTTATGGTCTTGACTGCTGGCCTGAGCCTTGCTCCCTCAGCATGACCCAATGCAAAGAGAACAGCAACCAGTACTCCGAGAACAACCATCCTACCCAAAAATGGGACATTTTCTTGCTTGGACTTACGACACATTCCCGACTAGGCTAAAACAAAAATAGCGAACAGGAAAATATCTACGTGCTAACCTGCAATGTAATTGAATAAGACTATAGGTGGATGTGTATATGTCAATCCCAACCAATAGAAGAGCTAAGCTAACAAAGCCTTAACCAAAAGAAATGAAAAATAATACGAAGAACTTTTAGCACTGCGCCAACTTTTTTAGGACGATGAGAGGAGATGCACGGTAATTATAGAGGTGAGGACTGATGGAGTTATTGCAGAGATTCAAGGTATCAAAAACTTATTGCACAATGAATAGCACAACAAATCCATAACTGATAGATTCACAAAAGTCAACTTGGGTGAATACACGAACTTCTTGGATTATAGCAATGTCGCTAAAAGTAACAGTCGGTAGTAAGTTAATGTATACGTTACTATCTGTGCAAGTTTGACCATATGTGTTCGTGTATTTAGCAGGTGTTGCTTGTCATCACTCTAAGCTACTCCAGAATTCCACCATTTGCAGCACTGGCATTGGTCTTTATTGGGAATAAAAACATCTATTATACATTTGACAGTGATTTTTGAATCCTAGGGCTGACTAGGACAAGCTGACTAGGACAAACCGGTTGATAGAAAGAGGACCAGGATTTAATCTTGGATGATGAACGGTTGGGATTAAAAATTGAGAAGAATGTTTTGTATTTTTGAGTTTTTGTGGGTCACATTTCTTTTCGTAACCTGCCATTTGACTTGGGAAAGCAACAGTCTGCTGTTGGGGAAGAATAAAGGGCTTTTTTTGGGGATAGCAACAGCCATTTAATTGCTAGAGAGCAACAGACACTTAATTGCTAGAGCATCGTTTCCAATCAACCGGCAGGCATTTCCCAAAAGAGAAGCAAGGCGCAAGGTAGCCATTTGAAGTGACAGGCAGGCATTTAATTGCTAGAGCATCTTTCATCCAATAAAGTGCCGAACTCTCTTTTCTCTTTCTGTCTCTCTCTCTCTCAGTGACCAATCTCTCTCCTCTCTCTCCCCCTCCCTCCCACTGGGCAACGGGTTGGCCAACCCGTGGGTGTACGGGCTTGGCCATACCGGCGTAGCGACGGCGATGGCTACGGGAGTCGTGGACCCGCTCTTGGCGGCGGCGGCGGCTGCTACGTCTCCGTTGGTCTTCGTCGTCCTCGGCGATGGGGATGTTCTTGCCATAGCTTTGCCCCATCGCTTGGATTCAGATGGGATCAAAGCCAAGGACACAGGCCTCCTTCGACAGCTACTTAATTCTTACAGTTGGGAATTTGTTGCTGGTGTAGCAGATGAGCATGTAAGTTTTCCCAACGGCGCCATCGCCAACAGTGACGCATTTGATGAACCTCGAAGCGCTTGAAGACATTGTTCTTTGATTTTTCTTTCTTCCTTTCCTTTTCATTTGTTTATACATGATCATGTCCTAATCTTTTGACTTTTTTTCTGCGATTATATTTAATTACAGCTCCAGAGTGAGGTTTAGACGTTGTTATAATTTTCTAGCTCCTAAGGTGTTTGTTGAATTGCCTAAAAGAATATGTTTTTTGTATGACGTAAAATCATTGCACCGAACTTGAACTCAGAGTGAATGAGGCCCAGAGATCATATGGTATAAACCAGGGACTTGTCGCTTTACTAATGCTTTGAAGGTGTTTGTTGTATTGCCTGAGAGAATATGGATGTTAAGTCTGTGCAATTCTTTTTTTTTTTGCGTTTTTGCTATATTTGTTAAAATTATTTGCTCACATGCTGCTAGGTAGCTCTGGGTTGGTAGAGAGATTTTAATCTATTTTTAAATACAGCCTTCTTAAGTGTTTTTTGTGTTTGAAGAATCCTTTTCTTGGCAAGGAAGAGTTCTTAAAGCGTGTCCGGCTACTCGAATTAAGAATGAATGAAAAAGATAGCTTTGTGTGTTTTGAACCCTTTGGAAAATGATTATTTTAAATTTTAATTCTTTTCCTTATTTATTACTTCTTATTATTTTTTTTTATTTTTTTTGGAGAGAGATGGATGGAAACATACACCACTGTCATTTCATTTGGAAGTTTGGAAGCACCGAAAGAAATCATGGTGCAAAACGTGAGCACCCACAAAAGCACGGCATTGATGTAAAATGCTCATAAAAAAAGTGCTCATAAAAAAGTGCTCATAAAAAAATTGATTCAGATGGGATCAATTTTGGAGGAAATACTAATAATTGCATTGACTCAAACATTAATTATCTACACAAGAGAGCACCCGGGCCGTAGCCGCCCGCTAAATTTTTTTATGCTAATTTGTTGTTCCGCGTCGAAGGCACATGCCGAATTTGTTGTTCTATGCCGAATTTGTTTGTGAAAATAATTTTTTGGGAACAAAGATTTCACAGGGGAAATCTAGAATGACCGTGCCCGCGGGCACGGGTTATGACTAGTAAAGGAATAAGATGGAATAAGAATTGTAATCCATGAAAGATGGTTCTAAAAATGACTTCCAAGATGCATGTCTATTAATGAATGGAAGAACTGTGCATTTCTTGTTGAAAAATGTGATGCAAATAATTAAAAATATCTCGGGATTAATCCAGAATTTAGGAGATTTTTTTGAGGTTTTTTGAAGAATTTTTGGAGCCCAATCAATGATTTAAATCAAGCACAGCCCATTTCCATTTATTCGGAAAAATACTTCACAATTAAAAGTCCAAAAAAATACTTCACAATTAAAAGTCCAAACAAGTGAACAGTAAGTAGCCCAACGAGGGGCCCGCAGCACAGCTGACGCGTGTTCTGTGCAGCATGCGTACAACTCGTGTCGTGGGCATCGCGCATGCTCAAGCACAATCCAGCCTTGCAAGCATCAAACGGAGATCAAACCACGCATAAGCATAGGATCCGTTGGATGGAGATCAGACGGCTCGCAACAGCGGGCGACGTGAAGCATGCGCAAATTCAAGCTGGCCACACGTCGCTCTCGGGATCCACCCCGCTTCGATCCAACAGTGGTGGATGGGAGCGGATGCAATCGGTAGCAGCAAATCGGATCCGACTCGGATTTGGATTAATGATTGTCAACTTGCTTCTGAAAAATGACGTAGATTTTGCTTGGAATAATGATTGTCAACTTGCTTTTGAGAAGTTGAAAAATTTGCTCACACGTTCACCTATTCTTCAGGTGCCAGATTGGACATCACCCTTCGAAATTATGTGCGATGCTAGTGACTATGCGGTTGGTGACGTGCTTGGATAACGCAAGGACAATATCCCCGTGGTGATGTACTATGCAAGCAAGAGCATGAATGAGGCTCAACAAAACTACACCACCACGGAGAAGGAGCTTTTAGCCGTTGTCTTCGTGTTGGAGAAGTTTAGGAGCTACATATTGGGATTCCCAATTACAATCTTCACCGACCATGCCGCTCTTAAATATCTCCTTTCCAAGAAAGACGCTAAGCCTAGACTAATCCGTTGGATTTTTCTCTTGCATGAATTCAACATTGCCATCAAGGATAAGAAGGGAGCAGAAAATCATGTTGCCAATCACCTTTCACGGTTAATGATGAGCATGGAGCCGTCAACCATCCCATTGAATGATTTGTTTCCTGACGAACATCTTTTTGCGGTCGCCCACACACTCCCATGGTATGCCGACATAATAAACTACTTTGTCACCGATAAGACTCCTTCTACTTGGTCTCGCCAAGATTATAAAAGGTTCATCTTTGAGGTAAAATCTTTCTTTTTCGATGACCCTTGCCTTTACAAGTATTGTAATGACCAAATAGTAAGGAGATGCAAACCCAACCATGAGTTTGACAGTATTTTACACTTTTGCCATGAAGGTGTGTGCGGTGGTCATTTTTCCGCCCAAAGACCGTAGCAAAAATTCTATAATGTGGTTTTTATTGACCTAGCATGTTTAAGGACACTTATACATATTGTAAATCATGCTAGGCTTGCCAAAATTTGGGGAGAATTACTAAAAGAAATATGATGTCGCTAAACCACATTCTTGAATTAGAAATTTTCGACTGTTAGGGCATTGATTTTATGGGACCATTTCCCCCATCCTTTGGGTACACATATATTTTGCTTCATATAGATTATGTATCTAAGTGGGTTGAGGCTATTCCTTGTAGGACCAATGATGCGGCTATCGTGCTTAAATTCATGAAAGAAAACATTTATGCATGATTTGGGATGCCAAAGGCTATGAGAAGCGACGGAGGGTCACATTTCTGCAACCGCCTCTTCGCAAGCTTAATGAGGAAGTTTGGGATGAAACACAAGGTCTCCACACCATACCACCCCCAAACCAATGGACAAGCGGAGTTGGCGAATCGGAAGATCAAGAACATACTCCAAAAGACGATGAATCCATCAAGGAAGGATTGGAGTATGCGTCTTCCTGAAGCATTGAACTTGAACACAAATCCTTTTGGGCAATTAAAAGTTTAATTGTGAAATTGACCCCTCTTCTCGTAAATTGCAGTTAGTGGAGCTCGAAGAGATAAGGAACGAGGCATACAACAATTCCAAGCTTATGAAAGAGAGGCTTAAATGCACCCATGATCGAATCCCCTTGAGGAGAGAATTCACCCTGGGGGAGAAAGTGCTACTCTACAACTCAAGACTTCATCTCTTCCCCGGAAAGCTTCGTTCGAAATGGATTGAACCATTCATTGTTCGGGAGGTGTTTCCACATGGCGCAGTTGTCAGATCCTGTCAAAACAACGTTAGGACCGATAAATGAAGTTGAGACTTACGTTTGCGTACGTGGCACCGTAATCTCGGAACTTCGCCCTCGGATTCGCCACAACGGTCGATACTTCGTCACGGAGGATCGAAGCAGAGTTTCACCGTCTAAATCTCTAACTAGAAGAGGATTTTAATGGAAGGGAGAAGAAGAACATAAGGATGCCTTATGCAAACTTATGGCATGGAAAGTGTGAATGAATGCCTTACCCTTGGGTCCTATTTATAGGCTTTAGGGGTGGTTATTGTAGGAAATAACCAATTATAAGCTTATTAGCCTATATTAGCACATTCATTTATCTTCTTCTTTATCCACTTATCAAGTGCCATTTTGCACTTATAAAGTGGCTTTTTCCACTTATCGAGTGGCTTTTTCCACTTATCGAGTGGTCCTTTTCACACGAGAAAAGGTTCCCTTCACGCACGCCTTCGTGCACGCGACATCTGAGGTCCGTATACCCTCATACATCCCCTCATGGGTGTATTTATGTCGTCCATATCCAACATCTCCCACTCACACTTGAGGGGATTGTAAGGAAACTTATTTTCCTCTAACTCTTCTTTTTGTCATACCGAGAAATAGGCCGTGTGACCGTCATGCGCATAGAGTCCGCTGTTGTGCACTTGTTAGAGATACACAACACTCCTCGAGGTGCAAAGTTGAGTAGATCAACGCATGCTTTACCCTAGATTATTTCTTCACATTTCTTATACTTTATATTCAACAATTGAATCCCATCTGGATTGCAATTGGCTGGCCAGCTTTGAATCTTTAAAGTCCAAATGTGAATGCGAAATTAATCTTCCTCTTCTTGCGATCCTTTCGATCTTGACTTGACTTGCTTTTCTAACATGCCCTGCCGGACCGAATTAACCATAGTCCATAAGTAACATGCTAAGATAGCAATCACACGGTCAAATCTAAAGGAACCAATTAGAGTCCATAAGGGTAATGAATTAAGACCCATGTGGTCTTTGGGTCTCACATAATAGTAAACTTATTTACTATTCTAACCCAATGGTCAAAAAATGCATACGTAGTATGAATACGTATTACAACATCGCTCCTTTCCCAGGGAGTGTATGTCTCAATGATGTTGTAAGGATGATGATCAGACACCACAATGTCTGACTTTGAGTCCCTTTTTCTACTCAAATAATCCTTTGGACTCACATCCCGCATTTAGACAGATAGGATTTCAAAATCCTCTTAGATCTTCTGTAAGCATCCATATGATGCAGATCTTTCATGCGACCATTTTGTTTAAGTCATGACTCTAAATCATCCGTCTGATGATTTTGACTTTAAACAGGTCTCATTTCTATTCTATCCGTCTGATAGAATAAGGCGGTTGCTCATGTGAGAGAGCCAACCTCAATCTGTCCGACATACTAGAAAGTATAGCTGAGATTTCAAAAATATACACAAACATTTCTCAAGAAATTCATATGCAATGTTTGAAAAAGAACTTATTCTTTTATTAAATTTGATCATTTAGACATGGGAATTTATATTTGGTACAACTCAGCTCTTACGCAATCCTTGAGATGATAAGTGTTTGTAAAACACATCTCTGGGGATCGCCTTCGTAAGCGTATCCTCTATCATCTCATGCGTAGATATGTACCTTATGTCTACCTTCTTGGTTTTATCATAGTCTTTTGCAAATTCGCATCGGATATCAATGTGTTTGATCTTACAAGACACATTATCCTCTTAACCGCTTTCCAGTGTACTTGCCCTGGATTGGATTGGTAACTGCTTACCATTTCCAACGGCAAAACAAATGTCCGGTCTCGTACACACCATAGCGTACATAAGACTATCAACTTCACTGGAATATGGAACTTTTTCCATAATTTCCTTTTCCTTTTGGTTCTTTGGACACGATTCCAGATATAAATTATCGCATATGCTTATATGAATATCAATGGACTTGCAGTCCTGCATATCAAAGCGTTCTAGAACCTTCTTTATATAAGTCTCCTGAGAGAGAAAGAAGTTTCTTCGAACGATTCCTTGAAATCTTAACTCCAAGGATATATGCGGCTTTTCCTATGCCTTTCATCTCAAATACTGATGAAAGCCAAGCCTTGATACTCATCACAAAGCCCTTGTCATTTCCGGCTATTAAAATTTCATCTACATATAGAGACATGATAATATACTTGCTTTTAATCCTCTTGATATATACTCAGTTATCTTCATCAAGCATGGTAAAACCATTTGATAACTTTATGAAATCGTATATACCATTGCCTCGATGATTGTTTAAGACCATATATGGACTTATGAAGTTTACAAACCTTATGTTCGTTTCCTTCTTTTACAAACCCTGTTGGTTGTTCCATATAAATCTCATCGTCCAATTCTCCATTGAGAAAGACAATCTTTACATCCATCTGATGTAATTCGAGGTCTAAGCAAGCTACCATTGCCAGAATTAGGCGAATCGAGGTAAAACGCACAACAAGTGAGAAGGTCTCTTTGTAGTCTATCCCTTCTTGTTGCGTAAAACCTTTCGCGACAAGGCGAGCTTTATATCTGTCAATAGAGCCATCAGCCTTATGCTTGATCTTGAGAACCCATGTGTTCCCAATAGCTCTACGTCCTCTGGGTAAGTCAACTAAGTCCCAGACTTGGTTAACTTTCATGGATTCCATTGAGAAAGGCAATCTATACACTATGGGTGACTGGACCATAACATCTTATGTTTTTGGTCAAGTTAGTTTCATAATTCCAATTCAAAGCCCCTTCTTACTTTGGGGAAGTCCAAACTTCCCAATAGCGGCATTAGAACTAGGTGACCCACATGAAGTGGAGCCCAATACGAAAACTTAATTTCTGTTGATTATGCTCATATTCTCACAAGCATTTTATTTTATATTATTCTTACTTTTCACATCCACAGATTCCACTCAATGCCAGAGAGAGAGAGAGAGAGAGAGGAGCAAAGTTATTTTATTCTTAATTTATTTTTTCGGTTCCTTGAGGGCAGTTGTTTTTGTTGAGAATGGATTTGTGGAAAGTGGGGGTTGTGTAATCTTGACGGAGTAAAGTTTGGTTTTGTGTTTTTTTGAAAGTTGGTTGAAAAGTTGTTTTGAGAAAGTTTTGTGGGTTTCACTGGAACACCAAAGTAAAGACGGCAAGCGTAAAGGGAATATCCGCTTTGTCCGGCAAAAAGAGTGTTTCACAAGTTCATATCCCATTCCTCCATGTGGACTCACGATTGAGTTACGTTATGTGGAATACTAGTGAATGCCTGTGCCAAGAGGACACGTCGAAAGTCGTGTCCCGGGTATGAAACCGATGGGAACATCGGCTCACGGTCGAAATGCCGATGTTGGCAATCGTCTATCGGGCTCAATAACAGCGGCACAAAAAGCAGGGACTAAAGCGCAAAAAAACACTGGTGCAAAGTGAAAAAATTGCGATAATGAGTCTCTGTGTTTTATGAAAAGCAATAGTAAGCGCCAACGGACTATAGACCCGATTGGCATGCCACCCGCTTCTTTGCGGGGCCAGCAGGAGGATGAAGAAAGGGAGGAGAACGGTAGTGGTGATGGTGGTGAACGATTATGGTTCTAATTTTAGTGAAGCTTGTGATTAATTTTGACGAACACATGAAACTACATGGATGTTAGTGGAATCCATTTTAATTCTATCAAAACAAGAGAGACTTTAATTTAAAATTAGTAGGAAGGTTGGACTATTTGTCAGAAGATTCAATCGATCTCTAGACAAAATGTATTTATAAGCAATGGTAGGCTTATGAAAACAAAAACCTACAATTGGATGTTGTTTGGACACAGAGACATTTTTTTTAAAATAATAGAATTGGTAAAAGAACAAGAAGAGTGGGCCTGCATAATAAATCTAAGATTAGGCTCTGACCCCTCCTATAGGAATCAAGTCACATATACACTATGCGTACAACTCGTGTCGTGGGCATCGCGCACGCTCAAGCACAATCCAGCCTTGCAAGCATCAAACGGAGATCAAACCACGCATAAGCATAGGATCCGTTGGATGGAGATCAGACGGCTCGCAGCAGCGGGCGACGTGAAGCATGAGCAAATTCAAGCTAGCCACACGTCGCTCTCGGGATCCACCCCGCTTCGATCCAACAGTGGTGGATGGGAGCGGATGCAATCGGTAGCAGCAAATCGGATCCGACTCGGATTTGGATCGGATTTGTGTTAACTATAAAAGCAAGGTTTCAATAAGGGTTTTGATGCGATTCTCGGGAGTTTTTCGAGCGGATTTTTCATGTATAGTTTAGGCTACATGTAGAGAAACAGAGGTCAAACAGAGGAGTGTGGGTATGTTGTTTTGAGAGGTTTCTCTCTAGGTTTCTTCTCCGATTTCTTAGCAGATTTGGTTGTTTCCTTTCAAACCAAACGTCGTAACTTGTAATCCAAGGAAATTGAAGCAGTAATGATCTCTTCAACTGGATGTACACCAAGAATTGGGTGTAACCTATATCTATGATGTCAAGTTCATATTGTTTTTTTGTTTTATGTTATTTTTATATATTGTATGTTGCGGGTTTTGTAGAAAATCGTCATTTGCTTTGTTCGTTGTCACAACATTCTTGGAGTTTCATGGGACAATTATTTTAGGTGATCGATATCACCTTCATCTCTCTCCCCGATAATTGGCATCGTAAACAAGACCAAGGTCATGTCAGTGCCTTCTTCTACAAAAGGTGTTGCAACCAAAGATGCAATTGGTACGAGTTCGTATGCGGGTGGCTCGTATGCGAAGGTTGGAAGAAAGCACTACAAAATTGAAAAGTTCAATGGCAACGAAAAGCTTAAGTTGTTGCAATATAAGATGAATGCTATCTTAAGAAAGGACCATGTCCACATGGTGGTGAACGACACGGAGACTTTACCAGTGAATATCTCTAAAAGGGAGAAGAAGAAGATGGAGAACTTAGTGATGACAACCATATTGCTCAGCTTATCGAATGAGGTGATTTATCAAGTGTTCGGGAAGACTAGACAAGAAAAGCTCAAAAAGATGTATCTGAAGAAGTCACTCATCACCATGCTTATCTTACTGAAGATGTTCTTTGCTTTCAAGAAGCGAGCTGGTACCTCATTGACGGATCACCTGGATATCTTCAATGGATTAGTGATGAAGATGATGTCCATTGGATTGACCATAGAGATAGAGCATGATGCGATGATTTTGCTCTTGTCGTTGCATGAGCGATACATGACGTTCATCTACACCATGCTCTATAGTCAGGATACTCTCAGTCTTGAGTGAAGACTGGACGCTACAGTTAGAAGTTAAGAGAACAGTTGACAGGAGTTGGTTTGAGCAAAGAAAATTCAGATAGCCATGGCCTATTTGCTTCGGGGTGATGCCACAAAAGAAGTGACAACATGAGGAGATCCAAGTCAAGTACTATAACCATGACGTGCCATATTTGCAAGAAACTAGGACATTGGAAGAGAGACTTCATAGAGAGGAGGAACATCGATAAGGAGGATATTCCAGCATATTCAAACGTTACAGTTGTTCAAACAGAGGAGATAAAGAGCAAGGAGGCATCCATGTGCTCATAGCAAGTTTTTCAGATGTTATGAATCATGATTGACGTCGTTCCATATGATGCCAAATATAGAATGCTTTCATACCTTTCAAAGGAAGGAGAATGGATCAGTCTTTATAGACAACAATGAAGAGTGCAAGGTTGTTGGAGTTAGTTCGGCAAGAATCAGGATGTTCGAGAGCATAGTGCGCACACTCACAAATGTGTGGCATGTTCCAGAGTTGAGGAAGTCAATTTCCTTGAAGGCGTTGGCTTCTATGGGTTACAAGGTCACGATATAGAATGAAGCTCTAAAAATATCGAATGGTTCGATCGTGGTGATAAGGGATGAAAAACTCAAGGACTTGTATATGCTGAAGGGGACTATTATTATTGGAGATTCCAATATTGGAGTTGAGAGTTTGCAGGAGACTGATTCGACCAAACTGTGGCATATCAAACTAGGACATGTCACAGAAATAATCTTGGAGGCTTTGAGGAAGTGTGGTATGATCAAAGGGATGAACTTTAAGGGGCTGGAGTTTTGAGAGAATTGTGTCTACGACAAGAAGAAGAATATTAGTTTCGATGAGGGAAAGCATGCCACATAATGGATTCTTTAGTATGTTCACACGATGATTAGGGTCATGCACCAGTTCACTCTCTAGGTGGAGCTTGTTACTGTTGAGTATTGGTGTTTCATACCAATGTTATTTTGATGATGATCACAACATTATGTAGTTGCTAATGACTCTCTTGTTTTAGTCTCTTAGTTACATTTCAAGAATATCATTTCTGGAGACTAAACACTTGGTGTAAGGATGGACATCAAGTGGAGAAGGACCAAAGCTTGGACTCAAGGGGTGCCAAAGCTTGAAGATGATAGGGAGCATCAAGGCATCAAGACTGAAGCCATAGACTCTAAGGAAAGCATTGTAATCCATGTAATATTTCATTTATTGCTTTCTCTCTCTTTGAGTCTAAGTTTAATGTAATGCCTTGATAGATGGTCTACTCATACATGCATATGCATTTAACCATCTTAATGAGCCTTAGGAGTATCATAGAATCCAACACAATAGGTTCATCTTGACCAAAGACTCAATTGGAGTCTCTGGCTTTCCATCAGTCGCCTGCTGAAGGATTTATAGTCGGCTGGGTGATTTCCAGTCGCATGTCGAGCCTTCTACAGTCGACTGTGATGCACTGCTCAAATCAACTTTTTATTGACTCTACTTAAGATTTTTCGCATCAGTCGACTGATGCTCAATTTATAGTCGCCTGTGTATTTACAGTCGCCTGTGAAATGGTCAACAGTCGTCTAAAAGGTGTAAGTGCGAATATTGCACCTCTCTGTTTTTCTCCATCTCCTGTAGCAGTCGACTAATGAAGGATTAACAGTCGCCCGTCTATTTTACAGTCGACTGTTATTTGTTCGTAAGTCGCCTGTATGCATATTAGGAGAAAGAGTGCAACTCTCTGGTTTATTCCATCCCCTGCAGCAGTCGCCTGCTAAAGGTTTTACAAGCGTATGTCCTGTTCTCAGTCGACTATATTGTCTTCATCTGTCGATTTTCATGGCTCAAATTATAGCCATTGGGATTTTTCTAGCCGTTGAACAGTCGACTGTCATTTGTTCATCAGTCCAAAATCTAGCCGTTGCAGCTTTTTGTTTTTGGCTGTTTTCTTGGCTTTTGAGAGTTCCTATAGGGTTCCTATATATATGAGAGGGCTGAGTTCATTGTAGCTTCTTGATGCTATTTAAAATCTTTTGAGATTAAATAAGCCACTATCAAACTCTTGCATTTCCCTCTTAGAGCTAGTATTCCTCTTCATGCATTGAAGTCAAGCTCAAGGGAAATCATCCAAGTGCAATTCTAGAAAATCTCATCACTTGGAGATCCTCTTCTATGTCTTGCATTCATTAATGAGTAAGTTCATCTCAAGGCATAGGTAAGAGTATTTGTTTTACTTTGTTATTTCATTGTAACCCTAGCTTTCTGTGTGAGAGCTAGTTACTCTCTGTGTGAGAGTATAACCTTCTGTGTGAGGGTTGGTTTTGAGTCTCTCTGTGTGAGAGCAAAGTCTTTCTATGTGAAAGCAAGGATTTCTCTGTGTGAGAATCCAAATCCTCTGTGTAAGGTATCTCTGTGTGAGATTGTGTTCACTTCTCTGTGTAAGAATTATAGTGGATATTGGTATGGCTGGATGTACTCAAGTTTGGAGAACCAGGGTAACATCTTGTGTTAGCGTTTGGATTTTTGTGGTGTTTAAATTCCTCTTGTATTTATAATTCCGCATTTGCAAGTTTAATTTTTAAATACACAATTTGTGCCATTACACTATTCACCCCCCTCTAGTGTGTTGTTATTAGTATTGCAAGGGTAAGGCGATCCTTGCAATTGATATCAAAGCGAGGTTATAGCATACTGCAACGATGGCATTCAACGCTACTTCCTCGTCTCATGAAGAAGGTCACTCTATGGTTCGACCCCCGCTCTTCAACGGAACCAACTACCCAAGTTGGAAGATCAGGATGATGATCTACATGAAGGGTCAAGACCTATGGGACATCACTGAGTTGCCATTTGAGGAGCCTACTTCATCCGCGGCTTCTAGAACTAAGGCGGAGAAGGATTCGATCAAAGTCAATGCAAGGGCTATGAATGCATTCCATTGCGCCCTCACTTCAAATGAGTTCAACCGCATCTCCATGTGCAAATCGGCCAACGAAATTTGACATACATTGGAGATTTCTCATGAAGGGACTTCGAAGGTAAAGAAATCTAAATAATGCATATTTAGATCTAAATACGAGTTGTGTAGGATGCAGAAAGATGAAAACATTTCGGAGATGTTCACAAGGTCCACTGAAATTGTGAACGCTTTGGAATGACTTGGGAAGGTGATTTTTCAAGAGGATCGTGTAGAGAAGATCCTTGACTCACTTACATCTCAATGGGAGTCAAAGGCCAATGGGATTTTGGAGTCAAATGACTTGTCCAAATACACCGTTGAGGAGTGCATTGGAAATCTCATGGCGTATGAAGTGAAACTTCAACATAAGAAAGAGATTCAACCAACCAAGCCCAAGAAGAAAAAGTGGGTTGCATTCCATGCCGAGAAGGAGCCAATCAAGTGGAGGAAGAAATTTCATCGGGAAGCATCAAGTGAAGATGACGGAGAAGATGATGTTAGCGATGATGATTACATCGAGCTTGCCAAGTAATTCAAAGCATTCCTCAAGGGAAAGTAAGGTAAATCTTTGTCAAAGTTTGCCTCCAAGTCTAACAATTCGATTTGTTTCAATTGTATAGGAAAAGGTCATCTTTCTACCGAATACCCTTCCAAGCCCGACAAAGAAAATTACAAAGGGAAAGGGACGAAACATTGGAAAGGCAAGTCCAAATTCAAGAACAAAAAGAAGGGCTTGGCGGCACATTTGATGATTCCGATGAGGACACATCAAGTGATGAAGAAGAGGATGACAATGAGCAAGCTCACATATGCTTTGCAGCTTCTGATGATTCTTCATCAATCTCCTCAAGATCGAGCGATGAAGAGGTAGAGGCGTGGCACAACTCCAACGAAGAAATGTGCTTCATGGCTAATAGGGAAGAGTCTTCGTCAAGCTCTAGCGAGGAGGAAAATGAGCTCGAATACCGCTTCAGTGTGGCCTCCAACGTGGCAAGTAAGTGCATCGACTCATATGATAAATTGAAAGAAAAATTTAAGAATGCTAGGAGTAGGGTGCATGCTTTAGAATCTACTAGTGTAAATAATAATGATGCTTTGCATGTTTGTGACACTAGTGAGAGAGACACACTTCTCCCTCAAGTTAAGGATTTGAGCATAACCAATGAAAAATTAGTAGCTCAAAACCTTAGCTTAGAAACTCGCATTCAACAACTTACGTTGAAATGCGAAGAGAAATCCCAAAAGCTCAAAAGCTTTGTTTATTCTAGGGATTCACTCCATGGTTTGCTTGAAAATCAACATCCGACAAACCATAGAGAAGGTTTGGGATACACTCCAAAGGTTGTTACCAAACCCACCACTAATTCTTCTTTTGGTGCAAATTCAAGAAATATTGCAAAGGCACCTAAGAAGAATCACCATGCTTTCTTGTACAACAATAACACCAACAAGAAGCATGTAAATCACAAGGTGGTAAGGAAGTATGAAAATCCTTCCTTTTTTGCTAAGAAGCAAAATCCTCACTTTATTCATGCCAAAAAATTTATTTCTACACCTAAGCATGCCGCATCCACCCCTCTTGCAAAGGCAAAATCATTGCCTAGAAAATCTTTGAGTTTATGGATTCCCAATAAGGTTAGGTGCAAGAGAGGGATAGTTACATCAACTCTTTAGTTAGGGTTGTGATCAGCTCATGTGATTACATTAGGAAATCAAACTCCTCTTGGGTTTGGTTCCATAATGTTTAGGTTCCTCACAGATATGCATATTGCATGAGTAATGTGCTTAAATGTTTATTTTAGCATACCCATTATTTGTGTGTGTGTTTCATGATTTTGAAAATATTTTCAATTTTATTTTTCATGAAAATGGGGACCATGGGGAATACATTGGCATACATGCATTTGTTGATCCATATGTATGTCAATGGGGGAGTTAATATGTTGTATATTTAAAATATTTTAAAACATATTTTAACTCTCATTTCGGGTTGTTCTTGGGGATCAATTCTTCACAATTGGTGTCGTTTAATTGATTAGTTTGGTCTCAAACTCAACCCCTTGGATATTGCCAACATGTTTCATGTTATAATTTTTTTTGGCAATATAATTGTGTATCATTGAAGCTTGATTTTTCCATATCTATTGCTTTGATACACTTTAGGCCCATGGCTCCAATTTATGTTTATCAATTGGTAAAGATGATTACTTTCCAAGATTCCTTTTCTACAATTGGTATTACCTTAATTGTTAGAGATTGTTTATCTCCTACTTTACAATTGGTATTAGATCCTATAAGTCAAAATTTGACCATTTCTATGATCTAGGAGGAGCATGTGATAGTGATTGATACCCACTAAATTTTTACAATTTGGTATCATACATTTCTTTACTCTTGCATATTGTCACATCTTTGATTAAGATGTCAAGGGGAAATTTTTGATGTCCACCTTTTTGACGATGTCAAGGGGGAGAGATATATGCATTATATAAATCTTGTATTTCATACAAATGCATATAGGGAGAGAGATATATTTATTGGAAGAGATATGTGGGATTGTATAAACCATTCATGCGTGCATGATTATTTTCTATTGCAATTGGTTTATGTAATCCATGCCTATTATATGTCACCATGATGTCTCATTATTTTATTTGGTATAATGAGTATTTACAATTGTGTATCTCATTTTACATTTGGTGCTTATAAGCAGGGGGAGCTCATTAGCATTGTGCTTTATTTCTTTATGTTTTACATAATGTGTGTCATCATCAAATAGGGGGGGAGATTGTTGAGTATTGGTGTTTCATACCAATGTTATTTTGATGATGATCACAATATTATGTTGTTGCTAATGACTCTTTTATTTTAGTCTCTTAGTTACATTTCAAGAATATCATTTCTGGAGACTAAACACTTGGTGTAAGAATGTACATCAAGTGGAGAAGGACCAAAGCTTGGACTCAAGGGGTGCCAAAGCTTGGAGATGATGGGGAGCATCAAGGCATCAAGACTGAAGCCATAGACTTTAAGGAAAGCATTGTAAACCATGTAAAATTTCATTTATTGCTTTCTCTCTTTCTTTTAGTCTAGGTTTAATGTAATGCTTTGATAGATGGTCTACTCATACATGTATATGCATTTAACCATCTTAGTGAGCCTTAGGATTATCATAGAATCCACCCCAATAGGTTCATCTTGACCAAAGACTCAATTGGGGGTCTCTGGCTTTCCATCAGTCGTCTGCTGAAGGATTTACAGTCGACTGGGTGATTTCCAATCGCTTGTCGAGCCTTCTACAGTCGACTGTGATGCACTGCTCAAGTCAACTTTTTATTGACTCTACTTGAGCTTTTTTGCATTAGCTGATTGATGCTCAATTTACAATCGCCTATATATTTACAGTCGCATGTGAAATGGTCAACAATCGTCTGAAAGGCGTAAGTGCGAATATTGCATCTCTCTGTTTTTCTTCATCTCCTGCAACAGTCGACTGATGAAGGATTAACAGTCGCCTGTCTATTTTACAGTCGACTGTCATTTGTTCTTCAGTCGTCTGTATGCATATTAGGAGACAGTGTGCAACTCTCTGTTTTATTCCATCCCCTGCAGCAATCGCCTGCTGAAGTTTTACAGGCGTCTGTCATGTTCTCAGTCGACTGTATTGTCTTCATCAGTCGATTGTCATGGCTCAGATTATAGCCGTTGGGATTTTTCTAGCTGTTGAACAGTCGACTGTCATTTGTTTATCAGTCAACTATCAGTGACGTTTCAGCCCAAAATCTAGCCGTTGCAGCTTTTTGTTTTTGGCTGTTTTCTTGGCTTTTGAGAGTTCATATATGGTTCCTATATATATGAGAGGGCTGAGTTCATTAGAACTTCTTGATGCCATTGAAAATCTTTTGAGATTAAATAAGACACTCTCAAACTCTCTCATTTCCTTCTTAGAACTAGTATTCATCTTCATGCATTAAAGTCAAGTTCAAGGAAAATCGTCCAAGTGCAATTCTAGCAAATCTCATCAATTGGAGATCCTCTTCCATGTTTTGCATTCATTAATGAGTAAGTTCATCTCAAGGCATAAGTAAGAGTATTTGTTTTACTTTGTTATTTCATTGTAACCCTAGCTTTCTGTGTGAGAGCTAATTACTCTCTGTGTGAGAGTATAACCTTCTATGTGAGGGTTGGTTTTGAGTCTCTCTGTGTGAGAGCAAAGTCTTTCTATGTGAAAGTAAGGATTTCTCTGTGTGAGAATCCAAATCCTCTGTGTGAGATATCTCTGTATGAGATTGTATTCACTTCTCTGTGTGAGAATTATAGTAGATATTGGTGTGGCTGGAAGTACCCAAGTTTGAGAAACCAGGATAACATCTTGTGTTAGCGTTTGGATTTTTGTGATGTGTAAATTCATCTTGTCTTTATAATTTCGCATTTGCAAGTTTAATTTTTAAATACGCAATTTGTGCCATTACACTATTCACACCCCCTCTAGTGTGTTGTTGTTAGTATTGCAAGGGTAATGCGATCCTTACATTTACTTCATATCATTCATCGATAAATTCTCCAAGAATGTATGGGTGTAGGTTATGAAGAAAAAGTCAGAGGCATTTGGGAATTTCAAGACGTGGAAGACCCGTGTGATGAGTCAAACAAGTCAAAAGTTGAAAGTGTTGAGATCCGACAATGATGATGATTTACTTCTGCTAAGTTTAAGAAATTTTCTGAGGATTAGGGAGTAAAAAGGCACTTCACCACACCAGGAGATCCGTATTCGAATGCAGTTGCCAAGCGGAAGAATATGCCACTTCTAGAGAAGGCGAGGTGTCTCAGATTTACATCGGATTTGTCGAATGGATTTTGGACCAAAGCTATATCGGCCGTAGCATGTATGATAAAAAAAATTCCATCTTCAGCTACTGACGAAAAAATTCCAGAAGAGATTTAAACATGGAAACCAATGAATTTAGATCATCTTCGAATGCTTGGATGTCCAGTTTATGATCATAAGGGAGATGATGAGTTTGGCATCAAGGGAGCGAAGTGTGTTATGCTAGGATACATGGATGGTATCGATGGTTATAGACTTTAGAGTCCAGATGTAAGGAAGATATTGAGTGGTCGACAGGTAGCATTCGATGAGTCAACGATGCTGTAAAAAAGTCTTCGGGTAGTACATAGGATCTACCTGCAATCCTAAGCAACACACTAGAGGAGGGTGAATAGTGTAATGAAATATTTAAAGCTAATAACAAAATTCTTGTCATGCGGAATTATAAATTGCAAAACAATTAGTAAACACACAATAGAGCAACACAATCACAAACACACGATGTATCCTGGTTCGGCTATGTCTACTCCAGTACCACACTCTTTCCAGATTCTTGTGAGTTTTCACTATATAACCACTTCCATGGCAAAGCAATAAATCTCTAAAATAGGATATAACAATCTCTTCTCAGATCATACTCTATTCCAAGAGCCATCCAATATTTTTCACGATTATACACCCTATTCCAAGGGCCACACCTCTCTTTCGAAAGATACACCCCACAACATGAGAGCAAGGTTTCATAATGAAAAGAAATAAGAAATTACACTCCTTACCTATTGCCTGGATTAAATGAACTTACTAGTGAATTGCTAGGCAATGGTGAGTGGGCACCCAAGTGCTGGAATCAACCTTTGTGCGCTTAGAGATTTCCCTTGAGCTTTGGAATCAAATACACCAATACATGAAGCTTAAAGAGGGAAAGGGAGAGTAGAAAGATAAAGATTTCTCTTGAGAATTTGGCTCACAACTGTGTTCTCTATGTGAATGTATGAGTGCTCAAATCCCCCTCACAAGCAGGCTTAAATAGCCACTCAAATATGCACAAAAACCAAGAAAACTGACCCAGCAAAACACAATCTAACGAATATAAACGGGTAGATTTTTGGAGTCATCGGATGGCTGAAGAAGAGTACTCAAATGGCTGCTTAATTGTTCAGTCGTCTGGGAACTCAACAACAGATGTCTAATGTGGAGTTGGTCTAGAATAAAGACGATCCAACTTCAAGCATCTAGACATCTAGAGTACAACACTAAGTCGTTTGGAACCTGTTAAGATGTCTGATAACCCAACAACAGATGGCTGAGGCATATGATGGACAGAGAGAACAGATTGTCCACCACTAAGCAATCAGATGTATGGAGTTCAATACTCAAGTGTCTGAGTTACTATTCAGACGTCTTATAATGAACATCAATCGTCTAAAAAGACTGTGTATAATACGATATAAACAGATACACTAGACGTCTGGGAGTCCTCAGCAATCTGGTACATGTCCAAAAACACAAGTAAGAGTGGTTTGGTCATGGAACCTATTGGGATGGGTTCTAGACTTCTCTTATGGTTTTCTAAGAAGGTAAATGATATAAATATGTGTGTGACCATCTAATCAAGGCATACATGTATTCTACAGAATAAAGTGTAAAATACATAAAGAAAAAGAAAATTTACAACATGCTTCTTGATTCTTCATTGCATCTAAGCTCCTATGCTCTATGCCTTGAGTCAACCAACCCATCATCTCTATATTTTTTCTCCATCAAAATATAACATTGTAATCAATCTAAGACTAAATCAATTAGAATCATTAGCAACACATAATGTGGTGATCATCATTAAAACCACATTGGGCTTAAAGGCCAATCTAACAATCCCTCCCTTTTTTATAATGATACATATTATGTGAAAATAGGCATTAAAAGACATGCTAATGGCTCCCCCTAATTATATGCATACCAATTGAAATACAAGAAGGACATAATGAATATAAAAGGCCATAAGTAAAAAACAATGCTAAATGAAATTAATCATGAATACAAGCATATGTTTTACGTAATCCAATCTCTCTCCCTTGTCATTGTCAAAAAGGTGGACATGAAAGTCTGTAGCCACAAATACATGACAATAGACATTATAGTTTGGGATATGTATGATACCAAATTAAAACATAAAGTGTGTATCAATCACTATAACATGCTCCTCCTAGATCATAGAATATGTCAAAATTTGACTCTATGAACTAACACATAAATGGAGACATGTGCCAAATAGTATCAATGCATTGATATGACATCAAGCAAGGACATTGTTACATGATATTGCCAATGAAATTAAACATGCAAATGATGGCAACATCAAGATATTGATATTGAACCCATATCCAATAATGAATGGAAGGATTTTGAAATCAACCAAAAAGAGTAAAATATGCTTCATAGTAATTATGAAATATACATATAGCATAAAATCTCCCCCAATGTCATACACATGAATAAGAACTGAAAATATGACATAAATTCCCTTAAGGTCCCATTTTCATCAAAAGTTTGAAAATATTTTCAAAACCATGAAAATCATACAAATGATTGGCAAGCTAAGGATAAACAACTAGACAAAATACCCATGCAAGCAAGCAGATGTATGGAAACCTAATATTAGGAAACCAAACCCAATAAGAGTTTGACTTCTTAATATAATCACACGATGTGATCACATCTCTAACATAGGTTTTAATATAAGCACTCCTCTCTTGTACACTAACATTAGTGGGTATTCATAGACTCATGGATTTCCTAGGCAAAGATTTTGCCTTAGCAAGAGAGAAGGATGCGGCATGCATACGTGTAGAAACATTTTTCTTGGCATGCATAAAATAAGAGGCTTGCCTATTAGCATAAATTAAAACATTTTCATTATCCCTCACCACATTGTGTGGTACTTGCTTCTTATTTATGTTATTGTTATATAAGAAAGTAAGGTGGTTCTTCTTTGGTGTTTGCATAATAGGTTTTGTTTTTGCACCAAAAGAAGATGAGTTTTGTTTGGATACCACACTTGGCACATATCCCAAACCCATTTTATGATTTGCCAGATGTTGTTTTCCAAGCAAATCGTGAAGGTAATCTCTAGAACTAACGAAGCTTTTGAGCTTACAGGATTCCTCTTCGTACTTAAACGTAAGCTGTTGATTGTGAGATTCTAAGTCAAGGTTTTGAACTTTCAAATCTCTGTTTAATGGTCAACGATCCATTGCTCCATTGGCACTCTTTCCCCCCTCCCTCCTAGGAGGCGTGGGATCGAGGCCTGGTGCAGGCTTTAAAATGCTTTTCGATGTATCGAAATATCTTCATTTAATGTGTTCAAATCCTTAACTTGAGAGAGTAGTGTGTCTCTCTCACTAGTGTCATAAAAATGCATAGAATTATCATTAACACTAGAAGATGTATACTCATGCAATTTAATAATAGCAATTTTCATATTTAGATTGCAATGAATAATGAGCTTTTCAATACCTTTGGCTAGCTCGTCGTTGCGAAAGGTATGTTCTTCATATGTGAGCTTGGGTTCATCCTCATCTTCATCTTCACTCTCGTTTTCACTTTCTTCATTGCTTAAGTTAGGCTTTGAAGATGCTTCATCCTTAAAAGCAATGAATGACACATGCTCGATTGGTGCTTCGGAGTTGAGCCATTCTTCTACTTCCTCATCAGATGAGCTAAAGAAAAAATATCACCTTCCTTCACCATGAAGCACATATGCACGGCCTCATTTGATCTATGCTCCACTGTCTCATTACTTGAGTCATTGGATGAAAAGGAATCATCCCAAGTTCCAACTAAGGCCATATTCTTGCACTTGGCCTTCCAATATTTCTTGATTTCCCCTTGTATTTCTCTCTTTTGTTGGGGCAATCGATGGAAATGTGACCTATTCTCTGATAGTTATAACAAATAATAGATTTGTTAGAATTTTTGGCAAACTTTAACTAATTTTTACCCTAAGCTATATATCTTCATGAATTTTATGAGATGTTGTGCAAGCTCCACTACATCTCCATTAACCTTACTTGCCTCATCGTCATGTCCTTCATTTTCACTAGAGGAATAGATGTGCTTCTTATTTTTCATATTTTCCTTTTCCTTGATCGCTGTGAAAGAAATTCACTTTTCCTTTTGCTTTGGTTTCTCATTGTATCAAGGAACTTAAATGCTTTTCTTCTTATGTTGAAGCCTCACTTCATAAGCCATCAGGTTTCTGATGCAATTCTCAACGGTGTACTTTAACATGTCGTTGGATTCTTCAATGTCGGTGGCCTTTGATTCCCATTTTGGTGTTAGAGAAGCCAAAATCTTTGTCACTCTATCTTCCATCGAAAGGGCCTTTCCTAGAGCTTTAAGAGCGTTCACAATTTTCATGAATCGGGTGAATATTCTTGTGATGTTTTCTCCTTCCTGCATTTTGAAAAGCTCATATTAAGATTGAAAACCAATAATTTTTGAACTTTTACCTTTGAAGTTCATTCGTTAGTGACTTGGAAGATATGACAAATTTCAGAAATGAGATTGAATTCGTTGGCATCCACGACCTAATAAAGAGCCAACATCGCCTTGGCATTGCTCTTGATGGCCTCCTTCTCCGGCTTTGTTTTATCCATCACGGGTTGTGTGATCTCTTCATCCTCCTCCTTGGTAATGTCCCAAAAGTCTTGGCAGCTCAACCAAATCATCATCTTTTGTTGCCAATACTGGTAGTTGGTGCCATTGAAGAATGGTGGACGAACGGCTGACTGTCCTTCTTCATTAGAACTAGATGGATATGTTGCTAGAATGCTTCAACCAATCTTTGATACTAATTGTAGGATCTACCTATATACTAAGCAGTACACTAGAAAAGGGTGAATAATGTAATGTCAATTTAAAACTAATTAGCAAAATTCCTGCAATGCAAAATAGAGCAACACAATCGCAAATACATGAAGTATACTATTCGACTATGCCTACTCCAGTCCCACGCTCTTTCCATAGTCTTGTAAATTTTCACTCTATAACCTCTTCCGAAGCGAAGCAATACAAACACTAAAATGGGATGCAACAATCTTTTCTGAGATCCTACACTCTATTTCAAGAGCCACACAATATTTTCCAAGATTGCAAACCATATTCCAAGGGCCACACCTCTCTTTCGAGAGAGACACTCCCAGAACTCGAGAGAAAGATTTCACAATGAAACGAAATATGAAATTACACTTTTACATATTGCCTTGATGAAATGAACATATGAGTGAAGTGCTAGACAATGGTGAGTGGGCATCCAAGTGATTTAAATCAAGCCCAGCCCACTTCCATTAATTCAAAAAAAATACTTCACAGCTAAAAGCCTAAACAAGTGAATTGTCAGCCCAACAAGAGGCCTACATATAAGCCCATACGCATACTGCAAACGAATGCACAAAGCACGTGGTGTGCACATCACGCATGCTATGCGGCTGGATCAAGCGCAATCCCGCCTCGCAAGCGTCTGACAAAGATCAAGGCGTGCACGAGCATATGATTTGTTAGATGGTGATCAGACGGATCACAATAACGGGCAACAAGAAGCGAATGCAGATTCGAGCTGGCCACGTGTCACTCTCATGAACCATCCTTCTTCGATCTAATAGTAGCGGATCGAGTGGATGTGGTTGGTAGCAATAGATCATATCCAACTCAGATTCGGATCCAATTCAATCGACAGACCCGTTAGCTATAAAAGCAAGGTTTAGGATGGGGTTTTGATGTGATTCTCGAGTGTTTTTTGAGCGGATTTTTCCTGTAAAGTTTGCGGCTACATGTAACGAAACAGATGGCAAACTAAGGGCACTGGATGTGTTGGTTTGAGAGGTTTTTTCTCGATTTCTTCTCTGATGTCTTAGCAGGTTTGGTTGTTTCTATTCAACCAAATGTCTTAACTTGTACTCCAAGGATATTGAAGTATTAATGATCTCTTCAACTAAATGTACACCAAGAATTGGGTGGAACAAGTATAAATCTTTGTTGTCAAGTGCTTATTATTCTTTTGTTTTGTGCTACTTTTATATTATTGTTGTGTTTGCGGGTTTTGTAGAGAATCATCATTTGCTTTGTTTGTTGTTTTACAACGATTTTGGAATTTTGTGAGGCAATACCCAACAAGTGCTATCAGAGCCCAACACTTCCGAGATGAAACCAAACTTAGATGGAGAGATTAAACATATGAATTTGGGAATCTGACTATTTCTTGCCCATAAGAGTTTAAAGTCTAGGTAGAATGAGGTCTGTGGATTTGTACGATAACTGTGCATCCTATGCAATTGAAGGTTTCCTGGATCAGTGTCAACATTGATTTAAAAACTATTTATCCTAAAACAACTAATGCCTAAGCTTATGTGTCGATTATAAGATTGATGCTAGTTATACCCTGATTTCATGGACCATCTCCCATTTGCTATGGGAAGACAATAAAAACAAGAGAGAATAAAATAAGTTATGTTGTGAAGGGAAATTTAGGGAGAATAGGTGTAGAGGGTTAAGAGCCCCCTACCCTTGTATTTATAAATTTCAATAGTGGGTTGGATACCCAATTGGCCCAATGGGCCTATTCATAACACTTCCCCTTATCCAATCAACATTGAAATAAGAGGTGGATTCTTCAGGATCCGAGTTAGGGTAACTGTCTTGTTAAAGAAAGAACAGTTAACCCATAACTTCCCCTGATTTGGGGATGTGTCTAGGGGTGGATACTTCAGGATCCAGAGTCAACGAGGTTGCCTCGTCAAAACCTTGACTACGGAAAACCCAGTGGGAAAAAACCTGTAGCCAAGGGAAAAGAGTACAACTCTGCAGTTGACTCCCCCTTATCTGACCAAGCTTCAGGCTTGCAGATTTCCTATGAATCTATACATCAGTCTCATATGTATCTATGAGTTCATAGTTCTCTCATCCTGACCCAGTTTACATTTACTCACTCTCCTCATCCCAATCCCATATACAAGTTTCTCAAAGATACTAGTAGGCAGGGATTTGGTAAGCAAATCCGCCAAGTTATTACATGATTGGATCTTCTGTACCTCAATCTGCTTTTGCTTCTGAAGGTCGTGCGTCCAGAAGAACTTGGGGGAGATATGCTTCGTCTTGTCACCTTTGATGTAGCCGTCCTGTAGCTGGGCTATACATGCTGCATTGTCTTCATGGAGTGTAGTGGGTGCAAGAACGCCGGTCGTCAGGCTGGTGGAGGTGAGTATGTGCTGGATCACCGAGCGTAGCCAGAAGCATTCCTTGCTTGCTTCGAAGATCGCTAGTAGCTCTGAGTGGGTGGATGAGACGGTCGTCATGGTCTGCTTCACAGATCTCCAGGATATGGTAGTGCAGCCATATGTGAACATGTATCCGGTCTAAGACTTCTCTATATGAGGATCAGACCTGTAACCTGCGTCAGCATAACCAACTAAACCAGTTGATGCCCCTTTCCTGTAGAATAGACCTAAGTCTATGGACCCTTGGAGGTAGCGCAGAAGATGCTTAACTCCGGCCCAGTGCCGCTGTGTAGGTGCAGCACTATATCTGGCTAGTAAGTTTACTGCAAACGCTATGTCAGGGCGAGTGCAGTTAGCCATGTAAAGGAGTGCACCGATAGCACTTAAATAAGGCACTTCGGGGCCTAATACTTCCTCCCCCTCTTCCAGCGGCCGGAAGGGGTCTTTGTGTACATCCAATGATCTGACGACCATCGGAGTGCTGAGGGGGTGGCACTTATCCATCTGAAACTTTTTCAATAAGTTCGATGTGTAAGTTGACTGGTGTAACAGGATCCCATCTTTAAGATGCTCTATCTGAAGGCCTAAACAGAATTTTGATTTTCCGAGGTCTTTCATCTCGAAAGTTTCTGTCAGGCTTCTAGAAATCTTTGCGATCTCTTCAGGAGATCCGATGAGGTTTAAGTCGTCTACATAGACGGCTATAATTACAAATCATGTTGCCTTTGCTCTTATAAAGATGCAAGGACAGACTGGGTCGTTTTTAAATCCTTGCTGTGCAAGGAAGTCGCTCAGTCTGTTATACCACATCCTTCCAGATTGTTTTAGACCATATAATGATCTTTGCAGTTTCACTGAGTAGATGTCACGTATAGATGTCTTTTAGTGCTGCAGGCAAAGAATAACCGTCAGGCAATCTCATATAGATGTCTCGGTCTAGGTTGCCATATAGGTATGCAGTAACCACGTCCATGAGTTGCATATCTAAACCCTCTTGTGTTGTTATGCCAATGAGGAATCGGAAGGTGATCGCGTCTATGACCGGGGAGTATGTGGCTTCAAAATCCACCCCAGGACGTTGGGTAAAACCCTGCGCTACAAGCCTTGCTTTGTAGCGTACGATCTCGTTCTGTTCATTTCGTTTTCTAACAAATACCCATTTATAACCCACAGGTTTTACACCTTTTGGTGTCTGGACTATTGGTCCGAAGACCTTGCGTTTGGTGAGTGAATCCAACTCCACTCCTATTGCCGCTTTCCACTTTGGCCAATCATCTCTGCTTTGACATTCTGTCAGAGAGCGTGGTTCAATATCATCGTCGCAGTACGCGACGTTGATGGCAATATTACACGCAAATGTGTCATCTATTGTTGTGCTTTTTCTGTCCCAATACTCCCCAGTTCGTACATAGTGTATCGATACTTCATTTTCTCCCGGTTTTTCCTCTTCATGAGAGTTTGGGAGAGATGGGGTAGCAGGGCTTAAATTAGCATCCTGTGGTGGTATTTGTTTACCATTGCCAAGGGTCCTACTCTTTCGAGGGACTTGGTCCTTGGATCCCGGTGGTCGTCCTCTCTTTTTGAGAGGTCCAACCATTTCTGCTGCAGGCGGATTACATCCATTTTGCGGTATGTCAATCCTAGCTGGAGTGTTAGCAGCAGGGACGTGTGATTTGACAATCTTCTGGTTGTCAGTAAATTTGTCTGGCAAGAGATGGACAGTGTTTTGGATGTGGAGAATCTTCAGGACCTCCTCCTCACACTGGCTTGTTGGCGGATCAAAGTGACATAAAGTTTTTGTATCCCAAGTGATACTTTCTGAAGCTTCGGGCTTCTTTGTCTGTGAGCCTAGTCTTGGGAACGATGTTTCATCGAATTCACAGTCTTCTAGACGTGCTTTAAAGACGTCCCCCGTAAGGGGTTCTAGGAATCTAATTATGGAGGGGGTGTCAAACCCAACATAAATGCCTAGGCGACGTTGTGGACCCATCTTTGTCCATTGTGGTGGTGCTATGGGGACGTATACTGCACAACCAAATATTCTCAAATGTGAGACAATTGGTGGGGCTCCAAGTGCTAGTTGCATTGGAGAAGATGACTGACCTCCAGAGGGTCTTAATTTTATTTAAGATGCAGCATGCAAAATTGCATGACCCCACGCATTCACTGGCATCTGGGATTGAAGTACTAATGGACGAGCGATCCATTGCAGTCTCTTAATTAGAGATTCTGCTAACCCATTTTGGGTGTGAACATGCGCTACAGGATGTTCGACTTCAATTCCCTGAGCTTGGCAATAGTCTAGAAAGACTTGTGACGTAAACTCCCCCGCATTGTCCAGACGAAGTTTCTTTATCTGATGGTCGGGGAAGTGGGCCCGTAACTTTATTATCTGAGCTAAAAGCTTAGATAGTGCTAGGTTACGGGTGGACAGTAGGCACACATGTGACCACTTAGTAGATGCATCTATCAGGACCATAACGTACCTGAACGGACCACTTGATGGGTGAATCGGCCCACAAATGTCTCCGTGGATTCTTTCCAGAAAACTGGGAGACTCCATATCCACTTTCAGTGGAGAGGGTCTCGTGATCAGTTTACCCTTGTAACAGGGTGGACATGGGAATTTGCCTTTTTGAAGAATCTTCAGGTTCTTCAGGTCAATGCCCCTAGAGTTCTTTATGATGCGGTACATCATAACCGAACTAGGGTGTCCCAGTCGACTGTGCCAGAGTTGGAATTCTGGTGTTTGGGGGCACTGCAGGTGCTCCACCATGGATGTTTCTAGAGTTTGTATACTTGTTTGGTAGAGTCCCGAGGGGAGTCCCTTGAAACGTTCCACAATGGTTTTTGAACCATTTGTAAGAGCCGTTACAAGCAAGTATTCCCTTTTATTTTCCTCGACCGTCTCTAAGTGATATCCGTTTAAACGGATGTCTTTAAAACTTAGGAGGTTTCGGATGGATTTAGGGGAGTATAACGCATTTTTAAGTGTTATTTGTGTGTTGCCAGGGAGCAATATAATTGCTTCCCCTGATCCTTCGATTATGTTTACTGGTCCTGAGATTGTTCTCAGTGGGCCAAAATAACTACTTATGCTCGTGAAGTAGTCTAAGTTTTGAAGGATCGAGTGCGTCGATGCACTGTCCACTAGGCAGATAAGTTCCATATCTAAAAAGAGAGGGGAAAGACATTCAAGCAATAAATATAGATAAAAGATTCACTTTCATAAAATGCTCAAAAAGATATTGTTTGACATGGAAAATAGAACTAGATACGATGCATAAAATTGAAGATACATTGCTAATTGCATAAAAGTGGTCCAGATCTAGAGAGTGTCATCTCCCATGAAATCTTCAGGAGTCCATGAGGTCTCTACCAACGCTGCGCTCTCAATCAGGTTTGTCTCAGCTCGAGGCTTGAGGCTTGCCTGGTAGAGGTCCTGGAGGTGTTTTGCTGTGCGACAGATTCTGGACCAGTGGCCCGTCATCCCGCATTTGGAGCATTTGTCCTCCCAGTCTTTCTTGGGAGTGCCTCCTTTGCTGGGAATCCTCTTCTGCTTCTTGTCCACGAACTTCTGGTTCTGGGGAGGAGCTGGGGGAGTGGCCTTCTTCCGCTGCTTCTGTTCTTTCCATTTCTGGAATTTTGCCTTTTTGTCCGTCTTCTTCTTCTGGGAAGACTAGAAGTGGGCCTCTGCAGGAGGTGGCAATGGAGCGGAGCCAGGAGGGCGCAGGTTGTGGGTGGCAACCAACAGGTCTCTGTTCTGTTCAGCCATAAGCAGGCATGAAAGAAGGTCAGAGTACTTTGTGAACTTCCTCTCTCGATATTGTTGCATAAGGATCATGTCCTTTTCTTGGAAAGACGTAAACGTCTTTTCCAGCAACATCTTCTCCGTCACTGGTTCACCACACAGCTTCAGGCGTGAGGTGATGCGGAAGAGAGCAGAGTTGTACTCCGCTACGGATTTGAAATCCTGTATGCGGAGGTGAGTCCACTCGTACTGTGCAAGGGGGAGTATGACATCCCTCTGATGTCTGTACCTCTCCTCGAGTGCATCCCACAGCTCGTAAGGGTCCTCTAAAGTGAGTTACTCATCCTTTAAGGTCGAGTCTAAGTGTTTCCTGATATATATAATGGCTTTCGCCTTTAATATATCGGAAACTTCCTCTGTATGAGGTGCTTCCACTGAAGCCTCCTTGTTGGCTGGGGCAGTACTTGTTGTTGCCTTTTCAGTCTGTGTGAGACTGAAACCATGAGAGCGCAGATGGAACTTCAGGTCCAACTGCCAACTCAGGTAGTTTGACCCATCGGCCTTCAGGACCGAGAAGTCGACATTTGCGAGTCTGGCCATTTTATGATCTAGCAATGTAAAGAAAAACAGCATGTATCATTTAACTGAGTAAGATAGACATCCACGCTTGTAAACATTTTCATAGCATGAATTTAATTAATGTGATTTTAACATACATGCTTTTTTTTCAAATAATGTGAATAATTAATTACTAAAAATTAACAATCACGCATGCTGTTTAAGTGGTTTCATTGTGACATTAAACATGGTATTTAAACTAAGTAACAACCACGCAGTTAATGTATAAGCAATGAAACAGAAAAATAATTTAGGAATATGGGGATCAGCCAGCCGACACCGAAAAAATAAAAAGAAGTCCAGTCCGAAGTTACATCAAAAATAAAATGCATGAAAATAAAGTACAACTCGGGAACTTCAGAGAGAAGCCCCTATCTTCATTGAGCGAACGCCTTCAGCTTCTTTTTGGTGTCCTTCGGTCTTCTTTTTACATTTTCATCCTCACATACAAAAATTTCTCTCAAAAGAAAAGAAAAATTACAGGAATAGTAAAACGGTGTCGGAAACCTGGCTGATCCCTAAAAACATAGCCTAATATTGCACATCCACGCAGATAATATATTCGAGACATACAACCACGCAGATAATCAAAAACACAGGCATTTAAAATAATTTAAATTTGTGTGCGACGTGCAAAAACTTTTTTTTTGAAAACTTTTTGCCTTTTGATCCATATTTTAATGTTTTATTTTACCGCTTTAAACCCTTTCGAAATTTCTTTTAACTATTTTGGCCTTTTAGGGCCAAAAATAAATAAAAGAAAAATAATTTATGTGAATGGGCTAATTTTCTGGCCTTTTGGGCCATGAAAACAACCCATTAGGGTTAATATTGGGCCTCCCCCGAAAGATAGCCCGTTAGGGTTAGGGTTTCAGGAAACCCTAGGGGGGCCCGCGGCGTGTCGCTGCGACGGCTGGCCGCGTAGGACGCGGCCGCCGTGGCGGCGACGGGCCGCGACGGCGGGCCGCGGCAACTGGCCGCGGCCTGGGGCCGCGGCCGCCGCGGCCTCGGGCCGCGGCCGCCGCGGCCTGAGGCCGCGGCGTTGGTTTTCCGCCGGCGGCGCTAGAGGCGCGCCGCCGTTCCGCCCTACGGGCGTGCGGTTTTTTGGATCAAAGGCGGGGGTAAAAATCGGATTTTTCAACAATTTTGATCGCTAAAAACAAGTTTTTATTGTTTTAAACATGCAGATCTATTAAAAAGGTTGAATTTCACCGTGTTTATAAACTTTTTGATCCTAAAACATGCAGATCTAATGAGAAAAGCAAGTTTAGATCTAAAAAGTTTGGATTTTTACCTCTAGATTCGACGAGGAATCTAGGCGACGGTTGGTGAAGGATGCCCTTTTCGCTCCCCGTTGAGAAGATTACGATCTTCTTGAATCTGAGCGATTGATGGATCTCCTTCCCCGCGAGCCGTCGTCTCCTCCAACGAGCGTGATCATGCTGATAACGTGTTGTGAAGGCAAATTTAGGGAGAATAGGTGTAGAGGGTTAAGAGCCCCCTACCCTTGTATTTATAACTTTCAATAGTGGGTTGTATACCCAATTGGCCCAATGGGCCTATTCATAACAAGTTAATAATTGTTAAGGGTATAATATTCTTTTTATTATTTGCAAGACTATGTAAAATCTTTTCTCTTTATACATTTTTTGTTTTTATGTAATTTATGTGAAACCCTAGCTTTTCCTCTTAATATAGAATTATTGAATTCATATGGTATCAAAGTCTATAGGCTATAAAATTTGTTGATTGTATTGAAGAACGTTGAATCCCACCCATAGCTTTTGTAGATCAAATTTTTTTGATCATATTTTGCTCGATTCACGATGTTTGTTGGATCTGTCGGTCGCTTTCGCTCGATAATTTTTCGTCTGTTTTTTGGTTTTGCGACTTGATCAGCCTTCTTCTCCACTTTCTCTTAGAGTGCCTTTGCATCCCTCTTATGGCATTCTTCAGGGGTAAGGTCATCATCATTTTCCTTCATTTAAGCCCATGTGCGGCTAAGGATGCCTTTCCCCTCGCCCCCATCGTCGACGGCTTCTTCCTGGCACTTCTGAATCCCCTCTTCACCACTCTAGGAGGCATCTTGATATCACAATAATCATAAACCCAATAATTTGGAATCTAAATCATTCCCCTTCGTCTGTTACTTTTGTGACGTCTCACATTTCCCTTGGTTGTTGTGAGTCATCCTTCTTGGCGATTCTCTTTCAGATCATTCGCTCGATGATTCTCTCTCTTATCACATTCCCTCTGGTTGTCGTAAGTCATCCTTCTACCTCTCCCTATGTTTATTTGGTTTTTTGCCATGGTTAGAGGACATGATGATTCTCTGTTGTGTAGTAGTGTGCAATTAGTTGGGAAGAATTATTCTTATTAGAGTTATCTGATGACGAATTTTTTTTGAAGGGAAAAAGGATGTGGGGCTATGTTTTGGAAAATTTGGTTAGACATACGGGTGAGAAGGCTGTTAATTTTACAGAATTGTTAGATGCTTGGGAGGTTGATTTTTTGAAAATTATCAGTTGGTTTAATAACTTCGTTGTGCAATTGATAGGCACTCAGTTGGTAAAGTATGATACTTCCAAGGTAGTTTGGGATCATATGGCAAAACTGTACATACATTCTAACATTGCAAAACAATATCAGTTAGTGAAGGATATTCGCGTCCTTCATTAGAAAGATATGAGCATCCCAGAGTTTTATTCTACCTGATTTATGGGACCACTTGACACTAACAAAATCTATAGAATTACAAGTAAAAATTACATCCATATACACCTTATATTTCTCACATAGAGGAACAACGACTGGTGTAATTTTTGATGTCACTTCATGATGATTTTGAGGGGCTTCATGAGATGATTTTGCATCACAATTTACTTTCTTCTCTTAATTCAGTGGTCAGTGAATGGTTGGCTGGGGAGAAACATCTTAAGTCCCACACAGACAAAAGGACTCCAGCAATGCACAGTCAATTTGTATTTGCAACACCTCAAAGACATCCTAATCAGAGTTGGCCTTCTTTAAAGGTTGCTCATGATGAGTATAATTTTTGCAACAAAAAGGTCCTTATACATCTCAATGTCATATTCTGTTGAGCAGAGCCAAAAAAAGCATCCCCAACAATATCATTAACAATGACAACAATAACAAAGGCCCCGGTAATAACAGCATCAATGACCATTGCAATCACCATCTGCTCAACTATAGCAGTCTGGAAATCAATTGCCATATTGAACTTACATACCCCATCATTCTAATACCTCAATGATTGTGCCATCATAGACCCACATATGCTTGAGTAGTTCCTGAAGTTCATTTCGACCCAGCCTCATGCAATATCTACCTCTTCACACATAGGTTTCTCATCCTCAAGTTACCCAGTTATATCATCTCTATTATGGGTTCTAGATTCTGGAGCTTTCCATCATATGTCACTTGACTTGTCATCGTTTGCTTCTTTCTTTCCTAAATCATTTGTGTCTATAACAAATATAGATGACACCCACATGCTTTTAACAAGTGTTGGGTCAATTTTCACACCTTACTTGTCTCTCCATGATTCATACTACATTCTAAATCTTACATTGACTCTTATTTCAGTTAGTCAATTATGGGAATCTAGATACTTAGTCACTTTTTTCTTCTGATTGTTATATGCAAGACCCGCAATTTTAGAACCTGAGCAGGACAATCCTTAGGAAAGGGGAACTCTATGCTTCGGATAAGCTCAAGGTACCAGAGTTCACAGCTTCCAATGTTGATTTGTTATCTTTTCGTTTTTGTTGTCCTTCTTTTGTCATTTATTTATGGCCTTCTCACCTTGTTCATGTTTCAACATCTCATTTATGTTTTTAGCTTCCTTATGAATATTAGAAAATTTGAAATTTCATGATATTTCTAATTGTAATGGGTTCAAATTGGTTAAATTCTCTTCTTTACCATTTAATGAAACTATCTATTTTCTCTTGTGCCTTTTGATTTGATTCGTTTTGATGTGTGGTGACATTCTCCTATAGCCACAAAAGGGGGCTCAAGATATTATGTTTCATTTATCGATGACTGCACTCTTATTGTTGGTTTTATCCTATGACACGTCGTTTTAACTTTTTCTATGTCTTCAATATTTTTTGTGCTCTCCTTGTGAAACCTCAACATTTTTCTGCTATAAATTGCTTTTGATGTGATTTAGGTGAAGAATATACTTCTAATAAATTCTCTAACTTACTTGTTTCCGATGGAACTATTCACCATACTGCTTATAGAGAAACTCCAGAGCAGAATGGTGTAGCTACAAGGAAACAAATATATTTTGTTGAAGGCGGCTCGCTCTCTTTTATTGTCTGTCTATATTCATAGTAAATTTTGGAGAGAAGTAATTTTTGCTGCTACTCATCTTATTAACAAAATACATATCTCCCATAATTCAAAATTTTCACGTTTTTTGTCATTATATAGATCTGCTCCTGATTGCTCTACCCTTTGTGTCTTTGGTTCTAATTATTTTGTATTTAATTTGTGCGAATGTCGAACATAGTAAATTGTCTTCACGGTCTTCTATTTGTCTCTTTCTACATAATGGTGAAGATGAAAAGAGATTTCATTGTTTTGATCCAGTCAGTCAAAAGTTATGTCTCTCGTCATATTATGTTTCTTGAACATATTCCTTTCATTTCTATTTCTGCTAGTGCACTTAATATGACTACGTCTGATCTTATTCGCATTGATCCATTTACTCTTGATGTTGATGTTGTTACTTTAGATCATGACTCTTGTAGGGTTTCAATTGATAGGTTTGCAGATACTAATACTTTTGCTCTAACTACATGTGTTGCTCTCAATCCTTCTATGCAGGCACAATCACTTCTTGAGATTATGGATCATCCTACTCCTCGCTACCCTACGCATACTCATAAGTCCACTCAGCTACTAAATTTTGCTTACTCTTGTTATTCTAGCTCATTTGTTTCCTTTTTTTGCATCTATTCATCTTTTTTATGAGTCTTTGTCCAATACAGAGACTGTTTTTGATCCACTTTGACAGGAGGCTATGGATGAAGAACTTACTACACTACATTAGACACATACATGGGATTTGGTACCTCTACCATCGAAAAAACAAGCAATTGATTTTCGCTGGATTTATAAAATTAAAACCAGTCTGACGACTCTATTAAATGATACAAAGCTGGATTGGTTGCTAAGGGTTACTTTTAGGAGTATGTTATGGATTATGTTATGAGGTGAAACTCGCATACAATGAATTTGTATTATGGAGAACCAAGGGCACGGTGGTTATATGGAGAAGAAGGTTTAGGTAGGCTGTTTTACAAGTGATTAGTGGGGTGAAGAGGTTGGATCTGCTGCCGGTGACGCTCACGGGGTCGAATCTCGCCGGATGCAGCTGAGGAGGGTTGGACGGCAGGGGGCTGACGCTGACTTTGGTCAAGGGGCGAGCTCTCCTGCAGCACGAACAACTCGTCAGAAGGGCAGGGTTGGGGTTCAACCCTTAGCCCCTCCGATGCCTAAGTCAGTAATAGGGCTTAAAATGGGGGCTAGGCACGCCGGTCGGACTAACGGTGTGTCCGCCGCGCGTGACGAGCTATAGGTGGGAGAACAAAGATATGGAAGACCTTTGCTCTCGTGTGTGAGTAATAAAATGAGAGAGAATTCTCCAACCCCCTCTCCGTAAGAGGAGAGGGGGTATTTATACCTGACGGGTGGTGACTAGGCGTGCTGAGCTGGCTCGGGTGTCAGCGGAAGCTTCGGACAAGGACATCGGGAACATGAGTTCCTGACCTGCTTTTGTCAGGCGGCACAACGGCCAAGGGGTGCTTTTGTCGGGATGTCAGGGCCGAAAGCACTAACCGTCCGATGGGTCAGTCGCCAGGGGGTGCTTTGTCAGGCGGTCGGGTGACGTGTGTGTCAATCGCGCCCTTATCCTAGGTTGTTTGTCGTTGGTGACGAACTAAAGGTCGGGCCATGTTATCCCTGGCGTCGGGGCGCATGAGAATCAGGTGGGTCGTCCGGGTCGGGAGTTGTCCGGCCCGGCCGCGCCTCCCGTTCGGTCACGGACTAGGGTTCGCAGGCGCAGATAGATACCCGCGCCTAAGTCAGCTGGCCTATCGGTGCCGTCCGGGCACACCTCAGCACCCCTGGCCTAGGCGTACAGCCGCAGTTGTTCGACCCGTTCGGGGCGGTGCGCTCGGGGAGCGCCCGTGCCCATGTGGATTCGGATTTCCGGGGTGGCGGCCTTTTTGTGAAAAGGTGAGTTAATGGGGTACGTTAGCGGATCCGGGCGGTAGTCGGCCTCCTACGATCTTTAGGTCGTAACAATTGCCCCCGGCCTTCGAGTCTGAGGCGGCAGCCCGGCTCGGCTCGGAGGGCGAACCATCTCCGACACTCCGGGCCCTCGATATGGGCCTCGGGACCCACTGGGTAGTGACGGCGGCGGCTTCGGAACTCCCGCCTTAGTGGTCATTATTATGATTTGAAAAGGGGGGCAGAGGAAAACGAAGCGTCTCTTCGATTGAGTTTGCGACACGTGGATGAGGTGACCCTCACGCCAGTCGAGGCGTCGGGGACGTCTCGATGGGCGCCGCGTGGCGAAAGTTTGACGGCCGAGATGGCCCGGGGGCCACCTTTACCGCTAAAAGGGTCTGGGAAGCGGTCGGCGGGAGTTTTTGTCTTTCTCCGATTCTCCTCCGGCGTTCGATATTTCTGTTTGGAGCTTGCTGGCTAATTTATCACTTCTGTCGCCGGTCATCTTCTTCCAATCGCCTTCCGGGTTCAAGGGATCAACAGGTAACAACAGTTAATTTCCTTCCTTTCCGATCAATGGCTTCTCGTTTCGAGATTGGAGGAAGTAGCCGGGTGGGGGAGGAGGAGTTGGTGGGCGAGGGGGCGTCGCAACCGGGGGTGCGGCGGCCCAGGGAAAGACAGTCATGGCGATCCGTTGTACCGAGAGACATTGAGTCCCCCCGACGTAGGTTGGATAGGATCAACATCAGGGAGATTCGCGTGCGGTTTGTGCGACAACCCTATGAGGTGCGGGTTCCCGGGTTGGAGGAAGAGGTGAGTTCCCCGGGGGATAATGAGGTCGGGGTCTATGTCCGGTCCTTCGAGTTGGGGCTCCGCTTTCCGATCCATCCGTGCTTGTTTCATTTGTTGAATTTCCTGGAGCTGCCGATATTTGCCTTAGCGCCCCGTTCTTGGGGCTTGTTAGTGGGGTTTGTCGTCTTGTGTCTTGCTTGCTCCTTGAGTCCCTCCTTGGCGTTGTTCCAGCATTTCTTCGTGATTCGGAAGTGGGGGATGTATCATCGCGTTTGCGCTAGGAGAGGGCGAGAACTCATCCTTGAGGTGCCTGACGATGTCGGCGATTGGATGAGGAAGTTCGTCTTCGTGACGGTGCCAAGTGACGTGGCGCTGATGTCGAATTGGGGGGGGGCGCGGAATCCCTTTGTAAATGAAGGGGTGGAGCTGACCGGGGATGATATTGCCAAAGCTCAGATTTTGAGGGAACTGCCCGAGGCGTGCCGTCATTGGGCGAGTCTAACGCTGAGCAGTCGGCTCGCCCAAGACTTTTGGACCCTAGGTATCTTTGAAGTTTTGTAAACTCTGGGCTAGGCTCACCCTGATTGTCTCTCTTTTCCTTTTGTAGGCGAAGACGCGATGAGGGAGCCGGAGGAGGTGTCAGGTTCGGTCGGGGCCCCGATCTCGGAGGATACTGATCCCCGTGGGAAAGTCAAGGGGGTGGCTAGCGAGGTAGGATCCCGAGAACGTGGGGGCGGGGCCCCCCGTGGGGAGAGGTCGAACCCGGGACGGGGGGCAGTCGGGCAAGGTATATCTGCCGGTGGGCCCGCCGAGGGTCTTCATGATGACGCGCCCGTGCGGGGGGCCGGACCCTCCCTCCCTCCGCAGGTACCAGCGGCGGTCGCGCCTCGCCGAGCGCCTGTGGTTCAAAGGTGGCCATACGGGATCCCTTCGTGGGAAATGGGGGTGTCGTCGAGTCCAGCTTGCGAGGGCGCCCTTATTCATTTTAAGAGGACCCGAGAAGAGGTCGAGGCATACCCAGATGACCGGCTCCACAAGTTTCCTTTCCGAGTCAGTGGCGACGAGTCGGTATTCGAGGACGCGGGAGTGGCGGTGTGCCTCGCCGAGTATTGTGTGTTACCGCGCGATCGTGAGTCTTTGACTCGTGTGGGGGCGGAACGGTTGGGCGGCTCGGCTATATGGCACGTCGTGCAGGTACGTCGGCTTTCTTTCCTCGCCCGCATGCTTTATTTGTTCGTGTCTCGCTGATTCGAGGTTTATGTAGATGATCGCGAACGTGTTAGCCCTGCGGGGCCGTACCTCCGCGGTCGTCACCAGGGCGTCACTGGACATGGCGAAGGCGAACCTTGGCGAGGTCAAGGCGAAGCTGAGGGACACGGAGGCGGAGCTGGAGAGGGTTAGGGCGGCCTACGGGGTGGAGAAGGGGCGGGCTGCGTATTTCGATTCGTCCAAAGCAATGGTCGAGAAGCGGCTCCAAGAAGTAACGCGAGAGAGGGATGATATCCGGTCGAAGCATACCTCGGAAGTTGCTAGCAAGATAGCAGTGATCGGGGTACAGAGGCAGCAAATAGAGGACCTAAAGGTCGCCCTGGAGACCGAGAAGAGGGAGAAGGGTCAGCGGTGCGGCGATTGGAGGAAAAACGGGACGCTGAGGGCAAACTGATCGAAGCCGCTATCCGCCGCTATCATGACGAGCATGTTGTGCTGATGCTGCAAGAAGCTAAGGAGGTGGAGATTCGGCAAGTGGTTAAGGATGTGAGAGATCGGTCGGTTGAGAGGCGGCGCCGCTAGAAACGTGGGTTTGGGGAGGTCCGTACCTTCTTGCGAGAGGGTTATAGACAATGTGTTGTTGTTGTGTGTGGAAAGTCCAATGTACGGGTCCGCTATTTGAGTAAATATATTGTGATTGTTTCGTGCCGAACTGTATTCTTACTTGGTTTGCTCGTAGAACGTAAGCTTTATGAGGGACGTAATTGCCCCCAACTCCGCTCTGCCGAGGTATCCGGGAGAGGGGAGTTGAGATGAGTCACGTTCGCCGGCGGTTTGCTCGGAAGCCCGGCATGGGAAGCCCGGCACGGGCTCCGGCAGTGCAGTGGTGGGGGGAAGTTGGTTGGTTCGTACAAAAATTTGCCAAGTGTTGGAACCGAGATCCCACTAAATTGGGCGGCGGATTCCTGTTCCGGTCGACCCGATGGAGATCGGACCCTTCGGTGGTACGAGGGAAGCTTTCTTGCGCTGTCTTCTTGTTATGGCCGACCTGACGGAGGCCGGGCTCAATCTTGGATCGAGCGCTGTCTTCTTGTTATGGCCGCCCTGACGGAGGCCGGGCTAAATTCCGGAACGCGCGGCGCACAGAGTAATTTCAAATGGGGGAAATCATTTCGTTTTTTGGCAGGCGTGCCATTTGTCAGTGGCGTTCGTCCCGAGTGTCCTTTTGGGTTGGATAGGTCATTTCGGGCATCGGCTTTATGGGGGCCAGGCGTTACTCCTCAGGGATGGCTCCGCGTTGGGGTTGCCTTGATTTACGGACCCTGATTCGTTTCCTGAGTTTTGAGGAGAGGGGCGACAGGCCCTTTCTAGGGAGGGAGGGTATTGGTCCGTCGGGAATCCCGCCCCAGGAGCTCCGGTTTGGGAGGCCATGCTCGTTGGGCTTGCCCCGGAGGTCTTCTTTGGGGGGGGCGAGTACGCAGCTCGGCACGTGCCCCTCTCCGATTTGGGTGGTGAGGATTGGTCCTGCCCCGGAGTCTTTGAGAGGGCGGGTATTGGGCCGTCGCCTCCCCGCAACCTCTATAGTTGGACGGGTATTGGGCCGTCGCCTACCCCGTATGTGGTGCTCCGGTTTGGGTGGTCAAGCTCAGTGAACTTGCCCCGGAGGTCTTCTTGGGGGGGAGCGAGTACGCAGCTCGGCCCGTGCCCCTCTCCGGTTTGGGTGGCGAGGATTGGTCCTGCCCCGGAGTCTTTGAGAGGGCAGGTATTGGGCCGTCGCCTCCCCGCAGCCTCTATAGTCGGACGTGTATTGGGCCGTCGCCTACCCCGCATATGGCGCTCCGGTTTGGGTGGCCAAGCTCAGTGAACTTGCCCCGGAGGTCTTCTTGGGGGGGAGCGAGTACGCAGCTCGGCCTGTGCCCCTCTCCGGTTTGGGTGGCGAGGACTGGTCCTACCCCGGAGTCTTTGAGAGGGCGGGTATTGGGCCGTCGCCTCCCCGCAGCCTCTATAGTCGGACGGGTATTGGGCCGTCGCCTACCCCGCCTATGGCGGTCCGGTTTGGGTGGCCAAGCTCAGTGAACTTGCCCCGGAGGTCTTCTTGGGGGGGAGCGAGTACGCAGCTCGGCTCGTGCCCCTCTCCGGTTTGGGTGGCGAGGATTGGTCTGGCCCCGGAGTCTTTGAGAGGGCGGGTATTGGGCCGTCGCCTCCCCGCAGCCTCTATAGTCGGACGGGTATTGGGCCGTCGCCTACCCCGCATATGGCGCTCCGGTTTGGGTGGCCAAGCTCAGTGAACTTGCCCCGGAGGTCTTCTTGGGGGGGAGCGAGTACGCAGCTCAGCCCGTGCCCCTCTCCGGTTTGGGTGGCGAGAATTGGTCCTGCCCCGGAGTCTTTGAGAGGGCGGGTATTGGGCCGTCGCCTCCCCGCAGCCTCTATAGTCGGACGGGTATTGGGCCGTCGCCTACCCCGCATATGGCGCTCCGGTTTGGGTGGCCAAGCTCAGTGAACTTGCCCCAGAGTTCTTCTTGGGGGGAGCGAGTACGCAGCTCGGCCCGTGCCCCTCTCCGGTTTGGGTGGCGAAGATTGGTCCTGCCCCGAAGTCTTTGAGAGGGCGGGTATTGGGCCGTCGCCTCCCCGCAGCCTCTATAGTCGGACGGGTATTGGGCCGTCGCCTACCCCGCATATGGCGCTCCGGTTTGGGTGGCCAAGCTCAGTGAACTTGCACCGGAGGTCTTCTTGGGGGGAGCGAGTACGCAGCTCGGCCCGTGCCCCTCTCCGGTTTGGGTGGCGAGGATTGGTCCTGCCCCGGAGTCTTTGAGAGGGCGGGTATTGGGCCGTCGCCTCCCCGCAGCCTCTATAGTCGGACGTGTATTGGGCCGTCGCCTACCCCGCATATGGCGCTCCGGTTTGGGTGGCCAAGCTCAGTGAACTTGCCCCGGAGGTCTTCTTAGGGGGGAGCGAGTACGCAGCTCGGCCCGTGCCCCTCTCCGGTTTGGGTGGCGAGAATTGGTCCTGCCCCGGAGTCTTTGAGAGGGCGGGTATTGGGCCGTCGCCTCCCCGCAGCCTCTATAGTCGGACGGGTATTGGGCCGTCGCCTACCCCGCATATGGCGCTCCGGTTTGGGTGGCCAAGCTCAGTGAACTTGCCCCGGAGGTCTTCTTGGGGGGAGCGAGTACGCAGCTCGGCCCGTGCCCGTCTCTGGTTTGGGTGGCGAGGATTGGTCCTGCCCCGGAGTCTTTGAGAGGTTTGAACTGAAATTTTCATGCAGAAGAAGCGAATTTCGAAGATAAGAAACGGAACAAGATATTTCATTCATGACTTACAGTTCCCGGCTATACCACGACCGGTGCTCCACGTCCCTTGGAGGGATTAGCCCGTCCTTCCGAGGGGGGCTCTGGGGGGGCGCGGCCGGTCCTGTTCCTCTTTGCGGTGGCATCGGCTGGAGCTAACTCTGAATGGTAGGGGTCATAACTCCGCCCGGGCGAGTCGATCTTCAGGTTCATCTCCGGTCCCTTGTGCTTGGTCAACCCCACGTAGCAGCTCTTAGACAGCTTCTGGCTTCCCCGTACGATCCCTACCCCCCGGGGGGTTTGGAACTTGACCATCTGGTGGAGAAGGCTAGGGAGCACTCCGATGGCCGCCATGTATGGACGTCCTATGATCCCGTTGTACGCCGACGCAATGTCGACCACAACGAACAGCGTCATTCGAGTGACGAATTGCGGCTCTTCCCCGAGGGTTATCGGCAACGTGATCACTCCCATGATGGGGGTCGAGTGACCGGTGAATCCGACGAGGGGTCCGGTACAGGGTCTCAGGTCCGCCGGCCTTAACCCCATCTTTTCGATGGTGGACATGAACAGGATGTCGCAGGAGCTCCCTGTGTCGATCAGGAGGCGGCTGACGATGGCCGTCCCAATCTGGGCCTCGATGACGATGGCGTCGTCGTGGGGCTGCTCGATCCCCTCCAGATCCTCGTCGCTGAAAGTGATGGGAGGGTAGGCCATCCTTCTCCCTCTCCGGTCCCCTCCAAGACCCGCCGTCATCACTTGCCTCGCATACGCCTTTTTGCTTGACGACGATGCCCCTCCTGAAGACGGCCCGCCGCATATCGTGTTTATGCGCATGACGGGTTTCGGGGGGTGAGGCTCTTCCCACTCGCCGTTTGCAGGAGGGTCCGCCCTCCGGGCCCTTCGGTGGTTTCCATCTTCTCGATCCGATCTCCGGCCTCCGACGAAGTCCCCCAGGTGGCCCGCCTGGATCAGCCACTCGATTTCCCTTTTGAGGGTGAAGCAGTCGTCGGTGTCGTGGCCATGGTCCCGGTGGTATCGGCAGTATTTCTTAAAATCTCTCCGAGCTTGGTCTGACTTCATTTCTCGGGGTGGCTCCGGCAGCAGTCCGGCTCGTGTAGCCGCGGCCATCACCTCGATCAGGGGAGCATTGAGTTGTGTGTAATGCGCCCGTAGGGGGCCTTCTTGTCTCGGGACGACTCGAGGGAGCCCTGGGGCCGGAGCGAACTCGCGCACCGGGCCGGGTCGATCTTGCGGGCGAGGCCCGAGCGGTTCCCGCCTTGGTCGGGCCAGCTGGTCGCGACCACGGTGCCCCTCTTCCTGCCTCGGCCGTGGGTGTGACCGGGGTTCGCCTTGGGAGGGTTTCGCCGGGGGGAATAAGGCCTTGGCATCGAGAGTCTCCTCGGCCAACGCGTGCCTCTCCGCCATAGCAACCAATGCCTCATAGTCGGTTGGCGGATCCCGGAGCAGGGATTTGTGGAGGCTCCGAGTCCGCAACCCCGTTTTGAAGGCCAGCATAAGCACCTCATCGCCGCATGTCACCACCGCCCGTCTCTCCTCCTGAAAGCGACGGAGGTATCTACCCGTTGTCTCTCCCTCCCCTTGGACTATCGTGCTGAGATAGTCTAAGGGCTTCTTTTTCGTCCGCCCGGCCCGGAACTCTTGGCAGAACTTGTGGGATAGTTCGCCAAAGCTCCCGACGGACCTCGCGGGCAAGCCAAAGTACCAGTCCAACGCGGTGTCCCTCAGGCTTTGGGAGAAATGTCGGCATAGGAACGCCTCATCCACGTCCTGTGCCTCCATCGCCCCCCGGTGTTGCTGGACGTGCGTGAGGGGGTCGCCTCTCCCATTGTACGTGGCCAAGTGAGGGGGTTTGAACCTTATGGGCCTTGGGGCGGACGTGATCCACCGTGCAAGTGGCGTGGCCTCCTCCGGATAGGTAGGGCGGTCCGGCGCATCCCCTCTCCGCCATTCGGGGGTCTGGCTTCGGTCGCGCCTCGTCCGTCGACGGTCCTCCGTCCTCGGGGAGTATCCCGACGGTCTTCTGGCGGGGCTCCTTCCTTGGGCCGAGGACTCGACGGGTTGCGGGCTACGGTTCTCCCAGCGCTAGCGCCTCCCGGCCAGCTCTCCTCGGGCCTCCATCCGTTCTTGATTCTCCCGAAGGAGCCTTTCGCGCTCGGTGGTGAGGAAGCGTAGTTGTCGACAAACGGCTTCCGCGTGCAGGGTATCAGAGGGGTAGTGCAGGCGACGCGGGCTGCCTCCTCCGGGTGGGGACCTGTTCAGCAACGGGTCCCGCCCGTCCCCGAGCCGCCGACCCGTCGCCGTCTCGTCCAGGATTTCTCGGTTGCTCCGGTTTTCTCTCCTTAGCCTCTCACGCTCTGCGACGATGAGGCGGAGTTGGCGGCGAGCGGCCTCTTCGTCCTGGTAGGCCCTTCGGGCGGTCTCTGCCGCTTCGTCCAAACGCCTTTGCGCGGCGGCTGCCTCCCCCAGGCGCCTCCACCGCCGCGCAACTTCCATCTCCTCTTCCAGGAGCCTTTGCTGGGCCGCAACCTCCTCCGCGAGCCCCATGTTCTCCCCCTCCTCCTCGAACTGAAGGTGGAGGTTCCACCTCACGTTCTGGGGCTCTGAGGGGCCGGGCGGAGGCTCCGTTCCGGCCGTCTGATAGTCTCCCTGGCCTGAGTGACGGCCTCGAAGCTTTTCAGGACGGCGTGGGTTGAAGTATGTTCGGTTTCGGTGCCCATACCCAGAAGGGGGTCGGACGCCGGGGTGATTTGTAGAGAGATCGGTTCCTGACCCACGGGATCTTTGCCGTGGTCAGGGTTACGCGAGATCGGCATGGAGTCTAACATGGGTGTGACCCTTCGTTCCCACAGACGGCGCCAATTGTTACGAGGTGGAACTCGCGTACAATGAATTTGTATTATGGGGAACCAAGGGCATGGTGGTTATATGGAGAAGAAGGTTTAGGTAGGCTGTTTTACAAGTGATTAGTGGGGTGAAGAGGTTGGATCTGCTGCCGGTGGCGCTCACGGGGTCGAATCTCGCCGGATGCAGCTGAGGAGGGTTGGACGGCAGGGGGCTGACGCTGACTTTGGTCAAGGGGCGAGCTCTCCTGCAGCACGAACAACTCGTCAGAAGGGCAGGGTTGGGGTTCAACCCTTAGCCACTCCGATGCCTAAGTCAGTAATAGGGCTTAAAATGGGGGCTAGGCACGCCGGTCGGACTAACGGTGTGTCCGCCGCGCGTGACGAGCTATAGGTGGGAGAACAAAGATATGGAAGACCTTTGCTCTCGTGTGTGAGTAATAGAATGAGAGAGAATTCTCCAACCCCCTCTCCGTAAGAGGAGAGGGGGTATTTATACCTGACGGGTGATGACTATGCGTGCTGAGCTGGCTCAGGTGTCAGCGGAAGCTTCGGACAAGGACATCGGGAACAGGAGTTCCTGACCTGCTTTTGTCAGGCGGCGCAACGGCCAAGGGGTGCTTTTGTCGGGATGTCAGGGCCGAAAGCACTAACCGTCCGATGGGTCAGCCGCCAGGGGGGTGCTTTGTCAGGCGGTTGGGTGACGTGTGTGTCAATCGCGCCCTTATCCTAGGTCGTTTGTCGTTGGTGACGAACTAAAGGTCGGGCCATGTTATCCCTGGCGTCGGGGCGCATGAGAATCAGGTGGGTCGTCCGGGTCGGGAGTTGTCCGGCCCGGCCGCGCCTCCCGTTCGGTCGCGGACTAGGGTTCGCAGGCGTAGATAGATATCCGCGCCTAAGTCAGCTGGCCTATCGGTGCCGTCCGGGCACACCTCAGCACCCCTGGCCTAGGCGTACAGCCGCAGTTGTTCGACCCGTTCGGGGCGGTGCGCTCGGGGAGCGCCCGTGCCCATGTGGATTCGGATTTCCGGGGTGGCGGCCTTTTTGTGAAAAGGTGAGTTAATGGGGTACGTTAGCGGATCCGGGCGGTAGTCGGCCTCCTACGATCTTTAGGTCGTAACAGATTATGACGAGACTTTTACACCACTTGTAAAGATGACTATAGTTCGCACCCGTATTGTAGTTGTCTCTGCTCATCGATGTGACATCTCAAATGGATGTTAAAAACATCGTTTTGAATAGTCATCTTCAAGAAGAAATCTACATGGTCCTTTCTCTTGGTATCACCATCAATTGGTGAAGTTTGCAAGCTCAAAAAAGCTCTTTGCGGTCTTAAACAGGTGCCTCTAGGCTGCTTTAAAAAGTTCTATACCATGGGTTCTTTACTTTGATTTCGATTAGCCAGCATGACATAGTATTGTTTATCGAATACACAGTAGCTGGTCGTATTTTTTTTTCTTTGTATGTTAATGACATGATTTTTACATGTGATGAAGTCGATGGGATTGTGATGCTAAAGTTGAAGTTGGCTCGTACTACATTACTTTCTGTAAGTAAAAGCATCCAGAACCATGGAGCCAGGGTACATGTATTCTCATGGTGAAATATCAAATAAAAGGCACACTGATACAACAAGCAAGGCCTCGTTTATTGAGCTCGTGCTTATATTTCCTCATTAATCATGATTCCAAAGCACTCCTTATTCCATACCAATGCAGAAATCATAATATCCCAAATAAGAAACATTACATTACTGTTATCAAAAGAAAAATCTTATTTCTTCGACATTGGCAACAACATTCTAATCAAGCATCAAATTTCACTTCTAACAACGAGCGTCACAACATTTGCCTCCAGGCCCTCCGTACATTATACATGGTCCCTGGTCACCTGGGAATGGGCTAGCATACAACACATCATAACAACCTGGGTATGAGGGCGATAACTGAATAGGGTTTGCAGGCACAAAACTCTTGTCTGGCTTCATGACCAGGGCATTTCGGACGTAGCTCGCCCTCCTGTATCCTTCCCGAGGGAAATGACCGCTCCCCATTTGGGTCGTCGTGTGATATCCGTTGGCCTCTGTGTTGCATACACTCCCACCCCAATTCACGCGCGGGGCTCCGTCAAATCCCTGGAACAAGGATAGCGGCCAGTAACCTATTGGTTCCCCCTGGAACACCATCCACCATTTCCCTTGAACAGCATCCTGTCATAGGATCAATTAAGACAACAAGGAACAACATTGACATAACAGAATAAAAACAAGTAAAAGGAATGTCGAACATTGAAATGTTGGCTTGATGTGTCGTTGCATATCGCCATATAAATATGTAACATACCTTGTATGTTACGAAGTTGACATTGAATTGTTCCCTATCGTACACTGAGACATACGGTAGGGCTCCGCCAAGCACGATCCCGTTCGATACTTGGACAAAACCTGCACACCTTAGGTTGAAACACCCATTTCCTTTAGTGGTATCCTGTATCAAGTTGTGACAGTAAGTTAGCAACAATGACCAAAACCCAACATTTTTCGACCCTCTCATTTCCTGGAACATGAATATGACAAATGAACTAGGAGATGTTAATTAGGAGTACATATGAATAAGAGGCATGATGAAAGAAATCATACCATCCAGTTGACAAATAACCGCGGTTTACTGTCCCCAAACAAGTCTGGGCTCACCTGCAGGAAACAACATATCAGTATTCATAATCAATATTTACCTTCTAGCATGTATCTGAATACTCAGAAAAAAACATTCAGCCGACAAGATGATAACATCTAAAACCCCGAATAGACTAACAAATGAGGAAAACTTGCTTACCGCCCACCCAGCCTCCATAAACGAGTCGACATCATTAAACACTGTAACTGAGTTCAAGCTCCATTCATTTGCCTCGACTTGTAGATTCCATACATTAATGGTACCTTGCGCTCCAATATATGGGCCACCGTTATGCAGCTCTATTCGAGCAACCTAATATCCATCGAGAAAATGTTTGGTCAATTAGTCTAAATGTAGTAATGGCCGTTTACACAAGCATGCACACGCATAGCTAGTCCGCTCAAATTTATCATTCACCTCTACTTTGCAGTTTGAATATTTGCCGTCCAGTCCAAAGTATTTTGAATCATTTATCCTGGTAAAATCTGTTTCTTGAACCCTTTGAACGGGTATGGTTCCTTCAGGGCAGCTTCCATTCTTTTGCCAAGCTTGTGCCAAAAATCCGAGTGAATTGTTGCCTTTCACTTCATTCGGAATAAAGCTAGGCCTCATCTATTGTGCAAAAATGTGTCAGAACCAAATAACAACTATCCATTCAAATATGAGGAAAAACAGCATTCAAGTGAGAAACAAACCTCGATTGTGTGATTTCTGAGCAATGGGTGAGCGAAGGCAGGTTGTTTATAGATATCAACACAATCAATAATATCACCATCCTCGCTCTGTAAAACATCATTCCTATGTCAATTTACATGGTTAAAATTGATTTAAAATCGTAACGAAGAACTAAGTTTAGCAACAACCATTATGGTCTTGACTGCTGGCTTATTGAGTCTGTTCAGCTGCTCATCTATCTCCTTGCTTGTGTGTGAGGTAGGCCTTGCTCCCTCGGCGACAACCAATATTAATAGAAGGGCCGCCAGTACTCCGGCGAAACCCTTCCTATTCAAAAATAGGTAGAATCCGCCCACTGATTTAAAACTCATTCCAAGCTACTAATGATTTTTCCCCCACCTGTTTCAAACACTTAGTTAGAGGAATGAATATGCATCTACAAAAACATCAGACTAAATGATAAGAATTATTCATCTACAAATATAAAAATAAAATGGTTTAAACATGAAAGATCAATACCTGTTCTTGAGTGAGAGAGAAAGAGAGCCAGAGGAAAAAAATGTGAAGCTTTACATGGACGAAGCATGAAACCGCCTGCTTATAAAGAGAATCATACTCAGTGAGTAAATGCAGTGAGTTAATGTCTTCTAACACAAATCCATAACAGACTATAGGCATTATCACAAATATTCATCGAATTCAGCACGGATGGTCAGCGCTTACAACGATTTTTGCGCATAAAGACACATTTTGTTGCACCCATGAATTAATGTACAGAGTTATTGTATTAAACAGGTGCATGCGTCTATGTTGAGAAAAAAACATGAATAGTTGACTTTGTGGGTACCTAATGATTAGCTGCGGAGAGATAATCCCTTTCTAAGCATTAAGCATTAGGAAAGGAAAGGGAATCAAGTGGCATGCAACGGTTGCATTTGGACCAGAGCTAATTTACCAGCTATGAAGCCATCTTTTGGGCTTTTATAGCTGGTAAATTAGCTACTCAAAATGTTTCCAACAGATGAACCGAGGCAACAAAACACATTTTCAAATAAATTTTCATGAACATTGTGCAACTCAAGCTGTCGCTCAAAAAGATCGGGGCCACTTGAGATGCATTATTTTGCTCCCTAGTGCTGCCCATTATCATTTTCTGAAGGAAATGCTTTCATCTCCCCTTGATTTGAATCGATTCTCTCTCATTTTCTTTCATTTTCTTTATCTTTTTTAAACCTCTGATTATGTTGACATGTCCAAGCCAACCAGCTTCCAAGTTTAAACCTAGAGTAGCCACCACTTGGATTCCCAAAAGAACTTTTATAATGCTCAATATTGCGTTGTTTTATTATTTGATCTGCTGATGAAAATTGCATCGACCCTTGTATCAGACTCTGGTTGACAGTGGCGTAACCAGAAATTATTTTTGCCCTGGGCGAAAATAAAGATAATATAAAGAATATTTTTTTAATGATATGCATGCTGCAATAGCATAGTAATCAAAATCTAATCTAATGACCGAAATTTTTTATGGTAAATTCATAATTATCGTAAGAACATATGTAAGAAATAAAAAAATTCTTTACTTGAAATCAAACACAGAACATGTGATCTCATACACCATTGTCTTAGACACTGGACTATAAAGAAATGATAATAATACAAGAGATTTTTTTTATAAATAAACGATTATTGTATGTAACATGTAAGAAAAGAGATTTTTTTTATAAATAAACAACAATTGTATGTAATATGTAAGTATTTTATGGCCAATTAATAAATATCATATGAATATATGTCAGAAATAAAAAGTTTCTTCACTTGGTATCAAACCCATAACTTGGTGATAATACAAGAGATTTTTATATATAAATAAACGAGTAAAATGTAAGTAAGAAAAGAGATTTAAAGAGATTTTTAAAATAAATAAACCACTTGTATGTACTAGGGAAGAAATGTAACATGTAAGTTAAAAAGGGGATTTTTGTAAAATAAACCACTTTGTAATAATGATAGAAATGTAAAAACGCCTACTCAGGGAATTGAACCCAGGACATGAGGCGTAACATACGAATGCCTTAGCCATTGGGTTTTAACAAAGTGGTGTCAATTAAGGTAATAACTTTTTCTTAAATCTTTTGCCCTGGGCAGCTGCCCAGGGCAATCTACAGGTAGTTACGCCCCTGCTGGTTGATATTGTTGTGCGCCGTTGCGGAAGCAGTCGGATCGCCGAAGTATCTAGCACGAAGAACAAATAGAGAGCAAACAAAAGATTTAAGTCGTCTAAACGACCAAGGGAACACTTCTCTTAATTCAAATAAAACACTCAACCCTTGGGTTGGGCAGCCCACATGGGCTAATTTGAGCCAACAACCACAAATCTCCACTTTGGCGAGATATTATGTCTATGTCACACAATCGACCGTCAACGCTCCTCCTCGGTGAGAATCATCTCGTGTTCCCGTCATCTTGCCTCGAAAGGCTCATATGGCTTCACAGAGCCTTATTGCTCCAGAAGGAGCCACCAAAGTCATCTCATATTGTCAACATACAAGTCCGAGCCATACTCAAACTTGACTCCGATATCGACCTTCATAAGCTCGTCCGTCGAACAATCATTAGTGCCAAGTAGCTCCACCCGATCCTTGGCTTCATCAGTTGTCGTTGATTATATCTCATCACACCAATCTTTCCTTCGTCCACATAGGTCGTCATTGTGCTCCACCTCACCGAATAAGGTCGGAGACTCATCACACCTGACAAAGAAAGCAAACGAGACCCTTCTTGCAGGTTGGCATCTTTCATACCTTGGTCTCCAAACTTTGATAGAATCCTTCTGCTGTGCAAGTTGTGGGGATAAGGTATCTCCACCATACGGACTTGAACCATCACCTCTATTAGCACCACCTCTCCGGAGATCATTCAATGATGTCTTTGTTGCGTGCGAGCTTGAATCGGTAGCTCGTTCATCTGGAACTCTCGTCGTCTTCATCGTCACCGTACCATCCAAGTAATAGAGGTTGCCTTCACGCTTCCCCTTCATCAGGATCATTGCTCCTCGTGTCACCTTCAAAGCGCCGTCCTCCATAGTCACTTTGCAACCCTTGGCTTCAAGTGAACCAAGCGATATCAAATTGTACTTCACATCTGGCACATAATGAACATCGCCTATGTCCCGTGTGACACCATCACTCATCTTTATGCGGACCGTGCCAACGCCCGCCGTCGTGCATGCTCCATCGTCTCCAAGAAGGACTTTACGCTTACAACCTTCATGTAAAGTAGTAAAGTACTCTCTGTGGGGTGTCATATGAAACGAGCAACCCGAGTCGAGCACCCATCCCCCCTTCATCACCCCTTCCGTCGCACCAACTAGGACCCACTCATCCACCTCCTCGCTTTTGACGATGTTGGCGGTAGCATCTTTCTTCTTATTGGCCTTTGGGCACTCCCTCGCCCAATGTCCTCTTTCTTTGCAAAATGCACATTGATCCTTCTTGATGTCTGTGCGCGGAGCTCTACTATTGTCCCTCGTCTCGAATCTATGGTTCCCTTTGTGGCCTCCACCTCTTTCATTGCTCCGACCTCTAACCACAGTAAGCGCTTCGGACCTTTGGCCACTCATCATCTCATCATTCTTCTTTCTAAATTCATTACTAGTAAAAGCGTTAGAAACTTCATTGAAGGTGATAGATTCTTTACCATAGGTTAAGATCGAAACAATGTGCTCATAGTCTTCATGCAACGAGTTGAGGAGAATCATCGCCTTGTCCTCATTTTCCACCTTGACGTCGATATTCCTCAAATCTGTGAGGAGTTTGTTGTAGTAGTCGAGGTGTTCTTCAACTGAAACTCCTTCCTCCATCTTGAGGCCAAAGAGCTTCTTCTTTAGGTGTAGGCGATTCTGGATATTCTTCTTCATATACTTCTCACCAAGCGCATCCCATAACGCTTTCGCATTCGTCTCCTCCATGAAAGGGTACTTCTTCTCCTTTGTCAAGTAGAGCCGGATCGTACCGCAAGCGGTCCGGTTCATCATCCTCCACTCCGAATCCGACGTCGTAGTCGGCTTCTCATCTAGTACTTGATCTTGACCAAGTTGGTTCAAGATGTCCAGTACTTCGCATCTCCACATGCCGAAGTTGATACGCCCATCGAACTTCTCAATTTCGAACTTCGTATTAGATACGATAGTTCGCGTTGTTGAAGATTGCGCCATTGGAGTAGAAGGATTTTCGTCGCCGTCTTTGCCCGTCTTCTTCGTCTAGAACTTCGTCACCAAAGCTCTGATACCAATTGTTGTGCGCCGTTGCGGAAGCAGTCGGATCGCCGAAGTATCTAGCACGAAGAACAAATAGAGAGCAAACAAAAGATTTAGGTCGCCTAAACGACCAAGGGAACACTTCTCTTAATTCAAATAAAACACTCAACCACTACAAAGAAATCATCACAAATGGCTCACACAATGATCCCTCATAATGATCCTATGGAACTTCCAATAGGATCTCATACAAACTCTCCAATGCTTCAATAGAAGCTCAATTGGATTTCAAAATTCTCCGATGCTAAACAACCAAAACATGCCCTCTCTTTTATAGGAATGGAGGGGGAGGAGGTTGGTGCACCAACCCACCACCAACCCCCTTGGGTTGGGCAGCCCACATGGGCTAATTTGAGCCAACAACCACAGATATATGGTTGGAAAAGAATGCAGTGTGCATGCTCAGGAATATTGCAATCTCTCGTCTAAAGCACGGGCCGGATTTGACAAGTTTAGCATGGCTGTTACGGGAGGTAGTTTTTAAAGATGGTGTTTAGATCACTCGGTCTTTATTCAACGTGGCCGTGTGTTGGATCCACGTGCACCTCCCTAACACTCAGGCTAGGTACACAATGCCACCGACAATGCGCGAAAATGGTGGCCAAACAATTCCAAGCCCGAATTCCACCGAGTTGTCACTGATACGTTTCGCTTGCCGATTTGATCAAAACAGCGATTTAAGGTGGAAAAATGTAAAAAGAGGAAATATATTGAGAATGATTTGCGAAGAACAAAAGATAATCGGATATCCTTTGAGACGAGATCCTGTCTCCTAGCTTTGAATGTACGGATCAAAGCCTAAGAACCCTCACAGATGATAACTCAATGTGTTTTCACAAATCAAGCATGCCCCCACCCTGACGACGGCTAGACCTAAATATAAGAAAAGGGGATTTACTAATTTGGTCTGGAGAGACCAAAATACCCCTGAAATGACTAATTCCCGCCCCCACGTCTCCTCCTGCGAAAGTATGTGATCGTGGGCTCCGCTCTAGCCGCTCCCCCGCATGTGCCGCGCGTGGGCTTGGTGCGTCCGCATCAATACCCCCCCTAAAAGAGCCACCTTGTTCTCAAGGTGGAAGTCAGGGAACTGCTCCTGCATCACATCATAGGCCTCCCACGTCGCATCACAGTCTGGTAGGCCCGCCCAATAGATCAGTACCTCCTTCCGCCGCCCCGGGCCCTGCCGAACTGCCCTCACATCTACAGGCTCGAGTAGCACCTCCAAGTTCTCCGTCAATGTAGGAGGCAAAGTGGAAGAAACCGCATGATCCCCAATCGCCCTCCTCAGCTGCGACACGTGGAACACTGGGTGTATCACCGAAGAAGGGGGAAACTCCAACCTGTATGCCACCTGGCCAATTTTGGCCACCAACTTGTATGGACCGAAGTATCTCGCTGACAGCTTCTCATTCTGCCTCCTTGCTAAAGATCTCTGCCGGTATGGACGCAGCTTGAGATACACCATATCACCCACCTGAAAGTGCACATCACGTCGATGCCCATCAACCCTGGTCTTCATCACCTGCTGAGGCCGTAACAGATGCTTCCGCAGCTCCTCTAGCAAACCATCCATCTCCCCCATGTACTCCTCTACCTGTGATACTGGATTTTGCCTGTCACCAAAACGGAGCAAGGGCGGTGGATCCCTCCCGTACAGCACTCTGAAAGGCGTCGTCCCTGCTGCAGAGTGGTACGAGGTGTTGTACCAGTACTCTGCCTAAGCCAACCACCTATGCCACTGACGAGGTGTCTCTGAGGCGAAGCACCGCAAGTAAGTCTCTATGCTGCAGTTGACCACCTCCGTCTGGCCGTCGGTCTGGGGGTGGTAGCCTGTACTCCTTTTCAGGACAGTACCCTGCACCCTGAATAGCTCCCGCCAGAAGCAACTCATAAAAACCTTGTCCATGTCGGACACTATGGAAGCAGACACCCCATGCAACCGTATCACCTCCCTCGTGAAAGCTGTAGCCGCCGACACTGCAGTATAAGGATGCTTCAACGGAATGAAGTGCACGTACTTACTCAGGCGGTCCACCATTACAAATACCACCGTGTAGCCCTCTGCCGGGGTAAACCATCGATGAAGTCCATCGTCACCTCCTCCCAGACCCTCTCTGGCAACGCCAGCGGTTGTAACAGTCCTGCTGGGGCCATGGCCATGTACTTGTGACGCTGGTAAACGTCACAAGCTGCGACTAAACGTGCAATCCTCCTCCGTATACCAGGCAAATATAGCTCTCTGGCCATCCTCTGATAGGTCTGCTGGACCCCTGAATGGCCCCTGGTCACTGAACTGTGAAACTCCTGGAAGAGGACCGGTATGAACTCTGAGCTCCGTGGTAACACCATCCTCCCCTGGTACAGCAGTCTGCTCCCTGCCAAAGAGTACTCAGCCGGCCCATCCTCGCCACTCTGCAGCCTCTCTTGGATCTGCCTCAACTCAGCATCTGCCTCTGCCACCTGTAGCATCGGCTCCCAGTCCAACCACATAGGCCGCGACAACACCCTCAAATCGATGCCCTCCTCCCGACGTGACAAGGCATCAGCAGCCTTGTTCTCCAATCCGGGCCTGTACTCGATGTCGAACCGGTACCCCACCAGCTTGGACAACCAATGCTGGTGCTCCTCTGTGACGAGCCTATACTCCAGTAGGTACTTGAGGCTCCTCTGGTCCGTGCAGACCATGAACTCCCTCCCTAACAGGTATGGCCGCCACTTCTGCACCGAGAAGACTATGGCCATCGGCTCTCGCTCATGGACTGATTTCAGTCGTGCTCTAGCGGTCAGTGATCGCTCCGGGACGTAACCCTAAAGAACGGTTGTAGTTTTACCGCAAGTGCACGGTGTAGCAGCGAGCGGGATATCGAACACAGGGAGGACGAATGACCGTGCTTGTTCCAATCACCCTGGCTATTCAAGAAGAAAGATTTGCCTTTGGCGATCCTGTCACAATCGTCAGACAAAGTGCGGAAATATCGAATCAAATAAAGAACGTCTAGGGAATGGGGAATCACCGCTACTCACCGTATCTCATAAATGTGGTTCGTCAGTTTCAAAATTGCTAGATTGAGATTTTGGATGGACTAGTTGCAACTGAATGTAGAACCAAGCTCACGCTCTCGCGCTGTTGCCGGTCTATAGCTATCCTAGGTTTGGGTCCAATCTCTTGCAAACCCTAGCCTAGGAAAGCTAGCATTAGGGTCAACATCATCGTCCAATCGCGCACCGAGCCCAATCTCTTGCAAACTCGGCTCGCGATCTAGATTGGGATAGTTCCTACCCGTCCAATCTCTTGCAAACGGGTATTGGCACGGAATTGCAACCGGAAACCCTAGTATCGGTCCAATCTCTTGCAAACCGATACTACGGAAATTCGGTTCCAACCCAATTCGGATTTCTAGGGTTTCCTATCGAATCGGGATCCAATCTCTTGGAAATCCCGATCGGTATGGACTCTTAGCTAACCGTAGTAAATTGATCCCAATCTAATCCCTAGATATCGATTCTAGCAAAATTTCTACTAATTCATCACAAATATGAAGTTGGGTTTGTAGGGTTCATCCCCACGCCCCAAGACGTGGCGACTACCCACAATTCATAGCAAGATCACAAAAATAATCAATGAAATAAGCAATAGAATTCATCACAATATTGAGATATGCAATAAAAATAGAATTTTTGGGGAAGAGAAAGACAAACCAATGAAGTTCTTCAATTAATCCAACAAAAATCAAACTTTGCCTCCTCTCCAATCTCAAGAATAAAACTAAAAAGCTAATCTAAAAAGCTGTAAAAAATCTAAGGAGAAGCTCTCCAAAACTAGGGTAAAAACAGGGGTTAAATAGCCCCCAAAATCGTCCAAAAACTGTGACCAAAATACCCCTGCGCAGCCTGTTTTCCGCAATTTTCGCTACAGGCAGCGCGTCGCACTCGGCCGAGTGACAAAAGTCGCTCGGCCGAGTGAGAAACCCTGTAATTTTCCAGTAAGTCGGGGCCTTCAGGGGTCTCTACTTCGGGGGCGGCTCGGCCGAGTGAGTTGTCGTCACTCGGCCGATGGCTTCATTGTACTCGGGCGGACGGGATTCTCCACTCGGCCGAGTGGGTCTTCTGAAGCTCAGGCAGCCGAAAAACAGAAACTTGGAGATTTTTGAAGGGCTTCGTCTGGGCGCCACTCGGGCGGACGTGGTCTCTTCACTCGGCCGATGTGGTCTCCGTCGCTCGGCCGAGTGCACATAGGAATCGTGTCTGATCTGGTCGGCCGAGCGGTGTCTCGCTGGTCGGCCGAGTGGGTCCTCCACTCGGCCGAGTGGGACACTAAACATGCCCAATCTGCTTATTTTGGCCTCCTCGTCGCTCCTGCGACGTCTGTTCTTCTTCCGCTCCTCTCCAACAGCAAAATACCCCTCGGGGAGGTCGTCGGTGACCCTCTGGAGTAAGCGCATCTCGAGATCACTCCAAATCGCGCCAAATCACCTGAAATGCGACAAAAACAACAAATCGTGAAAAGCATCGCAATATCGTCGATATATCGTGAAAAACATGATTTGGGCGATCTAAATGGCATGCAAAAATGCGGGAAAAAGGTGTAAAATAAGGAGTGATCAAAATCCCCCAAGCTTGCCTCTTACTCGTCCTCGAGGAAGATAAGTAAATGGCGAACCCGGTGGAATTGGAAAACAAAAATGGCGAAAAATGAAAAATGAAAAACGGAGAAGAATGGAAAACGAAATGAACATAAAGAAGAGAGAAAGAAGCGAAGAGGTAAGCTACTAGATCATTTTCTCAGGACGGGGGTTTCACTTACTCATATAGCATACACCGAATGAAAAACTCATGTCAAAAGATTTTATTTTGATATCATAGTATAATAGTGCAAATAGAAATGGAAAACCCACGAACAACGATATAATCATGAAAACCGGAATAATTCTAAAATTAACATCGTCTGAATCATTTAAAGCGGTATACAAATCACAGATCACACACTTTTCAATTGAATGCTTTCTATCAGGAGTATAAGAGTATCACACAATAGAATAGAGAGAGAATAGAAAAGTATGGATTTCATGAAATGAACGCTAGGCTTAGATCTCTGGATTTCGTAAAGCTAGAAATAATCTCACCGAGTATAGAATATTACTTAGCCTAGGTTGTCGTGCAACGTCAAGTAGTCACTCTCTCACACATCATTGGATCCCCTCCCCCAAGCTTATCTATAAGCGTGGTGGCATAAAAAAATATTTACATCCCCATTTTTATATAGCTCCAAAGGTAGTAAGAAGAAAGAAGAAAGAAAGAAAGTGAGATGGGATCGTTTATTGAGGATTTTTCCTCTTTTCTCTCTTTTTTTTCTTTTTTTTTTTCAATATAGCATATATACACAACGATCCCAACACGAAGAGAGATAATGATGTACAAGAATGTTTTTCTCTCTTTTATTATTATTTTATTTTTAGAGAATAAGAGATTTGGAGCTAGGAATTAGTAGCGGGGGAAATGACATAAAATAGAATCGCTAAGGGGAGATTCACCAATGATTTTAAAAGTAGAGAAATGATGTTCAAGATTTGTGGAGAAAGAAATAGACATAACTCTCGGTTCACTCTATAAGACATGCACGACAACTTCAGCAGGGTAATCTAATCTACTCAGTTTCGATCACAAAAAAGCTAACTAATCCAGATTTATCATAGCTAACATCATTCAATCATCCCGAAGTGAAGTGTACAATTCATGCATATAGAAGTGATATAGGAAAAAGAAATCAGTACTCCAGATATAAGCATTCAATGCGTGAATCTTGGTGTGTTTTCTGTGATAGCATACATATGAATATTCAGACTCAGCTAATAATAGAATTTCATCCATTTTCATGTGGCAAAAGTGTGGGTTACTATCTCTAGATGCAAGGCAAGTCATAGCATATGATATCAGAAATAAAGTCTAAGACATGACAAATATAGCATGCATATAGAGTAAGCCAAATCCAACGTCATCATCATCATAGAAAAGTCATCTCTAGCATGAGATGAAAAAGAAATAAAGATAAAGGGAAAAAAAGAACTATTTACAATGCGGCACACAGAAAAAATAAGAAAAACGTGATGCATGGCAAAATAAAAGAAAAATGATGAAAAATAAGTGCAAAAGCGGAGAGTGGCGTGAAAAACTAAAAAATAAAGGTGGCAAATCGAAAAAGAACGTGAGAACTCACTCCCCCAAGCTAAATGGCACAGTGTCCTCAATGTGCAAAGTGTGGCACACCGAGAGACAAGAAGTGTGAGGGGAAGGTGAGGATGCATGCATGATGAAAAGAAAAGTGAAAATAAAAAGAAAGAAAAGACATGAAAATATGATGCGGACATGATGCATGCACAGATATGAGTGATATAGATATATAAGAGTGTCACCAAAAACGCTCCCTCTGTCCCAGAAAAGATATATAAATATATGGTCGACATGAGAATCCCAAAATAAGTGAGGGGAGGGGGGTGGTCAAAAGTGCAACAGGACCCAGCAGAAACGGGCAGCACAACGACAAAAAAGAAACGACGGAATCTAGGGTGCCTAAGAAGGTGGTGCTGCACCGTCTCCGTCCTGAGGCGGAAGTGGTGGTGGTGGCTGGACAGGCCGCTGAGCGGGTGTGGGTGTGGGAGTGGTAGCAGGTCGAGTGTGTGTGGAAGTGTGGGCGGGAACCTGCTGGGTGGGTGTGGGTATGCGCGGGAGACGCTCCAGAACCTGAGTAAGACAGTAATGAATCTGCGGGAGCAGGTCAAAGCGCCCAGCCATCACAGAGACGGTGGAGGACAGGGTCCTAAGGTCGCCTCTGAGGCCACTCACCGCCCCCTTATAGAGCACGAATGCTCTGAAGTATAGTGTCGGGGGGAGGTGGTGCAGAGGGACGCACCGGTCGGGGCTGTGCACGGCGTGGCTGGCGTACTCGAGTCGCGTATGTGACGGGCTCAGCGGGGAAGGGTACGAAAGGTGCTGCGCTCGCAAATGTGGGCCTGGCCTCAGTGTGAGGCTGGGGCACAGACTGGTGAGAAGTGGAGGCAGCAGCAGCGAAAGAAGAGTGCAAAAGTGGCAGCGAGGCGGCCAGAGAGGTCGGTGGCACAGAAGTGTGGACAGACGCCACGACACTCTCGGAAAATACAGCAGGGGTGGAGACAGAGGTGACTACCGCTGGGGTGGAAGTGTGTGGACCGAAAGGCGCAACCCCAGTGGAGATCATGCTAGCCATGGTCTCCACGACCGTGACAAACGAGGGCTCTCCACTCTCAACAAAGGTCGGTGGGCGCTCGGGGAGTGCGGAGCAAAGAGGCTCGACGGACAGAGGGCCAGTGGTGGTGGTGGGAGTGGTGGTGACAGCCTCGGAAGTGGTGGAGGTGGTGGAGGTGGGCTCAGCTGGGGTACTCTCGACACCGACAGAGGTGTCAGGAGCAGCAGAAACATCAGGTATGGGCTGAGGGGTCACATGGTCAACAGGGGCAGCAGGCTCGGCAGGGTGTGCAACAGGGTCTGCGGGGGCAGCGTGGGCAGCGTGGGTAGCGTGGGCCTACTCGGCCTGCTCGGCCTCGAGTACGTAAGCAGCGGGGATGAGAACATCCATCGCAGGGAGCCAGTCTGCCTGGGCTGGTGCAATCTGAGTCTGAGCTGGGCTCGGAAGAATCATGTAATCGGCCCCGTAAGGGCCGTGCAACCAGACCCAGTGACGCTCACCGTGCGGACGAAGCATCTTCATCCGGGCCATAACATCGATCGACAAAGAAGTGGGGCCCGGGACTCGTCGCAAGTCGTCAGGGAAGTCCTCGCCGGTCATAAGAGCAAGCAAGGTGATCAGGCCGCCGCAGCATATCGGTGAGCGAGCGCCCACCGATACAATGATGCGGTCTAAAAACCATGCCGCGATATCGATCACGACGGCGGGGACAAGCTCATCGCCATCCCTAGATAGAGCTCTGGGACGTGTCATCGCGTAGAGCATGTAGAGCTCTGGCGTAGACATCGTGCCCGGCTCATATCTGGCCAAAAAGGTCGTCGCCATAAGGCGCTGAGCAATGCGGAGGCAGTGATGGACAATGGCCGAGGCCTTGGCCCTACTAGGGTCAAAGGCAGCGTGAAGACCCGTAATCCGGGCCCAGAAGGCACCGGCGTCGAAGGAAGGTGGGGGGGATATGGGTGGGGCCGTAACCGCGATCGGCTCCGGGGACAGCGGGCCACGAGAAAAACGCTCTCATCATATCGAGAGTGACCTGGCACTCTCGATCCATGAACCGAAACGAGCATCCCTCGTCGGTCCGGGCGATCGAACTCAGAACCTCAAGTGTCGGGCGGGTGAACGTGTCCGCCAACACCTGGAAGAAATCTCGCCAGCCCACGTTGTCGTACAACGTGAGCATCCCCTCTAGTACCCCCAGGCGTCCTAGGTCAGCGAGGTGTGCAAACCTGGAGGGTACGATCGAGCGCTGGGAGATACGGTCGAAGACGGCGTGGTGTGCGTCGTCTCGGAACGTAATCCCGAGCGGCCTGACCAGTGGAGCCGGTGGTGGTGGCTGTGGAGCGGCAGGGAGAGGCTGTGCGGGCTGTGCGGGCGCTGCAGGCTGTGCGGGCGCTGCGGGGCCTGCAGGCTATGCTGGGTGGACGGCGTGTGTGGGAGACGGTGGAGGAGAGTCCTCCAGCTCATGGGAGGGGCCGGCATCATCCGACCGCTTCCGCTTGGCGGAAGCTCTCTTCGACCGCGGCCGTGTCCGGGGCGGCATATCGGCCCCGAGCGCGCCGAAAAACGTGAAAAGTGTGGCGTGTGCAAAATAATGGAAAGAGTGTACCCCGACACGCCGCGAGTGCTAAGCAATGGAAGCGTACGAAGTCAGCGCCTCCACGAAGCTCAAATCAGTCCCGAGAAGCTCCCCTGGGCTCCCCTAAGCTCCCAAAAACAACCTGCGCATGAAATGGCGATATCAGCGGGTAATATTCAAAACGTATGGAGCATTAGGGGTATAACAGATAAATATAGAAATTGATTTGGGTTAGGGGTTCGTTAAGCACATGGATCCTCGAAAAATACACAAAAAGAGGCGAAAAAGGCGAAATAGGGGGTACCGGAGGCGATCGGACGGGCGGCCGCCGGCGACGACTCGGGCGAGGCGTCGGCGGGTGCTCGACCGGCGGTGGCGGGCCGAGTGGCGGCGCGAGGTGGCCGGTCGGCGAGTGGGGGCACGAGCGAGGGGAATCGGGCGAGGGGAGCTGAAGAGTCGGGGCGCGATTGGGTTTTGCGTTTCGAAAATCGCGCCCCCCCCCCTCGGCCCTTATATAATAAAAGTTACGACTCGGCCGAGTGACGTGGTCACTCGGCCGAGCGAGGTCAATGGAAATTTCCTCCTCGCCTACGCTTCGGCCGAGTGGCCTTACCAGCCTCGGCCGAGTGGAGTAAGTCCATTCGGCCGAGTGGCTCAAGCTACTCGGCATGACTCGCCCTAGGAGGGTATCCGTTTTACTCGGCCGAGTGGGAATATATACTCGGCCGAGTAGCAGTTATATTGAAATCAGAAAAATAAACAGAGAGTTGGGTACAGCAGACTTCCCTCGTTCGTGAGCGGCTCGGCCGGACGAACTTCTGTACTCGGCCGAGTGACTAGTATGCTCGGCCGAGTGAGCCTTGTGCTCTGCTGTTTGTCTTCGTTTGGGCTCTAAACTCCGTCTTTCTTCCTCCAGTCGATTCCATCTTCCTCCTAAGCGTCGAGCGCCTTCTTGGGGCGCTCCTCGTTGTCTCGTTCATCCTCCTCATGATGGATTTACCTATCTCCTCTCCTGTCAAGAAAAATAGGACCCGTTATCACAAAAATTTTGGGCGAACGACTCAAAACACTAAAAATTTCTAAAACAAAAATAAAGAAAAAGTAAAAATAAAGCAAAAACCATCGGGTTGCCTCCTGACAAGCGCTCGTTTAAGGTCGTGAGCTCGACCCCCTATAATTTTCAATCAATGTGGGATGTTTGGTGCATATGAGATGCACCCATCAAACTTTCCAGGGAGCGCGCTTGGATTTGGACGTGGCGGCGTGTTCTCCCTCGGTGGTCTCCCATCTCGAATAGTGTTGGGGGGAGGCTCCCCCAAGCTAGCATTTGCTCCGGTCAACGGCTTCACCGGTGATGCCGATTTCCGTACCGGCGGAGCTTTCTTTGGAGACTTTAATTTCGAGAGCTTACAGAGCTCTCGAATCCTTGCGACATCAGCGTCGCCTTCATCATCTTCAGCGGAGAAGTCGGGGGAATCATCTTTCTTCTCATTTTGGCCTAAATCCGGGCCTTCCTCAAAATCTTCATCGAATAGAGTGCCAATAGAGTGGGGGATCGCCTCCTCAATTACCTCATCAAGGAGGTCCATGTAATCAAGCTCCTCGTGGTAAGGCATGTGCTTCATAGCCTTAGGAATGTGAAGCTCCACCTCGATGTTGCCGACATTTAAAGTTAGGGTACCTTCGCGCACGTCGACAATCACTCCGGCGGTGGCGAGGAACGGGCGTCCAAGTATCAATGAAGTATCTCCCTCCTCCTTAACGTCCATGATCACGAAGTCACATGGCAAGCATATTCCCCCGGGACTTGTAGCGGGATGTCTTCGGCGATCCCCACCGGCCTTGTTATCCGTCCATCGGCTAATTGAATGCGCATGTCGGTGGGTTTCAACTTTGTCCCGGTGTTTAGCCTTAAGAACATGGAGAGAGGCATGAGGCTCACACTAGCCCCTAGATCAACCAACGCCTTTTGAAGAGGAACGCCGCCCAAGGTGCAAGGAATCCGAAAACTCCCCGGATCTTTAAATTTTACCGGCTCCTTCTCTCTCTTGGTGAACCAAGAGCCCTCCTCGGCTAGCATGATCTTCTCCTTCCTCTTTCTCCCCGAAATCAAGTCCTTTAAGAATTTAGCATATGTGGGGATCTCCACGATGGCGTCGAGGAAGGGAATATTGAGGCTAACTCCTCTTAGATACTCGAGAAACTTCGCTAGCCTTTTCTCCATTTTCGCTCTAGCGAGCCTTTGGGGGAATGGGACCGGTGGCATGAAGCGCCTCTCCTCGATCAATTGCTCCGCTCTAGATTTCTCCTTTTCTTGTGGCTCTTTCTCCTTATCATCTTCAACTACCGGCTCAATTGGATCCAAGCTTTCCTCCACGGGCTCCTCGGTAGGGATCATAGCGGGGGAGGTATCCTTCCCGCCTCTAGTAGTAACGACAACTACGGCATTGATGTGGCCGGTGTTGCTCCGTGGGTTTTGCTCGGGTTGCGCCGGCAATCGTTGAGTGTTCCGATTGAGCAACGCCAATTGCTCCGATATTTGAGCCACAACGGTATTAAGGGAGTCTTGCCCCGCCTTCAAGGTAGCATTGACCTTATTTTGCTCGACCATAAACGCCTCCACTCTAGCTTCGAAGTCGGATCGTTGTTGAGCTTGTGGAGGGTTTTGATTTTGATTCCTCCACACTTGGTTGTATCCGGGCGGCCTATATGGTGGAACTTGTTGCTTCGGTTGGAAATTTTGTTGTGGAGGCCCCCTCGGCGGATAGTTTTGTTGTTGGGGTGGTGGTGGTCGAGCTGTAGGATCCTGTCCAAAACAGAGTTAGGATCGATAATATGAAGTTTAGACTTACGCTTGCGTACGCTGCACGGTAGTCTACGAACTTCGCCTTCGGATTCGCCACGACGGATCGAGTCTACTCACGAACGGAGTAAGGCACTAAATCCACAATCTAAATCTCTACTTTAGATTAAGAACTTGGATAGAGGGAGAGGAAATATGTCTGCAGAGCTTCGCTAGGATGAAGATGCATGCATGAATTTCATGCAAAAAAGTGTAAGGAAAATGGCTACACTTGGGTCTTATTTATAGCCCCCAAGGTAGTTATTTTAGGGTAAGTTGTTCCTTTGGAACAACTTAATTAAGGTGTACCATGATACATGGCACATTATAAGCTTAAGTTGTACCATATGCATGGTACAACATAAGCTTAAGATATTCCCCCTTTATAAGCCATATGTCGCATGCACTTATGCATATATAATGCGACTTTCCCACTCATCCAGAGATCCTCTCCGCAAGGGAACAGATTCCCTTTGTACACGACTTCGTGTATGCGACGTTCGAGGTCCGTATTCCCTCGTACATCCCCCACAAGGGTGTACAAACGTCTTCCATATCCAACATCTCCCACTCACACTTGAGGGGATTGTAAGAGAACGTCTTTCCCTTAGTTCTTTCATCTATCATACCGAGAAATAGACCGTGCGACCGTCATGCGCGTAGAGTCTGTTGTTGTGCACTTGTTAGAGATACATAACGACCTCGAAGGTGCAAAGTTGAGTAGTTCAACGCATGCTTTACCCTAGATTATTTCTTCACATTTCTTGTACTTTATATTCAACAATTGAATCCCATCTGGATTACAATTGGCTGGCCAGCTTTGAATCACTAAAGTCCAAATGCGAATATGAAATCAATCTTCCTCTTCTTGCGAACCTTCTGATCTTGACTTGATTCGCTTTTCTAACGTGCCCCGCCGAGCCGAATTACCATAGCCCATTAGTAACACGCTAAGATAGCGATCATCTCGTCAAATCTAAAGAAACCAATTGGAGTCCTTGAGGGTAAGAGTTAAGACCCGTATGGCCTTTGAGTCTCACATAATAGCAAACACTATTGCTACTAACTCATTGGTCGAAATGCATACGTGGTATGAACACGTATTACAACATCACTCCTTTCCCAGGGAGAGTATGTCTTAATGATGTTGTACGGATGAAAGATCAGACACCACAGTGCCTATCTTTTGAGTCCCCTTACTACTCCGGAAATATTCCCGTACTCTCATCCTGCATAAGACAGATAGGATTATAAAATCCAATGAGATCTTTTTATCCTTGTGATACAGATCTCAGATCTTTTGTAAGCATCCATATGATGCAGATCTTTCATTCGACTAACTTTGGTAAAGTCATGGCTCTAAATCATTCGTCTAATGATTTTGACTTTAAACTAGTCTCATCTCTATCTTATCCATCTGATAAGATAAGGCGGTTGCTCATGTGAGAGAGCCAACCTTAATCTGTCCGACATACACACAATTCAGCTGAGATTTCAAAAAATGTACACAAACATTTCTTTAAGAAATTTATATGCAATGCTTGAAAAAGAACTTATTCTTTTATTAAATTTGATCTTTCTTAGACATGGGAATATATATTTGTACAACTCAGCTCATACGCAATCCTTGGGATGATAAGTGTTTATAAAACACATTTCTGGGGATCGCTTTCGTAAGCTGATCCTCTATCATCTCATGCGTAGATATGTACCTTATGTCTACCTTCTTGGTTTTATCAGTCTTTTGCAAATCTGCAGTTCCTTTAAGATACTGCATTATCCTCTTAACCGCTTTCCAGTGTTCTTGCCCTAGGTTGGATTGGTAACAGCTTACCATTTCCAACTGCAAAACAGATGTCCGGTCTCGTACACACCATAGCGTACATAAGACTATCAACTGTACTGGAATATGGAACTTTTTCCATAATTTCTTTTTCCTTTTGGTTCTTTGGACACGATTCCAGATATAAATTATCGCATATGCTTATATGAATATCAATGGACTTGCAGTCCTGCATATTAAATCGTTCTAGAACCTTCTTTATATAAGTCTCCTGTGAAAGAGAAAGAAGTTTCTTCGAACGATTCCTTGAAACCTTAACTTCAAGGATATATTCGGCTTTTCCTATGCCTTTCATCTCAAATACTGATGAAAGCCAAGCCTTGATACTCATCACAAAGCCCTTGTCATTTCTGGCTATTAAAATGTCATCTATATATAGAGACATGATAATATACTTGCTTTTAATCCTCTTGATATATACTCAGTTATCTTCATCAAGCATGGAAAAAACCATTTGATAAGACAACTTCTTGAAATTGTATATACTATTGCCTTGAGGATTTACTTAAGACCATATATGGATTTACGAAGTTCACAAACCTTATGTTCGTTTCCTTCTTTTACAAACCCTGTTGGTTGTTCCATATAGATCTCCTCGTCCAATTCTCCATTGAGAAAGGCAGTCTTTACATCCATCTGATGTAATTCGAGGTATAAGCAAGCTACCATTGCCAGAAACATGCGAATCAAGGTAAAATGCACAACAGGTGAGAAGGTCTCTTCGTAGTCTATCCCTTCCTGTTGCGTAAAACCTTTCGCGACAAGGCGAGCTTTATATCTGTCAAATAGAGCCATCAGCCTTATGCTTGATTTTGAGAACCCATTTGTTCACAATTGCTCTATGTCCTCTGGGTAAGTTAACTAAGTCCCAGACTTGGTTAACTTTCATGGATTTCAATTCCTCCTTCATCGCTTTCATCCATTTGTCTTTCGCAGGGCATGATGCGGCATATTTGAGATTCTTCAAGTCCTTGTTGACTCGAATTAAGATCAATTCTAATATCACTCCCACTTGAAATGTTGTTAGAATTGCTCCCCACTTGGATCATTATTCCCGTATGGAATAGGATAATCGTCATTCGTATAATCCATTGGTGAAGGTTGAAAAGAATTTTCGTTTTCACCAAGAATTTCTCCCACTCGAATGAGGTAATCCTTTTTGATCATAAATCTCAAAATAGAGATAAGTCCTGACTTATCTTGCCCTGTCTTGGAAACTCGTTTTCCAAGAAAGTGACATCCCTCGACTCAAACTCAATTAGCACACCATTGTCTTCCTGATTAACAAAAACATAACCTTTGGAGTTTTATGCGTATCGTTTAAAGATACATTTCCTTCCCCATGGCCCAAGTTAGTCATACTTATGGGAGGAAATATGTGCGTTGAATGCACAAACTCAAGGTAAAAAAATGTTTAAGTCAGGAGACCTTTGGTTCCACAACTCATAAGGAGTGGAGCTAACTGATTTCGAGGGTACGCGGTTTAAAATGAAAACGGTTGTCAATAATGCATCACCCCAAAAGGTGATTGGCAAGTTAGCTTGCGCCATCATTGAACGGACCATTTTTCATTAAAGTCCTATACCTCCTTTCTGCAACACCAATTTGTTGAGAAGTATAAGGCATAGTTACCTGATGTACTATGCCTTTTTCATCACAAAGTTCCTTTAAACTTGTTGATTGATTTTCACCGTCCCTATCGGTTCGCACGACCTTAATCTTGCGATCTAATTGATTCTCCACTAAACTCATATAGTTTTTAAAGCAGGTTTAGTGCTTTCACTTTTGTGGGATATCAAATAGATATGACCGAATCGGATGAAATCATCAATTAAAAGTGATGAAATAGGACTTCCCGCGTCTTGTCTTGACATTCATCGGACCACATATGTCCGAATGGATAAGCTGTAATGGAACCTTGGCCCTTGTACCGGTTCCAAACGGCTTGCGACAAGATTTCCTCACAAGGCAATGTTCGCAGGTCGACATTTCAACCTTTGAAACATTGGATAGAAGGCCACGTTTGGCAAGTCTATCCATACGCGTTGGTCCAATATGCCAAGCCTTGTGTGCCAACAAATTATATTAGACTCATTAGTCAAAGAATTTGTCACAAGGAAATTTTCATTACATGAGGAATTATACATTATACTTATTACAATAAATCCTTTGAAATACAAACCCAGTACCAATAAAGGAATTATTACAAAAATAGGTCCATATTACAAACATGAAGGAACCAACTATAACCAAGACCCAATAAATTGACCACAATTTTAATATTCCTTTGAATATATATGGAATGAAGAGAACATCATGTAGTAGGAGAGCGAGGCCGTTGTCCAAGACAAGCTTGCGAGTCCCAACGTCTTTCACTTCAACACGTGTGTTGTTTCCTACATTTATCCACTTCATTCCTTGGGTATCCGGTGATACTCCACGAAGGACCGTCTGTCCTTTGCTATGTGGTCGATGGTACCTCGTCACTTCCACTCGTACACGAACGAGCATAGTGACCGAGTTTGTTGTACTTGAAGCACTTGATCCTTTTCAAGTCTTTCTTCTTGTGCCATTTCTTGTGCCCACCCTTATGTTTGGGTTCCTTGGTAGACTCAGGTTGCTTATTACGTTCATTAGAAGACTTCGAACGATCTTTACGTTTCTTTCCCCCGTGTGAGGAACTAGCAACCATGTGCACTTCTGCATTTGGCTTGGCAGCCGCAAGCCACTCTTCCTCTAATTCGAGGTGCTTGGAAACGTCGTTGAAGGTCTTGATGCTCTCATTATGAGTGAGATGCATCTTCATCTGATCCCACCCATTTGGTAGGGAACGTATGACTGCTTGGATTTGTTGCTCATCCGTGAGCACATGACCTGCGTCCTTTAACTCTGAGATAAGGTTCGCCATATGTCGCAGATGTTTCCCCATGGAATGATCTGGACATTTCTTATATGTATCGAACCTTATAGTTAAGGCGCGAAGTTTGGACACCGATGTGCCACCGAACTTCTCCTCTAGCTTGGACCATATGTCCATGGCTAGGTCATATTCTCGGAAGATGCGCATTATGTCATCAGCCATACTGCTTAATAACGTAATGCGCGCTATCTTATTCTTCCGAGACCAAGCATCAAAAGCTTCCTTGTCTCGTCTGTGTTGGGCCGTAGTGCCCAACTCGGGTTCAATCATTACGTTCTTTAGAGTTTCGAGCACTTCTTGCTCCTCTAAAACGTATTGTATCTTAATGGACCAAAGTTTGTAATTATCGCCGTTGAGTTTTTCACCTTTGTTTAACTCAGCGACGTTATTCTTTGAAGCGGAAGACATTTTACTTTTAAAATGCTGCAAAAGACACAAAACCGAAGGTTCGATCAAAACATTGCATAAAAATTCTTAAAATATAACTCCCACTTGAAATGATAATAGAATATCCCATTTGGATAGTTCTAAAATTCAAAACCCACTTGGAATTATATTATATTTGATAAGTTACTTTCGAAAAATATTGAAGATGTTGTTCTAGAATCGAAAAGGTCTCTGTGATTCCAATCACCATCTAGAACAACCTTCAATATTCCCCCATCACTTATCAAACAATAGTACTCTTATAGTACTAGCAGCGGAAAACGAGTATTTGATAAGTTACTTTCGAAAAATATTGAAGATGTTATTCTAGAATCGGAAAGGTCACTATGTTTCCAATCACCATCTAGAGTAACTTTCAATATTTCTCCCTCACTTTATCAAATGTTAGTACTCTTATAGTACTTTGCAGCGGAAAAGCGTTTTTGAAAACGTATTTTTCAAAACGAATTTAAAATACATTGGCTAATCTCCGTAGAGTAGAGCACAATGTCATAAGTTCATTGGCTAATCTCCGTAGAGTAGAGCACAATGACTTGGCTAATCTCGCATGAAGTAGAGCATTACGGCTAATCTTCAAGGAGTAGAGCACAATTACATAAGTACATTGGCTAATCTCTGTAGAGTAGAGCACAATGACGTGGCTAATCTCGCATGAAGTAGAGCACTATGGCTAGTCTTCAAGGAGTAGAGCCCAAGTTAAAAAAAACTTCATTAAAACGTTAGTCCCGTATGAACTAGTCGGCACTGTGGTTAGCCCCGTATGGGCTAATCGACACATTCGAGTTTGACCAATGCCTTTTGTCACCCCGTATGGGTCAGTTGACAAATTTTCAGTCGACCCAGACCTTCTGCCAGATTCGTCGACCAAAAACACAAAATTGGTCGACCAATTTTCCGGACTGCATCTTCTTCCCGGCCAGGGCCTCTGCCCTGGCCGGGGCTTGGCCAAGGGCCGGCCAGGGCCTCTGCCCTGGCCGGCCAGGGGCCCTGGCCCCCTCGGCCAGGGCCGGCCAGGCCCTGGCCTCTGCCAGGGCCGGCCGGCCAGGCCCCTGGCCGGGGCCAGGGCTCCTGCCCTGGCCTCGGCCAGGCCCTGGCCTGAGGCCAGGGCGCTGCCCTGGCCTCTGCCAGGGCGGCCTGGCCGCTGGCCGGGGCCAGGGCTCCTGCCCTGGCCTCTGCCAGGGCGGCCTGGCCGCTGGCCGGGGCCATGGCTCCTGCCCTGGCCTGAGGCCAGGGCGCCGGCCTGGCCGGCAGGGCTTGGCCAAGGCCGGCCACTGCCGGCCTGGCCTTGGCCGGCCACTGCCGGCCTGGCCATGGCCGGTCATGGCCGGCCACTGCCGGCCTGGCCATGGCCGGTCATGGCCAAGGCCATTCGGCGTTGGCCGGCCATGGTCCCTTTGGCCATGGCCGGCCACCCCCTTTAAATGGGGTTGCCGCACTCATTCCTCCCCCTTGATGGGGTGGTCGCCGGTGGTTATTGGCCGTAGCCAACCCCTTCCGCTTGGGGAGGGGGGGTGCATGGCCTTCATAGCCCATTTGGCCATGGTGCACATGCACCAAATTTCCTCTTACCCGATGGAAATAACTACCATCATCTTCCTCGATGAAGCACCCGTTCGTCGATGAAGCACCCGTTCGTCGAGAAATTAGTTATTTCCTAATGGCCGTGTGCCAAAAATGAAAAATAACATACTACGTGAACGGTCGGTTCTTCCCGTCACGGAGAGTTCCTACCATATCCGTAATGATAGGAGACCCTAACGTGAAAAGAACAACCGCTGCGTTCTCTCCGTCACGAAGCGTTCCTACTATATCCGTAATAGTAGGAGACCCATTCGTGAAAAAGACACCGACTCGTTCATAGTTTCGACGGAGCGGTGGTTTGACCGGGGCGAACCCATATGGCTTTGATACCAATGTAGGATCCTGTCCAAAACAGAGTTAGGATCGATAATATGAAGTTTAGACTTACGCTTGCGTACGCTGCACGGTAGTCTACGAACTTCGCCTTCGGATTCGCCACGACGGATCGAGTCTACTCACGAACGGAGTAAGGCTACTAAATCCACAATCTAAATCTCTACTTTAGATTAAGAACTTGGATAGAGGGAGAGGAAATATTTCTGCAGAGCTTCGCTAGGATGAAGATGCATGCATGAATTTCATGCAAAAAAGTGTAAGGAAAATGGCTACCCTTGGGTCTTATTTATAGCCCCCAAGGTAGTTATTTTAGGGTAAGTTGTTCCTTTGGAACAACTTAATTAAGGTGTACCATGATACATGGCACATTATAAGCTTAAGTTGTACCATATGCATGGTACAACATAAGCTTAAGATATTCCCCCTTTATAAGCCATATGTCGCATGCACTTATGCATATATAATGCGACTTTCCCACTCATCCAGAGATCCTCTCCGCAAGGGAACAGATTCCCTTTGTACACGACTTCGTGTATGCGACGTTCGAGGTCCGTATTCCCTCGTACATCCCCCACAAGGGTGTACAAACGTCTTCCATATCCAACACGAGCTTGTTGAGGTGGTTGTTGCGGCGGGTTCAAAGCTCCTTCATTGTTGGCGTAAGAGAATCCGGGATGATTTCTTGTGGCCGGATTGGCCCAATATCCTTGGTTCCCCGCAACATATTGTACTTGCTCCAAGGATCCTTCTCCTTGCTCTCCTCCCGAGTACATGGCCTGAGATTGGTCTTGCCAATCACACATTTGGTTGGTTGGAGCGGAGGTGGAAGGGGCTCCTTGGGGCTCCGTGATAAACTTCTCCAATCTCTCCACTACCTTGTGGAGAGAATCAAACTTGCTCGTAAGCTCCGCTACGGCCTTCGCCTCGTAGATGCTAGTTGGCTTTAAGGAGGACGTGGAGTGTCCTCGCTCATCGCCCCATTGTTGGTTGTTTGAGGCCATCTCCTCAATTAGGGCCGTAGCTTCCTCGGGAGTCTTTGACAAGATAGCACCATTCGCCGCGGCATCAATAATTTGTTTGGTCCTCGGTTGGAGACCGTTGTAGAAGCTATGAACTAGCTCCCAGTCTTCAATGCTATGATGCGGGCATTGATGCTGCAAATCCTTAAAACGCTCCCAAGCCTCATAGAGCGTCTCTTGTGGTCCTTGCTTGAAGGACATGAGAGCGCTCCGGATCTTCACCGTCTTGGATGGCGGATAGAACTTGTCAATAAATGCACTCGCCAACTCGTCCCAAGTGGTGAAGACACCCTCAGCTTGCGTCCTCAACCAGTATAGTGCCTTGTCCTTTAGCGTGAAAGGGAAGAGACGCAGTCTGATGGCATCGATGGAGACCCCCGGCATCTGGAATGTGGCGCACTTCGACAAGAACAATTGGATGTGGTAGTGGGGATTTTCATGGGCATTCCCATGAAATGGATCCTGTTGCATCAGAACCACTAGTCCAGTCTTTAGCTCGAAGCTCTTGTCAGCCGCCAACCCCGGCATGGCAATGGATGAGGTAGTAGAAGAGGTCTTAGGCCGAAGCCTATCTCGAATAGAAATTAGCCTCGCCATCCTTGCCGCCAATTGTTCAGGAGTTTCCGGGTTGGTCATAAACCGCCCTTCCGGATTTTGTCTCCTTTCCGCTCTAAGTCTCCGCGCGGTACGTTCGATCTCTGGATCAAACAATATAGCTTCAGGGTCTGCCGTAGATCTCGTGTACATGCACAGGGAAAACAGAGTTTCAAAGAGATGATTAGTACCGTGGAAGGGTTAGGTAAAAATAAAAAAAATGGAAATAATAATGATAATAATAAAAAATAAAAAAGGAAGTAGCTAGGGGTGGTAAGATCAAACGCAATCGCCTCCCCGGCAACGGCGCCAAAAACTTGATCGCTCCGGGACGTAACCCTAAAGAACGGTTGTAGTTTTACCGCAAGTGCACGGTGTAGCAGCGAGCGGGATATCGAACACAGGGAGGACGAATGACCGTGCTTGTTCCAATCACCCTGGCTATTCAAGAAGAAAGATTTGCCTTTGGCGATCATGTCACAATCGTCAGACAAAGTGCGGAAATATCGAATCAAATAAAGAACGTCTAGGGAATGGGGAATCACCGCTACTCACCGTATCTCATAAATGTGGTTCGTCGGTTTCAAAATTGCTAGATTGAGATTTTGGATGGACTAGTTGCAACTGAATGTAGAACCAAGCTCACGCTCTCGCGCTGTTGCCGGTCTATAGCTATCCTAGGTTTAGGTCCAATCTCTTGCAAACCCTAGCCTAGGAAAGCTAGCATTAGGGTCAACATCATCGTCCAATCGCGCACCGAGCCCAATCTCTTGCAAACTCGGCTCGCGATCTAGATTGGGATAGTTCCTACCTGTCCAATCTCTTGCAAACGGGTATTGGCACGGAATTGCAACCGGAAACCCTAGTATCGGTCCAATCTCTTGCAAACCGATACTACGGAAATTCGGTTCCAACCCAATTCGGATTTCTAGGGTTTCCTATCGAATCGGGATCCAATCTCTTGCAAATCCCGATCGGTATGGACTCCTAGCTAACCGTAGTAAATTGATCCCAATCTAATCCCTAGATATCGATTCTAGCAAAATTTCTACTAATTCATCACAAATATGAAGTTGGGTTTGTAGGGTTCATCCCCACGCCCCAAGACGTGGCGACTACTCACAATTCATAGCAAGATCACAAAAATAATCAATGAAATAAGCAATAGAATTCATCACAATATTGAGATATGCAATAAAAATAGAATTTTTGGGGAAGAGAAAGACAAACCAATGAAGTTCTTCAATTAATCCAACAAAAATCAAACTTTGCCTCCTCTCCAATCTCAAGAATAAAACTAAAAAGCTAATCTAAAAAGCTGCAAAAAATCTAAGGAGAAGCTCTCCAAAACTAGGGTAAAAACAGGGGTTAAATAGCCCCCAAAATCGTCCAAAAACTGTGACCAAAATACCCCTGCGCAGCCTGTTTTCCGCAATTTTCGCTACAGGCAGCGCGTCGCACTCGGCCGAGTGACAAAAGTCGCTCGGCCGAGTGAGAAACCCTGTAATTTTCCAGTAAGTCGGGGCCTTCAGGGGTCTCTACTTCGGGGGCGGCTCGGCCGAGTGAGTTGTCGTCACTCGGTCGATGGCTTCATTGTACTCGGGCGGACGGGATTCTCCACTCGGCCGAGTGGGTCTTCTGAAGCTCAGGCAGCCGAAAAACAGAAACTTGGAGATTTTTGAAGGGCTTCGTCTGGGCACCACTCGGGCGGACGTGGTCTCTTCAATCGGCCGATGTGGTCTCCGTCGCTCAGCCGAGTGCACATAGGAATCGTGTCTGATCTGGTCGGCCGAGCGGTGTCTCGCTGGTCGGCTGAGTGGGTCCTCCACTCGGCCGAGTGGGACACTAAACATGCCCAATCTGCTTATTTTGGCCTCCTCGTCGCTCCTGCGACGTCCGTTCTTCTTCCGCTCCTCTCCAACAGCAAAATACCCCTCGGGGAGGTCGTCGGTGACCCTCTGGAGTAAGCGCATCTCGAGATCACTCCAAATCGCGCCAAATCACCTGAAATGTGACAAAAACAACAAATCGTGAAAAGCATCGCAATATCGTCGATATATCGTGAATAACATGATTTGGGCGATCTAAATGGCATGCAAAAATGCGGGAAAAAGGTGTAAAATAAGGAGTGATCAATCAGCACCTGACTGAATAAGCGATGTGCCTACCCTCCTGCATAAGCACCGCCCCTAGCCCGTACCCCGACGCGTCAGTCTCCACCACGAACGATATGCTGAAATCTGGCAAGGCTAGAACCGGCGCTTTCGTCATTGCCACCTTCAAGGCCTCAAAAGCCTTGGTGGCCTCCTCACCCCATTTGAAACCGTCCTTCTTTAACTGCTCGGTGAGAGGCCAAGCAATCATGCTGTAGCCCTTGACGAACTTCCTGTAGTAGCCCGTCAGCCCCAAAAAGCCCCTCAAAGCTCGTAGTGTAGTAGGAAGCGGCCAATCTAACATAGCTGCTATCTTCGACCTGTCGGCCGCCACCCCCTCTGCAGACTCTACATGGCCCAAGTACTCAATCCGCAGCTGCCCAAAACTGCACTTCTTCCTGTTGGCGAAGAGCTAGTTCGCCAACAGTTCCTGAAATACCACCTCCAGATGGCTAAGATGCTCCTCCATATCCCGGCTGTAGATCAGGATGTCGTCAAAAAATACCAGAATGAACCGCCGTAAGTAAGGCTGGAACACCTTGTTCATGAGGGCCTGGAACGTCGACGGAGCGTTCTTCAAGCCAAAAGGCATGACGAGAAACTCGTAGTGCCCCTCATGGGTCCGAAACGCGGTCAGTATCTGGTGGTACCCTGCTCTCAAGTCGATCTTCGAAAAGACTGCTGCCCCATGTAGCTCGTCTAACAGCTCGTCAATTACCGGAATAGGGAACTTGTCTGCGACAGTCTCCCTATTCAGCGCCTGGTAATCGACGCGGAATCTCCAACTCCTATCCTTTTTCTTCACCAAGAGCACTGGGCTAGAAAAAGGACTCACACTGGGCTATATTACCCCCGCCTGCAGCATCTCCCGCACCATCCGCTCGATCTCATCCTTCTGCGAATGCGGGATTTGTATGGTCGCACACTGACTAGAGCCCCCATCTCCCCGTAGCACAATCACATGCTCGTGTCCCCTCTTCTGATGCAGCCCCTGTGGGCTCTAAAACACCTCCTGGTACTGCTCCAGTACCTGCTCCACCTCCACTACGGTCTCTGTCTGCTGCTCCTCCTCCTCAGTCCACAACCCCTGGCACTCCACCAGGAACCCCTCGCCCTCATCCCGCAACGCCCTAGTAATGGCCTTGAAGGCCACCACCGAAAAACAGAGTGTAGGGTCTCCGGTCAGCACCACCGTCCGCTCGCCGTCCTGGAACTCCATCCGCAGAAGCTTCCAGTTCACATTCATCTCGCCCAACTTCTTCAGCCACTGTACCCCCAGAATGACATCCACATTCTCCAACTCCATCGGTAAGAAGTCCTCCACTATCTGTATGCCCTGCAGCATCAGGCACACCCCCTTACAAAGCCCCTTGCTCTCCTCCATCTTCCATGTCCCCAGCAACACTGTGAATCTCTCCAACATGCTCAGCTCCAGCCCATGACGCTCCACCAACTTCCTTGAAATGAAGTTGTGAGTCACCCCACTGTCAATGAGTACGATCATCGCCTGCTCTGCTAATGTCCCTGATAACTTCATGGTATGATTCGGAGTGAATCCTACCACAGAGTTCAGGAAAACCTCCGCTACATCCATGTGCACATGCACCTCATCCTCGACCGTCAGCTCTGGCTCCACCACCACCTCCTCATAGTCCTCGTCGGGCACGATCACGATCTGCAGCAACTTGCTCGTGCATCGGTGACCGTGGCTGAACTTCTCATCGCACCGGAAGCATAATCCTGCTGCACGCCTCGCCCGCATGTCTGCTTCCATCAGCCGCCTAATCGCTCCGGGATGTAACCCAAAGAACGGTTGTAGTTTTACCGCAAGCGCACGGTATAGCGGCGAGCGGGATATCGAACACAGGGAGGACGAATGACCGTGCTTGTTCCAATCAACCTGGCTATTTAAGAAGAGAGAAATTTGCCTTTGGCGATCCTGTCACAATCGTCAGACAAAATGTGGAAATATCAAATCAAATAAAGAACGTCTAGGGAATGGGGAATTCCTGCTACTCACCGTATCTCGTCAATGTGGTTCGTCGGTATCAAAATTGCTAGAATAAGATTTTGGATGAACTAGTTGCAACTGAATGTAGGACCAAGCTCACGCTCTCGCGCTGTTGCCGGTCTATAGCTATCCTAGGGTTGGGTCCAATCTCTTGCAAACCCTAGCCTAGGGAAGCTAGCATTAGGATCAACATCCTCGTTCAATCGCGTACCGAGCCCAATCTCTTGCAAACTCGGCATGCGACCTAGGTTGGGACAGTTCCTACCCGTCCAATCTCTTGCAAACGGGTATCGGCACGGAATTGCAACCGGGAACCCTAGTATCGGTCCAATCTCTTGCAAACTGATACTACGGAAATTCGATTCCAACCCAATTCGGATTTCTAGGGCTTCCTATCGAATTGGGATCCAATCTCTTGCAAATCCCAATCGATGTGAATTCCTAGCCATCCGTAGTAAATTGATCCCAATCTAACCCCTAATAGCAATTCTAGCAAAATTCCTACCAATTCATCACAATTATGAAATATGGCTTGTAGGGTTCATCCCCACGCCCCAAGACGTGGCGACTACTCGCAATTCATAGCGCAAACACAAAAATAATCAATGAAATAAGCAATAGAATTCATCACAATATTGAGATAAACAATAAAAATAGAATTTTTAGAGAAGAGAGAGGCAAACCAATGGAGTTCTTCAATTAATCCAACAAAAATCCACTTTTTGTCTCCTCTCAAATCACAAGAATAAAGCTAAAAAGTAAAACTAAAAAGCTGCAAAAAAAATCTAAGAAGAAGCCCCCCAAACTAGGGTAAAAACAGGGGTTAAATACCCCCCAAAATCGTCCAAAAACTGTGACCAAAATACCCCTGCGCAGCCTGAAATCCGCAATTTTCGCTACAGGCAGCGCGTCGCACTCGGCCGAGTGACAAAAGTCGCTCGGCCGAGTGAGAAACCCTGTAATTTTCCAGTAAGTCTTGATCTTCAGGGGTCTCAACTTCGGGGGCGGCTCGGCCGAGTGAGTTGTCGTCACTCGGCCGATGGCTTCTTGGTACTCGGGCGGTCGGGATTATCCACTCGGCCGAGTGGGTCTTCTGAAGCTCAGGCAGCCGAAAGACAGTAACTTGGCGATTTTTGAATAGCTTCGTCTGGGCGCCACTCGGGCGGACGGGGTCTCGTCACTCGGCCGATGTGGTCTCCGTCGCTCGACCGAGTGCACATATAAATCGTGTCTGATCTGGTCGGCCGAGCGGTGTCTCGCTGGTCGGCCGAGTGACTCCTTCACTCGGCCGAGTGAGACACTAAAAATGCCCAGATTGCTTGTTTTGGCCTCCTCGTCGCTCCTGCGACGTCCGTTCTTCTTCCGCTCCTCTCCAACAGCAAAATACCCCTCGGGGAGATCGTCGGTGACCCTCTGGAGTAAGCGCATCTCGAGATCACTCCAAATCGCGCCAAATCACCTGAAATGCGACAAAAACAACAAATCGTGAAAAGCATCGCAATATCGTCGATATATCGTGAAAAACATGATTTGGGCGATCAAAATGGTATGCAACCATGCGGGAAAAAAAGTGTAAAATAAGGAGTGATCAAAATCCCCCAAGCTTACCTCTTACTCGTCCTCGAGGAAGATAAGTAAAAGGCGAACCCGGTGGATTCGAAAAACGAAAACGGCGAAAAAAATGAAAAATGAAAAACGGAGAAGAATGAAAAAAGAAATAAAAATAAAAATAAAGAAGAAAGAAAGAAGCGAAGAGGTAGGCTGCTAGATCATTTTCTCAGGACGTGGGGTTCGCTTACTCATATAGCATGCTTCGAATGAAAAATACATGTCAAAGAGTTTTATTTTGATATCATAGTATAATAGTGCAAATAGAAATAGAAAACCCACGAACAACAATATAATCATGAAAAACGGAATAATCTTATAATTAACATCGTCTGAATCATTTAAAGCGGTATACAAATCACAGATCACACACTTTTCAATTGAATGCTTTCTGTCAGGAGTATAAGAGTATCACACAATAGAATAGAGAGAATAGAAAAGTATGGATTTCATGAAATGAGTGCTAGGCTTAGATTTCTGGATTTCGCAAAGCTAGAAATAATCTCACCGAGTATAGAATATTACTTAGCCTAGGTTGTCGTGCAACGTCAAGTAGTCACTCTCTCACACATCAATGGATCCCCTCCCCCAAGCTTATCTATAAGCGTGGTGGCATTAAAAAAAATATTTACATCCCCATTTCTGTAAAGCTCCAAAAGCAATAAAAATGAACACGAAAAGAGAGAAGAAAGAAAGAAAGTGAGATGGGATCTTTTATTGAGGATTTTTCCTCTTTTCTTTTTCTTTTTCTCTTTTGTTTGTTTGTTTGTTTTTTTTTTGATATAGCATATATACACAACGATCCCAACTCAAAGAGAGATAATGATATACAAGAATATTTTCTCTTTTTTCTTGAATAAGAAATTTGGAGCTAGGAATTAATAGCGGGGAAATGCCATATAATAGAATCGCTAAGGGGAGATTCACCAATGATTTTAAAAGTAGAGAAATGATGTTCAAGATTTATGGAGAAAGAAATAAATATATCCCTCGGTTCACTCTATAAGACATGCACGACAACTTCAGCAGGGTAATCTAATCTACTCAGTTTCGATCACAAAAAAGCTAACTAATCCAGATTTATCATAGCTAACATCATTCAATCATCCTGAAGTGAAATGTACAATTCATGCATATAGAAGTGATATAGGAAAAGAAATCGGTACTCCAGATATAGGCATTCAATGCGTGAATCTTGGTGTGTTTTCTGTGATAGCATACATATGAATATTCAGACTCAGCTAATAATAAAATTCCATCCATTTTCATGTGGAAAAAAGTGTGGGTTACTATCTCTAGATGCAAGGCAAGTCATAGCATATGATATCAGAAATAAAGTCTAAGACATGACAAATATAGCATGCATATAGAGTAAGCTAACTCCACGTCATCATCATCACAGAAAAGTCATCTCTAGCATGAGATGAAAAAGAAAGAAATAAAGATAAAGGAAAAATAGAACTATGCACAATGCGGCACACAGAAAAATAAGAAAAACGTGATGCATGGTAAAATAAAAAGAAAAATGATGAAAATAAGCGCAAAAGTGGAAAATGGCGTGAAAAACTAAAAATAAAGGTGGCAAATCGAAAAAGAACGTGAGAACTCACTCCCCCAAGCTAAATGGCACAGTGTCCTCAATGTGCAAAGTGTGGCACACCGAGAGACAAGTAATGTGAGGGGCAAGTGAGGATGCATGCATGATGAAAAATAAGAAAATAATGAAACGGAAAATATGATGCGGACAGGATGCATGCAAATATAGGAGTGATACAGATATATAGATATGGCACCAAAAACTCTCCCTCTCGCCCAAAAAAGATATATAAATATACGATCAGAATGAGAATCCCAAAATAAGTGAGGGGAGGGGGTGGTCAAAAATGCTACAGGACCCAGCAGAAACGGGCAGCACAACGGCAAAAATAATCGACGGCATCAAGGGTGCCTAAGAAGGTGGTGCTGCGCCGTCTCCGTCCTGAGGCGGAAGTGGTGGTGGCTGGACAGGCTGCTGAGCGGGTGTGGGTGTGGAAGTGGTAGCAGGCTGAGTGTGGGTGGAAGTGTGGGTGGGAACCTGCTGGGTGGGCGGGGGTACGCGTGGGAGACGCTCCAGGACCTGGGTAAGGCAGTAGTGAATCTGCGGGAGCAGGTCGAAGCGGTGAGCCATATCGGTGACGGTGGCGGACAGGGTCCGAAGGTCGCCTCTGAGGCCACTCACCGCCCCCTCTAGAGCACGAATGCTCTGAAGTACAGTGTCGGGGGGAGGTGGTGCAGAGGTACGCACCGGTCGGGGCTGTGCAAGGCGGGGCTGGCGTACTCGGGTCGCGTAGGTGACGGGCTCAGCTGGGAAGGGAACGAAAGGTGCTGCGCTCGTAAATGTGGGCCTGGCCTCAGTGTGAGGCCGGGGCACCGGCTGGTGAGAAGTGGAGGCAGCAGCAGCGAAAGAAGAGTGCAAAAATGGCAGCGAGGCGGCCAGAGAGGTCAGTGGCACAGAAGTGTGGACAGACGCCACGACACTCTCAGAAAATACAGCAGCAGTGTAGACAGAGGGCTCTCCGCACTCAACAACGGTCGGCGGGTGCTCGGGTGGAGCAGAAGAAACGGGCTCGGCAGACAGAGGGCCAGTGGTGGTGGTGACAGGCGTGGAAGTAGTGGAAGTGGGCTCAGCTAAGGTACTCCCGACACTGACAGAGGTGTGGACAGAGGTGTCAGGAGCATCGGAAACATCGGGGATAGGCTGAGGGGCCACAGGGTCAACAGGGGCAGCAGGCTCGGCAGGTGCAACAGGGTCTACAGGGGCAGCGTGGGGAGCGTGGGCCTGCTCGGCCTCCTCGGCCTCGAGCACGTAAGCGGCGGGGATGAGAACATCCATCGCAGGGAGCCAGTCCACGTGGGCTGGTGCAATCTGAGTCCGAGCTGGGCTCGGAAGAATCATGTAATCGGCGCCGTAAGGGCCGTGCAACCAGACCCAGTGTCGCTCACCGTGCGGACGAAGCATCTTCATCCGGGCCATAACATCGATCGACAGAGTAGTGGGGCCCGGTGCTCATCGCAGGTCGTCAGGGAAGTCCTCGCCGGTCATAAGGGCAAGCAAAGTGATCAGGCCGCCGCAGCATATCGGTGAGCGAGTGCCCACCGATACAATGATGCGGTCCAAAAACCAAGCCGCGACATCAATCACGACGGCGGGGACCAGCTCATCGCCATCCCTAGATAGAGATCTGGGCCGTGTAATTGCGTAGAGCATGTAGAGCTCTGGCATAGACATCGTGCCCGGCTCATATCTGGCCAAAAAGGTCGTCGCCATAAGGCGCTGAGCTATACGGAGGCAGGGATGGACAATGGCCGAGGCCTTGGCCCTAATAGGGTCAAAGGCAGCGTGGAGACCCGTAATCCGGGCCCAGAAGGCACCAGCGTCGAATGAAGGCGGGGGGATATGGGTGGGGGCGTAACCTCGATCGGCCCCGGGGACATCGGGCCACGAGAAAAATGCTCTCATCATACCGAGAGTGACCTGGCACTCCCGGTCCATGAACCGAAACGAGCATCCCTCGTCGGTCCGGGCGATCGAACTAAGTACCTCAAGTGTCGGGCGGATAAACGTGTCCGCCGACACCTGCAAGAAATCTCGCCAGCCCACGTTGTCGTACAACGTGAGCATCCCCTCTAGTACCCCCAGGCGTCCTAGGTCGGCAAGGTGTGCAAACCTGGAGGGTACGATCGAGCGCTGGGAGATACGCTCGAAAGCGATGCGGTGTGCGTCGTTCCGGAACGTGATCCCCAGCGGCCCGATAAGTGGAGCCGGAGGTGGTGGCTGTGGAGCGGCAGGGGGCGGCTGTGCGGGGTGTATGGGCTGTGCGGGCTCTGCAGGCTGTGCGGGGTGTGCGGGGCCTGCAGGCTGTGCTGGGTGGACGGAGTGTGTGGGAGAAGGCGGAGGAGAGTCCTCCAACTCGTGGGAGGGCCGGCATCATCCGACCGCTTCCGCTTGGCGGAAGCTCTCTTCGACCGCGGCCGTGTCCGGGGCGGCATATCGGCCCCGAGCGCGCGCCGAAAAACGTGAAAAGTGCGGCGTGTGCAAAATAAAGGAAAGAGTATACCCCGACACGCCGCGAGTGCTAAGCAATGGAAGCGTGCGAAGACAGCGCCTCCGCGAAGCCCAAATCAGTCCCGAGAAGCTCCCCTGGGCTCCCCTAAGCTCCCAAAAACAACCTACGCATGAAATGGAGATATCAGCGGGTAATATTCAAAACGTATGGAGCATTAGGGGTATAATAGATAGATATAGAAATCAATTTGGGTTTGGGGTTCATTTAACGCGTGGATCCTCGAAAAATACACAAAAAGAGGAGAAAAAGGCGAAATAGGCGATACCGGAGGTGGCCGGAGTGGTGGCCGCCGGCGGCGACTCGGGCGAGGCGCGGTGGGGGCTCGGCCGGCGGTGGCTGGCCGACCGGCGGCGCGGCGACAGCGGTCGGGCAAGTAGGGGGTGCGAGCGGGTGAGGGAGCTGAAGGGTCGGGGAAAAAATCGCGTGCGTCGTTTCGAAAAATGAGCCCGACCCCCCCCCCTTTTATAGGAAAAGTTACGACTCGGCCGAGTGACGAGGTCACTCGGCCGAGCGAGATCAATGGAAAATTCCTCCCCGCTATCGCTTCGGCCGAGTGGCCTTGCCAGCCTCGGCCGAGTGGAGTAAGTCCATTCGGCCGAGTGGCTAAAGCGACTCGGCAAGACTCGCCTTAGGAGCGTATCCGTTTTACTCGGCCGAGTGAATATATATACTCGGTCGAGTAGCAGTTATACTGAAATCAGAAAAATAAACAGAGAGTTGGGTACAGCAGACTTCCCTCGTTCGTGAGCGGCTCGGCCGGACGAACTTGTGTACTCGGCCGAGTGACTAGTATGCTCGGCCGAGTGAGCCTTGTCTTCTGCTGTTTGTCTTCGTTTGGGCTCTAAACTCCGTCTTTCTTCCTCCAGTCGATTCCATCTTCCTCCTAAGCATCGAGCGCCTTCCTGGGGCGCTCCTCGTCGTCTCGTTCATCCTCCTCATGATGGATTTACCTATCTCCTCTCCTGTCAAGAAAAATAGGACCCGTTATCACAAAATTTTTGGGTGAACGACTCGAAACACTAAAAATTTCTAAAACAAAAATAAAGAGAAAGTAAAAATAAAGCAATAACCGTCGGGTTGCCTCCCGACAAGCGCTCGTTTAAGGTCGTGAGCTCGACCCCCTATGATTTTCAATTAACGCGGGATGTTTGGTGCATATGAGATGCACCCATCAAACTTTCCGGGGAGAACGCTTGGATTCAGAAGTGGCGGCGGCGTGTTCTCCCTCGGTGGTCTCCCGTCTCGAATAGTGTTGGGGGGAGGCTCCCCCAAGCTAACGTTTGCTCCGGTCAACGGCTTCACCGGCGACGCCGATTTCCGTATCGGCGGAGCTTTCTTCGGAGACTTCAATTTCGAGAGTTTGCAGAGCTCTCGAATCCTTGCGACATCAGCGTCGCCTTCATCATTTTCAGCGGAGAGGTCGGGGGAATCATCTATCTTCTCATCTTGGCCTAAATCCGGGCCTTCCTCAAAATCCTCATCGAAAAGAGCGCCAATTGAGTGGGGGATCGCTTCTTCAATTACCTCATCAAGGAGGTCCGAAAGATCATCCGCCCGTCCCTTAAGCAAATATATTCTATTGGTTTCGCCCGTCGGGACTCCCTCGGAATAGTGTTTGAGCCTCTGACCATTTACTTTGAATGTGGAACCGTCCTTGCTTTCTAACTCGAAAGCTCCTCCCGGTTGTATGTGCTTGATAGTGAAAGGTCCGGACCAACGTGACCTCAACTTTCCGGGAAATAGTCGGAGCCAGGAATTATAGAGCAAGACCTTGTCTCCTACTTTGAAGTCTGTGACGGTTATGCGGGCATCGTGGAGAATCTTGGTCCTTTCTTTGTAAATTCTCGAGCTTTCGTAGGCGTCTCTTCTTATCTCATCAAGCTCGTTGATGTCCAAGAGTCGCCTCACCGCCGCACTCTTGTAATCGTAATTAAAGGTTTTTATGGCCCAATATGCGCGGTGCTCCAACTCTATCGGCAAGTGGCAAGCTTTCCCATAGCCGAGTCGGAACGGTGTGGTGCCAATGGGAGTGCGAAAGGCCGTGCGATATGCCCATAGAGCATCGTTTAGCTTCATTGACCAATCCTTTCTAGACCGATCCACCGTCTTTTCAAGAATTTGCTTAATTTCTCTATTTGAGACTTCCACTTGGCCGCTTGTCTGGGGGTGATATGCCATGCCAACTCTATGGTTTACCCCGTACTTCTTTAGCATGGCTTCAAACTTGTTCTCTATGAAGTGGCTTCCCCCGTCGCTTATCAAGGTCCGAGGCACTCCGAAGCGCGGGAAGATATTTTGCTTGAAGAACTTGGAGACGACCCTTGCATCATTAGTAGGGGTGGTGATTGCTTCCACCCATTTGGAGACATAGTCAACGGCCAATAGGATGTATTTGTTACCATTGCTTGACGGAAATGGCCCCATAAAGTCTACTCCCCAACAATCAAAAAGCTCAATTTCTTGGATGGGTCTCATCAGCATCTCATTGCGCCTGGAGATATTTCCGGTCCGTTGGCATCTATCGCACCCCTTTACAAAGTCGTGGGTGTCTTTAAACATTGTCGGCCAGAAGAACCCGCTCTGCAAAATCTTAGCGGTAGTTTTAGAGGCGGCATGATGTCCTCCGCATGGTAGACCGTGGCAATTCAAAATGATGGATGCCGCCTCCTCTTTAGAAACACACCTCCGAATGACGCTATCCTTGCATATCTTGAAGAGGTATGGATCTTCCCAGAAATAGCTACGGACTTCATGAAGAAATCTCCTCTTTTGATGTGTGGGCATCCCATGCGGTTTAATTCCACAAGCCAAGTAGTTGACGAAGTCCGCGTACCAAGGGACCTCTCCGGTCCTTATGGCATATAGCCTCTCATCCACGAATGTGTCGTCGATAGGCAAACTCTCATCCTCCTTGTCGCGAATGAGCCTAGATAAATGATCCGCCACGACATTGTCCGTACCCTTCTTGTCTCTGATTTCTAAGTCGAATTCTTGCAACAAGAGTATCCACCTAATCAACCGAGGTTTGGCCTCCTTCTTGTTTAAAAGATACTTCAATGCCGCATGGTCGGTGTGGACAATCACCTTGGAACCGAGGAGGTAGGAGCGAAACTTCTCTATGGAATAGACGACCGCTAGAAGCTCTTTCTCGGTAGTTGTGTAGTTTTTCTGCGCGTCATCCAATGTCTTGCTCGCATAGTATATCGCATGAAGCTTCTTATCTTTTCTTTGTCCCAACACCGCTCCAATGGCTTGGTCGCTAGCATCACACATTAGCTCAAAAGGAAGGTTCCAATCCGGTGGTTGTATGATGGGCACGGAGACTAGTGCTTCCTTCAAGGTGTTGAAGTCTTGCAAGCATTCTCCTGAAAAAACAAAAGGAATATCTTTAGCGAGCAAGGACGTAAGTGGTCGGGCAATCGAGGCGAAATCCTTGATGAAGCGGCGGTAAAACCCCGCGTGACCAAGAAAACCTCTAATGCCCTTGACATTAATAGGAGGAGGGAGTTTCTCGATTACCTCAATCTTTGATTTATCTACCTCAATTCCTCTTGAAGAGACAAGGTGTCCGAGAACTATACCTTCCGTAACCATGAAGTGACACTTCTCCCAATTGAGAGTGAGATTGTTTTGTTGGCACCTTTTTAGGACTTTAGTAAGATTTTCCAAGCAAGAGTCAAACTCACTTCCATAAACCGAGAAATCATCCATAAAAACTTCCATAATATTTTCAATGTAATCGGAAAATATGGATGTCATACATCTCTGAAAGGTGGCGGGAGCATTACAAAGGCCAAACGGCATCCTACGGTAGGCATAGGTGCCATAGGGACAAGTGAAAGTTGTCTTCTCTTGGTCATCTTCGTGCAAAGGGATTTGGAAGAATCCCGAATACCCATCTAGATAGCAAAAGTATTTATGTTTTGCAAGGCGTTCAAGCATTTGATCAATGAAGGGTAATGGGTAATGGTCCTTTCGGGTGGCTTTATTGAGTTTCCTATAGTCAATGCACATTCGCCATCCCGTGACGGTGCGCGTAGATATGGGCTCACCTTTTTCATTTTTTATGACAGTCATCCCCCCTTTCTTGGGGACGACGTGAACGGGGCTAACCCATCTACTGTCAGAGATAGGATAAATAATACCGGCGTCGAGCAATTTTAGGATTTCCTTTTTAACCACCTCCTTCATATTAGGGTTTAACCGCCTTTGAGGTTCTATGGAGGTGGCGTCAGTATCCTCCAAATGGATCCTATGAGTGCAAAGCCTAGGTCTTATCCCTTTTAGATCGGAGATAGTGTAGCCAAGGACATCTTTGTGGCTCCTAAGAACGTCTAGGAGTTTTTCGAGTTGGTCTGGCGTGAGGTGGGAGTTTACTATCACCGGGAAAGTTAATTTGTTACCCAAAAAGGCGTACCTTAGATTCGGAGGTAATTGTTTGAGTTCTACCTGAATAGGCGCCGCTCCTTCTACTTCATCAGCTCGCATGAGTTTGGCTTCTTCCTTGTCAGCCGGGTCTAGCTCGTGCTCAGGTGGCGCGCTCTCTTGTGAAGAGTCAGACTCACTACTTAGTGAGGACGATGCATCGAAATAGGCGCTCTCCGATTCTGTGCTAGCATCGTCTGAACCTTCACCCTGTTCTGGTTCGTGCCTGGAATCAAGAAACACATCAGACGATTCATAAAAGCAAGAGTGAGCGTCATAGAGTGCAACTCCCTGAATGTCGGTTTGCTCGAAGGATTCTTCGGGAGTATAGTGTTCTTCGACATTTGTTCTACCGTCTTCGAAATATAATTTGTCGTCGATCACGTCAACTCTGACACTGCCCCGATAGTCCCCTCCGGGGAGATCTGGTCCATCACAAAACTAGCAAACAGTTGTTCGTCGGGGTCCTTGACATCGATAGCGAAAGCTCCGGTAGCGTGGACCTCGACGATAAGCTCCTTAAGGAGGTCTGTGAAGGAGTCATAGTCTTCCTGACTGAGTTCTATTGTTGACATTGCATCCTCCATTCTTCCTGTAAAGACCTTATGCAAAATACAGGGAGAATATGCAAATAGAAGAAAGTAAAGAAAGAGAGAAAGAAGAAGTAACCGGGTGGTCGATGACGAACACCGTCAAAATGCCATCCCCGGCAACGGCGCCAAAAACTTGATCGCTCCGGGATGTAACCCAAAGAACGGTTGTAGTTTTACCGCAAGCGCACGGTATAGCGGCAAGCGGGATATCGAACACAGGGAGGACGAATGACCGTGCTTGTTCCAATCAACCTGGCTATTTAAGAAGAGAGAAATTTGCCTTTGGCGATCCTGTCACAATCGTCAGACAAAATGTGGAAATATCAAATCAAATAAAGAACGTCTAGGGAATGGGGAATTCCCGCTACTCACCGTATCTCGTCAATGTGGTTCGTCGGTATCAAAATTGCTAGAATAAGATTTTGGATGAACTAGTTGCAACTGAATGTAGGACCAAGCTCACGCTCTCGCGCTGTTGCCGGTCTATAGCTATCCTAGGGTTGGGTCCAATCTCTTGCAAACCCTAGCCTAGGGAAGCTAGCATTAGGATCAACATCCTCGTTCAATCGCGTACCGAGCCCAATCTCTTGCAAACTCGGCCCGCGACCTAGGTTGGGACAGTTCCTACCCGTCCAATCTCTTGCAAACGAGTATCGGCACGGAATTGCAACCGGGAACCATAGTATCGGTCCAATCTCTTGCAAACCGATACTACGGAAATTCGATTCCAACCCAATTCGGATTTCTAGGGCTTCCTATCGAATTGGGATCCAATCTCTTGCAAATCCCAATCGATGTGAATTCCTAGCCATCCGTAGTAAATTGATCCCAATCTAATCCCTAATAGCAATTCTAGCAAAATTCCTACCAATTCATCAAAATTATGAAATAGGGCTTGTAGGGTTCATCCCCACGCCCCAAGACGTGGCGACTACTCGCAATTCATAGCGCAAACACAAAAATAATCAATGAAATAAGCAATAGAATTCATCACAATATTGAGATAAACAATAAAAATAGAATTTTTAGAGAAGAGAGAGGCAAACCAATGGAGTTCTTCAATTAATCCAACAAAAATCCACTTTTTGTCTCCTCTCAAATCACAAGAATAAAGCTAAAAAGTAAAACTAAAAAGCTGCAAAAAAATCTAAGAAGAAGCCCCCCCAAACTAGGGTAAAAACAGGGGTTAAATACCCCCCAAAATCGTCCAAAAACTGTGACCAAAATACCCCTGCGCAGCCTGAAATCCGCAATTTTCGCTACAGGCAGCGCGTCGCACTCGACCGAGTGACAAAAGTCGCTCGGCCGAGTGAGAAACCCTGTAATTTTCCAGTAAGTCTTGATCTTCAGGGGTCTCAACTTCGGGGGCGGCTCGGCCGAGTGAGTTGTCGTCACTCGGCCGATGGCTTCTTGGTACTCGGGCGGTCGGGATTATCCACTCGGCCGAGTGGGTCTTCTGAAGCTCAGGCAGCCGAAAGACAGTAACTTGGCGATTTTTGAATAGCTTCGTCTGGGCGCCACTCGGGCGGACGGGGTCTCGTCACTCGGCCGATGTGGTCTCCGTCGCTCGGCCGAGTGCACATATAAATCGTGTCTAATCTGGTCGGCCGAGCGGTGTCTCGCTGGTCGGCCGAGTGACTCCTTCACTCGGCCGAGTGGGACACTAAAAATGCCCAGATTGCTTGTTTTGGCCTCCTCGTCGCTCCTGCGACGTCCGTTCTTCTTCCGCTCCTCTCCAACAGCAAAATACCCCTCGGGGAGATCGTCGGTGACCCTCTGGAGTAAGCGCATCTCGAGATCACTCCAAATCGCGCCAAATCACCTGAAATGCGACAAAAACAACAAATCGTGAAAAGCATCGCAATATCGTCGATATATCATGAAAAACATGATTTGGGCGATCAAAATGGTATGCAACCATGCGGGAAAAAAGAGTAAAATAAGGAGTGATCACCGCCTGCCGAGTACCACTCCTGGTCGGGCCTCTCCTCTAGGCTCCGCTGGTGCTCCTGCTGCTGGGCATGGAGGGACTGGTGCTGCCTGACTGCGCTGGCCCTAAGCGCCCCAAGTCCCCCTAAGGCGCCTCTCCTCAGTATGCTTCTCCTCCGCCATATGGGCCAGGCGAAGGACATCCTCCAAGTCGTTGGGCCTCTGCATCCGAAGCTCTGCCCGTATCGAGGGCTTCAGCCCTCTCATGAAACTCCAAATTAGCACCTGATCGGACACCCCCCGTAACCTGCTGGCCAACATCTCGAACCTCTCCACGAAGTCTCGAACTGTCCCCTCCTGCCGCAGTGCTGAAAGCTGCTCATAGAAGTCCCCTCCTGCCTTCTCCTGGAACCTATCGAGAAGGTATAAAGAGAGCTCCTCCCAAGTGCGAAAAGGGGAGCGGGTTGTCTTCCATCGGTACCATGCTAGGGCCTTGCCCTCAAAATAGATCCCAATAGCCCGCAGGACCTCCTCCTCTGTAAGCTGCATCACCTGGAAGTAGCGCTCCGCTCTGTAGACCCATCCGTCAGGATCGGTGCCATCAAACGTCGGCATCTTAAGTTTTTTCAGCCGTCGATCCGCATTTATGTCTCTGTACTGTCCTCCATACCCCCACGGCCGCCTCCATGCACCATCACGCCTCCCTGCTCCCCTCCGGGGCATCCGTCGCCCCCCTCGTATAACTCATCAGGCCATTGAGGTCTCTCCAAATCCCCCTCAGGGATGTAGTTCCCAAAACACTCCAGTGGTCATGGTGGCTGCGCAAAAATGGGCTCTCTAGCCCCTCCGTGCTGCTGAACGGGCGCTGTCCGGCCCTCCAGATGGCCCCCCGGGCCCCAAAATTGGGCCGCAGGAGCCCCAATCGTCATCCCGGGAGCCCCTCTTCCTCCGCCGGGTCTCGTCGTCGCTCCTGGGGGCTGAACAAACTCCTCCACGCCCCCCAAAAGGCCTCATTGGTCTCGTCGTGCCTCCAAAAAGCGTCGCCGGGCCCCCAGGAGGGGTGGCCCAGGCTGTGGCACCACCTCGAGGCCCATTTGGGGCTGCGGCACCCCAAAATGGGGCCCCCAGCCCATGGGCCCCCCCGCTCGGGGCCGCCCCACCACCAGCGCCCCCCGTTGGGGGCGCTATGCCTCCAGCGCCCCCGATCGGGGGCGCCGGCCTCCAGACACCCCCGCCAGGGGGTGTCGCCGCCAGGGGGCGAAAATGCATGTCGAGCCCCCCCAGGCCCCACTGGGCCTGTCGAGCTTTCGGCAGGCCCAATTGGGCCTGTCGAGCTTCCGTCAGGCCCAATTGGGCCTGCCGTGCTTGCCGCGGTGGCCTGGTGGGCCCCGCTGCCTTCTCCCACAAACCCTAGAGGGTTTGGCCAGCCGTCGCCTTGGTTTGGAAAGTTGGTAGCCACCGTTTTGACGATAAACCCTTCCAGGTTCTTGCCTTGATCTCCTCCGATAGCCGCCGAGATGTTCTGGAGCATCGTCATCATCGTCGGGATCTGCGCAACCTCTCTCGCAGTTTTTGCCGCCTCGATCCTCATGTGTTTGAGTTCGACTTGGATGTCCTCTTGCGAATGGGCATGAGCCTTGTTGGAGACCTCTATGGCCGTCTTCAATGCTTGAATATCATCGCCCATGGCTTTCTTCAATTCCTCCATCTCGCGGTTGATTTCTTCACGAAACCCTTGAAACCGTTCTTCCGTCGCGCCACCTCTTGTGCCTCCCGCCATTATATCTCACCGCTCTGATACCAATTTAATTCGTTTTGCTTGCCGATTTGATCAAAACAGCGATTTAAGGTGGAAAATGTAAAAAGAGGAAATATATTGAGAATGATTTGCGAAGAACAAAAGATAATCGGATCTCCTTCGAGACGAGATCCCGTCTCCTAGCTTTGAATGTACGGATCAAAGCCTAAGAATCCTCACAGATGATAACTCAATGTGTTTTCACAAATCAAGCATGCCCCCACCCTAATGACGGCTAGACCTAAATATAAGAAAAGGGGATTTACTAATTTGGTCTGGAGAGACCAAAATACCGCTGAAATGACTAATTTCCGCCCCCACGTCTCCTCCTGCGAAAGTATGTGATCGTGAGCTCCGCTCTAGCCGCTCCCCCCGCATGTGCCGCACGTGGGCTTGGTGCATCCGCATCAGTCACCTAGGTACAAAACCAAACACCTCACAGGTACAAGAGAGAGTTGTCACCAACTACCAACTCCCTCGACGATCTTGCGATAGATAATGTAAGCACGCAAATATAATACGAAATTAAGAGCAACACAAAAGAGACAGAGATTTACCCTGGTTCGGTTGCGAACAACCTACATCCAGCATCCAATGCACACGGTTCTACTACTGATCAAGCAAGGCATACACCGACCCCATCATCTTCTTCCTCCACAATGAGAGAATAGCTCCAAGCAACAAGACCTAACCCTATATCTCTCACCAAGCTCACACACTCTCAACCAAGTGGGAATCCTTGATAACAAAGCCCCTACAACACGTAGGATCCTCAAGGGACCAATCCCACACCAATGAGATCACTCCTTGGTAATATAGCCCCAAACTAGGAAGCTACCCAAGGGACTCTAGATCTCAAACACGGAAGAAGAAACGAAGACACTCACCTTGGATCTCACACAAGAAGAAGCTCCCTTGGCTTTCTAACAATGCCCTAGCTTCATTCTCCAATTTCAAGATCCAAGCTCTCTGATTTCTCTGAAAAATGGCAGCTGCCTTTTGTTTTCAGCCCTCTTCTTTTCAGCTCTGGAAAAAACTGAGAGCAGCTGCAATTTTTGCCTTTGTCGGTTAGTCAAGGGGAAAGGCTGGTTGCCCATTAAAAACCCCAACAACCCAACAGGGTTTGGGCCCATAGGACTGTGCAAACATAGTGATTTTTAGCACTTTAAAAAACAACACTCTACCCTGCTGATAAATCCACACACTCTCTTCAGCACTGCTCCAGCACTCCATCGTGTATGAACTCACCTTGCCTTGATCATCGAACATGTGAACCTCCATCATGTGCATCGAAAATCGCACCCGCTAGCGTCTCAATCCTCCGAGAGACATGCCAAGCTCAGAAGTTGTCTGAGCCTAGCCTCACGCATCTTCGCCTCGTTCATCGCCATGTCTGCGATGAAGTCATCTGTCTCTGAGGATAATCCTGCGAGCTCGGACTCCATGTACGAATCAAATGACATCGTGCCAGTGTCCAATGAGCCCTCTATCAATCCATAAACATCACTATCATCACCCCATGGGTCTGCGAGCAACTCATGCTCGCCATGGCCATCATCTATGAGAAACATGCCGTCATCCCCGCTGCTCTGCAGACTGACCCCAGCTGGGTCACATCGATTCGATGTCTGTATCTGCTCTGTCTACTGATGCCTGTCATCAGGACTCGCCGTCCATCGGCTCTGCGCCTCAACTGACTGTGTCGATGACTCAAGACACGAATGCGCACATACAAGCACCAAACTATCCGCCGCACCAACATCTAGCCTTTGAAGATCGTCCTCACCTGCCATGCCCTGTGATTGAACTCGTCGAAGGTGAGAGATGAGCGCACACTGAAGAAGCCCTACTCGGCTCTGTCTCCTCCCTATATCGATCGAGAACGCACTCGATAGGTGGCCTCCTAACTCTCAGCTCCATGTCCCTAGTGGCAACTCCATCTGGGACCACCATCACAGTCTCCACACTACCGTGGGAGTCTCCACGCTCCACCATGATATCAGATTCCCTGCTCCTCTGCATCTCTACCGGTCTGGCCTCTGAAGTATCAGAAGATACGCCTGATAAATTACCCCTAGCCAAACGAGAGCCATATCGCATGTGCCCATACTGCGAAGACTGCTCTACCATGCACAGCGAATGCTCTACTCTGATGTCAAGCTCCTCAGAAGACCTCTCTACCCTAAAGCTGAAGCTGCACACCTCAACACGCTGGTCCTCCTCAGAAGCAACCAACTCATGCGTGCTAGAAACGTGATAGACCTCTGTCTCCTCACCCACTGAAACCTCTGGCATCGGTGCAGAAACCAACTGCCCTACTCCTCCGTAGATTGATGGCTCTACCTCGAAGCTAAAGCTGCACACCTCAGCATGATGTGTCTCCTCAAGAGCACCCATAACGTGCACGCTGGAACTGTGAGAGACCTCTGTCTCCTCACACACTGCAATTGACTGCATCGATACGATGACCGACTGCAACGCCTCCTCGTAGACCGCTGTCCTCTGCACCTTTAACTGAACTGAATCTGGAGCTACATCGTGAGATACCTACTGATCACTGACACTGACCACATCGGATGAACTCTGCACCCTATCCGTTTGCACACGTGTCTGATCATCTGCCTGAGTCTGAATCTGAATCACCTCATCCTCTCTATGGACCAGACTGTCCTTTATTCTCTGCACACCGTCATGAGTCTGCTCTGCCCTAAGCACTGCACACTCGTCAAACATGACGTGTCGTCTGACAATCACCTCGCAGGTACTAGGACACCATAACATGTTCCCTCTCACACCTCCACCAATGTACCCGACTAGGACACAATCATGCATGCACTGTCCTACATCGCCATCGTCCCTCTCGTGCGGCCGCACAGGACATCCAAACGTACGCAAGTGCGAGAAGTCAACGACTCTGCCCGTCCATAACTCCTCAGGAATAGAACTACCTGCGACAAGTGACGATGTTTGGTTGATGAGATATGCCGCAGTAGCAAGGGTCTCTGCCCATAATTCCCTAGGAAGGCCGGATGGTCTCAATAGCCCCCGTGAATTCTCTACCAACATCCTGATCATACTGTCTGCTACGCCACCGTGAGGGTCTCCATCAGGAATGGTGTATCAGCACGCGATCCCCTCTGACTTGCAAACATCATGTATCTCTACATTGTTGGTACGAATCTCTCCTACTGGTATACCCATCCGCCTCCCGACTATGGTCCTCCATAGCCGCACCTTCTCATGGATCTCCTTCCGAGATCCCATGAGAGTAACCATGACTCTCCTCGAGAAGTCATCTATGAAGGCCGCGAAGTACCTCGCGCCTTCCAGGGAAGGAACTGGACATGGACCCCATACACCGGCGTAGACGCACTCTAGGGGCTCCCTGCTGTGTCTGATAGCTGTCCCAAACTGCACTTACCTCGGCCGCCCTGCACCACAGTCACTGCAAGACTCAAGCCCACGATCACCTCCGAACACACTCCTCCTCTAAAGGATGTCAAGGCTCTGCTCATCAGCATGCCCCAATCTGAGATGCCATAGTCTCGCTGGATCTCTACTCTCGGACTCCTGTGATCTGCCAGTCTCGCCAACTACTGTGTGCCCATCGAGCGCATACAAGTTGCCACGCTTCTTTCCCCTCATGACAACCAGGCATCCTCGGGAAATACGCAGTCGATCATCCTCGATCACTGCCCTGTAGCCCATCCCGGTCAAAGCTCCTATCGATATCAGGCCATTGCGAAGATCAGGAACATGTCTAATGCCATCAAACACACGGAAGATGCCATCGTGCATCCTAACTCTGACTGTGCCACTCCCAACCTGCTCGCACTCCATACCATTCCCCACGAGAATCTGCTCTCCAATGCATGGAATGTATGAGTCGAATGCACTCCGATCCGGAGTCATATGGAATGAACACCCCGAGTCCAATAGCCACGAACATTGCACTTCTCCCACGGAGTATGCCGCAAACACCGAGCAATCATCCTCGTCAGAAAACATCCCGTCTCGTGCTCCAACATGAGTCGAACCCTGAGCAACCTCTTCCACAATGCCAATCGATGTCCTCACTTTCAACCTCGGGCAATCCCTTTTCCAATGCCCGCTTTCCTTACATAGAGAGCATTTGTTATCACCGCGGCCCCTTGACTTGGACCGCTGCCGCTGTCGCCGATTCCAACTCTTGGAACGGCCCGTCTTGGATCTTGGAGTGGGTCTGCCCTCTTGGCGACCCCGGATGACATTGGGTACCTCACAACCATCGGTGTCAACCAACACCAAACTTTGAAGATACTCCGTATTCAATGCAAACTTCACCTCATCCAACGTGAGTGAGTCTCGGCCATTTAATATCGAGCCTACAAACTTGGAATACACAAGAGCAAGAGAACACAATAGTGCCATGGCATGTTGCTCGTCCTCTATCACACTCCCCAATTTCCGTAGGTCCATTACTATACGGTCCATCTCACCAACATAGTTCCACAACGAGGTTCCCCTTTTCATCATGTGAGTATAGAAGCGTTGCCACAATTGCAACCTTCGTCCAATTGGTGTCTTGGTCGAGTATCGAGCTTCAAGCATCCTCCATAGGTCGCTCACGACCTCCACATCGGTAAATTGCCGAAGGATCTCATCCTCCAAGGATTGCATTATCTCACCGAGGGCTTTAAGCTCCATCATTCGCTTATCATTCACCGTTGCCTTACATGGCATGCCCGTATCACATACGGCACTGTAAACTCCATGGTGCTTCAACAAAGCCACCATCTTTTGTCACCACGGACCATAGTTGTCCTGGCCATTTAGCCTCTCTACTTCGTATAAACACCCGGCCGTCTCCTCACATGAGCAAGACGCCATCGCGGCACTACACTTCTTCGCAAACCGAAAGCTCTGATACCACTTGTGTGATCCCTGTGCACCTCCCTAACAATCAGGCTAGGTACACAATGCCACCGACAATGTGCGGAAACGATGGCCATACAATCCGAAGCCCGAATTCCACCGAGATGTCACCTAGGCACAAAACCAAACACCTCACGGGTACAAGAGAGAGTTGTCACCAACTACCAACTCCCTCGACGATCTTGCGATAGATAATGTAAGCACGCAAATATAATACGAAATTAAGAGCAACACAAAAGAGACGGAGATTTACCCTGGTTCGGTTGCGAACAACCTACATCCAGCATCCAATGCACCCGGTTCCACTACTGATCAAGCAAGGCATACACCGACCATATCATCTTCTTCCTCCACAATGAGAGAATAGCTCTAAGCAACAAGACCTAACCCTAGATCTCTCACCAAGCTTACACACTCTCAACCAAGTGGGAATCCTTGATAACAAAGCCACTACAACACGTAGAGCCCCTCAAGGGACCAATCCCACACCAATGAGATCACTCCTTGGTAATATAGCCCCAAACTAGGAAGCTACCCAAGGGACTCTAGATCTCAAACACGGAAGAAGAAACGAAGACACTCACCTTGCATCTCACACAAGAAGAAGCTCCCTTGTCTTTCTAACAATGCCCTAGCTTCCTTCTCCAATTTCAAGATCCAAGCTCTCTGATTTCTCTGAAAAATGGCAGCAGCCGTTTGTTTTCAGCCCTCTTCTTTTCAGCTCTGGAAAAAACCGAGAGCAGCTGCAATTTTTTCCTCTGTCGGTTAGTCAAGGGGAAAGGCTGGTTGCCCATTAAAACCCCCAACAACCCAACAAGGTTTGGGCCCATAGGACTGTGCAAACATAGGGATTTTTCAGCACTATAAAAAACAACACTGTGCCCCTCCTGGATACATGGTTTTGGCTATTTGTGAATGATGTTCTTCATACATGAGTGACAATGGTGTTATGAAAGGTCCGAGGAGCATTTTAAAGAACATTTTACGACCAAAGACATCAGGATGACCAGATAAATAAAATTGCTCAAAGCAAACCAGGGTGGTTCTTTTTCCAACGAAGATACACTATAGATTTAGTGCATGAGACTGGATTAGTAATGTTAGTGTTCGAAAATTGGGTCCCCGTAAAATAACAAATCCTAACAACTAGATATGGAGTTATGCCTAGAAAAATCGGGACACACACCAAGCAAACAATCAATCCATCTTTGGATCTTGTGAGAGCAAATTAGCAAACGAATTACGACAATCTCAACAAACAGAAAATAAACGCGGGGCAGATTTTACCGTGGTTCGGTTGAGAATCAACCTAATCCATCATTCCGAGACGATCCCTTATCTTGATCAGGAGAAATCCATGAGCTTTACAACCCTCTTCTTCTTCACCCTCAAGTGAGTAATAACTTGATATATCCAAGCCCTCACTTATCTCACAAAAAAGCAAAACAAGATACTAACTAGAAGTCCCAAGAAATCAAGAGAACACAACAAGCTCAAATCTTCTTCTCCTTGATTCTACTCTCTTCTAAAATCCCAAAGCTCTCACCTTTCTATCTCCAGCACTTGCAGCGGCTTCGCTTTTTCTTCTCTTCTGAAAATGAATGGCAGCTCACTGAAAAATGGCAACACACCCCCTCATAGGGTTCAGCCCTCTGATTTTGGTTTTCCCAGCTTTTAACTTCAAACTGTCGGTCACTCATTTGGAGAGATTGGATGCCTTCAATCAACCTTTAAGAAACCCAAACAACCACAATAAGGAGCCCATCAATGCGGTGCAGAAGTGATGAATTTTGTAGCACATAAAAATAGTTAGTTTGGTTCTTGTATTGGTCCCTAGTTTAGTGTGTGTCTCCTTGATTCATGTGCATATGACTCTTGGGTTTTGGTGTTGGCTCTTGGGCTCTTGTGCCCAATCATGATTCTTTTACCACATGTGTATGTGTGTGTGTATATATATGTATATGTATATGTATATGTATATGTATTTGGAGAATATGCGTGTATCTTTATTGAATCAGAAAAATATGTACAAGGTTCAAGGCATAGCATGAAGGCGCTAGTAATGCAGGAAGGTGGCACATGCGCCATCTCCTGCCAATACTTAACGTCCTCCTCTTCCCAAAGAACCTAACAAATTACAACAATAAGAAAAAAAATCAATTACAACAGTAATCCTCAATTTGAAGGAGGGGCACTCTCATCATGCTGATCCCACTCTATATGCCTCAAGGCAATTCCGACATCGGCCGCTATGCCCTCAAAGAGCTGAGTCTGTGTTCAGCCTACTCCTTCGAAAATCCTCCCATTTCTTTCCCTCCATATGTGCCAAATCATCGTAGCTAACACTGTCTTGGCCAATATGCCCATCTTGTCTTTCTTATAGTAGTGAGTAAGAAATAAGTTGCCAACCCCATGAAGGGAGAAAGGTGGGTTAGTAGTGATCCCCAACTTTAAGAAACTCATGCAAAGGAGGTAGTTAAAAAACCTGCATTCAAAAAAGATATGACCCACACTTTCATGAGCATCATCAGAGCAAAGGACACAATAGGGAGAAGAGGGCACTCACCAGTGAGCGAGTATATCACGTGTAAGCAACTTCCCATGAAACGTACCCAGCAGAATAATAGCCATTTTTGGGATGTGACCCTGGTACCAGACAACCCTGTGATAGAGGAATATCGGCCTAATAGTATGTGATCCAAACCAGGCATCATACAATGAAGGGGACTTAGAATTCCAACTCCATGAGTCTTCATCAGAAGTAAAAGAAATCGAGGCAATGGCTGCCCTGACTGGTTCAATTATGGAACTGTTAAACCATCCCTCCATCGACCAATAATCACAAACCATTTTCCTTTCTTCTCCCCTTGGAATATCATAGATATCGCAAAGCGGACCACAAGGGAGCCAGTTATCATACCAAAAGAGAGTAGAAGATCCATCTCTGACAATGCGTTTAGTTAACCTCTTAGTAAATTCCCGGCATTGAAGAATAAATTTCCATGTTCCAGATTGCATAGGATTAGCTTTAGCCAGAGAAAACCACGTATTGCTCAAATACTGCCTTCTCATATATTTAGCCCAAATTCCATCATAAGTAAGCATTCGCCAAGTCAATTTGATACCATAGGTAGCATTCAATTCAGCAAACCTTCTAAGCCCCACCCCCTCCTGCTTGGGGGCACAAAGGTCATCCCACACCCAGCATGAGAATTCCCCTATATAAACTTCCTGCAGATGGAGTTAAGAGTGCTCAAAACTGACGTAGGGATGCGATAAGCATGCATCCAGAAAGCCACCAAGCCATAAATGACAGATCTAACCAGTTCAATGTGCCCTGCGACAGATAAAAGAGATGAAAACCACCACTGCAACCTGTTCTTGTATCTATCAATCAATCGGGCATACATCGAGGCTTTGGGATATTTAGCAGAGAGCGACAGACCAAGATAAGTGGAAAGAGATTGCACCCACCGAATACCCAATATTTCTGTAAGAATACCAGGATCTTTAGTCCCCTTGCTAAAAATGCCAGCACTCTTATTCCAATTGACCTCCAGACCAGATAAAAGTTTAAACGTAGTGAGTAGATCCTTCAGACCCTCAAAAGATTTAATGTTAGCACGACAGAAAACCAGCAAATCATCTGCAAAGAGAAGATGCGTAACCGCCCCAATCCTCTTCATAGGCAGAATACTACGCATAGCATTGGCTCTGGCCATAAGCAGCGAAAAAGCTTCCATAACAATCACCAAGAGATACGGAGAAAGGGGGTCACCCTGCCTCAAACCCCTATTAGATTGGAACATACCAAAAGGAGACACATTAACCATGAATGAGGGGGAGGAAATACACTCGCAGATCCATCCAATGAACCTGTGTTTAAAACCCATTTGGTGCAGCATGAAGTAGATGAATTCCCTGTTCACACTATCAAAAGCTTTGCGGAGGTCCAGTTTGAGACAAGCACGACCACCAATGGGATTGTTAAAATCCCGAATGTGCTCGTAGGCAAGCAGGGCACAATCAGCCAATAAACGATCTTTAAGAAAGGCAGCCTGGTTATGGGATATTAATTCAGTAATAGCCCTTTTCAATCTGTTACATAGGACTTTGCTGATGATTTTATATAATACGTTGCAGCATGAGATAGGTCTGTAGTCTCCAAGATCCATGGCATTTGGACCTTTAGGAACGAGTGTCAGAAAAGTACGATTCACCTGGCGAAGAATTTTCCACCAATGGAAAAAATTAATGACAGCCTTAGTAACATCATTGCCCACAACATTCCAAGAGTGCTGATAGAAGAACCCATTAAAACCATCAGGCACATGGGCTTTATCAACGCCAATTTGAAACGCCGCATTTTAACTTCCTCCTCCAACACAGGGCATTCAACCCAAGAAGCATCTTCATTAGTAAGGACTCTTTTAGTAGGAAGGTAGGGGAAACCCCTCCAGTAATCTGTCTGATTATAGAGATTAGCATAACAGTTGGGACCATCAACTTTAATATTACTAATGGAATCATTACGGGCACCATCCACAAAGATAAGGTGCCCAAGACTATTATGACTTTGCCTGGCTTTCATAGCGGTGTAAAAGAATAGCAAGTTTCTGTCTCCAAGATGCAGCCAATCTTGCCTACTTTTTTTGCTTAAGATTGGCTTCCTCAATATCAATAGCATCAGCCAATTGGTTGATAAGAATATGCTCTCTCCTCTGTCTATCAGCACAATGTCCCAAAGCAGGGTCATTTTGTATGATGTCAAGCTCAGCACGACATCTAGATACATTATTAGCATCCCTAACGTCCGTCCCAAAATTTTTCAACCCAGCTTTAAGGTTTTTCAGTTTGGAAACAAGCTGAATCATCGGGCACCCCACATCATTACTAAACCACATCTCTTTAATAACATCACTATATTCAGGAGCACGAGTCCATGTATTGAAAAATTTGAACGGTTTGGGTTCTGTACCAGCCAAAGCATGGAGATGTATAATGAGGGACGAGTGATCACTAGTTCCACCCGCCACATATTCATAATAGAACGTGGGAAGCTTGTCAATCCAGGCACAGTTGCATAATGAACGGTCCAGAATGTGTGTGTGTGTGTACATTTTTTTGAAAAGTAATAAATTTTATTCATATAACTCAAGCAATTACAATAATGGACTAGAACTCGTCCATACAAGTAAACTAGCATGACACTAAGGTCTCAATACGAAAACAAATAATAACAAAACCATGACCAGTTTTCATCCAAATCTCTTTTTAGGATGTTTTATTCTTGAACTCCTTCTATTAGGTAAGGCCCTATTAATGGGAGTTTTGCGCAAGATCTCCTCTATCCATTCTACATTATCTATAGTTGGCTCCTCATCCACCTGCCACTCACTCTCATATTCTATATTTTCATCTTCATTGACTTCGTTGTTGGGATCATCAATGTCATCTTCGTTACCAACTTCATAGTTACCAACATTATCAGGATCATCTACACTAACATTTTTCATAGTGCCCATAGAAGATGGACCACCAGACACCACAATATCAGGAACAACTGTATCATCAGATACTTCTGTAGCAGTGGTCTCAACATCAATTTGGTTCAAATTAGCTGAAGGACCTCCACCTGTAGCTGAAGGACCTCCACCTGTAACATTATCTTCAGGTACCAACACATATCCATCCGCAGTTGAAGATGACTTAGTTTTCTTTACCCAAACTTTCTTGAAAGGACAATGAGCCGAAGAATGCCCAAAGCACTAACACATCGGACAGCTTGGGGGCAAGTTTTCATACTTCACTCTAATGATCACATTACCCTCCTCCTCCACCGCAACCTCAATGGTATTAGGTAATTTTGTCTTCGCCTCGACTTTCACGAAACATCTAGCATAAGAGTATCGTTCTCCAGAAGCTATAGCCTTATCTATAAATAAAGGCATTCCTACAGAGCTAGCAATAATACTAATGCATTCTGTAAACCGAACTTTCAATGGTAAGTCAGGAAATCTCACCCATACTGGAATTGAGGACAAAAGATCTTTGTCCATTGTAAGTTCTGGAGTCCAACGACGCAGCACAATCACCTTTTTATCAAACATCCATGTCCCTTCTTGGAGAACCTTGTTGCAATTTTCTTCTAACTCAAAAACGAAGAAGAACAAACCATTATCCCGGGGTGGACCTAAAGCATTCATTTAGGACGCCACAACTGATAGACACATGCTTGAAGATGTGAGTAAAATGGTTTGTCCCCCACAACATAACCATCCAGAGTACGTCTCCACTTTGCAACATTAGCGAAGATCGCTTCTTTAGGGATCCAAATGACAACCTTACCAGATGGAACCTCTCGGAGAGGAAAGTAAGTGCATTTGCTATTCTGCTCAACAGAACACCCAATCGAAAAGAGCGAACTCCATGTTTCTCACCCCGATTTCGCCACCCCAAAAGGAGCAGGTGGCTTGCCAAAAAAATTATCATTACGAATAGCATTCCGATTCAGAGGAGGAAAATCTTCAACATAATTGGGCATTGTCTTAGGAGCAGCATCCGATGAAATTCGTTGATAATAATATGCAGAACATCGATGATAATGATTTCCTGCATTGATACATATACAAACACACATCTATATTATAAAAGAGGGATGTTATCAAGAGAACTTGGATAATAGATATTGGAAAAGAGAAATTGGATAAGAGATATCTATATTATAAAAGAGGGATGTTATCAAGAGAAATTGGATAAGAGATATTGGAAAAGAGAAATTGGATAAGAGATATCTATATTATAAGAGAGGGGTGTTATCAAGAGAAATTGGATAAGAGATATCTATATTATAAAAGAGGGATGTTATCAAGAGAAATTGGATAAGAGATATTGGACAAGAGAAATTGGATAAGAGATATCTATATTATAAAAGAGGGATGTTATCAAGAGAAATTGGATAAGAGATATTGGACATGAGAAATTGGATAAGAGATATCTATATTATAAAAGAGGGATGTTATCAAGAGAAATTGTATAAGAGATATTGGACAAGAGAAATTGGATAAGAGATATCTATATTATAAGAGAGGGATGTTATCAAGAGAGATTGGATAAGAGATATATATATATATTATAAAAGAGGGATGTTATCAAGAGAAATTGGATAAGAGATATTGGACATGAGAAATTGGATAAGAGATATCTATATTATAAAAGAGGGATGTTATCAAGAGAAATTGGATAAGAGATATCTATATTATAAGAGAGGGATGTTATTAAGAGAGATTGGATATGAGATATCTATATTATAAAAGAGGGATGTTATCAAGAGAAATTGGATAAGAGATAATGGACATGAGAAATTGGATAAGAGATATCTATATTATAAAAGAGGGATGTTATTAAGAGAAATTGGATTAGAGATATTGGACAAGATAAATTGGATAAGAGATATCTATATTATAAAAGAGGGATGTTATCAAGAGAAATTGAATAAGAGATATTGGACAATAGAAATTCGATAAGAGTGATGTTATCAAGAGAAATTTTAAGAGATATCTATATTACAAACGAGAGATGTTATCAAGAGAAATTGGATAAGAGATATTGGACAAGAGAAATTGGATAAGGGATATCTATTATATAAAAGACGGATGTTATCAAGAGAAATTGATAAGAGAATTTGGACATGAGAAATTGGATAAGAGAATTTGGATATCTATTATATAAAACGGGGAAATTGAATAAGAGAAAATATAAGAGATGAGATTTTGAGGGATAAAAGAGGAGGTGGGAAATTTTGCACATACAACCCCGGTTTTTGTATTTTTGCCTATGGACCCTCCCCACACACACACCCACACTTTTTATTCTCACCCCTTCCAGCCATTTTTTTTCCAGTTCTATGAATATTTTGAATCTTATCCTACTAGGACAAAGCTTTGTCCTACGTGACAAGTTTGTCCTTGGTGGTAATGACAATTTTGGGGGGACTTAAATTTTGGGGGAAAACTTAAATATGGGGGAAAACTTGAAATTTTGTGGGAAAACTTGAAATTTAGGGGAACTTGAAATTTGTGGGGGAGAAAAACTCAGCCATTAAATAAACCGTGCCCTATGGGCACGGGTAATGACTAGTACATATATATACACACACATATATATATATACATACATACATACATCTATATACACACACATATATAGAATCATTTATAGAGTTTTGTTTCCCTCTCATCTTTAGAGAGAGAAGCTCCAGCTTTGGTGAGTGAGTGTCTTTAGCCGGCTACGGCGGTGGCTGTCTCCGGTGATTGCCGGGTGGCGCCAATGTCTGTTGTGAATCCTTCGTAGTTCTTTTTCTCCGAAGGATTCTGCACCGGTGATCTGATTCTTGATAGGATTTGTGATCGGGTTCTTGATCTATCTTGATCGGAGTGGTGTTCTTAGAGCTAGGGTTTCAGATCTGCTCAGATCGAGTCCTTCGTGTCCTCTGCTCCGAAGGATTCTGCGGTGCTCTGGTGATCTGTCGTGGTCTATCTGGATCGGAGTGGTGTTCTTGGAGCTAGGGATTCAGATCTGCTCAGATTGATTCCTTGTGGTGCTATATACTGTTCAGATCAGATTTGTTCAGATCTGTGTTCTTGATCTATGTATTCTTAATCTGTCGGAGCTTGAAGGATTGAAGATGTTTGATCGAGATGATCCTTTGGAAGATAGCGGTGTGGAGGTGAAAATTGGATCTGATGCAGGGGCTTCGTCGGCGATCGCTGAGGGGTGGGAGGCTGTGAATCGAAGGAAGCCTAGAGCCAGCAATGTTGATAAGGGGAAATACGTGAGATTTGACAATAGGAGAAGATCTCAAGGACTTCAGGGAGGTCAGGGTTATATGAATCAATCGAACAAGCAGGCTGACAATGAGGATCGTTCTAGATTGGAGGCGAATCATGCAATGGCCAGGAAGGTGTTTGATAGAAGATCTATGCGACCATCAGTGGAGATCAAAATCAATCCTCAGGCAGTCAAGAAGTCTTGGTTGGAAGTCTGCATAGATCGAAGGAGAATTGTTGATTTGTCGGAGATGGCATTTGTCCCTCCAACACTTGATGGTGATAGATCGGCCATGGCTCTACTATCTGGAGACCTTCTTGCTGATGTTGTTAGATGCTGGGAGTATACATTGGTTGGGTATGTGCTTGGCGATGTGCCGTTCTATGGGCAAATCAGAGCGTGGGCTGATAGAATCTGGAAGAAGCAAGGTATGTCTGTATCCTCAAGAGAAAATGGTTTTTTCTTCTTTAGATTTCGTTGCAAGGAAGATTGTGAGGCAGTGCTATATGGAGGGCCTTGGTTATTCGACAGCAGGTTTGTTGTATTGTAATGGTGGTCTCCAAGCATCGGTTACGATCTGGATATGTTGTCGATGGTTCCAGTTTGGGTCCAGTTTCTGCACTTGCGCCTCAATCTGTGGTCATTGCTGATACTCAATAGGATTGCCAGTGTACTATAAGTCCCAATTTGCTTGAACAGAGCCACAGTGATGATGAAAAGGCTGGCATAAGCGAGATGCCTTGTGGATATTTCCGCTGCGGAGACGCTCCCTCGTTTTGTGACGGTGCAGGTGGAAGGCGGAGAAGCATTTTGGGTAAATGTTATATATGATGGTGAACCGCCTAGGTCTATTAGTTGTAAATACATTGGGCATTTGGCCAACCAACGCTCTACAGATTTGATTAAAGAAGTGATAAAGGTTGGGAAGTAACTCCCGATGGCTAAGGAGGGGGATACTCTACGTGGAGCAGGCGTGGAGCTCGCTGGAGACTACTGAATTAGATTGCGAAGATTGTTGCTGATGAGATTGCAGAGACTTCTGCTGAGGGGAGCTTGCTGGGTGCTGTAGGATGCTCGATGAAGTCTAGTAGCGATATGGGGGTGGCGTGTGAGAAGGCCAATGTTCTGGGGAGGGAAATTCTGTTAACAATGTTACGGCTTTGTGTATGGGGATGTCGTATGAGGAGGCCAATGTACCGGGGAGAGAAATTCTGTTAACAATGTAGGGTTAACTGGAGAGGTGCTTTGGGCATCGGGTGAGGGGGGTTCATGATTGGTGAACAGAAATATAAACATGTATATGGGATGTAAAAAGAAGCAAGCTGTGACTAGTATGATGGGGGATGTACTGGGGCTAGCTGCGACTAGCAGGTTGGGGAGTGATGGACTAGCAGCGGTGTCTGGCAACTTGGTTGCGGGGGTTGCTACTGAGGATGAGCGATGTGGGATTGTTGTAGATAAGGGTGTTGGAAATGTTATGCTAACTAGCTGTTGTTTGGGGCTAGCTACGACTAGCATGGTGGGGAGCAGTATTGGGCTAGCTGTGACTAGCGATATAGGGAGTACAGTGAAGATAGAAGTGCCTAGCATGGTGGGGGTTTGTAAAACAGGTTTTAATGAGAAAGGTAGCAAAATCGGGATGGTGGCGAGCTCCCAGGCGCCTCCTCAGGCCCTCGCCCCATTGCCGAACCACTCGGGGATGCTTTCTAAGGCTCCCAATCTGTTGGGGGTGAATAATCGGACCCCAGATCACATTAAGACTAAGTCACTCGCTCGAGCTCTTGGTAATTCGAGCATGCTACCCAAACCCATCACGAGTTCTTACATTAAGTTTGGCTCGATGCATAATGAAGGGTTGAAATCCCCTTACTCGGGCCCTATTGGCAACCCCAGTGATATTAACAACAAGAACAATAAGCAGAGTAGCTCGGTGGATTCTGTTATCATGGATGATTCATCTAACTCTGATTCTGATAGGCCAGCTATTCTCACCATTCTAAATGACGAATGGGTTAGTGAGCAGGAGCAGTTTAAACACGCTGCAGTGGCCAGGGGTGATGGAAGGCGTAAGGCTAGTAGTAGAAATGTTTAAAACCCCATTTTTATTAGTACGTCATTGGGATCCCAATGTCGCTCCAGAATCAATGGAGACCCATAATTGGTTGATATAACGATTTTAGTATGGAATACTCATGGTCTTAATAATGTTGTGAGACGTCGTGAGCTTAAGGATAGAACTAGAAAGTTCAATCCTTCCTTGGTTGGTATTTTGGAGGCTAAAGTTGTTGTGGAGAACGCTCACCGTATCCTTAAATGCTTTCCCAAAACTTGGGCTTCTATTGATAATCGTGCCCACCTTAGGAATTGTCGTATTGTGGTTAAGTCTAACCCAGCTATATGGTCTTACTTTATTGATGATGTGTCAGCCCAATTTATTACGATTCGTTGTGAGAATGTTACGGGATTCTCCATGGTTATTACTATTGTCTATGCATTCAATCTTGCCCAGGATCAAGTGCTATTATGGGAGGCTATGATTGCTAGTTCGGTGAAGTATGTTGGAATACCATGGCTGATCAGCTGTGCTTTTAATTGTTTTCGGTATGCTAAGGATAAGATTGGTGGAAGGCCGATTGATTATAAATCTGTGGGGGCCTTCAATGATTGCATTAATGATAGTTCTCTCTTTGAGATTAAGACCATGGGTAATCCAATTAGCTGGGCTAACAAGAATATTGATTCCTTTCATATTGCGGCTATGCTTGATTGGTCCCTTTGCAATAGTGCTTGGCTCCATGAACTTCCCTCCTCCTTTTGTGAGTATATTGAAGCTGGAACGAGTGATCATGATATGATGATTGTGAACTTTCATCCGATTAGCGTCTCGGATCCCAAGCCGTTCAAATTCTTTAATTCATGGATATCTTTGCCCATCTACTTGGGTATTTTGGATGATGGTTGGAATGTTGAGGTTGTTGGTATGCCGTTGTTTAAACTTGTATCCAAACTTAATCATCTTAAACCGATCCTAAGAAGGTTGGGAGCGGAGGTTGGTAGGTTGAATAATGGTGAAATGATTAAAGCGGAACTTTCTCTTGTTCAAGCCGATCCAAATCTTATGTTGGATGCTATGCTCCAAATCCATGAGTGTGAGCTTATTTGTAATCTTGCTGATGCCATTGATATTGAAGAGAGTATTTTGAGACAAAAGAGTAGACATGATTGGTTGCATCTGGGGATTGAAACTCTCGTTTCTTTTACATGGCCATGAAGGCCTAGAGCCATAATAATCTTTGTCATCTTATTAGAACTGATGGTTCTAGGGATGACACTGGGGACATGCTTAAGGTTGAGGCCCCCAAGTTTTTTTGAAGAACTTTACAACCAAGATTACTATTCGACGATATTTCCTAAGCTCACACCAATGAGAAAGCTATCTCTTGAGGCGTTTGATTGGATTGAATGACCAATTATAGCTGAGGAAATTAAGAAAGCTGGTTTCCTCATTGGTGAGGACAAGGCCCCTGGTCCTGATTCGTTTAATGGTTGTTTTAATCATAAATCTTGGGGTATTATTGGTGAGGAGGTGACAGATGTGGTTCTCTCTCTTTTTAGCTCTAACAAGATGCTTCGTCAGGTCAATCATACATTCTTGACTATAATACCCAAGGGTCCTAACACTGTTGGTTTGGGGAATTATAGGTCTATTGCTTGTTGCAATGTGCTATATAAAATCATCAGCAATGTGCTTTGTAGAAGATTGAAATCTGTGGGTTTGGAACTCATATCCCCTTCTTAGATGGCCTTTATTAAAGGCAGGTTACTAGCTAATTGCGCTCTCTTGGCACATGAGCATATTCGAGACGTTAGTAATCCGAGTAGGGGGTCGTGTGTGTCTTAAGCTCGACGTTTGCAAGGCCTTTAACAGTGTGAACAGTGAGTTTATTTATTTCATGATGCATCAGATGGGGTTTAAAGGGAGGTTCATTGGTTTGATTTGTGAATGTATTTCCACGCCCTCCTTTTCGGTGATTCTCAATGGTTCCTCCTTTGGTATGTTCCACTCGAATATGGGATTGAGGCAAGGAGACCCTTTATCTCCTTATCTTTTTGTTGTGGTTATGGAGGATTTCTCTCTTCTGATGGCTAGAAGTGTTCTGGGGGGTGCAACCTATGAAGAGGAATGTGGGTGTTTGTACACATCTTCTGTTTGCAAATGATCTTTTGGTCTTTTGTCGTACCAATGCTAGATCATTTGAGGGGTTGAAGAATCAAATTTCACTTCTAACAACGAGCGTCACAACATTTGCCTCCAGGCCCTCCGTAATATACACATGGTCCCTTGTCACCTGGGAATGGGCTAGCACCCAACACATCATAACAACCTTGGTATGAGGGCGATAACTGAATAGGGCTTGCAGGCACAAAACTCTTGTCTAGCTTCATGACCATGGCATTTCGAACGTAGCTCGCCCTCCTGTATCCTTCCCGAGGGAAATGACCGCTCCCCATTTGGGTCGTCGTGTGATATCCATTGGCCTCTGTGTTGCAGACACTCCCACCCCAATTCACGCGCGGGACTCCATCGAACCCCTGGAACAAGGATATCGGCCAGTAGCCTATCGGTTCCCCCTGGAACACCATCCACCATTTCCCTTGAACAGCATCCTGTCATAGGATCAATTAAGACAACAAGGAACAACAATGGCATAACAGAATAAAAACAAAGTAAAAGGAATGTCAAACATTAAAATGTTGGCTTGATGTATCGTTGCATATCGCCATAGAAATATGTAACATACCTTGTATGTTACAAAGTTGACGTTGAATTGTTCCTTATCGTACACTGAGACATACGGTAGCGCTCCGCCAAGCACGATCCCATTCGATACTTGGACAAACCCTGCACACCTTAGGTTGAAACACCCGTTTCCTTTAGAGGTATCCTGTGTCAAGTTGTGACAGTCAGTTAGCAACCATGACCAAAACCCAACATTTTTGGACCCTCTCATTTCCTGGAACATAACTATGACAAATGAACAATGAGAGGTTAGTTAGGAGTACATAGGAATACGAGGCATAATGAGAGAAATCATACCATCCAATTGACAAATAACCGCGGTTTACTGTCGCCAACCAAGTCTGGACTCACCTGCAGCAAACAACATATCAGTATTCACATGAAGCCAATATGGCTTGCACTTTTAGGACATTGACAGAAAAACTCCATAAGCAATAGTTTACCTTCTAGTATGCATCTGAATGCTAAAAAAAACATTTAGCCGACAAGATGATAACATCTAAAATCCCGAATAGACTAACAAATGAGGAAAACTAGCTTACCGCCCACCCAACTTCCATAAACGAGTCAACATCATTAAATACTGTAACTGAGTTCAAGCTCCATTCATTCGCCTCGACATGTAGATTCCATACATTAAAGGTACCTTGCGCTCCAATATATGGGCCGCCGTTATGCAGCTCTATTCGAGCAACCTAATATCCATACCGATGAATGTGATGTCAATTAGTCTAAATGTAGCGCATATAAACCCGCTCAAATTTATCATTCACCTCTACTTTGCAGTTTAAATAGTTGCCGTTCAGTCCAAAGTATTTTGAATCATTTATCCAGGTAAAATCTGTTTCTCGAGGCCTTTGAACGGGTATCGTTCCTTCAGGGCAGCTGCCATTCTTTTGCCAAGCTTGTGCCAAAAACCTGAGTGAATTGTTGCCTTTCACTTCATTCGGAATAAAGCTAGGCCTCATCTATTGTGCTCAAATGTGTCAGTACCAAATAAGAACTATCCATTCAAATATTAGGAAAAACAGCATTCAAGTGAGAAACAAACCTCGATTGTGTGATTTATGAGCAATGGGTGAGCGAAGGCAGGTTGTTTATAGATATCAACACAATCAATAATATCACCATCCTCGCTCTGTAAAACATCATTAAAGAAATCATTCTTATGTCAATTAACATGGTTAAAATTGATTCATAATCGTAACGAAGAACTAAGTTTATGAACAACCATTATGGTCTTGACTGCTGGCTTATTGAGTCTGTTCAGGTGCTCATCTATCTCCTTGCTTGTGTGTGAGGTAGGCCATGCTCCCTCGGCACAAACCAATACTAATAGAAGGGCCGCCAGTACTCCGGCGAACCCCTTCCTATTCAAAAATAGGTAGAATCCTCCCACTGATTTAAAACTCATTCCAAGCAACTAAGGATTTTTCCCCCACCTGTTTCAAACACTTAGTTAGAGGAATGAATATGCATCTACAAAAACATCAGACTAAATGATTAGACTTATTCATCTACAAATATAAAATAAAATGGTTTAAACATGAAAGATCAATACCTGTTCTTAAGAGAAAGAGAACCGGATGAAAAAAAATTTGAAGCTTTACATGGACGAAGCATGAAACCGCCTGCTTATAAAGATAATCATACTCAGTGAGTAAATGCAGTGAGTTAATGTCTTCTAATACAAATCCATAACAGACTATAGGCATTATCACAAATTTTCATCGAATTTGGAGCGGTTGGTCAGCACTTATAACAATTTTTGCGTATAATGACACATTTGTTGCACCCATGAATTAATGTACAGACTTATTGTGGTAAACAGGTGCATGCGTCTATGTTGAGAAAAGAAACATGAATAGTTGACTTTATGGGTACCTAATGATTAGTTGCGGTGAGATAGTCCCTTCTAAGCATTAAGCATCAGGAAAAGGATAGGGAACCATATGGCATGCAACGGTTGCAATCTTTTGGGTATGTTGTTTAGCGAAATAATGCAGGGTGCATGCTCAGGAATGCAATCTCTCATCTAAAGCACCGGCCGGATTTGACAAGTTTAGCAAGGCTATTACGGGAGGTGGTTTTTAGAGATGGTGTTCAGGAATGCAATCTTTTGGTTATTTGTGAATGATGTTCTTCTAACATGAGTGACAATGGTGTTATTAAAGGTCTGAGGAGTATTTTAAAGAACATTTTACGACCAAAGACATACGTAAAATTGCTCAAAGCAAACTAGAGTGGTTCTTTTTCCAACAAAGATATACTATAGATTTAGTGCATTATATTGGCTTAGTAATGTTAGTGTTGCGAAAATTGGGACCCCATAGAATAACAAACCCTAACAACTAGCTAGTGAATTAAGCCTTGAAAAATTGGGTCACACACCAAGCCTTGAAAAATGGTTTGTCCCCCACAATATAACCATCCAGAGTACGTCTCCACTTTGCAACATTAGCAGAGATCGCTTCTTTATGGATCCAAAGGATAGCCTTACCAGATGGAACCTCTCGGAGAGGAAAGTAAGCACAGTTGCTATTCTGCTCAACAGAACGCCCAACCGAAAAGAGCCAACTCCATGCTTCTCACCCCAATTTTGCCAACCCCAAAGGAGCAGGTGGCTTGCCAAAAACTTTATCATTACGAATAGCATTTTGATTTAGAGGAGGAAAATCTTCAACATAATTGGGCACTGTTTTAGGAGCAGCAGCAGATGAAATCCGTTGATAACAATATGAAGAACATCGATTTCCTACATTGATACGTATACATACACACACACACACACATATATATACGTATATACATATACACACACACACACATATATAGATCATTTAGAGAGTTTTGTTTTCTCTCATCTTTAGAGAGAGAAGCTCCAGTTCGGTGAGTGAGTGTCTTTAGCCGGTCGCGACGGCGGCTGTCTCCGGTGATTGCCGGGTGGCACCGGAGTCTCCTGCGACTCCTGCGTAGTTCTTTTTATCCGAAGTATTTTGCACCGGTGATCTGATTCTTGATTAGATTCGTGATCGGTTCTTGATCTATCTTGATCGGAGCGGTGTTCTTGGAGCTAGGGTTTCAGATCTGCTCAGATCGATTCCTTCGTGTCCTCTGCTCCGAAGGATTCTGCGGTGCTCCGGTGATCTTTCTTGATCTGTCTGGATTGGAGCGGTGTTCTTGGAGCTAGAGATTCTGATCTGCTTAGATCGATTCCGTGTGGTGCTATATGCTAATCAGATCAGATTTGTTCAGATATGTGTTCTTGATCTAGGTGTTATTCATCTCTCGGAGCCTGAAGGATTGAAGATGTTTGATCGAGATGTGATGCAGGTCTGCTGATAGCTCAGATCGACCGACCGATCAAGCGGCTGATCAAAGGAAAGACTGATGATCGATCACGTGTGAGTCACGTGATTCTGGAACGGGCTATATAACCATGGATGGATTAGTATGGTGCATTGTTGTTTCCTCTCAGATGTAGCTGGAGCAGACCGAGGGGGTCATCTTCCACAATATCTATGGCCTCGAGCCCTAATCAATAAAGCTCCAGATTTTACTCATTTCTATTCACTTCCATTTTGTTTTTCTGTGACTCTCCTTGCAGGGAATGACATCAATGACTCGAGGGAAGGGGAAGCCCGGTGTCGACGACCGTGGAGAGGGTGGGACCTTATCATTGGTATCAGAGCCTAGTGTCGGGGCTTCATCCATCACCGATGATCATCCCGACGGCAATCCTAAGCAAAAGGATCTCAACGCCGACCAACGAGGGCAGTTCAGCGCATCGAGGATCAGCAGTGGCCGCTTGGATCGAGTGACTGAGCCGTGGATGGAGGCACTGGGGCATGCCCTGGAAGCTTTATTTGCCACAGTTATCGGTGCTCGCTTCGCCGCTCAGAATCAACAGATCGACAACAAACTCGATTGATTGGAGTCCCGATTCAGCGAGCTTCAGTCACACATCGTGAGACTTCTTCAATCCCCTCCTCCGATGTTCGGTAATCCCCAATCTTTATCGCCTTTCTCCTTTAGGACTCCGTCATTCCCTTCATCGTCATCTTCATCCATTTCTTCTCAATCACAGTCTCAGCCTCAAGGTTTCTCATTCTCTCAACAGCCTTCATCGTCATCATCTTCCCCTCTCTCTTTTTCATCATCTCCATTCCCATCCTTTTCCCTCGATATTTCATCTTCCTTCTCCCTTTCTGGCTCAGCTTCATCTACAGCAGCTGCCGCTTTTGGATCCTCTCCTTTTACACCCTCATCATCAACTCCGCCCTCATCCGTGGCAATCCCTAATTTCAGTTCTGCTTCTGCTTCTGCTACTCCTCTCTTTGGGTCCGCCTCATCAACTTCTGCCCATACCTTACCCCTCTTTGGAGTCGCTTCTTCTTCCTCCTTTTCTTCATCTTCTGCAGCTCCCACTCCATTATTCTCTTATTCTTCATCACTGTATGGTGCCTTAACATACACCATCACCACCACTGCCATTCCTGCTACGGCAACCACTTCATCATCGCCTGCCCCATCATTCCCATCATTTTCTATAGCTTCCTCCGCCGCCCCTACTTCATCTGTCTCCTCTTTCTCCTCTTTTTCCACCCCTCGGTTTCATTTGGTAGCAGCTCTTTTTTCTCCATGACCACTTCCCCTGCTGTCGCATCCTCAACACCTACCCCTTCAGCGACTGCAACAACCTCATTCCTCACATCCTCTTCGGCATCGTTGGCATCACCGGACTCCTTTCAGCTGCCTACATTCGGCTTAATAAAAGCATCTTCATCAACTGCTTCTACCAAACCCTTGTCCACATTGTTCGGATCAAACTTGGCTCCATCATTTTCCACAGCCGATGTAGTCACCACTACTGCTGCATCTTCCACAGAAACCACCGCTAGTCCCACAGCCCCTCTTGCGACAACTACTCCTGCGCCATTTCCTTCACAAACCTCTGCTTCTTCTGCTGCATCTACATCATCAAACCCCATGTTTAGGTCTGCTCCATTATCAACCACATCAGCTTTTACATTATCTCTCACTTCTACGGCAATGACATCTGCGGCAACACCAACAACTACCAGTGCCATTTCAGGTTTTACATTGCCATCAGCATCTACTCCGGCTACCACTTCCACCACCATCACCTTATCAGCACCAACATCAACATCATCTCTGTTCTCCTCCACATCGGCTTCCACTCTATTTGGCACTTCTGCATCAGTTTCTGCAATCACATCAGTTACTACCTCCACCCGCCTATTTGGCCTCTCCTTGCCCGAATCCTTTAAGTCCGCCGTTATCCAGAGGCTTACCGATGTAGATAACGTCTGTTTGCTCTCGAAGGAGTTTAACGATGATGAATCTCAGAAAAAGATGGTCAAAGAGTATATCGTTGCCCTTGCTGATGAATTGAAAGATGATCCTTTTGTTATTTCAATTATGGATGGACATGTTCTTTGCATTCTCATAGACGAAGAAGCTGATTTTGCTGTAATGGCAGAAAACCTTTTCACTGATCTTGATGTGGACCATAGAGGAAAGCTGAGCAAAAATGAGATACACGATGCTCTTGTTCATATGGGCGTGGGAATGGGTGTTCCTCCTTTTCCAACATTTACAGATCTTTTGGATAACATTTTAAAGCGACATGAAGCTCAAGGAGAAGAACAACTGGGCCAAGCACAATTTGCGCAGTTACTCCAGACCGTCATACAGGATCTTGCAGATGCTTTGGCCAAAAACAATGTCATTGTTTTTCGCCAAGAAAAGATCTAGGAACCGGGGGAAAATGAAGATGAACAATCTCTTCCTCCAGTGATTCTAGGCGGAAAAGATCTCCTCCAAACCACTCCTAAATTTATTCACGTGAATGCAACTTTTCATGAATGGGCATTTGGTGCTGATCTTCACGAAGAGGAGTTCGTCATCAAGAAATTAATGAAGGTCGGGTATGTGTTAATGGCGAAGATCAAGGAACATTTTTGCTTTGATCCCGAGGGGACCAAGAAATTTAGTCGGCTTCTTGATATTGTTTTGAGTGAATTGGTCATTCTTCCACTAAAGGGAACCTGAGTTATTTTCACATGGGAAGCTTCTGAGTCCACAAAAGGAAGTTCTGCTATATGGGTTTCCAGGGGCTGGAAAGACAGTGCTGGTAAAGGTCATAACTAGAGAATCTGGAGCTGTTTTTATTAATGAGAGGGTATCCAATTTGATGAGTAACATGTTTGGAGATGCTCAAAAGCTTGTGGCTGCAGTATTCACTTGGGCCTATAAGCGTCAGCTTGCTCGTATTTTTATTGACGGGGTGGATAGTTTCTTAGTGCAGCGCCATTCTACAGACCATAAAGCCATGACTAACATGAAAACTGAGTTTATTTCCTTACGTGATGGTTCTACTGCAGATCGCAATGCACATGTTATGGATCCGGCTGCTACAACCCATCCACCCAAGCTAAATGAGGCAATACCTAGATGCTTTCTCCAGACTTCAGAAATTGGTATGCTCGATCGGAGTGAGAGAGATAAGATACTGAAGGTAATATTGGGGGAGCTTACTCAATTACTGACCTTCGATCTGGAGACCAGATCGAATTTTCAAGGGGGAAGCAATGATTCGGGTCTGCTGATAGCTCAGCTCGACCGACCGATCAAGCAACTGATCAAGGGGAAGACTGATGATCGATCACGTGAGAGTCACGTGATTCTGGAACGTGCTATATAACGTCGCAAGGAGGGCTTGGTAGGGTGCGTTGTTGTTTGCTCTCAGCTGTCACTGGAGCGGACCGAGGGGGTCATCGTCCCTAATATCTGTGGCCTCGAGCCCTAATCAATAAAGCTCCAGATTTTACTCATTTATCCTCCCTTCCATCTTGTTTTTCTGTGACTCTCCTGGCAGGGAATGACATCAATGACCCGAGGGAAGGGGAAGCTCGGTGTCGGCGACCGTGGAGAGGGTGGGACCTCATCAAGATGATCCTTTGGAAGATAGCCGTATGGAGGTGAAAATTGGATATGATGCAGGGGCTTCGTCGGGGATTGCTGAGGGGTGGCAGGCTGTGAATTAAAGAAAGCCTAGACCCAACACTGTTGTTAAGGGGAAATACAAGAGATTTGACATTAGGAGAAGATCGTAGGGACTTCACGGAGCTCAGGGTTATGTGAATCGATCCAACAAGCAGGCTGACAATGAGGATCGTTCTAGATTGGAGGCGACTCCTTCAATGGCCAGGAAGGTGTTTGAAGAAGATTTATGAGACCATCGGTGGAAATCAAAAGCAATCCTCAGGCATGTTGTAAACATAAAGTTTCTCTTCCCATAAAGTTTTTGATGATACAATCATATGTGTGTGTGTGTGTGTGTGTGTGTGTGTGTGTGTGTGTGTGTGTACTATCTCTTTGGATGCAGATTATCAAGCTCAAACTTTCACATATGACAATCATCAAATTTACGTTGCAAGTAAAAGCATCAAAATGCACGATGAAGCTCAAGCAATGAATTCTTATATCTTGTAATTTTATCTTTTATTCTTGCAAAACTTTAGATTGTTAAAGCCTTGATAATACTCTATCTTAGTTCTTTAGGACTCAGCTTTAAAATCCAAACTTTAGAAAAATTAGCAGACCAGCACTTTTCCCTAGTCAACTAATAGACTTTTTCTTATTTTATTAAGAAAAACAAAATGATTTTTGGTCAAAATACATTTTCCAATCATACGGATCAAATTTTGAAATTTTCTCAAAATTTTGTTCCTAGTCGACTAATAGATTTCCCTCGTCTGCCAGACAGTTTTGCATATAGTTATAACGTCAGTTTTTATTACTGATTTCAATTAAATAATTTTTATAATTATTTAATGGCAGTTACAAACTACCTTCCAACGTCACTTTGTCAGTTCCTAGCTGTTTTTGTCCTTTTATGAAAGTTTATATCTGTTTTTCTATAAAATGACATTTCAACGGCCATTTTCTGACCTGGCAGCACTATTAGTCGACTAATACTTTTGACTAGTCGACTAATTTTTGGAAAATTGGCTCAGATTTTTTGAAAAATTTAGGCAGTTGTCTAATGTTCGAAAACTAACTTTTTGGACTATAAATAGACCCCCAAACCCGAGCCTAAAACACACGAAAATTCTCTCACTTTCTCTTTTCTTAAGATTTCTTTCTCTCTTTAGAAAGTGTGTGATTTTCAGATTTCTATAGGAAAACCTCTGCAGAAATCCTGCCCCTTTAGGAAGTCCAATTTCCAAGAGTGTTCTTGATCACTCCTTATTTTACACCTTTTTTCCGCATGTTTGCATGCCATTTAGATCGCCCAAATCATGTTTTTCACGATATATCGACGATATTACGATGCTTTTCACGATTTGTTGTTTTTGTCGCATTTCAGGTGATTTGGCGCGATTTGGAGTGATCTCGAGACGCGCTTACTCTAGACGGCCACCGACGACCTCCCCGAGGGATATTTTGCTGTTGGAGAGGAGCGGAAGAAGAATGGACGTCGCAGGAGCGACGAGGGGGCCAAAACAATCAGATTGGGCATCTTTTGTGTCCCACTCGGCCGAGTGGAGGAGCCACTCGGCCGACCAGCGAGACACTGCTCGGCCGACCCGTTCAGACACGATTTCCATGTGTACTCGGCCGAGCGACGGAGACCACATCGGCCGAGTGACTATACCACGTCCGCCCGAGTGGCGCCCAGACGAAGGCCCTCAAAAATATCGAAGTTATTGTTTTTCGGCCACCTGAGCTTCAGAAGACCCACTCGGCCGAGTGGTAAACCACGTCCGCCCGAGTGCAGTGAAGCCATCGGCCGAGTGACGACAACTCACTCGGCCGAGCCGCCTCCGAACTGAAGACCCTTGAAGCCCCCGACTTACTGGAAAATGACAGGGTTTTCACTCGGCCGAGCGACTTTTGTCACTCGGCCGAGTGCGATGCGCTGCCTGTAGCGAAATTTACGGAAAACAGGCTGTGCAGGGGCGTTTTGGTCAGGATTTTTGGACGATTTTTGGGGCTATTTAAGCCCTGTTTTTACCCTAGTTTTAGGAGCCATCTCTTAGATTTTTTGCAGCTTTTTGAGATTACTTTTTAGCTTTATTATTTGTGATTGGAGAAGAGAAAAACTTGGATTTTTGTTGGATTAATTGAAGAACTACTTTGGTTTGCATCTCTCTTCCCCAAAAACTCTATTTTTATTGTTTATATCATTGTTGTGATGAATTCCATCGCCTATTTCATTGATTATTTTTGTGCTATTGCTATGATTTGTGAGTAGTCTCCACGTCTTGGGGCGTGGGGATGAACCCTACAAGCCCAATTTCGTATTTGTGATAAATCGGTAGAAATTGTGCTAGAATCAATAATTAGAGATTAGATTGGGATCGAATCACTACGGATAGCTAGGTATTCATATCAATTGGGATTTGCAAGAGATTGGATCCCAATTTGATAGGAAGCCCTAGAAATCCGAATTGGGTTGGAGTCGGATTTTCGAAGTATCGGTTTGCAAGAGATTGGACCGATACTAGGATCTCCGGTTGCAATTCCGTGCCGATACCCGTTTGCAAGAGATTGGACGGGTAGGAACTATCCTAATTTAGATTGTGAACCGAGTTTGCAAGAGATTGGGCTCGGTGCGCAATTGGACGATGATGTTGATCCTAATGCTAGCTTTCCTAGGCTAAGGTTTGCAAGAGATTGGACCCGACCCTAGGATAGCTATAGACCGGCAACAGCGCGAGAGCGTGAGCTTGGTTCCACATTTAGTTGCAACTAGTTCATCCAAATTCTCATTCTAGCAATTTTGATACCGACGAACCACATTTATGAAATACGGTGAGTAGCGGGGATTCCCCATTCCCTAGACGTTCTTTATTTGATTTGATATTTCGCACATTTGTCTGACGATTGTGACAGGATTGCCCAAGGCAATTCTCTCTATTCTTAAATGGCCAGGTTGATTAGGAGCAAGCACGGTCATTCGTCCTCCCTGTGTTCGATACCCGCTCGCCGCTATACCGTGCGCTTGCGGTAAAACTACAACCGTTCTTTGGGTGTACGTCCCGGAGCGACCAAGTTTTTGGCGCCGTTGCCGGGGAAGCTGCGTTTTGACGGTGTTTGGCATCGACCACCCGGTTATTTCTTCCTTCTTTCTCCACTTCCCTCTACATCTTATTCTAATTTTATTCGCAGCCCTATTTGCATATTCTCCCCACACTTTGCATAAGATCTTAACAGGGAGAATGGAGGATGCGCTGCCAACAATGGAACTCAGTCGGGAAGACTATGACTCCTTCACAGACCTCCTTAAGGAGCTTATCGACGAGGTCCACGCTACCGGAGCATTTGCTATCGATATCAAGGACCCCCGACGAGCAACTGTTCGCTAGTTTTGTGATGGACCAAATCTCCCCGGAGGGGACTGTCGGAGGGGATGTCAGAGTTGATGTGGTCGACGACAAATTGTATTTCAAAGACAATAGAGCAAGTTTCGAAGAACACTATACTTCCGAAGATTCCTTCGAGCAAACCGACATTCAGGGAGTTACACTCTATGACGCTCACTCTTGCTTTTATGAATCGTCTGATGTGTTTCTTGATTCCAGGTACGAGCCGGAGCAGAGTGAAAGTTTTTGCGATGCTAGCACCGAATCGGAGAGCACCTATTTCGATGCCTCATCCTCGCTAAGTAGCGAGTCTGACTCGTCACAAGAAAGCGCGCCACCTGAACATGAGCTAAACCCGGATGGCAAGGAAGGGACCGAACTCATGCAAGCTGATGAAGTGGAAGGAGCAGCGCCTCTTCAGGTGGAACTTAAACAATTACCTCCGAATCTAAGGTACGCCTTCTTGGGTAGCAAATTAACTTTCCCGGTGATAGTAAACTCCCATCTCACGCCAGACCAACTTGAAAAACTCCTAGATGTTCTTAGGAGCCACAAAGATGTCCTGGGCTACACTATCTCCGATCTAAAAGGGATAAGCCCTAGACTTTGCACGCATAGGATCCATTTGGAGGATACCGATGCCACCTCCATTGAGCCTCAAAAGCGGCTAAACCCGAACATGAAGGAGGTGGTTAAAAAGAAATCCTAAAACTGCTAGAAGCCGGCATTATTTACCCTATCTCAGACAGTAGGTGGGTTAGCCCCGTTCACGTTGTTCCCAAGAAGGGGGGGATGACGGTTATAAAAAATGAAAAAGGTGAACCCATATCCACACGTACCGTCACGGGATGGCGAATGTGCATTGACTATATGAAACTCAATAAAGCCACCCGAAAGGACCATTACCCATTGCCATTCATTGATCAAATGCTTGAACGCCTCGCGAACCATAAATACTTTTGCTATCTAGACGGATATTCGGGTTTCTTCCAAATCCCTTTGCACGAAGATGACCAAGAAAAGACAACTTTCACTTGTCCCTATGGCACCTATGCATACCGTAGGATGCCGTTCGGCCTTTGTAATGCTCCCGCCACTTTTCAAAGATGTATGACATCCATATTTTCCGATTATATTGAAAACATTATGGAAGTTTTTATGGATGATTTCTCGGTTTACGGAAGTGAGTTTGACTCTTGCTTGGAAAATCTCACTAAAGTCCTAAAAAGGTGCCAACAAAACAATCTCACTCTCAATTGGGAGAAGTGTCACTTCATGGTAACGGAAGGTATAGTTCTCGGACATCTTGTTTCCTCAAGAGGAATCGAGGTAGATAAAGCAAAAATTGAGGTAATCGAAAAACTTCCTCCTCCTATTAATGTCAAGGGCATTAGAGGTTTCCTTGGTCACGCAGGGTTTTACCGCCGCTTCATCAAGGATTTCGCCTCGATTGCCCGACCTCTTACTTCCTTGCTCGCTAAAGATGTTCCTTTTGACTTTTCAGGAGAATGCTTGCAAGCTTTCAACACCTTGAAGGAAGCGCTAGTCTCAGCGCCTATCATACAACCGCCGGATTGGAGCCTCCCTTTTGAGCTAATGTGCGATGCTAGCGACCAAGCCATTGGAGCGGTATTGGGACAAAGGAAAGATAGGAAGCTTCATGCGATATACTACGCAAGCAAGACATTGGATGACGCGCAGAAAAACTACACAACTACCGAGAAGGAGCTTCTAGCGGTCGTCTATTATATAGAGAAGTTTCGCTCCTACCTCCTCGGTTCCAAGGTGATTGTCCACACCGACCATGCGGCATTGAAGTATCTTTTAAACAAGAAGGAGGCCAAACCCCGGTTGATTAGGTGGATACTCTTGTTGCAAGAATTCGACCTAGAGATCAGAGATAAGAAGGGTACAGACAATGTCGTGGCGGATCATTTATCTAGGCTCATTCGCGACAAGGAGGATGAGAGCTTACCTATTGATGACACATTTGTTGATGAGAGGCTATATGCGGTAAGGACCGGGGAAGTACCTTGGTACGCGGACTTTGTCAACTACTTGGCTTGCGGAATCAAACCGCACGGGATGTCCACGCAACAAAAGAGGAGATTTATGCATGAGGTCCGTAGCTATTTTTGGGAAGATCCTTACCTTTTCAGAATATGCAAAGATAATGTCATCCGTAGGTGTGTTTCTAAAGAGGAGGCGACATCGATTATTTTACATTGCCATGGCCTACCATGCGGAGGACATCATGCCGCCTCTAAAACCACCGCTAAGATCTTGCAGAGCGGGTTCTTCTGGCCAACAATGTTTAGGGACACCCACGCTTTTGTGAAGGGGTGCGACAGATGCCAACGGACCGGGAATATCTCCAAGCGCAATGAGATGCCGATGAGACCCATCCAAGAAATTGAGCTTTTTGATTGTTGGGGAATAGACTTCATGGGACCATTTCCATCGAGCAATGGCAACAAATACATCCTATTGGCCGTCGACTACGTCTCCAAATGGGTGGAGGCAATTGCCACTCCTACTAATGATGCAAGGGTCGTCTCCAAGTTCTTCAAGCAAAATATCTTCCCGCGCTTCGGAGTGCCGCGTACCTTGATAAGCGACGGGAGGAGCCACTTCATAGAGAACAAGTTTGAAGCCATGCTAAAGAAGTACGGGGTAAATCATAGAGTTGGCATGGCTTATCACCCCCAGACAAGCGGTCAAGTGGAAGTCTCAAATAGAGAAATTAAGCAAATTCTTGAAAAGACGGTGGATCGATCTAGAAAGGATTGGTCAATGAAGCTAAACGATGCTCTATGGGCATATTGTACGGCCTTTCGCACTCCCATAGGCACCACACCGTTCCGACTAGTTTATGGGAAGGCTTGCCACTTGCCGGTAGAATTGGAGCACCGTGCATATTGGGCCATCAAGACTTTTAACTACGACTACAAGAGTGCGGCGGTGAGGCGACTCTTGGACATCAACGAGCTTGATGAAATACGGAGAGACGCCTATGAGAGCTCGAGAATTTACAAGGAAAGGACCAAGATTTTCCACGATGCCCGCATAACCGTCACGGACTTCAAGATAGGAGACAAAGCCTTGCTCTACAATTCCCGGCTCCGACTATTTCCCGGTAAGTTGAGGTCACGTTGGTCCGGACCTTTCACCATCAAGCGTATACAACCGGGAGGAGCATTCGAGTTGGAGAGCAAGGACGGTTCCACGTTCAAAGTAAATGGTCAAAGGCTCAAGCACTATTACGAAGGAATCCCGACGGGCGAAACCAATAGGGTATATTTGCTCAAGGAACGGTCGGATGATCTCATGGACCTCCTCGATGAGGTGATAGAGGAGACGATTCCTCACTCAATTGGTGCCCTTTTTGATGAAGAATTTGAAGAAGGCCCGGATTTAGGCCATGAAGACAATAATGATGATTCCCCCGACTTCTCCGCTGATGAAGATGAAGGCGACGCTGATGTCGCAAGGATTCGAGAGCTCTGCAAGCTCTCGAAATTAAAGTCTCCAAAGAAAGCTCCGCCGGTACGGAAATCGGCATCGCCGGTTAAGCCGTTGACCGGGGCAAATGCTAGCTTGGGGGAGCCTCCCCCCAACACTATTCGAGACAAGAGACCTCCGAGGGAGAACGCTACGCCGCCACGTCCAAATCCAAGCGCGCTCCCCGGGAAGTTTGATGGGTGCATCACATATGCACCAAACATCCCGCATTGATTGAAAATTATAGGGGGTCGAGCTCACGACCTAAAACGAGCGCTTGTCGGGAGGCAACCCGACGGTTTTTGCTTTATTTTTACTTTTTCTTTATTTTCGTTTTAGAGATTTTTAGTGTTTTGAGTCATCCGACCAAAAATTTTGTGATAACGGGTCCTATTTTTCTTGACAGGAGAGGAGATAGGTAGATCCATCATGAGGAGGATGAACGAGACGACGAGGAGCGCCCCAAGAAGGCGTTCAACGCTTAGGAGGAGCATGAAATCGACTGGAGGAAGAAAGACGGAGTTTAGAGCCCAAACGAAGACAAACAGCAGAATACAAGGCTCACTCGGCCGAGTATACTAGTCACTCGGCCGAGTCCAGAAGTTCGTCCGGCCGAGCCGCTCACGAACGAGGGAAGTCTGCTGTACCCAACTCTCTGTCTATTTTCCTCATTTCATTAGAACTGCTACTCGGCCGAGTCTACATTCTCACTCGGCCGAGTAAAACGGATACCCTCCTAGGGCGAGTCATGCCGAGTAGCTTGAGTCACTCGGCCGAATGGACTTACTCCACTCGGCCGAGGCTGGTAAAGCCACTCGGCCGAAGCGATATCGGGGAGAAATTTTTATTTGCCTCGCTCGGCTGAGTGAGCACGTCACTCGGCCGAGTCGTAACTTTTTTATATATAAGCGGCGAGGGGGGCGCGGAATTCGAAAACGCAAATCCCCAATTCTCGCACGCGCCCCTTCAGCTCCCACGCCCGATTCCCCCTCGCTCGACCCTCACTCGCCCGACCGCCGCTGCCCCCGCCGCCGCTCGGCCCGCCACCGCCGGCCGAGCCCGCCGACGCCTCGCCCGAGTCGCCGCTGGCGGCGCACCGCCCGGTCACCTCCGGTTCGCTTGTTTTCACCCTTTTCTCCTCTTTTCGTGTATTTTTCGAGGATCCGTGTATTAATCAAACCCCTAACCCGAATCAATTCCCATATCTATCTGTTATACCCCTATTGCTCCATACATTTTGATTATTACTCGCTGATATCGTTTTTTCACGCGCAGGTTGCTTATTGGAGCTTAGGGGAGCTCAGGGGAGCTTCTACGGGCTGCTCAGGACTACGTGGAGGCGCAGACTTCGCACGCTTCCACTGCTTAGCACTCGCGGCGTGTTTGGGTAAACTCTTTCCATTCTTTGTGCACACGTCGCACTTTTCACTTTTCGGCACGCGCTCGGGGCCGATATGCCGCCCCGGACACGGCCGCGGTCGACGAGAGCTTCCGCTAAGCGGAAGCGGTCGGACGAGCCCGGCCCCTCCCACTTGGTGGAGGACTCTCCTCCGCCTTCCCCCACACACGCCGTCCACCCAGCACAGCCTGCAGGCCCCGCACACCCCGCACAGCCTGCAGTGCACCCACAGCCCGCACAGCCTCTCCCTGCCGATCCACAGCCACCACCACCGGCTCCACTGGTCGGGCCGCTCGGGATTACGTTCCGAGACGACGCACACCGCGCCGTCTTCGAGCGTATCTCCCAGCGCTCGATCGTACCCTCCAGGTTTGCACACCTCACTGACCTAGGACGCCTGGGGGTACTTGAGGGGATGCTCACGTTGTACGACAACGTGGGCTGGCGAGATTTTTTCCAGGTGTCGGCGGATACTTTTACCCGCCCGACACTTGAGGTTTTGAGTTCGATCGCCCGGACCGATGAGGGATGCTCATTCCGGTTCATGGATCGAGAGTGCCAGGTCACTCTCGATATGATGAGAGCGTTCTTCTCATGGCCCGCAGTCCCCGGAGCCGATCGCGGTTACGGCCCTACCCACATCCCCCCACCTTCTTTCGACACCCGTGCCTTCTGGGCACGTATCACAGGCCACCACGCCGCCTTTGACCATAGTAGGGCCAAGGCCTCGGCCATTGTCCACCCCTGCCTACGTATTGCCCAGCGCCTTATGGCGACCACCTTTTTGGCCAGATATAAGCCGGGCACGATGTCTACGCCAGAGCTTTACATGCTCTACGCGATGACACGTCCCAGAGCTCTATCTAGGGATGGAGATGAGCTTGTCCCCGCCGTCGTGATCGACATTGCGGCTTGGTTTTTAGACCGTATCATTGTGTCGGTGGGCGCTCGCTCACCGATATGCTGCGGCGGTCTGATCACCCTGCTTACCATGATGACCGACGAGGACCTACCTGACGACCTGCGACGCGTTCCGGGCCCCACTTCCTTGTCGATAGACGTTATGGCCCGGATGAAGATGCTGCGTCCGCATGGTGAGCGTCATTGGGTCTGGTTGCACGGCCCTTTCGGTGCCGACTACATGATTCTCCTGAGCCCAGCTCGGACCCAGATTGCACCGGCCCACGTTGACTGGCTCCCAGCGATGGATGTCCTCATCCCCGCTGCGTACGTGCTCGAGGCCGAGGAGGCCGAGCAGGCCCACGCTGCCCACGCTGCCCAGGCTGCTCCCGCAGACCCTGCTGCACACCCTGCCGAGCCTGCTGCCGACCCCGTCGACCCTGTGGCCCCTCAGCCTGTTCCTGACGTTTCCACTGCTCCCGACACTTCTGTCCCCACCTCTGTCAGTGTCGAGAGTACTTTTGCTGAGCCCACTTCCACCATTGTCACCACTTCCGAGGCTGTCCCCACCACTCCCGCTGCCACCTCTGGCCCTCTGTCCGTGGAGCCTCTTTGCTCCGCACTCCCCGAGCGCCCGCCGACCTTTGTCGAGAGTGGAGCACCCTCGTTTGCCGCGGTCGTGGAGACCATGGCTAGCATGATCTCCGCTGGGATTGCGCCTTTTGGTCCACACAGTTCCGCCCCAGCGGTAGAGTCATCTGCCTCCACAGCCGCCGTATTCTCCGAGAGCGTCGTGGCGTTTGTCCACACTTCTGGGCCACAGACCTCTCTTGCCACCTCGTTGCCTCTTTTGCACGCTTCCTTTGCTGCAGCTGCCTCTACTTCTCACCAGCCGGTGTCCCGGCCTCACACTGAGGCCAGGCCCACATTTGCTGGCGCGGCACCTTTTGTCCCCTTCCCTGCTGAGCCCGTTACATACTCCACTCGCGTACGCCAGCCCCGCCCTGCGCAGCCTAGACCGGTGCGTCCCTCTGCACCACCCCCGCCCGACACTGTACTGCAGAGCATACGTGCTCTTGAGTTGGTGGTGAGTGGTCTTAGAGCTGACCTTAGGACCCTGTCCTCCACCGTCTCTACGATTGCTGGACGCTTTGACCTGATCCCTCAGATCCACTACTGCCTGACACAGATCTTAGAGCGTCTTCCGCGCGTACCCCCACCCACCCAGCAGGTTCCCACTCACACTGCCACACACACTAGACCTGCTTCCACTTCCACGCCCACCCCAACTCAGCAGCCTACACCACCACCACCACCTCCGCCTCAGGACGGAGACGGCGCAGCACCACCTTCCTAGGCACCCTCGATGTCATCGATTCCTTTTGCCGTTGTGCTACCCGTTTCTGCTGGGTCCTGCTGTTTTTTTTGCCCACCCCACCCCCCTCCCCTCACTTATTTTGGGATTCTCATTTGCCGTATCTTTATATATCTTTTTTGGGAGAGAGGGAGAGTTTTTGGTGACCCATTTCTACTCGTATCACTCATATCTGTGCATGCATCATATCCGCATCATATTTTCATTTCTTTATTCTTCGTTTTATTATCTTTTTTCTTTCCATCATGCATGCATCCTCACTTGCCCCTCTCATTACTTGTCTCTCTGTGTGCCACACTTTGCACATTGAGGACACTGTGCGGTTTAGCTTGGGGGAGTGAGTTCTCACGTTCTTTTTCGTTTTGCCACCTTTATTTTTAGTTTTTCACACCGTTTGTTTTCACCTCTCATTTTTCTTTATTTTTCTTTTATTTTGCCATGCATCACGTTTTTCTTATTTCTCTGTGTGCCGCATTGCATAGTTTTATTTTTCTTATCTTTATTTCTTTCCTTTTTCATCTCATGGTAGAGATGAATTTTCTGTGATGATGTCTACGTGGAGTTAGCTTATTCTATATGCATGCTATATTTGTCATGTCTTAAATTTTATTTCTGATATCATATGCTATGACTTGCTTTGCATCTAGAATAGTACCCACACTTTTTCCACATGAAAATGGATGAAGTTTTATTATTAGCTGAGCCTGAATATTCATATGTATGCTATCACAGAAAACACACCAAGATTCACGCATTGAATGCCTATATCTGGAGTACTAATTTCTTTTCCTTTATCACTTCTATATGCATGAATTGTACACTTCACTTCGGGATGATTGAATGATGTTAGCTATGATATATCTGGATTAGTTAGCTTTTTTGTGATCGAAACTGAGTAGATTAGATTACCCTGCTGAAGTTGTCGTGCATGTCTTATAGAGTGAACCGAGAGTTATATATATTTCTTTCTCCACAAATCTTGAACATCATTTCTCTACTTTTAAAAATCATTGGTGAATCTCCCCTTAGTGATTCTATTTTATGGCATTTCCCCCGCTATTAATTCCTAGCTCCAAATCCCTTCTTCTAAAAAAATGTATATATAATAAAAGAGAGAAAAACATTCTTGTATATCATTATCTCTCTCTGAGTTGGGATCATTGTGTATATATTGCTTATTAAAAAAAAGAAAAAAAAAGAAAAAAAAGAAAAAAAAAGAGAAAAGAGGAAAAATCCTCAATAAAAGATCCCATCTCACTTTCTTTCTTTCTTCTTTCTCTTCTTTGCTTTTGGAGCTATATAAAAATGGGGATGTAAATATTTTTGTGCCACCACGCTTATAGATAAGCTTGGGGGAGGGGATCCATTGATGTGTGAGAGAGTGACTACTTGACATTGCACGACAACCTAGGCTAAGTAATATTCTATACTCGGTGAGATTGTTTCTAGCTTCATGAAATCCAGAAATCTAAGCCTAGCGTTCATTTCATGAAATCCAAACTTTTCCATTCTCTCTATTCTATAGTGTGATACTCTTATACTCCAGATAGAAAGCGTTCAATTGAAAAGTGTGTGATCTGTGATTTGTATACCGCTTTAAATGATTCAGGCAATGTTAATTTTAAAATCATTCCGTTCTTCATGATTATATCATTGTTCGTGGGTTTTCTATTTCTATTTGCACTATTATACTATGATATCAAAATAAGATTCTTTGACATGTATTTCTCATTCGGTGCATGCTATAAGAGTAAGTGAAACCCACGTCCTGAGAAAATGATCTAGCACCATACCTCTTCGCTTCTTTCTTTCGTCTTTATTTTCATTTGGTTTTCATTCTTCTTCGTTTTTCTTTTTTTCGTTTTTCGCCGTTTTCGTTTTCCGAATCCACCGGGTTCGCCTTTTACTTATCTTCCTCGAGGACGAGTAAGAGGCAAGCTTGGGGGATTTTGATCACTCCTTATTTTACACCTTTTTTCCGCATGTTTGCATGCCATTTAGATCGCCCAAATCATGTTTTTCACGATATATCGACGATATTGCGATGCTTTTCACGATTTGTTGTTTTTGTCGCATTTCAGGTGATTTGGCGCGATTTGGAGTGATCTCGAGACGCGCTTACTCTAGACGGCCACCGACGACCTCCCCGAGGGATATTTTGCTGTTGGAGAGGAGCGGAAGAAGAATGGACGTCGCAGGAGCGATGAGGAGGCCAAAACAATCAGATTGGGCATCTTTTGTGTCCCACTCGGCCGAGTGGAGGAGCCACTCGGCCGACCAGCGAGACACTGCTCGGCCGACCCGTTCAGACACGATTTCCATGTGTACTCGGCCGAGCGACGGAGACCACATCGGCCGAGTGACTATACCACGTCCGCCCGAGTGGCGCCCAGACGAAGGCCCTCAAAAATATCGAAGTTACTGTTTTTCGGCCACCTGAGCTTCAGAAGACCCACTCGGCCGAGTGGTAAACCACGTCCGCCCGAGTGCAGTGAAGCCATCGGCCGAGTGACGACAACTCACTCGGCCGAGCCGCCTCCGAACTGAAGACCCTTGAAGCCCCCGACTTACTGGAAAATGACAGGGTTTTCACTCGGCCGAGCGACTTTTGTCACTCGGCCGAGTGCGATGCGCTGCCTGTAGCGAAATTTGCGGAAAACAGGCTGTGCAGGGGCGTTTTGGTCAGGATTTTTGGACGATTTTTGGGGCTATTTAAGCCCTGTTTTTACCCTAGTTTTAGGAGCCATCTCTTAGATTTTTTGCAGCTTTTTGAGATTACTTTTTAGCTTTATTATTTGTGATTGGAGAAGAGAAAAACTTGGATTTTTGTTGGATTAATTGAAGAACTACTTTGGTTTGCATCTCTCTTCCCCAAAAACTCTATTTTTATTGTTTATATCATTGTTGTGATGAATTCCATCGCCTATTTCATTGATTATTTTTGTGCTATTGCTATGATTTGTGAGTAGTCTCCACGTCTTGGGGCGTGGGGATGAACCCTACAAGCCCAATTTCGTATTTGTGATAAATCGGTAGAAATTGTGCTAGAATCAATAATTAGAGATTAGATTGGGATCGAATCACTACGGATAGCTAGGTATTCATATCAATTAGGATTTGCAAGAGATTGGATCCCAATTTGATAGGAAGCCCTAGAAATCCGAATTGGGTTGGAGTCGGATTTTCGAAGTATCGGTTTGCAAGAGATTGGACCGATACTAGGATCTCCGGTTGCAATTCCGTGCCTATACCCGTTTGTAAGAGATTGGACGGGTAGGAACTATCCTAATTTAGATTGTGAACCGAGTTTGCAAGAGATTGGGCTCGGTGCGCAATTGGACGATGATGTTGATCCTAATGCTAGCTTTCCTAGGCTAAGGTTTACAAGAGATTGGACCCGACCCTAGGATAGCTATAGACCGGCAACAGCGCGAGAGCGTGAGCTTGGTTCCACATTTAGTTGCAACTAGTTCATCCAAATTCTCATTCTAGCAATTTTGATACCGACGAACCACATTTATGAAATACGGTGAGTAGCGGGGATTCCCCATTCCCTAGACGTTCTTTATTTGATTTGATATTTCGCACATTTGTCTGACGATTGTGACAGGATCGCCCAAGGCAATTCTCTCTATTCTTAAATAGCCAGGTTGATTAGGAGCAAGCACGGTCATTCGTCCTCCCTGTGTTCGATACCCGCTCGCCGCTATACCGTGCGCTTGCGGTAAAACTACAACCGTTCTTTGGGTGTACGTCCCGGAGCGATCATTTCTACCACAATTCACATCACCAATCTTGCGCTATAATTCCATCACCAACCTTGCGCTATAATTCCATCACCAACCTTGCGCTATAATTCCATCAATTATCAAGGCTATATGTGATATTGTTTCATACTCTTTCATTTTGCTATAGGTGATATTGTTTCATACTCTTCCATTATTTTATTTGTTGAATCTATTGTTGAAGAGATTGTACAAGTTTGCAACACTGGGAGTGTTGGCATCTTTGTATGTTGATTACTTGCGGGGAGCAAGTATTTTAGTGGATTCAAATATCTACGGGATAGAGGACTGGACGTAGGATCACAAGGATCCGAACCAGGATAAAAATCTCTGTGTTTGCGTTTGGAATATTCTGGATTGTGATCTTTTATTTCCGCACTCTTATTGCAATTTTTTATTAACTTTTAATTTTGCAATATCGTCGTGATTTACACTATTCACCCCCTTAGTGTATTTGGTGTGCCAGGAGATCCAACATTCGGTATCAGAGCTATATGGTTAAGATGGCCTATACCTATCTGATGAACACTTCAACGTCTTCATTACAATTTCCAGAAGGGCTCTCTACCATAAGGCCTCCACTATTCAATGGTTCCAATTACTCCTATTGGAAGACAAGGATGACAATCTATCTTCAAAGCATAGACTACGAACTTTGGAACATGTTGGAAACTCAATACAAAAAGCCTACCACTCCATATGCCCAATGGATCACTAATGACAAATTTTCTGCAACTCGCAACTCTAAAGCAATGAATGCACTATTCTGCGCTATAGACCAGAATGATTTCAACCGTGTCTCCTAGGCCAAAACATCATATGACTTCTGGCATACACTCTATATAACACATGAAGGAACTAATAAAGTTAAGAAAACTAAAATCTCTGTTCTTGTTCACAGGTTTGAGTTATTCAGAATGAAGGAGAATGAACCAATTAGAGAAATGATCACTCGTTTCACCGACATTGTCAACTCCTTAATAACCCTTAGGCAAGACCTATACTCAAACGAAACAAGTAAGGAAGATTCTTCGTGCCTTAACGCCAGAATGAGAGAAGAAGACTACAGCCATAGAAGAAGCCAATGACTTGTCAACTCTCACCGTTAAAAGCTTGGTTGGTAACCTGATGGCCTACGAAGTACAACTTTTGGATCACAAAGAACAAGCAGATACAAAGAAGAAAACTCTTGCCTTCGTCGCTTCATCAGACACTGATAGTTCAGACATAGACGATGAAGACATGGCACTGATAACTAGAAACTTTAAGAAGTTTCTTTGAAGAGGTAAGTTTAAAAGTTTTAAGCCCAAAACTACTGATGCTTCTTTATGTTTTCAATGTAACAGGCCAGGACATATGAAAAAGGATTGTCCACTTCTTAAGCCTGAATAAAGGACATTCAACAACTTCAGAAAGGATAAGAAGTTTGAAAAGAGAAAGAAGGCACTAGCAGCAACATGTGACTCTTCATCTTTAGATGAAGAAGAAGAAGTCAACGATCAATCTAATGAAGAAAATGCCCATATGTGATTTATGGCACAAAGTGATAATGAGGTAAGTAGTTTAGATAATGAAGAACTACTTGATGCTTTTAATGAATTATATATGAGATTCAAGAAATTGAATTCTCAACATTAGGCATTAGTTCTTTCTCATCAAGAACTAACCTTTTCTTCTTCTTCATTAGATAGTCTTAAAATTGAAAAGGAAACATTATCCTCTCATAATAATAAACTACTTCATGAAAATGAGATTCTCAAATCTGAGAATCATTATAAGAGTTCACGCATTTCTATTTTAGATAAAGATATCTCTTCTCTAAAGTTGAAATATGATAGTATGTCTTCTAACATTAGTAAGTTTAATAAAGGAAAGAATAATCTCGATGATTTACTTAGAATATAACATCCTGCTAATCATAGACAAGGTTTGGGGTATGCGAATTCTCCCATATCCAATATTTTTGGTAATGTTATTTTAGAAAAGAAAAAACATGTATTTATTAATGCAAAGAAAACTGATTATTCTAATAGTATGAAAAAGGATATTATTCATATTCAAAAGAAGCCCAATTTTCTTACATCTTCTAAGAAAATAATTATGCATAATATTTGGGTTCCAAAAGACATCTGTTTATATGACAAGGATATATATGTTTCTAGCTTTATGAAAATTATTATTCTTTCTTCTAATTATTTGAAGAAACCAAATTCCACTTGGGTTTGGTTTCCTAAGGACTAATCGTAAGGACCCATATAAAAAGGATACCAATATTTATTGTTTAACTTTCAGGTACCCATAAAAGAAAGATGGATACTAGATAGTGGATGTTCTAAACACATGACTAGGAACATCAAACTTCTATCAACGGTTCAATTCAAAGATGGTGGCGCCGTTACATTTGGTGATAACAACAAAGCTAAAATGATTGGCATTGGAGCAGTTGGTGATCCAACTAAGCCAATCATCGAAAACGTGCTCCTCGTTGACGGTTTGAAACATAATCTCTTCTCCATTCTCAATTATGCGATAAAGATTTTAAAATAGTTTTTGAAGAGGATGCATGCATACTATATGATCTTAATATGACTAATATTTTATTTCAAGGTAATCATAAGAATAATATATGTCTTATGCATGAAAATATCTACAAATGATCATTGTTTACTAGCATCCACCGATAACACTTTATTATGGCACAAACGTTTTGGGCATACTAACTTTAAGCATTTGGCACGTATTTCAGAAACAAAAGTTAGTTTCTGGTATGCTTAATATATTTTTCACGCATACACAATTTTGTGATGCATGTCAACACGGTAAAATGCATAAATCCCCTTTTAAATTGAAGGATGCTATTTCTACAAAAAGACCACTTGAAATTTTACATTTATATTTATTTGGTCCTTCTAGAATAGCTTCTTTTCATGGTAATAAATATGCATTTGTAATTGTTGATGATTATTCAAGGTATACTTGGATTTTATTCTTAAAACATAAAAATGATGCATTCGAAGAATTTACAATATTTTGTAAAAGAATTCAAAATTTAAAGTCTTCATCCATTATTACCATTCGTAGTGATCATGGAGGAGAATTTGAAAATGAATTATTTACAAAATTTTGTAATAAACATGGTATAACACATAACTTCTCTTTTCCTTGAGCCACACCACAAAATGGTGTAGTTGAAAGAAAAAATAGAACTTTACAAGAATGTGCTAGAACCATGTTATGTGATAGTGCTTTACCAAAATACTTTTGGGCAGAAGCCATTGCTATTGCATGTTATGTTTTGAATAGAATTTTGGTAAGACCGCAAATGAATAAAACTTGTTTTGAATTGTTTTATGATCATATACCTCGTGTGTCTTATTTTAAAGTATTTGGTTGTAAATGTTTTATTCTTAACACTAAGGATTCACTAGATAAGTTTGATTGTAAATCAGACGAAGGTATTTTTGTAGGATATTCTACACGTAGTAAAGCATATAGGATTTATAATAAAAGAACCTTATGTATTGAGAAATCTCTTCATGTAAATTTCGATGAAAATTTTACACTTATCACACATTTAGATGAAGAAGATTCTATACCTATCACTAGTTCTTTAGAAAATACTAAGTTAGATAACGATAATTCTACTAATTCCATTCCTGAGATTATCCCTGAAAGTACAAGTCTTCCTAAAGCATTTGTTGATATTCCTAATCATCCACATGATCTAGTTACTGGAGATATTTCTGATAGAGTAAGAACTAGATCTCAAATCGAACAAATGACTAATTGCGCATTTATATCATCCATTGAACCAAAGAATATTATTGAAGCATGTAAAGATAGTTCATGGATTATAGCAATGCAGGAAGAACTTAATCAATTCAAAAGGAATGATGTATGAGAATTAGTTCCTAGACCTTCAGATCATCCTATTATAGGAACAAAGTGGGTATTTAAGAATAAATTGGATGAATATGGTCAAGTAGTTATAAATAAGGCTAGATTAGTTGCACAATGTTATAATCAGGAAGAAAGCATAGATTATGATGAAACATATGCTCCTGTAGCAAGATTAAAATATATTAGAATGCTTTTAGCATATGCATGTTACAAAGATTTTAAGTTATATCAAATGGATGTTAAAAGTGTATTTCTTAATGATATTATAAAGGAAAAAGTCTATGTATAACAACCACCAGGATTTCAACATGAAAGTTTGGATAATCATGTTTTCAAGTTGAAGAAAGCATTATATGGATTAAAACAAGCACTGCGTGCTTGGTATGAAAGATTGAAGAACTTTCTGTTAAAATCTGGTTATTCTATTGGATAGATAGATTCTACTTTATTTACCGAACATATAGATTCTGATGTTATCATTATACAAATATATATCGATGACATAATTTTTGGTTCTACTAATGATTCTCTTTGTCAAGAATTTTCTAAGGAAATGCAGAATGAATTTGAGATGAGTCAAATGTGTGAATTGACCTATTTCCTTCGAGTTCAAATCAAGCAAATGAAGGAAGGTATATTTATACACCAAAATAAATATACAAAGGACCTCATCAAAAGTTTTAGATTAGAGAATTCTGCAGAAAAGCTTAGTCCAATGGGTACTTCATCAAATCTTGATAAAGATCCACATGGTAAGAGTGTTGATTAAACACTATATTGAGGTATAATTCGATCCTTACTTTATCTTACCACAAGTAGACCAGATATTATGTTTTCTGTTTGCATATGTGCTAGATATCAGTCCGATCCTAAGTTATCACATTTGACTGCTGTCAAAGGGATAATTAGGTATATCAAACATACATCTGATTTTGGTTTATATTATCCAAAATCAAATTCATTTGATTTAATTTCATATAGTGACGCAGATTTTGCTGGTTGCAAAACTGATCGTAAAAGTACAAGTGGAACTTGTCACTTTTTATGATATGCATTAATGTCATGGTTTAGTAAGAAAAAAATTCTGTTTCTTTATCTACTACTGAAGCGGAATACATTGCCGCTGGTTTAGCATGTGCACAGATTTTATAGATGAAACAAACAATACTAGATTATTGCATTAAATGTAACATATGTCCAATAATGTGTGACAACACTAGTGCTATAAATTTATCCAAATATCCAGTACATCATACACGTACTAAGCACATAGATATACGTCACCATTTCTTGGATGATCATGTTCAAAAAGGTGATATTCTTCTTAAGTATATAGATACTAAGAATCAAATTGCCGATATCCTGACTAAGCCTCTTAAAGAAGAGACTTTTTCAAAACTTAGAAGAGAACATGGTATAGTTAGTGAATCGAAATTTTGATTATAGATTATAGTTATATATTATATAAATATCAATATAGAATTTTTTGGAATTTTTAGAATTATTTTATATTTTTATTAGTCGACTAGCAGATAGTCTGGTCGACTAAACCGTTAGATATTTCTATATCTCAGTAATATATAAATATATATTCTATCTATTATCCTATTAATATATTTAATTTGACATGGTCGGTCAAAAATAGTTTTTCAAAGCCCTCTAAAAACAAAATTACCTAACCTTTTGTTTTCCCTCCTATTTTCAAAAGCACCTTGGAAATACAACTTGTCAAGTACACATCATTAGAAAGTGTTTTTTATTTAGTCAAACTCAAGTACAACCTACTCTAACCCTTGGCCAGATGTCAGGTCCTTTATTTTGACCGGCTATATTAATTAAATATCCTCACTTTTTCGCGTCCTCTCTTTACAATATTTCCTGTGGATCGATTAGTCGACTAGACGTTTCGACTAGTCGACCAGAAAATTACAGTTTTCAGAAAAACTGCAATTTTGACCATTTTCTTCCACCGTTTTCTGCACCAATCGGTTCTTCAACCTCTAGAGAAGTTTTTCAATTGGTTCTAAATCGGTTTTGACTTTTAAATTTAGAAATTTCCTCTAATTTTTCTCTATTTAAATTAATGGATTCCTCTTCATTTCTACCATGCAAAAAAACCACTCTCCTCTTGGTCCAAATGTTCCTCAATCGTTCGACACCGATCTCAGATGGCCTTCTCCTCTTCTCGTCGCCCAAACCCTTCCGATCACCGTCCCTTGATCTTCAACTCCATCGAAGCTCGTGCCAAATTCGATTCAATGGACAATACCCCGTTTTATCCAGAGAGGTTCATCGACTTCAACGATTCCGAAATTCTCAATTACGATATCTTCAATCTTCTTCATGATGCCGCCCTTCTCAATCTTTGGAGTTATGTTGAGGTTGTTCCTTACTATCCGAGTCTAGTTAAGGAGTTCTATGCCAACATGGAGGTAACCTATGATGATGGGAATGTCTTCTTTGACACCATTGTCAAGGGCCACGAGTTCATCTCGATTACACCTCTCTTGCCGAAGTTCTAGGTATCCCTCGTTCTCATGTCTCCGACCTTGGTTTTCCCTTGGATAATGCCAATTTCCTTGCCCGTTGAGCCCAAATTTTCATGTGGGGATGAGCACCATTGACTTGCTTCCTACTCCATGTCTCATCTTCAAGATCCTCATATACAACCTCCTTCCCAAATTTGGTTCCCTAAACTACGTTAGCAACCATCTTGCTCTTTGTCTCTACGCCATTGTTGGTGGGTTAAAGGTGAATTGGGCTTACGTTATCATGCGTATTCTCGTCAAGCCCGTTACAACACACATCTACCTCCCTTGCACCATCACCCGCATCTTTAAGTACTTCAATATTCCCCTCGTTGGTGACGTTTCTATGTTTCCTACTATCAATTTTGATCGTTCAGTCCTTAACTGCATGACCTTACCTCCTCCTCCTCCTCCTAGAAACAAAGAAGAAGATCGCCCTGCAGAACCTCCTCTCAGCCGTCGTCGTTTTGGTGTTAGCCCTCATAACCCCTGCAGGACCTCTCCTCCTCAGTGCGCCACTATCCAAACGCAAATTGACAACCTGCGTGAGGATGTTAATAAGGGATTTGCGGGCATCCAGGAACACTTATGCGGGTTTGAAACCCATCTAGAGACCATCACCACCGCTGTGAACAAGGGCTTCTAGACTTCATAATAAAGTCAGATACTCAGTCTTCTCGAAAATTGGTCCCCTTATTCCCCATCAACATCGCAGCATCCTCCTCCACCGTTTTGAGCGATTTCTAAAAATTTTGCTTATTAATCGACTAGGAAAATCAGTTAGACGACTAATCGTAGTAATCCGCGTTTCAGTTGTCTGGTTTGGTTGTCGTGTTTCAGTGGTTATGTTTGGTATTTATTGATCAGTTGTTGTAGTAATCTAGTCAGTAAGTACTTTGTCAGTCTGATTGCTTTTTGTTAGTTGGTTATTGCCTAGCACATCCTATGTACAACTTTATCTATGTACGTCTTTTTTAAATAAAGTTCAGTTTGCCTTAGTTCATATTCTTCCCTGTTTTCAGAATTCTGCACTGATTAGTCGACCAGAACATTTCATTAGTCGACTAATTCACTAATTTGCTAAAATTTATACCATTTTTGATAATTCCAAAGGGGGAGAAAAATATGAAACGACATGATGTAAACAGCATCAAATTTGAAAATTTTACTACCATTCCCACAGATCTAAAGCTCTCTTTTGCCTACATTCAAAATTTTATGATATATGCATTTGCTAATTGATATTAAATTATTACATAATCACTTATATTGGCAAATTGATTATTCATTCTATCATCCATATATTCAGGGGGAGCTTTACAATTACAAGTATTTTGTTACAAACATATATATTTCATATTATCTTAAGATATATTGTAATCATCAAAAAGGGGGAGAATGTTGGAAACATAAAGTTTCTCTTCCCATAAAGTTTTTGATGATAAAATCACACATACATATGTATATATGTATGTATGTATGTATACTAACTCTTTGGATGCAGATTATCAAGCTCAAACTTTCACATATGACAATAATCAAAGTTACGTTGCAAGAAAAAGCATCAAAATGCACGATGAAGCTCAAGCAATGAATTCTTATATCTTGAGAAAGATGAAGTAATTTTATCTTTTATTCTTGCAAAACTTTAGATTGTTAAAGCCTTGATAATCTCTATCTTAGTTCTTTAGGACTCAGCTTCAAAATCCAAACATCAGAAAAATTAGCAGACCAGCACTTTTCCCTAGTCGTATAATAGACTTTTTCTTATTTTATTAAGAAAAACAAAATAATTTATGGTCAAAATATATTTTCCAATCATAAGGATCAAATTTTGAAATTTTCTCAAAATTATATTTCTAGCCGACTAATAGATTTCCCTAGTCTGCCAGACACTTTTTCATATAGTTATAACGTCAGTTTTTATAACTGATTTCTATTAAAAAATATTTATAACTATTTAATGGCAGTTACAAACTACCATCCAACGTCACTTTGTCAGTTCCGAACCGTTTTTGTCCGTTTTTGGAAGTTTATATCTGTTTTTCTATCAAAGTACACTTCAACAGCCATTTTCTGACCTGGCAGCACTATTAGTCGACTAATTCTTTTGATTAGTCAAATAATTTTCGGAAAAACGGCTAAGATTTTTTTGAAAATTTAGGCAGTTGTCCAAGTTTGAAAACTAACTTTTTGGACTATAAATATACACCCAAACCCCTGCCTAAAACACACGAAAATTCTCTCACTTTCTCTTTTCTTAATATTTATTTCTCTCTAGAAAGTGTGTGATTTTTAGACTTCCATAGGGAAACCTCTGTAGAAATCCTGCCCTTTTAGTAAGTCCAATTTCCAAGAGTGTCTACCATAATTCACATCTTGAACCTTGGAGATTCCATCACCAACTTTGCGCTATAATTCCATCAATCATTAAGGCTATAGGTGATATTGTTTCATACTCTTTCTTTATATTATTTGGTGAATTTCTTGTTGAAGAGATTATACAAGTTTGCAACACAGGGAGTGTTGGCATCTTTGTATGTTGATTACTTGCAGGGAGCAAGTGTTTTAGTGGATTCAAATCTCTACGGGGTAGAGGACTGGACGTAGGATCACAAGGATCCGATCCAGGATAAAAATCTCTGTGTTTGCGTTTGGAATATTCTGGATTGTGATCTTTTATTTTCGCACTCTCATGGAAATTTTTTTATTAACTTTTAATTTTGCAATATCGTCGTGATTTACACTATTCACTCCCCTCTAGTGTATTTGGTGTGCCAGGAGATCCAACAAGGCATTCAAGAAGTCTTGGTTGGAAGTCTGTACAGATCAAAGGAGAATTGCTGATTTGTTGGAGATGGCATTTGTCCCTCCAACACTTAATGGTGAGAGATCGGCAATGGCTCTACTATCTGGAGACCTTCTTGCTGATGTTGTTATATGATATGAGTATACATTCGTTTGGTATGTGCCGTTCTACAGGTAAATCAGAGCTTGGGCTGATAGAATCTGGAAGAAGCAATGTATGTCTGTATTCTCAAGAGAGAATGGTTTTTTGTTCTTCAGATTTCGTTGCAAGGAAGATTGTGAGGCGGTGCTATGTAGAGGGCCTTGGTTATTCGATGGCAGGCTTGTTGTATTGCAACAGTGGTCTCCAAGCATCGGTTATGATCGGGATGTGTTGTCAACGGTTCCAGTTTGGGTCCAGTTCCTGCACTTGGCCCCCATTTTGTGGTCGTTGCCGATACTCAATATGATTGCCAGTGTACTAAGAGTCCCAATTTGCTTGGACATAGCCACAACGATGATGGAAAGCCTGGCATATGCGAGATGCCTTGTGGATATTTTTGTTGCGGAGGCGCTCCCTCGTTTTGTGACGGTGCAGGTGGAAGTCGGAAAGCATTCAGGGTAAATGTTATATATGATAGTGAGCTCCCTAGGTGTATTAGTTGTAAATGCATTGGACATTTGGCCAACCCATGTTCTGCAGATTTGATTAAAGAAGGGGTAAAGGTTGGGAAGTAACCCCCGATGGCTAAGGAGGGGGATACTCGGCATGGAGCAGGCGGGGAGCTCGATGGAGACTACTGAATGAGATTGCAGAGATTGCTGCTGACGAGATTACAGAGACTTCTACTGAGGGGAGCTCGCTGGGTGCCGTAGGCTGCTCGATGAAGTCTAGTAGAGATATGGGGGTGGCGTGTGAGGAGGCCAATGTTCTGGGGAGGGAAATTCTGTTAATAATGTTACGGCTTTGTGTATGGGGATGGCATGTGAGGAGGCCAATGTATTGGTGGAGAGAAATTCTGTTAACAATGTAGGTTTAACTGGAGAGGTGCTTGGGGCATCGGGTGAGGGGGATTCAGGATTGGTGAACGGAAATATAAACATGTATATGGGATGTACAAAGAAGCTAGCTGTGACTAGTATGATGGGGGATGTACCTGGGCTAGCTGCGACTAGCAGGTTGGGGAGCGATGTGGGACTAGCAACAGTGTCTAGCAAATTGGCTGCAGGGGTTGTTACTGAGGATGACCGATGTGGGATTGATGTAGATAGGGGTGTTGGCAATGTTATGCTAACTAGCAGTTATTTGAGGCTAGCTGCGACTAGCATGGTGGGGAGCAGTGTTGGGATAGCTGTGACTAGCGATATATGGAGTACGGTGGGCTAGAAGTGTCTAGCGTTGAGGGAGTTTGTAAAATCGGTTTTAATGAGAAAGGTAGAAAATCGAGATGGTGGCGAGCTCCCAGGCGCCTCCTCCGGCCCTCTCCCCATTGTTGAACCACTCGGGGATTCCCAATCTATTGGGGGTGAATAATCGGACCCCAAATCACATTAAGACTAAGACACTCCCTCAGGCTCTTGGTAATTCGAGCATGCTACCTAAACCCATCACGAGTTCTTACATTGAGTTTGGCTCGATGCATAATTAAGGGTTGAAATCCCCTTACTCGGGCCCTATTGGCAACCCCCCAATGATATTAACAACAAGAACAATAAGCAGAGTAGCTCGGTGGATTCTGGTATCATGGATGATTCATCTGACTCTGATTCTATAGGCCAGCTATTCTCACCGTTCTAAATGATTAATGGGTTAGTGAGCAGGAGCAGTTTAAACACACGGCAGTGGCCAGGGGTGATGGAAGGCGTAAGGTCGGTAGTAGAAATGTCAAAACCCCCATTTCTATTAGTACGGCGTTGGGATCCCGACGTAGCTCCAGAATCAATGGTGCTCCCATAATTGGTTGATATAACGATTTTAGTATGGAATTCCTGTGATCTTAATAATGTTGTGAGACATCACGAGCTTAAGGATAGAACTAGAAAGTTCAATCCTTCCTTGGTTATTCTTTTGGAGACAAAAGTTGTTGTGGAGAACGCCACCGTATCCTTAAATGCTTTTCCAAAACTTGGGCTTCTATTGATAATCGTGCCCACCATAGGAATGGTCGTATTGTGGTTATGTTTAATCCAGCTATATGGTCTTACTTTGTTGATGATGTGGCAACCGAATTTTTTACGATTTGTTGTGAGAATGTTGAGAGATTCTACTGGTTATTACTATTGTCTACACATTCAATCTTGCCCAGGATCAAGTGCTATTATGGGAGGCTATTATTGCTAGTTTGGTGAAGTATGCTGGGATCCCATGGCTGATCAGTGGGGATTTTAATTGTGTTCGGTATGCTAAGGATAAGATTGGTGGAAGGCCGATTGATTATAAATCTGTGGGGCCTCATTGATTGCATTAATGATAGTGCTTTCGTTGAGATTAATACCATTGTAATCCAATTAGCTGGGCTAATAGAAGTATTGGGTCCTTTCATATTGCGGCTATGCTTGATCGGTCCCTTTGCATTAGTGCTTGGCTCCATGAACTTCCCTCTGTTGGACGCAACGATCTAGGATCTCTGGTTTGATGATGACAAACGTGTCGTTATATCTAACTTGTGTGTTTAGTGTGTTTCAGGATTACATCCCTCACTATTTGGAGAAATTGCTATTCATATATCATCTTAGGAGAGGAAGGAAGTGTGTGTGCAAAGGAGTTGGACTTGGTCAATGGAGAGCAAAGTTGGACTTGGTCAATGGAGGAGAGATTTGGCCAAATAAATTTGAAAGATTGACTTCTATCCTTCTCCTATTCAAACACCAAATAGATCTATTCAAATCCTATATCTTTTCCTATTCCAATCTCATCCAATTTGAATTGCAAATCAAATCCCATATTGATTGGGTCAAATCCCTAAGCGTTTGGCACAACCCTATTACCCTTGTCCTATAAATACCCATCTTCTAGGGTTGAAGGTTTGCACGGCTTAAACAATATTTTTCCAAGGCCGGCCAAAATATTTACGCAACAAAATAACCCTCTTAGCCACACTTCTTTCAATCCCCACATTTAAAAAAACAAATAAAAAGGAGGGCTCTTCAATTCCTTTTCTTTATCATCAGATTTGCCCAAACGTGTATCATCAAAGCTTTTTTTTAAAAAAGCCCCACGTTTTATTTTCAAGGGCAAAGGAAAAAGAGGTGACTGCCGGAAAAAAATTTTCGAAGGGGATTCTTTGTTTTTCTTTGGAGAGCAGCTGCTGCATTTTTTTTTGCAGATCACAAGTTCCAAGAGCCGGCCACTTCGTTTTTCTCTTCATCAAATAGTTTAGTGCACAAGATTTTTAAAGAGGAAGCAGCCGAATCATCTCTTCTACCCTTTGCAAAATAATTGAAACACATGGCAAATTAATAAGGGGGGTCGTCCTTGGTTTGTTGAGCGCACAAGATTATTTTGAGAGAGCTGTGTGCTTTATGCCGTTTGATTTCTTTTTGCAGCATCAAAAAAAATTAAGTTACGGCAAATCCCACCGAGGCCGGCCATCAAAGAAGCTGCCGATATTTTTTGTTCAAGAGCCCAACCTATTGAAGAGCAGCTCACAAAATCCCTTGTGCATAGCCACAACATATAGGGGACCAACCCCGCCGAATTGTTGGGGAGATCATCTTGCTGCCGTAACTTTGTTTCTCCACCTACCTGTTTTCGCTTGTAGATATAAGGGTATAGTTTCTCTTCATAATATTCTGATTGGTGTTTTCCCTTTGTTTATTGTTTTCTTACAGGCCATCAAAGAGAAAGAGGCCGACATTGTTGACCAAACAATTTAACAAAGGGCGCCGCAATACTAGACTGCAATCATCATGTGCCCGACCGTAAAATTGTGAAGAAAGCCTTACAGCAATATTCAACTGGAGAAGCTAGTCACAACTTGAGTTGCGAAGAGAGAGGAGACATCTATATCTATGTCAGACGAGATCTGACCCGTGCTGATTGACGAGGACATCGCTGCTACACAAACTGAGATTCCTAAACTCTATTTATTATTATTTTGTGTAGTTGTGTTAGATCCTCGTAGGGGAAAATTTACCATCTTTTGTGACTATTTTGGGACTTGTCTGGTTGGGGCTAGACAAGTGGGACCCAGCTAGTTTGGGACTAGCTGGTAGAAAGAGTTACTAGGATTGATAGTGAGAGGAAACACTGTGTGTGGGGTACTGAGAGCCTGACGAGTGTAGAGACGTAGAGGGTGCTCTGAGCGTGCTCTAACGTGTGGTTTTGTACCTATTGCGCTATTCAATACTAGTATCTGCTTTGGGGGCTGGAATAGGTTGAAGGGTCGACCGAACCAGGGTAAATCTGCTGTGTACTCTTTGTCTGCTTTTTATTTACCTTGTTGCTGCTATAACTACGTGTGCTTATTCGTGGGTTGCACGAATTATTTTTATAAGCCTATTCACCCCCCTCTAGGCTAGGATCCAGATCCAACACCCTCCTCCTTTTGTGAGTATATTGAAGCTGGAACGAGTGATCATGCTATGATGTTTGTGCACTTTCATCCGATTAGCATCTCGGATCCCAATCCGTTCAAATTCTTTAATTCATAGGTATCTTTGCCCAGCTACTTGGGTATTTTAGATGATGGTTGGAATGTTGAGGTTGTTGGTACTCCATTGTTTAAACTTGTATCCAAACTTAAGCATCTTAAACCGATCCTAAGAAGGTTGGGAGCGGAGGTTGGTAGGTTGAATAATGTTGAGATGATTAAAGCGGAACTTTCTCTTGTTCAAGCCGATCCAAATCTTATGTTGGATGATATGCTCCAAATCCGTGAGTATGAGCTTATTTGTAAGCTTGCTGATGCTATTGATATTGAAGAGAGTATTTTGAGACAAAAGAGTAGACAAGATTGGTTGCATCTGGGGGATCGAAACTCTTGTTTCTTTTACACAGTCATGAAGGCCAAGCAGAGCCATAATAATCTTTGTCATCTTATTAGAACTGATGGTTCTAGGGATGATACTGGGGACATGCTTAAGATTGAGGCCCCCAAGTTTTTTAAGAACTTTACAACCAAGATTACTATTGGACGATATTTCCTAAGCTCACACCAATGAGGAAGCTATCTCTTGAGGCGTCTGATTGGATTGAACGACCAATTACAGCTGAGGAAATTAAGAAAGCTGTTTTCCTCATTGTTGAGGACACGGCCCCTAGTCTTGATGGCCTTAATGGTTATTTTTATCATAAATCTTGGGGTATTATTGGTGAGGAGGTGACAAATGTGGTTCTCTCTTTTTTAGCTCTAACAAGATGCTTCGTCAGGCCAATCACACATTCTTGACTATAATACCCAAGAGTCCTAACACTGCTAGTTTGGGGGGTTATAGGCCTATTGCTTGTTGCAATGTGTTACATAAAATCATAAGCAATGTGCTTTGTAGAAGATTGAAATCTGTGGTTTTGGAACTCATATCCCCTTCGCAAATGGCCTTTATTAAAGGCAGGTTGCTAGCTGATTGCGCTCTCTTGGCACATGAGCATATTCGAGACTTTAGTAATCCGAGTAGGGTGTCGTGCGTGTCTTAAGCTCGACCTTCGCAAGGCCTTTGACAGTGTGAACATGGATTTCTTTTATTTCATGATGCATCAGATGGGGTTTAAAGGGAGGTTCATTGGTTTGATTTGTGAATGTATTTCCAAGACCTCCTTTTCTTCTGTTTACGGATGATCTTTTGGTCTTTTATCATGCCAATGCTAGATCATTTCAGGGGTTGAAGAATCAAATTTCACTTCTAACAACAAGCGTCACAACATTTGCCTCCAGGCCCTCCGTAATATACACATGGTCCCTTGTCACCTTGGAATGGGTTGGCACCCAACACATCATAACAACCTTGGTATGAGGGCGATAACTGAATAGGGCTTGCAGGCACAAAACTCTTGTCTGGCTTCATGACCATGGCATTTCGGACGTAGCTCGCCCTCCTGTATCCTTCCCGAGGGAAATAACCGCTCCCCATTTGGGTCGTCATGTGATATCCGTTGGCCTCTGTGTTACAGACACTCCCACCACAATTCACGCGCAGAACTCCATCGAACCCCTGGAACAAGGATATCGGCCAGTATCCTATTGGTTCCCCCTGGAACACCATCCACCATTTCCCTTGAACAGCATCCTGTCATAGGAGCAATGAAGACAACAAGGAGCAACAATGGCATAACAGAATAAAAAAAACTAAAAGGAATATCAAACATTAAAAATGTTGGCTTGATGTATCGTTGCATATCACCATAGAAATATGTAACATACCTTGTATGTTATGAAGTTGACGTTGAATTGTTCCTTATCGTACACTGAGACATCCGGTAGGGCTCCGCCAAGCACGATCCCATTCGATACTTGGACAAACCCTGCACACCTTAGGTTGAAACACCCGTTTCCTTTAGATGTATCCTGTGTCAAGTTGTGACAGTAAGTTAGCAACCATGACCAAAATCCTACATTTTAGACCCTCTCATTTCCTGGAACATAACTATGACAAATGAACAATGAGAGGTTAGTTAGGAGTACATAGGAATACTAATGAAAGAAATCATACCATCCAATTGACAAATAACCGCAGTTTACTGTCGCCATCCAAGTCTGGACTCACCTGCAGCAAACAACATATCAGTATTCACATGAAGCCAATATGGCTTGCACTTTTAGGACATTGATAGAAAAACTCCATAAGCAATAGTTTATGTCACGCCCCGATTCCCAAAAACGTGGAGGCGAAGCGTGACAAGGTCCGCTAAAACTTGAAGCTATAAACCTGTAAGTCCGATAAGCGTCAATCAAATTTAAACTGCAGGTCCTTGCAACGCGAAACGAAACAAAGATAATAATAACGAAAAGAGACAAAAGTGATATCTTAGAATATCCATAATAATAAATTTCAACATCGCAGAAAAGCCACCAGGCTCAAATAAAAGAGTCTAAAGGAGGCCCCAGCATGGCCAACAAAAGTACAAAGTACGAAACAAAGTAATGGTGCAAGCATCGATAACTAACAGCAACCTAAAGCAAAAGCAACTCAACAGTCACTAAGACTGGTCTCCGGTTTCCTCGAACTCCTCGACGAACGTAGGCTCAGGCTCAGCGTCAGCAAACACCTCGTCCTCAACAACTGTCTCTAGCTCAGGGTCTAACATGTGACACCCAAAAGAGCAAGGGGCACATGTCAGCAAGTCTACAAGAGACTTGTGCAAGGAAACAGAAAGTAGGTACAAGTAAAGCAACCTAGCAGTTCTAGCATGATGAGATGACATGGCAGTTAAAGTATGAGTGCAACAGGTAAAGTAAAGTAAAGTAAAGTACAAGCATGGCATTTAAACATGGCATGGATGACAAGATTTTCATGAAACATTCACAAGACAAGTACAAGACAAGTAAGCACCTCGTGCACAGAGATTCCACCTTTTGGCTAGAGTGGCTGCGCGGGCCAACTCCTAAGCTCAAGTGATCGTTTATCCCTACCCCTCCACGTGTATCGGGCATTGAATTTTGACCAACACATGAGGCCCTCTTCTGGATCACGAGCTAGGAAGTGTTTTTAACAAGTATGGCGTAGGGGTGCACCTAGCCGGACAAGGAAGTTCAAGTAGTGTAGCGTGTGCTACGAATGCAACAATCACTAGGATGACATGTAAAATGCGATGCATGGCAGTTAAAAGTGCGTACAGATAAGGAATTTAAACATGGCAGATATCAATGCATGCATGACATGGCAGGGTGTCAGATCTAGCTTCGTTGTCAAGCTAGATCTTAAAAGTGCGTCTAGACAGCTATCATTTCACTGTCTAGTCTCTTTTACGCTAAGAACAAGGAAGTGGCCTAAAAGCATGGCCCTAAGGAAGATTTGGCAAGTTTCACTTGCCTGCAAGTACAACGTCAGAGAAACACCGTCCAACGAGTCCAAAGTCACAATTCCTACGTGCACAAGTCCACCGGCCTACATCCGTTTTATTAATCTTGATTAGTGAGTGCTAAAACATTTAAAATACTTTTAAAAACGTTGATTTTAGTCTTGATTAGCATGCATTAGGTTGGGGGTCCTTGGGGTGCAAAGCGTTACCTCAACACGACGCGAAAGCTACACTGGCGTCGGGTAGCGACGCCAGGGGTTGGAATAAAAGATCGCGCTCCAAGTCTTGATTCCAATATAGATTCCTCGCTGGAAAGTTCAGAGCATCAACCGGAGCGACGAGTCCAGATTCCAAATCTAGCACGTGCGACGACGGGCTACGACGTGTCGCAACGTCGTACACGACCAATCGTCGGAGAGAAAGCACCTAGGTGGGGCCCACAGTAGTCCTAGGGGACCAATAGGGGACCCACAATACCTCTGGAGAACTTGGGGGGCCCACGGTGGCAAGCGGTGCGACGGGTGCGGGGTTATGACGTTTGGCTCTCGGTCAGACAGCCTCGGTGCGGGGGAATCTCTCGGTCGGGCACTGCGGATGCGGGGGAACGGGCGCTGCAACGTTGCGGGGTGCGGGCTCTTGGCGGGTGCGAGGCTGTCTCTCGGTCGGTGTGGAGGGAGCGGTCGGTTGGTGCGGGCGGGCGAGAGTTGCAATCGTTGCAACCGTTGCAACGATGCGGAGAGCGGTCGGTGCGGGCGGGGGCTTCGGTCGGGCACGGTGCGGAGCGGAGCGACAGAGCGGGCGACTGTGCGGAGCGGGATGCGGACGAAGCTCTCGGTCTGACCGAGAGCTTCTCTCGGTCGGAGCAGGCGAACGGAGCGGAGCGGTGCCGGTGCGGGGGCGGCTAGCGGTCTGAGCGGGGGAACGGGGGTGATCACTCCTTATTTTACACCTTTTTCCCGCATGTTTGCATGCCATTTAGATCGCCCAAATCATGTTTTTCACGATATATCGACGATATTGCGATGCTTTTCATGATTTGTTGTTTTTGTCGCATTTCAGGTGATTTGGCGTGATTTGGAGTGATCTTGAGATGCGCTTACTCCAGAGGGTCACCGACGACCTCCCCAAGGGGTATTTTGCTGTTGGAGAGGAGCGGAAGAAGAACGGACGTCGCAGGAGCGACGAGGAGGCCAAAACAAGCTGATTGGGCATTTTTTGTGTCCCACTCGACCGAGTGGAGGAGCCACTCGGCCGACCAGCGAGACACCGCTCGGCCGACCAGATCGGATACGATTTATATGTGCACTCGGCCGAGCGACGGAGACCACATCGGCCGAGTGACGACATTCCGTCCGCCCGAGTGGCGCCCAGACGAAGCCATTCAAAAATCGTCATGTTACTATTTTTCGGCTGCTTGAGCTTCAGAAGACCCACTCGGCCGAGTGGATAATCCCGACCGCCCGAGTACCATGAAGCCATCGGCCGAGTGACGACAACTCACTCGGCCGAGCGACTCCCGAGGAGAAGACCCCTGAAGGCCCCGACTTACTAGAAAATTACAGAGTTTCTCACTTGGCCGAGCGACTTTTGTCACTCGGCCGAGTGCGACGCGCTGCCTGTAGCGAAAATTGCGGAAAACAGGCTGCGCAGGGTATTTTGGTCACAGTTTTTGGACGATTTTGGGGGGTATTTAACCCCTGTTTTTACCCTAGTTTTAGAGAGCTTTCTCTTAGATTTTTTATAGCCTTTTAGATTAACTTTTTAGCTTTATTCTTGAGATTGGAGAGGAGACAAAAGTTGATTTTTTGTAGAATTATTTGAAGAACTCCATTGGTTTGTGTTTTCTCCCCTCTAAAAATTCTATTTTTATTGCATATCTCAATATTGTGATGAATTCTATTGCTTATTTCATTGATTATTTTTGTGATCTTGCTATGAATTGTGAGTAGTCACCACGTCTTGGGGCGTGGGGATGAACCCTACAAGCCCTATTTCATAATTATGATGAATTGGTAGGAATTTTGCTAGAATTGCTATTAGGGATTAGATTGGGATCAATTTACTACGGATGGCTAGGAGTTCATACCGATTGGGATTTGCAAGAGATTGGATCCCAATTCGATAGGAAACCATAGAAATCCGAATTGGGTTGGAATCGAATTTCCGTAGTATCGGTTTGCAAGAGATTGGACCGATACTAGGGTTTCCGGTTCCAATTCCGTGCCAATACCCGTTTGCAAGAGATTGGATGGGTAGGAACTATCCCAAACTAGGTCGCGGGCCGAGTTTGCAAGAGATTGGGCTCGGTGCGCGATTGAACGATGATGTTGATCCTAATGCTAGCTTCCCTAGGCTAGGGTTTGCAAGAGATTGGACCCTAACCTAGGATAGCTATAGGCCGGAAACAGCGCGAGAGCGTGAGCTTGGTTCTACATTCAGTTGCAACTAGTTCATCCAAAATCTTATTCTAGCAATTTTGATACCGATGAACCACATTTACGAAAGACGATGAGTAGCGGGAATTCCCCATTCCCCAGACGTTCTTTATTTGATTTGATATTTCCGTACTTTGTCTGACGATTGTGACAGGATCGCCAAAGGCAAATTTCTCTCTTCTTAAATAGCCAGGTTGATTGGAACAAGCACGGTCATTCGTCCTCCCTGTGTTCGATAACCCGCTCGCTGCTACACCGTGCACTTGCGGTAAAACTACAACCGTCGCTCCGGGTGTGTATCCGGGGTGCGACCAAGTTTTTGGCGCCGTTGCCGGGGACATCATTTTGACGGTGTTCGTCATCGACCACCCGGTTACTTCTTCTTTCTCTCTTTCTATACTTTCTTCTATTTGCATATTCTCCCTGTATTTTGCATAAGGTCTTTACATGAAGAATGGAGGATGCAATGTCAACAATAGAACTCAGTCAGGAAGACTATGACTCCTTCACAGACCTCCTTAAGGAGCTTGTCGATGAGGTCCACGCTACCGGTGCTTTTGCTATCGACGTCAAGGACCCTGACGAGCAACTGTTTGCTAGTTTTGTGATGGACCAAGTCTCCCCGGAGGGGACTATCGGAGGCAACGTCAGAGTTGATGTGATGGACGACAAGCTATATTTCGAAGACGGTAGAACAAGTGTCGAGGATCACTATACTTCGGGAGGATCTTCAGAGCAAGCCATCGTTCAGGGAGTTACACCCCATGACACTTACCCTTGCTTCTGCGAGTCGTCTGATGTGTTTCTTGATTCCAGGAACGAACCGGAGCCGAGTGAAAGCTCTGATGACGCTAGCACAGAATCGGAGAGCGCCTATTTCGATGCATTGTCCTCACTAAGTAGTGAGTCTGACTCTTCACAAGAGAGCGCGCCACCTGAGCACGAGCTAGACCCGGCTGACAAGGAAGAAGCCAAACTCATGCGAGCTGATGAAGTAGAAGGAGCGGCGCCTCTTCAGGTAGAACTTAAACAATTACCTCCGAATCTAAGGTACTCCTTTTTGGGTAACAAATTAACTTTCCCGGTGATAGTAAACTCCCACCTCACGCCGGACCAACTTGAAAAACTCCTAGACGTTCTTAGGAGCCACAAAGATGTCCTTGGCTACACTATCTCCGATCTAAAAGGGATAAGCCCTAGGATTTGCACGCATAGGATCCATTTGGAGGATACAGACGCCACCTCCATAGAGCCTCAAAGGCGGTTAAACCCTAATATGAAGGAGGTGGTTAAAAAGGAAATCCTAAAATTGCTCGACGCCGTTATTATTTATCCTATCTCTGACAGTAGATGGGTTAGCCCCGTTCACGTCGTCCCCAAGAAAGGGGGGATGACTGTCATAAAAAATGAAAAAGGTGAGCCCATATCTACGCGCACCGTCACGGGATGGCGAATGTGCATTGACTATAGGAAACTCAATAAAGCCACCCGAAAGGACCATTACCCATTGCCCTTCATTGATCAAATGCTTGAACGCCTTGCAAAACATAAATACTTTTGTTATCTAGATGGGTATTCGGGATTCTTCCAAATCCCTTTGCACGAAGATGACCAAGAGAAGACAACCTTCACTTGTCCATATGGCACCTATGCCTACCGTAGGATGCCGTTTGGCCTTTGTAATGCTCCCGCCACCTTTCAAAGGTGTATGACATCCATATTTTCCGATTACATTGAAAATATTATGGAAGTTTTTATGGATAATTTCTCGGTCTATGGAAGTGAGTTTGACTCTTGCTTGGAAAATCTTACTAAAGTCCTAAAAAGGTGCCAACAAAACAATCTCACTCTCAATTGGGAGAAGTGACGCAGAAAAACTACACGTCATTTGGAGGTGTGTCCCCCCCTCCCCTCACTTATTTTGGGATTCTCATTTTGACCGTATCTTTATATATCTTTTCTGGGAGAGAGGGAGAGTTTTTGGTGCCACATATACATCTGTATCACTCCTATCTTTGCATGCATCATGTCCGCATCATATTTTTCATTTCTTTATTTTTCTTTTTTTAATTTTTATTTTCATTTTTTCATCATGCATGCACCCTCACTTTCCCCTCACTTTACTTGTCTCTCGGTGTGCCCCAATTTGCACATTGAGGACACTGTGCCATTTAGCTTGGGGGAGTGAGTTCTCACGTTCTTTTTCGATTTGCCACCTTTATTTTTAGTTTTTCACGCCATTTTCCGCTTTTGCACTTATTTTCATCATTTTTTCTCATTTTACCATGCATCACGTTTTTCTTATTTTTTGCGTGCCGCATTGTAAATAGTTCTATTTTCCCTTTATCTTTATTTCTTTCTTTTTCATCTCATGCTAGAGATGACTTTTCTGTGATGATGATGACGTGGAGTTAGCTTACTCTATTTGCATGCTATATTTGTCATGTCTTAGACTTTATTTCTGATATCATATGCTATGACTTGCCTTGCATCTAGAGATAGTAACCCACACTTTTTCCACATGAAAATGGATGAAATTTTATTATTAGCTGAGTCTGAATATTCATATGTATGCCATCACAGAAAACACACCAAGATTCACGCATTGAATGCCTATATCTGGAGTACCGATTTCCTTTCCTATATCACTTCTATATGCATGAATTGTACATTTCACTTCAGGATGATTGAATGATGTTAGCTATGATAAATCTGGATTAGTTAGCTCTTTTGTGATCGAAACTGAGTAGATTAGATTACCCTGCTGAAGTTGTCGTGCATGTCTTATAGAGTGAACCGAGAGATATATTTATTTCTTTTTCCACAAATCTTGAACATCATTTCTCTACTTTTAAAAATCATTGGTGAATCTCCCCTTAGCGATTCTATTATATGGCATTTTCCCCGCTATTAATTCCTAGCTCCAAATACCCCAAATAAAAAAAAGAGAAAAGAGAAAATATTCTTGTATATCATTATATCTCTTTGAGTTGGGATCGTTGTGTATATATGCTATTTCAAAAAAAAACAACAAAAGAAAAAAAAAGAAAAAAAAAGAGAAAAGAGGAAAAATCCTCAATAAAAGATCCCATCTCACTTTCTTTCTTTCTTCTTTCTTTTCATTGCTTTTGGAGCTATACAAAAATGGGGATGTGAATATTTTTTATGCCACCATGCTTATAGATAAGCTTGGGGGAGGGAATCCATTGATATGGGAGAGAGTGACTACTTGACATTGCACGACAACCTAGGCTAAGTAATATTCTATACTCGGTGAGATTGTTTCTAGCTTTACGAAATCCAGAAATCCAAGCCTAGCATTCATATCATGAAATCCATACTTTTCTATTCTCTCTATTCTATTGTGTGATACTCTTATACTCCTCATAGAAAGCATTCAATTGAAAAGTGTGTGATCTGCGATTTGTATACCGCTTTAAATGATTCAGACAATGTTAATTCTAAAATTATTCCGTTTTTCATGATTATATCGTTGTTCGTGGGTTTTCTATTTCTATTTGCACTATTATACTATGGTATCAAAATAAAACTCTTTGACATGTATTTTTCATTCAGTGCATGCTATATGAGTAAGCGGAACACACGTCCTGAGAAAATGATCTAGCAGCTTACCTCTTCGCTTCTTTCTTTCTTCTTTATTTTTATTTCGTTTTTCATTCTTCTCCGTTTTTTTTCATTTTCCTTTTTTTCGCCGTTTTCGTTTTCCGAATCCACCGGGTTCGCCTTTTACTTATCTTCCTCGAGGACGAGTAAGAGGTAAGCTTGGGGGATTTTGATCACTCCTTATTTTACACCTTTTTCCCACATGTTTGCATGCCATTTAGATCGCCCAAATCATGTTTTTCACGATATATCGACGATATTGCGATGCTTTTCACGATTTGTTGTTTTTGTCGCATTTCAGGTGATTTGGCGCGATTTGGAGTGATCTCGAGATGCGCTTACTCCAGAGGGTCACCGACGACCTCCCCAAGGGGTATTTTGCTGTTGGAGAGGAGCGGAAGAAGAACGGACGTCGCAGGAGCGACGAGGAGGCCAAAACAAGCTGATTGGGCATTTTTTGTGTCCCACTCGGCCGAGTGGAGGAGCCACTCGGCCGACCAGCGAGACACCGCTCGGCCGACCAGATCGGATACGATTTATATGTGCACTCGGCCGAGCGACGGAGACCACATCGGCCGAGTGACGACATCCCGTCCGCCCGAGTGGCGCCCAGACGAACCCATTCAAAAATCGCCATGTTACTGTTTTTCGGCTGCCTGAGCTTCAGAAGACCCACTCGGCCGAGTGGATAATCCCGACCGCCTGAGTACCATGAAGCCATCGGCCGAGTGACGACAACTCACTCGGCCGAGCGACTCCCGAGGAGAAGACCCCTGAAGGCCCCGACTTACTGGAAAATTACAGAGTTTCTCACTCAGCCGAGCGACTTTTGTCACTCGGTCGAGTGTGACGCGCTGCCTGTAGCGAAAATTGGGGAAAACAGGCTGCGCAGGGGTATTTTGGTTACAGTTTTTGGACGATTTTGGGGGGTATTTAACCCCTGTTTTTACCCTAGTTTTAGAGAGCTTTCTCTTAGATTTTTTGTAGCCTTTTAGATTAACTTTTTAGCTTTATTCTTGAGATTGGAGAGGAGACAAAAGTTGATTTTTTGTAGAATTATTTGAAGAACTCCATTGGTTTGTGTTTTCTCCCCTCTAAAAGTTCTATTTTTATTGCATATCTCAATATTGTGATGAATTCTATTGCTTATTTCATTGATTATTTTTGTGATCTTGCTATGAATTGTGAGTAGTCGCCACGTCTTGGGGCGTGGGGATGAACCCTACAACCCTATTTCATAATTATGATGAATTGGTAGGAATTTTGCTAGAATTGCTATTAGGGATTAGATTGGGATCAATTTACTACGGATGGCTAGGAGTTCATACCGATTGGGATTTGCAAGAGATTGGATCCCAATTCGATAGGAAACCCTAGAAATCCGAATTGGGTTGGAATCGAATTTCCGTAGTATCGGTTTGCAAGAGATTGGACCGATACTAGGGTTTCCGGTTCCAATTCCGTGCCAATACTGCGGTATTTATCACGCGCTTCTTGGACCTGAGACTCTTGAGGAATCCTTTCCGTTTGCAAGAGATTGGATGGGTAGGAACTATCCCAAACTAGGTCGCGGGCCGAGTTTGCAAGAGATTGGGCTCGGTGCGCGATTGAACGATGATGTTGATCCTAATGCTAGCTTCCCTAGGCTAGGGTTTGCAAGAGATTGGACCCGAACCTAGGATAGCTATAGGCCGGCAACAGCGCGAGAGCGTGAGCTTGGTTCTACATTCAGTTGCAACTAGTTCATCCAAAATCTTATTCTAGCAATTTTGATACCGATGAACCACATTTACAAAAGACGGTGAGTAGCGGGAATTCCCATTCCCTAGACGTTCTTTATTTGATTTGATATTTCCGTACTTTGTCTGACGATTGTGACAGGATCGCCAAAGGCAAATTTCTCTCTTCTTAAATAGCCAGGTTGATTGAAACAAGCACGGTCATTCGTCCTCCCTGTGTTCGATAACCCGCTCGCTGCTACACCGTGCACTTGCGGTAAAACTACAACCGTCGCTCCGGGTGTGTATCCGGGGTGCGACCAGGGGGCCGTTTCTTCGGTCGTGCGGGGAGATGGATGTCGCAACGTTGCGACGATTCGTCGCAACGTCAAATCTGAGTTTTGGAAGCGGCTAGGGTTATTTTCTTGCGAAAATAGGTCTTCCTAAAGGTTGTGTTTATAGTGTAGATGGGTTGACTAGGTCTAGGGCTAATCCTAATGGGATTAGGAGTTTAAAAATATTTAAAATTCAAATCTCACCATCTCCAACTCACCCAAGGCTAGGGTGCGGCCCAAATGAGCTGGAATTCGGCTCAAAAATTATTTAAAACGTTTAAAACTCAAATAAATTTTACTTGGCCAAAAATAATTTAAAACTTAATTATTAAAAATATTTTAAACCTTGCTAAAAATATAAAAGTGGTCAAACGAACTCCAAAAATTTTAAAATAAATATCGTGGTGATCATGATGACGAGAGAAAGCTAACTAAGAAGACGGATCTCAATTTCGACGTCGGACGCCGAAACTAAAAATAGAAACGTCTCCTGTCAAAAGTGAAAATCGCAACGTCTCATCGAATAAGATTAAATTGTGGGAAAACGACTCGAGGAATGTCGTTCCAAGATAGTGCCACTATTTAATACTCTCAGAGACGTTCACAACTGCATATCACACAAAAGTGTTCACAAACAAATAAAGTCTAAAATAAACACGTGCACGACCTAAAGCACGTGCACGAACAAAGTACAACAAAAACAGACCGTTACATCCTCCACACCTTAGAAATGATTCCGTCCTCGGAATCAACATCAAGCACTGCTCGGGAAAATGTGCGGGAAGCGCTCTCTCATCTCATCCTCACGCTCCCAAGTGGACTCACCAGGGGAACCGTGACGCCACTGTACTCGAACCAAGTCGACGGTCTTATTCCTCAGCTGCTTCTGTCGACGATCCAGAATCTCAACTGGCTGCTGATCATAAGACAGATCCAGACAAACCGTAATCTCCGAGAAATCCACAGCATGGGATGGATCACTAACGTATCGACGTAACTGAGATACGTGAAATACGTCGTGAACTCCCACCAGCGACGGTGGCAACGCCAAGCGATAAGCCACAGGTCCAAGTCTCTCCAGAACATCAAACGGCCCAATGTACCTCGGACTCAGCTTGCCTCTCTTCCTAAATCGAATAACTCCACGGTTCGGAGAAATCTTCAGGAATACATGATCGCCAGGCTGAAACTCCAAAGGCCTCCGTTTGGCATCGGCCCAATGCTTGAAATGGTCCTGCGCAATCCTCAGCTTCTCCCGGATGTTCCTCACAACATCCACGGCCTCCACGATCATCTCCGGTCCTAACAGCTCCCGATCTCCAATGTCATCCCAGCTCAGTGGCGATCGACATTTCTTTCCATATAGCGCGGCAAAAGGTGACATTCCAATACTCGCATGGTAGCTGTTATTGTAGGCAAACTCAACATGATGGAGATGATCCTCCCAAGATCCCTTAAGGTCCAACATGCACGCTCTCAACATATCCTCCAAAATCTGAATCGTCCTCTCGGACTGGCCATCCGTCTGCGGGTGGTACACCGTGCTGAAACTCAGACTCGTACCCAAGCTCTTCTGCAGACTCTGCCAAAAATGAGATGTGAATCTCGTGTCTCTGTCCGACACGATACTCACATGTACTCCATGAAGTCGTACGATCTCCTGCACGATTCACGTTACATTACTATCTAAACTAGAAAAAGGAAATAAAATCGGAGAGTAAACGAATTTACCTCCATATATTTCCTCGCTAGCGTCTCAGTAGACTGTCATACTCGGAAGGGAATAAGTGCGCGGATTTGGTCAATCGGTCTACGATCACCCAGATCGCGTCATTCTGCTTCGGACTCCGAGGTAGTCCAGTCACGAAATCCATAGTGATGTGCTGCCACTTCCACTCCGGAATCAGAAGCGGTTGTAGCAACCCTGCCATACGCTGATGCTTCGCCTTTACTTGTTGGCAAACCAAACACTTGGCTACACTCCGAGCCACACTCCTCTTCATGCCACCAAAAGTTCAGGCGAAGATCCTTGTACATCTTGGTGCCACCAGGATGTACAGAATACGGCGAACTGTGTGCCTCCACCAATAATTCCTCTCTGATATCTCCAGCTGGCACACACAACCTGGCTCTAAATCTCAACGAACCATCCTCGTGAATCAAAAAGTCAGTCCGCAGACCGGCTTCCACCTGCTCCCGAATCTTCACAAGCTTAGCATCTCCAGCCTGTCCAGCCTTGATCCTATCCACGATCGTCGACTGTATCTGCATACTCATCATCGAAGAAGTTTCTCCAGGAAGAAAAATCTCGATACCAGTCTCGCAAAAATCCTGCTGCAATCTCCACTGCGAAGTTAACATCATCACCACTGGAAGCCTGCTCAGCGCATCCGGAACCACATTCACCTTGCCATGGTGATACTGTAAGTCAATCTCATAATTTGCCATGAACTCCAACCATCGACGCTATCGCATGTTGAGCTCCTTCTGAGTAAAAATATATTTCAAGCTTTTGTGATCGGTGAAGATCTTCACCTTCTCACTCAGCAGGAAGTGCCTCCAAATCTTCAGTGCAAACACGACAGCGGCCAACTCCAAATCATGTGTCGGGTAATTCTTCTCATGAGCCTTAAGCTGACGAGAAGCATACACAACCACATACCCATGCTGATGCAACACACATCCAAGACCTTTGCCAGAAGCATCGCAAAAGATCTCGAATTTTCCACTCCGATCAGGCACAGCAAGCACAGGGGCAGTCGTCAATCTATCCTTCAGAACATCAAAAACCTTCTCACAATCATCAGACCAAACATATGGCACATCCTTCCGTGTCAGTATGGTCATCGGCTCAGCAATCCGGGAAAAGTCCTTAATGAAACGTCGATAATAACCTGCAAGTCTAAGGAAGCTCCGGATCTCAGACGCTGACTGCGGAACAGGCCACTCTCTGATAGCCATGATCTTCTCAGGATCCACAGAAATTCCATCACCTGACACCACATGCCCGAGAAAATCAACTCTATCCAGCCAAAAATCGCACTTGGAATACTTAGCATACAAACGATGCTTCCTCAAAATCTCTAACACTGTCCTTAAGTGCGAGGCATGCTCTTCCTTCGACTTTGAATAGATCAGAATGTCGTCAATAAAGATAACGACAAACTTGTCTAGGAAGTCGTAGAAGATCAGATTCATCAGGTTTATAAAAACTGCGGGCGCATTGGTCACACCGAAAGGCATAACCACGAACTCGTAGTGTCCATACTTCGTCCTGAACGCTGTCTTCGGGATGTCCTCCTTCTTCACCTTAAGCTGATGGTAACCACTCCTCAAATCCAACTTAGAGAACACCCTTGATCCTCCAAGCTAATTAAAGATGTCATCTATACGAGGCAAGGGATATTTATTCTTGATAGTCACAACATTCAGCTCCCGATAATCCACACACATGCGACGCAAACCATCCTTCTTCTTCACCAGCAACACCGGTGCTCCCCATGGAGACACACTAGGATTGATGTAACCCTTCTGTAGAAGCTCATCCAGCTGCCTACGCAACTCCTCCAACTCTGCTGGAGCCATCCGATACGGCGTCTTCGAAATAGGCTGCGCTCCAGGAACAAGATCGATGAAAACTCGAGCGCTCGGTCGGGTGGCAGTCCAGACATCTCCTCGGGGAAGACGTCCTCGAATTCACGTACCACAGCTGGTCTATCTTGCTCCATCTACATAACAACAATCTCCACCGGTCTGGCCTGAAACCTGACAGGGCCAAGCGAATTGCTCCCTCGGCTGAACTCAAACACTGGATGTCCGGGGATCTCGAACACCACCTTCTTCCTCTGACAATCGATCGTAGCATAGTAACTCGCTAGCCAATCCATCCCAAGCACTGCATCGTAGTTGATGATTTCGTGGACAATAAAATCAGCATATAGCTCATGTCCACAGACCACCAAAGGGCAAGAATTGCACCCGAGATGCACCGAGATCACGCCATTTCCTGTAACGATATTCCAACTCTTGGGAAGAGGGGAAGTCGTCAAGGAATGCTTCTCCACGAAGCTCCGAGAAATAATGCACATCGATGCACCAGAGTCAAAGAGGACTCGTGCAGGAAATGTGCAAACTAAAATCACACCTAACAAACAGTCTAACAATCAAACCCTATTCTAACAAACAATCATATGCAATCAAACAGACATAAGCTAACAATCAAAACTATCTAAGGAAGGAAACAACTAGTTTGAGAGTTACCTGCGATAACCTCATCCACAGCCTCGCTCTCCACTACCGTCATCAGATAAGCCTGCCTCCTCGGCTGCATGGCCTGCTGAAAACCCTGCCTCTGTGGAGCGAGGGGTGCTCCACGACCTACAGGTATAGGTGCTCTCTGCTGCAACGGCTGTGTTGTGACTGGTTCCTTCCAAGGTAGCTTTGACTTCAGGCACTCCTTCATAGCATGAGTAGGATCTCCACAAATCAAGCACTGTCCCAACATCTTCCTACACTGCTCCTTAACATGCCCGGCCTTGCCACGGAAATAGCAAGTCTTCTGAGGTGACACACCTGGTCTCTTGAACTGCACTGGCTGATTAGGCCTGGTCCCAGGCCTAACCACTCCTCTGACCTACTCCATAGGCCTCTTCCCAGCTCCAGAAATCTGTCCTCTCTTCTGCCTCACAATCAGCTCCTGCCTCCGAGCAGCTACCAGCAACTTCTGATATGACTCCATATCCGTCGTAGACATCAGGCTCTGCAAGTCTAGGGAAAGACCCTGCAGAAACCTCTAAGCCTTCTCCTCAGCATCCTCCACCATCTTCGGTGCGAAGTGACTCAATCTAGTAAACTCCTGGTGGTACTGGTCTACCGTCAGATTCCTTTGCTTCAGCTCAATGAAGCGCTGCAACATCTCCCTCCTAGCAGCCTTCGGAAAGTACTCCGCATCGAACCTGGACTTGAAAGTAGCCCAAGGTATAGGGCTCACCAACAGCTCCTCCTCGGCATCCCACCAGTTGCGTGCATTATCCTTAAGCTGCTTCTTCACCAGATCAACCCATCCAGCCGGGGTGACCTTCGACATCTTCAGATTATCCTCGGTGTTCCTGATCCACTCCTCAGCAGCCAACGGTCCTTCAGATCCATCAAAGTAGGTCGGGCCCAGCTCCCAAAATTGCTTCGCTCCTGGCTCGAAGCGAGAGGTACCCTGGGTATTCTGGAGCATGCCCTGCTGCACCTGCATCATCTGATGCATCATCCTCATGATCTCAGCATTGGTGGGCTCTCTATCCGGTACCTCAGCACGATTGGGCCCACTACCAGATCGGGTCTGTCGTTGTCCGGCCATCTAATGACATAGAAAACGAACAAACAAATTAGACTCAAAGCTTAATGACTTGGATGTTGCAATTTATTTAATGGACATTCCGTTATTATCGTTGTTCCATTAGTTCACAATTGCAAGATGAGACCTGCATGGGCCACCAACAAAACCTGTCACGTCCCGCTTCCCAAAAACGTGGAGGCGAAGCGTGAGAAGGTCTGCTCAGACTTGAAGCTACAAAGTTGCAAGTCCGATAAGCGTCAATCAAATTTAAACTGCAGGTCCTTGCAACGCGAAACGAAACAAAGATAATAATAACGAAAAGAGACAAAAGTGATATCTCAGAATATCCATAATAATAAATTTCAACATCGCAGAAAGCCACCAGGCTCAAATAAAAGAGTCTAAAGGAGGCCCCAGCATGGCCAACAAAAGTACAAAGTACGAAACAAAGTAATGGTGCAAGCACCGACAACTAACAGCAACCTAAAGCAAAAGCAACTCAACAGTCACTAAGACTGGTCTCCGGTGTCCTCGAACTCCTCGACGAACGTAGGCTCAGGCTCAGCGTCAGCAAACACCTCGTCCTCAACAACTGTCTCTGGCTCAGGGTCTAACATGTGACACCCAAAAGAGCAAGGGGCACATGTCAGCAAGTCTACAAGAGACTTGTGCAAGGAAACTGAAAGTAGGTACAAGTAAAGCAACCTAGCAGTTCTAGCATGATGCGATGACATGGCAGTTAAAGTATGAGTGCAACAGGTAAAGTAAAGTAAAGTAAATTACGAGCATGGCATTTAAACATGGCATGGATGACAAGATTTTCATGAAACATTCACAAGACAAGTACAAGACAAGTAAGCACCTCGTGCACAGAGATTCCGCCTTTTGGCTAGAGTGGCTGCGCGGGCCAACTCCTAAGCTCAAGTGATCGTTTATCCCTACCCCTCCACGTGTATCGGGCATTGAATTTTGACCAACACATGAGGCCCGCTTCTGGATCACGAGCCAGGAAGTGTTTTTAACAAGTATGGCGTAGGGGTGCACCTAGCCGGACAAGGAAGTTCAAGTAGTGTAGCGTGTGCTACGAATGCAACAATCACTAGGATGACATGTAAAATGCGATGCATGGCAGTTAAAAGTGCGTACAGATAAGGAATTTAAACATGGCAGATATCAATGCATGCATGACATGGCAGGGTGTCAGATCTAGCTTCGTTGTCAAGCTAGATCTTAGAAGTGCGTCTAGACAGCTATCATTTCATTGTCTAGTCTCTTTTACGCTAAGAACAAGGAAGTGACCTAAAAACATGGCCCTAAGCAAGATTTGGCAAGTTTCACTTGCCTGCAAGTACAACGTCAGAGAAACACCGTCCAACAAGTCCAAAGTCACAATTCCTACGTGCACAAGTCCACCGGCCTACATTCGTTTTATTAATCTTGATTAGTGAGTGCTAAAACATTTAAAATACTTTTAAAAACGTTGATTTTAGTCTTGATTAGCATGCATTGGGTTGGGGGTCCTAGGGGTGTAAAGCGTTACCTCAACACGACGCAAAAGCTACACTGGCGTCGGGTAGCGACGCCAGGGGTTGGAATAAAAGATCGCGCTCCAAGTCCTGATTCCAATATAGATTCCTCGCTGGAAAGTTCAGAGCATCAACCGGAGCGACGAGTCCAGATTCCAAATCTAGCACGTGCGACGACGGGCTACGACGTGTCGCAACGTCGTACACGGCAAATCGTCGGAGAGAAAGCACCTAGGTGGGGCCCACAGTAGTCCTAAGGACCAATAGGGGACCCACAATACCTCTGGAGAACTTGGGGGCCCACGGTGGCAAGCGGTGCGACGGGTGCGGGGTTACGACGTTTGGCTCTCGGTCAGATAGCCTCGGTGCGGGGGAAATCTCTCGGTCGGGCACTGCGGATGCGGGGGAACGGGCGCTGCAACGTTGCGGGGTGCGGGCTCTTGGCGGGTGCGGGGCTGTCTCTCGGTCGGTGCGGAGGGAGCGGTCGGTTGGTGCGGGCGGGCGAGAGTTGCAATCGTTGCAACCGTTGCAACGATGCGGAGAGCGGTCGGTGCGGGCGGGGGCCTCGGTCGGGCACGGTGCGGAGCGGAGCGACAGAGCGGGCGGCTGTGCGGAGCGGGATGCGGGTGAAGCTCTCGGTCTGACCGAGAGCTTCTCTCGGTCGGAGCGGGTGAATGGAGCAGAGCGGTGCAGCGGCTGCGGTGCGGGGGCGGCTAGCGGTCTGAGCGGGGGAACGGGGGCCGTTTCTTCGGTCGTGCGGGGAGATGGCTGTCGCAACGTTACGACGATTCGTCGCAACGTCAAATCTGAGTTTTGGAAGCGGCTAGGGTTATTTTCTTGCGAAAATAGGTCTTCCTAAAGGTTGTTTATATAGTGCAGATGGGTTGACTAGGTCTAGGGCTAATCATAATGGGATTAGGAGTTTAAAAATATTTAAAATCATATCTCACCATCTCCAACTCACCCAAGGCTAGGGTGTGGCCCAAATGAGCTGGAATTCGGCTCAAAAATTATTTAAAACGTTTAAAACTCAAATAAATTTTACTTGGCCGAAAATAATTTAAAACTTAATTATTAAAAATATTTTAAACCTTGCTAAAAATATAAAAGTGGTCAAACGAACTCCAAAAATTATAAAATAAATATCGTGGTGATCGTGATGACGAGAGAAAGCTAACTAAGAAGACGGATCTCAATTTCGACATCGAACACCGAAACTAAAAATAGAAACGTCTCCCGTCAAAAGTGAAAATCGTAACGTCCCATCGAATAAGATTAAATTGTGGGAAAACGGCTCGAGGAATGTTGTTCCAAGATAGTGCCACTATTTAATACTCTCAGAGACGTTCACAACGGCATATCACACAAAAGTGTTCACAAACAAATAAAGTCTAAAATAAACACGTGCACGGCCAAAAGCACGTGCACGAACAAAGTACAACGAAAACAGACCGTTACAGTTTACCTTCTAGTATGCATCTGAATGCTCAAAAAAAAAACATTTAGCCGACAAGATGATAACATCTAAAATCCCAAATAGACTAACAGATGAGGAAAACTAGCTTACCGCCCACCCAACTTCCATAAACGAGTCGACATCATTAAACACTGTAACTAAGTTCAAGCTCCATTCATTCGCCTCGACATGTAGATTCCATACATTAAAGGTGCCTTGCGCTCCAATATATGGGCCGCCGTTATGCAGCTCTATTCGAGCAACCTAATATCCATCGAGAAAATGTTATGTCAATTAGTCTAAATGTAGTGCATATAAACCCGCTCAAATTTATCATTCACCTCTACTTTGCAGTTTAAATAGTTGTCGTTCAGTCCAAAGTATTTTGAATCATTTATCCTGGCAAAATCTGTTTCTCGAGGCCTTTGAACGGGTATCGTTCCTTCAGGGCAGCTTTCATTCTTTTGCCAAGCTTGTGCCAAAAACCTGAGTGAATTGTTGCCTTTCACTTCATTCGGAATAAAGCTAGGCCTCATCTATTGTGCACAAATGTGTCAGTACCAAATAAGAACTATCCATTCAAATATTAGGAAAAACAGCATTCAAGTGAGAAACAAACCTCGATTGTGTGATTTCTGAGCAATTGGTGAGCGAAGGCAGGTTGTTTATAGATATCAACACAATCAATAATATCACCATCCTCGCTCTGTAAAACATCATTAAAGAAATCATTCTTATGTCAATTAACATGGTTAAAATTGATTCATAATCTTAACGAAGAACTAAGTTTAGGGACAACAATTATGGTCTTGATTGCTGGCTTATTGAGTCTGTTCAGGTGCTCATCTATCTCCTTGATTATGTGTGAGGTAGGCCTTGCTCCCTCGGCACAAACCAATACTAATAGAAGGGCCGCCAGTACTCCGGCGAACCCCTTCCTATTCAAAAATAGGTAGAATCCTCCCACTGATTTAAAACTCATTCCAAGCAACTAAGGATTTTTCCCCCACCTGTTTCAAACACTTAGTTAGAGGAATGAATATGCATCTACAAAAACATCAGACTAAATGATTAGACTTATTCATCTACAAATATAAAATAAAATGGTTTAAACATGAAAGATCAATACTTGTTCTTAAGAGAAAGAGAACCGGATGAAAAAAATTGAAGCTTTATATGGACGAAGCATGAAACCGCCTACTTATAAAGAGAATCATACTCAGTGAGTAAACGCAGTGAGTTAGGATGTGTTTGGATTGAAAGAAAATGTATGAAAGAAAAGTGAAATGAAAAAGAAAAAGAAAGAAAAGTGAAATGAAAATGAAATGAGATTCTTTCTTATGTTTGGTTAACAAAGAAAATTTTGAAGAAAGTTGAAAGGAAAATAAGGAAATTTCTTCCATTATGTTATTAATTCAAAACGAAAAAAAATTAAGAGGTGTTTTTGCTAATAATTTAAGCGGTGTATTTGCTAACTTTATAAATAATTTGCTTAAAAAATTTAAGGGATATTTTAGTCTCATAATAAATTAAAAATTTGTTAGTTGTTCTGAATAATTCAGAAAGTTAGCAAATAATTTACGAATTCTAACAAATAATTCTGTAACTCTACAAATATCATGATTCATAAAAAATGTGATATTACATAGTACATAAATAATTTACAAATTATATGAAAACGTTGGAAATAATTTGCAAGCTATTAGAAAAATTCATGCATTATGCACGAATTTTTATGCATGAATTTTCCAGCAAAACGCGAAAATTACACGAATTATTCGCTAATTTTTCGAACAAGTTCATGAATAAAAATATTTTAATGCGAATTTTAAATAATTCATGTGTAAAATTTTGATAATAATTTGAGTTTGTTTGAAAAATTCATTCATAATTTTTTGAAAAAAATACATGAATTAATCATGAATTCATTAAAAATAGCTACTAATTATATTTGTTAAAAAACACAAATGCATGAATGTGAGAATAGTTAGTTTTCCTTTATTTTCCCTCATTTTCCTTGGGTCAAGAGGAGGAAAACTTGAAAGAAAAGTTTTATTATTTATTTTCCACTCTTTTCCTTCATTTTCTTTTTCTTTTCACTTTTCTTTGAAGCAAAACAATTGAAAATCATTTTCCTTCTTATTTTCTTTCCTTTTCTGTCCTTTTCCCACTAACCAAACACACCCTTAATGTCTTCTAACACAAATCCATAACAGACTATAGGCATTATCACAAATAATCATCGAATTTAGCGCGGTTGGTCAGCACTTATAACGATTTTTGCGTATAATGACACATTTGTTGCACCCATGAATTAATGTACAGACTTATTGTGGTAAACAGGTGCATGCGTCTATGTTGAGAAAAGAAACATGAATAGTTGACTTTGTGGGTACCTAATGATTAGCTGCGGTGAGATAGTCCCTTCTAAGCATTAAGCATCAGGAAAAGGATAGGGAACCATATGGCATGCAACGGTTGCAATTTTTTGGGTATGTTGTTTAACGAAAGAATGCAGGGTGCATGCTCACTCTCAGGAATGCAATCTCTCATCTAACATGAGTGACAATGGTGTTACGGGAGGTGGTTTTTAGAGATGGTGTTTAGATCACTGGGTCTTTATTCAACGTGGCTGTTGCCCTCCTGGATCCATGGTTTTGGTTACTTGTGAATGATGTTCTTCTAACATGAGTGACAATGGTGTTATTTAAGGTCTGAGGAGTATTTTAAAGAACATTTTACGACCAAAGACATGAGGGTGACTCGATAAGTAAAATTGCTCGGTTCTTTTTCCAACAAAGATATACTATATATTTAGTGCATTATATTGGATTAGTAATGTTAGTGTTGCGAAAATTGGGGCCCCGCAGTATAACAAACCCTAACAACTAGATAGGGAGTTGAGGCTTGAAAAATCGGGTCACACACCAGGCAAACAATCAATCCATTTTCGGATCTTGTGAAAGCAAATTAGCAAACGAAGTGTGACAATCTCAATAGACAGAAAATAAATGCGGGGCAGATTTTACTGTGGTTCGGTTGAGAATCAATCTAATCCAGCATTCCGAGACAATCCCTTATCTTGATCAGGAGATATCCACGAGCTTTACAACCCTCTTCTTCTTCACCCTTGTTACACCCTAAAGGCCATCCCATGGAGTCCAGGCACATGTGCACAGGAGAGGCCCAAGAAAACACCACATCGACTCTCCTGATGGGATGCTTGCCAGGCTGATTGCCTCAATGCCGAAAAGCTCGCCTCGTCCCGCCTCAAGCTCGCCTTCCAGGACCACCAAGAAGCCCGCCGCAGTGACCTAACAGCTTGCCATGTCAAGGACCAGCCCGCCTCCCTGCAATAGGAAGCATCCTCCGAAGAAGCCGAGTTTGCTCGCCGACCTATAGCTTGCCCTTGAGGGCGACCAAGCACAAATATCTCTGACAGGGTGACGTGGGCTCATCTATACTCCATTAATGCCAGAGGTTAAGGGAAAGAACTGATGGCCGACCCTCGCGTCTCGTTAATGCTCCTGACACCACCTGACACCATTAATACGGTAAATATCCCTGCCACAGCCCCAGCACTCGAGTGCCGGCAGGGATGATTCGACGGCTGACAAGACGGCGAACAACCACCCCTCAGCCCTCTAAATACCCCACTCCTGCCTCCATTGGAGAGGGGGTTGGTTAGCAAGTTATTGGTAAGTGAATCCTCTAACTCGTCTCCACACACAAGGTCGGATATCTTCTATATATCTGAGACTTCCTCATAAGCCCGCCGCACTTCGCCGACCTATCTTAAGGTCGTCAAGTGGGCCCGGTGCCTACATTTTCGTCAACAGCTGACTTAGGCATCGGAGAGGTTGAGGGCTGACAGCCAGCCCTGCCATTCTGACCTATTGTTCATCCTCGCATGGAGCTCGCCCCAGCTACCAGAAGCAGGTGACCTTCGTGCGACCTCCAGGCGACCTAGTGATCTTCACCGTTGAGGCGTTCTCCGAGTCATCCTAGCCTCGCCTTCACCTAAAAACCTATAAATCATTGTACCCGTGATTTCCATTACAAACAAATTCTATTGTGTGTGGATCTAACCTGCAACAGTTGGTACCGTCTGTTGGAACGAGGGTTACACCCATGTCAAGATCCACACGCCCTCAGCGTAATCCTCTCCACGGCAAGTCACCCGCTGTCACGCTCCCTCTGCTTCTGAGGAGGTCGGGTCGACTTGAGACCATGATCGACGACACCCTGAGGCCACCTCTGGCCGAAGGTCCTCACTCTCCCAGAAGTGCTTCCCCGGTGAATCAACCCCTTGAGGGATCGGCCGCGGCCATTCAGGACGCAGCCCTCGGCATCTACAAGAGCTTCCAAGGTTTCACCAAGATGATGGAGGAGTAGACCGCTATGCAGCAGACGAGACCATCTCGGGCTGAAGGCCACTTCAAGCCCCACAACTTGAGGAGAGATCTCCTCCCCCAGCTTGATGAGGAAGCAGTGGCAGCACGGTAGAGGCGGTTCGACGAAGCAGAGGTAGCTGCTCTGTAGAGGGAGATCAACAAGGAGTAGGAATCCACCCAGCAGAGGCGGTTATAGGAGGAAGCATCTCGTCGACGGCTTCGCCTCCTCGATGCTGAGAGAGAGGCTCCAAGAGGGGAGCCGAGGAGTCCCTTCGGCGTTGGCCTCGATGGTGTGGAGAGACGCCCTACAAGAGCATCCTATTGAAAGATACAGTCGCAGGAGATAACCCAGCCCAGGGTGAGGGGGCCGCAAGTTTCGTAGCAGAAGCCTCCCGACGAGATCACCATTCTCCTAAGCGGGGAGACGGAAGGCGGAGAATCCGCGACCGTTGTCCTACCCCTCGGGAGAGAGGGATGAACGCCCCTGAGCGTCGAGGTGGCTCATCTGGCTATTCCAACCGGTGGGATGGAAAGCCAGCACCTCCCGCCAGCCCCGGAGAGGTCAATCCATTGTCTTGCAGGGTGATCTCAACCCTGATACCCTATAGGTTCAAGTTACCTGACGTTGAACTCTATGACGGTTCGGGCGATCCCCTGGAGCACGTGCAGCTATACCAGGACAGGATGGAGGTCAACGGGGCGGGCGACGCCCTCCTTTGTCTTGTTTTCCAAACCACCTTGAAGGAGGCAGCAAGGGAGTGGTATAACGGCTTGCCCAGCGGTTCCGTTGATTCGTTTGATGACCTCTCGCATAAGTTCTGCAGTCAATTCCTGGCGGGGCGGAGAAGGAAGAAGGCGTCGGACTATTTGTTTACGGTGATCCAGAAGGAGGGAGAGACCATCCATAGCTTCCTACAGTGCTTCAACAAAGAGCGACTCGGCATGACAAGCTGCGTTGAAGAGCTCCTCATGGCCACATTCAAAAAGGGATTAGCGAATAGAAGTCATCACATGTCGCTGCTTCGAGATCCGCCCGCCAACCTCTCCAACCTCTACGCTCGTGCAGAGAAGTTTATGGTGAGGGAAGAGGCCCTGGGGCCGGTGCAGAGGGCCCCCACCATTGTAGCCCCCTGTGTTGAAGCCAGGCCCGCTGAATGGCCGAGGCGGGATGAGTGCCTCCGGGTCCGCGACCAAGACCGGGGCAGGGGTCATGACCCAGACCGCCCTTGAGGGCATGAGCAGGGGGCCCGCAAGCGCAAGATTGCCCCGAACCTTTGAGGATGTTCTTCGCTCCCAAGAACCCCGCCCTGAGGGGCTTGCAGGAGAGAGCACAAGAGATGGAATACTACACTCGGCTCAACGCCCCCTGGCCGAAGTGATGGCAATGGCCCTGATTGGTGGACTCCTCAAAAACCTACCACCGGAGGTGAGGGCGAGAGGTGGCAGGAGGAGTATGCAGAAATATTGTCGGTACCATCGTGACAACGGCCATGACACTGATGACTGCTTCGCCCTGAAGAGAGACATTGAGCTGCTGATCCAAGAAGGACATCTCCGGCGGTTCGTCGACCTGGCAAGACCTGACCTAGGAAGGAGGGCCATCGTGGGGCCCGAGAAACTGACCCATGATGCCGGGCAAGTGGCCCACCGCGGGCCTGAGTCGGTCGTGTGTGTGGATGTTATATGCGGCGGGCAAGCCCAGGGCAGCACATCAATGTCGGCGAGGAAGGCTTATGCTCGGTAAGTCCTGACAACGGGCGCTGGCACGGGGGCGAAGCGGAGAAGAGTGACTCGTCCCCTATATCCTTCTCTGATGACGACCTGGAGGGGGTCGAGCTGCGCCATGAGGATGTCATCATCATTGAAGCTCTCGTCGGCCCGACGATTGTGAGCAGGCTCCTGATTGATACAAGCAGTTCGTGCGACATATTATTCTTGTCCATGATTCTGAAGATGGGGCTTGACTAGGCAGAGTTGAAGCCGTGCTTAGGCCTGATTTTCAGCTTCACCTGACATTCGGTACCCATTGTTGGGGGTGATCACGTTGTCGGCCACCCTGGAGGAGAGGCCTAATGTCGTCACTCAGATGACACAATTTGTTGTCGTTGACGTCACCTCGACGTATAATGGTATCATTGGGCGACCGTACATGACCACCGTTGAAGCTCTCCCCTCGCTCTTGCATCAAATGGTGAAGTTCCAGACCTCGCACGGAGTTGGACAGGTACGGGGTCACAGAAGCTCTCCCGAAGCTGCTACGTTGGCTCCACCAAGCACAAGGGGCCCGAGCATGCCTTGCTAATTGACCTCCTCGACGATCGAAAGGACTTCACTTATCAATGATCTGCTCCTGTGGAGGACGTAGAGGAGATACTGGTGGCGGAGGAAGCGGACAAGACAGTGTCCATAGGCACAAAGCTCCCCGAGGGGCTGAGGGCAGACCTAATTCACCTCCTCAGGGCAAATGCAGACGTCTTCGCATGGATGCCCTTAGACATGCCCGGATTCGACCTAGGTGTGATCGCTATTGAGCTATATGTCGACCCCGAGGTGCGCCCTATCCGACAGAAGAAGAGAGGGGCAGGAGGCGAGAAGAAGCAGGCAGCGGAGGAGGAAGTGAAGCGACTCTTGGTGGCCAAATTCATCAGAGAAGTGAGCTACCTTGAGTGGCTCACCAATGTGGTCATGGCAAAGAAGCCCAGCGGCAAGTGACGGATGTGTGTGGACTTTACCGACCTCAACAAGGCCTACCCAAAAGATAGCTTCCTGCTGCCAAGGATTGACCATCTAGTAGATAATGCCTCTGGTTATGAGTTGCTGACTTTCATGGACGCCTTCTCCGGCTACAATCATATCCAAATGGCGCCCTACAATGAGGAGAAGACATCGTTCATTACTGATCAGGGGACATTCTGCTAAACCAAGATGCCTTTTGGCTTGAAGAATGCTGGGGAGACCTATCAGCGGATGGTGGACAAGATCTTTCACCACCATGTTGGCAGGAACCTGGAGGTCTATATCGATAACAAGCTGATGAAGTCTAAGAGAGCCGAAGATCATCTTGCCGATTTTGGGGAGACCTTCCAGTATGTGTGGCGCTACAATCTGCGGCTCAATCTGGCGAAGTATATCTTTGGCGTCCAGTCTGAAAAGTTTCTTGGCTTCATGATCACGAAGCGAGGAATCGAGGCTAACCCCGACAAGATATCCTCCCTCATCAACATAAGCAAGACAAAGACGATCCGAGACTTACAGAAGCAGAATGGCTGGATCGCTGCACTGGGGAGATTCTTATCGAAGTCTGCTGAAAGGGCACTTCCTTTCTTCAAAATCTTGAGGGAGGCCCTCGATGTAAGGAAGGGTGACAGGAAGGGAGTGAGATGGGATGACAGCTGCGCCCTGGCCTTCGACAAGCTTAAAGCATATCTGTAGATCCCACCGCTGCTTGCCAAGCCGGATGAAGGGGAGAATCTCGGCCTCTATCTCGCCGCCATTGAAGAAGCTGTAAGCTCGGTCCTGATCAAAGAAGAAGGAGGGATCCAGCGGCCAATCTACTATGCGAGCTGGGTGCTCCGGGAGGCATAGAACTGCTACAGCCCGATCGAGAAGGTCGCCTATGGCCTAGTACTGACAGTAAGGAAACTCTGCCCGTACTTCCACACCAACTTGCCGCTTGAGAAGAATCTGAGGAGATTGGAGAGATCAGACAGGATGCTGAACTGGAGTATTGAGCTCAGTGAGGTCGACATCATTTATAACCCCAGGGCGGAGATTAAAGGCCAGGCCTTAGTGAACTTCGTGGCGGAGTGCACCATTGAAGAAATTGGCGGTGCGGTGCATGACACCCAATCAGATGCACCACAATCGCAGCTCGTCGACGAGAATCTTCCCTCCACTTCCGTATAGCACGGAGGCAAGCTATATATCATCCATGTCGACGGGTTGGCCACGGCGGCAGGCAGCGGAGCTGGTATAGTAATCGAGACCCCGGAGGGAAGCCTGCTGGAGTACGCCCTCCGCTTCAACTTCCCAGCAACCAATAATGTCGTGGAGTACGAGGCCGCCATCAATGGGCTGCAGCTGTGCAAAGCGCTTGGGGCGATGAATGTACTGTTGATCAGCGACTCAAGGCTCATCGTCTAGCAGATTGAGGGCAGCTTCGAGGCCAGGGAAAACCTGATGAAGCTATACTTGAAGTGTGCTCATGCCAAGCTACTCAAGTTCGAGAAAGCTGTGGTTTGACACCTCCCAAGGTCCAATAATCCCCACACCGACGCCCTCTCCAAACTAGAATCCTCTTCTCTGGCCGAGATTGGGAAGGCTATCTACATCGAGAATCTGTTTACACCAAGTCTCGGGGAGGAAGAGCTTCTATGCATCGATCGGGAGCTGTCGTGGATGAGCCCAATCATTGCCTACCTGGAGAGTAGAACCCTGCCAGAGGACAGGTTGGAAGCGCGAAAGATTGAGCGACGGGCCTTGACGTTCGTGATCTTTAACGGTGTGCTCTACCAAAAGCACCGTGCGAGGTACGACGTCTTGTCGTATCTGTAGTGCCTGTGGCCCAGGAGGGCAGAGGAGGTCATCCGTGAGATCCACGAGGGGCTCTACGGGAACCACTATGGAGGACACACTCTGGCGCACAAGGCGGTCTGACAAGGTTATATTGGCTGACCATGGTGAAGGACGTCGCTGACTATGTCAAGCGATACAGGGAATGCCAAAGGTTCCTCAAACATACAACAGCCCCACCGGCTGATCTGATTCCAATCCTCAGCCCAGCCCCATTTGTTAAGTGTGGTCTCGATATCCTCGGACCATTCCACCCGATGGCCACTGGAGGAAGGAAATACCTGGTCGTTGCCGTCGACTATTTCATAAAATGGATCGAGGCAGAGCTGCTAGCGCGCATCACCTGGGTGGACATGAAGAACTTCGTCTGAAAGTCAATTATATGCCGCTTCAGGATACTGATCGCTCCGGAATGTAACCCAAAAGTGCGACCGTGTAGTTTTACCGCAAGCGCACGGTGTAGCGGCGAGCGGGTTATCGAACACAGGGAGGACGAATGAAAGTGCTTGCTCCGAACAACCTGGATATTAAGAACAGAAAAGAGGGAATTTGCCTTTGGCAATCCTGTCACAATCGTCAGACAAAGTACGAAGATATCAAATCAAATAAAGAACGCCTAGGGAATGGGGAATTCCCGCTACTCACCGTATCTCGTCAATGTGATTCGTTGGTATCAAAATTGCTAGGGTAGAATCTCGGATGAACTAGTTGCAACTGAATGTAAAACCTAGCTCACGCTCTCGCGCTGTTGCCGGTCTATAGCTATCCTAGGTTCGGGTCCAATCTCTTGCAAACCCTAGCCTAGGCAAGCTAGCATTAGGATCAACATCATCGTTCAATCGCGCCCCGGGCCCATTCTCGTGCAAACTCGGGCCGCGACCTAGGTTGGGATAGTTCCTACCCGTCCAATCTCTTGCAAACGGGTATCGGCACGGAATTGCAAACGAGAACCCTAGTATCGGTCTAATCTCTTGCAAACCGATACTATGGAAACTCAATTCCAACCCAATTCGGATTTCTAGGGTTTCCTATCGAATTGGGATCCAATCTCTTGCAAATCCCAATCGGTATGAACTCCTAGCCATCCGTAATAAATCGATCCCAAACTAACCCTAATAGCAATTCTAGCAATATTTCTACCAATTCATCACAAATCTGAAATTGGGCTCGTAGGGTTCATCCCCACGCCCCAAGACGTATAAACTACTCACAATTCATAGCACAAACACAAAAATAATCAATGGAATTAACATGAGAATTCATCACAATATTCATATAGGCAATAAAAATAGTATTTTTAAAGGAGAGAGAGGCAAACCAATAGAGTTCTCCAAGAATCCAACAAAAATCAACTTTCTCCTCCTCTCCAATCACAAGAATAAAAGATAAAAAGTTAATCTAAAAGCTGCAAAAAATAAAGAGAAAGCTCCCTAACCTAGGGTAAAAACAGGGGTTAAATACCCCCCAAAATCGTCCAAAAAACTATGACCAAAATGCCCCTACGCAGCATGAAAACCGTAATTTTCGCTACAGGCAGCGCATCGCACTCGACCGAGGGACAAAAGTCGCTCGGCCGAGTGACAAACCCTGATAATTTCCAGTAAGTCTTGGTCTTCGGGGGTCTTCACTTCGGGAGTGGCTCGGCCGAGTGAGTTGTCGTCACTCGGCCGATGGCTTCTATGTACTCGGGCGGTCGGTATTTTCCACTCGGCCGAGTGGGTCTTCTGAAGCTCAGGCAGACGAAAAACAGTAAGTTGGCGATTTTTGATGGGCTTCGTCTGAGTGCCACTCGGGCGGACGGGGTCTAGTCACTCGGCCGATGTGGCTTCCGACGCTCGGCCGAGTGCACACATAAAACGTGTCCGATCAGGTCGGCCGAGCGGTGTCTCGCTGGTCGGCCGAGTGACTCCTTCACTCGGCCGAGTGAGGCACCAAAAATACCTAATCAGCTTGTTTTGGCCTCCTCGTCTCTCCTGCGACGTTCTTTCTTCTTCCGCTCCTCTCCAATGGCAAAATACCCCTCGGGGAGGTCGTCGGTGACACTCTGGAGTAGGCGTATCTCGATATCACTCCAAATCGCTCCAAATCACCTGAAATACGACAAAAACAACAAATCGTGAAAAGCATCGCAATATCGTCGATATATCGTGAAAAACATGATTTGGGCGATCTAAATGGCATGCAAACATGCGGGAAAAAAAGTGTAAAATAAGGAGTGATCAAAATCCCCCAAGCTTACCTCTTACTCATCCTCGAGGAAGATAAGTAAAAGGCGAACCCGGTGGATTCGGAAAACGAAAACGGCGAAAAACGAAAAACAAAATAAAGACGAAGAAGAAAGAAGAAAGCGAAGTGGGAAGCTGCTAGATCATTTTCTCAGGACTTGGGTTTTGCTTACTCATATAGCATGCACCGAATGTAAAACACATGTCAAAGAATTTTATTTCGATATCATAGTATAATGGTGCAAATAAAAATAGAAAACCCAAGGATAATGATATAACATGAAAAACGGAATAATTTTAGAATTAACATCGTCTGAATCTTTTAAAGCGGTATACAATATCGCAGATCACACACTTTTCAATTGGATGCTTTCTATGAGGAGTATAAGAATATCGCGCAATAGAATAGAAAGAATAGAAAAGCATGGATTTCATGAGATGAGTGCTAGGCATAGATTTCTGGATTTCGTAAAGCTAAAACGATCTTACCGAGTATAGAATATTACTTAGCCTAGGTTGTCGTGCAACGTCAAGTAGTCACTCTCTCACACATCATTGGATTCCCTCCCCCAAGCTTATCTATAAGCGTGGTGGCACAAAAACAATATTTACATCCCCATTTTTTATGAAGCTCCAAAAGTAATGAAAATAAAAACAAATAGAGAGAAGAAAGAGAGAACATGAGATGAGATCGTTTATTGAGATTCTTTTCTATTTTATTTTCTTTTTCTTTTTCTCTTTTTTTTTCAAATAGCATATATGCACAATGATCCCAAATCAAAGAGAAATAAGGATATACAAGAATTTTTTTCTTTTTCTTTCTTTAGTTTTGGGAAATTTGGAGCTAGGAATTAATAGCGGGGGAAATTCCATATAATAGAATCGCTAAGGGGAGATTCACCAATGATTTTAAAATAGAGAAATGATGTTCAAGATATGTGGAGAAAGAAATAAATATATCTCTCAGTTCACTCTATAGGACGTGCACGACAACTTCAGCAGGGTAATCTAATCTACTCAGTTTCGCTCACAAAAAAAACTAAACTAATCCAGATTTATCATAGCTAACATCATTCAATCATCCTGAAGTGAAATGTACAAATCATGCATATAGAAGTGATATAGGAAAAGAAAACGGTACTCCAGATATAAGCATTCAATGCATGAATCTTGGTGTGTTTTCTGCGATAGCATACATATGAATATTCAGACTCAGCTAATAATAAAATTTCATCCATTTTCATGCGGGAATGTGTGGGTTACTATCTCTAAATGCAAGGCAAGTCACGGCATATGATATCAGAAATAGAATCTAAGACATGACAAATATAGCATGCATATATGGAAAGCTAACTCCACGTAATCATCATCATAGAAAAGTCATCTCTAGCATGAGATGAAAAAGAAATAAAGATAAAGGGAGAAAATGAAACTATTTACAATGCAGCACACAGAGAAATAAGAAAAACGTTATGCATGGTAAAATAAAAGAAAAAAATGATGAGAATAAGTGCAAAAGCGGAAAATGGCGTGAAAAAAAAACTAAAAATAAAGGTGGTAAATCAAAAAGAACGTGAGAACTCACTCCCCCAAGTTAAAGTGCACAGTGTCCTCAATGTGCGAAGTATGGCGCACCGAGAGACAAGTAATGTGAGGGGTAAATGAGGATGCATGCATGAGGAAAAATAAAAGAAAATAATGAAGCGAAAAATATGATGCGGACATGATGCATGCAGATATAGGAGTGATACAGATATAAAGGTGTGACACCAAAAACTCTCCATCTCTCCCAAAAAAGATATATAAAGATATAGAAAGAAGATGTGTACCCGAAAATAGTGAGGGGAGGGGGTGGTGGGCAAAAATGCATCAGGACCCAGCAGAGACGGGCAACACAACGGTAAAAAGAATCGATGGCATCAAGGGTGCCTAAGAGGGTGGGGCAGCGCCGTCTCCGTCCTGAGGCGGAGGAGGAGGTGGTGGTGGAACAGGCTGCTGAGCGGGTGTGGGTGTGGTAGTGGAAGTGGAAGCAGGCTGGGTGTGTGTAGGAGTGGGGGTGGGGACCTGCTGGGTGGGTGTGGGTACGTGGGGGAGGCGCTCTAGGACCTGGGAGAGGCAGTAGTGAATATGCGGGAGCAGGGCGAAGCGGCCAGCCATCGCGGTGACGGTGGCGGACAGGGTCCTAAGGTCACCTCTGAGGCCACTCACCGCCCCCTCTAGAGCACGAATGCTCTGAAGTATAGTGTCGGGGGGAGGTGGTGTAGAGGGACGCACTGGTCTGTGCTGTGTAGGGCGGGGTTGGCGTACTCGGGTGGCGTAGGTGATGGGCTCAGCAGGTAAGTGGACGAAAGGTGATGTGCTCGCAAGTGTGGGCCTGGCCTCAGTGTGAGGCTGGGCAGGACAGTAAGAAGTGGAGGCAACATCAACGGAAGAGGAGTACAAAAGTGGCAACGAGGCGGCCAGAGAGGTCGGTGACACAGACGTGTGGACAGACGCCATGACACTCTCAGAAAATACAGTAGCGGTGGAGACAGAGGTGGAGACCACGGTCTCTACGGCGGTGGCAAAAGAGGGCTCTCCGCACTCAACTATAGTCGGCGGGTGCTCGGGTAGGGTAGAGGAAACGGGCTCGGCAGACAGAGGGCCAGTGGTGGTGGTGGTAGGCGTGGAAGCAGTGGAAGTGGGCTCAACGAGGGTACTCCCGACACCGACAGAAGTGTGGACAGAGGTGTTAGGAGCAGCAGAAATATCAGGGATAGGCTGAGGGGCCACGGGGTCAACAGGGGCAACGGGCTCAGCAGGTGCAACAGGGTCTGCGGGGGCAGCGTGGGCAGCGTGGGCCTGCTCGGCCTCCTCAGCCTCGAGCACGTATGCGGCTGGGATCAGAAGATCCATCGTCGGGAGCCAGTCCACCTGTGTCGGTGCAATCTGAGTCCGAGATGGGCTCGGAAGAATCATGTAATCGGCACCGTAGGGGCCGTGCAGCTAGACCCAGTGTCACTCACCGTGCGGACGAAGCATCTTCATCCGGGCCATGACATCTATGGACAGTGAAGTGGGGCCCGGTGCTCGTCGCAGGTCATCTGGAAAGTCCTCGTCGGTCATAAGGGTGAGCAGGGTGATCAGGCTGCCGTAGCATATCGGTGAGCGAGCGCCCACCGATACGATGATGCGGTCCAAAAACCAGGCCGCGACATCAATCACGACGGCGGGGACCAACTCATCGCCCTCCCTAGATAGAGCTCTGGGGCGTGTCATCGCGTAGAGCATATAAAGCTCCGGCGTGGACATCGTACCCGGCTCATATCTCGCCAAAAAGGTAGTCGCCATAAGGCGCTGAGCTATACAGAGGCAGGGATGGACAATGGCCGAGGCCTTGGCCCTCCTAGGGTCAAAGGCAGCGTGAAGACCCGTAATCCGGGCCCAGAAGGCACCGGCATCGAAGGAAGGTGGGGGAATGTGGGTGGGGGCGTAAGCACGGTTGGCCCCGGGGACATCGGGCCATGAGAAGAAGGCTCTCATCATACTGAGAGTGACCTGGCACTCTCGGTCCATGAACCGAAACGAGCATCCCTCGTCGGTCCGGGCGATCGAACTAAGCACATCAAGTGTCGGACGGATAAACGTGTCCACCGACACCTGGAAGAAATCTCACCAGCCCACGTTGTCGTACAACGTAAGCATCCCCTCGAGTACCCCCAGGCGTCATAGGTCTGCAAGGTGTGAGAACCTGGAGGGTACGATCGAGCGCTGGGAAATGCGCTCGAAAGCGACGCGGTGTGCGTCGTTCCGGAACGTAATCCCCAGCGGCCTGATAAGTGGAGCCGGTGGTGGTGGCTGTGGAGCGGCAGGGAGTGGCTGTGCGGGGTGTATGGGCTATGGGGGCTCTGCAGGCTGTGCGGGGTGTGCGGGGCCTGCAGGCTGTGCTGGGTGAACGGGGTGTGGTGGAGAAGGCGGAGGAGAGTCTTCCAACTCGTGGGAGGGGCCGGCATCATCCGACCGCTTCCGCTTGGCGGAAGCTCTCCTTGACCGCGGCCGTGTCCGGGGCGGCATATAGGCCCCGAGCGCTCACCAAAAGTAATAAAAATGCGACGTGCGTAAAATAAAGGAAAGAATATACCACGACACGCCGCGAGAGCAGAGTAATGGAAGCGTGCGAAGGTGACGCCTCCACGTAGCCCAAAACAATCCCTGGAAGCTCCCCTGGGCTCCCCTAAGCTCCCAAATATAACCTGCGCATGAAACAGAGATATCAGCGAGTAATATTCAAAACGTATGGGGCATTAGGGGTATAATAGATAGAAATTGAAATTAATTTGGGTTTGGGGTTCGTTCAACACATGGATCGTCGAAAAATACGAGAGAGAGGAGAAAATAGGGCGATTTAGGCGTTACTAGAGGTGGCCGGAGGCGTGGCCGCCGGCGGCGACTCGGGCGAGGCGCGGCGGAGGCTCGGCCGGCGGTGGGTGCCCGAGCGCCGGTGCGGGGCGCTAGGTCGGGCGAGTAAGGGGGGAAGTCGCAGCGGGCGTAGGAGAGTCAGGGCGCGGGCTCGGGCGGACGATCGAAAATGATGCTACGAATTCCGCGCCGAGCTCGTAGCGACTTATATAAGGAAATGTTACGACTCGGCCGAGGGACTACGTCGCTCGACCGAGTGATCGTAACGGAAATGTTTTTGAAATTTCCTCCCCGCATATGACTCGTCCGAGTGGCCTTACCATCCTCGGCCGAGTGGAGTAAGTCCATTCGGCCGAGTGGCCTAAGCTACTCGGTAAGACTCGCCCTAGGAGCGTATCAGTTTTACTCGGCCGAGTGAATATATATACTCGGCCGAGTAGCAGTTGTACTGAAATCAAGAAAAGAAACAGAGAGTTGGGTACAGCAGACTTCCCTCGTTCGTGAGCCGCTCGGGCAGACGAACTTGTGTGCTCGGCCGAGTGACTAGTATGCTCGGCCGAGTGAACCCTGTTTCCTGCTGTTTGTCTTCGTTTGGGCTCTAAACTCTGTTTTTCTTCCTCCAGTCGATTTCATCTTCCTCCTAAGCATTGAGAGCCTTCCTAGGGCGCTCCTTGTCGCCTTGTTCATCCTCCTAATGATGGGTACCTCGTTCTCCTCTCCTGTCAAGAAAAATAGGACCCGTTATCACAAAATTTTTGGGCGAACGACTCAAAACACTAAAAATTTCTAAAACAAAAATAAAAGAAAAGTAAAAATAAAGCTATAACCGTCGGGTTGCCTCCCGACAAGCGCTCGTTTAAGGTCGTGAGCTCGACCAACTATGATTTTCAATTAATGCGGGATGTTTGGTGCATATGAGATGCACCCGTCAAACTTTCCGGGGAGAACGCTTGGATTCGGAAGTTGCGGCGGCGTGTTCTCCCTCGGTGGTCTCTCGTCTCGAATAGTGTTGGGGGGAGGCTTCCCCAAGCTAATGTTTGCTCTGGTCCTCGGCTTCACCGGTGACGCCGATTTCCGTATCGGCGGAGCTTTCTTCGGAGACCTTAATTTTGAGAGCTTGCAGAGCTCTCGAATCCTTGCGACATCAGTGTCGCCTTCTTCAATTTCAGTGGAGAGATCAGGGGAATGCACCATCTTCTCATCTTGGTCCAAATCCGGCCCTTCCTCAAAATCTTCATTGAATAGAGCGCCGATCGAATGGGGGATCGCCTCCTCAATTACCTCGTCAAGGAGGTGTGAAAGATCATCCACCCGTCCCTTAAGTAGATATATTCTATTGATTTCTCCCATTGGGACTCCCTCAGAATAATGCTTGAGTCTCTGACCATTTACCTTGAATGTGGCCCCGTCCTTGCTTTCCAACTCGAAGGCCCCTCCCGGTTGTATGTGCTTGATGGTGAAAGGTCCGGACCAACGTGACCTCAACTTACCGGGAAATAGTCGGATCCGAGAATTATAGAGCAAGACCTGGTCTCCTACTTTGAAGTCTGTGACGGTTATGCGGGCATCGTGGAGAATTTTGGTCCTTTCTTTGTAAATTCTTGAGCTCTCGTAGGCGTCTCTTCTTATTTCATCAAGCTCGTTGATGTCCAAGAGTCGCCACACCGCCGCACTCTTGTAATCATAATTAAGGGTCTTGATGGCCCAATATGCGCGGTGTTCCAACTCTACCGGCAAGTGGCAAGCTTTCCCATAAACAAGTCGGAACGGTGTGGTGCCGATGGGAGTGCGAAAGGCCGTGCGATATGCCCATAGAGCATCGTTTAGCTTCATTGACCAATCCTTTCTAGATCGATCCACAGTCTTCTCAAGAATTTGCTTGATCTCTCTATTTGAGACTTCCACTTGACCGTTTGTCTGGGGGTGATATGCCATGCCAACTCTATGGTTTACCCCGTACCTTTTTAGCATGGCTTCAAACTTGTTTTCTATGAAGTGGCTCCCCCCGTCGCTTATCAAGGTACGAGGCACTCCGAAGCGTGGGAAGATATTTTGCTTGAAGAACTTAGAGACGACCCTTGCATCATTAGTAGGGGTGGCGATTGCTTCCACCCATTTGGAGACATAGTCAACGGCCAATAGGATGTATTTGTTACCATTGCTCGACGGAAATGGTCCCATGAAGTCTACTCCCCAACAATCAAAAAGCTCAATTTCTTGGATGGGCCTCATTGGCATCTCATTACGTTTGGAGATATTCCCGGTCCGTTGGCATCTATCACACCCCTTTACAAAGTCGTGGGTGTCTCAAACATTGTTGGCCAGAAGAATCCGCTCTGCAAAATCATATCGGTTGTTTTAGAGGCGGCATGATGTCCCCCGCATGGCAGACCGTGGCAATGCAAAATGATAGACGTTGCCTCCTCTTTAGAAACACACCTCCGAATGACACTATCTTTGCATATCTTGAAGAGGTATGGATCTTCCCAAAAATAGCTACGGACCTCATGCAGAAATCTCCTCTTTTGATGCGTGGGCATCCCATGCGGTTTAATTCCACAAGCCAAGTAGTTGACGAAGTCCGCGTACCAAGGTACTTCACCGGTCCTTATGGCATATAGTCTCTCATCCCCGAATGTGTCGTCGATAGGTAAACTATCATCCTCCGTGTCACGAATAAGCCTAGACAAATGATCCACCACGACATTGTCCGTGCCCTTCTTATCTCTGATCTCCAAATCGAATTCTTGCAACAAGAGTATCCACCTAATCAACCGAGGTTTGGCCTCCTTCTTGTTTAAAAGATACTTCAACGCCGCATGGTCAGTGTGGATAATCACCTTAGAACCAAAGAGGTAGGAGCGAAACTTCTCGATGGAATAGACGACCGCAAGAAGATCTTTTTCGGTAGTTGTGTAGTTTTTCTGCGCGTCATACAATGTCTTGCTCGCATAGAATATCGCATGAAGCTTCCTATCTTTCCTTTGTCCCAATACCGCTCCAATGGCTTGGTCGCTAGCATCACACATTAGCTCAAAGGGAAGGCTCCAATCTGGTGGTTGTATGATGGGCGCGGAAACTAGTGCTTCCTTCAAGGTGTCGAAGGCTTGCAAGTATTCCCCTGAAAAAAATAAAAGGAGTGTCTTTAGCGAGCAAGGAAGTAAGTGGTCGGGCAATCGAGGCGAAATCCTTGATGAAGCGGCGGTAAAACCCCGCATGACCAAGAAAGCCTCTAATGCCCTTGACATTAATAGGAGGAGGGAGTTTCTCGATTACCTCAATCTTTGCTTTATCTACCTCAATCCCTCTCGAGGAGACAAGGTGCCCGAGAACTATACCTTCCGTGACCATGAAGTGACACTTCTCCCAATTTAGAGTGAGATTGTTTTGTTGGCACCTTTTAAGGACTTTAGTAAGATTGGCCAAACAAGAGTCAAACTCACTTCCATAAACCGAAAAATCATCCATAAAAACTTCCATAATATTTTCAATGTAATCGGAAAATATGGATGTCATACACCTCTGAAAGGTGGCGGGAGCATTACAAAGACCAAACGGCATCCTTCGGTAGGCATAGGTACCATAGGGACAAGTAAAAGTGGTCTTTTCTTGGTCATCTTCGTGCAAAGGGATTTGGAAGAATCCCGAATACCCATCTAGATAGCAAAAGTATTTATGTTTAGCTAGGCGTTCAAGCATTTGATCAATGAAGGGCAATGGGTAATGGTCCTTTCGGGTAGCTTTATTTAGTTTCCTATAATCAATGCACATTCGCCATCCCGTGACGGTGCGCGTAGATATGGGCTCACCTTTTTCATTTTTATGACTGTCATCCCCCCTTTCTTGGGGACGACGTGAACGGGGCTAACCCATCTACTGTCAGAGATGGGGTAAATAATACCGGCGTCGAGCAATTTTAGGATTTCCTTTTTAACCACCTCTTTCATGTTCGGGTTTAACCGCCTTTGAGGCTCTATGGAGGTGGCATCGGTATCCTCCAAATGGATCATATGTGTGCAAAGCCTAGGGCTTATCCCTTTTAGATCGGAGATAGTGTAACCAAGGACATCTTTGTGGCTCCTAAGAACGTCTAGGAGTTTTTCAAGTTGATCTTGCGTGAGGTGGGAGTTTACTATCACCGGGAAAGTTAACTTATTACCCAAAAAGGCACACCTTAGATTCGGAGGTAACTGTTTAAGTTCTACCTCAAGAGGTGCTGCTCCTTCTACTTCATCATCTCGCATGAGTTTGGCTTCTTCCTTGTCATCCGGGTTTAGCTCATGTTCAGGTGGTGCGCTCTCTTGCGAGGACTCAGACTCACTACTTAGTGAGGACGATGCATCGAAATAGGCGCTCTCCGATTCTGTGCTAGCATCGTCAAACCCTTCACTCTGCTCTGGTTCGTGCCTGGAATCAAGAAACACATCAGATGATTCATAAAAGCAAGAGTGAGCGTCGTAGAGTATAACTCCCTGAACGTCGGTTTGCTCGAAGGATTCTTCGGGAGTATAGTGTTCTTCGACATTTGTTCTACCGTCTTCGAAATATAACTTGTCGTCGATCACATCAACTCTGACATTGCCCCCGATATTCCCATCCGGGGAGACTTGGTCCATCACAAAACTAGCAAACAGTTGTTCGTCGGGGTCCTTGATATCGATAGCAAAAGCTCCGGTAGCGTGGACCTCATCGACAAGCTCCTTAAGGAGGTCTGTGAAGGAGTCATAATCTTCCTGACTGAGTTCTTTTTCCCTGTTAAGGTCTTATGCAATATACGTGGAGAATATGCAAATAGGGCTGCAGACAGAGTTAGAACAAGATATGGAAGAAAGTAAAGAAGGAAAGAAAAGAAAACTAACCGGGTGGTCGATGCCGAACACCGTCAAAATGTCTTCCCCGGCAACGGCACCAAAAACTTGATCGCTCCAGAATGTAACCCAAAAGTGCGACCGTGTAGTTTTACCGCAAGCGCACGGTGTAGCGGCGAGTGGGTTATCGAACACAGGGAGGACGAATGAAAGTGCTTGCTCCGAACAACCTGGCTATTAATAACAGAAAAGAGGGAATTTGGCTTTGGTGATCCTGTCACAATCGTCAGACAAAGTACGAAGATATCAAATCAAATAAAGAACGCCTAGGGAATGGGGAATTCCCGCTACTCATCGTATCTCGTCAATGTGATTCGTTGGTATCAAAATTACTAGGGTAGAATCTCGGATGAACTAGTTGCAACTGAATGTAAAACCTAGCTCACGCTCTCGCGCTGTTGCCGGTCTATAGCTATCCTAGGTTCGTGTCCAATCTCTTGCAAACCCTAGCCTAGGCAAGCTAGCATTAGGATCAACATCATCGTTCAATCGTGCCCCGGGCCCACTCTCGTGCAAACTCGGGCCGCGACCTAGGTTGGGATAGTTCCTACGTGTCCAATCTCTTGCAAACGGGTATCGACACGGAATTGCTAACGAGAACCCTAGTATCGGTCCAATCTCTTGCAAACCGATACTACGGAAACTCAATTCCAACCCAATTCGGATTTCTAGGGTTTCCTATCGAATTGGGATCCAATCTCTTGCAAATCCCAATCGGTATGAACTCCTAGCCATCCGTAATAAATCGATCCCAAACTAACCCTAATAGCAATTCTAGCAATATTTCTACCAATTCATCACAAATCTGAAATTGGGCTCGTAGGGTTCATCCCCACGCCCCAAGACGTATAAACTACTCACAATTCATAGCACAAACACAAAAATAATCAATGGAATTAACATGAGAATTCATCACAATATTCATATAGGCAATAAAAATAGTATTTTTAAAGGAGAGAGAGGCAAACCAATAGAGTTCTCCAAGAATCCAACAAAAATCAACTTTCTCCTCCTCTCCAATCACAAGAATAAAAGATAAAAAGTTAATCTAAAAGCTGCAAAAAATAAAGAGAAAGCTTCCTAACCTAGGGTAAAAACAGGGGTTAAATACCCCCCAAAATCGTCCAAAAAACTGTGACCAAAATGCCCCTGCGCAGCATGAAAACCGTAATTTTCGCTACAGGCAGCGCATCGCACTCGACCGAGGGACAAAAGTCGCTCGGCCGAGTGACAAACCCTGATAATTTCCAGTAAGTCTTGGTCTTCGGGGGTCTTCACTTCGGGAGTGGCTCGGCCGAGTGAGTTGTCGTCACTCGGCCGATGGCTTCTATGTACTCGGGCGGTCGGTATTTTCCACTCGGCCGAGTGGGTCTTCTGAAGCTCAGGCAGACGAAAAACAGTAAGTTGGCAATTTTTGATGGGCTTCGTCTGAGTGCCACTCGGGCGGACGGGGTCTAGTCACTCGGCCGATGTGGCTTCCGACGCTCGGCCGAGTGCACACATAAAACGTGTCCGATCAGGTCGGCCGAGCGGTGTCTCGTTGGTCGGCCGAGTGACTCCTTCACTCGGCCGAGTGAGACACCAAAAATGCCCAATCAGCTTGTTTTGGCCTCCTCGTCGCTCCTGCGATGTTCTTTCTTCTTCCGCTTCTCTCCAATGGCAAAATACCCCTCGGGGAGGTCGTCGGTGACACTCTGGAGTAGGCGTATCTCGAGATCACTCCAAATCGCTCCAAATCACCTGAAATACGACAAAAACAACAAATCGTGAAAAGCATCGCAATATCGTCGATATATCGTGAAAAACATGATTTGGGCGATCTAAATGGCATGCAAACATACGGAAAAAAAGTGTAAAATAAGGAGTGATCAGATACCTCGCTCCATAGTGACAGACAACGGAAAGCAGTTCGACTTCGTGGACTTCAGAAGCTTCTGCTTGAATTGGGGCATCAACCTTCATTTCACCTCCATGGCGCATCCACAGTCTAACGGCCTCATCGAAGCTGCAAACAAGTGCATCCAGGAGCCACTGAAGAAGAAGGTCGGCAGCACCCCTGGGACCTGGCCCAACGAGCTACCTCGCATCTTTTGGTCCTACCGCATGACGTACAAATCATCCACAGGTGAGAGCCCATTCATGCTGGCTTTTGGGGCAGAGGCTGTCATTCTGGTGGAGGTCGGCGAGGAGTCTCTACGCCTCCAGTACTTCAACGAAGAAGCTAATGATGAGGGACTCGACCTCAAACTTGTGCTCGTCGACGAGGTAAAGGAACGCACACTAACATGTTTGGTTAAGCAAAGCCAAAGGATGGCGAGATACTACAATTCCCGCGTCAGAAAGTAGAGCTTCAGAGTCGGCGACCTTATCCTCTGGGATGCTACTTTCAGGCTCGAGATCGACCGATGAGGCAAGCTATCTGCAAAGTGGGACCGGCAACATACCTTCTGGCAGACATGTAGGGCAAGGAGCTAACCCATCACTGGAATGCTGAGCACTTGCTCAAGTTTTTTCAATAAATGCACCTGTATATTCAGTTCATATTATAGTTTCAATAAACTGCTGTGTTTATACACTCAGTGTGTTATCTGAATCTGTATTTCAGCCCTTACCTCCCTCAAACTTCGGAGCAGGATGACAAGCTTTGCCCTCGATAGGATCGTCGGTGGGCTAAGGAACGAGCTCCGACTCGCACCCTCCCCTCCATCACCTCTGGGGCAAGCCTGATGTTTTTGGCCTCGATAGTGTTCTTCGGATGGGACAAGGAACGAGCGACGGCTCACACCCTCCCCTCACTCAAACTCTGGGGTAGGCTGACGAGCTTTGCCCTCGAAAGGATCGCGAGTGAAGGCTCGTACCCTCCCTTTCATCAACTCTGGGGCAAATCTGATGGCTTCGCCCTTAATAGTGTTTGCCAAGACCGACAATGAACGAGCGATGGCTTGCACCCTTCCATCCCTCAACTCTGGGGCAGTGTGCCATCAATGGAGGCCGCAGGGTTGCCCCCTCCCAGACAGCTAGCCGAGCCGGACACTCTACAAACTCCAGGGTAGGCTGATGAGCTTTGCCCTCGAAAGGATTGTCGGTGGGTTAAGGACCGAGTGACAGCTTGTACACTTCCCTCCATCAACTCTGGGGCAAGCCCAACGGCTTCGCCCTTGATAGTGTTCACCGGGATTGATAAGGAATGAGCGACGGCTTGCACCCTCCCGTCCCTCAACTCTGGGGCAGTGCACCATCAATGGAGGCCGCAGGGCCGCCCCCCTCCTGGGCAGCTAACCGAGCCAGACACTCTACAAACTCTGGGGCAGGCTGACGATCTTTTCCCTCGAAAGGATCGCATGTGGGTTAAGGAGCGAGTGACGGCTTGTACCCTCCATCCATCAACTCTGATGCAAGCCCGACTGCTTCGCCCTCGATAGTGTTCGTCGGGACCGACAAAGAACGAGCGACGGCTCGCACCCTTCTGTCCATCAACTCTGGGGCAGTGCACCATCAACGGAGGCCGCGGGGTTGCCCCCCTCCCGGGCAGCTAGCCGAGCCAGACAATCTACAAACTCGGGGGTAGGATAACGAGCTTCACCCTCGAAAGGATCGCCGGTGGGTTAAGGAGCAAGTGACAGCTCGTACCCTCCCCTCCATCAACTCCGGGGCAAGCCCGACGGCTTCGCCCTCGATAGTGTTCGCCAGGACCGACAAGGAACGAGCGACGGCTTGCACCATCTCGTCCCTCAACTCTGGGGTAGTGCGCCATCAACGGAGGCCGCAGGGTCATCCCCCTCCTGGACAGCTAGCCGAGCCGGACACTATACAAACTCCGGGGCAGGTTGACGAGCATCGCCCTCGAAAGGATCGTCGACGGGTTAAGGAGCAAGGGACGGCTCGTACCCTCCCCTCCCTCAACTCTGGGGCAAGCCCGATGGATTTGCCCTCGATATTGTTTGCCGGGTGGGACAAAGCACGAACAACGGCTTGCATCCTCCCCTCCCTCAACTTCGGGGCAGTGCGCCATCAATGGAGGCCGCGGGGTCGCCCCCCTCCTGGGCAACTAGCCATACTGAACATACTCCGGGCCGAGCTGACGAGCTTCCTCAGAGGCCGCGGGTCCGCCCCGCCCCCTGGCAGCCGCCTGCAAATTCGGATTGAACGTAAGACTCCACAATATCTCATTCTCCTCAACCATGTGCTCGTTAGTAATAGAATGTTGGGGACATACCCATACAAAAGCACAAGCCGCATAAACATCGACAGGAAGGAAATTTCAAATTTCATTTATAAACTAACTTTATACAATTCAGGGTCTACCAAAAACACAACAAGGCTTCAGACCCGGCCCCAGGGCCGGCCGTACAACTTAACCCTTACCTATTGCGCCTCAGCTCGGCCGCCATCCTCTTGACCATCGCCCTCTGAGGCCCGCACGTCTGCTACGTCGCCTTCCTTGTTACTGCCCTTGGGAACCTCCACAGCCTCAGTCTCGGATGTGATCGAATCCTCCGCCTCGTCATCAGACGCCACCGACAGACGGGCGAGGTCGATCTCCATGCCGGGGTACAGCTTCTCCAACCTCGCCATCGCCCTCTCAAAGACGGCCTCGAAACCGCCAGTGAAGCCCTCTACCCTCATGGCCATCAATGTGGGGACAAGCTCGTCGTTCTGATATTTGAGAACGGCCTGGGTCCCGACTTTGCCCTAGTCGATCTTCTCCAACTCAGCATTTCACCGCTCCAGCTTGACGACCTTCACTCTGGTCATCTTTCTCTTCAAGACCAGCGGCCCCTCGGTGACAACTCGTTGGGTTTCTTTTTGACGGGCCCTCTCTTACAGCTCCTTGACAGCCTTCTCCAGCTTGGCGGTCTCAGCCCTCAGGGCTCGATAGTCCCCATGGACTTTCGCCAGCCTCTACATGGCCTCCTTCAGCTTTGCCTCGGTGCCCCTGAGGGCGACCACCTTCCTCCCAAGTGTCGCTTCGAGCCGGTTCATCTCCAAAGAATGTCTTGGAGGGACACCAGAGCGAAAACGGCCTTCAAAGAAGATCAAATAATAAGCATGTGGAGCTGAAAAGAAGTTCGGTGTCCGGGGCAAAGGGCGACTTACCTGCATATTATGCCAGACTGTCGTGGCACAGCGGAGCTTGGCATCGACATCCTGCAGGTCCTCTCGATCCCTTGGCAGCATGCTATTCTCAGCCAGGCAGGCTGCCACACTGGCCTCATCAAAGACAGACTCTAGGGCCCCTACTGAGTAGCACAACACGACGACTGCTTCCGTTGGAAGGGCGAGAACTGCCTCCTTCGTGGACTTGAAGGTGGCTAGGGCGGCCTCATAGCTCGGATGGGCCGGCTTCCCCAGACCGTAAGTCGGGCATCCGAAGGGCCAGGTTGCCTCCATAGGACGGCTGGTGGTGGTTGATGCCGTCGGAGGTCTCGGTGGAGCAGTCGAGCTGGTGGGGACAGTAGCTGCGGTGCTGGCCGACAGGTTCAGGTGCTCTGCGGTCATGGGTCTAACCACGGGCTCCTCCGTGTCAAGGTCACTACGTCGCCAGCTAACACCTCGCTCAAATAGGACAGAGGAACTGCAGTCACAGCCTCGTTCCTCGTCCTCTTGAGCCTCTCTCCTTTTTTGGCCTAAGCTGTGGCAGACGCCTCCAGACTCCACTTGTGGCCCTTGCCCTTGCTCGACGGTGGCTTCGACGATGTCGCCCTTGCCTTCCTCATTACTTCCTCTATGGACATGCTCATGGCCGCTCCTACAAAAAGAGAACAGATCAGGGTGAGCTTTTCAGATGTTGTTCATAACACGCAGAGTACCTTTGAACCAGACATGTTGGACGACCGTCTCATCCACGACCATGTCTTTGACGACCCTGTTCTCCCTCGGGATCACCTCTAGGATCCCGGTGTTCTCCAGATGGATCCCCTCTAGAACAAATTTAGCATTCACTGCGGGATTCAGTGTCCCCCAGTTCAACCTCAGTGCCAGATCTGTCGAAGTCGAGACAAAGGCATATTTCTCCTTCCAGTCCCTAACTTTGCCCGGCAGCCCCATGATGAGCATCCTTTCTGTCCTTGCACTGATGTAGTAGTAGTCCTCCGTCTTCTTCACCCTAAAGAAATAATGGAAGAGTGGCATCGTGGGGCTAATTCTGTGAGCGGAGCAGAGCACGAGGAAGCCGACCATTGCGTTGATGGAGTTCGGCATCAACTGGAAGAGGGGAAGCTCGAGAAAGTGGAGGATAAGAAGAAGATAGAGGTGGAGCGGGAAGCGAAGACCCAGGGTGAAGGTCGGGAAGTACACATCGACCTCGTAGTCCCATGGGGAGTAGACCCGCTCGTGAGGCTCAGGGAGGCAGACTGTATAGGGGGGCCCTATGTATTGGGCCCTGAACTTTGGGATCTCGGAGGGCGGCAGCAGCCACATCTGGGCCAGGATTCCCGCAGGAACCGCGGCCGGGGTTTCACTGCCGTCGGTGACCCTGGTGGCTTTTGGCGGCCTTGGCGGTCAACTCGGGTGCTTTCCCTTTCTTGAGGTCCCTCGTCATCATCGATGGTGAAGCGGTGGCTTGATCTACTACCGTATCTCCCTGCGGCCCCAACATCAACGGCATCTCCAATACCACCGACGTCAACCCAGTGACGTCACCCCTACCGGCCTCCCCGACGTGTTGTTCGATATGAGCATTCGAAGAAGAAGAAGCTGTAAGAGAAGCGGATGGGGACATCATTGGAATCAGGAGTGTACATGAAGTAGATATTGAATGAAGGAAGCTCCGATAAATGACAACAGTCGACGGCAGCTACTCGCGACAGTGCAAGGGGGAAGAATTTGATGTTTCAAAAAATATGGCAAAAGCCTCTCCTGCTCCCTCTCCGGCTCTATTTATGAGAAGAGGCAAGCGATCACCACTGTTCGGCGTGTGACACGTGGAAAGATCCTAGCAGGCCTGAGCTGGCGCCTCGAGTTTTCCTCTAATCACCTCAGCCACGCGTCATCTGACCAGCGGATGGGCGCCTTGAACTCTCCCCGTCGTCGGATCGCCATCATGATCTCTGAGATTCGGCAGTCAGGATCCACTGAATGCTGCTGACCCGTCCTCGACCAGCGGAAGTGTGATTCGTCATCCGAGCTGAAGCTGGGCTGGCCGTGTCGAGCTCGAATAACAGGGGCAATTGTTACGCCCTAATGGCCTGCCCATGGAGTCGAAGCCCATGTGCACAGGAGAAGCCCAAGAGAATAACACACCGACTCTCCTAATGGGACGCTTGCCGGGCTGATCGCCTCAATCCTGAGAAGCTCGCCTGGCCCCGCCTCAAGCTCGCCTTCCAGGACCACCAAGAAGCACGCCACAACGACCTAACAGCTCGCAATGTCAAGGACCAGCCCGCCTACCTGCAACAGGCCTCCAAAGAAGCTAAGTTTGCTCACCGACCTATAACTCGCCCTTGAGGGCGACCAAGCACAAATATCTTTGACAGGGTGACATGGGCTCACCTACACTTCATTAATGCCAGGGGTTAAGGGGAAGAACTGATGGCCGACCCTCGCATCTCATTAATTCTCCTAACACCACCTGACACCATTAATGCGGTAAATATCTCTGCCATAGCCCCAGCACTCGAGTGCCTACAGGGATGATTCGATGGCTGACAAGACGACGAGCAACCGCCTCTCAGCCCTATAAATACCCCCTGCCTCCATTGGGGGGGTTGGTTAGCAAGTTATTGGTCAGTAAATCCTCTAACTCGTCTCCACACACAAGGTCGGATATCTTCCATATATCTGAGCCTTCCTCATAAGCCCGCCGCACTTTGACGACCTGCCATAAGGTCGCCAAGTGTGCCCGACGCCTACATTTTCGTCACCAGCTGACTTAGGCATCGGAGAGGCTGAGGGCTGACAGCCAGCCCTGCCATTCTGACCTATTGTTCATCCTTGCAGGGAGCTCGCCCCAGTTACCGGGAGTAGGTGACCTTCGTGCGACTTCCAGGCGACCTAATGCTCTTCACCCTTGAGGCGTTCTCCCAGTCATCCTCGCCTCGCCTTCACCCAAAAAACTGTAAATCATTGTACCCGTGATTCCCAATACAAACAAATTCTATTGTTTACGGATCTGACCGCAACAACCCTCAAGTGAGTAATAACTTGGAATATCCAAGCCCTCACTTATCTCACAAAAAAGCAAAACAAGATGCTAACTAGAAGACCCAAGAAATCAAGAGAACACAACAAGCTCCAATATTCTTCTCCTTGATTCTACTCTCTTCTAAAAACCCAAAGCTCTCACCTTTCTATCTCCAGCACTTGCAGTGGCTTCGCTTTTTCTTCTCTTCTGAAAATGAATGGCAACTCACTGGAAAATGGCAACACACCCCCTCACAGGTTTCGACCCTCTGATTTTGTTTTTCCCAGCTTTTAACTTCAAACTGTCGGTCACTTATTTGGAGAGATTGGATGCCTTCAATCAACCTTTAAGAAACCACAACAACCAACAATTGGGGGGCCCATCAATGCTGTGCAGAAGTGATGAATTTTGTAGCACATAAAAACAGTTAGTTTGGTTCTTGTATTGGTCCCTAGTTTAGTGTGTGTCTCCTTGATTCATGTGTATATGACTCTTGGGTTTTGGTGTTGGCACTTGGGCTCTTGTGCCCAATCATGATTCTTTTACTACATGTGTGTGTGTGCGCGCGTGCGCGTGCATGTGTGTGTGTGTGTGTGTGTGTGTGTGTGTGTGTGTGTGTGTGTGTACATTTTTTTGAAAATTAATAAATTTTATTCATATAACTCAAGCAATTACAATAATGTACTAGAACTCGTCCATACAAGTAAACTAGCATGACACTAAGGTCTCAATACGAAAACAAATAATAACAAAACCATGACCAGTTTTCATCCAAATCTCTTTTAGGATGTCTAATTCTTGAACGCCTTCTATTAGGTAGGGCCCTATTAATAGGAATTTTGCGCAAGATCTCCTCTATCAATTCTGCATTATCTATAGTTGGCTCCTCATCCACATGCCACTCACTCTCATATTCTACATTTTTATCTTCATTGACTTCGTTGTTGTGATCATCAATGTCATCTTCGTTACCAACTTCATTGTTACCAACATTATCAGAATCATCTACACGGACATTTTTCGTAGGGCCCATAAAAGATGGACCACCCGATTCCACAATATCAGGAACACTCTATCATCAGATACTTCTGTAGCAGTGGTCTCAACATCAATTTGGTTCAAATTAACTGAGAGACCTCCACATGTAGCTAAAGGACCTCCACCTGTAGCATTATCTTTAGGTACAAACACATATCCATCCACAGTTGAAGGACTTAGTGTTCTTTACCCAAACTTTCTTCAAAGGACAATAAGCCGAAGAATGCCCAAAGCTCTGACACGTCGGACAGCTTGGAGGCAAGTTTTCATACTCCACTCTAATGATTGCATTACCCTCCTCCTCCTCCGCAACCTTAATGGTATTAGGTAATTTTGTCTTCGCCTCGACTTCCATGAAACATCTAGCATAAGAGTATCGTTCTTCAGAAGCTATAGCCTCATATATAAATAAAGGCTTTCCTACTGAGCTAGCAGTAATACTAATGCATTCTGTAGACCAAACTTTCAATGGTAAGTCAGGAAATCTCACCTATACTAGGATTGAGGAGAGAAGATCTCTGTCCATTGTAAGTTCTGGTGTCTAGCGACGCAGCACAATTACCCTATTATCAAACATCCAAGTCCCTTCTTGGAGAACCCTGCAGTAATCTTCTTCTAACTCCAAAACAAAGAAGAAAAAATATGCCACACCCCGCTTCCCATTATACTTGGGAGCTAGGACGCGAGCGGGTCCGCATGTGCTTAAAACAAGGAGGATGTACTTTTTCTTTTCTTCCTCCTTGGTTTAAGCACAATAAGCATATATGATAACAACCTTGCAGATTCTTACATGCAAACTCAAACAACATAGATAATCATTTTATTACAATCTCCAGTCTCAGGATAGTTACAACAATGAATGAAATGAAGAGAGGGTCTAAAGCCCATACAAATAAAAGAAAGATAAGTACAACGATGCTGCGAAGGTACTATGCTACTCAGCGGGGAAACTTAGCAGCAAGGCACTCCTGATCAACCTGCGCAGTCTCAAGGCATGCTCCTCTGCAAAATCTGTCTAACACCTGACGTATATTTCACAAGATAGAAACAAGGAAATATACGTCAGCGAGGGTCGCCCGGCAATATAAGAATGTTAAGGAAGGTTGACCCTCGGCAAGGTTTTCAAAATCATTACATGGCAAGATGAGTGACATAATAAGATTGCAGTAATTAAAGCATGACAGCGTAATAAACGTATGAGCATGTCAAGAGTAGTTTATAAAGTAACGAGCATGGCAAGTGTGGCGTATAGAGTAGTGAACATATCAAGTGCAGTGTACAAAGCAGTGGCATGGCAAGTGCAGTGTGTAAAGCAGTGGCATGGCAAGTGTAATGTGCAAAGCAGTATCATGGCAAGTGTAGTATGCAAAGTAATAAGCATGACATTTGTACATAAGCAACGTAAAGGAGCTAGCAGATTACACGATTCTCAATAGAAACAACAGCAGTAAAATGATGCTTCATTCAACCAAATGTGTCTAGTGACAAGCCCAATGTCTGAGGGGGAGTACTATAATTGCACCCAAGCCAACGAGAGCTAAACGTGGCTCTCTACTCACCGATCCAGCCAGGTGTCGGTCAAGTTCACCAATAGAGTGAAATCCAGCATTCGGACCTCTACTACATTGGACTACCCCACCCAAGAGTTGTGCTGGAACACGAGCCAGCCTAATCAATTACACGAGTTCACGAATTCAAGATATTCCATTCCATCAAGATATTCCATCAAGGTATTCTCACACGGTATTCCATCACGGTATTCTATCAATACATTCCATCAATATCCATTCAATCAAGTGTATACAAGAATGTTAATTGTCAGTATGGTAGGCAACATGATACAAGACAATATTAGCAGTTCTTGGTTTAACAATTAAATGTAACAATATTTTAAAACATGAGAAATGCACACTTGCCTAACTTGACGATTTTAGGTGACCAGAAGATCGCAGTGAGAGATGTGGTTATATGCGACATCGGATTCGCAAAGTTAAGCTAATAATTCTCACCCAACCAAAAATACTAGATATAACTACTGTATACTGTTTATGCATATGCTAATATAAGACGTTAACTTTATAATAAAACTAACACATAATATAAACCATTACATAACTTAAACTATTAATATGACTTTAACTTAATACAACATTATAACTAAAATAGATTTATTAACATACAGTAATAACACCACTAACATTTTAAAGCTACTGCACTAACTAATTTATAAAATTATAATAACACAACTAACTGTCAAAATAATACACTACCATATATTATAGTATTAAAACTAACTCATACCCAATTGTATAAACTTACTAGGTGAGGTTTTCCTTTCCCTCACGTGTTTGCAAGCGGTGGCGCATTGGTCGGTGATGGGGCGGCGGCACCGGAGCTCTGGTAGCAGCGAAGGGGATGATTGGGGCACTACCATCGGTGGGATTCGGCGAGGAAGTTGACGGTGGCATGGCCGTGACGAGAGGTGGGGTTGCCGTGAGGCAGGGGACAGTGGCGGCCGGTGCGGGGAGATCCAGAGGGCGACGTAGGGTTGCTCGGAGGCCGGAAGAGCAATGGGTACCTCGTGTGTTGCGTAGTGAAGTGGCGGGAGGCAGCGTAGTGGAGTGGCGTGAGGCAGGGTGAGGGGCGGTGCTGGTCGACTAGCTGTGTTTGCGCAGGCTTGGGTTTGTAAGAAGAAGGGAAGGAGGAGGACGGGGTCGGGGGTCTGTTGGCTTGAAGAAGAAAGGGGGTGCCCTGTGTTTTGTAGGGAGGTGTTCGGTTCTTTGAATGTAAGAGAGAGTGACGTTAAGAAGGAAGAGGGGTGACGTGCGGCGTGCGGCGTGTGCTGCTGAAGATCGAGGGGGACGTGGGTTGGTTGCCCCTAGGTGACCGCATACATGGGGGGAGGTTTGCGGGTTAGGGGGTGCTTAGTTATTAGGTGATAGGGAGGGGGGTGAGAGAGTAATTAGGGTTTAAATATTAATTAGTTAGGATATTATCAGTTTTTATAATGAATTGTATACATTGTTATAAAAGAATTAGTTTGGTTTAGGTATGTTACAATTAGTTAGGATTTAAAATAGGATTTAGTTTTGTTTTCAGAAAAGATAATTAAAGAAAGGGGTTTTGTTAGGATATAACAATAATTAGCTAGGGTATAAGAAGTAGGTTAGTTAGGATAGTTAGATGATTTGATAAAATCAAATTAGTTAGAAAACATTTGATACGGCTTGATTATTAGGTTAGGGTGAGGTTTGGTTTTATTAGCTGAGATAAGTTTAATCAAGATGTTAAAATCAGTAGGGGAAATCAAGTTAGGATGCGGATAATAATGGGTTTGGTTAGTATTTGATTTGTTTAAGATAATCGATTTACTTAGGATCAGATTTGATTTGAATTCGAAATTGGTATGGTTAAGAGATAATCTAGTTAAGATGTTTTATTTGCGATTCGGATTTGATTAGGGAAATTAGCTTAGTTAGGAAGATAAGCTAGTCAAGATTAGACTAAGAGGATCGACTTGGTTAGGATATTTTGATTAGGACGATCGATTCAGTTGTGATTTCTATTAGTAACTCCAATATCAAGATTTAGTGGGTCGAGATATAAAACGTATTAGGATTTGGATTAGAAAATCAATATCGTTAAGATGTTTTGATTTGGTCTAGATTATCGAGTTAAGATTTAATTTTTAGTAATCATGTCTACTTAAGATTTTCAGATATGATTTGGGTTAGATTTGGAAGTAGTAAATTTTCAGATGATCGAATTATTACGGCCTCACCCCCTGCAATCAATTTCAACCAACAATTAGAGTAGATATTAACGCGATCGCTAAGTCGCATTTCGAGCTATAATAAATACAACCATGTATATATATTAGTTACTCCAATAAATCACTATACTAATTAAATACGTACGAAAATACGTATAGATAAAAACAGGCCATTACAAAACCATTATTCCAGAAGTGGACCTGAAGCTTTCCTCTAGGGCGCCACAACCGATGGACACATGCTCGAAGATGTGAGTAAAATGGTTTGTCCCCCACAACATAACCATCCAGAGTACATCTTCACTTTGCAACATTAGCAGAGATCGCTTCTTTAGGTATCCAAAGGACATCCTTACCGGATGGAACCTCTCGGAGAGGAAAGTAAGCGCATTTGCTATTCTGCTCAACAGAACGCCTAACCGAAAAGAGCCAACTCCATGCTTCTCACCCCGACTTTGCCACCCCCAAAGGAGCAGGTGGCTTGCCAAAAAATTTATCATTACAAATAGCATTCCGAGTCAGAGGAGGAAAATCTTTAACATAATTGGGCACTGTCTTAGGAGCAGCAGCAGATGAAATCCGTTGATAACAATATAAAGAACATCGATGATAAGGATTTCCTGCATTGATACGTACACCCATATATAGAATCATTTAGAGAGTTTTGTTTCTCTCACATCTTTAGAGAGAGAAGCTCCAGCTTCGGTGAGTGAGTGTCTTTAGCCGGCCGCGGCGACGGCTATCTCCGGTGATTGCCGGGTGGCGCTGGCGTCTCTTGCGACTCCTTCGTAGTTCTTTTTCTCCGAAGGATTTTGCACCAGTGATCTGATTCTTGATCAAATTTTTGATCGATTATTGATATATCTTGATCAGAGCAGTGTTCATGGAGCTAGGGTTTCAGATCTGCTCAGATCGATTCCTTCGTGTCCTCTGCTTTGAAGGATTCTGCGGTGTTCCAGTGATCTTTCTTGATCTGTCTGGATCGGAGCTATGTTCTTTGATCGCTCCGGAATGTAACCCAAAAGTGCGACCGTGTAGTTTTACTGCAAGCGCATGGTGTAGCGGCGAGCGGGTTATCGAACACAGGGAGGACGAATGAAAGTGCTTGCTCCGAACAACCTGGCTATTAAGAACGGAAAAGAGAGAATTTGCCTTTGGCGATCCTGTCACAATCGTCAGACAAAATATGGGAATATAAAATCAAATAAAGGACGTCTAGGGAATGGGGAATCCCCGCTACTCACCGTATCTCGTCAATGTGATTCGTTGGCATCAACATTGCTAGGGTAGAATTTCGGATGAACTAGTTACAACTGAATGTAAAACCTAGCTCATGCTCTCGTGCTGTTGCCGGTCTATAGCTATCCTAGGTTTGGGTCCAATCTCTTGCAAACCCTAGCCTAGGCAAGCTAGCATTGGGATCAACATCATCGTTCAATCGCGCCCCGAGCCCACTCTCGTGCAAACACGGGCCGCGACCTAGGTTGGGATAGTTCCTACCCGCCCAATCTCTTGCAAACGGGTATCGGCACGGAATTGCAACCGAGAACCCTAGTATCGGTCCAATCTCTTGCAAACCGATACTACAGAAACTCGATATCAACCTAATTCGGATTTCTAGGGTTTCCTATCGAATTGGGATCCAATCTCTTGCAAATCCCAATCGATATGAACTACTAGCTATCCGTAGTAAATCGATCCCAAACTAACCCTAATAGCAATTCTAGCAATATTTCTACCAATTCATCACAAATCTGAAATTGGGCTCGTATGGTTCATCCCCACGCCCCAAGACGTATAGACTACTCACAATTCATAGCACAAATACAAAAATAATCAATGGAATTAACAAGAGAATTCATCACAATATTCAAATAAGCAATAAAAATGGTATTTTTAAAGGAGAGAGAGAGAGACAAACCAATAGAGTTCTTCCAAGAATCCAACAAAAACAAACTTTACTCTCCTCTCCGATCACAAAAATCTAAAGCTAAAAGTTTAATCTAAAAAGCTGCAAAAAGTAAAGAGAAAGGCTCTCTAACCTAGGGTAAAAACAGGGGTTAAATACCCCCCAAATCGTCCAAAAAACTGTGACCAAAATGCCACTGCGCAGCCTGAAAACCGCAATTTTCGCTACAGGCAGCGCGTCGCACTCGGCCGAGTGACAAAAGTCGCTCGGCCGAGTGACAAACCCTGAGAATTTCCAGTAAGTCTTGGTCTTCGGGGTTCTTCACTTCGGGAGTGACTCGGCCGAGTGAGTTGTCGTCACTCGGCCGCTGGCTTCTATGTACTCGGGCGGTCGGCATTTTCCACTCGGCCGAGTGGGTCTTCTGAAGCTCAGGCAGACGAAAAACAGTAAGTTGGCTATTTTTGATGGGCTTCGTCTGAGTGCCACTCGGGCGGACGGGGTCTCGTCACTCGGTCGATGTGGATTCCGACGCTCGGTCGAATGCACACATGAAACGTGTCCGATCAGGTCGGCCGAGCGGTGTCTCGCTGGTCGGCCGAGTGACTCCTTCACTCGGCCGAGTGAGACACCAAAAAGCCCAAACAGCTTGTTTTGGCCTCCTCGTCGCTCCTGCGACGTTCTTTCTTCTTCCGCTCCTCTCCAATGGCGAAATACCCCTCGGGGAGGTCATCGGTGACACTCTGGAGTAGGTGTATCAGGGGATCACTCCAAATCGCTCCAAATCTCCTGAAATACGACAAAAACAGCAAATCGTGAAAAGCATCGCAATATCGTCGATATATCATGAAAAAACATGATTTGAGCGATCTAAATGGCATGCAAACATGCGGGAAAAAAGTGTAAAATATAGAGTGATCAAAATCCCCCAAGCTTACCTCTTACTCGTCCTCGAGGAAGATAAGTAAAAGGCGAACCGGGTGGATTTGGAAAACGAAAACGACAAAAAAATGAAAATAAACGAAGAACGAAGAAGAACGAAAAAAACGAAATAAAACGAAGAAGAAAGAAGAAAGCGAATAGGGAAGCTGCTAGATCATTTTCTCAGGACGTGGGTTTTGCTTACTCATATAACATGCACCGAATGAAAAGTACATGTCAAAGAATTTTATTTCGATATCATAGTATAATGGTGCAAATAGAAATAGAAAACCCAAGAATGATGATATAACATGAAAAACGAAATAATTTTAGAATTAACATCGTCTGAATCATTTAAAGCGGTATACAATATCGTAGATCACACACTTTTCAATTGAACGCTTTCTAAGAGGAGTATAAGAATATCACGCGATAGAATAGAAAGAATAGAAAAGTGTGGATTTCATGAAATGAGTTCTAGGCATAGATTTCTGGATTTCGTAAAGCTAAAACGATCTTACCGAGTATAGAATATTACTTAGCCTAGGTTGTCGTGCAACGTCAAGTAGTCACTCTCTCTCACATCATTGGATTCTCTCCCTCAAGCTTATCTATAAGCGTGGTGGCACAAAAAACAATATTTACATCCCCATTTTTTTTGATGAAGCTCCAAAAGTAATGAAAATAAAAACAAAAAGAGAGAAGAAAGAGAGAACATGAGATGGGATCGTTTATTGAGATTCTTTTCTCTTTTCTTTTCTTTTTCTTTTTCTCTTTTTTTTCTTTTTTTTTCAAATAGCATATATACACAATGATCCCAAATCAAAGAGAAATAAGGATATACAAGAATTTTTTCTTTTTCTTTCTTTGGTTTTGGGAAATTTGGAGCTAGGAATTAATAGCGGGGGAAATGCCATATAATAGAATTGCTAAGGGGAGATTCACCAATGATTTTAAAATAGAGAAATGATGTTCAAGATATGTGGAGAAAGAAATAAATATATCTCTCAGTTCACTCTATAAGACGTGCACGACAACTTCAGCAGGGTAATCTAATCTACTCAGTTTGAATCACAAAAAAGCTAAACTAATCCAGATTTATCATAGCTAACATCATTCAGTCATCCTGAAGTGAAATGTACAAATCATGCATATAGAAGTGATATAGGAAAAGAAAACGGTACTCCAGATATAAGCATTCAATGCGTGAATCTTGGTGTGTTTTCTGCGATAGCATACATATGAATATTCAGACTCAGCTAATAATAAAATTTCATCCATTTTCATGCGGAAAAAGTGTGGGTTACTATCTCTAAATGCAAGGCAAATCACAGCATATGATATCAGAAATAAAATCTAAGACATGACAAATATAGCATGCACATAGAGAAGGCTAACTCCACGTCATCATCATCACAGAAAAGTCATCTCTAGCATGAGATGAAAAAGAAATAAAGATAAAGGGGAAAAGTAAAACTATTTACAATGCAGCACACAGAGAAATAAGAAAAACGTGATGCATGGTAAAATAAAAGAAAAAATGATGAAAATAAGTGCAAAAGCGGAAAATGGCGTGAAAAAACTAAAAATAAAGGTGGTAAATCGAAAAGAACGTGAGAACTCACTCCCCCAAGCTAAATGGCACAGTGTCCTCAATGTGCAAAGTGTGGGACACCGAGAGATGCGTCAAGTGAGGGGTAGGTAAGGATGCATGCATGAGGGAAAAAAAGAAATAAAAATAATGAAATGAAAAATATGATGCGGACATGATGCATGCAGATATAGGAGTGATACAGATATAAAAGTGTGACACCAAAAACTCTCACTCTCTCCCAAAAAAGATATATAAAGATATATAAAGAAAATATGTATCCAAAAACGGTGAGGGGAGGGGGGGTGGTGGGCAAAATGCATCAGGACCCAGCAGAGACGGGCAGCACAACGGCAAAAATAATCGATGGCATCAAGGGTGCCTAAGAGGGTGGGGCTGCGCCGTCTCCGTCCTGAGGCGGAGGCGGAGGAGGTGGTGGTACAGGCTGCTGAGCGGGTGTGGGTGTGGGTGTGGTAGTGGAAGCAGGCTGGGTGTGTGTAGGAGTGGGGGTGGGGACCTGTTGGGTGGGTACGCGAGGGAGCCGCTCTAGGACCTGGGTGAGGCAATAGTGAATGTGCGGGAGCAGGTCAAAGCGGCCAGCCATCGCGGTGACGGTGGAGGACAGGGTCCTAAGGTCGTCTCTAAGGCCACTCACCGCCCCCTCGAGAGCACAAATGCTCTGAAGTACAGTGTCGGGGGGAGGTGGTGCAGAGGGACGCACCGGTCTGTGCTGTGTAGGGCGGGGCTGGCGTACTCGGGTGGCGTAGGTGATGGGCTCAGCAGGTAAGTGGATGAAAGGTGCTGTGCTCGCAAGTGTGGGCCTAGCCTCAGTGCGAGGTGATCGCACCCCGGATACACGTCCAGAGCAACGGTTGTAGTTTTACCGCAAGCGCACGGTGTAGCGGCGAGCGGGATATCGAACACAGGGAGGACGAATGACCGTGCTTGTTCCAATCAACCTGGCTATTTAAGAAGAAAGATTTGCCTTTGGCGATCCTGTCACAATCGTCAGACAAAGTGTGGAAATATCAAATCAAATAAAGAACGTCTAGGGAACGGGGAATCCCCGCTACTCACCGTATCTCGTAAAAGTGGTTCATCGGTATCAAAATTGCTAGAATAAGATTTTGGATGAACTAGTTACAACTGAATGTAGAACCAAGCTCACGCTCTCGCGCTGTTGTCGGTCTATAGCTATCCTAGGTTTGGGTCCAATCTCTTGCAAACCCTAGCCTAGGGAAGCTAGCATTATGATCAACATCATCGTTCAATCGCGCACCGAGTCCAATCTCTTGCAAACTCGGCCCACGACCTAGATTGGGATAGTTCCTACCCGTCCAATCTCTTGCAAACGGGTATTGGCGCGGAGTTGCAACCGGAAACCCTAGTATCGGTCCAATCTCTTGCAAACCGATACTACGGAAATTCGATTCCAACCCAATTCGGATTTCTAGGGTTTCCTATCGAATTGGGATCCAATCTCTTGCAAATCCCAATCGATGTGAACTCCTAGCCATCCGTAGTAAATTGATCCCAATCTAATCTCTAATTGCAATTCTAACGAAATTTCTACCAATTCATCACAATTATGAAATAGGGCTTGTAGGGTTCATCCCCACGCCCCAAGACGTGGCGACTACTCACAATTCATAGCAAGATCACAAAAATAATCAATGAAATAAGCAATAGAATTCATCACAATATTGAGATATGCAATAAAAATAGAATTTTTAGAGAAGAGAAAACACAAACAAATGGAGTTCTTCAATTATTCCAACAAAAATCAAACTTTGTCTCTTCTCCAATCTCAAAAATAAAACTAAAAAGCTAATCTAAAAACTGCAAAAAATCTAAGAAGAAGCTCTCTCAAACTAGGGTAAAAACAGGGGTTAAATAGCCCCCAAAATCGTCCAAAAACTGTGACCAAAATACCCCTGCGCAGCCTGTTTTCCGCAATTTTCGCTACAGGCAGCGCGTCGCACTCGGCCGAGTGACAAAAGTCGCTCGGCCGAGTGAAAACCCTGTAATTTTCCAGTAAGTATCGATCTTTAGGGGTCTTCACTGCGGGGGCGGCTCGGCCGAGTGAGTTGTCGTCACTCGGTCGATGGCTTCATGGTACTCGGGCGGTCGGGATTAGCCACTCGGCCGAGTGGGTCTTCTGAAGCTCAGGCAGCCGAAAAACAGTAACTTGGTGATTTTTGAAGGGCTCCGTCTGGGCGCCACTCGGGCGGACGAGATGTCGTCACTCGGCCGATGTGGTCTCCGTCGCTCAGCCGAGTGCACATAGGAATTGTGTCTGATCTGGTCGGCCGAGCGGTGTCTCACTGGTTGGCCGAGTGGCTCCTCCACTCGGCCGAGTGGGACACAAAACATGCCCAATCAGCTTATTTTGGCCTCCTCGTCGCTCCTGCGACGTCCATTCTTCTTCCGCTCCTCTCCAACAGCGAAATACCCCTCGGGGAGGTCATCGGTGACCCTCTAGAGTAAGCGCATCTCGAGATCACTCCAAATCGTGCCAAATCACCTGAAATGCGACAAAAACAACAAATCGTGAAAAGCATCGCAATATCGTCGATATATCGTGAAAAACATGATTTGGGCGATCTAAATGGCATGCAAACATGCGGGAAAAAGGTGTAAAATAAGGAGTGATCAAAATCCCCCAAGCTTGCCTCTTACTCGTCCTCAAGGAAGATAAGTAAAAGGCGAACCCGGCGGATTCGGAAAACGAAAACGGCAAAAAGTGAAAAAGAAAAAACGGAGAACAGAGAAGAATGAAAAACGAAATAAAAATAAAGAAGAAAGAAAGAAGCGAAGAGGTACGCTGCTAGATCATTTTCTCAGGACGTGGGTTCCGCTTACTCGTATAGCATGCACTGAATGAAAAACACATGTCAAAGAATTTTATTTTGATATCATAGTATAATAGTGCAAATAGAAATAGAAAACCCACGAACAACAATATAATCATGAAAAACGGAATAATCTTAGAATTAATATCGTCTGAATCATTTAAAGCGGTATACAAATCACAGATCACACACTTTTCAATTGAATGCTTTCTATCCGGAGTATAAGAGTATCACACTATAGAATAGAGAGAATAGAAAAGTATGGATTTCATGAAATGAGTGCTAGGCTTAGATTTCAAGATTTCGTAAAGCTAGAAATAATCTCATTGAGTATAGAATATTACTTAGCCTAGGTTGTCGTGCAACGTCAAGTAGTCACTCTCTCACACATCAATGGATCCCCTCCCCCAAGCTTATCCATAAGTGTGGTGGCATAAAAAATATTTACATCCCCATTTTTATAAAGCTCCAAAAGTAATGAAAAGAGAAGAAGAAAGAAAGAAAGTGAGATGGATCTTTTATTGAGGATTTTTCCTCTTTTCTCCCTTTTTTTATGTTTTTTTGATGCAAAAGCATATATACACAACGATCCCAACTCAGAGAGAGATAATGATATAAGAATATTTTCTCTTTTCTCTCTCTCTCTTTTTTTGAATAAGAAATTTGGAGCTAGGAATTAATAGCGGGGGAAATGCCATATAATAGAATCGCTAAGGGGAGATTCACCAATGATTTTAAAAGTAGAGAAATGATGTTCAAGATTTGTGGAGAAAGAAATAAATATATCACTCGGTTCACTCTATAAGACATGCACGACAACTTCAGCAGGGTAATCTAATCTACTCAGTTTCGATCACAAAAAAGCTAACTAATCCAAATTTATCATAGCTAACATCATTCAATCATCCTGAAGTGAAGTGTACAATTCATGCATATAGAAGTGATATAGGAAAAGAAATCAGTACTCCAGATATAGGCATTCAATGCGTGAATCTTGGTGTGTTTTCTGTGATAGCATACATATGAATATTCAGACTAAGCTAATAATAAAATTTCATCCATTTTCATGTGGAAAAACTGTGGGTTACTATCTCTAGATGCAAGGCAAGTCATAGCATATGATATCAAAAATAAAGTCTAAGACATGACAAATATAGCATGCATATAGAATAAGCTAACTCCACGTCATCATCATCACAGAAAAGTCACCTCTAGCATGAGATGAAAAGAAAGAAATAAAGATAAAGGGAAAATAGAACTATTTACAATGCGGCACACAGAAAAATAAGAAAAACGTGATGCATGGCAAAATGAAAGGAAAAATGATGAAAAATAAGTGCAAAAGTGAAAAATGGTGTGAAAAACTAAAAATAAAGGTGGCAAAATAAAAAGAACGTGAGAACTCACTCCCCCAAGCTAAATGGCACAGTGTCCTCAATGTGCAAAGTGGGGCACACATAGAGACAAGAAATGTGAGGGGCAAGTGAGGATGCATGCATGATGAAAAAAAAGGAAAGATGAAAATAAAAAGAAAAATAAAGAAATGAAAAATATGTTGCGGACATGATGCATGCAGGTATGGAGTGATACAGATATAAAGATGGGGCACCAAAAACTCTCCCTCTCTCCCAAAAAAGATATATAAGGATATGATCTGAATGATAAACCCAAAATAAGTGAGGGGAGGGGGGGTGGAAAAAAATGCATCAGGACCCAGCAGAAACGGGCAGCACAACGGCAGGAATAATCGATGGCATCAAGGGTGCCTAGGAAGGTGGTGCTGCGCCGTCTCCGTCCTGAGGCGGAAGTGGTGGTGGTGGCTGGACAGGCCGCTAAGCGGGTGTGGGTGTGGAAGTGGTAGCAGGTTGAGTGTGTGCGAAAGTGTGGGTGGGAACCTGCTGGGTGGGTGGGGGTACGCGGGGAGACGCTCCAGGACCTGGGTAAGACAGTAGTGAATCTGGGGGATCATGTCAAAGCGGTCAGCCATCGCAGAGACGGTGGAGGACAGGGTCCTAAGGTCGCGTCGAATGCCACTCACCGCCCCCTCTAGAGCACGAATGCTCTGAAGTACAGTGTCAGGGGGAGGTGGTGCAGAGGGACGCACCGGGCGGGGCTGTGCAGGGCGGGGCTGGCGAACTCGGGTCGCGTATGTGACGGGCTCAGCGGGGAAGGGAACAAAAGGTGCTGCACTCGCAAATGTGGGCCTGGCCTCAGTGTGAGGCCAGGGCACCGGCTGGTGAGAAGTGGAGGCAGCAGCAACGAAAGAAGAGTGCAAAAGTGGCAGCAAGGCGGCTAGAGAGGTCAGTGGCACAGAAGTGTGGACAGACGCCACGACACTCTCGAAAAATACAGCAGCAGTGGAGACAGAGGCGGAGACAGAGGTCTCAACGGCCGTGGCAAAAGAGGGCTCGCCGCACTCAACTACGGTCGGCGGGCGCTCGGGTGGTGCAGAAGAAACAGGCTCAGCAGACAGAGGGCCGGTGGTGGTGGTGACAGCCTCGGAAGCAGTGGAGGTGGGCTCAGCTAAGGTACTCGCGACACCGACAGAGGTGGGGACAGAGGTGTCAGGAGCAACGGAAACATCTGGTATAGGCTGATGGGCCACAGGGTCAACAGGGGCGGCAGGCTCGGCAGGGGCGACAGGGTCTGCGGGGGCAGCGTGGGCCTGCTCGGCCTCCTCGGCCTCGAGCACGTAAGCAGCGGGGATGAGAACATCCATCGCAGGGAGCCAGTCAACGTGGGCAGGTGCAATCTGAGTCCGAGCTGGGCTTGGGAGAATCATGTAATCGGCACCGTAAGGGCCGTGCAACCAGACCCAGTGACGCTCACCGTGCGGACGAAGCATCTTCATCCGGGCCATAACATCGATCGACAAAGAAGTGGGGCCCGATACTCGCCGCAGGTCGTCAGGGAAGTCCTCGCCGGTCATAAGGGCAAGCAAGGTGATCAGGCCGCCACAGCATATCGGTGAGTGAGCGCCCACCGACACAATGATGCGGTCCAAAAACCAAGCCGCGAAATCAATCACGACGGCGGGGACCAGCTCATCTCCATCCCTAGATAGAGCTCTGGGACGTGTCATCGCGTAGAGCATGTAGAGCTCTGGCGTAGACATCGTGCCCGGCTCATATCTGGCCAAAAAGGTCGTCGCCATAAGGCGCTGAGCAATACGGAGGTAGGGATGGACAATGGCCGAGGCCATGGCCCTACTACGGTCAAAGGCAGCGTGAAGACCCGTAATCCGGGCCCAGAAGGCACCGGCATCGAAGGAAGGTGGGGGGATATGGGTGGGGCCGTAACCGCGATCGGCTCCGGGGACAGCGGGCCACGAGAAGAAGGCTCTCATCATATCGAGAGTGACCTGGCACTCCCGGTCCATGAACCGAAACGAGCACCCCTCGTCGGTCCGGGTGATCGAACTCAGTACCTCAAGTGTCGGACGGGTAAACGTGTCCACCGACACCTGAAAGAAATCTCGCCAGCCCACGTTGTCGTACAACGTGAGCATCCCCTCTAATACCCCCAGGCGTCCTAGGTCAGCGAGGTGTGCAAACTTGGAGCGTACGATCGAGCGCTGGGAGATACGCTCGAAGACGGCACGGTGTGCGTCGTCTCGGAACGTAATCCCGAGCGGCCCGACCAGTGGAGCCGGAGGTGGTTGCTGTGGAGCGGTGGGGAGTGGCTGTGCGGGCTGTGCGGGCTGTGTGGGCGCTGCAGGCTGTGCGGGGTGTGCGGGGCCTGCAGGCTGTGCTGAGTGGATGGGGTGTGTGGGAGAAGGTGGAGGAGAGTCCTCCAACTCGTGGGAGGGGCCGGCATCATCTGACCGCTTCCGCTTGGCGGAAGCTCTCTTCGACCGCGGCCGTGTCCGGGGCGGCATATCGGCCCTGATCGCGCGCCGAAAAGTGTAAAAAGTGCGGCGTGTGCAAAAGAATGGAAGGAGTATACCCAGACACGCCGCGAGTGCAAGATAATGGAAGCGTGCGAAGTCAGCGCCTTCGCGAGGCCCGAATCAGTCCGTAGAAGCTCCCCTGGGTTCCCCCAAGCTCCCAAAAACAACCTGCGCATGAAATGGAGATATCAGCGGGTAATATTCAAAACGTATGGAGCATTAGGGGTATAATAGATAGATATAGAAATTGATTAGGGTTTGGGGTTCGTTTAATACATGGATCCTCGAAAAACACACAAAAAGAGGAGAAAAGGGCGAATTAGGCGATACCGGAGGTGGTCGGAGCGGCGGCCACCGGCGGCGACTCGGGCGAGTGGCGGCGGGTGGTCGGCCGGCAGTGGCTGTCCGAGCGGCGGCGCTAGGCGGTCGGTCGGGCGAGTGGGGGTGCGAGCGAGGGGAACGGGTGAGAGGAGCTGAAGGGTCGGGCGTTTGCGTTTCGAAAAACGTGCCCCCCTTCGGCTCCTTATATAATAAAAGTTACGACTCGGCCGAGTGACTAGGTCACTCGGCCGAGTGAGATCAAATGAAATATCCTCTCCACTTTCGCTTCGGCCGAGTGGCTTTGCCAGCCTCGGCCGAGTGGAGTAAGTCCATTCGGCCGAGTGGCTTAAGCTACTCGACAAGACTCGCCCTAGGAGCGTATCCGTTTTACTCGGCCGAGTGAAAATATATACTCGCCCGAGTAGCAGTTATACTGAAATCAAGAAAATAAACAGAGAGTTGAGTACAACAGACTTCCCTCATTCGTGAGCAGCTCGGCCGGACGAACTTGTGTACTCGGCCGAGTGAGCCTTGTCTTCTGCTGTTTGTCTTCGTTTGGGCTCTAAACTCCGTCTTTCTTGCTCCAGTCGATTTCATCTTACTCCTAAGCATCGAGCGTCTTCCTGGGGCGCTCCTCGTCGTCTCGTTCATCCTCCTCATGATGGATTTACATATCTCCTCTCCTGTCAAGAAAAATAAGACCCGTTATCACAAAATTTTTGGGCGAACGACTCAAAACACTAAAAATTTCTAAAACAAAAATAAAGAAAAAGTAAAAATAAAGCAATAACCGTCGGGTTGCCTCCCGAAAAGCGCTCGTTTAAGGTCGTGAGCTCGACCCCCTATGATTTTCAATTAATGCGGGATGTTTGGTGCATATGAGATGCACCCATCAAACTTTCCGGGGAAAACGCTTGGATTTGGAAGTTGCGGTGGCGTGTTCTCCCGCGGTGGTCTCTCGTCTCGAATAGTGTTGGGGGGAGGCTCCCCCAAGCTAGCGTTTGCTCCGGTCAACGGCTTCACCGGTGACGCCGATTTTCGTAGCGGCGGAACTTTCTTCGGAGACTTTAATTTCGAGAGCTTGCAGAGCTCTCGAATCCTTGCGACATCAGCGTCGCCTTCATCATTTTCAGCGGAGAGGTCGGGGGAATCATCTATCTTCTCATCTTGGCCTAAATCCGGGCCTTCATCAAAATCCTCATCGAAAAGAGCGCCAATCGAGTGGGGGGTCGCCTCCTCAATTACCTCATCAAGGAGGTCCATGTTGTCAAGTTCCTCGTGGTAAGGCATGTGGTTCATAGCCTTAGGAATGTGAAGCTCCACCTCGATGTTGCCGACATTTAAAGTTAGTGTACCTTCTCGCACGTCGACAATCACACCGGCGGTGGCGAGGAACGGGCGTCCAAGTATCAATGAAGTATCACCCTCCTCCTTAACGTCCATGATCACGAAGTCACATGGCAAGCATATTCCCCCGGGACTTGTAGCGGGATGTCTTCGGCGATCCCTACCGGCCTTGTTATTCACCCATCGGCCAATTGAATGCGCATGTCGGTAGGTTTCAACTTTGTCCCGGTGTTTAGCCTTAAGAACATGGAGAGAGGCATGAGGCTCACACTAGCCCCTAGATCTACCAACGCCTTTTGAAGAGGGACGCCGCCTAAGGTGCAAGGAATCCGAAAACTCCCCGGGTCTTTAAATTTGGCCGGCTCCTTCTCTCTCTTGGTGAACCAAGAGCCCTCCTCGGCTAGCATAATCTTCTCCTTCCTCTTTCTCACCGAAATCAAGTCCTTTAAGAATTTAGCATATGTGGGGATTTCCACGATGGCGTCGAGGAAGGGGATGTTGAGGCTAACTCCTCTAAGATAGTCGAGAAACTTTGCTAGCCTTTTCTCCATTTTCGCTCTAGCAAGCCTTTGGGGAAATGGGACCGGTGGCATGAAGCGCCTTTCCTCAATCAATTGCTCCGCTTTAGATTTCTCCTTTTCTTGTGGCTCCTTCTCCTTATCATCTTCAACTACCGGCTCAATTGGCTCCAAGCTTTCCTCCACTGGCTCCTCGGTAGGAATCATAGCGGGGGAGGTATCCTTCCCGCCTCTAGTAGTAACGGTAACTACGGCATTGATGTGGCCGGTGTTGCCCCGTGGGTTTTGCTCAGGTTGCACCGGCAAACGTTGAGTGTTCCGATTGAGCAACGCCAATTGCTCCGATATTTGAGCCACAACGGTATTGAGGGAGTCTTGCCCCGCCTTCAAGGTAGCATTGACCTTATTTTGCTCGACCATGAACGCCTCCACTCTAGCTTCAAAGTCGAATCGTTGTTGAGCTTGTGGAGGGTTTTGATTTTGATTCCTCCACCCTTGATTGTATCCGGGCGGCCTATATGGTGGAACTTGTTGCTTTGGTTGGAAATTTTGTTGTGGAGGCCCCCTCGGTAGATAGTGTTGTTGTTGGGGTGCTGGTGGTCGAGCTTGTTGAGGTGGTTGTTGTAGCGGGTTCAAAGCTCCTTCATTGTTGGCGTAGGAGAATCCGGGATGATTTCTTGTGGCCGGATTGGCCCAATACCCTTGGTTCCCTGCGACATATTGTACTTGCTCCAAGGATCCTTCTCCTTGCTCTCCTCCCGCATACATGGCTTGAGATTGGTCTTGCCAATCACACATTTGGTTCGTCGGTGCGGAGGTGGAAGGGGCTCCTTGGGGCTCCGTGATAAACTTCTCCAATCTCTCCACTACCTTGTGGAGAGAATCAAACTTGCTCGTAAGCTCCGCTACGGCCTTCGCCTCATAGATACTAGTCGGCTTCAAGGAGGACGTGGAGTGTCCTCGCTCATCGCCCCATTGTTGGTTGTTTGAGGCCATCTCCTCAATTAGGGCCGTAGCTTCCTCGGGAGTCTTTGACAAGATAGCACCATTCGCCGCGGCATCAATAATTTGTTTAGTCCCCGGTTGGAGACCGTTGTAGAAGCTATGAACTAGCTCCCAATCTTCTATGCTATGGTGCGGGCATTGGTGCTGCAGATCCTTAAAACGCTCCCAAGCCTCATAGAGCGTCTCTTGGGGTCCTTGCTTGAAGGACATGAGAGCGCTCCGGATCTTCACCGTCTTGGATGGCGGATAGAACTTGTCAATGAATGCACTTGCCAACTCGTCCCAAGAGGTGAAGACTCCATCAGCCTGCGTCCTCAACCAATAGAGTGCCTTGTCCTTTAGCGTGAAGGGGAAGAGACGCAGTCTGATGGCATCGATGGAGACCCCCGGCATCTGAAATGTGGCGCACTTCGACAAGAATAATTGGATGTGGTAGTGAGGATTTTCATGGGCATTCCCATGAAATGGATCCTGCTGCATCAGAACCAATAGTCCAGTCTTTAGCTCGAAGTTCTTGTCAGCCGCCAACTCCGGCACGGCAATGGATGAGGTCGTAGAAGAGGTCTTAGGCCGAAGCCTATCCCGAATAGAAATTATCCTCGCCATCCTTGCCGCTAATTGGTCCGCAGTTTCCGGGTTGGTCATAAACCGCCCTTCCGGATTTTGTCTCCTTTCCGCTCTAAGTCTCCGCGCGGTACGTTCGATCTCGGGATCAAATAATATAGCTTCAGGGTCCGCCGTAGATCTCGTGTACATGCACATGGAAAACAGAGTTTCAAAGAAATGATTAGTACCGTGGAAGGGTTAGGTAAGAGTAAAGAAATAGAAATGATAATAATAATAAAAAAAAGAAATAGCTAGGGTGGTAAGATCAAACGCAATCGCCTCCCCGGCAACGGCGCCAAAAACTTGATCGCACCCCGGATACACGTCCAGAGCAACGGTTGTAGTTTTACCGCAAGCGCACGGTGTAGCGGCGAGCGGGATATCGAACACAGGGAGGACGAATGACCGTGCTTGTTCCAATCAACCTGGCTATTTAAGAAGAAAGATTTGCCTTTGGCGATCCTGTCACAATCGTCAGACAAAGTGTGGAAATATCAAATCAAATAAAGAACGTCTAGGGAACGGGGAATCCTCGCTACTCACCGTATCTCGTAAAAGTGGTTCATCGGTATCAAAATTGCTAGAATAAGATTTTGGATGAACTAGTTGCAACTGAATGTAGAACCAAGCTCACGCTCTCGCGCTGTTGTCGGTCTATAGCTATCCTAGGTTTGGGTCCAATCTCTTGCAAACCCTAGCCTAGGGAAGCTAGCATTAGGATCAACATCATCGTTCAATCGCGCACCGAGTCCAATCTCTTGCAAACTCGGCCCACGACCTAGATTGGGATAGTTCCTACCCGTCCAATCTCTTGCAAACGGGTATTGGCGCGGAGTTGCAACCGGAAACCCTAGTATCGGTCCAATCTCTTGCAAACCGATACTACGGAAATTCGATTCCAACCCAATTCGGATTTCTAGGGTTTCCTATTGAATTGGGATCCAATCTCTTGCAAATCCCAATCAATGTGAACTCCTAGCCATCCGTAGTAAATTGATCCCAATCTAATCTCTAATAGCAATTCTAACGAAATTTCTACCAATTCATCACAATTATGAAATAGGGCTTGTAGGGTTCATCCCCACGCCCCAAGACGTGGCGACTACTCACAATTCATAGCAAGATCACAAAAATAATCAATGAAATAAGCAATAGAATTCATCACAATATTGAGATATGTAATAAAAATAGAATTTTTAGAGAAGAGAAAACACAAACCAATGGAGTTCTTCAATTATTCCAACAAAAATCAAACTTTGTCTCTTCTCCAATCTCAAAAATAAAACTAAAAAGCTAATCTAAAAAACTGCAAAAAATCTAAGAAGAAGCTCTCTCAAACTAGGGTAAAAACAGGGGTTAAATAGCCCCCAAAATCGTCCAAAAACTGTGACCAAAATACCCCTGCGCAGCCTGTTTTCCGCAATTTTCGCTACAGGCAGCGCGTCGCACTCGGCCGAGTGACAAAAGTCGCTCGGCCGAGTGAAAACCCTGTAATTTTCCAGTAAGTATCGATCTTCAGGGGTCTTCACTTCGGGGGCGGCTCGGCCGAGTGAGTTGTTGTCACTCGGCCGATGGCTTCATGGTACTCGGGCGGTCGGGATTAGCCACTCGGCCGAGTGGGTCTTCTGAAGCTCAGGCAGCCGAAAAACAGTAACTTGGTGATTTTTGAAGGGCTTCGTCTGGGCGCCACTCGGGCGGACGAGATGTCGTCACTCGGCCGATGTGGTCTCCGTCGCTCGGCCAAGTGCACATAGGAATTGTGTCTGATCTGGTCGGCCGAGCGGTGTCTCACTGGTCGGCCGAGTGGCTCCTCCACTCGGCCGAGTGGGACACAAAACATGCCCAATCAGCTTATTTTGGCCTCCTCGTCGCTCCTGTGACGTCCATTCTTCTTCTGCTCCTCTCCAACAGCGAAATACCCCTCGGGGAGGTCATCGGTGACCCTCTAGAGTAAGCGCATCTCGAGATCACTCCAAATCGTGCCAAATCACCTGAAATGCGACAAAAACAACAAATCGTGAAAAGCATCGCAATATCGTCGATATATCGTGAAAAACATGATTTGGGCGATCTAAATGGCATGCAAACATGCGGGAAAAAGGTGTAAAATAAGGAGTGATCACGAGGCTGGGCAGGACGGTAAGAAGTGGAGGCAGCAGCAACGAAAGAGGAATACAAAAGTGGCAACGAGGCGGCCAGAGACGTCGGTGACACAGACGTGTGGACAGACGCCACGACACTCTCAGAAAATACAGCAGCGGTGGAGACAGAGGTGGAGACCACGGTCTCCACGGCGGCAGCAAAAGAGGGCTCTCCGCACTCAACTATAGTCGGCGGGCGCTCGGGTAGGGCAGAGGAAACGGGCTCGGCAGACAGAGGGCCAGTGGTGGTGGTGGTAGGCATGGAAGCAGTGGAAGTGGGCTCAGCGAGGGTACTCCCGGCACCGACAGAAGTGTGGACAGAGGTGTCGGGAGCAGCAGAAGTATCAGGGATAGGCTGAGGGGCCACGGGGTCAATAGGTGCAGCGGGCTCAGCGGGTGCGACAGGGTCTGCGGGTGCAACGTGGGCAGCGTGGGCCTGCTCGGCCTCCTCGGCCTCGAGCACGTATGCGGCTGGGATCAGAAGATCCATCGCCGGGAGCCAGTCCACCTGGGCCGGTGCAATCTGAGTCCGAGCTGGGCTCGAAAGAATCATGTAATCGGCACCGTAGGGGCCGTGCAGCCAGACCCAGTGTCGTTCACTGTGCGGACGAAGCATCTTCATCCGGGCCATGACATCTATAGACAGTAAAGTGGGGCCCGGTGCTCGTCACATGTCATCTGGAAAGTCCTCGCCGGTCATAAGGGCGAGCAAGGTGATCAGACCGCCGCAGCATATCGGCGAGCGAGCGCCCACCGATACGATGATGCGGTCCAAAAACCAGCTCGCGACATCAATCACGACGGCAGGGACCAACTCATCGCCCTCCCTAGATAGAGCTCTGGGTCGTGTCATCACGTAGAGCATCTAAAGCTCCGGCGTGGACATCGTACCCGGCTCATATCTCGCCAAAAAGGTAGTCGCAATAAGGCGCTGAGCTATACGGAGGCAGGGATGGACAATGGCCGAGGCCTTGACCCTACTAGGGTCAAAGGCAGCGTGAAGACCCGTAATCCGGGCCCAGAAGGCACCGGCATCGAAGGAAGGTGGGGGGATGTGGGTGGGGGCGTAACCACGGTCGGCCCCGGGGACATCGGGCCACGAGAAGAAGGCTCTCATCATACTGAGAGTGACCTGGCACTCTCGGTCCATGAACCGAAACGAGCATCCCTCATCGGTCCGGGCGATCGAACTAAGCACCTCAAGTGTCGGACGGATAAACGTGTCCGCCGACACCTGGAAGAAATCTCGCCAGCCCACGTTGTCGTACAACGTGAGCATCCCCTCGAGTACCCCAGACATCCTAGGTCTGCAAGGTATGCGAACCTGGAGGGTACGATCGAGCGTTGGGAAATGCACTCGAAAGCGACGCGGTGTGCGTCGTTCCGGAACGTAATCCCCAGCGGCCCGATAAGTGGAGCCGGTGGTGTTGGCTGTGGAGCGGCAGGGAGTGGCCGTGCGGGGTGAATGGGCTGTGTGGGCTCTACAGGCTGTGCGGGGTGTGCGTAGCCTGCAGGCTGTGCTGGGTGAACTGGGTGTGGTGGAGAAGGCGGAGGAGAGTCCTCCACCTCGTGGGAGGGGCCGGCATCATCCGACCGTTTCCGCTTGGCGGAAGCTCTCCTCGATTGCGGCCGTGTCCGGGGCGGCATATGGGCCCCGAGTGCTCACCAAAAGTAATAAAAATGCGGCGTGCATAAAATACAGGAAAGAATATACCACGACACGCTGCGAGAGCGAAGTAATGGAAGCGTGCGAAGACGACGCCTCCACGTAGCCCAAAACAGTCCCGGGAAGCTCCCCTGGGCTCCCCTAAGCTCCCCAATTTTACCTGCGCATAAAACAAAGAGATTAGCGTGTAATATTCAAAACGTATGGGGGGGTTAGGGGTATAATAGATAAAAATTGAAATTAATTTGGGTTTGGGGTTCGTTTAACACATGGATCGTCAAAAAATACACAAAAGAGGAGGAAAAAGGCGAAAATCGGGTTACCGGAGCTCGGCCGGAGTTGTGGCCGCCGCCGGCGACTCGGGCGGAGGCACGGCGGGCTCGACCGGCGAAGGGTGGCCGAGCGGCGGCGGCGGACGAGCGAGCGGGTGAGTGGGGTGGAAATCGGGCGCTGGGGGAGTCGAAGGGTCGGTGAATTGTGATTTAGTTCGTTTCGAAAAACGAGCCCCCCAGCGACCCCTTTTATAGCAAAAGTTACGAATCAGCCGAGTGACTAGGTCGCTCGGCCGAGTAACTCAACGGAAAAATTCCTCCCCTCTTACGCTACGGCCGAGTGGCCTTGCCACCCTCGGCCGAGTGGAGTAAGTCCATTCGACCGAGTGGCTCAAGCTACTCGACATGACTCGCCCTAGGAGCGTATCAGTTTTACTCGGCCGAGTGAATATATATACTCGGCCGAGTAGCAGTTATACTGAAATCAAGAAAAGAAACAGAGAGTTGGGTATAGCGGACTTCCCTCGTTCGTGAGCCGTTCGGCCGGACGAACTTCTGTGCTCGGCCGAGTGACTAGTATACTCAGTCGAGTGAACCCTGTTTTCTGCTGTTTGTCTTTGTTTGGGCTCTAAACTCTGTTTTTCTTCCTCCAGTTGATTTCATCTTTTTCCTAAGCATCGAGCGCCTTCCTAGAGCGCTCCTCGTTGCCTTGTTCATCCTCCTAATGATGGGTACCTCGTTCTCCTCTCCTGTCAAGAAAAATAAGACCCGTTATCACAAAATTTTTGGTCGAACGACTCAAAACACTAACAATTTCTAAAACAAAAATAAAAGTAAAGTAAAAAAATAAAGCAATAACCGTCGGGTTGCCTCCCGACAAGCGCTCGTTTAAGGTCGTGAGCTCGACCCCCTATGATTTTCAATTAATGCGGGATGTTTGGTGCATATGAGATGCACCGGTCAAATTTTCTGGGGAGAACGCTTGGATTCGGAAGTTGCGGCGGCGTGTTCTCCCTCGGTGGTCTCTCGTCTCGAATAGTGTTTGGGGTAGGCTCCCCCAAGCTAGCGCTTGCTCCGGTCCTCGGCTTCACCGGTGACGCCGATTTCCGTATCGGCGGAGCTTTCTTCGGAGACCTTAATTTTGAGAGCTTGCAGAGCTCTCGAATCCTCGCGACATCAGTGTCGCCTTCATCAATTTCAGCAGAGAAGTCGGGGGAATGCTCCATCTTCTCATCTTGGCCTAAATCCGTCTCCTCCTCAAAATCTTCTTTGAATAGAGCGCCGATCGAATGGGGGATCGCCTCCTCAATTACCTCGTCAAGGAGGTATGAAAGATCATCCGGCCGTCCCTTAAGTAGATATATTCTATTGATTACTCCCATTGGGACTCCCTCGGAATAATGCTATAGTCTCTGACCATTTACCTTGAATGTGGCTCCGTCCTTGCTTTCCAACTCGAAGGCCCCTCCCGGTTGTATGTTCTTGATGGTGAAAGGTCCGGACCAACGTGACCTCAACTTACCGGGAAATAGTCGGAGCCGGGAATTATAGAGAAAGACCTTGTCTCCTACTTTGAAGTCTGTGACGGTTATGCGGGCATCGTGGAGAATCTTGGTCCTTTCTTTGTAAATTCTCGAGCTCTCGTAGGCGTCTCTTCTTATCTCATCAAGCTCGTTGATGTCCAAGAGTCGCCTCACCGCCGCACTCTTGTAATCATAATTAAGGGTCTTGATGGCCCAATATGCGCGGTGTTCCAACTCTACCAGCAAGTGGCAAGCTTTCCCATAAACAAGTCGGAACGGTGTGGTACCGATGGGAGTACGAAAGGCCGTGTGATATGCCCATAGAGCATCGTTTAGCTTCATTGACCAATCCTTTCTAGATCGATCCACAGTCTTCTCAAGAATTTGCTTGATCTCTCTATTTGAGACTTCCACTTGCCCGCTTGTCTGGGGGTGATATGCCATGCCAACTCTATGGTTTACCCCGTACTTCTTTAGCATGGCTTCAAACTTGTTTTCTATGAAATGGCTCCCCCGCCGCTTATCAAGGTACGAGGCACTCCGAAGCGTGGGAAGATATTTTGCTTGAAGAACTTGGAGACGACCCTTGCATCATTAGTAGGGGTGGCGATTGCTTCCACCCATTTGGAGACATAGTCAACGGCCAATAGGATGTATTTGTTACCGTTGCTCGACGGAAATGGCCACATGAAGTCTACTCCCCAACAATCAAAAAGCTCAATTTCTTGGATGGGCCTCATTGGCATCTCATTGCGTTTGGAGATATTCCCGGTCGTTGGCATCTATCGCACCCCTTTACAAAGTCGTGAGTGTCTCTAAACATTGTTGGCCAGAAGAATCCGCTCTGCATAATTTTAGCGGTTGTTTTAGAGGCGGCATGATGTCACCCGCATGGCAGACCGTGGCAATGCAAAATGATAGACGTTGCCTCCTCTTTAGAAACACACCTCCGAATAACACTATCTTTGCATATCTTCCCAAAAATAGCTACGGACCTCATGCAGAAATCTCCTTTTTTGATGCGTGGGCATCCCATGCAGTTTAATTCCACAAGCCAAGTAGTTGACAAAGTCCGCGTACCAAGGTACTTCTCCGGGCTTTATGGCATATAGCCTCTCATCCACGAATGTGTCGTCGATAGGTAAACTCTCATCCTCCTTTTCACGAATAAGCCTAGACAAATGATCCGCCACGACATTGTCCGTGCCCTTCTTATCTCTGATCTCCAAATCGAATTCTTGCAACAAGAGTATCCACCTAATCAACCGAGGTTTGGCCTCCTTCTTGTTTAAAAGATACTTCAACGCCGCATGGTCGGTGTGGACAATCACCTTAGAACCAAGGAGGTAGGAGCGAAACTTCTCGATGGAATAGACGACCGCTAGAAGCTCTTTTTCGGTAGTTGTGTAGTTTTTCTGTGCGTCATCCAATGTCTTGCTCGCATAGAATATCGCATAAAGCTTCCTATCTTTCCTTTGACCCAATACCGCTCCAATGGCTTGGTCGCTAGCATCACACATTAGCTCAAAGGGAAGGATCCAATCCGGTGGTTGTATGATGGGCGCGGAAACAAGTGCTTCCTTCAAGGTGTTGAAGGCCTGCAAGCATTCCCCTGAAAAAATAAAAGGAGTATCTTTAGCGAGCAAGGAAGTAAGTGGTCGGGCAATCGAGGCGAAATCCTTGATGAAGCGACGGTAAAACCCCGCATGACCAAGAATGCCTCTAATGCCCTTGACATTAATAGGAGGAGGGAGTTTCTCGATTACCTCAATTTTCGCTTTATCTACCTCAATTCCTCTCGAGGAGACAAGGTGCCCGAGAACTATACCTTCCGTGACCATGAAGTGACACTTCTCCCAATTTAGAGTGAGATTGTTTTGTTGGCACCTTTTAAGGACTTTAGTAAGATTGGCCAAACAAGAGTCAAACTCACTTCCATAAACCGAAAAATCATCCATAAAAACTTCCATAATATTTTCAATGTAATCGGAAAATATGGATGTCATACACCTCTGAAAGGTGGCGGGAGCGTTACAGAGACCAAACGGCATCCTACGGTAGGCATAGGTACCATATGGACAAGTAAAAGTGGTCTTTTCTTGGTCATCTTCGTGCAAAGGGATTTGGAAGAATCCCGAATACCCATCTAGATAGCAAAAGTATTTATGCTTAGCTAGGCGTTCAAGCATTTGATCGATGAAGGGCAATGGGTAATGGTCCTTTCTGGTAGCTTTATTTAGTTTCCTATAATCAATGCACATTCGCCATCCCGTGACGGTGCGTGTAGATATGGGCTCACCTTTTTCATTTTTTATGACTGTCATCCCCCCTTTCTTGGGGACGATGTGAACGGGGCTAACCCACCTACTGTCAGAGATGGGGTAGATAATACCGACGTCGAGCAATTTTAGGATTTCCTTTTTAACCACCTCTTTCATGTTCGGGTTTAACCGCCTTTGAGGCTCTATGGAGGTGGCGTCGGTATCCTCCAAATGGATCCTGTGTGTGCAAAGCCTAGGGCTTATCCCTTTTAGATCGGAGATAGTGTAGCCAAGGACATCTTTGTGGCTCCTAAGGACGTCTAGGAGTTTTTCAAGTTGATCTTGCGTGAGGTGGGAGTTTACTATCACCGGGAAAGTTAATTTATTACCCAAAAAGGCATACCTTAGATTCGGAGGTAACTGTTTAAGTTCTACCTCAAGAGGTGCGGCTCCTTCTATTTCATCGGCTCGCATGAGTTTGGCTTCTTCCTTGTCATCCGAGTTTAGCTCATGTTCAGGCGGCGTGCTCTCATGCGAAGACTCCGACTCACTACTTAGTGAGGACGATGCATCGAAATAGGCGCTCTCCGATTCTGTGCTAGCATCGTCAAAACCTTCACTCTGCCCCGGTTCGTTCCTGGAATCAAGAAAAACATCAGACGATTCATAAAAAGAAGAGTGAGCGTCATAGAGTGTAACTCCCTGAACGTCGGTTTGCTCGAAAGATTCTTCGGGAGTATAAAGCCCTTCGACACTCGTTCTACCGTCTTCGAAATATAACTTGTCGTCTATTACATCAACTCTGACATTGCCCCCGATCGTCCCATCCGGGGAGACTTGATCCATCACAAAAGTAGCAAACAGTTGTTCGTCGGGGTCCTTGATATCGATAGCAAAAGTTCCGGTAGTGTGGACCTCATCGACAAGCTCCTTAAGGAGGTCTGTGAAGGAGTCATAATCTTCCTGACTGAGTTCTGTTGTCGACATTGCATCCTCCATTTTCCCTGTTAAGGTCTTATGCAATATACGGGGAGAATATGCAAATAGGGCTGCAAACAGAGTTAGAACAAGATATAGAAGAAAGTAAAGAAAGAAAGAAAAGAAAAAATAACCGGGTGGTCGATGCCAAACACCGTCAAAATGTCCTCCCCGGCAACGACGCCAAAAACTTGATCGCTCCGAAATGTAACCCAAAAGTGCGACCGTGTAGTTTTACCGCAAGCGCACGGTGTAGCGGCGAGCGGGTTATCGAACACAGGGAGGACGAATGAAAGTGCTTGCTCCGAACAACCTGGCTATTAAGAACGGAAAAGAGAGAATTTGCCTTTGGCGATCCTGTCACAATCATCAGACAAAATATGGGAATATAAAATCAAATAAAGGACGTCTATGGAATGGGGAATCCCCGCTACTCACCGTATTGCTAGGGTAGAATTTCGGATGAACTAGTTGCAACTGAATGTAAAACCTAGCTCACGCTCTCGCGATGTTGCCGGTCTATAGCTATCCTAGGTTTGGGTCCAATCTCTTGCAAACCCTAGCCTAGGCAAGCTAGCATTGGGATCAACATCATCGTTCAATCGCGCCCCGAGCCCACTCTCGTGCAAACACGGGCCGCGACCTAGGTTGGGATAGTTCCTACCCGCCCAATCTCTTGCAAACGGGTATCGGCACGGAATTGCAACCGAGAACCCTAGTATCGGTCCAATCTCTTGCAAACCGATACTACGGAAACTCGATTTCAACCCAATTCGGATTTCTAGGGTTTCCTATCGAATTGGGATCCAATCTCTTGCAAATCTCAATCGATATGAACTACTAGCTATCCGTAGTAAATTGATCCCAAACTAACCCTAATAGCAATTCTAGCAATATTTCTACCAATTCATCACAAATCTGAAATTGGGCTCGTAGGGTTCATCCCCACGCCCCAAGACGTATAGACTACTCACAATTCATAGCACAAATACAAAAATAATCAATGGAATTAACAAGAGAATTCATCACAATATTCAAATAAGCAATAAAAATGGTATTTTTAAAGGAGAGAGAGACAAACCAATAGAGTTCTTCTAAGAATCCAACAAAAACAAACTTTACTCTCATCTCCAATCACAAAAATCTAAAGCTAAAAGTTTAATCTAAAAAGCTGCAAAAAGTAAAGAGAAAGGCTCTCTAACCTAGGGTAAAAACAGGGGTTAAATACCCCCCAAAATCGTCCAAAAAACTGTGACCAAAATGCCCCTGCGCAGCCTGAAAACCGCAATTTTCGCTACAGGCAGCGCGTCGCACTTGGCCGAGTGACAAAAGTCGCTCGGCCGAGTGACAAACCCTGAGAATTTCCAGTAAGTCTTGGTCTTCGGGGGTCTTCACTTCGGGAGTGGCTCGGCCGAGTGAGTTGTCGTCACTCGGCCGCTGGCTTCTATGTACTCGGGCGGTCGGTATTTTCCACTCGGCCGAGTGGGTCTTCTGAAGCTTAGGCAGACGAAAAACAGTAAGTTGGCAATTTTTGATGGGCTTCGTCTGAGTGCCACTCGGGCGGACGGGGTCTCGTCACTTGGCCGATGTGGATTCCGACGCTCGGCCGAATGCACACATGAAACGTGTCCGATCAGGTCGGCCGAGCGGTGTCTCGCTGGTCGGCCGAGTGACTCCTTCACTCGTCTGAGTGAGACACCAAAAATGCCCAAACAGCTTGTTTTGGCCTCCTCGTCGCTCCTGCGACGCTCTTTCTTCTTCCGCTCCTCTCCAATGGCGAAATACCCCTCGGGGAGGTCATCGGTGACACTCTGGAGTAGGTGTATCAGGGGATCACTCCAAATCGCTCCAAATCTCCTGAAATACGACAAAAACAACAAATCGTGAAAAGCATCGCAATATCGTCGATATATCGTGAAAAAACATGATTTGAGCGATCTAAATGGCATGCAAACATGCGGGAAAAAAAGTGTAAAATATGGAGTGATCATTCTTAGAGCTAGGGATTCTGATCTGCTCAAATCGATTCCTTGTGGTGCTATATGTTGTTCAAATCTGTGTTCTTGATCAAGGTGTTCTTGATCTGTCGGAGCCTGAAGGATTGAAAATGTTTGATCGAGATGATCCTTTGGAAGATAGCGGTGTGGAGGTGAAAATTGGATCTGATGCAGGGGCTTCGTCAACGATCCCTGAGGAGTGGCAGGCTGTGAATCCATGAAAGCCTAGAGCCAGCACTGTTGATAAGGGGAAATACGTGAGTTTGACATTAGGAGAAGATCTCAGGGACTTCAGGGAACTTAGGGTTATGTGAATCGATCCAACAAGCAGGCTGACAATGATGATCGTTCTAGATTGGAGGCGAATCCTTCTGCGGCCAGGAAGGTGTTTGATGGAAGATCTATGAGTCCATCGGTGGAGATTAAAATCAATCCTCAGGCGTTCAAGAAGTCTTGGTTGGAAGTCTGCACAAAACACAGGAGAATTGCTGATTCGTTAGAGATGGCATTTGTCCCTCTAACACTTGATAGTGATAGATCGGCCATGGCTTTAGTATCTGGAGACCTTCTTACTGATGTTGTTAGATGCTACGAGTATACGTCGGTTTGGTATATGATTGGGGATGTGCCGTTCTATGAGCAAATCAGAGCGTGGGCTGATAGAATTTGGAAGAAGCAAGGTATGTCTATATTCTTAAGAGAGAGGGTTTTCCTTCTTCATATTTCATTGCAAGGAAGATTGTGAGGCGGCGCTATGTGGAAGCCCTTGGTTATTCGATGGCAGGCTTGTTGTATTGCAATGGTGGTCTCCAAGCATCGGTTACGATCAGGATATGTTGTCGACGGTTCCAGTTTGAGTCCAGTTCCCGCACTTGCCCCTCAATCTGTGGTTGTTGACAATACTCAACAGGATTGCCAGTGTAGTAGGAGTCCCAATTTGCTTGGACAGAGCCACAACGATGATGGAAAGGCTGGCATATGGGGGATGCCTTGTGGATATTTCCGTTGCGGAGGCTTCCTCGTTTTGTGACGGTGCAGGTGGAAGGCGGAGAAGCATTCAGGGTAAATGTTATATATGATGGTGATCCCCCTAGGTGTATTAGTTGTAAATGCATTGGACATTTGGCCAACCAATGTTCTGCAGATTTGACTAACGAATGGGTAAAGGTTGGGAAGTAACCCCCGATGGCTAAGGATGGGGATACTCGACGTGGAGCAGGCGGGGAGCTCGCTGGAGACTACTGATTGAGATTGCGGAGATTGCTGCTGATGAGATTATGGAGACTTCTGCTGAGGGGAGCTCGCTAGGTACCGTGGCTGCTCGATGAAGTCTAGTAGCGATATGGGGGTGGCGCGTGAGGAGGCCAATGTTCTGGGGAGGAAAATTCTGTTAATAATGTTACGACTTTGTGTATGGGGATGTCATGTGAGGAGGCCAATGTACTGGGGGAGATAAATTCTATTAACAATGTAGGGTTAACTGGAGAGGTGCTTGGGGCATTGAGTGAGGGGGATTCAGGATTGGTGAACAGAAATATAAACATGTATATGGGATGTAAAAAGAAGCTAGCTGTGACTAGTATGATGGGGGATGTACCTGGGCTAGCTGCGACTAGCAGGTTGGGGAACGATGTGGGACTAGCAGCGGTGTCTAGCAACTTGGTTACATGGGTTGCTACTGAGGATGAGCGATGTGGGGATTGATGTAAATAAGGGTGTTGGCAATGTTATGCTAACTAGCGGTTGTTTAAGGCTAGCTGTGACTAGCATTGTGGGGAGTAGTGTTGGGCTAGCTCTGACTAGCGATATATGGAGTACGGTGGGCTAGAAGTGTCTAGCATGGAGGGGGTTTGTAAAACAGGTCTTAATGAGAAAGGTAGCAAAATCGGTATGGTGGCGAGCTTCCAGGCGCCTCCTCAGGCCCTCACCCCATTGCTGAACCACTCGGGGATTCTTTCTAAGGCTCCCAATCTGTTGGGGGTGAATAATCGTACCCCAAATCACATTAAGACTAAGCCATTTGCTCGGGCTCTTAGTAATTCGAGCATGCTACCCAAACCCATCACGAGTTCTTACATTGAGTTTGGCTCGATGCATAATGAAGGGTTGAAATCCCCTTATTCGGGCCCTATTGGCAACCCCCCAGTGATACTAACTACAAGAACAATAAGTAGAGTAGCTCGGGGGATTCTGGTATCATGGATGATTCATCTGACTCTGATTCTGATATGCCAGTTATTCTGTTATTCTCACCGTTCTAAATGATGAATGGGTTAATGAGCAGGAGCAGTTTAAACACGCTGCATTAGCCAGAGGTAATGGAAGGTGTAAGGCCATTAGTAGAAATGTCAAAACCCACATTTCTATTAGTACATCGTTGGGATCCCGATATAGCTCTAGAATCAATGGAGCCCCTATAATTGGTTGATATAACGATTTTAGTATGGAATACCAGTGGTCTTAATAATGTTGTGAGACGTCGCGAGCTTAAGGATAGAACTAGAAAGTTCAATCCTTCCTTGGTTAGTCTTTTGGAGACTAAAGTTGTCGTGGATAATGCTCATCGTATCCTTAAATGCTTTTCCAAAACTTGGGTTCTATTGATAATCATACACACCTAGGAATGGTCGTATTGTGGTTATGTTTAACCCAGCTATATGGTCTTACTTTGTTGACGCTGTGGCAGCCCAATTTATTATGATTTGTTGTGAGAATGTTGCGGGATTCCCCATGGTTATTACTATTGTCTATGCATTCAATCTTGCCCATGATCAAGTGCTATTAAGGGAGGCTATAATTGCTAGTTTAGTGAAGTATGTTGGGATCCCATGGCTGATCAGCGGGGATTTTAATTGCGTTCGATATGCTAAGGATAAGATTGGTGGACGGCCGATTGATTATAAATCTTTGGGGGCCTTTAATGATTGCATTAATGATAGTGCTCACTTTGAGATTAAGACCACCGGTAATCCAATTAATTAGCTAAGCTAATAGGAGTATTGGGTCCTTTTGTATTGTAGATATGCTTGATCGGTCCCTTTGCAATAGTGCTTGGCTCCGTGAACTTCCCTCCTCTTTTTGTGAGTATATTAAAGCTGGAAGGAGTGATCATGATATGTTGTTTGTGCACTTTCATCCGATTAGCATCTCGGATCCTAAGACATTCAAATTCTTTAATTCATGGGTATCTTTGCCCAGCTACTTGGATATTTTGGATGATGGTTGGAATGTTGAGGTTGTTGGTACTCAATTGTTTAAACTTGTATCCAAACTTAAGCATCTTAAACCGATCCTAAGAAGGTTGGGAGAGGAGGTTGGTAGGTTGAATAATGTTGAGATGATTAAAGCGGAACTTTCTCTTGTTCAAGCCGATACAAATCTTAAGTTGGATGCTATGCTCCAAATCCATGAGGGTGATCTTATTTGAAAGCTTGCTGATGCTATTGATATTGAAGAGAGTATTTTGAGACAAAAGAGTAGACATGATTGGTTGCATCTGGGGGATCGAAACTCTCGTTTCTTTTACACGACCATGAAGGCCAGGCAGAGCCATAATAATCTGTCATCTTATTAGAACTGATGGTTCTAGGGATGATACTGGGGACATGCTTAAGGTTGAGGCCCCAAAGTTTTTTGAAGAACTTTACAACCAAGATTACTATTGGACGATATTTCCTAATCTTACACCAATGAGGAAGCTATCTCTTGAGGCGTCTGATTGGATTGAACGACCAATTACAGCTGAGGGAATTAAGAAAGCTGTTTTCCTCATTGGTGAGGACACTGCCTCTGGTCCTGATGGGTTTAATGGTTGTTTTTATCATAAATTTTGGGGTATTATTGGTGAGGAGGTGACAGATGTGGTTCTCTCTCTTTTTAGCTCTAACAAGATGCTTCGTCAGGTCAATCACACATTCTTGACTATAATACCCAAGGGTCCTAACACTGCTGGTTTGGGGGGATTATAGGCCTATTGCTTGTTGCAATGTGTTATATAAAATCATCAGCAATGTGCTTTGTAGAAGATTGAAATCTATGGTTTTGGAACTCATATCCCCTTCTCAAATGAACTTTATGAAAGGTAGGTTGCTAGCTGATTGCGCTTTCTTGGCACATGAGCATATTCGAGACTTTAGTAATCCGATTAGGGGGTCATGTGTGTCTTAAGCTCGACCTTCGCAAGGCCTTTGACAGTGTGAACATGGAGTTCATTTATTTCATGATGCATCGGAAGTGGTTTAAAGGGAGGTTCATTGGTTTGATTTGTGAATGTATTTCAATGCCCTCCTTTTTGGTGATTCTCAATGGTTACCCCCTTTGGTATGTTCCACTCGAATAGGGGATTGAGGCATGAAGCCCACTTATCTCCTTCTATTTTTGTTGTGGTTATGGAGGATTTCTCTCTTCTGATGTCTAGAAGTGTTCGTAGGGGAGGGGCTTTGTGCGCGGAGGGGGGGGTGGGTGGGTTGGGTTATTGTTGGGTGCAACTTATGAAGAGGAATGTGGGTGTTTGTACACATCTTCTGTTTGCAGATGATCTTTCGGTCTTTTGTCGTGACAATGCTAGATCTTTTAAGGGGTTGAAGAATCAAATTTCACTTCTAACAACGAGCGTCACAACATTTGCCTCCAGGCCCTCCATAATATACACATGGTCCCTTGTCACCTGGGAATGGGCCAGCAGTACCCAACACATCGTAACAACCTTGGTATGAGGGCGATAACTGAATAGGGCTTGCAGGCACAAAACTCTTGTCAGGTTTCATGACCAGAGCATTTCGAACATAGCTCGCCCGCCTGTATCCTTCCCGAGGGAAATGACCGCTCCCCATTTGGGTCGTCGTGTGATATCCGTTGGCCTCTGTGTTACAGACACTCCCACCCCAATTCACACGCGGGGCTCCGTCAAATCCCTGGAACAAGGATAGCGGCCAGTAGCCTATTGGTTCCCCCTGGAACACCATCCACCATTTCCCTTGAACAGCATCCTGCCATAAGATCAATTAAGACAACAAGGAACAACAGGGACATAACAGAATAAAAACAAGTAAAAGGAATGTCGAACATTGAAATGTTGGCTTGATGTGTCGTTGCATATCGCCATAGAAATATGTAACATACCTTGTATGTTACGAAGTTGACATTGAATTGTTCCCTATCGTACACTGAGACATACGGTAGGGCTCCGCCAAGCACGATCCCATTCGATACTTGGACAAAACCTGCACACCTTAGGTTGAAACACCCATTTCCTTTAGTGGTATCCTGTATCAAGTTGTGACAGTAAGTTAGCAACAATGACCAAAACCCAACATTTTTCGACCCTCTCATTTCCTGGAACATGAATATGACAAATGAACTAGGAGATGTTAATTAGGAGTACATATGAATAAGAGGCATGATGAAAGAAATCATACCATCCAGTTGACAAATAACCGCGGTTTACTGTCGCCAAACAAGTCTGGGCTCACCTGCAGGAAACAACATATCAGTATTCATAATCAATATTTACCTTCTAGCATGTATCTGAATACTCAGAAAAAAACATTCAGCCGACAAGATGATAACATCTAAAATCTCGAACAGACTAGCAAATGCGGAAAACTTGCTTACCGCCCACCCAGCCTCCATAAACGAGTCGACATCATTAAACACTGTAACTGAGTTCAAGCTCCATTCATTTGCCTCGACTTGTAGATTCCATACATTAATGGTACCTTGCGCTCCAATATATGGGCCACCGTTATGCAGCTCTATTCGAGCAACCTAATATCCATCGAGAAAATGTTTGGTCAATTAGTCTAAATGTAGTAATGGCCGTTTACACAAGCATGCACACGCATAGCTAGTCCGCTCAAATTTATCATTCACCTCTACTTTGCAGTTTGAATATTTGTCGTTCAGTCCTAAGTATTTTGAATCATTTATCCTGGCAAAATCAGTTTCTCGAGGCCTTTGAACGGGTATGGTTCCTTCAGGGCAGCTTCCATTCTTTTGCCAAGCTTGTGCCAAAAACCTGAGTGAATTGTTGCCTTTCACTTCATTCGGAATAAAGCTAGGCCTCATCTATTGTGCACAAAGTGTCAGTGCCAAACAAGAAATATCCATTCAAATATGAGGAAAAACAGCATTCAAGTGAGGAACAAACCTCGATTGTGTGATTTCTGAGCAATGGGTGAGCGAAGGCAGGTTGTTTATAGATATCAACACAATCAATAATATCACCATCCTCGCTCTGTAAAACATCATTCCTATGTCAATTTACATGGTTAAAATTGATTTAAAATCGTAACGAAGAACTAAGTTTATAGCAACAACCATTATGGTCTTGACTGCTGGATTATTGAGTCTGTTCAGCTGCCCATCTATCTCCTTGCTTGTGTGTGAGGTAGGCCTTATTCCCTCGGCGACAATCAATATTAATAGAAGGGCCGCCAGTACTCCGACGAACCCCTTCATATTCAAAAATAGGTAGAATCCTCCCACTGATTTAAAACTCATTCCAATCTACTAATGATTTTTCGCCCACCTGTTTCAAACACTTAGTTAGAGGAATGAATATGCATCTACAAAACATCATACTAAATGCTTAGACTTGTTCATCTACAAATATAAAAATAAAATGGTTTAAACATGAAAGATCAATACCTGTTCTTGAGTGAGATAGAAAGAGAGCCAGAGGAAAAAAATGTGAAGCTTTACATGGACGAAGCATGAAACCGCCTGCTTATAAAGAGAATCATACTCAGTGAGTAAATACAGTGAGTTACTGTCTTCTAACACAAATCCATAACAGACTATAGGCATTATCACAAATATTCATCGAATTCAGCGCGGATGGTCAGCGCTTACAACGATTTTTGCGCATAAAGACACATTTTGTTGCACCCATGAATTAATGTACAGAGTTATTGTATTAAACAGGTGCATGCGTCTATGCTGAGAAAAAACATGAATAGTTGACTTTGTGGGTACCTAATGATTAGCTGTGGTGAGATAATCCCTTTCTATGCAACGGTTGCATTTGGACCAGAGCTAATTTACCAGCCATGAAGCAATGTTTTGGGTATGTTGTTCAGCGAAAGAATGCAGTGTGCCTGCTCAGGAATGCAATCTCGCATCTAAAGCATGGGCCGGATTTGACAAGTTTAGCATGGCTATTACGGGAGGTAGTTTATAAAGATGGTGTTTAGATCACTCGGTCTTTATTCAACGTGGCCGTGGCCCTCCTGGATCCATGGTTTTGGCTATTAAAGGTCTGAGGAGTATTTTAAAGAACATTTTACGACCAAAGACATGAGGATGACTAGATAAGTAAAATTGCACGAAGCAAACCAGAGCGGTTCTTTTTCCAACAAAGATATACTATAGATTTAGCGCATGAGATTGGATTAGTAATGTTTGTGTTGCGAAAATTGGGACCCCGCAGAATAACAAACCCTAACAACTAACAACTAAATAGGGAGTTATGCCTTGAAAAATCGGGTCACACACCAAGCAAACATTCAATCCATCTTCGGTTCTTGTGAGAGAAAATTAGCAAACGAAGTGCGACAATCTCAACAAACAGAAAATAAATGCGGGGCAGATTTTACTGTGGTTCGGTTGAGAATCAACCTAATTCAGCTTTCCGAGAAGATCCCTTATCTTGATCAGGAGATATCCACGATCTTTGCAACCCTCTTCTTCTTCATCCTCAAGTGAGTAATAACTTGGAATATCCAATCCCTCACTTATCTCACAAAAAAGTAAAACAAGATGCTAACTAGAAGTCCCAAGAAATCAAGAGAACACAACAAGCTCTAATCTTCTTCTCCTTGATTCTACTCTCTTCTACAATCCCAAAGCTCTCACCTTTCTATCTCCAGCACAGCTTGCAGCGGCTTCGCTTTTTCTTCTCTTCTGAAAATGAATGGCAGCTCACTGGAAAATGGCAACACACCCCCTCAGAGCATCTCCAACCGGCCTTCATTTCTGTTGCGGGGTAGAATACGCGTACAATGAATTTGTATTTGGGGGAACCAAGGTCACGGTGGTTATGTTAATGATGGGATTAGGGTAGGCTATTTGATAGGTGATTAGAGGGGTGATGAGGCTAAGCTTGTCATTGAGGCTGACCACGGAGTCGAATCCAACAGGATGCGGTTGAGGAAGACCGGACTGCGGGAGCTGCCGATGAACACGAGCCGGGGGGACGAGCTATCCTGCGCAACCAGCAACTCATCAGAAAGGCCGAGTTGGGGTCCAACCCTTAGCCTCTCCGATGCCTAAGTCAGTAATAGGACTTAAAGCGGGGGCTAGGCACGCAAGTCGAACTAAGGGTGAGTCAACTGTACGCGACGAGCTATGAGTGGGAGAGCAAAGATATGGACGACCTTTGCTCTCGTGTGTGAATCATGAGATTGAGAGTAAATTTGCCAACCTCTTCACCGTAGGAGGCAAAGGGGTATTTATACCTGGCGGTCGGTGGGCAGATGCGGCTGACCTGGCGTGCTGACTCACCGTGCTGAGCTGGCCTCGCTGTCAGCGAAAGCTTCGGACGAGGATGTCAGGAACAGGAGTGTCTGCTACGCTTTTGTCAGACGGCGCAGCGGTCAGGGGTGCCTTTGTTAGGGTGCCAGGGCTGAAAGCATTAAACGTCAGGGGGCGCGACAGCCAGGGGGTGCTTTGTCAGGTGGTCGGGCGGCGTTAGTGTCAGTTATGTCCTTGTACTAGGTTGTTTATCGTGTCCGATGAGCCAAGGGTCCTGCGGGGTGCCCCCCAGCGGCAGGGCCCTCTGACGATCATCTGGGCTGATCTGGGCAGCGGACGTGCGTCCCGGCCACGCCCTCTCGGGTAGAGGTCATGAATCGCCGGGGGGGAGACGGGCGCGCCTCCGTAAACATCCAAGGCCGCGTTGTCCGGGCGTGCCTCGAGCGTGCTCCTCCCAGCGGATCGAGCGAGAACAGTTACGCGCCTTTGTCCGGGGGGCAAGGCGAGCTTCGCCCATCCCCATGCAGTCTGTGGCTTTTGAGCCGGTTGGAGCCCTACAAGCCTCCAAAGCTCGGGCAAGAGGTGCCCCGTCATTGGGCTGGCCATCCGTTCGGGGGGACGTGCCTACGGGGAATTTCGACGGATCGTGGCAGAAGGTCGGACTATCACGATCTTCAGGTTGTAACAATTGTCCCCGGCATTCGAGTTCGAGTCGGGAACCCGGTTTGGCTCGGATGACATAATTCTACCTCCCTTTGAACCGGCGGTTCGGGTTTTGGTCCGAGCTCGGGAGTGGCGGCGCGGGTCTGGGAATTTCCGCCAAGCTGGTCGTTATCGTGAGTTGACAGCGCCTGGGGGAATCGAAGAGCCTCCGCCAACGGTCACACAATGCGTGGATGAAGGCGACTTTCACGTCCCTCGAGGCGTCAGGGATGCTCCGCTGGGTGGTGTGCGGTGGTGCACCGACAGCCGTGATGGCGTGTTGTCCTTTATAATTAAGGGGAGGGGATCGGTAGAAGCTCTCGTCCGGCTTCAACTCTTTTTCCTACCTTCTGGTTGTTGTCGGTCGTTTGTTGACGTGGTCACAGTTGCTTTCACCGGGGGTCCGTTTCCGGTTGCCTTCTTAGCTCTGCCGCTTGCCGGGCAATTCAGGTATCCTTTAAGCGATGGTTTCTCCTTCCGACTCTGTAACGGGTAGCTGGGCTGTGACAGAAGAGGCCCTGTCCGAGGAGAGGTGGTGGGGAGCGCGGGGGCCTCAGCGGAGGGGAGCGTGGCGCCCTGTTCGCCCGTGGATAATGAAGTCGGGGTCTACATCCGATATTTCGAGTTAGGACTTCGATTCCCAATCCACCCTTACCTCCAATGCCTGATGGACTTCCTGGAGGCGCCGACCTTCGCCTTGGCACCTCGCTCCTAGGGCTTGCTGGTGGGGTTTGCCATTCTGTGCTCGGCCGGCTCCCTGAGTCCGTCCCTGGTTTTCTTCCAGCACTTCTTCGTAGTCCGAAAGAGGGGGATGTACCACTGCATCTGTGCGCGGGAGGGGAGGGAGCTCATCGTCGGGGTGCCTGCCGACGTCGGTAGGTGGATGGAGGATTTTGTCTTTGTTGATATGCCAGTCGACACGGTGCTGATGTCGGATTGGAGGGCCTTGAACCCTCTGGCGACTGATGGGGTAGGGCTAATCGGGGGGGGGACCTGGTGAATGTGCAGGTCTTGGCGGGGCTGTCCAAGGCACACCACTGGTGGGAGAATCTTGATGCGGGTCGGCTAGCCAGCCCCGGATAGCTGGTCCATGTGTGGTCCGACCCGGGCGTGCCCTTATCCGCCGTTACCGTGATAAGCGTGTCGTCCCCAAGGGGGCCGGTCGAGGTAATGATGTGCTCTTGGTGCTCTCCATGAATGACCTCGCTTATTTGAAATAAACTGGTTGGGTTGATCTTGCCTTTGTTTTGTCTTCTTGTGAGGGTATGATTGCCCCCAACATTCCCTTGTCCGAGAGCACTAGGTCTGGGGGAGGGGGATGTTGATGGCCGACGCGTGAGCTCCGGGCGGGCCGGGGGATAACAGGCTCGGGTTGGGGGGTCGTTGCCGCAGTCCGGTCCCGAGTGGGTGAAACCTAATGACCTTGGCCGCTATGGAGATGGCGAGGTTCTTTTTGGATCCGGGTGGGGGACGAGGCTGGGTGCGAAGTTGTTTTGGCTTGGCACGATCATTTCGATGAAAAAGAGGGTGGAATTCGGAGCGTGTCGGGCTCCGTTGCATGAACAAGAGCTATCGATAGTGTGGTCGACCCTTCGGTTTCCGTATCGAGCGGAGGAGATTCGGGCGGGAGTGGCCCGATAAGATAGGTCTTATCTCGCCCCCCCCCCCCTTGTTGGAAGGTAATGGTGGGTTCGGTTCGAGGGAGGTCTCGTTTTGAAACGTCGGCCCTTGCTACTATCATAGGGTTCGAACTACGTGTATGTAATTTCTGTTGGTTGCGCTGTCTTTTGTTTGTTGACGTTCCAAGTTAATCCTATGGGGGGAGTGCGCTACTCGGCCCCTCGTTTCTCCACCGTGATGGGTGGCCCCGTTTCGTGAGCTCGCCCCGCAATTTGTCGGGGGATCGTTCCCAAAGTAAAGCGTGCTCGGCCCGTGCCCTTCTCTGGTTTGGGTGGCGAGGGTTGGCACTGCCCCAGAGGTCTGGAGGGGGAAGCGAGCGCGTAGCTTGACCCGTGCCCTTCTCTGGTTTGGGTAGAGAGGGTTGGCCCTGCCCCAGAGGTCTGGAGGGGGGAGCGAGCGCGTAGCTCGGCCCGTGCCCTTCTCTGGTTTGGGTGGCAAGGGTTGGCCCTGACCCAGAGGTCTGGAGGGGGGAGCGAGCGCGTAGCTCGGCCTGTGCCCTTCTCTGGTTTGGGTGGCGAGGGTTGGCCCTGCCCCAGAGGTCTGGAGGGGGGAGCGAGCGCGTAGCCCGGCCCGTGCCCTTCTCTGGTTTGGGTGACGAGGGTTGGCGCTACCCCAGAGGTCTGGAGGGGGGGAGCGAGCGAGTAGCTCGGCCCGTGCCCTTCTCTGGTTTGGGTGGCGAGGGTTGTGCCATGCCCCAGAGGTCTGGAGGGGGGAGCGAGCGCGTATCTTGGCCCGTGCCCTTCTCTGGTTTGGGTAGCGAGGGTTGGCCCTGCCCCAGAAATCTGGAGGGGGAGCGAGCGCGGAGCTCGGCCCGTGCCCTTATCTGGTTTGGGTGGCGAGGGTTGGCACTGCCCCAGAGGTCTGGAGGGGGAAGCGAGTGCGTAGCTCGGCATGTGCCCTTCTATGGTTTGGGTGGCGAGGGTTGGCCCTGCCCCAGAGGTCTGGAGGGGGGATCGAGCGCGTAGCTCGGCCCGTGCCCTTCTCTGGTTTGGGTGGCGAGGGTTGGCCCTACCCCAGAGGTCTGGAGGGGGGAGCGAGCGCGTAGCTCGGCCCGTGCCCTTCTTTGGTTTGGGTGGCGAGGGTTGGCCCTGCCCCATAGGTCTGGAGGGGGGGAAGCGAGCGCGTAGCTCGGCCCGTGCCCTTCTCTGGTTTGGGCGATGAGGGTCGGCCCTGCCCTAGAGGTCTGGAGGGGGAGCGAGCGCGTAGCTCGGCCCGTGCCCTTCTCTGGTTTGGGTGGCGAGGGTTGGCCCGGCCCCAGAGGTCTGGAGGGGGGAGCGAGCGCGTAGCTCGGCCCGTGCCCTTCTCTGGTTTGGGTGGCGAGGGTTGGCCCTGCCCCAGAGGTCTGGAGGGGGAGCGAGCGCGTAGCTCAGCCCATGCCCTTCTCTGGTTTGGGTGGCGAGGGTTGGCCCTGCCCCAGAGGTCTGGAGGGGGGAGAGAGCGCGTAGCTCGGCCCGTGCCCTTCTCTGGTTTGGGTGGTGAGGGTTGGCCCTGCCCCAGAGGTCTGGAGGGGGGGAGCGAGCGCGTAGCTCGGCCCGTACCCTTCTCTGGTTTGGGTGGCGAGGATTGGCCCTACCCAAAGGTCTGGAGGGGGGATCAAGCATGTAGCTCGGCTCGTGCCCTTCTCTGGTTTGGGTGGTGAGGGTTGGCCCTGCCCCGGAGGTCTGGAGGGGGGAGCAAGCGCGTAGCTCGGCCCGTGCCCTTCTCTGGTTTGGGTGGCGAGGGTTGGCCCTGCCCCAGAGGTCTGGAGGGGGGAGCGAGCGCGTAGCTCGGCCCGTGCCCTTCTCTGGTTTGGGTGGCGAGGGTTGGCCCTGCCCCAGAGGTCTTGATCGTTCAAGCTGAAATACTCACGTGGAGATAGCAAAGTTTGGAAAAGTGCCTGAATGAAGATCTTTCATTAAAAAGACTCACAATTATTGGTAAAACTTTAGAAGTGTTCTGCATTCCAAGGGTGGGCTTGCTCGCTTCTGTCTGGGGTCGCCAGGATGTATGTGGCCGACCCGATGATGTCGATGACCTTGTAGGGCCCTTCCCATTTGGTGGCCAATTTCCCTCGGCGGGCAGTCTCGGGTCGGAAGGTGGCATCTCTGAGGACCAGGTCACTGATTCTGAAGGTCTGCTTCTTCACCCTGGAGTCGTAGTGTCGGGCCATCCTCTGGCTGTACCGGATGAGGCTCGTCAGGGCTCGGTCCCTTACCTCGTCCACTAGTTCGAGACTGAGGCCAAGTCCCTCCCCATTAATATCCTCATCGAAGAGTTTCAGCCGGAGTGTCTCTTCTCCGACTTCCACAGGAACGACCGCTTCCGGCCCGTATGCTAGCATGAACGGGCTTTCTCCAGTCGAGGCCTTGTGGGTGGTATGGTAGGACCAGAGGATTCTCGGTAGCTCGTCGACCCATGCCCCGAGAGCGACGTCTACCTTCTTCTTCATAGGACTCAAGATGCATTTGTTCGCGGCCTCCGCCATTCCATTGCACTGCGGGTGGGCAACTGACGCGAAATGGAGCTTGATCCCCCAGCCTGAACAGAAGTCACAGAAGCTTTCGCAATCGAACTGTCTTCCGTTGTTCATGACTATAGAGCGAGGTATCCCGAAGCGACATATAACAGACTGCCAGATAAAACCCTTCATGTCCGTCCACGTGATGCGTGCCAACGGCTCGGCCTCCACCCACTTTGTGAAATAGTCCACGGCAACGACTAGATATTTCCTTCCACCAGAGGCCTTTGGAAAAGGCCCAAGGATGTCGAGACCCCATTTGGTGAACGGGATCGGGCTCACGATGGGCACCAAGTTGACCGGAGGCGCTGTCGTATGTCGGCCGAATTTTTGGCACGCCTCGTATCTTTTGACATACTGAGCCGCGTCCTGGATCATTGTCGGCCAATAATACCCTTGGCGCATTATTTTGTGGGCGATGATGTGATCGACGTGGTGGTTCCCGCAGAAGCCTTCGTGCACTTCGAGGACGACTTGCTCCGCCCGCTCAGGCCCCAGGCACTTCAGGTACGGCAGGACATCGAAGTTGGCACGGCGCCGGCGGTATAATACTCTGTCGAGGAGTACTAATGATAGGGCCCGCCTCTCCACCTTCTTAGCCAGCATCCGCTCCTCGGGTAGGGCCCCTGTCTCCAGGTATTTCACAATGGGGGTCATCCATGTCGTCACCGAGCCGACACACATTAGTTCTTCTTCGTCAATAGTGGGTGTCAGCAGGCTCTCGATGTAGATGGCCTTCCTGATTTCGGTCACAGAGGAAGAGGCCAGCTTGGATAGGGTGTCCGCCCGAGGTTGTTGGAACGGGACAGGTGCCGGACCTCCGTTCTCTTGAACTTCCAGAGCTCGGCTTGGATCCGCTTAAGGTAGCACTTCATCGTTTCTTCTCGGGCCTCGAAGATCCCTTGGATCTGTTGGATGACGAGCCGTGATTCGCTGAGGAGCAACACATTTGCCGCCCCCACCGCCCTGCTGAGCTTCAACCCGTTGACCGCGGCCTCATACTCTGCGACATTGTTGGTCACCGGGAAGTTGAAGCACAAGGCGTATTCCAACGAGCATCCGTCGGGGGTTTGAATGACGATCCCTGCCCCCGTCCCAGATCCCGTCGCTGAGCCATCGACATCGATGGTCCATAATTCGTCCATGTCTTCCTGGGGGGGCTCCGAAGGTTCCACCATCCCCACCATTGGCAGGGGTATGGTCGACGATGGTGTGTCCCCCGGGGCATCCTCAGTGGTGCATTCCACCACGAAGTCTGCCAATGCCTGGCCCTTGATCACCGTCCAGGCCTTGTATGTTATGTCGAACTCACTGAGCTCGACGCTCCAATTGAGCATCCTTCCCAACCGCTGCAACCTCTTCAGGTTCTTCTCGAGGGGCAGGCCGGTGTGGACAGCGACGGGATAGGCCTGGAAGTATGGTCGGAGCTTCCTTGCCGTTGTGACCAGGCAGTAGGCAGCCCTCTCGATGGGACTGTAGTGAGTCTCTGCCTCCCGAAGAATCCGGTTGGCGTAATATACAAGGCGCTGCATGCCCCCTTCCTCTTTGATTAGGACGGAGCTGACGGCCTCTTCATTGGTCGCCAAGTACAACCCTAGCAGTTCTCCTTCTTCCGGCCTGGCGAGGAGCGGCGGGCTCTGCAGGTAGGCCCTCAGCTCCACGAATGCTCGAACGCAGTCGTCGTCCCATGGGATCACCTTCCTTTTGTCCTTTGCTTCGCCGAAGGCAATGCACAAGACCCTGAAGAAGGGGAGCGATCTCTCCGCGGATTTTGACAGGAACCGCCCCAGAGAGGCGATCCGGCCATTCAGGCGTTGCAAATCCCAGATCGTCCATGGTTCCTCCATATTAACGAGGGCCATCACCTTGTCGGGGTTCGCCTCAATCCCTCGCTTCGTTATCATGAAGCCTAGGAATTTCCCTGACTGCACGTCGAAGACGCACTTCGCCGGGTTCAGCCTTAAGCCGTATTGACGAACCCTTCGGAATGTCTCCTGTAAGTCGGCAAGGTGGTCTGGGGCTCTCCTACTCTTTACCAGCATGTCGTCGATGTAGACCTCCAAGTTTCGCCCGACCTGCGGGCTGAATATCCGGTCCACCATCCGCTGATAGGTCGCCCCGGCGTTCTTCAATCCGAAGGGCATCTTCGTGTAACAGAATGTGCCTCTATCGGTGACGAAGGACGTTTTCTCTTCGTCCTCCTCCGCCATCGGGATCTGGTTGTAGCCTGAGAAGGCATCCATAAAGCTCAACAACTCGTAGCCAGACGCCTGGTCTACCAAGTGGTCGATCTGCGGGAGGGGGAAGCTGTCCTTTAGACACACCTTGTTAAGGTCGGTGAATTCGACGCACATGCGCCACTTCCTGCTGGCCTTCTTCACCAAGACGACATTGGCGAGCCAGTCCGGGTAGTCCACCGGCCTGATAAACCCTCTTCCACCTCCTCCTCGGCTGCCCTCTTCTTTTCGCCCCCGACGCTCCTCTTCTTCTGCCGGACCGGTCGAGCTCCTGGGTCCACGTTCAACCTGTGGGAGATCACCGTCAGGTCGATCCCTGGCATGTCCGCGGGCGACCAGGCGAAGATGTCCATGTTTTCCCGGAGCAAGCTGACGAGCGCCGCCCTTAGAGTGGCCGGGAGCTTCGTCCCGATGGATACAGTTCGGCCCTCCTCTACGGCCATGGGCACCTCTTCGACCTCCTCGGCAGGGGTCGGCCGTTGGTCACAGAAGTCCTCCCTCTCGTCGGGAATGTGGAGTGACAGGGCCTGCTTCGAGCTCTGGTGCCTGGTCGATCCTTCGTTGCAGCTTCTGGACAGCACCTGGTTTCCCCGCACCAGCCCCACCCCTCGCAGAGTCCGGAATTTCACCATCTGGTGTAGCAGGCTGGGGAGCCCTCTATGGCCATCATGTATGGGCGCCCAATGATCCCGTTGTACGCCGACGCGACGTCGACGATGACAAATTGCATCCCTCGGGTGATGGCCCTCGGCTCCTCCCCCAGAGTCATTGGCAAGGTGATCACCCCTTCAACGGGGATCGCATGGCCGGTGAAGCCGACGATGGGCCCCGTGCAAGGCCTTAGGTCTGCCCACTTCCACCCCATCTTCTCGACTGTTGACAAAAACAGGATGTCGCAGGAGCTTCCGGTGTCGATCAGGAGCCGGCTGATGATAACCGTTCTGACCTGGGCCTCGATGACGATGGCATCATCATGCAGATACTCGACCCCCCCAGATCTTCATCGGTGAATGTGATGGGGGGTCGACTTACCCTTCTCCGCTTCGACTTGCTGCTAGCGCCCGCTGTCATCACCTGCCGGGCACATACCTCCATGCTCGCAGGCGACGCCCCGCCTGGGGGTGGCCCCCCGCTTATCATGTCTATGCGCATGATCGCCCTAGGGGGCGCGGCTCCTCCTGACCATGGTCCGACGGTGGCTCTGGCCTCCGTGCTTCTCGTGGGGCCCTTCCTTCCTGGATTGCCTGCTTGTTTCCCACGAAGCCTCCCAAGTGGCCCACCTGGATCAACCGCTCGATCTCCCTCTTAAGAGTGTAGCAATTTTCGGTGTCATGACCGTGGTCCCGGTGATACCGGCAGTATTTCTGGAGATCTCGCTTCGCTGGGTCCGACCTCATCTCCCGGGGCGGCTCCGGCAGTAGTCCGGCCCTTGTCGCCGCGGCCAACACCTCTAACATGGGGGCATTGAGCTATGTGTAATGGGCCCGCAGGGGCCCTTCCTGCCTCGGGATGGCTCGGGCAGGCTCTTGGGCCGGGGCGAACTCTCGGGCTGGACCGGGGCGATCTTGCGGGCGACGCCCCGTCGGGTCGCGCTTTGGTTGGGCCAGCTGGTCGCGCCCCCGATGCCCGTCTTCTTGCTTTGGTCGTGGATGCGATCGAGGCTCGCCTTGGGATGGCTTCACTGGGGGGCACAGCTTCTTCGTGCCGAGAGTCTCCTCGGCCAATGCATGCCTTTCCGCCATAGCGACCAGCGCCTCGTAGTCGGCCGAGGATCTCTGAGCAGGGACTTGTGGAGGCTCCGAGTCCGCAGCCCTGTCTTGAAATCCAATATGAGCACCTCATCGCTGCAGGTCACCATCACCCGTCTCTCGTCCTGGAAACGGCGCAGGTACTTCCCCGTCGTCTCTCCTTCCCATTGGACTATCGTGCTGAGGTAGTCCAAGGGCTTCTTCTTCGTTCGCCCGGCCCGGAACTCCTGGCAGAACCTGTGGGACAGTTCTCCAAAGCTCCCAATGGATCTCGCGGGTAGGCCGAAGTACCAATCCAACGCTGTGTCCCTCAGACTTTGCGAGAAAAGCAGGCATAGGAATGCCTCATCCACATCCTGTGCCTCCATTGCCCCCCGGTATTGCTGCACATGCGAGAGGGGGTCGCCCCTTCCGTTGTAGGTGGCCAAGTGGGGGGCCTTGAATCTTACAGGTTTCGAGGCAGACGTGATCCACCGCGCCAACGGTGTGGCCTCCTCTGGGTAGGCAGAGCGCTCGGGCGCGTACCCCCTCCGCCATTCCGGGGTTTGGCTCCGGTCGCGCCTTGGCTGCCGACGGTCGTCGCGCCCCGGGGAATAACGAAATGGCTGCCTGGGGGGGACTCCTTCCACGGGTAGAGGATTCGACAGGCAGTGGGCTACGGTCATCCCAGTACCACCGCCCTCCAGCCATCTCCTCCGGGACCCCCCTCCGCTCCTGATTCTCCCTCAGGAGCCTTTCGCGTTCGGCGGTGAGGAAGCGGAGTCGTCGTCGAACGGCTTCTTCGTCCGGACAACCTGGGGAGAGATGCTGATGAGGAGGACTTCGCCCCCATGGTGGAGACTTAGAAAGCGGTGGGCCACGCCCATCCAGGTGTCGCCGGCCCATCGCCGACACCTCCGGGATCCCCGGTTCTCCTCGTTCTCTCTCCAGAGCCTTTCACGTTCTGCGATAATGAAGCAAGCTGACGTCGGGTGGTCTCGTCGTCCAGGTGGGCCTTCCGGGTAGTCTCGGCCATCCCACCCAATTGCCTTTGCGCGGCGGCCGCCTCCTCCCGGCGCCTCCGCAGCCGCGCGACCTCCACTCCTCCTCCAGGAGCTTCCGCTGGGCCGCAATTTCCTCGGCGAGCCCCTGGTCTCCCCTCTCCTCCTCGAACTGAGGGTGAAGATTTCGCCTCACGTTCGGGGGCTCAGAGGGGCCGGGTGGTGCTTCCGTCCCTGTTGCTGCGAATCCCGCCATCGCCTTAGTGAAGGCCTCGAAGCTTTGTTGTATTGCACGGGCCGAGGCTTGGACGGTCTCGACCTCTATCCCCGGAGGGGTTCAGTCGCGGGAGTCATCTGTTCAGGGAGTGGTTCTTGATCCATGGGTTCCTTGCCATGGTCAGGGTTTCGGGTGATTGGTATGGGGTCTGACATGGGTGTGACCCTTCGTTCCCACAGACGTCGCCAATTGTTGCGGGGTAGAACACGCGTACAATGAATTTGTATTTGGGGGAACCAATGGCATGGTGGTTATGTTAATGATGGGATTAGGGTAGGCTATTTGATAGGTGATTAGAGGGGTGATGAGGCTAAGCTTGTCATTGAGGCTGACCACGGAGTCGAATCCAACAGGATGCGATTGAGGAAGACCGGAATGCGGGAGCTGCCGGCGAACACGAGCAGGGGGACGAGCTATCCTGTGCAACCAGCAACTCGTCAGAAAGGCCGGGTTGGGGTCCAACCCTTAGCCTCTCCGATGCCTAAGTCAGTAATAGGACTTAAAGCGGGGGCTAGGCACGCAAGTCGAACTAAGGGTGAGTCGACTGTACGTGACGAGTTATGAGTGGGAGAGCAAAGATATGGACGACCTTTGCTCTCGTATGTGAATAATGAGATTGCGAGTAAATTTGCCAACCTCTTCACTGTAGGAGGCAAAGGGGTATTTATACCTGGCGGTCGGTGGGCAGATGCGGCTGACCTGGCGTGCTGACTCACCGTGCTGAGCTGGCCTCACTGTCAGCGGAAGCTTCGGACGAGGATGTCAGGAACAGGAGTGTCTGCTATGCTTTTGTCAGACGGCACAGCGGTCAGGGGTGCCTTTGTCAGGGTGTCAGGGCCGAAAGCATTAAACGTCAGGGGGCGCGACAGCCAGGGGGTGCTTTGTCAGGTGGTCGGGCGGCGTTAGTGTCAGTTATGTCCTTGTACTAGGTTGTTTGTCGTGTCCGATAAGCCAAGGGTCCTGCGGGGCGCCCCCCAGTGGCAGGGCCCTCTGACAATCCTCTGGGCCAATCTGGGCAGCGGACGTGAGTCCCGGCCGCGCCCTCTCGGGCAGAGATCATGGATCACCGGGGGGAGACGGGCGCGCCTCCGTAAACATCCAAGGCCCCGTTGTCCGAGCATGCCTCGAGCGCGCTGCTCCCGGCGGACCGAGCGAGAATGGTTACGCGCCTCTGTCCGGGGGGGCAAGATGAGCTGCGCCCATCCCCCTGCAGTATGGGGCTTTCGAGCCGGTTGGCGCCCTACAAGCCTCCAAAGCTCGGGCGAGAGGCGCCCCGTCATTGGGCTGGCCATCCGTTCGGGGGGGCGACGTGCCTACGGGGCATTTCGGCGGATCATGGCGGAAGGTCGGACTATCACGATCTTCTGGTCGTAACAATTTCTTCAAAATGAAGGCAGGTGCCCCTCCAACCCGGCTTCATTTTGAAACCAATTTTGAAGGGGGTGAATAGTGCCCCTTCATATTTGAAGGGGCACTATTCACCCCTTCATTTGAGAATGCCATGTTAAATTAAAAAAATGACACTCTATTTAATTAAGCATGGTTAGTTAAATGTTTAATATCTTTTAAACCACATAACCAAATTTAATAATTTTAGTACCATTGGAAAGATCGCGATGATACCTACAATATGAGACCAATATTGAATTTTTTCAAGCATTCAGTTGTTTTGTTATTGAAGAGATCATCTATATAAAAATTAATATTATTTTTACGGAAAAATATTAATATTAAATATTTTTCCCCAAAATTATTATAGTTATAAAATAACAATAATTTTATATTATTTATAAATTTCTTTAATAAATAAATAATTTATTAGATTAACTCATTTTTAAAAACAATATTTTATCATTATGTAAAGATAACTAAATAGGATAAAATAAGATTTGAAGGGGGAGGGTTGGAGTTGCTTATTCTTCAAAATGGAATCTTTGAGGAATATTCCATTTTGAAGGGGCCTTTTTGAAGGGGATGGTTGGAGATGCTCTCACAGGTTTCGGCCCTCTGATTTTGTTTTCCCAGCTTTTAACTTCAAACTGTTGGTCACTCATTTGGAGTGATTGGATGCCTTCAATCAACCTTTAATAAAACCCCCAACAACCACAATATGGGGCCCATCAATGTTGTGCAGAAGTGATGAAATTTGTAGCACATAAAAAACAGTTAGTTTGGTTCTTGTATTGGTCCCTAGTTTAGTGTGTGTCTCCTTGATTCATGTGTATATGACTATTAGGTTTTGGTGTTGGCTCTTGGGCTCTTGTGCCCAATCATGATTTTTTTACTACATGTGCACACACACACACACACACACACACACACACACACACACATATGTGTATATGTATGTATATGTATATGTAAATGTATATGTGTATGTATATGTGTGTGTGTGTGTGTAAATATATATATACTAGCGAATGCCCGTGCCTGGAGGGCATGACAAAGGTCGTCTCACGGACGCGAAACCGACGGGGACAACTTGCTCAAGGGCAAAAGAATGACGTGGACAGTTGTCTCCCGGACGCAATACCGACAACGAAAAGGTAGTCATACCCCGTGCCCGCGGGCACGGTTCAGTTAAGATTTTCTCCCGCAAAATCATAACACGTGCCCACAGGCACGGTTCATTTAAGATTTTCTCTCGCGAAATCTTTGTTCCCCAAAAAATTATTTCCACAGCCAAAATTGCGAAAACAACAAATAGCGTAAAAATATTTAGCGACACGGACACCTTCGGTGCGGAACAACAAATTTGGCGCGGACGTTTTCTGCACAGAACAACAAATTAGCGTAAAAAATTTAGCGAGGCGCCTTTGGCGCGGAAAATTATTCTCATCTTGTTGTCACATGTGTCGAATAGATGGTGGGCCCTGTGTTGAGGGAGAGATCATTCGATCTGCAGCAGCATTCGATCTGCAGCATTAAGTGCACGTTAAAGTTTTTTTCCCAAATGCATTAATTGCGTGCACTCTGTTATTACCCAAAAATTTTCATTCAACATAAAGATTCATTTCCCCAGAAAATTTCATTCCCTAAAAATGTTTTTCCCTCCAAAACTTTCCACAAAATCTCATCTCAACCATTTACATCCAAGCCTTCTTTCTATCAACCTGTTTGTCCTAGTCAGCTTGTCCTAGTCAGCCCGAGAATTCAAAAACAGTTGTGTTTTGATATATAAATAACCTATATGGGGAATAAGTGGTATAGACCATTGAATCCATGCTCAATGTAGCATATAGACAACTTAAATCTTGAATTTAGAATATCTAGAATGGTAACATGTGTTTATATAAGAGTAATTGGAATTTCTATTAGCCGTAGAATAATCTGTGTAAGTTCAGTACTTAAGCACTACAAATAAAAACACAAAGATAAAACTTAAACACCAAGGTGACACAAGGAACTTGGTAACGCAGTTCGGTGCGCACACCTACATCTGCGGGGCCACGCCCAGAAAAATAAATTACTCCACTAAATATTAATGATTACAATCACCAATACCACGTAATACTAAGGGAAACAAACTCCCCCTCAATACAAACCGCTAGGGGTGATCTCAATCAACCCCGTGGAGTAATTTGCGCAAGCTCCCCTTGCATGCAAGATCCCCTTGCACCACCGACCAGAATCAACTCCCTTGACTCCTTCACCGTCGGCCTCCCTCCTGGAGTTCTTTGATCAACTTTCGCAAAAGCCGTCCCCTCGCCGCAAAACCGCACAACCCATATATCCTTCGCTCCCCCTTAATTGCGGAGTAGATAGGGAAGGAAACTTGAACAATCTGTGCAGATTCGGTAGCCCGCAAGAATCCGAACCAATTCGGGCAATTGGTTCCGCAAAATCCTCTAGCATTAAACTGATTTGCGGGCGAGAATCTCTCCAACCGATTCTATAACAAATTCCGAGAGATAGCAACTTCCAATAATATCTCCAACAGATCTTCAACTGCAACAATATATACCAGAATAGGTTGAAGATACTATAAAAAGATCTGCAGCAATCAATCTTCCCAACCAACAAACCTGCGAGATATTCACTTCCTATTTCAACCCAACATCCCCTCAATTTAGCAACTGATTTAGGAAGGGCTTTCCAAATATCTCTCATGCAGATATTCCACAATCAATTCAGGAATCCCGACATTCTAGGCAGCAAATCAGATCTGAATCCGCAAGACAGATCTGCAGACCAAAGCGGCGTTTCTGCATACGAACCAGTATTCCAGATCCCGAATGTTGAACATTATGTTACAACATTATGTTCGACATTACTGCTCAACCTGCTCAAAAACACTTCGGATTCCTCAACCTGAACTCTCCAGCTATAGTGCCACTAATGCCAACAAATATCAGCAGAAATTCAACCCTAACAATCTCCCCCTTTGGCATTATGTGGCACAACCCAAAGCAAGCACCAACCAAGCACACATTCTCCCCCTTTGAGCCACAATAATCCAAACCACATTCTCCCCCTTACTAGAACAACCCGAGCAGTGATCACCTCAGAAGAGACAGCCAAAATTCAGAAAAAGTATGTCCTCATTGAACTCTAATACTTTTCAGCTAGCCTCACATCTCCAAAAGAAAATTCAGAAAAACTCAACCGAGACACATCCAGAGGCTCCTCTGTCTCTCTTATTAGCAAATAAATCCTCAAGCACAACGGAATAAGAGGAAGAACACTATACCTCACATCTGACAGTAGGGTGACGAATGGAATGATGTCCAGGGTAGAAGTCGAGCTCTGAGGGGCCGAAAAGAGTTGGAGAGTTGAAAACATCGGCGGTGTTGACAGAGGAGCTTCGGTGGTCTGCATGTCAAAATTTGGAGACGTGGATGCGGTGGAACCGGCTAAGAGATGGACAAACTTTGGAGAAGTCAGCCGGTCTAGGTGAAGATGCCGCAGAAGATGGAACAGAGGTGGATTGCTGTGCTGGAGAGGGTACATGCAAAGATCCAATGGCACCGGCAGAGGGAGAGCAGTGAGCAGAGCGGCGAGATAGCACTCTGATAATTCTGGAGGAAGATTCATGAGACTTTGGCACAGGTTTCTCGCAGTGATTGTCGAGGGGAGATGTCGAGTCTGGTGTCATAACATCTGCAGCAACATTGTTCAGTGTTGTATCTAATGTTACAACATTAGTCACAACATGAAGTGTTTTCTCTGAAGCTGTAGTGTTCTTGCTGTATAATTCAGACTTTCTGACCCATTGCTTCTTCATCTTCATATCAGGGTGTCTAACATTTCTTCCTTCTGACCAATGCCGCATGCGACTGAAGCAGTTTCTCTCAATATGGCCTATGAACTTGCAGTAACTGCAAACAGAACGAGCACCTTTTATACCTCTAATCTGCCTCTTCTTCTGATCATGGCCCTTGTGCTGACCCATTCTTTCAAGTTCTTTGGTAACTTAACTTCTTCTTTCAGCAGACACATTATCGAAAGCTCCTCTATTGTATCCTACTCCGGTGCGATCTCTCCTGAAGTCTTACCCATATTCAAGATATCATCCAGCTTTGCCTTTCCAGAATTCCATTTATCCAAAGTGCATTCAGCTTTCTCTGCCCTGAGAAGAACATTTCTGAAGTTGCTTTCCAATTCTCTACAATTTTCCTCAACTTCCAAACATTTGATTTTGACCTCCTCCTTCTCTTTCTTCAGTTTTTCATTCTCCTCCTTCAGGATTTTGTTGATATTGCAGATTTGCATCCACTTCTCAAACATCATCTGATAAGCCAACCGTATGTCTTCTTCATCAACCTCCTCAGAATCATCATCGCTGTCAGATGTTGTACTAAATGTTGTAACATTCTTTCTGACATTTGTAATTTTGTTCTCCAATGTTGTACTAGCTGTCGCAACATTAAGTCCAACACAGCTAGGGGTGTCACAATCAGATTGATCATCAAGAATAGCCGTAAAAGCCACATAGTTGCTGGTGATGTCTTCATTTCCAGCACTTCCTTCTGAATCTTCATCACTCCAGGTACTAGCTAATGATTTTCCCTTTTTCTTCTTGAGGGTATTAGCACATTCGGCCTGTATGTGACCGAAACCTTCGCACTCCCTGCACTGTATTCCTTTACCCTTACTCTTTGGCTCATACTTCTGTGCGGGATGATTAATGGCCTTTCCAGCAGTAGGAAGATACGGTCTTGATTTCTTGTTGGCAGATCTGTAATTCTGTCCCTTGTTACTGATCTTCCTCATTATTCTGCTGAAATTCTTAGTCAGCAGAGCAATGTCCTCATCAATATCCGAGTCATTTTCAGTCTTTGATGTTTTACTGACTTCAGCCTTTAGAGCCACCCCTTTATCCCTGTGGTTCTGCTTCAGATTCATTTCATAGGTCTGAAGAGATCCCATGAGTTCATCCAATCTCATGGTGGATGTGTTCCTCACTTCTTCAATGGCCGCAATCTTTGCCGAAAATTTGTCAGGTAGAGATCTCAGAGTTTTCTCAACTAACTTCTTTTGGGAGTACTTCTTCCCCAATTGGAATGCCTGATTTGCTATATCACGTAATCTTCCATTGAATTCAGCCACAGATTCATCATCATTCATTCTGAGATTTTCAAATTGAGAGGCAAGCATTTGAAGTTTAGAAGCTCTTACAGTACTTGTCCCTTCATGAATATTCTGCAGTATATCCCACGCTTCCTTTGCATACTCACACGTAGAGATTAACTTGAATTGCTCTTCGTCGACAGCGGAAAAAATAGCATTAATTTCTTTAGAATTGCACAAGGCCGCATGTTCTTCAATCCGACTCCAGTCTCTTGCCGGCTTGAGGTGTTCTTTGCCATCTTCGTCAATTTCGGTCGGCGGTGTCCATCCTTCACTGACAGTAATCCAGGCCTTTTCATCAATGGACTTAATGAATACACGTATCCGAGACTTCCAGTAAGTGTAGTTTGCACCAGTGAGCAAAGGAGGACGAACAACGGAGGCACCTTCTCGTGTAGCCATGACTCAAGTACTGAAATCCAAGATCACACCTTCTTTGAAAACAAAGTTACACGGGTGACCTGCTTTGATACCAATTGAAAGTTCAATACTTAAGCACTACAAATAAAAACACAAAGATAAAACATAAACACCAAGGTGACACAAGGAACTTGGTAACGCAGTTCGGTGCGCACACCTACATCTGCGGGGCCACGCCCAGAAAAATAAATTACTCCACTAAATATTAATGATTACAATCACCAATACCACGTAATACTAAGGGAAACAAACTCCCCCTCAATACAAACCGCTAGGGGTGATCTCAATCAACCCCGTGGAGTAATTTGCGCAAGCTTGCCCTTGCATGCAAGATCCCCTTGCACCACCGACCAGAATCAACTCCCTTGACTCCTTCACCGTCGGCCTCCCTCCCGGAGTTCTTTGATCAACTTTCGCAAAAGCCGTCCCCTCGCCGCAAAACCGCACAACCCATATATCCTTCGCTCCCCCTTAATTGCAGAGTAGATATGGAAGGAAACTTGAACAATCTGTGCAGATTCGGCAGCCCGCAAGAATCCGAACCAATTCGGGCAATTGGTTCCGCAAAATCCTCTAGCATTAAACTGATTTGCGGGCGAGAATCTCTCCAACCGATTCTATAACAAATTCCGAGAGATAGCAACTTCCAATAATATCTCCAACAGATCTTCAACTGCAACAATATATACCAGAATAGGTTGAAGATACTATAAAAAGATCTGCAGTAATCAATCTTCCCAACCAACAAACCTGCGAGATATTCACTTCCTATTTCAACCCAACATCCCCTCAATTTAGCAACTGATTTAGGAAGGGCTTTCCAAATATCTCTCATGCAGATATTCCACAATCAATTCAGGAATCCCGACATTCTAGGCAGCAAATCAGATCTGAATCCGCAAGACAGATCTGCAGACCAAAGCGGCGTTTCTGCATACGAACCAGTATTCCAGATCCCGAATGTTGAACATTATGTTACAACATTATGTTCAACATTACTGCTCAACCTGCTCAAAAACACTTCGGATTCCTCAACCTGGACTCTCCACCTATAGTGCCACTAATGCTAACAAATATCAGCAGAAATTCAACCCTAACAATCTGCATATGCTTAATAGCCATGCAATTTAAACTAATGCAACCAGAAATGAACTCTCCAAAATTCAATTTGCTCAATGAAGAAGAATTTCCCAAATAAGATACCCAAACAACCAGCATTCACAAATTTCCAGCATTCACAAATTTCCAACAAAAATTATATCCAGTATTCACAACATTGTATCCAGTATTCACAAAGTTATATGTTACCAACAAAAATTATATCCAGAATTCTCAAAACTGTATAATCAAACATCCAACATTCACAAACTGAAATGTTTCGAACAAAAATTCAGATTTTTAGCAAGTACAAACTTTCAGGAATACAAAATTCTTCAATAATATATGAGCTCATAAGTTTTTTATCCTCTTTCTTGCAAAATGGACTTCGGATTTTGTATAGAAGGCACGCTTTGATCAAATTGTCATCAACTACTTCAGATATTTTGATCCTCTTTGATTCTGGGATAACAAACACCTTCATGATGAGCAAATTGTCATCAAATACTTAGCTAATCCTTCACGTTTTCCAAAATGCATTGAGCCTGAAAAAAACAAAGTCCAAATTTAAAGGATTCTTGATAATAGCATGTTAATTCCACATCAAGGAATTAACAGTGTTCCTCATACACTGAGCTTACTTGATATACTTACAACATGGACAATTTCCAATTGAGCAAACAATTTAACCCACCAATCAATTTGCCATCTTGAACAACTGTGTTGCAATTTATCATTTTCTTCAACATTGGATCCCGGCTTACATCATCAATGTTAGAGAGACTGAAGGTTACCTGAGGGGTGTAACTGAGCCGTGCATGAACTTGACCCTGATCTCGATCCGAAGGCAATCATCCACCTAAAAACTGGAGTGTTTTGAGGGGAAACTAAAAAATTTATGAAATTTTGAACTGGATATTGCATGAACTAAAATTTTGCATGCAATATCTGAAGTTTCGGTACGAACTGGATATCTAAAAGGAGCAATATTTTGCATGAACTGGATTCTAAAATTGCAATATTTTGAGGGGAAACTAAAAGTTCATGCAATATTGCATGAACTTCAGGTACGAACTGGATATCTGCTCATTGCAAAATATCTGAAGTTCATGCAATATCTAGAGTTTCGAACTAAAATTTTGAAATTTTGAAGGCAATCATCCCCTTTCCGGTACAAACTGCAGGCCAGCAGCAGGCCAGCAGCAGATAACTGAGCAGTGTTTTGAGCAGTGCATGAACTTGGAATCCAAACATATGGATTGATCAGCAAAAGAGAAGTTATTATGAAATTCTTAGATCATGTTATGCATGGTTACAAAGAAGACTTTCTGGGTATGGGGATTCACCTTTGAAGAAACCCAATCAGCCCACGTCTCTAAGTGAATCTCATACCATCTAGTACATCGGCATCTTTGCAAGCTGATGTATGATCAGCATCCCATCTGCATTACAAAGCAACGAACCAGTTAAACATGATTCATAACTGCAAACTATCTATCTAGTTCTAATTTGTTACGGGAATTTCATCAGTTGGTGGGTTATGCACTGAAAATAACATCAAAATAACATAACTCCCATTCTCAACTCTCATTTCATAACAAAACCGAGTTCAAAATATGTTGCTCAAATGCACATTCAGTTTTGTCAAAAAAAACTCTAATGCATTTCCTGTCAAAATATGTTGCTCAAATGAAAATTATTTGGTTACTCAGCTTGATACAAAAATTATTTGGTTACTCAGCTTGATACAAAAGCTTGAGTATCAACACCCAGAACAACAATTTTTGCATATCCATCTTTCTCAATTCATGGAAAAATATTATACTCAGCTTGATACTCAGCTTGAAAAAAACTGAACTCTCATTTTTGGTTACTGATACTCAGCTTGATATTCAGCTTGATACTCAGCTTGATAGAGAAAAAACTAATACTCAGCTTGATATTCATGGAAAAAATTTTGGTTACTCAGCCAGGAAAACACAAACTGATTTCTCAATTCATAGTAAATATTATACTCAGCTTGATACAAAATTTCAGTAGATGATCTTAGTTCTTCAGAGCCCTGCCAAAATATTCTGTAGTAGTTGAAGCTACTTAAACAACTCTTAAGCCATTCTAAAACAATCAACTAATTCACAAAGTGATGAAAGAATTAAGGGTTGTGTGAATAATCAGATAAACTACGATGTTGTTCATACCAAACCTCCATGATCCAAAGCTTCATCACCTCAGATATAAACTGCAGATATGTTTGCAATTTGTTTCTGTCACGAGGCAAAGATATCTTACCATAATTTAACAGAGATTTAGAGGATATCCAAACCATTTCCAACGATTAATAGAATTCTCGATTCAGAAAAATATTAGACTTCAATTCATAACGTCAGAATTCTATATCTGAAATGATGAAGTTGATAGGATACAATTAACCAATAGCCGATTTGGCTAGAAAAGAAGTCGGGAATAAAGCAACCTTTGCTGATGTTTTTCAATTAGGTCAACCAGGAAGACATTTTAATTTGATAGGAGAGATCACATCAGCCCCCAAATAAATACCCAGCAGCTTGTTCTTCATTGTCGTTGCCTAAGCGCCTGTATTACTGCTTCCCGATCAAATCCAAGCTCGACCTGTTTGGAGATTTTGGCCTCAAAATCAGCTCCCTGCAAACATATCAACAATTTTTGCATAGCAGAGAACTACTTTTTGCATATCCAACTTGATACAAAAGCTTGATACAACACCCAGAACAACAACATGAATGAGCTTCCCTCCAACGGTGAGAGCAAAACAACAAAAATTATATTTGGTTGCTGAAAAAAATTTAAGCTTGATTTTTTGAACAACAAAATTAGATGGACAGGATATGCATATTTTGAGCAAAGCTTGAATTGGTTTGAGCAAAGCTTGAGCATATCCTGCATATTTTGAGCAAAACTGGAATTATTTGGTTTCAACAACAAAATTTTTGAATGTTGCTCAAAATATGAAATGAGATTCAGTTTTGTTATTCTCCAAGAACTCCCATCCTCTAAGAAATATGAAATGAGAGTTTAGTTTTTTTAGTAACCAAATAATTCCAATTTCATATTTTGAGCAAAAAATTGGAATTTCATTTCCAGTGAGCAAAATAATTCCATTTCCATTCGAGGAAAGAATTGAAATGAGAGCAAAAAATTGAAATGACAGTGAGCAAAATAATTCCAATTCCAAAATCAGTTTGATATGCTATTTGAATCATATTGATGCTGAAAATTTCAAATTTCAAATTCAAATATGCATAATTTGATATGCCAACTGAATTTTTTCAGCTTGATATTGAAATTTGAATCATATTTCAATACATTTCAATACATAAGTTGAACTATCAAGTTATGCTCTGTAACTTGACTGTCAACTTATGCACTGTAACTTGACTGCAATATTGGCATTGATATATACTGAGTTTCTAACTGAATTTTTATCTGAATATAGGCATATCAACTTGATAGAAATTGATATGCCAATTTGATATGCATAAGTTACCTAAGTCAATATTCAGATAGAATTTCTATTTGAATATTGGCATATCAATACATAAGTTGATATGCCAATATTCAGATAGAAATTCAAATTCAGATAGAAATTCATATTTAAACTCTAATCCAATATTCAGATAGAAATTCACATTTGAATCATATTTCAATACTTTTCCAGTCAAGTTACAGAGCATAAGTTGAAATATCAAGTTTACAGTCAACTGAATTTTTTCAGCTTGATATTGAAATTTTTTCAGCTTGATATTGAAATTTGATATGCCAACTGAAATGTATTGAAATTTCAATATTCAAAATAGTTATTCAAATTGATGTATGAGTGGGACTAAGCAAATAAATATAGTATACTGAGCATAAGTTTACAGAGCATAAGTTTACAGAGCTATAAGATTGAGGGGGACTAAGCAAACTTTGCATGAAATTGGGACTGATGTATGAAATGGGTCAGCTTGACTATAAGTTTACAGAGCTATAAGTTTGTATGAAATGGGTCAAGTTCATACAAACTTACAGTCCCAATTTTATGAGTGGGACTAAGCAAATAAATATAGTATACTGAGCATAAGTTTACAGAGCATAAGTTTACAGAGCTATAAGATTGAGGCTTGACTATAAGTTTACAGAGCTATAAGTTTGTATGAAATGGGTCAAGTTCATACAAACTTACAGTCCCAAGTTGACCCATTTCATACAAACTATAGTCAAGTTCATGCAAACTTATAGCTCTGTAAACTTTGCATGAGTGGGTCAACTTATAGCTCTGTAAACTTCGATTTCATACATCAATAAATATGCAAGCTCATGTTTGAGTGGAATTTTGACAGGAATGCTCACGTTGCATAGTTTACAGAACCAAACTTCCATTTCCTGTAAAATTTTGATGTATGAAATTTTTTGTAAACTCCCATTTTACAGAACCAAACAGTTCATGCAAATTTTGAAATGCTTCCATTTTACAGAACCAAACTTGTTTATGTTGATGTCTGAACCAAACATCAGTAACAAAACATCAGTAAAAATGATATAAGATTTTGATGTCAAAAGTTACAGAACCAAAATTTTGCACTTCATTAACTTGGCTGTGTAATTTGGTTTTGTAAAAATGCTATAAGATGAGAAAAAGTTACAGGAAATGGAAGTTTGGTTCTGTAACTTGGATGTGTAATTTGGTTCAGACACCAAATTTTACTAAACCAAACTTCCATTATACAGAACCAAAAAGTTCATGCAAATTTTTGTAAACTCCCATTTCATACATCAGTAAATATTCAGTTTGAGTGGGTCAACTTGGGACTAAGCTATAAGTTTGAGTGGGACTAATAAAACTTTGCATGAAATACCAAAATAGTTATTCAAAATAGTGAGCATAAGTTTACAGAGCATTGATATATACTGAGTTTCAAATTTTGAAACTCAGGGCTCAATATCCATCAAGTTTCAAAATAGTTATTGAAATTTCAGTTTCAGATAGAAATTTACAGAGCATTGATATGAATTTCAGTCATGTGTCAATAATCAATTTCAAACTTTAACTTGATTGATGGATATTGAACTGAAATTTTCAATATTCATTTATCTCATTTATCTTAACCAATTTCAATATGACCTGAAATGAAATTGACTGATGGATATTGAAATTTCATCCATGGATATTAAGCCTTGAGCATATGACACAATTTCAATTTCAATGGATTTCCGTTTTTGTTTAACATGATTTTTGAGTCTTCATGTACATTGAAACTGATGGATAGGCTCAATTCATTGAAACTGATGGAAAGGCTCAACATTTTTGATAGGAAGGCTCAAAATCCATCAGTTACAAAAATTTCCATGGATTTTTGATAGGAAACTGATTGTCCATCAGTTACAAAAATTTTAATTTCAATTGACATGAAGGCTCAATATTCTTGAGCATATCCATCAGTCTCATTGTCCATCAGTTTTTTGTTTCAATTGAAATTTTGAGCCTTGAGCATATTTTTGTTTAACAGGATTTGTGTTTCAATTTCAATTTCATAGGCTCAATATCCAGGAGTTCAATTTCAATTTCAATTTCAATTTCATATGCATAGTATGACAGGGGACTGCAATCCTGGATATTTGACTGATGGATATTGAAATGAAATGAAATGAAATTGTTTAATATGAATTTCAGTTTCATATGCTCAATGCTCAAAATTGTTTAAGTTTAAGTTTAAGTTAACTATTTTCAATATTTAAGTTTAAGTTTCAAGGCTCAATATTTTGAAAATAAAACTTATATACTTAAACTTAAATAGTTTCACTGCTCAAAAACTTGATATTGAACTGAAACTTAAACTTAAACTTGATAACCAATATAAAACTTAAATACTTAAACTTAAATAGTTTCAATGCTCAAAATTTCAAAATTTCTATCTGCACTGAAAAAATTTACATCAGGCTGAAAAAATTCAGAGCATAACTTAAACTTTTCAATATCAAGCTGAAAAAATTCAGATATCAAGCTGTAAATTTCTATCTGAATTTCAATATCAAGTTTCAATTCAAATAAAACTTAAATTTTCAATATTGAGCTGTAAATTTTTTTAGCATATCTTTTCATCAACTTTCAATATCAAGCTGTAAATTTATATCAACTTTTCAATATCAGCTCAATATGCTGATATAGAAATTTTTTCAGCATAACTTAAACTTTTCAATATCAAGCTATAAATTTCTATCTGAATTTCAATATCAAGCTTCAATTCAAATAAAACTTAAATTTTTACAGTTTAAGTTTAAGACAACCTCAAAATTTTCAAAATGAAATTTTTCTCTGTAAATTGCAACTGTAAATTTCTAGATGAATTGCAACGTGATATGAAATATTGAAACTTGACTGTAACTTGACTGTAAATTCCCCCATGCATGTAAATTTACTGAAATTGAAACTTGACTGAAATTCAATGAAACAAAATTTTTAAATTGACTGTAACTTGACTGTAAACTTGATATGAATTTCCATCTGAATATTGAGGCTGGAATTGAAATTGAAACAAAAATTGAATATTTTACCTCAACCCTTGTTATGAATTGACCTAAACTTGACTGTAAACTTGAAGTATTTGATAGAAATATTCAAATTTAGTAAACTTATTCACATTTTACCTCAACCCCTGTTACTTGATAGAAATATTCAAATTCATATCAGATAGAAATATCAAGTTTACTGTAAACTTGATATGAATTTCTACCTCAACCCTTGTTTAAATTGACTGTAACTTGATATGAAATATTGAAACTTGACTTAAATTTTTAAATTGCAACTTCCATAACTAAAAATTGAAATTTTTTGCCTGAAATTGCAACTGCCATAACCATAACAAAACTCACAAAGCTCACCAAGGGTTGAGTTGCTGAGGTTGCTATCCAAACTCACAAAGCTCACCAAGGGTTGAGGTGCTGAAGCTCTCACCTTGACTGCAATGGGTTTGTGGAGAAGATGGTGAAATAAATTAAATGAAACAAAAAAATTGTGGAGAAGAGGAAGAGCTCACCGATGTGGAGGTAGAAGATGATGGTAAGGAGGTAGATGAGGGTGCTCTTCGTTGCTCTTTTATGTTGCCAGCAAAATTCTCTTCTTGCTCTTCGATGTGCTCTTCGTTGCTTGAGGAGCTCTTCGTTGCTTGAGGAGCTGCCGCGCTTGAGGAGCTCTTCGTTGCTTGAGGAGCTGCCGTGCAAATTTCACTGCAGTGCAAGCTCTTTTTCCCTTCCCCCATGGACGATGTGATCAAAAAGTTTCCCTCCCTTAATTCCCTCTGATTATTCCCTCCAAAAATCATCCCCCTCACAGCGTATGACTGAAATTAATTTCAAATTTTAAAAACAAAACCCCAAGCTCACAGAGTATGGGTTGCAAAATTTAAAATGATTGTAATACTTATCCAATTTTTCATCTCTCAAGTTCTCATCCCTCATACAAATCTATATCAACCAACATACCCAATTACACATATCCAAATTCTCTTATCCATTATCTCCAAATTCTCTTATCCATTATCTCTTAAACAATTTCTCTTATCCAAAAACTCTTATCCAATAACCCATGATAACATCCATGTTTTATAATATAGATACTAACAAGAATTCGTGTATTTCAAAATTTAAGTTTGTATTATAGATGTTTGTATACATTGATAGTGCAACAATTCGTGTTTATATCTAACCCAAAAATTTAAGTGCATGTTATTCTCGTGTGGTGCACTGTCAATGGACTGTCAATGGCACTATCATCTATAACCATTTTGCTAGTGTATATATCAAACTCTCAAATCCATGGCACTGTAAATGGCAATATCATCAATGGCACTGTAAATGGCAATATCATCAGTGGAACTGTCAATGGCACTATTATCAATTGTAAATTTAAGTGCAAAAATTGTATATATCAAACCCAAAAATTTAAGTGCATGTTCTTCTCAGAAGTTATGGAAGTTTTCTAAAAGTTCAAGATTTATTATCCCAATTATGACCGTTGTGTTGCTCCAAGTGTTGGGGTTCATTACAGAACTGTACCTTTTTAAAATCAGATTTTGATGTTTCTTCTACATAGTATCAACATGTTATAATAAAACTAAGGCAGGATCGGCCTTCGTCAAGGTTTGTTTGCTTCTCATTTATTATTTAGATATTGCTTCTCATTTCTTATTTTCATTCATACATTTATATTTTTTGAATCTCTGTTTGCTGACTTCTAGTGCAAATTATTTAGGTATTTCTGTATGGACAGGCAACGGATTTTTTTCAGGTTGCTAGGTGAAAGATGGGCTTGCAACAGAACAATATTGCTATCGAAGGGACATTGGAGATTGGCATGGGTATGTTGAAGCTTAGATTCTGCAGTTTATTTCTTTTAGCATGCTTCATTGGTATTCTGTACTCCACATAAAAATAACAACTAAATAGATGCATGCAACTCTTATTTGATGCAAAAAAACAAACTGCCGAAAGTCCAAGACCATGTTTAAAGCAAAAAAAACCAAAACAAAATCAAATTATGTATTCCATTTCCATAGGAATCCAACCCCTATGGAAATTTTCAATGAATAATATTTGAGGCTTTGAGATGATCTTTGAGGAATATAAGCAAACATCTCATGTGCACTCATGTACCAAAGCTAAGCAGAAAAATAGAGCATACCAAAGAGTTGCCTTTGCTGATTCTCCCCACCGTACAAACTCCCAAAAGAGCATACCAAAGAGTTGCCTTTTTTTCATTGCGATATAAATGACAGAACAATTCTCCCAAGTGCTTCTTTTCTTTAAGGGGTAACCCTAATTACTTGAAAAAAGGATGTACCTTCAGGACGGGGAGAGTGTAGACGACAGTGACGTTGGCGGGGATGAAGAGCAAGGATAGTGAGATCCTGAAGAGGGATGCCCAACATACGGCTATTAATGTTGCCAGCAGCTGACGCTAAGGGATGCACGCGACAGAGATCCCTTGCTTCCCAATTCCTCCATCCCTTAATACCCCAATATTTGACAGAGAGAAGTTGATGAGGGCCTTCTGAAATCCAGCCGTGTTACACATCCCAAAAGAAGCATGGCATCAAACTAAAATTACATACAAATCAAGAACCATACCTTGAGCATCAGCCCCATGACGACATTCGCTGTCCGTGAGAGCTCAGGGATCAACAACTTCTCCAATTCTCCCAATTTCTCTCAGGGATCGACGAGAGCCCCATGACGACCTTCCCAATTTCAACATTTCTTACAGTCAGCAGGTGGGGTTTTGGGGACAGAGGTCTGAGAGCGAGAGCGAGAGAGCGACTGAGAGGTCCCTAGTTAAGGGCAGCTGAGAATGCCTTCCCCCAAAGTCTTCTTATGAAACACAAATTCAAATCAAAATTTTTAAGTTTTCAATCAAAATTTCAATTTTCAAATTTTCCCCCAAGCTTTCAAACTCAATTTCTCTTCACTTATCCAATTTCTCTTATCTTATCCAATTTCTCTTAATAACATCCCTCATTTATACCCAATTTCTCAACTCTTATCCAAAAACTCTTATCCAATTTCTCTTGATAACATCCATATTTTATAGAATAGATATATATATATATATATATATATATATATATATATATAGACACACACACACATACCCTTCAAAAATATATATATATATACATACATTTTTTTGAAAAGTAATAAATTTTATTCATATAACTCAAGCAATTACAATAATGGACTAGAACTCATCCATACAAGTATACTAGTATGACACTAAGGTCTCAATACGAAAACAAATAATAACAAAACCATGACAAGGTTTTACCCAAATCTCTTTTTAGGATGTCTTATTCTTGAACTCCTTCTATTAGGTAGGGCCCTATAAATAGGAGTTTTGTGCAAGATCTCCTCTATCCATTCTACATTATCTATAGTTGACTCCTCATCCGCCTGCCACTCACTCTCATATTCTATTTTTCATCTTCATTGACTTCGTTGTTGGGATCTTCAATGTCATCTTCGTTACCAACTTCATAGTTACCAACATTATCAGGATCATTTACACGGACATTTTCCATAGGGCACATAGAAGATGGACCACCAAACTCCACAATATCAGGAACACCTGTATCATCAGATACTTCTGTAGCAGTGGTCTCAACATCAATTGGGTTCAAATTAGCTGAGAGACCTCCATATGTAGCTGAAGAACCTCCACCTGTAGCATTATCTTCAGGTACCAACACATATCCATCCGCAGTTGAAGATGACTTAGTTTTCTCTACCTAAACTTTCTTGAAAGGACAATAAGCCGAAGAATGCCCAAAGCACTCACACGTCGGACAGCTTGGAGGCAAGTTTTCATACTTCACTCTAATGATCGCATTACCCTCCTCCTCCACCGCAACCTCAATGGTATTAGGTAATTTTGTCTTCGCCTCGACTTCCACGAAACATCTAGCATAAGAGTATCGTTCTCCAGAAGCTATAGCCTTATCATAAATAAAGGCTTTCCTACAGAGCTAGAAATAATACTAATGCATTCTGTAAACCGAACTTTCAATGGTAAGTCAGGAAATCTCATCCATACTGGAATTGAGGACAAAAGATCTCTGTCCATTGTAAGTTCTGGAGTCTAGCAACGCAGCACAATCACCATTTTAGCAAACATCCAAGTCGCTTCTTGGAGAACCCTGCTGCAATTTTCTTCTAACTCAAAAATGAAGAAGAACAAATCATTATCCCGGGGGTGGACCTGAAGGTTTCCTTTAGGACGCCACAACCGATGGACACATGCTCGAAGATGTAAGTAAGATGGTTTGTCCCCCACAACATAACCAGCCAGAGTACGTCTCCACTTTGCAACATTAGCGAAGTTCGCTTCTTTAGGGATCCAAAGGACAACCTTACTAGATGGAACCTCTCAGAGAGGAAAGTAAGCGCATTTGCTATTCTGCTCAACAGAACGCCCAACCGAAAAAGCCAACTCCATGCTTCTCACCCCGATTTCGCCACCCCCAAAGGAGCAGGTGGATTGCCAAAAAATTTATCATTACGAATAGCATTCCGAGTTAGATGAGGAAAATCTTCGATATAATTGGGCACTGTCTTAGGAGCAGCATCAGATGAAATCCGTTGATAACAATATGAAGAACATCGATGATAAGGATTTCCTACATTGATGCATATACATACACACACACACACACACACACACACACACACACACACACACACACCTATTCTATAAAATAGGGATGTTATCATGGGTTATTGGATAAGAGTTTTTGGATAAGAGATATTGTATAAGGGTTGGAATTGTATTTGGGGTATAAAAATGAGGGATGTTATGATGAGTTTTTGGATAAGAGATATTGGATAAGAGAAAATAGATAAGAGGTTGAATTGTATTTAGGGTATAAAAATGAGGGATGTTATATGAGATATTGGATAAGAGATATTGGATAAGAGATATTGGATAAGAGAAATCTATATTACATTTGAAAACTATTTTTGAATCCTAGGGCAATGATTAAATATTGGGGAATGATTGGTAGAGAAAAGAGTTGGTGAAATTTTTGGAGGGGGAAAACTTAAATTTTGGTGTAAGAATATGTTTTGGGATCCAAAATTTTGAAATTTTGAAAACTTTGCACTTAGTTTCACGTAATCATTCTCACGAAAAAGGTTAAAAAACCGGACCAAAAGCCCTTCCATCATTCTCCCAAAAAATTTAAAAAACCAGACAAAAAACCGGACAAAGAGGAGGTTGCCGCAATCTCCCTCTGGCTGTCCATCTTCTCCCATTCGGTCTCTGCTGCCATCTACGTGAAACTCAAAACTCAGCCCCTCAAAATACACAAAAGCACCTTCCTTACAAAAGCCATCTTCATTCCTCACAAAAGCCATCTGCAAAACTCAAAAGCACCTTCCTCGAAACTCTCAACATCTGCATTTCTCATCTTCTTCATTTTTATGCAGATCTCATTTTCTCTATCTGGAGGTATAACAATGAAAAGAAATGGACAAATCTTCATTCATCAAAGCAAAAAATCAGAAACAGAAATAACTCCTGATCTAAGAGGAAATGGCTCATAGAATCCATGTAAGTATAAAAAAGAAAGCTCATTTCCTTCTCCATTTCTTCTTAATTATTATCTATGGGCAAAGGTAAAGTTCTTTTCTTGATCGGCCTTTTCAGCCTTTTTGGCTATTAACTACGTGTTTGACATTTTGTTGGGTATTTTCTGTTCGTTTTGTTTTCTGACTCAGTCGATTTGGTTCTTTGATTAAGCTCGAATCCAATCGATTGCCAGGCTACGGAAGTTCGTATTTTGGGTTTGATTTCGATTTTTGAATTTTCATCCGGGTTCTGTGATTGTTAAGAAAAGTAAAGGTGGGATCCTTGATCTTGGTTGATTCAGGTTTTATTATGTGTTCCTCTTTTTTTCGTCCAATTCTACTTTTCTCTACCTAGAGTCCATGCGACGGATGACAAATGAAGACAGATGAAGAGAGATGAATGGGTAAATCTTAAGATTTTGGTTGATTCAGGATTTATTCTGTGAAAAAACTAGGCCATTTCTTTTGATTTCTTCTTATTTTCCTTAAACCTTTTTGTTAATGGGTTATATAATCTGTATTCTGTGGAATTTGTTATTCTCTTAAACCTTTGATTCTTAACATTGATTGGAAGCTGATTTCAGTTAACTATAAGCTGATATTATTCAAGTTGTTCCTGGAGTTTCAGTGTTGTGCCTATGAATTTGCTTATACAATCTGCTTCCAAAGCATGAATAATCAATACAAATGTTATGGTTTGTTTTGCAGCATTAAAAAATGAATCATATCAACCTTTTTCATAGTGGGTACTTGCTGTTACAATGAGTTGTCGCATATCATTATTTGCCTCCAAATTTTTCATGGATATATTGACTAGATATATTGTCTCTTTGCATTATGGATCATTTTAAGGTATGTAAGTTAAGGGTGGTAATCTTGACCTAACTTAATTGTCCAAACCAAACCTGAGCTGGTGCCAACGGGTTGTGGTTGGCTTTAAAATGGGCATCTACAGTTATCTATTCACCTGATTAAGAATTGGGTTCAGGTTTGAGTGCATACTCTTGACTCAATTAACCCATTGAACATGTGGCACTGCATGGAATTCCTTATATGGCATTGAAAGAATCAACTCTAGACCCCTTGATTTCATGATCAACATTGTCCGCATTATCTTCATGGCTTAAAGTCTAAACGCACAAAAGATCTTGCGATTTTCTTTGTGTTTGTTCTGAGCAAGTTAACATGTACTTAGTAAGTTAGCATCATGTGCAAAATTAGGATCTGTAAATCATGTTGAATCATGTAACTAAGTTTATTTGGCTGGATTATTGAGGGATAGATTTATGTTCTATTCATTTTCAGGGTAAATGGGTCGAATCTGGGTTAGCATCTAAAATATGCCCCTTTTTGGCTAGGGAAGGGGCTACGAATTGAAGAAATTTGAAATGTTTTTTAATCGACGGGTTGGGTTCGGTTCATGCATATTTGGGTTGGGTCAGGTTCAGGCATATTTGGGTTGGGTCAAACCTTATGTGAACCTGACCTGGTACATTCCGTTTGCGACCCTAAAGCAAGTCGTTTAGCTAATTTCAGTTAACTGGAAGCTGATATAATTCAAGTTGTTCATGGAGTTTCAGTGTTGTGCCTATGAATTTTATCAAGTGACTATGCTTATACAATCTGCTTCCAAAGCATGAATAACCAATACAAATGTTATGGTTTGTTTTGCAGCATTAAAAACATGAATCGTATCAATCAAATCAAATTTTATGGTTTGTTATAAAGTGATAAGTTGTTATAAAGTGATGATTTTTATTAACTATTTTTTCATGAAGATATCATCTTTTTAATAGTGGGTACTTCATTTTGATAATATCTGCCTCTCTAATGTCTGGATCATGAACTGGACATCATATCAAAGATCAGTTAAATTTCTTTTAACACACGTGCACCACAGAAAATATTTTATTGCGGTTGCCATTCAATTTTGGCACTTTATATATTTATCCCTAATTATTTTTTCAATCACCTGTTCTTTTTTTTCCTTTTTCTTTATACGGTGCCAAATTGAAACTTTCCAAATTTCAGCTACTTGAATGAAAAATTTAGTTCTCGGACATAATTCGACACCAAATTTACTTCTTTTGGTAAAAAACTATTGTGAAAACATTCATATAAATGTCCACATTATATTAAGAAGACAAACAAAGAAGAAAAAATTGCACACAAAAATTCTCATCCTTTGCAAGCAATGACTTGAATTTTGATGACATGTTGCTAGGGTATGATATTCTTTTTTGAGTGCTTTGGACTTGCTATTTGAGCATCACCAAAATCTTCTTAGTTTGGTATGTTAAAACGATTCAAGATTATAGGGCATGTATCAAAGGTTTTCAGTTTTGGACATTGGATGGATGAGGGGATGAAATTTTTCTTATTGTTGTTGGTTTAATCATTTGAATGTTGGATGTTGTATCAATTGGGCTCAAAATTTTCTCTGTTATCCTAGACTCCCGCTTGGTTAAGCAAATCTGGATATCACAATTACTTGGGCCGGAGCTTGAAAGCTGCGCTACTAAATATCTATCAGGAATATGTTTATCATTTGTGAATAATGCTATAAGTCTACGCTTTGAAAAATTGCTCCAGAGTTTCTTGGTGTACATAGGAGTCCTTATGAGTCTATCTAATATTCATGCTGCATACTTCTATTGTTTTGATCTTTGACCTTACTCTGTCTTTTTTGAACGAGCGTACTTGCTGTTACAGTGTCTTAAGAATATTTATTTTACTAATTTTACAATAGGTTCATTTGTTGGGATCAATATCGGCATGGAGATTTCGGATCTGCCCTCACCATCAGATATAATATCAAATCTTAAATCCCATAAGATCAGACATGTACGCTTACACCTAGACAAAATGCAAGCCATCGAGATCCTTCGTGCATGCTGGCTTGGGTGATAGCTCCTGCTCAGGTTGCAAATGGGGGAGGACAAAGCTGGGTCATTGTATGTGCTTCATCCTTTTTTTAAAGACGTGTCATTGCAAATTTCTGATGTCATTAATTTATATTCATTTTTGATTTTGTTGATGAAGTCATAATATTCATGTGCTAAGATTGTTACTTGCTATCATGTTGAAGTTAAAACGATTCAAGATTATAGGGCAAGTATCAAAGGTTTTCAGTTTTGGACATTGGATCAATGAGGGGGTGAAATTTATCCTGTTGTGGTTGGATTAATCATTTGAATGTTGGATGCTGTATCAATTGGCCTCAAAATTTTCTCTGTTATCCTAAACTCCTGTTTGGTTAAGCAAATCTGTATATCATAATTACTTGGGACGGAGCTTGCAAGCTGTGCTGCTAAATTTCAATCAGGAATATGTTTATCATTTGAGAGTAATGCAACAAGTCTACGCTTTGAAAAATTGCTCCGGAGTTTTATGGTGTACATATGAGTCCTTATGGGTCTATTTAATATTCTTGTTGTGTACTTCTATTGTTTTGATCTTTGATCTTACTCTGTCTTTTTAGAACAAGCGTACTTGCTGTTACAGTGTCTTAAGAATATTTATTTTACTATGACAGGATACCATGAATATGAGTACAATTTGCCAATTTGAATGAAATTTGAATGAACATTGTACACCATGAATATGAATGTATGCGTTTGAACTCATATGACAAATTGTCACTTGAATTATATTGTGACAGACCACATTATATGCATTTCATTCAAATTGACATATAGTTAATGAAATTCAAATGGAATTTGTGACTCATATGGGTTAAATTTGTATTGTGCTGTCAAATAAATTTGAATGAAATACATAAATTCAAATGGAAAATTTGAACTCCTATGACAAATTGACATATGGTAAATGAAATTCGAATGGATCATATCCTGTCAAATTTGTAGACATTTTCATTTGAACTCATATGACATATGACATACAAGTGACAAATTTTCCATTGTGCTAAAATTTTCTTAAATGATACAATACAAATTGTATCATTCCAGTTCTTAAATGATACAATACAAATATGAATATGACATGATACCATGAATATGAGTACAATTTGCCGATTTGAATGAAATTTGAATGAATATTGTACACCATGACTATGAATGTATGTGTTTGACTCATATGACAAATTGTCATTTGAATTGTATTGTGACAGACCCCATTGTACGCATTTCATTCAAACTGACATATCGTAAATGAAATTCAAATGTAATTTGTCACTCATATGGGTTAAATTTGTATTGTGCTGTCAAATAAATATTGTGGTTGAGGTTTCAAAATATTGTGTTTTTCTCACTTTTTTGTGCCATTTTTTCATGTTCTTCATTTTTTGTAGTTCTTCATTTTTAGTCATCGTTAATTCTTGAATTGTAGCACAAAACATGAATTCATCATAAGAATTTCGTTGACAACTACATAATATTATGCAGTATCCACTAGGAGACTAAAATCTATAACAAAAACCTTTGCCACCGATGGCGAGTCCTTCAGAAGGACCAACCATAATTTTTTGGGGAACAAAGATTTCGTGGTGGAATATCTTAAATGAACCGTGCATGCGGGCACGGGTTATGAGGGTATGTTAATTGAAGGCTATAGTTTAGTGCTTGCTCTTCTTGAGGGTGCTCTTCTTGATGAGGGTATGGTTCAGTGTGCTGTAAAAAAATTTATGGATAATGAATACTAAATGAGCTTTACCGGACAAAATTTTATGTATTTGAACAATGACAGCATTTTTGAGGAATTGGCAATCCATGATTTTTAGTATGAACTCATTTTTAAACAATGCCATTTGAACATTTGAAAAGTATGAACTAAAAACATGTGAACAGTTGAAGTACTAAAAATGTATTTCAATTGTATTTGAGTATGTATTTGAGTTGAGTTCATACTAAAAATCCTGGATTGAGTTCATACTCAAGCAATTTCAACTGAATGAACTAAAAACACTACACATGCAGCATAACTAAAAATCCTGGACTCAAATGTTCATGTAATTTTCAATAGGATAACTGCATTAGAATTTGAGTATGAATTTTTTTGCTTGAGTATGAATTTGAGTATGAATTATTTAAATTCAATGAAATTGCATTAGGATTTCAACCCTAACAATTCTAATGCTGCAGTATATCAACTATTTCATAGTATTCAAGTATTGGTTATGTGAGTTTTTTTATATTCAGTGAAATACTTCAAGTATCTCACATGCTGGAATTTTTTTATATTCATTAGCAAATAGAAAAGTTCTCAAACAGCTATGTGAGTTTGATATTTGAATACTGAAATTTTGTGAAATACTTCAAGTATACTGGATTTCAATGAAATGGAATACTTCAAATTTGAAAACTGGAATGGAATACTTCAAACTCACATGCTCAAGTATACTGAACTGGATTTAACATATTTCTTTATTTCTCTAACCAATTTATGTTTGTAATTTACCTAGGTTATTGTGCATCCAGATGACACACGATGTTGGATTGAGATTGACACACATTCCTTTTATAATGTAATGAAGAGGACGTTTCCTGTTGAACCATGATGGATTGTGTATTAACAGCTTTGATGTAACAGATGTATTTTTGATGTAACAAATGTAAATATTATTATGGTGCTACTTGGCTTAGATTAATAGAACTGGATCTACATTACTTTTGTGTAACATTATTAATGTGCTACTTTTTGATGTTAGAAATGTAAATTTCAATAGTTGCTTGCATGATGTTTTTACTTCATCAATTTCAATTGTTTTCATGGTTGGATGTGATTGGGGGGAACGTGGTGACATGGCTAATGCACATAATCTGATCAATGCTGCCAACTTCCGCACTCCTAGGTTTTGGTGACATGGCTAATTTTTACGTCCATCTCTATTTTTCTGTTTGTTCATGTATCTTAATACTGTAACATGTTTTTAGCTTCCAGCTTTATAGAATATTTTGTCTAAAAAATGTGGGGGAAATACAACTAACTTTACGAAAAAAATTTAGAAACGAACTACATATTGGGGGACTAGCATTTTTGTCAGTGACTAAAAATTTTGTGAGTAATTAAACAATGTGAGAACTAAAATCTCTTGAGGGGACCTAAATTTTGGGAAACTAAGACTTTGATTAGGGAACTAAGATTTTGAGAGGGGGATTTCTAAAATGAATCATGTACACAATTTCAGGGGAACTAAGATTTTGAGGGGGGGATATCTAAAATGAATCGTGCCCACATTTTTAGGGGAATTATGATTTTGAGGGGGAAATATCTAAATTGAACCGTGCCCTACGAGCACGGGTATATACTAGTATATATATATAATCATTTATAGAGTTTTGTTTCTCTCTCATCTTTAGAGAGAGAAGCTCTAGCTTTGGTGAGTGAGTGTCTTTAGCCGGCCGCGGCGGCGACTGTCTCTGGTGATTGCCGGGTGGCGTCGGCGATTCCTACGACTCCTTCGTAGTACTTTTTCTTCGAAGGATTCTGCACCGGTGATCTGATTCTTGATTGGATTTGGATCGGTTCTTGATCTATCTTGATCGGAGCGGTGTTCTTGGAGCTAAGGTTTCAGATCTGCTCAGATCGATTCCTTTGTGTCCTCTGCTCTGAAGGATTCTGCGGTGCTCCGATGATCTTTCGTGGTCTGTCTGGATCGGAGTGGTGTTTTGGAGCTAGGGATTCTGATCTGCTCAGATCGATTCCTTGTGGTGATATATGCTGTTCAGATCAGATTTGTTCAGATATGTGTTCTTTATCCAGGTATTCTTGATCTGTCGGAGCCTGAAGGATTGAAGATGTTTGATAGATATGATACTTTGGAAGATAGCGGTGTGGAGGTGAAAATTGGATCTGATGCAGGGGCTTCGTCGACGATCGCTGAGGGGTGGCAGGCTGTGAATCGAAGGAAGCCTAAAGCCAGTAATGTTGATAGGGGGAAATACGTGAGATTTGACATTAGGAGAAGATCTCAGGGACTTCAGGGAGATCAGGGTTATATGAATCGATGGAACAAGAAGGCTGACAATGATGATCGTTCTAGATTGGAGGCGAATCCTTCAGCGGCCAAGAAGGTGTTTGATAGAAGATCTATGCGACCATCAGTGGAGATCAAAATCAAAGCTCAGGCAGTCAAGAAGTCTTGGTTGGAAGTCTGCATAGATCGAAGGAGAATTGCTGATTCGTTGGAGATGGCATTTGTCCCTCCAACACTTGATGGTGTGTAACGACCGCTTTTCATGTATCTGGATTTATTATAATATAATATGTGTTTTGGTGGATTTTCTCCTCTTGTGTGGTTTTCGTCTCCGTAGCTTTCATTTTCAATCGATTCGTCGTATTTTCTCGTGTCTTCCTTAGGATTGTCGATTTCGAAGTTTGTCACTCGTGACGGACTTCATAACGGTCGTATCTTACTATTAGATCAAGCCTAGGAGTCTTAGGAATCGATCCCGGGGCCCCGCGCTCCGTATCGGAACTTTCTGTGCTTATTAGCCGGTATAAGAAGGGGCACCGACCGACTAGATGACGATCCAGTCGGTCGACAATCCTTCTTGGACCGACTAGTTGGCTTACTAAATTTCTCAGGAGCTACTGTTTATCGTTAGTCGGTCTAAGAACGTTGGTTGACCGACTAGGTTGCAAACTAGTCGGTCGGCAATGCTTCTTTAACCGACTAACTCATCATCTTATTTTTGTATCAGCTACTGTTCACTCTTAGTCGGTCTAAGAACGTTCATCGACCGACTAGATGCTAAACTAGTCGGTCAGTACTTGTTCATGGACCGACTAACTCTAAATCCTATTTTCGTTCAGGAGTTACTGTTTACACTTAGTCGGTCTGCGTTGGTCGACCGACCGACTAGTTGCCAAACTAGTCGGTCAGTGGTTGCTCTTTGACCGACTAACCAGTGTTAAAACCCTAATTTCTGGGCAGCCGCCAGCCCAACCTATTTAAACCCAACCCAAACGTTTTCATCTTCTCCAACACGACCCAAAACCCTAAAATCTTCCCCCTTCAGCCCACATCTTCCTCCAAGCTTCAATCCTTCATTCCAAACCCTAAATCCATCATCCAAACCATCCATTCACTCTATCTACCTCTCATCTTCCCCAAAATCTCACCCAAATCCATCAAAATCCCCAAATCCCCCAAAACCCTAGTTTCCCCAAACTTCTCCAATCTTCTCCAGATCTGAACTTAGGGTTCCCCGGAGTGTTTCTTCCGTCTCCTCTTGGTAAGAAATCGATCTACCGTTGTTTTTATAACTTATTTATATTTTTATGAAACCCTAATAAATTTCATGTTGTTTGATGTTTGTTTCCCCCATAACAGCGATTTCCCCGTAGATTAGCATCCGTGTGACGAAGTGGTCGTCATCCCCGGTGCTAGGCAAGTGAAACTTGCCACTTAGGGTTTAGGCCATGTTTTAGGCCATTTGCTTGTTGTAGGCGTAAAAGAGGCTAGGCGACGAAATGATACTCGCCTAGGCGCAAATTCCGGAACTAGCTTGACAACGAAACTAGTTCCAACGCATTTATCATGTTGCACAATTACCATGTCATGTTTACTTTCCTTTAACGGTACGCGAATAAATTGTCATGTCATTGCATTCCTTAAGTGTGGCTGTGATTGCGTAGCTTCGCTACAATGTTGTGTTCCTAGATCGTGTTCCAGAAGCGAGCCATGTAGTTGCTAACCCCAACGCTCGATATATTGAATTGTGATCTAAGAAACAAGCTCTCGTGCGGGGCAACCCTGGCTCACTTGCTGGGCTCATGTGCGGGGACCCTGGCTTGTTTAGTGCGGGATGGGGTAAGGGTTAAGCGGCCAGGCAACTGGGGGTCTGTTTGATCAACAACTGCAGTTGTAAGGCGTAAACTCTTTGGGGTGGGGTAGTGTTTAGTGCCGATCGGTCTGAATGTTGTACCATTCAGCGAAGGGCGTAAACATCTACAAAACAACCGTGAAATGTGAATTGTGTTTAGTGCCGATCGGTCTGAATGTTGTACCATTCAGCGAAGGGCGTAAACACCTACGACGATGTGAATTGATTGAGATTGATAGTAGCGTGGCTACTCTTGTCTTGTCTTGTCCCGATGATGGTTCTCTTGTACAAATCGTCTTGCCATGTTTTAATTGTGCACTCATGTTATAACTGCCATGTCATGCATACTAACTGCTAGGTTGCTAGTTGCATTACTTTCAGTTTCCTTGCCCAAGTCTTTTAGACTTGCTGACATGTGCCCCTTTACTATTTTGGGTGACACATGTTAGATCCTGAGCCTGAGTACCTTGTTGAGGACGATGTGTTTGCTGACGCCGAGCCCGAGCTTGTGTTTGACGGGGAGTACGTGGACACTGGGGACCAGTCCTAGTGTCTTCGTTATGTTTTACTTTTGTTAGACAGTTGTTTTGTTATCGGTGCGTAGCACCCATATTTGTTGTTGCTGTTGCTTTTGTTGGCCTTGTTCTGGGCCTTTAGACTCTTTTCTTTTAGCCTGGTGGCTTTTCTGGATGTTGAACTTATTTTCATGTTGGACAATATTTGAGATGTGAGATTTTATTTCAGTCTCTCCTTTTATTATTATTGTTTTTCCGTTGTGGTTACAGGGACCTGCTTATGTTTTATTTACGCTTATCGGGTTTGGGGCTTCACAGCTCCACTCTCGTGCGGACCTTTTCACGTCTCACCTCCATTTTAGGGAAGCGGGTCGTGACAGGTTTTAGTGGTGGCCCATGCAGGTCCTTCTGTAACTGCGATTTTTGGAATAGCGATAATAATATTAGAATGTCCAATAAACTAAGTTCGACGTCCGATGTCATAAGCTATGAGTCTAATCTAATGCGTTCTCTGTGTCATTAGATGGCAGGAAGGCGTTTCACCCGTGGTGGGGGCAGTGGTGCGCTCCCTCATGATGAGGAGCCTGAGCGGGAACCTGCCAGCGGTGAGATGATGCGGATGATGCTCCAGATGATGCAAGTGCAGCAGGGCGTGCTTCTGCAAGTCCAGAATGCTCCACTTGCTCGAGCTGCCCGGGATCTTCCGGATGCCCCTCGCTCTGAGCCAAGAGCGAAGCAATTTCGGGAGCTGGGTCCCGCATATTTTGATGGTTCTGAGGGTCCTCTGGCTGCCGATGAGTGGATTCAGAACGTCGAGGACAACCTGAAGATGGCCAAGATCACCCCAGCTGGATGGGTTGATTTGGCGAAGAGGCAACTCAAGGATAATGCTCGGAATTGGTGGGATGCGGAAGAGAAGATGTTGGTGGAGCCGATCGTCTGGGCTACCTTCAAGGCTAGATTTGAGGGTGAGTTCTTCCCGAAAGCTGCCAGGGAGGAGATGCTGCAGCGTTTTATCGATTTGAAGCAGGGGAACTCGTCGGTGGACATGTATCACCAAGAGTTCATGAGGCTGAGTCGGTTTGCACCAAAGATGGTGCAGGACGCTGAGGAGAGAGCTCAGAGGTTCCTGCAGGGGCTTGCTTCGGAGCTCCAGAGTTTTGTGACCTCTTCTGACCGGGAGTCCTACCAGAAGGTTCTGGTAGCAGCTAAGAGGCAGGAGCTGCTTGTGAACCAGAGGAGAGGGTCTGTTGTTGGTGCTGGGAAGAGGCCTGTGGAACAGGCGAGAGCTGTGGTTAGACCTGGATTCAGGCCTAATCAGTCTGCTCAGTTTAAGAGGCCAGGAGGGCATATTCTGAAGACTTGCCATTTCTGCGACAAGCCTGGCCATATTAAGGATCAGTGTCGGAAGTTTCTGGGCCAGTGTTTGGTTTGTGGTGATGCTTCCCATGTCGCGAAGGATTGTCGGCATGCGAGTCCGCTGCGGAGGGCACCTGTTGCAGCTCAGCCGTTGCAGCAGCGAGCGTCTGTTCCTGCTGGACGTGGAACAGCTCTTGTTCCGCAGAGGCAGGCTTTCCAGCAGGCTGTTCCGCCGAGGAGGCAGGCTTTTCTGATGACCGCTGCGGAGAGCGAGGCTGCGGATGAGGTTATCGCAGGTAATCCTCAATCTAGCTGTTACTTTCCTGGCTGGTTTTGATTGTTAGATTGTGTTATTTGCTTGAACATGGTGGTTTGCTAGAATAGGGTTTGATTGTTAATTGGTTGTTAGGTGTGGTTTTGGTGTGCACATTTCCTGCACGAGTCCTCTTTGACTCTGGTGCATCGATGTGCATTATTTCTCGGAGCTTCGTGGAGAGGCATTCCTTGTCGACATCCCCTCTTCCTAGGAGTTGGAATATCGTCACGGGGAATGGTGTGGTCTCGGTGCATCGTGGTTGCAAATCTTGCTCGTTGGTGGTCTGTGGACATGAGCTTTTCACTGATTTCATTGTCCACGACATCATCAACTATGATGCCGTTCTTGGGATGGACTGGCTTGCGAGCTTCTATGCTACGATCGACTGTCGAAGGAAGAAGGATGGTTCGTGTCGCATGTGCGTGGACTATCGGGAGTTGAATGCGGTGACCATTAAGAATAAATACCCGTTGCCTCGCATCGATGATATTTTTGATCAGCTTGGAGGTTCGAGGGTGTTTTCTAAATTGGATTTGAGGAGTGGTTACCATCAGTTGAAGGTGAAGAAGGGTGATGTTCCGAAGACAGCGTTCAGGACGAAGTATGGACACGATGAGTTTGTGGTTATGCCTTTCGGCGTAACTAACGCGCCCGCAGTTTTCATGAATCTGATGAACCTGATTTTCTACGACTTTTTGGATAAGTGTGTCGTTATCTTTATTGACGACATTCTGATCTATTCGAAGTCGGAGGAATAGCATGCCTCGCACTTAAGGACGGTGTTGGAGATTTTGAGGAAGCATCGTTTGTATGCTAAGTTTTCGAAGTGCGAGTTTTGGCTGGATCGAGTTGCTTTTCTCGGGCATATGGTGACTGGAGATGGTATTTCAGTGGATCCAGAGAAGATTCGGGCCATCAGGGAGTGGCATGTTCCGTCGTCTGCATCTGAGATTCGGAGTTTCCTTGGACTTGCTGGTTATTATCAGCGATTCATTAAAGACTTTTCTCGTATTGCTGAGCCGATGACCAGGTTGACGCGGAAGGATGTTGCTTTTGTTTGGTCGGGTAATTGTGAGAGTGCTTTTGGTATTCTGAAGGAGAGGTTGACGACTGCCCCTATTCTTGTTGTGCCTGATCGCAGCGGTGGATTTGAGATCTTTTGCGATGCTTCTGGCAAGGGTCTCGGTTGTGTGTTGCATCAGCACGGACATGTTGTGGCGTATGCGTCTCGTCAGCTTAAGGTTCATGAGAAGAATTATCCGACGCATGATTTGGAGTTGGCTGCCGTTGTGTTTGCTCTTAAGATTTGGAGGCACTTCTTGCTGAGTGAGAAAGTGAAGATTTTCACCGATCACAAAAGTTTGAAGTATATTTTCACTCAGAAGGAGCTCAACATGCGACTGCGTCGATGGTTGGAGCTTATGGCGGATTATGAGATTGATTTGCAGTTTCACCCTGGCAAGGTGAATGTGGTTCCAGATGCGCTGAGTAGGCTTCCAGCGGTGATGATTTTGACCTCGCAGTGGAGATTGCAGCAGGATTTTTGCGAGTCTGGTGTGGAGATTGTTCTTCCTGGGGAGGCTTCGTCGTTGATGTACATGCAGGTACAGTCGACGATCGTGGATCGGATTAAGGCTGGCCAGGCTGAGGATCCGAAGCTGGTGAGGATTCGGGAGCAGGTGGAAGCCGGTCTGCGGACTGACTTTTTGATTCATGAGGATGGCTCGCTGAGGTTTGGAGCCAGGTTGTGTGTGCCTGCTGGGGATATTAGAGAGGAGTTGATGGTGGAGGCACACAGTTCGCCGTATTCTGTGCATCCTGGTGGCACCAAGATGTACCAGGATCTTCGTCTGAATTATTGGTGGCATGGTATGAAGAGGAGCGTGGCTCGAAGTGTAGCCAAGTGCTTGGTTTGCCAGCAAGTGAAGGCGGAGCATCAGCGTTCGGCCGGGTTGCTACAACCGCTTCCGATTCCGGAGTGGAAATGGCAACACATCACTATGGATTTCGTGACTGGACTACCTCGGAGTCCGAAGCAGAATGACGCGATTTGGGTGATCGTAGATCGATTGACCAAATCTGCGCACTTTATTCCGTTCCGAGTGGGACAGTCCACTGAGGCGCTAGCAAGGAGATATATGGAGGTAAAATTCTTTTACTCTCCGTTTTTATTTCCTTTTTCCTAGTTCGATAGTGATGTAACGTGAATCGTGCAGGAGATTGTGCGACTTCACGGAGTCCCCGTGAGTATCGTGTCTGACAGAGACACGAGGTTCACATCTCAGTTCTGGCAGAGTTTGCAGAAGAGCTTGGGTACGCGTCTGAGTTTCAGCACGGTGTACCATCCGCAAACGGATGGCCAGTCCGAGAGGACGATTCAGATTTTGGAAGACATGCTGAGGGCGTGCATGTTGGATTTCAAGGGTTCGTGGGAGGACCATCTGCATTTGGTGGAGTTCGCTTACAACAACAGCTTCCAGGCGAGTATTGGCATGGCGCCTTTCGCCGCTCTTTATGGGAGGAAATGTCGATCGCCATTGAGTTGGGATGACGTTGGTGATCGGGAGTTGTTGGGACCTGAGATGATCGTGGAGGCCGTGGAGATTGTCAGGAATATTCGGGAGAGGTTGAGGATTGCTCAGGACCGTTTTAAGCATTGGGCGGATGCTAAACGTCGTCCTTTGGAGTTTCAGCCGGGCGACCATGTGTTCTTGAAGATTTCCCCGAATCGTGGTGTGATTTGTTTCTGGAAGCGTGGAAAGTTGAGCCCGCGATACATTGGACCGTTTGACGTTTTGGAGAGGGTTGGCGAAATAGCTTATCGCTTGGCCTTGCCGCCGTCTTTGGAAGGAGTTCATAATGTTTTCCATGTGTCGCAGCTTCGTCGATACATTATCGATCCGTCTCATGCTGTGGATTTTTCGGAGATTACCGTTCGCCCCGATATGACGTATGACCAGCATCCAGTGCAGATTCTAGACAGGCGTCAGAAATCGCTTCGGAACAAGATTGTCAATCTTGTGAGGGTGATGTGGCGACACGGCTCACCTGGAGAGTCTACTTGGGAGAATGAGGATGAGATGCGAGAGCGTTTCCCACTTTTGTTTCCGGACTCGTGAGTATTTGGAAATTCCGAGGACGGAATTTTTCTTAAGTTGGGGAGGATGTAACGACCGCTTTTCATGTATCTGGATTTATTATAATATAATATGTGTTTTGGTGGATTTTCTCCTCTTGTGTGGTTTTCGTCTCCGTAGCTTTCATTTTCAATCGATTCGTCGTATTTTCTCGTGTCTTCCTTAGGATTGTCGATTTCAAAGTTTGTCACTCGTGACGGACTTCATAACGGTCGTATCTTACTATTAGATCAAGCCTAGGAGTCTTAGGAATCGATCCCGGGGCCCCGCGCTCCGTATCTGAACTTTCTGTGCTTATTAGCCGGTATAAGAAGGGGCACCGACCGACTAGATGACGATCCAGTCGGTCGGCAATCCTTCTTGGACCGACTAGTTGGCTTTCTAAATTTCTCAGGAGCTACTGTTTATCGTTAGTCGGTCTAAGAACGTTGGTTGACCGACTAGGTTGCAAACTAGTCGGTCGGCAATGCTTCTTTAACCGACTAACTCATCATCTTATTTTTGTATCAGCTACTGTTCACTCTTAGTCGGTCTAAGAACGTTCATCGACCGACTAGATGCTAAATTAGTCAGTCAGTACTTGTTCATGGACCGACTAACTCTAAATCCTATTTTCGTTCAGGAGTTACTGTTTACACTTAGTCGGTCTGCGTTGGTCGACCGACCGACTAGTTGCCAAACTAGTCGGTCAGTGGTTGCTCTTTGACCGACTAACCAGTGTTAAAACCCTAATTTCTGGGCAGCCGCCAGCCCAACCTATTTAAACCCAACCCAAACGTTTTCATCTTCTCCAACACGACCCAAAACCCTAAAATCTTCCCCCTTTAGCCCCCATCTTCCTCCAAGCTTCAATCCTTCATTCCAAACCCTAAATCCATCATCCAAACCATCCATTCACTCTATCTACCTCTCATCTTCCCCAAAATCTCACCCAAATCCATCAAAATCCCCAAATCCCCCAAAACCCTAGTTTCCCCAAACTTCTCCAATCTTCTCCAGATCTGAACCTAGGGTTCCCCGGAGTGTTTCTTCCGTCTCCTCTTGGTAAGAAATCGATCTACCGTTGTTTTTATAACTTATTTATATTTTTATGAAACCCTAATAAATTTCATGTTGTTTGATGTTTGTTTCCCCCATAACAGCGATTTCCCCGTAGATTAGCATCCGTGTGACGAAGTGGTCGTCATCCCCGGTGCTAGGCAAGTGAAACTTGCCACTTAGGGTTTAGGCCATTTGCTTGTTGTAGGTGTAAAAGAGGCTAGGCGACGAAATGATACTCGCCTAGGCGCAAATTCCGAAACTAGCTTGACAACGAAACTAGTTCCAACGCATTTATCATGTTGCACAATTACCATGTCATGTTTACTTTCCATTAACGGTACGCGAATAAATTGTCATGTCATTGCATTCCTTAAGTGTGGCTGTGATTGCGTAGCTTCGCTACAATGTTGTGTTCCTGGCTCGTGTTCCAGAAGCGAGCCATGTAGTTGCTAACCCCAACGCTCGATATATTGAATTGTGATCTAAGAAACAAGCTCTCGTGCGGGGCAACCCTGGCTCACTTGCTGGGCTCATGTGCGGGGACCCTGGCTTGTTTAGTGCGGGATGGGGTAAGGGTTAAGCGGCCAGGCAACTGGGGGTCTGTTTGATCAACAACTGCAGTTGTAAGGCGTAAACTCTTTGGGGTGGGGTAGTGTTTAGTGCCGATCGGTCTGAATGTTGTACCATTCAGCGAAGGGCGTAAACATCTACAAAACAACCGTGAAATGTGAATTGTGTTTAGTGCCGATCGGTCTGAATGTTGTACCATTCAGCGAAGGGCGTAAACACCTACGACGATGTGAATTGATTGAGATTGATAGTAGCGTGGCTACTCTTGTCTTGTCTTGTCCCGATGATGGTTCTCTTGTACAAATCGTCTTGCCATGTTTTAATTGTGCACTCATGTTATAACTGCCATGTCATGCATACTAACTGCTAGGTTGCTAGTTGCCTTACTTTCAGTTTCCTTGCCCAAGTCTTTTAGACTTGCTGACATGTGCCCCTTTACTCTTTTGGGTGACACATGTTAGATCCTGAGCCTGAGTACCTTGTTGAGGACGATGTGTTTGCTGACGCCGAGCCCGAGCTTGTGTTTGACGGGGAGTACGTGGACACTGGGGACCAGTCCTAGTGTCTTCGTTGTGTTTTACTTTTGTTAGACAGTTGTTTTGTTATCGGTGCGTAGCACCCATATTTGTTGTTGCTGTTGCTTTTGTTGGCCTTGTTCTGGGCCTTTAGACTCTTTTCTTTTAGCCTGGTGGCTTTTCTGGATGTTGAACTTATTTTCATGTTGGACAATATTTGAGATGTGAGATTTTATTTCAGTCTCTCCTTTTATTATTATTGTTTTTCCGTTGTGGTTACAGGGACCTGCTTATGTTTTATTTACGCTTATCGGGTTTGGGGCTTCACAGCTCCACTCTCGTGCGGACCTTTTCACGTCTCGCCTCCATTTTAGGGAAGCGGGTCGTGACATGGTGAGAGATCGGCCATGGCTCTACTATCTGGAGACCTTCTTGCTGATGTTGTTAGATGCTGGGAGTATACATTGGTTGGGTATGTGCTTGGTGATGTGCCGTTCTATGAGAAAATCAGAGCATGGGCTGATAGAATCTGGAAGAAGCAAGGTATGTCTGTATCCTCAAGAGAGAATGGTTTTTTCTTCTTCAGATTTCGTTGCAAGGAAGATTGTGAGGCAGTGCTATGTGGAGGGACTTGGTTATTCGACAACATGCTTGTTTTTTTGTAACGGCGGTCTCCAAGCATCGGTTACGATCGGGATATGTTGTCGACGGTTCCAGTTTGGGTCCAGTTCCCGCACTTGCCCCTCAATCTGTGGTCGTTGCCGATACTCAATAGTATTGCCAGTTACTAGGAGTCCCAATTTGCTTGGAAAGAGCCACAGTGATGATGGAAAGGCTCGCATAAGCAAGATGCCTTGTGGATATTTTTGTTGCGGAGGCGCTCCCTTATTTTCTGACGGTGCATGTGGAAGGCGGAGAAGCATTTTGGGTAAATGTTATATATGATGGTGAGCCCCCTAGGTGTATTAGTTGTAAATGCATTGGGCATTTGGCCAACCAACATTCTGCAGATTTGATTAAAGAAGGGGTAAAGGTTGGGAAGTAACCCCCCATGTCTAAGGAGGGGGATACTCTACGTGGAGCAGGCGTGGAGCACGCTGGAGACTACTGAATGAGATTGCGAAGATTGCTGCTGATGAGATTGCGGAGACTTCTGATGAGGGGAGCTCGCTAGGTGCCGTAGGCTGCTCGATGAAGTCTAGTAGTGATATGGGGATGTCGTGTGAGAAGGCCATTGTTCTAGGGAGGGAAATCATGTTAACAATGTTATGGCTTTGTGTATGGGGATGGCGTCTGCGGAGGCCAATGTACTGGGGGAGAGAAATTCTGTTAACAATGTAGGGTTAACTGGAGAGGTTCTTGGGGCATTGGGTGAGGGGGGTTCATGATTGGTGAACAGAAATATAAACATGTATATGGGATGTAAAAAGAAGTTAGCTGTGACTAGTATGATGGAGGATGTACCTGGGCTAGCTGCGACTAGCAGGTTGGGGAGCGATGTGGGACTAGCAGTGGTGTCTACCAACTTGGCTACGGGGGTTGCTACTGAGGATGTGCGATGTGGGATTGATGTAGATAAGGGTGTTGGAAATGTTATGCTAACTAGGGGTTGTTTGAGGCTAGCTGCGACTAGCATGGTGGGGAGCAGTGTTGGGCTAGCTGTGACTAGCGATATAGGGAGTACGGTGAGGATAGAAGTGCCTAGCATGGTGGGGGTTTGTAAAACAGGTCTTAATGAGAAAGGTAGCAAAATCGGGATGGTGGCGAGCTCCCAGACACCTCCTCAGGCCCTTGCCCCATTGCCGAACCACTCGGGGATGCTTTCTAAGGCTCCCAATCTATTGGGGGTGAATAATCGGACCCTAGATCACATTAAGACTAAGTCACTCGCTCGAGCTCTTGGTAATTCGAGCATGCTACCCAAACCCATCACGAGTTCTTACATTAAGTTTGGCTCGATGCATAATGAAGGGCTGAAATCCCCTTACTCTGGCCCTATTGGCAACCCCCCAGTGATATTAACAACAAGAACAATAAGCAGAGTAGCTCGGTGGATTCTATTATCATGGATGATTCATCTGACTCTGATTCTGATAGGCCAGCTATTCTCACCTTTCTAAATGACGAATGGGTTAGTGAGCAGGAGCAGTTTAAACACGCTGCATTGGCTAGGGGTGATGGAAGGCGTAAGGCCAATAGTAAAAATGTCAAAAACCCCCATTTCTATTAGTACGTCGTTGGGATCCCGATGTTTCTCCAGAATCAATGGAGCCCCCATAATTGGTTGATATAACGATTTTAGCTTGGAATACTCGTGGTCTTAAATAATGTTGTGAGACGTCGTGAGCTTAAGGATAGAACTAGAAAGTTCAATCCTTCCTTGGTTGGTCTTTTGAAGACTAAAGTTGTTGTGGAGAACGCTCACCGTATCCTTAAATGCTTTCCCAAAACTTGGGCTTCTATTGATAATCGTGCCTACCATAGGAATGGTCGTATTGTGGTTATGTTTAACCAAGCTATATGGTCTTACTTTATTGATGATGTGGCGGCCCAATTTATTACGATTCGTTGTGAAAATGTTGCGAGATTCTCCATGGTTATTACTATTATATACGCATTCAATCTTGCCCAGGATCAAATGCTATTATGGGAGGCTATTATTGCTAGTTCGGTGAAGTATGTTGGAATTTGATCCGTTGTGATTTTAATTGTTTTCGGTATGCTAAGGATAAGATTGGTGGAAGGCCGATTGATTATATATCTGTGGAAGCCTTCAATGATTGCATTAATTATAGTTCTCTTTTTGAGATTAAGACCACGGGTAATCCAATTAGTTGGGCTAACGGGAATATTGATTCCTTTCGTATTGCGGCTATGCTTGATCGGTCCCTTTGCAATAGTGCTTGGCTCCATGAACTTTCCTCCTCCTCCTTTTATGAGTATATTGAAGCTGGAACGAGTGATCATGATATGACGATTGAACACTTTCATCCGATTAGCACCTCAGATCCCAAGCCCTTCAAATTCTTTAATTCATGGGTATCTTTGCCCAGCTACTTGGGTATTTTGGATGATGGTTGGAATGTTGAGGTTGTTGGTACGTCATTGTTTAAACTTGTATCCAAACTTAAGCATCTTAAACTGATCCTAAGAAGGTTGGGAGCGGAGGTTGGTAGGTTGAATAATGTTGAGATGATTAAAGCGGCACTTTCTCTTGTTCAAGCCGATCCAAATCTTATGTTGGATGATATGCTCCAAATCCATGAGCGTGAGCTTATTTGTAAGCTTGTTGATGCCATTGATATTGAAGAGAGTATTTTTGAGACAAAAGAGTAGACAGGATTGGTTGCATCTTGGGAATCGAAACTCTCGGTTCTTTTACACGGCCATGAAAGCCAGGCAGAGCCATAATAATCTTTGTCATCTTATTAGAACTGATGGTTCTAGGGATGATACTGGGGACATGCTTAAGGTTGAGGCCCCCAAGTTTTTTGAAGAACTTTACAACCAAGATTACTATTCGACGATATTTGCTAAGCTTACACCAATGAGAAAGCTATCTCTTGAGGCGTCTGATTGGATTGAACAACCAATTATAGCTGATGAAATTAAGAAAGCTGTTTTCCTCGTTGGTGAGGACACGGCCCCCAAATTTTTCTCATTAGAAACTTGTTTGCAAAAGTTTTGAAAATGATCAAATGAGTCTGATTTTTCGGCTAGGAAGTATACCCATGTATATCTAGAGAAATCATCAACCAATACTAAACAATACTTTTTACCTCATAGCCTAACAATGTCTGTTGGACCAAATAAATCCATGTGAACTAATTCCAATATGCGTGTGGTGGAAACTTTATTAATGTGAGAGAAAGTAGATCTAGTTTGCTTACCTTTGGTGCATTCCATGCACAACTTACCATTCTCATATGTCCGATGCGGTAGTCCTCTTACCAAATTTTTTTTCCAGCTTCTTTATCAATCACATGCTTGCATGTGCTAATCATCTTTGCCATAGTGTGGCCTCTTCTTCACCTACAAGCAAGCATTTATAAACAGTTAGTTCTTCAATCATAAGAGTATAAACATTATTCTTTCTATTTGTAGTAATAATAGTGTCACCTGAGGAGCTATCAATGATTCTACAAATTTTTGCATCAAATTCATCTTTCATACCTTTGTCGCACAGCTGACTGATAGAAATGAGGTTATGTTTCAATTTTTCAACCAATAGGACATATGTAAGCTGAAATGTGTCGTTAGCTACAACACCTTTACCAATTACCTTGCATTTTCCATTGTCCCCTACAGTAACACTTCCTCCTTCATGCTTTGCAAGGCTAAGAAACTTTTCTCTAAAACCTGTCATGTGTCTTGAGCAGCCACAGTCTAAGTACCACTCACACCATTGTCCCTTAGCCGTGCCATGTACCTACTGATATGTCATTATATTCCACATTTTATCTATATGATTACAGGTCAAAATGGTTGCTCATTTACATATTTCATACGCTTTTACGCTATTATTTGGAACAATATGACTTTCGGAGCGTTTATGTCCATTTCAGGGATTTTGGAGCGATTCGGAACCCATTTTGAATATGGACACATCCGGCATGCCTCTGAGCCCGTTGGCGAAGTTCTACATGAGTTTATCGAGTTTTGGACGCCTACGGGAGGAGTAGAAGAGATTTATAGGAGTAGATGAGGAGCTGGAAGCTGCTGCAGATGTTTTCCCAGGCGACTCGACCGAGCAGAGCAGATGCTCGTCGAGCTGATGCACGAAGAAGAATGAAGAATAAAAGTTGATGCGCACGCTGCTCGACCGAGCAGTATGGTGACTTGGTCGAGTAGCTCTCAATTCCAAAGCTCAATCAACATCCGACTCGAGCCGAGCAAGTCTCATGGCCACCGAGTCAGTTGGCTGCTCGATCAAGCACGGCTGACTCGGGCCGAGCAGATAGAGTGACATTTTTTGGAGAGGCCCAACTCACTGACGTACTCGACCGAGTAGGGAGGTGACTCGACCGAGCAAGGTGCGACTTGACTGAGCACGAAGGCTACTCGGTCGAGTAAGGTGAAAGCCCAGATTTTCAGATAGCCGTGCACTCTTTTCAAATCTGCTATCACCTGGGATTTTTCAGTATTTTTCTGATATTTTTCCCAGATAGTAGACTTCTATATGGTTCTAACGCCACTAAGAACGTACCAATCTGAGATCAGATGATCTCTGGGAAATTTCTGCAAGATGGTGCTACAGTGCTGAAATCTGCACTCGACCGAGTACTGTTTCTACTCGGTCCGAGTGCTGATGGGGTCCACCAATAAGTTGCGGCCAGAAACAGATTTGGGCCGAATTTGAGTGGGGTTTTTGGGTTATTTTCTAGGGTTTAGAGAGGGATAGATATTGTTTTGTAGCCGTCATTTTTTTTTTGGGGGGGGGACTTTTTAGAGAGTTTTGAAGGTTGGATCTCATTTTTCTTAGGAGTTCTTGGAGACTTTATTTTGGAGTTAGGCCATGCCATAGGCCTCTCCTATGTATCAAGCTAAGTATTCCTATTCTTTTGAATTATATTTTAGTTCTTCTTATCGTTTTTCTATGACGCTAGCAATGATCTTTATTGTCTTCATAATATTTGCTATGCTTGAGTAGTCTTTTCTAGGGCTAAGGGATTAGCCCTAGGATTTTAGGATCTAGACCCAAAGATGGGATTTTTATGATGCGTTGAGTATAAAAGGGGTTGTATTTTGGTTAATGCAGCAAAATCACTAGGAGAACTCGTACTGAGATCGTGCACACGGTCGGTGGAATCGATTAGCTTAAGGAGTATCCTGCGGATTTAATTAGGGAGTTAGTGGATCCAACCAAGGCTCGTGACCATTCCCGACTCGTGCCTTGAGGGGATCCACCGACGAACTATATCACTACATTGACGGCTACCGTCATTGCGTCAATGAGAGACCATTCCCATAAATCCAATGCGACGTAAGAATGCTAGCCTAGTGTCTATATCCGACGATCCTAGTGGCGAGTCCTAAAGCCATATTCTTTTATATTTTATTTATTTATTTCTTTGTGTGGAACCCCTCGTTTGCGACGTTGAGTGACACAACATTTGCATCCACCACCATTACGACCCTCCATACTCCACTTCCACCAATAAACCAGCAAGTCTAACTCAACCTAGGAGTAGATAGGTAGCATAGCACCGCTTTCCCGTGTTCGATACCCGCTTGCCACTATACCGTGCGCTTCCGGTAGACGACATCGTTTCGGAGTTAATTCCGGGCCGATCACCTACACATAAAAAGAGCATGATATGTGTGACCTAGGAATCCAAATAGGTCCACTAGTGTTAGTCACTTTACTTTTTGGAACCCAAATTTGCTTAAACTTGATGTTGGTATTCATATACTTGCAATTATAATAAGCATGACCAACACCACCACATGTATAACATTTAGCAAACATGCTTCTTCCTATACCAGTTTCTTTTTGATGTTTTCTATTATTTCTAGGCCTCTCATCAATTTTATTTTCATAGCCCAAACCACGCCTGTTATTTCCATGTATCTGTTTATCTAGAATAATGTCTAATGAATGCTTTTCAACACCAAATTTTTTAATAGACAATTCAAGATCAGATATTTTAGACTTTAAAAACATGTTCTCATTAACAAGCATGGTACATTTACTAATGACGGCCTTTTTGTTCTCTTCCTCACTCTTTTTCAGATTAGCCATCTTCTTTTCTAGCTCTTTCTTTTCATTTATTAGCATGCAAATCTTCTCATTTAGCAATTCATTTTCAACTTCTAGCTTAACCATATTTTGTTTAAACATCTTAATATCTTTAAGCAAAGTAGAGCAATTCAGACATTCAGTTTCAGTAGGCATGCAAGATTTTCCCTTTTTCAAAGAGCTAATAGTAGAATTACATGCAACAAGCTTCTCTTTAATTTCATCAACTTCTAATGACATATTATAATTGTCTTGTTGCAATTCAAAATTAGCATTTTTAAACTTCTCTACATGGGATTCAAGTAACTCAACAGTTGATTCCAAATTTTGAATTTCATCTTGCGTTTCTTTAAAAGTAGTCACGAGTTGAGCTTTAGTTAGAGATTTTACCTCATCTAGTTCTCCCATCAGTCAAAGGGAGGAGTGTGCAACTTCCTCTTGAGATTCATCCTCGCTGTCCATATCACATGTGAGCACCAAAGATTTCCCCTTTTGCTCTGCAACGTAGTTCTTTCCATGAGGGCATTGCTTCATAAAATATCCCTGTTTTTGGCATTTAAAACATATAACCGGATCAGTAGTAGTCTGTTCAGAAAATTTATTTGCAGAATTAAACTTGTTAGAGCGATTAAACCTTTTTAGCATCTCTGATCTCACATTGCATGTTCTGATATATTTCTTGAAGCTTCTCACCAAAAAAGCCTCCTCCGCATCTCCATCTTCATCCTCCTTAGCCTGAAGGTCTAGTGCCTTTGAAGTCTTGATTTCATCTTTCTCTCTCAGTTCAATGCTCTGCAGCTCCAGCTCATGGGATATCAGGTTCCCTATCAGGTCTTCCACTTTCATCTGCGATAAATCCTTAGCTTCTTGAATAGCTGTAATTTTGGGGCAGAAGGAGCTAGGTAGCGCTCTCAAGATCTTTCTGATTTGTTCTAGGATTGAGTATAGATTTCCAAGAGAAGTGGATTTGTAGACGATGTCTGTGAACCTCGCAAACATCTCCTTAATTGACTCTGATGGAAGCATGCGGAAGCTTTCATGTTCAGTGTTGAGTAATGCAAGTCTGGACTCCTTAACCTGCGACGTTCCCTCGGAGTCACCTCCAGAGTAAGCCAACTTTCCTGCGCAGTTTGACATTGAGATATACGGTTAAACTCAGCTTTATCTAAAGAACAAATCAATGCATTCATAGCTTTATTATTCAATAAAAATGTGTATTATCAAAGTCATCCCACGTATCCTCTGGTTTTAACATTTCATTATCAGCAACAGTAATGGTGGGAGGTTTATAGCATTTTTATACAATGCTCCATACATCATAATCAACAGCAGCTAAATAAATCCTCATCCTAGTTTTCCAATATGCAAAATCAACACCGTTAAACTTAGGAGAACGGGAAATAGATTGCCCCTCAGCAAAAGCAGAATCAGACATATTCATAGACATGGTCAACTAGGCTAGATCCTCTAAACCTGCTTGGATACCACTTGTTGGATTTGGATCTAAGCCTAGAGGGGGAGGTGAATAGACTTATAAAAATATTCGTGCAACCCACATGAAATCTCAGGTAGTTATAGCACAATCAATCAGACGCAGAGTGTAGCAAAGCAATTACAGCGTGCACAGGCGATATACCCTGGTTCGGTCGTCCCAACGACTTACGTCCAGTCCCAAAAGCAAAACTAGATTATTAAATTTAACTAGTACAACATGTAGCTAGAGCACCAACTCTACACTCACCTACCTGGCTCTCAGTACTGCACTCACCAAATTACCCAAACAATAAGAATCCTAGTAAAGCTCTCTCTTGGCTAGTCCCAACTAGCCTAGTCCCCAAACAAAATAGAATAGTTCTACAAAGATCACAACGCTACAATCACAAATAAAATAAAGTTTAGAGTTTAGAGTTGCTCAGTTGTGACGGCGTTGATGGCTCTGTGGTTCTGCGTGTGGTCAGATCAATCTGACAAGTAGTAGTCTTTGATGTCCCCTCAATAGTTCGGCTCCCCTCTCGATGAAACTTGCACCTTCCACACAAAAAATTGAAAGTTGCGACACCCTCTGAAACAATTCGGCTCCTTGGGAATTTTTGATTGAGAGGTATAAAGAAAGACGTGGCACTTGGCTCTTCAAGATTTCGACAGGAACTCTTCAATATTTCGGCCTTAGGGTTTTTAGAATTAGGTTGCGGCTCCTGGGAGATTTGTGGGAGGGATCTTCAAAAACTTTTCGGCCAAGTTCTTGGGAATTTTTCAATGAATAAATTTGTGCGGCTGGCTTTTCATTGGTGGGCTCTTGGAGAATGCAAAAGGGAAGTGCGGCTGCCTCTTGGATTTTTGGAACAGAGATTAAAAAAAAGTCGGCAGCTTTATGGTTTCAAAGGGAAGTAAACAAACAATGGCATGTGCTATCCCCAATTGAAAGTGCGTGAGATTATTAAAAGAGGAACGGCTTGTAGGGAAATTTTTGGGCAGAGGAAAGCTTTGGCTCTTGAAGATTTTTAGAGGAGTTAGGGCTCTTGGAGATTCGTGAGGCTCTCTAAAAAATGCGGCTTGGTGCTTGGAGTTTTAATGCATATGTTTTTTTGTTTTTCCTTGGGTCGAATTTGTTTAGCTGAGGCAAAAATAGAAACCTGCAGCTATATGTTGAGGCTTTTAGGAAAAAAAATGTAATCCTTGTGTTGTGTATGGAAATAACCAGAGTTGGTTAGGATTGCGGGTATCTTAGAGATACGCCCATATCTATGTATTCGATGTATCTACTCTCCTACCATGCCTATAAATAAAGGGCTGGGGGTTCCTCCCCCAATAGTTGATTCATAACACGTTATCAGCACGAGTCTCTAAATTTTTCCTTTCCACAAATTTTTCCGTTCGTTGCGAAGGCGTAGGCGAAGGCGAGACGGGAGATCCACGAGCGCGGTGCAAGGCTTCCTCCATCGAAGGTCGTCATCCGCGTATGGCTTCGAGCAACCGTCGCTATATCCGGAGGACGGATATAGAGGCGAAGGCGAAGGCGAGACGGGAGATCCACGAGCGCGGTGCAAGGCTTCCTCCATCGAAGGTCGTCATCCGCGTAGGGCTTCGAGCAACCGTCGCTATATCCGGAGGACGGATATAGAGGTAAAAATACTAAAAACGCTACTTTTAATCATACGTATGATTGCCCCTCCCCTAGATCTCGCAAGATCGTCATGGGGATTCATCGTCGCCTCGAAAACGACGGATTATTCATCCCAAAAAATCAAATTTTTTAGGGTTTATGGTTTTTTTTTATACCAAAACCCCAAATTAACCCAGCCGGCGGCTTCGCCGCCCCCCCCCCCCCCCCCCACCCCCCACACGCCGCCACGCCGTCCCCCTTTCAGGGGAGGCGGCGGCGGCGCCCTCCCCCCCAAACCCTAAGACAGATTCAAAAAAAAAAATTCCAGATCTGTGGGCCTGAAGCCCACAGCAGATCTGTGGGCTTCAGGCCCACAGAATTAAAAAAATCCAGATCTGTGGGCCTGAAGCCCACAGCAGATCTGTGGGCTTCAGGCCCGCAGAATTCAAAAAAAAATCAGAGCCTGTGGGCTTGAAGCCCACAGACCTGTTGTGGGCTTCAGGCCCACAGATTTCAACAAAAAAAAAGAAAGAAAGAAAGAAAGAAAAGCCTATGGGCCTGAAGCCCATAGGTCGACTGCGGGCTTCAGGCCCGCAGGCTGGTTTATCTGAAAAAAAAATGGGGGAGGGAAAGGGCTATAAACCCGCCTAAAAAGGCAACTTGTTTAGCCTAAAAATTAATTTAAAAAGGGGGTTTAAGGGCAAAATATTCGTGAAAATCACGGTAAATTACGGGACAAATATCGGGCAGGCGAGGACTTTTTGGGGATTCTTGGGGTGCTTTTGGGATGATGAGGGAAACTTTTCCCTCTGACAAAGAAAATGTTTATTTTGGGCTCTTAATCAATTTAATTGATTAAACCCCATTCAAATTACAACCTTTGCATTGTAATGATGTTTTCTGCAAATATCATATTTACATGCTTTGCATCTCTGGTATATTCTGTTGGATATTATATGCGTGGTTGTGCATTGTATTTAAAACTTAATAATTAGGAAGATCCTGCGACCGCTCTGCCGTTAGTAACCTAACGGTGTATGACGTTGCCCAGTGGTCCAATAATTATTAAGTGTTTAAATTATTTATCCATCTCTGCGAATATTAAATGCCTGTGATGCCTGTGATGAAAATGTCTGATGAAAATGTTGATGAGCACAATATTTCTGCATGAATTGCTAAATGTGGTTTTTGGATCGGCCGTTTAGTCCCACAGTTTATTTCCTGCACTTTTCTTTTATTTTTGAGAGAAATTGTAGTGAGGAATTTATGTAAATGTCAAAGAAAGAAGACCAACTTCCATGGAGACGGAGGCCACGCTTGAAGATGGAGATATCATATGGGACCCACGGGGTTTCCAAAGTTGTATTTTCATTTTCTTTAAGCTGCAAATTTGTATAATTTGGACTGTGGACTTTTTTGGACTCTTTCTTGTGGGACTGGCCGATCCACACATTTAGTTTTTCGTTAAACATTGCCTCCGCATGAAAATGTTTTCTCTGAATTAATTATTAATTCATGCATGTTTGTGCTCTGCTAGATAAATGGCTAATATTGCAAGCGTTAATTTCGAAGTACTGGAAGCATCAGGTAGAAACTATCTAAGCTGGCAGCTAGATGTAAAGTTTCACCTGCGGGCAAAGACCCTCATCGCTGCTGTGACTGAAAAAAGAAAATGTTAGCGATATAGAGAAGGCGCAAGCCATCATCTATATTCGCCGCCATGTGGACAAGACCTTAAAGGCTGAATACCTTACGGTCGAAGATCCACTTGAGCTATGGACTGCCCTTGAGGACAGGTATAAACATCAGAAAGATGTTATACTCCCAAGGGCACGATACGAGTGGGAGAACCTGAGACTGCAGGACTTAAAGTCCGTTGCTGAGTACAACTCAGCACTTTTTAGCATCACCGCACGCCTGAAGTTGTGTGGTGAAAAAGTCTCAGAAAATCGCATGCTGGAAAAGACGTATACGTCCTTCCATGAAAAAGATGCGATACTCATGCAGCAATACCGTGAACGCAAGTTCACCAAGTATTCCGAGCTGCCGTCATGTTTACTCATGGCCGAGTAAAACAGAAAGCTTCTTCTCTCCACTCACAATATACGCTCCACGGCACTGCCCCCCCACCAGAAGCTCCCTATTCCTCTTCCTTCAAAAAGAAGAGAGATAATAAAAGAAAAGAAAGACCACAGAAGGGGGGGTCAACAGAAAAATGCCAAGGGCCATGTACAGCAGCAGCGAAATAATGAAAGTAAGCGGAAGTTCACGGGGCACAGAAATAACAAAAATAGAAATGATATACCCCCACCCAAGAGGGAATGGGAAGACCAGTGCCAAAATTTTGGCATGAAAGGCCACTGGTCCAGAGTGTGCCGAACTCCGCATCATCTCCAGGATTTGTAAAAAGAGAATAAGAAAAATAAAGCTGAAACAAACCTGATGACATCTGATGCTCCAGTTAAGTTTTTCAGCTGGCGACTTCGAAAATAATGCCATGCTTGACTAGCCTTTCCTTTTATCTTAGCAAATTGTTTAGAACATCTCACGTTATGAGAGCTTTTGTATTACGCAATCTGTTTTGGTTGAAAAATTTTAGTAGACAATAAATGAATGTGTCTATCTGAATATACATGTGCCTTTATGTTTCATCTTTTGAAACTGCTCTCATAAATAATTAATAGACAATAAACACGTACGATCTCTTTCAATACAAAGCCCAATATCAGGGCTATATTGAAGATCCAGGGAATGCAACACTGTTGCCCCCAAACGACACAAAAATAAAGGATGCACTAATCCCTCCGAATTCCAAAAGAAACTTTCTAAGTTTCTAGGACATCTGTTGCAACGGATTCCACTTGGAAACAGCAAATGTAAATGAAAAAAAAAAATTAAATTACCGTATGCAACGTCTCAAGAACAAGGAGTAAAATCCACACTTGAACGTTTTGAGAGCCTTATAGGCCTCCACCATACGAAGATTCGGAGAAAGGAAGCAGAATTTAAACGGAACACCTGAAGTGCCCGACATCAGCCGAGTTTTTACTCCGGCATGATGGACTTGGCCACCCTGGATTTGTGATGATGCATCGCATCTTATCCTATGGGTATGACTTGAAGAACCAGAAGATTCTTCAGAAGGGAAAACATCCCTCGCATCCCTTACTATAAGGGAAAACTAATTGCAAGGCCATCTCCACAATAAGTTGAAAAAGAATCTCCACGCTTCCTCAAAAAGAATACAAGGAGATAGATGTGGATAAAATCCACCACCCCTAGTGGGCTATTTCAGTACTTCACTGTACTGATAAATGCATCCTCAGAATATCCGTACGTGTGTCTACTACAGACCCGCAACTTAGCTTTTCCAAAGCTATTGGCACAAAAATAAAAATATTGTGGGCACATTTCCCAGACAATAAAATGTTGTAAATAAGTCTGGTTAATGTTGGGAAATATACCTCCCAGTCTTTTCAAGAGTACTGCAAATCAACGGGAATTGAAAATGAACATACAAGTGCCGCATGTTCATACCCAAAATGGGTCGGCAGAGTCACTGAAAAGTAGACTCCAATGGACTGAACGTCCATTAAATCCCGATTGCCTATGGATGCATGGGGACATGCAAACTCTGCATGCTGCATCGTAAATGAAAATAAGACCCTCTGGAGGTCAGAGTCTCCAATGCAATTTGCATATGGAATGCCACCGAAAATTTCTCATCTGAGAATCTTCGGTCGCGCAGTCTTAAATCCACATTGCACCACCAAAGAGGACCAAAACGGTACTGAACGTCGCCTAGGTATCCATGCAGGGTTTGACTCACCCTCACTTATAAGATACCTAGAACCCCAAACGGGGGACACATTTAAGGCACATCTTGAAGACTGTGATTTCGATGAGAGGAGTTTCCCAAAAATAGGCCTAGATACTAGAAAATCTGGCGCGAAGAAAATTATAACGTGGGATACAAAAAGTTTGACCCACTATGATCCGGCAACAATACAATGTGTAGATGAGATCCCGAAGATCCTCCACATACAGAACACTGTTTACCAATTACCGGAATCATTTATTGACAACCAGAAGATTGTCAGATCACACATCCCGGCTGCAAAAACTCCAGCTAGGATTGACATCCCCGAGAATGGATGCAATCCACCAGCAACAGAAGTGGCTGATCCTCAACAGAAAAGAGGCAGACCACCAGGCTCCTAGGACAAGAAACTCCTGGAGACCTTAAGACAATACTACCATAGGATAATGAGCTCATGTCCACACCATCACCCTTCCCGGAATCCACTGCAGAGGAATTGCCGGGAAAAAGTGAAATTAAGTAAATGTTGTACGTACTGGGGAGGTGTTGGACAGATAGAACATAAATTGTCGACAATGTATTCACGTATCATATTGCCATATACATCGCAATGGCGATGATGTTTATAAATTATCGTTCCACACTCCGTTGCTAGAAGGCAAACGTAGAGATTGGCCAAAAATGTGGAACGTGGCAATAAAAGATGAGCTGGACTCACTTATGAAACGTGAAATGTTCGGACCTGAAGTCCTGACACCAAAAAGGTGTCAAACCTGTGGATAAAACAAAGTATTGCACACATAAGAAAAATAAATACAAAATCGTATGCTATACGGTACAACCTATAGCCCAAGGACAATTTCGCTGAAACTAGGGATCGAACAAATTCAAATGAGCATGTCTCATAAATGATGCATCAGTCTCCCTAAGTTATCAAAAGCGAATACCTTACGATTTGGCGAAGGAAAATTTTGGATATGCTGTTATTGGATGTTGTGACGGCATACCTTCGTGGATATCTTGTAAAGATAATTTCCACATTTCCTTAAAATGCCTGAATAGACTTCGGGACGTCTATTCAAGAAAAACAATAAGTATAAATAAATGTACAACCAAGAGAATCACTTGACAAGTCAATGATTCCTACTGAAGGTTGTCTTTGCATCTGTCCAAAGAACATGATTAGAGATCTTAGTTGTAGACAACTAACATCTCATCGGATCTCTTGAAGAGAAAACCGAAATAAATGTACAAGCCTGACTTTTAAACATGAAATAAAAAAGACCTAGGCAAATATAAAGTCATGGCTCATAGAATCCTGTTACAAACGTGATCACTCCTTATTTTACACCTTTTTCCCGCATGTTTGCATGCCATTTAGATCGCCCAAATCATGTTTTTCACGATATATCGACGATATTGCGATGCTTTTCACGATTTGTTGTTTTTGTCGCATTTCAGGTGATTTGGCGCGATTTGGAGTGATCTCGAGATGCACTTACTCCAGACGGTCACCGACGACCTCCCCGAGGGGTATTTTGCTGTTGGAGAGGAGCGGAAGAAGAATGGACGTCGCAGGAGCGACGAGGAGGCCAAAATAAGCAGATTGGGCATGTTTTGTGTCCCACTTGGCCGAGTGAAGGAGTCACTCGGCCGACCAGCGAGACACCGCTCGGCCGACCAGATCAGACACGATTTCTATGTGCACTCGGCAGAGCGACGGAGACCACATCGGCCGAGTGACGAGACCCCGTCCGCCCGAGTGGCGCCCAGACGAAGCCCTTCAAAAATCGTCATGTTACTGTTTTTCGGCTGCCTGAGCTTCAGAAGACCCACTCGGCCGAGTGGATATTCCCGTCCGCCCGAGTACCATGAAGCCATCGGCCGAGTGACGACAACTCACTCGGCCGAGCCGCCCCCGAAGTGAAGACCCCTGAAGATCGAGACTTACTGGAAAATTACAGGGTTTTCACTCAGCCGAGCGACTTATGTCACTCGGCCGAGTGCGACGCGTTGCCTGTAGCGAAAATTGCGGAAAACAGGCTGCGCAGGGGTATTTTGGTCACAGTTTTTGGACGATTTTGGGGGCTATTTAACCCCTGTTTTTACCCTAGTTTGGAGAGCTTCTTCTTAGATTTTTTACAGGTTTTTAGATTAGCTTTTTAGTTTTATTCTTGAGATTGGAGAAGAGACAAAATTGGATTTTTGTTGGATTAATTGAAGAACTCCATTGGTTTGCTTTTCTCTTCTCTAAAAATTCTATTTTTATTGCATATCTCAATATTGTGATGAATTCTATTGCTTATTTCATTGATTATTTTTGTGATCTTGCTATGAATTGTGAGTAGTCGCCACGTCTTGGGGCGTGTGGATGAACCCTACAAGCCCTATTTCATAATTGTGATGAATTGGTAGGAATTTCGTTAGAATTGATATTAGAGATTAGATTGAGATCAATTTACTACGGATGGCTAGGAGTTCATACCGATTGGGATTTGCAAGAGATTGGATCCCAATTCGATAGGAAACCTTAGAAATCCGAATTGGGTTGGAATCGAATTTCCGTAGTATCGGTTTGCAAGAGATTGGACCGATACTAGGGTTTCCGGTTGCAATTCCGTGCCAATACCCGTTTGCAAGAGATTGGACGGGTAGGAACTATCCCAATCTAGGTCGTGAGCCGAGTTTGCAAGAGATTGGATTCGGTGCGCGATTGAACGATGATGTTGATCCTAATGCTAGCTTCCCTAGGCTAGGGTTTGCAAGAGATTGGACCCGAACCTAGGATGGCTATAGACCGGCAACAGCGCGAGAGCGTGAGCTTGGTTCTACATTCAGTTGCAACTAGTTCATCCAAAATCTTATTCTAGCGATTTTGATACCGATGAACCACTTTTATGAAATATGGTGAGTAGCGGGAATTCCCCATTCCCTAGACGTCCTTTATTTGATTTGATATTTCCATACTTTGTCTGACGATTGTGACAGGATCGCCAAAGGCAAATCTTTCTTCTTAAATAGCCGGGTTGATTGGAGCAAGCACGGTCATTCGTCCTCCCTGTGTTCGATATCCCGCTCGCTGCTACACCGTGCACTTGCGGTAAAACTACAACCGTTCTTTAGGGTTACATCGGGGCGCGATCAAGTTTTTGGCGCCGTTGCCGGGGAGGTGTTTCCCGTTGGGTGCCAATTTGTCACAATTAGGTTGATTAGATTACATTGAAAAAAAAATCAAAACAAAATCAAAACAAAAACATTGAGAGAGATTTTTTCCCACCACCTGCTATTATTATATTTATCTCTCTTTGTACCACTGACGTCTTTTCCAGGTTGTTTACTTTGATTGATCAGGTACAGTTGTTGCAGTGATGGTGCTTCAAAAGAAAATGCGAGCGGGCTCTATACAATCCTACATATATCTCGCTGCATTCTATCGGGCTGATGGAGAATCCTTCGGGGAAGCCTTGTCTAGGTTTGAAGGAATGTTAGAAATGTTCCAGACGGAGTCAGACCATGAGTGGAATGACTCCACGCTATTTGATATCTTCACTAGAAGGCTAAAGGGACCCTCACGTGAGTTTTTGAAGAGGATGCAAGTGAGGAAGTTCAGTGATCTACAGTTGGCAGCAGCTTTGGAGCAAATGATAGATGATGCTCGATCTACCGGTTCACTAACCGTTACGGTAAGTAAACCATACGACCAAGTATTCATTGATTTTGTTATGGCTAATGTCTCTAGTGCAGGTACTATCATAGATGGAGTGTATGCTTCACTTGAAGGTGATCATATCCACCTTTATACCATCAACACTCCACAAATAGAGACATCTGAGTTGCCAAAGGAGGACACGTACACGGACCTATTGAGAAACATTGTCGACATAGTTCGAAATTCCGGTCCATTGACAATAACGACAGGTGATCCTTTTGAGTTTGAATTTCAAAACTTCATTACTCATTGTATCTCTTCCACAGGCACCATTGATGATGGAGTCTATGCTCTAGTTGAGGGGCACAAGACCCACTTTTATACCGCGGTCAAGATACATGAGCCCATAGAGCCACCTGCACCTACTCTTGAGGAGGCCTTACATGCGGAGCCAGAGCTTATCACCGAGGAGGCCGTGCAATGGGACGAGGACACATCCATTCATGAGGATCCCGAGCATTACCCTCCTCCTTTCGAGCTACCGCAGCCACCTCTACTTTCTATAGAGGATTCATGTACATACGATCAGGAGGTACGATGGGACGTATACGTGGAGGAGAGCGATGAGTTAGCACCCATGGATGCTATTGAATATGATCAGGAGGTGCGATGGGATAAGTCTGACGATGAGGAGGAGCTGCCTGATGAGACCTACGCTTATATGCCCGAGCTACCTGAACAACCTGAGGCGAACAATGTGGAGTTGATCGACGTGGTACACGAGAGTAGAGATTTATTTCCAGGGAAGTGTTGTCAACCGTTTTTAATTTTAAATACTTATGTTGATGACCCTCTTTGGAATACATTTATTTTAGGGAAGAATTATCCACATCAGATTGATGCGGCTTATCTCTTGCAGGGTACAGGTGGAGTCCTTGGAGAGATGCTGGGAGCCGCATTGCTGGAATCTGATGGAGTCCGTGGACATGTGCGCCTGGCAGAGCCACGGAAGGAGAAGTTGGAGCAGTTGCCTGCACCGGCAAAGATACTGGATCCACCTTTTGCTATAGGTGATATCAATCCAGTAATGTAGAAATTTTATGCTTTAAATAAACTCGAATCCTCTCGACAGCGAGAGGACCGTATAGATTTGCTTGAATAAATATCACCTCATATGATGGCAACAAAAATCTTTTACACCCCAAACCCATTATATATATTAATTCCCCTCTCCATATTTTGATACGCCACATCCTTTTGCTCACCACCATCGAGCATTTCTTTCAAGTGAAACCTTACTTTCTTATTCTTTTGACTTGATCACGCTTTGCAAAGCCATGACATTTTTGGTCAAGTCATTTGAATAGGATTGTTTGGTATAAGCTTGGGGGAAGGCGCTCTCATGCATCATTGTATGTGCATGTAGTTACATTAGGATTTCATGTCATTCAGTTCATCATTTTTCATTCACCCCCTTATTATTATCGTTGTTCCTCATATTCTTTCATTATGATCACATTGAGGACAATGTGAAGTTTAAGCTTGTGAGAGTGCATTTCCATGCCATTTAGATGCATTAGTTGCATTTTTACTTTATTTTAGGGTTTTCAAAATTTTTGCATCATCTTTTTGAATTTTCCATCTTATTTTTCTTTTATGTGTGTTCATGCATCATGTTGTGTGCTTGTTTTTCTTTTCTTTCCTCTCTTTTATTTTTTCTTATTTCTTTATTTTCCTTTCTCTTCTTTTGCTAGATTTGTTCCTTATGATGATATATCTTATTGCTTTAGCAACCATCACGATGCTTATTATTCATTGACATGCTACTTAGAGTATTCCATAGTCTTGCTATTCATATGTGCTTGCAAATCTATTTCTCTTGATGACCCCTCTAAGTGATCGCATGATATTCATTGAAACTGAATGTATGGATTAGTGTTTAGTATGCTTTTGTTGGAAATGCACCAAGATTCACGCATCATTAGTATATCTGAAGCATCAGTTTTATTGTCTTATTCACCTTCTGTTGCATGTCTGATATGGTTGTAAACTTTACTGCTTGACTTCACTATTTATTGAAATGATTGAGAATATCCATGCTTACATATGAGTTTTAGTTGAAGTATTATTTTATTGAACCGTTCGTGCACATCTTAGAGTGAACCGAGTGTTACATTATTTCCTTCTCCACAGATATCTTTTATTCTCTACATGTCACTTGAGTTCACCTCCTAAAGCTACTTATATCGCATCTATTTCTCAAAAATCCCCACAAAAGAAAAAGATTGCTCCAAAAAGTCCAAAAAGCCAAAAGGAGCCAAAATCCAAAAATACAAATCAAATAGCTCCTACAAAAATCCAAAAAAGAAAAATGAGAAACAAAGTCCAAAAGAAAAAAAAATATTTCTCTATCTCATTATTGGAGCCACAAAATACTTGGGAAAACCAAGGCAAAAATCCCATTTTCCACTATTATATTCCTTTGGATGCGACGCCTCAAGCTAAGCTTGGGGGGGTGAATTCATTTGACCATATGAGTGAGTATGACATTAGAGTGGAGACGTGCATGAATGGGAATATTCGATAATGCTTAGACTTTGCAAAATATATTAGATATGGAGATTTTTCATGATTTGAAATAAATATGTGAATGCCATGACTCTTATTCTATTCTCTATTGCACGCTTGGTGTGTATCTTATATGCTTCATTTATAACTTTTGATTGAAAAGTGCATTGCCAACATTTGTATATTAAATCCTATGAAATGCGTGACGTGGATATGAATTGATTGTATGAATTTAGAGAATCCCTTTTGTTGTTCTTAAAAGCTTGCAAGTACCATGTTTATGTAAGATATGAAATCCTTATAGCATGCGATTCGTATTTTCCAAGTTATCTGATGTGTAGCTTATGGCTTGAGATCTGAGAGAATAATCTAGCAACCCCTTCCACCTCGTGTTCTTTCTTTTCCATTTCATTTTCTTTGTTTTCATCTCCCGAGTTCGTCTCTCTACTTTTCTTCCTCGAGGACGAGTAAGAGGCAAGCTTGGGGGATTTTGATCGGTCCATATTTTACACCTTTTTTCTACATATTTGCATGCCATTTCGGTTGCTCATATTGTGATTTTCACGATTATTCGATGATATTGTGTTACTTTTCACTATTTCTTGTTTTTGTCGGATTTCAGGAAATATGGAGCGATCGGGAGCAAAAATGAGCTTTAGGGACTTGCACCCACTCCGGAGCGTCACCCAAGGCTCTTTTGAGGGCTATTCGGTGATGTGAGACAGGTGGAAGAAGAAGGAACTCCGTAGGAGCGACGAGGAGGAGAAACGGAGAAGATTGGGCATTTTAGCATGCCACTCGGCCGAGTGAAGGAGTCACTCGGCCGAGCAAAGAAGCCCGCTCGGCCGGCCAGATCGGACACGCAGCAGATTGAGTATCAGCGTGCACTCGGCCGAGCATCGCCAGCCCACTCGGCCGAGCACAGAGACACCACCCGCCCGAGTGGCATCAAGACGACGTCAAGCAAAAATCTCAGACTTACTGGAATCCGTCAGGCGATTGAGGGTTCCGACTCGGCCGAGTACCGAATGCCCCGCGGCCGAGTGAGTAAAGCCACTCGGTCGAGTCACCTTCGAAGACAGACCCCCCAAGACCCCTGACTTACTGGAATTTTACAGGGTCTATCACTCGGCCGATTAGAGAAGCACACTCGACCGCGTAGAGAAGTCAACTCGGCCGAGTGATGCCGAGGACACGCAGCGCCCAAATTTTCAGATAGCCTCCCACTCTTTTGAAATCTGCTATCATTCTAGCAATCAAAGTATTTTTCTCATATTTTTTATGGATAGTAGACTTCATGACGGTTCCAACTCCGCCAAGAACGCGCAAATCGGAGGTCGGGTGAAATCTGGGGAATTTCTGCAAGTCGATGCTGCAGTGCTGGAATTTCCACTCGGCCGGGTCACATATTCCACTCGGCCGAGTGCGGCCTGGGCCCAGATTTTAAGTTGCGGTTTGGGCTGTTTTTGGGCATGAATTTGAGGGGTTTTCTAGGGTTATTTGCTAGGGTTTTGGGAGAGTATATAAGGGTTTTGTAGCCACCATTAGAGGGGGATCCTCATTATGTTTTCTTAGCCCTCATATGTTTTTCTTAGGATTATTTTAGAGGTTAGGCCATGCCCTAGGCCCCATCTTGGATCTAAAAGCTTGTATTTTGGATTGAAGATCTTCATCAAGCTAAGTATTTTCTTCTTTTTATTTGAATCTTTGTTTTTCCATCTTTTTGTATGCAAGCAATGATTTTTATTGATTCTCATATGCTTATTGCTATGCTAGAGTAGATTTGTTGTGCTAGGGTTTGGGGATGAACCCTATGGATCTAATTTCATATTTGTGAAGAATGAATTCTAAATTGCTAGAATTGCTAGGAGGTTAGGTTGTGATTGATTTCCTACGGATAGCTAGGGATTTCCATCGATTTGGGATTTGCAAAAGATTGGATTCTAATCGATGGGAAGGCCTAGATATTCGATTTAGGTTTACAATTGGGTTTCTCTAGATTTGGTTTGCAAGAGATTGGACCAAAGCTAGGATTTTTAATTGTAAATCTATACACATATTCGTTTGCAAGAGATTGGACGAATACGAACTATCACAACCTAGATCGTAACTCGAGTTTGCACGAGAGTGGGCTCGAGGGGCGATTGAACGATGATGTCAATCTTCATGCTAGCGGCTTAGGTTAGGGTTTGCAAGAGATTGGGCCCTAATCTAGGTTGCTATAGACCGGCAATAGCGCGAGAGCGTGAGCTTGGTTCTCTATTCAGTTACGACTAGTTCACCTCAACACAAGTCTAGTAATATTGAGATTCACTATTTACGATGATGTATGACGATCCGTAGTGGGAATTCCCTAGCCCTAGACGTCTTTATTTGATTTTCTATCCCCATACTTTGCCCGACGATTGTGACAGGATCGCCGCAAGGCAAATTCCCTCTTTTATTATATTGTATTTAAATCGATATTTGACTGATTTCTTTATCATCGACACCGACATCCACCACCATTTCCATTATATCATTCCATAACCATCTCCACCAATAAAACATTCGTAGTCAAACCAACCTAGGATAGATTGGAGCCAACACCACCTCCTCGTGTTCGATACCCGCTCGCCACTCTGCCGTGCGCTTGCGGTAAAACTACAATCGTTCTCCGGGACGTGTATCCGGGGCCGACCAAGTTTTTGGTTGCATTCTTTGGGTTGCATTCCGGAGCGATCAAGTTTTTGGCGCCGTTACCGGGGAGGCGATTGCGTTTGATCTTATCACCCTAGCTATTCCTTTTATTATTATTATTATTATTTCTATTTCTTTATTCTTACCTAACCCTTCCACGGTACTAATCATTTCTTTGAAACTCTGTTTTCCCTGTGCATGTACACGAGATCTACGGCGGACCCTGAAGCTATATTATTTGATCCCGAGATCGAACGTACCACGCGGAGACTTAGAGCGGAAAGGAGACAAAATCCGGAAGGGCGGTTTATGACCAACCCGGAAACTGCGGACCAATTAGCGGCAAGGATGGCGAGGATAATTTCTATTTGAGATAGGCTTTGGCCTAAGACCTCTTCTACGACCTCTTCCATTGCCATGCCGAAGTTGGCGGCTGACAAGAACTTCGAGCTAAAAACTGGACTAGTGGTTCTGATGCAGCAGGATCCATTTCATGGGAATGCCCATGAAAATCCTCACTACCACATCCAATTATTCTTGTCGAAGTGCGCCACATTCCAAATGCCGGGGGTCTCCATCGATGCCATCAGACTGCGTCTCTTCCCATTCACGCTAAAGGACAAGGCGCTCTATTGGTTAAGGACGCAGGCTGAGGGAATCTTCACCTCTTGGGATGAGTTGGCGAGTGCATTCATCGACAAGTTCTATCCGCCATCCAAGACGGTGAAGATCCGGAGCGCTCTCATGTCCTTCAAGCAAGGACCCCAAGATACGCTCTATGAGGCTTGGGAGCGTTTTAAGGATCTGCAGCACCAATGCCTGCACCATAGCATAGAAGATTGGGAGCTAGTGCATAGCTTCTACAACGGTCTCCAACCGGGGACCAAACAAATTATTGATGCCGCGGCGAATGGTGCTATCTTGTCTAAGACTCACGAGGAAGCTACGGCCCTAATTGAGGAGATGGCCTTAAACAACCAACAATGGGGTGATGAGCGAGGACACTCCACGTCCTCCTTGAAGCCAACTAGTATCTACGAGGCGAAGGCCGTAGCGGAGCTTACATGCAAGTTTGATTCTCTCCACAAGGTAGTGGAGAGATTGGAGAAGTTTATCACGGAGCCCCAAGGAGCCCCTTCCACCTCCGCTCCAACGAACCAAATGAGTGATTGGCAAGACCAATCTCAAGCCATGTACGTGGGAGGAGAGCAAGGAGAAGGATCCTTGGAGCAAGTACAATATGTCACGGGGAACCAAGGATATTGGGCCAATCCTGCCGCAAGAAATCATCCCGGATTCTCTTACGCCAACAATGAAGGAGCTTTGAACCCGCCCCAACAACCACCTCAACAAGCTCGACCACCACCACCCCAACAACAACACTATCCGTCGAGGGGGCCTCCACCACAAAATTTCCAACCGAAGCAACAAGTTCCACCATATAGGCCGCCCAGATACAACCAAGGGTGGAGGAATCAAAATCAAAACCCTCCACAAGCTCAACAACGATCTGACTTCGAAGCTAGAGTGGAGGCATTTATGGTCGAGTAAAATAAGGTCAATGCTACCTTGAAGGCGGGGCAAGACTCCCTCAATACCGTTGTGGCTCAAATATCGGAGCAATTGGCGTTGCTCAATCGGAACACTCAACGATTGCCGGCGCAACCCGAGCAAAACCCACGGGGCAACACCGGCCACATCAATGCCGTAGTTGCCGTTACTACTAGAGGCGGGAAGGATACCTCCCCCGCTATGATTCCTACCGAGGAGCCCGTGAAGGAAAGCTTGGAGCAAATTGAGCCGGTAGTTAAAGATGATAAGGAGAAGGAGCCACAAGAAAAGGAGAAATCTAGAGCGGAGCAATTGATTGAGGAAAGGCGCTTCATGCCACCGGTCCCATTTCCCCAAAGGCTTGCTAGAGCGAAAATGGAGAAAAGGCTAGCAAGGTTTCTCGAGTATCTTAGAGGAGTTAGCCTCAACATTCCCTTCCTCGACGCCATCGTGGAAATCCCCACATATGCTAAATTCTTAAAGGATTTGATTTCGGGTAGAAAGAGGAAGGAGAAGATTATGCTAGCCGAGGAGGGCTCTTGGTTCACCAAGAGAGAGAAGGAGTCGGCCAAATTTAAAGACCCGGGGAGTTTTCGGATTCCTTGCACCTTGGGCGGCGTCCCTCTTCAAAAGGCGTTGTTAGATCTTGGGGCTAGTGTGAGCCTCATGCCTCTCTCCATGTTCTTAAGGCTAAACACCGGGACGAAGTTGAAACCTACCGACATGCGGATACAATTGGCCGATGGGCGAATAACAAGGCCGGTAGGGATAGCCGAAGACATCCCGCTACAAGTCCCGGAGGGAATATGCTTGCCATGTGACTTCATGATCATGGACGTTAAGGAGGAGGGAGATACTTCATTGATACTCGGACGCCCGTTCCTCGCCACCGCCGATGTGATTGTCGACGTGCGAGAAGGTACACTAACTTTAAATGTCGGCAACATCGAGGTGGAGCTTCACATTCCTAAGGCTATGAAACACATGCCTTACGACGAGGAACTTGACTACATGGACCTCCTTGATGAGGTGATAGAAGAGGCGACCCCCCACTCGATTGGCGCTCTTTTCGATGAGGATTTTGATGAAGGCCCGGATTTAGGCCAAGATGAGAAGATAGACGATTCCCCCGACCTCTCCGCTGAAAATGATGAAGGCGACGCTGATGTCGCAAGGATTCGAGAGCTCTGCAAGCTCTCGAAACAAAAGTCTCCGAAGAAAGCTCTGCCGCTACGAAAATCGGCGTCACCGGTGAAGCCGTTTACCGGAGCAAACGCTAGCTTGGGGGAGCCTCCCCCCAACACTATTCGATACGAGAGACCACCGCGGGAGAACACGCCGCCGCATCATCCGAATCCAAGCGTGCTCCCCGGAAAGTTTGATGGGTGCATCTCATATGCACCAAACATCCCGCATTAATTGAAAATCATAGGGGGTCGAGCTCACGACCTTAAACAAGCGCTTGTCGGGAGGCAACCCGACGGTTATTGCTTTATTTTTACTTTTTCTTTATTTTTGTTTTAGAACTTTTTAGTGTTTTGAGTCGTTCGCCCAAAAATTTTGTGATAACGGGTCCTATTTTTCTTGACAGGAGAGGAGATAGGCAAATCCATCATGAGGAGGATGAACGAGACGACGAGGAGCACCCCAGGAAGACGATCGATGCTTAGGAGTAAGATGAAATCGACTGGAGGAAGAAAGACGGAGTTTAGAGCCCAAACGAAGACAAACAGCAGAAGACAAGGCTCACTCGGCCGAGTATACTAGTCACTCGACCGAGTACACAAGTTCGTCCGGCCGAGCCGCTCACGAACGAGGGAAGTCTGCTGTACCCAACTCTCTGTTTATTTTCTTGATTTCAGTATAACTGCTACTCGGCTGAGTAAATATTTTCATTCGACCGAGTAAAACGGATACGCTCCTAGGGCGAGTCTTGCCGAGTAGCTTAAGCCACTCGGCCGAATGGACTTACTCCACTCGGCCGAGGCTGGCAAAGCCACTCGGCCGAAGCGTAAGCGAGGGGGACATTTCATTTGATCTCACTCGGTTGAGTGACCTAGTCACTCGGCCGAGTCGTAACTTTTAGTATATATGGGGCTGAGGGGAGGCACAATTTTCGAAACGAAAAAATCCCAAACCGCCCGACCCTTCAGCTCCCCTCGCCCGCTCGCCTCGCTCGCGTCCCCACTCACCCGACCAACCGCCTAGCGCCGCCGCTCGGCCAGCCACCGCCGGCCGACCACCTCTGGCGCCTCGCCCGAGTTGCCGCCGGCGGCCGCCGCCCCGACCGCCTCCGGTATTGCCTGATTCGCCCTATTCCTCCTCTTTTTGTGTATTTTTCGAGGATCCATGTATTAAACGAACCCCAAACCCTAATCAATTTCTATATCTATCTATTATACCCCTAATGCTCCATACGTTTTGAATAGTACCCGCTGATATCTCCATTTCATGCGCAGGTTGTTTTTGAGAGCTTGGGTGAGCCCAGGGGAGCTTCTACGGACTGATTTGGGCTTCGCGGAGGCGCTGACTTCGCACGCTTCCATTATCTTGCACTTGCGGCATGTCTGGGTATACTCCTTCCATTCTTTTGCACACGCCGCACTTTTTACACTTTTCGGCGCGCGCTCGGGGCCGATATGCCGCCCCGGACACGGCCGCGGTCGAAGAGAGCTTCTGCCAAGCGGAAGCGGTCGGATGATGCCGGCCCCTCTCACGAGTTGGAGGACTCTCCTCCGCCTTCTCCCACACACCCCATCCACCCAGCATAGCCTGCAGGCCCCGCACAGCCTGCAGCGCCCGCACAGCCCGCACAGCCACTCCCCGCCGCTCCACAGCCACCACCTCCGGCTCCACTAGTCGGGCCGCTCGGGATTACGTTCCGAGACGACGCACACCGCGCCGTCTTCGAGCGTATCTCCCAGCGCTCGATCGTACCCTCCAGGTTTGCACACCTCGCTGACCTAGGACGCCTGGGGGTACTAGAGGGGATGCTCACGTTGTACGACAACGTGGGCTGGCGAGATTTCTTTCAGGTGTCGGTGGACACTTTCACCCGTCCGACACTTAAGGTACTGAGTTCGATCGCCCGGACCGACGAGGGATGCTCGTTTCGGTTCATGAACTGGGAGTGCCAGGTCACTCTCGATATGATGAGAGCATTTTTCTCGTGGCCCGCTGTCCCCGGAGCCGATCGCGGTTACGACCCCACACATATCCCCCCACCTTCCTTCGACGCCGGTGCCTTCTGGGCCCGGATTACGGGTCTTCACGCTGCCTTTGACCCTAGTAGGGCCAAGGCCTCGGCCATTGTCCACCCCTGCCTCCGTATTGCTCAGCGCCTTATGGCGACGACCTTTTTGGCCAGATATGAGCCGAGCACGATGTCTACGCCAGAGCTCTACATGCTCTACGCGATGACACGTCCCAGAGCTCTATCTAGGGATGGAGATGAGCTGGTCCCCGTCGTCGTGATTGATGTCGTGGCTTGGTTTTTGGACCGCATCATTATGTCGGTGGGCGCTCGCTCACCGATATGCTGCGGCGGCCTGATCACCTTGCTTGCCCTTATGACCGGCAAGGACTTCCCTGACGACCTGCGGCGAGTATCGGGCCCCACTTCTTTGTCGATCGATGTTATGGCCCGGATGAAGATGCTTCGTCCGCACGGTGAGCGTCACTGGGTCTGGTTGCACGGCCCTTATGGTGCCGATTACATGATTCTTTCGAGCCCAGCTCGGACTCAGATTGCACCAGCCCACGTTGACTGGCTCCCTGCGATGGATGTTCTCATCCCCGCTGCTTACGTGCTCGAGGCCGAGGAGGCCGAGCAGGCCCACGCTGCCCCCGCAGACCCTGTCGCCCCTGCCGAGCCTGCCGCCCCTGTTGACCCTGTGGCCCCTCAGGCTATACCAGATGTTCCCGCTGCTCCTGACACCCCTATCCCCACCTCTGTCGGTGTCGCGAGTACCTTAGCTGAGCCCACCTCCACTGCTTCCGCGGCTGTCACCACCACCACCACTGGCCCTCTGTCTGCTGAGCCTGTTTCTTTTGCCCCACCCGAGCGCCCGTCGACCGTAGTTGAGTGCGGCGAGCCCTCTGTCTCCACTGCTGCTGTATTCTCCGAGAGTGTCGTGGCGTCTGTCCACACTTCTGTGCCACTGACCTCTCTGGCCGCCTCGCTGCCACTTTTGCACTCTTCTTTCGCTGCTGCTGCCTCCACTTCTCACCAGCCGGTGCCCCGGCCTCACACTGAGGCCAGGCCCACATTTCCGAGCGCAGCACCTTTCATTCCCTTCCCCGCTGAGCCCGTCACATACGCGACCCGAGTACGCCAGCCACGCCCTGCACAGCCCCGTCCGGTGCGTCCCTCTGCACCACCTCCCCCTGACACTGTACTTCAGAGCATTTGTGCTCTCGAGGGGGCGGTGAGTGGCCTCCGAGGCGACCTTAGGACCCTGTCCTCCACCGTCTCTGCGATGGCTGACCGCTTCGGCCTGATCCCCCAGATTCACTACTGTCTTACCCAGGTCCTGGAGCGTCTCCCCCGCGTACCCATACCCACCCAGCAGGTTCCCACCCACACTTCCACACACACTCAGCCTGCTACCACTTCCACACCCACACCCGCTCAGCGGCCAGTCCATCCACCACCACTTCCGCCTCAGGACGGGGACGGTGCAGCACCACCTTCTTAGGCACCCTTGATGCCATCGATTCCTTTTGCCGTTGTGCTGCCCATTTCTGCTGGGTCCTGTTGCACTTTTGTCCACACACCCCTCCCCTCACTTACTTTTGGGATTCTCATGTCCACCATATCTTTATATATCTTTTCTGGGAGAGAGGGAGAGTTTTGGTGCCCCACCTTTATATCTGTATCACTCCATTCCTGCATGCATCATGTCCGCATCATATTTTTCATTTCTTTATTTTTCTTTTTATTTTCTTTATTTTTCATCATGCATGCATCCTCACTTGCCCCTCACACTTCTTGTCTCTCGGTGTGCCACACTTTGCACATTGAGGACACTGTGCCATTTAGCTTGGGGGAGTGAGTTCTCACGTTCTTTTTCGTTTTGCCACCTTTATTTTTAGTTTTTCACGCCATTTTTCGCTTTTGCACTTATTTTTCATCATTTTTCTTTTATTTTGCCATGCATCACGTTTTTCTTATTTTTCTGGGTGCCGCATTGTAAATAGTTCTATTTCCCTTTATCTTTATTTCTTTCTTTTTCATCTCATGCTAGAGATGACTTTTCTGTGATGATGATGACGTGGAGTTAGCTTATTCTGTATGCATGCTTTATTTGTCATGTCTTAGATTTTATTTCTGATATCATATGCTATGACTTGCCTTGCATCTAGAGATAGTAACCCACACTTTTTCCACATGAAAATGGATGAAATTTTATTATTAGCTTAGTCTGAATATTCATATGTATGCTATCACAGAAAACACACCAAGATTCACGCATTGAATGCCTATATCTGGAGTACCGATTTCCTTTGCTATATCACTTCTATATGCATGAATTGTATATTTCACTTCAGGATGATTGGATGATGTTAGCTATGATAAATCTGGATTAGTTAGCTTTTTTGTGATCGAAACTGAGTAGATTAGATTACCCTGCTGAAGTTGTCGTGCATGTCTTATAGAGTGAACCGAGTGATATATTTATTTCTTTCTCCACAAATCTTGAGCATCATTTCTCTACTTTTAAAATCATTGGTGAATCTCCCCTTAGCGATTCTATTATATGGCATTTCCCCCGCTATTAATTCCTAGCTCCAAATTTCTTATTCAAAAAAAAGGGAGAAAAGAGAAAATATTCTTGTATATCATTATCTCTCTTTGAGTTGGGATCGTTGTGTATATATGCTTTTGCATCAAAAAAAACAAAAGAAAAGAGGAAAATCCTCAATAAAAGATCCCATCTCACTTCCTTTCTTTCTTCTTCTCTTTTCATTGCTTTTGGAGCTTTATAAAAATGGGGATGTAAATATTTTTTATGCCACCACGCTTGTGGATAAGCTTGGGGGAGGGGATCCATTGATGTGTGAGAGAGTGACTACTTGACGTTGCACGACAACCTAGGCTAAGTAATATTCTATACTCAATGAGATTATTTCTAGCTTTACGAAATCCAGAAATCTAAGCCTAGCAATCATTTCATGAAATCCATACTTTTCTATTCTCTCTATTCTATAGTGTGATACTCTTATACTCTGGATAGAAAGCATTCAATTGAAAAGTGTGTGATCTGTGATTTGTATACCGCTTTAAATGATTCAGACGATGTTAATTCTAAGATTATTCCGTTTTTCATGATTATACTGTTGTTCGTGGGTTTTCTATTTCTATTTGCACTATTATACTATGATATCAAAATAAAATTCTTTGACATGTGTTTTTCGTTCAGTGCATGCTATATGAGTAAGCGGAACCCACGTCCTGAGAAAATGATCTAGCGGCTTACCTCTTCGCTTCTTTCTTTCTTCCTTATTTTTATTTCGTTTTTCATTCTTCTCCGTTTTTCATTTTTCATTTTTTCGCCGTTTTCGTTTTCCGAATCCACCGGGTTCGCCTTTTACTTATCTTCCTCGAGGACGAGTAAGAGGCAAGCTTGGGGGATTTTGATCACTCCTTATTTTACACCTTTTTCCCGCATGTTTGCATGCCATTTAGATCGCCCAAATCATGTTTTTCACGATATATCGACGATGTTGCGATGCTTTTCACGATTTGTTGTTTTTGTCGCATTTCAGGTGATTTGCCGTGATTTGGAGTGATCTCGAGATGCACTTACTCCAGACGGTCACCGACGACCTCCCCGAGGGGTATTTTGCTGTTGGAGAGGAGCGGAAGAAGAATGGACGTCGCAGGAGTGACGAGGAGGCCAAAATAAGCAGATTGGGCATGTTTTGTGTCCCACTCGGCCGAGCGAAGGAGTCACTCGACCGACCAGCGAGACACCGCTCGGCCGACCTGATCAGACACGATTTCTATGTGCACTCGGCCGAGCGACGGAGACCACATCGGCCGAGTGACGAGACCCCGTCCGCCCGAGTGGCGCCCAGACGAAGCCCTTCAAAAATCGCCATGTTACTGTTTTTCGGCTGCCTGAGCTTCAGAAGACCCACTCGGCCGAGTGGATATTCCCGTCCGCCCGAGTACCATGAAGCCATCGGCCGAGTGACGACAACTCACTCGGCCGAGCCGCCCCCGAAGTGAAGACCTCTGAAGATCGAGACTTACTGGAAAATTACAGGGTTTTCACTCGGCCGAGCGACTTATGTCACTCGGCCGAGTGCGACGCGCTGCCTGTAGCGAAAATTGCAGAAAACAGGCTGCGCAGGGGTATTTTGGTCACAGTTTTTGGACGATTTTGGGGGCTATTTAACCCCTGTTTTTACCCTAGTTTGGAGAGCTTCTTCTTAGATTTTTTACAGGTTTTTAGATTAGCTTTTTAGTTTTATTCTTGAGATTGGAGAAGAGACAAAATTGGATTTTTGTTGGATTAATTGAAGAACTCCATTGGTTTGCTTTTCTCTTCTCTAAAAATTCTATTTTTATTGCATATCTCAATATTGTGATGAATTCTATTGCTTATTTCATTGATTATTTTTGTGATCTTGCTATGAATTGTGAGTAGTCGCCACGTCTTGGGGCGTGTGGATGAACCCTACAAGCCCTATTTCATAATTGTGATGAATTGGTAGGAATTTCGTTAGAATTGATATTAGAGATTAGATTGAGATCAATTTACTACGGATGGCTAGGAGTTCATACCGATTGGGATTTGCAAGAGATTGGATCCCAATTCGATAGGAAACCTTAGAAATCCGAATTGGGTTGGAATCGAATTTCCGTAGTATCGGTTTGCAAGAGATTGGACCGATACTAGGGTTTCCGGTTGCAATTCCATGCCAATACCCGTTTGCAAGAGATTGGACGGGTAGGAACTATCCCAATCTAGGTCGTGAGCCGAGTTTGCAAGAGATTGGATTCGGTGCGCGATTGAACGATGATGTTGATCCTAATGCTAGCTTCCCTAGGCTAGGGTTTGCAAGAGATTGGACCCGAACCTAGGATGGCTATAGACCGGCAACAGCGCGAGAGCGTGAGCTTGGTTCTACATTCAGTTGCAACTAGTTCATCCAAAATCTTATTCTAGCGATTTTGATACCGATGAACCACTTTTATGAAATATGGTAAGTAGCGGGAATTCCCCATTCCCTAGACGTCCTTTATTTGATTTGATATTTCCATACTTTGTCTGACGATTGTGACAGGATCGCCAAAGGCAAATCTTTCTTCTTAAATAGCCGGGTTGATTGGAGCAAGCACGGTCATTCGTCCTCCCTGTGTTCGATATCCCGCTCGCTGCTACACCGTGCACTTGCGGTAAAACTACAACCGTTCTTTAGGGTTACATCCCGGAGCGATCAAAACGCCCAGAAGTGCGTTGGAGATATTAAAAGGACCATTGTCATCCAAAGTACACCTACGGTGGTACACTTACTGGATGAACAAAAAGAACCCTTCCGATCGCTGGAAGAGGGGGAGGATATAACTGGTCCTAAAGTCCCTTATCTTAGTGCAATCATGCACTCCTGGCTAACTGCATGTGTCCCGGTATAGCAATTGCAGTAAACTCATTAGCCAGAGATAGTTGGCACCTAAAAAGGGCCATTAGACCTGAGTTAAGCCTTCTGCGCTTCCTCCAAGGGTCGAAATATTTGGACTTACAAAATGTAGTAGCATCCTCCAATGTTTATGCAAATGCAGGTTTCAGGTCCAGTCCCTATGCTGAGAAATCACAGAACGGGTACCCACAGTGGGATGGCCATCCCCTGCAGATCTGCAAAGAAACTTATGAAGGCAACATCATCCTATCATTCCGAGATCCTCACCATTCCAGAAACACACCAATGGTGTATTTGAGGGCGCCTGGTGGTACATCACATCCCAGTGACGACTGGGATAGAGGCTGGTTCTGTGGAGCTAACCATATAGTCTGAAGACCACATCAGAGGCGACGAAACTTAGCAACCTCTTCAGAGTTCCTGGATTCAGCAGCTGCTTGATGGTGATAAAATTCGTAATCTGTGTACATTTTCGGAATATTGTAAATAGGAGTGATGAGATAAGCCTACGAGATCTGAAAGCCTAAGAGCTTTTACAGATCAGGGGGAGTTGATAGAATTTGTACTCTTTTCCCTTAGCTATGGTTTTTCCCACTGGGTTTTCCATAGCCAAAGGTTTTAACGAGGCAAATCACATCAACTCTGGATCCTGAAGTATCCACCCCTCAGTGACGCTCAGAATCCAGAAGTATTCATGAGCAGAGTCACTTGTACAAATCAGGTGGAGTTAAAGAGCGTTTGCACTCTTTTTCCTTAACTATGGTTTTTCCCACTGGGTTTTCCATAGCTAAAGGTTTTAACGAGGCAAACCTCACCAACTCAGGATCCCGAAGTATCCACCCCATGTGAGACTCTTATTACGCTCAGAATCCCGAAGTACTCTTCAGTGGAGTCCACACCTATGGCTGGATAAGGGGGAGTGTTGTGAATGGAAATAACCAGAGTTGGTTAGGATTGCGGGTAACTTAGAGATACGCCCATATCTATGTATTCGATGTATCTACTCTCCTACCATGCCTATAAATAAAGGGTTGGGGGTTCCTCCCCCAATAGTTGATTCATAACACCTTGTTAATTTTGGCCTGTAGGGGATTTTGTGGAATTTGCCTCTTAGGGCTCGGCCACTCTAGGTTATTAATTGAACGACCTATGTATTATAGGGTATGAGGGATGCAACAAATGAGAGGGAACCCTAAGGGGTTGCGGCATAGAGAGAATGGCATGGGAGAGTCCCTGGGATTTTGGAATAGGAGATTTGTTATTAGAATTGAAGACACCCTTCCATAAGAATCCTAATGTGAATCTCATTTGATCTCATCTCTCCTTAGTTGACTATTTCTCATTTGCACATTGACCAAGTCTCTCCGTGAATTAATCACATGTTTGCCATTCCTGAAATACTTAACACACACGTTAAAACATTAACACGTGTTTGTTATCATCAAACACGAAGTTCATAGATCGTTACTACCAACAACTCACATGTGTCATTGCGGTGAAGGGACTCCATCTCCTCCTCCATTGCTCCTTGCCACTGAGCGGCATCTCCTGAGTCTATGGCTCTACCATATGTCGCTGGCTCCTCATGCTCTAGGTTGAGTGCATATGACGCCATGTCATCGAATGAATATCCAGTATATTCCCATGCTCCAAATCTCTCGGGTGCCTTCTTCACCCTCTTAGATTCTGTGTTCCTTCATCACCTGCAAAAGTGTCAACACGTACCTGAGATAGACCGGGTGTCTGCTCGTAGTCCTCAACACGGACCTCATCACGTCCTTCAACTGGGACGTCGACCATCAAATCTTTGCATGGTTGCTAAGTGGGCTGGACTGGAAGGTTGACAATGTCTGTTAATGTCTTCTCTGCTGATGTGTCTCCTTTTGAATAAGAATGCTCCACCATGAGCATTACACCCTCAACAAAAGTGACATGTCTGCTCACAATCCCTTTCTGACCCTCTGGATCCCATAAGCAACATCCATTGGCATCGTGGCCATATCCAAGAAAGATACACTTCTTTGCTCTTGGATCTAACTTGTCGCCCCTCTCGTGCACATATGTCGGGCAACCCACAATGTGCCAGTAAGAATAATCTCCAACTTCCCCACTCCACATATCTTCAGGAATCTTGTAACCAATAGCCACTGATGGAACTCTGTTCACGATGTGCACAGCAGTGGTGAGAATATCTCCCCAGAATTCCTTCGCCAAACCTACTGAGTGCCTCAAGCATCGCACTCGTTCTAACAATGTCCGATTCATCCGCTCGACCACACCATTCGACTGCGGATCTCCAGGTGTGCTAAAATGACAGCGGATCCCATGGAATTTTCAGAAATTCCTAAATTCCCTTGAGTTATACTCACTACCATTTTCAGACCTCAGCACCTTCACATGCTTTACAGTCTGCTTCTCTACCATGGTCTTCCACTCTCTAAACATCTCGAATGTCTGGTCCTTTGACTTCATCAAATACATCCAGACTTTGCGAGAGTAGTCATCTATAAACAAGACAAAGTATCTAGCTCCGCCTCTTGACGGCTCCGTACACGGTCCCCACACATCTGTGTGAACATAGTCAAGTGGTCCCCTGCTAGTGTGCTTTCCCGTGTTGAACTGCACCTTTGTCTTCTTTCTGTACACACTGGATTCACGGAATTCTACGTTCTCATTCGTAGCATCAATCAACTTTCTCCTCCGAAGTACATCGAGGGTCTTATCACATGGATGACCCAAGGAATAATGCCACAACTTGGCTGAATCTTCGGAACTTGAGCTAGTAGCTCCAACATCTGCATCTCCTTCCACTGTGGTACATTGAAGGGCATATAAGTTTTCCACATTCATTCCCTTCATCACAACCATGGCTCCTTTTGATACTACCAATTGGTCTTTCTCAAAGACCGACTTGAATCCGGCATTGTCCAAAACGCCTATGGAGATTAGGCTTTTCCACAGATCTGTGACATGCATCACAGAGACAAGTGTATGCACTATGCCATCATGCATCTTGATCCGAACGGTTCTAATACCCGCAATCTTGCACACTGCATTGTTCCCCATGAGGATTGAACATCCATCTTCCTTGGGACAGTATGTCATGAACCAACTCCTATGCGGATTCATATGGTATGAGCACCCACTATCCATGAGCCACGCAATGTTTGCATCACCTGCAATCCCTGCTGCAAACATCTCCAGATCTCTACCTTCATCATGGATGTGCATATCATCTATCTCCAATGATGTTGAACCGGACTCTTTATTGGCATCCTTGCCTGTCTTCCTATTCTTGTTAGGACACCGGTTCGCAAAATGAACCTTCTGCTGGCAATTGTAACATGTGATCTTCGCAAACCAATCCTACGAATGTCTCGACTTGGAGCGATTATTGTGCTTCTTGTGACCTCATCTCCTTTCCTGTCGACCCCTGACATGTAGTGCATCTTCACGGTTATTCACATGGTCTCTACCTTGAACCTTGCCACATAGCTGCTCGGCGTGAAGCGCCACCTTCACCTCTTCCACGGTGAGAGTCGTTTGGTTATAAATCATCGACCGAACAAACTGGTTAAACTCCTCCGGCAATGAACACAACAAGATAACCGCATGTTGCTCATCTTTAATCTTCACATCCATACCCCGCAGCTCCAGCACTATCCGGTTCAATTCATCCATGTGATCTGTCACCGCGAATCCAGACTTCATCTTAAGAGTATACAACTGCTGAAGCAAATAGAGGCGACTCATGAATGACTTCTTCATATACAGTCCCTCAAGCTTCTTCCAGATATCAGACGTCGTAGCTTCATCTAAGACTTCTCTCAGAACATTATCTGCCAACGACAACTGTATCGCGTTGTAAGCCTTTATCTCCATCTCCGCCCTAGCAGATTCCTTCACCTCCGTATCGATATTTGCCTCATCGAATACGATTTGGTAACACCTTGTCTGCATCAGAACATTCTTTACCTTTGTCTGCCAGATCTGAAAATCATTCCAGCCAGTGAACTTTTCAATGTTCAATGTTGCTAATGAAACATCTTCGCCACAGGCTTCTTCACAAAAGAACACAAGCTTTGATACCACTTGCTGGGGAATAAAACAATGGCGATGCCAAATTGGGATCCGTGCGGAATAACCAATCCTACAAGCTGATCAGGAATCTAGGACTAGCAAAAATAAATCCTCAATACCCAACAAAATCCCTACAACCTTGCAAAGTAAAGTAGCAAACGAAGAACACCAACAACAATAAAAACAATCGCAAACACACAAGAGTTTACCCTGGTTCGGTTGCGCACAACCTATGTCCAGCAATTCCGAGATGATTCCACTATCAGAGAGATCCACAATAGGGTTACAATCTATCTTACGCTCACATGAGTAATAACTTGGCGGAAAGCACAAGCCCTCACAATCTCACTCAAGGAAGAACAAATCAAAGGAGTAACGAAGAGAATCACTCAACTTCACAATCAAACCTCTAACCTTAATATCTCGACAAAGCTTTTTAATGGCGGCGGCTACAGCTCTCTCATGCTCCAGATCTCAAAAGCAACATTTAACCTAATCTAATCAACACTTAGGATTAAATAGGGCTCCCAAAAATGAGAGGGAAAATATCTCAGTCGTCGACTGAAATTGCCTGGCCCCATGCCGCTTGGTCGAGCGAGAGCAACGCTCGACCGAGCGGTCTCTCCGATGTTGCTGTCGCTGGGGGTGGAAACATGGCGCTCGGTCAAGCGTCAACTTCGCTCGACCGAATTGGCAATCGCTCGGTCGAGTGACAACACCGTTTGGCCGAGCTGACGATCTCTGCAGAGCTTCCAAAATGCCCCAACTCTGTCAAATTTGCGTTCAATTCACTCGGTCGTGTACTCAAACCACTCGATCGAGCGGACAGTAACTCGGTCGAGTGGTAGAGTACTTGATCGAGTAGATTGTCTCCTCTGCTCGCCCTCATCTCAAGCGTCTCCCAGCTCGGTCGAGCGACTGTCACGCTCAACCGAGCGACCTGGGCAAGATATGTGAAATGGTTGAATCACCAAATTTCAACATATAGATGATACAAACTAGGATTGACTAGTTGCGGATGACGACGCTGTTGTCCCATCTCCCCTCTAAGTCCAAGAAGAGGCCAGATCACTATAGAACTCCTGAGGTGTAATTTGTACCATATTTCTGTGTTAATGAAGTATTATTATTCTTCAAAAAAAGCATGAGTTTGGCAATGGTGGTTGAGGTAGAAGTTAGCATTAACCACTCACTAACCTCGTGACAAACGGGCAAAAGGTGGTCGGAGTTGAGGGTTATCATGAAGGGGCAGAGTTGCTTCAAATTGACATGTAACCACCTCGTGAAACCGGCAAATCACTACTCTCTCTCTCTCTCTCTCTCAGCTCCCCCTTTGAGCTGGGGTTAGCAGAGGAGGAGAAGTTGGCATGTTGTCCGAAAACTCTCTTCAACACCATCCACAATTCTTCCCACTAAATAACAAACTCTCTTTTACTCAACTCCGGCAGCCAAACGGAGGCTAAATGTATGCTACTTAAATATCATGTCTGTATGCACATGATACATTTGATAGGCATTTTAAATCATACCATACACATAAAACTATCAACAGATCATGCATAAGAAATGACTACAAAAATACCATCTCTTCAACACAAGACGCAGGAACAAGAAAAACAGATAGATAAGAATGTTAGAGATGAAGGATACGAGTGCCCTACGAGCTTGATCTTGCCCATACTTGAGACTTAGGTAGGACGCGCAAGATGGAGAAGAGGAGCACATGAAGAACTATCCAACCGTTTGTGCTTTGTTGGAGGAATCATGGCTGTTGGATGGCCATGCACGTGCCCTGCTTCTCCATCCTGCACGAGCCACCTCTCTTAGTTGATGATGAGAAGCAATGAAACCTTCCTCCCATTTATAAGGTCGAGCTTCTTCCTTGAGCTTTCCTCAACATCACACCAGCCAAGGGGAGCTTTTGTGACAACTAAGGCAAGATGCACTTGAGCCTTATAATGGCAAAGATCAACTTGCTTTTGCTCATGTGATGGTGGCCCTAGGGAAGGCCCCAAGCTAACTAATTAAGTTGGCAGGTCCAATCAGAATAAAGTAGTCCTCTACAGTTTGGGCTACAACAAGAGAGTATGTATGCCACATTGGCATGCCCTGCAGGGCATGCTACTGGTCAGAAATCTACGGATTTTGTGACGCGTCGAGCATCAAGCACAATGTTTCATTCAAGTGCGTCCGGGCTACGGATAGCGGTAGCACGGACGCAAATGGTAATCGCACAAGAAAGAAAAGAAAAGAAGCAGCAACACAAAAGGCCAAAAAAAATTCAACTGGTTTGACATTATGGTATCAATCTTCTTCTTTTAAGGAAGCCAAATCAAACTATGTCTCCGTGCTACAAATCATGCATGCATCCATAGTCACCAAAGGATTCCAATTTGAATTCAAACTTGTGTCCTTTTTTTTTGGCTTAACCAATCAAAGGTCTCTTTTGCAGCAAACACAATTTGAATTTTAGGGTCAAACGGGGTATTCATGTTGGACTTCCACATGCTTTGCTCCCACCTCTCGGCCATCCATTACGAATTTAACTTGGACTCCTGCCCCCAATACCTTTGTGAAGTGGTCCTGTATAGGAACTGTAAATTGGCCTTCATCAGTGCAGATGGCTGCCATCTGTTGGGTAATAGACTAAAAACTGGGAAGATTTTTTTAGAGCCAAGAATGATTTAGTGATTCATTTCTCCCATCTCTTAATCATTTACAATGTTCATTTATAGTTGAGTACATCAGTCTAGACCCATTGGAATTCATAGAGACATTAGAATACATTTAGACTCATTGAAATACGTAGAGATGTTAGAATACGTGCATAGAGACTCATTGGAATATGTAGAGACAAATTCTTGATAAGTCACTTGCCAACTGATAAATGTTAGCACATTACTCAACATATTTCCCCCATTTTTCCCCCTTACTGTAATGTTCTTGAACTACCTTGTCTTTTGTAAGTACCTTGGTAAAGATATCTGTAACTTGGTCTTCGCTCTTGCAAAATTTCAACTCTACTTTACCATCTTCAATTGCATCTCGAATGAAATGTGCTTGATAGCAATGTGACGAGTTCGGCTATGATATACTGGATTGTTGGCAATGTCGATGACTGATTTATTGTCACAAAATATTGTCGTAGCTTAATTCTGCTTCTCACCAATGTCTTCAAGGATTCTTTTCTTAATTCTGCTTCTCACCAATGTCTTCAAGGATTCTTTTCTTAATTCTGCTTCTCACCAATGTCTTCAAGGATTCTTTTCAGCGAAATGACTTGTGATGTTGCCAAACTAGCTGATACATATTTAGCTTCAGCAAATGATTGTACCACACTTTATTGCTTCTTTGATGACTAAGAAAATACTTCGGAACCAAGTGAAATACAATAGCCTCAGGTGGTCTTCATATCATCAAGACATCCACCCAATCACTATCACAATAACCATGCAAGTTGAGGTAACTCATTTGTTGAATTTGATGACATAGTTGAGTGTCCCTTTGATGTATCTTAGCACTCTCTAGGCTGCTACAAGATGTCCTTGACTAGGATTATGCATAAACCTTGATAATAAGCTTGAAGCAAATATGATATCTGGCCATATGGCAGTGAGATAATGCAAATTTCTCACCAAACTTACATGCATATAAAGTAGAATCAGCTTTCTTTTCACCATCTTCTTTCACAAGCTTTTCATTTATAATAAGTGGTGTATCCATCGGTTTGCAATCAGCCATACCAAACTTCACAAGAATATTTTCAACAAAATTCTTTTGATAAATAAATTCTGCATCATCGTATTGTTGAATCTCCATGCCAAGAAAATGATGGAGTAGTCCCATATCATTCATTTCATAACTTTTCATCATGTCATTCTTAAAATCAATGATCATCTTCTAATTGTTACCGGTATAAAGTAAATCATCAACATATAAATCAACAATGAGAATGTTTGACTTAACGTGTGACTTTACATACAAGCTTGGCTAACTTTTGCTCTTCTTGAATCCTTGATTTAGGAAATAAGAATCAATTTGGCTATACCAATCCCTTGAAGCTTATTTCAACACGTAGAATGCTTTCCACAACTTGACACGTTGTCTTCTTCTCCTTCTTTAACAAAGCCTTGAGGTTGTTGAATATAGACCTCTTCCTTCAATTCTCCATTTAAAAATACAGCTTTGACAAGCCTTTTGAGATTCCAACCTTTTTATGTCGACATAGTAATGACAACTCTAATTAAATCAAATCCTGCAATCGGTGCAAAAGTTTCAGAATAGTCAATTCCGGGCTATTGTGAATAACCCATGGCAAAAAGTCATGTGTTCTTCTTTTATATTGAGCCATCTGGATTCAGTTTGACTTTGTATGTCCACTTGACACCAATGATCTCCTTGTTTTAAGGCTTCTCAACAAGATTCCAGGTCTTCTTCGTCTCACTTGCATGAATTTAATCTTTCGTTGCCTTCCTTCAATTTTTTTTCTACATATGCTTCTTTAAAATTTTCTGGTTCAAGAATGCAGGAAGTTACATTTTGCACACACATCACTCAAACTCCTCATTTTCTTTAGAATTGAGCTTGAAGAACTCGAGCTTGAACTTAGAGATGATGATGGATTGCTTCTGGTAGTTGAATCATCATCAATTCCTTCTTCTTTTGTTGAAATTTATTCTTCTTCAACTTGCCAAACAACATGTTTTACAATCTCTTTCTCATCACAGTTCCAATTTACATTTTCATCAAATAGAACATCTCATCTAATGATGATTTTGTTAGTCTTCAAATTAAATAGTCTATACCATTTAGACTTGGAACTATAACCAACAAAAATATATTTTCCACTTAGTTCATCAAGCTTGCACCTCTTTTCTGTTGGGATTTGATTGTAGCTTCAACTGTTTCACATAGGGCTTCCTTCCACTCCATGCTTCAATTGGAGTTTGATTCCATACGGCCATTGTCGGACTTCTATTAAGAAAATATATATCTGAATAAATAGCTTCAGCCTAATATTCCTTTGGCCAAACTTTGTCAGATAGCATAAATTTTGACATCTTTATCACAGTTTTGTTCTTTTTCTCAAACCGCCATTTTGTTGTGGTGTGTTAGCTGCCTTTCCAAGCCTTCATCTTCACAAAATTCTTGGAATGCATTTGAGGTGTACTCCTTGCCACGATCACTCCTCGACATTTTAATATATTAACCATTTGTTTTTTAAAATACTTTTTGTTGTGAAGGAGAAACAGGTTTGGAGAAGGTTGAGATCTAGGAAGCCCCTAGACTCCTTTATATATTATTCATATTGGTTACTCATGTGGGTGGATACCCAATAGGCCCGACGAGTCCTATTCATAACACTCCCCCTTATCCAACCAACGTGGTATACTCGACTTATGAATACTGAATGATTCATTAGTACTAATGAATATCTTAAAGGGTAGATACTTCTAGATCCAAGTTAGGGACGACTGCCTCGTTAAAAACCTTTAGCTATGGAAAACCCGGTGGGAAAACCCAATAGCGAAGGAAAAAGCGTACAACACTCCATAACATCCCCTGATTTGGGGATGTGTCGAGGGGTGGATACTTCTGGATCCATAGTCAATGTGGTTGTCTCGTTAAAACCTTGACTATGGATAACCCTGTGGGAAAAACCACTAGCCAATGAAAAAGAGTACAACTCTATAGTTGACTCCCCCTTATCTGATCAAGCTCCAGGATTGCAGATATCCTATATATCTATACATTAATCTCATATGCGTCTATACATCCATCTCATCTATAACATTCAGAAAGCAAATGTAAAGTACAAACACCACTCATCTATACAAGTTTCACTCATATAGGGCAGTAGATGAAACTAAAGGAGCGCTGCAAACGTGGTAGACAGCTCCACGTCTCAATCGTCATTGTCTACGAGGTACTTCAGGACCTGTCTTTGTATATTCTTGAACTGCTGCTTGGATGATGAGCTTCTCGGGATGGTAGGAGGATGTAAAGTTGGGAGGATTCTGTGTAGATCTTGAAGAGGTGGACGTCCCTTTTATGCTATTCATTGCGATAATCTGTAACCTGCATATGAAAATACATTTAACATGGAGGATTTTTCCTCGACCCTTGGAGATAGCACAGAAGCTACATATCTCTGGTCTAGTGGTGCGTTACAGGCACTGCACTGTACCTGTCTAATAGCTATACTGCTAACGCTCAAAAGAGACGCATGCAGTTGGCCAGGTAAAAGAGTGTTTCAAAGACACTCAAGGTACTTCTGGACCTTATATATTCTTCTCCTCTGCCAGCTAACGGAAAGGGGTCTTTTAATGTGTGTCCATACAACCAAATATGAGTATGTAGTGGAGAATGATTATCATGTTTCTTCATCAATCGTCTTTGTATGAAGTTTTCATCTTCGAGATGATTAATAATAGTTCATCTTCAAGATGATTAATGTCATCTTCAGGATGTTCATCTCCAGGATGATAGTTCATCTTCAGGATGATTAATGTCATCTTCAGGATGATAGTTCATCTTTAGGATGTTGTATTCTGCAAGCCAAAAAGTTATGCCTAGATAGGACTTTCATATCATATCATATCATATTTGATAGATAGGCTTTAACAAATATTTCGGTATTTTCTGTTCAGGAGATCCGATAATATTTTGAGTTATTAAAATAATCTCAATTCTTTTAATTTGCTCTCTTAAAAATGAAAAACACTTTGGATTTTTCTTTCATGATATAGACCCAAGTCATTCTTGAAAAATCAGCAATAAAAAGGATGAAATACTTCTTACTCCATGAGAGATTGGCTTCATATGTCCACAAACATCCATATGAACTAGCTTGGCTCAACATGCAACTTATGTAGGAAATTCTTGCATGTGTTGTTTCAAAGGGCACAACCTTCACAAACTTCATGTTTCTCTCAATCCTTTGTATGCCATATGTCATCCCCGTTTGTTGAAGTACATTAAGACTGTGAAAATTCAAATGGCCAAACCTCTTGTGCCATAACCATGAATCTTCAACGACATATGCTTCCAAGGCTTAATAGCTACTATAGTTGAAGTTGATTAAAAAACTTCGATTGACTTGTATTTTTATTTTCATTACAAGTTATCTACCATTTTTTTTATCATAGATGCAACACTCATAATCATAAAAGTTTAATGCATATTTATTTCTTAAGAAGTTGTCTAAGACTCTAAGACTCAATAAACTTTGGTCCAAATCAGGAACAAATAAAACATCACGAATGAACTTCATAGCTTGCTTGGTTTTGGACTTCAATGGTTCCCAATCCTTGTGTTTGAGGCTCAAATTTCCATCTTCACTTCAGTCGTTACAGATTCATCCAAGTCAACCAAAATGGTTTTGTCTCTTGTCATGTGATTGTTATAATCGTTATCAAGGTACCACCCATCATCCTTGATCTCGGTGGCCATGTGACAAGCATAGAACATTCATTCACCTCATTTCTCCTCCGAAAATTAAGCTTGTTGATTGGTTTTATGTCTACAATCTTTCTAAAGGTGGCAAAATCTCTTGCAATAATAGCACTTTGGCTTGTCTTTGTGCCAACAATCTTTCTCAAGATGGTTGATGTTGCAATAACAGCTACAAGGGTGTGATTTTTCAGCATTAAAGGCTCTTTGAATGTTATGTTGTCCTCTTCCTCTTGAATATTTGTGTCTATCTCTTCCACGGCCATACCTACCATCTCTTTGGGAGTCTCCTCCTCTTTGGTAGCTGCTAGAAGACACTCCATTATTGTTCTTTGGGCTAAAATTCAGCTTTGAATGGAAAGCACTTTCAATGGTTTTTTCAAAATGTCTAGCCATCCTTCTCTCATGAGCCTTCAAGGATCTCATCAACTCTTGAACACTCAATGAGGAAATGTCTTGTGTCTCTTCAATTATGGACACTCTTCAATTATATACACCATTGGATCAAATTTTGGGGAGTAAACTTATAAGGATCATCTCAATAATTCTGCTATTACTAATATCTCCACCAAAGGTCTTCATTTTGGTTTAAATTTTAGTGATCTTTATGTAGTAAGTTTGTATACCTTTAACATCACTCATCTTAAAATCTTCAAGATCTCGTCTTATCATTTGAAGAGAACATTCTTTGCCTTGAGATTTCCTTAGAACTCTTTTTATAGAGTCTCACATGCTTCCTTGGCTTTTTCGGCTCCCATGATTCTTAAGAAGATATCTAGACTTACATATTGTTGGACGTATGAGAGAGTTTTTTGCATCCTTCTTTCTATGCACCTTGATTGTATTTAGTTATTGATTATTGAGACCTTCTTCACGTTTGATACGGCCATCGTAGAGCAGCCCAAGAACGAGCAGCCCAAGCCCACAGTGGAAGCATGAGGCCCATAAAAGGAGTGTGGGCCGACCGTTGAGGCCCTCGCGAGGAACCGGTATCAGGTCGGCCACGATCGAACGTGCGCTCTGTTAGCACACGCTAGCAAGAGATAACCGCTCCCCCTTAATGACCATTAAGAGACCCCATTAACCCACCTTTATGGCACCTTAAAGGAGGCAGATCATGGGGACAGAAAAGGGGGACGTGGAGGGGAAACGATCATGGGAGAATCCATATAAAGGGACTCAGAAGGCAATGAAGAAAGGGACTGGCTCTGGATATAAAGAGATGGAGGTATTCTACACAAAGACCTCGTTTTTCCACTTACATTCCCTCCCGTAGCTCGGTCTGAGGACGTGCGTATCGGCTACCCAGTGAGCCATACCGGTCCTGTCATGCATTATTCAGATCTGTTCTGACTTAGGCATCGGAGGAGACTTGGCTGGAACCAAGGTCCGGCCCCCCGACGAGCTTCTTTGTCTGTCCAGGCCAAGCAGATCCTGCAGCGCCGAGGCTACCCCTCAGCGCCACACCGACCGAGGTCGAGCAGACCGAGCACACCCGACGACAAGCCCGCTCGCCCCTGACGAGCTATTTAGTCAGACAAGGCCGAGCAAATCTCGTGGTGCCGAGGGCTACCCCTCAGCACGTCATCGACCGAGGACGTGTGCATCCATCAACGAGCCCGCTTGCCCCCAGCACGCCGAGGCTGCTCCTTGAAGAGCTAGCGTAATGATCTAAGCTATACCTGTCAGGCAATCGTGCCCTTGACGGAACCAAGGGGTCTCATTCGACTCCTTGACCACGTTGACCTTTCATCATATGGTCAACGATTCGGCGGTGAGAAAACACTCGTAAATATCTGGCGCCGTCTATGGGAATGAACACAAACCCACGTCAAACCACTGCATCGCCAAAATGGAACCAGTTTGCAATGGCACGGGGTGCATGCCCCCATCCACGAGGAGGGCGACTACGTCCCTACCGAGAACCAGCACAGCCATACCACCGAGGGGATCGACGACTCGCGTTCGGTGACCCAAGAGCAGCTCTGTCTCTTCGCCCAGGAGACCAGTGCCCCACCTCCGAACATTGGCCGCAATGATTCAACAACTCGTGGGCAACTTGTTCCTCTCAAGAGATGGGACAGCGGCTGCCCCTGGTCAAGGAGGGATCTGCCGACCTTTACGCTCGGCCGTAGTCACCGACCACTGAGATAAGGGTGCCAACCCAGAATGGCAGTTCACCCGGTCGAACTTCATTCCGGCGTGGTCCCTCATGCCAACCTCACTTTGGGATGAGGATGAAGGAGGTCCCGAACAAGTTGGAGACGAGTCGGCCATGGCCTCGTCTCGACGACCATGCTCAGCACTCCGACGGTCGCCCGATCATTGAACCACCGAGGACCGAACCAATTGGGGTGAGAGCCCTTGTCGGAGGAGGCGAAGGAGCCGTTGAATACCGCCGAGAGAGGAGGAACGCCCGCTGACCAACGCCCTTCCCAAGCTCAGGTCGGCTTCGAGCAGACTCCCCTCGTCGCCCCGTCGGCTCCCCCTGGTGGATCGACCTCGGGGTCGACACGATGAGATGCCTGGATGGCTCCAGAGATGATCGTTGCCCGTTAGCTAGGAGCATTACTGAAGCACAGGTGCCCTTCAGATTCATGGTGCCGACTTTAGAAAAGTATGACGGCACGTGGGACCCGAAAGACCATGTGATGGACTATGAGGGGTCATGGCATTCTAAGGTGCCGACAACGCCCTACACTGCCGAGGTTTCTACTCCACTCTCCGAAAGTCCGCCCGGAGCTGGTACCACAGCCTCCCCAACCGTTCCATCGACAACTTCAAGGACCTCTCCCAAAAATTCTGCAAGCAGTCTATAGCCGATCAACGGATAAAACCGGACTAGGAGCTTCTATTCAATGTGGTGCAGGGCCCCGGGGAATCTTTAAGAAGCTACATGTGTCGCTTCAATACGGAGAGACTGAATGTGGAGAGCTGTCCCGATATGATCGTGAAAACGGCCTTGAAGAAGGGGGTCCGTCACAGGGGCCTGAAAAAATCGCTACATAACGAGCCTCCGATGACCTCGTCGAGGTGATTGCCCGGGTATAGTGCTACATGCTAACAAAGGAAGCGTTGGCCGCAGAGGAAGGGAGTTACCCAACGGGGGTCAGGCGGGGCTCCAAGCGAGACGAAAGCGAACGTCGCGATCCTGACAAATCCCGGCGAGAGAAGAAGGCCAGGGGAAAGCAGCACAAGGAGGAGGCACGACCCTCCCGGTTGAACGCAACTCCAGACATCATCCTTACGCAGGCTCAAAAAGAGGGATGCTTTGGTAGGCCACCCCCGAAAATGAAAAGAGGCGGAAGGGACGAGGAGAAATATTGCATGTACCACAAGGACAACAGCCATGACACCGATGATTGCTGGCACTTAAAGAAAGATATAGAGAAGTTGGTAAGCCACTGCCACCTAAAAAACTTCGTCGAGGATCCAGCGATGAACCCTAGAGAAGGGACGTCCAGACAGACAGACAAAGGAAGGAAGGTGAATGGTGTCCAGACAGCTATGTGCGTCATCGAGTGAGGGGACGGGACAGTCAGCCGTAGCCTCACTCGGGCAAGGTTAGCTTGCCTTTATCTTCCCTGTTTTACTTTTCTCCAAATGTACCCCTGGATCAAAGAATGAAATGTTAGTCCGCGTTAGTGCAACTCTGCTTCTTCTCACCGTATCTGGCATATCAACCGGCTGTAAGGCAGTGGGGAGCTCCCCTGGCGGACCTACTACGATGATCGTCAGTAAGGCTAGGGGCAACTCCCCCAGCGGGCCGATCGCCTGGGTCGATCGTAAGGATGGGGGCAACTCCCCCAGTAGGTCAATCATGAGGATCATCCGTAAGACTGGGAGAAACTCCCCCAGCGGGCTAGTCATACGGATCGTCCGTAAGGCTGGGGGCAACTCCTTCAGCGGGCTGATCATACAGGTCGACCGTAAGGCTGGGGGAAACTCCCCCAGCGGACCGATCCCAAGAATCATCTGTAAGGCTAGGGGCAACTCGCCCAGTAGGTCGATCCTGAGTATCATCCATAAGGCTGGGGGCAACTCTCCCAGTGGGTCGATCCATCGATCTACCGCAAGCCTGGGAGTAGCTCCCCCAGCATGTAGACCGACCCGACTGTCCGTAAGGCTGGGGGCAGCTCCCCCAGCTGGCTGGTCCATCGGTTGGCCATAAGCCTGAGGGTAGCTCCCCCAGCTGACCAACCGACCCGATCGACCGTAAGACTAGGGGCAACTCCCCCAGTGGGTCAATCACCAGAGCCGACCATAAGGCTGGGGGAAACTTTCCCAGTAGCCCGGCACATAGATTGGCCGTAAGCCTGGGGATAGCTCCCCCAGCAGGCCAACCGAACCGATCGGCCATAAGGCTGGGGGTAGCTCCCCCAACGGGTCAATCACCTGATCGCTCGTATGACTGAAGGCTGCCGACCCCTTACCCCCTACCGAATGGGGCAGATGGCCCCGGGAAAGTCACGTCGGATCGCATGGTTAGCCAGTCCCTGGGTAGTGTTCTTGTACGACCAACTGTCCGGTCCGCTGAAGGCTTGCCATCGCCTGCGACCCTTAGGTCGAGCAGGCGATCGCCTTGTGGGAGGAAGGGGCTAGAGAGCGCTGGCCTCAAAGGATTAACCCCATAGTCAACCCAAGTACTACCATCGACCACAAGACCAGGGGCCTCCTCCACCACGAAATAGCTTCATCAATAGAGAGAAAGACCCGTGGCGGCCCTAATCAGCGATCAACCCTGGACGATGAGGGGATCGAGGGGGAAAGCAACAAAGGGAGATAACCCACAGAACGATTGACGGAAACAAAAAGTACGACAAAAAGAACATGACAGAAGGCAGAAAGGTACAAAGTCCTGCAAAACAAGTTATATATTGTTTTCAAAAATTGTTCCTTAATTATAGGGCTAAAAGGGGGAGGGGTTTGCAAGGATGGATAAACGCCGCTCATGATACCGGGGCCCGGGAGGAGGCATCACCTGGAGACTCACCCTGTTCGGATCGAGGAGGCTCCTCGAGACCTGATGGGGGATGGGGAAGCGCCTATCGGACCTGCTCCTCGAACCTCTCGAAGGAGTCCCGGAAGGCTTCCATGATCCGGGGGGCCAAGAGGTCCTCATAGGAATCGAAGGCCTCCTTGAGGGCATCAGTGATCCTCGGTCTCAGGATCCCCTCATAGCCCCTCTCCACCTCCTCGACGAGCCGGGTGGGATGCACTCGTTGCAGGGCTCCCAGCTCGGCCCAGAGCTCCTCTCTCTCCCGGTGGGACGCCTCCTCCGCCTCTTGGATAGACCTCTGAGCGTCGGCCAAGGCGCCCTTCAGGTCCATCACCTCATAGGAGAGCTCGTCAATCTGGTGCCGCTGCTGGCGAGCCTCCATGCGGGATTCTTCGGCCGCCACCTCGGCCGCCCTAGCCCTCAGGTGATCCTGCATTAAGGACTCCTCGAGACTGTTCACGTGAGTCACGCAACACTGTACCTCCACGGACATCACGGTGGCCTGCAAAACAAAAGTAAGTCAGGAATACTATAAGGCAGGGCCATGCGCGGCAAAAAGACAAACCTGCTGGAGTTGCCAGACCAGGGAGTCCGCCATTCGATCGGAGCTAGTGGTCCCTTGGAAGGACAGAGCTCCCTGCCAACTGAGTGGCCACGCCCCGGTCAACAAAGACCGACTCCATAGGGCCACCTCAGGGCCAGCCTCAAGCATCAACAGGGTGCCACCCGTGCCAGTTAGAGATGGCTCAGACAGACCGACAGGCTCGGCCACTACCGCCAGCGGGAGGGTTGCGCTTGAGACAATCGACACCTCGGGGGCCACCGAAGGGCGGACCTCCACGACCTTCTTCTTCTTCTTCTTCTCCTCGGGTCCCCTGGACTTCGGAGGGGGACGCTTTTGCTCCATGCCACGACCACCCGCGGGTGTTCGAGGCCCTGGGCCGGTGCCTGATGTGTCCATATTTTCCATCTTTTCATGGCATCATTCCATTGATTTTCATGTCATATTTGCATCCAAATCCCACATTTTCCTACGATATTGCAATTCTAACGCCATATTCGAGTTTTGTATAGTTTTGTGGATTTCAGGGATTTTGGATCGATTCGGGACCACTTTTGGATATGGACACATCCGGCATGCCCTTGAGCCCATTGGCGAAGCTCTACAGGAGTTCGCCAAGGTTTGGAAGCCCATGGGAGGAGTGGAGGAGGAGCTGGCAAGAGGATCTGGATTTTTCCCAGGCGACTCGACCGAGCAAGGCTTTTGCTCGGTCGAGCTGATACACGTGGCACAGCTGATATGCACCCTGCTCGACCGAGCAGTGTGGTGACTCGGTCGAGCAACTTCTATTTTCGAAGGTCCACCCATCAACATCCTGCTCGACCGAGCAGGACTTATGCAACCGAGTTAGCTGGTGACTCGACCGAACAAGGCTTACTCGGGACTAGCAGACAGAATGACACTTTTTGACAGAGCCCGATCCACTGACAGACTCGACCGAGCAAGCGAGCTGCTCGACCGAGCAACCCAGATCCTTTCGACCGAGCAACCTTCTGCTCGACCGAGTCACTGACTCGATCGTTGACAATGCAGGCTAATTCTGGAATTTCTTTGGTGGGCCCCAGACTGATGCGCGAGCGAGAGTGAAGAGCGGATCTAGGAGACCCAGTTAAGGGGGCTGAGTTTTTGATGTTTTTGAATTACGTTTGAGAGGGAGAGGAGATGGAGAAAAATGTTTGTAGATCTAGATCTAGTTTTTTTGGATAATTGAATTATTTTTGGGAGAAAGTTCACGTTCTATTGTTCTTTGCATTTTGGAATCTGCGGACTCTCTTGGGATTACTATTGGTTATTGTTCTTTCTAATCTTCGATAAGTAAGTTATTCATTTCTCGCTTAATCTAATTGCTACAACGTTTTCGCTGATAAAAATCGTATTTTTATTCGTCATAATCATTATGTGTGAGTACTCTCCTCTAGGATTGATGGGTTAGCCCTGAGACATTAGGAAAGAGATGTAGATCTGGATCTCTAGGTTATATTAGGAATAATAGGAGTATTTCAGTCGATCCATCCGAATCCCTAGGATAACTCGTACTGAGATCATGCCCACGATCGGTGGAATTGATGAGCTTAATGAGTATCCTTGGGATTTAAGTAGGAAAATTAGTGGATCCAACCAAGGCTCGTTACCATGCCCAGCTCGTGCCTTGAGAGGATCCACCGACGAATTATATCTCTATATTGATGGCTTCCGCCATTGCGTCAATGAGGGCCACCGAAATACCTCGAAATTCTAACCCACGAGAGTGGTATGAATTGGAATATCAATCCCCTAAACATAATGCAACGTAAGGATACCATTCTAACATCAACCTCCGACGGTATTAGCGGCGATCCCTAAGACCCTAGTTTCCTTTATTATCGAGCCAACAACACTATCACAACCAATCTTTTCAAACCGACTGCTATCTCACTCTGAGATCCAAAAATAATTTGAGACCTCAAATACACTGTCACTGTCCATGTGGGATTCGACAATCTTTTATACTACAATTTGACACCGTCCGCTTGCGGATAGAGCCCAGAGCTAACACCTAGGATCCATACTACGCCCAGCGACTGTGACACCGCTAGGTGGAATTTAGGTGTAAGTTTGGGGTGCGTCACGTTTTTGGCTTCGTAGCCGGGGATGGTTACGGTGTATCTCAGTTTATTTTTATTTTGAAGAGTTTGCTAGCGAATCTTATCATTCCTTATATCTCCACCCTTTTAATTATTTTAATTATTACCTTGCTACTAATGGTATTTTTCTGAGCTGTCTTCTGCATGATCACTCGCTTTGGGTATTCCACCCAGAGATCGAGAAAACAGCAAGAGCTCTGAGGGCCTCGAATAGAAATCAAGCACCCTTTGATCAAATGGCAGACAATACCGCCGCTCCACCTCGCACCGGGTCCATTCGGGACCACATGAAACCGAGCTTCGGAAACAATTCTTCCATCCTGAGACCGCAACTGGCGGTAGCTAGCTTCGAGTTAAAGACTGAGATCATAAATCTAATGCAGCAGGATCCCTTCTATGGGTATCCAAATGAGAATCCAAACCATCACATTGACACTTTTCTGGCGAAGTGCGATACATTTAAAGATAAAGATGTGAGCGACGATGCCATTAAGCTAAGGCTCTTTCTCTTCACCTTGAGGGATAAAGCTTCATATTGGCTACGAGCCCACCTGTCCAACCACTTTACTACATGGGAGCAACTGGCGCTCGCCTTCGTAGAAAAATTCTATCCACCCTCAAAGACGGTGTGGACCAGAGGAGCCATATCCAATTTCAAGCAACTTCCGCAAGAATCTCTCTACGAGGCATGGGAGAGGTTAAAAAAACCTTCAGCATCAGTGTCCTCATCATGGAATTCAGTCCTGGGATCTTGTACAAAGCTTCTACAATAGGCTGCAACCCAACACGAAGATGATAATTGATACTGCCGCACAAGGCGCCCTACTGGGCAAATCGCCCGAGGAAGCCATTGATATACTTGAGCATATGGCGGTGAATAATCAACAGTGGAGTGAAGAGCGCATCATTATCACCAGGACCCCCGAGGTAAAAGCTGTCAGCCACCTCGATTCTCACATTGAGACTTTATGTAAACATGTGGCTAGGATTGAACAATGGTTGGACTCCGTCCCAACAACTACCAGCACCTCGACTTATCATCCTTCAGAGGAGTATGGAGAGCAAGGTTACGCTCCCAATAAGGGACATTATGACGGGCCCGAATCATTTGAGTCGGTACAGTATGTCCAAGTGGATGGAAGAAATCAGTGGCAACATCCGGCCGTAAGGAACCACCCCGAATTATCTTACGGGAACCCAAGTGGAGGGCTGCAACCTCCACAATTTCAGAGGCTGCCACCCCCTCCTCAACAACAACAAGGACAACCACCACATCAACAGCAGAGCATATTTAGGCCAGTTGGGCCGTATCGACCACCGGGGTACCAATATAATCACCCACCTCAGCAGGGCTATGCACCAAAGTCGTCGCGTTCCTATCTGGAGACCACATTAGAGACATTCATGAGTGGGCAAGTCAGGTTTAACCAAGACACATCCACTCAATTTAAAAATATAAACACGTCACTCGATGAGCTGAGGGGCCAGATGTCCCAACTACTCAAGAACCAAGGGAGGTTGCCTTCGCAACCGGAGCCGAATCCGAGGGCTCAAGCTAATGTCGTGGTTTCCGTTACCACGCGTGGAGGACGGGCAACCGACCCTGTTATGGTCCCAGTCATGAACAAAGAACAAGTCATAACCAAGGAGGCCACTATTGGCAGTAATAGGGAAGAGGCTACGGATGAGCCTACCATGAATGAGGACAGAGCGGATTCACCTTCCACCACACCCACAATAATGTGGTCTCCTAATAATGTCGCAAGGGACAAGGGTGTTGGATCTGGACGTAGCCCAGAGGGGGGGCGTGAATAGGCTATTAAAAATATTTGTGCAACCCACGAACAACCACACGCAGTTATAAGCACAGACAAGGTAAAAAGAATGCAATCACAAAGTACGCACAGATATACCCTGGTTCGGTCGTCCCCACGACCTACTCCAGCCCCGAAAGCAACTACTAGATAGATCTGTAATCAAGTACAGCTACAATGAGTCAAGATCCTAAATCTACTCTCACCTAGCTCGTACGCACACCACGTGCTCTACACTCTCAATCTAGTCAGATGCTCTCCCTCCGTGACGACTCCCAAAGTCGTCAGGTCCCCAAAAGTAACACAAAAGGTAAAATTTCCCCTACAGAGATCGCTACACCAATACAAAGATAAATAAATAGAGTTTTAGGAATGCTCAGTAATGGTATGTCGTCTCTGTCGTTCAGCGCGTGGTCAGATCTCGTCTGACGTAGGTGTCGTCGTATCGTCGTAGACACCTCAAGTTGCGGCACTCCTCTCCTTGGATGATGTGGCTTTGGCACTTTCTTCTGAAGTTGTGGCAATTGATGTGAAGGGGTTGATGGCACACTTCAGCAAGGACAAGCTTTGGCCTCTGTGAAAGTATAAGGGAATTGGTCTTCAAGATATTTGTGCTTGACCTGCAACATTAAAAGAATTGTGAAGAGCTTATTTTTTTAAAAAAAAGTCAAGGTATCAGAAACAATCAAAAGCCTTTTAAAAAAATGTGACCTCCCTTTGAGAAAGATGCAGTCATGGAAATTTGGCTGAAGGTGCGGCTTGCTCTTGGATGCTTCATGTTTTGGCTCCTTCAATAAAATCATGTGCTTTTATAACTCTGTGCGTTTATAAATTCTATGCTTGCGCAAGCCTTTGATAAAACCCTTGATTTTTTTTATCAGCACCAACCAAAATAACTTGGCTGCTAATCAATTGGGAATGCAAACACAAATACTTCGGCTGCCCTATATTCAAAGCACACAAAAAATCTGATTCTTGATGATTGGCAATGAAAAACAAAACAAGAGAGAGGCTCCCGTCTCCCCTTTAAAAATTAAATAGTGCGGCTCTCCTCTTCTGATTTTTTAATATATTTTTTGAATCTTGCGGCTGTCTAAAAAATTTCGCCTCTTCTCCAAATAAATTTGTGCGGCTGCAAAAGAATCAAAACAAAAAAAGTGCACTCTTAAAAATTGTGCTCAGAGATTTCCAAGAGATGCGGCTGTGGGAGATTCAAAGAGAAGAACAAGGCACAGATGGATTCGGCCTGTTTGATTTTCAAAGGGCGATTAAAAGGTATGGCCTGTTGAATAATTGAAAGGGGATTTTTTTGTGCGCCCTCATGATTGTTGATGTGGCTTCACAAGAATTCGGCTCTGTGTCTTTTTCTCAAACCCTAGACAACCTTTTTATATAGCCGGCTCTTGGGGATTTTTATACATGGGATTTTTGCAAAGAGCACTTGAATTGAAACAACAAAAATCGGCAACAGCCTTGGAGAATTGCAAAGCCCAAAAAAATAGCATGTCAACATAAATCAAGTATTAGACAGAGTAAATCAAAAAGTTTCGGCTTGTCCTGTATTCGCCTAATTCAATGAAGTATATAATAAAACTTGGTACTTCCCTGTTCTCCCTTGCACATTGACCAATTCCCTTCGTGAGTTAATCATATGTTCGTCGTTCCTGAAACACTCAACACACACGATAAATAGTTCGCACACGTTTGTCATCATCAAACTAAAGTTCCTAGATCGTTGCGTCCAACAATCTCCCCCTTTTGATGATGACAAACCCATAAAGGATTTGTACAAATAAGTGTGCGTGTGTGACGTATGACCAAGGATGTAATGCCATATGATATATTCAATGAGATGAGATCAAACATTACTAGCATGCACAATATAACAATATAAATTAGCATGCTCCCCCTTTTCCAAGCTCCCCATATTCATGTATTTTCAATGCTCCCCCTTCAATCAATAATACCGTATTTTGAGCCCAATAATACCACAAATCTTCTTTTCTCCCCCTTTGTCATCATCAAAAGTGGAAACACGAAGTCAAAAACATATACCATGCAAAAAGAGAGTATTATTAACCATTACCAACGATTGCATGCAAAGTTATCATAGAATAATCAAGGCAAAATCCACTGAAATGAAACAACTAAGATTTCAACACCAACGTGTAAAGTGTGATGATTAAAATTGAAGCACATAGGGAGAATCGTTAAGAAAGTCAACCGAAACCAATCCACATTTTCCAAATAACATTCTATCACATAGGATTGATTTTTCCCACCTCATTAAAAATGAGTTCAAGGTACCACACCCCAAAACATAGCCTATAAGGACTCTTAGATGTGGGTGTGGCAGTGCTTAACGAGTAAATACACCAACGCTAAAGTTTACCCAAAAAGTTTATGTTGGACACTCGTGGGTAATACCGTTGCCAAGGATTGTATCCATTTTTCATACTGAGCAATTATCTTTTGTTTTTATTTTTTTTAAATACTTATAACAACACTTTCTTTTGCTCAATTTTTATCCATGGCAAGGTATATCATATCCCTTAGATATTCAGTTAAGTTTTCCTCCTACATTCACATTCCATACTTCATAAACGATATCTCCAAATGAGCAACAATAATAATACATGTGGAAGTGAAGTAGGTGGTGCAAAAATCAAGTTATTTTCATTCATTGAATATGCCATGAATACTTAGAAAGATGAACATTCGCATGTGGCAAAAGAAATAATACACCAATTTCTACATAGATATGAAAAACATTCATGAATACTTCAATAATGAATCAAAGAGAAAAGATACACATTTAAGCACCAATTTTTTTTAAAATTTTCAAATGCATGAAGTACTAAAGCAAACATGAGATGCAATCACACAAAAAAAAATCATGCACACATAACAATGCAACTACTAGCACACAAACAAAGAAAAGTCATGCACACAAAAAGCTATGAAGGTATAAATTAAATTCAAAGAATGAGATATACCTTCGCGTCACCGTTTGACTAAGGAGCTAAAAATAATGAGACATTCAATTTATCGCGCCTCGTCAAATTTCCATCCACCTACAAAAGAGGTGTCGTGTGTGACCTTGGAATCCAACAAGGTCCACTCACGTTAGTCATCAATTTAGGAACCCATATTTGTTTGAACTTAATGTTTTTGTTCATATATTTGCATTGATATGAAGTATGACCAATGCATCCACATGTAAAGCACTTAGCATGAAAATTTCCAACCTTTGTTGATTCAATGTGAACTTTTCTATATTTTTATTTTTTAACATTTTTAAGACCATATCCTAGACCTCGCCTATTATTGCCATAAATTTGATTTCCAAGAATAATATCCAAATTTTGTTTTCCAATGGAAAATCTCTTTATTGACAATTCTAGGGTGGTGACTTTGGATTTCAAGATATCGTTTTCATTCACAAGCAAAGTGCATTTACTAATGAAAGCTCTCTTGTTTTCCTCTTCTTTCTTTTCAAAATCCCTCACTTTTTCTTTAAGTTCAAGATTTAGCATGTTAATCTTTTCAGAAAGCAATTCATTTTCAGCTTCAAGCTTTGTCTTATCAAGCTTATACATGCTAATATCCTTTAATAAAGAGGGACATGAAAGACAATTAATTTTTTCAAGCAAGCTAGCTTTCTCCTTATTTAACATGTCAATCGTAGCGTTACAGGCAACAATTTCAGTTTTCAGTTTTTCAATTTCCTTAGACATGTCATACTCAGATTGTTGCATATCAAAGTTATCATTCCTATAACTATCCACATCAGCTTCTAGCTCATTAATAGTATTTTGCATTCCTTTCAAGATTTCTAACAATTCAGCTTTAGTGGGAGATCCTACCTCATTGTGTTTGGCCATTAATGCCATGAAGGAGTGGGCTTCATGTTCCTCATCCTCCTCCTCAGCTTCGCTATCCATGTCCCACGTCAGCACTTTCGTTTTTCCTTTTGCAACTTGAGCTGTGTGTTGTTGTGGGCAATCTTTTATGTGGTGCCCTTTCTTCCTGCATTTATAACATTCACTTCTATTAATAGCTTTCTGATCAGAGAAATTTCTACCAAAATTAGATTATTAGAACGAATAAACCTTTTTCCCATCTCAGCTCTTCCTTGATCACTCTGAATGTATCTCCTGAAGTTTCTGACCATTAGGGCTTGCTCTTCATCAAGATCGTCATCGTTAGCTTGAAGAGCTAATTGTGTGGAAGCTTTGGCCTTCTCTTCAGGTTTCTCTCTGGCTTCTATACTCTATAACTCAAGCTCGTGTGACATTAGGTTGCCTATCAAGTCCTCCACTTTCATTGTTGACAAGTCCTTAGCTTCTTGAATAGCGGTGACTTTAGGCCAGAACGAACTTGGTAGAGCCCTTAAGATCTTTCGTACCTGTTCATGGCTAGAGTATGGCTTACCGAGGGAACTGGATTTGTAAACGATGTCTGTGAACCTCGCAAACATGTTTTTAACTGATTCTATTGGTAGCATGCAGAAGCTCTCATATTCAGTGCTCAGCAACGCAAGTCTGAATTCCTTCACTTGCGATGTTCCCTCATGTGTCACCTCCAGAGTATGCCAGATTTCCTACGCAGTTAGACAATGTGAGATACGATTAAACTCAGATTTATCAAGAGAGCATATAAGCGCATTCATAGCTTTACCATTAAGAGTATAAAGTTTCTTATCAGGTAAATCCCACTTGTCTTTAGACTTAATCAAAGCAGTGTCTTCAATTTTAATAGTGGGTAGACTATAACCATTTTCAACAATATCCCACACATCATAATCTACAGACACCAAATAGATTTTCATCCTAGCCTTCCAAGATGCAAAGTCTACACCGTTAAACTTAGGGGGGCGGGCTATAGACTGACCTTCAGCAAAAACACAATCAGATATATTCATGGTCATATAAAAATCTAGACTAGATCCTCTAAACTTGCTCTGATACCACTTGTTGGATCTGGATCGTAGCCTAGAGGGGGGGGGTGAATAGGCTATTAAAAATATTCGTGCAACCCACGAACAACCACACGCAGTTATAAGCACAGACATGGTAAAAAGAATGCAATCACAAAGTACGCACAGATATACCCTGGTTCGGTCGTCCCCACGACCTACTCCAGCCCCGAAAGCAACTACTAGATAGATCTGTAATCAAGTACAGCTACAATGAGTCAAGATCCCAAATATACTCTCACCTAGCTCGTACGCACACCACGTGCTCTACACTCTCGATCTAGTCAGATGCTCTCCCTCCGTGACAACTCCCAAAGTCGTCAGGTCCCCAAAAGTAACACAAAAGGTAAAATTTCCCCTACAGAGATCGTTACATGATCGCGCCCGGGCGTACACCCTAAAGAGCGACCGTGTAGTTTTACCGCAAGCGTACGGTGTAGCGGCGAGCGGGTATCGAACACAGGGAGGACGTATGACAGTGCCTTCTCCGAACAACCTAGCTATAGGGACAGAAAAGTAGGAAATTGCCTTTCGGCGATGTTGTCACAATCGTCAAACAAAGTAAAGAGATATAAAATCAAATAAAGACGCCTAGGGAATAGGGAATCCCCGCTACTCACCGTATCTTGTCATTGTGACTCATTGGTTTCACAATTGCTAGGGTAGAATGTCGGGTGGACTAGTTACAACTGAATGTAAAACCTAGCTCACGCTCTCGTACTGTTGCCGGTCTATAGCAAACCTAGGTTCGGGTCCAATCTCTTGCAAACCCTAGCCTAGGCAAGCTAGCATTAGGATCAACATCATCGTTCAATCGTATCCCGAGCCCACTCTCGTCCAAACTCGGGCTACGACCTAGGTTGGGATGGTTCCTACCCGTCCAATCTCTTGCAAACGGGTATCGGAATAGAATTACAACCGAGGATCCTAGTATCGGTCCAATCTCTTGCAAACCGATACTACGGAAACTCAATTTCAACCCAATTCGGATTTCTAGGGTTTCCTATCGAATTGGGATCCAATCTCTTGCAAATCCCAATCGATATGAACACCTAGCTATCCGTATTATATCAATCCCAAACTAACCCTAATAGCAATTCTAGCAATAGTTCTACTAAATCATCACAAATCAGAAATTGGGCTCGTAGGGTTCATCCCCACGCCCTAAGACGTTACGAATACTCACAAATCATATCGCATATGGAAGAACAATCAATTGAAATAGCAATAGAATTCATGGCAATATTCAAAATATCAATAAAAATAGGATTTTTAATAGAGAGGGAGACAAACCAATGTAGCTTTCCAAGAATCCAACAAAATAACACTTTCTTCTCCTCTCCAATCACAAGAATCAAACTCTAAAAAGTCTAGTCTACAAAGGCTGCCAAAAGCAATCAAAAAGCTCTCTAAACTAGGTTAGAATCTGGGGTTAAATACCCCCCAAAACTGCCCAAAAATTCGTGACCAAACTTCCCCTGCGCCTCTTCAAAATCGTGTTTTCCGCTACAGCCGCGCGGCTTACTCGGCCGAGTGACAAAAGTCGCTCGGCCGAGTGATAGACCCTGAGAATTTACAGTAAGTCCGGGGTCTTGGGGGTCTTCACTTCGGGGGTCACTCGGCCGAGTGAGTTGTCGTCACTCGGCCGATGGGCTTTGTTCACTTGGGCGAACGGCAATTGCCACTCGGCCAAGTCGGGCTTCTGATGCTCAGACTGACGAAAAACAGTAAGTCAGGACTTTTTGATGGGCGTCGTCTGAGTGCCACTCGGGCGGACGGGGTACTTCACTCGGGCGGACGGCAATTGATGCTCGGCCGAGTGCACGCTGATACATTGCTTGGAGCGTGTCCGATCTGGCCGGCCGAGCGGTGTCTCGATGCTCGGCCGAGCGACTCCTTCACTCGGTCGAGTGAGATGCTAAAAATGCCCAATCTGAATGTTCTAGCCTCCTCGTCACTCCTACGACGTTCTTTCTTCTTCCGCTCCTCTTCAATCTCAAAATACCCCTCAGGGAAGTCGTCGGTGACACCCTGGAGTAGGTGTATCTCGGAATCACTCCAAATCTCCTGAAATACGAAAAAAACAACAAATCGTGAAAAGTATCACAATATTGTCGATAAATCGTGAAAAACATGATTTGAGCGATCTAAATGGCATGCAAACATGCGGGAAAAAGGTGTAAAATACGGAGTGATCATTACACCAATAGAAAGATAAATAAATAGAGTTTTAAGAATGCTCAGTAATGGTGTGTCGTCTCTGTCATTCAGCGTGTGGTCAGATCTCGTCTGACGTAGGTGTCGTCGTATCTTCATAGGCACCTCAAGTTGCGGCACTCTTCTCCTTGGATGATGCGTCCTTGGCACTTTCTTCTGAAGGTGTGGCAATTGATGTGAAGGGGTTGATGGCACACTTCAGCAAGGACAAGCTTCGACCTCTGTGAAAGTATGAGGGAATTGGTCTTCAAGATATTTGTGCTTGACCTGCAACATTAAAAGAATTGTGAAGAGCTTATTTTTTTTAAAAAAGTCAAGGTATCAGAAACAATCAAAAGCCTTTTAAAAAATGTGACCTCCCTTTGAGAAAGATGCAGTCATGGAAATTTGGCTGAAGGTGCAGCTTGCTCTTGGATGCTTCATGTTTTGGCTCCTTCAATAAAATCATGTGCTTTTATAACTCTGTGCGTTTATAAATTCTATGATTGCGCAAGCCTTTGATAAAACCCTTGATTTTTTTTATCAGCACCAACAAAAATAACTCGGCTGCTAATCAATTGGGAATGCAAACACAAATACTTCGGCTGCCCTATATTCAAAGCACACAAAAAATCTGATTCTTGATGATTGGCAATGAAAAACAAAACAAGAGAGAGGCTCCCGTCTCCCCTTTAAAAATTAAATAGTGCGGCTCTCCTCTTCTGATTTTTTTAATATTTTTTTTGAATCTTGCAGCTGTCTAAAAAATTTCAGCTCTTCTCCAAATAATTTTGTGCGGTTGCAAAAGAATCAAAACAAAAAAAACTGTACTCTTAAAAATTGTGCTCAGAGATTTCCAAGAGATGCGGCTGTGGGAGATTCAAAGAGAAGAACAAGGCACAGATGGATTCGGCATGTTTGATTTTCAAAGGGCGATTAAAAGGTATGGCGTGTTGAATAATTGAAAGGGGATTTTTTTTGTGCGCCCTCGTGATTGTTGATGCGGCTTCACGAGAATTCGGCTCTGTGTCTTTTTCTCAAACCCTAGACAACCTTTTTATTTAGCCGGCTCTTGGGGATTTTTATACATGGGATTTTTTGCAAAGAGCACTTGAATTGAAACAACAAAAATCGGCAACAGCCTTGGAGAATTGCAAAGCCCAAAAAAATAGCCTGTCAACACAAATCAAGTATTAGACAGAGTAAATCAAAAAGTTTCGGCATGTCATGTATTTGCCTAATTCAATGAAGTATATAATAAAACTTGGTACTTCCCTGTTCTCCCTTGCACATTGACCAATTCCCTTCGTGAGTTAATCATACATTCGTCGTTCCTGAAACACTCAACACACACGATAAATAGTTCGCACACGTTTATCATCATCAAACTAAAGTTCCTAGATCGTTGCGTCTAACAAAGGGAAGCCGGCCCCCTCTACCGTATCCGCAAAGGCTAGCTGCGGCTAAAATGGAGAAGAAGTATTCAAAGTTCACGGAGCTTCTGAAGGTCATCCAGCTCAACATCCCATTCATGGATGCCATTACAGAAATTTCCATTTATGTGAAGTTTCTGATGGACATCATCACCAAGAAGCGGAAGCATGAGGAAATAAAGCTTATGGAGGACTCTACCTCCATTATAAAGAACCATCTCCCAAGCTGCCGGATCCTGGAAGCTTCACAGTTCCATGTTCCATAGGAGGCACGCCCATCAACTGTGCTTTGATCGACTTGGGAGCAAGCATCAGCTTGATGCCGCTTTCTATATTTGAAATACTGCAGATCGGAAGTGAATTGGATACAACAAACATGTCCATACAGCTGGCGGATCACTCGATCACGTATCTGATAGGCATCGCCAGGGACATTATTCTACAGATACCTTCTGGGTTGTGTGTGCCAGTAGATTTTGTTATAATGAATATGCCTGAGGGAGGGAGTTCCCATCTCATACTTGACCGCCCCTTCATGACGATGGCTGACGACTTGATAGATGTCCGTGAAGGGACTCTTTCATTGAATGTGTGCAATATTCAAGCCCAATTCAGGCTGCAAAAACCTATGAGGGAGCATGCCTGAGAAGAAAGAGCTAGTTATCTAGAGCTCCTAGAAAATGATGTTGTAGAGGAATATGCCGCTGAAGGGGTCATGAAGGACCCGATGAGAACAAATGTCGATGATGCTGGCGACCCCATCTACAACAAGACGGTTGCCGCCTATCTTCGTGTGTTGGATGAGGAGCTCAGAGATGATTATTTGCACCACCAGAAGCCGAAAGCGATCATTTATGTAGCCGAGGAAAAGCATGGAGGGGAAGGATGCCAAATACCGCCACACGGTATCGTTGGCAATAATGATGCGCAAATCTCATGCACGCCAAATAACCATTGAAGAACTTGAGGGAGTCGAGGTCATGACTCAAAATGAGCGCTTATCGGGAGGCAACACGATCTTTTATATCTTAGATTATCTTTTTCAATTTTGTTTTTACTTATCTATTCAGGAAAACCAAATAAAAACATTATCTATTTCTCTTAAAAATGCAAAATCATAAAAATCTGATGGGTTCCTCCTTTCTATAGGTTGAACGTTAAGGGGGCACACAAATCGATGTTTTGAATGGAAAAAAGCTGGAAGGAGAGCAGCTGATTGAAGATCAAACTAAGAGAAAAGAGTCACACAGGGGGACACAGGTGACTTGATCGAGCAGCCACTTGCGTGGTCGAGTAGCGCAGGCATAAGAAAAGAGAAGGAAAACGTCGTTCTGTCTACACCGCCCGAGCAGCCTTTGCTCGGTCCGAGTAGACACCGACTCGACCGAGCAGCAGCATGCTCGATTGAGCAAATGAATACGCATGGAAATATTGGAAAAACGTCGTTCTGTCTACACGGTCCGAGTAATCTCTGCTCGGTCCGAATAGACACCGACTCGACCGAGCAGAAGAATGCTCGACCAAGCAAAAGAGAAGATAGAAACAATAGCAGAATGCTCGACCGAGCAGACCCTACTTGATCGAATAGACGAGGGAGTGTTCTAAAACTCGTTTAAATATTCGTCTGACTCGACTGAGCAGTTACGCTGCTCGATCGAGTCGCTTTATCCTATAACTTGCGGGGCCCACTTCCGAACGAGTCGGGTTATAAAAACCCAGCTCGATTTCCCTTAGCCCTAAACTCTCTCACTTATTCGAAATTCCCTTGCCCGAGCATCAAACCCTCTACCCTACTCGACCCACTCCGTCGTCGACGCCTTCCCTTCCTCTGCCCGCACCGATGGTCATGCCGCCAGTCTGGTCAGCCAGTCTGGTCAGCTCTCTCTCTCCCCCTCCCTCCATCCCTCTCCCTCTCTCTCCCTCTCTCTCCCTCTTCCCCTTTCGAATCACCGGAGCATCGTCGTCGGCGCCGCCCATGCCAGCGGCATTCCCCCCCAACAACCATACCCCTCCACCACCCCATCCTCTTATAACACCCCCTCCATACACCCCTTTCCTGTCGAACCACCCCTCTCCCGCCGCCGCTCCAGCCCCCAAAATCCCCTAAGGCATTGCCACCTGCTCGATCGAGCACGAATGGTTCTCGACCGAGCAATTAGGCACCCAACCCCATCGACACTTCTCGACCGAGCACACTTAGTGCTCGATCAGGAAAACTACCGACGATTCGATCTGCTTGACCGAGCACTACTGCTGCTCGGTCGAGCAACTCTAAGCAACAACCCTGCACCTCAGTTGCTCGACCGAGCAAGGCTTGTGCTCGGTCAAGCAAATGCACACATCACCTATTTATTTTACCATCTCATCCCCTGACATTATATTTGCTTCTATTTCAGGTACGTTTCGCCTACGTCAAAGGACACGTCCCGGATTAGCTTGGGGGAGACCACCGATCAGCAGCATTCTGGTATCTGCTTCAGCATTCTAGCTGCGATCGCCTTGTCGGTACACTCTTTACCCTTTTACTTTTATACTGACACTCCAGCATTGCCTCTTGCACGATGCCTCGCACTAGAGGGGCTCTCACACCTCCACGTCGTGGGAAGAGGAAGGCCACTGGCACCTCCTCTTCTCGACCCTCATGATGCTCTCGCCGTGCTACTACCCCCACCTCTGAGGAGGAGCATGTGGGCGATCCGTCGTCCACGTCCGACTCTTCTCCCCCATGTCTCACACGGACCCCTGCCACTTCTGCCCATATCCCCACTACTGCACCTACCGCCCCTCCCGCCCTTCCTGTCGTTCCTGTCGCTCTGCCGCCATGTGTGCACACTTTCGACATCACCTTCCATGACAACGCACACCGCGACCGCTTCGTCAGGCTGTCGTAGCGTAGACTCATCCCCACACTATTTATAGATGTCCCCACCCTCCGATCCCTTAGACTCCTGTAGGGAGTCCATTGGCTTTACCGCACTATTGGCTTCGAGCGGCTCCTGGCTGTCCACGCACCCACCTACACTCGCCTCACTCTGGAGGCATTGAGTTCCATCGCCTGTACCCAGGCGGGCGATGGCATCACCTTCCGGCTGATGGATCACGACTTCACGATCACATATGCCATGATCCGCTCTCACTTCTGCTTTCCAGCCATCCCTGACCCCCGAGCCACATTCTTCCCAGACTACGACTTAGGCACGTTCGATGCCTCAGCTTTATGGCATCGCATTTCAGGTCTGGACCACTACCGCCCCAGCCGGGCGAAGGCATCATGCATTGTGCATCCTTGCCTTTGCTACGTGCAGAGACACCTTGCCACCACCATTTTCTGTAGGCCAGAGGTCGGGACCATGTCCCTACCTGAGCTTTCCCATCTTATGGACATGACCCGACCTATGCGCTTCCATCCCGACGGATCCCTTCGCCCTTTTGTACTTTCTGATGCAGCCCACTGACTGTGTCATCACCTTTTGCAGACCACCCACACTCACTACTCCATCGATATGTGCTGCGATGGATTCTTCACTATTTTTGCACGGATGCTAGGTATCGATCTTTTTGATGACCTAGTGACCCCTCCTGGCCCTACCCGCTTGACTTTCGGTGTGCTTGAGCACATGCATATCATTAGGCCTTATGGATCCCATCACTGGACCTACCTAGCTGGCACCCACCACACAACACACTTCGTCCTTCCCGTCCCTCACCTCACCACCATAGCACATGTCCAGCAGAGCTGGATGATAGATAGGGTCCATCCACTTCCAGCACTCCATGTCCTTGAGCCCCCGGGAGCCCCATCGCAGCAGTCAACCATTGTACGAGGAGCACGACCTGTCAGCCATTATGGCCGCCCTTCCAGCTCTGCCTGTACACCCACCGCCACCAGGAGGCCCTTCTTTTTCCACCCCTGTCTCTACCACATCCACCGCCATCGGGACATCGGGGACTGTCACCACCTTTTGCCCCGTTTCCCCTGCCTCTGTCTCCTCTGTACCCGTTCCTGAGGGCACTGATATTTTGTTTGCTCCAGAGCTTACTGCTCTAAACTTTTCAGAGCATGAGCAACCGTCACCCTTCCACCACTTAGGGACCTTCTCGCATCCCTGCCTATCCCCATAGGGTTCCTTGCACCTACCTCTGGCTCCACTTCCTCACACACAGTGGCCATACTCACTGATAGTGTCTCGATTTCTGTCCTCACATCTGTGTCGATGACTGCTCTACCTTCGGCCACTTCCACTGCTGAGATCCCATCGAGTTCACCCTCTCTGACCTTTCAGCCTAGGCACCACTGATTATCTCACGGGGTTGTTTTACGAGAGTGGTGTCTCACGATTCTCGTCCTCCCCTCGACTCCTGCACCACTGACGCTCGTCTGACCGCATTGGAGGTCTCGACTTCTTGCCTTCGACGGGATTTCGACTCCTTCGTCCGCTCGACAGCCACCCATCATGAGAGAGTGGAGGCAGACCTAGCCTCTATCATAGAGCTACTACGAACATGGGGCCCACCTCCCGTGATCCTAGCTCACGCCCCTCCACCCAGGCCAGCCACTGTCTCGACCGTTGCACCACTCAGTGCCCCGCATTCCCAGGCTTCTGCAGGGCCTTCTACTTGCACACCTGAGTTGGTCGTCACAGTCGAGTTCACTACTGCTATTACCATATTTTCAGCTGTCGCCATGCCTGGTCCACAGCAGGGGGACCCATCACCGCCGACAGACGGTGGTGCCCCTGCTCGATGATGTCCCTACACACTTTTTACTTTCCTCAGATTATGTTGAGCCCATCTGTCTTTTCAGGGCCCTTGTCTTATACAGCTTGGGGGAGGACCCGACATGCATCATTTTATGTATATGCATCATCTTTTTATCCTTACATCATATCACATTTTTGATGCAAATTGAATTCCACCCCCAAGTGGTTTTAATGATGAGCACACTAAATGAAGTTAGTGTACTAACTACACTACAATTAAGTGTGCAGATTATGCGATGAATGAGAAGCTTTATACATACTCAAGAGAAGCTCGCATCTACATCATCATCTGATCAAACTTCTAAAGATGTGTCCTAAGTCTACACTCACTTAGCAAAGACAAGGACAAATGTTGCTAGCTCGATGATGAGGCTTAAGCTCAAATGGAATGGAAGCTCAAGAGAAGCTCGCATCTACATCATCATCTAATCAAACTTCTGAAGACGTGTCCTAAGTCTATAGTGTGTGAGTTGTGTCCTTCTTAGGGTTATGTTAAAGCCAAATGTATAGATAACACACACACACACACACACACACACACACACACACACACACACACACACATGATTTCGAAGTTAAATATTTTAAATCATTTTAAAATCATTTTAAAATCATTTTCAAAACTATTGAGAGCTTTTTGCTAGTCACTTTTCAATTTGGTAGTAGAACTCCATTACACCCTAGAGTTAACTACGTGTTTTCCTAGCCGTGTCTCAGAAGAAACTCCTCTGGGAGTCGACTACCAAGGAGTGGGAGTCGACTACCAGCTGAGAATTGCTTTCTCCTGAAACACACTGGGAGTCGACTACCAATCCTAGGGAGTCGACTACCAGCTGTCGAAGTTCAACGTTTGACCTGACTTTTTGATATTTCTCTAACTTATTGCTCCCATGATTCTCGGGGCAAAAGTCAAATGAATATGAATTTTGAATTCTCCTATTTTTACCTATAAATAGAGGACTATTTTAAGATCAAAATACAGTACTTGAAAAATCAAAATTCTCTCTTGTGTAAAAGTTCTAAACGATCTCAATTTTCAGCTCTCATTTCTTTTAGTCAAATCTGTTTTTATATTTCTGATCTCTTTTGTTTAAGCTATTATTTTCTGAGATCAACTTTTATTTTGGCTATTGCTTTTCAAAAAACCATGATCTTTATTCTCTGATTCTATTTGAAAGGATTTTTTGAAAACATTGATTTAGATCACAAAGACTTAATTTGTATCTTTGTGTGATCTAAAATCATATTCTATTAAGCCATGAATAAACATTGTTATCTCTTACTATTGGCTATAGAATTTGGGTGTAAATCCAAACTCCACCAAATATTGTAGTGAGTTGGATATTGATTTTCATTTTGTGTTTACCCTTTGCTGTAAGGGTGTTGGAAACCCTAGACAAGTCTAGGTGTTGAGATATTGCAGTGTTACAATCGAAAATCCTGGTCAAGTCTAGGTGTGTGGGAAAATCCTAATGAGTGGAGTTAGGTGCTTGTATTTGCCAATGCAGATAGTGGAAATCTCGTACCGGATTGGTCGAGGACTGGACGTACCCAGGGTTGTGGGGAACCAATATAAAAATCCTTGTGTTTGCATTTGCACTCTTTGTGATTGTTTATCTCTATCTGCTTATCTTGATTCATAGAGTATTATATAGTAATTCATCCATAATATATTGCAAAATCAGTATTTGCTTCTTTCTTATATTTCTGTGTAATCTTTTATATCTTCATTAATTATTCGTTTAACTGAGCTGTACATAACATCCCTCTGGGAGTCGACTACTGTTCTTAGGGAGTCGACTACCAGAAGAGTTTTATATCTGATTTGTTTTTGAAGATTACTTGAGTTGATTAAGAACCAAGCATAGATCATTCTACTTGGTTTCTTAGGCAACATTAGAAGGCTTTGAATTGTGCTAATCAATTAGAAAGAAAAAGTTTATTTCTATACAACACTATTCAACCCTCCCGCCTTCTAGTATTGTTTGCCATCCACAGGATCCAACACTTGGTATCAAAGAAAGGTCAAAGCCATGGCATCAACAAACGTCTGCAACACTCATACTCCTCCAATCTTTGACGGCAATTCTTATTGCGAATGGAAAAGGAGAATGGAGATCTTCATGGAAGCACAAGATTGGAATTATTCAAGATCTCTCAGAGAACCTTATGATATTCCAACCATTCCTCAAACACAATGTAATTCGGATCAAAAAAAGCCTATTTCAACAACATAACTATTTCAACAACATAAAGGTAATGCATTTACTTTACACTGGCTTAACTGATCAAATGCTAGATCTTGCAGAAAAGGCGAAAACCGCACACCAAATCTTAAACTTGTTGGACGAAAGATTCGGATCAAGATTTAATAAGATTCAAACACTTATGAAGACACCTCAAGCCAACGATAAAGAACTTTCAGAAGAAGTATGCATGATGGCTTGTCAGGACGACAAGAACGAGGTAAGTGATTCTAGTTCTGATGAAGAAAATGAATTTGATATTGCAAGCGCATATAAAAATCTTTATAGAGAATATGAACGTATGTCAAAGAAACACAAAACTCTAGACAAAAAGCATAAGACTCTACATGAAGAACATGATAACCTCAAAAATGAATTTGACTCTCTTGCTAATGAACATGAGTCTCTAAAACTCTCTTGTAATAATAAAAAAGAATTGATTAACAAGTATGAAAAATTAGTGTGTGATCACGATGCTCTGAAATCTGAATATGCCTTGAATGACAAATTCAACATTCTTGCAAATGATTTATCTTCAAGTAGGCTCAAACATGAGGAACTTGTTCTACGACTTGAACAGGTTAAGAACAAACCAAATGTAAAAGCTATCATATCATGTATGCGTGCATCCACCTCTCATGATAAAATAGTTCAAAATATTGTTCATAAAAATGTGAGACAAAATACTCTTGTTTACAACAAAAATGCCAAGCATAATTACTATGATAAATCCTATCAAAAAGTCTCTCGTCACAATCATGTTACGCACAATGCACATCACATACATGATTCTAATAGTTTTGCTAATAATACAATTTGGGTACCAAAACATTTAAGAAAACATGAAAAGAATATGTATGTCTCTACCATGTTAGAAATTGTACATAGGAAATCAAATTCAAATCGAATTTGGGTTCCTAATGAATGATCCTCCCATATGTGCATATATTAGGGTATCCGCATGTTTCACGTACATTTCTTTGATACCCAACATTTAAGAATGTACGTAATGATAGAAATTTTCATCCCTAACAAATCGGACCCAATCATAAGTGGATACCAAATGTGTCAAATCACCTTCTTTCAGGACATGTGGATAATGGATAGCGGATGCTCCACACACATGACATTGAACACAAAATTCCTTAGCGCTCTAAAAATGTATGACGGCGGGACCGTAACATTTGGCGACAACAAGAAAGGTAAAATTGTCGAAATAGGCAATATCGACAGTCCTTCAAAGTTACTCATCAAAGACGTAAGCTTGGTAAATGGGCTAAAGCATAATTTATTAAGCATAAGCCAGTTATGCGACAAAGGTATGAAGGTTCTTTTTACACTTGACTCTTGTTTGGTATACGACAAGGATATGAAAAACATTCTTGTTAAAGGTAAGCAAGTAGAAAACATCTATGTACTTAGATTAAATGAATGTGATTTGAATGTATGTTTGATTGTTTCAACAAATGACCCCTTGTTGTGGCATAGACGATTTGGTCATGTGAACATCAAAAACATGGATAAAATTTCTAGGAAAGAGTTGGTGCAAGGACTTCCCAAAATAAATTTTAAATTGGATATAATATGTGATTCATGTCAATTTGGAAAAATGCATAAGCGTTCATTTAAGAAATTGGAGCCCTCAGTTCGAACAAGCCACTTGAACTACTTCATATGGACTTGTTTGGCCCAACTAGAACTCCATCTCTTTGTAACTCTAAATACGTATTTGTCATAGTTGATAATTATACTCGATATACGTGGGTATTATTCTTAACCTATAAGAATGATGCTTCTGTGAATTCGAAATATTTTTCAAAAGAATTGAACGTTTATACTCTTTGAAAGGTATCTCTTTAAGAAGTGATCACGATGGAGAATTTGAAAATGAACATTTTAAACAATTTTGTGAAGAACGAGGTATTTCTTATACTGTTGCTTTTCCTAGAGCTGCTCCTCAAAATGGGGTAGTTGAAAGGAAAAATAGAACACTCCAAGAGTGTGCACGAACAATGTTGTTTGAAAACAACCTTCCAAAAAGTTTTTGGGCGGAAGCTGTAGCAACCGCGTGCTATATTCAAAACAAAGTTTTAATAAGAAAACCTTTTGAAAAGACTCCGTATGAATTATTGCTCCAACGAATCCCGAAAGTATCTTATTTCAGAGTTTTTGGTTGTAAATGCTATATTCTGAACACTAAAGATAACTTCGATAAATTTGACTCCAAAGCGGATGAAGGCATATTTATCGATTATTCTTTACATAGTAAAGCTTATAGAATCTACAATAAAAGTTTCGAAGCTATTGTTGAAACTTTAACGCTTCGTCAATATGTAAATTATGTGTATTAAGATCTTCCTATTCTGATCATTACATATCTTGTGTGATAGTGCTTGATATAAACAATTTACTTATCAGCAACCTTCATAATATCTTGCCAATATATCATAAACCTTGGATTTGAGAAAATATTACATGTAACATTCGATGAATCTCTTTCTCATAATGCTCATAATGATGATGATAACATATTCACTTCACCTACTTTTGATAATGAACCTATCACGGTTAATAACACTTCTAGTTTATTGCCAAAATCCTTTCCTAAAGTCACATATCACCCACCCACACAAGTTATAGGTGATATTGATGCAGGGATTAGAACTCGATCTCAAATAAAACACTTGACACATGTTGCATTTGTTTCTAACATTGAGCTGAAAAAGGTAGATGAGGCTTTTGCAGATGAAGCATGGATTGAAGCCATGCAAGAAGAACTTCTACAATTTGATCGAAATCAAGTATGGGAGTCAGTACCTAGACCGGAAGATCGTCCAGTTATCGGCACTAAATAGGTGTATCGAAACAAACTAGACGAAGATGAAAATGTGGTAAGAAATAAAGCAAGGTTAGTAGCACAGGGATACTCACAAGAAGAATGTATAGATTTCGATGAATCTTTCGCTCATGTTGCTAGATTAGAATCTATTAGCATGCTACTTGCATTTTCATCATATAAAAACTTTAAATTATACCAAATGGATGTGAAAAGCGCATTCCTGAATGGATACATAAAGGAGGAAGTCTATGTTGAACAACCTTCCGGATTTGAACATGATAAAAAAATAGGATATGTGTACAAGTTAAACAAAGCCTTATATGGTCTAAAACAAGCTCCAAGAGCTTGGTATGAAAGATTAAGAAAATTCTTAATTGACTCAGCCTACACTGTTGGAAAAATAAATACCACTTTATTTGTTAAGAAAATTCATGATGATATTATTCTTATCCAAATTTATGTAGATGACATCATTTTCGGATCTGCTAATGAAGATTTGTGTCAAGAGTTTGCTAAGTTAATGCAGGAGGAGTTCGAAATGAGCCATATGGGCGAGCTCACATACTTTCTCGGATTGCAAATAGCGCAAAGAAATGAAGGAACCTTTATTCATCAAACGAAGTATGCCAAAGACTTAATCAAAAGGTTCGGGATGGAAACCGCATTAGGAAAGAACATACCTATGGCAACATCCTCTTCCTTATACAAAGACGAAACCGGTAAAAAGGTTGATCAGAAAACATATCGAGGTATGGTCGGTTCTCTGCTTTACTTAACCGCTAGCCGACCCGACATTATATTTAGTGTTTGTGCATGTGCTAGATTTCAATGTGATCCTAGAGAATCACATCTTAAAATGGTAAAATACATATTTAGATATCTTAATACCACTTCTGACTTTGGACTATTTTATCTCAAAAGCGACACATTTAATTTAACTTCTTTTAGTGACACAGACTATGCTGGTTGTAAAGCCACAAGAAAAAGTACAAGTGGAACATGTCACTTTCTTGGACATTCCCTTGTTTCGTGGTTTAGCAAAAAGCAAAGTTCAGTTTCACTATCAAGCACTGAGGTAGAATATATAGCTGCCGGACTTGCCTGTGCTCAAATACTTTGGATGAAACAAGTCCTCATAGATTATGGTCTTAATACATCTACATGTATAATTTATTGTGATAATAAAAGCACTATTAATCTCACTAAAAAATCTGTTCTTCGTCCTAGAACAAAGAGCATATTGATATTAGACACAGATTTATAGACGATCACTGTGTCAAAAAGGATATTGAACTTAAATTTGTCTCCTCTGAATTTCAAGTTGCAGATATTCTAACGAAACCTCTGCAAAAGATACTTTCTCTAAACTTCGTAGAGAATTGGGTATTGTTGGAGAAAAAGAACTAAATAAGGATTAATTTCTTTTTTTATATCTTTTTGACTGATGACAAGGGGGAGAAAGCTTTGAAATGCAAAAATGAATACATTATCTTGTTATAATAGTTTGCAAATTGTTTTGCTAACTTCTTCGATGTAGGGGGAGAACCGCATCAAAGCAGGGGGAGTAAGTTTATTTCTATGTCATATTATTTATGTCAACTTACTTCATTTTTCATTTGGGTGTCATCATCAAAAAGAGGGAGAGTGATGGAAATTGAATTCCACCCCCAAGTGGTTTTGATGATGAGCACACCAAATGAAGTTAGTGTACTAACTACACTACAGTTAATGTGCAGATTATGTGATGATTGAGAAGCTTTATACATACACAAGAGAAGCTCGCATCTACATCATCATTTGATCAAACTTCTGAAGACGTGTCCTAAGTCTACTTAGCAAAGACAAGGACAAATGTTGCTAGCTCGATGAGGAAGCTTAAGCTCAAATGGAATGGAAGCTCAAGAGAAGCTCGCATCTACATCATCATCTGATCAAACGTCTGAAGATGTGTCCTAAGTCTACAGTGTGTGAGTTGTGTCCTTCTTAGGGTTATGTTAAAGCCAAATGTATAGATAACACACACACAAATGATTTCGAAGTTAAATATTTTAAATCAGTTTAAAATCATTTTCAAAACTATTGAGAGCTTTTTGCTAGTCACTTTTCAATTTGGTAGTAGAACTCCATTACACTCTGGAGTTAACTACATGTTTTACTAGCCGTGTCTCAGAAGAAACTGTTGGATATGGACGACATATATACACCCATGAGGGGATGTATGAGGGCCTATGGACCTCAGATGTCGTGTGCACGAAAGCGTGCGCAAAGAGAACCTTTTCTCGTATGAAAAGGACCACTCGATAAGTGGAAAAAAGTCACTTTATAAGTGCATAAAGGCACTTGATAAGTGAATGAAGAAGAGGATAAGTAAATGTGCTAATATAGGCTAATAAGCTTATATTTAGTTATTTCCTACAATAACTACCCCTAAAGCCTATAAATAGGACCCAAGGGTAAGGCATTTACACTAATCTTACCATGCCATAAGTTTGCATAAGGCAACTTGTGTTCTTCTTCTCCCTTCCATTAAAATCATCTTCTAAATAGAGATTTAGGCGGTGAAACACTGTTTCGATCCTCCGTGACGAAGTACTGACCGTTGTGGCGAATCCGAGGGCGAAGTTCAGAGATTACGGTGCCGCGTACACAAGCGTAAGTCTCTCCTCTTCATTCGATCCTAACATCGTTGTTTTGACAGGATCCAACATTGGTATCAGAGCCATACGGGTTCGCCACGGTCTAACCGTCGCCCCGGTCTAACCGATGAACAAGTCATTGTATTTTTCACGAATGAGTTTCCCACCATTATGGATATGGTAGGAGCGCATCGTGACGGAGAGAATCGCAGCAGTTGTTCTTTTCACGTTAGGGTCTTCTGTCATTACGGATATGGCAGGAACTCTCCGTGACGGGAAGAACTGACCGTTCATCTCGCCAAACTTGTACTCTTCATGGATGATGAGTCTCCATTCAATAGGGAATGTAACTCTCTTCATGTGGAGCGTGAAGTTTGTGGCCTTGAAAGTGTGTTATTTTTTCATTTTTGGCACACGGCCATTAAAGAATAACTACTTTCTCGATGAACGGGTGTTTCATCGGAGAAGAAGATGGCGGTGGTTATTCTCAACGGAGAAGATGACATCTTTGATGCATGATCCCCATGGCCATATGGGCCATGGAGGCAATGCATCCCCCCTCCCCATGCGGAGGGGGTTGGCTACGGCCAATAACAAACACGGCCACCCCTCTGGTGGGGGTGTGCGGCCAACCCCATGCAAGGGGGGGCCGGCCATGGCCATATGTGCCAAGGCCGGCCATGGCCAAGGGGCCATGGCCAGGCCATGGCCGGCCCTGGCTGGCCTCGGCCACGGCCAGGGCCAGCCCTGGCCCTGGCAGAGGCCAGAGCCGGCATCCTGGCCTCTGCCAGGGCCACGGCCGGCCCTGGCAGAGGCCAGGGCCACGGTCACTGTCGGCCCTGGCCTCGGCCAGGGCCAAGCCCCGGTTGGCCCTGTATTTTGATGGGGGGAAGGGGGTTTGCATGACCGGGAGGGGGTGGCTTGCATGGCCGGTCTCTACGGAGCCGGTGGCAGATGTCTGCGGCAAAATTCTCCTGTATGGGGAAGCGCTTGGATCCATACGGGAGTCGGCGGTGGTGGCTTGCAGAAAACTCCCCTCAAAGGGTGTTCGGCCTTGGCCAAGTTGCGATGGAAACTCTCTCTTCGGAAGGAAGAAGAATTCGGCCTTGGCACGGCCACGACACGACCCCGGCAATGGCCGGGGAATTGTCAAAATATTTCGGCTATGTCACCCTGTAATGCGGTGTATGCCCTGCAAAATACGTTTGCAAAAATACGTTTGAAAAATACGTTTTCAAAATACGTTTTTCAAAAACGCTTTTCCGCTGTAAAGTACTATAAGAATACTGTTATTTGATAAAGTGATGGGGAAATATTGAAAGTTGTTCTAGATGGTGATTGGGATCGTAATGACTTTTCCGATTCTAGAACAACATCTTCAATATTTTTCGAAAGTAACTTATCAAATATAATTATATCGTTCCAAGTGGGATTTTTCCAAGTGGGAGTGATATTAAACTAGTCTGAAATTTCACATTCGATTGATTCAGTATCTCAATGGATCATGATTCGACCAGTGGTCTTTTGGACTAGTTTGTGGGACACCTCAGCTAAGTCTGGGGGTAGTGAATCATGGACTAGCCATTTCCCTGGTCGGTCCGCTGGCCGAGACTAATGAATCATGAAAATGTAACAATATGATGACTATGTATATGAAATTAATGCAATGTTTTTGATCAAACCTTTCTTTTCATATCTTTTGCATCATTTTAAAGCTAAAATGTCTTCTGCCGCTAAGAACATCGTCGCTGAGTTAAACAAAGGTGAAAAACTCAACGCCGATAATTACTGTTACGAGGTGGAACTCGCGTACAATGAATTTGTATTATGGGGAACCAAGGGCACGGTGGTTATATGGAGAAGAAGGTTTAGGTAGGCTGTTTTACAAGTGATTAGTGGGGTGAAGAAGTTGGACCCGTCGCCGGTGGTGATCACGGAGTCGAATCTCGCCGGATGCAGCAGAGGAAGGTTGGATGGCTGGGGGCCGAAGTTGACTTTGGTCAGGGGCGAGCTTTCCTGCAGCACGAACAACTCATCAGAAGGGCAGGTTTGGAGTTCAACCCTTAGCCCCTCCGATGCCTAAGTCAGTAATTGGACTTAAAACGGGGGCTAGACACGCCGGTCGGACTAACGGTGTGTCGACCGTACGTGGTGAGCTATAAGTGGGAGAACAAAGATATGGACGACCTTTGTTCTCGTGTGTGAATGATAGATTGAGAGAGAATTTTCCCACCTCCTCACCGTAAGGGGAGAGGGGGTATTTATACCTGTCGGGATATGACTAGGCGGGGCTGATCAGGCATGCTGACTAGACGTGCTGAGCTGGCTCGGTTGTCAGCGGAAGCTTCAGACAAGGATGTCTGGAACAGGAGTTCCTGACCTGCTTTTGTCAGGCGGTGCAACAGCCAAGGGGTGCTTTTGTCGGGATGCCAGGGCCGAAAGCGCTGACCGTCAGTCGGCTCAGCCGTCAGGGGGCGCTTTGTCAGTCGGTCGGGTGACGTATGTGTCAGTCGTGTCCTTATCCTGGGTTGTTTGTCGTTGGCGACGAACTAAAGGTCAGGCTGTATCACTCTAGACGCCGCGGTTCATGGGAATCGGGCGGGTCGTTCGGACCGGGGGTTGTCCGGCCCGGCCGTGCCCCCCGATCGGTCACGGGCTGTGGTTCGTCGGTACGGAAGGGTACGTCCGTGCCTATGTCAGTAGGCCCGGTGGCACTACCCAGGCGTCCCCAAGCGCGCTACCCCCGGTGGGTCGAGCGGCTGTGGTTGTTCGCCTCGGTCGGTTCAGGGGACGCTGCAAGGCGCGCCCGTCTCCATATTGCCCCGGATTTTCGGGGTGACGACCCTTTCATGAAGCGGAGAGTCCATGGGTCATGTGGGCGGATTCGGGTGGGACCCCTATGATCTTTAGGTCGTAACAATTACCCCCGACCTTCGAGTCTGAGGCGGTAGCCCGGCTCGGCTCGGAGGGCGAACCACCTTCGATATTCCGGACCATCAGTACGGGGCTTGGCCCCCACCGGGTAGTGACGGCGGCGGTTTCGGAACTCCCGCCTTAGTGGTCATTATTACGATTTGAAAAGGGGGCAGAGGAAAACAAAGCGCCTCTGCGATTGGGTTTGCGACACGTGGATGAGGTAACCCTCACGCCAGTCGAGGCATCGGGGACGTCTCGATGGGCGTCGCGTGGCAAAAGTTCGACGGCCGAGATGGCCCGGGGGCCACCTTTACCGCTAAAAGGGTCTGGGAGGCAGTCGGCGGTAGTTTTTGTCTTTCTCCGATTTGTAATACCCTACCAGCTACTGCACAAGTACTAGAGGGGGGGTGAATAGTACTTTAAAATAATAAGGAGTATAATTCCAAATTAAATTGCAAACAACTACCAAATCAATTTGCGGAAGCTTAAATTGAATGACAACAACAAAATTAACAATGCAAACAAATGATGTTAATGGGTTCGGATCCACCCAAGTCTCCCCGACTTGTTTCCGGTGATCCTACGTCCCAACCACCCGGATCCCCTCTGGATACTTAGGTTAGAAACCCTAACCCAAGATTTCCACTATGAATATCTTGTGAAAAACCTTCACAAGATCAAAACATACAACGGCAATAGTGAATCCCACAACCCGGGATCACAACCTTCTCTCACAACCGAGAGAATCAACAAGTAATATAAATGAGTTATATTGAAATAAGCAAACTTACCACAAAATCCTATACCTTGAGTTTTTCTTACCCAATAGGTGAAATGAAGGATTTGAGGAAGATGAAGTCACCAAAACCTAGCACCAAGGAAATGACCAGCAATCGGTGCCTAGGGATGATTTGGAGACTTGGATCAAGCAATAGCTTGAAGAGCTCACCAAGAACAAGCTTCTCTCTAGATGGATTCTAGATCTAGAAATGAGAGAGAATGGGTTTCTTGTGATGACGAGAGCTTTAGATTTGAGTGAGAATGGCTATCTCTTTTGATCTCAATGAATCTCTGAATGGAAGCTCTAACCTAGATAGAAATGACCTAGGCTCATATTTATAGGGTCCCATAAAAACAACTTAGGTCATTCTCCAACGGATAGAAAACTGGGAGAATTAGTCGGTCAAAGAACAATCACTGACCGACTAGTTCATCAACTAGTCGGTCAGTCAAACAGCATGGACCGACTAAGAGAGGAACTGAGAAGAAAGAGAATTTCAGACCTAGAAATCTAGTCGGTCCAAGAAGACTGTCTGACCGACTAGTTTCACAACTAGTCGGTCAGTCAATGAACGTAGACCGACTAAGAGGAAAAATGAATTAGTCTGAATGCAATATGACTTAGTCGGTCCAAGAACAAAAGTTGACTGACTAGATTGTCAACTAGTCGGTCACCAAACGTTCTTAGACCGACTAACGATAAACAGTAGCTTAGGAGAATTTTAGCATGAACAGTAAGTCACAACTAGTCGGTCAAAGAAGCATCACTGACCGACTAGTTCACAAACTAGTCGGTCGGTGAGTCAACGTAGACCGACTAACTGTAAACAGTAAAGTCCAAGAAATTAAGGAATCAAACTAGTCGGTCCAAGAAGAGTTGCTGACCGACTAGAACACCATCTAGTCGGTCAGTACTCCTTCTTGTACCAACTAATATGCACAAACAAGTCCGAATCGAAGCGCGACGCTTCGAGGAAGTTAGAATGAACTTGTACTAAGATCCTAGAGCTATGATATGAGCGTTATGAAGTTAGAATGGTAAGATATACTCAAGGCTTAACATTCTATATATCGAAGCTAAAAAGACTATAAATAAAACCTTAATAACGGTCTTTGAGAGCTTCGATTGAATCTTCATAACTTCCAAAACGGCGCAAGAGCTTCAACGAAGCTTTAGACATGAATACGAGCTTTGGGAAGTGTTGAGATGTCGCTTTGAATTTTCTCGTGAATTTGGCGACGATCTCCACAACTGCGCTCACAAATTGTTAGTTCATGGATTATTTATGTTTGCTCATCATCAAAACCAAATCCGGGGAGTCCAATATTCAACATTCTCCCCCTTTTTGGTGATGACAAACCAACATAAATAATAATCAAAAATAATGATTCAAATGTAAACTACTTACTCCCCCTGCATTGATGACACGTTAATTCCAAAATGAGTATATATGAATTGCATCAATCAGATGAGTAAGATAGATAAAGAGAATCGATTTTCGAAATATCGGATTTTGAAAATCCTTATATATATCTTAACTCCCCCTGAATCTAACATATCAAACTAGATTCTTGGAAATTGAGTTAAATTTTCATTTGCGCTATTTATTATCATTATCTCTCCCCCTTTGGCATTATCCCAAAAATGGGGGGCATATAACGACAACAACTAGGAAATGGAAAATCCAACATCGGGAGTCGTAGACAATGACGATGGAACTAATTGACACCAAAGGAAAAGCGATAAAATCAAATCAAGGTGTGCCAAAAATGTCCATTATCAAAAAAAAACGATAATCAAAATCATCAAAGATACCAAATAATTATTCATTTCTTGAATAAAGAAACATAATCTCCAATATTCAATATTCTTGGTTGAATTTGTGCATGGAAAACAATTCTATACAATTATAGAATTTAAATCTATTTAACCAAGTTTGCATGCGTCGAGCGACGAATTCACACATCACATGCATTGAACGAATATTAAATGTGCACGACGAATTAAGACAAAGAGAACGACGATGTATATATATAAATGATAACATCATGAGTACATCCAAAAAAAATATCGATACATCAAATGCAACATACCCATCAAAAAGAAATACATCATCATCATCCACATCAAAATAAATACAACATCATCATCCACATCAAAATATAACAACATCATCGACATCATCCAAAATACATCAACATATCATAACCCTCATACTCTATCCTAACCCAAAATACTCTCACTAAGATATATCATCCAAAGCGTAGTGGAGAGTCCTCGGAACAACGATCACGAGGAAGTGGCTGGATCTGCAGTGTCCGTGGGTCCAGTCGACGGAGTGGACTCAGGCTCTGCAGGGAGTAGAGGTGTCTCAACAGATGGGATCGTCGGGGCAGGAGTCGAGACGTTAACGACGGGCTCGACGGCAGATGTGTCAACAGGAATATCAGCAGGCTCGGTAACAGGGTCAGCAGCAGGCTCAGAAGTCTGAAGTGCAGAAGCAGAAGTCTCTGGAGCACCGGAAGTGGTGCCATCTCCAGGAGCTGAAGTGGTAGCAGCAGCAGCAGCAGTGGCCGTGGCCTCATCGCCACGAGCCAAGGAAGTGACAAGCTCGTCAAGCTCCTCATCATCCATCTCCTCGGCCTCAGAACCTGAAGGAGGAAGATCAATCCCCATCATCTGAGCCATACGGCAGACGACCTCCTAGGTACGAGCCAAACGCGACTCGTGCCGACGAAGAAGGCGTACGACATCATCTAATGTGGCAGGAGGAGCGGGGGCTGCAGCAGCTGACGGAGTGGACTGGGAAGCAGATGCGGTAGACCTCTGCACGTGACGAAGCGCCGCTAGAGATTTCTTAACGGCCGTCGCGTTCAGAGGAGTACCCAAGGGACGCTCATCGTCAGGAGGGAGAGGGACTCGAAAATGACGAAAGACTAGAGTCAGCAGACACGGATATGGAATATGCGCAGATTTATTGGTCTTGCGTATACACTCGAAAGAGTCCATCTTATCGAGTATCATGCGAGCCCAATTAATCTCGCACCCCAAGAAAAGAGCGTAGATCAATTTCAAGAACGGCTGGGATGGAAGTGAAGATGATCCATACTTAGGGAGAAGGCATGACTTCAAGATCAGGTTAAGGACCCACGCATTTGGCTTGAAAGATTTCGATGGAACACCAATGAATGCGGAGGGGATAACCTGGAAGATATCTGAAAGAACTGACTGATCCAAGGAGGAAATATCATCGACGGAAATGTCCGAAGGAAGGAGACCGGACGACGAACAACCAAGAATCTCCCCCAAGATTTCTGCCGTGAGAACTATAGGAGTTCCCAAGACAGTAGTCTCAATGGAGTGGCTGGCATCGTACTGGCCTCGAACATGATTGGCATAGAACAATTTCACAAGGCGAGGATATGGCTTAGGATTGGCCTTAAGATCGTATCGGAGATAATCAAGGAGACCACTATAGGAGAGAAGATCAGCAAGGCTGAAAAAATCAGAAAACTGAACGTAATGCTCTAACAACAGTGGACAGTGCTCTATACGGTTGTACGCTGCGAGACACTGAGGGTCATCGCGGCACAACGATATGTCTACACCGCCGACTGGCATAGGAGCTTTACCCTTAGCCTTACGGGTCTTCGGAGGAGGAGTAGGTTCCCTAGGGCCAGACTCGTCCTCAGGCACGAACTCAGAGTCAGAATCTGGAGGAGTAGCAGGAGAGTGGGGAATGGGCTTTTTGGTCTTAGATTTTCTGGGTTTTACCGATGCCGTCCTCAGCTTCTTAGGAGGAGGCGAAGATGGAGAAGCTTGGGTTGATTTGGCACGACGTTTAGGCTTAGGCGGATTCCTAGGGTCGGAAGGCCCTATTGACATAGGAGAAGCCCCAGAAGAGGCGATAGGAATCCTCGTCTTTGCCATGGTCGAGGCACGACGAGCACAAGCAACTGAAACTACGTGCAACACAAACCCTAGAGATCAAACCCTAGAAGCACACACAATCAAACCCTAACACACTTCTAGAAATCCGAAACCCTAGAAGCTAGAGAGAGATCTAAATCAAACCCTAGAGTAGGAATCGACCTAGGAGCAGGAGGGAGATACCTAGGAGGAGGAGGCGACGGCGGCGGACGGCGGGGATGGCCGGAGATCTGGCCGGAGTCGACGGGAAGTTGAAGGGGCTCGAGGGGGTTTGGGAGTTATCGGGCTGGAGATATGAAAGAGACCGACTAAAATGAGTTTTAGTCGACTGAAAAAGAGATTAAGTCGGTCGAGATCTGGAAAAGACACAAATGCCCTAACACACTTAGTCGGTCACAGTTCAAGCACTGACCGACTAGATTACGATCTAGTCGGTCGGTCAATGAGCTTGAACCGACTAAGTCGAAACAGGGGCAAACAGGGATTTTTAGGGCTAGAATTAGTCGGTCGCAGTATATTCACTGACCGACTAGTTTTCAATCTAGTCGGTCGGTAAGTGTACTGTGACCGACTAAAGAAAGAAAATGATAAGATTAAGCTTAAAGCTTGATCTAGTCGGTCTGAGTTTACTTGCTGACCGACTAGATGAGCATCTAGTCGGTTGACAAGTGAACTGAAACCGACTAGAAGAGTCCAAACATTGATAGTTGATTTCTATTCACAAACCACTTGGATGAAACATCTTAACATTCTCATTAGTCATCTAAATTACCCCATAAATACGAATTCGATCATAAATTCAAACAAATCTCATAAAATTCCCAAAAATTCAACAAATCTAGCATGAACGAAATATCGCGAAATATATTAGCATGGAAGATGATTGAGTTTAAATATGAATCCTATATCTCGGATTCACCCATAATCCCCAATTCTCGACGCAACCGCACAAAGGAGTCCTCCTTTAGGGGTTTCGTGAAAATATCGGCGATTTGCTTTTGGGTTTCAACGTACACTAAAGTGATGTCCTTTTTAGCAACATGGTCATCTAAGAAATGGTGTCGGACATCTATGTGTTTTGATCGGGAATGGTGCACCGGATTCTTTGAAAGACAGATAGCACTTTGGTTATCCACCATGATAGGGCTAGTATCACAGTGAATACCAAAATCCTTCAAAGTGTGTCTCATCCAAAGAACCTGGGCACAAGCGGCACCGGCGGCAATATATTCCGCCTCGGTGGTTGAAAGTGATACGGAATTTTGCTTCTTGGAAAACCAAGAGACAAAAGAATTTCCTAGAAAATGACAAGTGCCACTAGTACTTTTCCTGTCGGATTTGCATCCCGCATAATCGGCATCACTGTATGAGACTAACTCATACGTGCTAGATTTCGGATAAAGTAATCCAAAATCTAAAGTGTAACTCAGATAACGGAAAATACGCTTTACCGCTACTAAGTGAGACTCCTTAGGTTGAGACTGATAACGAGCACATATGCATACGGCAAACATAATATCGGGCCTACTTGCGGTAAGATAAAGTAAACTACCTATCATACCTCGATATAGACGAATGTCTACATCCTTACCGCCCGTATCCTTGTCGAGATGCGTAGTCGTGCTCATTGGAGTCTTTTTCCCGGAAGAACTTTCCATTCCAAATCGCTTAAGCAACTCCACTGTATACTTCGTTTGGTGGATGAAGATTGCATCGTTCATTTGGCAAATTTGGAGACCTAAGAAATATTTGAGTTCGCCCATGTGGCTCATCTCAAATTGGTCCTTCATAACATTAGAAAACTCTTCGCAAAGAGTGAAGTTAGTAGCACCGAAAATGATATCATCAACATAAATTTGAACTAATAAAATATCATTATTCGCATGCTTAACAAAAAGTGTAGAATCGGCTTCGCCCATTTTAAAATTCAAATCCAAAAGAAAATTCTTTAGGCGATCATACCAAGCTCGAGGAGCTTGTCTCAAACCATAAAGAGCTTTCTTTAGTTTAAAAACATGATTTGGAAATTTTTCATTTATGAAGCCCGGAGGTTGAGAAACGTAAACTTCCTCAACAAAATCTCCGTTTAAAAATGCACTTTTAACATCCATTTGAAATAACTTAAAATTTTTATGGCATGCATATGACAATAAAAGTCTAATCGATTCTAATCTAGCTACCGGAGCGAAGGATTCTTCGAAATCGATACCTTCCTCTTGGCGATAGCCTTGAGCAACTAACCGAGCTTTGTTCCGGATGACGACTTGATTTTCGTCGGATTTGTTCTTGAAGATCCACTTTGTCCCTATGACGGTGTGGTTCTTCAATGGCAAAGGAACAAGCTCCCATACCTCATTCCTCTAGAATTGAATGAGTTCCTCCTCCATGGCAAGGATCCAAGCACTATCTTCGCACGCTTCAACTATATTCTTTGGCTCTATTGATGAGACAAAGGCACTATTGGCGAAGTGGTGGACTTGAGATCTCGTCTTGACACTATCATGAATATTGCCAATGACTTGCTCATGGGGATGGTCGCGAACGGTATGAAGCCGCTTGGGAATACCTTGATCACTAGGCACATTCTCAACAACTTCATTAGTCGGGTTAGTCTCAATAGAATCAATTGAATCAATAGACTTAGAATTTTCAAACGAATCACATAAAACATCCATAGAATCATTATCATTTGAAATTCTAGAAGTAGTAAAATTCTCATTAAAAGAGACATGAAATGATTCCTCGATCGTAGAGGATCTTTTGTTGTATATCCGGTAGGCTTTGCTACGTGAGGAATACCCAACAAATATCCCCTCATCCGATCTCGGATCAAACTTGTCCAAATTATCATATGTGTTTTTAATAAAACATTTTGCGCCGAAAACACGAAAATGTTTAACTTGAGGCAATCTACCAAACAACAATTCATAGCAAGTTTGTTTGGTGCCGGGCCTCAAAAGTATTCTATTAAACACATAACAAGCGGTGTGTACCGCTTCCGCCCAAAATTGATAACCAAGTTGACTATCTTCGAGCATAGTGCGAGCACACTCCACAAGCGTTCTATTCTTCCTCTCAACAACACCATTTTGAGGAGGTGCGTGAGGGAAAGAAAACGTGTGAGTAATTCCAAGATCATCACAAAAATTTGAGAAAGACTCATTCTCAAATTCACCCCCATGATCACTACGAATAGTGACAATGGTGGTTCCGATGAGATTTTGTACTTTCTTCACAAATATTGTGAAGTTTTCAAAAGCTTCATTTTTATTACATAAGAAAAATACCCATGTAAATCTTGAATAATCATCAACGATGACTAGTCCATATCTCGCATTTCCTAAGGAAGCAACTCTAGTTGGCCCAAATAAATCTAGATGTAATAGCTCTAGTGGCCGTTTCATAGAAATGCTTTTCTTAGGTTTAAATGAAGATTTAGGAAGCTTGCCACGTTGACAAGAATCACAAAAACTTTTCTTTTCAAAAACGAGTTTCGGAAAACCTTTAATGGAATTTAATTTCGAAAGCTTATAAAGTGTTCCAAAGTTCACATGTCCAAAGCGTCGATGCCATAAGTGTTGTTCACTTGTGTTGGCAACGAGACATTGTTCATATGACTTAGGAAGATCCAAAATATAAATATCTTTATGGCGTGTGCCGGAAAATAATAATTTATTATTATCATTTGAAATATGACACAATCCTTTCGCAAAACTAACTTTGTAACCTTTGTCACAAAGTTGGCTTATTGAAATAAGATTATGATTTAAACCATCAACTAGATAAACATCACTAATTAAGGGTTTAGAAGGGTTACCCACTTTACCAACACCGACGATTGTTCCGCTCTCATTGCCTCCAAATACGACACGATTTCCATTTGCAATGGTAACCACTCCGGAGAGCAATTGAGCGTCACCCGTCATGTGTTTTGAACACCCGCTATCGAGTATCCAATTCCCTTTGGAGCTAAATTTAAATTTGATGCTCCTCTTCTTTTTCTTTTCCTTGAGTACCTAAAGATAGAAACTTTCATATCATGGTACCCAAGGTCATTGGGTCCTCAAAGGTTAGACCTTTGGAAGCCAAGTCCAATTGGACTTTGACTTCCCCACATAATTCCTACTATGCACAACATTCGAAAAATAAGCATTCATATATACTTGTTTTTCATCCATGCTTGTGTCCTTCGAGCTCCAAATAGTGAAGATTTTGGGAGCCCTCATCCTATTAGGTGCATGCATGCGACGTTGATTTCTACGTGATGCATGTTGTGAATAGGCATACGGGACATGATGGAATGGTGCACGACGAGAATTATTCATATGATGCGGTGGGTGAACATATGCATGTGTGGGAACACGTGCGTGAGGGTGTCTCACATGGTGTGCACGTGCCCAAGAATGTGTTGCATAAAAATCATCATATGTGTGAGAGGGTGGAGTAGGACGTGTGTTCCTACGTGGCATGGTATTTGTGTACATATAAGCATGACCCTTCTTTGGAGGTCCACCCATAGTGGGTATCTTTCCGAAAGAGGGTGTGGACGAGGTGGAAGCACCATTGGTAGATGAACTATCAATAGAGTGTTTGCTACCACTCGTAGAATCACCGGAAGTTGGCCTAACAAAAGTAGTGGCCGCTTTAGATGGACATCCGATCGTATACCCCAAACCAATGTGGTGATTGGCCGGAAGTAAGTCACTTAGGATTTTATCCAAATGGTCCTTACCTTTGTTGAATTTGTTAATTCGGCCCAATGTGTTCTCATATTTCTCTTTGAGAGAACGCATAGAAGTATCCAAATTGGATACTTGCGATGTGAGCACAAAAACACGAGATTTAAGATTCTCGTTCTCAATACTCAAGGTCGAGTTTTGAGAAGTTAAATCCGCTATCCTATGTTCTTCCGGATCCTCGATGCTAACATGTTCAAGTTTAGATTTGAGATTAATAATCTCATTTCTTAACTCTTCAACAACGGTGTCGTTGTTGGTGATGATAGTCTTAGGCGAGGTTTGAATGCTAGCTAGGTCATCTTTTACTTTAGTATATCTATTTACTAATTTAGTGTATTTAGACCATAAATGAGAGTTAGCATCCCTAAGATCATCCATCGTTACCTCATCGCCTTCGTCGTCGCTATCATCGGAGGAGGAAGATCCTTGATCATGCTCCTCTCTTGCCATGAAGCACATGTGCGCTTGCTCCACTTTCTCATCATCCTACTCTCCGCTTGAGGAATCCTCGGAGTCGGTGAATGTTGTTCCGACAAGTCCCTTTTTGTACCCCTTTTTGTACTTCTTTGACTTGTCGAACTTCGGCGCCTTCCACTTCTCCTTTTGCTTGTTTTGAGGACAATCCGCTTTGATGTGTCCCGGCTTATTGCATTTAAAGCACAAAGGTGGAGAGGCGTTAGTAGAAGTAAACTTAGATTTTTGTTTGAAGTTACCCTTTCGGAAGAAGCGATTGAACTTCTTTGCCATGAGTGCAATGGATTCCATGTCCATTTCTTCTTCCGAGTCCTCATCATCGGTAGAGGTGGATGAAGCCGCCTTGAATGCAATCGCCTTTTTCTTAGGCGCATCTAGGTTCAAATAGGACTTCATCTTTTCTTGTAACTTCACCTTGCTATCTTTGCGTACCTCGTGTGACATCAAAGTACCCATTAGTTGAACTACGGTATATTTGTTCATGTCATTACCTTCCTCGATGGCGAAGGTACGTTTTTCCCAAGAAGAGGGAAGTCCTTCAATAAGCTTTGAGCACTTCTCCTTTTGAGTGTAGGACTTGCCGAGGGCCTCTAACTCGTTTATTATGTCAACAAAGCGAGTGTAATATTCTTTCATCTTCTCGCCCTGTTGCATATGAAACATTTCGTAATCTTTGTTTACGACTACGAGTTTAGAGTCTCTTACCCTACTCGTCCCTTCATGAAGTATGAGGAGGGAGTTCCAAATTTGATATGCACTCTTACATGTGCATATCTTATTGAAATCCTCGGGCTCCAATGCACATTGCAAGGCGTTCATTGCCTTGGCATTGCTTACCTCCGCGGCGACCTCCGCAGTAGTCCATTTCTCAAAATCTTCTTCTTTGGGTTCGATGTATTCCTTCATTGTAGTCCTCCATAAGGATGCACTCCGGAGGAAGGTTTCCATCCGGCATTTCCAATACCCATAGTTGGTACCGTTGAAGAATGGAGGCCTCGTAGAGGAATGTCCTTCCATCACCGATGACGCTCCTTCACGGTTCCTGAAGGTGTCATAGTTGGAAGGTGGAGGCACGGTCTTGTTGTCGTTGGCAGACATAGCTAAGTATCTGGCTCTGATACCAAATGTAATGCCCTACCAGCTACTGCACAAGTACTAGAGGGGGGGTGAATAGTACTTTAAAATAATAAGGAGTATAATTCCAAATTAAATTGCAAACAACTACCAAATCAATTTGCGGAAGCTTAAATTGAATGACAACAACAAAATTAACAATGCAAACAAATGATGTTAATGGGTTCGGATCCACCCAAGTCTCCCCGACTTGTTCCCGGTGATCCTACGTCCCAACCACCCGGATCCCCTCCGGATACTTAGGTTAGAAACCCTAACCCAAGATTTCCACTATGAATATCTTGTGAAAAACCTTCACAAGATCAAAACATACAACAACGGCAATAGTGAATCCCACAACCCGGGATCACAACCTTCTCTCACAACCGAGAGAATCAACAAGTAATATACATGAGTTATATTGAAATAAGCAAACTTACCACAAAATCCTATACCTTGAGTTTTTCTTACCCAATAGGTGAAATGAAGGATTTGAGGAAGATGAAGTCACCAAAACCTAGCACCAAGGAAATGACCAGCAATCGGTGCCTAGGGATGATTTGGAGACTTGGATCAAGCAATAGCTTGAAAAGCTCACCAAGAACAAGCTTCTCTCTAGATGGATTCTAGATCTAGAAATGAGAGAGAATGGGTTTCTTGTGAGGAAGAGAGCTTTAGATTTGAGTGAGAATGGCTATCTCTTTTGATCTCAATGAATCTCTGAATGGAAGCTCTAACCTAGATAGAAATGACCTAGGCTCGTATTTATAGGGTCCCATAAAAACAACTTAGGTCATTCTCCAACGGATAGAAAACTGGGAGAATTAGTCGGTCAAAGAACAATCACTGACCGACTAGTTCATCAACTAGTCGGTCAGTCAAACAGCATGGACCGACTAAGAGAGGAACTGAGAAGAAAGAGAATTTCAGACCTAGAAATCTAGTCGGTCCAAGAAGACTGTCTGACCGACTAGTTTCACAACTAGTCGGTCAGTCAATGAACGTAGACCGACTAAGAGGCAAAATGAATTAGTCTGAATGCAATATGACTTAGTCGGTCCAAGAACAAAAGTTGACTGACTAGATTGTCAACTAGTCGGTCACCAAACGTTCTTAGACCGACTAACGATAAACGGTAGCTTAGGAGAATTTTAGCATGAACAGTAAGTCACAACTAGTCAGTCAAAGAAGCATCACTGACCGACTAGTTCACAAACTAGTCGGTCGGTGAGTCAACGTAGACCGACTAACTGTAAACAGTAAAGTCCAAGAAATTAAGGAATCAAACTAGTCGGTCCAAGAAGAGTTGCTGACCGACTAGATCACCATCTAGTCGGTCAGTACTCCTTCTTGTACCAACTAATATGCACAAACAAGTCCGAATCGAAGCGCGACGCTTCGAGGAAGTTAGAATGAACTTGTACTAAGATCCTAGAGCTATGATATGAGCGTTATGAAGTTAGAATGGTAAGATATACTCAAGGCTTAACATTCTATATATCGAAGCAAAAAAGACTATAAATAAAACCTTAATAACGGTCTTTGAGAGCTTCGATTGAATCTTCATAACTTCCAAAACGGCGCAAGAGCTTCAACGAAGCTTTAGACATGAATACGAGCTTTGGGAAGTGTTGAGATGTCGCTTTGAATGTTCTCGTGAATTTGGCGACGATCTCCAAAACTGCGCTCACAAATTGTTAGTTCATGGATTATTTATGTTTGCTCATCATCAAAACCAAATCCGGGGAGTCCAATATTCAACACGATTCTCCTCCGGCGTTCGATACTTCTGTCTGGAGCTTGCTGGCTAATTTGTTACTTCCGTCGCCGGTCATCTTCTTCCAATCGCCTTCCGGGTTTAAGGGATCAACAGGTAATAACAGTTAATTTCCTTCCTTTTCGATCAATGGCTTCTCGTTTCGAGGTTGGAGGAAGTAGCCGAGTGGTGGAGGAGGAGTTGGTGGGTGAGGGGGCGTCGCAGCCGGGGGTGCGACGGCCCAGGGAAAGAGGGTCATGGCGATCCGTTGTACCGAGAGCCATTGAGTCCCTCCGATGTAGGTTGGATAGGATCAACATCAGGGAGATTCGCGTGCGGTTTGTGCGACAACCCTATGAGGTTCGGGTTCCCGGGTCGGAGGAAGCGGTGAGTTCACCAGGGGATAATGAGGTCGGGGTCTATTTTCGGTCCTTCGATTTGGGGCTCCACTTTCCGATCCATCCGTACTTGTTTCATTTGTTGAATTTCCTGGAGCTGCCGATATTTGCCCTAGCGCCCCGTTCTTGGGGCTTGTTAGTGGGGTTTGTCGTCTTGTGCCTTGCTTGCTCCTTGAGTCCCTCCTTGGCGATGTTCCAGTATTTCTTCGTGATTCGGAAGAGGGGGATGTATCATTGCGTTTGCACTAGGAGAGGGCGAGGACTCATCCTCAGGGTGCCCGACGATGTCGGTGATTGGATGAGGGAGTTCGTCTTCGTGACGGTGCCAAGCGACGTGGCGCTGATGTCGAATTGGGGGGCGCGGAATCCCTTAGTAAATGAAGGGGTGGAGCTGACCGGGGAGGATATTGCCAAAGCTTAAATTTTGATGGAACTGCCCGAGGCGTGCCGTCAGTTGGCGAGTCTAACGCTGAGCAGTCGGCTCGCCCAGGACTTTTGGACCCTAGGTATCTTTGATGTTTTGTAAACTCTGGGCTAGGCTTGCCCTAATTGTCTGTCTTTTCCTTTTGTAGGCGGAGACGCGATGAGGGAGCCGAGGAGGTGTCAGGTTCGGCCGGAGCCCCGATTTCGGAGGATACTGATCCCCGCGGGAAAGGCAAGGGGGTGGCTAGCGAGGCAGGATCCCGGGAACGTGGGGGCGGGGCTCCCCGTGGGGAGAGGTCGCACCCGGGACGGAGGGCAGTCGGGCAAGGTATCTCCGCCGGTGGGCCCGGCGAGGATCTTCATGAGGACGCGCCCGCGTGAGGGGCCAGACCCTCCGTTCCTCCGCGGGTACCAGAGGTGGTCGCGCCTCGCCGAGCGCCTGTGGTTCAAAAGTGGCCATACGGGATCCCTTCGTGGGAAATGGGGGAGTCGTCGAGTCCAGCTTGTGAGGGCGCCCTTATTCGTTTTAAGAGGACCCGGGAAGAGGTCGAGGCATACCCAGATGACCGTCTCCATAAGTTTCCTTTTCGAGTCAGCTGCGACGAGTCGGTATTCGAGGACACGGGAGTGGCGGCGCGCCTCGTCGAGTATTGCGTGTTACCGCGCGATTGTGAGTCTTTGACTCGTGTGGGGGCGGAACGGTTGTGTGGCTCGGCTATATGGCATGTCGTGCAGGTAAGCCGGCTTTCTTTCCTCGCTCGCAGGCTTTATTTGTTCGTGTCTCGCTGATTCAATGTTTACGTAGATGATCGCGAACGTGTTAGCCCTGTGGGGCCGTACCTCCGCGACCGTCACCAGGGCGTCTCTGGATGTAGCGAAGGCGAACCTTGGCGAGTTCAAGGCGAAGCTGAGGGACACGGAGGCGGAGCTGGAGAGGGTTAGGACGGCCTACGGGGTGGAGAAGGGGCGGGCCGCGTATTTCGATTCGTCTAAAGCAATGGTCGAGAAGCAGCTCCAAGAAGTAACGCGAGAGAGGGATGAAATCCGGTCGAAGCATACCTCGGAAGTTGTTAGCAAGGAAGAGGTGATCGGGGTACAGAGGCGACAAATAGAGGACCTAAAGGGTGCCCTGGAGACCGAGAAGAGGGAGAAGGGTCTAGCGGTGCGGCGATTGGAGGAAAAACGGGACGCTGAAGGCAAACTGATCGAAGCCGCTATCCGCCGCTATCATGACGAGCATGTTGTGCCGATGCTGCAAGAAGCTAAGGATGCGGCGATTCGGCAAGTGGTTAAGGATGTGAGAGATCGGTCGGTTGAGAGGCGGCACCGCTAGAAACGTGGGTTTGGGGAGGTCCGTACCTTCTTGCGAGAGGGTTATAAACAATGTGTTGTTGTAGTGTGTGGAAAGTCCAATGTACGGGTTAGATATTTGAGTAAATACATTTTGATTGTCTTGTGCCGGATTGTATCCTTACTTGGTTTGCTCGTAGAACGTCAGCTTTGTGAGGGACGTAATTGCCCCCAAATTCGCTCTGCCGAGGTCTTCGGGAGAGGGGAGTTAAGATTAGTCGCGTTCTCTGGCGGTTTGCTCGGAAGCCCAGCACGGGGCCCGTCGGTGCAGTGGTGGGGCGAAGTTTCTTGGTTCGTACGAAAGTTTGCCAAGTGTTGGAACCGAGATTCCAATAAGTTGGGCGGCGGATTCCTGTTCTGGCCGGACCGATGAAGATCGGACCCTTCATTGGTACGAGGGAAGCTTTCGTGTTTTGGCCGCACTGACGGAGGTCGGACTCAATCTTGGATCGAGCACTGCCTTCTTGTTATGGACGCCCTGACGGAGGTCGGACTCAATCTTGGATCGAGCGCTGCCTTCTTGTTATGGCTGCCCTGACGGAGGTCGGACTCAATCTTGGATCGAGTGCTGCTTTCTTGTTATGGCCGCCCTGACGGAGGCCGGACTAAATCCCGGAACGCGCGGCGCATGGAGTAATTTCGAATGGAGGTAATCATTTCGCCGGGATTTGGGCGGGAATTGTTGGCGGTCGCATGACTAGACGTCAGCCTGGTGATTCGACGGCGGGCGGGAACCGAGGCGGCCTGACCACTGTAGTGTTGACGCGTGGCGGAATTGACGGTTTTGACAGTACGCGAAGCATCAGAACACGTGGGTCGGTGCTGGACAGGGCCTGGATTGGTGACGCGTGTCTTGGGCTCGACGGTCATGATGCTTTGCGCAGTCGCTTTAAAGAGATCTCAAGGAGGGGAGGGAAGCAAAGCTGATTGTCGGGCGAAGATTTTTGGCAAGCTGCTAGAGCTCGTAGGAGATTTCAGTATCCTTGCCAGAGTCGTCCTCATGGGAGCGATCGGTGAAGTAGCGCAAGCGCCCGAGTCGTCGGCACCCATTAGGTAAGACGCCCGTTTTATAGATGTCTTCCTCGATGTCTCCGTTTCGTGGTCAGGGTTCGGGGGTAGTTGGGGAAGGGAGCTCCGCCGCGGAGACAGGAAGGGTGCCCATCGAGATTGCGGGCGTGAAGTCGGTGCTGAAGAAATCCGTTGCGGAGATCTTCACGATGTACGTCAGGCCGCCGTATTCGGTTCGTGAACCGGAGCCGCAAGAAAGGGTGTGTTTTGCGGGCGACCGGGAGGTGGGAGTATACGTATCTTCGTTTGAGCAAGGTTTGCACTTCCCCCCCATCCGTTCTTGCTGGAAGTGTTGAACTTCCTGGAACTGCCCCTGTATCGCCTGATGCCCAATGCCATCAATGCCATTGTGGGGTTCCTAGTGCTGTGCGTGAGCAACCAGGTTAGCCCATCCCTGTCCTTATTTCGCCACTTCTTCTTGGTCAAGAGGTTGGGGTCATGCTACTATCTCTCCGCGAAGAGGACGCATCCGCTCATTAGGGGGTTGCCTGGGAAAATTAAGTCGTGGAACCAGCAGTATGTGTTTGTGGAGGTGCCGGAGGATGTGCTGATAAGGTCTGATTGGGCGGAGCTGAATCCCGAGGCGAGGGAGGGGGTGGAATTGGGGGATGAGGAGAAAGTGGTGGCCCAGATTTTAATGACCATACCAGTGGAGGGCCGAGATTATCGGATGCTCGCTCGGGCTGAGATGATAACGGTGCACATCTGGCCCAAAGGTACAAAAGATTTTGGTGTTCATGCATCTGGTGTGCTTACGCTGAACTTTCTCTCTTTGGCAGGTGGCACAATGAGTCTGTCCCTCGAGGAAATGATGCGACGGGCCTCGGAGCAGGCGGGGCGATCGTCGACAAGGGTTGGCCCCAAGAGGTCGCGAGCGAAAGGAGGGGCGGGGAGCTCGACTGGGGTGCCAGCGTCCACGAAGAGGAGGAAGAGGCCGACGAAGTCGTCCGAGCCTGATGCGCCGGGGAGGGGGGAAACCGGTCAGCCGGACGGTGGAGCCGGGGAGGGGATGGCGAATCCCGTCATCGACTTGGAGGGCGGGGACGAAGGGTCGATAGGGGGAGGGGTGGAAATGCCCCGAACGAGGCCGTCTAGCCCCCTGGCACCTGCAGGAGGGGAGGGGGCGGATGCTAGCGGTCAGTCGGGGAGGGCCGAAGCGTCGAGTGGCCCGACCGGGTCCGGAGGATGGGACCCTTGGCCTTATGGTTGTCCCATGTTTGGTCTCGAGAGGGCTGCCGATCCCCGCTGTGAGGCCTCATTGGTTAAGTTTAAGGCCAAGAGGACCGATGTCGAGGGCTATCCCGACGTTGCGCTTCATCGGGCGCCGTACAAAGTAGCGAGTGATGAGTCCGTGTTTGAGGACGGAGGTGTGGCGGCGAGGCTGGCGGAGAACATTTTTTTGCCCCGCGATAGGGTGGCGCTGGAAGCGGTGGAGCCTGAGGGTCTGTGTGGGACTGCGGTGATGCACGGCGTCCAGGTATGTTTTGTAAGATGGGCGACGTTTTTCAGCGGGTTTTATTGAACACCCTAAATGGGTTCACTTTTCTGTGTTTCTTTACTCAGATCATCAGCTTGATGCTTGGGATGATGCGGCACGTGCCAGCCATACATAAGGCCGAGGGCGCCGTGGCTAGAGTGGTCGCCGAGCTCGCTGCCTTTCGTAAGAGCGCTGATGAGGACCTAGCGAAGGAGAGGGAGAGGGGCGGCCGATATGAGGCAGAGGTAGAGCGCCTGAAGACGGTTGTGTCCGATCATGAGCAGCGGGCGGCCGAGGCTGGAGAGAGAGCGAAGGAGCTGGAGGAGGCCCTTAGGAGGGAGGAGGCTCGTGCGGAGGATCTAGCGGGGCGTGCCAAGGCCGCCGAGGAGGAGTTGGCTCGTAGGGTCGAGGAATTTCGGACGTATCAGGAGAAAACCGTCATTCCCGCCCTCGCAGATTCGATGTCCCAGGGCATGGAGAAGGGCCGCGTGGAGGGATGGGAAGCCTGCTTGGCTCGGATGAAGGAGAAGGTGGCGGGCTTGGTCCCGCCGGTAGAGCTCGACCTTGACGGGCTCGCCGTATGCAGCGACGAGGAGGGGGATGGAGACGGAGGGGTGGGCGACGAGCCAGAGGCCGGCGGGGCGGTGGGAGATTCCACTGAGGGAGAGGGCGTCGTGACTGGCGGAAGCGCCAAGTAGTTTTGTATAGGCTCCCCCCTCCTTCTTCTTTTTTTTTATTAAAACGAAAGAAAGTGAAGATACGCGGAGTTGATACCCGCATTTTTCTGGGATCTTCTGCTTGTGTGTGTGCATAAATTCCCTTCTTAGAGTTACGCTTTGGTGCGGCTATTTCTATCCTGGCGTTGGGGGAATCGTGTTAGCTCCCTTTATTTCACGTAGCGCGCCCGAGAGATTTTACAGCGGGTTAGCCTCCCTTTTCGGGGGTTGCTCGTGTCTAGGCGTGCCCGAGCTATAACTAGTGGTCAACCGGGAGTAGTCTTTTCATCAGCTATTATTGATAGTTTACTAAAACAGGATCGGCCCGTAGGCGTAACGTTGAATCGCTCTAGGTAGGTTGATGTTCTCATCGTATTTGATTCGCCTCTCTCTGGCGTCGCGCCCCTGACCAGGGGCATGGAGTTGATTCAGAGGGTTCCCCCTTGGCGTAGGGGTGGATGGTCGCATCGGAGCCAGGCGGTGGCTTCGGCCCTCGTTCCCAGAATTGGGGGGGAGAGGGAGTCCTTGGTGTTGGTAACAACGATCTATAACTTCGTGTTTGATGATAACAAACGCGTGCGAACGTTTTTAACGTGTGTGTTAAGTGTTTCAGGAATGGTGAACGCGTGATTACTTCACAAGGAGAGATGAGATCCAAGCGAGCTCAGTTTTTTTTTTGGTATCAAGTTTAAACCCTTGTTTGCATGTTGAACCCCAAAAGAAAAATGAGCTCACGCAACCACATTGATTTTTTGTTTTCCCAGGCCACACTTCATTTCCCAGGCCACATTGATTTTTGTTTTCCCAGGCCACCCTTCATTTGCATGTTGAACCCCACACTTCATTTCCCAGGCCAAAACTTAACTTTTTGTTTTTTTTTCCCAGGCCGGCCACAATATTCAAAAAACATGAAAACCCAAGTCTGGGTTTTGTTTTTTGTGGTTTTTTGTCTTGAGAGTACAGCATGAACAAATCGGGGCAAGTCCTAGTGCTAGTGCGTGGGCAGTAAAAAGAGAACCCCCTAGAGCCGATTCTTTGATGTGCTACAGCCGTTTAAAAAAAAGGAGAAAAAAATTTCAGGAAGGGTTTGTTTTCTTTAGGCCGTCGAAGTTCAGTAAAAAGGTTTCCAAGTCTTTTTTTTTGGGTGCGCCGTTTTTTCTTGGGTTCTCAGATCTTCATCAAAGAAATTTCAGAGAGGAGCCTGTGTTCTTGCTTTTCTCCGTAACAATTTCTTTGCAAATCCTCATATCAAAGCAAAAGCCCTTATCAAAAGTGTAGATGAGATTCCTGGCGCATCCAGTCAAAAAAAAGGGAAACAATTCTCCAACCCAAGTTATTTTTTTGGTGTGCATCATTGCAGCAACAAAAATAGAGAACGGGCAAGTAAAAATCTCCTCTTCTATATCCGCAAAGTAAAAGCCCTTATCACCTCCTTGCCGCAAGTTTTTTTTTCCCAATCAACTGCACAAAGTTTTGTTGGGAGCTGCAAAATTCCAAACAGCAGAGGCCGAATTGTTCAGAGCATCATCCAAGGCCATTTGAGACTCGAGATGAGAGGCTACTACTTGTCAGATTGATCTGACCTCGCGCTGATTGACAGAGACATCAACACCATCACGACTGAGCACTTCTAAACTCTGAACCCTATTTTATTTGTGATTTGGTACTGTAATCTCTGTGAAACAATTTTTTGTTTGTTTGGGGACTTGGCTAGTTGGGACTAGCCAAGAGAGAGAGGCTCTACTAGTATTGTTATTGTTTGGGCACTTTGGTGAGTGCAGGTGCTGAGAGCTAGGTGAGTGTAGGGTTGGTGCCCTAGCTACAGGTTGTACCAGTTAACTCTAATAATCTAGTATTGCTTTTGGGGCTGGATGTAGGTCGTGGGTGCGACCGAACCAGGGTAAAATCTGTTGTGTATCTGTGGTTGATTATTGCTTACCCTGCCTGTGGCTATAACTGCGTGTGATTTCTCGTGGGTTGCACGAGAATTTTTTATAAGCCTATTCACCCCCCCCCCCCCCCCCCTCTAGGCTTAGATCCAGATCCAACAAGTGGTATCAGAGCCAGTTTAGAGGATCTAGCCTAGTTGATCATGTCTATGAATATGTCTGATAGTGCTTTTGCTGAGGGACAGTCTATTTCCCGTCCCCCCAAGTTTAATGGTGTTGATTTTGCTTATTGGAAAACTAGGATGAGGATTTATTTAGCTGCTGTTGATTATGATGTATGGAGCATTGTAGAAAAAGGCTATAAACCTCCCACCATTAATGTTGCTAATAATGAAATGATAAAACCAGAAGATAAGTGGGATGACTTTGATAAGAAGCGTTTTTCATTGAATAACAAAGCTATGAATGCATTGATCTGTGCTTTAGACAAAGCTGAGTTTAACCGTATATCTCAATGTCAAACTGCGTAGGAAATTTGGCATACTCTGGAGGTGACTCATGAAGGTACATCACAGGTTAAGGAGTCCAGACTTGCGCTACTCAGCACTGAATATGAAAGCTTCCGCATGCTTCCATCAGAGTCAATCAAAGAGATGTTTGCGAGATTCACAGACATCGTCTACAAATCCACTTCTCTTGGAAAGCCGTACTCAAGCCTAGAACAAATCAGAAAGATCTTGAGAGCGCTGCCTAGCTCCTTCCGCCCTAAAATTACAGCTATTCAGGAAGCAAGGGATTTATCGCAGATGAAAGTGGAGGATCTGATAGGGAACCTGATGTCCCACGAGCTGGAGCTGCAGAGCATTGAACTGAGAGAGAAAGATGAAATGAAGACTTCAAAGGCAATAGCCCTTCAGGCTAAAGAGGATGAAGATGGAGATGAAGAGGAGGCCTTTCTGGTGAGGAGCTTCAAGAAATATATCAGAACTGGCAACGGGAGATCAGAGATGCTAAAAAGGTTTAATCGCTCTAAATTCAATTCTAATAATAAATCTTTTGAGCAGAATACTACTGATCCGGTTACATGTTTTAAATGCAAAAAGCAGGGACATTTTATGAAGCAATGCCCTCAAGGAAAGAATAACGCTGCGGAACAAAAGGGAAAATCTTTGGTGCTCACATGGGATATGGACAGCGAGGATGAATCTCAAGAGGAAGTTGCACATTCCTCTCTTTGTCTGATAGGAGAACTAGATCAGGTAAAATCTTTAACTAAAGCTCAACTTGTGACTACCTTTAAAGAAATGCAAGATGAAATTGAAAGATTGGAATCAACTGTTGAGTTACTAGAATCCCATGTAGAGAAGTTTAAAAATGCCAATTTTGAATTGCAACAAGACAATTATAATATGTCATTAGAAGTTGATGAAATTAAAGAAAAACTTGTTGCTTGTAATTCTACTATCAGTTCTTTGGAAAAGGGAAAATCTTGTATGCCTACCGAAACTGAGTGTCTGAATTGCTCTACTTTGCTTAAAGAAATTAGCATGTTTAAACTAAATATGGTTAAGCTAGAAGTTGAAAATGAATTATTAAATGAGAAAATTTGCATGCTAATAAATGAAAATAAAGAGCTAGAGAAGAAGATGGCTAATCTGAAAAAGAGTGAGGAAGAGAACAAAAAGGCCTTCATTAGTAAATGTACCATGCTTGTTAATGAGAATATGTTTTTAAAGTCTAAAATATCTGATCTTGTTATGAATGAGGGAGGCCTTTGGCCTCCCCTCCTTCATTACCCATTCATTAGGCCCCATTACTTAGAGTAATGGGGACCCTTGGTCTCCTAGAGGCTTTTGGCCTCTCCACTATGAGATATATAAATAGAGCACCATGGCTCTAGCTATGGTGACTTATTCTTTTGCTAAGAAATCTTGTCTCTTTCTCTCTTGAGTTCATCATCATCCAACACGTTATCAGCACGTGTTCTTCCTTGAGCAAGAATCCAAGCCTAAATCCACACCAAATTGATCCCCTACGCGCAAGGAATCTTTGGTTGCTGCGGCGATTCGTGGGAGCGTTTCATCTACATTTATCCCTACGCGCAAGGAATCTAACGTTGCTGCGGCGGTTCGTTGGAGCGTTGCGGCATCCTAAAAGCGTTCGGGAGCTTGGATTATTATTTCTACGGATCATCGTCGCGTTCTTCCCTAGATCATTGATCTAGAGGTAAAACCCTATAATCCTGTAGATAAAATTAGACTAAATAATTTTTACATTGTTTTAAAATACAAGTAAAAAAAAATTTAGTCTAATAAAAGAAAAAAAAATTATCCCTATTACAAAGTTTTTTTTTTCTATGAAAATTTTTTTCCTTTTGCACTTAAAATTCTTCGGTGGGAAGAAGAACCGGAATGAAATCCTCCCCTCCCCCCTGACGGAGGAGGGGGCCTTCCCACAATGCCGACTATGCCCCCCCCCCCCCCTGCAGTGGAGAGGGGGGCCTTCCGCGCCGCCCCCCCCCCCCCCCCCCCCCCCCCCCCCCCGCTGAAAGGGGGCAGCCTGAGGCCGAGGCCGAGGCCGATGGCAGGCTGAGCCTGAGGCCGAGGCCGAAGCCGAGCCCGAGCCCGAGGCCGAGCCCTGAGGCCGAGGCCGATGGCAGGCTGAGCCCTGAGGCCGAGGCCGAAGCCGAGCCCGAGCCCGAGCCCGAGCCCTGTGACTGTGATCCGAGGCCGAAGCCGAGCCCGAGCCCGAGGCCGAGCCCTGTGACCGTGACCCGAGGCCGAGCCCGAGGCCGAGGCCTGAAGCCGAGGCTAATTGTTTATTTTTGGCTCGAAGCCATAATAATTGCGACAAACAACTTTGCAGAACTGCGGAACGGGCCACAAGCGCTTATACTAAAAATAATTTTTGGCCCGAAGCCACAAAATTCTACAGAAATTCGGCTTCTTCATAATTTTAAAGAAGAATTAAATTTGCAAATTGAAATTTATGAGAAAAACTTTGTAAAATCAATAATTACATTTATATGTTCCTCTATTTATTTAAGCATCTCTCTTGCAAATTATTATGTATGGTTTACTAGAATTTTTAAAAAATATAATCATCTCAAAGATCCTGAGACCGCTCTGCCATTAGGTAATTAACCTAACGATGATTTTTTTTAAACTTGAGATATATGCGTGGTTGTTTAATTTATGCCTGTAGCATATAAACTGCGTGGATGTTTAAAATAAGTAAAAATGTGTTTTTCGGGATCGGCCATTGTATACCTATTTACTTTCCTTGCACTTTTATTATCTTTTGAGAGAATTTGTAAGTGAGGAAATTTGTATTTAAAAGCCCAAGCTCGATGCAACAGCACATAGAATTGATGAAAACTCCTTCAATGGATCATGATGTCGGTCAATGTGCTTGGCTAAGTTTGCTGGACCAACCTAGCTTGACTGGGTAACAAGTGGTCCTGGCTTAGTCAATTCCCTGGCCGCGTCCGCTGGACCGCAAGGAGTCGATTCATGACTGTGTAAGCCAAAGCTCGATGCAACAGCATAAGAAGACGGATGCAGAAATAGGGACCCACCCGGGGTTTCCAAAGTTGTATTTTTCAATCTCTTTTCTTTGGACTGTAATCGAACTTTGGACTGTTTATTATTTTGGGTATCTGGCCGATCCCCGCATTTTTACTTATTAATTTATGCATGGTTTGTTGAATTTATTTTAATTCATGATTATCTTTAAATTGCATAGATAAAATGGCCAAATTGGCAAGCGTCGATTTCGATGTGCTCGATGCAGCTGGCAAGAATTACTTGAGCTGGCGAGTGGACCTGAAGTTCCACTTGCGCTCCATGGCGCTCCTGCACTCCATTCTGGCCCCCGCAGTGGCCCAATCATCGGCTCCCGCAGCATCCGATGCATCTGCTAGCAAAGCCCCAGAAGCGGCCCTTTCAGCTGGCAGTACCTCTACCACTATAGAGGACCCTCTGGAGCCAGCTATGAGTGGGAGAACCTCTGACTTCAGGACTACAAGTCCGTTGCTGAGTACAACTCAGCACTTCACAACATCACCTCACGCCTGAAGTTGTGTGGTGAAGAAGTCTCGGAGCACCGCATGTTGGAAAAGACATTTACCTCGTTTCACGAGAAAGATGCTATCCTCAGGCAGCAGTATCGTGAACGCAATTTCACGAAGTTTTCTGAACTGCTCTCTTGCCTCCTTAGGGCAGAGCAGAATAGAGACCTTTTACTGGCCACTCATAACCAGCGCCTGGCAGGCTCAGCTCCTATTCCTGAAGCCCACAGTGTTCACCCCCCGAAGTGGAAGAACAAGAAGAGGGGCAGAAAGAACAAAGGAAATGCCCCTATGAAACCAGCCATTGCTCCTCCCCAAAGCAAGAATAACAAAGGGAAGAAAAACTTCACTTGGAAACGTAAGAACACTGATACAGTGTCAAATCCAAATAAGACATGGGAGGACAAATGTCATCGTTGTGGCATGACTGGACATTGGTCCAGAAACTGTCGCACACCTCGCCACTTCCAGGAACTGTATCAGGCGAGCCAGAAGCCTCCGCCTGAAACAAACATGGCAAATGTGGAAAATCCGACGAAGTTCACTTCCACGGATTTCGAAAATGACGACCTGCTCGATTGAGCCTCATCTTTATCTATGCTTTTCAAAGAATAAATTGTAGCTTCATCTCTAGTATGCTTAATAAAGACGATCTTTTATTTTGAATGTATGCATTTTACATTTCCATCAATAAATTTTTGTTTTTGGCTTATATAGATGATGTATGAGTGCCTAGTGGACAGTGCCTCGACGCACACTATCCTTCGCGATGAATGCTATTTCAATAGCATAAGTAAATATGACGGTCCTGTCATTACAATTTCAGGACTGTCCAAAATAATCGAAGGATCTGGTGATGCAATATTATTGCTCCCAAATAACACAAGACTAAAAATCAATAATGCACTATTTTCTCCAAGATCAAATAGAAATCTCATAAGTTTCAAGGACATCCGTTTAAACGGATATCACTTAGAAACTAGAGATGAAAATAAGGTTGAATACCTGTATGTCACTCTTCGTAAAGATGGCCAGAAGACCATCTGCGAAATATTTAAGGGACTCCCGTCGGGTCTCTACCAAACATACATTCAACCAGTTGAAGCCAATATGACTGAGCACCAGACGTGCCAGCCAATGCCACCATTTCAACTATGGCATAACAGACTTGGTCACCCTGGATCCATTCTGATGCGACGCATCTTATCTGAATCCCGCGGACATGATTTGAAGAACCAGAAGATTCTTCAGAAAGGTGAATTTTCTTGTCCCCCTTGTTTCAAGGGGAAACTAATAACGAGACCATCGCCCCTAAAAGTGGGTTTAGAGTCTCCTGGCTTCCTTGAGAGGATACATGGTGACATTTGCGGGCCTATTCACCCCGCAAGTGGCCCATTTCGGTACTTCATGGTATTAATAGATGCATCCACAAAATGGTCTTATGTGTGCCTCTTGTCCACCCGTAACCTAGCTTTTCCAAAGCTGTTGGCACAGATAATTAGGTTACGTGCTCATTTCCCCGATAACCATATCAAGAAACTACGACTTGATAATGCGGGCGAATTCACATCTCAAGTCTTCGAAGACTATTGCCAGGCAACAGGTATAGAAGTTGAACATCCAGTAGCTCATGTTCACACCCAGAATGGATTAGCAGAGTCCCTTATAAAGAGACTCCAATGGATTGCACGTCCATTGCTTATGCAATCCCAATTGCCGGTGGATGCTTGGGGGCATGCTATTCTGCATGCCGCATCTCTTATCAGGATACGCCCCTCTGGAGGCAATACATTATCTCCGATGCAACTAGCATACGGCTCAACTCCAGATATATCTCATTTGAGAATATTTGGTTGTGCGGTCTATGTTCCAATAGCACCACCTCAGAGGACCAAAATGGGTCCTCAACGTCGTTTAGGAATCTATATTGGATTTGATTCACCCTCGATTATTAGATACCTAGAACCCCTAACGGGGGACGCATTTAAGGCACGTCTTGCTGATTGTGAATTCGATGAGAAAACTTTTCCAAAGTTGGGCAAACATTCCAAGAAGCCTGAAGCTTCGGATACCATTAATTGGGAAAATAAGTCTTTGTCCTTTTATGATCCGCGTACAAATCTTTGTGAAGATGAGATCCTGAAGATCCTTCATATCCAGAATACAGTACACCAATTGCCGGATAAATTCACGGACAACCAGAAGATCGTCCGTTCACACGTCCCTGCTGCTAACACTCCAGCTAGGATTGACATCCCTATAAATGGATGCAATCCACCCGCAGCAGAAATGGATGTACCTCAATTGAAAAGAGGACGGCCACCAGGTTCAAAAGATAAAGTTCCTCGAAAGAGGAAGATTCCTGGTAAAAATAAGATTATCCCTCCACAGGATACTGAGCTCAGGACAGCTACCTCTCCCCTCCTAATTTCCCCCGCAGAGGAAACATTAGGAGAAACATCATTAAACTTTGTACGTACTGGGGAGGTACTGGACCGACATAGCACAGTCGTCGACGACGATTTTGCGTTCACTATTGCCGTTCACGTCGCTGAATACGACGATGACGTCGAACCACTTTCTCTAGCGGATTGTAAACGTAGAGATGATTGGCCAAAGTGGGACGAGGCGATAAGAGTAGAGCTGGACTCACTCTCGAAACGCAAAGTCTTTGGACATGTAGTCCAAACACCAGTAGGTGTTAGACCTGTGGGATATAAGTGGGTTTTCATTAGAAAAAGAAATGAACAAAATCTGATCGTCCGCTACAAGGCGCGTCTTGTAGCAAAGGGTTTTTCCCAAAGACCGGGTATCGATTATGAAGATACATACTCCCCGGTAATGGACGCTATTACATTCAGATTCTTAATAAGCCTATCATCTCTGGCAAGCCTAGAAATACAGCTCATGGACGTTGTGACTGCATATCTTTATGGCGATTTAGATAAAAAGATCTATATGAAACTACCAGATGGGTTTAACTTACCCACAGAGATGAAAGAGATACCTCGGGAGGTATTCTCTGTTAGACTATATAGATCCTTGTATGGACTAAAACAGTCAGGCAAAATGTGGTATAACAGACTAAGTGATTTCCTTGCACAACAAGGATTCACTAATAACGAAGTCTGCCCGTGCATCTTTATCAAAAGAACGGGAAAAGGATTCGTCATCATAGCAGTTTACGTTGATGACTTAAATCTCATAGGCTCTCCAGCAGAGATTAATGTGATATCTGCAAGGCTAAAGCAAACTTTTGAAATGAAAGACCTAGGCAGCACGAAGTATTGCCTTAGCTTACAGATTGAACACCTACGAGGTGGAATCCTCCTACATCAATCCAATTATACCAGGAAGCTTTTAAATAAGTTCCAAATGGATAAATGTCATCCTTTATGTACCCCTATGGTCGTGAGATCATTAGACGTACAAAAGGACCCCTTCCGGCCTCTGGAAGAGGGGGAGGAGATACTGGGTCCAGAAGTACCCTACCTAAGTGCCATTGGTGCACTTCTCTATCTGGCTAACTGCACGCGTCCCGATATAGCGTTTGCAGTCAATCTCCTAGCCAGACACAGTGCAGCGCCTACAAAGCGCCACTGGAATGGAGTAAAGCATCTTCTGCGATACCTCCAGGGTTCCGTAGACCTTGGACTTTACTACCAGAGAGGTGCCTCCTCCCAGTTACTTGGTTATGCCGATGCAGGCTATCTTTCAGATCCGCATACGGCAAAATCACAGACTGGTTTTGTCTTTACCTACGGAGGAACTGCTATCTCCTGGAGATCGGTAAAACAAACCACTACTGCTACATCTTCTAACCATGCAGAGCTCATCGCGATCCATGAAGCGAGCAGAGAATGTTTTTGGCTACGCTCCGTCGTCCAACACATTCTCCAATCCACTGGCCTGAAGACCGGTGATCTGGAGCCTACTGCCCTATTCGAAGACAACGCCGCGTGCATTGCTCAGCTTCAGAAGGGCTACATCAAAGGCGACAGGACAAAGCACATTTCTCCCAAGTTTTTCTGGACGCACGAACAGAAGAACGACAAGCAAATTGAAGTTCGACAGATCCAGTCATGCAACAACCTAGCTGATCTTTTTACTAAGGCATTGCCTAAATGTACTTTTGTAAAGCTTGTAAAGAACATTGGTATGCGACAGTTGAAAGACCTGCAAGCCTGAAGCTTGTACGGATCAGGGGGAGTAACATGTGGGTTGCACTCTTTTTCCTTAAGCTGTTGGGTTTTTCCACTGGGTTTTCCACAGCTAAGGTTTTAACGAGGCAAACACACTTACTCTGGATCCAGAAGTATCCACCCCTTGCCTCAGTAGCTGAGACCGAAGTGATGAATGTGTAAGGGGGAGTGTTATGAATGAGGGAGGCCTTTGGCCTCCCCTCCTTCATTACCCATTCATTAGGCCCCATTACTTAGAGTAATGGGGACCCTTGGTCTCCTAGAGGCTTTTGGCCTCTCCACTATGAGATATATAAATAGAGCACCATGGCTCTAGCTATGGTGACTTATTCTTTTGCTAAGAAATCTTGTCTCTTTCTCTCTTGAGTTCATCATCATCCAACAGATCTTGAACTGTCTATTAAAAAATTTGGTGTTGGAAAGCATTCACTAGACATTATTCTAGGTAATCAGATACAAGGAAATAACAGGCGTGGCTTGGGATATGGAAATAAAATTGATGAGAGGCCTAAAATTTATAGAAAGAATCAAAAAGAAACTGGCGTAGGAAGAAGCATGTTTGCTAAATGTTATACATGTGGTGGTGTTGGTCATGCTTATTATAATTGCAAGTATAGGAATACCAACATCAAATTTAAGCAAATTTGGGTTCCAAAAAATAAAGTGACTAACACTAGTGGACCTATTTGGATTCCTAGGTCACACATATCATGCTCTTCTTATGTGTAGGTACATGACACGGCTAAGGAACAAAAGTGTGAGTGGTACTTAGATTCTGGCTGCTCAAGACACATGACAGGTGAAAGAGAAAAGTTCCTTATCCTTACAAAGCATGAAGGAGGAAGTGTCACTTTAGGGGACAATGGAAAATGCAAGGTAATTGGTAAAGGTGTTGTAGGTAACGACACCTTTCGGCTTACAGATGTCCTATTGGTTGAAAAGTTGAAACATAACCTCATTTCTATCAGTCAGCTGTGTGACAAAGGTATGAAAGTTGAATTTGATGAAAAACTTTGTAGAATCATTGATAGATCCACAGGTGACATTATTATTACTGCAAATAGAAAGAATAATGTGTATACTCTTATGATTGAAGAACTAACTGTTTCTAAATGCTTGCTTGTAGGTGAAGAAGAGGCCACACTATGGCATAGACGATTAGCACATGCAAGCATGGGATTGATAAAGAAGCTCGAAAGCAAAAATTTGGTAAGAGAACTACCGCATCAGACATATGAGAATGGTAAGTTGTGTGTGGCATGCACCAAAGGTAAGCAAACTAGATCTACTTTCTCTAGCATCAATGAAATTGCCACCACACGTATATTGGAATTAGTGCACATGGATTTATTTGGTCCAACAGACATTGCTAGTTTAGGAGGTAAAAAGTATTGTTTAGTATTGGTGGATGACTTCTCTAGATATACATGGGTATACTTCCTAGCCAAAAAATCAGACTCATTTGACCATTTTCAAAACTTTTGCATACAAGTTTCTAATGAGAAAAATTCTTCCATTGTAAAAATTAGAAGCGATCATGGAGGTGAGTTTGAAAATGCTATTTTTGAAAAATTTTGTTTTGAAAAAGGAATTTTACATGAATTCTCTTCTCCTAGAACACCTCAACAAAATGGGGTGGTCGAGAGAAAGAATCTCACATTAAAAGAGATGGCTAGGAGTATGTTAAATGAATATAGCTTGCCTATGTCTTTTTGGGCTGAGGCCATTAATACGGCATGCCATGTATGCAACAGAGTTATGCTTAGACCTATACTAAATAAAACATCTTATGAACTATGGCATGGCAACACCCCGAAAGTTTCTTACTTTAGAGTTTTTAGATGCAGGTGCTTTATATTAAATACTGCAGATCAGCTTGGCACCTTTGAATCAAAATCAGATGAGGGAGTGTTCGTAGGATATTCAGCAAGGAGCAGAGCATACAGGATTTACAATAAACGCACACTTGCAATTGTTGAATCTATAAATGTAAAGTTTGATGAATCTGATATAAATTCTTTGGATTGCAGGCAGAACATTGAAGAGGAAAATGTAGAACAACAAGGCATTCCAAAAGTTAATGAGGAGCAACCTGAAATACAGAAAGAAGCTGAAACTGATTCGACAGAAATACAAGATGAAGCAGTTACCAGAGGAGAGTTGAGATTCACTACAGACCACCCACCAGACTTAATCCTAGGTGAGCCTACGGCAGGTATTCGCACACGTTCCTCTTTTAGAGATCTTTGCGCTCTATGTATTTATGGTGACTTTATTTCTGTAATAGAGCCTAAGACTATAGATATTGCCTTAGAAGAGGAAAGCTGGGTTTTGGCCATGCAAGAGGAATTAAATCAATTTGTCAGGAATAATGTCTGGAAACTAGTACCTAGACCCACTGATTATCCTGTAGTTGGTACTAAATGGGTGTTTAAGAATAAGCATGATGAATCTGGTAATGTTATTAGAAACAAGGCTAGGTTGGTAGCTAAAGGGTATAATCAAATTGAAGGGATTGATGTGGATGAGACTTTTGCACCAGTTGCTAGGCTTGAGTCCATTAGAATCTTGCTAGCTTTTGCAAGTTATAAAGGGCTCAAACTGAAACAAATGGATGTAAAAAGCGCTTTTCTTAATGGCTACCTAAAAGAAGAGGTATTTGTTGAGCAACCCCCAGGTTTTGAAAGCCATAATTTTCCAAACCATGTGTATAAATTGGAAAAAGCTTTGTATGGTCTTAAGCAAGCTCCACGAGCTTGGTATGACCGTCTAAGCACATATTTGTTGGAAAATAATTTTAAAAAGGGGAGTGCTGACAATACACTATTCTTGATGCATGAATCTGAAGACTTTCTCATTGTGCAAATTTATGTTGATGACATTATTTATGGTGCTACTAACGATCTTCTATGTCAAAAGTTTGAGAAAGTCATGCAGGATCAGTTTGAGATGAGTCTTGTGGGAGAGCTGAAATATTTTCTGGGGTTCCAAGTAAAGCAAGGAAAGGAAGGCATCTTTCTATCTCAAACCAAATACATCAAGGAGCTTCTGAAAAAGTTTGGGATGGAGAAGTCTAAAGGAATTGGAACGCCGATGTGTCCTAACACAAAAATGGACAGAGATGAACAAGGAGTTGCAGTGGACCAAAAGCTATATCGAGGTATGATTGGTTCTTTGTTGTACTTGACTGCTTCTAGGCCTGATATAATGTTTGCTGTATGCTTGTGTGCACGCTTTCAATCAAACCCAAAAGAATCTCATTTGAAAGCCATTAAAAGGATCTTTAGGTACCTAATCAGTACACCTACTTTAGGCCTTTGGTATCCTTCTAGTGGTAACTTTGATTTGGTGGGTTATTCTGATGCTGATTATGCGGGTAGTTTAACTGATAGAAAGAGCACTAGTGGCACTTGTTTTATGCTAGGACACTCTTTAGTTTCATGGTCTAGTCGTAAGCAAAATAGTGTTGCATTATCCACTACTGAAGCAGAGTATATTGCCCTCGGCAGTTGCTGTGCTCAAGTACTATGGATGATGCAAACATTATCTGATTACAGACTAGCTCTTAAAAGAGTTCCTCTTCGATGTGATAGAAAGAGTGCCATAGATCTTTCTAATAATCCCGTACACCACTCTCGTACTAAACATATTGACGTAAGACACCATTTTCTTAGAGATCACCTCACTAAAGAGGATGTGTCTGTGGAGTTTGTTCCTACGGAATCTCAACTTGCAGACATATTCACCAAACCTTTGGTTGAGGCTCGCTTTTTGTCGTCTTCGTCTTGAGCTTGGTATTATTGATAAAACTTAGTACGAGATTCCATACTTTCTTGTGTGCTTGAACTTTTTTCTTGTTTGTGTGCTCGTAGTTGCATTGTTATGTGTGCATGACTTGTTTTTATTTGAGTGATTGCATCTCATGTTTGCTTTAGTATCTCATGCATTAAAAACAAAAAAAAACAAAACAAAACAAAAAAAACAAAAACACAAAAATAATGGTGCTTCATTGTGTATCTTTCTCTTTGATTCATTCAAAAGAAGTATTCATGAATGATTTTCATATCTATGTAGAAATTGGTGTATTATTACTTTTGCTACATGCGCATGTCCATCTCTCTAAATATTCATGGCATGTTCAATGACTGAAAATAACTTGATTTCTACACCACCTACTTCACTTCCACATATATCATTATTGTTGCACATTTGGAGATATCGTTTTTGAAATTGGGAATGTGAATGTAGGAGGAAAACTTAGCTGATAATCTAAGGGATATGATATACCTTGCCATGGATAAAAATTGAGCATTATAAAAATGATGATACTACGCGTATACAAATAAAAAAGAATGTTAATTGCTCTGTATGAAAAATGGATACAATCCTTGGCAACGGTATTACCCACGAGTATCCAACATAAGCTTTATGGGTAAACTTTAGCGTTGGTGTATTTACTCGTCAAGCAATGCCACCCCCACATCTAAGAGTCCTTATAGGCTATGTTTAGGGGTGTGGTACCTTGAACCCATTTTTAATGAGGTGGGGAAAATCAATCCTAGGTGATAGGATGTTACATGGAAAATGTGGATTGGTTTTGGTTGACTTTCTTAAATGATTCTCCCTATGTGCTTCAATTTTAATCATCGCACATACACGTTGGTGTTGAAGTCTTCGTTATTCAACTTCATTGGATTTTGACTTGATTATTCTATGATTGTTTGCATGCAATTGTTGGTGATGGTTCATAATACCCTATTTTTGCATGGTATATGATTTTGCCTTCGTGGTGTGACTTTTGATGATAACAAAGGGGGAGAAAAATTGAGAAAGATTTGCTTGGTATTTGTTTTTGGTACTTGTAATGCTCGCAACTATATGATTGTTTGATTAAGGGGGAGCATGAATGAATATTGGGGAAGCACAAAAGTAGGGGGAGCATGCTTATTGATATACTTTATACATCATTGTTCGCACATCATTTCCTCTCATTGCATGCCATCCACTATCGCCACACTCTCACACACACTATTTGAAATTTTATTGTGCAAATCTTATACTTGGTTTGTCATCATCAAAAGGGGGAGATTGTTGGTAGCAACGATCTATAACTTCGTGTTTGATGATAACAAACGCGTGCGAACGTTTTTAACGTGTGTGTTAAGTGTTTCAGGAATGGTGAACGCGTGATTACTTCACAAGGAGAGATGAGATCCAAGCTCAGTTTTTTTTTGGTATCAAGTTTAAACCCTTGTTTGCATGTTGAACCCCAAAAGAAAAATGAGCTCACGCAACCACATTGATTTTTGTTTTCCCAGGCCACCCTTCATTTGTATGTTGAACCTCACACTTCATTTCCCAGGCCACATTTGTTTTTCCCAGGCCGGCCACAATAAAAAAAATGATGAAAACCCAAGTCTGGGAGAGGGAGACTTCTGTGGGTTTTTACTTGCATGTTGGCTTCTGTGGTTTTTAAAAAAAATGTGATGAAAACCCAACCCAGGCCGGCCACAAAAATAAAAGAATACACCAACACTTAATTCGCAAGTGGCTTTTGTGGGTTTTTACTTGAGAGTACCGAATAAAAAAAAGAAGTGTAAGCCCTAGTGCTGGACAGAGAGAGAAAAAATTTGAAAAAGGGTTTGTTTTCTTTAGGCCGCCGAAGCTCAGTAAAAAGTTTTTGAGGTGCGCCGTTTTTTTTTCTTATGTTCTCAGATCTTCATCAAAGAAATTTCAGAGAGGAGCCTGTGTTCTTGCTTTTCTCCGTAACAATTTCTTTGCAAATCCTCAAATCAGAGCCAATCAAAAGTGTAGAGGAGATTCCTGGCGCATCCAGTCAAAAAAAAGGGAAACAATTCTCCAACCCAAGTTTTTTTTGGTGTGCATCATTGCAGCAACAAAATAGAGAACGGGCAAGTAAAAATCTCCTCTTCTATATCCGCAAAGCAAAAGCCCTTATCACCTCCTTGCCGCAAGTTTTTTTTTCCCAATCAACTGCACAAAGTTTTGTTGGGAGCTGCAAAATTCCAAACAGCAGAGGCCGAATTGTTCAGAGCATCATCCAAGGCCATTTGAGACTCGAGACGAGAGGCTACTACTTGTCAGATTGATCTGACCTCGCGCTGATTGACAGAGACATCAACACCATCACGACTGAGCACTTCTAAACTCTGAACCTTATTTTATTTGTGATTTGGTATTGTAATCTCTGTGAAACAATTTTTTGTTTGTTTGGGGACTTGGCTAGTTGGGACTAGCCAAGAGAGAGAGGCTCTACTAGTATTGTTATTGTTTGGGCACTTTGGTGAGTGCAGGTACTGAGGGCCAGGTGAGTGTAGGGTTGGTGCCCTAGCTACAGGTTGTACCAGTTAACTTTAATAATCTAGTATTGCTTTTGGGGCTGGATGTAGGTCGTGGGTGCGACCGAACCAGGGTAAAATCTGTTGTGTATCTGTGGTTGATTATTGCTTACCCTGCCTGTGGCTATAACTGCGTGTGATTTCTCGTGGGTTGCACGAGAATTTTTATAAGCCTATTCACCCCCCCTCTAGGCTTAGATCCAGATCCAACACTTGGTGGTTGCTCTATCCCGCGGGGCCTTGTTGCTCCCATCGACTGGAGTCTCTGTGTGATAGGCGCGAAGGGACGCGGTCCGCAGCCCATCTGTGCATCCTCCTGGCGTAAACGGTCCAGGGGGAGTCGATGAGTGGAAGGAGGGGTGCTACCGGTGTAAGTGGAGTAGCCTGTTGGAGCACGCCGGCGCTCGGGGACAAGTCCCCCTCGGTTGGGGCGACTCGGGCGGCTGCCGGGGTGTCCGGTGGGGTGATTTGGCAGGTCTGTCCCATCCATCGGGTTGTCTGCCAGCGGCGCCTGCGTCCGTGGGGCATCCGTGGAGAGGCATGGTTTGCCATCGGAGCTCCAGTTCCCATGCCGTAAGTTGTCTAAAGGAAGGAGGGGAGCAGCAGGCCGGGCGACCGTCGTGTAAGAGGAATATCCTGTTGGAGGATCGTTTACTTTGGCGGTTGGCGAAGCTCGTATTTTTCGCGCATTTTTATGGGGAGAGTGTGGCGAAAAGACTAGTCTTTCTCCACATCCTCTCTCTCGCCTTCCTCCCCCCAAGGAAGCTGAGAGGGGGGGAATTTATAATGGTGTATTTCTGCCCTCATTTCCTCTTCATGGAGAGTTGGGGCCATCTTGGAATTTTGTTCTTTGGGGAGCGTTCCCGATGGGTGACGTATGATGTGACTCCTCAGCCCCCGTTTTTTGGTAGGCGTGCCGTTTGTCAGTGGCGTTCGTCCCGAGTGTCCTTTTGGGTTGGACAAGTCATTTCGGGCGTCGGCTTTATGGGTGTCAGGCGCTACTCCTCAGGGATGGCTCCGCGTTGGGGTCGCCTGGATTCGCGGACCCTGATTCGTTTCCCGAGGTTTGGGGAGAGGGGTGACAGGCCCTTTCTGGGGAGGGCAGGTATTGGTCCGTCGCGTACCCCGCACATGGGGCTCCGGTTTGGGTGGCCAAGCTCAGTGAACTTGCCCCGGAGGTCTTCTTGGGGGGAGCGAGTACGCAGCTCGGCCCGTGCCCCTCTCCGGTTTGGGTGGCGAGGATTGGTCCTGCCCCGGAGTCTTTGAGAGGGCGGGTATTGGGCCGTCGCCTCCCCGCAGCCTCTATAGTCGGACGGGTATTGGGCCGTCACCTACCCTGCATATGGCGCTCCGGTTTGGGTGGCCAAGCTCAGTGAACTTGCCCCGGAGGTCTTCTTTGGGGGGGATCGAGTACGCAGCTCGGCCCGTGCCCCTCTCCGGTTTGGGTGGCGAGGATTGGTCCTGCCCCAGAGTCTTTGAGAGGGCGGGTATTGGGCCGTCGCCTCCCCGCAGCCTCTATAGTCGGACGGGTATTGGGCCGTCGCCTACCCCGCATATGGCACTCCGGTTTGGGTGGCCAAGCTCAGTGAACTTGCCCCGGAGGTCTTCTTTGGGGGGGGAGCGAGTACGCAGCTCGGTCCGTGCCCCTCTCCGGTTTGGGTGGCGAGGATTGGTCCTGCCCCGGAGTCTTTGAGAGGGCGGGTATTGGGCCGTCGCCTCCCCGCAGCCTCTATAGTCGGACGGGTATTGGGCCGTCGCATACCCCGCATATGGCGCTCCGGTTTGGGTGGCCAAGCTCAGTGAACTTGCCCCGGAGGTCTTCTTTGGGGGGAGCGAGTACGCAGCTCGGCCCGTGCCCCCCTCCGGTTTGGGTGGCGAGGATTGGTCCTGCCCCGGAGTCTTTGAGAGGGCGGGTATTGGGCCGTCGCCTCCCCGTAGCCTCTATAGTCGGACGGGTATTGGGCCGTCGCCTACCCCGCTTATGGTGCTCCGGTTTGGGTGGCCAAGCTCAGTGAACTTGCCCCGGAGGTCTTCTTTGGGGGGAGCGAGTACGCAGCTCGGCCCGTGCCCCTCTCCGGTTTGGGTGGAGAGGATTGGTCCTGCCCCGGAGTCTTTGAGAGGGTGGGTATTGGGCCGTCGCCTCCCCGCAGCCTCTATAGTCGGACGGGTATTGGGCCGTCACCTACCCCGCATATGGCGCTCCGGTTTGGGTGGCCAAGCTCAGTGAACTTGCCCCGGAGGTCTTCTTTGGGGGGGAGCGAGTACGCAGCTCGGCCCGTGCCCCTCTCCGGTTTGGGTGGCGAGGATTGGTCCTGCCCCGGAGTCTTTGAGAGGGCTGGTATTGGGCCGTCGCCTCCCCGCAGCCTCTATAGTCGGACGGGTATTGGGCCGTCGCCTACCCCGCATATGGCGCTCCGGATTGGGTGGCCAAGCTCAGTGAACTTGCCCCGGAGGTCTTCTTTAGGGGGGAGCGAGTACGCAGCTCGGCCCGTGCCCCTCTCCGGTTTGGGTGGCGAGGATTGGTCCTGCCCCGGAGTCTTTGAGAGGGCGGGTATTGGGCCGTCGCCTCCCCGCAGCCTCTATAGTCGGACGGGTATTGGGCCGTCGCCTACCCCGCATATGGCGCTCCGGTTTGGGTGGCCAAGCTCAGTGAACTTGCCCCGGAGGTCTTCTTTGGGGGGGAGCGAGTACGCAGCTCGGCCCGTGCCCCTCTCCGGTTTGGGTGGCGAGGATTGGTCCTGCCCTGGAGTCTTTGAGAGGGCGGGTATTGGGCCGTCGCCTCCCGCAGCCTCTATAGTCGGACGGGTATTGGGCCGTCGCCTACCCCGCATATGGCGCTCCGGTTTGGGTGGCCAAGCTCAGTGAACTTGCCCCGGAGGTCTTCTTTTGGGGGGAGTGTAACGACCCGATTCCCGGGCCCGTTACTTTTTGGTATTTGCGCAGGTCCTGCAGTTAACCAGTGAAAACAAAATAGCCACGATGCAGAGATGTATAAAAATACCCAAATAGTGTCCATTTATTACATCCATATTGTACAAAAATGTTCCAACTGACGTACATGAAGAAAAGAAAATACAACTGAAAACAACTCTGAAAGCTGCGGACTCACGGTCAAATTCTGGCGCTATTAACTCTAGAGCATCTGCCTCTATATGTACGTCGTCTGCGGTGCCACAGAGATGAAACCGTAGGTAAGTCACAACAATTCTAGCAATAGAAACAAAGTAGTGCAAAAGTATGAAACAGACTATAGTAAACAAAAGATGGTCATATAGGTACAAAAAGTAAAGTATGAGCTGACAGATAAGTAAAGTACTGGTAACTATACGTAAAAGTGACTGTGTAAGTGTAAGAGTGATAACTGTGACATGGCATATAGTAGCAACAAAATTTCGAACACAGACAATGTGATGACGATAGTTAGACATCCATGTGGTTATAGCAACACTTAGGGAGGTGAGCGTCGTTTGGCTATCTAATAGTGTAGGCGGGCCTAATAATAACAAGTCTAACTTAACTTCCAAATCAGCCAGTCAGTCAGGGCTTGAAGGCACAGGTCACTTCAAAGACCGCAAGAACAAGTCCATTGGTTGACCAACCCCCTTCCCATTCCTTCCTAGACACTGATTCAGTCATAATTCAAGACCGCTCATTATTAAACCGTTTTTTCACGTTCGAGTAGTCTCGACTTAGTCCGTAGAATAGTAGTAGTTGTGACTGAAGCAATGGTATCAATTAATTATCAATCAATTAAACTAGTGCATCAGTCTTAAATGCCGTAAGGGCCCAATAGTGTGCTCCATAAATGCCCGAGGGCCCAATAGTGTTCTCAGTAAATGTGCTCTGTAAATGCCCTAAGGCCCAATAGTGTGTTCCGACAATACCAACAACCATGAGCACAATACAGCAATCAAACTAGTGCATCAGCCTTGGCTCGAGTGCACGATATGCAACCAGAAGTGCACCCATCCCACGGAGCAACTCGTGGAATCTCTACCTACCATTCCTGCAGGGTGATGGTACAGCTTAACTAATAAGGGTGGACCCGGTCACTCCCGCGCACTGCGTAGCTCAAGACTACCCCGTATCCCGTGTATTATCATAGTCCAATGTTCATATCAGTGTTCGTATCAATATGGCCTCATGGGCCCTGGTATCAATCAGCTAGTGCAACAGTCTTAGCTCGAGTGTACGATATGCAACCAGAAGTGCACCCATCCCACGGAGCAACTCGTGGAATATCTACCTACCATTCCCTTCAGGGTGATGGTACAGCTTAACTAATAAGGGTGGACCCAGTCACTCCCGAACACTGCGTAGCTCAAGACTACCATGTAACCCGTGTTGTATCACATTTCACATTTACAATCGTATCCGTATCTGTGTCTGTATCCATATCCGTATCTGTATGGCCACATAGGCCCATCATTTCTTACATCCAGCAAAGTGTACAACAATACATCCATCAATTAGTACAACCAATACATATATATGGTTTTTACCTGCTGATAAGTCAAGGCAGAAGCCTCAACAGAGAATATCAGTCCTGAGCAATGCTTTGAAGTCCAACAACTATGATATCTAAATCCATAAAAGTGCACTATCTCAATTTAGTCCTTTGATCATTCCACTATTGATTAGTTCCCTAGTCAATTAGGTCTCTAATCATTGGTTCAAGTCAAAAGCTGTTCTAAGACTAGATGTCATGTCCTAAGTTCATACAAGTACACTGGCTAAATTTCTAAAACTAGAATTAGAGTGACTTACTCTATTTGAGATCGTCGTAGTAAGACGAGCATGGAGCTAGAGCTTTTAAAGATGCTGGTGTACGAGAATTTATACCTGTAAACACAAGAAATCATTAATTTAAGACCACACAATTTTCTATCCATTTTCCTTAACTGTTTCCATTTTCTTATAGCTTAAAGACTCGTCAAAATATGTGCTAAGTATTTTTAGATGGTCTAGATGGGAGTAAAATAATTTTATATAGGAAGAAAATATTTTTCAGAAGCTCATTGGTATTTTTAATAATTTTTAAAAGCTTAAAATCAATTTTCGGAATTTAAAATCTATAAAAAAAACTATTTTTGAAATTAGAAATTAACGATCGTAAATGTTCGATGAATTGTTTAGAAAGATATACACGTCGAAAAATCTCATATGATATGTCGAAATTTTACTCTCGACTAGTAGAACACGAAAATATTTTTATTTGTATGGGTTCACGTGTAGTATGAACGATATAAGTGTTTTAATCAATTCTGAACTAACTATCGTAATCTTTGAAAAATCATAACTTGAAAACCGAGTTTCGGATTGGGACGAAACTGGCGTCTACGCGTTCGTGACGAAGGCGTGGATCTTCTGGTGGTCTCCATTCATTATTCTGATATCTGTATCACAAAGTCACAGTTCATATATATATAAAAACTTATATTATTAATATACTTAATTATTAATATACTTAATATGTTGTGCTGTCTCGTTAAAAAGACAGTTTCCTTTTCGTTGGGTTGCGCCTGTTTCTCCCCACGCGCGCTGTGTGTGTTGCAGGGGGCGAGCGACCGGGGATGGGCCGGCACCGGGGAAGGGGGCGACTGGGAGGTCGGGGGCGGCACCGGTGGGGCCACCGGCCGGCAGCGGGCGGCTCAGATGGTGGAGCTCCGGCGAAGGCTGTTTTTGACATTTCGGGGTGGAGAAGCTCCGACGAGCTCGGAGAATGCCGGGGCAGAGCCGAGGGCATAGCGAAGCGGAGCTCAGAGGTAGCGAGAGGGACGGCAGCGCTAGGAGCTCGGCTTCGGAGCTCGCGGGTCGTCGGCGTTCCTCGGGTGGCTGTGGGGGTTGTGGGGGCTGTGGGTTTCTTCGCGACAGTGGCGGAGGCACCAGAGAGGGGCACCAACGGCAGCGGTCTTGGCGTCGCCGGAGGGAGACGACTGTTAGCATAGGTTAGGGGCGAGACTCGGTGTGAGCTATGTAATGAGAGGGGAGAGTTTTATAACCGTCTATAATTCAAATGTTATAATTATAGGTAATAAATATTATAGGTAGGGTTTGACAAAATGGGGCAAATGGGTTCTCTCGTTCCACATGGGCTGCTAAGTGACAGATTAGGTGATTAGTAGCTGAAATAGGGTTAATTAGGTGAAGATTCATGAATTTGTATTAAATATGTCATTTAATGGGTTATTGACTAAGTAAGGGGATGAACCATGTTTGATGAAATGGAGAACAAAAACGTTTTCCTCAGGCTGGAGGGTGAAAAGCAAAATTGGGTGAAAATACGAAATTAGTCAAATACATGAAAATTACGATTTTGTCCCCGATACTAAACGTGTCCGAAAAATTACGAAAACGTACCCATGGATTCGTATCGTCGCGAGGATCGTGAATACGAGATCCGTTTCAGGGTTTGAGCTACGAAAATACTATTTTTAGGCCAAAACTTTTAGGATGCGGGTTGTGGTTCTCTATTGATTTGACTTCAGAAAATTACGAAATTAATGTGGGAAGCCATAAATGATCATTGAATGTTACTGCAAAAGTTTGAAATCGTTTTGATGATGTTTGTATAGAAAATAAATTCATTAAGTCAAAACGGTAAAAACTGAAAATGAATTTTATCAGAAATGTTTTGAGTATTTGATGAAATCCGATCTTACTAAAATACTCCATAACTAGTCTGGTACTTCAAAATATTTTTATAAGAAAATTTTTGAAATCAGTAAAACTCCTGACAACCCATTATAAAATAGTTTAAAAATTGAAAAATTGGTCAAATACGTAAATAGTTTGTCTTGGTGAAAACAGGCCGTTACAGGGAGCGAGTACGCAGCTCGGCCCGTGCCCCTCTCCGGTTTGGGTGCCGAGGATTGGTCCTGCCCGGAGTCTTTGAGAGGGCGGGTATTGGGCCGTCGCCTCCCCGCAGCCTCTATAGTCGGACGGGTATTGGGCCGTCGCCTACCCCGCATATGGCGCTCCGGTTTGGGTGGCCAAGCTCAGTGAACTTGCCCTGGAGGTCTTCTTTGGGGGGGAGTGAGTACGCAGCTCGGCCTGTGCCCCTCTCCGGTTTGGGTGGCGAGGATTGGTCCTGCCCCGGAGTCTTTGAGAGGGCGGGTATTGGGCCGTCGCCTCCCCACAGCCTCTATAGTCGGACGGGTATTAGGCCGTCGCCTACCCCGCATATGGCGCTCCGGTTTGGGTGGCCAAGCTCAGTGAACTTGCCCCGGAGGTCTTCTTTGGGGGGAGCGAGTACGCAGCTCGGTCCGTGCCCCTCTCCGGTTTGGGTGGCGAGGATTGGTCCTGCCCCGGAGTCTTTGAGAGGGCGGGTATTGGGCCGTCGCCTCCCCGCAGCCTCTATAGTCGGACGGGTATTGGGCCGTCGCCTACCCCGCATACGGCGCTCCGGTTTGGGTGGCCAAGCTCAGTGAACTTGCCCCGGAGGTCTTCTTTGGGGGGGAGCGAGTACGCAGCTCGGCCCGTGCCCCTCTCCGGTTTGGGTGGAGAGGATTGGTCCTGCCCCGGAGTCTTTGAGAGGGCGGCGGGTATTGGGCTGTCGCCTCCCCGCAGCCTCTATAGTCGGACGGGTATTGGGATGTCGCCTACCCCGCATATGGCGCTCTGGTTTGGGTGGCCAAGCTCAGTGAACTTGCCCCAGAGGTCTTCTTTGGGGGGGAGCGAGTACGCAGCTCGGCCCGTGCCCCTCTCCGGTTTGGGTGGCGAGGATTGGTCCTGCCCCGGAGTCTTTGAGAGGGCGGGTATTGGGCCGTCGCCTCCCCGCAGCCTCTATAGTCGGACGGGTATTGGGCCGTCGCCTACCCCGCATATGGCGCTCCGGTTTGGGTGGCCAAGCTCAGTGAACTTGCCCCGGAGGTCTTCTTTGGGGGGGGAGCGAGTACGCAGCTCGGCCCATGCCCCTCTCCTTGCCTCGGCTGAGGGTGTGACCGGGGCTCGCCTTGGGACGGTTTCGCCGGGGGGAATAAGGCCTTTGCACCGAGAGTCTCTTCGGCCAACGCGTGCCTGTCCGCCATAGCGACCAACGCCTCATAGTCGGTCGGCGGATCCCGGAGCAGGGATTTGTGGAGGCTCCAAGTCCGCAACCCCGTTTTGAAGGCCAGCATAAGCACCTCATCGCCGCATGTCACCACCGCCCGTCTCTCCTCCTGAAAGCGGCGGAGGTATCTACCCGTTGTCTCTCCCTCCCCTTGAACTATCGTGCTGAGATAGTCTAAGGGCTTCTTCTTCGTCCGCTCAGCCCGGAACTCTTGGCAGAACTTGTGGGATAGTTCGCCAAAGCTCCCGACGGATCTCGCGGGCAAGCCAAAGTACCAGTCCAATGCGGTGTCCATCAGGCTTTGGGAGAAATGTCGGAATAGGAACGCCTCATCCACGTCCTGCGCCTCCATCGCCCCCCGGTATTGCTGCACGTGCGTGAGGGGGTCGCCTCTCCCATTGTACATGGCCAAGTGAGGGGGTTTGAACCTTATGGGCCTTGGGGCAGACGTGATCCATCGTGCAAGCGGCGTGGCCTCCTCCGGGTAGGTAGGGCGATCCGGCGCATCCCCTCTCCGCCACTCGGGGGTCTGGCTTCGGTCGCGCCTCGGCCGCCGACGGTCCTCCGGCCCCGGGGAGTAGCCCGACGGTCGTCTGGCGGGGCTCCTCCCCTGGGTCGAGGACTCGACGGGTTGCGGGCTACGGTTCTCCCAGCGCCAGCGCCTCCCGGCCAGCTCTCCTCGAGCCTCCATCTGTTCTTGATTTTCCTGAAGAAGCCTTTCGCGCTCGGCGGTGAGGAAGCATAGTTGTCGACAAATGGCTTCCTCGTGCAGGGAATCGGAGGGGTGGTGCAGGCGATGCAGGCTGCCTCCTCCTGGTGGGGACCTGGTCAGCAACTGGTCCCGCCCGTCCCCGAGCCGCCGACCCGTCGCCGTCTCGTCCAGGATTTCTCGGTTGCTCCTATTCTCTCTCCTTAGCCTCTCGCGCTCTGCGACGATGAGGCGGAGTTGGCGGCGAGTGGCCTCTTCGTCCTGGAAGGCCATTCGGGCGGTCTCGGCCGCTTCGTCCAAACGCCTTTGCGCGGCGGCCGCCTCCCCCAGGCGCCTCCACCGCCGCGCAACTTCCATCTCCTCTTCCAGGAGCCTTTGCTGGGCCGCAATCTCCTCGGCGAGCCCCCTGTTCTCCCCTTCCTCCTCGAACTGAGGGTGGAGATTCCGCCTCACGTTCTGGGGCTCCGAGGGGCCTGGCGGAGGCTCCGTTCCCGCCGTCGGATAGCCTCCCCTAGCCTAAGTGACGGCCTCGAAGCTCTTCAAGACGGCGTTGGCCGAAGTATGTTCAGTTTCGGTGCACATCCCCAGAAGGGGGTCGGGCACCGGGGTGATTAGTAGAGAAAGCGGTTCCTGACCCACGGGATCTTTACCGTGGTCAGGGTTCCGAGAGATCGGCATGGAGTCTAACATGGGTGTGACCCTTCGTTCCCACAGACGGCGCCAATTGTTACGAGGTGGAACTCGCGTACAATGAATTTGTATTATGGGGAACCAAGGGCACGGTGGTTATATGGAGAAGAAGGTTTAGGTAGGCTGTTTTACAAGTGATTAGTGGGGTGAAGAAGTTGGACCCGTCGCCGGTGGTGATCACAGCGTCGAATCTCGTCGGATGCAGCAGAGGAAGGTTGGATGGCAGGGGGCCGAAGTTGACTTTGGTCAGGGGCGAGCTTTCCTGCAGCACAAACAACTCGTCAGAAGGGCATGGTTGGGGTTCAACCCTTAGCCCCTCCGATGCCTAAGTCATTAATTGGACTTAAAACGGGGGCTAGACACGCCGGTCGGACTAACGGTGTGTCGACCGTACGTGGCGAGCTATAAGTGGGAGAACAAAGATATGGACGACCTTTGTTCTCGTGTGTGAATGATAGATTGAGAGAGAATTTTCCCACCTCCTCACCGTAAGGGGAGAGGGGGTATTTATACCTGTCGGGATATGACTAGGCGGGGCTGATCTGGCATGCTGACTAGATGTGCTGAGCTGGCTCGGTTGTCAGCGGAAGCTTCGGACAAGGATGTCTGGAATAGGAGTTCCTGACCTGCTTTTGTCAGGCGGCGCAACGGCCAAGGGGTGCTTTTGTCGGGATGCCAGGGCCGAAAGCGCTGACCGTCAGTCGGCTCAGCCGTCAGGGGACGCTTTGTCAGTCGGTCGGGTGACGTATGTGTCAGTCGTGTCCTTATCCTGGGTTGTTTGTCGTTGGCGACGAACTAAAGGTCGGGCTGTATCACTCTAGGCGCCGCGGTTCATGGGAATCGGACGGGTCGTTCGGACCGGGGGTTGTCCGGCCCGGCCGCGCCCCCCGATCGGTCACGGGCTGTGGTTCGTCGGTACGGAAGGGTACGTCCGTGCCTATGTCAGTAGGCCCGGCGGCGCTACCCAGGCGTCCCCAAGCGCGCTACCCCCGGTGGGTCGAGCGGTTGTGGTTGTTCGCCTCGGCCGGGTCGGGGGACGCTGCAAGGCGCGCCCGTCTCCATATTGCCCCGGATTTTCGGGGTGGCGACCCGTTCATGAAGCGGAGAGTCCATGGGTCATGTGGGCGGATTCGGGTGGGACCCCTACGATCTTTAGGTCGTAACAATTACAAACTATGGTCCATAAAGATACAATATGTTCTAGAGGAGCAAGACGTGCTCGAAACTCTGAAGAACAAAATGATTGAACCTGAGTTGGACACTACGGCCCAACACAGAAGAGACAAGGAAGCTTTTGATGCTTGATCTCGGAAGAACAAGATTGCTCGCATTACGTTGCTGTCAAGTATGGCAGACGACATAATGCGAATCTTCCGAGAGCATGACCTAGCCATGGACATATGGTCCAAGCTAGAGGAGAAGTTTGGTGGCACCTCGGTGTCCAAACTTCGTCCTTTAACTATAAGATTTGATTCATACAAGAAACGTCCAGATCATTCCATGGGGAAACATCTGCGACATATGGCGAATCTCATCTCAGAGTTAAAGGATGCAGGTCATGTGCTCACTGACGAGCAACAAATCCAAGCAGTCATCTGTTCTCTACCAAATGGGTGGGATCAAATGAATATGCATCTCACTCATAATGAGAGCATCAAGAACTTCAGCGATGTTACAAAGCACCTCGAATTAGAGGAAAAGCGGCTTGCGGCCGCCAAACCAAGTGCAGAAGTGCACATGGTTGCTAGTTCCTCACACGAGAGAAAGAAACGCAAAAATCATTCGAAGTTTACTAATGAACGTAATAAGCAACCAAAGTCTACCAAGGAACCCAAACATAAGGGTGGGAACAAGAAATGGCACAAGAAGAAAGACTTGAAGAGGATCAAGTGCTTCAAGTGCAACAAGTTAGGTCATTATGCCCGTTCTTGTACGGATGGAGGTGACAAGGTAACTTGTAATGCTAGTTACATATGTGTTTCTAGTTCAATATTTCTTGTAGAATCTAATCCATTTTGGATAATTGATTCAGGTGCCACTGACCACATAGCAAGGGACAGACGGTCCTTCGTGGAGTATCACCGGATACCCCAAGGAATGAAGTGGATCTATGTAGGAAACAACACACGTGTTGAAGTGAAAGGCGTTGGGACGTACAAGCTCGTCCTGGACAACGGCCGCACTATCCTACTTCATGATGTTCTCTTCGCTCTGGATATTCGAAGGAATATTATATCTGTGGTCGTGTTAATGGGTCTTGGTTATAGCTGGTTTTTTTTTTGCATAATTATAAAGTGGACTTGTCTTGTAATAATAATCTAATTGGTTCTGGGTATGTATTTAAAGGATTTATTGTATTGAATACAATGTATGATTCCTCATTTAATAATGAAAATTTCCTTGTTGCAAATTCATCAAATTATGAATCAGATGTAATTTGTTGGCATGCAAGGCTTGGTCACATTGGACCAACACGAATGAATAGACTTGCCAAACGTGGCCTTCTATCCAATGTTTCAAAGGTCGAAATGTCGACTTGCGAACATTGCCTTGTAGGGAAATCTTGTCGCAAGCCGTTTGGAACCGACACAAGGGCCGAGGTTCCATTACAGCTCATCCATTCGGACATATGTGGTCCGATGAAAGTCAAGACAAGATGCGGGAAGTCCTATTTCATCACTTTTATTGATGACTTCACCCGATTCGGTCAAATCTATTTGATATCCCACAAAAGTGAAGCATTAACCTACTTTAAAAACTATATGAGTTTGGTGGAAAATCAATTAGATCGCAAGATTAAGGTCTTGCGAACCGATAGAGGCGGTGAATATCAATCGACAAGTTTTAAGGAACTTTGTGATGAAAAAGGCATAGTTCATCAGGTAACTATGCCTTATACTCCGCAACAAAATGGTGTTGCAGAAAGGAGAAATAGGACTTTAATGGAAATGGTCCGTTCAATGATGGCGCAAGCCAACTTGCCAATCACCTTTTGGGATGATGCATTATTGACGGCCACTTTCATTTTAAACCGCGTACCCTCGAAATCAGTTAGCTCCACTTCTTATGAGTTGTGGAACCAAAGATCTCCTGACTTAAACATTTTAAAACCTTGGGGATGTGCATCATACGCACATATTTCCTCCCATAAGTATGGCAAACTTGGGCCAAGGGGGAGGAAATGTATCTTTATACGATACGTAGAAAACTCCAAAGGTTATGTTTTCATTGGTCAATAAGACAATGGAGGTCTAATTGAATTTGAGTTGAGGGATGTCACTTTCTTGGAAAATGAGTTTCCAAGACAGGGCGAGATAAGTCAGGACTTATCTCTATTTGAGATTAATGATCAAGAAGGATTACCTCATTCGAGTGGGAGAATTCTTGGTGAAGACGAAAATACGTTTCAACCTTCACCAATGGATAATACGAATGATGCTAATCATATTCCATACGGGAATAATGATCCAAGTGGGAGCAATTCTAACGACATTCCAAGTGGGAGTGATATTAGAATCGATCTAACTTCGAGTCAACAAGGACTTGAAGAATCTCAAATACGACGTAGTAGTCGTACAAGGTTAGCTCCTCTAAGATTTGAGGATGAATTTCCGCAAACCTTTATGACTTTACTACAAGTAGATGACGAGCCTGCTACTTTCAAACAGGCCGTATCATGCACTGCAAAAGACAAATGGATGGAAGCGATGAAGGAGGAGTTAGAATCCATGAAAGTTAACCAAGTCTGGGACTTGGTTGATTTACCCAGAGGACGTAGAGCTATTGGGAATAAATGGGTTCTCAAGATCAAGCATAAGGCTGATGGATCTATAGATAGATATAAAGCTCACCTTGTCACGAAAGGTTTTACACAACAAGAAGGGATAGACTACGAAGAGACCTTCTCACCTGGTGTTCGTTTTACCTCGATTCGCCTGATTCTGGCTATGGTAGCTTGCTTAGACCTCGAATTACATCAAATGGATGTAAAGACTGCCTTTCTCAATGGAGAATTGGACGAGGAGATCTATATGGAACAACCAATAGGGTTCGTAAAAGAAGAAAACGAACATAAGGTTTGTAAACTTCGTAAGTCCATATATGGTCTTAAACAATCCTCGAGGCAATGGTATATACGATTTCAAGAAGTTGTCTTATCAAATGGTTTTACCATGATTGATGAAGATAACTGTGTATATATCAAGAGTATTAAAAGCAAGTATGTTATTATGTCTCTATACGTAGATGACATTTTAATAGCCAGAAATGACAAGGGCTTTGTGATGGATATCAAGGCTTGGCTTTCATCAGTTTTTGAGATGAAAGACATGGGAGAAGCCGCATATATCCTTGGAGTTAAGATTTCAAGGAATCGTTCGAAGAAACTTCTTTCTCTTTCACAAGAGACTTATATAAAGAAGGTTCTAGAACGTTTTAATATGCAGGACTGCAAGTCCATTGATACTCCTATAAACAAATGCGATAATTTATGTCTGAAATCGTGTCCAAAGAACCAAAAGGAAAAGGAAATTATGGAAAAAGTTCCATATTCCAGTGCAGTTGGTAGTCTTATGTACGCTATGATGTGTACAAGACCGGACATCTGTTTAGCCGTTGGAATGGTAAGTCGTTACCAATCCAATCCAGGGCAAGTACACTGGAAAGAGGTTAAGAGGATAATGCGGTATCTTAAAGGAACTGCGGACTATGCTTTATGCTATCAAGGAGATGCCTTAAGGCTCGAAGGCTACACTAATGCTGATTGGGCAGGTGATCTCGATGAGCGACGATCGACCTCAGGATATGTTTTTCTACTCGGATCTGGTACAATATCCTAGAGTAGCAAGAAACAATCCTGCGTCGCACTTTCAACTATGGACACCGAGTTTGTAGCATTTAGCATGGCAGTCGAAGAGGCTGTTTAGCTTAGGAAATTCTTAGACAGGCTAATTGATGCAAGTGACTCAGGTGGTGTACCAATACACAGTGACAGTCAAGCATCTATAGCCTATGTCAAAGATCCAAAATTCCATTGTAAGACCAAACACATTGATATCCGCTACAAATTTGCAAAAGACTATGATAAGACCAAGAAGGTAGACATAATGTACATATCTACGCATGAGATGATAGCGGATCTGCTTACGAAGGCGATCCCCAGAGATATGTTTTACAAACACTTATCATCTCAAGGATTGCGTAAGAGCTGAGTTGTACCAATGTAAATTCCCATGTCTGTAAAAGATCAAATTTAATAAAAGAACAAGTTCTTTTCAACATTGCATATGAGTTTCTAGAAAATGTTTGTGTACATTTTAAAATCTCAGCTATATTTTCTAATATGTCGGACAGATTGAGGTTGGCTCTCTCACATGAGCAACCGCCTTTATTATATCAGACGGATAAAATAAAGATGAGACCTGTTTAAAGTCAAAATCGTCAGACGGATGATTTAGAGTCATGACTTAAACAAAAATGGTCATATGAAAGATCTGCATCATATGGATGCTTACAAAAGATCTAAGAGGATTCTTAAATCCTATCTGTCTTATGCGGGATATGGGTCCAGAAGATTATTTGAGTAGTAAAAGGGACTCAAAATCAGACATTGTGGTGTCTGATCATCATCCTTACAACATCATTAAGACATACGCTCCCTGGGAAAGGAGTGATGTTGTAATACGTATTCATACTACGTATGCTTTTGACCATTGAGTTAGAATAGTAATTGTGTTTACTATTATGTGAGACCCAAAGACCACATGGGTCTTAACTCGTTACCCTTATGGACTCTAATTGGTTCCTTTAGATTTGACTGGGTGATTGCTATCTTAACATGTTACTTATGGACTATGGTCAATTCAGTCCGACGGGGCATGTTAGAAAAGCAAGTCAAGTCAAGATCGAAAGGATCGCAAGAAGAGGAAGATTAAATTCATATTCACATTTGGACTTTAGAGATTCAAAGCTGGTCAGCTAATTGTAATCCAGATGGGATTCAATTGTTGAATATAGAGTATAAGAAATGTGAAGAAATAATCTAGGGTAAAGCATGCGTTGATCTACTCAACTTTGCACCTCGAGGAGTGTTGTGTATCTCTAACAAGTGCACAACAGCGGACTCTATGCGCATGACGGTCACACTGTCTATTTCTCGGTATGATAAACAGAAGAGCTAAAGGAAAATATGTTTCCTTACAATCCCCTCAAGTGTGAGTGGGAGATGTTGGATATGGACGACATATATACACCCATGAGGGGATGTATGAGGGCCTATGGACCTCAGATGTCGTGTGCACGAAAGCGTGCACAAAGGAAACCTTTTCTCGTGTGAAAAAGACCACTCGATAAGTGAAAAAAGTCACTTTATAAGTGCATAAAGGCACTTGATAAGTGAATGAAGAAGAGGATAAGTAAATGTGCTAATATAGGCTAATAAGCTTATATTTAGTTATTTCCTACAATAACTACCCCTAAAGCCTATAAATAGGACCCAATGGTAAGGCATTTACATTAATCTTACCATGCCATAAGTTTGCATAAGGCAACTTGTGTTCTTCTTCTCCCTTCCATTAAAATCCTCTTCTAAATAGAGATTTAGGCGGTGAAACGCTGCTTCGATCCTCCGTGACGAAGTACTGACCGTTGTGGCAAATCCGAGGGCGAAGTTCAGAGATTACGGTGCCGCGTACACGAGCGTAAGTCTCTCCTCTTCATTCGATCCTAACATCATTGTTTTGACAGGATCCAACAGAAACTCCTCTGGGAGTCGACTACCAAGGAGTGGGAGTCGACTACCAAGGAGTGGGAGTCGACTACCAGCTGAGAATTGTTTTCTCCTGAAACACACTGGGAGTCGACTACCAATCCTAGGGAGTCGACTACCAGCTCTCGAAGTTCAACGTTTGACCTGACTTTTGATATCTCTCTAACGTATTGCTCCCATGATTCTTGGGGAAAAAGTCAAATGGATTTGAATTTTGAATTCTCCTATTTTTACCTATAAATAGAGGACTATTTTGAGATCAAAAGACAATACTTGAAAAATCAAAATTCTCTCTTGTGCAAAAGTTCTAAACGATCTCAACTTTCAGCTCTTATTTCTTTTAGCCAAATCTGTTCTTATATTTCTGATCTCTTTTGTTTAAGCTATTATTTTCTGGGATCAACTTTTATTTTGGCTATTGCTTTTCAAAAAATCCATGATCTTTATTCTCTGATTCTATTTGAAAGGATTTTTTGAAAACATTGATTCAGATCACAAAGACTTAATTCATATCTTTGTGTGATCTAAAAATCATATTCTATTAAGCCACGAATACACATTGTTATCTCTTACTATTGGCTATAGAATTTGGGTGTAAATCCAAACTCCACCAAATATTGTAGTGAGTTGGATATTGATTTTCATTTTTTTTCCCTTTTGCTGTAAGGGCGTTGGAAACCCTAGACAAGTCTAGGTGTTGAGATATTGCAGTGTTACAATCGAAAATCCTGGTCAAGGCTAGGTGTGTGGAAAAATCCTAACTAGTGGAGTTAGGTGCTTGTATTTGCCAATACAGATAGTGGAAATCTCGTACCGGATTGGTCAGGGACTGGACGTACCCAGTGTTGTGGGGAACCAGGATAAAAATCATTGTGTTTGCGTTTGCACTCTCTGTGATTGTTTATCTCTATCTGTTTATCTTGATTCATTGAGTATTATATTGTAATTCATTCATCATATATTGCAAATTCTTTCTTATATTTTTGTGTAATCTTTTATATCTTCATTAAGTATTCGTTTACCTGAGCTGTGCATAACATCCCTCTGGGAGTCGACTACTGTTCTTAGGGAGTCGACTACCAGAAGAGTTTTATCTCTGATTTGTTTTTGAAGATTACTTAAGTTGATTAAGAACCAAGCGTAGATCACTCTACTTGGTTTCTTAGGCATCATTAGAAGGCTTTGAATTGTGCTAATCAATTAGAAAGAAAAAGTTTATTTTTATACAACACTATTCAACCCCCCTTCTAGTGTTGTTTGCCATCCACGGGATCCAACAGTTTTACCTCTTCTGCACAGTTTTATTTTCTATTCCTTTTCTACCCCCTCACCCACCCACCCTTTCTAGCATCATCTCCCGCATACTAGCGTTTTCTCAGCAATGAGGACACTACTGTGTTTAGCTTGGGGATGAGCACTATCGCTTTATTTTTCACTTTCTTTTATATTCTTTCCTTTTTTTCATCTTTTTATTTTAATTTTCCACTCATTTTCCACCTTTTTATCTTTTTTCTCATTCAGCATCACGCTTTTCACTTTTTACCATGCATGCATGCATGTTCTCATTCTCTTGTTTCCTCGCCCTTTTTCTTTTTGCTGAAGTTGTTCTGCATGATGATACTTCTCATAGCCCTCAGTAGCTACTCACGGTGCTTATATTTGATTACATGCTATTTAGGGTAGTTTCAGTTTTACTATTTATATGCTTGCATTTCTCTTGCTGATCTCTCTAATTTAATGACTGATATGAATTGAAATTAGATGCATGAAATAGTATCTAGTATATGCTTTGTTGGGTAATGCACCTAGGTTCACACATCATTAGAACATTTGGAGCACCAATTTGCTATCTCATTCACTTCTGTTTGCATGCTTGATATTATTGTGCTCATCACCGCATGCTTTTTGATCGCGTCCGAGTGTACACCCGAAGAACGACTTGTAGTTTTATCACAAGCGCACGGTGTAGCAGCGAGCGGGTATCGAACTCAGGGAGGAACAAATGATCGTGTCTCTTTCCAATCACCTAGGTATCAAGAAAATCGAGAATAGTTTGGGGGTATAACAACCACAATCGTTCAAATATCAAGAGAAATATCAATTTAATAAAACGTCTAGGGATAGGGAATCCCCACTACGGACCTTCTCTCATCATTATGATTCATAAGTTTCATTATTGCTAAACTTGAATATAGGTGAACTAGTCGCAAATAAATGTAGAACCAAGCTCACGCTCTCGCGCTATTGCCGGTCTATAGCAAACCTAGGCTAGGACCCACTCTCGTGCAAACCCTAGCCTAGGCCGCTAGCGTGAAGAATGACATCATTGTTCAATAGTATCTTGAGTCCACTCTCATGCAAACTCGAGCTACGACCTAGGTTGTGATAGTTCCCATCCGTCCAATCTCTTGCAAATGGATATGGGTGTAGAATCACAATTAAAAATCCTAGCTTTGGTCCAATCTCTTGCAAACAAAGTCTAGAGCAATCCAATTGTCAATCTAAATCGAATATCTAGGCCTTCCTATCAATTGTGATCCAATCTCTTGTAAATCCCAATCGATATGAATTCCTAGCTATCCGTAATTAATCAATCTCAACCTAACCCTAATCAATTCTAGCAACAATTCCACAAATTCATCACAATTTAGAAATAGGCTCCATAGGGTTCATCCCTACGCCCTAAGACGGCACTACTCACTAGACATCATGAAAATCTCAGAAAAATCAACAATAACATCGGCACAATTCATTGCAAAATATAAATAATGCATAAAAATAGAGTTTTCAATTGAAATTGACAAACCAATGTAGATGCCAATGATTTCCAGCTGAGAATTCACCAAAGAGTAGCCCTCAAATCCCTAAAAGAAAGTCTAAAATTTAATTATTCAAAAGCTCCCTAAACTAGGGCAAAAACTGGGTTTAAATACCCTCTAAAATCGTCCAAAAAATCGTGCCAAAATGCCCCTGCGCAGCCCAAAAATCGCAACCCTAGGAGCAGGCGGAGCAGTTCACTCGGCCGAGTGACCTTGTCACTCGGCCGAGTGACAAACCCTGTAAAAATACAGTAACTTCAGATGTTTCAGGGTCTGTCTTTGGAGGATGGCTCGGCCGAGTAGACTTATCCATTCGACCGAGTGGATTTATCGTTCGGCCGAGTGACCTTCGACAGGATCTCTGAAAATTACAGTAACTTCGGCCTTTCTCTGGACAATTTCCCTGTACCACTCGGACGAGTGAGATTTCTTATTCGGCCGAGTGGGCTTTCTTTGTTCGGTCGAGTATACGATGAAATTAACTCTGTGTGCGTATCCGTTCTGATCGGTCGAGTGGGGTTTCTTGTTCGGCCGAGTGGCTATTCTGCTCGGCCGAGTGATGTGTTGAAATGCTTGTTTCTCTTCTTTTTGCCTCCTCATCGCTCCTATTGATTTCCTTCTTCTTCCGATCATCCTCCATCGCTGATAAGCCCTCAAATGAGCCGTGGATGACACTCCTGAGCGCTTGCAAACCCCTCGATCTCAAAATCGCTCCAAATCGCTCCATATCTCCTAAAATACGACAAAAAACAAGAAATAGTGAAAAGCATCGCAATATTGTCGAATAATCATGAAAAACACGATATGGGCGATCAAAATGGCATGCAAACATGCAGAAAAAAGGTATAAAATATGGAGTGATCACTTTTCAGTATTCATTAAGATGGATGAAAATATCCATGCTAGTTATGAGTTTAGTTAGAGTATTATCATATTGAATCGTTGTGCACCTCTGATGAGTGAACCGAGTGATATATTATTTTCCTTCTCCACATATCTTTATGATTCTCTACATATCATTTGGTTTCACCCCCTACAGCTACCGTTACCGCATCTTACTTCCCAAAAAATCCCAAAGGAAAAAGATAGTCTCTAAATAAAATGAAAAAAAATATAGACGAAGAAAAGAAAAGAAAAAGAAAAGGCAAAATAAGAAAAAGGGGAAAAATCCCTTTATTAGAAGCTATTACAAATACTTGGAAAAAGACAAATAATTCCATATCATATTCCTAAATGCAACGCCTCAAGCTAAGCTTGGGGGTGAACCAATTGATCATATGAGTGAGTATAACATTAGAGTGGAGATGGTGCACAACGAGGAGATTCGATAATGCTTGAACTTTACAAAATATTTTAGTTTTGGAGATTTTTCATGATTCGAAGTGAATATTTGAATAGCATGATTCCTTTCCATTCTTTATTGCATTTGGTGTGATTTCTCTATGCTCCACTTGTATCTATTGATTGAAAAGTGCACTGCTAACTCTTTTTATACTAGACTCTATAGATTGCATGAGATTGATATGAGTTGATGGCATGATGTTAGAAGATCCCTGTTTTAGCCTTTATTACATGCTAGCCATATGATTAGTAAGACTTGAAAATACCATTAGCATGTGTTTTCCCATTCGAAGCATCATGATATACTGCCGAGGCTTGAGATCTGATTGAACACTTTAGCACCCACTTCCATCTCTATTCTCTTTTGTTTACTTTTGTTTATCACCCGGCATACCTAGTATTCGTCTTCCTCGATGATGAGTAAGAGGTAAGCTTGGGGGATATTGATGTGTCCATTATTTCCATCTTTTCATCGCATCATTCCATTGCATTTCATGTCATATTCGCATCCAAATCCTGCATTTTCCTATGATATTGCAATTCTAATGCCATATTCGAGTTTCGTATAGTATTGTGGATTTTCAGGGATTTTGGAGCGATTCGGGACCACTTTTGGATATGGACACATCTGGCATGCCCTTGAGCCTGTTGGCGAAGCTCTACAGGAGTTCGCCGAGGTTTGGAAGCCCATGGGAGGAGTGGAGGAGAAGCTGGCAAGAGGATCTGGATTTTTCCCAGGCGACTCGACCGAGCAAGTCTTTTGCTCGGTCGAGCTGATACATGAGGTGCAGCTGATACACACTCTGCTCGACCGAGCAGTATATTGATTTGGTCGAGCAACTTCCAATTTTGAAGGTCCACACATCAACATCCCCATCAACATCCTGCTCGACCAAGCAGGACTTATGCAACCGAGTCAGCTGGCGACTCAATCGAGCAAGGCTTACTCGGGCCGAGCAGACAGAATGACACTTTTTGATGGAGCCTGATCCACTGACAGACTTGACCGAGCAAGCAGGCTGCTCGACCAAGCAGCCCGGATCCTTTCGTCCGAGCAACCTTTTGATCGACCGAGTCACTGACTCTATCGACAACAATGCGGGATAATTCTGGAATTTCTTTGGTGGGCCCCAGATTGATGCACGAGCGAGAGTGAAGAGCAGATCTGGGAAACGCAGTTAGGGGGCTGAGTTTTTGATGTTTTTGAATTACGTTTGAGATGGAGAGGAGATGGAGAAAAATGTTTGTAAATCTAGATCTAGTTTTTTGGATAATTGAATTATTTTTAGGAGAAAGTTCACGTTCTATTGTTCTTTGCATTTTGGAATCTGTGGAATCTCTTAGGATTGCTATTGGTTATTGTTCTTTCTCGTCTTCGATAAGTAAGTTGTTCATTTCTCGCTTGATCCAATTGCTACAATGTTTTCTCTGATAAAAATCATATTTTTATTCGTCATATTCACTATGTGTGAGTAGGCTCCTCTAGGGTTGATGGGTTAGCCCTGAGACATTAGAAAAGAGATGTAGATCTGGATCTCTAGGTTGTATTGGGAATAAAGGGGAGTATTTCAGTCGATCCATCCGAATCCCTAGGATAACTCGTATTGAGATATTGCCCACGGTCGGTGGAATAGATGAGCTTAAGGAGTATCCTTAGGATGTAAGTAGGAAAATTAGTGGATCTAACCAAGGCTCATGACCATGCCCGGCTCGTGTCTTGAGGGGATCCACCGACAAATTATATCACTACATTGATGGCCTCCGCCATTGCGTCAATGAGAGCCACCGAAATACCTCGAAATTCTAACCCACGAGAGTGGTATGAATTAGGAGATCAATCCCCTAAAACTAATGCAATGTAAGAATCACATTCTAACATCAACCTCCGACGGTCTTAGCCGCGATCCCTAAGACCCTAGTTTCCTTTATTATCGAGCCAATAACACCATCACAACCAATCTTTCCAAACCGACTGCTATCTCACTCTGAGATCCAAAAATAATCTGAGACCTCAAATACACTGTCACTGTCCCTGTGGGATTCACCAATCATTTATTCTACAATTTGACACCGTCCGCTTGCAGATAGAACCCAGAGCTAACACCTAAGATCCATACTATGTCCAACGACAGTGACACCGTTAGGTGGAATTTTGGTGTAAGTTTGGGATGCATCAGTGCCCTCGTTGCCTCCTCGGTAGGGGCAGAGCTGGGTGGACCGACGATCACGGTCTCCCCCGCAGGAGACTCAACTGCAACCTGGACCGACAGCACGGTAGCGACTGCTGGCTCCAGCCTCCCGACCCCGACCCGGCGGATCTCGTCCTCCACCATGCGGCGAGGCACGTGGCCAGAAGGGTTTCCTCGGCTGCTGATGGATCCCCGACGAATGAGCTCGTCGACTCGCGGTTGAATTCCCGACCCGTCATTTCTGTAGGGAGAGAGAAGATCAGGGTAAGAGAAAGGAGTAGCAAAACGAAAATGGAGCACCTACCAGGGGACCACATGACGATCTTAAGGAGTAGGTCGTCCAGCAGGGGCTAGACCGACTTCTTCACTAGAGACAGTGACGACAACAACCGGACCGCGGCCCGATCGGCCTTGGAGAGGGTTAACGTCAGGTCATACTGACATAGACCCCCAACCTGTCAAGATCACAGCATCCCCTGGGAAATAAGACAAAGACGTAGTTCGAGCTCCAATCCCCCGCCCAACGGGGCAGGCCGAGCAAGCACACCCTCCCCGCTTGGGCGCGGATGTGCTGCCACGATCCTCGACCGACCGTCTGAACCTGGAAATAATAGAAGAAGAGGGACAGGGTCGGCTCCAAGCGGTGCACGCTGCAAATCATGACAAACCCGACCAGCGCCGCCATTGAATATAGGGTCAGCTGGCACAAGGCCACCATCAAGAACTCCATGACATGGATGATGAAAGGATGGAGGGTGAAGCGGAGCCCCATGCGAAACATCTCGACGTAAACACCGACCTCACAGCTCCTTGGGAAACAGATCCTCTCATCACTAAAGGAGACCCGGACGTCATACGGGTGATACAGATACTTCTCCCGGATCTCCGCGACCATCGAAAAGGGGACGGTGGATGATAACCTGAGGATCATCGAGGAACGTTGAACCTCTCTGCTGCCTGAACCTCATCTCTACCGACTGGGTCCTCAAATAGCAAGCCATTCCCTTTATCTGGAACTGGGCGTGTCAGCGGGGGGGGGTTACTGGGCCTTGAGGACGGATGAGTACCTGACTCAAGAACCGGAGGAGCCCCGGACCCCAACACGGAACCACCTATTCTAAGTGCAACCATAGGACAGATCGAGTGGGGCAAAGGAAGGAGAAGGAGGTTACCGTGAGAGGTATCCAAAGGGAGGAAGACGAAGGAAAATTCGCAGGTACTCGCAAGAACAGGGTCTGATCGAAAAGCACGAAAGATCAAATTCAGAAGGGCTGAGTCTTTATATGAGAAACGATCCCAGAATCGGAGCCGTTCAAAAATGGACGCGTGGCGACATCTGGTAACTGGCGGCGCTTCGAATCCCGAACCCAATAGCGGGAGAAGTTCAACCGACCAGCGTCATGATGACCCCCATTTAATGGCATTGTCTCGATTGATGCGCCAGTCAAAATACACATAAGTCACATCGCCCGAACCGAACCGACAGATTCAGAACGGCCCGAGCGATGGGGGCAATTGATATGGCCATCGTAGAGAGGCCCAAGAACGAGCAGCCCAAGCCCACAGTGGAAGCAGGAGGCCCCCAAAAGGAGTGTGGGCTGACCGTCGAGGCCCTCGCGAGGACCCGGTATCGGGTCGGCCACGACCAAACGTGTGCTCTGTCAGCCCACGCCAGCGGGAGATAACCACTCACCAAAATTCTCCCCCTTAATGACCATTAACGGACCCCATTAACCCACCTTCATGGCGCCTTAAAGTAGGCGGATCATGGGGGCGGAAAAGGGGGACATGGAGGGGAAACGATCGTGTGAGAATCCCTATAAAGGGACTCGGAAGGCAACGAAGAAAGGGACCTGGCTTCGGATATCAAGAGACGGATGTATTCTACACAAAGACCTTGTTTTTTCACTTTACATTCCCTCCCGTAGCTCAGTCTGAGGACGTGTGTATCGGCTACCCAGTGAGCCATACCGGTCCCGTCGTGCGTCATTCAGATCCGTTCTGACGTAGGCATCGGAGGGAACTTAGCCGAAACCAAGGTCCGACCCTCCTGACGAGCTTCTTTGTCTGTCCAGGCCAAGCAAATCCTGCGGCGCCGAAGCTACCCCTCAGCGCCACACAGACCGAGGCCGAGCGGACCGAGCGCACCCGACGACGAGCCTGCTCGCCCCTGACGAGCTATTTAGTCAGACAAGGCCGAGCAGATCTCGCGGTGCCGAGGCTACCCCTCAGCACGTCGTCAACTGAGGACGTGCGCATCCATCAACGAGCCCGCTCGTCCCCAGCACGCCGAGGCCGCTCCTTGAAGAGCCAGCGTAAGGATCCAAGCTGCACCCGTCAGGCAATCGCGCCCTTGACCGAACCAATGGGTCTCATTCGACTCCTTGACCACGTTGACCTTCCATCCTACGGTCAACGATTCAGCGGTGAGAAAACACACGTAAACAACTTTCTAATTTTTTATTGCCTTCCTTTACACATTTACACAACTCTTGTGATCTAAAAATTGTTCTCATTTTTACATACCAATGATCATAATGATCACCTGAGAATATGGTAATTGGATGAGCATCACTGGTAGGAATGGCCATCTTATGTGGTTAAAATAACTCATTTTTTTCGTTTTAGGGAATGAGCTAAGGCTGTGAAACCTTACCTCTGTTACCAATTTTGTTAGGTAATAGACTAAGAATTGAGAAGATTTTTTGGAGCCAAGAATGATTCAGTGATTCATTTCTCTCATCTCTTAACCAGATGTTTACAAGGCTCCTTTTTAGTTGAGTACATCATTTTAAACTCATTAGAATACATTGGGATTCATCTAAATACATTTGGAAAGTGAGTAGACCCCCCATACATGCTACACACGTGGAAGATCTTCATCATTTCAACTAGATTCTGTATGGAGGATGAGTGGACCTTCAGTCTTAAAACAGAACTGAATTAGGCCTAGAGAACGTCAAATGCTACACTTGTAGTTTGTCTGGTTCCAAAAAGCACTCATTACCCTCACTCAGAGCTTGGTGGTAAGCTTGTTTAGTGAGTGGGAGAATGGATCCAAATATCCAATTGGGTAGGTGTTAGTGTAATCCAGGTTTTGATGTGCATTGGACAATTTTTCAAAATTTTGACGAGGTCATAGAGAAGGGAGTTAGTGGTGATCAAGCATGCAGTGTGAAAAGGGTTAGTTTTGGTGCAATTAATCATTATATATATGAGTGACATTGGCTCTTTTCAAAATTTTATGGTTTCATGCCAAGTCAGTTTGATCCAAATGGTATCCTGAAGATTATTCTTCTTCCAATAAAGATCGAAAGACCAAGTTATCCAGAAGATTATTCCTATCCTGTTCATGTCCATTCTCCTTCATGTCAATTTTCTAATGGTTCTGATCTTACCATCTTGTAAACATTGTATAAGATGGTTACAATAAAGATGAAGGGGAGGCTGAACGGAAGAAAGATGTGAAAACTTTGGAGCAGCTGGCTTCCTCGTTGGTTCTTTGCACTCCTGCCTGTGACTAGGTTTTCATGGAGGAGGTAATGCCTTTGACCAAAGCCCAAGGTAAAAAGTGTTGGCAAATGTATGCCCTCGAGGCCAATTATTTGTAATTGTGACATCATGTTCAAAATGATAGTATGTTATTCGGTATAGTTTATTTGAGTATGCTTATAAATGTTTTGACTGTATTATACTTAGATAAAGTCATGAGACTTAACGCGAGGTCAAACATGTATCGAGATGAGGATTCCGATCATGGAGAAATGTTTCGACCGTTTGTAGAATAAGTCTAAAATTGTTCGTAGTCGTAGAGGCATCGAGAAAGGACATCGATGCATAGAATATTGTGTTCTATGTACCTTAACCAAGTGTTGGTGGCAATGATCTTATGCTCATTCGATTTAGAGAAATCAGAGACGAGGCACGTGTGCTCATTACAAAATGAATTCACTGAATGAGTCAACGAGAGCTGCTACATGGATAGCACATACCAAACTGTCAATGGCAGCTCTCACTGATGATAGGCAAGCTAGTCCTTGGACTTCATGTCTGCATGAATCGTATTATATTTTTTTATTATCATATTATATTTTCTATTTTATGTCATTTGTTGTTGTCATCAAAAAAGGGAGAGTGTTGGGATATTAAGACCAACCACAATGAAGTTTTGATGATGTTCATAAATGATATATGTACTAATGATTTAATTTATTTGTGTGTAGGAGAAAACAATGTGATGAACAATATATTAAAGCTATGAAGAAACTAAGATGTGACGTAGCTTGAAAAAGAAGACATGGAAGCCATGATTGTGCAGCCATTTTAGAGTTAAGACATGGAGCAAGTAAAGAAACAATTAAAGATCAAAATGAAGACTTTATGGCCTAAAACAAGCAAGACAAGACTCAAGAGCTCGTAGTAAATAAATTGTGTAAGTAAAAGTCTTAGTTTGTTAAAGCCATTATCTTGGAGCCACACACGCACACAAATCTTAGAAAAATGTTTTTAAAATTTATTTAAATGTTTTAAATTATTATATAAAGAATTTCATATGATTTCAAGGTGATTTTATAGAGAAAAACTCATGTATCACAGAATAGCCGACTATCTACACACTGATAGCCGACTATCTGGATGCAGATTTAGAGCTAGAACTTTCTGACATGTAGTCGCCGACTATATCCTTATGATAGCTAACTATATGAAAAACATAGCCGACTAACTCTTGGAAATAGCCGACTATCTGGGTCAAACGTCTAGTTTTTAAAGAAAACATGATCTAGGAATTACAGTCGTTTGTAGCCATTTGAGGAGGGATTTTTGGACTCATTTTGAATTGTTGTTCACCTCTATAAATACAAGAGAGTTTAGAGATTTTAGATATCAATTTTATAGCTATTTGCTATATTTTCAAGTTGTTTCAAAGCTCTCTCATTTTTCAAAAAACTCTCATTTTGGCCATTTGCTCTTAATTCTTTTGTGCTAATATTTTCAATCTTTTTCTCTGATATTTGAATTGTCCTAAGCTTGTGTTAATCTCTGCTTATAAAGCTTACATGTTCAAGAGATTGAAATCAAGTTTGTTTTGATCTATTTGTGCTTTATTTACATTTCTTTTAAGATCAAAAGCTTTGATTTTATAGCCACATTCAAAACACAAAAGCTCCAATTATTTTGGCTATAGGATCAAAGGGTGGAAACAATTATCGACACAAGGTTTGTACGCCTTTCGAGAAGGCGTTGGTAAGGTGTTGTATTCCCTAGTGAAAGGAATTCTTTTTGTATTGGTTGAAATTCTTAGTTGTGTTGTAACTAGGTGGCTAGAAAATCATAGCAAGTGGAGCTCAGTATGTGTATTGTAGAATTTGCAATAGTAGATTAAATCTCGAGGGAGGTCGGGAACTGGACGTACCCAGGTTATAGGGAAGTAGGATAAAATCTTGGTGTTTGTGATGTGACTCTCTTTGTCTCTCTATTATTCATATTGCTTGTGATCTATATTTCCATAGTGCTCATAATAATTATTCCATTACATGCTCTATATTTGTGTTGGTTAAGTACCAAGAGATGTAACACTCCTTGGAGACTTATGCAACTTTGTTAGAAGGGTTTAATTATCGCAAAAGGTTTTATTTTATACACAACAGTATTCAACCCTCCTTTTAGTATTGTCTGACATCCACATGATCCCACAAGATGATCATCAGGAACTACCGAAACATCACTATACCTAGCCTGTATACCATTGTCATCTTAATCAAAAAGTTTCACCAACTCCATAAATGGCTCATTCATTAGGAGCATTGTTTCAAGTATGTGTGCAATAGCATTAAAGAAGGTCTAGAGAACATCAATGTTGTGGAACATCTTAAGGAAACTAGGATACTAACCAATTTAGAGTATTCATCTTTGTTAGACCTCAGGAATATGGTCCAAGACCTTTTTAGGAAAAAGAAAATTATGTGGAGGCAAAGATCAAGAATTAAATGGCTTGAGGAAGGTGAACAAAGCACTACCTTCTTCCATTATATGGCTAACATAAAAAAATATAGCAACAACATTACTTCCTTCTCAGAGAAAGACATTCAAGATTGCTTCTGTGCTAAGTTTTACTCCATATTTAGGCAGTCAAATCTTCTTAGAGCAATGATTGGTGTGAATTCTTAAGGACTTGCATCCTGAAATTTTGGATTTAGATAGCAATTTCACTTTGGAAGAACTTTAGGAGGTGATGAGTGGTTTATATATACATTCTTTACTCTCATCTCATACGTATTTCACCTCATTTCATGCATCATTTCATTATATTCTATCCGTTTTTGTTTCCTTTTTACTCTTCGGTTCCGATTTGTACATTTCAGGAAAACATGGAGCAATTTCAAGACATTGGAGCACAAAAAGGGCGAAAGAGAGCTTTACGGAGTCAGAACGAGAAGCGGAGCAAGGCGAAGCAACTGAGGTCAAGATAGGCTAATTTGGGGGTTTTCAGGAACCACACGACCGCGTGGTGAACCCCCAAATGGCTGTGGGGTGAGCCAAGTTACAGAGCCAAAATCACAAACCATGAGGCCGCGTAAATCCAATTGACCGGCTGCGTAACTCTCTGTGCCGTTGGTCCAAAATTTAGCCCTTGCAGAGCTTACATGGCCACGTTGATCCAAACGACGCGACCACGTCGATTACGCTACTTGGAGGTAATGATGCGACCGCGTCGATTCGGTGACGTGGCCGCGTCGCTGTAATTTCTGGGAGTTCATCCAATCGAAACGGCCGCGCGGTTTCCCTACGCAGTTGCATCGAATCCTCAAATACCAAGTTGTTGGAGCCCCTCACGAGCGCTAGGATGATGCGGCCGAGTCAATTTTGACGCGGCCGCGTTGAGTCGGGTCTCTGCCCGACTTTATCGGGTTTTGAGCCTCCTATTTCAAGAAAGGGGCACCACTGTAAAGAGGGGAGGCAACAAGGGACGTGATTTTTCCCCCAGTTTTACCTCCTTTTTAGTTTTCTTAGGAGTAGAGTTAATTTAGAAGAGTTTTGAGAGTTCTCTCTTGGATTGTAACTAAGGATTGACAACTCTTACTTGTGATTCAAGGAGATAAGTTTATTTCTCTACTTATCTCTTTCTCTATTGTGTTTGATTTTGTATATTGCTGCCTTAATTTGTGTTTTCCCTCTCTAATTGTTATCTCTTGTATCTAAGATCATCTCTTTACTTGTATGCTTAATTCCCTCGGATTTATCTCCATGATCTCACACCATGTTCATTCATCTTACGTAGCTAACAATGTCACGACCCGCTCCCCAAGATACCCGATAAGTATGAATCCGTGTCAGGTATTCCCAGGGCTATGATTGTGAAGAAGAAAGACAAGGAGAGAATAGAAGTACATCAGAAAACTCTGCAGGTCACTGCGCACGTGCTGGGAAGTACAGACAATACTCCAACCCAAACCAACTCAGATGATACAGCATAGAAAGACAACAAAAGACTAAAACATAATTTCATTTATACATCAAAGATTTACACCATTTCTTTCTTGCAATATTCTCATATACAACATCATATGCAGCACCTCCCAACTCTCGCCAACAAAACCCAAAAGGTACAACGCACTCTCACTCTCATCTCACTCAATAACCACATTCTCAAGTACACACCCCTCACATAAGCTTCATTACTCCAACTCCCTGACACATGTCCTGCAATCAAAACAAATCTGAAATCTCAAGGTGGGACACGTCACAGCGTGACCCAGTATGAAATCTAACTACCCTAGGTAGGGACCAGTCTCAGAGTTGCTCTACACTATAAAGGTCTAACTACTAGTGACAATCATAACTGCAGACTAATGCATAAAGTAATGCAAAACTTCACAAGCATGTACTGAAAGGAAAGAATTGCACAACGTAAAGCAGGCAATATTGCATGTACTGAGCATAAAGGAAAATACTACAGAACTGATATTCATAAAGGAAACAAACATATAACAAATGAACAATCCACAGATAATAAATTAAAGGAACTTTCTTTTGAACATCATTCTTCAAAGACTTTTCAATTATAAATGTGATTCGAAAACCCGAGTAAATCGTAGGACCTTAAGGAGCTGGACTTCACCCTGTTGGAAGCAACGATCTAGGATCTTGGTTTGATGATGACAAACGTGTCGGTATATCTAATGTGTGTGCTCAGTGTGTTTCAGGCTTGACGAAACAAATATCTAGGCTATTTGGCGGATTTGCTATTCGTATAGCACATTGGGAGAGATGGAGTGTTTGTGCACAAAGAAGTGTGACTTGGTCAATGAAGAGCAAAATTTGGACTTGGTCCAATATGGGATGAGATGGGGATGAGATGGGCTTGATCAAATCTTTTAGTAAGATTTACGAATATTTGAATTCCAAAGGGATTTCATCAAATCTATTTGTTCTACCCAATTCTCCTATTCAAATACATTATCTCTTTAGGATTCCTATACAAAGATTGCTTCAAATCTTTTCTAAATCCTAGGGATCCTATCCATGACCCAACTACTAGTTTCAAAAACCCTAGTCCTACTATATATATATATATATGGCATCATCTTAGGGTTAATGTGTGCGGCATACATCAATAAAAAGGGGGGCTACGAAATTTTTTAAAAAGGCTGCACATCTCTTCTCCAAGCCACCATTACGCAAACCTAGAGAGAGAGAGAGAGAGAGAGAGATCTCCCATAGTTCTCAAAGCATCATCGAGTATCCTTTATTCATCAAAGATCTCAAAGCCCTATAACATCACCAAGAAATAACTGGGGTTGAAGAAGACAATCACGCAAGCTAATCATCCCCAAGCAAAGAGCCGTGAAGAAGCCACTGCTGATCAAGTCGTCACTCGAAGTCACGGTTGTCGAAGTCGCTGTTCGAGAGCACCGCCTGAGAAGATGACGCCCACCGACTACATGCTCTGATCGCCGACGCTGCTGTCGAAGGGGAGACGCCGCTGTCGAAGGCTGCTGCTACGACGAGATCGTCTTCGTCTTCGTCGTGATCATCGGAGAAGAGAACGCCGCTGCCTGAAGTCGCCGAGGAGTGAACGCAGGCGCCTTTCGCTGTCGCCAAAGTCTGAGCGCCGTCTGCCGAAGCCTCTCGCCGCCGTTACTACTGCCGAGTCGACGTCGTCACACGGAGAAGGCACTGCCGAAGACCGCCGCAGCTGATGTACACCATCGCCATCACCTTCGCTGAGAAGTCACGCCGCCGTTGCGGAGTCATCGGAGAAGTAGAGGAAGCCGCCCGTTGTGAAGCCATCTCGGAGGAGTCCGCCGTCGATCGAGATCCTCAGAACTACACCGCTGCCGTACTTATCGCCTCGTCGCCTCGCCACCGAAGCTGCTCGCCGCTCGGAGTTCGCTTCGCCGTCGTCGAGACCATCGCCATTGCTCGGAGGCCTCGCCTGGAGTTGCTGCACTCACGCACAGCTCACCAAGACCGTGTCGCCGTCGAGTTGAGGACGTTGTCACCGTACTCGAAGAAGACGCCGCCGCCATCGCCACGGAGTCGCTGCCGACGTCGGTGTAAGAAGAGAAGACGACGAACCCTACATGCTCTAACGCAGATCAGACGGCACATGTGTTAGAGGAATCGGAATCAACGGTCGCGATTAAAACAAGCAACGAACGGCTGAGATCACAAGGAGCGTCGCATGGATGGTCGAGATTGATGCATGCATCAACGGCGAAGCCCGCATCAATTCGAGCTGACGTGGCATCGCTTTTAAGTTAACTGCTCGGTGCACAGCTGCTGATTTAAACAGGATTGAACTACATTGTTGTGCACACCGACTGCAACTTCTAAGAGGAGTTACTTTGCGCACATGCCGCTTAAATATAAGATTTGAACTCAACTGATTTGCGCACCGACCGCAAGATCAAACAGCATTGCTGAGCGCACAGACTGCAATATATTGAGGATTGAACTGAAACTGCTTTGTGCACAGACCAGTGCATATCTTGACATCCAGGAGTCGGATTGAGACACAGTTTGCGTCAGATTGGAGCTAACGACGTGCAGATTGACAGAGACGCCTACACAGACACAAACTGCGCATTTCTAAACTCTAAACTCCTTTATTTGTGTCTTAGTGTAACGTTCTCTGTAGGGGAAACTTTTACCTGTTTTTGTGGACTATTTTGGGACTTGTCTAGTTGGGACTAGACAAGTGGGACCCAGCTAGTTTGGGACTAGCTGGTAGAAAGCTTTTCTAGGATTGATAGTGAGAGGAAACACTGTGTGTGGGGTACTGAGAGTCTGGCGAGTGTAGAGGCGTAGAGGGTGCTCTGAGCGTGCTCTAACTTGTGACTTTGTGCCTATTGCACTATTCAATCTAGTATTTGCTTTGGGGGCTGGAGTAGGTCGTTGGGACGACCGAACCATGGTAAATCTGCTGTGTACTCTGTGTCTGCATTTTGTTACTCTGGTTGTGCTATAACTGCGTGTGATTATTCGTGAGTTGCACGAATTATTTTTATAAGCCTATTCACCCCCCCTCTAAGCTAGGATCCAGATCCAACACACCCAGGGTGGGTGAAAAGTGGTACCTCAACCAGCAACACAAGCACTGGAGGGGTCTCTCGTAACTCCCCCTTACGGGAGTGAGACAAATCTCGGTTTTTGCTCATGGGACAAACAGAGAAAACCATCAATTACCTAATGGTGCAACACGAGTACACCACCGGCCTCTCTAACTCTCTCAACTCCCCCTTCTGGGAGTGACAATTCGAGTGAGAAATCTATCATATGTCCGCTCCTTAACTCCTATAATTTACCTGTGTTTCCCCCAAACCCACATCTATAGTCTCACCCATTTTAGAATGGATCGAGCACTCCAGAAATTATCTCTCTGCCTCACTATCATTTTTCAGATCATTTCATTTGTTTTCGCGGTCTCATTTATTGCATTCACATTTCTCATCAATTCCACCGATGTCAGGATTAACCACGACCTTCGTATTGTACAAAATATCTCAACGCTTTCATTTCAAATTTCAATCAACACATTTTCTCCATCACAATTAGCAAGGAAACTTTCATATTATGAAACATAAGCTTTATCTACTAACATGTCACATAGTACACCAACAACATGTGAATAACATGATTAACATGTGAATAGCTATAAATATGAAACATAAACAGATAGCTATAACAAGAGCTCACTAATTTAACAACATGCTACTTACAACATGCTACTAATATAATCTTGTAATAGCATGCTAATTTATATCATGTGACAATCATATATTGAAGCCACAAAACAAGGACATTCATATTCGAAGACAAAACAACATATTTATGCAACCGAGTTTCTGGAAATAACATGACAGTCCCAAACAGAGGCATAATGTTCCAACTATTTATACTAAACATCAATTTTTCTTCTCTTAAGAGTTGTAGACATGATAGTCCTGGACTCGCATATGAAATTTCGTGCAGCAATATAAACTAAGTGATTTATGTTGAATTGTTTGGTGAGACCCGTCGAATCTGTTTTTCAGACAGATTCTGAAGGCGGTAACAATTGCTTTTTTAAGCCATGTTTCAGTCAGAATCTCGAAAACAAGCATTAGGGGAAAGTTGTAGAACAAGTTGTTAACATTACAACGAGACCAAGAACACTAATTTATATGGTGTGTGCAGGGACTGAGATCAATTTTTCCAGACTGTGCTCAGATTGAATGAAATGTAGACATGTTGTAAAGATGGAATTTTTATTCCTAATTACAGAACTGAGCATGTTATATATGAACTTGAGGTAGAATTTAAAGAGCTACACAAATATAATTTTTGCAGAATTCAGTTCAACCAACGATAGCATATATGAAGGACGGAAGTTGTTATCAGACTGCAGGAATTTCAGGAAACAGAATTTCAACACCACACTTCATACAAGCAACAACACTACATGCAAGAAACAATTGAAAATGGAGAGTGACTCCTACACAATTCTAAAACTAGCACCTAACTAGGATTATTAGATAATCCTACCTAATAGATCCTACCTCTAAAATCTTTAAGCTTTGGCACCTCTTTTCCTTGAAGACTTCTAGCTTTCCTTCTTCTTCCAACTTCTCTTTCATCTTCAAATATTTTGGGTGTGGTAATTATTTTGGCCTTGGTGAAATGAGGACTTATTGTATGAAGGAGACGGTGGTTGTATGGATGGTGGGAGAGGAGGAGCTAAGGGAGGAGAGAGGGAAGAAAGGAGATGAAAGCATGAAAAAAGCCTCATTTTCTTTTTCTTTTCCCTGTGTATTAACCCCCATTTAATCTCCTCCACATATTTAGTCAAGGCTAAATGACAAGTGTAATTACCATGGCATGCATAATGACATCTAACCACATGATGTGTCATCCTAATAATATTTCAAATATTTTTATTTTATTGAAAATAGAATTACATAATTAATACATTATATCATTCCAAATACATGGTATTTCCATTAAATACATGCCACATTATCATGCCTAATAATATTTAAAAATAGTTTCATTAATACAATAATTTTTAGGGAAATTCGAAAAAATCACTAAAAATACATTAAGCCATGCACGTATAAATACGATCGAAAAATACGTACATGATATCCGCACATACGAAAATGGGGTATTACAAACAACAACCCTAGATCTAATTAGTACTCAACCACTCCGCCTCCCTACAAACGACCAGTTAAGCGATACGACGACAGCAGTGCACTCGCGGTTTCTAAAAGTTAAAACAACTACCAAGTTGTTGGTACCGTTGTCGGGGAGGTACGATCTGGTTGATATTAGTTAGATTTAGGGTTAGCTAGACTACGTGTCATTCCAAAACCATAAAAATTTCTAATAAGCGAAACTCCCCCACCCCCCGACGTTATTTTAGTTGCAATTCTCTTGTACCACTGATGTGCTTCTCATTTCCAATTTTTCATATTTCAGGTGCTTTCGAGAGAATATGTGGATGCCCGAAGGATCCTATGTGGAGAGTTTCAGCGATTTATTTTCGCGATATGCTCAAATTGGAGGTTACAATCATCTTCCAGAGGTTGCAGCGCATTGTGTAAGATGCGGGATGCGGGGGCATGTCTTCACCCAATGCCAAAATTTTACATACCCCTACGACCCACCATCATATACATACAACATATCTCATGAACCCTCCTACCATAACACTCCACCACCACCACAAAAATCACATCTAGAGTTGCTTTTAGAAGATCAAGTCCGAGACAAAACTCAATGGCTCAAAAAGCAAACCAATGCCCAAGCCCAATTCCATGAACCTACTCAGAGTGTGAACAAATTAGTCATATCACAGGGGCAGTCACACTTGCTTGGTAGGGATTTGATTCATCTACAAACATCGTCAGTATGGGATAGTCTAGACAGACAACCAACCTCCACAGTCGAGATTCAGGCGAGGCCACTCCACACACTGATCGCTCCCGGATATACACCCGGGAAACAATTGTAGTTTTATAGCAAGTGCACGGTGTAGTGGCGAGCAGGTATCAAACACGAGGAGGTGGTGTTGGCTCCAATCTATCTTAGGTTGGCTCGACTACGAAGGTTTTATTAGTGGAGATAGTTATGGTATGATGTAATGGAAATGGTGATGGATGTCGGTGTCGGTGATAAAGATGCTGGATAGAATTCAATACTATAAAAATATCTAGGGCTAGGGAATCCCCACTATGGATCGGCATTCATCTCTGTGAATCACGAATCTCAATGTTGCAAGACTTGAATTGAGGTGAACTAGTCGTAAGTAAATAGAGAACCAAGCTTACGCTCTCGCACTATTGCCGGTATATAGCGACCTAGATTAAGGCCCACTCTCATGAAAACTTAACCTAAGCCACTAGCATTAGGATCGACATCATCGTTCAATCGCTTCTCGAACCCACTCTCGTGCAAACTCGAGTTACGATCTAGATTGCGATAGCTCGTATTCGTCCAATCTCTTGCAAACGAATATAGGTATAGAATTTATAATAAAAATGCTAGCTTTGGTCCAATCTCTTGCAAACCAAGTCTAGTGAATCTCGATTATAAATCTAAATCGAATATCTAGGCATTCCCATCGATTAGAATCCAATCTCTTGCAAACTCCAAATCGATAGAAATTTCTATCTATCCGTAATAAATCAATCACATCCTAACCTCCTATCAATTCTAGAAACATATAAATTCATTCATCACAAATCTGAGATTAGATCCATATGGTTCATCACCATGCCCTAGAACAGCGATCAATCAAGCATATCAATAATGATATAGGAATCAATAAAAAACATTGCTTGCATATAAAGAGATATCAAATCAAAGATTCAAATAACAATAGCAAAGAAACTTAGCTTTCATGAAGAATTCCAATCCAAATACAAACTTTTAGATCCAAGAGGGGGCCTAGGGCATGGCCTTACCTCTAAAAAAGTCTCCAAGAAAATAAAATGGAACTCCCCTCTAATGACGGCTACATTCCCAATATAATCCCCTCAAAACCCTAGCAAATAACTCTAGAAACCCTCTGAAATTCGTGCCCAAAGTCGGCTCTGGCTGCAACTTAAGTTCTGGGACCACGCTGACTCGGCTGAGTGAGATTCTCACTCTGACCGAGTAGCAATTCCAGCACTGCAGCGTCAACTTTCAGAAATTCTTCAGATTTCATCCGACCTCTGATTGGTGCGATCTTGGTGGCGTTGGAACCGTCATGAAGTATACTATCCATAAAAAATATGAGAAAATACTTTATCTGATGAAATGATAGAAGATTTCAAAAGAGTGAGAGGATGTCTGAAAATTTGGGCGCGCGTGTCACTCGACCAGAATTCCTCACTCGGTCGAGTGGACTTCCTACTCGGCCGAGTAGGGTCTTCTGTTGTACTTACAAAATTCCAGAGAGTCTGCTTTGATTTCCTTCAGAAGTTCTAACTCACTCGGACGAGTGAAGTTCTTTACTCGGCCGAGTGGATTTCTCTTCTCGGCTGAGTACATTGCGGCACAAGGTGTCTTCGTATTAGTCGTACTCGACCGAGTACGCTTCTTCACTCGGCCGAGTGGGCTGTGTTACTCGGTCGAGTGGCCTGTTTCTGGAGGCAACTCTTCTCCTCCTCGCCTCTTCGTCGATTATATCGATCTTCTTCTTCTCCCGTTCATCGTCTAGTGCCGTTAGCTCCTTGATAAGGCCATGGGTAACGCTCCGGTACGCGTGCAAGTCCATTAAGCTCATTTTTGCTCCCGATCGCTTCATATTTCCTGAAATCCGACAAAAATAAGAAATAGTGAAAAGTAACGCAATATCATCGAATAATCGTGAAAAGCGCAATATGGGCGATCAAAATGGTATGCAAATATGCAGAAAAAAGGTATAAAATAAGGACCGATCAAAATCCTCCAAGCTTGCCTTTTACTCGTCCTCGAGGAAGATAAATAGAGAGATGAACTCGGGAAATGAAAACAAAGGAAATGAAATGAAAGAGAAAGAATACGAAGTGGAAGGGGTCGCTAGATTATTCTCTCATATCTCAAGCCATAAGCTACACATCACGATAACTCGAAAAATACGAATCACATGCTATAAAGATTTCATATCTTACTTAAACATTTTACTTGCAAGCTTTTAAGAACAACAAAAGGGACTCTCTAATTTCATACAATCAATTCATATCCACATCACGAATTTATAGAATTTAATATACAAATGTTGGCGATGCACTTTTTAATCAAGAGTTATAACAGAAGCATATAAGAATCACACCAAGAATGCAATGGAGAATGGAATAAATCATGGCATTCACATATTTATATCAATTCATAAGAAATCTCCATAACTAAAGTATTTTGCTAAGTTTCAGCATTATCAAACTTTTCCATTCGTGCACCTCTCCACTCTAATGCTGCACTCACTCATATGATCAAGTGAATTCACCCCCCAAGCTTAGCTTGAGGCATCGCATCTAAAGGAATATGATAGTGGAAAATGGGATTTTTGCCTTGGTTTTTCCAAGTATTTTGTGGCTCCAATCATGAGATAGAGAAATATCTTTCTTTTTCTTTTTGAACTCTTTTTTTCTCATTTTCTTTTTGGATTTTTGTTGGAGCTATTTGATTTGTATTTTTGGTGTTTGGCTCCTTTTTGGCTTTCTGGACTTTTTTGGAGCTAATATTTTCTTTTGTAGGGATTTTTGGGAAATAGATGCAAAGTAAATAGCTTTAAGAGGTGAACTCAAGCGACATGTAGAGAATAACAGATATTTGTGGAGAAAGAAATAATGTAACCCTCGGTTCACTCTAAGATGTGCACGAACAGTTTAATAAAATAATACTTCAACTAAAACTCATATGTAAGCACAAATATTCTTAATCATTTCAACGAACAGTGAAGTCAAGCAGTAAAGTTTACAATCATATCAAGCATGCAACAGAAGGTGAATAAGACAATAAAACTGATGCTTCAGATATACTAATGATGCGTGAATCCTGGCGCATTTCCAACAAAAGCATACTAAACACTAATCCATACATTCAGCTTCAATTAATATCATTCACTATATAGAGGAATCATCAAAAGAATATATAAGCAAGCACATGGATATCAGGATACTAAAATACTCCTAATAGCATGGCAAGAGTAGTATGCATCGTGATGGCTACTAAAGCAATAAGAGATATCATCATAAGGAACATATCTAGCAAAAGGAGGAAAAGAAAATAAAGAAAAAAAAATAGAAGAGAGGAAAGAAAAGAAAAACAAGCACACAATATGATGTATGAACACACATAAAAGGAAAATAAGATGGAAAAATAAAAAAGATGATGTAAATTTTTTGAAAAATTCTAAAAAAACCCTAAAAATGGAGTAAAAGTGTAACTAAATGGCATGGAAATGCACTCCCCCAAGCTTAAACTTCACATTGTCCTCAATGTGATCATAATGGAACAATATGATGAATAACGATAAATATGGCGGAAATGAAAAAAGGATGACATGAATGACATGAAATCCTAATGCAACTACAAGCACATGCAATGATGCATGAGAGCGCCTTCCCCCAAGCTTATACCAAACAATCCTATTCAAATGACTTGATCAAAAATGTCACGGATTTGCTAAGCGAGCTCAAGTCAAACGAATAAGAAAGTGAGTATTCACTTGAAAGAAATGCTCGATGGTGGTGAGCAAAAGGATGTGGCGTATCAAAATATGAAGATGGCAATTAATATATATAATGGGTTTGGGGTGTAAAAGATTTTTGTTGTCGTCATACGAGGTGATATTTATTTAAGCAAATCTATATGGTCCTCTCTCTGTCGAGAGTATTTGTGTTTATTTAAAGCATAAAATACTACACTACTGGATTGATATCACCTATAGCAAAAGGTGTATCCAATATCTTTACCGGTGCATGCAACTGCTCCAATTTCTCCTTCCGTGGCTCTTCCAAACGCGTGTGTCCACGGACTCCATCAGACTCCAGCAATGCGGCTCCCAGCACCTCTCCAAGGACTCCACCTATACCCTACAAGAGATAAGCTGCATCAATATGATGTGGATAATTCTTTCCCAAAATAAATGTATTCCAAATTGGGTCATCAACATAAGTATTTAAAATTAAAGATGGTTGACAACACTTCCCTGGAAATAAATCTATACTCTCGTGCACCACGTCGATCAACTCCTCGTTGTTCATCTCAAGTTGTTTAGGTAGCTTTGGCATATAAGCGTCGGTCTCATCAGGCCTCATCATCGTCAGACTTATCCCATCGCACCTCCTGATCATATTCAATAGCATCCATGGGTGATAACTCCTTGCTCTCCTCCTCGTATACGTCCCATCATGCATCTTGACCATATGTATGTGTATCCTGCAAAAGGTGCAATGAGTCGTCAAAATCTGAATCATAGTAAACATCATACACGGGATGGGAATGAAATGTAAGAAACGAGGGGGTAAAGAGATCTCCGTGAATGGGAGTCATAAGGTCCATGGGATAGTCCTCGGCGTCAGTGGAAGGATGGTCGTCTGAGGGATGATCAGCCTTTGTAGAAATTAAAGATGGCTACGGTAACTCAAACGAAGGGGGATACAATTCGGGCTCCATTTATGTGCATCTATCATCGTCCAAAGCCAGGTTCTCCTCGATGGTCTGCTCCAATAATGTAGGTACGACCTCTTCAATAATATCCTTTGATGGTATAGGCTGCTTTGACTCAGGTGGGTAGCAGGGGGAGGCGACGACAGCACAAGGTGGCTCTATGGGCTCATGTATCTCGACCGTGGTGTAAAAATGGGTCTTGTGCCCCTCAACTAGAGCGTAGACTCCATCATCAATTGTGCCTGTGGGAGAGATATAATGAGTAATAAAGTTTTGAAATCCGAGCTCAAAAGGATCACCTGCTGTTATTGTTAATGGACTGGTTTCTCGAACTACGTCGACAATGTTTCTCAATATGTCCATATATGTGTCCTCCTCCGACAGCTCAGATGTCTCTATTCGTGGAGTGTTGATGGTGCAAAGGTGGATATGTTCACCTTCAAGTGAAGCATACACTTGATGTGTCCACATTTTATACTATTTTCACATCATTAATCCATTGCATCTCATACCATTTTCGCATCCAAATCCCTCATTTTACTACGAGATTGCATTTCTGACGATATTTTCGAGTTTCGTAGTGTTTTGTGAGTTTTCAGGGATTTTGGAGCGATTTTGGACTCCACTTGGGTATGGACACATCCGACGTGCTCGTGAGCTTATTGGCGAGGCTCTGGAGGAGTTCGCCACACTTCTGAGGCTATTGGAGGAGAAGAGAGAGAGCAGAGGAGAGAGATACAGCCTCAGCAGTTTCCCAGAAAATGCTCGGTCCGAGCAGCTCAGTTGCTCGACCGAGCCATACCAGTTTTGAGAAGAGAGCTGATACGGGCTGACTCAGACCGAGCAGCTCACCTGCTCGGTCGAGTAGCCTCAATCTCCCCAAGCTGAAGCAAGCCACGACGCGGCCCGAGCAGCCGACCGAGTCGACGCCTACTCGGACCGAGTAGAGCTTACTCGGTCCGGGTAGGCTGAGCAACGTCTTCAAAGATTTCTGTAGTGCTCGGTCGAGCAGCTCCTCTGCTCGGGCCGAGCCACTAAACGAGCAGCCTATTGCTCGACCGAGTCACCTACTCGGTCGGCAACTCCAGTGTCATTTTTGGAATGTTTTGAAAGGCCGCGATGCGCGCGATTCTGGGCGACTGAAGCGAGGAGCTGTGCGGGGACTGAAAGGAGAACTTTCATTAGGAATTTTTAAAAAAGAGTTTTTTGACACGGGAGCTGGGCGATTTTTGTAGGGGATTCTTAGACTAGTTTTTGTAAGGAAATTTTTGAATCGAATACTGAGAGATTATTGCGTTTGTTCTGGATTGTTCTTGTTTGGAATCTGAAATTATTTCTGGATCTGCAATTTCTATTGAATTCTCGCTGTAAGTCTTTTAGCCCTAATCTTTTGATTGCTATAATGTTTTCTTCTTTGGAATTGATGTTTTTGTCTGCCACTATTGCGATGTGTGAGTAGATTTATTCTAGGGTTGATGGGTTAGCCCTAGGACCCTAAGGGAAGATGTAGATTTGGATCCCTACGTTGAATTGAGGATTTAAGGTTGTATTTCGGTAGATCCTACCGAATCCGTAGATAACCCGTACTGAGATCAAGCCCACGGTCTGTGGAATTGATGTGCTTAAGGGGTATCTAGGGATTCGAATAGGGAAATCGATGGATCCAACCAAGGCACGTGACCATGCCCGGCTCGCGCCTTGAGGGGATCCATCGATGAACTATACCGCTACATTGACGGCTACCGCCATTGCGTCAACGAGAGCCACCGAAATACCCCGCAATTCTAACCCACGAAAGTGGTACGAATTGGGGGATTAATTCCCTAGCCTTAATGCAATGTAAGGATCCTATCCCAACATCAACCCCCAACGATCCTAGTGGTGATCCCTAAAGCCCTAGTCCCTTTTATTGATATTACAACAACAACACCCAAACCAAATCCTTTACCCCGATAGCTATCCCACTTCAAGATTTAGAGATAAACTGGGAACCACTTGACACTATCACCATCCCTGTGGGATTCGACATCTTATATACTATAAATCGACACCATCCGCTTGCGGATTGAGCCTGAGATTGAAGCCTAGGGGCCATACCACGCCTGGCGATCGTGACACCGCCAGGTGGAACCGAGGTGTAGGTTACGGGTGCATCAAGTTTTTGGCGTCGTTGTCGGGGATGGCAATAGTGTTCCATCTCAGTTTGTTTTTATTCTGTGAAGTCTGCTAGCATTTCGATCATTTCTCACCCTTCCATCATTTTTATTCTTTTTATTTATTTCGGTGCTACTGATGGTATTTCTTTGAGTTTTGTTGGTGCATGAACACCCGCTACAAAGGGTCTACTAGAGAATTATTATTCGATCCTGAGATCGAAAAGACAGCCAGGCCTTTGAGAGCCTCTAGTAGAAGTTCATCTCCATCCGCTCAGATGGGAGAGAATCCTCCTCCTCCTCCTCGCACCGGGTCCATTAGGGACCATATGAAACCAACTTTTGGGAACAACTCCTCCATCCTTAGACCGCAACTGGCGGCAGCGAGCTTCGAGCTCAAGACGGGGTTGATCAATCTGATGCAGCAGGATCCCTTCCACGGGCATCCTCATGAAAATCCCAACCATCACATTGACTCCTTCCTGGCGAAGTGGGATACGTTCAAGGCGAAGGACGTCAGTGATGATGTTGTGAAGCTGCGGCTTTTCCCGTTCACCTTAAGGGACAAAGCCTCCTATTGGCTCGGGCCCACCCTCCCAACCATTTCACCACATGGGAGAAGCTCGCGCTTGCATTTGTGGATAAGTTTTATCCACCCTCGAAGACGGTCCGGATCCGTGGGGCCATTTCTAACTTCAAGCAGCTCCCACAGGAGTCACTTTACGAGGCATGTGAGAGGTTCAAGGACCTCCAACACCAGTGTCCTCACCATGGGATCGAGCCCTGGGATTTGGTGCAGAGCTTCTACAACCGGCTCCAGCCTAGCACCAAGATGATCATGGATGCTGCGGCGCAGGGCACCTTACTTGATAAGTCTCCTGAGGAGGCTATAGATTTGTTGGAGCACATGGCGGCCAACACTTAGCAATGGAGCGATGAACGGACTGTTGTGACACGGACTCCTGAGGTCAAGGTCGCTAGCCACTTGGATTCTCACATCGAGACCTTGTGCAAACAAGTGGCCCGCATTGAGCAGCGTCTGGACTCCATCCCTGCTTCGCCCAGTACATCATATCATCCTGCTGAAGAATATGTAGATCCGGGATATATCCCTAGTGAGGCCCACTACGATGGTGTTGAGACTTCTGAGACCGTGCAATACGTCCAAGGAGAGGGACGGAATCAGTGGCAGCATCCAGCTGCCAGGAATCACCCGGGGTTTTCCTATGGAAACCCAAGTGGAGGGCTGCAACCTCCGCAATTTCAGAGACCTCCTCCTCCTCCTCAGCAATAGCAGAGCCAGCAGCATGGCGGCTTTAGGCCAGCTGGGCCTTATAGGCCGCCGGGATACCAGTTCAACCGGCCGCCTCAGTAGAATTATGCGCCGGCTCCACCCAAGTCTAATCTCGAAGCCACACTGGAGACCTTCATGAGCGATCCAGATCCGCTTTAATCAGGATACATCGAACCAATTTAAGAATATAAATTCTTCACTCGATGAACTGAGGGGGCAAATGTCGCAACTTCTGAAGAATCAGGGAAGATTGCCCTCCCAGCCGGAGACTAACCCGAGAGGCCAAGCCAATGATGTGGTTTCAGTGACCACACGTGGAGGACGGGTGACTGACGCCGTCATGGTCCTGGTGCTTAATAAGGAGAAGATCACCATTGAAGAAGCTGTCGATGACGGCGATAAAGAAGAGGCCACTGAAAAGCCTATCATTATTGAGGAGAAAGCGGATGCACCTCCCGTCATACCCACTACGACGCCGCCTCCCGTTGATGCATCTAAGAGTAAAGTTTCCAGACCTCCCCCTCCATACCCTCAGAGGCTAGCCCTAGCCAAATTGGAAAAGAAGTACTCCAAATTCATGGAGCTATTAAAGGGGATCCAGCTGAACATCCCTTTCATGGACGCGATCACAGAGATCCCAATCTATGCAAAATTTCTGAAGAATCTCATCACGGGAAAGAGGAGGCCCAAGAAATCAAGCTACTGGAGGATTCTACCTCCGTGATCAGAAATCACCTCCCCAGGAAGCTGTCGGATCCGGGGAGCTTTACCGTGCCTTGCTCCATTGGAGGGATGCCCATCAGCAGGGCGTTGATTGACTTGGGGGCTAGCATTAGCCTGATGCCCCTCTCCATCTTCAAGAGACTTCAGACGGGAAGTGAGCTGGAACCGACGAGCATGTCCATCCAGCTCGCCGATCACTCCATCACCTACCCGGTGGGAATAGCGAGGGACGTCATCCTCCAAATACCCCCAGGACTATGTGTTCCAGTCGACTTCATCATCATGGATATGCCTGAGGGAGGGAGCTCCCAACTCATACTCGGCCGCCCTTTCATGGCGACGGCCGGTGTTCTTATCGATGTCCGGGAAGGGACCCTCTCTCTCAACGTGGGGGATATTGAAGCTGAGTTCCGGCTACAAAAGCTGGTGAGAGAGCGAGCCCATGTAGAAGGGGTCAGTTATTTGGAGCTTCTTGAAGAAGAGGCCATTGAGGATTTTACTACCGAGGGGGTCATGAAGGACCCAATGAAGACAAGCATCGACGACGACGGCGACCCAACCTACAACAAAGCGGTCGTCGCGTACATCCAAGTGTTGGATGAGGAGTTTCTACGTCGTTCATCAAATCATCAAGGACCGGAGACTATATGCTACATGGAGGAGAATATTGAAGTAGGCGAAAATCAAATGCCACCGGATTGCACCATCGAGAAGATTGACGAGCGACCACCGCGCGCACCAAATGAAAACTGATATATTAGAGGGAGTCGAGCTCATGACTGAAAACGAGCGCTTATTGGGAGGCAACCCAATTCCTTAGATTTTGGATTTTCTTTCTCAGTTTCTTATTTTTATTTTTATTTCGTATTTTTAGACAAAACTACAAAAATAAAAAAAATTGATAAGTTGGTATTTTGTGTAGGACAGACAATTGGGGGTATGCGTATGGACATTATAAACGGAAGGAAGCCGGAGGAGAACATCAGATTCGAAGATCTGGGGAGAAAACCAAAGAAAAAGAAGATGGACAGGAGACACAGGAGACTCGACCGAGCAGCATCACTGCTCGGTCGAGCAGCACAGACACGAAAACAGGAAGGATATATGGCCATCTCTACGCGGCCCGAGCAGCTTCCTGCTCGGTCCGAGTAGAAATCAACTCGGTCCGAGCACAAGACTGCTCGGTCGAGTACTACAGGCCTTTTGAAGTAGGGGAGAAAACGTCACTCTGCCAACCCGACCAGAATATTATTGGCTCGGCCCGAGTAGGAATCGACTCGGACCGAGCATCGAGCTGCACTGTCGAGTACTACAGTCCTTCGAAGTTGAGGAGAAAACATCACTCTGTCAACCCGGACAGAATATTATTGGCTCGGCCCGAGTAGGAATAGACTCGGACCGAGCATCGAGCTGCTCAGTCGAGCATACAAGGGAGTTTTTCGTATCAAAATTTTGCATTGACCCGGTCGAGCAGCCTTGCTGCTCGGACCGAGTCGAATCGGGTTTCAACCTGTTTCTTTTTATTTACACCACTGTAAAATGTTTTAACCCTAATCTAAATCACTTTTACCCTCACAAATTCCCCCCGAGCTCTCTCAATCCCCCAACTCGTTCAACCAGTCACTCAGCCGCCTTCCTCCTCCCGCACCGCCGCTGGACGCCACCGTCTGCGTCGCCACCTCCGGTCAGCCTCTCCCCCTATCTCTCTCTTTCCCCCTATCTATCTCTCCGCCACCTCCCCTCTCTTCCCCCCTTTCACCCTACACAGTCGACGGCACCGTCGACGGCACCGCCGACCCGACGCTCCCCCAAGCCGCCTCCGCCCCGCCCTCCCGACCGCCACCTCTCCCTCCCCCATCAGATCTCCCCAAACCCCGCCCTCTCTCAGCCCTAATTCGTCGACGGCACCGTCGACGGCGCCACCGCCGCCGACGGCGCCGCCGACCCCACTCCCCCTGAAATCCCACCCCCACCCCGACCTTAAAATCCCCCCACCCCACCACCCCCCTCTCCCCACCGACGATCGTCGAAAGCCCCCCCCCCCCCCCAATTTCCTCTCGATTGTGCCCTAGGGCACAGACCGAGCAGCTGGTCTGCTCGGTCAAAACCATCCACCGAGTAGCACAACTCGGACCGAGCAGTTTACCTCGGTCTGCGTCATCTCATATCTACAAATCACCCATTTTTAATCGATTATCTGACGTTTTGTTCGTTTCAAATTGCAGGTACTCTCTGCTGACGTCAGTAGCAGCTGTGCGGACTAGCTTGGGGGATCTTTCATGCACTCGCATCGTTCGCATCCCTCACGCATACGGTACACTCGTTCCCTTACCTATTTTTCATACCGTATCATCGTACTGCACGCGACACGATGGTTCGCACACGCGGATCCACCTCACCCCCCGTTCGCGGGAAGAGGCTGTTGTCTGGTGCCTCCTCTTCCTGACCCCCGCGTCGTGCACGCCTTACCACCACTTCCGCCACTACCACACCGTCTACCACAGCCCCCACCACCACCACACCTGTCACGTCAGTCGTTATCACCACCACCACAGACTCCCATCCCTTCCACCACTGCTTCCACCGTCTCTACCACATCACCCCCACACCCCGCCCCCACCAGGGATGACATCCATGCACGTCTCCCGACTTATGGTATCCAGTTCCGAGACCCCGCACACCGGGAGCGCTTTTACAGGCTCTCCCAATGCCGTCTCGTTCCTACCGTGTTCGTAGACGTGCCCGCCCTTAGGTCCCTGGGACTCCTACAGGGAGTCCACCACCTGTACCGAGCGATCGGTTTCGACCGATTCCTCGGTGTGCACGCTCCGACCTACACCCACATAGCACTCGAGGGTCTCAGCTCCCTCGCTCTAACCCCAGCAGGTGACGGCATCACCTTCTGCCTCCTGGATCACGACTGCACTGTCACTTTTGCTATGATCCGGGAGTATTTTCACTTCCCTGCTGTACCCGAGGCCAGCGCGGCCTTTTCGCCCACTTTTAATGTTGACTCTTTTGACTCTCGAGAGTTTTGGGAGCGTATTTCTGGATTCCCACAGTATCACCCAAGCCGGGCGAAGGCATCGTGCATTGTGCACTCATGCCTACGCTACGCTCAACGGCACCTAGCTTGCACTATTTTCTGCAGACCTGAGGTCGGGACCATGTCCCTCCCTGAGCTTATCCATCTTATAGATATGACTCGGCCTCTTCGTTTCCACCCTGACAGCTCTCTGCGACCATTCATGCTCTCTGACGCAGCCCACTGGCTGTATCACCGACTTTACCAGACTGCCATCAGCTACCATGCCAAAGACATTTGGATATTCCCATTCCAGCCGACCTTCATTGTCCCCCAGCCCGACACGCTTGACCATTGGCGTGCTCGAGCACATGCACATTATCCAACCACACGGTGTTCGTCACTGGCTGTATCTAGTAAGCACCACCCATACTCCTCACATGGTTCTACCCACCCCTCACCTGACGCACATCCCCGTTGTCCAACTTGACTGGATGATTCCTCAGGTCTTCTCACTCCCTCCCATCCACGTTCTCGAGCCCCCTGGAGCATCGGCCGAGGCACCTGTCGATGACCCGGTTTCCCGCTCCCCGGTGTTCAAGCTCCTTGACATAGCTGCATTAGTTGCCGGCCTCCCTGTCCCACCAGCTCACCCATCAGTTTCTGGAGCCGCCTCTTCCACCACTTCTGTTCCCGTCGTATCTGCCTCTGCAGAGTCCTCGGGGACTGTCTTCACCTCCTGCCCCGAGACTCAGATTTCTTCTATCTCTGTATCGGTGCCGGAGGGCACCGATATACATTTTGCTGACGCACCCATAGATCTTGACTCTCCCATCCACGATCCCACCCCCACCCTCCCACCTCTTTCGGACCTTATTGCATCAGTTCCTATCTCTTTAGGTCCACACATTCTACTTTCTGGCACCACTCCCTCCGCATCAGTTGCCATTTTTACCGAGAGCGTGTCGACGTCTGTCTACACTTCTGTGTCGGCTACAGCTCTTTCTTCAGCCGTCTCTGAGCTACTTACGAGTTCACCCTCTCCTACTTTCCATGCTCGGCACCGTGCATCAGTTGCACAGGGCCGATTCATGAGAGTGGTGACCCACAGACCCATTCCTCGCCCTCCGACTGACTCCCTTACTTACGACGCCCGCCTGACCGTGTTAGAGGAGTCGACTTCCCACTTACAGCGAGATTTCGATGACTTTTTACTCGCGACGGCGACACACAGATCCAGAGTCGAGTCGGATCTTACCTCTATTATCGACATGCTTCGCCACCATGGCCCACCTACTGTTATCCTTGCACCAGCTCCGCCTCCCAGGCCGGACACCGTGACACACTCTGCACCACTCAGTGCTTCACTTCCTCAGGCTTCTGCAGAGCCTGTTTCTACCACTTTTGAGTCGTCTGTCACAGTAGATCCACTTTCTGCCCTAGTCTTACATTCAGCCGAGCCCTCCACTGCCACCGTCGATATCACCGCTGACCCCACCCATGATTTCCAGTAGGACCTTCCACCCACCACTCTTGGTCCACAGCAGAGGGACCCATCACCACCCCCAGATGGTGGTGCCTCTGCTTGATGTAGTCCTTACCCGCTTCTGCCTCCCCTATTTATTTTGTGCCCATCTGTCTGTTTGGGGCCCTACTTTTACATAGCTTGGGGGAGGCACCAATCATGCATCATATCTCATTTTGCATTGCATCATGTCATGTTTCTATTTTATTTCTTTTTGCATATTTTTGTTTATTTTATTTTTATTTTATTCCCCCACCCACCCCACCCCTCTAGCATCATCTCCTGCTCACGAGCGATTTCTTAGCAGTGAGAGGTTTAGCTTGGGGGATGAGCGCTACCGCTTTATTTTTTATTTTTTCTTTTACATTTTCTTTCCTTATTTCAGTCTTTATTTGTTTTCCACCGTTTTTTCACGTCATTTTCTTTTTTCTCATTTTGCATCATATTTCCTATTTTTACCATGCATGCATCTCTTTTTCTATATTTTCCCTTTTTCTCCGCTACTTTTTCTTTATTTGCTAAGGATGTTTCCACATGATGATATCTCTCGTGGCCTTATTAGTCGTTTGCGATGCTTGTTTCTGTTGACGTGCTATTAGGGTGAATTTCAGCTTTACTATATATATATGCATGCATTTCTTTTGATGATCTATCTGATTTAATACTTGAAATGAATTGAAAATCGAATGCATGAATTAGTATCTAGTATGATCTATGTTGGGAAACTCAACTAGGTTCACGCATCACTAGAACACTTGGAGCATCTGTTTTCTTATCTTATTCACTTCTGTTTGCATGCCTGTTGATATTGTGATTATCTCTGCATGCCTTTTCAGTATTCAATTAGAGAAGTGAAAATATCCATGCTATATATGAGTTTAGTTAAGGTTTTATTTTATCAAACTGTTGTGCACCCTCTTATGAGTGAACCGAGAGTCCTACTATTTTCCTTCTCCACATATCTATTTATATCTCTACATATCAGTTGGTTACACCCCATAGCTATCTTTACCGCATCTCACTTCCCAAACCCAAAAAGAAAAAGTATAGCTTCTAATTGAAAAAAAGAAAGGAAAAAATGTGTATATATTCATATTTGAAAAAAAAGAGAAAAAAAGAAAGAAAATGAATAAATACTGTTTTATATTATTTCATTAGAAGCTATCATTTATTCTGGGAAGAGAAATAAAAACTCCATATCATTTTCCTTGGATGCGACGCCTCAAGCTAAGCTTGGGGTGGTAAACCAACCGATTACATGAGTGAGCATGACATTAGAGTGGAGACGGTGCACATCAGGGAGATTTAATAACGCCTAAACTTTACGAATTTCTTTAGTTTTGGAGATTTTTCATGTATCGAAATGAATATCTGAATGGCATGATTTTTCTATTCTCTATTGCATGCAGTGTGATTCCTTTATGCTCCTTGTGTATCTGTGATTGAAAAGGGCGTTGCCAACTCCTTTATACTAGACTCTAGGGATTGCATGAGATTGATATGATTTGATGGTGTTATTTCAGTAGATCCCTATTATTTGCCTGCATTGCATGCTAGTCATATGATTTGTAAAGCTAGAAATTACCGATAGCATGTATGTTTATCATTCAGAGTATCATGATATACTATTTAGGCCTGAGATTTGAACGATCATCCTTAGCACTCTCCTCTCGCTTCTCTTTTTGTTTTTCCTTTCTTTCTATTTTCGTTTTCTTATTTTCTTTTTGTTTTCCTCCCGGCGTACCGATTATTCGTCTTCCTCGAGGACGAGTAAGAGGTAAGCTTGGGGGGATTTTGATGTGTCCACATTTTATACTATTTTCACATCATTATTCCATTGCATCTCATGCCATTTTCGCATCCAAATCCCTCATTTTACTACGAGATTGCATTTCTGACGATATTTTCGAGTTTCGTAGTGTTTTGTGAGTTTTCAGGGATTTTGGAGCGATTTTGGACCCCACTTGGGTATGGACACATCCGACGTGCTCGTGAGCTTATTGAGGAGGCTCTGGAGGAGTTCGCCACACTTCTGAGGCCATTGGAGGAGAAGAGAGAGAGCAGATGAGAGAGATACAGCCTCAGCAGTTCCCCAGCAGTTTCCCAGAAAATGCTCGGTCCGAGCAGCTCAGCTGCTCGACCGAGCCATACCAGTTTTGAGAAGAGAGCTGATACAGGCTGACTCGGACCGAGCAGCTCACCTACTCGGTCGAGTCGCCTCAATCTCCCCAAGCCGAAGCAAGCCATGACGCGGCCTGAGCAGCCGACCGAGTCGACGCATACTCGGACCGAATAGAGCTTACTCGGTCTGGGTAGGCTGAGTAACGTCTTCGAAGATTTCTGTAGTGCTCGGTCGAGCAGCTCCTCTGCTCGGGCCGAGCCACTGAACGAGCAGCATATTGCTCGACCGAGTCACCTACTCGGTCGGTAACTCCAGGGTCATTTCTGGAATGTTTTGAAAGGCCGCGATGCGTGCGATTCTGGGCGATTGAAGCGAGGAGCTGTGCGGGGACTGAAAGGAGACCTTTCATTAGGAATTTTTAAAAAAGACTTTTTTGACACGGGAGCTGGGCGATTTTTGTAGGGGATTCTTAGACTAGTTTTTGTAAGGAGATTTTTGAATCGAATACTGAGAGATTATTGCGTTTGTTCTGGATTTTTCTTGTTTGGAATCTGAAATTATTTCTGGATCTGCAATTTCTATTGAATTCTCGTTGTAAGTCTTTTAGCCCTAATCTTTTGACTGCTATAATGTTTTCTTCTTTGGAATTGATGTTTTTGTCTGCCACTATTGCGATGTGTGAGTAGATTTATTCTAGGGTTGATGGGTTAGCCCTAGGACCCTAAGGGAAGATGTAGAGTTGGATCCCTACGTGGAATTGAGGATTTAAGGTTGAATTTCGGTAAATCCTACCGAATCCGTAGATAACCCGTACTGAGATCAAGCCCACGGTCTGTGGAATTGATGTGCTTAAGGGGTATCTAGGGATTCGAATAGGGAAATCGATGGATCCAACCAAGGCACGTGACCATGCCCGGCTCGCGCCTTGAGGGGATCCATCGACGAACTATACCGCTACGTTGACGGCTACCGCTATTGCGTCAACGAGAGCCACCGAAATACCCTGCAATTCTAACCCATGAAAGTGGTACGAATTGGTGGATTAATTCCCTAGCCTTAATGCAATGCAAGGATCCTATCCCAACATCAACCCCCAACGATCTTAGTGGCGATCCCTAAAGCCCTAGTCCCTTTTATTGATATTACAACAACAACACCCAAACCAAATCCTTTACCCCGATAGCTATCCCACTTCAAGATTTAGAGATAAACTGGGAACCAATTGACACTATCACCGTCCCTGTGGGATTCGACATCTTATATACTATAACTCGACACCGTCCGCTTGCGGATTAAGCCCGAGATTGAAGCCTAGGGGCCATACCACGCCTGGCGATCATGTCACCGCCAGGTGGAATCTAGGTGTAGGTTACGGGTGCGTGAACACTCCATCTATGATAGTACCTGCACCAGAGGCATTGGCCATAACAAAATCGATGAATACTTGGTCGGATGGTTTACCTACCATAACGGTTAGCGAACCGGTAGACCGAGCATCAGACCAAGGTTGCTGCCAACTGCAGATCACTGAACTTTTCCACTTGCATCCTCTTCATAAACTGGCGTGAGGGTCCCTTTAGCATTCTAGTGAAGATATTAAATAGCAAGGAACCATCCCACTCAAGGTTTGACTCCGTCTGGAACATTCCTAACATTCTTTTAAACCTGGACAAGGCTTTCCTAAAGGACTCTCCATCAGCCTGACAGAATGTAGCGAGATATATGTAGGATTTTATGGAACCCGGTCGCATCTTCTTTGGAAGCACCATCGCTGCATCAACTGTACCTGATCAAGCAAAGTAAACAACCTGGAAAAGACGTCAGTGGTACAAAGAGAGATAAAGATAAAAATAATAGCAGGTGGTGGAAAAAAATCTCTCTGTGTTTTTTGCTTTTTGTTTTTTGTTTTTTGTTTTTTTTGTTTATTTATTTATTTTTACGCAATCTAATCAACCTAATTGTGATAAATTGGCATCCAACGAGAAACACCTCCCCGACAACGGCGCCAAAAACTTGATCGCTCCCGGATATACACCCGGAACTGCAAGCGCACGGTGTAATGATGAGCGGGTATCAAACACAAGGAGGTGGTGTTGGCTCCAATCTATCTTAGGTTGGCTCCACTACGAAGGTTTTATTGGTGGAGATGGTTATAGTATGATGTAAAGGAAATTGTGATGGATGTCGGTGTCGGTGATAAAGATGTTGGATAGAATTAAATATTATAAAAATGTCTAGGGCTAGGAAATCCCTACTATGGATCGTCATTCATCTCCGTGGATCGCGAATCTCAATGTTGCAAGACTTGAATTGAGGTGAACTAGTCGTAACTAAATAGAGAACCAATCTCACGCTCTCGCACTATTGCCGGTCTATAGCGACCTAGATTAGGGCCCACTCTCGTGCAAACCCTAACATAAGCCACTAGCATTAGGAACGACATCATCGTTCAATCGCTCCTTGAGCCCACTCTCGTGCAAACTCGAGTTACGATCTAGATTGTGATCGATCGTATTCGTCCAGTCTCTTGCAAACGAATATGGGTATAGATTTATAATAAAAATGCTAGCTTTGGTCCAATCTCTTGCAAACCAAGTCTAGTGAATCTCGATTATAAATCTAAATCGAATATCTAGGCCTTACCATCGATTAGAATCCAATTTCTTGCAAACTCCAAAATCGATAGAAATTTCTAACTATCCGTAATAAATCAATCACATCCTAACCTCCTATCAATTCTAGAAACATATAAATTCATTCATCACAAATCTGAGATTAGATCCATAGGGTTCATCCCCATGCCTTAGAACAGCGATCAATCAAGCATATCAATAAAGATATAGGAATCAATAGAAAACATTGCTTGCATATAAAAAGATATCAAATTAAAGATTCAAATAACAATAGCAAAGATACTTAGATTTCATGACGTATTCCAATCCAAATACAAGTTTTTAGATCCAAGAGGTGGCCTAGGGCATGGCCTAACCTCTAAAAAAGTCTCCAAGAAAATAAAATGGAACTCCCCTCTAATGACGGCTACATTCCCTATATATAGTCCCCTCAAAACCCTAGTAAATAACCCTAGAAACCCTCTAAAATTCGTGCCCAAAGTCAGCTCTGGCCGCAACTTAAGTTCTGGTCCCACGCTAACTCGGCCGAGTGAGATTCTCACTCTGGCCGAGTAGCAATTCCACCACTGCAGCGTCAACTTGCAAAAATTCTCTAGGTTTCATCCGATCTCCGATTGGCCCGTTCTTGGCTGAGTTGGAACCGCAATGAGGTATACTATCCATAAAAAATATGGAAAAATACTTTGCCCGCTAGAATGATAGCAGATTTCAAAAGAGTGAGAGGCTGTCTGAAAATCTGGACGCTCGTGTCACTCGACCGAGTAGAATTCCTCACTCAGTCGAGTGGACTTCCTACTCGGCCAAGTAGGGTCTTCTGTTGTACTCCCAAAATTCCAGAGAGTCTGCTTCGATTTCCTTCAGAAGTTCTGACTCACTCGAACGAGTGGAGTTCTCTACTCGGCCGATTGGGTTTCTCTTCTCGACCAAGTACATGTCGGCAAATGTGTCTTCGTATCAGTCGTACTCGGCCGAGTACGCTTCTTCACTCGGTCGAGTGGGCTGTGTTCCTCAGCCGAGTGACCTGTTTCTGGAGGCAACTCTTCTCCTCCTTGCCTCTTCATCGATTATATCGATCTTCTTCTTCTCATGCTCATCGTCTAGCGCCGTTAGCTCCTTGATAGGGCCATAGGTGATGCTCTGGTACGTGTGCAAGTCCATTAAGCTCATTTTTGCTCCCGATCGCTCCATATTTCCTGAAATCCTACAAAAACAAGAAATAGTGAAAAGTAACGCAATATCGTCGAATAATCGCGAAAAGCGCGATATGGGCGATCAAAATGATATGCAAATATGCAGAAAAAAGGTGTAAAATATGGACCGATCACACACCACGAGATCAGATTTCCACTTTCATCCAACTCGCTGAAGAGACGCTTTGGGAAGCTTGGGAGAGATTTATCAGATTGGTGGATAGATTGCCGAAGCATGGGATAAGCACGCATGAGCTCCTTTGCTTCTTCAGTGGAGGACTACACTATGTTCTGCAGGAATTCATGATGAAGATGAATGTAGGCCGATTCTTTGACATGCCGCCTGAGGATGCATGGAATTATATGGGGACTGCGGCTACGTCCCACGTGTCATTGATATCCTGCATTAATAACGGTAACTCATACGATTTAAATTTGGAAAATTTTAATATGAGTCTGTTCTCCATTGCAGGTACCACTCCGAGACGTGAACTGCTGTTTCTCACATCCATCAAGATAACTTGGTTCATGAGGTGCAGCTTGCTGATTCTCACGATCCAGTTTTCTCTTCCGATGACGAGATGGATGATAACCCTTACACATACCAATGCGAGCGTACACATACTGATGGGGGAGAATGGGAGTTATCCACCGGGTCCAGACGCTATTCAAGGAGATTATCTAGACCCTTCACCCTCTCGATCTGAACCTTGCATTACATTCTCTACATCCTTAGATTCAGATTCCCTTGACCCTACGATTCCCCTGCAGGAATTAGATACATATACAACAGAGGCATGTTGGGTCATTACTGCAGCTGAGGAGTACACTTACGAAGTTGGCAATATGCCTATAACGTCATCGTCGAGAGATTGCATCTCATTTTCAGGGAGTTTTTGTTACCCCATTCCATGCATTTCATTAGCTTTTGACGATTACCTCTGGAATACATCTAATTTGGAAAAAAAACTTCATCACCACGGACTGTTGCTCCTTTTCTTTTGCAAGACATAGGTGGACGTCCTCGAGAGAAGATGAGGGGAGCATTGCTAGGGTTCGTTGGTATCCATGGCACCACTGGCGGAGCCACGAAGGGAGCAGACTAAGCAGCTGCCCGCTCCAACTAAAATCTTGGATCCACCATTTGATCAGGTGAACCCAAATCCAGTAGTGTAGATAAATTTTATATGCCTTCTAGGTAAAGCGAATAAACTCATCTCTCCTCGACAACGAGTGGAGCGTACTAGGATTAATTGTTTCTCTTTGAATAAATCTCACCTTCATGCGGCACACCCACATTTTTATGACCCAAAACCCTTTATATGCTTTAATGCCCATACTTTCCCTTGTTTCATATTTATACGACTCCAATACCCACCCCCACCAACATTTGCACACATGCCATCATTTTATTCCTCATACTCGGGATATGATTACATTCTCGCTTGGGGGAGGTATTTTTATGCATGTCGCATTTATTTTCTCTCACTTTCAAGTATTGAGGACAATGCTTGATTCTAGATTGGGGGAGGTGCACTTCATGCATCATTTATGCATATTTCATAATTAAGAATTCCATTGTGCTAAATTTTATACGCATGGACATTTGTATGAATTTTTTTTCGATTTACTCTTTATTTGTTCAATTGCCTATCCCTCCCTATTCATGATATATGCTTATAGATGCTTCTAATGCTAGATCTCATTGTAATATACTTGTCACGCTTGTGTTTACAATCATTGAAATAAAAGTACTCGAAACAGGCGTGAGGTATAACATATCATGGAAAACCCTTTCATGCATGCATATTGGTGGTTTTATTTGAGCGTAATGACTAGTGGGCCCATATAATTTGGTTTTGCGACACACTATCTAGTACTGAGGAGTATCATTGTCTAGATCTTTCATATTCAAAAAAAAGAATGAAAAGAATGAAAAAGAAAAAGAGAAAAAAATTTATAATAACAATTTGTGCACCGTTCCCCCAGCAACACTGAGCAACTGGATCCACACGATAGAAACCGCCGGGGCCTCGCGTCAAAAGGTTTAGCTTGGGGGAGAGTTTATGAATAAGATTTTTAGTTGGTTTGAGCTAATAGGCCCGAGGGGTCCTTTTTCACCCGATGCCCTAAGGTCATCTGACCTGTGAGTAATCGACCTAACACTCCTTACACGAATCAACTAAGAATCCAAGAAAATATATAATGAAAAAAATTTGGGCATGAATGAGGCTAGCAATCTCATGAGTTATGGAACGATATCGTGTCGTAAACACCACTTCCTTTAGGAGTTCACGTCCCATTATACTACACTAGCTCCTCCATGACACATCACATGATTTCGGTCTATATTTTTGTAGCTCATGCGGGATATATGAATTATTTTGGAGATTTGAGCATAAACATGATTTTGTATATTGCATAATGATTTGTGTTGGAAATAACCCTTTAAGCTATACCTTGATAGATAGATAGGAATTGGCGTGCGTATAAATCCACAATATGAAATTTCTTGTTTTCCATGCATTTATGCTTGTCGCTATGGAATTCTTGATATAATTTATTAATTGCATGCATCCCCCACTCTCTTCTCTTCCTTTGTCTTCCTCGAGGACGAGGACGAGTTTAGCTTAGGGGATTTTGATGAGTGGTTTATATATACATTTTTACTCCCATCTCATACATATTTCGCATCATTTCATGCACCGTTTCATTATATTCTATCCGTTTTGTTTCCTTTTTACTCTTCGGTTCCGATTTGTGCATTTTAGGAAAAAAGGAGAAATTTCAAGACATTGGAGCACAAAAAGGGCGAAAGAGAGCTTACGGTGTCAATGAATGAGAAGCGGAGCAAGGCGAAGCAACAGAGGTCAAGATATGCTAATTTGGGGGTTTCCAGGAACAAGCGGCCGCGTGGTGAACCCCCAAACAGCCGCGCGGTGAGCCAAGATACGGAGCCGGAATTGCAAACCACACGGCCGCGTAAATGCAATTAACGCGGCCTCGTAATTCTCTGTGCCTTTGGTCCAAAATTCAGCCCTTGCAGAGCTTACGCGGTCGCGTCGTTCCAAACGACACACCCGCGTCGATTGCACTACATGGATGTAATGATGCGACCACATCGATTCAATGACGTGGCCGCATCGCTGTAATTTCTGGGAGTTCATCCAATCAAAATGGTCGCACGGTTTCTCTATGCGGCTGCGTCGAATCCTCAAATGCCAAGCTGCTGAAGCCCCTCACGAGCGTCAGGATGATGCGACCGTGTCAATTTTGACGTGGCCGCATCGAGTCGGGTCTCTGCCGACTTTCTAGGATTTTGAGCACCCCTATTTAAAGAAAGGGGTGCCGCTGGAGAGAGGGGAGGCGACACGGGGCGTGAATTTTACCCTAGTTTTATCTCCTTTTCAGTTTCTTAGTAGTAAAGTTAATTTAGAAGAGTTTTGAGAGCTCTCTTTTGGGGATTGTAACTAAGTATTGACAACTCTTATTTGTGATTCAAGGAGATAAGTTTATTTCTCTTTCTCTTTGATTTTGTATATTGCTACCTTAATTTGTGTTTTCCCCCTCTCTAATTATTATCTCTTGTGTCTAAGATAATCTCTTTTACTTGTATGCTTAATTCCCTCATTTTATCCCTATGATCTCTCACCATATTCATTCATCACAAGTAGCTAACAACAATCCTAGATCTAATTAGTACTTGACCACTCCGTGTCCATGCGGACGACCCGTTAAGCGCTACGACGACAACCGTGCATTTGCGGTTTATAAATGTTAAAACTCCTACCAGGAGGCCATATAATAACTAGGGTTGGAAAAAGCCCCGTGCCCTGATAATTTTCAGATTTTTTTATTTAGAATGTTTTAGAATGTTTATTTAGAATTGTTATCTCTTGCGACATCGCTTGCGGGGCGGGCGCGGACGTCCCATGGCGGCCGGCGACAAGATCGCCGTGGTATGGGGTTCGATGTTCGTTTTCTTGATACGTTTTGAACGATTTCAGATAAAACAACCTAAAAACAGGGGTTTTAATGATATGAAAATGATAATCGACGATCAAAAATCGTCGTTTTATATTATTAGCCGAAATTCCACTCCGATCTTGCGAGATCGATCGAAAAACAAATCATGATCATAATTTAAAAATTGAATTTTTAGGGATAATACCTCTAGATCCGTCCTCCAGATCTAGCGAGGGTTGACGAAGCCTACGCGTGGATACCGACGCCCGTTTAAAGTAGACGAAGCCGCGCACGTGGATCTACCGCCTTTCCGTCGCTTTCGCAACGATCAGTTTTTGTGGAAAATTATTTAGATGCTCGTGCTGATAACGTGTTGTGAATCATCAATCTGGAGAGGAGTCCACAGCTCTTTATTTATAGTAGAGGGAAGAGCGTACAAGGATAGTGTACAATAGATACGATTTTATCATATGGATAAGACGTAATCCTAATACAAATACTCGTCAACATCCGTTTACAACATTTCAACCGTTTTGCTAAACAAAAAAAATAACGAGCCAACAATTTTCCTCAATGGGCCGAAGTATCGTCCAATTATCCGACCGCTCTTCCGCAATTAGCAGGGGGCCCATATAAGACCTGAGACATGAGGGCTGAATTGTCATATATTGGGCTTGACCTGCTTATGACTCAAATGTAAAGCAGTAAATCACTCAAAGGGCCGCGATCATGGTCCAAGGATGAACCCAACGACAAGCGACAATAAAGAAATTTGTTGAATTTCATGTGCAACGAATTCGCCGAAGACCAAACGAGAGTTCGTTTCTTTGAGTTTTCGCTTTCCTTAATCCTCCACAGCGAAGAACCACTCGAAAATCGCGGGCTTTTGGAGATCGTTCTGCTGCTTTTGACTTCGAATTTGTCGGAGCTCGTCGATGAGTTCCAAACCCCCAAACCTAACGTTCAAGCTCGTTCTTCTTGGCGATGGTAACTTCGACCCTCCGCAGTTTCTATTTGATTCTTAATCTACATAGTGATCCTATACGTAATGGATAGTTTCATAGAATTTTGGTAGCTCTTGTAATTTTAGCTTAAATGTTCTTTAGGTTTAAAATTAGTCCCAATGTAAATTCCTAATTTTGCACATTTATGTGGTGGGAATTGATTTGCGAACCCAACGTTTTATTTTACTCTGCGTACATACCACTTATTAACAACTTTGCCATTACTCCTGTGCACGTACTGTCTACTTTCAAGTTTGCCATTAAAATTACTCACCACACACACCCATTAGGTAAATTTCCGAAAAAGCCACTGTCTGTATGCAGTGAGCAATTGAGGGGAGCTGTCGTCACTAGAAGCGTCCGTCACCGGAGATTTCTAGGGTTTTGAGGACAGAGCGAGGAATTGGTCGGCAAACTCCCCAGCCCCCTCCCACTCATGCCCACTCCCACTCATCCGACCTCCCCAGCCCTCCTCTGCCCTCCCCAGCACACATCCCCCTCTTCACCTGCCCCTTCCTCTGCCCTCCCCAGCACACATCCCCCTCTTCGGAGTAAATCGACCAGAGAAAGCAAAATTTACTCAAGAAAATTACCCAAAAAATCCTGTTATCGTCGGAGTAAATCGACCAAGAGAAATTCTCAAGTAAATTGTCGGAGTAAATCGACCAACAAAATCCCCCGTCATATTAAAGAAAATTTTAAGAAAAATCGACCAACAAAATCCCCTCCTCCCCGTGATACGGGCGGTAATGCTGTCTCCTCTAGTCCTGAGTCTCGTACTGCCTCGGTGGCCCTCCTCCGCGGACCCCATAGTGTCATCGGTAATCCTCTCGACGGTACTCGAAATCGTCCCAACCTGTGTCGTCGCCGAACTCCGTCCCGTAGCCACCTTCACCGTCATAATAATGGTCCCCACCGTGTCCGTCTCCATACAAATGGTCATCCGCCACTGGCCGCCGTACAGAAGGGTCGTAAATCTCTCCCAAACGCTGTCCGCGGGGGTCGTCCCCTCTGAAATCCGCCCTCCTGACCTCTGTCCGGGGGGCTCGAAACCCCCTCCCAGGCCTTGGCCGTGAACATCTCCCCCCCGGCGGTTGCCAGGGGGTTTCCCGCCCCCTATGGGGCTCGCCGGACATCTCCACCCCACTGGCGGCTGCCAGGGGGGTTCCCGCCCCCCAAGGGGCTCGCCGGAAGTCCCCCACCCCCTGGCGGTTGCCGGGGGGTTCCCGCCCTTGGCGGGGCCCTGTGGGGGCCCTCCGGCCTTGCCGGAGGGTCTGCAGGCCTCGTCGGGCCTTCGGCAGGCCGACGGGCCCTGCCGGGGGTCCGATGAGTTCGCCGGCCCCGGGCGACCACCGGCAGGGCCTGGCGCCCCCTGTCGGAAGCCGCAAGAGGCGGGGAAGGCTCCCCCGCCAATTTCCCGCGGCGGCCGAACCCCTGGATGTTTTGGGGGTTCGGCCGTGGCCCGTCGCCGCTCGTTTGCTCCCAATTTTGGCGGCTAGGGCCTCCGCCACCCCTTTGGCTCTCCATCGCCTTCCGTCGGACCTCCTCGTGATAGTCGATCTTTCATGGTTCCTCGTCTTCGTCCTCGTCCAATTCCTCCACCAAATAGGGTTGATTTTGGATAAAAATCTTCTCTTTTTCCTTCTCTTTCTTCAAAGGTGACGCCTTTGGTGTCGGATTAGGGTTTCCCTCCCCTTTATTGTTCGCCGTCAATTGATTTAGGGTTGCCATTAATTGCGCGAATTGTTCGTCGTGCTTCGCTTGATTTGCCGTCAATTGGTTGATGGAAACCGTCAATTTGGCCATAGATTCATCATTTGCTGCCAAAGATTTCTTGATCCCGTCAATTTCGCTCGTGAATTTCGCCTCCAAAGCTTCAATTTTGTCGTGGGATCTTGTCGTAGCCGCCATGGATCGTCACGTGCTCTGATACCAAATTGTTAGGATCCAAGATAAAAAGACAATTTTTTATAGAAAAGTAGTAGCCAAGAACTAGATAATTGAATACAAAAAGGTGTATTTTCCTCCCAAGACGCCGAAGAGGACGTCCGGACTCGTTTAATCTAAGAACTACTCCTAGGACGCTCAATAGAGAATATCTCAAATATCAAGCATAAAAATCCTAATGACGGCTAGCCCTTATTTATAAAAGAAACTAGGGGTTTCTTAGGCTAATGGGCGCGCGCATAAGCACAAGGGAAAGGGGGGCCGGCGGCTCACATGGGCCGGCCCATGCTTGGCGGAAATAGACCGCCAGGTCTATCAGTATGGTTGTCTTATTTCAGCCTAGGCATTGGTTGTTGGTCTCTATTATCAAATATCACGTATCCATTAGGTATGGTTGTCTCATTTTTAGCAAATATCACGTATCCATATGTTGCAAATTGTCTCTATTATCCTGTAAATCATCCTCCCTTTCTATATGTTGCACATACACGAACATGCTGATCATGTAACAACATGACACAACTTGGCAACATTAAAGCAAATTTTGACAGTATATACAAAATAGAACTAGTATGTCCTATATAGGTTGACACGTATCATGACCACATGGTTAAGTATCCATGCTACTCAACTCTTTTCTCTAACCAACTCCATTAGAGGGTTGTCATAAGGAAAGAAACTTCTAAATTAATTATCTCAACTTTAGTTTGCCTTCATTTCAGAGTTCAATTTCCTATTCTCCGATTGAAATGACCCGATGTATACACATACTTATAAAATTTGGAGAGGTTTGACAGTAACAATAAAGAGTGGTATGTTTTGAATCATCCACTCAAATCCAATCTAGTAACGTCAATATGTATATATATCATCTGAGTTTTCCGGGCCTTAATTGTGAATGTTAAATGAGATTATATGAACCGTTATTTAAAATAAGTTAAACTTTCTAATTTGGGTACTTCAAATTTGAGATCTTCTTTTGCATTAGTTGTTATTAGCTAATATCAATGGTATCAACCAGTTTTGCAAGATCATATTGCCATACTTGAAATTCAAGACAGTTGGAGTGAGATATATGGTTGCATCAATGGTATATTAGTTGATATTTACCAATAGAAAGGATTGACTTTTTGAGCTGAGGCAGTGGTGTAATTAGGATATTTTTTTTGCACTTGGTGAATAGTTTTTATTGTTACTTTTTTGAATTTAATTTGCAGGAGAGTTTACAAACTCCTCAAACCCTGGTATCTCAATTCAAAAAACTTACATTCTCTTCATAATTCAGTCTCAGCTACCTTAGTTCTTCCCCCAACTTCTCTCTCTCTCTGTTCTATTCTAATGTAATACGCAATCCTGGCTCAATTCTTCTTGCACAATTCATGGCATTAAACAGTTGATGCACATTGTCTCGTTGCAGGGTCCATGTTGCATTCTGTGCACATCACTCTCTCTTGAATTTATAATTCGTTACCTCCGCTATTTTTTGGAGGATCAGAACCGTTCATTTTGATTTACATTTACTAAAACTCCAATATACTGAATATATGTGAACCCAAGTGGTTTTGCTCATTCATCCAGATGTCACAGATTTAATGGTTTTGCATGAATAAAATTTTTGTAACGGGTGGATGAATGGACAAAACCTCCCCATGTCATCAACAAAAAAAGATAGAGAACATCACAATGATCACTATATTTCAAAATTCCAAGATAAAATATCGCATTATTTGGCATGCTCGGATGATCAATGACTAACGAAAAAAATCAAAACACAAAATTTTAAACTTTTACCAGTGTTTATCATAACATTCATTTGAAAAGTAAGAACTACAAATTTTATCACAAGAATCAAACCTTTCTCTTAGCTCTCATTGGTTACCATTAACAAAACATACCTTGAAAATTTTGACATACACAAATGCAAATTCACACATGATCAACGTCCAAAATAAAAGCAAAGTCATTTACACTCAGTAGTGAAGTCCGAAGAACAAAAGACCTAGTTCATCAAAAAATACCGAAAACAAGAAATCGAACAAACAAACCAGAAAGAAATCAAAGAGAGAGGACACTCATATTGTGAGCCCGTCGATTGCTGCAACATCTAGAGCGACTTGCTTCTTAGAGGTTGCCACCAATGAGAGATAATGATGCAATGAATGCAGTGGGTTGATGTTAAGACCCCAATTCTACCTGATTCTGATGTGGCCGGGTAGAGATAGATGGAAAAGAAAGAGAGAGACATGTATAATATTTTTTTGTTTTTACTTACCCAAGGCAAGTTAGTTGTGTGTAGTTCCGCCATTGAGCCGAGGGTAGATGAGCTACTGCTACTATTTACTATCAGAGGCAAAATTGATTAATAATAAGAAGTCAGTGATCCAAATTGGTGTGTAGCTATAACCACATCAAAAAAGCAATTCTCAATACGAAGACGGTGAAAATGTAATAAGCGTTACATATTGGTGAAAAGACAGTTCTCATGGATCAATTTTAACTTTTCCTTTAGAAAATCATTAGTAAATCTGCCTGTGGAAAGTGGAAGATGCTTATTATCAATTGAAGGAAAAGTTCTCTTAAAACTATCTTTGTATTGGTGTATGTGGATATTTGTAGGGATCTGTAAAGGGTAGGGTTTCATAGATTTTATGGGAAGGAGGAAGAAACAAGAATGTGAGCACCAGGTCGCAATTGATAAGGTGTTATAAGTGTTATGTGAGTTGATGTAAGAAAACTCAAGCTAAGGAGGGAAAACGTTTTTGGAAATAAGCATTTTAGTTTTTTTTGGGGGGACATATTCATAAGCGAAAGTGGTCAATGGACCTCAAGATCAATATGAAAGGCATCTCACATATTATTGGATAACATAGATTGCAATGACATATTTTTGTTAGGAGCTGTTATCTATCAATGGTGAGGCTTATTATATTAACATTGTGTTCCTGCAACACATTCAGATAACATAAAACCATATACATCAAAAGGAGTGGCATCTCCGATTCTCAGGCATGTAATGGAATGACCACAAATGGCGTCATTTATACTACGTTAGAAGCCCAAATTGGAGTGACGTTTTGGATTGGCATTTGCCACCAAGAAAGGGACTCTTGAGTTTAATGGAGCTCATGAGTTTTTTAAAGACCTAAAATATGTGTATTGTTAATATGGAAGTTGGTGGTAAATCCATGACTTTTTAAAGAATATATGATGGGTGAAAAACCTTAACATATAATTCATAAAGAATGAATGAAACATATAATGCAGCACAACTACCAAATACAACCACGATAGCATATAATACAATATAAATCAACACAACCAAAGGGCCTGTTGAACCTCAGAGAACGAAAAATACTACATATAGCTAGCTAATTCACACAAAAGACCTACCTTGAAGAAAAAGATCACGAAAGGCCACTATGATAAGAGATTTGGGAAAGAAGGCATATTAATTTCCTTCGATAGTCAATGCCTAGGGGTCGACGACCATTAGGATAAACGAAGGGGCCAATGCCTTCCCTCATCTTGCTAGAGAACGAAAGATGAGAGAATCTCTTTTTTTACTTTTACTGGCGTTGGTAATAATCTCACTTTTCTTGTACTCGTATCACTTACTGAATCACCTTTCATTTTTTTCTTTTGCCTCCAATTGTGATCGTTTCCTTCCTAAAAAGGTTGACTCACATTGTCTTATCACAGCTATATATGATTCTGTAGCTTGAAGGAGCTAATTGGTGTGGCAGATGTTGGCTATGATGAAATCATCATCATCATCATCTGATAGAGGACTGTGATTGATGCTTGACCTAAAATCTAAGGGAATACCCCACTTGACACCCTAAATGACTATGATGTGGTTGCCCTCCCCTGATGCATCCACCATTAGGATGTGAGCAAAAACATGACTTATTTGCTGCTTCAAAAGAGTAGTGTCTTTTTGTTAGGGTTGGGGTTGGAGAAGACTTATCATGACTTGATTGATCCCCTAAGCATGCATTTAATCCTTGCTTCATGGCTGCATGGAGAGCTTGGGACAACACATCAATGACAGTAGCTTGGTAAGAAAGCTTTAGGTAAAGGGGGCGTTGGCTAAATTTAACAGGACTCCAGAGTTTAAAGCCTGAAGCCTAAGGGCATGCAACCTAAATGCTTGTAATAGGACAATCACAGTACATATCGGTTCAAGAGCAGTGGTTAAGGGCCCACCAATAGACTGGGCTCAACTAAAGGTTCCCATTGACACAACAAATGAAGTTGAATCAAAACCTAAAACCAAGAGGGATTAAGGTTACCTGAAGTAAATGTGTTAACACAATACTATAAACTCTCAACCTTAGATCTCATCACAACATTAAATGCTAATATCACTAATTGATGCATACTAAGGGAACATTATTGTGGACATGCTTTAGCAAGGAACTGGCTGTTCATGCCACTCTGTTGGAGTCTCCACCGCACTAGAACAGATCAAGCCCACCAAACATGTCAAACATGACCCATTGACATACCTTTCATCCTTACGATTACCGAGAATTGAAGCTTCATCGCTATAACTAGAAGGTTTATTGAGGTTTAGCTTAAATAATGATGGGCCTGGTGGTGCTGCACCAATATGATACTATATGGAGCAGACTAAGGATTGTGTATTCTTTGTTGTATTCTATCTTAATCATTGCTTTCTCCTTTCTATATTTGGATAAGGTTTGGTATATCAATATCAAGAAAAAGGCCAATCACTAATCAAGCTAGCAAAGCCATCACAAGTCCAATATTGAAAAGGACTATTCAATAGCAATTCAAGTCAACCAAAACCGAAAAACCAAGATATTCTCTTCTCCTAACAATCTATGAACTTAAACCCATGCATACCAAGTTTGCATGGAATATAAGTGCATGAATCCGAAATTTTAAGTGGGTTAAAAAAGGGGAACTACAAGATAATATAATTACTAAATTGGCTAGGAGACCAATTACACACTTTAAACTTTCGCTAAGGGCATTTAAACTCACAATAATCTCATCTACTAGTGGGTCTTCTTAAGCTACTAACGCAATGCCAAGTGTCTTGCTAAGCGAGTTATTTGCTTTAATTATTTTTCCTTATAGGGAATGAACACCCTTTGCTTCAAAGATAATCCCTGCAATTTCCTTGGCCCTAAACCATTATCGTTGCCCATACTGTTGGTTGCAAACACCTTACTGTTGGCCATTGGTGTGATGCTTTTGATCATTGCCACCTTGTCCTTAGTCTTATGTGTGAATCACAGAGAGCATTGTTCCACTTTCTAACCCAATTTATACCAAAATGTAACAATCTCCCTTACAGAAAAATATTGTCTCTTGACTTATGTGATGAGGATCACCACATGTCCAGCTGGATTTCTCAATCAATTCATGACCTCTTTTCTGCTTACATCCTTTACAGATGATTCCATAAGGGCTTGAAGTTTCTTCCCAGCAGACTGCGAGACAATGTGGTTCCACGTGCCATCGGTACTCGCCAATAAGGGAGGAGGGCTGCTGATGATCCATCATAATATTTGCTTTGAATTCCTTCTTAGAAAGCATCCTTTTGGATGGAGAGGGCAAATGTACAAGGGTTTTCATAGAAGTGTCTTGGTGTTTATGGGTGGAATGGTGTTTAATATGGGCATTAAAACCATTAGTTGAGCTGTCGGGAGGTTATCAAAGCCCAACCCACAAGTTTACCCTTAGGAAGTTAGCCAAGCTGTGTATTTGACCATTCCTTGGAGACATTCGACTTTGCTGCCTTCAGGGTCTCCTTCCACTCTCTTCAGCAATTTGGGAAGGTGGTCCGATCGTGATCGGAACTCTCTCCTTCCAATAGCTTTTATCCTGTCTCACGAGCCTTATGCCAGGAAGTCCATGACTTAAAATGCTTATTTGGAAGTTCATGAATTATGGATGCGGAATGAACTCTGTTGGTGCCTCCTTTGAGGAGATGATTCCCTAAATAAGTTTGGAACGAACTCGAAAAGTGGATTAACTATTACATCTTGTTGAATGACATAAAAGATTAGGTAAGAAGATTAGGCACTAGCCAGATAAATGTCATAAAATTATCCGTTTATCATTATGGTTCTTGTTTCATTGCAAACATGATGAAAAGTGGTCTTAAGTTTTAACAATCAGAATTGGAGCACAGCCAAATGATGGAGTACCATTGATGATGTGGAAGAGAGTGATATTTAAAGAGCAGATCAACCTTGAGCACCTTGATGACTTGATAATGGTGTGGGGATTCAATCTAACAGCTTCTTCTTCAGGGATATATGCTTCCCAAGTGATTTTTACCATTTATGATGAATATTGCTATGTTCCATGGGAAATCATTGCCCCTCACTCCACATTCTGATCTCAGGTTGAGGCGTGGATGGTTTCCCCTCAGCACATTAGGTCCTTTTCTGCTCATTTTATTCATCTTCTCCTCTTTTTACACTTCCTCGTTCTCCATGTTGATTACCACTTATATTTCCCTTTTTTTTGACTGTATTCTTTTTTTGTCATGTGCATGCACATTATTGTTGACATTATGGAATAAATGTCTTCCAATGTTTTCGTTGCCATGAACTGTGTTTAGGTTGTTGCCTTGTGTTATTCTCATCATCGTCCTCCTCATTTTATCTTTCTACTCATTTTATCTTTCTACGAACTGTTATTTCTTTGTCTTCTTTGTTGTGTTCTTTAAGGAATCCATAGTTGTTTTACCTTTATTGCTTCTTTTGTTTAAGCTGGATAAGCAACAAGTCTTTATGGTGCAAGTGTTATATTCTGCACTGTCATTTTGTAATTCTCTTCTGAGTGCATGCTTATTCAAGAGTTTGATTATTGTTTTCAACAGGTCGGGTTGGGAAGACATCTCTTGTGCTGCGATATGTAAATGATGTTTTCTGTGAGAAGCAACAGGCTACAATACAAGCTTCCTATTTAACAAAGCGCCTTGTTGTTGATGCTGTGCCCATTACCTTAGCTATATGGGTGTGTTGCCTTCTCTTTTATTTTTCATGTTGATTTTTTTCCCCGGTGAACAAATCAAGATCTCAGCCTACTGTATTTTATGAGCATGGAAATATGAAATTTGTTATTTTGACATGCAAAAGTGTTAGTAGCACATTTAGTTCTCTCTAATTCTTGCTGTTTCCTACTTAATAATATGGCATTTTACCCTCAACCTATTCTAGCCAATGCATCTCATGCTCAATTCTTGGAGACTACGGGAAGTGTAATCTGTTATTTATGGTTTATATTTCTGCCTTCCTCAGAAGTGAATGCTTCTTTATTTGAAATAAACCTTGTTTTTCGAGGGAAAAAATACTATGACAAGTTGGGTAAGAATGCTACTTGCCAAACCTGGAATGCGCACAAAGCTAGAAATGAGCACAAAACTAGAAAGAACAAATCAACATGAATTCATTGATAATTGCCACTTTTGTTATGAGTTCAAATCGTTCACTTACTTTCTACATGAGTTTAATTATTAATTAATTTTATAATGATCTCAAAGTCCATATCTATGTGGCTGATCTGACCAACAATGTGCTGATATTGCCATTAGGGTGCATTAGTTCAGTTAATTTGGTTTTGCATATTTTTTGCAAAACCGAACCAAGCCAAATACAAAAGTCTGCAAAACAGAACCAAACCAAATACATGCCCACTACCAAACTAACCTCCCCATACCAGAGCAGGATTAGAAATTGAACCAGAACCGACCCGAATTATTTTGGTTCCAGTCTGTCAGTTCAATTTGGCTTGGGCGGCTATCTATTGAAAACATCAATATCAAACACATTACAAGATGAAACGTCACCTTACATGAAAGTAAATTTTGAAATGTATTTTTTTAAAAAAGGCATTACTTTCCAGGAATCCACGAGGATTGAGAAATTTATTACAAGATGAAACACCATTACAATATCGAACCCACAAACCATGAAACTAAATCATAAAAAGATGAATTTTTTCTTCATCAAATTCATCCCATCCAACCCAAAACAACGATATCTCTACATCAGATTTTTATTCTTCAATCAATTCAATATTGAGAATTGTAAGAACTAACATATCACGCTATATTATGAAGGTTGAGAGTAAGAAGAGTCATCGCACTAAGACAATAAGATGCAAGTGCGGCTTCACATTCGATATGGTTAACAACAATGACATCTCTATTTAGGATATGGACTTGATGAAATTGACAATATGCCGAAGAGGTAAGGGCTTTGGGAATTAAGAGGGTGGTGATAGAATCATTTGGAATGTGGTCGGAGAGCGGGCCTGCGAGTGAAAGGAAAAGTGGGCATCTAGATGAGTAGATGGCATGGAGGTGGTAGGAGGTGACCAGAGGGAAGATAATTGGAGTTAGTGTCACTACAACTTTGGGGTTAGAGATTTTAGAGAAGATGTGATTAGGGATTTTAGAGAAGATGTGATGACAATTGAGATAATGAATTTGAGGATGAGAGTTTGATATACATGGAGAGGGAAAGTGAACATGCAGCGACAAAAGATGAGAATTGGAGTTAAGAGACGTGGTAGCTGAGATGTTGCAAGGACATATATTTGGTTAGGGTTAGGTTTATGATGCGGTCATTACCTACATGAGGAGGCACCGACGTGCGGCTGAACCGAGGGCAAATTAGTAAATTCTGAACATTGGGGAACTTTTTCTTAAATTTGCAATTTCTGTAATTTTCCCTTTATTATAGCTATGGCGGGCTAGGGAGAGGGGTTCATGCTTGATTATTGAGAAGAACATTGTAGTACTAGGCGTCCACGAGCCCTAGTTTGGAGATTTAGGCTTTTATAGGTCCATTATCATTTTATTTTCAGTTCTTCTCTTAATAAAAATTCCATCCTTCTCTTTTCCACATTAAAAATACCATTTTTATTATCAAACCCCTAGTTGATCGCATAAAATTGGTGTCATAGTGGTTTGATCCACATGGCGACCACGAGATCTAAGGAGAAACATTATGCCTTAGAAGAGAAGTTCGACGGCGAGATCAAGAAGATCACGTAAAGCATAGTGGATCAAAGAGTAAAGATGAATCAGAAGTTTCAACAAGTCCTTGAAGTCATAAATCAAATGAACCAACAAGTCACGGAGTTGACAAAGACGATCCGATCGGATCTAGCCGAAACCCCAGATACAGGGCAAAATGCGAAGTTTTTAGCGAATGGGAAAGAAAAGGTCGAGTCTTTTCGCAAGGGGCTCATTTCTAATGCAGATCTAGTGTCAGAAGAGTAGGATCATGTTGTCAAAGGAGGCGAAGAGACACGACAACAAGGGACAAGACACTACGAGCAATGGGGGATGTGCCGGAGGCCGTCGAGGCCCAACGATACTGCCAAGAGACTCGCGGCTCCCTGACGGCCCCTGGCGGGATACCAGGGCTTCGCCAAGCCCAGGCGGCCAGGCAAGGGCCACCGCGGCTCCTCAGTGGCCTGACATGGCCTCGGCCAGCAGCAGGTAGGTCGGCAAAGTCTTCTTGACCTGGCGGTGGGCCCACAACGAGAAGGGGAGCACTTTTGACAGCATCGGGGCTTTGGCGAAGGGTTGGAGGAAATCTGGGAGGACTACGACGTTGATTCTGGCAGGGGAAAGCCCCAACGACTCGATCCGGAGTACGAAGACTATGACCGGTATCACGAGGATGCTCGTAAGGACTTCGGAGATGAAAGAGGATCCGACTAGGGAGAGGCAAGCTGGGAGAATGACAAGGAGGACATGGCCCAAGTTGGAGACTATTATGGCCCACATGCCCCGCATCTGCCATGACACCATGACCATTATCGGGGACGAGGAGCACTTAGGGGATATACATCGGACAACAAGGTCAGGAAATTGAAGATGCCGATCTTTGAGGTGGAGAACCCAGATGGATGGATTTACATGGCAGAGCGGTACTTCGTGGTCTCGCATATTCATGAGACGAAGTGGTTGAGGGTCGTGAAGGTGTGCTTAGAGGGGGAGAATATATCATGGTACAGATGGAGACAACAACAGCGACCACTTCGTTCGTGGGAGGAGTTCAAGGTCTGCCTTCTACCCGTCCTCGAGGACCCATGGGGAGACATGTACGAGCAGCTTTATGCGTTGAGGCAGGAGAGAACAGTCAGGGACTACATTAAGAAATTTAAGATGCTGGCAGGATGTGTCCATGGAGTTTTAGGAGAGTCCTTGAAGGTATGCTTCATGAAAGCAAGGTTTGAGGTCTCCGTTTCGGTCTCGGTATCGCTCTTCCAAAAATTTAGGCTTCGGTATCGATATCGCCTGTTTCAGTGGGTTCGGAAGTGAGTTTCGGTTCATCCGTATCGGTAGTTTCAAAAATTGTAAATTATATGCAACTAACAATATTAATTAAAATTTGTTACTAATAAGATAATGGCAAACTAATAAAGATAATTTGTAACTTATAACATAATTATGAACAATATTAGTTAACCATATGTTATTCATGTTAACCATTTAGCTAAAAACACACTCTCGTTAGTTAGAATATGGCAAACTTGTAAATAATGTGTACTATGTTTAGACAAATGTAGGGTGTGAATAGCGTGTCAATATCTCATTTTTGGGGTTTTAGAGAATTTTTATTTAATTACACATTATTCTTCCTTCGTCTTCGACCGATACTGTACGGTATCGGCCGAAACTGACCGATACCGTTCAGTATCGGTCGATATTGAAACTGACACCTAGTTTCGGTCTCGTTACCCACCGAGACCGAAGCGATACTGCCGATACCCAAGGGTATCGGCCGAAACCTCAAACCATGCATGAAAGGACTCAAACCCATCATTCGGGCAAAGTTGCGGTTATAGCAAAGGGTTATTAGACAGGATGTGACTGGCCAGGATGGTTAAGGACAAACTAGCAGAGGAGTGGTGCGCCAGAAGAGCGTGAGGATAATCCTCTTTTTGTGGTCAGGCACGTGCAAGGGGCTAGAAGGCACTCACAGGAGCAGCATTGCCCAATAAGGAGAGAAGTTGTGAGGCACGGCTATGTGGTAGTATAAGAGAATGACAGACCGAGATGAGGGATAAGCATGCCAAGAGTCGTTGCTTCAAGTGCGACGAGAAGTTTTCACCAGAGCACCGATGTGGCAATCGTACCTTACAGCTGCTGCTAGTGAATGACGAGGATAAGGAAGAGACCGTAATGAAGCTTGAGGCATGTAAGGACGACCAGGAGCATCTACATCTGGACATGTCGGAGGTATCGCTCAACTCTGTGGTGTGGTTCACACCGAACCACACCATGAAGTTGGCATGACAAGTCGCAGAGCAAGACTTCACGATGTTGATGAATAGTGGGGCTACTCACAATTTTCATCTCTCGCAGGGTGGTGAAGCACATGGGCTACTGTTTAGTGACACAGGCTGTTTCGGAGTGGTGCTTGGGACGGGCCAGGTAGCGCAGAGTCGAGGAGTATGTCGAGGACTTATACTATCCATACAGTGGGTACAGATCATAGCGGACTTCCTCTGGTGTTGGTAGCACTAAAATTATCTTGGGTATGCAGTGGTTGTAGACACTGGGAGACACTAAAATTAATTGGAAGTTGCTCAGGTTGGAGTTCTAGGAGATGGAAAAGACTGTCATGTTGCAGGAGAATTCGAGTCTATGTCGTTCCATGGTTTCGTTCAAAACCATGTCAAGAGCTCTTCATGTCTCAGGAGGAGGGTTCTTGGTAGAGTTTCGGGGGTTGACAGTCGACGTGGAAGAGGAAAAGTAGGAGTAGGAGATACCAACAGAGCCGGAGCAGTTGCTAGTAAGTTTGAGGGTGTTTTAGACCCCGCGTGGCCTCCCACCTCCACAGAACCACGAGCACGCGATCGTTCTATGGGAGGGTGTGTCCCCCTATTAGCTTGTGTAGATATCCTTAGGAGCAGAAGGATGAGATTGAGATGATGGTTGGGGAGATGTTGCAGGCCGGCATCATCCAACCAAGTATGAGCTTATTCTTTAGTCCGGTCCTATTAATGAAGGACGGCAGTTGAAGGTTTTGCGTAGACTACATGGCCTTGAATAAGGAGACAATACCGGATAAGTTCCTGATTCCCTTGATCGACGAGCTGCTAAACGAGCTATATAGTGATGTGGTGTTCTCAAAGATAGACCAGAAGTCTGGGTACCATCAGATCAGGATGCGGGCTAGATCAGGATGCGGGCTGCAGACGTTCTGAAGACCACTTTCAGAATGCACGTGAGACAATATGAGTTTCTAGCGGTGACATTTCAGGCCCTTATGAACAAGGTCTTTTGGCCTTACTTACAGAGATTTTTCCTTGTCTTTTTTATGACTTTTTGATTTACAATCACAATATGGAGGAGCATGTAGGGTAGTTATAGGCCGTTTTACAAGATTTGCAGGAGCACCAGATATTTGCTAACATGAAGTGTCTTTTTTGGGCAGCTATATTTGGGCCATGTTGTGTGTGCGAATGTGGGTGGCAGTGGACCAGACAAAGATCTTTGCTATGCTGGATTGGCTTCGCCCTACTATGTTACAAGCCTTACGAGGTTTCTTGAAGCTGACAGGATATTTCCGAAAGTTTATACATGGGTACAACACTATAGCTTGGCCTTTGACAAAGCTGCTAAAGAAGGTTAGCTTTTGGTGGGAAAACGGTGCAACCAAGGTGTTTGAGGCATTGAAGCAGGCAATGTCTACGGTGCCAGTGCTTGCACTACCTGACTTTAGCCGACTTTTCGTAGTAGAGGTTGACGCCTTAGGGTATGGTCTGGGAGCTGTGTTGATGCAGGATCAACGTCCAGTGGCATATTTCAATCAGGTTCTGACAGCACCAATGAGGCTTAAATCAGTTTGAGCATGAATTAAAGGTGATAGTGCTCTCAATACAGAAATGACGGCCCTATCTACTTGACATGAGATCCATTGTGTACTGATTAGAAAGTTTAAAGTACTTATTGGAGCAGTGCATGGTCACCGAGGAGCACTAGAGATGGCTTTCCAAGCTCATTGATTACACATTTGAGACTAGTATAGGCCGGGATTGGAGAATAAGGCGGCATATGCCCTATCTCGCAGAGAGGTGGTGAAGGTGGCAGCTATCTCAATGCCGGTCTTACTTGATTGGGAGCCCATGTGGAGAGAGATCGAGGCCGATGTGGGGTTGACTCATATACAGGTGGTGCTGCAGCAGGGGTCGACGAAGCATCATGGATTCAAACTGTTGGGCAGCAGCTATTGTACCAATGTCGGCTGGTATTACCACGGACTTCATCATATATCCTCCTAATTTTTCAGGAGTTCCATGGCATTGTGGTGGACAGACATTCGGGATGCAGCAGACATACAAGAAGATGGTGATGGATCTCTATTGGCCAGGGATGAATGACATTGCCAGATTGGTGGCGCAATGTAACGTCTGCCAGCGTCACAAGTACTTAGCAATGGTTCTCGCAGGATTGCTACAGCCGTTAGCCTTATCTGAAAGAGTATGCGAGGAGATCACTTTGGACTTTATTGAGGGTTACCACGATTTGAAGGTTTCTCTGTCATATTTGTTGTGGTTGATCACCTCAGTAAATATGTCCATCTCATAGCTCTGCGGCATCCTTTTATAGTAGTGATGGTGGCGGTCGCATTTATGAAGGAGGTAGTGTGCCTACATGAGTTCCCAGTAGGGATGAGAATGGGCATGCCCAAAGCCCAATTGGACGTCCAATTGGGCATGCCACGTTCCCATCTCTTCATGGTCTAGGAAGTTGGTGCCAATCTCTTTCCTTGTGGTCTAGGAAGATTGGTGCCAATCTTCCTAGACCACAAGGAAAGAGATTGGCACCAACTTCCTAGACCATGAAGAGATGAGAACGTGGCATGCCCAATTGGACGCCTAATTGTGTTTTGGGCATGCACATTCTTATCCCTAGTTCCCAGCGTCAATTGTCTCCTACAGAGATAAAGTGTTCATGAGCAATTTTTGGAGAGAGTAGTTCAACGTACATGTGACGACACTGAAGAGGAGCACGACGTACCACCAGTAGACTGACGAATAGACGGATGTGGTAAATAGAAGTGTGGGGACATACTTGCGCTATTTTGCCTCACATTCGTCCAAGCAGTGGGCTAAGTGGTTGGCATGGACGGAATATTGGTACAATACTTCCTACCATTCGGTGGCATAGTACACACCCTTTCGGATTTTCTATAGGCGAGACCCACCACATTTGATCCACTATAGTCGCAGCTCGACCCCAGTGTCCCAAGCGAAGTAGTATTTGGAGGAGCGGGATAGGGTGTTGGAGGAGTTAAAGAGGAACTTGACTCGTGCACAACAAATCATGAAGTTTAAGGCTGATGGACATCGTAGGGATGTGCATTTTATGGTGAGGATAAAGTATATCTGAAGCTGAGGCCATATCGACAGAAGACTTTGGTACATTGTGGCAATGAGAAGTTGGTGGTATGCTACTGTGGACTGTTTAAGATTGAGGCTAAGATTGTCGAATGAGACTTCTGATGATGTTAACCATCCACCTAGTTTTTCCCGTGTCACAGCTGTGATGGTCCATGAGGGGCCACACCCTCTCACCTACCCTTCCATTCATCCTAACAGACGACATGGATGTATTGCTCGAGCACTGGAGGTCAAGGGGGTTCGTCGGGGCACTGCAGTGTCTGAGGTGCTTATCCGATGGCGTAGACTACCAGATTATGATGCAACGTGTGGGAGTCTCTCGAAGTGATCAGACAACAATTTCTAGAATTTCACCTTGATGACAAGGTGGCTCTCTTGGGAGGGAGTAATGATGATGGCATCACATACAGGAGGAGGCGCAGACGTGCGGCTGAACCGGTGGCAAATTAGTAAATTCTGAACATTGGGTGACTTTTTCATAAATATGTAATTTCTGCAATTTTCCCTTTATTATAGCTAGGGCCGGCTAGGGATAGGGTTTCATGCTTGAGTATTGAGAAGAACATTGTAATTTGCATCCACGAGCCCTAGTTTGGAGATTTAGGTTTTCATCTCGATGGAAAAGCTTGGAGAGCGACCTCTCCTAAAGAGGTCCATTATCATTTTATTTTCAGTTCTTCTCTTAATAAAAATTCCACACTTTTCCTTTTTCACATTAAAAATCACATTTTAATATCAAAACCCTAGTGGATTGCTTGAGTTTATTAACTCATTTATAATATATAGAGTGCGTATATAATATCAACATAATTTATAAGAAAATTTGAAGGTTAGGTACACAAGGAGAAAATTTCTCTTTGGCCTTAGTCAAAAGGTCTTCTCTGCAATATCTCTTCTATGCAATTTTTATGGATGGTCGACACCGTTCATGTTAATCTACATGACTTAAACATAAATTCAACAAAAAATTGTCATTCGATATTGTTTCCATAAGCATCAAGTCATTCCAAATTTAATGGTTATTTTTTTCACACATAGATTAACAACTAAAAAGCTTAGGATTCATCAGATTTTTAGTGTATTTGGGTTTTACTGGATGAACATCAAAACGAATGGTACCAATTATTAAAAAAAATTGTCAGGTGGGCTTTTTAACCGGGCATATGAGGAATTTTCTTCTTGGATATCTGATCCTCATGCTCCTCATAATATATACACAATATTATATTGGGTTGGTTTAGGTTCAAACCCTCGAACCGAGGACTGAACTGATTGAATTGATTCGATAAAGAAACCTATAACGAAACCGAATTGGTCAGCCTCAAATGATTTCTTTCGGTTTTACCCGAGTTGTGCTCACCCCTTATTAACATTTGTTTCATTTCTTGTAACATTTGCCCGCCGTCTAGTGCTAATTCCTGAACATAATGGGCATATGTTACAATTCAATTTTTTGTGAGTGGATGAGCTTCTTCTATACAGTTGACCTAGATAATAACATCAAAAAGGATATTCAAATTAAGAAATGCATGCGTATCCTTCACTTTTATTTCTTTTCCCGCTTTTCCCTCTTTTTCTGGCAAGGGGCTTTTAGAAAATGATTCCAAATCTACGTATACCTCTAAGTATAAGATATCATAAGAATATATAAAAGAATATCAGTTCTTCGATATGTCTGACACTAGTGGACTAGTAGGGAGAAATATTATAATTGAGCAGAATTAGTAGTTTAATTTATAACTTTCTGGTCAGTGCTGCTGCGAAGACGGTTGCCTCATTACCAATAGCGATGGTTGAAATATCTATCATGTTTTATTCATGTAATGGAAGAACAAAATTCATAACTACAAGTCTACAACTACCAAATCTTTTTCTGTCAGGTCTTTTCATCTCTTTGTTTAAGCAGAACCACACATGTATGTATATATGTATGTATGTGAGAATAATGGGTACCGTATGACGTATAAGACTAAGCCTCATATGCGACCTCCAAAACTCCACCCTCCGCTATTTTTCAAAGGATTTGAACCGTTTGTTTTGATGTTCATATTCTAAAACCCAAAATATCGAATATCGGGTGAACATAATATGTTTTGCATGTTCATACACCCTAATATGTTTTGCATGTTCATACACCCATCACAAAAGTTCTATGTATCTAAAACCGTTAAACTTGCGATGGATAGATGAACGGTAAACCACTTGGGTTCACCCGATATTTGGTGTTTTGAAGTTGTAGAATATGTAGATCACAATGAACGGTTTCGATCTTCCAAAAAAATAGCGGACGTTAGAGTTTTGCATGCGTATGCGTCTTAGTCTCATATGTGATATGATACCCATTATATATAGTGTCATATGATATGACATAGGAGCACGTGTGGAACATGATGTCTCGACAAAAATTTCAACAATATTTTGGACGATCAACCCGTTCATTTTGATCATCATATTTTACAACCTATTAGGATGGGTTTTGACCAATGAACCTATTAGGATGGATTTTAGGAAGTTTCTATGGATATCTAAGATGGAAATAGACATGAATAATTGTGTGTATTCATCTCATCAAGGCGTACAAATATTCTACAAAGAAAGAGCAAAAATACATAAAGAATCAAAAATGATATTATATAAACTTCATGATTCTTCATGGCTTCAATAGTCCATTACTCCATGCCTTGAGTCCATCAACCCATCACCTAATGTTTTAACTCCCCCTTGATGTAATCAATGTTAATTATCTAATACTAAAACACTTTGAGATATTAGTTAACATATAATGTGGTGATTATAATCAAAACTTTATTGGGCTTAAAGGCCAATGTCCAACACAAGTAAGATCACTATTAAGTTTGAAACTACTATCGTCAAGGAAACAACTATGAAGATTAAAATTGAAGGATCATCCTAACAAAAGCTTAAAAGGATTAATGTATCAAATGTTATAGTTTTGACAATTTTATACTCAGTACCCATATAAAAGCTTAAATATGGGAAAGATTAGTAATGAGAATGGATTAATTGAGAAATAATACATTCCACTTGAGGATGCTAGTGATGAAGATGACGATTTAAAGGAATCTAATGCATGTCTGCATCAGGGTTTGAGGTATCGGTTGTATCGTATCGGTATCGGCAGTTGACGATACCGAAACCAAGGGTTAGTTTCAGTATTGGTCGATACTGTTTAGTACCGGTCAGTTTCGACCGATACCGACCGATACTGACCGATATCGTTTAGTACCGGACGAAGACGGATGAAGAAGAACATGTAGTTAAATAAGAATTCTCTAAAAAACCCAAAAAATTTCGTGAATCAATAGGTTGCATAGAAAGGTCAGTTAAAATAGGAGAAAACCATATGTTTCGGCTTGAAAATGATGAAGAATTAGACGAAGAAGAGGCAGAACCAAGAAAAAATTGCTAAAAGAAGAAAAAGGACAAAAGGTGATGAAAAAATTGAACTCACCTCATCGCGTCACCACCTCGTCGAACCTGCCTCCTACCTCGTCGAACTCGTCTCGACCATCTAGCGTGAGAGTGAGAGTGAGCAAAGAGAGAGAGAGAAAGAGGCCAGAGTCGCCTTTTAGGAGATGTTGTGTGTTATTTAAAAAGGGAAACTTGTAAATAAGTGATATATGCGTAAAGTAAAACAGTCGATGCACATATCAAGCAGATATTTTATGCAACCCTGTAAATAAGTAGTATGTGCCCAAAGCAAAATGGCGGGTGCGCAAAGCAACGCTTAGTGATATTTTGGCAAACGTGTAAATAAGTGGTATGTGCGCAAGGTAAAACGGTGGGTGCGCAAGGCAAGCTTTAGGATCTATTCATTTATCTAATATTTAGTATTTAAGTATCAAACTTTAGGTATTTAGTATTTGATATGATTACGAACTCAAATTTAGTTTATCTTTTTAGTATTTAGTATTTGATAGTATATGATTAATATTTTAGTTTGTTAAGTATTTAATAGTATTTGATAGGTTTAGATTTAAGAACCACCGGAACCATCAATGTGTGTATATAGTATATACATATTTAAAGTATCTCCGAAACCGAAACCGATACCCGAAACCAAACTGCCGAAACTAGCGATACGGACGAAACCGAAACTTCCTTCCGAAACCGCCGAAACGGACGATACCGATACCGAAACCTAAATTTTGGGAAGAACGATACCCAGACCGAAACTGAGGCTTAAAACCTTGGTTTGCATGACATTAAGTGTCTAGCCACTATACCTAAAAGTGAGGTAGATTGGTGAAGGAAAAATATTTTCTTTATTTACATTAGAATTGGAAATAGATCTTTTTAAATGATGATTAATTGATGTAGTTGTACAAATTTAGTCGCAAAGTTAGCTATGAAGAAGATGTGACTAAATGATGAACCTCAAATACAATCTTACAACATTACATAGGTTGATAACTCGCATATCGTTACCTAACATTGTCTAATATTTATTCAGTTCTCGAGCTATTAGAACCATATCTAATGTGATGTCATACTTATAGATCCTACACATATTCTTCTAGATATGCATTAGCTGTATAAGTTAGATGCTATGTATTGAGTCATTGGGCCGACACTCGAGACGACTCATCTGATGGGTGACTAAGGCCTGCAGAGCCCACGAGAGAAGCCTGATACCGACTCAGTCAAAGCTCACTTACCAGTCGCCCGTTGCACTCCCACCAATCGAACGTGTGATTGAAGGCGGGCTCATAAATAGCGGGAACGTAGGCTACGGTTACTCCTATTAAAGGGGGGAGATCATGGCACCATAATGGGTGACCGTTGTCCTCCCAACGTCACTGAAAAGACCCAGGAGGTCTATAAATACAGGAGGTTCCAACTCCCAAGGTACGAGATTTAATACATAAACTCTACATTTTCCAACTTATATTGCTTCTCTAAAAGGGCTTGCTACGTCATATCTGAGACGAGCCTTCGTGTGTCGATCTCAGCTGCTTATAGCTCTCTCCCTCTTTTAGGTTCCCATTCTGACTTAAGCATCGGAGGGGATTTGGGTGGGACCCAGATCCGACCCCCTGACGCTTCCTTATAGTGCAGATCTACCAGTCTCGACCCTACGCAAGGGTCGCTGCTGAGTATCTCAGTCTCGATCGATCGACATACGAACCGCTCGAGGGTCAATCGAGCATCGCAAGTCAACTTCCATCCCAGGTTCTTCCAACCTAGGGTCACACTCAACCGGCTGAGGAGGCTCCGACTCAGCATGAGAGGGTCCACGTCAGTGACTCAACTGTTTCGGTCATTTGCATTAACATTTTGGCGACGTCTGTGGGAAAACGTTAACCCGCTCGACATCCCAAAGCAACCAATAAGCTATGTCGGCCGACCCAGCAATATCGGATCGAACCAATGTTCGAAGGAGAAACAAAAAGCGAACAACGTCTAGGTAGAGGATGCATCGTATTCTACATCCTCATCCAAGCAGCCCAGGAGGGCTACCAAAGTGCCTAAGGTGTCCCAAGAGCAATTCGACCAATTTGCAGATCGGGTCGACAAAAGTCTCAGCGTTTTGGCGACTCTGGTGCGTCAACACATGTGAGATCTGCTACTCACAAATAAGCAACTATCGCCTACAAATCTAACCCTAACATCGACAAGAGATGCGTCCATGCTCAGGGATCCAAGAGATCCGAGAGTGGATCGACAAGAGATCCCCCACACAATACAACCCCATATCTCACCAATATGGCGAAAGGGGGAATGACAATCGTACCTTCGGTCTCCAGGGAGGACACATTCCCTCCGACTATAAGGAAGCAACCTGCCACATCCTAGATTAGACAATATATGGGGTCTCTCCAGGTTACAACCCTCTCAATTTTGCAGGTGGATATGTGAGGAGAGTGGAGATCCCAAACTGATCATCAAGAGCTACATTCGTGCAAGGCGAGGATGGTCGATCCCTACTTATCCAGTCTGCACTTCGGCAGACCCCATTGAAGGAGAACATCACGTCTGCTTCTTTTCTTCCAAAGTTCAAACTCCCTACATGGCTGGCATATGATGGCAGAGGCGATCCGTGGTCGTACATCCGCAAGTATCTAAACGTGATGCTGCTTCATGGGGCCGATGATCCATATCTCTATCGAACTTTCCACACTACCCTATTCAAAAAGGCGGAGGGCTGGTACGACAGATTACTCGACGGCTGTATCGGGTCATTCGATGAATTGACCGATTTGTTTTGCAGGCAATTTGTCACATGTCGACGTCCCAAGAGAAAGTCCCCACACCTCTTCACATTCAAGCATAAGGATAAGAAACCAATGTGAGCCTTCATACAACGATTCAACGGTGAAAGGCTCAAAGTTGAGGACACGTCGGATGTGACTGTCATCGCGGCCTTCACTCGAGCGGTGCGAGACAAACATTTGCAGATGGCGCTCCACTAGTTCCCACCTAACAGCCTTGCGAAGCTGTTCAATATAACAGATCGGTTCACCATCTCCGAAGAAGTGGAGGAACCGACTGAAGTTACTGGAAAAGGCACTCCTGCCCGTCGTGGAGACACCAGACGGGAAAAGCCAACCCAGGGAACCCCTCGCCAGGAATCTCGGGACAAGAGACCGAGAGAAAGGAGCCCTCGGAGCAAGAAGCGTCCAACTTATGCGAGGCCAATTACGCCCAAGATGGAGTTCCTCGCTTATGCCCCACGAGAAGAACTGGTCCAAGAATCCGTCAAGAAAGGCAAATATGAGAAAAGGGACGACCTCAAGTTCTGTAAATACCACAACGACTATGTGTATGCTACCAACGACTGCTGGACGCTCAAGAAGGAGATCGATGCACTGGTCAAGCGCGGGCATCCCAAGAATCCGGTCAGCAATCAGCCCAACAAGGAGGGGCCCTCGAAGCAAAAGGGCAAGATGATGGGGTCGCCTGTCACTAAGGTGGTCGACTAGCGAGCTTCTAAGCTCAAGGTCGGATAAAAAGCGTGGGTCGAAAGCAACTCCCGACGAAATTTGGAAATGCATGTACGCTTTTTACTTTCTGCAATAAAGCATGTTTTTCATCAAATAAATTTTGCTTCTTTTCGAAACAACTTTCTTCGATAGAGCATTTATGGATTCCATGAAAACTATCCCTAAAAGGACCCGATCCATGGGGAAATCTAGATAAGACGGATTCATATTGATGAAACCCATGTGCACCGGACCGCGTCGTCAGCCGTAAGCTGAAGGGGCCACCCCTTCGCCACTGAACGACCCTCTCGCGTCGTCAGCCGTAAGCTGAATGGGCCACCCCTTCGCCACTGAACGACCCTCTTGTGTCGTCAGCCGTAAGCCGAAGGGGCCACCCACTCGCCACTGAACGAAGTGGTCTATTTCTAACATGGTTCACTGACCATCTTGAGCAAGGGTCTAACCCGTCGAAAGGGGGCCATTAGGCATTACGACCACATTATTTGAGCAACGACAAAACAACAGAGATACAACAACAAACAAAGAGATACAAGCCAATTTTTCTGGCGCTTATACTACAAAATTATCTTCGTTTGTATCTCAATTACCCCCGATACATTTGAAAATCATGGCAGCGTAAGAGGATCGTCAAGATTCTGCAACGAGTCGCTAGGCCCTTGATCTCCCTCAAGCACGATAACTTGCTCTTGATCTCCTAATGCACTAGCGCCTGCATCGTCACCCGTCGTAAGGGCAACTTTGCTAGTAGGAGCGGCATCTCTCGTGTCCTGGCTCAGATCATCGTCATCGATATCCATGAATAGCACAGGGATCTGGTGAATCTCAACAGCGATGCCAGGGAATCGGTCCTTCACTTTCGATCGATATCGTTCATAGCCTTGCATGACAGTTCGTCGAAATCGGGCAATGAATCCTTGACTTCTTGGATCGCCCTCTCGCTATGGCCTCAGTGCTGGCTCTCTCCTCCAGCAAAGCTTTCTCCGCTCGCTCCCTCGAGGCGGCTTGATCAGCTTCTCTCTTACGAGACTCGCGTAACTCATGCTCGAGCTGATGAATGTGGTTGAGTCTCAGTTTGCATAGAAGTCCCACTCTATCTAGCTCAGCCTGAGATTTCTCCACGGCCATCTTAACGGCCCCCAGGGTGACTTTATGATTAGCCACCACCGGCGCGCGTCGACGCAACGCAACCGTGGCCACGAGAGCCTGCAAACAAGGCACGATGGTCAACATCCATGCTTGCATCATTTATAATGAAGGCGGGCACAGTAGTTACCTGGACGTTCGCGTGGACGGCTATCGATGCAAGCCTCTCATAATTGACCCTCTCCACAACGGCTCTATCCCACGGAAGGGTCGCATTTTCGGCAATCTGAGAGGCGGTCACGCACTCCAGAAAAGCAGGATCGTCTCTCTTCGTTGGAAACTCTATTTGAATGAGTTCCTTCGCAGGACAATCAAATGGAGCCTGAGGTGATCGACTCTCCAGCAAAATTGGTCTGAATTCATTGGAATGTCCTCAGACAGAGACATTGGAGGGAACAATCCCCCAAGGCCAGGAATCCTCATTCAAAAGGAGCTCTGGAGGGGCCTGAGTCTCGCCTGAATCTCCCTCTAGAAGAGTTCCATGCTCCTGCTCCGGAATGCGGGTCTCGCCAAGCAATTAACTCGCGTCCGAGAACCTGGGCTGCTCCACGGTTTCAGTCGACCCAGATGGCTCCGAGTCACTAAGGCGATGTCGACGCCTTTTCTTATTTCCCTCAACAGCAACCACCTCAAGTTCGGTGGGGGCTTCTCCTTTTTCTTCCGCTGGAGACGGGCCAGCTGAGTAGCCCGATCAGCGACAATGGGTCGTTCCTCGGACGATCGAGTCGTTCCTTCTCCCATGGAAGGCACCCGAGGAGATAACTGTTGGATCTGGATCTAAGCCTAGGGGGTGAATAGGTTAATAAAAATTCTTGTGAACACACAAGCAATCACATGCAGTTATAAGCAATATTCAGAACAGATAGCCAGATGCACAGTAAATAAAAAGCAAGCATAGAGTGCACAACTGATTTACCCTGGTTCGGTCGTCCCAACGATATACTCCAGCCCCAAAGCAGATACTAGCATTAATATGTTACTGGGTACAACTACAATGAGCTACGAGCCCCAACTCAACTCTCATCTAGTTCGTACCGCACTCCCCAAAGTACTAAACATTATCAATCTAGTAAATGCTCTCTCTTGACAAGCACCAACTTGTCATGACCATCTTGTCTAGCCCCAACTAGACAAGACCCCAAAATAATGAATAAAGTAGCATACAAAGATCAATACATCAATACACAAATATAAATAAGTATGAAGTTCAGAAAATCTCAGTTCGTGTAGATGTCATCTCTGTCGTTCAGCGCTGGTCAGAGCTAGTCTGACAAGATGTAGTCGTCAATCACTCTCAGCCTCTGCTTTTGGATGATGCTCTGAAGTCTGGGCTAGCAGTGGTTGAGTTAGTCTCCCCTTGGATGAACTTATGGCCTAGGAGGAGGAAGCTTGATCTTGTGCAATGTATGGATGAACCCTATGAAGCATTACGGCCTTGTGTTGATGAAGCTTCCCTATAAACTTGTGGCCTTGGCCAACTTGGAGACCCACTTGCTCTTGGAGTTGTGCAATGAGAAGATGAAGTCCTTGCTTGCTTGTGGCTTGCGCAATGAAGGAGATGAAGGATTTTTAGACCTGCGCAAGGGAGAAGAAGATGACCCCTTGGTGTAAGTTGCGGCCTTGGAGATTGAATGAGATCTTGCCTTGCTTGGTTGCGGCCTTGGAGGTTGAGCTCTCTTTGTAGCTTGCGCAATGGAGGATTGGAGAGCTCTTGGGATGTTGCGGCTAAGGTGAGGGAGAGGCTCTTTGAAGTTGCGCAAGGAGGGATGTGTTATTGCAACTTGCGGCTAGGAGCTATTCTATATGTGTTGGTCGAAATTTTTCTTTTGTTTGCCTCCTTATTTTCTCTCCTTTTGGATGTAGGTTTATATAGGTGAAGATGGGATCAATTAGAATCAAATAGAATCCCATAATTGAAGTAGATTTGATGGAATCCTAACTTGAATAGGATTGGGACTAATCATATGGAAGATCTCTTCTAATCATAATATGATATGGAGTTTGAATTTGGATTGCAATAGGATATAAATTTGAATGGCAATGAGGTTTGAATTGGATCTCATTTAATCACAAATTGATTTGCATGAGATTCTCCATATCTCTCCATCTTTGACCAAGTCTTTATTTGTGTAGGAAGGATTTGGTTCAAGCACTTTTGATATGAATGATATCTCTCCATATTTGACCAAGTCCAGATTGCAAATGAGTTGTAATTTTTACATCAGTTTGACTAAGTCTTCTTTGCATATTTGTAGCATTTTCTCCGTCACTTTGACTAGGTCATCCTTTGAGTATTTACAAGCTTGCCACTCCTGAAAACACTTAGCACACACATCAAATCGTTCACACACGTTTGTTATCATCAAACACGAGGTCATCGATCGTTGCATCCAACTACACGTTGTATCCAACAATAACATACTCTCCTCAGCTTCTCTGATAGAAGCCTCGATCCCTTCTCTTAGTGCAGGGTCCAATTGGTACTACTGACTGACCATGCCTGCAGAAGAAAAACATGTTAAGTCAGAGAACGAAGATCGAACAGTTGATATGCACGATTGAATTGACCTTTCGTCCATACGGTCTGGCGCAACACCAAGTAGGACCACAACCACTTCGTCTTCCTCACATTCTTTGGCAGGCTCAACAATGCGTATGCGGCTTCCTTCTCCGCTCCGGCCAAAGGCTTGTCCTCGGCGAGACCTAAATCAGAGACACCCCATCCGGTGCAAAAGCTCGCCTCGCCTTGAAAGACCACAAACACGAACTCCTCTTTCTAGTTGGAATTCGAGGAGGGGAGATCATCAAAAGCTTCCTGCCTCGACGGACCGTTACCATGTACCAGCCTGGACGCTTAAGAGAAAGGATCGAGAAGAAGTAATTGAACAGTCACAGCGACGGTTCAACTCTCTTCATCACACAGAGTAATGAAACCAACCAAGGCACCTATGGCGTTTGGCATCAGTTGGCAAAGAGAAAGGTTCAAGGTGCTCAGAAAGTATCGCAAGAAAGGATGCATGAGGAATCGAAGCCCTCGTTGGAAAGCTTTGATGTACACCCCAACTTCTCGGTCGCCGGAACGATGAACCATTTCATCCCTCCCCGGCACCCGGATCTGGTAATCGAGCTGGACATATTTCCTTTGAAGGTCGGGATATGATCGGCTCCGACCTTGGATCTCCGATTGGCGATCAGACTAGGCTCCATGGCACCCTCTTGGTTCCTCTGCGTGACAGGAACCGAACTCCTTTCAAAAGCAGGAACGGATGATGAAGCCATTTTTCAAAAGGAGGAAATCTAAATCAAGAACGATGAAGACGACAACGTCAAATTTCCAATCCGGAACCGTCTTATATTGACTGAACGATCGTGGCGTGATGAGACACGTGTCGAAGATCCGGGGTTCTTAACATCTTGGATTTCGAACCGGCGAATCACCCAAATCATCAAAGCGGGCCCTTTGGCGCCTAAAAATTTGAGTATTAATTCCTCGACTGCCGTGTCCTATTAATGCGATGTAACGTCGCTTGACCCCAACTGGCAGACCCTCTGAGGTCGTGCAACGGGGGCCATTGTTGAGTCATTGGGCCGACACTCGAGAAGACTCATCCGACGGGTGACTAAGGCCCGCAAAGCCCACGAGAGAAGCCTGATACCGACTCAGTCAAAGCCCACTTACCAGTCGCCAGTTGCATTCCCACCACTCGAACGTGGGATTGAAGGCGGGCTCATAAATAGCGGGAATGCAGGCTACGGTTATTCCTATTAAAGAGGAGAGATCATGGCACCATAATGGGTGACCATTATCCTCCCAACGTCACTGAAAAGACCCAGGATGTCTATAAATACAGGAGGTTCCAACTCTCAAGGTACAAGGTCTAATATATAGAATCTACATTTTCCAACTTATATTGCTTCTTCAAAAGGGCTTACGACGTCAAATCTAAGACGAACCTCTGTGGGTCGATTTCAGCCGCTCCTAGCTCTCTCTCTTAAGTTCTCATTTTAACTTAAGCATCAGAGGGAATTTGGGTCGGGACCCAGATCCGACCCCCTGACGCTTCCTTGTGGTGCTGATCTACCAGTATCGACCCTACGCGAGGGTCGCTCCTGCGCTTTTTGACGTCCCCCGCGTTTGCGCGCATGCAAGTGTGCAATGTATAATTGGGGGCGTGAGATTTAAATATTTGTAACCGCAAGCGCACAGTGTTGTAGTGTGGCTTGGGGGTCGAACTCAGGGAGGCGTGGTTGTGCTTGTGTCAAGAAAGACCAAATTCACCCCATGGGTGAGCTAGCCCGAATCGGATGATGGGTTGTCACGGAAAATGAATGCGAAGGATAAACAATATGAAGGGAAAACCCGGAACTTCGGTTTCCACCCTATCGTGCGATTCTCGTCGATACGGCCTACGAGTAGGATAGCGATCAGAATTAGGGTCTAATGGTGAGACGTTGCCTCTGAAAGTGATACCAGCGTCCCATGGGCCCGATATTCCGGTCGGTGCCCAGGATGATACACCTGACTTCCCGGGTTCGGTCAGTGGGCACTTCCGTGTCCATTAACACTGACCGACTCCGGGAGCACTAAGCTCGCAACGATAACTCCCAACGTCTCGTCCTGCCGCTCCCGCGCGCTAGGATTCGACGTCTACGCTAAGGGCGTGAGCTATGGCTAGGGAGTCAACCGCCAAGTTTATTCCCCCTTGGCCCAACGGTCAAAGGCGGTCTTTTTCCCGCCAATGACAATAAAACACCCCGCGTAACCGTTAGATTCCTAATCCCTATCGATTTCCTAGTCCTATGGACACATCGGGGAGAGCCCAAGAAGGGGTTTCCACCAAAATCCCAGATTTGGGAACTACTCACACATATTTACTAAAAAGCGATCTAAATAGAAATCGACCGTTAGAAACATGATCAGGCGATTGAAAAGCAGTAAGAGCAATACTAATAACACTATATTAAAGTTTAACAAAGATCGGAAAACTTACAAGTATCTGAAAAATTACAGCCGTCAAGAGAGAGAAAAAACAGCAAAAAATAACAACTCTCGTTTCTGGAAAACCTAGGGGTCATATATATATAATACGATATCACCCGATCGGTTGACAAGTCAACCGATCGGGTGACTTGCTTCGTTTCTTCGGCAGTTCAGCACAGGACTTCACCCGGTCACATGGCACGGTCGGTTGAGGGTTGAGGCTGATCGGTTGGATCTTCGTGCCGTCGGGTGAACCGGTCGGTTGAGCTGTCCGTGTCTCGGCTTCGGAGAATCGGCTACAGGTGAACCGATCGGGTGAAAGCCACCCAATCGGTTGGCATTCAGCATCAAAAATTCAGAGAGTTGGGGCGTTTGAACCGGTCTCTGAACCGACCGGGTGACTTCTTGGCCGCTCCAACTTGCGTCCGGGTGGTGCACGCGTGCAGCACCCGATCGGTTGGAAGTGACCAACCGGTCGGGTGAGGGGCTGAAAGATGATATCTTCGTCGTTTGACCCCCTGGATCACGCGTGACTCCTCCCGTTGCTCCGGGGACTCATGATATCATCGTTATATGTCCCCTACGCCAGTAAACTCCTGCAAAATACGAAAAACACGGAAAAGTGAAAGAAAACAAGAAAACACAAGAAAACGAATACAAGACGGTGAAAACAACGGAAAAACACAAAAGAAAACGTGCATGAATATATGAAATATAAACGCACGTCAAAATCCCCCAAGCTGAACCCTTCCTCGTCCTCGAGGAAGACGAGTGAGAGTAGGAGCTCGGAGGGAGAAAATAGAGAAGAAGAGAGGAAAGGAGAAAACAGGAAATCCTAAATCGCCCGTCAGAGCCAGCAAAATCAAAAACACACACCAAGCTAACAAACGCCAAATCACACCACTAAACCGAGGAATACGAGTCCAGACAAGTGCCGTGGGCCCACGCCGTGAAGCACGAGTGAGTGTAGTCGTGTGCTAGCAATCGGTGTCACTATCTACATTGTGCAATAAGCTCTATATATACAAATCCAAGAAATGACCCAAATATCGATTCGATTTAGAAATAGCGGTGAATATATGGCTCAAGCATGCAAGAGAATAGTATGAGAATAGAAATGCATCATGCGTCATGGACTCCACAGCTAGGGGCTCGGACATCACCACACTATCACCTAGATAATAGCGAGAATTCCTTATTCCAAGTGTTTTCGAAAGCGATGTGGGTTGAGATGATGTGGAGTAGAACACTCGGTGCAAATTCTCGTCTTCCCTTTATTCTCGGTAAGTAGGAAAATAGGTTTTGGATATATGTATTTTTTTTGGCTTTTTGGCTATACAATTTTCTCTTTTCTTTTCTTTTTGGGTTTTTCTCTTTTTTTTTTGAATTTTTGGTTATACATGTGTACTCTCCCAAGTGGGAGAACGGTACACGACGAGTGGATTTGCACCAAGTAAAACAAAAAAGAAATCGGATTCTAGACACTTGGGCAAGGGAGATATTTCACCAATCAGAGCGTAAGTTAAATGGGTTATCCTAGTCCTAACTGTGGAATCCCGACACATGCGAATTGAAACATATGATATATATATTCATGCATACAGAAGCAGATAGGAGAAGCAAATACCGCATATTCAAGTCGAAACATGATAATCTAGGGGTCATTCCTGGACAGGTATATAAAATAAAATCACAAAGTAGAAGCACACCAAACAGATAGGCACGACACACGACTCACAAAATGCTAAGTGGACCCACGATGCAGGAAATACAAGAGGACTCGATATCCTAGGGTTAGTGAATGTGATTATCGATGCCATGCTAGGCGTGTGTGATTTCGTGGCAATTCATCATAGAGTTCATCTCTAGGAGGAGGAGATGAAAAAGAAGAAAGAAAAATAATAAACCCGATGAAAAAGACTCAAATGACGCACACAGTGCGACTCCCCCAAGCTGAAGTTTGCATTGCCCTCAATGCAATAAAAGTGAATACCGGAGGGCAAAGAAAATGGGGGAATACGCACCGACACAAAAAGACACGAAAGACAAGAAAATCACACAAACGAAACTGAAAATAAGAATAAAAATAAAAATAACACCACACGACATAAAAACAGAAAATAAAATAAAATGAAACGGAGAAAATCACACTGCACAACAAATAAACAAACACACAAAGAAAAACGACACACGACAGCACAAAGAAGAATTTGACTTCCCCCAAGCTAGACATGACAATGCTAGCAAGATGATATAATCGTGAAAATGCAGAGATATGCAAGGGGGAGGTCAGAAAACAAAATGAAATCAAAAAGCAAGAGATGGGGAGTCCTCGCCCTCCTCGGAAGAGGGTGTGGATGGGTGGTCGGGAGAGGCGGGGGGTGTGCGGAGAAGTGGGGAAAGAGGTGGAGGAATATGTGCAGTGGGTGTGTGAATGATGGGTGGAGTGTCGGTGGAGGTGGATGGTGGTGGAAGTACGGCGATCAAGGCGGTGGTAGAAGGGATAGAAATGGGGGGAGAAGACGTGATGGTGACGGTAGTGGGTGGCGGTGGGAGAGATCAAGAGCGCACCGGCAATTTCTTGCGGCGCACATATGCAATGACGGTGGAGGAGGGAGGAGGTGGTGTGGGGGCGACAGAAGTGGTCGTGAGAGGAGAAGTGGATACGGGGGTGGGAATAGATGTGGGAGGGGGAGATGATCGCCTAGGTGGGGGTGAAGGAGGTGGGGATGGGTGGGATGGAGGAGGAGAAGAATGTGATGGGGGAGGTGACGATCGTCGAGGTGGCGAAGGTGGTGGTGAAGGGTGTGGTGTGGGTGGTGGTGGACCGTGGACGTGAGTGACAAGGCGGAGGATGGCAGCCACGTTCCTCTCAAGTGCGAGGAAACGTGGGTGAGTGAGAAAGGAGGACGGTGATCGGTCCGAGGGGACAGAGGACGTGGCAAGAGCACGGAGTCTAGCGATCTCGGCCTCGAGACCAAGACGAGCTGAGGTCTGGCGGCGACCAAAAGAAGTGGACTGACGTGAAGCAGAAGTGGTGCCGGGAAGTGATGTGTAAGTGGTGCCGGCGGCAGTGGTCATGCCGGCACAGGACACAAGGCCAGAGAGGGCCTCAGAAAGATCCTCAGCAGTGATATGGCCAGGAGCATGGGTGGTGTGACTCGGGCCAGCCCCGATATCTCCCCGGGACGCATGGATATCCTGCTCGCCTAAGTGGGCGGCAGGGGAAGGTGGTCTGTGTGCGTCCGGGGAAGGAAATGAAGGCGCAACCCGGCTAGAAACTCGGGATCGGGCGGAAAAGTCCAATCTCCCACTACAGCAATAGTCATGCGAGCGGGGTTGGGGAGAATGGTGTAGGGGCGAGGGGGGTGGCCGTAGTTGAAATCGAAACGACGATCAGGACGGGGCTTAATCATATGAATATGCCGCAGGACATCAAGATCTAGATGTGAGGTTCCTGCGGCGACGGGAAGACCTCGGGGGATGTGGATATTAAATTGGGGATAAGAAGCAATGACAGTGATTATTCCCCCACAACAAATCTTGCCCTTGCCGGCTCGACTAATCTCTAGGAACTTATAAATAAGCCAGTCGCCGGCATGGACGGGGACCGTGGGGGCCCTAAAGCTATCCCATCATCGTCTCGAACGAAAGGGAAAGTCATGGCCCATAGAATGAAAAGATCAGGGATGGTCATGGTGCCTGACTCATCCCTGGGAAAAAAATGCGGAGGAAATGATCCGATGGGCCAGACGGAATATAGGATGCATGATTGAGGAGGCCTTGGCCTTACCTCGGGGATAGCGAGGGAGTATGGTGAGGCGGAACCAAAAGTTATCGACGTCGAATTCCGGTGGGTATCCGTAGTGTCGGATAAAGTCGTCCCCAAGAATAGGGAAACCAAATATATCATTGATCGTGTTCAGGTTGGTGCGGATGGTTTTGTTACGCACCCAAAAAATGACGGTCGACCCCGACTCACAAACGAGTGAGGAAAGAAATTCTAGTGCGAGGGACGGGTAAGACACCGCGGTGGTGTTTAGGAAGGCCACCCAACCTAAGTTTGCGAAGAGGGTCTCGACCTCGGTGAATACACCGAGATCGACAAGTGATTGGGTGTGGGCAAACTTGGTCGACAGATGCCCCCGAGCATCCAGCCTAAAGTAGAAGTCCTTATGCTCTTGGTTCCGAAATTGATACCCATGCGGGCCCAACATTGGGTCCTCGGGGGGATAACAGGTGGGGGAGGGGCTAGTGATAGTGCACGTGGTGTATTGGGAGGACGTGTTTGTTTGCGTTTCTTTCGAGACGGTTCCTCCTCCCGCATGATACCCTTCCCCTTATCACGATCCCGGGCCATAGTGGGTGCGTGAGTGTGATGCAAATGAGTATAGAACACGATAAAATCACGCACACACAAACAATCAAGCGAGTAGAAATTCTAGGGTAAAAAGTAAAATTGAGCAGTGTAGCGAAGTTACCCAGCAGAGGTTGGAGTTCATTGCTTGAAATTGACCCCAATACCGTGCAATCGGACGGAGTGTGGAGCCGCGTCACTTCTCTTCAGCGAAAAATCCGAAAATGGGGGGATTATGGCTTGAGAAAGCGAAATGGGAGAAAGAGAGGGAGAGAAAACGATGGAGAGATGGAAGGGGTAGGTGGAGAGAGAGGCTAGAGGTGGAGTAGAGGCAGTGGGAGAAGTTTTCCGGCCGTTGGGGGAGAGGGGGAGACGAAACGACGGCGAAATTTGCGAGATCGGGCGAGAAAAACGAACGTGTGGGGGGGTTATTTATAGGGTTTAAGTCGACCGATCGGGTGAGTTGTCACCCGATCGGTTGACAATTAGGTCGAGATTTTCAGCTGAAGAGACGCTACAGGCGAACCGGTCGGTTGATAACTCACCCGATCGGTTGGCCGCTCCATAAATTTTCTCGAGAGTTTGGTACAGCTCACCCGGTCTGTCAACCGGTCATGCTTCTCATCACCCGATCGGTTGACAAAGTCTGAAAATTTCCCGAGACTTCAGCCCCAGTTCACCCGGTCTGCCAACCGGTTCACATGCCTTCACCCGATCGGTTCGTTGAGCGACTGATACGGCCAGCAGCTGATACATCCCAACCGATCGGGTGAGTTATCAACCGATCGGTTGGGGCCTTGTTTTCTGCAAAAGTGCACAAATGGCCTAAGTCCCTCAACGGGAGTTCTTGCGGCTGGATTTATTTATTAAAATAGATGAAATAAAGTTAAAAATAATCCTAAAAATTGGAAACAAAGGTTTAGAGCATGGGTTGCCTCCCATGAAGCGCTTTTGTTTAACGTCGTTAGCTCGACGCCCGTGGATGATGTTCAAGGTGGGCGATACGGGTGATGCCCAAAGTTTGGCATCGCTTCAGCTTCCGGGCTGGTAGCTTTTGGTATAGTCGGTGACGACAAGAAAACTTGCTCGACCACACTCCCTTTGTTGACGGGGTCCGGGGGCTTCTCCTTCATATTGGCGTCCACCGCCACTCGTTTAAGGATCCGGACCTCATCCCCGGTGAGCCCCATGAGCTCTTTGCCTTTTCTCCTCGTAGGAGGAGCCTTTGGGAATCCGGGAGGGATCACATGTCGGGCGACCGCCTTATCAGCAACTTCTTCTTTTGGTGAGCTAACTTGCTCTCTAAGATCTCCCAAGCTATCGGGGGGATTTCTTGAAAGAATCTCCCAGGAGCTTGCCTCCTCAGCTCTCTCTTCTTCCAGCTCCAGCACATTGACACTAGGATCATCCGGCGGATCGGGGTGCTTCATTGACAACCCCAAATCAAATTTGACTTTCTCTTTACCGACGTTAAGGGAAAGCTTCCTATTCTTCACGTCTATTAGCACACCGGTGGTTGCCATAAAGGGCCGTCCAAGGATAATAGGGGTGTGCATATCTTCCGGCATGTCCATCACCACAAAATCCATCGGCACTTGCACTCCACGCACATCAACGGGGAGGTCGTCTACTACCCCCAGCGAGTATTTGACCGAACGGTCAGCAAGCTGCAATGTCATGCCGGTGGGCTCCAAGTCTCCCATCCCTATTCTCCTGTATAGCGATAAGGGCATCAAACTGACGCTCGCTCCTAGATTGACGAGCGCCCTCTGGATTCGCACTTCCCCAATAGAACAAGGGATGGAGAAACTTCCTGGGTCTTTAAGCTTGTGCGGATTTGCGCGCTGAATGAGGGCGATGCACTCCGCCGTTAATACGACCTTCTCCTTTCTGGATCCTCTTGTCACCAAGTCCTTTAGAAATTTGGCGTAGGAGGGAATCGTCTCGATAGCTTCGAGAAAGGGGATTTGCAGGCTCAGATCTTTTACCATGGCAAAGAATTTGCCATACTTCTCGTCTATTTTGGCTTGGGCAAGCCGTTGTGGAAAAGGCACAACGGGCTTGAATACTCTGAGGTTCCCTTCCTCATCCTTTTTCTTCTCCTCTCCATAGACTCCCTCCGGAGTGTTGGCTTTGGCGACGAAGCACCGTCATCATTTAATTTTTCAATCGGTCGCTCCACGACCAATGGTGCTTCCGGTTCCTTTGGGGGCACTCTAGTGGGGATTTGTGTTCCGCTCCTCAAGACGATAGCGGACACGTTCGCATGCTCGTGCGTGAGTGCCAAGGTCTGATTTGCTCCCCTCGGGTTCACCTCTGGTTGTGGCGGCAATAAGTTTTGCGACCTTGAAAGGTTCGCCACTTGTAGCCCCAGCTGGGTTACTTGGTCCGTGAGAGCCCGGTGTCCCATTTCCAGCTTCAGGTTTATCTACTCCTGGTTGGATATATATTGAGTCAAGAGGGACTCAACCGGAGAGATGGCTCTCTGTTGGCCATATTGCTGCTGCTGCTGAACTGGTTGCTGATTCCTGGGAGCATATTGCTGATATTGTTGTGGAAATTGCTGCTGCTGAAACTGCTGCTGCTGAAACTGCTGCTGCTGAGGCCTAGCCGGCTGATATATCTGTTGTTGCTGCTGCTGAGACGGCGGCGGCTGATACGGTGCCCGGTAACTAAGGTTGGGATGATTCCGGTTGTTTGGAGAGTAGGGCGGGTTGGAGTTGGTTCGTGGTGGAAAAGGCGCATTCCCCGTAGGATTGTAAAATAAAGCGCTCGCCTGATCCAACGGTGGTGAGATGTCACCACCATCGAATTCTCCAAAGACTTCGGCTCCAACCGCCGCAATGTGTTGTGTACCGGCACCACTGGCTCCTACCATTAAAGCAGAGATCTAGGTCGACAACAAGTCAAACTTGCTGGATAATTTGTCGACGTCCTCGACCCTGTGGATACCCCTAGATCTAGGTGTGGCTCTCTCGTCACACCACCGCTCATTGTTTGATGCCATATTTTCCAGAATCTGTCCGACATCTTCTTCGCTTCTTGACATAAAGGACCCTCCAGCCGCGGCGTCCATGGAAGATTTCAAATCGTCCCTAAACCAATTATAGAACGGATTTATGATCTGCCACTTGGGGAGCTCATGGTGGAGACATCTCCGCTGCATCTCCTTGTATCTGGTTCAAGCTTCATGCAAGGACTCGTGGCTGGCCTGGGAGAAGGAGGAGATCTCACTCCTCAGCTTCATGGTCTTCCCCGGAGGAAAGAACTTCGTCAGAAAAGCATTTGAAAGCTTCTCCCAGGTGTTGAATATATTCGGGTCCTTCCTCCTAAGCCACAGCTTGGCCTTATCTCGCAGAGAGAAGGGGAATAGCTTCAGACGGATCGCTTCAGTTGTGACACCATTTATCCGGAAGGTGTCGCATTTCTCCAATGAGTCCAAATGTTCGATGGGGCTCTCCATGGGTGCCCCCGAGAATTGATCCTGCTGGATCCACGTCACCAAAGACGGCTTAAGCTCGAAGCTTTGCGGCGTAATAGCAGGAGGACGGATGGCGGAGGTGGACTCGATGGATGGCATCGAGTACTCCAGCAGGGACTTGTGAGGTGGGGTGTTCTCCCCCATGGTTTCAGGATCCTCTCTTCTTCGCTTCTATGCGGCAAGACGCCTTAGGGTGGCGTTTATCTCAGGGTCAACGAGAATCAAGTCGTCGAGACTCCTTGAACTCCTACGCATTAAAAACAACAAACACCCGTGAAGCGAAAAGTGGGAAAGAAATAGATGAAATAAAAAATAAAAATAAAAATAAAAATAAAAATTAAAGAATAAAATGGAAATAGAAAAATAAGAATGCGAAAATTATCGCGAGGTAGGGATGTGAGCTAGACTCAAGGGTTCATGAAATTCTAAAATAACAAGCACGTTGCCTCCCTGGCAACAGCGCCATAAAGCTTGACGTCCCCCGCGTTTGCGTGCATGCAAGTGTGCAATGTATAATTGGGGGCGTGAGATTTAAATATTTGTAACCGCAAGCGCACGATGTTGTAGTGTGGCTTGAGGGTCGAACTCAGGGAGGCGTGGTTGTGCATGTGTCAAGAAGGACCAAATTCACCCCATGGACGAGCTAGCCCGAATCGGATGATGGGTTGTCACGGAAAATGAATGCGAAGGATAAACAATATGAAGGAAAAACCCGGGACTTCGGTTTCCACCCTATCGTGCGATTCTTGCCGATACGGCCTACGGGTAGGATAGCGATCGGAATTAGGGTCTAATGGTGAGACGTTGCCTCTGAAAGTGATATCAGCGTCCCATGGGCCCGATATTCCGGTCGGTGCCCAGGATGATACACCGGACTTCCTGGGTTCGGTCAGTGGGCACTCCCGTGTCCATTAACACTGAACGACTCCGGGAGCACTAAGCTCGCAACGATAACTCCTAACGTCTCGTCCTGCCGCTCCCGCGCGCTAGGATTCGACGTCTACGCTAAGGGCGTGAGCTATGGCTAGGGAGTCAACCGCCAAGTTTATTCCCCCTTGGCCCAACGGTCAAAGGCGGTCTTTTCCCGCCAATGACAATAAAACACCCCGCGTAACCGTTAGATTCCTAATCCCTATTGATTTCCTAGTTCTATGGACGCATCGGGGAGAGCCCAAGAAGGGGTTTCCACCAAAATCCCAGATTTGCGAACTACTCACACATATTTACTAAAAAGCGATCTACATAGAAATCGACCGTTAGAAACATGATCAGGCGATTGAAAAGCAGTAAGAGCAATACTAATAACACTATATTAAAGTTTAACAAAGATCGGAAAACTTACAAGTATCTGAAAAATTACAGCCGTCAAGAGAGAGAAAAAACAGCAAAAAATAACAACTCTCGTTTCTGGAAAACCTAGGGGTCCTATATATAGAATACGATATCACCCGATCGGTTGACAAGTCAACCGATCGGGTGACCTGCTTCGTTTCTTCGGCAGTTCAGCACGGGACTTCACCCGGTCACATGGCATGGTCGGTTGAGGGTTGAGGCTGATCGGTTGGATCTTCGTGCCGTCGGGTGAACCGGTCGGTTGAGCTGTCCGTGTCTCGGCTTCGGAGAATCGGCTACATGTGAATCGATCGGGTGAAGGTCACCCGATCGATTGGCATTCAACATCAAAAATTCAGAGAGTTGGGGCGTTTGAACCGGTCTCTGAACCGACCGGGTGACTTCTTGGCCGCTCCAACTTGCGTCCGGGTGGTGCACGCATGCAGCACCCGATCGGTTGGAAGTGACCAACCAGTCGGGTGAGGGGCTGAAAGATGCTATCTTCGTCGTTTGACCCCCTGGATCACGCGTGACTCCTCCCGTTGCTCCGGAGACTCATGATATCATCGTTATATGTCCCATACGCCGGTAAACTTCTGCAAAATACGAAAAACACGGAAAAGTGAAAGAAAACAAGAAAACACAAGAAAACGAATACAAGACGACGGAAAACAACGGAAAAACACAAAAGAAAACGTGCGTGAATATATGAAATATAAACGCACGTCACTTCTCAGCATCAATCGATCGACATAGGAACCGCTTGAGGGTCGATCGAGCATCGCAAGTCAACTTCCATCCATCAACGACACATGTTCTTCCAACCTAGGGTCACACTTAACCGACTGACGAGGCTCCGACTCAGCAGGAGAGGGTCCACGTCAGCGACTCAACTGTTTCGGTCATTTTGGCCTTAACACTATGCATTCTAAGAAAGCCATCATATATATGTTTATATTTGGTAGAAAGATAATTTGGGTTGACCCCTAGCCGAACTAAGAGCATAGTTGGAAAACAAAGAATAAGTTGATCTATAGTGAGCCATTAACACAGACACCTTATCTTATGATTTCAAGTTCATAAGAGTAAAGTATTAATCTTATCCCTCGTGCATTTTCTGAGCATGTTGCATATCATTTGAGTGCTTTGCGTCTTGAGATTTATCAAATTCGTGTAATTAATCATGAAATCACGAGTCTATTGCAAAATCAAATAGAAATTTACCGTTATAGATGGAGATGATTCAAGTTTGCACAGAGAGGTTCATCCATGAACATATGAAGAGGCTATGCATACATCATATATGTTTGCATAGCCTATAGATGGAGATGATTCAAGTTTGCACAGAGAGGTTCATCCATGAACATATAAAGAGGCTATGCATACATCATATATGTTCTCGATAAGCTTTACCAAGTATTGATCTCGATGCGGTTGAGCCAAATATTTCACGGGAGCTTGATGAGAGATACTATTCAGTACTTGTTTCTTACTTGTAATATGATGGAGCTGCTTACATAATTTTACATGATTATGTTACTCATATTGCCATTCATCATGTGCTCATGTGCTGAAGTTCTCAAAGTCGGTATGCATGTGGATGATCTAGTCTACATCAGATTGGATTTTTTTCATATTAGTTTTGAGTATTTTTGTTTGAATTTTACTACGAACTTGAGTCTTTGTTGTTATTTTTATTCTAATTTTCTTTAATCCAGTCTACATCTAGTCTATATCTAGTCTACATCAGATTGGATTTTTTTCATATTAGTTTTGAGTATTTTTGTTTGAATTTTACTACGAACTTGAGTCTTTGTTGTTATTTTTATTCTAATTTTCTTTAATCCTATATCAGTTGTAGTAGGAGTTACATCACGTTGAAAGGCTATATAAAAGGTCTCAAACTTGTTATATTTTTTTAATTGAAGAAATTAATTAAAATTTGGTGTAAACTATGTTTATATTTCCAGATATATCGTATTAAGAGTTGTGCTTGGTTGCATGGATTAGAGATCTAAATAATTTCCACGTGTGAGACGTGTGAGTCGATGGTTATCAAATCTTTTGGATGCGAGATTCAAACGTTATCAAATCCTTAAAAAATTTCTCGAATTCTTTCATTACTGTCCCTTTTCTCTTTTGCCATTCATCACCCGTCTTGTTTTGTGCAACGTCTTTATTTAGAAATAATTTTAGTCATCCCATAGCTTTACTTATAAAATGAGTTTTATGTACTCTTTAATCCTTCAATCCTAAATGTTACTACCGATCATACGAATGTCATTAACATACACAGCCAAAACAACATACCGTAGAACCATTTGTCGAATAAAGAATAAAGACTGAATGATCTATATTTTCAATAGCTAACACATTTATTCACCTAACTAAATTTCTCGTATCAAGCCTGATGATCTACTTCAAACTATATATCACCTTTCTCAACTTGCAAATAGCATTCTCCTCGTAATCAACATACATAAGATGTTGCTTCATGTAAACTATCCTCTCAAAACATCATAAAGAAATATGTTCTTCACATCTAAGCAAAACATTAGCTATGCTTGATTAACAGGTGATGATAAATTCAACTGCTTGATTAACAGGTGATGATAAATTCAACCGAAGATCACCTAAATAGAATTCAGATGAGCGGTAGGAGAAAATGTCTTAAGTTAGTTCAATCCACGTATTTACGTAAAACATTTAGCCACCAGGCGAGTCTTATACATATTCATTGTCCCATCCGATCGGTACTTCACCGTGTAGACACATCAGCAACCGTCTATATCAGCTTTGGTTGGAGTGGTAACTAGCTGCCCTGTACCGTCCATCTCATTATCAATAACTTACTTTTAGTAAGGATGCAACATAAGTTTTTTTGGTAACATTTGAGAATAGACAATGAAGATGGTGACATGATAAACTACTGAAAAGAATGAGTCGAACGATCATATGAAATAAAATATGATATGGATGTAAGGTATATCTCTGTTTGCCCTTACGAAGAGCAATCGAAATGTCCAAATCAGATGAGGGAGGTGCAGAAAGAGCAACGGGTGTAGATGCCAGACCTTCAGCTATAGAGTGGTAATTAGTGGGTGGTGAGATAGTAGGACCTTTCTTGAAATGTCTATTGTACACATGCAGAGGCTTTGGAACCACATAATCATCAGGAACTGATAGGAACCAAAACCAAACCTGAATTTTTATTAATAAAAATGAAATAAAAGAGATACATTTATCGCAACTACAGGGGCGATCACCCTCCCAGAGCGCCAATTGAAGATGACGTCCGCACCCTCCCTAGATCGAGGAACCTTCTCACAAATATCAACACACTCACAATTTTCGCATCTAGGACCAACTAGCTTCCTCTTTTATTTATAATAATCCTAACTAAAAGTCTAATTACCTAAATACCCCTATTTAATAAAATAACACAAAATGATAATAAGGGCCACACCCTCTTTGGCTGGATCTAACACTACTCTGCCCCCAAAAATCCACATTGTCCTCAAGGTGGTGCATGGAGTCCGTGACGGCCCCACTCCAAGTGCACGCAAGCCTCCTCCGGGGTCAAAAGGGTACGATTGGACTCCACCGCTTTCAACGACATCCAGAAGAAAGCTACGGTCGTCGCTAGTCAAATTTGAAGGTCCTCCACACCCAAAACTGAAATGCTGACGCTCGAAAGGACTTCGAACTGAAAACCAATGGCCTTGGGGCTCTCGTCGACCTTCAGGATTCCCATCGTTTCTATTTTGTCGCCCCACGATATCGCATGTTTGCTGTTTGGGCTCGAAACAATCTGGATCTGAGCCTTGATAGGCTCTACGCCATGAAACTGGGCCCGAGGAGGCCTTTCAGCCATGCGAGAGGGGCTGGTGCCCCTTCTGGATGGGCGGCAGCCCCCTGGAAGGCCCAACAGGGGCTGTCGCCCCTGCAGATGGGCGACAGCCCCCGGGGGTCCTAGCAGGGGCCGGCGCCCCTGCAGGATGGGTAGCAGCCCCCCTGGGGTCCCAGGAGGGGCTGGCGCCCCTTCTGGTGAGGGGCAGCCCCTCGATGATGCTCTCGGATTCTGGGCCCTTCTGTTTTGTTGCCGAAGAAGACGCATCTCGTTGTTTCTCCACCGAAAGTGACGCCTTTTGCCCTAGATCTTAGTTTTCGCCCAGATCTAAAATCTCCACCGCCTTCAAATCTGAAATTTCCGCCATCGGCTTCTCGATGTACTCGTCGACATCGGAAAGTAGCCCTTCGTCATCTGGATGCAAATCTACGTCAAAGCCGTCGCCTTTTTCCTCCGCCTCGTCCAAAGTTGACGACTTTAGCCCAAAATTAGGGCTTTCACTCCGATCTGAATTTTCCGCCACCTACAGATCTGAAATCTCTGCTGCCTTCAGATTTGAAATTTTTGCCGCCTCCAGATCTAAAATTTTCGCCGCCTCTAGATTTGAAATTTTCAGGGCCTTTAGATCTGCTGCGAACTCTTTCAGATCTTGTCTGCATTCTTGATATGATTGCTGTAACTGTAGGCATAATTGCATGACAATCTCCAACCTTTCCTGCCTGGATCTCCTCCAATCCGTCATGGATTGTCGCTCTGATACCAAAACGATAGGAACCAAAACCAAATCTGAATTTTTATTAATAAAACTGAAATAAAAGAGATACCTTGATCGCAATTATATGGACGATCACCCTCCCAAGATGCCAATTGAAGATGACGTCCGCACCCTCCCTAGATCGAGGAACCTTCTCCTCACAAATATCAAATCACTCACAATTTTCGCATAGTACTAGGGACCGCTAGCCTCCCCTCTTATTTATAATAATCCTAACTAAAAGTCTAATTACCCAAATACCCCTACTTAATAAAATAACACAAAATGATAATAAAATAGACCCCCTTGGACCGTCCCCTCTTCGGCCAGATCTAACAAAAACCCATGACTATAAATATGTTGTAGAATATGGGATGGAAGAGAATCAACGTCAGGAAATAAAGTAAAATATGCAACAGACTCAAAAGGTAACATCAGCTATTACATAATACTTGTAATGTATGGTATCAAAGAAATGATATCCTTTTTGTATTCTAGAATAACCTTGCACTTTATGGATTTAGGTGCTAGTTTATCACGCCCAAGTTTAAGATTCTACATAAAAGAAGTACAACCAAACATATAAGGCGGTAATAAGAAAATAGGTTTGACTGGAAACAAGCAAAAAAAGGTATTGATCATTAAGTATAGAGGAAGGTATTTTGTTATTCAAGCAACGTGCACACAAAATGCATCTGATCATAAATACTTAAGTACATATATTTCAAGCATAAATATCCATATAACATTCTATAGTGTCTATGTTTTCTTTCATCTACACCATTTTGCTTAGATTTGTGAGCATATGAAGGCTGATGCAAGATTCTATTCGATTGATAGAAAGTTAAAACCGCGTTTTGTATATGCTTAAGAGCATTATTAGTACGAAATATGAATATTTATGGAAAATTATCTTCATTAGAAAAAATTTGAATTATTTCTAGTATATGAGCCCTATCTTTTAACAAATAAACTCAAGTTTACGGGAGAAATTATCAGCAAAAACCAAAAAATAACAAAAATAAAAACCAGAAGGACACATACTAACAATCTAAGACCCTAAATATCAAAATGTACTACCTTCAAAGGAGAACTACTACGATTATTGATGACATGAGGTTTGGTGGCGTATTTCTAACTCACACAACTCACTTGTAGAAATGACATCAAATTTAATGAGCAAAAGATAATGAACTTTTGCATGGACAGATGACCTAGATGACGGTGCCACAATACTAGGGCCCTAGGCACAACATTAATCAGGTTAGAGAGTCATCAGTGTATCCTTTCTTTTTCACGATCCAAATCAATCAACATCACTATCTGAAGGTCTCAGACCACATAATAAGAGGAAAAGAATGTTATGGATCGGTGTTTATTATTTCATAAGCCGACTGGTACACAAATGATTAATATCAAATTTAGGCACATAAAAAACATTATCTATGATTAATGATGAGGTAGCTTGAACTATCCATCTTTCTGTAAACAAAGCCATCAGTTAAACGAACATGCTGTATAGATGTAATGGAATGAAAAAAAAGAAAAAGTAGCTCTGGCATATATCATAATGAGGAGGCACCAGTGTCTAGGATCCAATGTTTTTCAACAGAAACTATGAATGCAGTACATGCGCTCGCATCATGGGTAGTAGATCAGGATGCTTGTGTTGGCTAAGATGACTAAAGCTACAATAACCGTTAACCATTCATGCTCCGCTTGAAAGATTTGAACAATATTTTGGACTTGTGGAACACTCGGCAGCGATAGGAATGGTCAGAATCATATGCTATAACAATACTCAATTAGGCACTTCTTAGAGGCATGATTACTCCTGCTGCAATGTATATAGTGACATGGACAATTATCTGTCAAGGGATGTCATACCTTAGGTCCACGCCCTTCTCTTAAAAATATAGCCACATCCACGATCACATCCACATCCTCAAAAGCTTTTAGGAACAAATGAGCTCCCAATTGAAGTGTCAGTTTACATCCTGCGAATACAAACATGAGTAACAGATAGTGAAGAAACCAAGTATCCCCCAATCATCTGACCACGAACTTGGTATGCAAGGGCATTGAAGGCAGATAGGAACTTGACTACTGCAAGCTCCTTTCGATACTATTGAAGTGTCTTTTGATCCAAAACCAGTAGCTGATGCATGTTAATCTCGTCCAAGACTCTTTTTTTTTGCCAACATGCCTCATTGAGAACAATCTCTCATATAAATCGGCAAATCAAGAGATATTCTTCGTATTCCCATACATCTTCAATGTACTCTATATTTTTTGGCAATAGTTAAGAATATAACACTTGCACCCATCGTTTCCTTCGTGTTATTAAGTAGCGAGGTCATAACATAGCAATCACTTACAAGCTATTCATTATATTCTTTCAATTTAGAGTTATCTTTCCTGAGATGTTTCTTTTTCTTCCAAGAGAAAACAGACTGAATGATTGGATCTAAAGAAGGTAATTGATCCCATTCAACTTGACAATCGTAGAAGAAAGTAACTTTAGAATATTAAGATTCATAGAGAACATGAACTGCTTCATTTAATCACCAAAACTTATAGTCTCATGCTAGACGATAGGCAGAAATCATCAAAGAACCAAGAGAGAGTAGGAGATCCAATACAGATACAGTGTAGCAGATACAGTGTAGCAGGTACAACTAGTAGTGGTCAGCTAGATATCAAAATGTGAATGAAAGAACATTTTCATTGCTTTTGGTCAAAATAGTGTTTTTACGTAACTGAAAAGGTGGTCTGAACTGATTTGATGAGGTCCAAACTGATGGCATCAGATATTGTCAAATCAGATCGATGATGATGAGTGGAGAGTTGGCGGATGAGGACAAAGCAAGCGACGACAGTCAATGACAACTCAGGTTGCAGAGAACCATGCAATGACAAGCGTAGTTGACGGCGGATCAAGCGGTGGGCAAAGCAGATTGCAGCTTGATTCTACTAATGAATAGAGAGGTTGATAATGAGAAGGAGTTGAGTCTTATACGACAATACGGAGCAGCAGTCTGTGAATGATAGGAGATAGAAAAAAGAGTGGCGATGGTTGCGGTTGGTGACGAGACACAAAGAAGAGAAGAAAATTGTGATGGTGATGGTGAGGGACCTGATGGTGTATGGTGATTGCCAAGGAATGAGGTTTTGACCGAAAACACTTGGTTTTCGACCATTTTGTTTTGGTGTCGAATATGGACAAGATGAAGCTGTTGCTCAAACTCAGTTTTGACCGGTTTTGCTAGGTTTCGGCCGAAACTAAGTGGTTTCGATTAGTTTCGGTCGAAACCAAGAGGGTTTGGTTTCGTTTGAGCTTGATTTTGTTCGGTTTCGGCCAATTTTGACCGAATCGAAACATCATTTTCTCAATAAAATATGAATTTGTGTTTAAATCTATATTACAATTGAGGGACATTGTCCACAGGTTTGTCTCATGTGGCAATGTCCCATCACCCATTACCCAAAAAAGCCCCTCGCTTTCACATATTTACATGTTTGCTATTCCCTCGTCCCACTTATTTGCAAAAACCCAAAAAAACCCTCCAAACTCACTTAATTGCATCTTTACCCCCATCTCACATATTTACATGATTGACATTCCCTCATTCCACTTATTCTCAATTATTTGCATTTTAACCATAGGTGATTTTTCCAATATGAACCACATGGTTTTTTCGATTACCCTTTTACATCCCGACGATGCCGACACTCACACCACACTTCTCGTTCTTTTTTTGTTGCTCGCATGCACCGCACCCTATTCGTAGTGTGTTACTTTTGCTCCGTGCACTAAGTGCACGGGTAATTTCTAGTATATGAACATATTTGAACTATATACATAAAAATATTTATTAAAATTCTAAAAAATCTAAAATTTATTGAAATTTTAAGAAGTATATTATAAAATTCATTAAAATTCTAAATTTTTTTATTACGAATGCATTGTTATGTATATGTATATGTTTATGTATATTCATATTCATATAAATTTGAAACCAAACTCAAAACGAAACCAACGAAATGAGTATGCAAAACCTAAAAAATTTCTAACTACTGAAATCAAATCCAAAACCAAGTTCTCAGACCATTGTGATGGCTGTAGGGGTTTTTGGTTTAATTGTAGGTTTGAAAATTAGGGTTATGTTTTCGGATTAGAGAAAACCATAAGCTCTACCATGATGAATCTAGGGAATTTGGAAGAAAATAGTAGAGTCAATCATCCCATCTCACACTTTAGCAATATATTGCATTATAAGCGGGGACAACTAATATGGGTCCAACTCTGATATCCGCTAATCTAGTCTAACATCCTAACATGTTGACCGTTTTGCATCGGTAAAACAAATTCAAATCATTTAAAATTGTGTTTATAGTTATTTTAGACATATTAGATACATCTTTTATTTTAGACATTAGATATTAGATCACATCTTGTATTTTAGACATTTTTTCCATTGTGGTTGTCTAATTTTGACTTTGAGTAGGTTAGATCATTAAATGGATCCTAATCAACCCCCTCCACTATGTGTGTATGTGTGTGTGTGAGACAAATTTTATGCAAACATCATCTGCTGGTTACCCTGCATCTGCTGAATCAGAAAGTGCACATGTCAGCACCTTCCCAAAGTCAAAATTTTGTCTGAGCCTGCAAAATGTGTTATGCCTCTGAAGTCTTTATCCCTTTTAATTTGTAGGCATTCTCATGAATGAGATCGTTATAGTTAATGTAAATGTGTCATGCCGTTCCTTTTCCATTTAGAGTTGATTTGTCTTTCAAGATATTCATACATTTGATTTGTCTTTCAATCTAAGTTTAGATTTTTGTATTGTTGAACCGTTTATGTTATGGCAGGATACCGCTGGACAAGAGCGTTTTCATGCTTTAGGTCCTATATACTATCGTGATGCCGATGGTCTGTATTTGAGTTCATTATATTATGGTTCATCTATAGCTCATTGCATTTATGGTTAATGATAGTGCATAGATGAACTCTCAACTATTTTCCTTATCTTTGTCTGCAGCAGCTCTTTTGGTATATGACATCATGGACAATGATAGCTTCATTCGTGTCAGAAAATGGGTAAAAGAGTTGCAGCAAATGGCATCCAAAGATATAGTCATGGTCATAGCTGCAAATAAAAGTGATTTGGTCAGATCAAAAAAGTTTGATGTTCAAGAGGCTGAGAAGTATTGTTTTTTCTAATTTTCTCCTAATTCCTGAATTTAGTATCAGTAACAACATATTCTTTATTTGATAACTGATTTCATACTCTATTCTATTTGTTTATGCACTACCCATATAGCCATTTAGCTTGCCATGTCACATCGTAATGTCTATGGAAGCAAATGAATTGTTTAGTATTTTTATGATGTAATGACATTTGACATAACCCAATACATATACAAAACAAATGTTCTTAGTAAGCTGTGACTTATGCGGAAATCATCACATCTACTTCTTGCACCCCATTCAATGTTACTAACATATGTAGGTTATTCCAATTTATTAGCATAAATGCTTATCTGAAATTTCTCACATATCCTCTGTATAGTTATTTATTTGCTTTTACAGTTGCATTAAGAGAGCGAGTTTGTAAATTGAATTTAAAGTATTTTGGAGTGCTGGTTGCCTAATATCATCTATATAGAGCTCACCTCAATTAGTAATCCATGTACGTGCTAATTCTATTATTCACCAATTTGTTCTGGCTTATATATTCTCCATTCTTATGCATTTGGTAACAACATTTTGAATGGAATTGAGTATTATAAAGTGTTACTGAGGAATATTGTGATGAACTGTTTATATTAGATGCTTTACTGTTAACTGATTGCAGGCTAAAATTATAATCTGCATGCATGCAGCTTTATTGTAACAGACATTGAAGGTTGAAGTTACAAGTACGGTTGAATTGTTATGACCTTGGAAACTCTTCATGCAATGAAATTAATCATGGATTCATTATTTCTTTCAAATAATTATTATGTCATTTGTGGTATATAAATTAATTAAATATTCTTAATTAACATGCACATTTTTTGTCAATACTTGCGAGTTTGTATTTACAAGGCTTTTGATGAGTTAGGTGCCAAAATATGACATAGCTGCACATTAGAAGTGTCATTTGCATGTGTCAGGTCTTTCCAGTGCTTGGAAGCAAAATAGACAGTGCTGGGCAATGCATGGTGCTTGAATGCTGATAGAATTACCTCCCTTTTGAGATTATGCACACTATTCAAAGATAATTTTGTAATTTAAACCTGGGAAAATATTTTTCTTCTTTTGGTTAATAGCTTTAGCTTTCAAATTTGAAGTGTTTGCCTTTTCCATTATGTTGTATGGCAAATCAGCCGTCAAAGAATTCATATTTGAATTGAGGTTAATTTTCAAAAAATACCACCTTTATGTTTAATCATATTTCCAAAATCTGAACTATCCCGAATTTTACTTTCCAAATTATTCTAAATCATCACAATATAGAGGTAATTTTTGGAAATGTTATTCAAAGATTGAGGTGGGTTTTTAGACTTATAAAACAATGGAGGAATTAATTTGAGTATGTTTAGTAACAAAGTTTAGGGTATTACTTGTTTAATGTAGTTTTTGTTATTGTCAAATTTCAAGGTAGTATTTTGGTAAAACTGTGAAACATAAAGGAATTTTTTTTTGAAAATTAGCCTTGAATTTATGATTTGTTCTGTTCTGTCATTTCAGTTTATTGGTCAGTGACTGCTGCAATTGTGAGATATTTGCACATAAATGTTTAGGCATTATGAACAATGCAACAACGCCCATGCCCCAACATGAAAATTTCATTGGTGCTTTATGCCAAAATGTCAAGATGGAACCCATATTACTTGAAAAAGATACACATGTTTATTGATATTTATTGTGAAGAATTCTTTTTTTAAGATCTGCTTTCAGAATGATCCACTGTACTTTCTCTTAATCTGCATGCAGTTATGCAGCAACTATTGGAGCAAGGCTTTTCGTCACGTCTGCCAAATCTGGAGAAGGAATAGAAGAAATTTTTCTTGATATTGCTACACGTGAGTTAGCATAATTATCCCAAATTACTTTGCACAAAATTTCTGATGGCGTAATTATGAATTTTTTAAGTCAAGGTTAATTGGGGTAACATATGCCACCTGGATACTTCTCTGTAGATGATTATTATGTTGGACAATTTGCAAACTTCTATGGATTCATGTAGGGTTTATCTGGATTTTTCATGAGAAATTGGGTAAGGTTCCTCAAACATTGTAACTAGATATCTGATGAATCTAGTAGAGGAGTATTTATAAGGGACTTATACACCGACTTTTTCATTTATTATTTCAAGTAACTAAATTAATTATTGGGCACACCTATGAAAAGCAACGGCTAATAATACATGACTTTCAGATCATGGCCACTTGCATTAATAAATTGTGCATGGCTTCATATGCCTTGAACGCTGGGATGTTTAAAACACATGTAATGTGGTAGAAATAACTTGAAAATTGATGAGATCGCAGTCCGTGGCATTTTTGTAATTTTGGGGTCCAGAGACGTTTCTGTAATTTTGGAAAAAGTTGATTAGTATATTAGTAGGAGCTTAGAAAGATTAGATGGTATGTTGAATATTGTGTGAGAGTCCTCTAAAAGGTTAAGAGAAACCCTAGATTGTGGAGAGTGCGGCCACCCTCTCCAATCGGTGGCTTGGGAGAGTGGGCCACCTCTTGAACGTGGCCAATTATCCTTGTTTTCCTTTCTATTTCAATAAAAATCAGATTGATATTCCCCAAAACCCTAGAAAATCCTATCAAATTGATATGCGAGCTCTTGATCGTGGCATCAATGGCGATGACAACTAAGAAGATTGAAGCTTCAGCAGAGAAAACGAGGGCAAGATCGGAGAATCGAAGAAATTGGTGGAGGTAAGAAATTCAATGGCCTCCATCGAACCCGGAGTGAAGGCATCGATCAGCAGGATCAAAGCCAAATTGATGGTGTCAGAGGCAAGGATAGATGGAGACTTTCATGCAAATCCTAACACAACGCTTATCTCAATAATTCTCTAATCTAACCGGGGAAAAAAATTTAGATCTATTCAACACCGACGACAATAACTCAGATTTAGGGCGAAAGGCAAAATTTTTGGCGAAGGAAAAGGAGAAAGTTAAAGAATTTGAAGATGGGCTTCTCCCAGATGCAAATCTGGACTCAGAGGATGAGACTGTAGAATCCACAAAGTGCGACGATCCCACATACCATTGCCAGCGCACCACAATCCTGAGGAAGGCCGTCGGGGGGCCAAAGGCCTCGAGCGGCTGCCAGTGCCCTGCTAAGGATCGAAAGGGGCGCCCCTGGCGGCCGACCAGGGCATTGCCGATCCTCGGTTAGGCTGCCAGGGGGCCCCACAGCCCGCCTCGGATGCGGCCAGTAGCTGCATGATCGCCTGTGACCCCTGACTCTCGGATGGTCTGTCTGTGAGCAGAGGATCAACAAGCAAGGCAGCGGCGTATTGGTGATGACATGGACGACCCTGGGGACCCCCATGGCCCTTGAATTTTTGAAGAAAGACTCCGACAACATGTAACCGGCCTACGAGATGACTGACGACAACCCGGACTATGAGGAGGATGGCGGAGACTTTATTTGGTGTGATGATGTTAGGGAAGTGATAGTGAAGTAAGTGGAGCGCCGTTAAGGGGTTTTGGGCGGCTCAAGAAGACACAACAGAACACTTATCATCCATACAACTATGTGCAGTTTGAAGGGAGAGTTGCTGAGGGAAATCTCGGTGTTGATGGAAAAATTAGGAAGATGAAGATGTCGAAGTTCGAGGGGATGATACTTATGTGTTGATTTACCGTGTCGAAATAATTTTTGCAGTGACCCGCCTACCCGCCTGATATAAAGAGAAATTAGAGGCGGCTGACATATGCTTTGAAGGGAATGTGCTCTCTTGGTTTCAGCGAAGGGAGAAGAGGCAACATGTGCGCTTATGAAAGGAGCTTAAGGACTGCTTGGTAGACCATTTTCGGAACACTTAGGGAGTAAACTTATCGGAGCAGCTTCTTGCGCTCAGGCAAGAGAGCACTATCAGGTAGTACCGAGAGAAATTTGAGGCGCTATCAGGACGTGTGCGGAGGATAGGAGTGGAGTGTCATGAAATGGCTCAAGTCAAACATCTGTACTGAGCTCTGCATTCAGAGATTGGGAGGGTTGTTGGACACGATGGAGCTAGCCTTGATGATAGAGGATCGACTCATAGAGAAGTGGCATGCCAGTAGGGATTGGGGCAGATCTACTTTTCGCAGCCAAGTACCAGCTTGGGAGGAGAAGACACCGTCAGGAGGGCTCCAGTCCTCCAGAGTGGAGAACAACGAGACACTTCTAGGTGGACAATTCAAGAAGATGACGGAGGCTGAGGTACATAACAAGAGGATGAAGGGATTATACTAACGATGTGGTGAAAAATTTCCCCCAGTGTATCGTCGTTGAGACCGCAAACTCCAAATGTTGATCGCATACGAGGAGGACGTGAGGTTGAGGAGGATGAGCCAAGAGGAGACGAGCACTCCCACTTGAAGTAGCTTGCTCTTAGTTCCACGACACCACCTTGAGGACACGATGGTTCTTTGAGAACGAAGTAATGATGAGATTGCATTCAGCGGCATTTTTGTAATTTTGGGGTCCAGAGACGTTTATATAATTTTGTGAAAATCTGATTAGTGTATTAGTAGGGGGCTTAGAGAGATTAGAGGCTATGTTGAATATTGTATGTGAATCCTCTAGACGGTTGAGAGAAACCATAGATTGTGGAGAGTGCGGCTATCCTCTCAAATTGGTGGCTTGGAAGAGCGGTCTACCTCTCGAATGTGGCCAATTATCCTTGTTTTCCTTTCTATTTCAATAAAAATCAGATTTTTATCCCTCAAAACCCTAAAAAATCATATCAAATATTCCCCGTACACTTGACACTTATCGTTTTCCGGAACCATTTGGAGTTGGGAACCCAACTCTATTTACACCCACTTTATTTACAATAAGCAGTCTAATTCTTTTCTTAATACCATCATGGACACAACTCTTTTTGAAGAGAGCTCTTTCCGAAGAATGTTAAATTTATGACTTCTATAAATGTTCCTACATGCTTTCATTTTTTAAGGCATTGGTAGATTTTTTTCCACCTGCCTTGCATCTTCTCTCTAGCTCAGTTTTATACTGCAGTTGTTTTAGTGTATTTGATGTGTTCTTTTTGTTTTGTTTGTTATGTAAATTGTATTTGATACATTCAATAGTTTTCTGTGTTGCCTCATACTCTTAACGCATATTTGTTTCTACATGTCCTTTCGTGTTACTTTCCCATTATTCACATAAAGTTAAATATCATTGTCTTCTTCAGTGTCTTCTTTCCAAGTTAATGACAATTTGTTTCAGTGTCGGATTTGAGTTTTCTTATGGAACAGGGGTTTTCAAAATTTCGTTCCATTTGCTTTTTAAGCATATGGAATTATAATTAGTATGATTTATAATTAATTGGAGAACATGTGTTAGATCCACGAGCCCAAGCCCATAGCCGCCGGCCCCTAGCCCATGCGCGCGCGCCCCATTAGCCAAGTAACCCTAGTTTCTTTTATTTATAGGGGTTAGCCGTCGCTTGTTTACACATGCTCGGATTATTGTTATTTGTGTGATTTCATAGGTAGACGAGTGCGGACGTCCTCTTTGGCGTCTTGGGAGGAGAATACCCCTCTTTGGTATTCAATTATCTAGTTCTTGCTACTAAATTCTCAATAAAAATTGTGCCTTTTGTTAGTTCCAAACAATTTGGTATCAGAGCGTGACGATCCATGGCGGTCGCGACAAGATCAAAGGATAAATTCGAGGCGTTGGAGGAAAAGCTCATGGGGGAAATTGAAGTGGTTAAAAAATCGGTGGAAGCAGTGGTGGAATCAGTCGAGCACATGAAGGCGTGTCAAGCGAAGAACGAGAAAAAGAGGAGATTTTTACCCAAAATCAACCCTATTACGTGGAGGAATTGGACGCGACGAAGAGCCATGGAAGGTTGACTACCACGAGGAGGTGCGGCGAAAAGCGGTGGAGAGCCAAAGGAAAGGCGGCAGCCCTAGCCACCCTTTTGGGAGCCGCGCACCAACGAGGAAGGGCGGCTGGCCCCCCAAGACCATTGGGGGGTGGCCGCTGCGGGAGAGGGGCGGGGAACCCCCCGCCTGTCTGGGCCCGGCAGGCCCCTGCAGGGGTGGTAGGGCCTTGCCTGGGCTCGCCCAGGTCCGGCGACCCTGCCGGACCTCCGACAGGGCTCGCCGGCAGGCCCCTGCCGGGGGGCGCAGGGGCTGGGAACCCCACTGGCAGCTGCCAGGGGGGCTGATGCGTGCAGACAGGCCCCAGGGGGTTTTTCGAGCCCCCGGGCAGCGGACAGCAGGAGAGGACCCCCCCGCGGACAGCTGTTGGGAGGGGTTTTTGACCCTTTGGGACGACGACCAGCAGTGGAGGACCCGTTTTACGGAGACGGACGCGGGAGAGACCATTATTATGATGGCAGGGGTGGCTACGAGGCGGAGTTCGGCGATGATGCAGGGTGGGATGACTTCGATGGCCGGCGTGGAGATTACTGAGGAGAATATGGGGGTCACGGAGGAGTGCCACCTAGACAGTACGAGACCCAGGATGAGAGGAGACAGTACTACCGTCCGCACCACCGAGCGGAGGGAAGGCCCAAGCAGGGGCACTTTGGAGGGGACTGCAGGGTGCGGAAGCTGAAGATACCGCTATTTTCTGGGGAGAATCCACATGCCGGTTGTTCACAGCAGAGAGATATTTTGCGGCGCACCACATGATCGAAGCACAGAAGCTGGAGGCGGCAGCCATTTGCATGGAAGGGAGAGCCTTGGGGTGGTTCCAGTGGAAGGAGAGGAGGCAACAGATCCGAGGCTGGGAGGAGCTGAAGGACCTCGTGCTGGAGAAGTTTAGAGATCCCCGCTTGGGAAACCTTCACGAGCAGCTATATGCCCTTAGACCGGAGGGACCTGTGTGGGAGTACATTGAGAGGTTCGAGACTTTTACGGGGAGAGTACATGGCGTGTCTGACGAGTCTCTGGAGGGCACCTTCCTTAAAGGGCTGAGGCCCAGCCTTCGAGCTGCAGTGAGGCCCTACAAGCCTCAGGGCTTTCAGAGGTCATTGAGATGTCGCAGATGGTAGAGGACTCTCGGACTGATGATAGGAGGGGCGGGAGTAGCTACAGTGGGCAGATACAGCGGAACACCTTGACTGGAGCCGGCGGAGCGGGGATTACCACTGAGGCAGATCATATGGAGCTTGAGAAGACGGGGGAACAGAACAACCCACCACCGGCTGGGGCCAATTCTGAAGGATGACCGATGCAGAGATGAGGGAGAAGAGACAAAAAGGGCTATGTTTCCGATGCGACGAGCGTTTCACTCCCGGACACCGCTGTGCGAGTCGTAAGCTGCAAGTGTTGATAGCGGAGATCGACGAGGATGATGACGTGGATGATGAAGGGATCGGAGGGGAAGACGACTTTCACTCGGAGTAGCACCGCCGGTACTGTTATGCACCACATTGAGGACAAGGTGGATTTTCAGGGGCGGAGTAATGTTAGATCCACGGACCCTAGCCCATAGCCGCCGGCCCCTAGCCCATGCGCGCGCCCCATTAGCCAAGTAACCATAGTTTCTTTTATTTATAGGGGCTAGCCGTCGCTTGTTTACACATGCTCGGATTATTGTTATTTGTGTGATTTCATAGGTAGACGAGTGCGGACGTCCTCTTTGACGTCTTGGGAGGAGAATACCCCTCTTTGGTATTCAATTATCTAGTTCTTGCTACTAAATCGTGCCTTTTGTTAGTTCCTAACAATATGTTGCATAAACCTTCTCCCTTTCTGGTTTCCTCTCCTCTTTCCCTGGCAGTTATAACAGGAATGGTTTTGTGGTAGCCTAATGGTTCTTTTCCTGCAGGTCTATTGCAAAAGAAAAAAGAAAGTGCTGAGGGACTGCTGCCTATTCCACCAAGGAAAGGTGTTATTATTGTGGATGATGAACCCGAGAAAGAACCCCAACAGAAGTGTTGTTCATAGAAAACGTGTGCTTGATTTTGGAAGGTATGTTAGTTGGCAGTCGGAATGAAATGAATTTAACTGCTGGTTCTTAGTCAGTTCAAAAGTATACGTTTATTCGTTTAAAAAGGATTATTGTTTTATGTTTTCCGTTGTGATGTGCCACGAAAGTCTATCTTGGGCCACATTTTCTGTTTATTCCTTGATCTGCATTTGGTATTGGTTGCATTCTTCTGTCAGAGAGAAATTGGGGATTTCATTTGTATAACATGGTAATTATTCGACGTCATTATAACCGTATATGTTCTATCTGCATTTTCTCTCCAAATCACACACAGGCATAAACTTTGATTGTTAAATTGTACACATTTTTCTTTAAAATTGATCTTTTTTTATATTCTCTGCATTAAAAAGGGCCACCTGAATCGAGATCAAAATTCAGCAATTACAAAACACTGGGATCCCCGACTTAAATTATTTGCAAGGAGTTTTTTAATTTTCCTAAATTTTCTTTCTTGCAGTGCATTGGTCTTGGAGTAGCCTGTGGTATGTGTGTGTGTATATGCGCGTGTGATGCTGTTATTATTTTGTCACTCTTTTGGCTGCTGATGTTTTCACATAAACACCACCTGTTTTTTTTCCCTCCCTCCCTCCCTCTGTGTGTGTGTGTTTTTTCTCTTTCTTTTGGCTGCTGGTTTTTTCAGATAGACGGCAGTCTCAATGTCATGCGAGGGCATGGGCGCACGCGTCTGATGCTGTTATTACTTTCTCTTCCTTTTGGCTGCTGGTGTTTTCCAAATAAACACCAGTTTATTGTCATTTTTAAGACATTATATCTTAATGATGTTTCCAATAATTAAAACGGTTGAGATTTTCAACTAATTTCCAGTTGAAAATATAACTAAGTATGGAAAGTTATAAAACTTCTTTGCTACGGATTTTGAACATAAGCTTTATTCTTTTGCATCCAGAACTAATTGTAAAATATTGCAGAGCATCACCTTCTCAGTAATTTTCCCATGTGTCAATGAGTTGGTCATCCCTTGTGTATATATCTTCGTATAAAAGGTGTATTACTGTATTTGTTGCAGGTGGAAGTCATGCTACTCGTATTGATCAGGATTTTGGTCGTGATGTACACCATGTGGTAACAATCATGTGAAAGACTGAATACTGGTGTATTTTGCTAGATATTGAGAATGTCACCGATTATCACCCATTTACCTTTCATTTACTGTATTTTATACGCTGGCATTCTTATAATTGAACATTGGCGTTCTGTGTAACTGTAAAAAAACATTTTACTGTTCAAAAAAAGGATGTATAGATCAAGAAAGATGAGTTTGTACAATTTGTTTCTTCTTCTTTTTCCTTTTTCTTGGTGTGTGTGAGTGTGAGATAATCTGTATTGTTCAAATTGTTTGTTGTATTCTGAAGCACAATTCAACCATGTATCGAGTGAACCCTTGGGGCTTCTGGTCGAACCCTTGGGCTTCTGGTCGTTGATCTAAAGGTTGCAAAATTCAACCGTTATACTATTGGGAATAAAACCACCGGTGCAAATGGACGCCTTTGGGATTCACGCGGAAAATAGCAACCCTAAAAGTTGATCAGAAATATAGGGCTAGCAATGATCCCAATTCACCCAATACAAATCCCAATATGACCTTGCAATAGAAAGTAGCAAACGAAACAAAGCAACAACACAATCAATCGCAGACACAAGAGAATTTACCCTGGTTCGATTGTAAACAACATACATCCAGCATTCCGAGATGATTTTACTATCAGAGAGATCCATCAAACTAGGGGTACAAATCTCGCTTCCTCTCACGTGAGTAATAACTTGTCAAACCACACAAGCACTCACTAATCCACTCAAGGATGATGAAAACAATGGAGGAATGAAAACAAAAACCCTCACCTTTTCTCAAGAACTTCAAAACCCTAAATAATCTCCAAGGGTGTGGCTAGATGCTCTCACAAACTCTAATAGTCCAACAGAGGCTTAACCTAGGCTAAAACAATAGTTAGGTTTAAATACAATCCCCCAAAACCTGATAAAAAAGATCTGGCCACTCCTCTCGGCTGGGCCCGCACAGACTCGGCACGAGTCGGTTGGCAGCCCGAGCTGCTCGACCGAGCTGACATGCGCTGCTTCCCTCGCTGGGTGTAGTCGAGTCGACTTGGTCGAGTAGCATAGCTACTCGGCCCGAGTCAGAATTCTCTGCAGAGCTCTCTTCAAACAACAAGCTCTCGGGTTTCTGCGATCTTCAAAATCCTTCTGCAGCTCGACCGAGTAGCACGCTACTCGACCGAGTAGCCTCCTACTCGACCGAGTAGGAGGTCGCCCGAGTCGTGGGAAAACCACCCTACAGCTCTCTGTTTTCTGCTGCACATGTAGCTCGGTCGATTAGCATGTCGCCTGGGAAACCTTCTCATGGGATTTGAATCACAAAAAACAACACTATACCTTGATTCAAATCTCATCACCAGTGACTCATGCATCTCTACGCTGCACGTCATGACTCTCTCTCTCTGATTATCACGATCGTCTCGAAACATGCGCCCTCCAGCGCCACCTAAGTCAACAAGGAAATCAGCTCCATACAAACCTGGAGCTTGACGGCGGAAACTGGCTTGATAAACATTCTACGGTGTTCTATTCAGTCAGGATCTTCTGAAGCTCAATATCCTTCTTCTCCAAATCCAGGAAGGAATCACGCACCTCAATATGCTTCGTCCTCGAACTGTACGCCTGGTGCTTTGCCAAATGAATGGCACTCTGGCTGTCATAATGCACATGTGACGAACTCTGTGGCACCCCCAACTCTCTTAGCAGACTTCTCAAATACTTGTCCTCCTTCACAGCTTCCACCGCTGCAATCAACTCGGCCTCTGTGGTCGATAGCGTAATCACAGACTGTTAGACTGACCTCCACGATACCGCGGCAGTGCCCAAACTGAACACATACCCCGTGGTAGATCGCAGCATGTTTCTATCACCTGCATAATCGTTATCGTAGTACTCTGTCAACAACTTTCCGTCTCCTCTCCCATAAAGGATCTCGACACTCGCTGTGCCTCACAGATATCTCAGAATCAACTTGACGACCTGCCAATGCTCCTTGCCAGGATTAGCCATGTACCTGCTAACTACTCCCACGGCCTGTGCAATATCTGGACGCGTGCAAACCATCACGTACATCAAACTTCCTACTGCATTTGCATCTGGCACCTGAGACATGTAAGTCTTCTCCTTATCGGTGCTTGGCGACTGACTCGCCGACATCTGAAAATGAGCTCCCAAAGGTGTCGTCATGGGCGTCGCACTATCCATCCCAAACCGGGCTAGTACCGTCTGAATATACCCCTTCCGTGACAATCTAAGCTCATGCTTCTTCTGATCTCGGAAAATCTCCATATCGAGAATCTTCTTTGCGGGCCCAAGTCCTTCATGTCAAACTCTTGCCCAAGCTTCGCCTTCAGCTTCTTCACCTCAGACATGCTATTAGAAGCAATTAGCATGTCGTCCACATAGAGCAACAAATAGACATTCAAGCCATTCTCAAGTGTGCGAACGTACACACATTGATCCTTGATGCTCTTCTCAAAGCCTACTCCCATCATGAAGCTATCAAATCGTTTGTACCACTGCCTGGGTTACTGCTTCAACCCGTACAACGATTTCTTCAACCTGCACACCAAAGTCTATTTTCCTTCAACCCTGAACCCCTCAGGTTGCTGCATATAGATTTCCTCATCAAGGTCTCCATGCAGAAAGGCGATCTTCACATCGAGTTGCCCAACTCCATGTCCATGCTAGAAACTAGCGCCAACAACACACGAATCGATGTGTGTCGCACAACTGGTGAGAATATCTCGTTGTAGTCTTCTCCTTTCCTTTGTGCAAATCCCTTGGCTACCAACCTTGCCTTGTACCTGACATTGTTCCCATCTTGAGTTGAACTTTCCTTGACCTTGTATATCCAACGACAACTAATATCATGCTTCTCGCTAGGTAACGGCACCAAATCCCAAGTGTCGTTCCGGTGAAGGGATTCCATCTCCTCCTCCATAGCTCCTTGCCACTGAGCGGCATCTCCCGAGACTATGGCTCCACCATATGTCGCTGGCTCCTTGTGCTCTAGGTTGAGTGCATAAGCTGACATGTCATCGAAAGAATATCCCGCATAATCCCATGCTCCAAATCTTTTTTTGGTGCTTTCTTCACCCTCTTCGATCTTCGCGTTCCATCATCACCTGCATAGGTGTCAACGCGTACCTGAGATGTATTGGGTGTCTGCACTTGGTCCTCAGTATGGATCTCATCATCTCCCTCAACTGGAGCATCGACCATTAACTCTTTACCTGGTCATTGAGTGGGCTGGACCGGAAGATTTACTTTCTCCATCGAAATCACCTCTGCGGACATGTCCTCTTTTGAATGGGAATGCTCCGCCCTGAGCATTGCATCCTCATCAAAAGTGACATGTCGGCTCACTATCGCTTTCTGACCCTCTGGATCCCACAAACGATATCCCTTGACGTCATGGCTATATCCAGGGAAGATACACTTTTTTGCTCTTGGATCCAACTTGTCGCCCCTCTCGTGCACGTATGTCGGGCAACCCATAATGCACAAATACGAATAATCTTCAGCTTTGCCACTCCACATCTACTCAGGGATCTTGTAGCCAATCACTACCGAAGAAACTCTGTTCACAATGTGTACAGCAGTCGTGAGTATCTCACCCCAGAATTCCTTTCCCAAACCAGCTGAGTGCCTCAAACACCTCACTCTCTCCAACAATGTACGATTCATTCGCTCCACCACCACATTCGACTGCAGATCTCCGGGTGTGCTAAAATGTGTGTGGACCACTTGGAGTTTGCAGAATTTTCTAAACTCCCTCGAGGTAAACTCACCTCCATTGTCAGATCTAAGCACCTTCACATGCCTTCCGATTTGCTTCTCCACTATGGTCTTCCACTCTCGAAACATGTCAAAAGTCTGATACTTCGACTTTATTAAGTACATCCAGACTTTGCGAGAGTAGTCATCAATGAACAAGACAAAATACCTAGCTCCCCCTCTTGACGACTCTGGGCACGGTCCCCACACATCGGTGTGTACATAGTCAAGTGGTCCTCTGCTAGTATGCTTCCCCATGTTGAACTGCACCTTTGTCTTCTTCCCATACACACAGGATTCGCAGAATTCTACACTTTCATTCGAGGATTCAATCAACTTTCTTCTTCGAAGTACATCGAGGGTCTTATTACATGGATGACCCAAACAGTAATTCCATAACTTGGCTGAATCTCCAGAAACTGAGCTCGTAGTGCTTACATCTGATTCACCTTCAACTGTGGTACCTTGAAGGGCATATATGTTTCCCACCTTCTTTCCCTTCATCACAACCATGGCTCCTTTTGAAACTCAAAGTTGGTCCTTTTCAAAAACCAACTTACATCCGATATTGTTCAATACACCTATGGAGATTAGGCTCTTCTGCAGATCTGGGACATACCTCACATCGGCAAGTGTACGCACTATGCCGTCATGCATCTTTATCCGAACGGTTCCAATACCCGCAGTTTTACACACTGCATTGTTCCCCATGAGAATTGAACCCCATCCTCCTTGGAATGGTATGTCGAGAACCAACTCTTATGAGGAGTCATATGGTACGAGCATCCACTGTCCATGAGCCATGCCAAATTTGCTTCTCATGCAATACCTGCGGCAAACATCTCGGTAACTCTACCTTCATCATGGACCTGCTCCCCATCAATCCCTAAAGTGCCGAACCGGAATCCTTTTTCGGTTTCCTTGCCTTTCTTCCTAACCTTGTTAGGGCAATTGCTTGAATAATGACCCTTCTTCTGGCAATTGTAACATGTGATGTTCGCAAACCTACCCTGCGAATGTCTCGTCTTGGAGCGGTCATTATTCTTCTTGAAGCCTCCTCTCCTTCCTATAGACCCCTCACATGTAATGCCTCCGCACAGTTACTCACATGATCTCTACCTTGAACCTTGCTACATAGCTGCTCTGTGTGAAGCGCTGCCTTCACCTCTGCCACGGTGAGAGTAGTTCGGTTGTAAATCATCGACTGAACAAACTGATTATACTCCTTAGGCAATGAACAAAGCAAGATAACCGCTTGCTGTTCATCCTCAATCTTCACATCCATACCACGCAACTCCATCACAATCCGGTTCAATTCATCCATGTGATCCTTCACCACGGATCCAGACTTCATCTTGAGAGTATATATCCGCTGAAGCACATATAGGCGACTAGTGAAGGTTTTCTTTATATATAGTCCCTCAAGCTTCTTCCACATGTCACATGCTGTAGCCTCATCTAAGACTTCCCTCAGAACATTATCTGATAACGACAACTAAATCGCGCCGTACGCCTTCCTCTCCATCTCCGCCTTAGCGGATTCCTTCATCTCCTTATCGATATTCGATACATCGAATACGATCTGATAACATCCCGTCTGCATAAGAACATTCTTCACCTTTGTCTGCCAAATCCGAAAATCATTCTGGCCGGTGAACTTCTCAATGTTTAAAGTTGCCAAAGACAACACCTTTCCTTCGCCACTAACTTCCTTTGCAAACGAACCACAAGCTCTGATACCAATTGTTGGGAATAAAACCACCGGCGCAAACGGACGCCCTGGGGATCCACGCGGAAAATAGCAACCCTAAAAGTTGATCAGAAATATAGGGCTAGCAATGATCCCAATTCACCCAACTAAAATCCCAGTATGACCTTGCAATAGAAAGTAGCAAACGAATCAAATCAACAAAACAACTAATCGCAGATACAAGAGAATTTACCCTGGTTTGGTTGTAAACAACCTACATCCAGCATTCTGAGATGATTCCACTATCAGAGAGATCCATCAAACTAGGGGTACAAACCTCGCTTCCTCTCACGTGAGTAATAACATGTCAAACCACACAAGCCCTCACTAATCCACTCAAGGAGGATGAAAACAATGAAGGAATGAAAAGGAAAAACCTCACCTTTTCTCAAGAACTCCAAAATCCTAAATAATCTCCAAGGAGGTGGCTAGAGGCTCTCACAAACTCTAATAATCCAATAGAGCCTTAACCTAGGCTAAAACAATAGTTAGGTTTAAATACAATCCCCTAAAACCTGATAAAACAAGATCTGGCCGCTCCTTCTCTTGGCTGGGCCTGCGCAGACTCGGCCCGATTCGGTCGGCAGCCCGAGTTGCTCGACCGAGCTGACATGCGTTGCTTCTGCCACTGGGTGGAGTCGAGTTGACTTGAGTCGAGTAGCCTAGAGCTCTCTTCAAACAGCAAGCTCTCGGGTTTCTAAAAACTAAAAAATATAAGTAACCTATTAAAAAATTTATATAGTAAATGTAACATGTTAAGTGTTGGAAAGAAAATTTTTTAATCGCGAAATTCTTGAAGATCCTGGGTTGAACCTTTAAATTTTATTAATTGAAATCTTTTTGAGGGGGGACATACGTTGGCCAGCCTTACCCCTCATACAATGGCCAAAAAAAATCTAGTACATGTAAGAAAATGTTGATATAAGTAAAGAAACCTAGCATCAAGTCTCTTCTTCTTCTTCTTCTTCTTCAGAGTCTTCAGAAAGGTCAGTTTGATGTTGGGTCCTTGCTTCAACCTTAAACCAATCCTTTGCACAAACTGCCACTTCTATATCTTCCTTCAGCATTGACCTCTTGTTGCTAAGAACGCGACTACATGCACTAAAAGCAAACTCCGAAGCAACAATAGATATGGGTACAGCTCACAAATCACGAGCCATGATGGAAAGAATTAGATAACTAGTTTTATATTGTTTCCACCATGACAGAACATCAAAATGCTCACTATCCAATTCTTTTTCACTAGAAGAACTATCTGAGACTACTTTTCTTTGCTTCTTCTTCCTCATAAGCTTTTGGAGCCTACTTGGAGCAGAAGAAGATGCTTGAACAGAAGAGGTATGTGCAGAACTCCCTAATCGTGTCTCATATAAAGAAAAAAGGGATCTTAAGCTACTCTTAAAACTAGCTATCTGTTCTTCTGCATTAATTCTCATGTTTTCGTATTATGTATCTAATAAGTCAACTACACCTTCCTCCTTAATACATGGATCAAATACCTTAGCTAAAGAGTATAGCAAAAGAACTGGATTCCAATACTTAAGGAGTTCTCTCCATTTCATCAATCATTTTTCTAATGTCAAGATTAATATGGGTCTCACTATCTCTACGTTTTTCTATAACAAAAGAAATCAAAACTAATTGTTCTAAGCTTATAACTGATGTGGGGTAGTATACCCCAGAAAATTTGTTTGTTGATAAGTAGAAATTTTCAAAAAAAATCATACAGTTCATCTATAATTTGCCACTCATAATCACTGATGTCATAATCAATGTTATTTGCAAGGTGTGTACTTGCATAATCACTAAGTTGAGTTCTATTCATTTTCATGCAATGCATCATTAACTACGTTGAATTCCACCTATGTGGAACACTAAATTTAAAGGCTTTAAAAGGCAGCTGGTTACTACGACATAACAGTTTGTATTCCCTCTTCCTTTGTGAATTAGTTGAAATTAATAACATTAGGTTTTTTGACTTTTCAAGATAAATAGAAGCATTTTTTAGTCCATCCTGAACTACTAAGTTTAAAACATGACATGCACAATGTTGATGAAAAATTAACCCATCTAGATCGGGGTTTAATTGACGTTTCAAATAAGTAATGACACTATTATTATTAGAAGCATTATCAAAAGTAAATGTGAAATTTTTTTCTGCTATATCATAATCATGGCAAATAGAAAGTAAAATACTAGCAATAACCCCACCCGTGTGCGCATGCTCTAACAATTTAAATCCTATAATTCTTTTCTGAATTAGGAATTCATGATCTACATAATGGGCCGTAAGACATATGTAAGAACCACCCTGTAACGGTCGCTTTTTGATCGAGTGTTTTTCAGCGCGTACTTTCTTTTTCATATGCGTATTTATTGTGACCTCCTCTTGTATCTCAAATGCGCGAAGTTATATATCATTGTGACCCTCAGAGAGAGTAGCTATTTGTGGAATTTTTTATGAACGTCATTTCACGGGTCATTCTTCCACAAATCAGCTTTTAATGAAGGGGTGTCTTAACTTTTAGACTTCAAAGTTTGGCTATTTATTTTTAGTATCGTTTTTTGTGAACCTAGCACGTGACCGATTATGGTATTCTAGATCCTCTCGTCGCCACGGTCGTCCCGATATTTTTCTTGTATTTTTCGAACACCGTTAGACTGACCCTTCACCTTAATTATCTTTAATCTATAATTAGCCTAGACTAATTCGAAATTCAAATCCCTAACCCTAAATCTAATCAAATCCCATATGAATCCTATGTATCATATCAAATATTTCCTAGGCTATTGGCCACACTAAATCTACCCTCCCCCTCACACACACACTCTCCAATCTACCCTTAAGTCCACCCTTTTTCTACCCTCTTTAGCAAACCCCATCTATTATAACGTATACCCTAGCACCTAGGGTTTTCTCCTACTCACAGCCACTGGCTCACCACCTCTCCCCTTAATAAGCCACGACCACCTGTCCACGACCGGCCAAGCCCTTGCCACCGACCACCCTCGTTGCTCCGGCCCCCTCTCCTCACACCCTCCATCAACCCACGCACCCCTCTCCCCATAGCCATCACCGGCCCTCCTCCACAAAACTGACAGCCGCCCCTTTCACCCAGCAGACCGTGCCTTGCCAGCCAGCCATCCACCCGCACAGTCCGGCCTCCCTCTTCCCTCTCCCCTCCATGCGACCCCACGGCCTCCCCAATCACCAACAGCAGATCCGACCATCTCCCCTTGCTGCCGGCCACCCCTCTAGCGGTCTCCAACGTTGCTGACCTCCCCTTCGGGCACACCCACACACGACTACCCTCTGAGCCGCGAGTTGTCGCTACTGTTACCGGTACCGTTACCGTTGCCGCTTCATTGCTCTACTCACAACCGAGGCGACCCTGACGCAGTACCTTGCTCGCTGCCGGAATCCAACCCCTGACGTCACTACCCGACGTCAGTGTAGCTTTCGCGTCGTGTTAAGGTAAGCCCCCGATCCGTAGGAAGCCACACACTCGCATGTTTAACAAGATTAAAAGCCGTATTTTCCTTGCTTTGGTTAATAACTAATTGAAGTTAATTAATATGGGACTGTAGGTTGGAATTTGGTTTGAGCACATAGGGAGATTTTGGACCCTTTGATCTGAGATTTGCGGCACGTTATTTCAGGCAAGTGAAACTTGCTCAGTTAATCTTAAGCCAAGTTTAGGCTATTTTGGGTTTTTGTGTAAAAGAGGCTAGGCGATGAAATGATAATCGCCTAGACACCCATGCTTGATCTAGCTTGACAACGAAGCTAGATCCGACACCCTTGCCATGCCATGTTCATGCATAACACATGTCACGTTTATTTCTGATATACTGTATGCATTCATTGTTTGCAATAACTGCCTTTCATACTATCAATGTTGCATATCACATGTCATTTCATGCATTTGATTGTCTTGCCATGAATGCATAGCACACACTACAATGAATCATAAGCTACGACGAGTAGGATTCTGACTCATATAGCATGTAAAGGCTAGGTACAACCCTATGCCATAACAACACTTCCTGGCTCGTGAACCAGAAGCTGAGCGCCAGTTCAAACACACGTAGAGGGGTAGGGTTAAGCGGTCACTCAGCGTAGAAGTGTGCCCGTACAACAACTTCAGCCGAAAGACGTAAACTCTGTGCACAATGTGATTACTAGCTTTTCGTGAAATCGTGAAATATTGTTTAGTAGCTTTTACTACGACATGACATGCATTGTTAACTATCATGTTCATTTTAAATTGCTGCATTCATTAAATATTACGCCATGTCATCATGTTTTAAATTGCTAGTTGCATTCATTACCCTTATGTTTCCTTGCACAAAAGTCTCTTCCTTTTTACCTTTTTAGAGATTTTTGCTGACATGCGCCCTTTTCTCTTTGGGTGTCGCATGTTAGGCTTTGAGGCTGAGGTAGTTGCTGAGGATGACCAGTTTGCTGACGTCTAGCTTGAGGCTTCTGTCGACGTTCAGTTCGAGGATACCAGAGACCTATCCTAGTCTCAGCTGGAGGCTTTTTCTTAGTTGCTGTTTGTTTTCCTAGTTGCTGCTGTTAGGTTTTTCGGTGCGTAGCACCTTATCTATGTCTTAGTTTCGGTCATGCTTGGGGCCTTTCTTTTCAGACTCTTGTACTTATTTTATGAATTTATCTCTGGATGTTTTGAATGAAGATTGGATGTTGTTTTTGAATGTTGGTTAATTATTGCATGCGTTCTAAATTATTATTATTGTTGTTTCATTGCAATTCAAGAATCTGCAAATGGATGAACACACAAAAGCTTATCAGACTGTAGCTTCACAGTTTCAAGTCTGAGCGGACCTCTTCGCGTCTCGCCTTCCACACTTGGGAAGCGGGGCGTGACATGTTTTTGTGGTGGGCAATGCAGGTCATTGCATCTGCGAAATATCGAAACAATGATAATAATAAAACATCCATTGAAACGTTCGAAACATCGGAGTCATAAAATTGGAGTCTAATGTGAACGTTTTCCTTGTCTTAGATGGCTGGAAGACGTATTACTCGAGCTAGTGGTGGAGCAGGAGATGGTGATGGAGCTGATGGAGAAAATGCCATTCCTGAGATGATGAGGCTGATGCAGCAGATGATGCAAGTACATCAGGGCATGCTTCAGAATGCCCCTCGCTTCGAGCCTGTATTGAAGCAGTTTCGAGAGCTGTGCCCGACATACTTCACTGGATTAGAAGGAACTTTGGCTACTGAAGAATGGATGAGGAACACTGAGGACAACCTGCTTTCGAAGAATAACTCGGCTGGTTGGGTCGAGTTGGTGAAGAAGCAGCTGAAGGAAAATGCCCGTAGTTGGTGGGATGCTGAGAAAGAGATGCTAGTGAGGCCTATTCCTTGGGCTATATTCAAAGCTAGATTTGACGAGGAGTTCTTCCCTCGAGCTTCCAGGAGGGAGTTGATGCAGCAGTTCATCAACTTGAAGCAAGGAAGTCTGACGGTGGACCAGTACCACCAGGAGTTCACCAGGTTGTGGTGCTTCGTGCTGAATTTGGTGCATACCCCCGAGGATCGAGCTCAACGATTCCTTCAGGGTCTTTCCTTGGATCTGTAGAGTTCGATGTCTTCTTCGGACTTGGACTCGTACCGGAGGTTTCTTATAGCTGCAAAGAGGCAGGAATCGATTGCTAATCAGAAGAAGGTGCAGTTTTCAGGAGGAGGAAAGAGGCCTATGGAGCAAGCCAGAGCTATGGTTAGGTCTGTGATTAAGCCTAATCAGTCTACACAGTTTAAAAGGCCAGGTGAGCCTAGTCAGAAGGTGTGCTATCACTGCGGCAAATCTAGACATACGAAGGAGCAGTGTAGGAGGTTGCTGGGCCAGTGCTTACTTTGTGGCGATGCTACACATACATTGAAGGATTGCCCACGTGGCAATCAGCAGCAGAGAGCACCAGTAGCTGCCGGACGTGGAGCGCCTCTTATATCTCTGAAGCAGGCTTTCCAGCAGGCAGCTCAGCCTAGTAAGCAAGCTTTCACGATGGCTACGGTAGAGGCGGAGGCTGAGGACGGAGTTATTACAGGTAATCCTCAGGCTAGTCGTTACTTTTCGTTAGTTGATCTTGCATGTTAGATTAGATCTTGCTTTGCTAGAATAGATTTTGATTTGTTAGCTTGTTTGTTAGGTGTTATCATTATTTGTGCATTTCCTGCTCGAGTTCTCTTCGACTCCGGTGCATCTATGTGCATCATATCTCGAAGTTTTATGAACAAGCATTCTTTGTCGATTTCCCATCTTTCCAAGAGTTGGGATATCATTACGGAGAATGGTGTAATCTCAGTGCACCTTAGTTTCCGATCTTGTCCCTTGGTTGTCTGTGGACACGAGCTATATGGAGATTTTATCGTCCACGACATCACCAATTATGATGCCGTTCTTGGGATGGATTGGCTAGAAAGTTTCTTTGCTACGATCGACTGTCGACGGAAGAAGGTGGTGTTTGAGATTCCAGGTCATCCGACCTTCGAGTTCAGCAGCGGTAGCAGTTCGCTTAGGCCTGTCAGATTTCGGGCCAAGCCAGTGAAGGAGATAGTAGCTATGCATATGGAGGAGAGAAGACCAGCTGTGGTGAGGGACTTCGATGACGTCTTCCCCGAGGAGATGTCAGGACTGCCGCCCGATCAAGCTCTTGAGTTCTCGATTGATCTTATTCCGGGAGCGCAGCCCATTTCGAAAGCACCATATCGTATGGCTCTGACAGAGTTGGAGGAGCTGTGTAGATAGTTGGATGAGCTCTTGTAGAAGGGTTATATTCATCCTAGTGTGTCCCCATGTGGAGCACCTGTATTACTGGCGAAGAAGAAGGACGGTTCGCGTCGTATATGCGTAGACTACAGAGAGTTGAATGCTGTCACCATCAAGAACAAGTATCTGTTGCCGCGTATAGACGATATTTTCGATCAGCTTGGAGGATCGAGGGTATTCTCTAAACTGGATCTCAAGAGCGGATATCACCAGCTGATGGTGAAGAAGGATGATGTGCAGAAGACAGCGTTCAGAATGAAATATGGACACTACGAGTTCGTGGTCATGCCTTTTGGTGTGACCAACACACCCGTAGTTTTCATGAACTCGATGAACCTTATTTTCTACGACTTCTTAGATAAGTTCATCGTTATCTTTATTGACGACATCTTGATCTATTCTAAGTCAGAAGAGGAGTATGCCGAGCACTTGAGGACAGTTCTGGAGATTCTGAGGAAGCATCGTCTGTATGCGAAGTATTTCAAGTGCGAGTTTTGGTTGGATAGAGTTGCATTCCTGGGACATGTGGTGTCAGGAGATGGCATATCCGTGGATCAGGAAAAGATCAAGGCTATCAGAGCGTGGCCAATTCCGCGGACATGGTCAGAGATCAGGAGTTTTCTTGGGCTAGCAGGATATTATCGACACTTCATCAAGGATTTCTCTCGAATTGCAGAGCCGATGACTAGACTGACGAGGAAGGATATACCGTTTGTTTGGTCCGATGCTTGTGAGTAGGTCTTTTCTATTCTAAAGGTGAGATTGACATCAGCACCTGTTCTAGCTGTGCCAGATCGGAGTGGTGGCTTCGAGATCTTTTGCGATGCATCTGGCAAGGGTCTCAGATGCGTTTTGCATCAGCATGGATACGTGGTCACGTACGCTTCTCGACAGCTCAAGGTTCATGAGAAGAACTACCCGACACACAATTTAGAGTTGGTTGTAGTCATATTCGTGCTCAAGATCTGGAGGCATTTCCTGCTGAGTGAGAAAGTGAAGATTTTCACTGATCAGAAAAGTTTGAAATATGTCTTTACGCAGAAGGAGCTCAACATGTGACAGCGACGATGGTTGGAGCTCATGGAGGATTACGAGATCGACTTACAGTATCACCATGGCAAGGTGAACATGATTCCTGATGCACTAAGCAGACTTCCAGCAGTTATGATGTTGACTTCACAGTGGAGGTTGCAGCAGGAGTTTTGTGAGTTATGCATTAATATTGTGCTTCCTGGAGAGGTTTCGTCGCTGATGTGTATTGGTGGGCTCCGGAAAGGTGCTCTCTCTCAAGCGCAAGAGTCCGTACAAGTAGTAAAATCTGGGAGTTCAGATGTCGAATCCACGGGAAGAAATCTGTTGCAACCACAATTCAAATCAAATAGAAATCCTACGAAAAGAAACTAACCACTTCAACAATGATGGCGATGATGGTGTGAAAGTACGTGATGAACAATATGAACGAAGAAAAGTGTGTATGAAAATATCGACGACAAGTTTGCACATGGTATGGGTTCGTTAGGATCAATAATTCGTATTAGTTTGGTTGACAAGTATAACGCAATGAATTCTCCTTTTGTGAGCAATTCATCGGAAGATGCCCTTTTGGGGGTTAAATCACAATATTCAATAAGATCGTCGCTAAAGTTATAATACGATATGAAACTCTCTTTTGGAGAGATCAAAACTACGGTATGAAACTCCCTTTTGGGGAGATCAAAACTCACCCTTTTGGGGCGATCATCAACTAAATCAATTCTTTTGGAATATGAAAAAGTCGATTTACGAACAAAGATTACAATTTTAACGACGTTTAACGGTTTAGCACAAGGAATACAACCAAATAAACACAAATAATATCCCCTAGCTACTCCATACCATGCACAACAACAATTTAGCTACTCATAATGCAGAAATAAACAAGTTTCATAGCAAAATACTTCACGTTCATAGCAAAATACGATGAAAAACACTAAAATACGAGGTAGAAGTTGAAGAAAATATCACCAAATCTCCAAGTTTCGACTTCAAACTCTCTTGAAATAATAAAATAAGCCTCTGGAATTTTACAGAATTTTTCAGGGGGGAAATACGGCTCCTAGAGCCTCCAATACGCCCAAAATACGTCCCAATCTGCTTGTATACGCCCAAAAACCCTAAATACGCTTATATAATAGGCATTGCGGGTTTGGGTTGTGTTATCGGGTTCAAAATCCGCTTAAAATCGCGCCCGAACGCATCCGACCGTAGATCTGGATCGGGGCAAACGAGCACCGTTGATCAAATGCGGGATTAACCCTAGGCATGCCACGTGTCTCGCTTACCGGATCCGCTTCCTCTCGCGCGCCCGCTCCGCCGTCGAATCCGAATTCGATTCAGAATGAAATCAACCGTTGGATCTTAATCCAACGGTCGAGAGCGCGACCTCTTCGAATCTGCAGCGGCGTCGTTGTTCGCCGTTAGATCGCGATCGGAGGGCTACGATAATGCCACGTGGCCGCCGGATAATTTCCCGACTCGCTGCGATCTGCGCGCTAATGGGCCGTTGGATCGAGATCCAACGGCCAGAAATTTCCCACGTCGCCCGCTCTTCGCCTGCGCTCGCGGACCGTCGGATCACGATCCGACGGTCGGTAAAAGGCCACGTCGCCCGCCCATTCGCTGAGTCTTCGATCGCTGCTGACCGTTGGATTTAGATCCAACGGCTACGGAATTTCTTCGAGACGATAATCGCGCGCCGTTTGATTGGGCGGGGGACGACGCGATCTCGCCACGTGTCAGCTGCCGATTGGATGTTGACCGTATTTCTCGTATTTTCGTGTGTATTTCTCCATTTAAATAGTATTCTGCATTCAAAAATACACAGTAATTAGCACAGATCTCAGAAAAATACAAATAAATAGTCGTTGGAATCGTGAGATCGAGACCGAGCTATGAAAAATATAAAAAGTACAGAAATACTTAGTTAAATGCTGTTTTGTGCTCAAATAGTGTGTTTTCTCTAATAAATAAATGTGTAGAAAATACGTATGAATTAGAGAACAATGTAGCATCACATGAGCACAAAATAGGGCTAAATGGGGGGTTAAATATGTAATATTGAACCCGAATCACACCCCCCAACTAGCAATTTGCTAGTCTCTAGCAAAAAGAGCGATTAATACGGATGGTTAATAGAACAATAAATTCTTTCAAATTGCTCATGGCATGGCTCAATAATACGCATTCCAACATGATCTTGACCATCAATATACACATCCATGAACAAAATCAATCTCATGATATTTTCTCTAATTTAGTATGAATAAATAACATACAAGCATCGTTTTGCGCAAGCGAAAGTATAACACGTCGTTATGAATTAGTATTCGTGTTTCCAAGGAATTGGCCTATCAAAATAATCGTTCAAGACATGCGTATTGAAGTTGCTTAGTATATTCACCATTTCTTTTCTTTTATTAGTTCCGCGTAACGCGCATCAAGCAACATTCGCAGAAAAAAGTATAACTTGGATCGCTCCATCAAATGAGTGAGGTTCAGGTCAATGGCTCCCAAATCAGACGATAATAGGGCATTAGGCCAAGAAGGACCCCTCGGACTGTACTACTCGAGCCAACCAAGTTATGTATTAGTGACATACTTCTTCATTCATTTTTTCATCATTCATTTTTCATTCATTTTTCTTTTCTTCGTTTCTTTTCTCTTTTTTTCGTAAGCAACTCAACACCCATATTTTCGAACATAAACTTTAGTAACCATGGCCACATTCCTCTTCAACTTGAAGACTATTCCAATAAATCGTGTATACTTAAGCTTTTTCATCACATTAGCATGCATGAAATAAATTCAAACTATTTCGAGATATTAATCATGGAAATTGAAAATTTTCATGAATAGCATATTAACTAGTAATTCCATGAAGGAAAAATAATTACTCAGGCCATAAACAAATTTTAGAACTCAATAAATGCATAATCATTCGTATTTGAGGCATATGAAGGAGTTTTAAAAGATGAGATTTGGTGATTTATTCTTTTCAGAAAAAAAAATCCTAAGGTCTCATACACACCCCCCAACTAAAGATGGACATTGTCCTCAATGTCGAAAGGGGTACGAGTTTATTCAAGCAAGCAACCTAGAAAGCATATAAAATCTACACTACTGGAAAGAACACACCGTGATCAAATGGCGGATCCCGAATCTTTAATTGTGGAGGAAGTTGTTCAATTTGCTCCTTGCGCTCCTCGGCGATTATTCTTCCTCCAAAAACTAATTTGGACCCCCATCAACACAACTCCAAGCATCTCTATAAGCTGTTTTCCAATGTCCTGCGAGAGATGAGTTATGTCAGTCCAAATTAATTTAAAGTTCCTTTCAACAAAAATGTTCCAAATGTAGTCATCAAAATAAGTGAAAGAAATTAAAGCATATTGATGAATACTCCCTGAAAGATATGCACTACTCTCTGTACGATGCTCGATCGTTGGGGAGAGGGATAAATGATTTTGGGACAAAACTGGAGGAGGGCATGGTTCTGATTCCATGGCGATAATCTTAAAACCCTTGTCCCTAGCTGTCTCCTCCTCTCGTTCATCCAAAATTGCTAGCTCGTCATCTCTTTTGCACACACTTTCTGCCATGTGTATATTTATATTCGGGTCCTCAACGTGACATGGCTTGCTCGATTTTCCTGCAATAGAAGATAAACTCGTATTAGATTCTTTAAATTGAGTTTCAAAAGCATTACCTTCTTCTACGCAAGTGGCAATCAAATTAAGATCTTCAATAGATTTTTGAATCTGCCGGCTCCGAGCAAAGAAATTCTCCTGGAATTGAAGGGATGTGGCCTCCTGTGTCTGAATATTCAGGTAAGATTCCTCTTTCAAGGATTGCAAAGGTACGTCTACGCTTTGCTCTTCTTGATCGAGGCACGAAGGCTCTGTTGAATTGCTCTCTGAAGTCTCTTCCATGGTTTCTTCATTTTCTTGCAGAGACTCCATATATTCCCACGCCTCTGTCGGCGTCATGCCTCCCAAGAATTCCTGCAGCTGTGGTCGTAGTCCATCTAGGAAGGACGCCATAAGCTCTTCATTTGTGTACCCATGCTGCAGATAGCTCGATATAATGTCTGTGAACCTCCTCCAGGCCTGAAAGAAAGTTTCACAGTCAGTTTGATTAAAATTAACAATTTTGAGCTTCTCCATTCTATGTTTGTGTGCATTAGCATACCTTGCATCATACAGATTGTTTGTGCAATAGAAGTTCATATATTCCATTTTTTTTAAAAATTAAAATAAAATAATAAAAAAAAAGTTTATGTATAGTAAAGTGGAAAAATATCACCGGAGGTCCTCTAAATGAAATAAACCGTAGTCACAAACCATTCCTCCCCGGTAACGGCGCCAAAAACTTGGTGGGCTCCGGAAAGGTGCTCTCTCTCAAGCGCAAGAGTCCGTACAAGTAGTAAAATCTGGGAGTCCAGATGTCGAATCCACGGGAAGAAATCTGTTGCAACCACAATTCAAATCAAATAGAAATCCTACGAAAAGAAACTAACCACTTCAACAATGATGGCGATGATGGTGTGAAAGTACGTGATGAACAATGTGAACGAAGAAAAGTGTGTAGGAAAATATCGACGACAAGTTTGCACATGGTATGGGTTCGTTAGGATCAATAATTCGTATTAGTTTGGTTGACAAGTATAACGCAATGAATTCTCCTTTTGTGAGCAATTCATCGGAAGATGCCCTTTGGGGGGTTAAATCACAATATTCAATAAGATCGTCGCTAAAGTTATAATACGATATGAAACTCTCTTTTGGAGAGATCAAAACTACGGTATGAAACTCCCTTTTGGGGAGATCAAAACTCACCCTTTTGGGGCGATCATCAACTAAATCAATTCTTTTGGAATATGAAAAAGTCGATTTACGAACAAAGATTACAATTTTAACGACGTTTAACGGTTTAGCACAAGGAATACAACCAAATAAACACAAATAATATCCCCTAGCTACTCCATACCATGCACAACAACAATTTAGCTACTCATAATGCAGAAATAAACAAGTTTCATAGCAAAATACTTCACGTTCATAGCAAAATACGATGAAAAACACTAAAATACGAGGTAGAAGTTGAAGAAAATATCACCAAATCTCCAAGTTTCGACTTCAAACTCTCTGGAAATAATAAAATAAGCCTCTGGAATTTTACAGAATTTTTCAGGGGGGAAATACGGCTCCTAGAGCCTCCAATACGCCCAAAATACGTCCCAATCTGCTTGTATACGCCCAAAAACCCTAAATACGCTTATATAATAGGAATTGCGGGTTTGGGTTGTGTTATCGGGTTCAAAACCCGCTTAAAATCGCGCCCGAACGCATCCGACCGTAGATCTGGATCGGGGCAAACGAGCACCGTTGATCAAATGCGGGATTAACCCTTAGGCGTGCCACGTGTCTCGCTTACCGGATCCGCTTCCTCTCTCGCGCCCGCTCCGTCGTCGAATCCGAATTCGATTCAGAATGAAATCAACCGTTGGATCTTAATCCAACGGTCGAGAGCGCGACCTCTTCGAATCCGCAGCGGCGTCGTTGTTCGCCGTTAGATCGCGATCGGAGGGCTACGATAATGCCACGTGGCCCCCGTATAATTTCCCGCCTCGCTGCGATCTGCGCGCTAATGGGCCGTTGGATCGAGATCCAACGGCCAGAAATTTCCCACGTCGCCCGCTCTTCGCCTGCGCTCGCGGACCGTCGGATCACGATCTGACGGTCGATAAAAGGCCACGTCGCCCGCCCATTCGCTGAGTCTTTGATCGCTGCTGACCGTTGGATTTAGATCCAACGGCTACGTAATTTCTTCGAGACGATAATCGCGCGCCGTTTGATTGGGCGGGGGACGACGCGATCTCGCCACGTGTCAGCCGCTGATTGGATGTTGACCGTATTTTCTCGTATTTTCGTGCGTATTTCTCCATTTAAATAGTATTCTGCATTCAAAAATACACAGTAATTAGCACAGATCTCAGAAAAATACAAATAAATAGTCGTTGGAATCGTGAGATCGAGACCGAGCTATGAAAAATATAAAAAGTGCAGAAATACTTAGTTAAATGCTGTTTTGTGCTCAAATAGTGTGTTTTCTCTAATAAATAAATGTGTAGAAAATACGTATGAATTAGAGAACAATGTAGCATCACATGAGCACAAAATAGGGCTAAATGGGGGGTTAAATATGTAATATTGAACCCGAATCATGTATGCAGATACAGTCGACGATCGTGGATCGGATCAAGACAGGTCAGGCTGGAGATCCGAATCTAAAGAAGATTCGTGAGCAGGTAGAAGCCGGTCTGCGGACTGACTTTCTGATTCATGAGGATGGCTCACTTAGGTATTGAGCCAGAGTTTGTGTGCCAGCTAGAGATGTTAGAGAAGAGCTGCTTGTTGAGGCACACAGTTTGCCATATTCTGTGCATCCTGGAGGCACAAAGATGTACAAGGACCTTCGCCTGAACTACTGGTGGCATGGCATGAAGCAGAGTGAGGCACGGAGCATTGTCAAGTGTTTAGTATGCCAGCAGGTTAATGCAGATCTTCATCGTACGGCTGGGTTGCTACAACCACTTTCGATTCTGGAGTGGAAGTGGAAACACATCACGATGAATTTCGTGACTGGACTACCTTGGAGTCCAAAGCAGAATGACGTGGTTTGGGTAATCGTAGACCGATTGACCAAATCTGTGCACTTCATCCCTTTTCGAGTGGGACAGTCGACGAAAACGCTAGCAATGAGATACAAGGAGGTAAATTCTTTTACTCTCCGTTTTTATTTCCTTTCCTAGTATAGATAGTGATGTATCGTGAATCGTGTAGGAGATCGTGCGACTTCACAGAGTCCCCGTGAGTATCGTATCGGACAGAGACACGAGATTCACATCTTAGCTTTGGCAGAGTCTGCAGAAGAGTCTGGGTACGAGTCTGAGTTTCAGCACTGCGTACCACCCGCACACAGATGGCCAGTCAGAGAGGACGATTCAGATTCTGGAGGACATGCTGAGAGCATGCATGTTGGATTTCAAGGGATCATGGGAGGATCATCTTCATCATGTGGAGTTCGCCTATAATAACAGCTACCAGGTGAGCATTGGTATGGTGCCATTTGCCGCGCTTTATAGGAATAAATGTCGATCGCCACTGAGCTGGGATGACATTGGCGACAGGGATCTGTTAGGGTCAGAGATGATTGTTGAGGCGGTGGATCTTGTGAGGAACATCAGGGAGAAGCTGAGGATTGCTCAAGACCGTTTCAAGCATTCGGCTGATGCTAAACGGTGACCGTTGGAGTTTCAGTCTGGAGATTATGTATTCCTCAATATCTCCCCGAATCGAGGAGTTATTCAATTTGGAAAGAGAGGCAAGTTGAGTCCCAGGTATATTGGACCCTTTGACATCCTAGAGCGAGTTGGAGTAGTGGCTTACCACTTGGCGTTGCCGCCATCACTGGAGGGAGTTCACGACGTGTTTCACGTATCTCAGTTACGTCGATACTTCAGTGACACATCTCATGCTGTGGATTTCTCGGAGATCACGGTCCGACCGGACCTTACCTATGAGCAGCAACCAGTAGAGATTCTGGATCGTCAGCAGAAGCAGTTAAGGAACAAGGTAGTCGACTTGGTGAGAGTGATGTGGCGTCATAGATCACTTGGAGAGTCCACTTGGAAGCACGAAGAAGAGATGAGAGAGCGCTTCTCGCATTTATTTCCTGAGCAGTAGATGATGTAGATTCTGAGGGCGGAATCATTCCTTAAGGTGGGTAGGATGTAACGGTCGCTTTTCGATCGTGTGTTTTTCAGCGCGTACTTTATTTTTCGTACGCGTATTTATTGTGACCTCCTCTTGTATCCTAAATGCACGAAGTTATATATCGTTGTGACCCTCAGAGAGAGTATTTATTTGTGGAATTTTTTATGAACGTCATTTCACGGGTCATTCTTCCACAAATCAGCTTTTAATGAAGGGGTGTCTTAACTTTTAAACTTCGACGTTTGGCTATTTGTTTTTAGTATCTTTTTTCGTGGACAGGTGGCCCCTCTCCCTTTAATAAGCCGCGGCCACCTGTCCACGGCCGGCCAAGCCCTTGCCGTCGACCACCCTCGTTGCTCCGGCCCCCTCTCCTCCCATCCTCCACCAACCCATGCACCCCTCTCCCCATAGCCATCGCCGGCCCTCATCCACAAAACTGACAGCCGCCCCCATCACCCAGCAGCCCGTGCCTTGCTGGCCTGCCCTCCACCCGCACAGTCCAGCCTCCTTCTTCCCTCTCCCCTCCATGTGACCCCACTGCCTCCCCTATCACCAACAGCAGATCCGGCCATCTCCCCCTTACTACCGACCACCCCTCTAGCGGTCTCCGACGTCACTGACCTCCCCTTCGGGCACACCCACACACGACTACCCTCCGGGCCGCAAGTTGTCGCTACCGTTACCATTGCCGTTGCCGCTTTGTTGCGCTACTTGCAACCGAGGCGACCCTGATGCCGTACCTTGCTCGCTGCCGGAATCCAACCCCCGACGTCGCTACCCGACGTCAGTGTATCTTTCCAATCGTGTTAAGATAAGCCCCGATCTGTAGGAACCTGTACACCCGCATGTTTAACAAGATTAATAGCCGTATTTTCCTTGCTTTGGTTAATAACTAGTTGAAGTTAATTAATATGGGACTGTAGGTTGGAATTTGGTTTGAGCACATAGGGAGATTTTGGACCCTTGATCTGAGATTTGCGGCACGTTATTTCAGGCAAGTGAAACTTGCTCAGTTAATGTTAAGACATGTTTAGGCTATTCTGAGTTTTGTGTAAAAGAGGCTAGGCGATGAAATGATAGTCGCCTAGACACCCATGCTCGATCTAGCTTGACAACGAAGCTAGATCCGACATCCATGCCATGCCATGTTCATGAATACCAAATGTCACGTTTAATTCTTATATACTGTACGCATTCGTTATTTGCAATAACCGCCTTTCATACTATCAATGTTGCATATCACATGTCATTTCATGCATTTGATTGTCTTGCCATGAATCTATAGCACACGCTACAATGAATCATAAGCTGCGACGAGTAGGATTCTGTCTCCTATAGCATGTAAAGGCTAGGTTCAACCCTATGCCATAACAACACTTCCTGGCTCGTGAACCAGAAGCTGAGCACCAGTTCAGACACACGTGGAGGGGTAGGGTTAAGCAGTCACTCAGCGTAGAAGTGTGCCCGTACAACAACTTCAGCTGAAAGACGTAAACTCTATGCACGATGTGATTACTAGCTTTTCATGAAATCGTGAAATATTGTTTAGTAGCTTTTTCTACGACGTTACATGCATTGTTAACTATCATGTTCATTTTAAATTGCTGCATTCATTAAATATTACGCCATGTTATCATGTTTTAAATTGCTAGTTGCATTCATTACCCTTTATGTTTCCTTGCACAAAAGTCTCTTCCTTTTTACCTTTTGGAGATTTTTGCTGACATGCGCCCTTTTCTCTTTGGGTGTCGCATGTTAGGCTTTGAGTCTGAGGTAATTGCTGAGGACGACCAGTTTGCTGACGTCTAGCTTGAGGCTTCTGTCGACGTTCAGTTCGAGGATACCAGAGACCTATCCTAGTCTCAGCTGAAGGCTTTTTCTTAGTTGCTGTTTGTTTTCCTAGTTGCTGTTGTTAGATTTTTCGGTGCGTATCACCTTTTCTATGTCTTAGTTTCGGCCATGCTTGGGGCCTTTCTTTTCAGAATCTTGTACTTATTTTATGACTTTATCTCTGGATGTTTTGAATGAAGATTGGATGTTGTTTTTGAATGTTGGTTAATTATTGCATGCATTCTATATTATTGTTGTTGTTGTTTCATTGCAATGCAAGAATCTGCGAATGGATGAACACACAGACGCTTATCAGACCGTAGCTTCACAGCTTCAAGTCTGAGCGGACCTCTTCGCTTCTCACCTTCTACACTTGGGAAGCGGGGCGCGACCCATTTCGTAGACCATATAACATAAGTTAAAAAAATCCTAGAGTTTAGATTAATAAAAATCTGATGCCTGTTAGCTTGTCCTTCGTGAAAAGCATTTCGACAATCTTTTCTAATAGTGTTCCTAGACACTCTTCTAAAAGCAGGGTTAAGTGCCATTTGGTTGAATCTCTCTAAGTCAGATCTTTCACCATAGTTTAATGGCAGTTCTTTGCTTAAAACTAATTTAGCCGTATCTTTTCTCATTGTTTCAGCAGAATATGAGAAACCAGTTAGAGAGGTAGATGATGCAGTTAAATTTAATGTGGTTTGTCTAGCATATTTTTTGTATAGGATTTCAGGTGTCTTAATAGATGGAATGTGCCGGCAGTATGTGTGATAACAAAATTAGTTCTACATATATTGCAAAAAGCACGAAGGTGTTCGATGCCATCTTTATCTTTAACCATTTGTCATGTAAAGTTATCGCAAATGCTAGACTTTGTTGCTTTTTGTTTGGTTTGTTGTGTAGGAATGTGTGAACCAGGAGAAGATGTTTGTGCTAGTGAACTAGTGTAAGTGTGTGCAGCAAGCGAAAAAGGGGACTGTGTAGTCCCACATATGACCGGGCTAGGATTATTACTAGCTATATTATTCCGATTTTCTTGTGTTTCTGCATCTTCCATATTACGGTCAAAGAAAGGTGTTTCTAGTGGTAGTGGTTACGTATTAAATTAGCATAATATTCAAGCTCAGCAGTGTCATCAAAATTAAGGTTCAGAGTAACATTTTTAGAGCCAGAAAGCCCGCCATTATGCTAAGTTCAAATTTATTCTAAATGAACTTGATTGAAGTTTGATAGAGAGCGTCGAATGAAGACCCGGTATTTGCGATAGATTTGAGCGTGAACGGAGCTTGAAGAGCTCGGTCATAGCGAGAGACGATGGATCAAAGCTTGAAGAGCCCGGTCGTAGTGATAGCTGTGCGATGAATCGGAGCTTGAAGAGCCCGGGAGTACGACTGGCGAGTAACGAGAGAGCGATCGGAGATTGTTGCACTGCAAGAGGGAAGCTTGATGAATAATGAGAGAGGGAAGAGTGGTGTGTAGAAATTTAGAAAATAAGAGGGGGAGGGGAGCTTAATGAATGATGATAATGAGGGAAGGAAATAGAATAGAGATAAGTGTAGAAAATTGGAGAGGGAGGGGGGTATTTATATAGGTTTTTAGGTGAATTTTTTTTACTTTTATTGCCCAACGGGCAATTTTTGTATGTTGGGCAAAATTTTGCCAACTGGCAAAAAATTGCCCGCCCGAGGCAGGGCCGGGCCGGCCCCGCCCGGGTTTGGGCGGGCCTCGGGCCAAAACCCGGGCCAGGCCGGGATCTCCATCCCAACCCAGCCCCGGCCCAGGGCTGGTCAATGGCCCGTTGACCAGCCCCTGGGCCCGGGTCGGCGGGCCGGCGGGCCGGCGGTCCACCAGGCTTTTTTGCCACCTTGAGTGGAAACCATAGACTATATTTATATAGAGTAACTATTACAAAGAGAAGAATACTAAGGGGTTTTACATTAATGGTTACATTCATGGTTGGATACCAAGGGTCTTGGATACCAAAGGTCTCAAGACCATTCATAACACTTCCACTTATCCATCCATTATTATAAACTTGACATATGAATGCTTTAAGATTCATAGTGTTTATGAGTATCACGAGGGATGGATACTTATGGATCTTGAATTAAAGAGCACAAGTCTCTTTAACTTCCAATGTTCTGTGGATATCATTAGGGGTGGATACTTCTGGATCCAGAGCTAATGTGGTTGCCTCGTTAAAACCTTTGGCTATGGAAACCCTAGTGGAAAAACACATAGCAAATGGAAAAAAGTACAACACAACATTTAACTCCCCTGAGTTGTACAAGCTTCAGGCTTGTAGATCTCTTAGTTGTCTCATCCCAATCCCTCTTACAAGTTTTCTAAAAGTACATCAAGGTAGTGCTTTAGTAAATAGATCTGCAAGGTTGTCACAAGATTGAATTTCTGCACTACGACCTGTTTCTTCTCTTGTAGCTCGTGTGTCCAGAAGAATTTGGGGCAGATGTGCGTCGTCCTGTCACCCTTGATGTAACCAGCTTGTAGTTGAGCTATGCAGGCTGCATAACCCAGTAAAGTTGACTCAAGGTCATCAGTCTTCAGACTAGTTGTCACTAGGATGTGGTGAATGACTGAACGTAGCCAGACGCATTCTTTCCTTACTTCATGGATCGCGAGAAGCTCAGAGTGATTAGATGGGATTGATGTCGTGGTCTGTTTCACAGATTTCCAGGAGATGGCCATCCCTTCATATATGAACACAAAACCAGTCTGTGACTTTTTGGTGTGGGGATCGGATTTGTAACCTTCATCTGTATAACCAATCAAAGTGGGGGATACACCTTTTGGGTAATATAATCCCATGTCAATTGACCCTTGGAGGTAGCGCAGAAGATGCTTAACTGCGTTCCAGTGGCTCTTTGTAGGCGATGCACTGTATCTAGCTAGTAAGTTAACTGCGAACATTATATCTGGACATGTGCAGTTTTCCAGATAGAGAAGTGCTCCAATGGCACTTAGGTAAGGTACTTCAGGACCTAATATATCCACCCCTTTCTAGCAGATGGAAGGGGTCTTTATGTACATCCAAAGATCTTACGACCATTGGTGTACTCAATGGATGACATTTATCCATGTGGAAACTTTTCAGCAATTTCTGAGTATATGTGGATTGATGTAACATGATCCCATTGTTGAGGTGTTCAATCTGTAAGCCAATACAATACTTTGTTTTGCCTAGGTCTTTCATTTCAAAAGTCTTTGTTAGGCTTTCTGATATCTCAGTTATCTCTTTAGGAGATCCGATGAGATTAAGGTAGTCTACGTAGATGGTGATTATTACAAATCATGTTCCTTTTGATCTTATAAAGATGCAAGGGCAGACTTTATTTTTGATGAATCCTTGTTTTACAAGGAACTCACTGAGTCTGTTATACCACATTCTTCCCGATTGTTTTAGATCATATAATGATCTTTGTAGCTTAACAGAGTAGACGTCCCAAGGTCTAACTTTTATCTCTGTAGGCAGTTTAATCCATCTGGGAGTTTTATATAGATATCTTTATCTATATTTCTATATAGATATGCAGTCACAATGTCCATGAGCTGCATATCTAAGCCTTCCCTAGCTGTTAAGCCTATAATAAATTGAAAAGTGATCGCATCCATGACCGGAGAATATGTTTCTGCATAATCTATCCCCGGTCGTTAGGAAACCCTCTGAGCTACAAGACATTCTTTGTAGCATACGATCTGATTATTTTCATTTCTTTTTCTGACGAATACTCATTTGTATCCCATAGGTTTACACCTTTTGTTTGGACTACTGGTCCAAAAACTTTGTGTTTCAAGAGTGAGTCCAATTCTACTCATATTGCATCGTTCCATTTTGCACCCTTGGACCGATGCTAGAGGGATTCGCTCTGATAGGCGATAAAAGCCCACTAAGCCCATGGAAGAGGCCCGAAGCTGACCCAGTCAAAGCCCACATGTCATTTGCCCGTTGGACTTCCTTCATCCTGAACGTGCGATCGATAATGGGCTCATAAATAGCTGAGTCGTGGGCTACAGTTACTCCTATTAATGGGGGAGATCGTGGCGTCATAATTGGTGACTGTTATCCTCCCAACGTCACTGAAGAAACACCTGAGGTCTATAAATACACATGAGATGAACAGAATAAGGGGACCCCAAGGTACGAGACCAAGTACACTTATATTGTGCATTCTACTTGATAATTCTTTCTCCAAATAGCTTGCGACGACTGACTCGAGGCGAACCTCTATTGGTCGATCTCGACAGCTCCAAGCTCATTCTTAAGTTCCCACTCTAACTTAAGCATCTGAGGAGATTTGGGTCGGAACCTAGATCCGACCCTCCTGACGTTCTCTTGTGGTGCAGGTAGATCATGGAGTGACTCAACAAAAGGGTTATTCGACCATTTCTCATCGGTGATCATTCGAGACTCGATCCACTCAGAGGGTCGAACGAAGGTCGTACATTTATTTCAACTACCAACGACCCAGGTTCTACCAACTTAGGGTCCCACTCCAATAGCTTACGAGGCTCCACCTCGACAGAGAAGTCCATGTCAGCCCAAGTACAGTTATCACCAATTCTGGCCTTAACTGCTGGCGTCATCTGTAAGAAACATGCAAGTCAACATCCCGAAGCAATCAAAGCCTAATGTCGATTAGACCTGAATACAACGGATCACTCTACGCTCTAGTTCAAGAAACATTTGGCGAGGGTGTTCTGCACGCGGTTCCTGGAGACCAGGGAGCCCCATCCAATACTCAAGTGGAGACTCAAGTACAATTTAACCAGTTCATTGAGAAGATGGAAAAGAGCATGGCCATGCTGGCCGCCACTGTTCAACGGGACATTGAGCATCCACAAACAAGAGGAGGGCGAGCACCCAAGGAAACCAGGGTTCAGGCGAGCAAGGACTTGAGTAATAACAAAGCTTGCAGCTAAATACCATTCCTTTATCTCGACAGAACAGAGAGATGGGGAATGACCACCTCATCCCTAAACACAATGGAGGTCTAGGACCCTCCAATAATGAGCAGACTACATACAACAACTTAGACCTGATGAGAGAGAATCTCATCCAAGGTCGTAGTCCACCCAACCTTGCAGCTGGCAATAAGAGGACGGCGAGGGAAGCTAGCCCTAACCACTCTTCAAGTGCCACTCACCAGCGACATGAGGAACATACTCCAATCACTCTTCCTGCTAATCAGTGGACTCACCTAAAGGATAGCATCATGTCCACCCCGCTGCTCCCCAAGTTTAAGATCCCAGCCGTATAGACGTATGATGGTATCGGAGACCCGTGGGGACACATCCGCAAATACCAGAACATGATGGAGCTCCACAGGGATAATGAGCCATACCTCTGTCGAGCCTTCCATACCATGCTCATAAAAGCAGTGGATGGCTGGTACCACGGGTTGTCCGACGATAGCATCTGGTCATTTGACGAATTGTCTGACCTTTTTTGCAGGCAGTTTGTTGTTGGAGATGCCTGAAGCAAAAATCATCTCACCTCTTCACTCTTAAACCAGGTGAGAGAGAATCAATTTAGGATTTTGTCAAATGCTTCAACGAAGAGAGCCTGGAGGTCAAGGACATTCTAGACTCTACTATCATTAGAGCCCCACCCAAGCAGTCAGGAGCAAGCATCTGCTGATATCCTTGCATGAATTCCCGTCGAGCACTCTCGTAGAGTTGTTCAGTATGACAAATCGATTCATGACCTCTGAGGAAGCACTCGTCGCTGCGAAGGGCGACGCTCCCAAGCATCGGGAGGAAGCAAAACAAGACTCTCAACTCTATGGGAACTCTTGACCAGAAGCGCGAGATTATCGGCAAAGAGATAAGAGTCCGCAGAGCAACGAGCATCTTGCCAAAGATATATGCGTCAGGCCGAATGCCCCTGAAGCAGATGTCCTACCATACGCCCAACGAGAGGGACTCGTACACGAGCCTGTCAAGAAGGGAAAGTATGGGAAAAGGGATGATCTCAAATTCTACAAGTACCACAACGACTAAGGGCATGACACCGACGATTGTTGGACACTTAAGAAGAGATCGACGCGCTAGTCAAACGTGGTCATCGCAAGAAGCCAGGTGACGACCAGCCAAGCAATGAGGGGACCTCGAAGTAGAAAGGCAAGGGGCCAATGACCGGGTCACATATCACCAAATTGGTCGATTAACAATCTTCTAGGCAAGAATCAAATAAAAGCCAGGCGAAAACAGCCCCGAGCAAGATCAAAACGCTTGTACGCTTTTTTCTTCTATGTCAAAACATTTTTTGCATCAATAAAGTCTGTTTTTCCTTCGAAACATATTTTCTCAACATAGCACTCATGAATTTTGTGGGATCACTTCTTCTAATGCTTGGTTAAACCTCGATAAGCATACTACTCGCAAGCATCCAATCCTTAGGAGAAATTTAGATGGACCATGCTCATTTCAATTCATATTGTTTTGATGAAAACTGACTTGGAGACCATATTCGATCGTAAGCCGTAAGCCGAAGGGGCCACCACCTTGCAACCGAACAACCGTACTATATCATTGGCCATAAGACAAAGGGGCCATCCCTTGCTACCGAACGACCATACTTTGTCATCAGCCGTAAGCCGAATGGGCCACTCCTTCGCAACTGAACGACACTACTACATCATTGATCATAAGACGAAGGGGCCATGTCCCTCGCTACTGAACGACCATATTCGGTCGTTAGCCATAAGCCGAAGGGGCCACCCCATTGCGACTGAATGACCTGCAAGCGTCATCGGTCGTAAGACGAAGGGGCCATGCCCCTCGCTACCGAACGATTATACTTAGTCATCAATCATAAGCCAAAGGGACCACCCCCTCGCAACTGAACGACCCTACTATGTCGTCGGCCGTAAGACGAAGGGGCCACCCCCTCGCTACTGAATGACCATACTCGGTCGTCAGCCGTCAGCCGAGGGGGCACCCCCCTCACAACTGAACGACCCTACTATGTCTTCGGCCGTAAGACAAATGGTCCACACCCCTCTCTACCAAACGACCATACTCGGTCGATAGACGTAAGTTGAAAGGGCCACCACTTTGTGACTGAACGACCTGCCTACATCGTCGGCCGTAAGAAGAAGGTTAGTGTGGGTACGATCAACGATTCAACCCATACCACCTTGGGCTGGTGTTTAACTCGTTGAAAGGGGCCAAATGGCGACACAGACGCACACACATGCTCCTTAAAATAATCGTCAATTTTTGACAAACAACGAGGTATATGTCAACTTTTAGCAATATCTTGTATTACAAAATTGTCATGTTCTTGCAATATGCCACCTCCATATATTCAAAAACTTGGATGGGCAACAAACTCTTAAGATCCTTCAGTCGGATCGACATGCCCTTGGTCTCCTTTGATCGAAGCAGTATGCTCGTGATCCCTTGGAGCATCGACATTTGCAGCCTCATTCGTCTTGCAACATCCTCGTCGACGGGAATATCCCCATCCATGACCTTGCTTTAATCATCGCCATCATCGATCAGGAAAAACACATGGATTTTGTTGATCCCAGCTGCAAAATCAGAGAATCGATCCTTTACTTCTGATCGACACCGCTCGTACCCTTGTGTATACAGCTCATCGAAGTCGGGCAAATTGTCCATACATTCTTAGGCTGCTTTCTCTGTGATTGCCCTCGCGTCGACTTCCCGAGAGTTGTCGAGGAGTCATGCTTGGAGTTCATTCTCTCTGGTCTCCCACTTGGCCCTTACCTCCAACAGTGTCTTTTGCGCTTGTTCCCTCAAAGCAATTTGGTCAGCCTCCCTCTTACGAGACTAACCCAACTCTTGTTCGAGTCGGAGCACCTGGGACTAGATCAATTTATTCAAAAGCTGTCATCTGTCCAGCTTCACCTCGGCCTTCTTAACGGCCATTCTGGCCACTGCCAATGTGCTTCATGATTATCCACCACCACTAAGCATCAGCGCAACGTAGTGTTAGCCACGAGGGCATGCAGACAAACAAAGGTTGTCAAAACTCAATGCTTGCTTCATTCATTATGAAGACAAGTATGTTTATTACCTGAACATTTGCATGAACGGCCAATTAGGACAATCTCTCATGATTGACCCGCTCCAGTACGACCCTGTCCCTAGGGAGGGTCGAATTCTCAGCAATTCGCTAGGCGGTCCCACGACCCAAAAGACCCGACTCGTCTTCCCTAATTGGAAATCTTGGCTGAAGGAGCTCCTCCTCAGGACAATCAGAAGGGGCCTGAGGCGATCGAATGTCCAACAAAAGCGATCCAAGGTCCTCACAAAGAGGAAATAAACATCCACAGGGCCAAGAATCCCGATACAGAACAGACTCTTGAGGAGGAGGACTTTTGTCACGACCCGCTTCCCTAAAATGGAAGACGAGACATGAGGAGGTCCGCTCAGATGTGGAGCTGTGAATTGCAGTCTGATAAGCGTCTATAAAAATTTCAAATGATTTGCAGGTTCTTTGCATCGCGAGAAACAACAACAATAATAACGCATCAGATAAAGAAACATCCACTAGCTCAATAACATCCAACAATTTATCCAACATCCCAGACAGTCACAAAAGAATAAGTCTGAACAATAGGCCTAAAACATGGCCGAAACAAAAGAAAGGAAAGTCTGGTGCTACGCACCGAAAACTAACTGCAACAACTAATAAGTATGACAACTAAGAGACTCCAGGTGAGCCTAAGACTGGTCACCAGTGTCCTCGTACTCGGTCTCAGCAGGTGCCTCGAACTCAACGTCCGCGAACTGCTCGTCCCCAGCTGGTAACTCTAACTCAGAACCTGACATGTGACACCCAAAGAGAAAAGGGCACATGTCAGCAAAAGCCTCCCAAAAGAAGCGGAGAGCTTTTGTACAAGGATATAAATAACAAAAGACGACTAGCAGTTCTAAAATGGTGCAATAATTGAAATGACATTTTAAGGATGCAACATTTAAAGATGACATGATGACATGCATTACGAGAACACTAATTTACAATCACGATCACTATCCTGTCACATTGTGCACAGAGTTTTCCCCTTACAGCTGAAGGAGCGGATTAGGCATCCTTCTACGCTGTGTGGCAGCTTAACCCTACCCCTCCACGTGTATCGAGCCAGGGTTTCCCAAGTACATGAGCTCGCTTCTGGATCACGAGCCAGGAAGTGTTTTTGGCATAGGGTTGTGCCCGCAAAAGCAGGTGCCTAGCCTCAATCATTACAATAGGTGTAGCGTGTGCTACTCAATCACGATGAACATTAGATGCATGCAATTACATGGCAATGAACAGATAATTTGCATACCGTTAATTGAATTTAAACATGGCATGGTAGTATGAATGCAAGCATGAAGAAAATGTCGGATCTGGCTTCGTTGTCAAGCCAGATCTAAAAGTGTCGTCTAGGCAGCTATCGTTTCACTGCCTAGTCTCTTTTACACTACTGTACAAAATGGCCTAAGACGTGGCCTAAACAGAAAGCTGGGAAGTATCACTTGTCTGAAAAACAATCAATTCACGATCCTGCTCAATCAGTCCGAGTCTACCTATGTGTTCAGTTCGCAGTCCAGCCTACAGTCCCAATTTTATTATATTGATTAGTGAGTTACAAAATAATCGGAAAACAATGATTTTTAAGTTGATTAACATGCGAGGTGGGGTTTCCTACGGAGAGAGACTTACCTCAACACAACGCGAGAGCTACTCTGACGTCGGGTAGCGACGTCATGGGTTGGATTCCGGTTTCGCGAACGGTACGGAACGACGAATACTCTGTGATAAAATATGTGCACGAATGAGTTCTTAACGATGGACTAGAATTATTAGATAGCCCTAAAACGCCTAATGATCTAATTTTAATTAGATTCTCTATCCTACGATGGGTTTCCCATCAATGTTAATGAAGTAATTTGTCCAACAATTTATTCTCCTTGGATATATATAGGAGACGAGAAAATTATTTACAGATAGGTTTCAGATTTACTGCCAGTTAAACAAGGGTTGTCCTATAAAAATGTTGAGGATGGGGTAATGGTACTGATTTTTGATAAAAAGTTTTAAGCTTCCACCTTTTATCCCTAACAGACGTATGAGACACAAACAAAAGACAGAATGGAATACAAGAAATAGGTGTAACCATCAAAAGAAACATGGGCTAAGAATCGGCTACTAGGAAATAACCAAGAAAAATAATTCAGACACTTGCAATTGTTTCAAGTGCATAGCTGAAATGAATTGTTGAAAGGGAAAGGCAAATATAGAGATGGATGAAAGAGGTCTTACTGATATTGCTAAGGCTTAACATATATATGTAAAAACTCTGCATTCATTCTAAACTGGGATCTCATGCATCATTCCTCACCCATATTACGAAAGGAAATTAATGTTTAACATGCGTAAGTAACAAGCTGGGCAAACATACTGACTAACATAGGTTCAGCCAGAAACTAACCTTATCTTAATAATTAGTTAGGCTAACTGGCATATGTATACCTATTTACATTAGTATATTAAATTGAACATGTTATTACGTAATATCTATCAGGGTATTAACTAAATCACATTCTACTTACGTGTTTGGTTGTAGTTGGCGGACGTACGGTGACGGCAGCGCGCGACTGGACGGCGGCGCGGCTAGTGGCGGCGACAATGCGGGGATGCTGTTGCGTCGGGTTGCTGTTGTCGGAAACGTGGGGTGCAGTGGCGCGTCTTCGTCGTACTCCGCGTGGCTGATGGACCGGGTCCGGTGTCTTGGTTGGAGATGGCGACAGGGTGGTTGGCTAGGGAAACGTATGGCGACGAAGATCGTAGGGAGGTGGCGCCCCAAGGCGGCGAGATCGATGGTTAATGGAAAGAGGTGCGGCAACTGGGGTTTCGCGACGTGGGTGTCGGGGAGTTGTTTTGAAGAGGAGAGGGATGCGATGGCTTGGGGGCGGTCGGACGGGAAAAAGTCGGAGCCGGTGTCCGCTGGGTTTTAAGGAGAAGAAAAGAGGAAGGAGAAGGATGCGAACGTGGAGCGACGTGTGGGGGGTTAGTTGCGTAGTTTGTTGAGATTAGAGGTGGAAAAATTCGAGGGCACGTGGGATTGTGTACGGTGGTTACGAAGTGGTAATTTAGTTCTTTTTTAAAACTCAAAACTGGAAGATTCTCCACTCTTTTATTTATAAAAAAGTTAGTTAACAAAATATTTAACGTTAGGTGAGTTAACAGGAAGTTCTATATTAAAGATCCCATTCATTTATTTATTTTATTTTTTTAAAAGGTTGTGTTGAAAACCGGTTGAATAATCATTAGGCATTATTTATATATGTATATATTAAGTTAATAACATTAATGAATTATTACGAATTTGTGTCCCGACGTCCAAAAATTAAAAGGGAGATACCGGAGCGATCGCGTCTCTGAGAGGATCGTGATTACAGGGTTCGTTCGCACGTCTGAACTACAGAATTAGTAATAAAAAATCAAATACACAAAACACATACGAATTCGGCTACGCGCTAAAAAAATACACGACCGGAAAGTGGCCGTTACATCCTACCCACCTTATGAATGATTCCGCCCTCGGAATCTACATCAATCACTGCTCTGAAATAAGTGCGGGAAGCGCTCTCTCATATCATCCTCGCGCTCCCATGTGGACTCCCCAGGGGAACCATGATGCCACTGTACTCTAACCAAGTCGACGGTCTTATTCCTCAGCTGCTTCTGTCGTCGATCCAGAATCTCAACTGGTTGCTGATCATAGGTCAGGTCCGGACGAACCGTGATCTCCGAGAAATCCATGGCATGGGATGGATCACTGACGTATCGACGTAACTGATATACGTGAAACACGTCGGGAACTCCCTCCAGTGACGGCGGCAGTGCCAAGCGATAAGCCACTGCTCCAACTCTCTCCAAGACGTCAAAAGGCCCAATGTACCTCGGACTCAGCTTGCCTCTCTTTCCAAATCGGATGACTCCTCGATTCGGAGAGATTTTCAGAAAGACGTGATCTCCAGGCTGAAACTCCAAAGGTCTCCGTCTAGCATCTGCCCAATGCTTGAAACGGTCCTGCGCGATCCTCAGCTTCTCTCGGATGTTCCTCACAACATCCACTGCCTCCATGATCATCTCTGGCCCTAACAGCTCCCTGTCTCCAATGTCATCCCAGCTCAGTGGCGATCGACATTTCTTCCCATATAGCGCGGCGAATGGCGCCATATCAATACTCGCCTGGTAGCTGTTATTGTAGGCAAACTCCACATGATGGAGATGATCCTCCCAAGATCCCTTGAAGTCCAACATGCACACTCTCAGCATGTCCTCCAAAATCTGAATCGTCCTCTCGGACTGGCCATCCGTCTGCGGGTGGTACGCGGTACTGAAACTCAGACTCGTACCGAGACTCTTCTGCAGACTCTGCCAAAACTGAGATGTGAATCTCGTGTCCCTGTCTGACACGATACTCACGGGGACTCCGTGAAGTCGCACGATCTCCTGCACGATTCACGTTACATCACTATCCAAACTAGAGAAGGAAAAAAAACGGAGAGTAAAAGAATTTACCTCCATATATCTCTTCGCTAGCATCTCAGTAGACTGTCCTACTCGGAAGGGAATAAAGTGCACGGATTTGGTCAATCGGTCTACGATCACGCAAAGAGCATCATTCTGTTTCGGACTCCGAGGTAGTCCAGTCACGAAATCCATAGTGATGTGCTGCCACTTCCACTCCGGAATCGGAAGCGGCTGTAGCAACCCTGCTGTACGCTGATGCTCCGCCTTTACCTGCTGGCATACCAAACATTTGGCTACACTCCGAGCCACACTCCGCTTCATACCATGCCACCAAAAGTTCAGACGAAGATCCTTATACATCTTGGTACCTCCAGGATGTACAGAGTACGGCGAACTGTGTGCCTCGACCAATAACTCCTCTCTAATATCTCCAACTGGCACACACAACCAGGCTCCAAATCTCAACGAACCATCTCTATGAATCAAGAAGTCAGTCCGCAGACCGGCTTCTACCTGCTCCCGAATCTTCACCAACCTCGGATCTCCGGCCTGACCTGCCTTGATCCTGTCCACGATCGTCGACTGTATCTGCATACACATCAACGAAGAAGCCTCTCCAGGAAGAACGATCTCAATACCAGACCCGCAAAAATCCTGCTGCAACCTCCACTGCGAAGTCAACATCATCACCGCTGGAAGTCTGCTCAGCGCATCCGGAACCACATTCACCTTGCCAGGGTGATACTGCAAATCAATCTCATAGTCGGCCATGAGCTCCAACCATCGATGCTGTCGCATGTTAAGCTCCTTCTGCGTAAAGATATACTTCAAGCTTTTGTGGTCGGTGAAGATCTTCACCTTCTCACTGAGCAAGAAGTGCCTCCAAATCTTGAGCGCAAATATGACTGCAGCCAACTCCAAGTCATGCGTCGGGTAATTCTTCTCATGAGCCTTAAGCTGACGAGAAGCATACGCAACCACGTGCCCATGCTGATGCAGAACACATCCGAGACCTTTGCCAGAAGCATCGCAAAAGATCTCAAATCCACCACTCCAATCGGGCACAACAAGAACAGGGGCAGTCGTCAACCTCTCCTTCAGAACAGAAAAGGCCTTCTCACAAATATCGGACCAAACGAATGGTATATCCTTCCTTGTCAGTCTGGTCATCGGCTCTGCAATACGAGAGAAGTCCTTAATGAAGCGCCGATAATATCCTGCAAGCCTAAGAAAACTCCTGATCTCGGACGCTGACTGTGGAACCGGCCACTCTCTGATAGCCTTGATCTTCTCCGGATCCACGGATATGCCATCTCCCGAGACCACGTGCCCAAGAAAAGCCACTCTATCTAGCCAGAACTCGCACTTGGAATACTTCGCATACAACCGATGCTTCCTCAGAATCTCCAGAACAGTCCTCAAGTGCTCAGCGTGCTCCTCCTCAGACTTCGAATAGATCAAGATGTCGTCAATAAAGATAACGACAAACTTATCCAAGAAATCATAAAATATCAAATTCATCAGGTTCATGAAAACTGCGGGTGCGTTGGTCACACCGAACGGCATAACCATGAACTCGTAGTGTCCATACTTCGTTCGGAACGCTGTCTTCGGCACATCTTCCTTCTTCACATTCAGCTGGTGATACCCGCTCCTCAGATCCAATTTAGAGAAAACCCTCGATCCTCCAAGCTGATCAAAGATGTCATCGATCCGCGACAATGGATACTTGTTCTTGATGGTGACAACATTCAACTCTCTGTAGTCCACGCACATCCGACGCGAACCATCCTTCTTCTTCACCAATAGAACAGGTGCTCCCCACGGAGACACACTCGGATTGATGTAACCCTTCTGCAGAAGTTCATCCAACTGTTTACGTAACTCCTCCAACTCTGCCAGAGCCATACGATATGGTGCTTTCAAAATAGGCTGTGCTCCCGAAATAAGATCAATCGAAAACTCAAGAGCTCGATCGGGAGGCAGTCCTGAAATCTCCTCGGGGAAGACGTCATCGAAATCTCTCACCACAGCTGGTCTAGTCACCTCCATCTGCATAGCTACACGCTCCACCACTGGCTTGGCCCGAAATCTGACAGGCCCAAGCGAACTGCTCCCGCTGCTGAATTCGAAGACCGGATATCCAGGAATCTCGAAAACTACCTTCTTCCGTCGACAATCGATCGTAGCGAAGAAGCAGCTAAGCCAATCCATCCCAAGAACTGCATCATAGTTTGTGATGTCGTGGACGATAAAATTGGCGTAGAGCTCGAGTCCACAGACTACCACAGAACAAGATTGACATCCAAGGGACACCGAAATCACTCCATTCCTTGTAACGATATCCCAACTCTTGGAAAGAGGGGAAGTCGTCAGAGAGTGCTTGTCCACGAAACTCCGGGATAAGATGCACATGGATGCACCGGAGTCGAAAAGAACTCGGGCGGGATAAGCACAAACCAAAATAACACCTAACAAGCAGACTAGCAATCAAAACCTATTCTAGCAAACAATTTCTAATCTATCGTGCAAGATCATTTAAAGAAAAGTAAAGACTAGTCTGAGGGTTACCTGCAATAACGCTATCCTCAGCCTCGACCTCTACCTCGGTCATCATGAAAGCCTGCCTCCTAGGCTGAACAGCCTGCTGGAATGCCTGCTTCTGGGGAATGAGAGGCGCTCCACGTCCAGCGGCTACTGGTGCTTTCGGCGGGTTTCTAGTAAGCTGGAAATCCTTCACTGTATGCTTAGGGTCGCCACAAAGTAGACACTGGCCCAGAAATCTCCTGCACTGGTCCTTCACATGGCCGGTCCTGCCGCAAAAATGGCACGTCTTCTGAACAGACCCTCCTGGCTTCTTGAATTGCATGGACTGATTAGGCTTCAGCACTGGCCTAACCACAGCTCTGGCCTACTCTATAGGCCTCTTCCCAGCTCCAGAATACTGCCCTCTCCTCTGATTGGCAATCAGTTCCTGCCTCTTGGCAGCGGTCAGCAACTTCTGATAAGAATCTAAGTCCGAAGTGGACATCAGACTCTGCAGCTCCAAGGATAGACCCTGCAAGAATCTCTGAGCTCGATCTTCAGCGGTATCCACCATCTTTGGCGCAAAGTGACTCAATCTCATGAACTCTTGGTGGTACTGATCCACCGTCAGATTTCCCTGCTTCAGACTAATAAACTGCTGCATTAGCTCCCTCCTCGCAGCTTTAGGGAAAAATTCCTCATCAAATCTCGCCTTGAAAGTGGCCCAGGGAATAGGCCTCACCAGCATCTGCTCCTCAGACTCCCACCAGCTACGAGCATTATCCTTCAGTTGCTTCTTCACCAGATCAACCCATCCAGCCGGGTTAACCTTCGAGAGAAGCAGATTGTCCTCTGTATTCTTCATCCACTCGTCCGCAGCTAATGGTCCTTCCGACCCATTGAAATATGTCAGGCCCAGCTCCCGAAACTGCTTCGCTCCCGGCTCGAAGCGAGGGGCATTCTGTAGCATCCCCTGCTGAACCTGCATCATCTGATGCATCATCCCCATCATCTCAGCTGTAGTGGGCTCTCTATCAGCATCCGCAACACGTCCAGCTCCACCACCAGCTCCAGGTCCAATACCAGCTCCTCGAGTAACGCGTCTACCGGCCATCTAAAATGAGAAAAGTTCAGATCAGACTTTATTATGACTCGAATGTTATAAATAATTAATTGGATGTTATTCATCATTCTTGTTGTTCCGATAATTCGCGGATGCAAAGTGGACCTGCATGGGCCACCAACAAAACCTGTCACGCCCCGCTTCCCTAAAATGGAAGACGAGACATGAGGAGGTCCGCTCAGATGTGGAGCTGTTAAGCTGCAGTCTGATAAGCGTCAATAAAAATTTCAAATGATTTTCAGGTTCTTTGCATCGCGAGAAACAACAACAATAATAACGCAGCAGATAAAGAAACATCCACTAGCTCAATAACATCCAACAATTTATCCAACATCTCAGACAGTCACAAAAGAATAAGTCTGAACAATAGGCCTAAAACATGGCCGAAACAAAAGAAAGGAAAGTCTGGTGCTACGCACCGAAAACTAACTGCAACAACTAATAAGTATGACAACTAAGAGACTCCAGGTGAGCCTAGGACTGGTCACCAGTGTCCTCGTACTCGGTCTCAGCAGGTGCCTCGAACTCAACGTCCGCGAACTGCTCGTCCCCAGCTGGTAACTCTAACTCAGAACCTGACATGTGACACCCAAAGAGAAAAGGGCACATGTCAGCAAAAGCCTCCCAAAAGAAGCGGAGAGCTTTTGTGCAAGGATATAAATAACAAAAGACGACTAGCAGTTCTAAAATGGTGCAATAATTTGAAATGACATTTTAAGGATGCAACATTTAAAGATGACATGATGACATGCATTACGAGAACACTAATTTACAATCACGATCACTATCCTATCACATTGTGCACAGAGTTTTCCCCTTACAGCGGAAGGAGCGGATCAGGCATCCTTCTACGCTGCGTGGCAGCTTAACCCTACCCCTCCACGTGTATCGAGCCAAGGTTTCCCAAGTACATGAGCTCGCTTCTGGATCACGAGCCAGGAAGTGTTTTTGGCATAGGGTTGTGCCCACAAAAGCAGGTGCCTAGCCTCAATCATTACAATAGGTGTAGCGTGTGCTACTCAATCACGATGAACATTAGATGCATGCAATTACATGGCAATGAACAGATAATTTGCATACCGTTAATTGAATTTAAACATGGCATGGTAGTATGAATGCAAGCATGAAGAAAATGTCGGATCTGGCTTCGTTGTCAAGCCAGATCTAAAAGTGTCATCTACGCAGCTATCATTTCACTGCCTAGTCTCTTTTACACTACTGTACAAAATGGCCTAAGACGTGGCCTAAACAGAAAGCTGGGAAGTATCACTTGCCTGAAAACCAATCAATTCACGATCCTGCTCAATCAGTCCGAGTCTACCTACGTGTTCAGTTCGCAGTCCAGCCTACAGTCCCAATTTTATTATCTTGATTAGTGAGTTACAAAATAATCGGAAAACAATGATTTTTAAGTTGATTAACAGGCGAGGTGGGGTTTCCTACGGAGAGAGACTTACCTCAACACAACGCGAGAGCTACTCTGACGTCGGGTAGCGACGTCATGGGTTGGATTCCGGTTTCGCGAACGGTACGGAACGACGGATACTCTGTGATAAAATATGTGCACGAATGAGTTCTTAACGATGGACTAGAATTATTAGATAGCCCTAAAACACCTAATGATCTAATTTTAATTAGATTCTCTATCCTACGATGGGTTTCCCATCAATGTTAATGAAGTAATTTGTCCAACAATTTATTCTCCTTGGATATATATAGGAGACGAGAAAATTATTTACAGACAGGTTTCAGATTTACTGCCAGTTAAACAAGGGTTGTCCTATAAAAATGTTGAGGATGGGGTAATGGTACTGATTTTTGATAAAAAGTTTTAAGCTTCCACCTTTTATCCCTAACAGACGTATGAGACACAAACAAAAGACAGAATGGAATACAAGAAATAGGTGTAACCATCAAAAGAAACATGGGCTAAGAATCGGCTACCAGGAAATAACCAAGAAAAATAATTCAGACACTTGCAATTGTTTCAAGTGCATAGCTGAAATGAATTGTTGAAAGGGAAAGGCAAATATAGAGATGGATGAAAGAGGTCTTACTGATATTGCTAAGGCTTAACATATATGTAAAAACTCTGCATTCATTCTAAACTGGGATCTCATACATCATTCCTCACCCATATTACGAAAGGAAATTAATGTTTAACATGCGTAAGTAACAAGCTGGGCAAACATACTGACCAACATAGGTTCAGCCAGAAACTAACCTTATCTTAATAATTAGTTAGGCTAACTGGCATATGTATACCTATTTACATTAGTATATTAAATTGAACATGGTATTACGTAATATCTATCAGGGTATTAACTAAATCACATTCTACTTACATGTTTGGTTGTAGTTGGCGGACGTGCGGCGACGGCAGCGCGCGACTGGACGGCGGCGCGGCTAGTGGCGGCGACAAGGCGGGGATGCTGTTGCGTCGGGTTGCTGTTGTCGGAAACGTGGGGTGCAGTGGCGCGTCTTCGTCGTACTCCGCGTGGCTGATGGACCGGGTCCGGTGTCTTGGTTGGAGATGGCGACAGGGTGGTTGGCTAGGGAAACGTATGGCGACGAAGATCGTAGGGAGGTGGCGCCCCAAGGCGGCGAGATCGATGGTTAATGGAAAGAGGTGCGACAACTGGGGTTTCGCGACGTGGGTGTCGGGGAGTTGTTTTGAAGAGGAGAGGGATACGATGGCTTGGGGGGCGGTCGGACGGGAAAAAGTCAGAGCCGGTGTCCGCTGGGTTTTAAGGAGAAGAAAAGAGGAAGGAGAAGGATGGAACGTGGAGCGACGTGTGGGGGGTTAGTTGCGTAGTTTGTTGAGATTAGAGGTGGAAAAATTCGAGGGCACGTGGGATTGTGTACGGTGGTTACGAAGTGGTAATTTAGTTCTTTTTTAAAACTCAAAACTGGAAGATTCTCCACTCTTTTATTTATAAAAAAGTTAGTTAACAAAATATTTAACGTTAGGTGAGTTAACAGGAAGTTCTATATTAAAGATCCCATTCATTTATTTATTTTATTTTTTTTAAAAGGTTGTGTTGAAAACCGGTTGAATAATCATTAGGCATTATTTATATATGTATATATTAAGGTAATAACATTAATGAATTATTACGAATTTGTGTCCTGACGTCCAAAAATTAAAAGGGAGATACCGGAGCGATCGCGTCTCTGATAGGATCGTGATTACAGGGTTCGTTCGCACGTCTGAACTACAGAATTAGTAATAAAAAATCAAATACACAAAACACATACGAATTCGGCTACGCGCTAAAAAAATACACGACCGGAAAGTGGCTGTTACAACTTTCCCCCCGAATCTCTCTCTGAAAGAGGACCATGTTCTTGTTCAAGGGGTTGGGCCTTATCACGTGACTGATTCGCATCCAGAGAAGCAGACGGGTCCACGATGTCTTCCGACCTAGACAAATCTGATTCGCTAATACAAAGCTACCGCCTCGATCTCTTCACTCTCTCAACTGCGACCCCCTCAAATTCAGAGGGAAGCTTATTCTTTTTCCTCTTTTGAGGGTGAACCGATGGGGTGGCTTCATGAACAACTATGGGTAAAGCCTCAGAGGTCCCTGTCATTCCTTCCTCTAGAAGACGCACTTGAGGAGATGACACATTCTCCTAAGCTTCTCTAATGGAAGCCTCGACCGCTTCCCTCAACTCGAGGTCCACCTGGTATTCAAGATCGACCATGCCTGTAAGGAGAAGACAAAAATAAGGAAAACAAAGATCAAATCGATAATGGGCAAGGTCGAATCAACCTGTTGTCCATACGGTATTGAGCAGCACTGGGTCAGTCAACAGGCACTTCGTTTTCCTGGTCTCCTTTGGCAACTTCATCAATGAACGGGCAATTTTCTCCTCATCATCGGAAAGAGGCTTTTCTTTAGTCAAGCCCAAATTAGGCATCCCCCACCAAGTGCAGAAACTTGCCTCGTCGTGAAATACCACAAATATGAATTGGTCTTTCCATTTCGGATTCAAGGAGGAGAGATCGTCAAATAATGTCCTACCTCGACGAGCGGTTATCATATACCAACCCGGGGTCTTGAGGGGAGGAATTATGAAAAAGTAATTGAATAACTCCATGGTTGGTTCAATCTCATTCATCGCACACAGTGCGATGAAGCTGACCAAGACACCAATGGCGTTCGGCATCAGTTGGCAAAGGGAAAGACCCAATGTATTCAGCAAGAAGAACATGAAAGGGTGCATGGGGAATCGAAGTACCTGATGAAAAGACTTGACGTAAACTCCAACTTCTCGATCGCCAGGGTGATGAACCCTTTCATCCCTCTGGGGCAATCGGATCTGATAGTTGCGTTGGACATATTTCTCTTGGAGACCAGGAATCTGATCCGCCCCCACTTGAGAAACTTGATTGGCAATCAGATTGGGCACGTCGACCTCCTCCTTGTCTTTCTGAGCAATGGAGGCTGAGGCCCTACCAGTGGCATGAGCAAATGAAGAAGCCATCAGCGAAGAAGGAAACCTGGATCAAGGATGCCATAGATGATGATTTCGATCTCCCTCCAAAACCGTCTTGTTTTTGCGAGGCGATCTCATCATATTGGGACACATGTTGGTGATCCGAGCATCCAAGTTCTTGAATTTCGAACCGACGCATATGGCATGTGTTTTGCTTAAATCGAGTACCTTTTTCTCGACTGTCGTGCCTCATTAATAAGATGTAACGTCACTTGACCCCAACAGACAAACTGTCTGAACTCGAGTGACGGGGGCCATTGTTGCATCCTTAGGCTGGTGCTAGATGAATTTGCTCTGGTAGGCGATAAAAGCCCACTAAGCCCATTGATGAAGCCCGAAGCTGACCCAATCAAATCCCATGTGCCATTTGCCCGTTGGACTTCCTTCTCCCCGAACGTGTGATCGATAATGGGCTCATAAATAGCTGATGCATGTGCGACAGTTACCCTTATTAAGGGGAGAGATCGTGACGCCATAATTGGTGACCGTTATCCTCCCAAGTCATTGAAGAGACCCATGAGGTCTATAAATACATAGGAGATGAATAGAATAAGGGGATCCCAAGGTACGAGACCTAGTACACTTATATTCTGCATTCCACTTGATACTTCTTTCTCCAAATAGCTTGCGATGACTGACTCGAGATGAACCTCCGTTGGTCGATCTCGAGAACTCCAAGATCATTCATAAGTTCCCGCTCTAACTTAAGCATCCAAGTGGATTTGGGTCGGAACCCAAATCTGACCCCTCTGACATTTTCTTGTGGAGCAAGAAGATCGTGGAGTGACTCAACAGGAGGGTCGTTCGACCATTTCTCACAGATGATCGTTTGAGACTCGATCCACTCAGAGGGTCGAACGAACGTCGTATATTCATTTTAACTACCAACGACCCAGGTACTACCAACCTAGGGTCCCACTCCAATAGTTGACAAGGCTCCACCTTGACAGAGAAGTCCACGTCAGCCCAAGTACAGTTATCGCCAATTTTAGCCTTAACAGATATGCAATCACAACATCCATGAGCTGCATCGCTAATCATTCCCTAGCTGTTAAGCCTATAATAAATCGGAAAGTGATCGCATCCATGACCGGGGAATATGTTCTTCATAATCTATCCCCGGTCGTTGGGAAAACCATTGAGCTACAAGACATGCTTTGTAGCATACGATCTAATTATTTTCATTTCTTTTTCTGATGAATACCCATTTGTATCCCACAGGTTTTACACCTTTTGGTGTTTGGACTACTGGTCCAAAAAATTTGTGTTCAAAAGTGAGTCCAGCTCTAATCCTATGCCTCGTTTCATTTTGGCCAATCATCTCTGTGTTTACATTCAGCTAGAGAGTGTGGATTGATATCATCATCGCATTCAACGACATGAATGGCAATATCAAACGCAAACTCGTCGACGACGACAGGGATTTTTCTGTCCAATACCTCCCCAGTACGTAAATAATTTAATGATATTTCTCCAATATTTTCCTCTTCAGGTAAATTAAGGAGGGGAGAGGTAACTGGTCTGAGCTCAGCATCCTGTGGTGGTAGCGTCATAGGTTGTCCAAGAGTTTTTCTCTTTCGAGGAAATTTATCCTTGGAGCCTGGTGGACGTCCTCTATTTAATTCAGGTACGGTCACTTCTGCTGCCGATGGATTACATCCATCTTTGGGTATGTCAATCCTAGCTGGCGAATTGCAGTAGGGACATGTGACCTGACAATCTTCTAATTGTCAGTAAATTTGTCCGGTAATAAGTGAACTGTGTTCTGTATTTGAAGGATCTTCAGGATCTCATCTTCACATTGATTAGTACGTGGATCAAAATGAGAGAATGTTTTGGTGTCCCATGAAATCGTCTACGAAGCTTTAGGATTCTTAGAGGTTAAGCCTAGTTTGGGAAAATTATTTTCCTCAAACTCGCAGTTTTCAAGACGTGCCTTAAAGGCGTCACCCGTAAGGGGTTCTAGGTATCTAATAATCGAGGGTGAATCAAACCCTACATAAATACCTAGACGACGCTGAGGACCATTTTTGTCCTCTGAGGTGATGCTATGGGGATATAGACTGCGCACCCAAATACCCTCAAAAGAGATATATTAGGTTGTGCTCCATATGCAAGTTGCATTAGAGAATATAGATGACTTCCAGATGGTCTGATTCTTATTAACGATGCAACATGCAGAATTGCATGTCCCCATGCATTTATAGGCAACTGGGATTGCATTAACAATGGATGAGCAATCCATTAGATTCTCTTTATTAGATACTCTGCTAACCCGTTTTGGGCATGAACATGGGCTACTGGATGTTCAATTTCAATACCAGTTGCTGGCAATAGTCTTGAAAGACTTGTGATGTGAATTCCCTAGCATTATCCAGACAGATTTTCGTTATTTGGTTGTCTGGGAAATGGGCCCGCAACTTAATTATTTGGGAAGCTTAGGAAAAGCTACATTGCGGGTGGACAGTTGGCACACAAAAGAACATTTTGAAGATGCATCTATAAGTACCATAAAGTACCAAAATGGGCCACTTGAGGGGTAAATATGCCCATAAATGTCTCCATGTATTCACTCCAGGAAGCTAGGAGACTCCATATCCACTTCTAGTGGGGAGGGTCTCGTTATTAATTTGCCCTTGTAACAAGGGGGACATGAAAATTCACCATTTGAAGAATCTTCAGGTTCTTCAAATTATATCCACAGGATTGGGTTATGATGCGTTGCATCATTACCGATCTAGGGTGACCAAGTCGATTATGCCAGAGTTGGAATTTTGGTGATTTGGTGCACTCAGGTGCTCCGTTAGATTAGCTTCAATTGGTCGAATTTTTGTAAGATAAAGACCCTATGGGAGTCCCTTAAAGTGTTCTAAGATGGTTTTGACACCATCTTTTTGAATCGTTACATACAAAAATTCGTTACCATTTAGCTCGATAGTTTCTAGGTGATATCCATTTAAACGGATGTCCTTGAAACTTAATAAATTTCTATTCGAGGTTGGAGAGAATAAGGCATCTTTTAATATAATCTGTATATTATTAGGGAGTAGTAAGCTTGCTTCCCCTTATCTTTCTATTATATTTATTGGTCCAATGATTGTATTGATATGACCATCATAATTATTAATGCTATTAAAATAGCTTTTATCACGAAGGATCGTGTGCGTAGATGCACTGTCCTCTAGGCATTTACCGTCCATCTATAAGAAAGAAAGTAAAAATTTATGAGGGACTAAAATTTTATTTGAATAATAATATTGATAAGAACATGCTAGGAAAGCAAATACAATGCATATGAAAGAAATGCTTCAAAATAAAAGATGTAATGCTAAAAGATAAAATGGCATCAATCTAGGAGGTCGTCATTTTGGAAATCCTCGGTGGTGAACCGATTTGGAGGCTGGATCTGTGTGTCCACCAGATTTGTCTCAACATGACGCTTCAGGCTTTCTTGATACAAATCCTGAAGGTGGCACGGAGTACAACAGATCCTGAACCAATGTCCAGTCATGCCATATATGTGGCATTTGTCCTCCCAGTCCTTTTTGGGAGTAGACGTCTAATCTGTGTTGTTCCTTCTCTATGTGAACTTCTTCTTATTCCCCATATTAGTGTTGTGTTGAGGAGGGCCTCTGGGTTGTTAGGGAGGTCCTCTGGCCTGCTTCTTTGATGGTTTTCCCTTATTGAATCTGCCCTTTTGCTTGTTCTTCGGCTTCTGGGAGGAAACTTTGTGGGCTTCAGGGAGAGGAGCAGTGACAGCAGGGCGTAAGTTATGAGTAGCAAGTAGGAGGTCTCTGTTCTGCTCAGCCATAAGAAGGCAAGAGAGTAAGTCAGAGTACTCCGTGAACTTTCATTCACGATATTGTTGCATGAGGATAGCATCCTTCTCTTGGAAGGATGTGAATGTTTTTCCAGCATGCGAGTCTTCATGACTTCTTCACCACATAGCTTCAAGCGTGAGGTGATGTTATGTAGAGCTGAGCTATACTCAGCTACAGACTTGAAGTCCTGAAGTTGGAGATTCTCCTAATCATAACGGGCTCGAGGGAGGATTACATCTATTTGATGTTATCCTATATAGCAGTCCACAATGCATATGGATCTTCTACTTTTAGGTACTCGGCCTTCAGTGTATGATCCATGTGTCGTCTGATATAGATTATGGCTTTCGCCTTATCTATATCAGAGACGATGGGAGTAGAAGTAAGTGCCGCCGTAGTCGTAGCAGCAAGTGCGTTAGCAGTTGCTGTAATTATGAGACTTAGGCCCTGAGTGCACAAGTGGAACTTCAGGTCCAGTTGCCAACTCAAGTAGTTCTTTCCAGCAGCATCCAGAACTTCAAAATCAACACTCACTATCTTGGCCATTATATCTAAGCTTATACATGAGCATGTATTAATTACAGATGTAAAATTAAAATTCATGCAGAAATAAGCATATTAACTAATTAGGTGGATCAGCCAGTCACCAATAAAAAGTCCAAAGTCCAGAAAATAGTTCGAAGTACAAAAGCTCAAAATGAAAAAGTACAATTTGGAAACCCAGTGGGTCCCAGCTTCAACAAATTTGGCCTCCGTCTCCATGGAAAGTGGACCCAGTCTTAGGCTTTTACAATTTAAACCTCACTACATATTCTATCAAAATAGAAGAAAAATGCAAAAAATTAAAAGCGGTGACAAACTGGCCAATCCAAAAGCAAAACGTACTTTTAATAAACATCACATGCAGTTTTAATATGCATTTTTAGGCATGAAAATATACAACATCACAGGCATTTTAATGTGCAACATCACAGGCATTTTAATGGAATAAAATATTTATGTTTAATAATTAATTGGACCACGTGGAAACGTCATTACCTGTTAGCTAACGACAGAGCGGTCTCAGGATCCTCATAATTATTAAACATGATATATATATATAATAATCGAATCCAATATTAAAAGGCCTAGATGATGAATTGCACATAGAATGGACCAAAAGATGAATATTGCGTAATTATTAAGATAAAAATCCCCCAAAAAATAATTATTTACACCCATTGATTTATCCTGAAATTTTTCAATATTTTTCAGATTTTCCCCTAATTATTGGGAATTTTCTGATTTTTTCAGGATTATATATATTAAATTAATTAAAAAATTAATTAATATAATTTGTTTAATTTTAGGCTTGAGCCCGAGCACCGTACGTGGGCTTCTGGCCAAACTGAAAAAATATTGTTATTATTATTATTATTAAATATGGGCTGAAGCCCATTTGGGGGGGGGACCACCCCCTTTACATTGCCCTAACCCTAAAACATGGGTTAGGGAAAGAGCCAGCCCTGACGGCTAGGGTCCACGACGCCGGTCGCAGTGCAGCCCGCGGATGCAGGCCGCAACTAAGCGATGGTCTCAGGTCGGCCGACCGCTTGGCATGCGACGCAGAAGACGACGCGGGTGCTGGCCGCGTCGGCTTTTACTGTTGGCTTTTGCGAAGGCAGCCTACCAGTGCCCGCCGAAAATGGCCGGGAGGTCGAGGAGGGGGCACCAGTGCCAGCAGAATGGCCGGATCCGAGGCGTTGCTGGCGCATCCTAGGTGGGATCCGGATTCTTCATGGCAGATCTGACTTGGTAGCCGGCTTCAGGCGGCTTTAGGCGGCCATCATTGGGAAAAGCCGCTTCGGGTGGTGAATATGATACTCTACGACCGGATCGACGTCATCATAGTCGGATCAATGATGTTCGATGCCGGTTCGAGGCTGTTATGACCGTCCGAGGCTGGATCGACACCGGATCATTTTCATCTGTCAGTCCGAGGGGGCGGCTTCAGGCGTGCCATGTGCCAGTTTCGGGGAACGACGTGGTTCAGATCGATTGGACGATGACAAGTCCAGATTCAGGGCGACCATGCATGGATTATGCCTGGAGGTAGCCGATCGATGGCCGGGGGATGGTCTTCAGGCCAGTCCCGGTAGAAAAAAAATTGGGGGTTTTGTTTTAATTAAATTAAAACATTAATTTTTTTAAAATTGTAATCAATAATATAACTTAATTTTGGTCCAAACTATACAGATCTAAACATATATAATAAAAAATAATGAGTTTAGATCTTTAAAAAAATTTGAACAACGTACCTCTAGATTCGTTAGATCTAGAAAAGATCCGAAGCAAAAGATCCGAAGCAAATATGCAGATCCCGCTCCTTACATAGTTCGCAAAAGCACCACATGAAAGCAAATCGATCTTCCTTGCTCAGATTTTTGGTAGAAACTATCGTGCTGATAACGTGTTAAGAATCAATCTCTATGGTGGAGGCCATAGACTATATTTATATATAGTAACTATTACAAAGAGAAGAATACTAAGAGGTTTTACATCCATGGTTACGTTCATGGTTGGATACCAAGGGTCTTGGATATCAAAGGTCCCAAGACCATTCATAACAGTTTTAATAGTTTGGTTTATGATATTAGGATGTTTATGGGTTAAATGCGAGTTTACTAATACTTGTATATGGATGGATTATCTGCTACGTACTCGAGTTTTCTCATTAAAGACATCAAGTGAAATAAGCATAAAATGAGTAAAAGCCAACTGAATGTTGTATCTCAAAAATCACTACTTTTTTCACATTACCAAGTCATTACATAAACTCCAAAGCATGTTATATAAACGTTTAAAAATGCATAAAATATAATTTAATTTGAATAAATTCATTAAGTCCTCATGTGTATGTTCCAGGTTTGCTTTCAGCCCTAACCCAGTACCAATAGATAGCTGAAAATTTGAAGCATAAAATGATAGCTAATAATTTGAAGCATTACATGTCGAAGGCATTTGAATTTTTCAAAAGGAGTTGGACTCAATTTGGTTTTCCCTCCATTTGCTTTAGTCCCACATTGCTTGGGCAAAAGGACTTGGAGGAGTTTATATAGAGTTTGTAGAGCCTTAGGGGTGTGCCCCTTGGGGTATGACTCTTTTGTGAAGGAGAGGGGACTTACACAAATTGACTCTCTCACACACGCGCGCGAGGAAAAAATATTAATATTTTGAAAATTTGAAATTTGAATTTGAAACGTTTTAAAATTCAAAACAGTTATAGAAACGTTTGAAAATTTAATTTCAGATCTGTATTTACTCCCCTTGATTTACTCCCCATTACTCACGCTTTTAACTGCCAAATAAATTCTTAACGTTTTAATTTCAATAACGTTTATTTTTATTTTCCTTTAAAAGGGAGAGGGCTGATTCGTTTCTATACAGAGAACAGTGCGAAACTTTTTTGGCAGCCAACATTTTTCTTTTCGTCCCCATATTTCCTAAAACTGTCGCTGATTCCGAGCAGTCAAGGTTGGTGTTGTTCTTGGTGCTTCTTCCTGTGCAGAGAAGCTCCTTCCACAAAGGCGATTTCTGGGATGTTTTATCCTGGGGACGTCGTGGCTGTATACTGCTGCACAACTTGGACAGAGCCGCGAAACTTCTTAAAGAGAGCGACCTAGTCTGCGACTCAACCCAAAGCTTCGGTAACCTCGTTCCTATCATTTTCTTCTTCCTGCAGCAACAATTTTAAGACGTTCTCTTCTGCCATGACTTCTGAAACCGAAACCATTATTGTTGCCTCTGACCTGAACAAACCCTTCCATTTTTCTGGATCCCATTTCAAACGTTGGCAACAGAAGATGTTGTTTTTCCTTACCACCAAAAATGTTGCCTACGTTTGTAAGATTGATAAACCTATGCTGCTTCTACCCGAAAACCCTTCTGATGCTCAACTCAAAGAATTTCAAACATGGGATGATCATGATTTCCTGTGCAAAAACTACATTCTTAATGGTCTTTCTGACGATCTCTATGATTACTATAGTTCTCACAAAACTGCAAAGGAAGTCTGGGAAGCACTGTAGAAGAAGTACGACACTGAAGAGGCTGGCTCAAAGAAATACGCAGTCAGTTGCTACCTAAAGTTCCAGATGACAGATGACAAGTCTGTGGAGGTTCAGTCTCACGAGCTACAGAAGATAGCTCATGAAATTGTTTCTGAAGGTATGACTTTAGATGAACAATTTCAAGTCGCTGTACTCATAGACAAATTACCCCCTGCTTGGAAAGACTTTAAGAATACCCTTAGGCACAAAACTAAGGAATTTTCCTTAGAAAGTTTGATAACCCGTCTTCGGATTGAGGAGGAGGCCCGTAAACAAGATAAAAAGGAAGAAATTAATGCTGTTTCTAATAGTAAGAAAACAGCTTCTGTTATTCTGAAACCTAAAGGTAAATTCATGAAGAATCAGAATCAGAATCGAAATCGATTCAACCAGAACAAAAATGTTCCTAGAAATCAGAATGGACCTAAACCCCCTTCAAAGAATGATTCGGTATAGTTTATTTGCTATAACTGTAACAAGCCTGGCCACTTGGCTCGGAACTGTCGGAATAAGCGTCGTCCTGCACCGCAGGCGAACCTTACCGAAGAGGATTTAATTGCAATGATTTTTGACGTCAATGCAATTGGAGGTACTGAAGGATGGTGGATAGACACTGGTGCTTCGTGCCATGTCTGTTATGACCGTGGACAATTCAAGTCCTATTCCGAAACAAAGGACAAGAAAGTGTTGTTGGGAGATTCCCACTCCACTATTGTTGCTGATATAGGCGATGTAGATTTGAAGTTTACCTCTGGAAAGACTGTAACTCTTAAAGAGGTCATGCATACTCCAGAGATGAGAAAGAATCTGGTTTCTGGCTACCTTCTCAACAAGGCTGGGTTTACTCAAACTATAGGTGCTGATATGTATACCATTGCTAAAAATAATGTTTTTGTTGGAAAAGGGTATGCCACTGATGGTATGTTTAAGTTGAACATTGATGCTAATAAAAGTTCAGTTTCTGCTTATATGTTGTGTTCTTTTAATATCTGGCATGCTAGACTCTGTCATGTTAACAAACGCCTTATTAAAAATATGAGTAACTTAGAACTTATTCCTAAATTGTCTTTGGATGACTTTGAGAAATGTGAATTCTGTAGTAAAGCCAAAATAACCAAGACACCACATAAATCTGTTTCAAGAGAATCAGAGCCACTTGATTTAATTCATTCTGACATATGTGAATTTGATGGTGTCTTGACTAGAAATGGAAAGATTTATTTTATAACTTTTATTGATGATTGTTCTAATTATACTGTTGTATATCTAATGAAAAATAAAAGTGATGCATTTGATATGTTTAAATCTTTTGTTACTGAAATTGAAAATCAATGTAATAAAAAGATAAAGAGATTACGTAGTGATCGAGGAACTGAATATGACTCTACTATTTTTAATGAATTTTATAATTCACATGGTATTATTCATGAGAAGACTGCTCCCTATTCCCTTGAAATGAGTGGTAAATCTGAACGAAAAATTAGAACTTTAGCTGAATCTGTTGTTGCTATTATGCTTAACTCTGGAGCTGCTTCTCATTGGTGGGGAGAAATTTTATTAACTGCTTGCTATGTGTTTAACAGGATTCCTAAATCTAAAAGTAAAATTTCTCCATATGAAGTTTTTAAGAATAATAAACCAAATCTGTCCTATCTTAAAACTTGGGCATGTTTATATTATGTTAGGATTCCTGATCCTAAAAGGAAAAAACTTGCTAGTAGAGCTTATGAATGTGTTTTCATTGGTTATGCTGTAAATAGCAAAGCATATAGATTTTATGATTTGAAAGATCATGTTATAATTGAATCAAATGATGCTGATTTCTTTGAAGATAAATTTCCGTTTAAATCTAAGAATAGTGGGGCTCTAGTTCATTTTCTTTACCAGACATTAGTCTTCCTGAGTCTGATAAAGGGTTAGAAATTGATCCTAGAAAGAGTAAGAGGGCTCGTGTTGCTAAGGACTTTGGTCCTGACTATTACACTTATAACTTAGAAGAAGATCCTAGCAATCTTACCGAGGCCTTATCCTCTTTGGATGCCAATTTTTGGCAAGAGGAAATTAATGATGAGATGGACTCTCTAGAGTCTAATAGAACTTGGCATCTAGTTGACTTACCTCCAGGATGTAAATCTATAGGATGTAAGTGGATACTTAAGAAGAAGTTAAAACCTGATGGAACTATTGATAAGTTTAAAGCTCGTCTGGTAGCCAGAGGATTTAGACAACGAGAAAACATAGATTTCTTTGATACCTTTTCACCTGTATCTAGAATTACATCCATACGTGTACTATTAGCTATTGCTGCTATACATAATTTAGTAGTACACCAAATGGATGTTAAAACAGCCTTTTTAAATGGTGAATTAGAAGAAGAAATTTATATGGATCAACCAGAAGGTTTTGTTGTTCCAGGACAAGAAGATAAATGTTGCAAATTAGATAAGTCACTTTATGGTTTGAAACAATCACCTAAGCAATGGCATGAAAAATTTGATAACCTTGTTATTTCTGATGGTTTCACTGTTAATGAAAGTGACAAATGCATATATTATAAATCTGATAATGGTATTTGCACCATTATATGTCTTTATGTTGATGATATGCTGATATTTGATTCAAACATTCATGTTGTGAACAAAGTTAAAACCATGTTAAGTGCAAACTTTGACATGAAAGATATTAGTGAAGCTAATGTAATCCTTGGAATTAAAATAACTAGGTCTGAACATGGAATTTCTTTGAATCAATCTCATTACGTTGAAAAGATTCTAAAGAAATATAATTATTTTGATTGTAACCCAGCTTGTACTCCTTATGATCCTAGTGTTAAATTGTTCAAGAACACTGGCGACGGTGTTAGACAAACTGAGTATGCGAGCATTATTGGCAGTCTGAGATATGCTGCTGATTGCACTAAACCTGATATAGCTTATGCTGTAGGATTACTATGCAGGTTTACAGGCAGACCCAGTATTGAGCATTGGTATGCTATTGAGAGAGTCATGAGATACCTTAAGAGGACCATGAATCTCGGATTACATTATCAGAAGTTTCCTGCTGTCCTTGAAGGATATAGAGATGCTGATTGAAACACCCTTTCAGATGACTCCAAGGCAACTAGTGGCTATATTTTTATCATAGCTGGTGGAGCTGTATCTTGGAAATCTAAGAAACAGACTATTTTAGCTCAATCCACCATGGAGTCTGAGATGATTGCACTAGCTTCAGCTAGTGAAGAAGCAGGTTGGCTTAGAAACCTGTTATCAGAACATCCTTTATGGGATAGACCGATACCAGCTGTCTTGATCCATTGTGATAGTACTGCAGCTATTGCAAAGATTCAGAACCGTTATTATAACGGAAAAAGGCGACAAATACGTCGTAAGCACAGCACTATTAGAGAGTATATGAACTCTGGAGCTGTGAGAGTGGATCATGTACGTACTGATGATAACTTAGCTGATCCTTTGATGAAAGGATTAGCTCGAGAAAAGGTTTTTAAAACCTCGAAAGGAATGGGACTCATGCCCTTAGAATGATGAGTCACTTGTGAGGGAAACCCAACCTATAGACCGGAGATCCCGAGAAATAGGTTCAAATGGTAATAACAAATCATAAAGTGATATGTGGAGAATCATGCTAGTATAAATATTAGTCCTATTCCAGAAGAATCGTATTGAGCATGATATCCTGAAGCGATAAAAGGATGAGTTGATATTAACTCTTAATGAATTCTATACTCTATGTGGAGTGGGGTACCTAGCTACATGAGTACTCTTGATAGAATCACCTATGTGAACGTGGAAGTGTGGCCGCTTCCTATGGAATTTTGGGCAAAATTCTCTAGAGCATTCACTATACTGGGATACACGTGCATGGCCGTAAAGCACGGGCTTATGAACAACACCTTGATAAGGTTGTGTGTGTGATGATGTTAGAAATAGAGTTCAAAACTACGGGTTACTCTCGTTAAATCTAAATCATCAACACTATATAAAGGTTCAAGTTGATAAACACCTTTATTTATGCACAAATCTTATATTATATACTTCTCGATAAAATATACTTTTGTTTTATGTTTCTTTTATAAAATTCTAGTGGGGGATTGTTGAAGGCATTTGAATTTTTGAAAAGGAGTTGGACTCAATTTGGTTTTCCCTCCATTTTCTTTAGTCCCACATTGCTTGGGCAAAAGGACTTGGAGGAGTTTATATAGAGTTTGTAGAGCCTTAGGGGTGTGCCCCTTGGGGTATGACTCTTTTGTGAAGGAGATAGGACTTACACAAATTGACTCTCTCTCTCTCACGCGCGCCGCCGCCGCCGCCGTCGCGCCGTGCGGTGCGTGTGTGTGGTTATTATTTTTTGGAGGAAAAAATATTAATATTTTGAAAATTTGAAATTTGAATTTGAAACGTTTTAAAATTCAAAACAGTTATAGAAACGTTTGAAAATTTAATTTCAGATCTGTATTTACTCCCCTTCATTTACTCCCCATTACTCACCCTTTTAACTGCCAAATAAATTCTTTACGTTTTAATTTCAATAACGTTTATTTTTATTTTCCTTTAAAAGGGAGAGGGCTGATTCGTTTCTATAGAGAGAACAGTGCGAAACTTTTTTGGCAGCCAACATTTTTCTTTTCGTCCCCATATTTCCTAAAACTGTCGCTGATTCCGAGCAGTCAAGGTTGGTGTTGTTCTTGGTGCTTCTTCCCGTGCAGAGAAGCTCCTTCCACAGAGTCGATTTCTGGGCTGTTTTATCCTGGGGACGTCGTGGCCATACACTGCTGCACAACTTGGGCAGAGCCACGAAACGTCTTAAAGAGAGCGACCTAGTCCGCGACTCAACCCAAAGCTTCGGTAACCTCGTTCCTATCATTTTCTTCTTCCTGTAGCAACATTACAAATGACCGGGGGTGCTTGATAAGTGGGCTGTATAGTCTTGGACATTTACTTGTGGATATGTTTTGGCAAAAATCTTTGCCTCAAAGATTTTGGGGTGAAGATCTCATATCAGAGATGATGGGGGCGTTGGCTAGAAAAACACCCGGGAAATGACAATAAGCAAAGAAGGGGGCATGATTACCGCAGATGAGAATAGTAGCCACATGAGAGGTGTGAGGACATGGATGATCAAGAACATGAGGACAAGCAGGTGAAGGAGATGCCCAAAGTCACAACAATAGAGAGCCTAAGAAACAAAGAGAACATCAATCGGATGAAGGGCATGAGCCATACAAGGAGGTTAACATGCGATTGAACTTCGAATGCCAACTTGAGGTTGGAAGATGAGGTTACAAAAGCCTAGTAAATGAGATTTGAGAGGATAAGAAACACATGAATGAAGTAGAGATGACACCGGAAAAGATGATATGAAGGCCTAAACCGAAGCAAGCCTTCTCCATATAAAAACATCCATAGTGCACCTTGTTTACCATATGACTGATAAATGTCCACAATGAGGGAAGAAAGAATGGCTTGCTAATGAAGGAGCCACCCAAGATCAAGTGTGACCTAACAAAGAAAGACATGGAAAAGTATTATACTTAGGGCATGTTTCTTTGGGTGATTTTGGGTTGGGATTTACTGTTGTGAATAGTAAATCCATGTTGGAATCTTGAGGAGAGAGAAATAGAGTTTTGTGTTTCTTTTGGAGGAAAGTGTGATGGAAAGTTGGTTTGTGATTTGTTTGTGGGTCCCACACTAAAGTAGTGTGTTTCTTTGGGTTTAAGTGAGATTGGGATTGTTGGATGAGGAAAGTTGGAAGTTGGTTAAGGTGTTGTGAGGTGAGATTACCCCCCATCAACATATGATGTAGAAAAATATGAAACCAATTATTTAATTAAATATTAGTTAACTAACTATTAACTATTAAATAAATAACTATTAAATACACATAATGAAATCCCACTACGCAAAAATAAATATTAAAATACCGAATTAATAATAATAAAAGAATTAATTAATTGCATTTTACCTATTAAATATAAACGAAGGCAAGCCGGGCAACGCAAGCAACAGAACAAGGTAGACCATTTCATATCCAACATTCATAAATTATTAAAATATTAGATGCAAGGCATAGAACGCATGCAAACGATATCACAATCCCATTTAACATACCACATTAATCCAGTATATACAAAATACATATGGTATCCATAATACAATCTCATTATGCATAACCAACATACATTAATAAAGTGTTACATTGTAGCAAGCCTAATATCAAACACTCTTGTTTATAATCAACAATAACAAAACTAACATCAAACCTAGGAGGGTAAACAAATCCAACTTCTTAGTGTCCATTTTCACCGTGGTCCGCTCAAATCGCCCTACGAGAGTGGCCAACCGCCTCTCTATTTCTAAAAGCCGCCGATTAGAGAACGCTGTGGAAGAGGAAGCATTGGTGGGGTCTCTTTCAATCTCATCCAGCAACTGCAGTATCACATATATGGACCAGTCCGAGTGTGGTGGATCCTTCCATTCGTAGAATTTACATTTATTCACGCGCGATGGACAACTCCAAAAGCACCGGCCAGGATTTTTTCGGGTCCATGATGTCCTCCTGGCAACCCTCAGCCGACAGTTGCAAAACCTACTGACAGCTTCATCTGCATCCAACTCACCACCTGCAGCAACTCTGGGTCTGGATTGAATAGAAGAGCTGGACCATGTGCTCATTTGTACCTAGTTTGAAATAACGATGGACAACGGAGGCAAGCAACATATATACATATACATATTACAAATATAAAAAATGTTGATACATAGTTGCCATTAAAAGAAGTAAAATGTAATATGAAACTGAGACATACCCAAAGCCAACCAAATAATGTCAGAAGTCACCTATAAAAAATTGAAACTAGCGAGCAAGAAACAGTAAAGCATAAAAAAAGTTAGAGCCCTCAGTTAAACATGTATTTTATCATTAAACAAAGTAGGTAATAGGCAATTGCTCATTAAGAATACACCTTCAAGCCAATTAATATCTATAGGAAACACTGAAACTGATTGCTCATTAAATGTTCATCATCATAGGGCTATATGGACAAATTGCTAATTATATGTTCTTCATCATCAGGCTATAAGGAACACTGAAACTGATACCTCCCCAAAGTCCACATACTGAACATGGAACATAAGATGAGTTCCCAAATCAAATACACAAACAAAACCAGGACCATACACAAGGACCCAACCACAACAACTCAAACTGATCCAGCCAAACAAACGACATACTAAAACTGCCACATATCTTGGTTGTCATAGCCCTCATGTACAAATGTCAAGTTCCCAAAACAAATCATAAAACACCAACATATCAGGATACTAATGCCAAGTTCCCAAAATACATCCAAATAAAACACCAAATGATCAAGGCCCCAAGAAACATCAACTGCAACTGATACATCCAAATAGCCCCCATACATAACCTGTCAGATAAACAAAGGGGCCAAAAACAAGGCCATAAAAATTTCCAGGCCCCAAATGAACCAAGACACAACAAATGAAATTGATTCATGCATACAGTCCCCTGACTAAAACTGCAACAAGGCCAATTGGTCCAACACAAAGGGAAAGAAAAAATATTGTATAGCCCTTAGGTACACATCTATTTTATCCTGAAATTTAGAACGCAGTGGCAGTTGCTCATTATGAATGAACCTTCAAGCCACTAACCCTCTATTTCTCCATAACAAAGGGACAATTTTCTAAGTTTATGTTCATCATCATTGGGCTTGGTGCATGGCTTTGTTTTGGCAACTAAGCATATGTAACAGTTTCAGTATGGGGACTGTTGGGATGTATCAGTTTCAGTTGTTGGTGCTTGGGTCATTGTGTGTGTCTCAGCATGCACATATTGGATGCAAGATTCAGAAAAAGAAAATATTCATCATAGGGCTATATGAACAAATCCCCCACATATTTGGGATTTTTTGGACCATTTGCATGTGTGGCAAATTCAGTTTGGGGCATGTGGGGATGTATCAGTTTCAGATGTAAGTGCTTGTGTCAGTGTGTGTGTGTCTCATGGACCATTTGGATGCAAGATTTAGAAAAATCACAGATTTCTATTTAGCCCTGAGGAAAAGCTGTATAATATCATGAATTGAAGTTGGTAATTAGCAGTTGCTCAATATTATTGAACCTTCATTCCAATTACCAAATAAGCTTACTAACCATGGGACAAATTGCTCATTATTTATGCATCATCATATGGCTACATACACAAGGCCCCCAAACACATCAACTGAAACTGCTACATCAACACAGACCCCAAACTGAATATGCCACAGATTGTAAGGGCATGTTTCTTTGGGTGACTTTGGCTGAGTCGATAAAGACTCAGTTGCCCAGTCCAAAAATATGAACATGGTACCAATGCTTAATTCCAATCACATTACAAAATGATGTAATAAAAATCATATGAACATGCTACACCCACACAGCCCCCATACTGAATTTGCCAAATCCCCCAACGCTTTCTGATAGACGTATTTCTTACTTAGAAGTACATTTATGCCTATTACCTTCATACACTCTCAGACCCATTGGGGGGGGTTTAGACAATGCATCTTTCAGGACTGTAAAATCATTTGTTGATCCTTCCCACCCGGCCAGTACGTATGTGAATCTTTTATTTGGAGTAATAGCTGCTAGCATATTTTACGTAACCCCTTTACGACCTCTAAAGCGGTGTATGAACCTGGCTGGTAGCATGGCATATATGTGCGTCCCATCAATGAGACCAATGCAGTCTTACAACGTAATCAATAAGCCCAATTTGCAATCATCATGACGATAATTATTATACTGACACATATACATATAATCACACATACCTTAAAAAATAGGAACCAATTAGGATTATTTACTATCTCTAGTGGCGTCTCATTAGGAGCTTGCTTCATGAAATTATCCCTTATTGCACACACTGCCGCCATAACTTTGTTAAAATATCGGCTCATTGTCCCCCCTCCCCTAATAAAATCCACTTGCATGACTCTATTCTTCGACTTGTGCCCTACAATATGCATGAACATGGCCAACTGCTCCTCGATGGATACATTAATAGTGTCCTTGAGAAGATCACGCTGACGCATTATTGATGCACGATTCATGAAAGCAAGTCTTCTCATCCGTAGGTAGTGCAAACAGCTACTTTCAGACCTATACAGAATTCTCTGCATGTGGGATTTTCTATGCAGATCACGCATAGCTGAAGGCTCTCTGGGTATAGGGGTGGCCCTAGAAGAATTGTCAAGTTGTAAAGCTAAGATGACAAACGTTTGTGCCGCCACTGCAAATGTACATAACTCACAAGCTGAATGGTCTCCTTGTATATCCATGTCCCCTTTATTTGCATCAAACAATACTTAATGCGTTAGAGATGACTGACATATGATATTACCATATACGCTGGCAAGGAGAAAATATACCCGTCTCTTAATTCCCATTATCAGATATAACTTATGACAATCTCAAAACGTAAACCACTTGATATCCCCTATAAATTAATACAATAGAATAAAAATATGAAACACACATTTAATATACACTTGTGCATATCCAAAACAGTAGCCCTCAGAATTAAAGTGTAATCATAGTCACACACGCGGTTGCTTAGCCGTTGCTCATGCCATTTCACCCCATAAATACCCAAACATTAAATCAAGTTAAAATACACGCATCAGAAAAATTTCCCAATCATCAATTGGACTTAATTAAACATTTTATATACTGAAAAAATAAATTATAAATTCTAATATTTTGAAACTTTAACTTTAAATATACTTGATTTAAAACATATAAAAACATTCACTTTCAGTTGAAATGAGTATCCATGAATGTAAACATCAATTTGGGGATGAAATGGTTCCAACTAGCAAGCCATCCAGCGTATACGTACGTAATCAAATCCATTACGACCTTCCTCATTTTTTTCATCATTGGGCTATTTGGAAGAATGCGCAATTCTTTACATTCATCATACAAAGAATTCATCATACAAAGAATTCATATACCCATCCCTACCAACATCTCGAAATAAGATCCGCCAAGGGCCTACACCCAAGAAATTTGAAACCCTAGCCGCATGCACACTAGAACAGCACGGTATAATTAATAACACTTGGCCGCAAAGATCAACAACGACAGGAACCCATGGCAGCATCACAGCAAAGCAAAATTCATATGAGAGCTGAAGAAATTATACCTCGTCGATAATATCGCAGATAAATTATAGGTAAGCTCACCGATCCTTCCGATCTCCCCAACAGACTAGGGTTTTGCTCTGAGCTTCGACGGCAAGGAGATCCGCCCAAGCTAGGCACACCCGAGTCAGATCCAACCTAGGTGTCAAAGGAGGCAACCAAATCCAACTGAAAACCCCCGAAGAGCTAGGGTTTTTTGCTGCACCAACTGAAACTCGTGCAAACGAAGGAGAGAGGAGGGGTGTTCTGACCAAGTGGGCCCCAAATCGAGAAATCCAAGCAAAATCTGCCTGAATTTGGGGGATTTCAGACTGTGGATTTGGCCGCTCCACATCGGGGGAGAGAGAGAGAGAGAGAGAGATAGAGATTCGCCAGAGGGGAGCAGAGCAGCGGAGCGAAAGAAACACGAGCGAAGAAAGGGTAGCGTGAAAATGGATGAATAGTAGAGGAAGTGACACGTAACAGTGCACTTAAGGCACTTTCTCAACCCAAAGTCACCCAAAGAAACAGTCCCTTACTATCATGACCGAGGGTATTCCACCAACGACTACAGGGAGCTTTAAATGGACATTAAGGCATTGATCGATCAATGCTATTCATTACAATTTGTAATCGGGGTGCTGATGTTTATGCATCATCCATTAATAAAATTCTTGATGTAAAAGGACATAAAATAGGTGTGGAGCAAAAAACTATAGTCCAATAAGCGTCTGAAACCATAGTAAGGCACAAAGGGATGGCATTTGGCTTACTTATTCAAGTAATAAACTTAAGTCGACAGATGTCTCATCTAACAAAAGTTATTTTATGTAATTGCTGATTTTGATTCATTGATTTTGCTAGACTATTATCAAATTTCTATGTTGAAAGGTCATTTTGTAGAACTCTACAAACACTTGCTTGATTTTCCCTTTGTGACCCATATTAGTTCACCCTTTAGAGTACATTCTATTTGTTTACAAATCTTGTTTTCTACTCACCTTGATGTGCTAATATTCTTTCACCCACAGGGGCTTAGCTGAATTTTGCTTAAGTGATTTGGTTTTCTATTCATCCTAAGATGCCGGTACTCTATTTGCCTGAGTATTTGGCATTCTATTTGTCCCGAGAGGCTAGTGCTCTATTCACCCTAAGAGGGTGGCACTTTGAGGTTGGTTTTCTATTATCCTAATGTGTTAATTTTATTTTCTTCTGGAGGAGTTGGATTTCTATTTTCTCTAAGGGGTTAGTTTATATGCAAAGAGTTATCTCCAAGGTGGTTTCATTTAGTTTGCCTTCAGGCAAATACCAAGATGCATCTAGGGAAAGAAATACTGTTAGTTGAGTTTTCCTCTGGTGAACACATGGATACCTTCAAGAAAAGAAGAGTAGGATTGGTTGGGGTCACATTTATGCTAATACATGGATGCCTCTAGGCAAATAAACATAGGATCGGTCAATTTTGTTTTAGGGCAAACATCTGGATGCCTTTGGTTAAGGAATATATGGTTAGTTGAGTTCACCTCCAAGTGAACACCTACACGTTGGCAAACCTATGATTCGTAGGATTTACCATCAAGTAATAAACACCTTGGCTAATATATGTAGGTTTTACAAGGTCCAGCTTTAGGCAATCAGTGAGTCATCCTGAGGTAGATATTGTTAGGGAATGTATGCCCTTAAGACAATTACTATAATTGTAATAAGACATCTCTTTTGAAATGATAGTAAGCTATTTGGTAATCTTTATCTATGATATCATCTGTGTCATTTTTATGGTTGTTGTCATGATTATATGATGCATGGATAAAGTCTCGGGACTTATGAGAGAAACATTAGGATCATGATGAGATCATGATAATATGGCCAATGTGTCTGTCGATCATATGTCTAGAACTATTCCTGGTCAGAGGAACATCAAGACGAGACATCGATATTTCAATTAGACCAGTGTGCATTAATCTATACCATCCGATGGTAGTGACTGGCCTCATAGTCACTCGATGTAAAGACATCGTTAGATAATGCACATGTGTTTGTTAGGAGAACAAGTTCACATAATGACTCACTAGAGATACTTCTGTACGGTTATCATACTCTGAGTGTCAACAGAAGAACTCTAGTGACAGTATCACTACAAGAACATGGGGCTTTACTGACGGCATTTACCGTCAGTAAAAGTAAATTTTCCATCAGTGGAAGGCTTCACTGACGACAAAGGTCCGTCAGAACGACCGTCAGTGGAATTAGGTAAGTGACGCAATTACTGACGAATCCGTTAGTAAAAGTGGCTGATGTCTAAATTTACCGTCAGTGAAAGTTCCACTTTTACTGAAGGTTCCGTCAGTAAAACAAAGAATATTGTTGACGGATTGGTTAGCAAAAGTTAATTTTTTATATGATATAAATAAACTTCACTGACGGTTCCGTCGGTAAAGATGCTAAATGTGCTTACGGAAGCATCATTAACATTTCAATTTTTTTAAAAGAAATAAATGTCACTGATTGGGCCCCTCAGCGAAACCCGAAGTATCGCTAACGAAACCGTCAGTGATATTTCAATCTTTATTGGCAGGATGTCAATAATAATTTAACATTTAAAAAATAAATTCATTTTCACTGACAGAACCATCAGTGAAATTGATAATTTAAAACTAAATACATTTTAGAATCAAAATACGTTAATATTCAAAAGTAAAAATCATTTTATAGAAAAGAAAAGTAGATGAAAGAAAAATCAAAAAAATATTTTTACTTCAAAATACAGTAATATTATACAAAAGAGAAACCAACAAGAAATATCGAGACTCAAATATGCACATTGTAATCACTAGACAAAAAATGGTTGCAAGATGGTTGCCTGTAGTCTGTGGGTGGTTGGGCAGTCTGTATATGTAGTCAGTGTGTGTGGTCTATGTGGGTGTGGATAGTTTGTATGCGTAGACTGTGTGTGTGTGTCGTTTGTGTGTGTCTGTGTCTGTGTCTGGGGTAGTCTGGTGTGTGTGTGTGTGTGTGTGTGTGTGTGTGTGTGTGTGTGTGTGTGTGTGTGTGTGTGTGTGTGTGTGTGTGTGTCAGTCTGTTTTTGTTGCAATATTGTGTATCTGTGTAAGTGTGGCTCTGTAAAGGTTGTGTCTATGGTAGTCTGATGTGTGTGTGCGCGCTGTGTTTGTGTAGTCTGTATGTGTGGTCTGTGTATGTATGGGTAGTCTGTATGTGTAGACAGTGTGTGGACCGTGTCTGTGTATGTGTAGTGTGTTTGTGTTTGTGTTGTGTCTGTGATATTCGGATGTGTGTGTGTTTTTTGTTACAATAATGTGTTTCTGTTTTGTGTGTGTGTGTGTTTTGGAGAGGCTGTCTGTGGTAGTCGATGTGTGCGTGTGTGTTGTGTTTGTGTAGTATGTGTGTGTAGTATGTGGTTGTGTAATACCCTGTTTTTATGACTGCGAGTATAATATATGTATATTTGAAGCTATTTTTACGCATAATATTTTTGGGTATTTTATAATTTTTTCCTAATTTTTATAATGGAAAAATTATTTTTATAAATAATTTTAAATAACATGTGAATTATAATGGGTAAAGTATTTAGATGAATACATGTATTTGGGGAGGTATGTGGTATTAATTAAGTATATCTAATTTTCCTAAAAATCTAAATTTTTAAAATTTCCATGGAGACACTAAAGCCCTTGGGTGTCATCTTTCCATTAATCCCCACCCAACCTTTGCCACATGTCATCATTAGAGAGAAAGAGGGAGATGATAAGGATTAGATGGAGATTTAAAAGGATGGAAAATTAGAGAGAAAAAGTGTCACGGTCGATTTTCGATCGTACATTTTTCGTGCGCGTACTTTTGTTCGTACACGTATTTATTTTGGAACTTTCTTGTATCCGAACCATATGTTGTGATATGCCGTTGTGATCATCTGGAAGAGTATTATTTTGTGGATATATTTTGGAACGTCGTTTCACGGGCCGTTCTCCCACAATTTGACTTTGTTTGAAGAGTCGTCATGATTTTCACTTTTGTCGTGAGACCTTTTTATTTTTAGTTTTGTTTCTCGTCGCCCTAGTCATGATCGATCTCTTTAGTTTCTTTTCTCTCATCGACACGATCGCCCCGGTATTTTTCTCGTAATTATCGGGTTCCGTTTGACCCACTTGTGCACTAATTTCCTCATTACACAAGAATAATTCTTCTAGCTAGGCTCACCCTCTTTTCCCCTTAACTGCACCCTACCCTCTCACTTTCTCTCTCCCCTAACCCTCAACCTACCCAAATCCCCAAGTTGTATAGCAATGGGAATCAAATCCCTCATACGTAACAACTCATAACAAATTGGCTATTCATCACCAAAATCCTACACTTCCTTATTTCCACTCTCTTCCATTTCCCGTAAGTGCACCCCAAGAAAACCCTATTTAGCAACTAACCCAACTTTTATAACCCGCAGCCTAGGGTTTTTTTAATCATCGCGTTCTACTCCACGCGCCGTCGCATTCTTCTTCTCTCCGACTTTTTCCCCGACCTCCACCCATCATCGACCTGACCCCCTCGGTGACCTGCCCTTCCCGTTGATCTACCCTTCGGCCAAACCCCTTAATCCCGCCGGCCTGTGCTACTGCAGGCACAAACGATAACCGCCAGCGCTGCCATCAGCAGCAGCGCCGCCCATCCGCGCGGTAGTCCGCCGTTCTTCGTGCAGCAGTCGCCTCAACGGTCTCCCCATGCCGACCTGACCCCCTCTAGCCCCGACTCTGGCCAAAATCTACTGACAGCAGCAACACCTGCTGCCCATCCGTCGATAGCCGCTGTCCAAGGCACCGACAGCAGCAGTGATCGTCTCCCATGCGGCAGCGACGCACGGCAACTCCCGGGGTGTTATCGACCTTCCCTCGCGTCGCTACGACGCCCCCTAGCCGCTGTCCACACGTGTAGACGTTCCTCTAGCCGTAGACAACTCGAGACACTCTGCCGGTAGCTTCGTGGGATCATCTCTTCGCTACGGTTAGTAACGTTTGTGACGTCACGTTTTATATCTATTGCTTTTTGTTGTTGAGCCATTAATAAGTGATGACCAGCCTAGTGACTTAATAAAATATTGTTTGCATGATAGTAACATAAATATTGATGTTAACTTGATAATTCGTAGGGTGGAAATTGTGTACGCAACTTCTAGTTAACGCATTAGCCTAGGTTGCTTGTTGTAATCGTTGGATATATATTGTTCGTACTAGCAACTTAACGTAGTTAGCATGTTAGTAATTTAACTTTCTTTAATATTGAAGTGAACCCCGCCGTAGGATAGAGAACTTGTTAAAAATCGGATCATTTGATGTTTTAGGGTTGTCTAATAATTTTAGTCCGTCGTTACGAACTTATTCGTGCACGTGTTTTATCATAGAGAACCCGACGTTCCGTACCATTCTCGATATAGGAATCCAACCCCTGACGTCACTGCCCGACGTCAGAGTAGCTCTCGCGTCGTGTTGAGGTAAGTCTCTCTCCATAGGAACCCCCACATCGCCTGTTAATCAACCTAAAAATCATAGCTTCTGATTATTTTTGTAACTCACTAATCAAGATAAATAATTGGGACTGTAGGCTGGACTGCGATCTGAACACATAGGTAGACTCGGACTTGATTGATCAGGATCGCAACTTGGTTATTCTCAGGCAAGTGATACTTGCCAGTTTTCTGTTTAGGCCACGTCTTATGCCATTTTGTTCAGTATCGTAAAAGAGACTAGGCGATGAAATGATAGTCGCCTAGACTCCCCTTTTAGATCTAGCTTGACAAAGAAGCTAGATCCGACACTTTTATCATGCTTGCATTCATGCTGCCATGCCATGTTTAAATTCAATTAACGGTACGCAATTTAACTGCTCGTTGTCATGTCATTTCATGCATTCAATGTTTCATCGTGATTGCGTAGCACACGCTACACTTATTGTAATGATTGAGGCTAGGCACCTGTTTTGTGGGCACAACCCGATGCCAAAAACACTTCCTGGCTCTTGATCCAGAAGATGGGCGACAGTTGTAACGACCGCTTTCCGATCGTATCTTCTTCGTGCACGTGCTGTTGACCGTGCACGTATTTGCTTTAGACCTTGTTTGTTTTTGAACACCATGGTGTGATATGTCGTTGTAACGAATGGTTTTGTCTATGTTTTGTCTTATTTATAAAAATCCCCTTTTTCGCATATATATATTATGGTTGTTCTCTTCCTTGCATGTTTTTCCCCTGTTGGACGTTTCCTTCAGTTCCTTCTGATCTTCTATCTTCCGTTGCATATCTTGATGGGCTTGGAGTAAGTATTTTTACGATGAGCTCCATAGCATCCATATCTTAGAGCTAGGTTGATCTTAGAAGCCATAGGAATCTTCCCGAAGCTTCGCGCTTCGATCCGGGACTTTTCATGAATTTTAGTTGGTTCAAGAGGAGAACCAACCGACTAGATTGTAATCTAGTCGGTCGATAACTCTTCAGGAACCGACTAGTACATCTTGAATATTTCAGCTGAGTTACTGTTTACTCTTAGTCGGTCTAAGCACATCAATCGGCCGACTAGTTGTGAAACTAGTCGGTTAGAACTTGTTCTCAGACCGACTAGTACAGAGTCCTTTCTGACATCCGAGTTACTGTTTACAATTAGTCGGTCAAAGAACGACTATCGACCGACTAGTTGAGAAACTAGTTGGTTAGAGTTTCTTCTCAGACCAACTAACTGTCAGTGCTCATTGTCTATCATATTCAAACCCTTAGTCGGTCAATGATCATTCACCGACCGACTAGTTCCCAAACTAGTCGGTTGACGAGCCTTCACAGACCGACTAAATCTGCCTACCCTGTACAGACCCTGTTCACTGTTTGCCTCTTAGTCGGTCTCAGTTGGACGGCTGACCGACTAGTTCCCAAACTAGTCGGTCGACCACTCTTCACTGACCGACTAATCTACCCAGAAACCCTAGGTTAAGTTGTAGCCCCCGCTTATTATTTCTATTTTAAACCCTATACGTTTTCACTTCTCCCCTCACTCTCCCTAGCCGACTTTCTTCCCCAATCATCCCCATCTTCCTCTTGCCCTTCCTTCTCCTCCTGTGCCTCCCTCTCACCCCCATTGCACCGGCAACCATCTAAAAACCCCCCAATTCTCCTTTTGCTCCAGTTTTCCCCTTCATCCTCCCATCTCCAGATCCGTTATATCTCAGCCGCCAGCGGATCTCTTCGGCCGTGGTTTTCCGTGATCGCTTCTTCCGTTGCCGTGCTAGATCCGATTTGGCGACGGCAATCCGGATACGTCGAGATCCTCTCCTACCTGCAGATTCGTAGGCGTCCTTGATCGACGTTCTTCCGCTTCACATACGTGACCCATCCCCGTAGAATAGCGTTTTGTGGTGACTCTCGTTGATCAACAACCTCGGTACCAGGCAAGTGAAACTTGCCAACCTTGTTTTAGGCCATGCTTTAGGCCATTTCCTTGCTTTTAGCGTAAAAGAGACTAGACCGTGAAATGATAGCAGTCTAGGCGCACTTTTAAGTTCTAGCTTGACAACGAAGCTAGAACTGCCTTTTGTCATGTCATGTCATGCAATTGCCTGTCACGTATAAATTCTCTAACGGTGCGCATTTTATTTGAATATCTGCCATGCACTTGCATTCCTTACATGTCATCTGATTTGCATGTTGCATCGTAGCATACGCTACAAAATACTTGTACAATCCGTGTTTCCGGCTAGGCACCTGATATGCGGGCATAACCCTACGCCATACTTGTTAAAAACACTTCCTGGCTCGTGATCCAGAAGCGGGCCACATGTGTTGGTTGAAAACCAATGCCCGATACACATGGAGGGGTAGGGATAAACGGTCACTTGAGCGTAGGAGTTGGCCCGATCAGCCACTCTAGCCAAAGGACGGAATCTCTGTGCACGACGTGCTTACTAGACTTGTCCTTGTACTTATGATTGTTCATGTAAAACTTGACATCCATGCCATGTTTCAAATGCCATGCTCGTACTTTACTTTACCTTACTTGTCGCACTCATGTTATAACTGCCATGTCATTGCATCATGCTAGGATTGCTAGGTTGTTCACTTTACTTTCAGTTTCCTTGCATAAGTCTCTTGTAGACTTGCTGACATGTGCCCCTTGCTCTTTTAGGTGTCACATGTTAGACCCTGAGCCAGAGACCGTAGCTGAGTACGTGGTTGTTGCTGACGCTGAGCCTGAGTCCCTGTCTGCCCAGGAGGAGTTTGCGGACACCGGTGATCATTCTTAGAGTCTTGCTAAGCTTCCATTTGTTTTAGGCTTTCTGTTAGTTGTCGGTGTGTAACGACTGGTTTTCTTGTATCTGGATTTATTATATTATATTATGTGTTTTGGTGGATTTTCTCCTTATATGTGGTTTTCGTCTCTGTAACTTTCATTTTCGATCGTTCGTCGTGTTTTCTTAGCTTCTTTCTTAGAATCATCGATTTTGGAGCAAGTCATTCGTGACGGGCTTCGTATCGGTCATATCTTATTGTTAGATCAAGCCTAGGAGTCTTAGGAATCGATCCCAGAGCTTCGCGCTCCATTTCGGAACTTTTGGTGCACGTTAGCCGGTATAAGAAGGGGCACCGACCGACTAGATGACGATCCAGTCGGTCGGAAAACCTTCTTGAACCGACTAGTGAGCTTTGTTAAATGTTCAGGAGTTACTGTTTGTCATTAGTCGGTCTAAGAACATTGGTCGACCGACTAGGTTGCAAACTAGTCGGTCAGCAACGCTTCTTTAACCGACTAACTCTTTAAATCATTTTGACACTAGTTACTGTTCCTTCTTAGTCGGTCTAAGTTCATCTTTCGACCGACTAGTTGTCAAACTAGTCGGTTAAGTTTTGTGCTTTGACCGACTAACTCTTAGTTCAGGTTTTCGTCTGGAGCTACTGTTTACACTTAGTCGGTCTGCGTTGTTCAACCGACCGACAAGTTCTCAAACTAGTCGGTCAACAGTTGTTCTTTGACCGACTAAGCAGTGCAGGAAACCCTAATCTTGCCCTAGCCGCCACCAAACTCTATAAATACCCCTCCAAACATTTTCTTCTCCTCCCTCACGACCTAAAACCCTAATTTCTCCCCCATTGAGCCCCCATCTTCCTCAAGCCATTGATCCTTCATCCCAAGCTCATCCTTCATCATCCAAACCCTCCCTTGTCACAACCCACCTTCCATCTTCCATCTTCCCCAAACCTTCATCAAACCCCCAAAATCCACATCAAAACCCTTTTCTCAAGATTTTTCCCCTCATTTCCATATCTGAGCCGGATCGTTCTTCCGTTGCCGTGGTTGCTCGGCATCGTTCCTTCGCTTCTTCACGGTAATACTCGATTCCTTTAGTTTTAGCATAACCCACATTGACATTTGTGAAACCCTAATAAAATGGATTATTAGAATGTTAGGATCCTAATAAGAAATCGATTTAGAATCATTGTGCTAATAATTGTTTTGCCATAACAGCGATCTATTCCGTAGTTAGCTTGTGTGACGATCTTCATTGCTCGTCAATCCCGGTATCCGGCAAGTGAAACTTGCATCTCTTGATTTGGGCCATGTCTTAGGCCATTCCCTTGCTTTAGCGTAAAAGAGACTAGACGGTGAAAGGATAGCCGTCTAGACGCCATTGACCTAGCTTGACAACGAAGCTTGGTTCGTCACCCTCATCATGCTTGTATGTCACGTTTACTTTCCCTTAACGGTACGCGTATTAACTGTTCATGTCATCCATGCATCCTTAACTGCTATTGCATTTTAACTGCCATGTTTAATTTAAATAAACGGTACGCGAATATGTTCATGTCATTGCATTTTGCCTGTCACGTTTAAATACAATTAACGGTACGAGAATATCTGCTCATGTCATTGCATGCTTGAATACTCATCGTGATTGCGTAGCTTCGCTACATACTTGTACTATTTGTTCCGGTTAGGCACCCACCTTGCGTGGGCACAATCCTATGCCAAATACACTTTCTGGCTCGTGTTCCAGAAGACGAGCTCAACACAGCCTGCGGGCAATAGGGCACTCGTTGAGTGATCCCTTGTACTTGTTACTTGAACACAGCCTGCGGGCAATAGGGCACTCGTTGAGTGATCCCTTGTACCTTACTTGTTACTTGACATTACATGTCACCCCTACCACTTGATACTTGCTACTTGTACTTTACTTTACCTTACTTGTTACCACCTTACTTTACTTGCCATGCACCATACTTTAACTGCTAGGTTGCTAGTTTACCTTTCTTTCCGTTTCCTTGCACAAGTCTTTCGATTTGTTGACATGTGCCCCTTTTCTCTTTTGGGTGACACATGTTAGAGCCCGAGCCTGAGTTACTTGCTGAGGACGTGGTGTTCGCTGACGCTGAGTCAGAACCCGCGTTGATCGAGGACTACGTTGACACTGGGGATCAGTCTTAGTGTCTTCGTTTAGCTTCTTTTGTTAGACTGCTTAGTTATCGGTGTGTGGCACCTAGTTTGATACTCTGTTATGTTGTGCTTTTGTTTGGCCTTGTTCTGGGCCTTAGACTTTTTCCTGCTAGCCTGGTGGCTTTTCTGTGATGTTGAATATTTTGCGGACAAACTTTGGGATTGGTTATTTCATATCCGTCTCATTTTATTATTATTATTGTTGTTGTTTCTTTTGCGTTTACAGGGACCTCCTTATACTAAATTGACGCTTATCAGGCGTGCAGCTTCACAGCTCCACGCTTGAGCGGACCTTCTCACGTCTCGCCTCCATTTTAGGGAAACGGGGCGTGACAGGTTTTAGTGGTGGCCCATGCAGGTCTCTCTGTTACTGCAATTATCAGGGATAACAATAATAATATAAGATTGTCCAACAAATAAATTCGACGTCCGAGTCATAAGCTATGAGTCTAATCTGCTTCGTTTTCTGTGTCACTAGATGGCAGGAAGGCGATTCACCCGTGGTGGAGGTAGTGGTGCGCCCCCTTATGATGAGGAGCCTGAGCGGGAACCCACCAATGGAGAGATGATGCGGATGATGATCCAGATGATGCAAGTGCAGCAGGGCGTGCTCCTGCAAGTCCAGAATGCTCTGCTTGCTCGAGCTGCCCGGGCACTTCCAGATGCCCCTCGCTCCGAGCCGGGAGCGAAGCAATTTCGGGAGCTGGGTCCCGCATATTTTGATGGGTCTGAGGGTCCTTTGGCTGCCGATGAGTGGATTCGGAACATTGAGGATAACCTGGCGATGGCAAAGATTAACCCGGCTGGATGGGTTGATTTGGCTAAGAGGCAGCTGAAGGACAATGCCAGGAACTGGTGGGATGCTGAAGAGAAGATGTTGGTGGAGCCGATAGTTTGGGCTACCTTCAAGTCCAGATTTGACGGAGAGTTCTTTCCGAAGGCTGCTAGGCAGGTGATGTAGCAGCGCTTCATAGATCTGAAGCAGGGGAGCTTATCGGTGGATCAGTATCACCAGGAGTTCACGAGGCTCAGTCGGTTTGCACCTAAGATGGTGCAGGATGCCGATGAGAAAGCTCAGTGATTTCTTCAGGGACTTGCCTTGGAGCTTCAGAGCTTTGTGACCTCTTCTGACCTGGAGACATATCAGAAGGTTCTGATTGCTGCGAGGCGGCAAGAGTTGAATCTGAACCAGAGGAAGGGACATGTTTCCGGAGCTGGGAAGAGGCCTATGGAGCAGGCCAGGGCGGTGGTTAGGCCTGGTTTCAATCCTAATCATACGGTGCAGTTTAAGAGGCCAGGAGGGCCTATTCTGAAGACTTGCCATTTCTGTGGCAAGACTGGACACCTCAGGGATCAGTGTAGGAGGTTCCTGGGACAGTGTATTGTCTGCGGAGATCCTGCCCACACCATCAGGGAGTGTCCCAAGTCGAAGCAGCCTTGGCGGGCTCCTATTGCAGCACAGCCGTTGCAGCAGCGAGCTCCTGTGCCCGTTGGACGTGGAGCGCCTCTTGTTCCACAGAGACAGGCCTTTCGGCAGGCTGTTCCGCCGAGAGGGCAGGCCTTTCTGATGACTGAGGAGGAGAGCATGGCCGTGGATGAGGTTATTACAGGTAACGCTCATTCTAGCTATTTTTCTTCCTTAGTTTGATTGTTGATTATGTTGGTTGCTTGCTCATGCTTGTTGCTAGAATAGGATTTAATTGTTAGATTGTTTGCTAGGTGTGGTTTTGGTTTGCACATTTCCTGCACGAGTCCTCTTTGACTCGGGTGCGTCGATGTGCATTTTGGCCCGGAGCTCCGTGGAGAAGCATTCCTTGTCGACGTCCTCTCTTCCTAAGAGTTGGAATATCGTCACAGGGAACGGTGTGGTCTCGGTGCATCGTGGGTGCAATTCTTGTCCGTTGGTGGTTTGTGGACGTGAGCTTTGTGCTGATTTCATTGTCCACGACATCATCAACTATGATGCGGTCCTTGGGATGGATTGGCTTGCGAGCTTCTATGCTACGATTGACTGTCGGAGGAAGAAGGTGGTGTTCGAGATTCCCGGACATCCAGTATTTGAGTTCAGTCGTGGTAGCAGTTCACTGAGTCCGGTCAGATTTCGGGCCAGACCAGTGGATGTTGTGGCTATGCAGATGGAGTTGGAGTGGCCAGCTGTGGTGCGAGATTTTGGTGACGTCTTCCCCGAGGAGATGTCTGGATTGTCGCCTGATCGAGCTTTGGAGTTTTCTATTGATCTTATTCTTGGAGTTTTCTATTGATCTTATTCCAGGTGCGCAGCCCATTTCGAAGGCACCATATCGTATGGCGCCAGCAGAGTTTGAGGAATTGCGTAGGCAGTTGGATGAGCTTATGCAGAAGGGTTATATCAACCCTAGTGTGTCTCCGTGGGGAGCACCGGTGTTGTTGGTGAAGAAGAAGGATGGTTCGCGTCGCATGTGCGTGGATTATCGGGAGCTGAATGCGGTGACCATTAAGAATAAATACCCGTTGCCTCGCATCGATGATATCTTTGATCAGCTTGGAGGTTCGAGGGTGTTTTCTAAATTGGATTTGAGGAGTGGTTACCATCAGCTGAAGGTGAAGAAGGATGATGTTCCGAAGACAGCGTTCAGGACGAAGTATGGACACTATGAGTTTGTGGTTATGCCTTTCGGCGTAACTAACGCGCCCGCAGTTTTCATGAATCTGATGAACCTGTTTTTCTACGACTTTTTAGATAAGTTTGTCGTTATCTTTATTGACGACATTCTGAGGAAGCATCGGTTGTATCGAAGTCGGAGGAAGAGCATGTCTCGCACTTAAGGACGGTGTTGGAGATTTTGAGGAAGCATCGGTTGTATGCTAAGTTTTCAAAGTGCGAGTTTTGGCTGGACCGACTTGCTTTTCTCGGTCATGTGGTGACTGGAGATGGTATTTCAGTGGATCCCGAGAAGATTAGGGCCATCAAGGAGTGGCCTGTTCCGTCGTCTGCGTCTGAGATCCGGAGTTTCCTTGGGCTTGCTGGTTACTATCGGCGATTCATTAAGGAATTTTCCCATATTGCCGAGCCGATGACCAGATTGACGTGGAAGGATGTACCTTTTGTTTGGTCGGGTGATTGTGAGAATGCCTTTGGTGGTCTGAGAGAGCGTTTGACGACTGCCCCTATTCTTGTTGTGCCTGATCGCAGCGGTGGATTCGAGATCTTTTGCGATGCTTCTGGCAAGGGTCTCAGTTGTGTGTTGCATCAGCACGGGCATGTTGTGGCTTATGCGTCTCGTCAGCTCAAGGTTCATGAGAAGAATTACCCGACGCATGATTTGGAGTTGGCTGCCGTTGTGTTTGCTCTTAAGATTTGGAGGCACTTCCTGCTGAGTGAGAAAGTGAAGATCTTCACCGATCACAAAAGCGTGAAGTATATTTTCACTCAGAAGGAGCTCAACATGCGACAGCGTCGATGGTTGGAGCTCATGGCAGATTATGAGATTGATTTGCAGTATCACCCTGGCAAGGTGAATGTGGTTCCTGATGCGCTGAGTAGGCTTCCAGCGGTGATGATTTTGACCTCGCAGTGGAGAATGCGACAGGATTTTTGCGAGTCCGGTGTGGAGATTGTTCTTCCTGGTGAGGCTTCTTCGTTGATGTACATGCAGGTGCAGTCAACGATCATGGATCGGATTAAGGCGAGTCAGGCCGGAGATCCGAAATTGGTAAGGATTCGAGGGCAGGTTGAAGCCGGTCTGCGGACTGACTTTTTGATTCATGAGGATGGCTCGCTGAGGTTTGGAGCCAGGTTGTGTGTGTCAGCTGGGGATATCAGAGAGGAGTTGATGGTGGAGGCACACAGTTCGCCGTATTCTGTGCATCCTGGTGGGACCAAGATGTACAAGGATCTTCGTCTGAACTTTTGGTGGCATAGTATGAAGAGGAGTGTGGCTCGGAGTGTAGCCAAGTGTTTGGTTTGCCAGCAAGTGAAGGCGGAGCATCAGCGTTCGGTAGGGTTGCTGCAACCACTTCCGATTCCGGAGTGGAAGTGGCAACACATCACTATGGATTTCGTGACTGGACTACCTCAGAGTCCGAAGCAGAATGACGCGATTTGGGTGATCGTAGATCGATTGACCAAATCCGCGCACTTTATTCCATTCCGAGTGGGACAGTCCACTGAGGCACTAGCAAGGAGATATATGGAGGTAAATTCTTTTACTCTCCATTTTTATTTCCTTTTCCTAGTTTGGATAGTGATGTAACGTGAATCGTGCAGGAGGTCGTACGACTTCACGGAGTCCCCGTGAGCATCGTGTCGGACAGGGACACGAGGTTCATATCTCAGTTCTGCCAGAGTTTGCAGAAGAGCTTGGGTACGCGTCTGAGTTTCAGCACGGCGTACCACCCACAGACGGATGGCCAGTACAAGAGGACAATTTAGATTTTGGAAGACATGCTGAGGGCGTGCATGTTGGATTTCAAGGGTTCGTGGGAGGACCATCTACATCTGGTAGAGTTCTCTCACAACAACAGCTACCAGGCGTCTATTGGCATGGCGCCTTTCGTGGCATTGTATGGGAGGAAATGTCGATCGTCGTTGAGTTGGGATGACGTCGGTGATAGGGAGCTGTTGGGACCTGAGATGATTGTGGAGGCTGTGGAGGTTGTCAGGAATATTCGGGAGAGGTTGAGGATTGCTCAGGACCGTTTTAAGCATTGGGCGGATGCTAAACGTCGTCCTTTGGAGTTTCAACCGGGCGATCATGTGTTTCTGAGGATTTCCCTGAATCGTGGAGTGATTCGTTTTGGGAAGCGAGGGAAGTTGAGCCCGCGATACATTCGACCGTTTGATATTCTGGAGAGAGTTGGCGAGGTAGCTTATCGCTTAGCCTTGCCGCCATCTTTGGAAGGATTTCACGATGTTTTCCATGTGTCGCAGCTTCGTCGATACATTAGCGATCCATCTCATGCTGTGGATTTCTCGGAGATTACCGTTCGCCCATATTTGACGTATGACCAGCATCCAGTGCAGATTCTGGACAGGCGTCAGAAGTCACTTCGGAACAAGGTCGTCGATCTTGTTAGAGTGATGTGGCGGCACGGCTCGCCTGGAGAGTCTACTTGGGAGAATGAGGATGAGATGCGAGAGCGTTTCCCACTTTTGTTCCCGGACACGTGAGTGTTGGGAAATTCCGAGGACGAAATTTTTCTTAAGTTGGGGAGGATGTAACGACTGGTTTTCTTGTATCTGGATTTATTATATTATATTATGTGTTTTGGTGGATTTTCTCCTTATATGTGGTTTTCGTCTCCGTAACTTCCATTTTCGATCGTTCGTCGTGTTTTCTTAGCTTCTTTCTTAGAATCGTCGATTTTGGAGCAAGTCATTCGTGACGGGCTTCGTATCGGTCATATCTTATTGTTAGATCAAGCCTAGGAGTCTTAGGAATCGATCCCGGAGCTTCGCGCTCCATTTCGGAACTTTTGGTGCACGTTAGCCGGTATAAGAAGGGGCACCGACCGACTAGATGACGATCCAGTCGGTCGGAAAACCTTCTTGAACCGACTAGTGAGCTTTGTTAAATGTTCAGGAGTTACTGTTTGTCGTTAGTCGGTCTAAGAACGTTGGTCGACCGACTAGGTTGCAAACTAGTCGGTCAGCAACGCTTCTTTAACCGACTAACTCTTTAAATCATTTTGACACTAGTTACTGTTCCTTCTTAGTCGATCTAAGTTCATCTTTCGACCGACTAGTTGTCAAACTAGTCGGTTAAGTTTTGTGCTTTGACCGACTAACTCTTAGTTCAGGTTTTCGTCTGGAGCTACTGTTTACACTTAGTCGGTCTGCGTTGTTCAACCGACCGACTAGTTCTCAAACTAGTCGGTCAACAGTTGTTCTTTGACCGACTAAGCAGTGCAGGAAACCCTAATCTTGCCCTAGCCGCCACCAAACTCTATAAACACCCCTCCAAACGTTTTCTTCTCCTCCCTCATGACCTAAAACCCTAATTTCTCCCACATTGAGCCCCCATCTTCCTCAAGCCATTGATCCTTCATCCCAAGCTCATCCTTCATCATCCAAACCCTCCCTTGTCACAACCCACCTTCCATCTTCCCCAAACCTTCATCAAACCCCTAAAATCCACATCAAACCCCTTTTCTCCAGATATTTCCCCTCATTTCCAGATCTGAGCCGGATCGTTCTTCCGTTGACGTGGTTGCTCGGCATCGTTCCTTCGCTTCGTCACGGTAATACTCGATTCCTTTAGTTTTAGCATAACCCACATTGACATTTGTGAAACCCTAATAAAATGGATTATTAGAATGTTAGGATCCTAATAAGAAATCGATTTAGAATCATTGTGCTAATAATTGGTTTGCCATAACAGCGATCTATTCCGTAGTTAGCTTGTGTGACGATCTTCATTGCTCGTCAATCCCGGTATCAGGCAAGTGAAACTTGCATCTCTTGATTTGGGCCATGTCTTAGGCCATTCCCTTGCTTTAGCGTAAAAGAGACTAGACGGTGAAAGGATAGACGTCTAGATGCCATTGACCTAGCTTGACAACGAAGCTTGGTCCGTCACCCTCATCATGCTTGTATGTCACGTTTACTTTCCCTTAACGGTACGCGTATTAACTGTTCATGTCATCCATGCATCCTTAACTGCTATTGCATTTTAACTGCATGTTTAATTTAAATAAACGGTACGCGAATATGTTCATGTCATTGCATTTTGCCTGTCACGTTTAAATACAATTAACGGTACGCGAATATCTGCTCATGTCATTGCATGCTTGAATACTCATCGTGATTGCGTAGCTTCGCTACATACTTGTACTATTTGTTCCGGTTAGGCACCCACCTTGCGTGGGCACAATCCTACGCCAAATACACTTTCTGGCTCGTGTTCCAGAAGATGAGCTCAACACAGCCTGCGGGCAATAGGGCACTCGTTGAGTGATCTCTTGTACTTGTTACTTGAACACAGCCTGCGGGCAATAGGGCACTCGTTGAGTGATCCCTTGTACCTTACTTGTTACTTGACATTACATGTCACCCCTACCACTTGATACTTGCTACTTGTACTTTACTTTACCTTACTTGTTACCACCTTACTTTACTTGCCATGCACCATACTTTAACTGCTAGGTTGCTAGTTTACCTTTCTTTCCGTTTCCTTGCACAAGTCTTTCGACTTGCTGACATGTGCCCCTTTTCTCTTTTGGGTGACACATGTTAGAGCCCGAGCCTGAGTTACTTGCTGAGGACGTGGTGTTCGCTGACGCTGAGTCAGAACCCGCGTTGATCGAGGACTACGTTGACACTGGGGATCAGACTTAGTGTCTTCGTTTAGCTTCTTTTGTTAGACTGCTTAGTTATCGGTGCGTGGCACCTAGTTTGATACTCTGTTATGTTGTGCTTTTGTTTGGCCTTGTTCTGGGCCTTAGACTTTTTCCTGCTAGCCTGGTGGCTTTTCTGTGATGTTGAATATTTTGCGGACAAACTTTGGGATTGGTTATTTCATATCCGTCTCATTTTATTATTATTATTGTTGTTGTTTCTTTTGCGTTTACAGGGACCTCCTTATACTAAATTGACGCTTATCAGGCGTGCAGCTTCACAGCTCCACGCTTGAGCGGACCTTCTCACGTCTCGCCTCCATTTTAGGGAAGCGGGGCGTGACACGGTGCGTGGCACCTTGTTTTGTACGATGTACTTTTGTTGGCCATGCTGGGCCTTGTAGATTCTTTTCTTTGAGCCTGGTGGCTTCTTCTGTGATGTTGAAACTTATTTATGGATATTTTGAGATTTTCCTTTTGTCTCATTTCCTTATTATTATCTTGTTTCGTTTTGCGTTGCAAGGACCTGCCATTTATTGTTGATCGACACTTATCGGACTTGCGGCTTTGCAGCTTCAAGTCCGAGCAGACCTACTCACGTCTCGCCTCCACATTTTTGGGAAGCGGGACGTGACAGGTTTTGTTGGTGGCCCATGTAGGTCCGTCTTGCAACTGTAAACTATCGGAACAACGATAATAACTATGGAATCTCCATTAAATAAATTGCAACATCTGAGTCTTAAGCCTTGAGCCTAGTCTAGTCGATTTCCTATGTCACTAGGTGGTGAGAAGACTTAGTTAGACGTATGTGCTTACTAGTTAGAGGCCCCTGATTGTTAGTTAGACTCCCTGCTAGGAATTGATTTAATCTTTGTAGGAGTTACCTTAGTGGTTCTTGCCTGACTCCGATCATATTAGACTTCTAGAATTTCTCTAGTCATTCGCTTGGGTTCATCGATTTCGGACCAAGCTGAACGCATTTCATTACCGTCTTGTTCCTTAGGAAGTCGTAGCGCCAAGTTCTTAATCCTTAGTTGGTCGACCCTAGGAGTTTCCCGTAGATTTTCCTGGTTCATATCCTAGGCGTATGTATGTTTTGATCATCCGACCATTTTCCTTGCCTCAATTCACGAGATCGCCTCATGACGATCGTCATAAATTTTCAAATCTCTCCGTTACAAATCTTGAAACTTCTAAAAGTATTTTTCGATTCCTTTTTCCCTAAGTTTAAATTTGTTCAAAATTTTAATATATATATACTTATGCTTCATACTCTTCCGTCGACTAGAATTTTCTTAAAACTTTTTGTCGAAATTTTGAATACTAGCTTATGATATTCTTCCAGCCTACACTTTCGTACCTATGAAAATACATTGTCCTTTCATATATTAATTTTATTCTGAATCGTACTTTTATTTTGCCTAATTCGATTATAATTCTCCTTTCTTATCTATACCATTCAAATGACTCGTCGCGATTCCTTTAATATACTTTTCAAGTCGCATATGATTTCAGCTTTCAGTAAGACGAAATCATGCTCAACGTTTTCTCTACTTCAGAATTTTTTTGTAAAATTAATGTTTAGTAACCATTTCCTTATCTGGACCTTCCATAATTTGGTTTTAAAGCTTATTACCAATTTTGATAAATCTACTACTAAGTTACTATTATCTTTCCGTTCACCACACATGCTTTTAGGATAAATTCTAAACTAAATAGAATTTCAATTATTTTTTTCGTTGAGCTCGTATGTTAAGAGCTTTGTGTAAAACAGTTTCTTTTTGGCAAATCCTGATTCCTCTAAAAGTAGTTTCAATAATGATTACTTTAAATTTTTCCCTGGTTTAAAGACTTTGAAAGCATTTAACCTTAGTTTAAATTCTTCAGTTAATTTAATTTCATTTCAAACTTTGCAAACATTATTAAATTACAACCGTATAATATTTCCTAAAACTACGACCTTTAATATTCGTGTAAATGATTTACGTCCTTTTATAATGATTTTATATAAGCCAATAAATCATTTCTCCTATTATGTGTATTCGACTCAAACTTATTTTGAACAATTTGTTTTGTCGACCTCCAAAATATTTTTATACAGACGAGGACTCCAACTTTTAAAGTATGGCAGTTTTCAAATTTCACGTATTTTAGCTTATGTTATTTACACCATTTCCTCTCTCTAACCTATAAAAGTATCACTACATCTCCCTTCCTCTACCTAAGCATTCACAAGTGAATCGATGTTTCACCTAACCAAGCTGTCTCCTTGTATACGTCTTATCTGAACTCGTGCTTATCGATCCTTCCCTCGTTACGCTTTCGACATAGGTCTCCCTCTATTGCTTAGGCTTTAGTGCTCGTCTATGTCTGTGTCAACCCTAAATTGTTAGTAGGCCTTTGGACCCTGGTGATGTTGTCGTGGTGCATGTACCTAAGTTGTGAATGTGGGCTTGAATGAGTGTACTCCTCTATAGTATATTAATGTTTGCCTATTGTGTGATATAAACATACTCAGAGTTATTCGTGATATTATGAGTTGTTTATGTGTTAGTATTTATAGGTATGTGTGAGGAGAGCTATACCACTCTAGGGGCGTCTGTGTATATATGGATCAGCGTTAGAATATATAATGAGGTGTATGTAGTTGAAGATACTTATAATGTTTGAAATAATATGTTGATAAAGCTATGTGTTTGATAGGAGTAATAATAATAATAGGTGTACGTATAGTTCAGTGAGTAGATCTGTTATATGACGTATGTGTTAGTGCGTGTGAGTATGTGCTCGTATGTAGTTACGTATTGTGCGTAGACGTAAGTAGTTAGGTATTTGCTGCATGAGTATATAGGTGTTATACCTATGGTAGTAGGATTATAATTTTGATTGGTATTGCTTGCTTTTACGGGATGTTGTATTCATGTATACCTGAGGTATACACTACTATTGCATATCGTAACTATGTATGAAGTAGATGTGTTGGTTTGCTAATTATAGGTAGTAGGATGTGGTGTGAATATATGTGGGTGACTATATGGTGAATGCATGTATTAGGGAAGGTATTATAATTATACGTGTGCTGGTATTGGTGAATATTATTATAGTATGTATGTGGTTATGTTGGTAGATGTATATATATTAGAGTGTGGTATTGGTATGGGTATAGATACTGTGTTACGAGTATAAGTTTTCTGATATGTGTTCCGAGTCTCACTCAAGCTTGAGTGAGTATACTCTAAGTATATTGATAAGTATGTCTGTAGTTGCATATAGCGATGTTTGATGTATGTATAGTGATAAGAGTGTTTGTGCCTGGTAGTGCTACGCACATGATTGTGGGTCGCTATACCAGTATATAGTTATAGGTGTTGGTCATGTGGTATAGTAATTATTAAGGACTTGCCTGTGTGAACGTATGTGTGCTAGCTAAACTAAGCGTGTAGATGTACTAAGTTTATAATGGTATGATTGGTGTATATGAATGAAATGTTAGCGTGTGTGGGTGTGCACCATGCACGGGTAAGTATGTGCATAGTTATAAGTTTTGGTGACTATGGTATATGTGGCGTGTCGTAAATATAGTTATAGGATCGTAATGTGATGTGAATATACGGTGAAATAATTGCATGCTTTTGAATGACTATATGTTGTGAAATTATAGTAGTGGTGAATGAATATACGGTTAAAACATGACTTAATAATGTTATGGTGTGACTACATATGTTGATGTGTTTGGTATTGGATGTATACTAGGAGATATAGGGAGTAGTGTATCCTTATGGCCTGGTTCGTAGGTAGTTATCTAAACGTGGGGTATTACGATGGTAATTGCTGGAGTGAAATATTTAATTGGTTGTGAGTATCTGAACTATTGTTTTGTGCTAGGTACGTAGTATATGTGTATATATATGATTGAAATACGTGTATGCAATTGATTGACTATGATAGGTATAAGTGTATAATGTGCGTGAATATATATGTACATGTTAGTAGGGATAATGTTTGACTACCTAGTGCATAAATGAGCATTTGTAATGACTATACCTGATTGAATTATAATGTGATGCGATTAGGATAGCTACTAGTCTAGCTAGAGTTATATTTATAGTTAGAAAGCCCGAGGACGGACTTTATTTTAAGGTGGGGAGGATGTAACGACCGCTTTCCGATCGTATCTTCTTCGTGCACGTGCTGTTGACTGTGCACGTATTTGCTTTAGACCTTGTTTGTTTTTGAACACCATGGCGTGATATGTCATTGTAACGACTGGTTTTGTCTATGTTTTGTCTATTATATATATATATATTATGGTTGTTCTCTTCCTTGCATGTTTTTCCCCTGTTGGAGGTGTCCTTCAGTTCCTTCTGATCTTCTATCTTCCGTTGCATATCTTGATGGGCTTGGAGTAAGTATTTTTACGATGAGCTCCATAGCATCCATATCTTAGAGCTAGGTTGATCTTAGAAGCCATATAAATCTTCCCGAAGCTTCACGCTTCGATCCGGGACTTTTCATGAATTTTAGTTGGTTCAAGAGGAGAACCAACCGACTAGATTGCAATCTAGTCGGTCGGCAACTCATCAGGAATTGACTAGTTCATCTTGAATATTTCAGCTGAGTTACTGTTTACACTTAGTCGGTCTAAGCACATCAATCGGTCGACTAGTTGTGAAACTAGTCGGTTAGAACTTGTTCTCAGACCAACTAGTACAGAGTCCTTTCTGACAGCCGAGTTACTGTTTACAGTTAGTCGGTCAAAGAACGACTATCGACCGACTAGTTGAGAAACTAGTCGGTTAGAGTTTCTTCTCAGACCGACTAACTGTCAGTGCTCATTGTCTATCATATTCAAACCCTTAGTCGGTCAATAAACATTCACCGACCGACTAGTTCCCAAACTAGTCGGTTAACGAGCCTTCACAGACCGACTAAATCTGCCTACCCTGTACAGACCCTGTTCACTATTTGCCTCTTAGTCGGTCTCAGTTGGACGGCCGACCGACTAGTTCCCAAACTAGTCGGTCGACCACTCTTCACTGACCGACTAATCTACCCAGAAACCCTAGGTTAAGTTGTAGCCGCCGCTTATTCTTTCTATTTTAAACCCTATACGTTTTCACTTCTCCCCTCACTCTCCCTAGCTGACTTTCTTCCCCAATCATCCCCATCTTCCTCTTGCCCTTCCTTCTCCTCACGTGCCTCCCTCTCACCCCCATTGCGCCGGCAACCATCTAAAAACCCCCCAATTCTCCTTTTGCTCCAGTTTTCCCCTTCATCCTCCCATCTCCAGATCCGTTATATCTCAGCTGCTAGCGGATCTCTTCGGCCGTGGTTTTTCGGGATCGCTTCTTCCGTTGCCGTGCTAGATCCGATTTGGCGACGGCAATCTGGATACGTCGAGATCCTCTCCTACCTGCAGATTCGTAGGCATCCTTGACCGACGTTCTTCCGCTTCACATACGTGACCCATCCCCGTAGAATAGCATTTTGTGGCGACTCTCGTTGATCAACAACCTCGGTACCAGGCAAGTGAAACTTGCCAACCTTGTTTTAGGACATGCTTTAGGCCATTTCCTTTCTTTTAGCGTAAAAGAGACTAGACCGTGAAATGATAGCGGTCTAGGCGCACTTTCAAGTTCTAGCTTGACAACGAAGCTAGAACTGCCTTTTGTCATGTCATGTCATGCAATTGCCTGTCACGTTTAATTTCTCTAACGGTACGCATTTTATTTGAATATCTGCCATGCACTTGCATTCCTTACATGTCATCTGATTTGCATGTTGCATCGTAGCACACGCTACAAAATACTTGTACAATCCGTGTTTCCGGCTAGGCACCTGCTATGCGGGTATAACCCTACGCCATACTTGTTAAAAACACTTCCTGGCTCGTGATCCAGAAGCGGGCCACATGTGTTGGTTGAAAACCAATGCCCGATACATGTGGAGGGGTAGGGATAAACGGTCACTTGAGCGTAGGAGTTGGCCCGATCAGCCACTCTAGCCAAAGGGCGGAATCTCTGTGCACGACGTGCTTACTAGACTTGTCCTTGTACTTGTGCTTGTTCATGTAAAACTTGACATCCATGCCATGTTTCAAATGCCATGCTCGTACTTTACTTTACCTTACTTGTCGCACTCATGTTATAACTGCCATGTCATTGCATCATGCTAGGATTGCTAGGTTGTTCACTTTACTTTCAGTTTCCTTGCACAAGTCTCTTGTAGACTTGCTGACATGTGCCCCTTGCTCTTTTGGGTGTCACATGTTAGACCTTGAGCCAGAGACCGTAGCTGAGTACGTGGTTGTTGCTGACGCTGAGCCTGAGTCCCTGTCTGCCCAGGAGGAGTTTGCGGACATCGGTGATCATTCTTAGAGTCTTGCTGAGCTTCCTTTTGTTTTAGGCTTTCTGTTAGTTGTCGGTGCGTGGCACCTTGTTTTGTACGTTGTACTTTTGTTGGCCATGCTGGGCCTTGTAGATTCTTTTCTTTGAGCCTGGTGGCTTCTTCTGTGATGTTGAAACTTATTTATGGATATTTTGAGATTTTCCTTTTGTCTCATTTCCTTATTATTATCTTGTTTCGTTTCGCGTTGCAAGGACCTGCCATTTATTGTTGATCGACGCTTATCGGACTTGCGGCTTTGCAGCTTCAAGTTCGAGCGGACCTACTCACGTCTCGCCTCCACATTTTTGGGAAGCGGGATGTGACAACAGTCCATATTGAAAAACACTTCCTGGACTCGTGTCACGCCCCGCTTCCCAAAATGGACGGAGGCGAAGCGTGACTAAGGCCCGCTTGGGCCAGAGCTGTGAAGCTCTGACCCAATAAGCGTCTGTAGGGGTACCATTTTACAATCTTCAGGTTCTTGCATTAATAAAATTCGGAACAATAGGAAGTACAGAAAAAGAATTGGCATTCATTTATTTCAACATATCCAAGGTACAGAGTCACAACGCCCGAAGGGCTACAACAACAGAAAAGTAAATCTAATGGTGCAAGCACCCAACCTAGACAAAGAAACATAAAGGTGCTACGCACCCAACAAAATAATAAACGACTCTGGAAACTGCAGCTAGAAGTCTCTAGTTCTGGTCCTCCTCAGGGTCGTACTTGGGATCGACGCTCTCTGGCTCCACGTCGGCTGGCAGGTCAGTCTCCTCCACGTACTCTGGCTCAATCCCTGACGTACAGCACCAAAAGAAGGAACTGTACGTCAGGTCAGGTCTACAAGAAAGATTAGACCAAACTACAAGTGTACCAATTGCTTAACAACGTTTTACTGGTTGGTTAACATGCTGAGGTTCTATTACACGACAATTTACTGGTTGATTAACATGCTGAGGTTCTGTTACACAACAGTTTACTGGTTGAATCACAGCTAAGGTTCAGTTACACAACAGTTTACTGGTTGATTAACATGCTGAGGTTAACAGGAGAACAAGTAAAGTACACGTAGCAGGAAAAGTAAACACGACAGGAAAGTAAACAAGACAAGTAGTAGTCATAGCGAGTGCTATGGACTACGGGACTAGCCTACAGGTGTCACGACAAGACGGAACACGGGAAGCCAGACACGACAAGACAAGACAAGACACGAAAGGGTTCACGCCTGTTCGGTTCGAGGGGGATCAGTCCCTCTTGCCGCTTGCACGCTCAACCCTACCCCATAACCCCAAGAATCGTGACAAGACATGGGATCACTTGCTCTAGCTTGACAAGTGCCCAATTGCTCTCTGAGCTGTGTATCGGTACATGGGATCACCTGCTCTAGCTTGACAGGTGCCCAATTGCCCATCGGGCTGTGAACTAGTACAAGGGATCACTCGCTCTGGCTTGGCGAGTGCCCTATTGCCCAGCGGGCTGTGCAGACGGAAAGGAACAAGACACGACAAAACAGGAAGGGGTTGTACTAGGGTGTCCACAACTCACGCACACGCATGTCAATCCTATGATGTCAGAAATTGTTGTTGTTGGACTCAGATTTCGTTGTCAAATCTGAGCCATCAAAGGCGTCCCGGACGCTATCATTTCACGTCCGGTTCTCAAGTTTCTAAATTAACAATTCTAACAAGATGAAGGCCTAAACATGGCCAAGAACGCAAGTGATACACTTGCCTGTGGTGGCGAGTGCGTCGTCTCCCTGGTACGCCTCGTCCAAACGTCTCGTCGGCGGAAAAGTGTCTGAAAATCGTGACACGGCGACGGTGTCAGATCACGATTCATTAATCCCTATTAGGGTTGTGTCTAGGTTATCGGGACTATCCTATTCAGTTAAAAATCACATTTTTAATGTAATTGACCTAATCGACGATCTATCCTATGTGTACATGCATAAATGTCCATTCGTCGATTTCTACGGTTTGCACAACGTTTTAAAGATCCACAGAAAATAAATTTAGTTTGATTAGGTTGCTGATTTTAATTAGGGTTTGATCATCTATGGTGTGGGTTACTACGAATTTAGGGCACCAACCTGAAATTGACGATTGCACGAAGATCCGACGTCAAATCTGGAAAAGTGGAAGCTTTGCGTCGTCCGGAAATTCCTAGGCCGCGGGTAGCGTAGCGAGGAATGTTGATCGCCGGTGATGGTGAAGATCCCAGCGTCTCCCGGCGTCGTTGTTGCTAGATCTGAGTTCGGGGCACAGGAGGAGATGGATCTCAGAAGGCGGCCGGAGCTTGGCCGAGGGTTCAGATCTAGGGTGGCCGGCTGTTGTGAGGAAACAGGAAGGAGAAAGGAGAAACGGGAGAAGGAGAAAAGAGAAAGGAGGAGGAAGATGAAGAGGGAAAAAAACCCTGAAGAAGGTGGAGGGCGCAAGGGAGGAGAAGAGCTTAGGGAGGTGGAAGGAGGGGGATTTGGGGGAAGATGGAGACTGAAAACAATTAGGAGAAATGAAAGAGAAAGCCGCTCGTTTAAATAAGAAAATGAAACGGCGGCTAGCACAGAAATTAGGGTTTCGGGGTCAACTAGTCGGTCAGAGAAGGGCGGTTGACCGACTAGTTTGGGAACTAGTCGGTCGGTCGTATAACTGTGACCGACTAAAACCCAAACCGTGAACAGGGTTGTTGTAGAATTTATAGAGTTAGTCGGTCTGTGAAGGCTCGTCGACCGACTAGTTTGCAACCTAGTCGGTCGGCCAGTGTTCATAGACCGACTAAAAGGTGAAAATGGTCAACAAGATATTTTGAAGATTAGTCGGTCAGAGAAGGAGACCTAACCGACTAGTTCGTCAACTAGTCGGTCGGTTTTTGTTCTTTGACCGACTAACGGTAAACAGTAACCTGGTGCGAAAAATGATCTCAGTACTTAGTCGGTCTGCGAAGAAGTGTTGACCGACTAGTTAGATAACTAGTCGGTCGGTGGTTGAACTTAGACCGACTAAGCGTAAACAGTAACTCAAGGGAAAAAGCCTGACAAAAACTAGTCGGTCCATGAGGAGTTGTTGACCGACTAGATTGACATCTAGTCGGTCGGTTCCTCAACGTGAACCGGCTAATTGGCACAGGAAGTCGCAAATTGAAGCGGGAAGCTTCGGAATGGGTTCTAGGACTTCTATGATGAGTCTGGCTCTAAGATATGAGTGTTATGAAGCTAGCCATGCAAGACTAACTCAAGCTCGACATTCAACGAAGAAGAAGTCGGAGATTATGAATAAAACTTGGCGTAATGGTCGAGGTCATGACATATCTTAATCCGGTGTCAGAAAGATAATCCGAAAATATCGGGCGGTCACGGAGACGAGACGCACAAGTCTATGGAGTCCGATCGTGCGTAACGCCTACCAAGAATTAATGTAAAATTGGAAACGGCGTCTGAGTCAAATGACTAAAACGCCCCTATCGTTCAAGGTCGTTTTGCGAGAAAACGAGCCGTGAGACGAAGTTCCCAAAGATTACAATAAAATCCAACACCCCGCAACGATCGCAACAGCATATCCCTTCGTATATGCCGGAGCTCAGAAATAACCAAATAAATACGTGCACGATAAAGCACGTGCACGTAGAAAATACGAACGGTCGGAAAGCGGCCGTTACATTCTACCCACCTTAGAAATGATTCCGTCCTCGGAATCACTCATACTAACAATAATAATATCTATATAACCTTATATCCAAAACTCCCATAACTACACATATAGATCGTTTATCTTATATCTTCAACCAATGTTCTTTAATTAATCTTTCATAACCTTTCTTTTCACTGGACAAAGCCACGACCAAACTCGCATCCTAAAACTTAACTATAGATCCTTCTCTGCTGTTCAAAATTTCTAACTCCAAGTCCTCATAAAAGAACAATAATAATCTTCTCATACCATACCACTCTGCTAATTATCATCGCTCAATAACATCTTCTAAATTTCTTCATCTCTTCCCAATTTTAATCAATCACTAAAAGATATCCTAGTCAATCACTAATCCAAAACAAAACTTTGTCTATCTCATATCACCGTTCACAAATTGACATTCGCCTTGTCCTTAATGCATTCCTCGTCATATCTTCCCATAAATCTATCCGCCAATAAATTTGGACTATCAAGATCACATCTCAACCTACCTACTATAACTAATCCCAAGCAATATTAAGTCCGACTACCTAACCATCCATTTCTCAACACGTCGTGTTACTCTCAATGTCTTCTCACGTCAACTCAACAGTCAAATCTCGATGCTATTAAAAACTCCACTCAATCTCATGATCATTCTAATTCATACCATACCCTGTAGTCATCCATATCCACCATTCGCCTAAGCCTCAAATCCGATAAGTCCTCATCTTCACGCATATGATCTCATTCAACCAGAATTTCCCATTGAGTCCGCCACATTTCGGTTTTATAAATAAGTCTTGGACTGCCCATTCTTTTCTTCCGAATGAAATCTATTCCCAAATCCTATTGTTCCAAAATCGGTTAATCAGTGCTATAACAAATCTCATCTCTTCCTAAGCCTACCCGCGAACAAAATCCTATAACGGTAATAGCAATAAAATTCATATATGATAATAACGCTTTAAAGAATTTTCTGACCAAATTTCAGAATTTTTGGCCGCACCCATCTCGCGTGAGGGAGAGGAGAGTAATTTTAAATTATATTAATTATTTTTATTATTTTAATTACGTTTTCTTAAACCCAAACCCTAACCTTAGCTCTAACCTACTTATATTAGCCCTAGGATAGGTTATTTTCGGATTACAAAAACCTTAGCCGTCAAAAAACACCTTCCCGACGTTCGTCGCAACGTTGCGACGATCGCCCAGTGCACGACCGGAGCTCACCCCCGCACATCCTAGTGCACGACCGGAGCAGCCCCTCGCATCGCCGCTTGCAGCGCTCCGCTGCATCGCCCCGCTGTCGCCCCGCTGTCGCCCCGCTTCGACCGAGGCCCTCTCTCGGTCTGACCGAGAGACTTTCTCGCACCGTCGCTTCGCCCGCACGCTGCAGCGCTCCGCATCACCCCGCAGCGCCTGACCAACCCGCCTTGTCGGTCTGACCGAGAGGCCGCCCCGCTTTTCCCCAAGCGCTGCTTCGCCCGCACCCCGCAGCGCCCGACCGCCGGGATCTGTCGGTCTGACCGACGATTCCCCCTCGCACCGCCGCTGCGACCGACCCCGCTGCGTTGCAGCTTGCACGACCGGAGCCATCTCTCGGTCTGACCGAGAGGAACCCCCGCACCCGCAGTGAACGACCGACGGCCATACGTCGCAAGTTGGTTTCTCCCGCACCAACTCTTGTGGTGGGCCCCCCAAGTTCTCCAGAGGTGTTGTGGGTCCCCCTTGGACCCCTAGCACTGCTGTGGGCCCCACTTGGACGTGCTACTTCGCGGATTTGCCGTCTACGACGTTGCGACACGTCGTAGGCCTTCGTCGCAAGTTCAAACTTCTGGAGAATCGTGCGAGGACCAGATCTGAAGCTGAGGAGTCCTCCGATCAGACACGACATCCAATCTACAACAAACTCCGGTTCAGGTTAGTTCCCTGAAACTCGTAGAAACTCCCACAATAGCTGACTGAACCCTAAACTAAAAACCGTCAACTTGAACTAAATTTATTTTCCAGTACCTGTAAAACGTTGTACGAACTTAGAAAATCGACGAACGGACTTTGTTGACTGTGCACATAGGATAGATCGTCGATTAGGCTGAAACATCAAAAAGTGACTTTTGACAAATAGGATAGTCCCGAAAACCTAGAAACGAAACCTAATAGGATTTGATGAATTTGAGACCTGACATCTTCGCCGTGGCGATATTTCAGACGGACTTCTGCGAACGAGACGCTTGGACGAGACGCTTCGAGAGGACGACACACTCGCCATTTCAGGCAAGTGTACCCACTTGCATTTTTGACCGTGCTTTGGTCTTAGATTGCTAGAACTGTTAGACTGTGAATGTATAGAACCGGACGTGAAATGATAGCGTCCAGGACGCTCCTGACGGCTCAGACTTGACGACGAAGTCTGAGCCCGACAACAACAACTTTTGATGCTGTAGGGCTATCATGTGTGTGCGTGTGTGTGGACACCCTAGAATAACCCTTCCTGTCTTGTCACGTCCCGTCCCGTCTTGCGCAGCCCGCTGGGCAATAGGGCACCCTTCGGGTGATCCCTTGTACAGATTCACAGCCTGCGGGAAATAGGGCACTCTCCAAGTTGAGAGAGTGATCCCTTGTACGGATACACAGCCCGAGGGCAATAGGGCACTCTCCAAGCTAGAGAGAGTGATCCCTTGTACGGATTCTCAGCCTGCGGGCAATAGGGCACTCGCCAAGCTAGAGCGAGTGATCCCTTGTACTGGTGTCATGTCTTGTCTTGTCTTGGGGTTTGGGGTTGGGTTGAGCGTGCGCACGGCAAGAGGGTCTGATCCCCCTCGAACCGTAAGGCGTGAACCCTTTCGTGTCTCACTTGTCTTGTCCTGCCTTGTTTCCGTCACGTCCCGTCTTGTCTTGACACCTTTAGGTTAGTCCCATAGTTGGTAGAACACGCTACGACTACTACTTGTCCCGTTTTACTTTCCTGCTGTGTTACTTCCTGTCGTGTTACTCTGTTATAACCACAGCATGCTAATCAACCAGTAAACTGTTGTGTAAAAGAACCTCAGCATGCTAATTAACCAGTAAACCGTTGTTTAAAGTTCGGTGCACTTGCAGTAAAGTCTAACCCTTCTTGTAGACTTTACCTGACGTACAGTTCCTTTCTCTTGGGTGCTGTACGTCAGGTGCTCAGCCAGAGATCGTGGACGAGGCAGACTCGCTGGAGTACATGGAGCCGAGGACGTCGTCATCAGAGTACGTACCTGACAAGGACCAGACCTTGAGGTCTTTTAGTCGCCACTTCCAGAGGTTGCTACTTTTCGGTTTGTCTTTAAATCTTTTGTTGCCATGCTTAGGCTTCTTTTAGACTTTGTACCAGTTGGATATTATTCCTCCATATAAATGAATGCCATTTCCTTTCTGTACTTTTGTTGTTCCTAAACTTTATAAATGCAAGAACCTGGATCTTTTAAAATGGTACCCCTATAGACGCTTATTGGGTCCGAGCTTCTAAAGCTCTGGCCTAAGCGGGCCTCGTCACGTTTCGCTTCCGTCTATTTTGGGAAGCGGGGCGTGACACTTCCTAAGCCCACCCGTGAACAAAATCCCATAACGGTAATAGCTAGTCTTAAATAATGTAACAACCAAAAACACGAAAATTTCTTTAAGGGAGAAAGAAGAGAAGGGAAGGAGAGACTTAAGGTCAAAGAAATATTTTAAACATTTGGAAAAACGTGTGGTGTTGCGGTAATGGATGAGAAAGGATAATTGATTTGTGATCTTGTGAGCCAATTTCAAAAACTTTAAAGGTTTGGTTTAAAAGAAAACAAAGTTTGGTACAATCACATGCAGGCAAAGATCAGCTATTCTATAATCGCGAAAAACTACGTCTAAGGAAATTGCCGGCTAAGCCCCTATTCATATTCATCCAGACAACTTCACTCATATTACGATTAACACTGAGTACCCATCCAAGACAGAAAGGAGGCCCGGCGGAGACGGTCCGACTCGTGAGGAGATCGTAACGGCGTCTCTCGGCGCGAGCGGGGGAGGAAGGAGATGAATTTGGGGGAACGAGGTCGTTGATGGAGTACCTTAGGTTTTGTTACCTGAGATGCGGTCCCTTTCTTCGTCGTCTTCCTGACCCTTTTGTAGAGCTCCCAGCGTGATTGGCTCTGGCCCACGTCCCACGCCCCGCCATCGGTCGTGCCCCATCCGTCCCCACTCGCCGCCGCCCTCTCCGCCATGCCAGCACCTCCCCATTATCACCATTTAGTGGTCGCGTGTCTGGGGGAGCGGTTTTCGCAGGAGTGGGCGAACGACCAACGGGTTATGGGGGCCGGGTCGGATCGACATTTCGAGAAGGTCCCTTGTAGGGCCTTTGTCGAATGGGCTTTCAGGATGCAGGTGGGCTCTTGGGCTCGTGCTTTATGGGTCTCGGTCAAATAGGCGTAACAATTGCCCACATCGGTCGGGTTGATCGGCCTCGGCCGCGTTCGGCTCGGCCGATGTGACCTCTGCCGATTTTGACAGGCTCTCAAGTCGATGCCGACTCATTTATTAGTCGTCGTCATGAGTTAGCCCGTTCGATGTTTTTAAGGCGCGGGTTCCGAAGCGCCGTCGGCCTTCAGATGTTGCCACGTGTAGCGGCAAGCTTATCCCTGCCGCTCGCGGAGTCGTCTTAAGTGGAGAAGCCGAGGGATTCGTGAGCCGCCATCCCCATCGTCTTTCTTCTTTGCGCTGATCCCCCTTCTGTCTGAGCTTTCCCCCATGTCGTCTTCCTCTGCTACGGGCTCGGTTCGGTCGGAGCGCGATGCGGCTCCGGGTCTGGCGGGTGGCACTCCTTCGGCGATCAGTCAGCACGGGGATGATCTTTCAGGGGTTCCTTCTGAGGTCTTGGCGTGGCCTTCGTCGATCTGTGCCACCGCCATCGGGAGCATGCGCTCCTCCTACCTGCTCCCGCCCTACTCGGCTCGTGCCCCTGGGGCTGACGAGCGGATCTGCTCTCCTGGTCCTAATGAGGTCGGAATATATGAGAAGTGCTTCCACTTCGGGCTCCGTTTCCCGCTTCATCCTTTTATCGTTGAGTTCCTTCAGGCCCACAATGTGTGCTTGTGTCAATTCTGTCCCAACGCCGTCGGGATCCTCGTCGGGTTCGTTGTCGTCTGCATGCTGAAGGGTGTGGTGCCCTCTCTCCGCCTCTTTGCCCAGTTCTATCGCCTGAGCCTCCACCAATCGGGGGCGTGGATTTACATCAGCGCCCGCCCGAAGATGTCCCTGGTGCTGGGGTTGCCGAGTTCTCTGAAACGCTGGAAGGGGGAATACGTGTTCGTCACATTCCCCTCGAGCGTACACTTCCCGGCACGGTGGGTGGCGGCCGGTGCCGTTGTTCTTAATCTGGGTGAGCCGACGGTCGCTGAGCAGCAGACGGCAAGGGACATGTTGGCGATTCCTCCGAGGGAGCGCTCGATCGACTTCCTCTTTAGTGACTTAATTTGCGTAAGACAGTGTGGCCCCTAGGTAAGCTGCTCCGAGCGTTCGCCCCTCGAGATCGCCCAGGTTCTGCTCTGTCTCACATTTATCCTTTGAGTGCAGGTGGGTTCCCTCTCGGTCCTTCTCCTGCCAGCGCTCTCGTGCAGGCTTCAAACCCGGATCCGCGCAGAAGGGACCATGTGTTGGCGGTCCGGAAGAAGCAGCGGGTTGTGACCGTATCCGGAGGCTCGAAGCGAAAGAAGATGTCGTCTCCCTCTCTCCCCTTGCAGGGATCTCCCGAGAGGCTCCGTGGGGGGGGTCGAGGGAGCCGACGTTCAGACCGACTGCTGACCGACCTCATCCCGCTCCTGTTGAGGTTGCTTGGCCGTGGGCCGGCCCTTCACCTCTTCCGGACGGCTTTCTCCCTGATGCTTACAGTCGGTATCTGGGGGCGTTCCGCTCCGCTCCTGGCGAGTTCCCTTCGTCAGGGGAGGGTCTTCTTTGTCCACGCTTTCCAGTGGGTGAGAAGGAGTCGGTGTTCTCGAGCCGTGGAGCCGCCCGCTCGAGTGGCCGAGAACTGTTGTCTCCCTCCCGACCAGGCGGTGTTGGACGGAGTCAGAGGTGATTGCTTGGCTACCTTCGTGAACCAGGCTGGTCAACAGGTAGTGCGTCTCTGCTTGTCCCCCGTTCTCCAGCCGCTTTTGCCCTCTTACCTTCGTTGCTTTGGCACAGTTGTCCTCGGTGGGCCTCTCGATGAGGCGCCAATTCACGGCTCTTCCCAAAGCCAAATCCGTGGCTGGGCTAGGCCTGAGGTCCCTGGCGAGGAGGAGGAGGAAGCTGGTCAGTTGGAGGAAGCGCGGGTCCAATCCCTGAACTCCCGCATAACTGAGCTGTCCTCTGCCCTGGAGGCGGCGGATCGCGAGAGAGCCGTGGCTCTGGCCGCGAGTCCGAGGCCGAGACACGGCTCGCCTCTCTTTTAAAAGACGTCGACGCGTCTGGAGGAGTCAAGCAGATCCCCGGCCCGGCTGCTGCCTCGACGCCTCGGAGCTCTCCGATCGTCTGGATGCGGCGGAGGAGCAGGCGAGGGCCCTTGCTGCCCACCTAGGAGAGAAATCCCGGGAGATCGAGAAGGAGAGGGCGGAGCACCAACGCCAGGTAGAGACCCTAGAGGCCCAGCTACGTGGGCTCGAGGAGGTGGATCTTGCCCGGATCGCTCAGGATGCCGTGGCGGAGTATGCCACCTCCTTTGTGGAGACCGCCTTGTTGGAGGCGTACGAGAAGGGCTTCGCCCGGTGCCAGTCCGAGATCCAAGAGAAGTTCCCGCTCTCGGGGATCAACTTCGAGAAACTTCGGAGGTACTCTGACGCCGAACGGAGTAAGGGGGGGACCCTAGTGAGCCCCCGGCCTGTGGCTCCCCTGGCGCCCCCGGAGAAAAATGAGGGAGGGGAATGCCCCTCGACCTCTTCGTGTATCCTCCTGTATACCGTTTTGCTTTATCTGGAAGGGAATGAATTTAAAACAAGTTTATTTCATAGAAAACGATACATCTATTGAAAGTACTTGCGTAAATATTCCGCATTCCAAGTGTGAGTGAGAACTCTCCCTTCCATGTCGGCTAGTCGGTAGGCTGCGGGTCCGAGGACCTCGACGACTTTGTAGGGTCCCTCCCATCTAGCGCGAGCTTCCCTCTGCGAGCGGTATCGGTGGTGAAGCCCGCTTTCCGGAGGACCAGGTCCCCGAGGTGAAAGCTTCTCCCCCGCACCCGAGCGTTGTAGTATCGGGCCACCTTCTGCTTTTGGCGGACGATGGTGGCCAGTGATTGCTCCCGTCGCTCGTCGAGGAGCTCCAGGCTGAGCCCTAGGCCCTGCGAGTTCCGGTCTTCGTCAAAGTATTTGAGGCGAAGAGATTCTTCACCCAATTCGACCGGTACCACCCGCCTCGGCCCCGTAGGTGAGCATGAAGGGGGTCTCGCCAGTAGCCTCCTTGTGGGTCGTCCGGTATGACCAGAGTATCCCGGGGAGCTCTTCCGGCCAGTTCCCTTCGGCGTCCTTCACTTTCTTTCGGAGGGGCTCTATAATACACTTGTTGGCCGCCTCTGCCATCCCGTTGGTTTGGGGGTGTGCTACCGAGGCAAAGAGGAGCTTGATTCCCCATTCCTCGCATAAATCTTTAAACCCTGCTGAATCGAACTGCTTCCCGTTGTCTGTGACGATGGCCCGTGGCACTCCGAATCGGGAGATGATGGAATTCCACACGAAGCTTTTCGCTTTCTTCCACGTGATGGTTGCCAACGGCTCGGCCTCGATCCACTTGGTGAAGTAGTCCACTGCCACGATCAGGTGCTTCCGCTGCCCTCGTCCTGGTTTGAACGGTCCGAGGCCCCTCCCCCGCAGCCCCCCATTTCGCAAAGGGGAGGGGGCTCACGATGGGGATGAGCTCTGACGGAGGAGTCGAGATGTGGTGGGCGTACCTCTGGCAATCTTGGCATTTCTGCACGTAGCTTGCAGCGTCTTTGGCCAAGGTCGGCCAGTAGTACCCCTGCCTTAAGATCTTCTGCGCGACTATCTTGCCCCCGTGGTGATTCCCGCAGATCCCGTCGTGAACCTCCCGTAGGACGTAGTCGGCTTCTTGCGGTCCGATGCACTTCAGGTATGGGAGGACGTCCGTCTTGGTCCAGTGTCTCCGGTAGAGCGTCCCCTCATGGATCACGTATCGAAGAGCTTTTCTCTCCAGGGTTTGGCGCTCATCCCCATCGGCCGGTACCTCTCCGTGGGTGAGGTATCGGATGATCGGGTCTATCCAGGTGGGCTCTTGGTCGATCGCCATCACCTCGTGCTCCATCGTGCTGGGGGACAGCAGGTTCTCTACGTAGATGGTGCGGCCCAGCTCCTTTGGCGAGGACGAGGCCAGTTTTGACAACGCATCGGCCCGCGCATTCTCTGATCGTGGGAGGTGTAAGACCTCCACGTCCTTGAATTTGGACATCGCCGCTCTGGCGACTGGGAGATATCTCTGCATCGCCTCCTCCCGTGCCTCGTAACTCCCTAAGAGTTGGTTGACAATGAGCTTCGAGTCGCTGAGGAGGCGGACGGACTCGGCCCCGAGCTCCAGGGCCAGCCTCAGGCCGTTGATCACAGCTTCGTATTCCGCCACGTTGTTCGTGGCCGGGAACTCGAACCGCAACGCGTATTCCGTGATGTTCCCCTCCGGAGATCGGATCGCAATCCCGGCCCCTCCTCCTGACTGCGTGGCCGACCCGTCCACATGAACTATCCACGCTCCTTGGATCCTCTGGCTGAAAGTGGTCAGCCGAAAGAAAGGACAAGGGGTTGAGCAGTTACCGTCCCCGGGCCTTCTCCCTCTGGGGGGCCATTTCCTTCCGTCGTGCATTCGGCGATGAAGTCGGCTAGGGCCTGTCCCTTGATGGCCATGCACGGTTTGAATCGGAGGTCGAACTCGCTCAGTTCCACTCGCCAGTTTAGCATCCTTCCCATTCGATCGAATCTCTTGAGGTTCTGTTCTAGCTGTGAGTCGGTCAGGATCAGTATGGTGTGGGCCTGGAAATAGGGTCGGAGCCTTCGCGCTGAGAGGACGAGGGCATACGCCAGTTTCTCCATGGGCGAGTATCGCACCTCCGCCCCCTTCAAGATCTGGCTCGTGTAATATACCGGCCATTGCACCCCGCTGTCCTCCCGGATCAGCACCGAACTCACCAGCTTCCTCCGCGCATGCCAGGTAAAGGCTCAGCGACTCCCCTTCCCGGGGTTTGGACAGGAGAGGGGGGCTGCGGAGATACTCTTTGAGGTCCCCGAACGCCCGGGAGCAGTCTTCGTCCCAGAGTATCGTCTTCCTATTGTTCGGAGGTTCCGCGATTGCTTTCCTCAGGACCTTGAGGAAGGGAAGCGATCTTTCCGCTGATTTGGAAAGGAATCGCCCCAGGGCTGCGATGCGCCCGTTCAGCCTCTGTAGCTCCTTGATCGTCGTCGGCTCGCGCATGTTAACCAGCGCCTCGATCTTGTCGGGATTAGCTTCAATACCACGATTAGTTATCATAAATCCCAAGAATTTTCCAGATCTTACCCCCGAACGTGCATTTCGCGGGGTTGAGCCGAATGTGGTGTCGCCGCAACCGCTCGAAGGTCTCCCGCAAGTCGGCGATGTGGTCTTCCGGTCGCCTTAACTTGACAAGCATGTCGTCGACGTAGACTTCTAGGTTCCTCCCGATCTGGGAGCTGAACACCTTGTTGACCATTCTCTGGTAGGTGGCCCCCACGTTCTTCAAGCCAAAGGGCATCTTCTTGTAGCAGTAGGTTCCCCGGTCCGTCGTGAAGGCTGTCATCTCTTCGTCCCGGGGGTCCATCTGGACTTGATTGTACCCGGAGTAAGCGTCCATGAAGCTTAGCATCCTGTATCCCGAGGCGTTGTCCACCAGGTGGTCGATGCGCGGCAGGGGGTAGCTATCCTTGGGGCAGGCCTTGTTGAGGTCACTGAAGTCCACGCACATTCGCCACTTCCCGTTGGGTTTTTTGACCATCACCACGTTCGACAGCCACTCCGGGTACCAGACTTCTCGTATGAAGCCGGCATCGAGGAGACGCTCCACTTCCTCGGAGGCTGCCTTCATCTTCTCGCCGCCCAGGTTACGCTTCTTCTGCCTAACCGGTTTGAAGTTGGGGTCGGCGTTGATCTGGTGGACGATCACCTGGGGGTCCACGCCGGGCATGTCTTCAGGTGACCAGGCGAAGATGTCCAGGTTCGCCTCCAGGCATTCGATCAGCTGGTCCCTTAGGTCCGGGCTCAGCCCTCTCCCGATCGAGACGAACCGGCCCTCGATGTCCGTGACCGGGATTTGCTCCTGCTCCTCCGCAGGGGTGGGCCTAGGCCCACTCCTTAAGTCGAGCGCGGCCATCCGGTCATCTAGACGATCCTCGGGACCTTCCTCCGCCAGTTGATAGCAGGTATTCGGTCTCCCCGCGTCGCCTTCGACTGCCCCCATCCCCCCCGGCGTTCGGAACTTAATGGTCCGATGGAGGGTCGAGACCACCGCACCGACGGCGTTGAGTAGGGGTCGGCCGATGATCCCATTGTATTCCGACCCGATCCCCAATACGATGAATTCCACCGCTAGGGTCACAGAGTCTGGTGTGTTTCCGAGCGTTACCGGGAGATGGATAGTGCCGATGATGGGGGTGGTGTGACCCGTGAATCCGACCACGGGACCCGAACGAGGTCGCAAGTCTCCTTCCTGCCGGCCCATCTTCTCCAGGGTTGACATAAATAGGACGTCACAGGAGCTGCCGGTGTCGACAAGCAGCCGTCGCACTAAGGTAGTGTCTATGACCACCGATACCACCAAAGCCACGTCCAAGCTGCGTGCCGTTACGGGCGCACTCGGTCTCCCAACCGGCGGGGAAGGGGAGGGCACCCCGGCCCTTTCCTCACGACTCTCCTCGCGTCGGTCCCGTGCCCATTCTTGGCAACGATGGCGGGGCCTGTCGCCCCGCGTCGGGGCCTCGCCCTTCTTTCGCCGAGAGGAGGGGGGCCGCGTCATTGCAGATGTGGTTTGTTTCTTCGTGGGACAGTTTTCGTTCCCACAGACGGCGTCAGATGTTTCAGAGTGTTTTCTCACTACAAAGCGTTGACCGTGGAGAACCCGGTCCACGTGGTCAAGGGGCCCGCTTTGGGTCCCTCGGGGGCTTCGAATCGGTGTAGAAGGGGCGAGGGGAAGCCTCAGTCGCCCGGGTAGGCGCACGGCCGACGGGTGGCGAGGGAGAGTCTCGAACCCGATTAGGACGCTCGGCCTCGGTAGGACGTGCTCGGCCACGGCAGGCTGACGATGAGGGGGAGCCTCACTGTCCGGTTGATCGAATGGTCGGAGAGGGGCGAGGGGTAGCCTCGGCCCGTTGATCTGTTGTCCACCTGCGCAGACGAGAACGCTCGTCAGGGGGCCGGACCTTGGTTCCGGCCAAATCCCCTCCGATGCCTAAGTCAGATAGAGATCTGAGAAAGGAGGCCCGGCGGAGACGGTCCGACTCGTGAGGAGATCGTAACGGCGTCTCTCGGCCGCGAGCGGGGGAGGAAGGAGATGAATTGGGGGAACGAGGTCGTTGATGGAGTACCTTAGGTTTTGTTACCTGAGATGCGGTCCCTTTCTTCGTCGTCTTCCTGACCCTTTTGTAGAGCTCCCAGCGTGATTGGCTCTGGCCCACGTCCCACGCCCGCCATCGATCGTGCCCCATCCGTCCCCCCTCGCCGCCGCCCTCTCCGCCATGCCAGCGCCTCCCCATTATCGCCATTTAGTGGTCACGTGTCCGGGGGAGCGGTTTTCGCAGGAGTGGGCGAACGACCAACGGGTTATGGGGGCCGGGTCGGATCGACGTTTTGAGAAGGTCCCTTGTAGGGCCTTTGTCGAATGGGCTTTCAGGATGCAGGTGGGCTCTTGGGCTCGTGCTTTATGGGTCTCGGTCAAATAGGCGTAACACCATCCAAGACACAAAAAGGCAATTTCCAGGATCCTAAAGGTGACACATTCGTACAGGTCTACACCCTCTACCTATACTCATGCATCACGACCATATCACCTACCAAAGGGCCTACTCCAATACTGGAGGTAACATAGACAACTACAAGGACTAATGTCTAGGTAAATAGTAAGAAAAGAAACTAGATCAAGGGAGAAACACAGTAAGATCGGACAGAACGAGTTTAACAAGACGGGATAAGGAGATAGTTGGCTGGATGGGTCAAAGATTATTTCTCAACATAATTTGATAGACGAAAGAAGAATTACGTGTAAAATATGATATCATATACTTTTAAATATCTTCCGATAATAGGATTTTTGATAGGGGGTCATTTATATATACATACTTAAAAGTGAGCAGGTGTAGCAAATTAAAATTTTGAAAAAGTAAGACGAAGAAAGGATGGGCAAGATGGAAATGATTTGTTTTGCAAAAGAAAATGAGTTTACACAAAGATTTTGAAATGTGATCACGAAGAACATAGAACTGATATAATAATAATAATAAAATAATTGGAGTTCCCTCTAATTTAGAAAATATTTTAAAAGTATGTACGGTAAATGATTAGAAATAGTTCTCGTAATCCAGAAAAGTATAAATTGAATTATTAAAATGTTAACAAGGTTTTAAAACTGAAAATATGGAAGATACCGATTAAAAATAATTACCAGATAGTAACTTGAAAAATCAACGACCAAGGAGATTCCAAAATCCAAGAAGGAACTTTCGACCGAAAAACAAGAAATTTTAAATCTATGCATAATATTTAAAGGGTTTTCAAGGGAGTTAAACCGAGCGAAGAATTTAGTAATGAGTTTTCGAAAACACTTTTCGAAGGAGGCAGGATTTGCAACAGAGAGATTCGAAGAATTATCGACGAGTGTCATGAAATGATCACGTGAATTCGGGGAAATAGGAAAATGACCGCATGATGGATATACCTAGGATATGATTTATGAAAGCTTCGATGGAACTCTACGGTCGATAACACGAAAGGGTAGGGATCATGAAGACGCTAGAAGTCAGGATTCTAATTATCGGCCGTCTAAAGATCGGGAGAACTCGGCACTAAGACTTCCTAATGAGCTAAACTGTAACCAGGATCTAAGGGGAAGGTTCCTAAGAGAAATAGGGTTACGTTCTGCTGGGTCCGAAATCGGTGGGCCCAAGCGAACGACAAAAAGAGAAGGGCTCTAAGAAACTAACACGGTCAGGGTCAAGTGGGGGCTACTAAGGTATTCTAGGACGAGGATGGCTTAAATCCTACTAAGGCGTCAGACTATCAAACTGGGACATCTACCTAAGTCTTTCTACCATCTAAGACTGGGGACCTAATTCAGACTTGTACGTGGATATTAAATGAATGCGGTACTTTTATTGTTCCGAACTTTTGCAAGGACCTGCATGGGCCACCACTAAAACCTGTCACGCCCCGCTTCCCAAAATGGACGGAGGCGAAGCGTGACTAAGGCCCGCTTAGGCCAGAGCTAAGAAGCCCTGACCCAATAAGCGTCTGTAGGGGTACCATTTCAAAATCTTCAGGTTCTTGCATTAATAAAATTCGGAACAATAGGAAGTACAGAAAAAGAATTGGCATTCATTTATTCCAACATATCCAAGGTACAGTGTCACAACGCCCGAAGGGCTACAACAACAGAAAAGTAAATCTAATGGTGCAAGCACCCAACCTAGACAAAGAAACATAAAGGTGCTACGCACCCAACAAAATAATAAACGACTCTGGAAACTGCAGCTAGAAGTCTCTAGTTCTGGTCCTCCTCAGGGTCGTACTCGGGATCGACGCTCTCTGGCTCCACGTCGGCTGGCAGGTCAGTCTCCTCCACGTACTCTGGCTCAATCCCTGACGTACAGCACCAAAAGAAGGAACTGTACGTCAGGTCAGGTCTACAAGAAAGATTAGACCAAACTACAAGTGTACCAATTGCTTAACAACGTTTTACTGGTTGGTTAACATGCTGAGGTTCTATTACACGACAATTTACTGGTTGATTAACATGCTGAGGTTATGATAATTAACATGCTGAGGTTCAGTTACACAACAGTTTACTGGTTGATTAACATGCTGAGGTTATGACAGGAGAACAAGGTAAAGTACACGTAGCAGGAAAAGTAAACACGACAGGAAAGTAAACAAGACAAGTAGTAGTCATAGCGAGTGCTATGGACTACGGGACTAGCCTACAGGTGTCACGACAAGACGGAACACGGGAAGCCAGACACGACAAGACAAGACAAGACACGAAAGGGTTCACGCCTGTTCGGTTCGAGGGGGATCAGTCCCTCTTGCCGCTTGCACGCTCAACCCTACCCCATAACCCCAAGAATCGTGACAAGACATGGGATCACTTGCTCTAGCTTGACAAGTGCCCAATTGCTCTCTGAGCTGTGTATCGGTACATGGGATCACCTGCTCTAGCTTGACAGGTGCCCAATTGCCCATCGGGCTGTGAACTAGTACAAGGGATCACTCGCTCTGGCTTGGCGAGTGCCCTATTGCCCAGCGGGCTGTGCAGACGGAAAGGAACAAGACACGACAAAACAGGAAGGGGTTGTACTAGGGTGTCCACAACTCACGCACACGCATGTCAATCCTATGATGTCAGAAATTGTTGTTGTTGGACTCAGATTTCGTTGTCAAATCTGAGCCATCAAAGGCGTCCCGGACGCTATCATTTCACGTCCGGTTCTCAAGTTTCTAAATTAACAATCCTAACAAGATGAAGGCCTAAACATGGCCAAGAACGCAAGTGATACACTTGCCTGTGGTGGCGAGTGCGTCGTCTCCCTGGTACGCCTCGTCCAAACGTCTCGTCGGCGGAAAAGTGTCTGAAAATCGTGACACGGCGACGGTGTCAGATCACGATTCATTAATCCCTATTAGGGTTGTGTCTAGGTTATCGGGACTATCCTATTCAGTTAAAAATCACATTTTTAATGTAATTGACCTAATCGACGATCTATCCTATGTGTACATGCATAATGTCCATTCGTCGATTTCTACGGTTTGCACAACGTTTTAAAGATCCGCGGAAAATAAATTTAGTTTGATTAGGTTGCTGATTTTAATTAGGGTTTGATCATCTATGGTGTGGGTTACTACGAATTTAGGGCACCAACCTGAAATTGACGATTGCACGAAGATCCGACGTCAAATCTGGAAAGGTGGAAGCTTTGCGTCGTCCGGAAATTCCTAGGCCGCGGGTAGCGTAGCGAGGAATGTTGATCGCCGGTGTTGGTGAAGATCCCAGCGTCTCCCGGCGTCGTTGTTGCTAGATCTGAGTTCGGGGCGCCGCGCGAGGAGGAGATGGATCTCAAGAAGGCGGCCGGAGCTTGGCCGAGGGTTCAGATCTAGGGTGGCCGGCTGTTGTGAGGAAACAGGAAGGAGAAAGGAGAAACGGGAGAAGGAGAAAAGAGAAAGGAGGAGGAAGATGAAGAGGGAAAAAAAAAAACCCTGAAGAAGGTGGAGGGCGCAAGGGAGGAGAAGAGCTTAGGGAGGGGAAAGAGGTAGGGATAGGTTTGGGGAAGATGGAGACTGAAAATAATAAGGAGAAAGAGGAAGAGAAAACTCGTTTTAAATAAGAAAATGAAACGGCGGCTAGCACAGAAATTAGGGTTTCGGGGTCAACTAGTCGGTCAGAGAAGGGCGGTTGACCGACTAGTTTGGGAACTAGTCGGTCGGTCGTATAACTGTGACCGACTAAAACCCAAACCGTGAACAGGGTTGTTGTAGAATTTATAGAGTTAGTCGGTCTGTGAAGGCTCGTCGACCGACTAGTTTGCAACCTAGTCGGTCGGCCAGTGTTCATAGACCGACTAAAAGGTGAAAATGGTCAACAAGATATTTTGAAGATTAGTCGGTCAGAGAAGGAGACCTAACCGACTAGTTCGTCAACTAGTCGGTCGGTTTTCGTTCTTTGACCGACTAACGGTAAACAGTAACCTGGTGCGAAAAATGATCTCAGTACTTAGTCGGTCTGCGAAGAAGTGTTGACCGACTAGTTAGATAACTAGTCGGTCGGTGGTTGAACTTAGACCGACTAAGCGTAAACAGTAACTCAAGGGAAAAAGCCTGACAAAAACTAGTCGGTCCATGAGGAGTTGTTGACCGACTAGATTGACATCTAGTCGGTCGGTTCCTCAACGTGAACCGGCTAATTGGCACAGGAAGTCGCAAATTGAAGCGGGAAGCTTTGGAATGGGTTCTAGGACTTCTATGATGAGTCTGGCTCTAAGATATGAGTGTTATGAAGCTAGCCATGCAAGACTAACTCAAGCTCGACATTCAACGAAGAAGAAGTCGGAGATTATGAATAAAACTTGGCGTAATGGTCGAGGTCATGACATATCTTAATCCGGTGTCAGAAAGATAATCCGAAAATATCGGGCGGTCACGGAGACGAGACGCACAAGTCTATGGAGTCCGATCGTGCGTAACGCCTACCAAGAATTAATGTAAAATTGGAAACGGCGTCTGAGTCAAATGACTAAAACGCCCCTATCGTTCAAGGTCGTTTTGCGAGAAAACGAGCCGTGAGACGAAGTTCCCAAAGATTACAATAAAATCCAACACCCCGCAACGATCGCAACAGCATATCCCTTCGTATATGCCGGAGCTCAGAAATAACCAAATAAATACGTGCACGATAAAGCACGTGCACGTAGAAAATACGAACGGTCGGAAAGCAGCCGTTACAACTTGTGATCCAGAAGCGAGCTCACGTACTTGGGAAACCAAGGCTCGATACACGTGAAGGGGTAGGGTTAAGCTGTCACGCAGCGTAGAAGGATGCCTGATCCGCTCCTTCAGTTGTAAGGAGTAAACCATGTGCACAATGTGAAATGTTAATGTTCGTGAATGGTGTTTTTCGTAGTTCTGCTACGACGTGCATGCATGTCATCATGTCATCTTAAATTGTTGCATACCTTAATTATCATGTCATTTCATTATATTAGAACTGCTAGACGCCTTTCTTTTATTTGTATCCTTGCAAAAAAGTCCTCCACTTTCCCTTAGGAGACTTTTGCTGACATGTGTCCTTTTCTTTTTGGGTGTCACATGTCAGGTTCTGAGTTAGAGTTAGCCGCTGAGGACGAGCAGTTCGTGGACGCTGAGTTCGAGGTACCTGCAGAGACCGAGGTCGATGACACTGGTGACCAGTCCTAGACTCGCTTGGAGTCTTCTTAGCTGTCTTTACTTGTTTGTAGTTGCAATTAGCTTTCGGTGCATAGCACCTCACATTTTTTTTACTTTTGTTTCGGCCATGATTTAAGGCTATTGTTCAGACTTGGTACTTTGTGACTCTTTCTGTGATGTTGGAATAATTGCTGGATGTTTTATTGGTGGATGTTCTTTTGTATGCTTTATTATCATTGTTGTTGTTTCGTCGCAATGCAAAGGACCTGCTATGATTTGTAATTTTTACAGACACTTATCCAACTGCAGCTTCACAGCTCCACTCTGAGCAGACCCCCTCACGTCTCGCCTTCCATATTAGGGAAGCGAGGCGTGACAGGTTTTGTTGGTGGCCCATGCAGGTCCTCTACTTTGCATCCGCGAAATATCGAAACAACAATAATGATAAACAACATCCATTAAAATATTCGGAACATTCAAGTCATAAATCGAGTCTAATTTGAACGTTTCCCTGTCTTAGATGGTAGGAAGACTTAGGTAGATGTCCAGGTTTGATAGTCAGGGCATTCGTCAAGATTAAGGTGTACTCGTCTTAGGTCGCCTTAGAAGTCTCTCACCCAGACCTGACCATATTAGACTTCTAGAGCTTCTCTTTTAGCCGTTCGATTGAGTCCAACAATTGCGGGCCCAGTAGAACGCAATTTTGTTACTCTTAGGACCCCACCCCGAGGCCTTTATTACATTCTAGTCTATTAGAGAGGCTTAGCGCTAAGTTTTCATAATCTCTAGTTGGCCCGGTGAATAGAACCACCGATCTTTATCTTTTTCCTAATCATTGCACTTCTGTGTTATCGCCTGTAGAATCCCATCGTAGCTTTTCATGAATCGTATCTTAGGCATATTCATCATGCGATCATATTCTTTGCCCTCGATACACGTGATCGCTTCCCGATGATTATTGTTAATTTTTCGAATTTTCTCCGTTGAAATCTTGATTCTTCCAAAGTTATTTTTGATTTTCCTTATTAAAAGTTTTCACTCAGTTTAAATTTTGTTTTTAAACCCCCTTCTTATATATTTAAATTCCTTACTTTTCGTTTGAGTAAAAATTCTTTCGTAGATTTTGGAGTCTATTAGTTGTAATTTTTAATTACTATCTCGTAATCATTTCCCGACCTAGATCTTTCGTATTTTGGTTTTAAAACTTTATTACCATTTTAAAAATTCAAAATAGTATTCCTTCCATGTCTACACTACTCAGTTTATTATTATTAATATTTTTCACTTACCGCACATACTTTTAAAGTATTTTCCTAAGCTAAATAGAACTTATATATATATATATATATATATATATATATATATATATATATATATATATATATATATATATATATCAGTTCTAAGTTCATCGTACTCATACTTCAAAAATATTTGTATAAATCCGTTTCTTTTGGCAAATCCTGCTTTCTTTAAAAGTATTTTCAATATTATTTATTTTAAATTTCTCCTCAGTTTAAAGACTTTGAAGACATTTAGCATGAGCTTAAATTTCCTACACTTCAGTTGATCTAAATTCATTTTTTTGAATTTCGAAACTTTTGCCGAAATTATTAAATTACTGTCGTATAATATTTTCTAACCTATATCTGTAATGTTCGTATGAATGTTTTACTTCTTTCTTATAATGATTTCTCAATAAGCCGGTAAACCATTTTTCTCTTATTATGTATATACGACTCAAACTTGTTTCGAACAACTCATTTTATCGACCTCCAAATATTTTTCTATGCCAAAGAGAACTCAAACTTTTGAAGTAAGACAGTTTTATACTTTCCGTATTTTAACTTATGTCATTTACACTATTTTTCTGTATCCTATAAGGGTATTATTACATCTTCCTTTCCTCTATCTAAACATTCACAATTATATCCCCGATTCACCTAACCGAGCTGTCTCCTTATCCTCGCCCTATCTAAACTCGTACTTTCCAATCTTTTCTTTGTTACGTTTTTTGTTCCGGTTTCCTTCTATTGTTTAGACATTAGTGCTTGTCGTTGTCTGTTTCGACTCTAGTTTAGTAGTGGGCCCATTGGTTTTTGGGATGTCATCATAGTGCACGTAGATAGGTAGAGTGTGCGGACCTGTATGAGTGTGCTACCCTTAGGATATTAATGATTGACTCTTGTGTTATGTATGTATAGTCAGTGTTATCCATGATATATGTGTGAAGTTGTATGAATGGTGGTGTTATTATATATGTGTGGATAGCTATATCACTTAGGGATTTATGTTGGAATATCTGCTAGTTGAGTATGTGGTTTGAAGATACTTGTAAAAGCATGAAATAATATACTAGTAAATCATGTGCATCTTAAGTGTAATGATAGTAGAGTATTTATAGTTAAAGGTGTGTGCCTAATATTTTATCTATATGTTAGTACGTATGAGCGCGTATTCGTTTGTAGATATGAATTTGCTGCATGAATATGGGTGATATACGTATGGTAATAGGATTGAAATTTGTTTGGTATTGCTTGTCTTTTTGGGATGTTGTGTATGTACGTATATACCGTGAGGTATACACGATTATTGTATGTCGTGGCGATGCATGGATAGGTATATGTAGGAGTGCATTGATTATATTTAGTATTGCTTATGGCATGTATATATATATTTCATGTATGTGACTATACGATGAATGCATGTATTGGAGAGTGTATTATAATTACACGGGTGCTGATATTGGTAATATTATTATAAGGTGTAAAGTGATTGCATTATGTGGGCATTACTTGACTAAATATAGTGATTGATATTATGGTATGTATGTGGTTATGTTGGTAGATGTATATACTGGAGGGGTATTGGTATAGGTATAGATATCATGTTATGTATGTAGAGTATTCTGATATGGGTTTTGATCCTCACTCAAGCTTGAGTGGCTATACTCTAAGTGTATTGTTACATATATGTGTGGTTGCGTGTAGAACTATGAATATAGTAATGGATGATGTATGTATAGTAATAAGATTGGTTGTGACTGGTTGTGTTACGCACATGATTGTGGGTGGCTATACCCTTATATAGTTATAGGTGTGGGTCTGGTAGTATAGTTATTTACTAAGGATTTACAGGTTGAATGTATATCTGTTAGCTAAGCTTGATGTGTAGAATGTGCTAATTATATAGTGGTATGAAAGAATGTTATATTAGCGTTTGTGGGTGTACACCATGCACGCGTAAGTATGTGCTTAGTTATAAATACTGGTAATTATGATATGGGTGGTGTGCCTTGATAATAGTTATAGGACTGTGTGTGTTGTGAATATATGGTGAAGCATCTACGTGCATTTAATACATATACATTTGTGAAATTATGGTAGTGGCGAATGTATATTAGATATAATAACCATGATTTAATAGTGTGTGGTGTGGTTACATGTGTTGATATGTTTAGTGTTGGATGTATACTAAGAGATATAGGGATTAGTCATCCATGTTTGTTTGTTCATAGGTAGTTATATGTACGTGAGTCCTATGATTGTAATTGCTAGTGCGAACTATATTCTTATGTAAGTATATGTATTATGGTTATGTGATAAGTAAGTGATAGTTATATAAGGGATGTGCGTGACTATATGAATGATTGAAGTACGTGTGTGAATTAGACTGTCTATGATATGTATAAGAGTAGAGTGTGCATATGTATACATATTTATAGTATTAGAGTTTGACTAACAAGTGCATATAAGCACTTGTAGTGACTATACTTGATTGAATTGTAATGGGTTATGATTGGGGTAGCTACTAGAGTGACTAGATATATTTATAGTTAGGAGGTTCGAGGACGGACTTTATTCTAAGGTGGGTAGGATGTCACGGTCGGTTTTCGATCATACGTTTTTCGTGCGCGTACTTTTGTTCATACACGTATTTATTTTGGACCTTTCTTGTATCTGAACCCTATGTTGTGATATGTCGGTGTGATCATCTGGAAGAGTATTATTTTGTGGATATATTTTGGAACGTCATTTCACGGGCCGTTCTCCCACAATTTGACTTTGTTTGAAGAGGCGTCATTATTTTCACTTTTGTCGTGAGACCTTTTTATTTTTAGTTTCGTTTCTCGTCGCCCTAGCCGTGATCGATCTCTTTAGTTTCATTTCTCTCGTCTACACGGTCGCCCCGGTATTTTTCTCGTAATTATCGGATTCCGTTTGACCCACTTGTGCACTATTTCCTCATTAATCAACGTTTAGCCTAAGTTTTCACAAGTTAATTCTCCCAGCTAGGCTCACCCTCTTTTCCCCTTAACTGCACCCTACCCTCTCACTTTCTCTCTCCCCTAACCCACAACCTACCCAAATCCCCAAGTTGTATAGCAATGTGAATCAAATCCCTCATACGTAACAACTCATAACAAATTGGATATTCATCACCAAAATCCTACACTTCCTTATTTCCACTCTCTTCCATTTCCCTTAAGTGCACCCCAAGCAAACCCTATTTAGCAACCAACCCAACTTTTATAACCCGCAGCCTAGGGTTTTTTATAATCATCGCGTTCTTCTCCACGCGCCGCCGCATTCTTCTTCTCTCCGACTTTTTCCCCGACCTCCACCCATCATCGACTTGACCCCCTCGGTGACCTGCCCTTCCCGTCGATCTACCCTCCGGCCAAACCCCTTAATCCCGCCGACATGTGCTACTGTAGGCGTAGACGACGGCCGCCAGCGCTGCCATCAGCAGTAGCACCGCCCATCTGCGCGGTAGTCCGCCGTTCTTCGTGTGGCAGTCGCCTCAGCGGTCTCCCCATACCGACCTGACCCCCTCTAGCCCCAACTCCGGCCAAAATCCACTGACAGCAGCAACAGCCGATGCCCATCCGCCGATAGCCGCTGTCCAAGGCGTCGACAATAGCAATGATCGTCTCCCGTGCGGCAGCGACGCACGGCAACTCCCGGGGTGTTGTCGACCTTCCCTAGCGCCGCTACGATGCCCCCTAGCCGATGTCCATGCATGTAGAGGTCCCTCTAGCCGTAAACAACTCGCGACGCTCTCTCGGTAGCTTCATGGGATCATCTCTTCGCTACGGTTGGTAACATTTGTGACGTCATGTTTTATATCTATTGCTTTTTGTTGTTGAGCCATTAATAAGTGATGACCAGCCTAGTGACTTAATAAAATATTGTTTGCATGATAGTAATATTAATATTGATGTTAACTTGATAATTCGTAGGGTGGAAATTGTGTACGCAACTTATAGTTAACGTATTAGCCTAGGTTGCTTGTTGTAATCGTTGTATATATATTGTTCATACTAGCAACTTAACGTGTTAGCATGTTAGTAATTTAACGTTCTTTAATATTGATGTGAACCTCGCTGTAGGATAGAGAACTTGTTAAAAATCAGATCATTAGACGTATTAGGGTTGTCTAATAATTTTAGTTCGTCGTTACAAACCTATTCGTGCATGTGTTTTATCACAGAGAACCCGACGTTCTGTACCGTTCGCAATACAGGAATCCAACCCCTGACGTCACTACCCGACGTCAGATTAGCTCTCGCGTTATGTTGAGGTAAGTCTCTCTCCATAGGAACCCCCACATCGCCTGTTAATCAACCTAAAAATCATAGCTTCTGATTATTTTTGTAACTCACTAATCAAGATAAATAATTGGGACTGTAGGCTGGACTGCGATCTGAACACATAGGTAGACTCGGACTTGATTGATCAGGATCGCAACTTGGTTATTTTCAGGCAAGTGATACTTGCCAGTTTTCTGTTTAGGCCACGTCTTATGCCATTTTTTTCAGTAGCGTGAAAGAGACTAGGCGGTGAAATGATAGTCGCCTAGACAACCCTTTTAGATCTGGCTTGACAACGAAGCTAGATCCGACACTTTTATCATGCTTGCATTCATGCTGCCATGCCATGTTTAAATTCAATTAACGGTACACAATTTAACTGCTCATTGCCATGTCATTTCATGCATTCAATGTTTCATCGTGATTGCGTAGCACACGCTACACTTATTGTAATGATTGAGGCTAGGCACATGCTTTGCGGGCACTACCCTATGCCAAAAACACTTCCTGGCTCGTGATCCAGAAGATGGGCGCCAGTCCATATTGAAAAACACTTCCTGGACTCGTGATCCAGAAGCGAGCTCAGGTACTCAGGAAACCAAGGCTCAATACACGTGGAGGGGTAGGGTTAAGCTGTCACGCAGCGTAGAAGGATGTCGGATCCGCTCCTTCAGCTGTAAGGAGTAAACCCTGTGCACAATGTGAAATGTTAATGTTCGTGAATGGTGTTTTTCGTAGTTCTGCTACGACGTGCATGCATGTCATCATGTCATCTTAAATTGTTGCATATCTTAATTGTCATGTCATTTCATTATATTAGAACTGCTAGACGCCTTTCTTTTATTTGTATCCTTGCACAAAAGTCCTCCACTTTCTCTTGGGAGACTTTTGCTGACATGTGTCCTTATCTCTTTGGGTGTCACATGTCAGGTTCTGAGTTAGAGTTAGCCGCTGAGGACGAGCAGTTCGTGGACGCTGAGTTCGAGGTACCTGCAGAGACCGAGGTCGAGGACACTGGTGACCAGTCCTAGACTCACTTGGAGTCTTCTTAGCTGTCTTTACTTGTTAGTAGTTGTGGTTAGCTTTCGGTGCGTAGCACCTGACTTTCTTTACTTTTGTTTCGGTCATGCTTTAGGCCTATTATTCAGACTTGGTACTTTGTGACTCTTTCTGTCATGTTGGAATAATTGCTGGATGTTTTATTGGTGGATGTTCTTTTGTCTGCTTTATTATCATTGTTGTTGTTTCGTCGCAATGCAAAGGACCTGCTATGATTTATAATTTTTACAGATGCTTATCAGACTGCAGCTTTACAGCTCCACGTCTGAGCGGACCCCCTCACGTCTCGCCTTCCATATTAGGGAAGCGGGGCGTGACAAAAAGAAAGAAAAGAAAGAATAATAGAAAAAAGGAAAGGGCTATCACTCGCTCTCCCTCCATCAGCTCACGCAAGCCCTTAACCCCCACCTTGCTGCTTCATTTTCTCTACCATAACCAAAATATAACAACCCTTTTCCTACCACTATCACCATTAAAGCTGGAGGAGAAAGCTTTCCGATGGTCATCAAGAAGAAGAAGAGCCAAAGACACTTAAAATGACTGATTAAGGTAGGAAATCTAACTAGATTAGCTAGGGTTTAGTTTTAGAATCGCGTAGGAAATTGAGTAAGTTCTCGTAGAAATCGGCAGTAGTCGGATCGACATGGTCGTGTCGACATAGGCACGGTTGTGTCGTTGTCTGTGAGATTTTCCAGCTCAACACGGTCGTCGACACGGTCATGTCATTACTGTATAGTCTACTGTGTAGTTTCCTTTGTTTAACACGGTTGTGTAGACGTAGACACGATCGTGTCTCTGGCTGTGAGATTCCATGTTTCACATGGTCGTGTCGAATGAGTGTGTAACCTTGTTTCCCCAGACCAACACGGTCATATAAATCAAGAAATGGTTGTTGAACGACCCTGTGAATTTCACAGGTTGTGAGTTTCCTCCACACAGTCACATGGCTTGCCAAACAACCGTATGGCTGTGTATTTGAATGTCTAAACGTTAAATTTCCACACGGAGGTGTATATTTCAGAAACGACCATGTGTGATGGATTTTTGGTTTTACCCCTTCCAATTGTTAAGTTATCATGCCATCTCATGTTATGTTAGGTTAAGTTAAATTCTAAGTTATGCTTCATGTTAGGCAAATGCTACATGCCATATTATGCTTCATTCTAGATTGTGCTTATGCTAGATTGTGCTTCAAGTTATGTTATTGAGTCACACTATGATATGCTTGATATGGCCATGCTTGAATGATGTAGTGGCTTGAATGAGATGGTTAACACCATGTTTACGTGACCATGCCTGGATATGTGTTGAGATGTTACTCTTCCATGAATTATGTTTAAGTTCCATGTTTTTGTGTGTACCTTGTGTAGTGATGAAAAGAATTGAAATTAAAATGAATTAACACCACATAGACCAAAGTGTCACATGGACCAACGTGCCACAGAAATGCTAGGGGCCACCCCCAGAATCCTTGGGGGACACTCTTAAATCTATGCATGGTATGATAGACGGCATGGACCAACGTGATACATGGACCAACGTACCACGGAAATGTTGGATATGGACGACATGAATACACCCATGAGGGGATGTATGAGGGTATAAGGACCTCAGATGTCGCGTGCACGAAAGCGTGCACGAAGGGAACCTTTTCTCGTGTGAAAAGGACCACTCGATAAGTGAAAAAAGTCACTTTATAAGTGCATAAAGGCACTTGATAAGTGAATGAAGAAGAGGATAAGTAAATGCGCTAATATAGGCTAATAAGCTTATATTTTGTTATTTCCTACAATAACTACCCCTAAAGCCTATAAATAGGACCCAAGGGTAAGGCATTTACACCAATCTAAACATGTCATAAGTTTGCATACGTCAACTTATGTTGTTCTTCTCCCTTCCATTAAAATCCTCTTCTAAATAGAGATTTAGGCGGTGAAACGCTGCTTCGATGCTCCGTGACGAAGTACCGACCGTTGTGACGAATCCGAGGGTGAAGTTCAGAGACTACGGCGCAGCAAATTTCAAATTTTTTGAAATGACTTTTCATCCTTTTAAATAGAGGTATTGAGCTTGGATTTGATACAAGAAAAATTTCTCATCTAAATTATTTGCTCAAAGTTATCAAAGCTCTCCTATTTTATTTAAAAGTCTTTTAGGCCTTGTTCTAATTCTCTGTGCTGAAAATTCTTTTGTTGATTTTATTTATTGGCCTAACACCAACTTGAATTTGATCTCCAAAGCTTAAAGCTTTTATTTTTAGAGATGCAAAGTTCAAGTTTTTCTTTTTGATCTTTGTGCTTTCTCATCTATATTCTTTCAAAGATCAAGTCTTGAATATTGATCTCTATAAAGCCCAAGTGCTAAGATTTTAGAGAATCAATTTCAAGTTATTTCCTTTGATCAAGTTTACATTCTATATTCTATTTGATCAAAAGGATTTCTATTTCTTTTAGCCACATTATTCATAACATATATATTGGCTAAAAGAATTTTTTTAAACTTGTTTAATCTCTGTTTTTAAAGTTATATTTTAACGAGATTTAAACTGAGTTTAATTTTTGATCTCCAAAGCTTTTAAGTTCTATATTTTTGAGATCAAATCTACTCCTATAGCAATCACATACACAAGGGCTTCATCAAGTTGCTATAGTTTTTTTGTAAATCGTCAAAAGGTTTGTAAATCCTAGTTGAAGGCTAGGTGGTGAGTAAATCCTTGTTGTAGGCAAGGTGTTTGTGAAAAGTCCTCAGATTGTGAGGCAAGGTAAAGTCCTCGGGTTGTGAGGCAAGGGTGAAATCCTAGACAAGTCTAGGTGGTCGGAAATCCTAGTTGAGGCTAGGTATTTGTATTGCTAAGGCAATAGTGGAAATCTCGTACCGGATTGGTCGGGGACTGGACGTACCCAGGGTTGTGGGGAACCAGGATAAAAATCCTTGTGTTTGCGTTTGATTCTCTCTGTGATTGTTTATCTCTACTTTGTTTATCTTGATTCATTGAGTATTACATTTGTAACTCATTCATAATATATTGCAAGATCAATTTCTGTATCTGCTTCTCTCTTAAACTTCTGTGAAATCTTATATATATTCATTAAGTATTTATTTAACTGAGCTGTGCTTAATTTCCCTCTGGGAGTCGACTACTGTTCTTAGTGAGTCGACTACCAGAAGAGTTTTATCTCTGACTTGTTTTGAAGATTAATTAAGTTGATTAAGAACCAAGCGTAGATCACTCTACTTGGTTTCTTAGGCAACATTAGAAGGTTTTGTTTTGTGTTGATTGATTAAAGAACGAAAAAGTTTTATCTTTATACAACACTATTCAACCCCCCTTCTAGTGTTGTTTGCCATCCACAGGATCCAACACTTGGTATCATAGCGAGGTTATAGATGGCGTCAACCAATCACTTCCCCGAAGGACAATTTCCACATATCTTCGACGGCTCAAATTATGATAATTGGAAAAGAATGATGAAAGTCTACATTCAATCCAAAGACAACAACTTGTGGAGATTTGTGGAGAAGCCATATCACCCACCTACCACACCCGAGTCACTATAGACAAAAGAGGGAGAAGAAATGGAAATTAAAGATGGAGAGGTAATTGGATATATTCAATGTTTTTTTAGTAACAAAATTTTTAGTCTTGTGTCAGGAGTTACTACAGCGTATCAACTATGGCACATGGTAGAGAAGTTTGAGGAGACTACCTCTAAAGTTTCATCCTCCAACAAAGATAAAGAAGGTTCTTATGATTGCTACATGGCACAAACAAATGATGAGGTAAACTCTACCTCTAGTGATGAAGATGAAAACAATGATTTACTTCATGCTTACAATGATTTAGTTAAAGATTACAAATCATTAAAAAGTAAATTTAGTTCTTTAAAGCATGATCATAAGAGTTTAAAGAAAGATCATAATTCACTTCTTATTGATCATAATAAGTTGAAAAGTGAGCATAATGCTTTATTGAATGAATATGAATGTTTGAATCTTGTGTATAATGAATCTCTTGAAAGATTGAATAATGCTAAGTCTATTATTGAAGAATTGAGAATTGATAATGATAGACTAGTAGTAGAAAATTCTTCGCTTATGAATGAATGCAATAGCATTAATGGAAGAATTGATTTATTGTTTAGTGATTTATCTATGCGTAAAAGTATGCATGAACAGCTTGTTTCTAAATTTGATAATTTCAAGCGCAATGCTAGTTTGAATACTTTTTCTTCATGCAAAAATGATTCCATGATTAATAATGTTGTTAGAGACAAAAAGATTCATTTTTGAAAGAATATGCATGCTAATGTTGCTAGAAAGAAATATGCTTTCATGTATGGTAAGATTGCATGCAATAAATTGATGAAATCCAATGTTTCTAATAGTTCCATTCATAAGTTGGATTCTACTAATCATGTGACTATGCATCCATATGCTAAGAATAATTCTATGACCATGCGTAGATTACATGATAATATGTGTTGGGTTCCAAAGAATTTGAGTTTGATTGATAGAAATGCATATATCAATAATATTGTGATGAATATGCATAATTCTAGAAATTCTATGTATGCTAGGAAAACAAATCCTAAATGGGTTTGGGTTCCTATTGGATGATTTTGCATGAACCCAATAATGTTGAGTATCTATGCTTATTGTATATTTTTAGGATACTCAAACTTGCATATTGAATATCATTTAATTGATTTTATTGATAATATCTTTAACCCCATGGACTCGAAAGAAAAGAGTACCAAATCTTGATTTTTGTAGGTACACATTTGAAGGGATTAGTAGAAGAGCTCCAAATGAATCTCTAAATCCATGCATGAATTAAGGGGGAGACCTAACTTCAAAGATGCAAAATATCAGGGGGAGCTTAGTAAGAATATTTTTTTTATGATGCCAAAGGGGGAGAGAGAATATGATAATATTCATTGCATATTTTTTAAGTTTTTATGCAATATGTTGTCATCATCAAAAAGGGGGAGAATGTTGGAAATCGAGTCTCCACCCCGTGGTTATTTTGATGATGAGCAACATATTATGCTACTAATATTTTCATCGAGTTTGTGTGCAGGAAATGTATTTTTAATAATAGCGTATGAAGCAAAGATGCATTGCACAAATGAGAGCTATGAATGATAGGAGCTCAAATGTGCAAGGATCAAATCAAGTCAAGTCCAAATGAAGCCAACAAGAAGAATTGCATGCTTAAATGTAATATGTAATTTTGGCTTTTATTTGAGTCTTAGGAATTTGTTAAGGCAATTTGATTAAGCCCATACACACACTTAGGATTATGCCAAAAATGTTTTTAAATATTTTTTTCCTAAGTTTTCGAGCCCAAAAGCCCATACTGGAAATGGCTCTGGGAGTCGACTACCATCATACTGGGAGTCGACTACCAGAAGACATTCCAGCATATGGGTTAAACGGTTAGATTTTCAAAATTGTTTTAATTGTTGCATATAAATGAATTTGAAATTATTTTTCAAAAGTCTCCTTGTTTAAATGCTTATAAATGTTGGAAAAATATTTTGGAAATAATTTGAATTTCAAATTTCAAATTTCAAATTTCAAATGCAAACATATTTGGAAATTATTTGAAATTCAAATTTCAAAATTCAAATTTCAATTTCCTTGATTAATGCAAACATATTTGGAAATTATTTGAATTTCAAATTTCAAATTTCAATTTTTTTGAAATGACTTTTCATCCTTTTAAATAGAGGTATTGAGCTTGGATTTGATACAAGAAAAATTTCTCATCTAAATTATTTGCTCAAAGTTCTCAAAGCTCTCCTATTTTATTTAAAAGTCTTTTAGGCCTTGTTCTAATTCTCTGTGCTGAAAGTTCTTTTGTTGATTTTATTTATTGGCCTAACACCAACTTGAATTTGATCTCCAAAGCTTAAAGCTTTTATTTTTAGAGATGCAAAGTTCAAGTTTTTCTTTTTGATCTTTGTGCTTTCTCATCTATATTCTTTCAAAGATCAAGTCTTGAATATTGATCTCTATAAAGCCCAAGTGCTAAGATTTTAGAGAATCAATTTCAAGTTATTTCCTTTGATCAAGTTTACATTCTATATTCTATTTGATCAAAAGGATTTCTATTTCTTTTAGCCACATTATTCATAACATATATATTGGCTAAAAGAATTTTTTTAAACTTGTTTAATCTCTGTTTTTAAAGTTATATTTTAACGAGATTTAAACTGAGTTTAATTTTTGATCTCCAAAGCTTTTAAGTTCTATATTTTTGAGATCAAATCTACTCCTATAGCAATCACATACACAAGGGCTTCATCAAGTTGCTATAGTTTTTTTGTAAATCGTCAAAAGGTTTGTAAATCCTAGTTGAAGGCTAGGTGGTGAGTAAATCCTTGTTGTAGGCAAGGTGTTTGTGAAAAGTCCTCGGATTGTGAGGCAAGGTAAAGTCCTCAGGTTGTGAGGCAAGGGTGAAATCCTAGACAATTCTAGGTGGTCGGAAATCCTAGTTGAGGCTAGGTATTTGTATTGCTAAGGCAATAGTGGAAATCTCGTACCGGATTGGTCGGGGACTGGACGTACCCAGGGTTGTGGGGAACCAGGATAAAAATCCTTGTGTTTGCGTTTGATTCTCTCTGTGATTGTTTATCTCTACTTTGTTTATCTTGATTCATTGAGTATTACATTTGTAACTCATTCATAATATATTGCATGATCAATTTCTGTATCTGCTTCTCTCTTATACTTCTGTGAAATCTTATATATATTCATTAAGTATTTATTTAACTGAGCTGTGCTTAATTTCCCTCTGGGAGTCGACTACTGTTCTTAGGGAGTCGACTACCAGAAGAGTTTTATCTCTGACTTGTTTTGAAGATTAATTAAGTTGATTAAGAACCAAGCGTAGATCACTCTACTTGGTTTCTTAGGCAACATTAGAAGGTTTTGTTTTGTGTTGATTGATTAAAGAACGAAAATTTTTTATCTTTATACAACACTATTCAACCCCCCCTTCTAGTGTTGTTTGCCATCCACAGGATCCAACACTTGGTATCATAGCGAGGTTATAGATGGCGTCAACCAATCACTTCCCCAAAGGACAATTTCCACATATCTTCGACGGCTCAAATTATGATGATTGGAAAAGAATGATGAAAGTCTACATTCAATCCAAAGACAACAACTTGTGGAGATTTGTGGAGAAGCCATATCACCCACCTACCACACCCGAGTCACTATGGACAAAAGTGGGAGAAGAAATGGAAATGAAAGATGGAGAGGTAATTGGATATATTCAATGTTTTTTTAGTAACAAAATTTTTAGTCTTGTGTCAGGAGTTACTACAGCGTATCAACTATGGCACATGGTAGAGAAGTTTGAGGAGACTACCTCTAAAGTTTCATCCTCCAACAAAGATAAAGAAGGTTCTTATGATTGCTACATGGCACAAACAAATGATGAGGTAAACTCTACCTCTAGTGATGAAGATGAAAACAATGATTTACTTCATGCTTACAATGATTTAGTTAAAGATTACAAATCATTAAAAAGTAAATTTAGTTCTTTAAAGCATGATCATAAGAGTTTAAAGAAAGATCATAATTCACTTCTTATTGATCATAATAAGTTGAAAAGTGAGCATAATGCTTTATTGAATGAATATGAATGTTTGAATCTTGTGTATAATGAATCTCTTGAAAGATTGAATAATGCTAAGTCTATTATTGAAGAATTGAGAATTGATAATGATAGACTAGTAGTAGAAAATTCTTCGCTTATGAATGAATGCAATAGCATTAATGGAAGAATTGATTTATTGTTTAGTGATTTATCTATGCGTAAAAGTATGCATGAAGAGCTTGTTTCTAATTTGATAATTTCAAGCGCAATGCTAGTTTGAATACTTTTTCTTCATGCAAAAATGATTCCATGATTAATAATGTTGTTAGAGACAAAAAGATTCATTTTCGAAAGAATATGCATGCTAATGTTGCTAGAAAGAAATATGCTTTCATGTATGGTAAGATTGCATGTAATAAATTGATGAAATCCAATGTTTCTAATAGTTCCATTCATAAGTTGGATTCTACTAATCATGTGACTATGCATCCATATGCTAAGAATAATTCTATGACCATGCGTAGATTACATGATAATATGTGTTGGGTTCCAAAGAATTTGAGTTTGATTGATAGAAATGCATATATCAATAATATTGTGATGAATATGCATAATTCTAGAAATTCTATGTATGCTAGGAAAACAAATCCTAAATGGGTTTGGGTTCCTATTGGATGATTTTGCATGAACCCAATAATGTTGAGTATCTATGCTTATTGTATATTTTTAGGATACTCAAACTTGCATATTGAATATCATTTAATTGATTTTATTGATAATATCTTTAACCCCATGGACTCGAAAGAAAAGAGTACCAAATCTTGATTTTTGTAGGTACACATTTGAAGGGATTAGTAGAAGAGCTCCAAATGAATCTCTAAATCCATGCATGAATTAAGGGGGAGACCTAACTTCAAAGATGCAAAATATCAGGGGGAGCTTAGTAAGAATATTTTTTTTATGATGCCAAAGGGGGAGAGAGAATATGATAATATTCATTGCATATTTTTTAAGTTTTTATGCAATATGTTGTCATCATCAAAAAGGGGGAGAATGTTGGAAATCGAGTCTCCACCCCGTGGTTATTTTGATGATGAGCAACATATTATGCTACTAATATTTTCATCGAGTTTGTGTGCAGGAAATGTATTTTTAATAATAGCGTATGAAGCAAAGATGCATTGCACAAATGAGAGCTATGAATGATAGGAGCTCAAATGTGCAAGGATCAAATCAAGTCAAGTCCAAATGAAGCCAACAAGAAGAATTGCATGCTTAAATGTAATATGTAATTTTGGCTTTTATTTGAGTCTTAGGAATTTGTTAAGGCAATTTGATTAAGCCCATACACACACTTAGGATTATGCCAAAAATGTTTTTAAATATTTTTTTCCTAAGTTTTCGAGCCCAAAAGCCCATACTGGAAATGGCTCTGGGAGTCGACTACCATCATACTGGGAGTCGACTACCAGAAGACATTCCAGCATATGGGTTAAACGGTTAGATTTTCAAAATTGTTTTAATTGTTGCATATAAATGAATTTGAAATTATTTTTCAAAAGTCTCCTTGTTTAAATGCTTATAAATGTTGGAAAAATATTTTGGAAATAATTTGAATTTCAAATTTCAAATTTCAAATTTCAAATTTCAAATGCAAACATATTTGGAAATTATTTGAAATTCAAATTTCAAAATTCAAATTTCAATTTCCTTGATTAATGCAAACATATTTGGAAATTATTTGAATTTCAAATTTCAAATTTCAAATTTTTTGAAATGACTTTTCATCCTTTTAAATAGAGGTATTGAGCTTGGATTTGATACAAGAAAAATTTCTCATCTAAATTATTTGCTCAAAGTTCTCAAAGCTCTCCTATTTTATTTAAAAGTCTTTTAGGCCTTGTTCTAATTCTCTGTGCTGAAAGTTCTTTTGTTTATTTTATTTATTGGCCTAACACCAACTTGAATTTGATCTCCAAAACTTAAAGCTTTTATTTTTAGAGATGCAAAGTTCAAGTTTTTCTTTTTAATCTTTGTGCTTTCTCATCTATATTCTTTCAAAGATCAAGTCTTGAATATTGATCTCTATAAAGCCCAAGTGCTAAGATTTTAGAGAATCAATTTCAAGTTATTTCCTTTGATCAAGTTTACATTCTATATTCTATTTGATCAAAAGGATTTCTATTTCTTTTAGCCACATTATTCATAACATATATATTGGCTAAAAGAATTTTTTAAACTTGTTTAATCTCTGTTTTTAAAGTTATATTTTAACGAGATTTAAACTGAGTTTAATTTTTGATCTCCAAAGCTTTTAAGTTCTATATTTTTGAGATCAAATCTACTCGTATAGCAATCACATACACAAGGGCTTCATCAAGTTGCTATAGTTTTTTTGTAAATCGTCAAAAGGTTTGTAAATCCTAGTTGAAGGCTAGGTGGTGAGTAAATCCTTGTTGTAGGCAAGGTGTTTGTGAAAAGTCCTCGGATTGTGAGGTAAGGTAAAGTCCTCGGGTTGTGAGGCAAGGGTGAAATCCTAGACAAGTCTAGGTGGTCGGAAATCCTAGTTGAGGCTAGGTATTTGTATTGCTAAGGCAATAGTGGAAATCTCGTACCGGATTGGTCGGGGACTGGACGTACCCAGGGTTGTGGGGAACCAGGATAAAAATCCTTGTGTTTGCGTTTGATTCTCTCTGTGATTGTTTATCTCTACTTTGTTTATCTTGATTCATTGAGTATTACATTTGTAACTCATTCATAATATATTGCAAGATCAATTTCTGTATCTGCTTCTCTCTTAAACTTCTGTGAAATCTTATATATATTCATTAAGTATTTATTTAACTGAGCTGTGCTTAATTTCCCTCTGGGAGTCGACTACTGTTCTTAGGGAGTCGACTACCAGAAGAGTTTTATCTCTGACTTGTTTTGAAGATTAATTAAGTTGATTAAGAACCAAGCGTAGATCACTCTACTTGGTTTCTTAGGCAACATTAGAAGGTTTTGTTTTGTGTTGATTGATTAAAGAACGAAAATTTTTTATCTTTATACAACACTATTCAACCCCCCCTTCTAGTGTTGTTTGCCATCCACAGGATCCAACACGATCCTCCGTGACGAAGTACCGACCGTTGTGGCGAATCCGAGGGTGAAGTTCAGAGACTACGACGCAGCATACGCTAACGTAAGTCTATGTTATTATTCGATCCTAATGTCCTTGTCTTGACAGGATCCTACATTGGTATCAGAGCCATACGGGTTCACCCTGGTCTAACCGTCGCCCCGGTCTAACCGATGAACGAGGCGTTGTCTTTTTCACGAATGAGTTTCCTACCATTATGGATATGGTAGGAGCGCATCGTGACAGAGAGAATGCAATAGTTGTTCTTTTCACGTTAGGGTCTTCTGCCATTACAGATATGGCAGGAACTCTCCGTGACGGGAAGAACTTACCGTTCATCTCGCCAAACTCGCGCTCCTCATGGATGCTGAGTCTCCATTCAATTGAGAATGTGAACTATCTTCATGTAGAGCGTGAAGTTTACGGCCTTGAAAACGCGTTCTCTTCATTTTTTGGCACACGACCATTGAAGCAAAACCATTTTCTTGACGAACGGGTGCCTCATCGGAGAAGAAGATGGCGGTTGCAAATTCTCATCGGAGAAGAAGATCCCTTTGGTGCATGATCGCTATGGCCATATGGGCCATGGAGGCTATGCATCCCCCCTCCCCATGCGGAGGGGGTTGGCTACGGCTAATAACTACCACGGCCACCCCTCCGGTGGGGGGGGTGCGGCCAACCCCATGCAAGGGGGAGGCCGACCATGGCCATATGGGCCAAGGCCGGCCATGGCCAAGGGGCCATGGCCAGGCCATGGCCGGCCTCGGCCAGGGCCAGGGGGCCCTGGCTGTGGCTAGGGCCAGGAGGCCCTGGCCGGCATGGGCCAGGGCCAGGGGCCGGCCTGGCCGGCCCTGGCAGGGGCCAGGGCCGGCGCTGCCAGGGCCGGCCTGTCCGGCCCTGGCAGAGGCCAGGGCCAACGCCCTGCCCAGGGCCTGGCCGGCCCTGGCCAGGGCCCTGCCGGCCCTGGCAGAGGCCAGGGCCGGCGCCCTGGCCGGCCCTGGCCGAGGCCAGCCCTGGCCGCTGCCAGGGCCACGGTCATTGCCGGCCCTTGGCCTCGGCCAGGGCCAAGCCCCGGTTGGCCCTATTTTTCATGGGGAAAGGGGAGGCTTGCATGACCGGAGGGGGTGGCTTGCATGGCCGGTCTCTACGGAGCCGGCGGCAGTTATCTGCGGCAAAATTCTCATGTAGGGGGGAAGCGCCTGGATCCATACGAGAGCCGGCGGCGGTGGCTTATAGAAAACTCCCCTCAAGAAGAGTTCAGCCTTGGCCAAGTTGCAATGGCAACTCTCTCTTCGGAAGGAAGAATAATTCGGCCTTGGCACGGCCTCGACACTACCCCGGCAATGGCCGGGGAATTTTCGAAATATTTCAGCTATGTCACCTTGTAATGAGGTGTAGACCCTACAAAATACGTTTGCAAAATGCGTTTGAAAAATACGTTTTCAAAATACTGCAAAATACGTTTGCAAAATACGTTTGCAAAATACGTTTTCAAAATAATGCAAAATACATTTGCAAAATACGTTTGGAAAATAAGTTTTCAAAATACGCTTTTCCGCTGCAAAGTACTATAAGAGTACTATCGTTTGATAATTGAGGGGGAAATATTGAAAGTTGTTCTAGATGGTGATTGGAATCGTAGAGACCTTTTCGATTCTAGAACAACATCTTCAATATTTTTCGAAAGTAACTTATCAAATGTAATAATATCATTCCAAGTGGGATTTTTTCCAAGTGGGAGTGATATTAAACTAGTCTGAAATTTCACATTCGATTGATTCAGTATCTCAAATGGATCATGATTCAACCAATGGTCTTTTGGACTAGTTTGTGGGACACCTCAGCTCAGTCTGGGGGTAGAGAACCATGGACTAGCCATTTCCCTGGTCGGTCCGCTGGCCGAGACTAATGAATCATGAAAATGTAACAATATGATGACTATGTATATGAAATTAATGCAATGTTTTTTTATCGAACCTTCTTTTCACGTCTTTTGCAGCATTTTAAAGCTAAAATGTCTTCTGCCGCTAAGAATATCGTCGCTGAGTTGAACAAAGGTGAAAAACTCAACGGCGATAATTACAAACTATGGTCCATCAAGATACAATACGTTCTAAAGGAGCAAGAAGTGCTCCAAACTCTAAAGAACGTAATGATTGAACCCGAGTTGGGCACTACGGCCCAACACAGACGAGACAAGGAAGCTTTTGATGCTTGGTCTCGGAAGAACAAGATAGCTCGCATTACGTTATTGTCCAGTATGGCCGATGACATAATGCGCATCTTCCGAGAGCATGACCTAGCCATGGACATATGGTCCAAGCTTGAGGATAAGTTTGGTGGCACCTCGGTGTCCAAACTTTGTTCTTTAACTATAAGATTTGATTCATACAAGAAATGTCCAGATCATTCTATGGGGAAACATCTGCGACATATGGCGAATCTAATCTCAGAGTTAAAGGATACAGGTCATGTGCTCACTGATGAGCAACCAATCCAAGTAGTCATACGTTCCCTACCAAATGGGTGGGACCAAATGAAGATGCATCTCACTCATAATGAGAGCATCAAGAACTTCAGCGATGTTTTTAAGCACCTCGAATTAGAGGAAGAGCGGCTTGCGGCTGCCAAGCCAAGTGCAGAAGTGCACATGGTTGCTAGTTCCTTACACGGGGGAAAGAAACGAAAAAATCGTTCGAAGTTTACTAACGAACGTAATAAGCAACCTGAGTCTACCAAGAAACCCAAACACAAGGGTGGGCACAAGAAGTGGCACAAGAAGAAGGACTTGAAGAAGATCAAGTGTTTCAAGTGCAACAAGTTAGGTCACTATGCTCGTTCATGTACGAGTGGGGGTGATGAGGTAACTTGTAATAATACTAGTTACATATGTGTTTCTAGTTCAATATTTCTTGTAGAATCTAATCCTTTTTGGATAATTGATTCAGGTGCCACCGACCACATAGCAAGGGACAGACGGTCCTTCATGGAGTATCACCGGATACCCCAAGGAACGAAGTGGATATATGTAGGAAACAACACACGTGTTGAAGTGAAAGGTGTTGGGACTTGCAAGCTAGTCTTGGACAACGGCCGCACTATCCTACTTCATGATGTTCTCTTTGCTCCAGATATTCGAAGGAATATTATATCTGTGGTCGTGTTAATGGGTCTTGGTTATAGCTGGTTTTTTCATAATTGTAAAGTGGACTTGTCTTGTAATAATACTCTAATTGGTTCTGGGTATGTATTTAAAGGATTTATTGTATTAAATACAATGTATGATTCCTAATTTAATAATGAAAATTTTCTTGTTGCAAATTCATCAAATTATGAATCAGATGTAATTTGTTGGCATGCAAGGCTTGGTCACATTGGACCAACACGAATGGATAGACTTGTCAAACGTGGCCTTCTATCCAATGTTTCAAAGGTTGAAATGTCGACTTGCGAACATTGCCTTGAAGGAAAATCTTGTCGCAAGCCGTTTGGAACCGGCACAAGGGCCGAGGTTCCATTACAGCTCATCCATTCGGACATATGTGGTCCGATGAATGTCAAGACAAGACGCGAGAAGTCCTATTTCATCACTTTTATTGATGACTTCACCCGATTCGGACATATCTATTTGATATCCCACAAAAGTGAAGCATTAACATGCTTTAAAAACTATATGAGTTTGGTGGAAAATCAATTAGATCGCAAGATTAAGGTCTTGCGTACCGATAGAGGCGGTGAATATCAATCAGCAAGTTTTAAGGAACTTTGTGATGAAAAAGGCATAGTTCATCAGGTAACTATGCCTTATACTCCGCAACAAAATGGTGTTGCGAAAAGGAGGAATAGGACTTTAATGGAAATGGTCCGTTCAATGATGGTGCAAGCTAACTTGCCGATTACCTTTTGGGGTGATGCATTATTGACAGCCACTTTCATCTTGAACCGCGTACCCTCGAAATCAGTTAGCTCCACTCCTTACGAGTTGTGGAACCAAAGGTCTCCTGACTTAAACATTTTGAAACCTTGGGGGTGTGCATCATATGCACATATTCCTCCCATAAGTATGGCAAACTTGGGCCACGGGGAAAGAAATGTATCTTTATACGATACGCAGAAAACTCCAAAGGTTATGTTTTCATTGTTCAAGAAGACAATGGAGGCCTAATTGAATTTGAGTCGAGGGATGTCACTTTCTTGGAAAACGAGTTTCCAAGACAGGGCGAGATAAGTCAGGACTTATCTCTATTTGAGATTAATGATCAAGAAGGATTACCTCATTCGAGTGGGAGAATTCTTAGTGAAGACGAAAATACGTTTCTACCTTCACCAATGGATGATACGAATGATGCTAATCCTATTCCATACGGGAATAATGATCCAAGTGGGAGGAATTCTAACGACATTCCAAGTGGGAGTGATATTAGAATTGATCGAAATTCAAGTCAACAAGGACTTGAAGAATCTCAAATACGACGTAGTAGTTGTACAAGGTTAGCTCCTCTAAGATTTGAGGATGAATTTCCGCAAACCTTTATGACTTTACTACAAGAAGATGACGAGCATGCTACTTTCAAACAGGCCGTATCATGCCCTGCAAAAGACAAATGGATGGAAGCGATGAAGGAGGAGTTAGAATCCATGAAAGTTAACCAAGTCTGGGACTTGGTTGATTTACCCAGAGGACGTAGAGCTATTGGGAACAAATGGGTTCTCAAGATCAAGCATAAGGCTGATGGCTCTATAGACAGATATAAAGCTCGCCTTGTCGCGAAAGGTTTTACACAACAAGAAGGGATAGACTACGAAGAGACCTTCTCACCTGTTGTTCGTTTTACCTCGATTCGCCTGATTCTGGCTATGGTAGCTTGCTTAGACCTTGAATTACATCAAATGGATGTAAAGACTGCTTTTCTCAATGGAGAATTAGACGAGTAGATCTATATGGAACAACCAACAGGGTTCGCAAAAGAAGGAAACGAACATAAGGTTTGTAAACTTCGTAAGTCCATATATGGTCTTAAACAGTCCTCGAGGCAATGGTATTTCAAGAAGTTGTCTTATCAAATGGTTTTACTATGCTTGATGAAGATAACTGTGTATATATCAAGAGGATTAAAAGCAAGTATGTTATTATGTCTCTATACGTAGATGACATTTTAATAGCCGGAAATGACAAGGGCTTTGTGATAGATATCAAGGCTTGGCTTTCATCAGTTTTTGAGATGAAAGACATGGGAGAAGCCGCATATATCCTTGGAGTTAAGATTTCAAGGAATCGTTCGAAGAAACTTCTTTCTCTTTCACAAGAGACGTATATAAAGAATGTTCTAGAACGTTTTAATATGCAGGACTGCAAGTCCATTGATACTCCTATAAGCAAATGCGATAATTTATGTCTGAAATCATGTCCAAAGAACCAAAAGGAAAAGGAAATTATGAAAAAAGTTCCATATTCCAGTGCAGTTGGTAGTCTTATGTACGCTATGATGTGTACAAGACCGGACATCTGTTTTGCCGTTGGAATGGTAAGTCGTTACCAATCCAATCCAGGGCAAGTACACTGGAAAGCGGTTAAGAGGATATTGCGGTATCTTAAGGGAACTGCGGACTATGCTTTATGCTATCAAGGAGATGTCTGGAGGCTCGAAGGCTACACTGATGCTGATTGGGCGGGTGATCTCGATGAGCGACGATCGACCTCAGGATATGTTTTTCTACTCGGATCTGGTGCAATATCCTGGAGTAGCAAGAAACAATCCTGCATCGCACTTTCAACTATGGAAGCCGAGTTTGTAGCATTTAGCATGGCAGTCCAAGAGGCTGTTTGGCTTAGGAAATTCTTAGACAGGCTAATTGATGCAAGTGACTCAGGTGCTATACCAATACACAGTGACAGTCAAGCATCTATAGCCTATGTCAAAGATCCAAAATTCCATTGTAAGACCATACACATTGATATCCGCTACAAATTTGCAAAAGATTATGATAAGACCAAGAAGGTAGACATAAGGTACATATCTACGCATGAGATGATAGCGGATCCGCTTACGAAGGCGATCCCCAGAGATGTGTTTTACAAACACTTATCATCTCAAGGATTGCGTAAGAGCTGAGTTGTATCAATGTATATTCCCATGTCTGTAAAAGATCAAATTTAATAAAAGAATAAGTTCTTTTCAACATTGCAAAATCTCAGCTTTATTTTCTAGTATGTCGGACAGATTGAGGTTGGCTCTCTCACATGAGCAACCGCCTTTATTATATCAGACGGATAAAATAAAGATGAGACCTGTTTAAAGTCAAAATCGTCAGACGGATGATTTAGAGTCATGACTTAAACAAAATGGTCGTATGAAAGATCTGCATCATATGGATGCTTACAAAAGATCTAAGAGGATTCTTTAATCCTATCTGTCTTATGCAGGATGTGGGTCCAGAAGATTATTTGAGTAGTAAAAGGGACTCAAAATCAGACATTGTGGTGTCTGATCATCATCCTTACAACATCATTAAGACATACGCTCCCTGGAAAAGGAGTGATGTTGTAATACGTATTCATACTACGTATGCATTTTGACCATTGGGTTAGAATAGTAATTGTGTTTACTATTATGTGAGACCCAAAGACCACATGGGTCTTAACTCGTTACCCTTATGGACTCTAATTGGTTCCTTTAGATTTGACTGGATGATTGCTATCTTAGCATGTTGCTTATGGACTATTGGTCAATTCGGTCCGGCAGGGCATGTTAGAAAAGCGAGTCAGGTCAAGATCGAAAGGATCATAAGAAGAAGAAGATTAATTTCATATTCACATTTGGACTTTAAAGATTCAAAGCTGGCCAGCCAATTGTAATCCAGATGGGATTCAATTGTTGAATATAAAGTATAAGAAATGTGAAGAAATAATCTAGGGTAAAGCATGTGTTGATCTACTCAACTTTGCACCTCGAGGAGTGTTGTGTATCTCTAACAAGTGCACAAACAGCGGACTCTATGCGCATGACGATCACACGGCCTATTTCTCGGTATGATAAACAGAAGAGTTAAAGGAAAAGATGTTTCCTTAAATCCCCTCAAGTGTGAGTGGGAGATGTTGGATATGGACGACATGAATACACCCATGAGGGGATGTATGAGGGTATACGGACCTCAGATGTCGCGTGCACGAAAGCGTGCACGAAGGGAACCTTTTCTCGTGTGAAAAGGACCACTCGATAAGTGGAAAAAGTCACTTTATAAGTGCATAATGGCACTTGATAAGTTAATGAAGAAGAGGATAAGTAAATGTGCTAATATAGGCTAATAAGCTTATATTTTGTTATTGCCTACAATAACTACCCCTAAAGCCTATAAATAGGACCCAAGGATAAGGCATTTACACCAATCTAAACATGCCATAAGTTTGCATAAGGCAACTTATGTTCTTCTTCTCCCTTCCATTAAAATCCTCTTCTAAATAGAGATTTAGGCGGTGAAACGCTGCTTCGATCCTCCGTGACGAAGTACCGACCGTTGTGACGAATCCGAGGGTGAAGTTCAGAGACTACGGCGCAGCATACGTTAACGTAAGTCTATGTTATTATTCGATCCTAATGTCGTTGTTTTGACAGGATCCTACAGGAAATACCAGGGGCCACCTCTTAAATTCATGGGAACCACCTCTTGAATCCATGCGACCGTGTAAATAAAATGACTGGTGGAAAATGTGGTCTGATAATTCTCTGTTAACCAATTGTGATTGTTTACCTATTTTTCTACTCGTGTTTACTTTAACGTACTCGAGTTATTAGCTGCCGCCTTTCTTTTTAATTCATGTTGAGTTTTATGTTGTAGTATAATACTTTCCTTTTATGCTCATTACCTATCGGTGATGTTGTACTTTACTTTATGCATTGACCAGTTATCATCCCAGTAGACAGACCCTTGGTTAGGTAGACCAGTTGTGAGACTGGGACCATATTTAGCGTAGTTAGACTTTCCTGCTGGGTCACGCGTTGACATGTCACATCTACATTTTTCCAGGATTAGGAGCAATACAGCCAGAGTAGGTCCTAGTTTAGGAGTTCGCTCCCAGTTCCGAGGTAGCGATGGAGCCCACCATGGGTGACTTTGTTCAGTTGGAATTCCAGTGGTAGTTTATGGAGTGCGTAGTATGCTGTGTGGACACTTTTGTCTTTTTGTGGGTTTCTGGGGAGTTCTCTTTCGTTATTTCCACTTTTGTAATCTGTACTGAGATGATGAATGTAAAGATGTACTTTTGTTTTAATAATATAAGAAGTTGGACCGTGTACATTATTGTCTTATGTTCTCTATGTTGAAGCATTATGTGTACTTCCTAGCACGTGCGCAGTGACCTGCTGATATCTGTTGTACTTCTCTTCTCTCTTTCTTCTCTCTTTCTTCCCTTTTTCTTCTTCACCCGGTCTCTTCGAAAATACTTAGGATGGATTCGTACTTTTCGAGTATTCTGGGGAGCGGGCAATGACAGGTTGGGTGGGTAGTATGTATGTGTAGTCAGTGTGTGTTTGTGTCTATGTTTGTACTCTCTCTCTCTCTCTCTCTCTCTCTCTCTCTCTCTCTCTCTGTGTGTGTGTGTGTGTGTGTGTGTGTGTGTGTGTACGTTTGTGTCTGTGTCTATGTTTGTTTGTGTAGTTTGTGTGTCTGTGCCCATGTGTGTTCAGATACCAAGTATAGACTCTCTGGAAATTTTAAACTAGAAGGGATACAATAATAGTACAGAACGTGAAAAATAAGCATGGAAGAAATTTATGAAGGCTAAGATAAAATGCAATCAAGAATAGGCAGTTTGTATGTGTAGTCTGTGTTTGAAGGCTGTCTTTGTAGTCCATCCAAACTCATCACACCTTGTTTATCAAAAATAAGATGTACACTGTCTAGGCAGATCATCATCATCATAGCCACTACAGAGACACACACAAAAATAGAAACACAATGTTGTACCAAAAAATACACAAACACATCAGACTAACACAGACACACACAAACTACATAGACACAGAAACAGACACAGTCACACACACTGTCTACACATATAGACTACCCATACCCACACAGACCACAAACAGAGACTACATAAACACAGCACGCACAAACACATCAGACTACAACAGACATAGCCTCTACAGAGATACATACACAAACACACACAAGTTGGCCAAGCAAGCTCTGGTGCGAGGGTGCTCGGGGCCGAGCGATGGGACGCCGAAGTGGAGCTTCGACGGGGCAATGTCTCCGTGATCTGCAAATGAGAAGCTCGTCAGGGGGGTCGAATTTGGGTTCCGACTAAATCCTCTCCGATGCTTAAGTCAAATCTCGACTATTAAGGCCTTAAAGCCGGCCCAGATAATAAAGGCTCATTTATTTGAAGCCCAAACAAAAGGTCATCGTGACACTGGGAAGCTTGCCTCGTCGAGCGACAAGCTCGCCATCAGGGCCAACAAGGGAAGGTCGCCTACTCTCCACACAGGAAGCACGGCCAAGGAGTTTGAAGCCACCAAGCTTAGACGCTGAGTTAGGCTCTCCTAAGGGTGGCCTAGCATAAATATCTCTGACATGGTGACGTAGGACCACTTACGCCCCCATTAATGCCAAAGGTTAAGGGAGAGAACTGATGGTCGCCCATCGCATCTTTCTAATGCATTAATGAGTCTGACACCATCTGCTCCAGCTAAGCAGACTCGACAGGTGATTGGACGGCGAACAACCGACTCTCGAGTCTATAAATACCCCCCTCCAGCCACCAAGAAGGAGGTTAGTTAGTTGAAATCTATAACTCGTCTCCAATATTCAAGGTCAGATATCCCTCATATATATGTGCCTTTCTCATAAGCTCGTCACGCCTCACCGATCTTCCTTAAGATCGCCAAGCGTGTTCGGCATACTCCTTACAAGTCATTCATTGACTTAAGCATCGGAGAGGTACGGGTTGATAGTCAACCCAGCCTTTCTGACGATTTGTTATTCTCATAGGAAGCTCACATAAGCTACCGGGAGTCGGCGACCTTCGGCGACCATCAGGCGACATTGGATTCTTCGCCTCCAAAGCGTGCTCCAAGTCGTGCTAGCCTTGTCATCAACCACATACTTGTAATCATTGTACACGTGATTCCCATTTAATACAAATCTTATTATTGGGCAGACTTGACCTGTAACAATTTGCGTCGTCTGTGGGAACTAGGGTTACACCCATGTCAAACACCGCACGCAGCCACTGCAGTCACCGTCACTGCAAGCAGCCTATGGCCGAGGAGTCTCCCAGGATGACTCCCCCGATGAACTTACCCCTTGAGGGGTCGACCGCGGCCATTCAGGACGTGGCCCGTGGTGTCTACCAAAGTTTCGAGAACTTCACTAAACTGATAGAAGATTGGGCCGTTGCCAGGCAAGCAAGGCCGCCTCCATTAAAAGGCCCCTCCAGACCCCGGATGGAAAGTGGTCGCACAGCAAAGGCGATTCGAAGAAGGAGAATCGGCCGCTCTGCAGAGGCAGTTCGTTGAGGAGGAGGAGGCCGCTCATCATAGACAACTGGATGAAGAGGCAGCCGTCTGACAGCGTCAATTCTTCGTCGCTGAGAGGGAAAGGCCCCAAGAGGGGAGCCGAGGAGCCCCCTGGCATCGGCCGTGATAGTTCGAGAGAGTCACAGTCTGGATCATGCTGAAAGCCACCGTCGTAGGAGATCACCAAGCCCGAGACATGAAGCACGCGTCCACCGTAGCAGAAGTCCCCCCGCCAGATTGCCACTCTCCTAGGCATCATGACCGATGGCGGCGGATCCATGACCATACTATGCTTGGCTTATGGAAGAAACTTAAAAGGTATTACATGACTAAATCATAAATGAATAAATTGTTTCTAAATAAGAAACAATATAGTCTTTGAATGGTGAAATGTACCACTTTATTAGTTCATTTGAATACATTTAACTACTTGATTGCACAATTACTTAGTGTTGATGCCAAGATTGAAGTACATGACAAAGATACTTTATTTCTTTAATCCCTGCAAAGTTCTATGAACATCTGGTCACCACCATTCTATATGACAACAAGAATATTATAATGATTGATGGATGACAAGCATGCGACTCTCTAATGAGATATGAAGGAATATGAAAGTGGGGAATATGAAAGTAGTTTCAAAGCCTAAGGTAATACGACTATTTTGACCGGGCCCGGAGGGACCGAGTCAAGCATGACCAGGCAACCTGCCTATTACAGCTATGGGCTCCAGCCCAAGGATCTCGCGGGCGGGCCGCGCTTCTCCACCCAAGACGAAGGCCCAAAAGACTGTCCACTTCCATAGTGGGGGAAATCGGGGCCCGAATCGAGGAAGCATTCGCAAAATATGGCAACCGCCTAAATGCCATCACTCTCGCCACCATGGCCCACCAAATATGGCAACCGCCAAATGACCTCACTCTCGCCAAAAATGGCCCGACTTAAATGAACATCACTCTGGTCATCATGGCCCGACTTAATGGCCTTAACTCGCCAATCATGGCCATGTTCATGACATTCATTCCCTCATCAAATGGGCGCCATTAGTGGGGGTCAACACTTCCCCATTTGCACGTCCCCATGAATGATGGCCATGATGTCACATCATGGCACATTATTAGGAGGATTGGCCTATATGAGGAAAGGGGATGGCGTCATCCAAGGGGGCCGGATCCTCGTGATCTACAATGGAGGTATCTAATACACACTCTTTCACTTTCTTCCACCTAACATATTTCTCCTCCATAGCTCGGCTCGATGATCGGTGATTGGTCTCTCCGCGAACCAGCTCCGATCCCACCGAGCATCTATCAGACCAGATCTGACTTTGGCATCGGAGGGGAATCGGTCGGAACCAAGGTCCGACCCCCTGACGAGCTCTCTCGTCTATTCAGGTCCATGATATCCTGCAGCGCTGAGGCTACCCCTCAGCGCCATCACAGCCGGAGCCGAGCGCCCTCGTCTCCAAGCCCGTTCGTCTCCACCACCATGAGATCGTCGCTCTGCCGAGGCTACCCTTCGACAAGCCGACACGAGGATCCGTGCGTCCCTCACCGAGCGACTCTGCCTCCAACCGATCCTGGAGGTTGTCGTCCCGCTGAGGCTACCCCTCGGCACACCAAAGAACGGATCTGCACCTTCCAGCTCAAGCGAACGCCCCATCGATCAACCCCAATGGTCCGAACGCGCCATCGATCGACCCCAAGGGTCGTCTCCGTCTCACATGACAGCCACGACATCTGGGCCTCCATACTATCAACATACTGTTAAAATTCACCCGTAAATATTTGGCGCCGTCTGTGGGAACGAGTCAACATCCACGAATCAACCACGTTGGCAAAGATTCTTTCCCTTAAACAAAAATCTCTCTTCATCTTAATCCACGCGGAGATTCAATGGAGAGAGGTCTCAACCTCTTCTCAACACAAAACTCAAATCCAACTTCAAAATCCCACCTTGGCAACGGTATTTCCACACCTTCTGATCTTGAGGCGGAGGACGAGCTGCCGTGGCAAAGAATCCATGTGGCGAAGGACGAGCTGCCGTGGCGGTAGAGGTCGTACACTGCCGTGGCGAAGGATCCACGTGGCGAAGAACGAGCTGCCGTGGCAGTAGAGGTCGTGTGCTGCCGTGGCAAAGGATGAGCTGTCGAGCTGCACATGTCGGACCACCGACCCTGCCGAAGACCAAATCTGCCCACTGGTGCACCAGCCGGGAGCTATTGACCCTGTTATAGATTCCCTTTGGCAAAATTCACCAAATCCGAGTCTTCCCCAAACCAGGTTGAAGGATCCTCGAGCCTTTGATTTTGGCTCGTCACAACAAGCTCCATCAAGGCTCGACGCATGGCGAATCTGATCTGAGATCCGCCATCGATTGACGGAGATTAAGGCTCCCATGCCAAAAATCGAGACCCCTTATGTGAAGAGCCTATAGTCCCACATCGGAAAAAAGAAAGAAAAAAAATTAGCTTAAGTATGAAGGGGCCTCTCCACCTAATACCAATTGGTTTTGGGTTGGATGCTCAATAATACTTAACAAATGGGGTGTGAGCCCAGTGTTATGGGCCTAGTATGGGTTGGGACCTTAGCAAGGCTATTGTTAGAGGTCTAGTATGGGCTGGATCTCTAGCAAATGGGCTAGTTAGAGGCCTTATATGGTACGGGCCTCTTACAAATGGTATCAAAGCTAGCCCCATACCTACGACCCACCTGATGGAAGGGGCGACCTGGGGAAGGTGTGACCTAAGAGGGGGTGACCTAGCAAGGGCTAGAGTAGGCCACTTAGAGTGGGCACCCCAGAGTGGGCCGCCGTGGACGGCGGTTGTCGGAAGCGTGGTGGTATGTGAAGAGCCTATAGTCCCACATCGGAAAAAAGAAAGAAAAATAATTAGCTTAAGTATGAAGGGGCCTCTCCACCTAATACCAATTGGTTTTGGGTTGGATGCTCAATAATACTTAACAAATGGGGTGTGAGCCCAGTGTTATGGGCCTAGTATGGGCTGGGACCTTAGCAAGGCTATTGTTAGAGGTCTAGTATGGGCTGGATCTCTAGCAAATGGGCTAGTTAAAGGCCTTATATGGTACGGGCCTCTTACACCTTAGGCATCGTTCGACCAAGACGGAGGCTCAGAGGGTTCGATCGATAGAGATCGAGGATGCCACGCCGGAGATCGGGGCTCCCAGACTTTGATCGACGGGGATCGAACTCCTCTGGCGCATCCTTCTCCCTCCTCTGGATCGACGCGGCCGCCTCCGATCCTCCTCAGGGTCGACGGTGCATCCTTCTCCTTCTCCCGGATCAACGCCGCCGCCTCCGATCTTCCTCTGGGTCAACGGCGTGTCCTCCGATAATCTTCTGGGTCGACGACACATCCTTCGCCCTCCCTCTGATCGATGACACCGCCATCGACCCTCCTCCAGATCAACGACACATCTTTTAGTAGTATGATTGAGTAGTGTTGCTTGGCTTGGGTTGTGATTCATCTAGATTGGTTGTTAATTTTAGTTCTAATTGCCTCATGCTAATTTTCATTGTTGATGTTGGGTTATTATTAGGGCACAATTTAATTGGCTAAGTCCCGAGAGGGCAATTTGAGAAGCGACCATGTTCCTAATTGGATTAGTGCCATGATAATATATCCATCCCTATTGCGAATTGTTGTGTTCTTTAAAGCTAAATTTTCCGATTGAGTGTCCTTAGCCGGATGATCAATTGAGTTATTTGCGATAATTAGAGCTTGATTAAAGCCAATCTTACTGAACCCACAACTCATGCTTCCTCTCCTAGATATCCTAACTCCACTTTTGGTTCTCTAACCCTACCCACTTAGGTTAGGATTTTAGTATCATCACTTTTTCCCACAATCATCCACCGTTAGCGAGGTGGTTGTAACACACTTTATTTTCCTTTATCGATCAATTTTGTGAATATAGAACGACTTGTGCCTGTGATCTCACCCGGTACTCACCGGTTATAAATTTATTGCTTTGACACTCCTACGCTTGGCAGTGGAAGGCGTGCCCCGTGCGCGTCCTCCCGTCACAACCAATAAGGGCGGCATAGCGCCTGGGGGAGAGGGGGGTGCCCACGACGGTCGGTGGCGAGGGTGATGTGGGTAGGGGTTTATATATATTTTTTTGTTTATACGAACCCTAAAAATAGGGTTTTTAGATGTTTTCCTAGGAACGATGGTAAAAAGCCGTCGTCTTGGATCTAGAGAAGGTAAAAATCGATTTTTCTAGTGTGATCTTACGAGATCGACGTTTTATGCATCAAGATCGTGATAAAAATAAGATTTTTGATTTATAGAAATACCTCTAGATCATCCCTTCAGATCTAGCGACGATTGATGATGCCTACATGTGGAGGTTGATGAAGCCTGCACATGACGGATCTATCGTCTCCTCCTTGATTTCGCAACGAACAGATTTACGGAACTGAGGGAGAATGTGCTGATAACGTGTTATAAAGCGTAGCCATCTGGGGGAGACCCCAGGCCTTTATTTATAGGGAAAGAAAGAGTCATACATGGATGAGATACAATCTCTCAAATAGGTACACTCTTATCCATTCAACACGCATTCTTATCTATTTACAACAAAAAGTAATTTGTAAAGGTTAAATAGTAAATGGTAAAAGTAATTTGTAAAGGTCATTAGTAATTGATGAAAGTAATTAGTAATTAGGAAATGGTATTTTTAATAAGGGGGTATACCTAATAGAATTTTTAGATTAAGTTAGGTTAGGGATTTAGAAAAACATTAAAAAATATGGAATATAGAGAAAAGACAAGAACATACTCAAATTATTCATTAATAAACATAGGCCATTACAGTCTAGCTCCAGTGTCATCCAGTGGTAGTGCTAGATATTTTATTAATGCGGTATGTACGTGTTTTCTTTATGAATCAAAATCTCAAACACTAGGAGTTTTCAGAAATTTGAAGACCAGAATTGAAAAGCAAACAAGGAATGACATTAAATAAATGAGCTTAAATAACAAAGGAGACTTCATCGTCAATGAATTCAAATATTTTTGCAGCATAACCGACAGTAAATGCCTTTGAGGACATCATTGCAAAATGGAGTTGCTACAAGAATGAACATGTTATTGTTAGAATGAGCCTAATGCATGAGATTAGTTGGTGGTCTTCCACAGCATTTTCCTGCTAAAAATATAAGCATGGCTTGTTATATTGCGAATTGATCTTCCTCCAAGGCACTGTGTTTAAAACAATAGAAATTGTATGTATATATAAATCAGTGGATTATTCTAAGCTTCACATATTTGGATCTTCTGTATATGTACTAATATAGAAAAGACAGAGGTCAAAACTAGATACCAAATCAAAGCTTTGCCTCTTTGTAGGTTAACAAAATAACTTAAGTGTAGTCACAAAACATATTTGCATTTGGAAACCCTAAACTCTGTAAATTACAATATTCATTAAGGCTAATTCAATTTACATATAACCACTTTAATAATACTGTAATTATTATTTACCCACTGGGTTAAATCCGTCATGGACGTATCCAATTTCAACAACAGAAATTGAATTGAGTACATTACCTTGTCTTCTCTTTCATGGTATTTGATCTCTCTCTACTTCACTACTAAGATTAGCAAATCATTCGCCCGGTCCTTAAACCAACGTTACTCGATTTGCCGCGAAACATTATTCAATTAAAAAGATTTCAAGAGGATTACATGTCTAAGGCAATCACAGTATATTATATTCATACACACTACTTCTGATTTTATCCTTGAAATAACGCGTGTACCGGCGACGTAGACAACTGGAGTAAAAGCTGATTTAGATTGCCACGAACAGAATTGATGGCGATGTTTGAATCAATCTGTTGTAATAAAAGTTGAAGTTCAAAAAAATTATCCAGAAAGCAAATTTAAAAATAAAACACAAAACTTACCCGAAAACAGAAAAAAAGAATGGGAGATCAAATCAAAAACGAACTCAGAAACCGGGTAAAAAGATGAGGGCGCACATGTATACATATATACATGCCCTCTCTTAATCGCCCATCAGGCGAAGTAAAATAGAAACAAGAGAGGGGGGAAACAGAGAGAAAGAGAGAAAGGGAGAGAGGGTTGCAGAGATGAAAACTTCGGCGAAGATAATTGCTGTTATTGGAAGCGGAAGCTGCGCAGTCGTGAGGGTAGCGGCGCTTCGTTGCAGCGACGGCTCGACCAGGCACATTGCCATCAAATCGTCCTACAGCCCTTTAGCTTCGTCGATGATCACCTGCGAGAGCCTGATACTAAGGGACTTGAGGGGCTGTGTGAGGGGCTCGTCTCTTTAGGAACGCCATCTTCTTCATTGCGACGCCCGCCCTTCTTTCCCATTGTCCGGATCTACAAGAAAATCAAAGAAAATACAACAAAGAGAAAATTGGAAGAAGAATCAAAAGGAAAATTCTATTTGTCTTTTTCTTCAACGATAATCTCCTACAATTTTCCCTTAGCCTTTTATCCTCTTTCCAGTTTGTTACGCTCAACGCATCGCCAGCTGCAGCAACGGCCATCACGATCCAACGGCTCCCATCAATTCTCCTGTCCTTCAGATCCACGGTCCGGATTCGAACTTAAAAGCAAATCCTACGGCTGAGGTTCAAATCCACTGAGCCCAAGTATCCAACACCCTGCTGCAAACTTCGCGCCCTCTCCTTCAGCTGCTAACATCCTCACAATCCCTTCCCCATTTTTAGACCTTGCCTCAAGGTCGAAGCTGGGAAATTTCTTCACCAATCCCCAGTAGTCCTCCCAGGTTGCATCTTCCTCGCTTCTCTGTCGCCATTTGATCAATACTTGGGGAATGAGAGAACGGCGGGCCTGCAAGGTGCGACGGTCCAGAATTGCTTCAGGTTCATCCACAACTTCTTCCACATAGCTGGGTTGAGTAACCTGCAACACAGCTCTTTGGCCTAACTTCTCCTTCAATTGGGAAACATGGAAGACGGGATGGATTTTGGAAGTAACTGGCATCTTCAATTTATATGCCACCTCGCCAATTTTCTTCTCTATCTGATAGGGTCCATAGTATTTAGGGGATAATTTGCACGGCTTCTTCATGGCAGCACTCAATTGCCTATATGGTTGTAGTCTCAGATACACCCATGCTCCTTCTTCAAAATGTCTCTCAGTTCTCCTTTTATCAGCAAAGTGCTTCATCCTCTCCTTGGCCTTCTTCAGGTTATCTTTCAGCAATTGAAGTGTCACCTCCCTTGAGGATAAGACCTCATCTACAGCTTGGACTTGGGAGGCTTGTGGAGTGTACCTCAGCAAGGTAGGGGGTTTCCTTCCGTAAACTGCTTCATAAGGAGTCAGCTGAGTTGAGGCCTTCCAAGTTGTGTTGAACCAATACTCAGCTAGTGTTAGCCACCTGGGCCATTCCTTTGGTTTGTGAGAGCAGAAACACCTCAGGTAACACTCCAAGTGACGGTTGGTGATTTCAGTTTGTCCATCTGATTGGGGGTGATAAGCTGAGCTGAAAGCTAATAGGGTACCTTGGAGGCTGAAAAGTTCTTTCCAGAACTGACTTGTGAATAGAGGGTCTCTATCACTCACTATGGATTTTGGCATTCCATGGAGTTTGTAAACACCATCAAAAAATAATTGAGCTACTTGCTTGGCAGTATAAGGGAATTTGATAGAGAAGAAGTGTGCATACTTGGTTAGTCTATCCACCACAACTAGGATAGCACTAGTATCTCCACAGGAAGGCAGTCCTACTATGAAGTCCATAGATATGTCTTCCCAAATCTGTTCTGGAGTTGGGAGGGGTTGAAGTAATCCTGGGCTAGCCACACTCTCAGCCTTATTTCTTTGGCATACATCACATTCTCTCACAAATGCCCTCACCCTGGATCTCATTCCCTTCCAGTAAAAGGTCTCCTTCAGTCTGTGGAGTGTCCTGGTGGCATCAGAGTGACCACCCATAGGTGAGCTATGGAACTCCTGTAGTAAGATGTTGACAACATCCTCATTGTTAGGGCTGACCAATATCCTTCCCTTATAATAGTACAGCCCATTCAGCTTAGTGTAATTTTTCATTGCTTCATCACCTGCTTGCATTCCCTGCTCAATTTCAGTATAATAGGGGTCATCCACAACCATGTCCTGGATTCCTTGCATCCAACTAGGCTGAACTATGGAAATGGGGTAGAGAGAATAATAGTCCTCCTGAAGAGTATCAACATTTTCTATTTCCCTTGATAGAGCATCTGCAGCCAAGTTTCCTTTGCCAGGTTTGTACTCCACCCTATAATCAAATTGTTGTAATTTCACTAGCCACTTACTTTGGATACCCAGCTGCAATTTTTGACTCAACAAATAGCTGAGGCTTTGATGATCTGTCTTAATAATAAATTTCCTTCCCATTAAGTAATGGCTCCATTTTGAAGTAGCAATGATTATGGCTAACAATTCTTTCTCATATGTTGACAGCAATAGGTTTCTTCCCTTCAACTTAGAGCTGAGGTAAGCTATGGGTCTTCCATCTTGCATTAAAACTGCTCCAATTCCTAATCCTGATGCATCACACTCCAGGATGAAGTCCTTCTCAAAATCTGGCATAGCTAGCACTGGGGCAGTAACTAGTGCACTCTTCAATTTCTGGAATGCAATTTGGGCTGCCTCCTTCCAAATGAATTCTCCTTTTTTATTAGACTCTCCCTTCTTCAGAAGTTCTGTCAGGGGAGCTGCTATACTCCCAAAGCCCTTCACAAATTTACGGTAATACCCTGCCAAGCCTAAAAATCCCCTCAATGCTTTTAAATTCCTTGGCACACTCCATTGCATCACAGCTTCTATCTTCTTTGGGTCCACTGCTACACCCTGCCCTGATATTACATGACCCAAGTAATCCACAGACTCCTTGCCAAAATGACACTTAGAAAGCTTCACATATAACTGGTTAAACATGAGGGTTTGGAAGACCTTTGTGAGGTGCTCAACATGGGAACTGGCACTTGGACTGTAAATGAGGATATCATCAAAAAAAACCAACACATAATGCCTCAGCATGGGTTTAAAAATTTGATTCATTAATGATTGGAAGGTTGAGGGAGCATTTGTAAGACCAAAGGGCATAACTACAAATTCATAATGTCCTTCATGGGTTCTAAAGGCAGTTTTAAAAATATCCTCAGGCTTAACTCTTATTTGATGATAGCCTGACCTGAGGTCCAGCTTGGAAAATACCACAGCCCCATGTAGATCATCTAACAATTCATCTATGATAGGAATGGGGAACTTATCTTTAACTGTCTGTTGGTTTAAAGCTCTGTAGTCCACACACATTCTCCAACTACCATCAGACTTCTTCACCATCACCACTGGGGATCCATAGGAACTGGAACTATTACGTATGACACCTGTCTTCAGCATATCTGAAACTTGTTTTTCAATTTCTCCCTTTAAGAAATGTGCATGCCTGTAGGGACGTATACACACAGGCTTAGAACCTGGCTCCAGTGGTATGTTATGATCACAACTCCTAGGAGGAGGAAGTCCCCTTGGTTCTTCAAAAATTTTGGAATACCTCCTCAACAACTCTTGCAGCTCTGGGGGGTGACTTTGGAAATTCATGGAAGAGGATTGACCTTCAAGGGAGTACAAGGTGAGTGATTTCAACTGGATAATATACCCTTCTCCTTCTTGCCTTAGCATTTTCTTTAACTGTTTCTCATCCACCCACTGAGACTCACTCCTAGCCCCTTGCCAAACACAATCCTTCCCTTGATAATGGAATTTCATCTGTAGCTTCTTGAAGTTCATGATAATGTCATCCAACTCACCCAACCAATGAGCCCCTAGTACAATTTGATTTCCCCCCATGGGAAGCAGTAACAGGTCCACCAATATAGTGACTCCTTGGCAATTAAGTTGAACTCCCTTGCAGACCCCTGAACCAATCAGCTTCTCCCCATTGGCTACCCAAACATCAAAATTCTTAGAGTCTTCTATATGCAGGCCCAGTGAGTTGACCAACCTGGGATGGATGAAGCTATGTGTAGACCCAGAATCAACCAGGATGTGAACACTTTGCCCCTTGATACTTCCCTCCATTTTCAATGTGTTGGCAGCTGGTAGCCCACACATGGTCTGTAATGATATAGCAGCTGAGTCTTCTATGGTTCCCTCAGATGATTTGCTTGCCACTTCTTTGTTCAGTTCCAACTCAATTCCTCCTATGTCTTCTCCTGGATCCACATCATTTCCATTCCATACTCCCTCCATTAAAAATGCTCTCTTACATTTATGGTCCGGGCTCCATTTTTCATCACATCCAAAGCACAACCTATTCCTCCTCTTATGTGCAATTTCCTCTTGTGTCAGTCTTCTAGCTGTAGCTGGTAGTTCTGAAGCTCCCATAACCCTTCCTTGAGCTGCATTCACCACTGTCTTTCCTTGGGATCCAACTGAATTAGTGGAAGACTTAATCCCTCTTCTTGTTTGTATGTACTTCTCTTCAAAGTTCTTAGCCAGAAATATAGCAGAACTCAAGTCAGAAGGCCTAGCAGCCATGACCTCATACCTGATTTCATCCTTCAACCCACCAACAAATTTATCACGTATATAGTCCCTTGGTAGTTTGTCCAAAAACCCCATGATCTGTTCCAGCTTCTTGAGGTACTCACGGACTGAGGTGGTTTGCCTGAGATTTGCAAAAGATTGGAATGGCCTCTCCATTTCTGGCAGACCAAATCGACCCAACAGCTCCTTCTTATAAACTTCCCATTCAAAGAAATTCTCCACATTAACCTTAGCCCATTCAAACCACTGAAGTGCCTCTTCTTTCATATAAAACCCACAAGTTTTAACCCAGCCACTCCTCTCTGTGTTGTAATATGCAAAAATTTGTAAAGCTTGGCTAAGCCAGGGAATTACATCCTCAGTTCCCCTAAACAAGGGAAACTCTGGTCGCAACCCTTTAGGGTGAAACTCAGCATTGCCATTATACCTTCTATTACTCGATTCATCATCTACAAAGGAGTTTAGTGGATTACCCCCTTGATTGGTTCTCCTTGGACCAGCATTTGGGTTGTTTGCCAGTATGATGTTCCTCTCTGAGCTACTGCCTTCCAATCTGCTTGTGATTCCCACTAGTTGCGCATTGATATTGCAAAACTGAGTTGAGAGTTGCCTCTTCAGATCTGCAATGTCGGCTCTCATATTAGCTTGTTCCTCCATTGATCTATCCATCTGGCACTGCATCCTGAAGCTGAGCTCTCGTTGATAATCAGCTGCCATTTCCAGCTTCATGAATCTCTCCTCCCATGGGCACGCCTCGAAGTTCTCCTCCGGCTCGCCTGATCCTTCGCCATCGCCATCGACCAGTGGTGGCTTTGATACCAATTGTGAGGGGCTCGTCTCTTTAGGAACGCCATCTTCTTCATTGCGACGCCCGCCCTTCTTTCCCATTGTCCGGATCTACAAGAAAATCAAAGAAAATACAACAAAGAGAAAATTGGAAGAAGAATCAAAAGGAAAATTCTATTTGTCTTTTTCTTCAACGATAATCTCCTACAATTTTCCCTTAGCCTTTTATCCTCTTTCCAGTTTGTTACGCTCAACGCATCGCCAGCTGCAGCAACGGCCATCACGATCCAACGGCTCCCATCAATTCTTCTGTCCTTCAGATCCACGGTCCGGATTCGAACTTAAAAGCAAATCCTACGGCTGAGGTTCAAATCCACTGAGCCCAAGTATCCAACACCCTGCTGCAAACTTCGCGCCCTCTCCTTCAGCTGCTAACATCCTCACAGGCTGTCCCGGGGTCATCCAAAGTTTCGGCACGGATGTCATCTGGGTCGACGGCGTAAACGAACGATGCTACATGTACCTGGAATACGCCCCCGGCGGCAGCGTCGCGGATCTCCTGACCAGGTTCGGGCCGCTTCCACAGCAGCAGGTACGCGACTACACCAGGTGCATGCTCGAAGGCCTGGCGCACATCCACAGGAAAGGCTACGTGCATTGCGACGTGAAGCCTGCGAACATCCTCGTTTGGAGCGCTTCGGAGGCAAAAATCGGCGACTTCGGGCTCGCGAAGCTGTCGGGCCACTGGGCGACGGGATTCGGGCCCTACAACATTCGGGGCACGCCTCAGTATATGGCGCCCGAGTGCATGACCCGCGGCGAGTACGAACAGCCGCTGGATATTTGGTCGCTCGGGTGCACCGTCGTCGAGATGCTCACCGGAAGGCCGGCGGTGGACTTCGACGATGATGGTGATCTCGGCGTGTTCTTGGACGCGATCGGCAACGGAAGCGCGGTGCCAGAGATCCCTGAGAACTTGTCGGAAGCAGGGAAGGATTTCTTGAGGCTATGCTTTGTTCGAGAGCCTGCAATGAGATGGAGCGCGGCCATGCTCCTGGATCACCCGTTTGTCTGGGGCAGGTGCGGGGATCCGATCGATTCGTATGGGGTTCTGGCAAACTGTTTGCCGCATCATGTGTTTGGACGTGGGAACAGACGAAGAGGTTAGGAATTAGATGCAGCTCTTGGGACTTTGAGTAGATTAGCGGATTTAGTTGTAGTTTATATTTAGGGCATTTAGAAAGAGGAAGAACTTTCCCTTCTCCGTATGTTGTGAGTATTTTGCAAGGACCAGCTGATGGTGACTTAGGGCGACTAGCTAGTCTTTTTTATGCTTCCAATGCTCTATAGCTTGCCATAGGAGTTTCATTCCCCGTGCTTTCTTATTTGTAAATGTACGATTGTTATTCTAATGTGAGTGCTATTTTCATTATTATCAGTTATGCAGCTCTCTTCTTCATACCTTGTTTGCAGTAAAGTTGTAAATTATTTGGTCTTGAATTTGTTTAAAGGACGTTGGATCTATAGCTCTTCTCTTGACTTTCTCGGCGAGCTTCTTGTTCGGCCAGGCGAACTTCCCAGTGGTGGGGCGAGCTTCCCGCCCAGGTTCGTTCTTGCTCCGGATGGTCGGATAACTATTCGCTTGGGCTTCAACTATTTGGGCCTTTATTCTCTGGACCGGCCTTAAGGCCATAACAATTGCACCCGTCATTCGAGTTCGAGATGGTAAGCCCGGCTCAGCTCGGATGACGTGGCGTACTCTCACTGGATGAGGGCAGGTCGGCGGCATTTAATTCGAATTGACCGCCAAATCTCTTAGGTCATCATGGCGATTCGGCGACGGGGGATGATCGAGGCGTCCGACCGTTCGGAGCATGACACATGGCTGATTGTGATCGTGGGGGGAAGTTGAGGCCCCAGACTCGCCCAGATCTTGCCGCGTGGCCCGCCTCCGACGGCTGAGATCGACCAATCCCCCTATAAATAGAGATGTGGGGCATCGAGAGGGAGTTTTCTGCACTCATTTTCAAAATTTCGTTTCCCTCCGTCATTGCTGAGAGCTCTCACATCGTCGTCACGCCGTCGTTACTTCGTTGCCGTTGGAGCTCCGTTCATCCTTTTTCTTTCTATGTATTCTTTTGATACATCACATGGCTTCATCTCCTTCTTCTGCTTCCAATTCCTACGTCGAGGGGTGGTTCGACGAGTTTGAGGGTGGCAGCGCCGTAGAATCGGAGGAGACGTCGGTGTTTTGGCCGTAGGAGCGGAAGGAAAACCCCGCCGTCGAGCTTGTTGTTGCCTCGATGTCGGCGGTCAAAAGGGACCCCAAGAAAGGAAAGGGGCCTAGGTCGGCCGTCAGGATTCCGGGGGGCGACGAAGTTACGACTGCGGTCCTCGCGAAGATTCTGGACATAATGTCCCAAATGCCGACCTCCTACGTCCCCCAAGTTCGCTCCAAGTATATCCGACCGTCCTATACTATTCACCTTCCCGAATACAACGAGCGGGTTAGCTCCCCAAGGGTTAACGAGGTCGGCGTCTACTACCCGACCTTTGCCCTTGGGCTCCGGTTCCCACTCCATCCCTTCTAGGGGTGGCAAACAGGTCGAGTCGGGTCAGGTTTGACCGGACCCGGATAGGGGTAAAACCGAACCTGACCCGGATAATATACGGGTCATGGTTCAGAAACCCGTACCCGACCTGGTGTAACCCATGTTTTCTCGTACCCGACCCGATTTATTTTGCGGGTCGGGTTCGGGTTCGGGTCGGGTTCGGGTTGAGTGTAAGAGTAAAAATGTCGATTTAATTCCAAAGAAAAACGCCCGGGTAGAAGAGGGAGGAGCGGAGTAAGAAGGCGAGTAAGGAGCATGCACCTACCGCTCCCTTCTCCCGTACGAGCGAGGCGGCATTGGGCGGCCCCATCGACCTCGACCCAGTCGTGGACCCGGCGGCCTACCTAACGGTCGCCATGCCCCAGGGTCTGCCAGCTGACGTGATCGCCACGATCCCCATCGTTCGGCTGTGCCTCTGAGTTCTCCGAGCATGTCGGCCCAGACCAGCCGGCTGTGACTGGTGTGCGCTGACCCTTCGGGTGCCAGCCGTCCGGGCTGGGGAAGCTGGGTCACCCAAGCAGTGAGGCAACGCTCGCCACCTTTAAGTCAATGATGTGCGAGATCATCGCCCTCTCGCCGGGAAAGATCGTCGTGCCACTTTATCTGATGGGTGCCCAGGAGTCAGTCTTTGATGAGGTCGGGGTAGCGGCCTGCCTGGTGGAGAACAGCATGCTGCCGAGGGACCGAGAGTCCTTGACGAATGTCGATGCTGAGCGTCTCTGTGATATGGCCATCTGGCATAGCATGCAGGTTCGTCGCTTTCTTTATTCAAAATGCCAGTCTACTCTCCTTTTAGATGCGCTTATGCCTTTGGTTCCTTCCGTAGAAGGTCGCAGTGTTGGTGTCCCTCCAATGTCACACGGTAGTGACAAACAAGGTCGAGGCGGCTCTTGGGAGCGAGGCGGCCGAGCTCGAGGCCGTGAAGAAGGAAGTCGCAGGGAAGCTGAAGGTCGTCGACTTCAAGTTGACAAAACTCCGGAAAAACTATGTGATCCAGAGGGTGACAATCACCAAGCTGGAGAAAGTTAAGGAGGAGACAGAGCAGAATGCCAGGGATGAAGAGGCCCAGAGGGTCGCTACTGAGGACGTCCTGGCCCAGGAGAGGGAGGCCGACAGGAAGAGGACCGCTGACCTTGAAAGGCTATAGTGGAGCTAGAGAAGATCGACCTTGAGGCGATCAAGACAGAAGCCGTCTGCCAGTATCAGCTTCAGGAGTTCATCCCCGCTCTGACGGAGATGAGGGCTGAGGGTGTCGAAGAGGGCCTAAAGGCGGGCCTTAGGAGGATCAAGAAGGTGTTGGGGAAGCTCTACCCCAACCTGGAGGTTGACTTTTCCCGGTAGTCGGCGGTCTCCGATGACGAAGGGGAGGCTTCTATCCCCGCTGATGCCAGAGAGACGGGTGCACCGGCCAGCAGCGATCAGGCGAGCGGCCAGGCGAACACTCAGGCCCTGGGAGGTGGTGACCAAGTGGAGGCTCCGTAGTTAGGGGGCACAAATGTATGGCCGCTTTTTCTTTGCTTGTTGTTGATGCGCCTTGTCTATCTTTGTTTGTGTATGCCCCTGATCGGCCCCGGATGTACACCCGGAGAACGATTGTAGTTTTACCGCAAGCGCACGGCGTAGTGGCGAGCAGGTATCGAACACGAGGAGGTGGTGTTGGCTCCAATCTATCCTAGGTTGGTTTGACTACGAACGTTTTATTGGTGGAGATGGTTATGGTATAATGTAATGGCAATGGCGATGGATGTCGGTGTCGGAGATAGAGAAATCGGTCAGATATCGATTCAAATACAATACAATAAAAGAGTCTAGGGCTAGGGAATCCCCACTACGGATCGTCATACGTCATTGTGAATAGTGAATCTCAATATTACTAGGCTTGCGTTGAGGTAAACTAGTCGTAACTGAATAGAGAACCAAGCTCACGCTCTCGCGCTATTGCCGGTCTATAGCAAACCTAGATTAGAGCCCACTCTCGTGCAAACCCTAACCTAAGCCACTAGCATTAGGATCGACATCATTGTCCAATCGCTTCTCGAGCCCACTCTCGTGCAAACTCGAGTCACGATCTAGGTTGTGATAGTTCGTATTCGTCCAATCTCTTGCAAACGAATATTGGTATAGATTTACAATTAAAAATCCTAGCTTTGGTCCAATCTCTTGCAAACCAAATCTAGAGAAATCTAATTGTAAATCTAAATCGAATATCTAGGCCTTCCCATCGATTAGAATCCAATCTCTTGCAAATCCCAAATCGATGGAAATCCCTAGCTATCTGTAGTAAATCAATCACAACCTAACCTCCTAGCAATTCTAGTAATTTAGAAATTCATTCATCAAAAATCTGAAATTAGATCCATAGGGTTCATCCACATGCCCTAAAACAACAAATCTACTCTAGCATAGCAATAACGATATGAGAATCAATAGAAATCATTGCTTGCATACAAAAAGATAGAAAAACAAAGATTCAAATAAAAAGAAGAAAATACTTAGCTTGATGAAGATCTTCAATCCAAAATACAAGATTTTAGATCCAAGAGGGGGCCTAGGGCATGGCCTAACCTCTAAAATAATCCTAAGAAAAACATATGGGTACCTAAGAAAACAAATTGGGGATCCTCCTCTAATGTTGGCTACAAAACCCTTAAATACTCCCCCAAAACCCTAGCAAGAAACCCTAGAAAACCCCTCAAATTCGTGCCCAAAAACAGCCCAAACCGCAATTTAAAATCTGGGCCCGTCGCCGACTCGGCCGAGTGGAAAATATGACTCGGCCGAGTGGAAATTCCAGCACTGCAGCATCAACTTGCAGAAATTCTCCAGATTTCATCCGACCTCCGATTTGCGCGTTCTTGATGGCGTTGAAATCGTCATGAAGTCTACTATCCATAAAAAATATGAGAAAAATACTTTGCTTGCTGGAATGATATCAGATTTCAAAAGAGTGGGAGGCTGTCTGAAAATCTGGGCGCTGCATGTCCTCGGCATCACTCGGCCGAGTTGACATCTCTACTCGGTCGAGTGGGCTTCTCTACTCGGCCGAGTGATAGACCCTGTAGAATTCCAGTAAGTCAGGGATCTTGGGGGCCTGTCTTCAGAGGTGACTCGGCCGAGTGGCTTTACTCACTCGGCCGAGGGGCATTCGTTACTCGGCCGAGTCAGAACCATCAAAAGCCTGTACATTTCCAGTAAGTCGGCCTCTTTTGATGGTGCATTTCTCATGCCACTCGGGCGATGCGATCTTCTTACTCGGCCGAGTGGGATATCATCCCTCGGCCGAGTGCACGCCCAATTCCTTCTGTTGGAGCGTGTCCGGTCTGGTCGGCCGAGTGGTCTTCTTGCTCGGCCTAGTGGCTGTTCCACTCGGCCGAGTGGCATGCTGTAGATGCCCAATCTTCTCCGTTTCTCCTCCTCGTCGCTCCTACGGAGTTTCTTCTTCTTCCACCCGTCTCCCATCGCCGAATAGCCCTCAAAAGTGCCTTGGGTGACGCTCCGGAGTGGGTGCAAGTCCCTTAAGCTCATTTTTGCTCCCGATCGCTCCATATTTCCTGAAATCCGACAAAAACAAGAAATAGTGAAAAGTAACGCAATATCGTCGAATACTCGTGAAAATCGCAATATGAGCAATCGAAATGGCGTGAAAACATGCAGAAAAAAGGTGTAAAATATGGAGTGATCAGCCCCCAACCTTCGGCATGGACGAGCTTAGGGTCGAGGAAAGGTGGAATGTTGAGTAGATAGCTTTTGTCGGTGTCGGGCCAAGTATTGCTACGACCTGGGGGGAGCCCGTAGGCATCATCACATATCCTCACATTTAATGTAACAAATACATACCCTTGGGCGGCCTTTCGGGGGCGCGACACGTAGCCTTCCCCGGAGCTTTGATCATCCCCGGTTTGCGTAGTGAGGCTCGACCTGCTACGGATAGCAAGGCCGTGATCTGCCCCAGAGGTTTGATATGGAAGGGTCGTCGAGGTGCATAGCCTGTCCCAGTCCCTATGCGACCTTTTGGGGGCGCAGCACATAGCCTATCCCAGATCTTTGATGGGGTTAGATCGGGGCCGTAGCCCGTCCTGCACCCTTGGAGCCTTTCGGGGGCGCAACGCGTAGCCTGCCCCAGATCTTTATGGGTCGGGTCGAGGCCATAACCCGTCCTGTGTCATTGGAGCCTTTCGGGGGCACCGCGCATAGCCTGCCCTAGATCTTTGTGGGGCGGATCGGGGCCGTATCCCGGAAAACGACTGTAGTTTTACCGCAAGCACACGGCGTAGTGGCGAGTGGGTATCGAACACAGGGAGGACAATTGACAGTATCCTACTTTGATCAACTAGCTATTGATGGAATAAGAATGGTTTTGATGGTAATGTCACAATCGTTCGAATAGCAAATAGAATTCAATATAATAAAGCGTCTAGGGATAGGAAATCCCTGCTACGGACTATTACTTATCCTTGTGAATCATGAATCGCAATATTGCAAAGCTTGAATGTATGTGGACTAGTCGCAACTTAATATAGAACCAAGCTTACGCTCTCGCGCTATTTCCGGTCTATAGCAACCCAGATTAAGGCCCACTCTCGTGCAACCCCTAACCAAAGCCGATAGCGTGAAGATCGACATAATCGTCCAATCGCATCTCGAGCCCATTCTCGTGCAAACTCAAGCTACGATCTAGGTTATGATAGTTTGTATTCGTCCAATCTCTCGCAAACGAATATTAGTATAGATTTATAATAAAAATCCTAGCTTTGACCCAATCTCTTGCAAACCAAATCTAGAGAATCTCAATTATAAACCTAAGTCGATATCTAGGCCTCTCAATCAATTGGGATCCAATCTCTTGCAAATCTCAATCGATGGAAATTCCTAGCTACTCGCAAGAAATCAATCACAACCTAACCTTTTATCAATCCTAGCAACAATTCAATTCATTGATCACAATTCAAAGATCGGGTCCGTAGGGTTCATCCACATGCCCTAGAACGACGAAACTACTCACAATCATCATGAAAATCTCAGAAATAACAAATAGGATCATAGCACAATTCATTGTAGAGAGAGAAAAATTCATAAAAATAAGAGTTTTAGCAAGAAAGAACAAACCAAATTACGCGTCTATGATCTCCAGCTGAGAATTACAAAAGGAATAGCGTTCAAAAAATAATACAAATCTCTCCTAAAACTAGGGATAAAACTAGGTTTAAATACAGGCCAAATTCGTCCAAAAAATCGTGACAGAATTGCCCCTACGCAGCCCAGAAAACCCAATTTGCATAGCAGTCGGACTGCGTCACTTGGCCGAGTGACAATGTCACTCGGCCGAGTGACAGACCCAATAAAAACAGAGAATCTGGGAAAATTGGGGGCATGTCGCTCTGTGTGACTCGGGCGAGTGGGCTTCTCCACTCAGCCGAGTGAGCAATCTTGCTCGGCCGAGTGGGTCTTCTCAAAATTTCCAGTAACTTGGTCGCCTTTTGGAAGAAAATCCCTGTACCACTCGGGCGAGTGAGTTATCTCACTCGGTCAAGTGAACGTAGAAAATTGGTAGTGTGTATCCGTGTCACTCGGGCGAGTGCAATCCTTCACTCGGCCGAGTGAACTGGATGTTCGGCCAAGTGAGCTGTATCTGGGCTCTTTTCCTCTCCTCCTCTCCTTCTCGTCGATTCTATCGAATTTCTTCCTTTTTCGCTCATCCTCTAGCACTGCTAACTTCTCAAATAAGCTATGGGTGATGCTCCGATATGCGTGAAAGTCCCTTGATCTCTTTTTCGCTCCAGATCGCTCCATATCTCCTAAAAACGACAAAAACAAGGAATAGTCAAAAGCAACGTGATATCGTCGAATAATCGTGGAAAACGCAATATGGGCGATCGAAATAATATGAAAATATGCAGAAAAAAGGTGTAAAATAAGGAGCGATCAAAATCCCCCAAGCTTACCTCTTACTCGTCCTCGAGGAAGATGAGTAAAAACCGAACCCGGTGGATAAAACATGGAAAAAGGAAAAAGAAAACGAAGAGGGAAGTGCTAGATCATTTTCTTAGGACGTGGACTTGCTTACTCAAATAGCATACGACGAATAAAAACATGCCAAAGATTTTTATCTCGATATCATGATCATGTAGGGATGCATCCGGTATAGAAACCCAAGAATATCAAAACGATATGAAATATGAAATCATTCTAGAATTAGCATCGTCTGAAGCATCTAAAGTAATATACATATTCATAGACCACACACTTTTCAATTGATCGCTTTCTATTTGGAGTATAAGATGTATCACACAATATGAATCAATAAGAATGGAAAGGAGTGGTTTTCATGAAGTGCATGCCAAATCTCAATTCCTGGATTTTGTAATACTTCTAGTAATCTCCCCGAGTATAGAAAATTACCTAGCTTAGGTTGTCATACATAGACAAGTAATCACTCTTTCACACATCATTGGATCCTCTCCCCCAAGCTTATCTATAAGCGTGGTGGCATCAGATAAAACAATAAGACTTTTCCCCATTTTTGAAGCTCCGAAAAAATGAAAAATTAAAGAGGGAAGAAAGAGAGAAACAAATGAAATGGGATCATATATGTACTTCTTTTCTTTCTTCTCTTTTTTTCGCTTTTTTTCTTTTTTTCATATCACATATATACAATAAGGATCCCAAATCAAAAGATAGAGAGATATACATGTATATTTTTTTCTTTTTGATTTTGGGGTGTTGGAGTAAGAACTTTTATAGCAAGGGGGATATGCCAATATAGGATTTGCTAAAGGGAGAATCACCAATGATTTTAAGTATAGAAATGATGTCCAAGATATGTGGAGAAAGAAAAATGTGTAACGCTCAGTTACTCTTTAGAATGTGCACGACAACTTTCAGCAGAGTAATGTAATCTACTCAGTGTGTTTTCAAAAGGTAAACTAATCCAGTCATATCAACATAGCATGCATTCAGTCAACCAGAAAGTGAAGCGTACAATTTTCATGCAAAAAGAAGTGATATCAGATAACAAAGCAGTACTCCAAATATAGGCAGTCAATGAGTGAAGCTTGGTGTGTTTTCTACGAAAAGCATACCATATAAATTATCAGACTCAGCTAATAGAAGAATTTCATTCGCATTCATATAATGAAGGTGCGGGTTACTATCTCGAATGCACAGCAAAGCATAGCATATGATATCTGAAATAAAAACTATGGCATGACAAGATAATATGCATATAGAGATAAGCTAACACCACGTCATCATCATCACATGAAATTCATCTCTAGCAAAAAAGGTAAAAGAAACAAGGATAAAAGAAAAATAAGATCTACTGTACATATGCAGCACACACAAAAATAAGAAAACGTGATGCATGAGAAAAATGAAAACGTGGGCGAAAATAAGTGTAAAATAAAGAAAGGTGGAAAATATGAAGAAAATGAAAAGTGCGTGAGACACTCACTCCCACAAGCTAAACAACACAATGTCCTCAGTGTGTAAAGTATGGCACACGGAGAAATATGATATGGGTAGGGTGGGTGAGGGTGCATGCAAGATGAAAAGAAAATGAGATGGATATGCAAGTGATGCATGCAGATATCGAGATCGTGCAATATAAGTGTCCCCAAAAATACCTCCTCCCTCCAAAATAATATAGACAAATATGAGCAAAAAGTGACCAAAATGTGTGTGGAAGAGGGGCGCAAAAATCAGCGAAAAGATGGCATCAATCATAACAGCCGCAAAAATATGGGAGGCATCCAGTGTGTGCCTAAGTGGGTGTTGGAGCACCAGCACCGTCCTGTGGTGGAGGTGGTGGTGGAGGTGGCTGCTTGGTAGGTGTAGCAGCAGATGGCGGCTGTGACAGTCACGCAAGAATCTGGTTCAGGCTAGCCTGAATACCAGGAAGTAAAGCGACGCAAGACTGTACAGCACTGACGGTAGCGGAGAGAGCCCGAAAATCTCCCCTGAGTCCACTAATGGCCCCCTCTTGAGCACGTAGGTGCTGAAATAGGGTGTCAGGGGGAGGTGGAGCAGAGGGTTGAACAGTTGAGGAACGGGGCTACCTCGCACGGCTACCTAAACAACAGGTGCAACTACTGGGTGGGGCTGTTGTGATGTACTCACTAAAAGACGCTCCGCCTCTGTGACAGTTGAGACGCATGAATGGTCGAGGAAGAGGGAGCAGCAGCAGAGGCTGAAATGGTGACAGGGGGCGAGGAGGACAGAGAGGTCAATGACACAGAAATGGTGACAGACGTCACAACACTCTCGGTGAAGATAGCTGCAGTGGAGACGGAAGTGTCAACGGCTGGGGAGGCCGTGAAGTGTGCAGAAAATGACTTCCCATGGGTCGAGCATAAGAAAGTGGAAAGGGTCTCCACCGCAGAGGCAAAAGAGGGCTCGCCGCTCACAATAATGGTGGTGGGACGCTCAGAGCTCACAGCAGAAATGGGATCGATAGACATCGGCACAGTGGTGGTGGTGGTGGTGGACTCAACAAGTGTACTCCCGACACTGGCAGAAGTATGGACAGAGGTGTCGGGAGGTGCAGACAGATCTGGTGTAGGCTGAGGGATCTCCGGGTCCAGAGGTGGAAGGAGGGGCTCCTGCTGAGCACCCTCAGGCTCTAGCACGTACGCAACAGGGATGAGGACGTCCATCGCTGGAATCCACTCCCCTCCTGCGGGTCCAATAGGGGTCTGAGCAGGGCTCGGAAGAACCATGTAATCTGCGCTAAAAGGACCGTGCAGCCATACTCAGTGGTGCTGACTATGAGGGCGTAGCATCCTCATGTGGGCCATAACGTCTATGGAAAGGGAAGTGGGGCCCGGGGTCGTAGCAAACCAGCTGGAAGGTCTACTCCGCACATGTGAGCCAGAAGAGTAATCAGACCGCCGCAACAGATAGGTGTCCTAGCGCCGACAGAGATAACGATGCGGTCCAAGTACCAACTGGCTATGTCAATCTAAGTGACAGGGAGTAAGACATCTCCACCTCTCTCAAAGGCTCGCGCTCGAGTCATCCCGTAGTACATGTAAAGCTCAGGGGTCGACATCGTCCCCGGCTCATACCTCACTAAGAAATTGGTCTCCATAAGGCACTGTGCAATGCGAAGGCATGGGTGGAGGATAGCGGAGGCCTTGGCCCGGTTAGGGTCAAAGGCGAGGGGTGATCCCGTGATACGTGTCCAGAAGGCGTGTGTGTCGAATGACAGTGGGGGAATGTGCATGGGACTATAGGCTAGGTCTGGGTCTGGGTCTGGGGGCAGATCACTCCATATTTTACACCTTTTTCTACATGTTTTCATGACGTTTTGATCGCCCATATTGCATTTTACACTATTATTCGACAATATTACGATGCTTTTCACTATTTATTGTTTTTGTCGTATTTCAGGAGATATGGAACGATTTCGAGTGAAAATGAGATCGAAGGAGTTTCAGGCACTTCTAAGTGTCACCCACAGCTTATTTGATGAGTTATCAGCGATAAAGGATGAGCGGTGGAAGAAGGAAATCTATAGGAGCGACAAGGAGGTGAAAAGGAGAAGAAATAAGCTCAGGAGCACCTCACTCGATCGACCAAGACTGGTCGTTCGGCCGAGTGAAGGATCACACTCGTTCGAGTAGAACGGATACGCACCGAAGATTTTCAGTGTTCACTCGGACGGGCAAAGAATTCCATTCGGCCGAGTAAGAAAGCTCACTCGCCTAAGTGGTACAGAGAAATACGACAGAAAAGAGCCGAAGTTACTGGAAAATCTGAGAAATCTCACTTGGCCGAATGAAGAAGGCTACTCGGCCGAACGAAGAAGACTGCTCGGCCGAGTCATCCCAAGAGACGGACCCCTGAGAACCCCGAAGTTACTGTTTTTGTACAGGGTTTGTCACTCGGGCGAGTGACAAGGGTCACTCGAGTGACCCTCTCCGACTGTTGCTAGGAATGCAAATTCTGGGCTGCGCATGGGCAGTTTTGTCACGATTTTTTTGACGCTTTTGTCTTGTATTTAAGCCATGTTTTTACCCTAGTTTTAGGAGAGACTAGAATTATTTTTTAGAGAGTTCTTTTAGGTTTTAGACGGCTATTCTTTGGAGAAATCTCAGCTGGAGATCATTGGCTACGTCATTGGTTTGTTCTTTCTTGTCAAAAACTCAATTTCTATGAATTGTTTCTCTTTTGTAATGAATTGTGCCATGATTATTATTGTTATTTCTAATATCTTCATGATGATTAGTGAGTAGTTCCGTCGTTCTAGGGCCTAGGGATGAACCCTTTGGACCCGATCTTTGAATTGTGATGAATTTGTAGATTTGTTGCTAGAATTGATGATGGTTAGGTTGTGATTGATATATTACGAGTAGCTAGGAATTCATATCGATTGGGATTTGCAAGAGATTGGATCCCAATTGATAGGAAGGCCTAGATATTCGATTTAGATCGATAATTGAATTTCTCTAGATTTGGTTTGCAAGAGATTGGACCAAAGCTAGGATTTTTAATTGTAAATCTATACTAATATTCGTTTGCAAGAGATTGGACGAATAAGAACTATCATAACCTAGATCGTAACTCGAGTTTGCACGAGAGTGGGCTCGAGATGCGATTGGACAATGATGTGGATCTTCACGCTAGCGGCTTAGGGGAGGGTTTGCACGAGAGTGGACCCTAACCTAGGTTTGCTATAGACTGGCAATAGCGCGAGAGCGTGAGCTTGGTTCTACATTTAGTTGCGACTAGTTCACCTATATTCAAGCTTAGCAAGAATGAAATTTACGATTCACAAGGATGAGAGAGGGTTCGTAGTGGGGATTTCTTATCCCTAGACGCTTTATTATATTGATATTTCTTGCTATTTGAACGATTGTGACGATTACACCAAAATTTTTCTTACTCTCTTGATAGCTAGGTAATTAAAGTGAGATACTATCATTTGTCCTCCCTGTGTTCGATACCCGCTCGTTGCTACACCGTGCGCTTGCGGTAAGACTACAAGTCATTTTTTCGGGTGTATATCTGGACGCGATCAAGTTTTTGGCACCGTTGCCGGGAGGCGACGGTATCTTATTTTCTTTGCTTAGTTATTTTTTTATCCTTTTATTCTTCTATCGTGCTAACAATTCCATCGAAGCTCTATTTTCCTGCACATGTACATGAGATCGACGGAGCATCAAGAAGATCTATTATTTGATCCGGAGATCGAGCGTACCGAAAGGAGGCTTAGAGCCGAGAGAAGACTTGCTATAGAGGATGATTGTATGAACCGACGGGAGACACCGGAAGAATTAGCGGCACACATGGCTAGAATAATATCTATCAGAGATAGGCTTCGGCCTAAGACTACTTCCACTACTTCATCCATTGCGATGCCGGAGTTGGCGGCGGATAAGAACTTTGAGCTCAAGATGGGACTAGTGGTTCTAATGCAACAAGACCCATTTCATGGGAACTCTCACGAGAATCCACACTACCACCTCCAGTCATTCTTGTCCAAGTGCGCCACCTTTCAGATGCCCGGTGTTCCGGTCGATGCAATCCGATTGCGCCTCTTCCCATTCACTCTCAGAGACACAGCTTTGTATTGGTTGAGGACGCAAGAGGAGGGGATCTTTACTACATGGGATGAGTTGGCAAGTGCCTTTGTTGATAAATTCTACCCACCATCCAAGACAGTGAAGATAAGGATCACACTCATGTCCTTCAAGCAAGGACCACAGGAGACTCTATACGAGGCATGGGAGGGCTTTAAAGATCTCCAACATCAATGCCCCCATCAAAGCATTGAAGCATGGGAGCTAGTACACAGCTTTTACAATGGATTCCAGCCAGGCACTGATTCGGATTGAATATTACGTATTTAACCCCCTAATTAGCCCTATGATGTGCCTATATAATGCTTAATTGCTCTCTAATATGTGCGTATGTTGTACACCATTATTTATTAGAAAAATCACCTTATTTGTGCATAAAACATGAATTATATTGAGTATTTCTGCATTTTTATATTTTTCCTAGCATCGTCTCGATCTCACGACTCCAATGACTATTTATTTGTATTTTTCTGAGATCTGTGCTAATTACTGTGCATTTTTGAATGCAGAATACCATTTATTAGAAATAAAATAAATGCGCACGAATCTTGGCGCATGCGTGGACACATCAGATCACTTCCAGCCTTCATCCGACGTTGCAAGGAAGCGGACGACGTGGAATTCTTTTAGCCGTTGGATCAAGATCCAACGGCCCGAAGCGAAAGAAAACGCAGCAGCAGCGCGCGCTTCTCCGTGGACACGTGGCATGATCTCAGCGGGCTCCCGCTGGAACGGACAGCCGATGTCGCTCCTACATTCGAAATCATAAGCGATTAGACGAGGATTAATACGGAGCGTTGGATTTTGATCCAATGGACGGTGTCGACCCCGCGTTCAGCAGCGAGCGGAAGTACATCCCAGCCGTTCGATGCCAATCGGACGGCCATCATTCGGAGTAGATATCGGATGCGGGCGTCGCACGGAGATTAAAGTACATGCGGCATCGTTTGGTGAGATCCCGCTGAGATGGACGGCTCACAGCTGCGCCGCTCCAGATCTACGGCCAGGATGGATTCGGGCGCAATTTTAGAGCGGGTTTCGACCCGTTATACCCCCAAAACCCGCAATCTTATTATTTAAGCGTATTTCTAGGGTTTTAGGGCGTATTCTGGCGTATTTTGGGACTTTTGGAGGGTCTACTGTGAGTATTTCTCCAGGGGAAAATTCTGAAAAATCCCAGAGGCTATTCTTCTACTTTCCAGGGAGTGTTGGGTTCTAAAGTGGAGATTTGGTGATAAATTCTTGAACTTATACCCCGTATTTGGTGTATTTCATCGTATTTTGGCTATTAAAACGATGTATTTGGCTATGAAATCTGATTTTCTTTTCACCATGCATGGCTAATCTCCTTGTGCTATGGTTGTGAAATAATTAGGAGTATGTAGTCGCTAAATTTCATATCTTTAGCCCTATTATCATGTCAAAATTGCTCGTAACATTGATTTCTACAACGTATTTGTGGGGTATTTGCTTATTGTCGATATTGTTTACATCCCATATGGCTAGGCCCTGACAAGGCTAGCCAACTCATGTTCACTAATCTGAACTTATTGTTGTGTTTATCGTTTAATGAAATCAATGTTGCTAGTGATACGTATACGGCTATTTTGACTAGTGTTTATCGATTCATCTTCCGACGTCTTCACGCCTTGACCGGGTGAAGCGTTGAGTTATATAAAAGACATGATATTTCAGCGATTATTAACTCCTAATGAACTCACAACCGTAGCACATCCACTTCATATGTGTTGGTGTTGACATAGTTAGGGTGTCGTATTCATTGATTTCTATAGCTTTTCGCCCTATTTGCATGTGATTAATTCTTTGGCACGCTTTTATATACTTGAACGCCATACTTTCCGACGTTCTCGTGCCTTGACCGGACGAAACGTTGAGTTATAGAAAAGGTATTGATAATCATTGATTGCACACACCCTAACGAAATCAAACCCAACACATACTCCCCATATTTATACCCCTACCGAAGTCACCGTAAATACCGTAGGATTTTCTTTTGCTATTCCAAACTCTTGATCCTATATCTTTGTGTTTGATAGGTGGTTGGTTCTCATCGTATTATTATTCTTTACATATTGACGTTCGTAGTTTTACAGGTCAGTTGTCCCGCGGATTCGATACCTGGACTCACCAGGATATTACTTGCACGATCTCCTGCGCTTGGGAGTAGTTCTCACATCATTTGAGACGAGGCAAGTTTTTGGCGCCGTTGCCGGGGACAACAATACTTGCGATCTACGATTTCAGTTCGTTTGGAGGAACATTCGGTGAGATCCTTCCATCTTATAGTCTAGGATTTTTTTTATTACTTTTTTGTTTTCTCTTTTTAAAATGGAGTATATGGAATACATGAAATTCTATTGCACGAACAATTTGTATGATGCAGAATATGATAAGGCACACAAACATAGGATGGAGAAGCTTAAGATTGTTAGTTTTAATCAGACTGATTGTGAAACTTTCTTTCAGGCCTGGAGGAGGTTCATAGACATAATATCGAGCTATCCGCAGCATGGGTACACGAAGAAAGAGCTTATGGAGTCCTTCCTAGGTGGACTACGACCACAGCTGCAGGAATTCTTGGGAGCCATGACGCCGACAGAGGCGTGGAATTGTATGGAGTCTTTACAAGAGAACGAAGAAATCATGCAAGAGACTTCAGAGTACGATTCAATGGAGCCGTCAAGCCTTGATCAGGGAGAGCAAAGCGTAGATGTACCTTTGCAACACCTGAAAGAGGAAGTTCAACTGCTTATTCAGACACAGGAGGCCACATCCCATCAATTCCAAGAGAAATTCCTCGCTCAGGGCCGACAGATTCAGCAATCTATTGAAAATCTTAAGCTGATTTCCACTTGCTTAGAAGAAAATAAATCTTTTGAAATTCAATCTCCAGAATCTAATGTGAGTTTATCTTCTATTGCAGGTATACCGAGCGAGCCATGTCACGATGAAATCACGAATGAAAACATTGACATGGCAAGAAGTGTGTGCAAAGTAGAGGATGAGCGAGCAATTTTGGATGAACAGGAAGAGGAAACGTTGGTTTAAAGAATATCTCTATGGAGCCCGAACCATTCCTTTCCCCAGTTTTTTCCCAAGATCATTTACCACTCTCTACATTGACTGAGCATCATACCGAGCGTAGTGCACATTTTTCAGGGAGTTGTCATCATCATGCTCTATTTTACTTCACCTATTTTGATGACTATATTTGGAATATGTTTATGGCGAAGAATTTTAAAATAATTTGGACTGACATAACTCATCTCTTGCAGGACATTGGTAAACAGCTTATAGAGATGCTTGGAGTTGTGTTGCTGGAGTCCAGTTTAGCTAAAGGAGGAAGATTACTCGCCGAGGAGCGCAAGGATCAAATTGAACAACTTCCTCCACCATTAAAGATTCAGGATCCGCCATTTGAACACGGTGTGTTCTTTCCAGTAGTGTAGATTTTTATATGCTTTCTAGGATGCTTGCTTGAATAAACTCGTACCCCTTTCGACATTGAGGACAATGTCCATCTTTAGTTGGGGGGTGTGTATGAGACCTTAGGATTTTTTTTCAAAAGCATGGCATAAGGAAAGAATGAACCACCAATCTCACCATTTTAAACTCCTTCGTATACCTCAAATGCGGGTGATTATGCGTTAATTAAATTCTAAAAATTGCTTATGGCCTGAAATATTAATTTTTTTCTTCATGGAATTGCTCATTAATATGCTATTCATGAAAATTTTCAATTGCCATGATTAATATCTCGAAATAGTTTGAGTTTATTTCATGCATGCTAATGTGATGAAAAAGCTTAAGTATACACGATTTATTAGAAAATCCTTCAAGTTGAAGAGGAAATTTGGCCTTCGTTATTGATGTTTATGTTCGATTTATGGGTGTTGAGTTGCTTACAAAAAAAGAAAAAAAAACTTGGCTAAAATTTAAAATGAATGAATTGAGCAAATGTGCCAATAAATAAATAACTTGGTTGGCTCGAGTAGTACAGCCCGAGGGGTCCTTTTTGGCCTAATGCCCTATTATCGTCTGATTTGGGAGCCATTGACCGGAACCTCACTCATTTGATGGAGCGATCCAAGTTATAATTTTTTCCGCAAATGTTGCTTGATGCGCGTTACGCGGAACTAATAAAAGAAAAGAAATGGTGAATATACTGAGCAACTTCAACACCCATGTTTTGGATGATTGTTCTGATAGGCCAATTCCTTGGATATGAGAAGACTAGAATATAACGACGTGTTATACTTTCGCTTGCGCAAAACGATGCTTGTATGTTATTTATTCAAATTAAACTAGAGAAAATTTCATGTGATTGATCTTGTGCATGGATTACGTATATTGATGGCCAGGATCATGTTGAAAAGCGTATTATTGAACCATGCCATAAGCAATTGATAGAATTATTATTTTATTAATCATCCGTATTCATCGCTCTTTTTGCTAGGGACTAGCAAAACGCTAGTTGGGGGGTGTGATTCGGATTGAATATTGCGTATTTAACCCCCTAATTAGCCCTATGATGTGCCTATATAATGCTTAATTGCTCTCTAATATGTGCGTATTTTGTACACCATTATTTATTAGATAAATCACCTTATTTGTGCACAAAACATGAATTATATTGAGTATTTCTGCATTTTTATATTTTTCCTAGCATCGTCTCGATCTCACGACTCCAACGACTATTTATTTGTATTTTTCTGAGATCTGTGCTAATTACTGTGCATTTTTGAATGCAGAATACCATTTATTGGAAATAAAATAAATGCGCACGAATCTTGGCGCATGCGTGGACACATCAGATCACTTCCCGCCTTCATCCGACGGTGCAAGGAAGCGGACGACGTGGAATTCTTTTAGCTGTTGGATCAAGATCCAACGGCCCGAAGCGAAAGAAAACGCAGCAGCAGCGCGCGCTTCTCCGTGGACACGTGGCATGATCTCAGCGGGCTCCCGCTGGAACGGACGGCCGATGTCGCTCCTACATTCGAAGTCATAAGCGATTCGACGAGGATTAATACGGAGCGTTGGATTTTGATCCAACGGACGGTGTCAACCCCGCGTTTAGCAGCGAGCGGAAGTACATCCCAGCCGTTCGATGCCAATCGGACGGCCATCATTCGGAGTCGATATCGGATGCGGGCGTCGCACAGAGATTAAAGTGTACACGCGGCATCGTTTGGTGAGATCCCACTGAGATGGACGGCTCACAGCTGCGCCGCTCCAGATCTACGGCCAGGATGGATTCGGGCGCAATTTTAGAGCGGGTTTCGACCCGTTATACCCCCAAAACCCGCAATCTTATTATTTAAGCGTATTTCTAGGATTTTGGGGCGTATTCTGGCGTATTTTGGGACTTTTGGAGCGGCTACTGTGCGTATTTCTCCAGGGGAAAATTCTGAAAAATCCCAGAGGCTATTCTTCTACTTTCCAGGGAGTGTTGGGTTCTAAAGTGGAGATTTGGTGATAAATTCTTGAACTTATACCCCGTATTTGGTGTATTTCATTGTATTTTGGCTATTAAAACTATGTATTTGGCTATGAAATCTGATTTTCTTTGCACCATGCATGGCTAATCTCCTTGTGCTATGGTTGTGAAATAATTAGGAGTATGTAGTCGCTAAATTTCATGTCTTTAGCCCTATTATCATGTCAAAATTGCTCGTAACATTGATTTCTACAACGTATTTGTGGGGTATTTGCTTATTGTCGATATTGTTTACATCCCATATGGCTAGGCCCTGACAAGGCTAGCCAACTCATGTTCACTAATCTGAACTTATTGTTGCGTTTATCGTTTAATGAAATCGATGTTGCTAATGATACGTATACGGCTATTTTGACTAGTTTTTATCGATTCATCTTCTGACGTCTTCACGCCTTGACCGGGTGAAGCGTTGAGTTATATAAAAGACATGATATTTCAGCGATTATTAACTCCTAATGAACTCACAACCGTAGCACATCCACTTCATATGTGTTGGTGTTGACATAGTTAGGGTGTCGTATTCATTGATTTCTATATCTTTTCGCCCTATTTGCACGTGATTAATTCTTTGGCACGCTTTTATATACTTGAACGCCATACTTTCCGACGTTCTCGTGCCCTGACCGGACGAAACGTTGAGTTATAGAAAAGGTATTGATAATCATTGATTGCACACACCCTAACGAAATCAAACCCAACACATACTCCCCATATTTGTACCCCTACCGAAGTCACCGTAAATACCGTAGAATTTTCTTTTGCTATTCCAAACTCTTGATCCTATATCTTTGTGTTTGATAGGTGGTTGGTTCTCATCGTATTATTATTCTTTACAGATTGACGTTCGTAGTTTTGCAGGTCAGTTGTCCCGCGGATTCGATACCTGGACTCACCAGGATATTACTTGCACGATCTCCTGCGCTTGGGAGTAGTTCTCACATCATTTGAGACGAGGCAAGTTTTACCAAGCAAATTATAGATGCAACCGCCAGTGGAGCCATTCTATCGAAGACACCGGATGAAGCTACGGCCGTATTAGAGGAGATGGCCTCTAATAACCAACAATGGGGTGACGAGCGAGGAAATTCTACATCCTCCTTGAAGACAACAAGCATATATGAGGCCAAGGCCGTAGCGGAACTTTCCACGAAGTTCGACTCTCTCCACAAGGTCATGGAGAGATTGGAGAAGTTGATCACCGAGCCGCATGGAACTCCTGCCACATCTACGCCGGGAGGCAATATGAGCGATTGGTAAGACCAATCTCAAGCCATATTCGTTGGAGGAGAGCAAGGAGAAGGAGCCATAGAACAAGTGTAATATGTTGCGGGGAACACCAGTTATTGGGCCAAACCGGCCACGAGGAATCATCCGGGATTCTCTTATGTGAATAATGATGGAGCTTTGAACCCCCCACCACTGCAACAACCTCAAGCTCGACCTCCACCTCCACAACCTCAATATCAACTGAGAGGGCCACCACAACAAATCTACCCGCCTAGGCAACAAGCGGGACCATATATGCTGCCGGGTTATAATCATTGGTGGAGAGCTCCAAACCCACCACAAGCACAACCGAGATCGGATCATAAGGCTAGGGTGGAGGAATTCATGGTGGAGCAAAAGAAGATAAATGCTAGATTGATTGCTCAACAAGACTCTCTCAATACCGTCGTGGGTCAACTAGCGGAGCAACTTACGTTGCTCAATAAAAATACCCAACAATTACCGGCTCAACTGGAGACTAATCCACGGAGCAATACCTGCCACATCAATGTGGTGGTGGCGGTCACTACTAGGTACGGGAAGGACACTACTCCCACCATAGTTCAAACCAAGGAGCCTGTCACGCCCCGCTTCCCAAAAATATGGAGGCGAAGCGTGAGAAGGTCCGCTCAGACTTGAAGCTACAAAGCCGCAAGTCCGATAAGCGTCAATCAAATTTAAAACTGCAGGTCCTTGCAAAGCGAGCGAAACAAGATAATAATAATGAAATGAGACAAAAGAATAATCTCATAATATCCATAAAATAAGTTTCAACATCACAGAAAAGCCACCAGGCTAGAAGAAAAAGAGACTAAAGGCCCAAACATGGCCAACAAAAGTACAAAGTACAAAACAACGGTGCTACACACCAACAACTAACAAAAGGCCTAAAACAAAATAAAGCTCAACAAAGACTCAAAGAATGGTCACCGGTGTCCACCAAAATCCTCCTATGCAATCATGGACTCAGACTCAGCGTCAGCAAGGCATCACGTACTCAGCAACGGTCTCTGGCTCAGGGTCTAACATGTGACACCCAAAAGAGCAAGGGGCACATGTCAGCAAGTCTACAAGAGACTTGTGCAAGGAAACTGAAAGTACAAGTAAAAGCAACCTAAAAGTTCTAGCATGATGCAATGACATGGCAGTTAAAGTAATGAGTGCAACAGGTAAAGTAAAGCGAAGTAAAGTACGAGCATGGCATGACATTCACAAGACAAGTACAAGACAAGAAAAGTAAGCACCTCGTGCACAGAGATTCCGTCTTTTGGCTAGAGGGCTGATCAGGCCACTCCTAAGCTCAAGCGAACGTTTATCCCTACCCCTCCACGTGTGTCGAGCCAGGGCCTTACCCCCGAACTTGGAATGCTCGCTTCTGGACCACGAGCCAGGAAGTGTGTAAACAAGTATGGCGTAGGGGTGCACCTAGCCGGACAAGTAGTACGAGGACAAGTATTGTAGCGTGTGCTACGATGCAACAATCAATGCATGGATGACATGGCATGACAAGTAGTAAAGCGTACAAGTAAGAAAAGTAAACGTGACAGTTTAGCATGCATGAATGACAAGTTTAAGGGTTGGATCTAGCTTCGTTGTCAAGCTAGATCATTTAGGTGACGGATCTAGTTTCGTTGTCAAACTAGATCAAGTAGGCGTCTAGCCAGCTATCATTTCACTGACTAGTCTCTTTTACGCTAAAAGCAAGGAAGTGGCCTAAAAACATGGCCCTACACAAGAGTTGGCAAGTTTCACTTGCCTACAAGCACGACGTCTGAGCACACCGTCCAATGAGTCCAAAAAATCACAATTATCCTACGTGCACAAGTCCACCGGCCTAAAGTCCATATTATTAATCTTGATTAGTGAATTTAAAACATTTAAAATACTTTAAAAATACTGATTTTAGTCTTGATTAGCCTGCAATTTGGTTGGGGGTCCTAGGGGTGCAAAAACGTTACCTCAGCACGACGCGAAAGCTACACCGGCGTCGGGTAGCGACGCCGGGGGTTGGAATAATAGAACGCGCTCCAAGTCCTGATTCCAATATAGTTTCCTTGCTGGAAAGTTCAGAGCGTCTACCGGAGCAACGGTTCCAGATTCCAAAGCTAGCACGCGCGACGACGGGCTACGACGTGCGACGACGTCGTACGCGACGAATCCTCGAAGAGCAAGCACCAAGGTGGGGCCCACAGTAGTCCTAGGGACCTTTGGGGGACCCACAATAACTCTGGAGAACTTGGGGGGCCCACGGAGGCAAGTGGTGCGACGGATGCGGGGTTGCGACGATTGGCCATCGGTCGTACAGCCTCGGTGCGGGGAGCTCCATCGGTCGCTGCAGGGGGAACGGCTTGGTGCAGCGTAGCGGGTCGGTGCGGGCCTTGGTGCGGAGGGGTTTGTCGGTCGGGTGCTTGGGGCGGCTCGGTCACAGCGCTTGGATGCGGGGAGCGCAGCGCTGCAACGTTGCAACGATTGCAACGTTGCGGAGATGCAGCGATGCGGGCGAGAGCATCGGTCGGGCACGGTGAGATGCGGGGTGCGGAGCGGGCTTTGGTGCGGGGCTTGCAGCGATGCGGGGAGCGGCGATAGCGGAGCGAACGACCGGTCTGACCGAGAGTTTCTCTCGGTCGGGCACGGGGCAAAGCGGAGCGGCGGCTGTGCAAGCGGGCGAAGCGGATGAGCGGGGGGGGGGGGGGGCTCTCGGTCTGAGCGGGGAAAACGGCCTCGTTTCTTCGGTCGTGCGGCAGCAGCTTGCCGCAACGTTGCGACGAATCGTCGCAACGTCCAATTTCAAGTTTGGAAGAGGCTAGGGCTAATTTCTTGCGAAAATAGGTCTTCCTAGGGGTTGCTTATATAGTATAGATGGGTTGACTTGGTCTAGGGCTAAATCTAATAGGATTAGAAGTTTAAAAAAGATTTAAAATTCAAATCTAACCAACTCCATCTCACCCAAGGCTTTGACCTGGTCCAAATGAGCTGGAAATTGGCTCAAAAATTCTTTAAAACGTTTAAAACTCAAATAAATTTTATTTGGCCGAAATTAATTTAAAAATAAATTATTAAAAATATTTTAAAGCTTGTTAAAAATATAAAAGTGGTCAAATAAACTCCAAAAATTATAAAATAAATATCGTGGTGGTCGTGGCGACGAATGTGAGCTATCTACGAAGACGGATCTCAATTTCGACGTCGGACGACGAAACTAAAAATAGAAACGTCTCCCGTCAAAAGTGAAAATCGTCACGTCTCATCGAGTAAGTTTAAATTGTGGAAAAACGACTCGAGAAACGTCGTTCCAAGATAGTGCCACTATTTAATACTCTCAGAGACGTTCACAACGGCATATCACACAAAAGTGTTCACAAACGAACAAAGTCCAAACAAACACGTGCACGGCCAAAAGCACGTGCACGAAAAACGTACGACGAAAAGTGGTCGTTACATCCTCCCCACCTTAGAATAAAGTCCGTCCTCGGACTTTCTAATATAGCTAGTCGCTCTAGTAACTACCCCATTCAAGTCATAATAATCAAACCAAGTATAGTCATTACAAGTGCTTATATATGCACTATGTAGTCAAACGTTAATACTACCAACACGTATACATATACATTCACGTACGTCATATACTTATACCTATTATAGCCAGTCAAACTCATACACATATTTCAATCATATATATAAGCATGCATCCCTTATATAACTACTACCTACCTAATCACAAAACAATATTTCAGATACTCATATGAGGATAGTCTCACAAAATACAATCATTGCTCTACATATAGATAGCTACCTATGCACAAACATCAAGGGTATACTACCTCTAATATTCATTCAATACCAAACACTTCAACACATGTAGTCACACCATACCATAATTAAGTCAAAATTTACTATACCTAATATATAGTCACTACTACCATATTTCCCTCATTATATAGTCATACAAATGCATGCAATAATTTCACCGTATATTCACATCACATTCGGTCCTATAACTATATTTACGACACGCCACATATACCATAGTCATCCATACCTATAACTAAGCACATACTTACACGTGCATGGTGCACACCCATACACGCTAACATTTCATTTACATACACCAATCATACCATTATATAATTATCACACATACACACCTAGTTTTAGCTAGTACACATACGTTCACACGAGCAAGTCCTTAATAATTAGCTATACCACAAGACCAACACCTATAACTATATACTGGTGTAGCGACCCACAGTCATGTGCGTAACTCAACCAGGCACAAACACTTCTATCACTATACATACATCAACCATTGCTATATTCAAACTACAAACATACATTCAATATACCTAGAGTATACCCACTCAAGCTTGAGTGAGACTCAGTACATATATCAGAATATTCTATATTCGTAACACGACATTCATACTTATACCAATACCACTCCAATATTTATACGTCTACCATTACAACCATATACATTCCATAGATCAATCACACTTAATATTTAGTCAGGTAACACCCACATAGCTAAATCAATTTATATACCATAATAATAGTAATACAGACATCAGCACACATATATTTATACTACCCTCCCTAGTACAAACATTCACTGTATAGTCACACATAAGTAATGTATATATTCACACCATAGCCTACTACCTATAATTAGTATACTAACACATTCACACATACATAATTAAGATGTGCAATAGTCGTGTATACCTCACGGTATGCACGCATGCAACATCCCGCAAAAGCAAGCAATACCAATCAAAATTATAATCTTACTACCATATGTATATCACCTATATACCCATGCAACAAAACATAAATACTTACGTATAGGCACCATATATATCTACCTACGAGCACATACTCACTCGTACTAGTATATAGGTCACTCAATAAGCCTACTCTCTTAACCATACGTACTCTTATTATTATCACTACTAACATACACATAGCTTTACCAATCATTTTATTTCAACCATTATAAGTATCTCTTACTACATACACAACTTAGATATTTCAACGCTAACTCTTATATACACAGGCATCCCTAGTATAGTATAGCTATTCACACAAAAATCTATAACTACTAACACACAACAACTTTATAATATCACGAATAACTCCAAGTACGTATATATCACACAATAGGCAAACATTAATATACTATGGGAATTCTCATTCAAGCCCACGTACACAACTTAGGTACGTGCACCACGACAACCTCACAAGGGTCCAAGGGTCTACTAACAACTAAGAGTTGACACAGACATTGAAGGACCCTAAGGCCTAAGCAATAAAGAGAGGTCGAGAGCGTGACGAGAGAAGGATCGATAAGCACGAGTTCAGATAGGACGAATACAAGGAGACAGCTTGGTTAGACGAAACATTGACTCAATGGTGATGTTTAGGTTGAGGGAAAAGGAAGATGTAGTGATGCTTATATAGGATATAGAAAAGAAGATAGGGTAAGTAGCACAAGCTAAAATACGTGAAATCTGAAAACTGTTTTTCTTCAAAACCAGAATCCTCGTCTGAAAAGAATATTGGAGGTCGATAAAACGAGTTGTTCAAAATAAGTTTGAGTCGAAAATTCATAATAAGGGAAAAATGTTTTTAATGGCTTTAAAAATCGTTATAAAAGGAAGTAAAATCATTTACACGAAAATTAAGGACGTGGTTTAGAAAATTATACGTCAGCAGTTTATTATAATGTTGGCAAAAGTTTTGAAATTCAAAGAATGAAATTAAATGAACTGAAGAATCTAAACTCATGTTAAATGCTTTCAAAACCTTTAGGCTTGGGAAAATTTAAAATAATCAATATTGAAACTACCTTTAGAGGAACCAGGATTTGTCAAAAATAAAAACTGATTACACTAAGCTCTTAGCGTACGAGCACAGGAGCCTGGTACTGATAAAAATAATTGAAATTCAATTTAGTTTAGAAATTTTTCTAAAAGCGTGTATGGTGAGCGGAAAGAAGTTAATAGTAACTTAGCATAAGAATTATCAGGATCGAATAGCAAATCTTTAAAATCAAATCAGGGAGGGTCTAAAGCAGGAAGAGGTTATGAAAATAGTAATTTTGCAAAAATCTGAAATAGCGAAAACGACGAACAAAAACCAACTTGCTGGAAGCTGAAATTCCATGCGTCTTGAAAGTATATTAAGGTAAACACGACGTATCATTCGAATGGCATAAATAAGAAGGAAAATCATAAATCGAATAGGGCAAAATAAGAGTACGGTTCAGAATTAATATATGAAGGGATGACGCATTTACCTAAGTACAAAAACATAGGCTGAAAAAAATATTGTAAACTAGTGTTCAAAAATTTCAGTAAAAGTTTTAAAATTTTAAATCAACGAAGGAGTATGAAATATAAGATATATATATTAAAAATTTGGACAAATTTAAACTTAGTGAAAGAGAAGATCGAAAAATACTTTCAGAAAATTCAAGACTTGTAATGGAGAGGTTCGAGAATTGACGACGATCGTCATGAGGCGATCTCGTGAATCGAGGCAAGGAAAATAGTCGGATGATCAAAACATGCATACGCCTAGGATATGAATCAGAAGAGTCTACGGGAAACTCCTACGGTCGACCAACTAAAGATTAAAAACTAAGCGCTAAGACTTCTAAAGGTTAGACGGTAAATGAATGCGTTCAGCTTGGTCCGAAATCGATGAACCCAAACGAACGACAAAAAGGAAATTTTAGAGGTCTAATATGGTCAGGGTTAGGCAATAACCACTAAGGTAACTCCTACGACGATTAAATCAATTGCTAGAAGGGGGGTCTAACTAACAATCAGGGGCCTCTAACTAGCAAACACAGGCGTCTAACTAAGAATTCTTACTCCTAGTGTCGTAAGAAAACGACTAGACTCAGGGCTTCTGACTCGGATGTTGCAATTTATTTAATGGACATTCCGTTATTATCGTTGTTTCGTTAATTCGCAATTGCAAGATTGGACCTGCATGGGCCACCAACAAAACCTGTCACGCCCCGCTTCCCAAAAATATGGAGGCGAAGCGTGAGAAGGTCCGCTCAGACTTGAAGCTACAAAGCCGCAAGTCCGATAAGCGTCAATCAAATTTAAAACTGCAGGTCCTTGCAAAGCGAGCGAAACAAGATAATAATAATGAAATGAGACAAAAGAATAATCTCAGAATATCCATAAAATAAGTTTCAACATCACAGAAAAGCCACCAGGCTAGAAGAAAAAGAGACTAAAGGCCCAAACATGGCCAACAAAAGTACAAAGTACAAAACAACGGTGCTACGCACCAACAACTAACAAAAGGCCTAAAACAAAATAAAGCTCAACAAAGACTCAAAGAATGGTCACCGGTGTCCACCAAAATCCTCCTGTGCAATCATGGACTCAGACTCAGCGTCAGCAAGGCATCACGTACTCAGCAACGGTCTCTGGCTCAGGGTCTAACATGTGACACCCAAAAGAGCAAGGGGCACATGTCAGCAAGTCTACAAGAGACTTGTGCAAGGAAACTGAAAGTACAAGTAAAAGCAACCTAAAAGTTCTAGCATGATGCAATGACATGGCAGTTAAAGTAATGAGTGCAACAGGTAAAGTAAAGCGAAGTAAAGTACGAGCATGGCATGACATTCACAAGACAAGTACAAGACAAGAAAAGTAAGCACCTCGTGCACAGAGATTCCGTCTTTTGGCTAGAGGGCTGATCAGGCCACTCCTAAGCTCAAGCGAACGTTTATCCCTACCCCTCCACGTGTGTCGAGCCAGGGCCTTACCCCCGAACTTGGAATGCTCGCTTCTGGACCACGAGCCAGGAAGTGTGTAAACAAGTATGGCGTAGGGGTGCACCTAGCCGGACAAGTAGTACGAGGACAAGTATTGTAGCGTGTGCTACGATGCAACAATCAATGCATGGATGACATGGCATGACAAGTAGTAAAGCGTACAAGTAAGAAAAGTAAACGTGACAGTTTAGCATGCATGAATGACAAGTTTAAGGGTTGGATCTAGCTTCGTTGTCAAGCTAGATCATTTAGGTGACGGATCTAGTTTCGTTGTCAAACTAGATCAAGTAGGCGTCTAGCCAGCTATCATTTCACTGACTAGTCTCTTTTATGCTAAAAGCAAGGAAGTGGCCTAAAAACATGGCCCTACACAAGATTTGGCAAGTTTCACTTGCCTGCAAGCACGACGTCTGAGCACACCGTCCAATGAGTCCAAAAAATCACAATTATCCTACGTGCACAAGTCCACCGGCCTAAAGTCCATATTATTAATCTTGATTAGTGAATTTAAAACATTTAAAATACTTTAAAAATACTGATTTTAGTCTTGATTAGCATGCAATTTGGTTGGGGGTCCTAGGGGTGCAAAAACGTTACCTCAACACGACGCGAAAGCTACACCGGCGTCGGGTAGCGACGCCGGGGGTTGGAATAATAGAACGCGCTCCAAGTCCTGATTCCAATATAGTTTCCTTGCTGGAAAGTTCAGAGCGTCTACCGGAGCAACGGTTCCAGATTCCAAAGCTAGCACGTGCGACGACGGGCTACGACGTGCGACGACGTCGTACGTGACGAATCCTCGAAGAGCAAGCACCAAGGTGGGGCCCACAGTAGTCCTAGGGACCTTTGGGGGACCCACAATAACTCTGGAGAACTTGGGGGGCTCACGGAGGGAAGTGGTGCGACGGATGCGGGGTTGCGACGATTGGCCATCGGTCGTACAGCCTCGGTGCGGGGAGCTCCATCGGTCGCTGTGGGGGGAACGGCTTGGTGCAACGCAGCGGGTCGGTGCGGGCCTTGGTGCGGAGGGGTTTGTCGGTCGGGCGCTTGGGGCGGCTCGGTCACAGCGCTTGGATGCGGGGAGCGCAGCGCTGCAACGTTGCAACGGTTGCAACGTTGCGGAGATGCAGCGATGCGGGTGAGAGCATCGGTCGGGCACGGTGAGATGCGGGGTGCGGAGCGGGCTTTGGTGCGGGGCTTGCAGCGATGCGGGGAGCGGCGATAGCGGAGCGGACGACCGGTCTGACCGAGAGTTTCTCTCGGTCGGGCACGGGGCAAAGCGGAGCGGCGGCTGTGCAAGCGGGCGAAGCGGATGAGCGGGGGGGGGGGGGGGGGGGGCTCTCGGTCTGAGCGGGGAAAACGACCTCGTTTCTTCGGTCGTGCGGCAGCAGCTTGCCGCAACGTTGCGACAAATCGTCGCAACGTCCAATTTCAAGTTTGGAAGAGGCTAGGGCTAATTTCTTGCGAAAATAGGTCTTCCTAGGGGTTGCTTATATAGTATAGATGGGTTGACTTGGTCTAGGGCTAAATCTAATAGGATTAGAAGTTTAAAAAGATTTAAAATTCAAATCTAACCAACTCCATCTCACCCAAGGCTTTGACCTGGTCCAAATGAGCTGGAAATTGGCTCAAAAATTCTTTAAAACGTTTAAAACTCAAATAAATTTTATTTGGCCGAAATTAATTTAAAATTAAATTATTAAAAATATTTTAAAGCTTGTTAAAAATATAAAAGTGGTCAAATAAACTCCAAAAATTATAAAATAAATATCGTGGTGGTCGTGGCGACGAATGTGAGCTATCTACGAAGACGGATCTCAATTTCGACGTCGGACGACGAAACTAAAAATAGAAACGTCTCCCGTCAAAAGTGAAAATCGTCACGTCTCATCGAGTAAGTTTAAATTGTGGAAAAACGACTCGAGAAACGTCGTTCCAAGATAGTGCCACTATTTAATACTCTCAGAGACGTTCACAACGGCATATCACACAAAAGTGTTCACAAACGAACAAAGTCCAAACAAACACGTGCACGGCCAAAAGCACGTGCACGAAAAACGTACGACGAAAAGTGGTCGTTACAGAGCCCGTGGAGGAAATATTTTATGATAAGGAGCCAGCAATTGAGGAAGAGCGCTCAAAAGAGCCGCAAGAAGGAGGAAATTCTGAAATTAAGAAACCAAATGAGGAGCGCACCTATATACCGCCGGTGTCCTTTCCGCAAAGGTTGGCAAGAGCTAAGATTAAGAAGCTGCTAGCTAAATTCCTTGAGTACTTGCGAGGAGTAAGCCTCAACATACCTTTCTTAGATGCCATTGTAGAGATCCTGTCATATGCCAAGTTCTTGAAGGACTTAATTTCGGGGAAGAAAAGAAAGGAGAAGATAATGCTCGCTGAGCAAGGCTCATGGTTCACCTGGAAGGAGAAGAAGCCCGCAAAATTCAAAGACCCCGGAAGTTTTCGCATCCCATGCACACTTGGAGGAGTCCCACTACAAAAGGCTTTGGTAGACTTGGGAGCAAGTGTGAGCCTAATGCCCCTAAGCATGTTTAAGAAATTGAATACGGGGACCGACTTAAAGCCGACGGATATGAGAATACAACTAGCGGATGGTCGGGTTACTAGGCCGGTGGGAATTGCGGAGGACATATCCCTCCAAGTACCGTGAGGAATTTGCTTGACGTGCGACTTCGTCATTATGGACATCAAAGAGGAGGGCGATACTTCACTTATACTTGGACGTCCCTTCTTAGCCACCGCCGGTGTGATAGTCGACGTGAGAGAGAGTACTTTATCTTTGAATGTCAGAAACATTGAGGTTGAGTTCCATATTCCCAAAGCAATGAAGCATATGCCCTACTATGATGAAGTGGATTATGTGGACCTCCTTGATGAGGTGATCGATGAAGCTATACCACACTCTATTGGCGCCCTACACGATGATGGCCTTGAAGAAGGCCAACCTTCTAGCAATGGAGAAAAGTTAGAAGACCCTACGGATGGCTCTATGGGTGCTGACAAAGAAGACGACGCTGATGTCGCGAGAATAAGGAGCTATGCAAGCTCTCCACGACCAACGATTTGAAGAAAGCTCCGCCGGATAACAGATCGGCATCACCGGGGAAGAAAAAAATGGTACAAGCTCAAGCTTGGGGGACTTATCCCCCAACACTACCCATGATGAGGGGAAGCCGAGGAGAGCCTACGAGCATTAACAACCAAATCCAAGTGGCCTTCCCGGCAAGTTTGACGGGTGCATCAAGCATGCACCGAATATCACGCACTAAACGAATATTTTAAGGGGTCGAGCTCAAGACCTTAAACGAGCGCTTGTCAGGAGGCAACCCGACGATTTTACATTACTTTTAGTTGAACTCTATTTTTTTTAGATTTTTCTTAGTGTTAGAATCTAGAGTCAATAAATATCGTGACAACTGGCTCTATTTTTCATGACAGGAGATTAGGAACGAAAAATCATTCATATGGAGGATGATCATGGAAATGGAGAGCGCTCCAGGAACATGCTTAGGCCTTAGGAAGAGGAAGAAACTGACGGGGACGAGAAAAATAGAGAATGGCACAAAAACAGAGAGCTGAGGCTGAAAACAGCTAGCCACTCGGCCGAATGAGCTCCTCATTTGGCCGAGTGAAGACTCTACTCGACCGAGTAGAGTACCGATCAGGGAAGATCCTACAGACCCACTCTCTGTTATTTTCTATGATTTACAGTGTTTATTGCCACTCAGCCAAATGACTATGTCACTCGGCCGAGTGAATCTGATACACTACACGCTTCAAAAATCACTGAGTGGCCTTGCTGCTCTGCCGAGTCGAACTTGTCCATTTGGCCAAATGGTAAAAGCTACTCGGTCGAGTCGTATTGGGGAGAATTTGAAAAAAAATTTATCGTCGAGCCATTCGGTCGAGTGAACGCGTCACTCGGCCGAGTGACCCAACTATATAAAGCCCAGCGGGCGCTGCACGAATCCCGAAGCGCCAAAATTCCCAAATTTTTCCCACAGCACCCAAGCTCTTCGTCTCCCCCTTCGCCCGAATTCGCTCTCTCCTCGCCCGAGCCGTCCCGCACTGCCGTCGCCGACCTCCACTCCGGTGGCCGAAGTCGCCCCGCCACCGATCGTCGTCGCCGCGGCCGCCCCTTCGCTGTTCTTCCCCCATTTCACCCAAAATTCCATTTTCTCCTCCATTTTTCCAATCAGTATGCCCCTACACCCCAAATTCGAAATTAAATCCTATATTTATCTATTATTCCCAACTTTCCCATGTATATTGATTATCATTAGCTGATTTGATCGTTTGTTTTTAAGGCTAGCTTGGGGGAGCTTGGGGGGAGATACAGGACGCTCTAGAGCTTCGTAGAGGAGGTGATTTCTTTGCACGCTTCACTTTTTGCTCTCGCGTCATGCTCAGGTATACTCGTTCCGTTCTATAGCGCGTCGCATTTTCGTTTGGGTGGGCACGTCTTGCGGCACACATGCCGCCACGCCTTAGGCCACGCACTTAGGAGCCCACTTCCAAGTGGAAGAAGTCAGGTGATCCTGGCTCCTGTTTCGATAGGGCGGACTCCCCTCTACCTAACCCACTACTACCCACACAGCCGCCTCCTACCGCACCCGTTCCACCACCTGCACAGCCCGCCCCCGCATTCGATGCGATGGGGATCACGTTCAGAAACGACGCCCAACATGCCAGATTTAAGCGTATCTCCCATCGCTCGATCTTACCCACTATGTTTACGCACCTTGCTGACTTAGAGCGCCTAGGGGTCCTAGAAGGGCTACTCCAGTTATATGACAACGTGGGGTGGCGTGATTTCTTGTCGGTGTCGGCGGACACTTACATCCGCCCGACACTACAGGTCCTTAGCTCTATTGACCGGATCCTTGGAGGATGCTCCTTTTGCCTGATGGATCAGGAGTGCGAGGTCACTCTTGACATGCTCCGAGCATTCTTCTAGTGGCCCGCCGTCCCGGACCCAGACCAAGCTTACAGCCCCACGCACATCCCACCCCCGTCATTCGACACCCATGCTTTTTGGACACGGATCACAAGATCACCCCTTGCCTTTGACCCTAGTCGGGCCAAGGCTGTGGGATCCTGCCAAAACAGAGTTAGGATCGATAATTAAAGTTGAGACTTACGCTTGCGTATGCGGAACGGTAGTCTCGGAACTTTGCCTTCGGATTCGCCACGACGGATCGAGTCTTCTCACGAACGGAGTAAGGCTACTAATCCACAATCTAAATCTCTATTTTAGATTAAGAACTTGGATAGAGGAAGAGAAAGGATTTCTGCAGAGCTTCGCTAGAATGAAGTTGCATGCATGAATGCCATGCAAAAAGGTGTAAGAAATGGCTTACCCTTGGGTCTTATTTATAGCCCCCAAGGTAGTTATTTTAGGGTAAGTTGTTCCTTTGGAACAACTTAATTAAGGTGTACCATGATACATGGCACATTATAAGCTTAAGTTGTACCATATGCATGGTACAACATAAGCTTAAGATATTCCCCCTTTATTAGCCATATGTCGCATGCACTTATGCATATATAAAGCGACTTTCCTACTCATCCAGAGATCCTCTCCGTAAGGGAACAGATTCCCTTTGCACACGACTTCATGTACGCGACGTTCGAGGTCCGTATTCCCTCGTACATCCCCCACAAGGGTGTACAAACGTCTTCCATATCCAACATCTCCCACTCACACTTGAGGGGATTGTAAGAGAACGTCTTTCCCTTAGTTCTTTCATCTATCATACCGAGAAATAGACCGTGCGACCGCCATGCGCGTAGAGTCTGTTGTTGTGCACTTGTTAGAGATACACAACGACCTCGAAGGTGCAAAGTTGAGTAGTTCAACGCATGCTTTACCCTAGATTATTTCTTCACATTTCTTGTACTTTATATTCAACAAATGAATCCCATCTGGATTACAATTGGCTGGCCAGCTTTGAATTATTAAAGTCCAAATGCGAATAAGAAATCAATCTTCCTCTTCTTGCGAACCTTCTGATCTTGACTTGATTCGCTTTTCTAACGTGCCCCGCCGAGCCGAATTATCATAGCCCATTAGCAACACGCTAAGATAGCGATCATCTTGTCAAATCTAAAGGAACCAATTGGAGTCCTTGAGGGTAAGAGTTAAGACCTGTATGGCCTTTGAGTCTCACATAATAGCAAACACTATTGCTACTAACTCAGTGGTCGAAATGCATACGTGGTATGAACACGTATTACAACATCACTCCTTTCCCAGGGAGAGTATGTCTTAATGATGTTGTACGGATGAAAAGATCAGACACCACAGTGCCTATCTTTTTGAGTCCCCTTACTACTCGTGAAATATTCACGGACTCTCATCCTGCATAAGACAGATAGGATTTAAAATCCTACGAGATCTCTTTCAAATATCCTTGTGATACAGATCTCAGATCTTTTGTAAGCATCCATATGATGCAGATCTTTCATTCGACTATCTTGTTTAAGTCACGACTCTAAATCATTTAATGATTTTGACTTTAAACTAGTCTCATCTCTATCTTATCCATCTGATAAGATAAGGCGGTTGCTCATGTGAGAGAGCCAACCTTAATCTGTCCGACATACACACAATAAAATAGCTGAGACTTAAACACAAATGTACATAAAATCATTTGTAAGAAACTTGTATGCAAATTAAACTTTGATTTTCTATAGACATGGGAAATATTACATGATACAGCTCAGCACCTACGCATTCCCATAGATGATAAGTGTTTAAAAAACACATCTCTGGGGATCGCCTTAGTAAGGGGATCCGCTATCATCTCATGCGTGGATATGTATCCTATGTCTACTTCCTTCCGTTTGTCATAGTCCTTCGCAAACTTGAATCGAATGTCAATGTGTTTGGTCTTACAATGAAATTTAGGATCTTTGACGTAAGCAATCTAAGCTTGACTATCACTGTATATGGGAACAGTGCTCGAGTCAGAAGCATTCGTCAGCCTGTCTAAGAATTTCCTAAGCCAAACAGCTTCTTGGACCGCCATGCTGAATGCTACGAATTCGGCTTCCATGGTTGATAAGGCGATGCAGGTTTGCTTATTGCTGCTCCAGGATATTGCACCATTCCCGAGCAAGTAAACAAAGCCTGAGGTAGATCTTCGCTCGTCGAGATCACCCGCCCAATCAGCATCGGTATAGCCTTCGAGTCTCAAGGTATTGCCTTGATAGCATAACGCATAGTCCGCAGTCCCTTTGAGGTATCTTAATATCCTCTTAACTGCTTTCCAGTGTGCTTATCCTGGGTTGGATTGGTAACGGCTTGCCATACCAACAGCATAGCAAATGTCCGGTCTGGTACACATCATGGCGTACATCAGACTCCCGACAGCACTGGAGTATGGAACTTTTTCCATAGCTTTCTTTTCTTTTGGATCTTTGGGACACATTTTCAAACATAGACCCTCGCCTTTGCTTATTGGAGTATCAATTGGCTTGCAGTCCTGCATATTAAACCGTTCTAAAACTTTCTTTATATATGTCTCTTGAGAGAGAGAAAGAAGTTTCTTGGAACGATTCCTTGAGATCTTAACCCCAAGGATATATGCAGCTTCACCCATGTCTTTCATCTCAAAGACGGATGAAAGCCAAGCTTTGATATCCATGATAAGATGCTTATCATTTCCGGCTATAAGTATGTCATCTACATAAAGAGACATAATTACATACTTGTTTTTAATCCTCTTAATATATACGCAGTTGTCTTCGTCGAGCATGGAGAAACCATACGACAAAATGACTTCTTGAAAGCGCATATACCACTGCCTTGAGGATTGTTTAAGACCATATATGGATTTACGAAGTTTACAAACCTTATGTTTGTTTTCTTCTTGTACAACCCCGTTTGGTTGTTCCATGTAGATCTCCTCATCTAGTTCTCCGTTAAGAAAAGCAGTCTTTACATCCATCTGATGTAACTCGAGGTCCAAACAAGCCACCATTGCCAGAATTAAGCGAATGGAGGTAAAACGCACGACAGGAGAGAAAGTCTCTTCGTAGTCTATTCCTTCCTGTTGCGTGAAACCTTTCGCAACAAGGCGAGCTTTATATTTCTCGATGGAGCCATCAGCCTTATGCTTGATTTTGAGAACCCACTTGTTCCCAATGGCTCTACGTCCCTTAGGTAAATCAACCAAGTCCCAGACTTGGTTTGTTTTCATGGATTGAAGTTCTTCTTCCATTGCCGCTATCCATTTATCTTTAGCAGGGCATGTGACGGCCTGTTTGAAATTTGCAGGTTCGGTATCATCTTGTAGTAATGTCATGAATGTTTGAGGAAACTCATCCTCAAATCTCAGAGGTGTTAGCCTCGTTCGATTACTACGTCTTGCTTGAGTTTGATCACTCCCACTTGGAATGACATTACTCCCACTTGGAATAATATCACTCCCACTCGGAATAGGATTGGTATCGTTCGTATCATCCATTGGTGAAGTTTGAAACGTATTTTCTTCTTCACCAAGAATTCTCCCACTCGAACGTTCCGATCCTTCTTGATCCCAAGTCTCAAACAAGGATAAGTCTTGACTTATCTCACCCTGTCTTGGAAACTCATTTTCCAAGAAGACAACATCCCTCGATTCGAATTCTATAAGACCCACATTGTCCTCTTGACCGACGAAAGCATATCCTTTGGAGTTTTCAGCGTATCGGATGAAGATACACTTCCTCCCACGCGGCCCAAGTTTGCCATATTTGTGAGAGGATAAATGTGCATAAGAGGCACAACCCCAAGGTTTTAGAATGCTTAAGTCTGGAGTTCTATTGTTCCACAACTCATAAGGAGTAGAACTTACCGACTTCGAGGGTACACGGTTTAAGATGAACGCTGCCGTCAATAATGCATCACCCCAAAAGGTGATAGGCAAATTCGCCTGTGACATCTTTGATCGGACCATTTCCATCAATGTCCTATTTCTTCTTTCCGCAACACCATTTTGTTGTGGAGTATAAGACATAGTTATTTGATGAACTATGCCTTTTTCATCACAGAGTTCCTTAAAACTCGTTGATTGATATTCTCCACCCCGATCGGTTCGCAAGATCTTTATCTTGCGATCTAGTTGATTTTCCACTAAACTCATATAGTTTTTGAAGCAAGTTAAAGCTTCATGTTTGTGGGAAATCAAATAGATGTGACCGAAACGAGTGAAATCATCAATGAAGGTGATGAAATAGGACTTCCCGCGTCTTGTCTTAACATTCATTGGACCGCAAATGTCCGAATGGATAAGCTGTAATGGAACTTCGGCCCTTGTGCCAGTTCCAAACGGCTTGCGACAAGTTTTCCCTACAAGACAATGTTCGCAAGTTGACATTTCAACTTTTGAAACATTAGATAGCAAGCCACTTTTGGCAAGTCTATCCATTCTAGTTGGTCCAATATGACCAAGTCTTGCATGCCAACAAATGATCTCAGATTCAGAGTTAGAAGCATTTGTCAAATGAAAACTTTCATTAATGGAAGAAGAATCATCATACATTGTGTTTAAAACAATTAATCCATTACAAACATTACCAGAACCAATCAAAGAATTATTACAAACAAGGTCAACATATTGTTTATAGAACCTCCACTCATAATCTAAAGACATTAACATGACCACGGATACGATATTTCTTCTAATATCTGGAGCAAAGAGGACGTCGTGCAATAATAAAGTCCGGCCGTTGTCGAGAACTAGCTTGCATGTTCCGACGCCTTTGACTTCAACACGAGTGTTGTTGCCGACGTATATCCACTTTGTTCCTTGAGTTATCCTTCGATACTCTACGAAGAACCTTCTGTCCTTCGCTACGTGGTCTGTGGCCCCTGAATCAATCAACCAAAAATAGTTAGATTCAGCAAGAAACATGGAACTAGAAACACATATGTAACTAGCCCTACAAGTTACCTTATCACTTCTATCCGTACATGTACGGGCGAAGTGACCGTACTTGTTGCACTTAAAGCACTTGATCTTCTTCAAGTTTTTCTTCTTTGAGTGCACATTCTTTTGCCACTTTTTGTTCTTAGTCTTCTTTGAGGTTTTCGGTTCTTGCTTTCGTTCGTTCACAAACCTTAAGCGTTTATTCTTCCGCTTATTTCCTCCATGTGAGGAACTAGTGGCCACGTGCACTTCTGCACTTGGTTTTGCGGCTTGAATCCGCTCTTCCTCGAGTTCGAGGTGTTTCGATACATCGCTTAAAGTTTTAATGCACTCATTATGAGTGAGATGCATTTTCATGTTATCCCAGCTATCTGGGAGTGAACGAATGACTGCTTGGATCTGCTGTTCGTCAGACAGCGTAACACCCGCATCCTTTAATTCAGATATGAGATTCGCCATGTGGCGGAGATGCTTTTTCATAGAATGATCTCGCCGCATCTTGTACGAATCAAATTGAATATTTAAGGAGCGGAGTTTGGTAACCGAAGTTCCACCAAACTTTATCTCTAGCTCAGACCATATGTCTTTAGCTAGGTCGAATTCCCGAAATAGACGCATTATGTCATTGTCCATTGCGGACAGTAACGTAATACGTGCTATTTTGTTCTTTCGAGTCCAAGTATCATAAGCTTCCCGGTCCCTTTTGTGTTGGGCCGTATTGCCCAACTCAGGTTCTTCCATTATGTTTTGGAGTGTTTCAAGCACATCTTGCTCCTCCAAAACATATTGGATTTTAATTGACCAAAGTTTATAATTGTCGCCGTTGAGCTTTTCACCTTTGTTAAGCTCTGCGACTATGTTCTTAGAAGCGGTAGACATATTCGATTCAAAAAACTGCAAAGAAAATGAAAAACACGATCAAAATTCTATGCATAAAGTTTCGATTCTTTAAACACTTGATAAGTTCCTTGGATGCGTTGAAATGTTACTCTAGAATCGAGAAGTTCACTACGTTCCCAACTACCATCTAGAAGTAACTTTCAAAGCATCCCTCTTACTTATCTCAAGTAAAAAGAAATCAGAAATGATACCCGTATGGTACCAGCAGCGGAAAAATACTTTTGAAAAACATATCTTTCAAAATAGAATAGGTGAGAGTTAGCGCAAAGAATTTTAGCGCAACAATTGCCAAGCCACGAGACCTGTTCTACACACCCATGGGTTAGATAACCATGGCCGGATCGTGGTAGGACTTGGAATTCTAAATTGCGCTATCCCGATTAAGGACGGGACATAACCTATTTGAAAATACCTTTTTCAAAATATTTGAAAACACATTGGCTAATCTCCGTAGAGTAGAGCACAACGTTATAAGTTCATTGGCTAATCTCCGTAGAGTAGAGCACAATGACATGGCTAATCTCGCATGAAGTAGAGCATTACGGCTAATCTTCAAGGAATAGAGCACTACGGCTAATCTCGCATGAAGTAGAGCACTATGGCTAATCTTCAAGGAGTAGAGCCCAATGAAAAACTTCATTAAAACGTTAGCCCCGTATGGGCTAGTCGGCACTGTGGTTAGCCCCGTATGGGCTAATCGGCACATTCGAGTTTGGCCAAGGCCTTTTGTCACCCCGTATGGGTCAGTTGGCAAGTTTGCAATCGACCCAGACCTTCTGTCGGATTGGTCGACCAAAAACACCAAATTGGTCGACCAATTTTTGGTCTACAACTTCTTCCCGGCCAGGGCCTCTGCCCTGGCCGGGGCTTGGCCAAGGGGCCGGCCAGGGCCTCTGCCCTGGCCGAGGCCAGGGCGCCGGCCCTGGCCTCTGCCAGGGCCGGCCAGGCCGGCCTGGCCTTGGCTGGCCACTGCCGGCCTGGCCATGGCCGGTCATGGCCAAGGCCATTTTGGGCATTGGCCGGCCATGGCCCCTTTGACCATGGCCGGCCACCCCCTTGAATGGGGTTGCCGCACACATTCCTCCCCCTTGATGGGGTGGTCGCCGGTGGTTATTGGACGTAGCCAACCCCCTTCGCAAGTGGGGGGGTGCATGGCCTTCATAGCCCATTTGGCCATGGTGCACATGCACCAAATTTCATCTTACCCGATGGAAATAACTACCATCATCTTCCTCGATGAAGCACCCGTTCGTCGATGAAGCACCCGTTCGTCGAGAAATTAGTTATTTCCTAATGGCCGTGTGCCAAAAATGAAAAATAACATACTACGTGAACGGTCGGTTCTTCCCGTCACGGAGAGTTCCTACCATATCCGTAATGATAGGAGACCCTAACGTGAAAAGAACAACCGCTGCGTTCTCTCCGTCATGAAGCGTTCCTACCATATCCGTAATGGTAGGATACCCATTCGTGAAAAAGACAACGACTCGTTCATAGTTTCGACGGGGCGACGGTTTGACCGGGGCGAACCCGTATGGCTCTGATACCAATATGGGATCCTGCCAAAACAGAGTTAGGATCGATAATTAAAGTTGAGACTTACGCTTGCGTATGCGAAACGGTAGTCTCGGAACTTTGCCTTCGGATTTGCCACGACGGATCGAGTCTTCTCACGAACAGAGTAAGGCTACTAATCCACAATCTAAATCTCTATTTTAGATTAAGAACTTGGATAGAGGAAGAGAAAGGATTTCTGCAGAGCTTCGCTAGAATGAAGTTGCATGCATGAATGCCATGCAAAAAGGTGTAAGAAATGGCTTACCCTTGGGTCTTATTTATAGCCCCCAAGGTAGTTATTTTAGGGTAAGTTGTTCCTTTGGAACAACTTAATTAAGGTGTACCATGATACATGGCACATTATAAGCTTAAGTTGTACCATATGCATGGTACAACATAAGCTTAAGATATTCCCTCTTTATTAGCCATATGTCGCATGCACTTATGCATATATAAAGCGACTTTCCTACTCATCCAGAGATCCTCTCCGCAAGGGAATAGATTCCCTTTGCACACGACTTCGTGTACGCGACGTTCGAGGTCCGTATTCCCTCGTACATCCCCCACAAGGGTGTACAAACGTCTTCCATACCCAACAAAGGCCTCTGCCGTCCTCCACCCGTGCCTCCGCATTGCACAGTGCCTTATGGCGACCACTTTTCTTGCGAGGTACGAGCCCGGGACGTTATCGACGCCAGAGCTCTACATGCTCTATATGATGACACGTTCTAGGATTTTTGATGGAGATGACGTTTTGGTCCCCGCCATAGAGATTGATATCACCAGTTGGTACATCGACCGCCTCATTATTTCTGTCGGCGCTTGGACGCCTATTTGCTACGACGGTCTGATTACCCTCTTGGCCCTTTTGTGCGGAGTTGACCTCCCAGCTAGCTTGTTGAGACCACCGGACCCGACCTCACTTTCCATAGATGTTCTGGCCCGGATGAGGATGCTTCATCCTCATGGTCAGCGCCAATGGGTATGGCTCCACGGTCCCCACAGCGCCGATTACATGATTCTGCCGAGCCCTGCTCGGACGCATATTGGACCCACGGGCGGGGAGTGGATTCCAGTGATGGATCTCCTCATCCCTGCCGCGTACGTGCTTGAGCCTGAGGGTGCTCAGCAGGAGCCCCTCCTTTCACCCCTTGACCTTGTGATCCCTCAGCCTGCACCTGCTTCGTCTGCACCTCCCGACACCTCTGTCCACACTTCTGTCAGGTCGGGAGCACTTTAGCTGAGTCCACCCACACCACCACCACCATTGTGCCCATGTCGATAGATCCCATTTCTACTGCTAGCCCTGAGCGTCCCCCACCATAGTTGAGAGCGACGAGCCCTCTTTTGCTTCCGCGGTTGAGACCATATCCTCATTTTTGTTCTCGACCCATGGGGAGTCTTTTCCTTCACATTTCACGACCTCCCCAGTCGTCGACCTCACTATCTCCACAGCCGCTGTATTCTCTGAGAGCATCGTGACGTCTGTCCCCACGGCTGTGTCACTGCCCTCTCCGCCCGCCTCATCGTTTGCCACCACTTCTGCTTCTGCTTCTGCTCCATCCTATTCTACATTGCATGCGTCTCGGCCTCTCACAGAGGCTGAGCGTCACTTAGCAAGTAAAGCACCATCGCACCACCCCACTGTCACACCTATACTTTACAGTAGCCATGCGAGACAGCCCCGTGCTTCATCTGTTCGTCCCTCCTTTCCACCTCCCCCTGACACCTATTTCAGCACCTCTGTGCTCTAGAGGGGACAGTTAGTGGACTTAGAGGAGATTTTAGGGCTCTCTCCGCTACTGTCGGTGTCGTGCAGAGGCAGGCCGCTTTATTGCCTGGTATTCAGGCTTGCCTGAGCCAGATCCTTGCACGACTGCCTCTGCCACCCACACCCATCCAGCGTCCTCCACGACCACCACCTCCGCCACAGGACGGTGCTGGTGCACCCCCACCCCCTTAGGCACACATTGGATGCCTTCCAAATTTTTGCTTTCGATTCGCTGGATATTTTGGATCTGTTAATTTTGCACCCCTTCTCCGCACACTTTTTGGTCACTTTTTGTTCATATCTGTCTATATCCTTTTGGGAGTGATGCAGTATTTTTGGGGACACCTATCTGGTACTATTTTGATCTCTGCATGCACCACCCGCATATCTGCATTCATCACTTGCATTCCCATCACATTTTTCTTTTTATTTCCTTTTTTATTCTATTTTCATCATGCATGCATCCTCACCCGCCCCACCCTTATTTTGTCTCTCAGTGTGCCACACTTTGCACATTGAGGACACTGTGCATTTTAGCTTGGGGGAGTGAGTTCTCACTCACTTTTTATTTTTGTCGCCTTTTATTTTTATTTTCCCACCTTTTTTTGTTTTTTCACTTATCTTCACCCACTTTTTCATTTTTTTCATGCATCACGTTTTTCTTATTTTTTATGTGTGCTGCATATGTACAGTAGTTTTTATTTTCTTTTTATCCTTATTTCTTTTATCCTTTTGCTAGAGATGAATTTCCTGTGATGACGACGACGTGGTGTTAGCTTATCTCTATATGCATATTATCTTGGCAAACCATAGTTTTTATTTCAGATATCATATGCTATGTCTTGCTATGCATTTGAGATAGTAACCCGCACTTTCATGTATAAATATGGCTGAAATTCTTTTATTAGCTGAGTCTGATGATTTTTACTGTATACTCTTCGTAGAAAACACACCAAGCTTCACGCATTGATTGCTTATATCTGGAGTACTGCTTTCTTTTCTTATATCACTTCTTATTGCATGAAAATTGTATGCTTCGCTTTCAGGTTGATTGAATGTATGCTAGGTTGATATAACTGGATTAGTTTACTTTCTGAGATTAAACTGAGTAGATTACATTACTCTGCTGAAAGTTATCGTGCACGTTCTATAGAGTGAACCGAGTGTTACATACATTTCTTTCTCCACATATCTTGAGCATTATTTCTATACTTAAAATCATTGGTGAATCTCCCTTTAGCGAATCTTATATTGGCATTTTCCCCCGCTATAAAAGTCCATGCTCCAACCGCCCAAAAAAACAAAAAACAAAAAAACAAAAAAAAAGAAGAAAGAAAAAAAAGAAGTTCATATATGATCTCATCTCATACTCTTTCTCTCTTTCTCCCCTCTCTTATTTTTATTTTTCTGGAGCTTCAAAAATGGGGAATAAGCTTATTGATTTATCTTATGCCACCACGCTTATAGATAAGCTTGGGGGAGAGGATCCAATGATGTGTGAGAGAGTGGCTACTTGATTGTGCATGACAACCTAAGCTAGGTAATTTTCTATACTCAGTGAGATTACTAAAATTTTTACGAAATCCAGAAATTGAAAATTAGCATACATCTCATGAAAACCATACCTTTCTATTCTTATTGATCCATATTGTGTGATATTTCTTATACTCTAAATAGAAAGCATTCAATTGAAAAGTGTGTGGTCTATGATTGTGTATACCGCTTTAGATGCTTCAGACAATGTTAATTCTAGAATGATTCCATATTTCATACTATTTTGATATTCTTGGGTTTCTATTTTGGATGCATCCATATGATTATGATATCGAGATAAAAATCTTTGGCATATGTTTTATATTCGCCGTATGCTATATAAGTCAAGCAAAACCCACGTCCTGAGAAAATGATCTAGCGCATCCCTCTTTGTTTTCTTTTCTATCTTCTATTTCTTTCATTTTTCCTTTTTATTATTTTTTCCATCGGGTTCACCTTTTACTTATCTTCCTCGAGGACGAGTAAGAGGTAAGATTGGGGGTTTTAATCACTCCATATTTTACACCTTTTTTCTGCATGTTTTCATGACGTTTTGATCGCCCATATTGCATTTTTCACGATTATTCGACAATATTGCGATGCTTTTCACTATTTCTTGTTTTTGTCGTATTTCAGGAGATATGGAACGATTCGAGTGAAAATGAGATCGAAGGAGTTTCAGGCACTTCGAAGTGTCACCCACGGCTTATTTGATGAGTTATCAGCGATAGAGGATGAGCGAAGGAAGAAGGAAATCGATAGGAGCGACGAGGAGGTGAAAAGGAGAAGAAATAAGCTCAGGAGCACCTCACTCGACCGACCAAGACTGGTCGTTCGGTCGAGTGAAGGATCACACTCGTTCGAGTAGAACAGATGCGCACCGAAGATTTTCAGCGTTCACTCGGCCAGGCAAAGAATTCCATTCGGCCGAGTAAGAAAGCTCACTCGCCTAAGTGGTACAGAGAAATCAGACAGAAAAGAACCGAAGTTACTGGAAAATCTGAGAAAGCTCACCTGGCCAAACGAAGAAGGCTACTCGGCCGAACGAAGAAGACTGCTCGGCCGAGTCACCCCGAGAGACGGACCCCTGAGAACCCCGAAGTTACTATTTTTGTATAGGGTTTGTCACTCGGGCGAGTGACAAGGGTCACTCGGCCGAGTGACCCTCTCCAACTGCTGCTAGCAATGCAAATTCTGGGCTGCGCATGGGCAGTTTTGTCACGATTTTTTGGACGCTTTTGGCTTGTATTTAAGCCATGTTTTTACCCTAGTTTTAGGAGAGACTAGAATTATTTTTTAGAGAGTTCTTTTAGGTTTTAGACGGCTATTCTTTGGAGAAATCTCAGCTGGAGATCATTGGCAACGTCATTGGTTTGTTCTTTCTAGCCAAAAACTCAATTTCTATGAATTGTTTCTCTTTTGCAATGAATTGTGCCATGATTATTATTGTTATTTCTGATATCTTCATGATGATTAGTGAGTGGTTCCATCGTTCTAGGGCCTAGGGATGAACCCTTTGGACCCAATCTTTGAATTGTGATGAATTTGTAGATTTGTTGCTAGAATTGATGATGGTTAGGTTGTGATTGATATATTACGAGTAGCTAGGAATTCATATCGATTGGGATTTGCAAGAGATTGGATCCCGATTGATAGGAAGGCCTAGATATTTGATTTAGATCGATAATTGAATTTCTCTATATTTGGTTTGCAAGAGATTGGACCAAAGCTAGGATTTTTAATTGTAAATCTATACTAATATTCGTTTGTAAGAGATTGGACGAATAAGAACTATCATAACCTAGATCGTAACTCGAGTTTGCACGAGAGTGGGCTCGAGATGCGATTGGACAATAATGTCAATCTTCACGCTATCGGCTTAGGGGAGGGTTTACACGAGAGTGGGCCCTAACCAAGGTTTGCTATAGACCGGCAATAGCGCGAGAGCATGAGCTTGGTTTTACATTTAGTTGCGACTAGTTCACCTATATTCAAGCTTAGCAACAATGAAATTTATGATTCACAAGGATGAGAGACGGTCCGTAGTGGGGATTTCCTATCCCTAGACGCTTTATTATATGGATATCTCTTGCTATTTGAACGATTGTGACGATTACACTAAAATTATTCTTACTCTCTTGATAGCTAGGTAATTAAAGTGAGATACTGTCATTTGTCCTCCCTGTGTTCGATACCCGCTCGCTGCTACACCGTGCGCTTGCGGTAAGACTACAAGTCGTTTTTTCGGGTGTATATCCGGACGCGATCAGAGGCCACTGAAAGTAGGCTCGGAAAGTCACGCCACCCCCAGGAGTCCTAGCAATAGAACTCAGAACCTCTAGTGTCGGACGGATGTAAGTGTCCGCCGACACCGACAAAAAGTCACGCCACCCCCACGTTGTCATACAACTGGAGTGGCCCCTCAAGTACCCCCTAGGCGCTTAAAAATAGCAAGGTGCATGAACCTAGAGGGTACGATCGAACGATGGGCGATACACTCAAATCTGACGCGGTGTGCGTCATCTCTGAACGTAATGCCCAGCGTGTCGAAAGCGGGGGCGGGCTGTGTCGGTGGTCGTGGAATAGGTGCGGTAGGAAGCGGAAGTGTTGGTGGTGACGTGCTAGGTGGAGGGGAGGCCGTCCTAGCGGAAGAAGAGCCAGGATCGCTGATCCTCTTCCGCTTGGAAGCGGGTGCCCGCGTGCGCGACCTAGTACGGGGCAGCATGTGAGCCGTGAAACGTGCCTACCCGAATGCGAAGTGCTATAAATAAGGAATGAGTATACCAGAACACGATGCGAGTGCAAGCGGTGGATGCGTGTGAAGGATCGCCTCCTTCGAGAAGCTCCAAATCAGCTCATGTATCTCCCCCAAGCTAGCCTGAAACACAAATAGGCAAATCAGCAATGAAAATCAACAAGTATGGGGTAAGATTAGGAGTAATAGATATAAATAGAGATTAATTAAAATTTGGGGTTGAGTTGGGCGTACGATATGGAGAAATGGAGAAATGGGGATATTTGGGGCGGAATTCGGGATGTGCAGCAGAGGGGGGATCGGCGCCGGTGACGTGGGGTCAGCGGCGATGATCGAAGGTGGGCGATGTCTCGGGCAGGGGGCGGCACAACTCGGGCGAAGGTGGGTTTTGCTCGGGCGATAGCGGGGGAAGTCGAAGAGTTCGGTGGAAATTTGGGAATTTTTGGATACCTGGGATTTGAGCCCACGACGTTTCGATTATAAAGGATAAGTCACTCGGCTGAGTGACGCGTTCACTCGGCCGAGTAGCACAGTTTTAAATATTTTCAGAATTTCCCGCAAAAGTAGCGACTCGGCCGAGCAGCGATTCCCATTCGGCCGAGTGGACAAATTTCACTCGGCTGAGTGGCAAGGCCACTCAGTGCTTTTTAAGTGCAGAAAGTATCAGATTCACTCGGTCAAGTGACAAAGTCACTCGGTCGAGTGGTAGATAAATTACAGAGAGGTGTTTTCAGAATCTTCCCTGATCAGTACCCTGCTCGACCGAGTAGGGTCTTCACTCGGTTGAGTGTAAATTTCACTTGGCCGAGTGGGCTGCTGTTTTCAGCCCCGACTCTCTGTTTTTGCTCCACTTACTGTTTTTCTTCTCCCCGTCAATTTCTTCCTTCTCCTGAGGCCTGAGCGCATTCCTGGAGCGCTCTTCTTGCTATCCTCCATTCAAATGATTCCTTGTTCTCCATCTCCTGTCATGAAAAAGAGAGCCCATTGTCAGGATTTTCATCGACTCTTGACTCTAAACACTAACAAAGATCTAAAACAAAAATAAAATAAAAAATTCAACTAAAAATAATATAAACCCATCGGGTTGCCTCCTGACAAGCGCTCGTTTAAGGTCTTGAGCTCGACCCCTTAAGATACTCGTTTAATGCTCGATGTTCGGCGCATGTAAGATGTGCGCGTCAAATTTGCCAGGAAGTCCACTTGGATTTAATTGTTATTGTTCATTGGCGTTCCTCGTCTCCCCTTCATCATGGGTGGTAATGGGGGATGAGTCCCCCAAGCTTGAGCTTTTACCGTCCTTTTTCTTTGCCGGAGGTGACAATTTCTTGTCCGGTGGAGCTTTCTTCAAATTCTTTACTGTAGAGAGCTTGCATAGCTCTCTAATCCTTTTGACATCATCATCGTCTTTTTCATCGTCCATAGAAGGATCCGACGGGTCTCCCAACATTTCTCCACACTTAGAAGATTGGCCTTCTTCGAAGCCGTCATTGTGTAAGGCGCCGATGGCATATTGCATAGCATCATCAATGACCTCATCAAGGAGGTCCACGTAATCGACATCCTCCGTCCAAGGCATGTGCTTCATTGCCTTAGGAAAGTGAAGTTCGACCTCAATATTTCCGACGTTCAAAGACAAGATGCCCTCTCTCACGTCAATTAGTATGCCGGTGGTGGCCAAGAAGGGGCACCCAAGAATTAGCGACGTATCACCCTCCTCCTTGATATCCATTACCACGAAGTCGCACGGCAAGCAAATTCTTCCCGGTACTTGGAGCTACATGTTCTCCGCAATTCCCATCGGCCTAGTGACCCAACCGTCCGCGAGTTGTATTCTCATGTCCGTCGGCTTTAGGTCGGTCCCTGTATTCAATTTCTTAAACATTGTTAGGGGCATTAGGCTCACGCTTGCTTCCAAATATACCAAAGCTTTTTGTAGCGGGACTCCTCCAAGCGTGCAAGGAATGCGGAAGCTTCTGGGATCTTTAAATTTCGTGGGCTCCTTCTCCTTTCGGGTAAACCATGTACCTTGTTCGGCGAGCATTATCTTCTCCTTTCGCTTCTTTCCTGCAATCAAGTCTTTTAGAAACTTAGCGTAAGACGGGATTTCTACAATAGCATCCAAGAAAGGGATATTTAGGCTCACTCCTCGCAAATACTCCAGAAATTTAGCGAGCCGCTTCTCGATCCTTGCCCTTGCCAACTGTTGTGGGAAGGGTACCGGTGGTAAGTAAGTGCGCTCCTTTTATGGCTTATCAATTTCAGATTTTTCACCGTCTTTTGGCTCTTTTGGGCCCTCCTCTTCATTGACCGGCTCCTTGTCATCCAAAATTTCTTCCTCCGGCTCCTTAGTTTGAACCATGGCGGGAGTAGTGTCCTTCCCGTCCCGAGTAGTTACCGCCACCACCACATTGATGTGGCCGGTATTGCTCTGTGGGTTTGGTTCCGGTTGAGCCGGTAATTGTTGAGTATTCTTATTAAGCAATGCTAGTTGCTCCGATAATTGTGCCACGACGGTGTTGAGAGAGTCTTGTTGGGCCGTCAATCTAGCATTTATCTTCTTTTGTTCGGCCATGAATTCATCAACCCTTGCTTCATGGTCCGACCTCGATCGTGATTATGGTGGGTTAGGTGCCCTCCACCCTTGATTGTATCCCAGGGGTCTATATGGCCCCGATTGTTGCCTCGGTTGGAAGTTTTGTTGTTGGGGCCCTCTTGGTTGATATTGCAGTTGTTGCGGAGGTCGGGCTTGCGTTTGTTGCGGTGGTGGATTCAAGGCTATATCACTATTAGCATATGAAAACCCGGGTGATTCCTCGTAGCCGGGTTTGCCCAATAACCGGTGCTTCCCGCAACATATTGAACTTGCTCCGTAGCTCCTTCTCCTTGCTCTCCTCCAACATACATAACATGGGCTTGGTCTTACCAATCGCACATACTTCCTCCAGGTGTAGATACGGTGGGGGTCCCATGCGGATCACTAATCAACTTCTCCAATCTCTCCACGACCTTGTGGAGAGAATCAAACTTCGTAGAGAGCTCCGCTACGGCTTTTGCCTCATAAATACTTGTCAGCTTCAAGGATGATGAAGAATGTCCTCTCTCGTCGCCTCATTGTTGGTTATTTGAGGCCATCTCCTCGAGTAAGGCCGTAGCATCATCTGGCGTCTTAGACAAAATAGCTCCATTGGCGGTTGCATCGATTATTTGCTTGGTGCCCGTTGCAATCCGTTATAAAAGCTATGCACAAGTTCCCATGCTTCAATACTATGATGGGGGCATTGGTGTTGGAGATCTTTGAAACGCTCCCATGCCTCAAATATAGTTCCTGAGGTCCTTACTTGAAGGACATGAGCGCGCTTCTTATCTTGACGGTCTTGGATCGTGGGTAGAATTTGTTAACAAATGTGCTCACCAACTCATCCCATGTGGTAAATATCCCCCCCCCCGCTTGCGTCCTCAACCAATACAATGCTTTTTCTCGAAGAGTAAATGGGAAGAGGCGCAGTCGAATAGCGTCGGCCGGCACGCCGGCCATCTGAAAAGTAGCACATTTAGACAAGAACAACTGTAGATGGTAGTGTGGGTTTTCTTGGGAGTTCCCATAAAATAGGTCTTGTTGCATCAACACCACAAGTCCCTTTTTAAGCTCGAAGTTCTTGTCCTCCGCCAACTCCGACATCATAATAGACGAGGTAGTAGAAGTGGTCTTATGCCGTAGCCTATCTCAGATAGAGACAAGGCTAGCCATGCATGCCCCTAACTCCTCTGGTGTCTCCAGAGCGGTCATATGATCTCCCTCTATAGCAAGTCTCCTCTCGGCTCTAAGCCTCCTTGCCGTACGCACGATCTCAGGATCAAATAATATATCTTCTTGATGTGCCTTCGATCTCGTGTACATGCACAGAAAAAGAGAGTCTTGATGGAATCGTTAGCACGATAGAGGAATAAAAGGTAAAAATATTGTCGCCTCCCCGGCATCGGCGCCAAAAACTTGATCGGCCCCGGATATACACCCAGAAAACGACTGTAGTTTTACCGCAAGCGCACGGCGTAGTGGCGAGCGGGTATCAAACACAGGGAGGACAATTGACAGTATCCTACTTTGATCACCTAGCTATTGATGGAATAAGAATGGTTTTGATGGTAATGTCACAATCGTTCGAATAGCAAATAGAATTCAATATAATAAAGCGTCTAGGGATAGGAAATCCCCACTACGGACCGTTACTTATCCTTGTGAATCGTGAATCTCAATATTGCAAAGCTTAAATGTAGGTGAACTAGTCGCAACTTAATGTAGAACCAAGTTCACGCTCTCGCGCTATTGCCGGTCTATAGCAACCCAGATTAAGGCCCACTCTCGTGCAAACCCTAACCTAAGCCGCTAGCGTGAAGATCGACATCATCGTCCAATCGCATCTCGAGCCCATTCTTGTGCAAACTCAAGCTATGATCTAGGTTATGATAGTTCGTATTCATCCAATCTCTTGCAAACGAATATTAGTACAGATTTATAATAAAAATACTAGCTTTGGCCCAATCTCTTGCAAACCAAATCTAGAGAATCTCAATTATAAACCTAAGTCGAATATCTATACCTCCCCATCAATTGGGATCCAATCTCTTGCAAATCCCAATCAATGGAAATTCCTAGCTACTCGCAAGAAATCAATCACAACCTAACCTTTTATCAATCCTAACAACAATTCAATTCATTGATCACAATTCAAAGATCGGGTCTGTAAGGTTCATCCCCATGCCCTAGAACGACGAAACTACTCACAAATCATCATGAAAATCTCAGAAATAACAAATAGGATCATAGCACAGTTCATTGTAAAGAGATAACAATTCATAAAAATAAGAGTTTTAGCAAGAAAGATCTAACCAAATTGTGCGTCTATGATCTCCAGCTGAGATTTACTAAAGGAATAGCCGTCAAAAAATAATACAAGTCTCTCCTAAAACTAGGGACAAAACTAGGTTTAAAGACAAGCCAAATTCGTCCAAAAAATCGTGACAGAATTGCCCCTGCGCAGCCCAAAAAACCCAATTTGTATAGCAGTCGGACTGCGTCACTCGGCCGAGTGACAATGTCACTCGGCCGAGTGACAGACCCAATAAAAAATAGAGAATCTGGGGAAATTGGAGGCATGTCGCTCTGTCTGACTTGGGCGAGTGGGCTTCTCCACTCGGCCGAGTGAGCAATCTTGCTCGCCAAGTGGGTCTTCTCAAAATTTCCAATAACTTGGCCGCTTCTCGGAAGAAAATCCCCGTACCACTCGGGCGAGTGATTTTTCTCACTCGGCCGAGTGAACTTCCTTGCTCGACCGAGTGAACATAGAAAATTGGCAGTGTATATCCATTTCACTCGGGCGAGTGCAATCCTTCACTCGGCCGAGTGAACTGGCTGTTCGGCCGAGTGAGCTATATCTGGGCTCTTTTCTTCTCCTCCTCGCCTCCTCGTCAATTCTATCGAATTTCTTCCTCTTCCGCACATCCTCTAGCGCTGCTAACTCCTCAAATAAGCTCTGAGCGACTCTTCGATGTGCGTGAAAGTTCCTTGATCTCTTTTTCGCTCCAGATCGCTCCATATCTCCTGAAATACGACAAAAACAAGGAATAGTGAAAAGCAACGTGATATCGTCGAATAATCGTGGAAAACGCAATATGGGCAATCGAAATGATATGAAAACATGCAGAAAAAAGGTGTAAAATAAGAAGCGATCAGCTGACGGCCTCTTTGATGGCGACGAGATAGAGGCCGAGCCACTCTCCTTCCAGCTTTGCGAGCAGCGGCATGCTCTGTAGATAAGCTTTCAGCTCGCCGAAGGCTTGGGCACAGGAGTCTTCCCACTCAAGCTCCTTCCTTGCAACTTTCCTCATATTAAGGGCCTTCTGTAGGATCTTACAGAATGGGATGGACCTCTCGGCGGACTTCGACAGAAATCTCCTCAATGCGACGATCCGTCCGTTCAGCTTCTGCAAGTCTCTGATCATCCTCGGCTCGCTCATGTTGATGAGGGCAGATATCTTATCGTGGTTGGCCTCGATTCCTCGCTTGGTGATCATGAAGCCGAGGAATTTCCCAGACTGGACGCCAAATATGCACTTGGCGAGGTTGAGCCGTAGGTTGTAGCGGCGCACCTTTTGAAAGGGATCCTCCAGGTCGGCATGGTGATCCTCGGCCTTCTTTGATTTGACTAGCATGTCGTTGATGTAGACTTCGAGATTCCTTCTGACCTATGGATGGAAGATCTTCACCATCTGTTGATAGGTGGCCCCAGCGTTCTTGAGTCCGAATGGCCTCTTCGTGTAGCAGAACGTCCCCTTGTCGGTAACAAATGACATCTTCTCATCGTCATGGGTCTCCATCTGGATTTGATTGTAGCCCGAGAAGGCGTCCATGAAGGTCAGTAGCTCGTACCCATTGGCGTTGTCCATCAAGTGGTTAATCCTCGGCAGGGGGAAGCTGTCTTTTGGGCATTCTTTATTGAGGTCGGTGAAGTCCACGCACATATGCCATTTGCCGCTGGGATTCTTCACCATCACCACATTGGCGAGCCAATTAGGGTAGTTTACTTCTCTAATGAATCTGGCCTCCAGGATCCGCTCCACCTCCTCACCCGTTGTCCGCATCTCCCCCCCCCGCACTCCGCTTCTTCTGCCTAATGGGACGAGCCTCCGGGTCTACGTGTAGCTCATGGGCAATCACCATAGGGTCGACTCCAGGCATGTTCGTGGGCGACCATGCGAAAATATCAGCATTCGCCCTAAGGAGGTCGACCAGCCATGTCTTCAGTTCGGCGAGCAGCTTTGTGCCTACCAACACGGTCTTGTCTGCTTCCTCTGCCACTGGCACCTCCTCTACGTCCACCACCGGAGCTGGTCGTTGATGAACGAAGTCCTCCTAAATGTCGAGGATGTCGATCGGCAGTGCTTGCTCGAACTTTTTGTGCTTGGTGGAGCCGACGTAGCAGCTTTGAGAGAGCTTCTGGCACCCTCGTACATGTCCAGCCCCATTCGGACTTTGGAACTTCACCATTTGATGCAGCAGCGAGAGGAGAGCTTCAATGGCGATCATGTAGGGCCGTCCGATGATGTTGTTGTACGCCGAAACAACATCGATGACGATGAACTATGTCATCCGGGTAACGACCTTTGGCTTCTCCCCCAGGGTGATGGACAGGGTGATTACTCCGACAATAGGCACCGAATGGTCGGTGAAGCTGACAATTGGGCCCGTGCACGGCTTCAGCTCTGCATCCTTGTAACGGCCAGTATTTTTAGGCGTGTTTTCAATTTTCCGTACCTGTATTTTTCTTCAGTCATCAAGTTAACTTTTCGTCCGTACGAGTCGACGCGAGTGCGTCACTGTTTTCGTTTTACCGTGTCGTCAGTATTCACCATCAAGTTTAACTAAAATATTTTAACTTAATTATCCTGCTAATTACAATTTACTAATTACAAATTGATAATCACTTTAGTTGTTTCACTAATTACTTCTTGATTAGTTAAATTACATTTAATTCTACTTAATTATTACTCTAATCTCTTACCTAACACTACAAACAACAAAAACGTTTAGATAATCAGGTTCCTCCCCCTATAACTTAGTCAAAGTTAGCATTAGAATTCCCTTCTTAAATCAACACACACGTTATTTCGTTTAAACAAACCCGCACGTCTCTCCTTCCCCATAGTCTATAGACTTCATTAAACACACATCTTAATCTTATTAAGACTCCTTTGACAAATGATAAAGTGTGTCCCCTGCTAATCTTCTTAAGGCAATGGGCAACGTCTTCTCCAACCAAAAAAAACAATTCTGCAAACCCAACATCCCCGCAAGAAAATCAACCGATTTCACCAAATCAAACCAGAAACAAATTCCCAACCCAAATCTGATCTTCTTCTTCCCCAAAACCTCAAACAAACCTTCCCAAAAATCAAACCAATCCCCAAAACAGTTCATCAAATCTCCAAGCTAAAATTCTGAAATCAAAACATATCAGATCTGGAGATTTGTAACACATTCAGCCATCAAATACAAAAAAACAAAATCAGATCTGAAATTGGGTTTTGAGAAATTTAAATCAAGAAAACCCAACCTCCTTCCCTTCTTCTTCCTCCTCCCTCTCCCCTAGGCCTCCTCCTCCACCCTTAGCCTCAGCTCGCCGCCGCCCGGAGCTGTGTGCGCGCCGCCCGCCGTGAGGAACCACCCAGCCGCCGCCAGAACAGCCGCATGCGCTGACCTGCAACCCGTCGGAGCCACCACCCGCCGTCAGAGAAGTCCCTGGGCCGTCGCCGCCGTCAGCCACCTCCTTCCCCGTCGCGTGTGTGTGTGTTTTCTGAGCCCTTGCTTGCTGATCTGCAAACTTTGGAGATGAAACAAAAAAAACAAAGAGGGAACGAAAGAGAGTCTGGGAATTGATAAGGAAGATAGAAATGACAGTAATAGAAAGAGACATAGCCTTAAAGAAGAATAAGAGTGTGACAGTATGTATTCTGGGAAGTTAGCCTCTTAAAGAAATAAGAGAGTAATGAGGTGACGGTTTTATTTAAAAAAAGGTATTTAAATCAAAAACAAAATGTGAAAGAGATGTGGGAGAGTGTCAGCCATGTTTTAATAGAGAATAAATGAGTAAGGGATAGCCTTATTAATAAGGGAAGGGTAAGTGACAGAATAAGGTAATGAGAAATAGGATATTAGATAGGTGTTCTAATATAAGTTGTAGTAGGAAAAGATTTTATGCAAACAGTACCCTTATGTTGACATGGTGATGTTAATTAGAAGTATTAATTATTCGGTTAGTCGTTAGTATAATCCAATGTTAAACTGTTACGTATTATTTAAATCAGCATTTTATTAATTGCTTAATGATGTTAGGGTAATGATATTAGTATAAAAATGAGGCGTATAATATCAATGTAACACAATATAGACATCACCCTAGTCAGAGAACCCGATAAAATTAGATGGACCTAATTTAAAGAGTGACTTGATACTTTGCTTTTCTTACGATAAATCTAATTCAGTGAATTCTTTAACTAAAACAGAGAACCGGAAGTACCAACCCGTAATACCCGTCGAGACGAACCCAACGGCACCAGAATCACCGAAATCAGGCAAGTATACGATTTATAATAAATTTACGAATTGGATGTTAAATTAGTCTCTTGTATGTAAATGTTGCTCGTTACTCTCGTAATCATGGAAATAGTTGTTTAAAGATAACTGGTCATATTATTTAATTGATGCATGCCTTGAAATAATTAACTAGCGTGTGACATCATGAGATCGTGCGCCTCAAAGGCGAAATCATGACTTTCGTGATATTGACAAAAATTCGTTCTTGTAATTCGTGAATTAGGCTGGCTCGTGTTCCAGCACAAATCTTGGGTGGGGTTGGATTGGGCGGCCACTAGGCGTATGAAAGAGTACTCTCTTCAAGGGCACCACCCATAGGCGGTGGGTTAGCGCCAATCACGGTAAGCCCCGTGAGAAGGACGACTCGCTCATCACGACCTAAAGGCGTGAATCCTATTTTAGACATGAAATGCTAATAGACATGAAATGCTAACATACGTGAAATGCTAACATGAAACTTACAAACTTGGAATTGTTATCTCTGTTAAATTGCAATGCTAATGAACCAAAGAAAGGATTACTCTAATTGTTAAACTGCTTAGAATTGCATGATAGGATGTCTTTTACTTTATTCCATTTTATAAATTACTTGTTTAAATCTTGTTGTCGCCATCTCATTTAAATTATTAACGCCTCTTAAATTTAGTATAAATTTGTATATACCTTGTCTCAGGTTTCTGACCGTTACTTGCAGACCCTTGCTGACATACATTCATGTTTTTGGATGTATGTCAGATTCTGAGCTTGAGTACCAGGAGGTTCCCTACGAGACACCTGACTTGGAGAGTCAGGAGTTTGCTGTAGACGCCGAGTCTCTCCCCGCGAAGGACTAGTGGACTTTATCGTTGCTGCTTTACTTTAGTTTGCTTTCAGTTATTGTTGAGTGTACGTTTTTACTTTGGCCCAGCTGTGGCTTGTTGTTGTATTTCGTGTACGAACATTTATAATTCTGGATGTGGCTTGTAATGTATGAATAATTCTGGTTGTTCTGAAAAGCGTGCAAAGGACCTGCCCTTGCGTTTTACCACAGACGTTTAATGAACCTGAGTTTCACCGCTCCGGTTCAAGCGGACCCAGTAACGCTCTCGCTTCCGTCGTGTTTTGGGAAGCGGGGCGTTACAGGTTTTAGTGGTGGCCCATGCAGGTCCGTCTCTTTGCATTTGCGAATTCAGAACGATGAGAATATTTTCATCGGTCAAACATTTAGAGGGATCACATACGCGAGATTAACTCGGGTTTTTCCTATCTCAGAATGGCTGAGGGACGAAACACCCAAAATGGACCCGGAGCTACTGGAGGCAGAAGTGACGACATCCGCCAGATGCTTGGAGTTATGAAGGAAATGCTTGAAGTTCAGCATCACTTGGTCCAGCAGGGACGTCAAGCTGCACCAGTTGCTCCACCGCCTCGCTATGAGCCTGGAGCCAAGCAGTTCTAAGAGATGCACCCGACGAACTTCTCTGGACGAGAGGGCCCACTAGCGGCCAAGGAATGGCTTCGCAACACTACGGATAACTTGGGTCTTGCCCGAGTCAATCCGAACGAGTGGGTGGAACTCGCCAAGAAACAGCTGACCGATAATGCCCGTCACTGGTGGGATGCTGAAGAGGCTAGGCTGACCAAGCCGTTTCCTTGGGCTACCTTCCATCAGAGGTTTGACGCCCAGTACTTCCTGAAGGCTGCAAAGAGGATGATGCAGCAACGTTTCATTAACCTGGAGCAGGGCACCAGGACAGTCGACGAGTATGAGGCTGAATTTACCATGCTGAGTCGATTCGCCCCTACTATGATAGCAGACGAGGAGGACTGTGCACACCGCTTTCTACAGGGTTTAGACTTAGACATACAGTGTGTGTTGTCCGGACACATCTTTACCACTCATGAGCAAGTACTGGTAGCTGCGAAAACGCACGAGCAGGTAGCTCAACAGAAGAAAGCACGCCAGGCGGGCAAGCGCCCGATAGAGATGCCGAGGAATGCACCTAGGCCTGGATATCATCCCGTTCAGACCACACAGTTCAAAAGGCCGGCTGCACCTGTCCCCAACCGAGCGGAGCTGACTTGCCACTTCTGTGGAAAGCTTGGTCATATGAAGAAAGATTGTAGGAAGATGCTGAATCAATGTTTGATCTGTGGGTCACCTACTCATGCTGCAAAGGACTGCCCCCACAGTTCTCGACCCGTACCTGCTGGAGCACCTGTACCCGCACAGCGGACCGTACCGGCACCTGGACAGCGAGGACCACCTCTGGCTCCATAGGATCGAGCCTTTCAGCAGGCCAATCCACCTAAGCACCGAGCTTTCATTATGACGGCCGTTGAGGCTGAAGCTGAGGACGACGTGATTGCAGGTAACCTCTAGACTAGTTCTTCTTATTTATGCATTATATTTGATTAGTTAGATCCATGTTAATCTAGTTGTATGTTACCCTTAGGTGTCATCTTAGTTTCATCTCACCCGGCCTTGACCCTGTTCGATTCCGGAGCTTCCATGTGCATTCTATCTCGGAAGTTCATAGTCAAACACTCGATACCCACCTATACACTTCCCAAGTGTTGGAATATTACAACTGAGAATGGTGTAGTAAAGGTTGCACTGGGATGTAGACCATGCCCGTTGGTGGTTAGTGGACACGAACTATATGTTAATTTCATTGTCCACGACCTATCCAATTTCGATGCTATTCTCAGCATTGACTAGTTAGGAACTTTTATGCCACGATCGACTGTCACCGGAAGAAAGTGGTATTTGAAATTCCTGACCACCCAGTGTTTGAGTTTGTCAGCAGAGGACATTCGCTTGGACCTGTCAAGTTTCGAGCCCAGCCATACAGTTTGACTATTGCATCCATGATAGCCGAGCCAGAGAAGCCTGCAGTAGTGAGAGACTTCGAAGACGTCTTCCCTGAAGACATTTCTGGACTGCCGCACGACCGAGCATTGGAGTTCGGCATCGATCTTATGCCAGGAGCTCAGCCAATTTCGAAGGCGTCGTACCGTATGGACCCTGTAGAGTTGGAAGAGCTGAGGAAGTAATTGGATGAGCTACTATAGAAGGGTTTCATTCATCCCAGCGTATCTCCCTGGGGTGCACCCGTTTTACTGGTGAAGAAGAAGGATGGCTCGAGGAGGATGTGTGTGGATTATCGGGAGCTGAACAATGTCACAGTGAAGAACAAGTACCCACTGCCCCGTATTGATGATATCTTCGATCAGCTTGGTGGATCAAGGGTATTTTCGAAGTTAGATCTTCGGAGCGGATACCATCAAGTCAGAGTTAAGAAGGAAGATGTACTCAAGACCGCTTTTCAGACTAAGTACGGGCATTATGAGTTCGTTGTCATGCCGTTCAGTGTGACCAACGCCCCTGCTGTGTTCATGAACCTCATGAACCTTATCTTTTACGACTTCCTCGACAAGTTCGTAGTGATCTTCATCGACGACATCCTGGTGTACTCGAAGAGCGAGGGGGAGCATGCAGAACATTTGAAGATAGTATTGGAGACTCTCTGTCATCATAGACTATATGCCAAGTACAGCAAATGTGAATTCTGGCTGGATAGAATTGCATTCCTTGGTCATATAGTATCAGGAGCTGGTATCTCAGTGGACCCGGAGAAGGTCAAAGCAGTCAGTGAATGGCCTACACCTCGATCGGCATTGGACATCAGGAGTTTCCTTGGATTGGCTGGATACTACCGCAGATTTATCAAGGATTTCTCGAGGATGGCTGAGCCGATGACGAGATTGACAAGGAAGGATGTTAAGTTCAGTTGGTCAGACTCTTGTGAGCAAGCTCTTTCTACTTTGAAGGAGAGACGGACTACTGCACCAGTCTTAGCTATTTCGGACAGAAGTGGAGGCTTCGAAATTTTCTGCGACGCATCGGGCAAGGGACTTGGATGCGTGCTGCACCAGCACAATCATGTGGTCGCTTATGCTTCACGACAATTGAAGGTCCATGAGAAGAATTATCCGACCCACGATTTGGAGCTAGCCGCTGTCATCTTTGCACTAAAGATCTGGCGACATTTCTTACTAAGTGAGAAGGTGAAAATTTTCACTGATCACAAAAGTTTGAAATATATATTCACACAGAAGGAGCTGAATATGAGACAGCACAGATGGTTGGAATTAATGGCAGACTACGACATCGATCTTCAGTATCATCCTGGGAAGGTGAATGTCGTATCGAATGCCTTGAGTCGATTGCCCGAAGTGATGATTCTCACAGCTCAGTGGAGATTGCAGCAGGATCTGCGAAGGATGAATGTTGAAGCTATACTACCAGGAGTCACATCGTCAATGATGAACATGCAGGTTCAATCGACGATTGTGGATCGAATCAAGACTGCTCAAGCTGGAGATGCTAAGTTAAAGAAGATCAGAGAGCAAGTCGAAGCAGGACTTCGGGCAGATTTTCTGATTCTTACGGATGGATCTTTGAGATATGGTAGTAGGATCTGCGTACCTGCAGGAGATATCAGAGAGGAGTTAATGAATGAGGCTCACAGTTCGCCTTATTCTATTCATCCTGGAGGTACTAAGATGTACAAGGATCTTTGTCAGAATTTCTGGTGGCATGGGATGAAGAGAAGTGTGGCATGTAGCGTTGCCAAGTGTCTTATGTGTCAGCAAGTGAAGGCTGAACATCATCGCACTGCTGGACTACTACAACCTCTGCCGATTCCCGAGTGGAAGTGGCAGCATATCTCGATGGACTTCGTGACTGGCTTACCTCGGAGCACCAAGCAGAACGAAGCGATCTGGGTCATCGTTGATCGATTGACCAAGTCCGTGCACTTTATACCTTTCCGAGTTGGTCAATCCACGGAGATATTATCAAGAAAGTATATGGAGGTAATGACTTAACTCATGCCTTTTATAATTTCCTTCTAGCACAAGTCGTGATGTGAATTATGTCATGTAGGAGATCGTGCGTTTACATGGAGTCCCTGTGAGCATTGTATCAGATCGTGATACGTGTTTCACATCTCAGTTCTGGAAGAGTCTGCAGACCAATCTGGGTACCAGTCTGAAGTTCAGTACTGCGTATCACCCGCAGACAGATGGACAGTCAGAGCGTACCGTTCAGATATTGGAGGATATGTTGAGAGCCTGTATATTGGATCTCAAGGGTTCATGGAAGGATCATCTGCACCTGGTGGAGTTTTCTTACAACAACAGCTATCAGGCAAGCATTGGCATGGCGCCTTTTGCTGCTCTCTACGGGAGGAAATATCGATCGCCTCTGAGTTGGGATGACGTAGGTGATAGAGAGCTCTTGGGGCCAGAGATGATAGTGGAAGCAGTTGATGTTGTGCGAGATATCAGAGACAAGATTCGGATTGCCCAGGACCGTTATAAACATTGGGCAGATGCTAAACAGCGTCCCTTGGAGTTTCAGCCGGGAGATCATGTGTTTCTAAAGATTTCACCGAATCGAGGAGTGATCCGCTTTGGGAAGCGAGGCAAGCTTAGTCCGAGATATATTGGACCATTCGATGTGCTAGAGCGAGTTGGAGAAGTAGCTTATCGCTTAGCTTTGCCGCCATCCTTGGAAGGAGTTCATGATGTCTTTCATGTGTCCCAACTTCGTCGTTATATCAGCGACCCTTCTCATGCTGTGGACTACTCGGAGATTACAATTCGACCAGATCTGACATATGAACAGCAACCAGTGGAGATCCTAGATCGACGTCAGAAAGTATTCAGGAACAGGACTATTGATCTAGTCAGAGTGATGTGGCGTCGAGACTCGCCAGGAGAGTTTACCTGGAAGCGTGAAGAGGAGATACGAGAGCGTTACCCATATTTATTTTCTGCTCCTTAGTTAGTGAGAATTCCGAGGACAGAATTTTTCCTAAGGTGGGTAGAATGTAACGGCCAGTATTTTTAGGCGTGTTTTCAATTTTCTGTACCGGTATTTTTCTTCAGTCATCAAGTTAACTTTTCGTCCGTACGAGTCGACGCGAGTGCGTCACTGTTTTCGTTTTACCGTGTCGTCAGTATTCACCATCAAGTTTAACTAAAATATTTTAACTTAATTATCCTGCTAATTACAATTTACTAATTACAAATTGATAATCACTTTAGTTGTTTCACTAATTACTTCTTGATTAGTTAAATTACATTTAATTCTACTTAATTACTCTAATCTCTTACCTATCACTACAAACAACAAACACGTTTAGATAATCAGGTTCCTCCCCCTATAACTTAGTCAAAGTTAGCTTTAGAATTCCCTTCTTAAATCAACACACACGTTATTTCGTTTAAACAAACCCGCACGTCTCTCCTTCCCCATACCCTACAGACTTCATTAAACATGCATCTTAATCTTATTAAGACTCCTTTGACAAATGATAAAGTGTGTCTCCTGCTAATCTTCTTAAGGCAACGGGCAACGTCTTCTCCAACCAAAAAAACAATTCTGCAAACCCAACATCCCCGCAAGAAAATCAACCGATTTCACCAAATCAAACCAGAAACAAATTCCCAACCCAAATCTGATCTTCTTCTTCCCCAAACCCTCAAACAAACCTTCCCAAAAATCAAACCAATCCCCAAAACAGTTCATCAAATCTCCAAGCTAAAATTCTGAAATCAAAACATATCAGATCTGGAGATTTGAAACACATTCAGCCATCAAATACAAAAAAACAAAATCAGATCTGAAATTGGGTTTTCAGAAATTTAAATCAAGAAAACCCAACCTCCTTCCCTTTTTCTTCCTCCTCCCTCTCCCCTAGGCCTCCTCCTCCACCCTTAGCCTCAGCCCGCCGCCGCCGCCCGGAGCTGTGCGCGCGCCGCCCGCCGTGAGGAGCCGCCCAGCCGCTGCCAGAACAGCCGTGTGCGCCGACCTGTAACCCATCGGAGCCACCACCCGCCGTCGGAGAAGTCCCTGGGCCGCCGCCGCCGTCAGCCACCTCCTTCCCCGTCGCGTGTGTGTGAGTTTTCCGATCCCTTGGTTGCTGATCTGCAAACTTTGGAGATGAAACAAAAAAACAAAGAGGGAACGAAAGAGAGTCTAGGAATTGATAAGGAAGATAGAAATGACAGTAATAGAAAGAGACAAAGCCTTAAAGAAGAATAAGAGTGTGACAGTATGTATTCTGGGAAGTTAGCCTCTTAAAGAAATAAGAGAGTAATGATGTGACGGATTTATTTAAAAAAAGGTATTTAAATCAAAAACAAAATGTGAAAGAGATATGGGAGAGTGTCAGCCATGTTTTAATAGAGAATAAATGAGTAAGGGATAGCCTTATTAATAAGGGAAGGGTAAGTAACAGAATAGGGTAATGAGAAATAGGATATTAGATAGGTGTTCTAATATAAGTTGTAGTAGGAAAAGATTTTATGCAAACAGTACCCTTATGTTGACATGGTGATGTTAATTAGAAGTATTAATTATTCGGTTAGTCGTTAGTATAATCCAATGTTAAACTGTTACGTATTATTTAAATCAGCATTTTATTAATTGCTTAATGATGTTAGGGTAATGATATTAGTATAAAAATGAGGCGTATAATATCAATGTAACACAATATAGACATCACCCTAGTCAGAGAACCCGATAAAATTAGACGGACTTAATTTAAAGAGTGACTTGATACTTTGCTTTTCTCACGATAAATCTAATTCAGTGAATTCTTTTAACTAAAACAGAGAACCGGAAATACCAACCCGTAATACCCGTCGAGACGAACCCAACGGCACCCGAATCACCGAAATCAAGCAAGTATACGATTTATAATGAATTTACGAATTGGATGTTAAATTAGTCTCTTGTATGTAAATGTTGCTCGTTACTCTCGTAACCATGGAAATAGTTGTTTAAAGATAACTGGTCATATTATTTAATTGCTGCATGCCTTGAAATAATTAACTAGCGTGTGACATCGTGAGATCGTGCGCCTCGAAGGCGAAATCATGACTTTCGTGATATTGACAAAAATTCGTGCTTGTAATTCGTGAATTAGGCCGGCTCGTGTTCCAGCACAAATCTTGGGTGGGGTTGGATTGGGCGGCCACTAGGCGTATGAAAGAGTACTCTCTTCAAGGGCACCACCCATAGGCGGTAGGTTAGCGCCAATCACGGTAAGCCCCCGTGAGAAGGACGACTCGCTCATCACGACCTAAAGGTGTGAATCCTATTTTAGACATGAAATGCTAATAGACATGAAATGCTAACATACGTGAAATGCTAACATGAAACTTACAAACTTGGAATTGTTATCTCTGTTAAATTGCAATGCTAATGAACCAAAGAAAGGATTACTCTAATTGTTAAACTGCTTAGAATTGCATGATAGGATGTCTTTTACTTTATTCCATTTTATAAATTACTTGTTTAAATCTTGTTGTCGCCATCTCATTTAAATTATTAACGCCTCTTAAATTTAGTATAAATTTGTATATACCTTACATCGGGTTTCTGACCGTTACTTGCAGACCCTTGCTGACATACATTCATGTTTTTGGATGTATGTCAGATTCTGAGCTTGAGTACCAGGAGGTTCCCTACGAGACACCTGACTTGGAGAGTCAGGAGTTCGCTGTAGACGCCGAGTCTCTCCCCGCGAAGGACTAGTGGACTTTATCGTTGCTGCTTTACTTTAGTTTGCTTTCAGTTATTGTTGAGTGTACGTTTTTACTTTGGCCCAGCTGTGGCTTGTTGTTGTATTTCATGTACGAACATTTATAATTCTGGATGTGGCTTGTAATGTATGAATAATTCTGGTTGTTCTGAAAAGCGTGCAAAGGACCTGCCCTTGCGTTTTACCACAGACGCTTAATGAACCTGAGTTTCACCGCTCCGGTTCAAGCGGACCCAGTAACGCTCTCGCTTCCGTCGTGTTTTGGGAAGCGGGGCGTTACAATCCTTCAGCCCCATCCTTTGGATTGTGGACAGAAATAAGATGTCGCATGAGCTTCCGGTGTCGATCAGAAGTTGGCTTACGATGACCGGTACAATAAAAGCCTCGATGACGATGGCATCTTCGTGTGGCATCTTGACTCCCTCAATGTCGTCATCAGAGAAGGAAATGGGGGGACGAGCTACTCTCTTCAACTTTGACCCTATGCCAGTGCCCACCGTCATAAATTGTCTAGCATAAGTCTTCCATGCCTAAGATGATGTGCCACCCAAAGCTGGTCCTCCACATATCACATTCACGCACATGATCGATTCGGGCGTTTGATGGGTGACTTGCTCGACGTTGTGTGTCGACCGAGCTGCCCTTGCGGTTACTACGCCCTTACGCCCCGGCCTTCCTTGATCGATGAATCTTCGGTGATGCACGTCCTGGATTAACCGCTCTATGTTCTTCTTCAAAGTGTAGCAGTCATCGGTATCATGGCTGTGGTCCCGATGATATCGACAGTATTTTTGCAGATTTCTTGTCGCGGGCCTCGACTTCATTTTCGGGGGCACGTCTTTGAGAAGCCCGTTCGCCATGGCCACCGTCATCACCTCCACCAGGAGGGAACTGAGCCTCGTGTAGTGAGCATCCGACACTCTTTTGGGCCCACTTCTCGCAGCGGGGTTCCTGGGGGCAAGGAACCCCCTCAGCGGGCCAAGACGGTACTGCCCTCGGGGAACTCACTGGATGTGCCCTCGGGGGCAGTCTTGATCACGCCCTCTAGGGCGGTCCTAATCATGCCTTTGGGGCAGTCCTCCTGCCTCGATCGAACATTAGGCCGTCGGCACGGGGTGTCTTGGGCGGCGTGACCTCCTTCATCGTCACCAAGGTCTCCTCGCTTAGCATGAAATTCTCCACGTGGGAGAATAGGGCATCAAGGTCGCCAAGCAGATCATGGAGCAGCGATTTGAGTAGACTCCTATTTGCCAGCCCCTTCTTGAAGGCTGCCATGACAAGCTCATCTCCGCAGCTCGTCACGCTGAGTCTCTCTTCATTGAAGCGTTGTAATAATCTAGGGATGGTCTCCCCCTCCTTCTAGACTACTGTGAATAGATAGTCTGATGCCTTCCTCCTTCTCCGCCCGGCTAAGAACTGCTGACAGAACTTGCAGGAAAAGTCACCGGATGAATCAATTGAGCAGTTGGGCAAGCCGTTGTACTACTCCACCGTCGACTTCTTCAATTTCGTCTGGAAATCTTGGAAAAGGTGGGTGTCATCCTCTTCGTGGATCTCCTTCACTCCCCGGTATCGCTGCACATGCTCTAGGGGATCGCCCGACCCATCATACAGTTCAAATTGAGGGAGCTTGAACCTATGGGGTACCGGGGTTGAGATCACCCTCCTGGTCAGCGGGTTGGCCTCATCGGGGTAGGTAAGGTGTGGGAGAACCTTTGGGAGATGTTCTGGCTGCCATGGAACTCTCACCTCGGGTTGAAACCTCTGGATGAGCTACCTTGGTGCTCATGGGAGTTCCTCTCTCACTCCCTGGGGATCAGGCTTCGGTCGTGGCTCCGTCGTAAGAACCATTTTTAGACATCCTCATCCAAATAATGCAATTGCAAAGAAAGGGTAGTAAAGTTAGGGCATCACTCAATGCATCATTAATAAAATCAATGGATTATGGAGATAAATAATGCAGGTCTGAATTGATGGCATAATACCTATATACAAATATCGGAAAATGTAATAGATTACAAACTCTTTCACATGCAAATTATAAGTTTCATAACCAGTCAAGTACTGATAGGAGGAAACAACATTACTAATGAATGTGGGTGGCCAATTTATGGACATCTAAGTTTACGATGGCTGTTCAGTCACTCAAGACAGTTGTAAACCTCTGCTTCAAAGTTCTAATCCAAAAGGACTTTCCGGAAGTATACACAACCTAAATTCAGCAATTATACACCTCAATCGTTTGCCTTTACGAAATCAATGGCTCATTCAATAAAGTACAATGCACCCGCGAAAAAATGTCAAATCACCAATTGTTAACATGAATCTCATCCAATAACCGACACATACTGCCTCATGAAATCTCACAACATAATGTCGAGTGGATGTGATAGATCTGCAATGTTGGCCCTTTAGGGGCGTTTTTGTAATTTTCGGGTTTCTAGGGGTATTTTCAAACTTTTCAGTTTTAGAAGGTCTTTTTCGTAATTTTATATTTTCAGTTGGGCTAGGGGGATTAGGAAGGTTTATGCTTGATTTGAAGAAGAAGACAACTTTGAGGTGAGATTATCCCACTTTTCCTTGGAGAGCGCGGCCCCCTCTCGAAAGGTCTCAACTCTATCATTGTAACCTTTATTTTTAGTTTATTTTCAATAAAAATCGCTCTTTTATCCCAAATCTTCTCTCTAAAATCCTAAAAATCTCACTATTCTTGTAAAAATCCCAACTTTCTATCAAAACCATACTTTCTACCCTATAATCCCACAAAAATCCTATCAAGTGGTATCAAAGCATTCACGATCCATGGCAGCGACGAGATCCAAGGAAAAGATCGACTCTTTGGGGGAAAAGTTCGACGGAGAGATTAAGGATTTGAAAAAGTCCATGGAGGAAATTAAAGCAACGGCGAATAAAGATAGGGATAACGGCGAAACAAAGATTTGATGGCGTGGAGCGTGCCCTAGCACAAATATCACTAGTTTCGGGGCTCGTGACGGCTACACAACCCAAGGAAGGATAAAACCATAATTGTAGGCGAAAGGTGAAGACTTCAGAGAAGGAAAAGGAAAAGGCGCTGAAACACGAAAAGGGAATGCTTTTCGACGTCGACGAGTATTACGCGGAGGAGCCCTTGATGAAAGGCAAAGACCACCCAAAACATTAGGACGACAAAATACGGACAGAGGACCTGTTCGGTAGCAAAACAAGGGCTACCATCCATGTAGGACCCCATGCAGGGTTCTGGACAAGGGTGATAGCCCGTGCAGAACCCAAAACAAGGGCTGCCGCCTCTGCCAGTCCCCCTACAGTGGGCTCAACAAGGGTGCCGCCCCTCCAGAGCCCAAAACAAGGGTTGTCGCCCCTGTGGGACCCCAGCATGGGGCCGCACAGAGGCGCCAGCCCCTGCATGCCCAAAATAGGGGATGCCACCCTTGTGGGCCCCCTACAGGGGGCCGCATAGGAGCACCACCCCCCGCAGCACCAAAACAAGGGTTGCCGCCCTTGTAGGACCCCTGCAGGGGGCCGCACAGGGGCGTCAGCCCCTTGCCCCCCCCCCCCCCAAACAGAGGCTGACGCCCTTGCTAAACCCCCTGCAGGGGGCTGGATAATGGCGCTAGCCCCTCCAAGCCCCAAAACAATCTTTTATTAAAGACCAAGAGGCCCCAGGGCCCTTTGGCAATAGATTACAATGCCGACGACCCTCCAGAATATATGTAGGAGCCTGGCGACGACGGGAACGACTTCCAGGATACCCACAGGCCTCGATATGCTGTAGAGACGACGACATCTGATTCCAGCCTACGAGAATCCTGAGGACGGTGGCAGAGACTAGGATCAGAAGGAGGACCGAGACTCCGTAAGAGGCGATAAGGACTGGGGTGGCTATGCAGACCGAAATGAATGCCATTGGAGAGTATTGGTGACGACACACATACCAGCCCCATCATCCCAGACACACTGGTGGGGAAGCAGATCATGAAAACTTTGGGGTGGACAACCGCGTGAGGAAGCTAAAGATGCTGGAATTTGAGGGTCATGACGCACATGGCTAGATTTACAGAGAGGAGATATTCTTCTCAGTGACGCATATAACAGATGAGCAGAGATTGGAGGCGGTGACGGTGTGCCTTGAGGGAGAGGCATTATCTTAGTTATTATAAAGGGAGCAGAGACGGCCGATCTGATCATGAGATGAGCTGATGGACCGGTTGGTGAACAGGTTTCTGGATACGCAGTGGGAGAACCTACACGAGCAGCTGATGGCACTGAAGCAAGATGGATCTGTCAGTAAGTATAGGAAGAAGTTTGAGGCGCGCTTAGGATAGGCAAGAGACATATCTAAGAATACATTGAGAGGGTGCTTCAAGAAGGGGCTCAAGCACAACATACGAGCAGAGCTCCGCAATCATCAGCCTCGAGGACTGGTACGGACAATGGATCTAGCGTAGTTGGTAGAGAATCGCCTTACGGACGAGAGGAGATATAGAGGGACTAGAGGTTGCTCCTCTTTCCACAGCCAACCAGCGACAAGAGGACCGAAGACGTCAACTAGGATAGATCAGACCAGCAAAGAGAAACACAAAGAATCACAATCGGGTTGGCAGTTCAAGAAGATGACTGAGGCAGAGATGAGAGAGAACATGTTGAATGGGTTGTGTTTCAGGTGCAATGAGAAGTTTACCCCCAAGGCATCGTTGTAACGTTCGCAAACTCCATATTATATTCGTGAACGATGATGAGGGAGACGTTGTGGTGGAGGATGAAGACCCCAGGGAGGGGAGCATCTCTACTTGGAGTAAGACCGTCCAGAGATTTCACGCACCACCTTGAGGACAAGATGGATTTTCGGTGGCAGAGTAATGATAGATATGCAATTTTGGCCCTTTAGAGGCGTTTTTGTAATTTTCGGATTTCTAGGGGTATTTTCATAATTTTCATTTTTAGAGGGTCTTTTTTGTAATTTTATAGTTTCAATTTACTATATATAGAGAACTAGGGGGATTAGGAAGGCGTCTTATGCTTGATTTGAAGAAGACAAATTTGAGGTGAGATTTATCCCTCTTTTTCTTGGAGAGAATCGGCGGCTTGGGAGAGCAAGACTCTCTCGAAAGGTCTCAACTTTATCCTTGTACCCCTTTATTTTCAGTTTATTTTCAACAAAAATCCATATTGTATCCCAAATCTTCTCTCTATAACCCTAAAAATCTCACCTTGTAATGGGCCTTAGTGCCCGATACAATAGGATGTATCTTTTTGTGTGACATATAGTATATATGTACTTGAATATATGTGTTAGTGTGTGAAGTATATACGCAGTGTGTATAGTATTCTACTATTTGGTGGTGTAATTGGAATTAGATAGTGTTAATGTGATATGTAGTGCTATTGGTTGATTATAGTTCATGTTGATTGGTGAGTTGCATATGGTAGTGCCTATGGTATTGATTGTAGTGCATGTAGTATATTATGGCGTTGAGATTGTTATTATTAGTGTTGCGGGGTAAAACTCGTGTACAATGAATTTGTATTATGGGGAACCAATGGCACGATGGTTATGATGTGGAGGATGATTAGGGAAGGTTGTTTGTCGTGTCTGATGGGACAAGGGGCCGACATGTGGCGCCCGCGAGGCGGTGTCATGTCTGACTCTTTTGGTCGTCCTTGGCCGATGACAGGCGAGCTAGTTGCACGCCTGGTGAGCTACGCGAGACGGACTCGGAGGTAGGCTCGCGCCCGCATGGTCCTCGGTGAAGTTCGCCCTATCTGCAACACGAGGCAGACGTCGCGGTCAGCGAGCGACGGGCGAACTCGGGGAGCGCCCTTCCGCAAGATTGGCTAGCCTTCGTGATGGGGGAGACAAGCTGATAGGGCATCAGGTGGACTTGGGCGGAAGGTCGGACTATCACGATCTTTAGGTCGTAACAGTAGTAATAGTATGTTGTGTAGTAGTGTGTATAGCACGTACTTTATGTTGTTGTAGTGGTTGAATTAATTATAATATGTGTATTTGTAAGTAAGAATGTTCCCTTAATTATGTGTGGATGGCATGTATGTAATATTTATTAGAGATGGATGTATGTAGTGAGAGAGTGTGTGTGCATAGTAATGGCTCCTTAGTAATTAGAGGGTGGTGAGTGTGTAAGGAAGGAGGATGTGTGCAAGGAGATTCTTTCCTTAAATAAGAAGAAAAGAGGATTAAAGGAAAAAAGAAAAAGAAAAGAAATGGAAGAAAAAGACAAGAAGAGAAGTGTGTGGAAGGAAGGAGAAGAGAGTAGATGATACCCTTAGCAATTAATCCGTGAACTCTCTTTCTCTCTCACTTTCATTCTTTTTTCATCTCCCTTCTTTCATTTTCGTTGTACCCCTCTCCCCTCACTTTGTGCCTCAATTTTTCATGGAAAAATCTCCTCTCTCCACTCCTTGAGAGCCCTAATCCAAAGTGCTAGCAAGTAGGAGTTGATGGAAGCTTAAAAGGGGAGTTTTTCATGCAAATTTGGAGCTTTTTGATGGGATTTTGAAGGAGAGTTTTGGATGGAGGTAAAGCTTGGATTTTGATAAGAAAATGAAGCAACTTGAGGTAGGAAACCAATTTTCCCTAATATGCTATTTAGTTGTCATTTGTAGAATTGGTTCATGTTTAATTTTGAGCTTAATACATGATTAATTCCTTAAAACACTTGTATTCTTGATGTTGAAAATTTGATCCTGAAAAGCTGAAACTTTGACTAAGTTCTGGGCTTAATTGGCTATTAGAAATGCTCTGAAAATTTTATATGGTGTTTAATTCGTAGTTATGAACAACTTTCATGTTCACAACTTTTTCCAATTAAAACTGAAAGTTATGTTAAAAATTCAATGTTTACAGCTTGTCTGAAATTCTGTCAAACTGGACACATTTTAGTAAAACAAAGCTCAGTACCTGCACACACACTGTAATTGTATGATCTTAGTCTCGTTGCAAATTTAACAAGTTTTTATCCAACTTCATTCGAGTGCTTAATATTCGTAATTCTGACTGCAACAGGCCCAAAATCAGCACTCAAGTAAGGCCCTGAAATCTGTCTGGAAAACAGATTTGGCAGCCTTCACTAAATAATTCACCGTAAATCAATTACTTAATATATTTGCCTGAAATTTTATTTGTGAATCCATAACTACCATACCTACAACATTAATTTACATTTCAATGTTATGTTCCATACAAAAATATGGAGTAAACTGCCATTCAATCTGACTGCTGTGCAATTTCCAGCAAGCTAAATGTTAAGAGATGCTATAACCATGACTTCATGCTAAATTTTCTTCTACTATGCATGTGCATTAGTGTTACTTGAAGTAGGAATTCCATCTCCTTATGGATTATTATTCAAATTCATCCAAGCATTATCTTTAATTATGGAATTCATCTCTTTTCATGTCATGACTCTAATATGTCTCATGTGCAAACGATTCCTAATGAAGTTATGTTTGTGGTTTGGGGAATTGTTGATGTAAATGGAAAATGATGCGGGTTGCATGGAGTTGGTTTATATTGTGTATGTTGCATGAAGAATGGTGTATGGTGCACAAATGAGGATTATGGAAAGGGATCCATGTTGCCAACTAATCTTTAATCCCACCATGATGTTTCATTGGAATTGGTTCATATTGCTTTCTTTTGATCATGGAGCTTTTTATGTCACCTTAATAGTGAATACCAAGTTTGAATGTAAATGGTTCATGTTCTTGTTAATTTAAATGTAACTCTAATATGCTAGCATTGTTGTTTCCCTTATGTCATTTTTATGTCACTTTAGTGTAGTTAAATACAATTCTCTAAATGTTGTATGCTAGCCCACTTGACTTGAATGTTAATAAGTGATTAAGTCCTCTTAAATGAGGATGACACGGGGATTGGGAAAAACATGAGGGGCTGGACTGGTGGTTGGTGGCCCTCCTGTTCTTGCCCGAGTGGCGGGGAGTGGCGGAATGTGGAGAATTGGAGAAATGTGAAGGGGGAATAAGGGGAAAACAGGGCTCCTTTAGTAGGAGCTTGTCTTGGGGAGTTTGCTGTTCCACCCCAACTGGGGGTGAGGTCCAGTCCTAAGAGTGTCTACCCACTACTTAGGGTCCAAAACACTTCAGATAACTTTCATTACTTTTGTAGCATTATTAATTGTTGCTTACTTGTACGTTCTTTTCTTGTAGCCCTTCCATGTTGTATACCCTTGTTATTTACTTCGCCTATGGTAGTTCTTGTCGCTTGCGTTTATTTTACTTATGTTGTTGCACTCTTTTGTTGTTGCACTTTCATTTATGTTATGCATTCAATGCTTTACGTTATACACGTGTTCCCTTTAGCTCATTCCATACTTCATTTGCACCTTGCTATGAATGCATGTCAAATAGTTGCATTTCATAATAGCATACTAGATAGAGTTGGCTTTCCTACTGGGTCACGCGTTGACGTGCCCCCCGTCGACTTTTCAGGTGTGGTTTTTGGATATGGCTGTTAGAGCTAGAGGTTGAGTTTGGAGTTCTGGTGTTGGGAGTTAGTGCTTAAATTGGATGGTGAGGGGTGAGGAGAGAGCTATGTGTACTTTGGGTTTTCTTTGAGGGTGAGAGATGCTTTTACTAGATGAATTGATGTAATGAGATGTTTGAGATGTATATGAAATTATTCAGTGTTTGGCTTTCAGTATTTCTCTATGACTTTGTGTCGTTTTGTGTTGTTGGTCGGCTGTTTGTCGAATACTACTTGTACTATTCCCAGCAATGCGCAGTGGACCTGCAGATACTTTTTAGTTCTCGTCATGTACCCTGCCTCCCTGCGTATCACATGGAAGGGGTCGTGACAGGTGGTGGCCCACGCAGGTCCCCTCATACGGAATAGTACGAGTAGTGTTCGTATGTTTGTAGGTAGTTGAATCCTAAGATGGGTAGAGTCCAACCTTAGGATGGGACCCGAACATCAGAAGCGTAAGATATAGAGCCCTGGGGGTAGCCACTAGAGTGTTGATTTAGTAAGAATGTATGTATGTATCTATGTGTGTATGCGTGTATGCCTATACGTATATGGCTTTATAAGTGATGAACATGACTTGTTGAGTATATTGAGATGATATACTCATGTGCATATGATTATAGTATATGTACGAATGATTATATGGCTCTATGATTGTGTTTGAAGTATATGTGTTAATACATGGATGACTTATGAATGATGTGTGAAATTGAATTATGTATTTGTTTGAGGTACGAGTAGTGTATAGATGTACTGTGTAGTGGCTATATACTGTATATGCACATGTAAAGTGTGTAGATGCATGTGTGGATCTTTGAGTTCCAGTCATATATGTGTGAATATGGTTTAAGGGTAATAGTGTTATGAGATGATGTATGTGATGAGTATATGATACATGTATGGCTGTAAGCTGGTACGCTTACACCTGTATATGGATGAATGTAGTTTTGTATGGTTATCAATGTGTATTGATGTTAATATGGTAGACCTAGTGTGATGTATATCTATGAATGTTGGATGGATGCTAGGATACATACATGATTGTAAGTCTTAGTATAGAGGTGCATGTGTATATGTGTTGATGTATGGTAGCCTATAAGAAGTATGTATCATAGAACTATATGGTTGATTAAGCTCTAAACGATGTATAGATATAGCATACTGACTGTGTTTGTAATATGCGGTGTGTATGTACAGGCTGATTGTTTCGATCCATGTGTGAATCATTGTGTTCCACTCCGGTATGAGTGGGCATGCCCTAGGAGTATTAGAGTCGTGTGTTTGGTATATATATATATATATATATATATATATAGAAGATCAGTATGGTTGCCTGTCTGGTTGTAAGCGGATACACTTACACCCGGTGTTTGGATAGATATATCATTATGTGAATATCTGTGTGTGTAGTATTGTTGAATGAGACTTTATGTGATGACGTGTATGTGTGTGCTTGGATATAAACTAGGAGACATACATGGTCGTATGTCTATCCCTATATATAGAGATGCATGTGTATGTATATGAGGTTATTATATCTACATGTATGGTTGTGAACATGTACGTGTGTACATATTTGAGGGTACCTATGTTGTTGCATGGGTGTATGTGTGTGTGTGTGTGTGTGTGTGTGTGTGTGTGTGTGTGTGTGTGTGTGTGTGTGTGTGTGTGTGTGTGGCTGTACCCCCTGGGTTATACAGGATGCATACCCGTGAATTTGTACAGATGTGCGTTTGTAGTATTCTATCAGCCCTGTATATAAGGTATCATGTTGTGAATATTTGTGTGTATGGGTAACGCATGTGACCATGTGAAGTATGCATGCAGTAGGTGTCTGAGGGTATATGAGTACGAGATGATGTATAATAGCGTGAGTATACGTATGGATGTAAGTCAGTATGTATGGTTGAATATTTGTATGAGTACTTATTTGTCGGGGTGCTTTGCCTTCGTATATGCTTGGGAGAGATTGACCCTATGTATATGTCTGCTCGCCCTTAGCTGTGTCCTTAGTTGGAAAGTCCAAAGACGGACTTTATTTTAAGGTGGGTAGAATGTAATGGCCCTTAGTACCCGATACAATAGGATGTATCTTTTATGTGATATATAGTATATATGTACTTGAATAAATGTGTTAGTGTGTGAAGTATATACGCATTGTGTATAGTATTCTACTATTTGGTGGTGTAATTGGAATTAGATAGTGTTAATGTGATATGTAGTGCTATTGGTTGATTATAGTTCATGTTGATTGGTGAGTTGCATATGGTAGTGCCTATGGTATTGATTATAATGCATGTGGTATATTATGGCGTTGAGGTTGTTATTATTAGTGTTGCGGGGTAAAACTCGCGTACAATGAATTTATATTATGGGAAACCAAGGGCACGATGGTTATGATGTGGAGGATGATTAGGGAAGGTTGTTTGTCGTGTCCGATGGGACAAGGGGCCGACATGTGGCGCCCGCAAGGCGGGGTCATGTCTGACTCGCTTGGTCATCCTTGGCCGATGACGGCCGGGCTAGTTACGCGCCTGGCGCGCTACGTGAGACGGACTCGGAGGCGGGCTCGTGCCCGCATGGTCCTCGGTGGAGTTCGCACTATCTGCTACACGAGGCGGACGTCGTGGTCGGCGGGCGACGGGCGGACTCGGGGAGCGCCCTTCTGCAAGATTGGCTAGCCTTCGTGATGGGGGAGGCGAGCTGGCAGGGCATCAGGTGGACTTGGGCGGAAGGTCGGACTATCACGATCTTTAGGTCGTAACAGTAGTAATAGTATGTTGTGTAGTAGTGTGTATAGCACGTACTTTATGTTGTTGTAGTGGTTGAATTAATTATAATATATGTATTTGTAAGTAAGGATGTTCCCTTAATTATGTGTGGATGGCATGTATGTAATATTTATTAGAGATGGATGTATGTAGTGAGAGAGAGTGTGTGCATAGTAATGACTCCTTAGTAATTAGAGGGTGGTGAGTGTGTAAGGAAGGAGGATGTGTGCAAGGAGATTCTTTCCTTAAATAAGAAGAAAAGAGGATTAAAGGAAAAAAGAAAAAGAAAAGAAATGGAAGAAAAAGACAAGAAGAGAAGCGTGGGGAAGGAAGGAGAAGACAGTAGAGGATACCCTTAGCAATTAATCCTTAAACTCTCTCTTTCTCTCTCACTTTCATTCTTTTTTCATCTCTCTTCTTCCATTTTCGTTCTCCCCCTCTCCCCTCACTTTGTGCCTCAATTTTTCATGGAAAAATCTCCTCTCTCCACTCCTTTAGAGCCCTAATCCAAAGTGCTAGCAAGTAGGAGTTGATGGAAGCTTAAAAGGGGAGTTTTTCATGCAAGTTTGGAGCTTTTTTGATGGGATTTTGAAGGAAAGTTTAGGATGGAGGTAAAGCTTGGATTTTGATAAGAAAATGAAGCAACTTGAGGTAGGAAACCAATTTCCCCTAATATGCTATTTAGTTGTCATTTGTAGAATTGGTTCATGTTTAATTTTGAGCTTAATACATGATTAATTCCTTGAAACACTTGTGTTCTTGATGTTGAAAATTTGATCCTGAAAAGCTGAAACTTTGACTAAGTTCTGGGCTTAATTGGCTATTAGAAATGCTCTGAAAATTTTATATGTTGTTTAATTCGTAGTTATGAACAACTTTCATGTTCACAACTTTTCCCAATTCAAACAGGAAGTTACGTTAAAAATTCAATGTTTACAGCTAGTCTGAAATTCTGTCAAACTAGACACATTTTAGTAAAACGAAGCTCAGTACCTGCACACACACACTGTAATTATTTGATCTTAGTCTCGTTGGAAATTTAACAAGTTTTTCTCCAACTTCATTCGAGAGCTTAATATTCGTAATTCTGACTGCAATAGGCCCCAAATCAGCACTCAAGTCAGGCCCTGAAATCTGTCAGGAAAATAGATTTGGAAGCCTTCACTAAATAATTCACCGTAAATCAATTACTTAATATATTTGTCTGAAATTTTATCGGTGAATCCATAACTACCATACCTACAACTTTCATTTACATTGCAATGTTATGTTCCATACAAAAATATGGAGTAAACTGCCATTCAATCTGACTGCTGTGCAATTTTCAGCAAGCTGAATGTTAAGAGATGTTATACCATGACTTCATGCTAAATTTTCTTCTACTATGCATGTGCATTAGTGTTACTTGAAGTAGGAATTCCATCTCCTTATGGATTATTATTCAAATTCATCCAAGCTCCAAGCATTATCTTTAATTATGGAATGCATCCATTTTCATGTCATGACTCTAATATGTCTCATGTGCAAAAGATTCCTAATGAAGTTATATTTGTGGTTTGGGGAATTGTTGATGTAAATGGAAAATGATGCGGTTTGCATGGAGTTGGTTTATGGTGTGTATGTTGCATGAAGAATGGTGTATGGTGCACAAATGAGGATTATGGAAAGGGATCCATGTTGCCAACTAATCTTTAATCCCACCATGATGTTCCATTGGAATTGGTTCATGTTGCTTTCTTTTGATCATGGAGCTTTTTATGTCACCTTAATATTGCATACCAAGTTTGAATGTAAATGGTTCATGTTCTTGTTAATTTAAATGTAACTCTGATATGCTAGCATTGTTTCCCTTATGTCATTTTTATGTCACTTTAGTGTAGTTAAATACAATTCTCTAAATGTTGTATGCTAGCCCACTTGACTTGAATGTTAATAAGTGATTAAGTCCTCTTAAATGAGGATGACACGGGGATTGGGGGACACTAAGTCGTGGAGAAAACATGAGGGGCTGGACTGGTGGTTGGTGGCCCTCTTGTTCTTGCCCGAGTGGTAGGGAGTGGCGGAATGTGGAGAATTGGAGAAATGTGAAGGGGAAATAAGGGGAAAACAGGGCTGCTTTAGTAAGAGCTTGCCTCGGGGAGTTTGCATGTTCCACCCCAACTGGGGGTGAGGTCCAGTCCCAAGAGGGTCTACCCACTACTTATGGTCCAAAACACTTCATATAACTTTCATTACTTTTGTAGCATTATCAAGTGTTGCTTATACGTTCTTTTCTTGTAGCCCTTCCATGTTGTATACCCTTGTTATTTACTTCGCCTATGGTAGTTCTTGTCGCTTGTGTTTATTTTACTTATGTTGTTGCACTCTTTTGTTATTGCACTTTCGTTTATGTTATGCATTCAATGCGTTATGTCATACAAGTGTTCCCTTTAGCTCATTCCATACTTCATTTGCACCTTGCTATGAATGCATGTAAAATAGTTGCATTTTCATAATAGCATACTAGAGGGAGTTGGCTTTCCTACTGGGTCATGCATTGACGTGCCCCCGTCTACTTTTCAGGTGTGGTTTTTGGATATGGCTGTTAGAGCTGGAGGTTGAGTTTGGAGTTCTGGTGTTGGGAGTTGGTGCTTAGATTGGATGGTGAGGGGTGAGGAGAGAGCTATGTATACTTTAGGTTTTCTTTGAGGGTGAGAGATGCTTGCACTAGATGAATTGATGTAATGGGATGTTTGAGATGTATATGAAATTATTCAGTGTTTGGCTTTCAGTATTTCTCTGTGACTTTGTGTCGTTTTATGTTGTTGGTTGGCTGTTTGTTGAATACTACATGTACTATTCCCAGCAATGCACAGTGGACCTACAGATACTTTTTAGTTCTCGTCATGTACACTGCACTGCCTCCTTGCGTATCCCAGGGAAGGGGTCGTGACACACCTTTCTTATAAAACCCCCAACTTTCTATCAAAACCCCAACTTTCTATCCCAAAATCCCACAAAAATCCTATCAGGCTATTTTGTTACACTGCATAAATAAGAAAAATTCCGCAATTATACACCTCAAGCGTGTGTCTTTACACAATCAAGTGCTGATTCAATATAGCCATCATTTTAGATATTAACCAACATTTCGGTTTTGGACTAGACGACAAGATATGGCCGATATGATATGGCCAAAAACCAGGTAGTATGTGTTTAAGCTTATATTGATGGGTATGGCTTATTTCTATTATTGGCTATATTTTTACTCATAAAATAGAGTTGAGTGCCTAAATTTTATACTCAAAGTTGCTTATATAAGCCTTTTCTTAAAAAATCAGTTAAGCTTTTCCATCGTAATTCATGACGCGATAAAATTAAGAAAGAAATATATGGAAAGAAGCTTGATGATGACTATACAATAGATTAGTAATAATTGTTGATGCAAATGATATCGACGAGAGTCGTCACAACCTCACTGGTTTTTTATCTTCAAGAAATTTTTTATAAATTTTATATTATCATATATAATTACAAGAGAAAGATGATATCTTAAATATTGAATTCATTCTTCTTCAGTTGGAATTACCTTGCTTCTTATGACATTACTGTTATCCTACCTTTGATGTTATATGCATCTTCCTACTTGCTTGTTGATGCACTTCTTATTCTACTTCCCAACATTGTTATTGTACTCTTGCTTACCAAAATTGCTTCTTACAAACATCGCTTACGCTACTGCAATAAGAGAAACTACAATCACCATTACTTACAGCAGTTGTAGCAATAACAAACAATAAATAGTACCAGATGTCATTATTGGATAGAAAAGAGAATTAAAGATAAATGAGAAGAATGGTAGAAAAATAGATGAAGTACTATAAAGACTCACAATAGTGCATATTGCCATTTGAGATTTAAAATCCTTTGAATTTGATAGCAGTTTGTACTGCCTATGTGTACAAACTATGTCATAGCTCACATTTTTTGAAAATTGTTAACAATATGATATTTTATAATGGTTTGTGATTCATGTCACGGCTCACATAATTTTGCATATTTTATGGATAAGATTTTAAGATTGTATAACACTTTTAGTGATTTGCGATGCACGTGTCTCACAAAATTTTGCATATTTTTGGAAAAAAAATTAACATCATGATGTTTTATAATAGTGACGTCATATGTCATGATTTATATAGTTTTGAAAGGTTTTGAATGAGATTGTAAATACCTATAATGTTTTTTAGTTATTTGTGAACTTTTTTATACCTTTTATGTTCGTTACTTACCGCTTTAGATGAAATAGGTTCTTATTAATGCTATGCGATCATATTCATGGTATTTTAATAATATAGTGACATGTAGGATGTTATATCTATTCTTTAGTTAACAAGAAGTATATAAAGAGAGACATTTAGGATGTTATATCTATTCTTTAGTTAACAAGATGTATATAAAGAGAGAATACTGGAAATCGCCTATCCAGCAGGAAAAAATTCTCTTCATTCCTTCAAATAGTTCACTTTAATTTTTGGGTTGATCGACACTGTTTAAGTTATTAATGGTATTCTAAAACCAAATAGATAGCATATTAAGTGAATACTAGAAGTTTTGGTTTCTCGGCATTCCTGCTTCACCCTAATTTGAGGGATGATTGACACTGTTTAATTTATTAATCGTATTCTAAAAGCAAAATAGATAGCATATTAAGTGAATCCTAGAAGCTTTGGTTGTTAATCTACAGGTGACAAAAGATCCATTCTTGTTAAACCATTGAATTTTGCACAAGCTTGATCTGTGACCAAAACTTTTAAGGCTCAGTCGATGCGCTAACCATTGTGATTTTAAAATATGTAGATCTATGATACAACCTAGGGCTTATTTGTGGGGAAAGTAGGGATTTTTGTGGTGAAAACGAATAAAAGAGATATTTTTATAATTTTTAGATATGGAAATCGACAAAGATAATACCCCGATTCGAGATGAGGCAATCTCCGAACTTTCTATTCGAGATGAAGGTTTAAATCTCTAAGAATGAACCTTAGCCAATGTGTTACAAAATCAATCAAAGCATGAAGAACACAATTAGGGTCAGCCCTAGCTTAATTACACAATAATTTGCAGTTTTGCATAAAAGCCCCCCAATTTTAGATTTGCATAAAAGTCTCCCCCAGAAGTCAGAATTTATGGATTCTCCCCTGAAGTTGCCGCCGCGCATCTCCTCCTATATGTGAAGACTGTATCATTACTCCTCCCAAAAGAGCCACATTGTCCTGAAGGTGAAAGTCTGAAAATTGATGTCTAATCATCTCACGAGGCTCCTATGTAGCGTCATAATCAGGTAGACCCCGCCATCTGATGAGCACCTCCTGGACTCCTGCTGCACTCTGTAGAAGTCTCCTGACCTCTTGCGAAGCAATACCTCCATGCCGTCGGTCAGGGTGGGCGGAAGTGTAGGTGATAGAGCGTGGTCTCCAATCACACGTCGTAGCTGCGACACGTGGAACACCTGATGGATGGTGGATGTAGATAGTAAATATAGGCGATACGTCACCTTCCCAATCTTCCCAACAGCCTCAAAAGGCCCATAAAAACAGACAGACAGCTTCTCATTGCTCCTATGCGCCACGATCTTCTGTCTGTAAGGCCTCAACTTCAGGTACACCTTTTATCTAAGCTCGTACTGCATATCCCTCCTATGCGCATCTACCTTGGTCTTCATAATCTGTTGTGCCCGTAGTAAGTGACGCTTCAACTCTTCCAGCGTCTGTCCCTTTCCTCCAAGTACTCCTCAACCTGCGACACTGGGCTAGTTCTATGGCTGTATTGGATCAGATGTAGGGGTCATGCCCGTAGATAATGCGAAATGGGGTGCACTGTGCGGTGTTGTACCAGTATGCATCCCATGCCAACCATCTCGCCCACTGCTTTGGTGACTCGAAAGCAAAGCAGCGCAAGTAAGTCTATACGCTCCTATTTACCACCTCTGTCTGGCCATCTGTCTGTGGGTGATAGGCTGTGCTTCTCTTCAGTCTGGTCCCATGCACCTTGAATAACTCCCTCCAGAAGCTGCTCATGAACACCTTGTCGCGATTCGATACAATGGAAGCGGAGAATCCGTGCAAGCATACTACCTCCTTCATAAAAGTTATGGCGACAGTTACTGCCGTATATGGATGCCATAAGGAACTGAAATGGGCGTATTTCCTGAGGCGATCCACCATAATAAATATGACAGAATAACCATCTCACCGCAGTATCCTCTCAATGGAATCCATGCTGATATTCTCCCAAACCCTCTCAGGCAACACTAGTGGCTGAAGTAAACCTGCAGGAGCATACTTATGACGCTAGCAAACGTCACACTCTGCTACTAACCGTGCGATGTGCTCTTCATCCCTGGCCAGTACAGCCCCTTGGCCATCCTCATGTAGGTCTACTACGCCCCCAAATGACAACCCACCGAGCTGCCATGAAACTCCTGGAAAATCGTCGGTATGTGGGGCGACCCCTACGGTAGCACCAACTGCCCCTGGTACAGCAGCCTCTGATCACTTAGTGTATACCTTGTGTACTCAGTAGATCCATGATGTATCACCTCCCGTATCAATGACAGCCCCCCATCAGCCTATATCTCTCGCACCAACAGATCCAGTCCAGCAAGGCTGGCACTGAAATCCCTACCACCTCAAAGTTGCTCATCTGTAAATGCTAACTTGTGGCAAGAGGAAATTGATGATGAGATGGACTCTCTTGGTTCTAATAGAACTTGGCACCTAATAGACCTACCTCCTGGTTTTAAATCAATAGGGTGTAAGTGGATACTTAAAAATAAGTTGAAACCTGATGGAACTATTGATAAATATAAAGCTCGTCTGGTTGCCAAAGGATTTAGACCAAGAGAAAATGTAGATTTCTTTGATACCTTTTCACATGTGTCTAGAATTACATCCATACGTGTGCTTTTAGCTCTTGATGCTATACATGATTTAGTAGTGCACCAAATGGATGTTAAAACAGCTTTTTTAAATGGTGAATTAGAAGAAGAACTCTAAATGGATCAACCTGAAGGTTTTGTAGTTCCTGGTCAAGAAGACAAAGTGTGCAAATTAGATAAGTCACTTTATGGTTTGAAACAAGCTCCTAAACAATGGCATGAAAAATTAGATAACCTTGTTATCTCTAATGGTTTCAAAGTTAATGAAAGTGACAAATGCACATATTATAAATCTGAAAATAATATTTGCACTCTTATATGTCTTTATGTTGATGATAGGCTGATTTTTGATTCAAACATTCATGTTGTGAACAAAGTGAAATCCATGTTATGGGCAAGTTTTGATAAGAAAGATATTGATGAAGCTAATGTAATCCTTGGAATTAAAAAAACTAATTCTGAACATGGAATTTATTTAGATCAATCTTATTACATTGATAAGATTCTAAAGAAATATAATTATTTTGATTGTAAACCAGCATGCACTCCATATGATCCTAGTGTTAAGTTGTTCAAGAAAACCAGCAACGGTGTTAGACAATATGAGTATGCGAGCATCATTGGCAGTCTTCGATATGTTGTTGATTACACTAGGCCTGATATAGCTTATGTTGTAGGGTTACTATGCATGTTTACAAGCAGACCTAGTATTGCTCATTGGCATGCTATTGATAGAGTCATGAGGTACCTTAAAAGGACCATGAATCTTGGATTACATTATCAGAAGTTTTCTGTTGTCCTTGAAGGATATATCGATGCTGATTGGAACACCCTTTCAGATGACTCTAAGGCAACTAGTGGCTATATTTTTAGCATAGATGGTGGAGCTGTTTCTTGGAAATCTAAGCAACAGACTATCTTAGCTCAATCCATTATGTAGTCTGAGATGATTGCGCTAGCTTCAGCTAGTGAAGAAGCAGGTTGGCTAAGAAACCTGTTATCAGAACATCCTTACCGATTCTAGCCGTCTTGATCCATTGTGATAGTACTGAAGCTATTGCAAAAATTCAGAACTGTTATTATAACGAAAAAATGCGACAAATACGTCACAAGCACAATACTGTTAGAGAGTACATCTGGAGCTGTAAAAGTGGATCATGTACGTACTAATGATAATTTAGCTGATCCTTTGACGAAAGGATTAGCTCGAGAAAAGGTTTTTAAAACCTTGAAAGGAATGTGACTCGTGCCTTTAGACTGATAAGTCATTGGTGAGGGAAACCCAACCTATAGACCGGAGATCCCGAGAAATAGGTTCAAATGGTAATAACAAATCATGAAGTGATATGTGAAGAATCATGCTATTATAATTTTTAGTCCTATTCCATAAAAATCCAATTGAGCATGATATCCTGAAGCAATAGAAGGATGTGTTATTTTTAACTCTTATGAGATATATACTCTATGTGGAGTGGGGTACCTAGCTACATGAGTATCACCTATATGAACGTGGAAGTGTGACCGCTTCCTATGGAATTTTGGGCAAATTCTCTAGAGCATTCACTATAATAGGATACACGTGCATGACCGTAAAGCACGGGCTTATGAACTACACCTTGATAAGGTTGTATGTGTGATGTTGTTAGAGATAGAGTTCAAAACTACAAGTTACGCTAGTAAAATCTAAATCATCTACACTATGTAAAGGTTCAAGTCGATAGACACCTTTGCTTGTGCACAATCTTATATTAAATTATATTGCTCGATGAAAATGGATTTAATTTTAAAAAAAATTCAAGTGTGGGATTGTTGGAAATTTTGAATTTTTTAAACGGTTTTCAAAATGATTTTGTGTGTGGACTCTATTATTGGCTCTCTCTCCTTTTGTTTTAGTCCCACAGTGATTGGGAAAATAGACTTGGAGGAGTTTATAAAGGTTTCGTTGAGACGTGCGAATGTGCCCCAAGGGGTACCATTCTTTTGTGAATGGGAGAGGGCTTACATGATTGTGAGTTCACCACACGCGCTGCCGCCCGCCGGCCGACCGGCCGTGTCGTGTCGCGCGTGCACACGATTATTATTATTATTATTATTATTATTATTGATAAAATAATTATTTTAAATTATATAATTTTTATCAAATTCAAATTTTGAACTAATATTCAAAATTTTAATTTTGAACCGTTGAAAGAGTCGTTTCAGTTTTTCTCCCCCCACAATTTTTCGTCATTAATGTGTCATTAACGCGTCCATTACTCGCGTCATTAATGCGTCCATTATCTCTTTGTTTTTTTCACTTGTTATTATTATTTATATAAAAAGAACTCGTGGGCTCATTTGTTTTGGTCGCAGAAAAATCTCTCTATTTACGAAAATTTCTTCTCGTCTCTTTGTTACAAAAATTTCTTTGACTGATTCCCGAGCAGTGTTCCTTTTTGTTGGTGTTGGTTCTTTCCAATCTTCTTCCTATGCAGAGGAGATCTTCGACAGAGGAGATTCTGGGCTGTTTTATCCTGGGGCGACGGGGCTGTACACTGCTTGTACAGTCTTAGGCAGAGCAATGAAACTTCTTAAAGAGAGCGACCTAGTCCACGACTCAACCTAACGCATTCAGTAACTTCGTTACTGTCTTTTTTTTCTGCAACAACATTTATCAATGCATGTCGCATTTCCATCTTTTGTAATTGCAGAAACGAGGGATTTAGATTGCAAATGGAATTTAATATCAAACTGCCAGCTCAAATAATTTTTCCCTCAGTACTTCGAAATCAACGCTTGCAATTTTTGCCATTTTATTTAAAAAGTACAAATTTGCTTGAATTAATAATTCTGAAAACATTATTCATGCATAGGCAATTTTAAACGAATAAGCTAATTGTGTGGATCGACTAGTCGCCACATAAATAAAATAATGTTCCAAAGTCCATATTACAGTCCACTTTACACAAATAAAAGAGAAAATTAAACTTTGGAAACCTCTTGGGTCCCAATGAAAATCTTCATCTTCAAATGTGGCCCCGCCTCCATGGAAATGGTCATCAGTCTTGGACATTACATACTTTTTCTGACAATAATTTCTCTCAAAAGAAAAGGAAACGTGCAGGAAAAATAAAATGTGGGACTAAACAGCCGATCCAAAACCACCATTAGCCATCCATGCAAAAATTGTGCTCATTAAACATGTTCATAACGCATCACAGGCATCACAGATTTAGAATAGGATAAATACATCAATTTTAATACTTAATAATTATTCAAACCACGGGGCGATGACATACACTGTTAGATTAGATAACTAACGAAAGTGTGGTCGCATGATCTTCATAATTATTAAGTTAATGCACAACATATCATAAATTTATCCTAGAAAATGGCATAAAAGTGTGATGCAATTCATATAAATATGATCCAAAATAGGGATCATATACTAAAATATGTTATTAATCAGTTGTGCATATATGGGCAATTCAAATAAAGTTTAATTGTGCCCTATTATATTTTATTTGTAAAAGGAAGTAAGTTTCCTTTTTATGCCCCCAAAAGATCCCCAAAAATCCACATTTCCCACTTATAAAAATCCCCATATCATCCCCATATTTTTCTATGTTTTTATTTATTTTTAGGCCCTTTAGTTCCCCATTTTAATTATTCCATAGGAATATTAGTAAGCTGTGGGCCTAAAGTCCACAACCATTTCCCTCTATTTTCCTTTTTTCCTTAAAACATATGTTTGCGGGGTCTGAGGCCCGTGGGCCTATGCTGTGGGCTTTAGGCCCGTAGAAAATAATATTTTTTTGTAAAAGGCACACGGCCTGAGGGCCTAGCGTGGGCTGCAGGTTTCAGGCCCTGAAACCCGCAGCCGTTTGTTTTTTCATTTTTTTTATTTTTGTGGGCTGGAATCCACTGATCGATATGGGCTTCGGCCCACATTGGTATTTCATTTTTTTTCTTTTTTTTGATGTGGGTCGAGCCCTGCATGGCCGCGGGCTACGACCCACAGGCCTTTTAAATTTTTTTTAATGCCGAAGGCCCAAGCGAGTTGGGGGGTATGGGGTTGCCCCCCCCCCCCCACGAGGGTTTTAGGGGCGGTGGGGGGTTGCTGCTGCCCCTCCCCACGGCGGGTCTCTGCTATGGATGGGATACGAGGAGGGGGGACGTGGCCGGCGGCAGCAAGGGTATGTTAAATTTTTTTTCAAACACTTTTGAGAACCCCTAGGGGCAAACGACGCCGCCTAGCGACATCGGGCCTCCTTCATGAGGGGGAAGGGGGGATAAGTGATTCGGGATATAAATTGCATATTCCCCACTGTTTCTGGGCATTTTATGTGTATATCATGTTAATTTTGGCTTGATACGGGCGTTTTTGTGATATCGTGAATCATTATAGCCTACTCCTATTTTATACATAAAACATGGTTTTTATATACTAATTTTCGCTCTTCTTATTTTTCAGGTTCTTCTGGAATTTTTCTGGATTTTCTGGAATTTTTCCAAAATTTTTAGAAGCTTTGAGCTATTTTTGGGGATTTATTTGAGGCTATGAAGTGATTCTGGAATTTTAAAAAAAAGAAAACAAAACAAAAATAACCCAGACAATAGATTTACTACCGGCCAGGCCGGCCCACAAAGGCCGATGCGTTTGAAGTTTTAAAAAAAACAAATCCAGCGGCCCGCTCTCTGAGTAATTAAAAAAAAGTTTTTTTAAAAAAACGATCGCGGGCGGCCCGCTCAAAGTTGAGGGGGCTTTTGAGCGGGCTTCGCCCCGCTGCAGGATGCGGGGGCGGCCCGCTCTGCTTTGAGCGGGCCAGGCGGGCGTTTTGCGCATGTCGGGCGCCCAGCGCCCAACCTGTAACCCGTTTTTTTGCATTACTGCGGCCTGAGAGAAAATTGGAGGGAGTTTTCATTTTTTGGGGGGATTTTCGGCCAGCTGCTGTTCTTGGAGCTTTTCTAGGGCTTGGATGAGGATGGAGGCCATGGGAGAATGATGGAAGCTTGGTGAAGGTGCTCAAGAGAGGGGGGCTTAATCTTAGAGAGATCTTGGGTGAAATCTCCCATTTCCCTTGTGTATTTTGCATTTTCCTCTTTGTATTAAACCAGTGATGAATTTGTTTATGAATCTCATTTTGTTTAGTATGATTGAGGAGTGTTGCTTGGCTTGGGTTGTGATTCATCTAGATTGGTTGTTAATTTTAGTTCTAATTGCCTCATGCTAATTTTCATTGTTGATGTTGAGATATTATTAGGGCACAATTTAATTGGCTAAGTCCCGAGAGGGCAATTTGAGAAGAGACCATGTTCCTAATTTGATTAGTGCCATGATAATATATCCATCCCTATTGCGAATTGTTGTGTTCTTTAAAGCTAAATTTTCCGATTGAGTGTCCTTAGCCGGATGATCAATTGAGTTATTTGCGGTAATTAGAACTTGATTAACGCCAATCTTACTGAACCCACAACCCATGCTTCCTCTCCTAGCTATCCTAACTCCAATTTTGGTTCTCTAACCCTACCCACTTAGGTTAGGATTTTAGTATCATCACTTTTTCCCACACTCATCCACCGTTAGCGAGGTGGTTGTAACACACTTTATTTTTCTTTATCGATCAATTTTGTGAATATAGAACGACTTGTCCCTGTGATCCGACCCGGTACTCACCGGTTATAAATTTATTGCATTGACACTCCTACGCTTGGGAGTGGAAGGTGTGCCCCGTGCGCGTCCTCCCGTCACAACCAATTGGCGCCGCTGTCGGGGACAACGGTTTCTATTATTAGCAATTTTTGATTGATTTCGAAAGTTTTAGTGTGATACTACTATCTCTTAGTATGAGTCTTTTCGACTCTTCATCTTTCACTTATTGTTCATCCTTATTTATTTTACGCTTTTTTGAGTCTTTTTTATTGTTTGTTTTTGTTTTTTTCCAAACATGGCAAGTACTTCAAACTCTCTTGGGTTTGACATGCGGGTGACCAAATCTCTACCGAGATTCCTTGATAAGGATGCGGAGAGCCCATACTTACATATTAAGAAGTTTGAGAGTGCGTGCACGCTTCATTTTGATGGAAACACATGTGCTGAAAAGTTTTATCTTAAATTCTTTCCCTATTCTTTGGATGGTAGTGCATTAAAATGGTTTAAAGTTTATCTCCCACATCTTATTCCATCTTGGCATGTACTAAAGCAAAAGTTTTGTATGAAGTTTTTTCCATCTTACAGGACCAAAACATGGCAAGGAAGAATGGTGAACTTTGCTCAGCGCATCGGTGAGACATTTTTTCAGGCTTGGACGCGTTTTTCAAAGTTAGTGTACGGTTGTCCACACAATGGATTCGACAGGGTGCGTCTTCTTGGATTCTTCTTGGAGGTTCTGCTTCCGGAGATGCAGGATTTTATGGATTTGTTGGACAACAGCCACTTTTTGGACATGGATGAGAATGCGGCTTGGCGTTATTTGGCGTCCTACTAGGAGGAAGATCACACATTAATTCTGACTCCAAATGAGCCAAGCCATGAAGTTTTGGTCCACCAAGCCCCGAATGAAGAAGTTCTTATGGATCTCACCCCACCGGTAGTTGAAGAATTGAGTGCCTCATGCCAAGTAGTAGTTGAGGAACCAAGTGTCGACATGGAGGAGTTGGTTGAGCCGGTGGAGGAAATTGTCATGACGGCATCTCCTATTAATGATGGGCCGTTTCAATTAGTTGTTGAGGAATTGGTAGTTGACATGGTGGAGATAGAGGAGCCGATCGCGCGCGCACTTGGGAGCGAAGTGGGCGAGGGGGAGTGTTCTTTTGTTGATTGCCCGAACAAGAGGCAAGCGAGGGTGAGCCTATACCACATGCTATCATGGATCCCGAGCTTCCCTCTCCTTCGGTAGTTTTTATGGAGATATCATTTCTTCCCCTGATTAATATTGAATGCCGCGAGGATGAGCTTCAAACCACATCAAATTCAACCATCCAGGGAGTTTTCTCATACATTCATCATATTTTTCATTCCGTATTTTATATTGATGATTATGTGTGGATGTCATTTTTTTGGGAACGTGTCCACATCTCTTTCTTACACAACCCATCTCCTTCCTTATATAGGTACGCACTTTGAGGAGATGCTTGGGGTTGTGTACGTGGCTGCCATTGCCACGTTCGGCCGAGGAGCATTGGAGGAGGAAATAAACGGAGCGTTGGAACAATTGCAACCGCCGATGGAAATTTTGGATCCGCCATTTGCCACGGTGTGTTCTTTCCAATAGTGTAAATAAATAAATGTTTTATTTTAGTGCTTTCGTGTGTTTTTATTTTCTTTTCTAGGATCTTTTGCCGAGATCTAATACTCTCCCAACATTGAGGGCAATGTTTATTTTAAGTTGGGGGGAGAGTGTTAGAATTTTTAGGATTGTTAGATTTTGATGTTAGCTTAAAAAAATTTGAGATACCTCCATCTTGCTCTCATCCAATGATCTTTATTGCATATCTTATTTGTCCTCCTTGTCCCTACGCCGCTTGCTTTATGCGTAGTCCCTACATGCTTCATACCATGCAATTTTTTCGGATTATGATTTTGGTATCAACTTCTCGATGTTTGATTGGCACGTTTTCATTTCTTTTCCATTTTTGATTCGAATGCTAATATGACATGTATGAAGCTATTTTATACGTCGTGATATCTCTTTGAAATAATTTGAGAATAGTTTGATGTAAGTGATTGCATGTTTGGGATGAATGGTGTAGTTTTTGAATTGGATTGGGTTTGGCCAATTGTGTATGCTTTGTTTTCTTCTTAGAAGTGGGTGTATGAGTTGATAATTCATGTTTGAAATGAAAAAGAGAGCTAACATAAGTGAATGTTTCTTTCTAATCAAATTGAGTAGCCGGTGCCCCACGAAACATTGGGGAGGAAGCCAAAAATGAGATTTAGGGGATCATTCCATCCCTTTGCCTATATAGCGTTATCGCGTGTAGGTAAAAGGTGGCTGTGTTTGCATTTCATAGCGTTATCGCGTGAATGCAAAACATAAACATCCAAAAAAACAAAAAAAAAGAAGAAAAAAAGAAAAGAAAAGAAAAAGGAATGTACATATGAAAGAATAAGCAACATGAGTGATGCAATCTCATCTACCACAACTTAGAGGAAATTTCTTTTGATTTGGTCATTTTCATAAAAATTAGAAACTTTGACATTGTGATATATCCTAAAGAATGCGATACGGTGCTTATTTCCTTACTTTTCTTTGAATTGGATTGAAGAGAGTTTCATTTGTTATCTACTTTCATAAATTGTGTATATTGGCTTTGAAATCATTTGGAAATATCATTTGGGTGTGCCATGAGGATATCGTGAGTTTGGTGCATGCTTTCAATTTTATCCGAATTTATCGCATATTTTGCTAGGGACTAGCAAAAATCAAGTTGGGGGGTGTGATTCGGGATATAAATTGCATATTTCCCCCCTATTTCTGAGCATTTTATGTGTATATCATGTTAATTTTGGCTTGATACGGGCGTATTTGTGATATCGTGAATCATTATTGTAACGACTGGTTTTCTAATATCTGGATTTATTATATTATATTATATGTTTTGGTGGATTTTCTCCTTATATGTGGTTATCGTCTCCGTAACTTTCATTTTCGATCGTCTCGTCGTGTTTTCTAGCTTCTTTCTTAGAATCATCGATTTCGGAGCAAGTCATTCGTGACGGGCTTCGTATCGGTCATATCTTATTGTTAGCTCAAGCCTAGGAGTCTTGGGAATCGATCCCGGAGATCCGCGCTCCATATCGGAACTTTTGGTGCTTATTAGCCGGTGTAAGAAGGGGCACCGACCGACTAGATGACGATCCAGTCGGTCGGCAATCCTTCTTGAACCGACTAGTTGGCTTTCTAAATTTCTCAGGAGTTACTGTTTATCGTTAGTCGGTCTAAGAACGTTGGTTGACCGAATAGGTTACAAACTAGTCGGTCGGCAATGCTTCTTTAACCGACTAACACATCATCTAAATTTTGGTATCAGTACTGTTCATTCTTAGTCGGTCTAAGTTCATATCTCGACCGACTAGTTGTCGAACTAGTCGGTCATCAGTTGTTCATTGACCGACTAAATCTAAATCCTAATTCTGTACAGGAGTTACTGTTTACACTTAGTCGGTCTGCGTTGGTCAACCGACCGACTAGTTCCCAAACTAGTCGGTCAGTGGTTGCTCTTTGACTGACTAATCTGTGTTAAAACCCTAATTTCTGGGCAGCCGCCAGCCCATCCTATTTAAACCCCTCCCAAACGTTTTCTTCTTCCTCCTCACGACCTAAAACCCTAGTTTCTCCCCCATTGAGCCCTCTTCTACCTCAAACCCTTATTCCTTCATCCCCAGCCCAAAATCCATCATCCAAACTCTCCCACAACACATTCTACCTCTCATCCTCCTCAAAATCTCATCAAATCCCCAAAATCCCCTAAAACCCTATTTCTCCAAACTTCTCCAATCATTTCCAGATCTGAACCCTAGGTTCCCCGGAGCGTTTCTTCCGTCGCCGTGGTTGCTCGGCGTTGTTCCTCCGTTTCCTATACGGTAATACTCGATTCTTTAGTTTTAGCATAACCCATTTGTGTTTTTATGAAACCCTAATGAAATGAATATTGTTGTTGATTGTTTCTCCATGACAGCGACTTCTCCGTAGATTAGCATCCGTGAGACGAACCCTCGTGATCGTCATCCTCGGTGCTAAGCAAGTGAAACTTGCCACTTAGGGTTTAGGCCATGTTTTAGGCCATTTGCTTGTTGTAGGCGTAAAAGAGGCTAGGCGACGAAATGATACTCGCCTAGGCGCAAATTTAGGAACTAGCTTGACAACGAAGCTAGATCCGACATTTATCATGTTGCACAATTACCATGTCATGTTTAAATTCCATTAACGGTACGCAAATTAATTGTCATGTCATTGCCTTCTCTAAGTGATCCCGTGATTGCGTAGCATCGCTACAATACTTGTGTTTACTGGCTCGTGACCAGAAGCGAGCATAATGAGTTGCTAACCCCAACGCTCGATATTGAAGCTAGGTGTCCCCTACGCCAAATTCTTCCTGATTCGTGATATAGAAAACAAGCTCCCGTGCGGGGCAACCCTGGCTCATTTACTGGGCTCATGTACAGGGACCCTGGCTTGTTTACGTGTGGGTATTGGGGGTAAGAGTTAAGCGGCCAATCAACTGGGAGTCTGCCCGATCAGCAACTGCAGTAGTAAGGCGTAAACTCTGGGATTTGGGGTAGTGTTAAGCGGCCAATCGGCGTGAATGCCAAACCATTCAGCTGTAAGGCGTAAACATCTACAAACAACTTGAAACGTGACTAGTGAAATGATTGAGATTGTTAGTAGCTTGGCTACTCTTGTCTTGTCCCGATAATTGCTCTCTTGTACTTATTGCTCACCATGTCTTGCTTGTGCACTCATGTTATAACTGCCATGCCATGCATACTAAAACTGCTAGGTTGTTAGTTGCCTACTTTCAGCTTCCTTGCCCAAGTCTTTTAGACTTGCTGACATGTGCCCCTTTACTCTTTTGGGTGACACAAGTTAGATCCTGAGCCTGAGTACCTTGTTGAGGACGAGGTGTTCGCTGACGCCGAGCCCGAGCTTGTGTTTGACGGGGAGTACGTAGACACTGGGGACCAGTCCTAGTGTCTTCGTTGAGCTTTTCCTTTTGTTTAGACTGCTATTTTGTTGTCGGTGCATAGCACCTATACTTTGTTACATTGTTGCTTTTGTTGGCCTTGTTCTAGTCCTTTAGACTCTTTCTTTTAGCCTGGTGGCTTTTCTGGATGTTGAACTTAATTTTTCATGTTGGACAAATTATGAGATATGAGAATTTTATTTCTGTCTCTCCTTGTGTTATTATTGTTGTTCCGTTGTGGTTACAGGGACCTGCTTATGTTTTATTGACGCTTATCGGGTTTGGGGCTTCACAGCCCCACTCTCGCGCGGACCTCCTCACGTCTCGCCTCCATTTTAGGGAAGCGGGTTGTGACAATTATAGTCTAAATCTTATTTATACATAAAATGTGGTTTTTATATACTAATTTTTACTCTCCTTATTTTTCAGGTACTTCTGGAATTTTCTAGATTTTCTGGAATTTTTCCAGAATTTTTGGAAGCTTCGAGCTATTTTTGGGGATTTATTTGAGGCTATGAAGTGATTCTGGAATTTTCAAAAAAAAGAAAATTAATAATAACCCAGATAATAGATTTACTGTGGGCCGGCCTGCTTGGCTGGCCCACAAGGGCCGCTGCGTTTGAAGTTTTAAAAATAAAAAACAAACAAATCCAGCGGCCCGCTCTTTAAGCGGGCCGTTGAGTAATTAAAAAAAGTTTTCTTAAAAAAACAATCGGGGGAGGCCTGCTCAAATTAGAGTGGGCTTCGCCCCGCTGCAGGATGCGGGGGCGGCCTGCTCCGCTTTGAGCGGGCCAGGCGGGCGTTTTGCGCGGGTCGGGCGCCCGTTTTTTGCCTTACTGCGGCCTGAGCGAAAATTGGAGGGTGTTTTCGTTTTTTGGGGATTTTCAGCCAGCTGCTGTTCTTGGAGCTTTTCTAGGGCTTGGGTGAGGATGGAGGCTATGGGAGGATGATGGAAGCTTGGTGAAGGTGCTCAAGAGAGATGGGCTTAATCTTAGAGAGATCTTGGGTGAAATCTCCCCTTTCCCTTGTGTATTTTGCATTTCTCTCTTTGTATTAAACCAGTGATGAATTTGTTTATGAATCTCATTTTGTTTAGTATGATTGAGTAGTGTTGCTTGGCTTGGGTTGTGATTCATCTAGATTGGTTGTTAATTTTAGTTCTAATTGCCTCATGCTAATTTTCATTGTTGATGTTGGGTTATTATTAGGGCACAATTTAATTGGCTAAGTCCCGAGAGGGCAATTTGAGAAGAGACCATGTTCCTAATTTGATTAGTGCCATGATAATATATCCATCCCTATTGCGAATTGTTGTGTTCTTTAAAGCTAAATTTTCCGATTGAGTGTCCTTAGCCGGATGATCAATTGAGTTATTTGCGATAATTAGAGCTTGATTAAAGCCAATCTTACTGAACCCACAACTCATGCTTCCTCTCCTAGCTATCCTAACTCCACTTTTGGTTCTCTAACCCTACCCACTTAGGTTAGGATTTTAGTATCATCACTTTTTCCCACAATCATCCACCGTTAGCGAGGTGGTTGTAACACACTTTATTTTTCTTTATCGATCAATTTTGTAAATATAGAACGACTTGTGCCTGTGATCTCACCCGGTACTCACCGGTTATAAATTTATTGTTTTGACACTCCTACGCTTGGCAGTGGAAGGCGTGCCCCGTGCGCGTCCTCCCGTCACAACCAATAAGGGCGGCATAGCGCCTGGGGGAGAGGGGGGTGCCCACGACGGCCGGTGGCGAGGGTGCTGTGGAAACCCTAAACTTCTGTAAATTACAATTATTCATCAAGGCTAATTCAATTTACATATAACCACTTTAATAATACTATAATTATTATTTACCCACTGGGTTAAACCCGTCATGGACGTATCCAATTTCAACAACAGAAATTGAATTGAGTACATTACCTTGTCTTCTCTTTCATGGTATTTGATCTCTCTCTACTTCACTACTAAGATTAGCAAATCATTCGCCCGGTCCTTAAACCAACGTTACTCGATTTGCCGCGAAACATTATTCAATTAAAAAGATTTCAAGAGGATTACATGTCTAAGGCAATCACAGTATATTATATTCATACACACTACTTCTGATTTTATCCTTGAAATAACGCGTGTACCGGCGACGTAGACAACTGGAGTAAAAGCTGATTTAGATTGCCACGAACAGAATTGATGGCGATGTTTGAATCAATCTGTTGTAATAAAAGTTGAAGTTCAAAAAAATTATCCAGAAAGCAAATTTAAAAATAAAACACAAAACTTACCCGAAAACAGAAAAAAAGAATGGGAGATCAAATCAAAAACGAACTCAGAAACCGGGTAAAAAGATGAGGGCGCACATGTATACATATATACATGCCCTCTCTTAATCGCCCATCAGGCGAAGTAAAATAGAAACAAGAGAGGGGGGAAACAGAGAGAAAGAGAGAAAGGGAGAGAGGGTTGCAGAGATGAAAACTTCGGCGAAGATAATTGCTGTTATTGGAAGCGGAAGCTGCGCAGTCGTGAGGGTAGCGGCGCTTCGTTGCAGCGACGGCTCGACCAGGCACATTGCCATCAAATCGTCCTACAGCCCTTTAGCTTCGTCGATGATCACCTGCGAGAGCCTGATACTAAGGGACTTGAGGGGCTGTCCCGGGGTCATCCAAAGTTTCGGCACGGATGTCATCTGGGTCGACGGCGTAAACGAACGATGCTACATGTACCTGGAATACGCCCCCGGCGGCAGCGTCGCGGATCTCCTGACCAGGTTCGGGCCGCTTCCACAGCAGCAGGTACGCGACTACACCAGGTGCATGCTCGAAGGCCTGGCGCACATCCACAGGAAAGGCTACGTGCATTGCGACGTGAAGCCTGCGAACATCCTCGTTTGGAGCGCTTCGGATGCAAAAATCGGCGACTTCGGGCTCGCGAAGCTGTCGGGCCACTGGGCGACGGGATTCGGGCCCTACAACATTCGGGGCACGCCTCAGTATATGGCGCCCGAGTGCATGACCCGCGGCGAGTACGAACAGCCGCTGGATATTTGGTCGCTCGGGTGCACCGTCGTCGAGATGCTCACCGGAAGGCCGGCGGTGGACTTCGACGATGATGGTGATCTCGGCGTGTTCTTGGACGCGATCGGCAACGGAAGCGCGGTGCCAGAGATCCCTGAGAACTTGTCGGAAGCAGGGAAGGATTTCTTGAGGCTATGCTTTGTTTGAGAGCCTGCAATGAGATGGAGCGCGGCCATGCTCCTGGATCACCCGTTTGTCTGGGGCAGGTGCGGGGATCCGATCGATTCGTATGGGGTTCTGGCAAACTGTTTGCCGCATCATGTGTTTGGACGTGGGAACAGACGAAGAGGTTAGGAATTAGATGCAGCTCTTGGGACTTTGAGTAGATTAGCGGATTTAGTTGTAGTTTATATTTAGGGCATTTAGAAAGAGGAAGAACTTTCCCTTCTCCGTATGTTGTGAGTATTTTGCAAGGACCAGCTGATGGTGACTTAGGGCGACTAGCTAGTCTTTTTTATGCTTCCAATGCTCTATAGCTTGCCATAGGAGTTTCATTCCCCGTGCTTTCTTATTTGTAAATGTACGATTGTTATTCTAATGTGAGTGCTATTTTCATTATTATCAGTTATGCAGCTCTCTTCTTCATACCTTGTTTGCAGTAAAGTTGTAAATTATTTGGTCTTGAATTTGTTTAAAGGACGTTGGATCTATAGCTCTTCTCTTGACTTTCTCGGCGAGCTTCTTGTTCGGCCAGGCGAACTTCCCAGTGGTGGGGCGAGCTTCCCGCCCAGGTTCGTTCTTGCTCCGGATGGTCGGATAACTATTCGCTTGGGCTTCAACTATTTGGGCCTTTATTCTCTGGACCGGCCTTAAGGCCATAACAATTGCACCCGTCATTCGAGTTCGAGATGGTAAGCCCGGCTCAGCTCGGATGACGTGGCGTACTCTCACTGGATGAGGGCAGGTCGGCGGCATTTAATTCGAATTGACCGCCAAATCTCTTAGGTCATCATGGCGATTCGGCGACGGGGGATGATCGAGGCGTCCGACCGTTCGGAGCATGACACATGGCTGATTGTGATCGTGGGGGGAAGTTGAGGCCCCAGACTCGCCCAGATCTTGCCGCGTGGCCCGCCTCCGACGGCTGAGATCGACCAATCCCCCTATAAATAGAGATGTGGGGCATCGAGAGGGAGTTTTCTGCACTCATTTTCAAAATTTAGTTTCCCTCCGTCATTGCTGAGAGCTCTCACATCGTCGTCACGCCGTCGTTACTTCGTTGCCGTTGGAGCTCCGTTCATCCTTTTTCTTTCTATGTATTCTTTTGATACATCACATGGCTTCATCTCCTTCTTCTGCTTCCAATTCCTACGTCGAGGGGTGGTTCGACGAGTTTGAGGGTGGCAGCGCCGTAGAATCGGAGGAGACGTCGGTGTTTTGGCCGTAGGAGCGGAAGGAAAACCCCGCCGTCGAGCTTGTTGTTGCCTCGATGTCGGCGGTCAAAAGGGACCCCCAAGAAAGGAAAGGGGCCTAGGTCGGCCGTCAGGATTCCGGGGGGCGACGAAGTTACGACTGCGGTCCTCGCGAAGATTCTGGACATAATGTCCCAAATGCCGACCTCCTACGTCCCCCAAGTTCGCTCCAAGTATATCCGACCGTCCTATACTATTCACCTTCCCGAATACAACGAGCGGGTTAGCTCCCCAAGGGTTAACGAGGTCGGCGTCTACTACCCGACCTTTGCCCTTGGGCTCCGGTTCCCACTCCATCCCTTCTAGGGGTGGCAAACAGGTCGAGTCGGGTCAGGTTTGACCGGACCCGGATAGGGGTAAAACCGAACCTGACCCGGATAATATACGGGTCATGGTTCAGAAACCCGTACCCGACCTGGTGTAACCCATGTTTTCTCGTACCCGACCCGATTTATTTTGCGGGTCGGGTTCGGGTTCGGGTCGGGTTCGGGTTGAGTGTAAGAGTAAAAATGTCGATTTAATTCCAAAGAAAAACGCCCGGGTAGAAGAGGGAGGAGCGGAGTAAGAAGGCGAGTAAGGAGCATGCACCTACCGCTCCCTTCTCCCGTACGAGCGAGGCGGCATTGGGCGGCCCCATCGACCTCGACCCAGTCGTGGACCCGGCGGCCTACCTAACGGTCGCCATGCCCCAGGGTCTGTCAGCTGACGTGATCGCCACGATCCCCATCGTTCGGCTGTGCCTCTGAGTTCTCCGAGCATGTCGGCCCAGACCAGCCGGCTGTGACTGGTGTGCGCTGACCCTTCGGGTGCCAGCCGTCCGGGCTGGGGAAGCTGGGTCACCCAAGCAGTGAGGCAACGCTCGCCACCTTTAAGTCAATGATGTGCGAGATCATCGCCCTCTCGCCGGGAAAGATCGTCGTGCCACTTTATCTGATGGGTGCCCAGGAGTCAGTCTTTGATGAGGTCGGGGTAGCGGCCTGCCTGGTGGAGAACAGCATGCTGCCGAGGGACCGAGAGTCCTTGACGAATGTCGATGCTGAGCGTCTCTGTGATATGGCCATCTGGCATAGCATGCAGGTTCGTCGCTTTCTTTATTCAAAATGCCAGTCTACTCTCCTTTTAGATGCGCTTATGCCTTTGGTTCCTTCCGTAGAAGGTCGCAGTGTTGGTGTCCCTCCAATGTCACACGGTAGTGACAAACAAGGTCGAGGCGGCTCTTGGGAGCGAGGCGGCCGAGCTCGAGGCCGTGAAGAAGGAAGTCGCAGGGAAGCTGAAGGTCGTCGACTTCAAGTTGACAAAACTCCGGAAAAACTATGTGATCCAGAGGGTGACAATCACCAAGCTGGAGAAAGTTAAGGAGGAGACAGAGCAGAATGCCAGGGATGAAGAGGCCCAGAGGGTCGCTACTGAGGACGTCCTGGCCCAGGAGAGGGAGGCCGACAGGAAGAGGACCGCTGACCTTGAAAGGCTATAGTGGAGCTAGAGAAGATCGACCTTGAGGCGATCAAGACAGAAGCCGTCTGCCAGTATCAGCTTCAGGAGTTCATCCCCGCTCTGACGGAGATGAGGGCTGAGGGTGTCGAAGAGGGCCTAAAGGCGGGCCTTAGGAGGATCAAGAAGGTGTTGGGGAAGCTCTACCCCAACCTGGAGGTTGACTTTTCCCGGTAGTCGGCGGTCTCCGATGACGAAGGGGAGGCTTCTATCCCCGCTGATGCCAGAGAGACGGGTGCACCGGCCAGCAGCGATCAGGCGAGCGGCCAGGCGAACACTCAGGCCCTGGGAGGTGGTGACCAAGTGGAGGCTCCGTAGTTAGGGGGCACAAATGTATGGCCGCTTTTTCTTTGCTTGTTGTTGATGCGCCTTGTCTATCTTTGTTTGTGTATGCCCCTGATCGGCCCCGGATGTACACCCGGAGAACGATTGTAGTTTTACCGCAAGCGCACGGCGTAGTGGCGAGCAGGTATCGAACACGAGGAGGTGGTGTTGGCTCCAATCTATCCTAGGTTGGTTTGACTACGAACGTTTTATTGGTGGAGATGGTTATGGTATAATGTAATGGCAATGGCGATGGATGTCGGTGTCGGAGATAGAGAAATCGGTCAGATATCGATTCAAATACAATACAATAAAAGAGTCTAGGGCTAGGGAATCCCCACTACGGATCGTCATACGTCATTGTGAATAGTGAATCTCAATATTACTAGGCTTGCGTTGAGGTAAACTAGTCGTAACTGAATAGAGAACCAAGCTCACGCTCTCGCGCTATTGCCGGTCTATAGCAAACCTAGATTAGAGCCCACTCTCGTGCAAACCCTAACCTAAGCCACTAGCATTAGGATCGACATCATTGTCCAATCGCTTCTCGAGCCCACTCTCGTGCAAACTCGAGTCACGATCTAGGTTGTGATAGTTCGTATTCGTCCAATCTCTTGCAAACGAATATTGGTATAGATTTACAATTAAAAATCCTAGCTTTGGTCCAATCTCTTGCAAACCAAATCTAGAGAAATCTAATTGTAAATCTAAATCGAATATCTAGGCCTTCCCATCGATTAGAATCCAATCTCTTGCAAATCCCAAATCGATGGAAATCCCTAGCTATCTGTAGTAAATCAATCACAACCTAACCTCCTAGCAATTCTAGTAATTTAGAAATTCATTCATCAAAAATCTGAAATTAGATCCATAGGGTTCATCCACATGCCCTAAAACAACAAATCTACTCTAGCATAGCAATAACGATATGAGAATCAATAGAAATCATTGCTTGCATACAAAAAGATAGAAAAACAAAGATTCAAATAAAAAGAAGAAAATACTTAGCTTGATGAAGATCTTCAATCCAAAATACAAGATTTTAGATCCAAGAGGGGGCCTAGGGCATGGCCTAACCTCTAAAATAATCCTAAGAAAAACATATGGGTACCTAAGAAAACAAATTGGGGATCCTCCTCTAATGTTGGCTACAAAACCCTTAAATACTCCCCCAAAACCCTAGCAAGAAACCCTAGAAAACCCCTCAAATTCGTGCCCAAAAACAGCCCAAACCGCAACTTAAAATCTGGGCCCGTCGCCGACTCGGCCGAGTGGAAAATATGACTCGGCCGAGTGGAAATTCCAGCACTGCAGCATCAACTTGCAGAAATTCTCCAGATTTCATCCGACCTCCGATTTGCGCGTTCTTGATGGCGTTGAAATCGTCATGAAGTCTACTATCCATAAAAAATATGAGAAAAATACTTTGCTTGCTGGAATGATATCAGATTTCAAAAGAGTGGGAGGCTGTCTGAAAATCTGGGCGCTGCATGTCCTCGGCATCACTCGGCCGAGTTGACATCTCTACTCGGTCGAGTGGGCTTCTCTACTCGGCCGAGTGATAGACCCTGTAGAATTCCAGTAAGTCAGGGATCTTGGGGGCCTGTCTTCAGAGGTGACTCGGCCGAGTGGCTTTACTCACTCGGCCGAGGGGCATTCGTTACTCGGCCGAGTCAGAACCATCAAAAGCCTGTACATTTCCAGTAAGTCGGCCTCTTTTGATGGTGCATTTCTCATGCCACTCGGGCGATGCGATCTTCTTACTCGGCCGAGTGGGATATCATCCCTCGGCCGAGTGCACGCCCAATTCCTTCTGTTGGAGCGTGTCCGGTCTGGTCGGCCGAGTGGTCTTCTTGCTCGGCCTAGTGGCTGTTCCACTCGGCCGAGTGGCATGCTGTAGATGCCCAATCTTCTCCGTTTCTCCTCCTCGTCGCTCCTACGGAGTTTCTTCTTCTTCCACCCGTCTCCCATCGCCGAATAGCCCTCAAAAGTGCCTTGGGTGACGCTCCGGAGTGGGTGCAAGTCCCTTAAGCTCATTTTTGCTCCCGATCGCTCCATATTTCCTGAAATCCGACAAAAACAAGAAATAGTGAAAAGTAACGCAATATCGTCGAATACTCGTGAAAATCGCAATATGAGCAATCGAAATGGCGTGAAAACATGCAGAAAAAAGGTGTAAAATATGGAGTGATCAGCCCCCAACCTTCGGCATGGACGAGCTTAGGGTCGAGGAAAGGTGGAATGTTGAGTAGATAGCTTTTGTCGGTGTCGGGCCAAGTATTGCTACGACCTGGGGGGAGCCCGTAGGCATCATCACATATCCTCACATTTAATGTAACAAATACATACCCTTGGGCGGCCTTTCGGGGGCGCGACACGTAGCCTTCCCCGGAGCTTTGATCATCCCCGGTTTGCGTAGTGAGGCTCGACCTGCTACGGATAGCAAGGCCGTGATCTGCCCCAGAGGTTTGATATGGAAGGGTCGTCGAGGTGCATAGCCTGTCCCAGTCCCTATGCGACCTTTTGGGGGCGCAGCACATAGCCTATCCCAGATCTTTGATGGGGTTAGATCGGGGCCGTAGCCCGTCCTGCACCCTTGGAGCCTTTCGGGGGCGCAACGCGTAGCCTGCCCCAGATCTTTATGGGTCGGGTCGAGGCCATAACCCGTCCTGTGTCATTGGAGCCTTTCGGGGGCACCGCGCATAGCCTGCCCTAGATCTTTGTGGGGCGGATCGGGGCCGTATCCCGGAAAACGACTGTAGTTTTACCGCAAGCACACGGCGTAGTGGCGAGTGGGTATCGAACACAGGGAGGACAATTGACAGTATCCTACTTTGATCAACTAGCTATTGATGGAATAAGAATGGTTTTGATGGTAATGTCACAATCGTTCGAATAGCAAATAGAATTCAATATAATAAAGCGTCTAGGGATAGGAAATCCCTGCTACGGACTATTACTTATCCTTGTGAATCATGAATCGCAATATTGCAAAGCTTGAATGTAGGTGGACTAGTCGCAACTTAATATAGAACCAAGCTTACGCTCTCGCGCTATTTCCGGTCTATAGCAACCCAGATTAAGGCCCACTCTCGTGCAACCCCTAACCAAAGCCGATAGCGTGAAGATCGACATAATCGTCCAATCGCATCTCGAGCCCATTCTCGTGCAAACTCAAGCTACGATCTAGGTTATGATAGTTTGTATTCGTCCAATCTCTCGCAAACGAATATTAGTATAGATTTATAATAAAAATCCTAGCTTTGACCCAATCTCTTGCAAACCAAATCTAGAGAATCTCAATTATAAACCTAAGTCGATATCTAGGCCTCTCAATCAATTGGGATCCAATCTCTTGCAAATCTCAATCGATGGAAATTCCTAGCTACTCGCAAGAAATCAATCACAACCTAACCTTTTATCAATCCTAGCAACAATTCAATTCATTGATCACAATTCAAAGATCGGGTCCGTAGGGTTCATCCACATGCCCTAGAACGACGAAACTACTCACAATCATCATGAAAATCTCAGAAATAACAAATAGGATCATAGCACAATTCATTGTAGAGAGAGAAAAATTCATAAAAATAAGAGTTTTAGCAAGAAAGAACAAACCAAATTACGCGTCTATGATCTCCAGCTGAGAATTACAAAAGGAATAGCCGTCAAAAAATAATACAAATCTCTCCTAAAACTAGGGATAAAACTAGGTTTAAATACAGGCCAAATTCGTCCAAAAAATCGTGACAGAATTGCCCCTACGCAGCCCAGAAAACCCAATTTGCATAGCAGTCGGACTGCGTCACTTGGCCGAGTGACAATGTCACTCGGCCGAGTGACAGACCCAATAAAAACAGAGAATCTGGGAAAATTGGGGGCATGTCGCTCTGTGTGACTCGGGCGAGTGGGCTTCTCCACTCAGCCGAGTGAGCAATCTTGCTCGGCCGAGTGGGTCTTCTCAAAATTTCCAGTAACTTGGTCGCCTTTTGGAAGAAAATCCCTGTACCACTCGGGCGAGTGAGTTATCTCACTCGGTCAAGTGAACGTAGAAAATTGGTAGTGTGTATCCGTGTCACTCGGGCGAGTGCAATCCTTCACTCGGCCGAGTGAACTGGATGTTCGGCCAAGTGAGCTGTATCTGGGCTCTTTTCCTCTCCTCCTCTCCTTCTCGTCGATTCTATCGAATTTCTTCCTTTTTCGCTCATCCTCTAGCACTGCTAACTTCTCAAATAAGCTATGGGTGATGCTCCGATATGCGTGAAAGTCCCTTGATCTCTTTTTCGCTCCAGATCGCTCCATATCTCCTAAAAACGACAAAAACAAGGAATAGTCAAAAGCAACGTGATATCGTCGAATAATCGTGGAAAACGCAATATGGGCGATCGAAATAATATGAAAATATGCAGAAAAAAGGTGTAAAATAAGGAGCGATCAAAATCCCCCAAGCTTACCTCTTACTCGTCCTCGAGGAAGATGAGTAAAAACCGAACCCGGTGGATAAAACATGGAAAAAGGAAAAAGAAAACGAAGAGGGAAGTGCTAGATCATTTTCTTAGGACGTGGACTTGCTTACTCAAATAGCATACGACGAATAAAAACATGCCAAAGATTTTTATCTCGATATCATGATCATGTAGGGATGCATCCGGTATAGAAACCCAAGAATATCAAAACGATATGAAATATGAAATCATTCTAGAATTAGCATCGTCTGAAGCATCTAAAGTAATATACATATTCATAGACCACACACTTTTCAATTGATCGCTTTCTATTTGGAGTATAAGATGTATCACACAATATGAATCAATAAGAATGGAAAGGAGTGGTTTTCATGAAGTGCATGCCAAATCTCAATTCCTGGATTTTGTAATACTTCTAGTAATCTCCCCGAGTATAGAAAATTACCTAGCTTAGGTTGTCATACATAGACAAGTAATCACTCTTTCACACATCATTGGATCCTCTCCCCCAAGCTTATCTATAAGCGTGGTGGCATCAGATAAAACAATAAGACTTTTCCCCATTTTTGAAGCTCCGAAAAAATGAAAAATTAAAGAGGGAAGAAAGAGAGAAACAAATGAAATGGGATCATATATGTACTTCTTTTCTTTCTTCTCTTTTTTTCGCTTTTTTTCTTTTTTTCATATCACATATATACAATAAGGATCCCAAATCAAAAGATAGAGAGATATACATGTATATTTTTTTCTTTTTGATTTTGGGGTGTTGGAGTAAGAACTTTTATAGCAAGGGGGATATGCCAATATAGGATTTGCTAAAGGGAGAATCACCAATGATTTTAAGTATAGAAATGATGTCCAAGATATGTGGAGAAAGAAAAATGTGTAACGCTCAGTTACTCTTTAGAATGTGCACGACAACTTTCAGCAGAGTAATGTAATCTACTCAGTGTGTTTTCAAAAGGTAAACTAATCCAGTCATATCAACATAGCATGCATTCAGTCAACCAGAAAGTGAAGCGTACAATTTTCATGCAAAAAGAAGTGATATCAGATAACAAAGCAGTACTCCAAATATAGGCAGTCAATGAGTGAAGCTTGGTGTGTTTTCTACGAAAAGCATACCATATAAATTATCAGACTCAGCTAATAGAAGAATTTCATTCGCATTCATATAATGAAGGTGCGGGTTACTATCTCGAATGCACAGCAAAGCATAGCATATGATATCTGAAATAAAAACTATGGCATGACAAGATAATATGCATATAGAGATAAGCTAACACCACGTCATCATCATCACATGAAATTCATCTCTAGCAAAAAAGGTAAAAGAAACAAGGATAAAAGAAAAATAAGATCTACTGTACATATGCAGCACATACAAAAATAAGAAAACGTGATGCATGAGAAAAATGAAAACGTGGGCGAAAATAAGTGTAAAATAAAGAAAGGTGGAAAATATGAAGAAAATGAAAAGTGCGTGAGACACTCACTCCCACAAGCTAAACAACACAATGTCCTCAGTGTGTAAAGTGTGGCACATGGAGAAATATGATATGGGTAGGGTGGGTGAGGGTGCATGCAAGATGAAAAGAAAATGAGATGGATATGCAAGTGATGCATGCAGATATCGAGATCGTGCAATATAAGTGTCCCCAAAAAATACCTCCTCCCTCCAAAATAATATAGACAAATATGAGCAAAAAGTGACCAAAATGTGTGTGGAAGAGGGGCGCAAAAATCAGCGAAAAGATGGCATCAATCATAACAGCCGCAAAAATATGGGAGGCATCCAGTGTGTGCCTAAGTGGGTGTTGGAGCACCAGCACCGTCCTGTGGTGGAGGTGGTGGTGGAGGTGGCTGCTTGGTAGGTGTAGCAGCAGATGGCGGCTGTGACAGTCACGCAAGAATCTGGTTCAGGCTAGCCTGAATACCAGGAAGTAAAGCGACGCAAGACTGTACAGCACTGACGGTAGCGGAGAGAGCCCGAAAATCTCCCCTGAGTCCACTAATGGCCCCCTCTTGAGCACGTAGGTGCTGAAATAGGGTGTCAGGGGGAGGTGGAGCAGAGGGTTGAACAGTTGAGGAACGGGGCTACCTCGCACGGCTACCTAAACAACAGGTGCAACTACTGGGTGGGGCTGTTGTGATGTACTCACTAAAAGACGCTCCGCCTCTGTGACAGTTGAGACGCATGAATGGTCGAGGAAGAGGGAGCAGCAGCAGAGGCTGAAATGGTGACAGGGGGCGAGGAGGACAGAGAGGTCAATGACACAGAAATGGTGACAGACGTCACAACACTCTCGGTGAAGATAGCTGCAGTGGAGACGGAAGTGTCAACGGCTGGGGAGGCCGTGAAGTGTGCAGAAAATGACTTCCCATGGGTCGAGCATAAGAAAGTGGAAAGGGTCTCCACCGCAGAGGCAAAAGAGGGCTCGCCGCTCACAATAATGGTGGTGGGACGCTCAGAGCTCACAGCAGAAATGGGATCGATAGACATCGGCACAGTGGTGGTGGTGGTGGTGGACTCAACAAGTGTACTCCCGACACTGGCAGAAGTATGGACAGAGGTGTCGGGAGGTGCAGACAGATCTGGTGTAGGCTGAGGGATCTCCGGGTCCAGAGGTGGAAGGAGGGGCTCCTGCTGAGCACCCTCAGGCTCTAGCACGTACGCAACAGGGATGAGGACGTCCATCGCTGGAATCCACTCCCCTCCTGCGGGTCCAATAGGGGTCTGAGCAGGGCTCGGAAGAACCATGTAATCTGCGCTAAAAGGACCGTGCAGCCATACTCAGTGGTGCTGACTATGAGGGCGTAGCATCCTCATGTGGGCCATAACGTCTATGGAAAGGGAAGTGGGGCCCGGGGTCGTAGCAAACCAGCTGGAAGGTCTACTCCGCACATGGGAGCCAGAAGAGTAATCAGACCGCCGCAACAGATAGGTGTCCTAGCGCCGACAGAGATAACGATGCGGTCCAAGTACCAACTGGCTATGTCAATCTAAGTGACAGGGAGTAAGACATCTCCACCTCTCTCAAAGGCTCGCGCTCGAGTCATCCCGTAGTACATGTAAAGCTCAGGGGTCGACATCGTCCCCGGCTCATACCTCACTAAGAAATTGGTCTCCATAAGGCACTGTGCAATGCGAAGGCATGGGTGGAGGATAGCGGAGGCCTTGGCCCGGTTAGGGTCAAAGGCGAGGGGTGATCCCGTGATACGTGTCCAGAAGGCGTGTGTGTCGAATGACAGTGGGGGAATGTGCATGGGACTATAGGCTAGGTCTGGGTCTGGGTCTGGGGGCAGATCACTCCATATTTTACACCTTTTTCTACATGTTTTCATGACGTTTTGATCGCCCATATTGCATTTTACACTATTATTCGACAATATTACGATGCTTTTCACTATTTCTTGTTTTTGTCGTATTTCAGGAGATATGGAACGATTTCGAGTGAAAATGAGATCGAAGGAGTTTCAGGCACTTCTAAGTGTCACCCACAGCTTATTTGATGAGTTATCAGCGATAAAGGATGAGCGGTGGAAGAAGGAAATCTATAGGAGCGACAAGGAGGTGAAAAGGAGAAGAAATAAGCTCAGGAGCACCTCACTCGATCGACCAAGACTGGTCGTTCGGCCGAGTGAAGGATCACACTCGTTCGAGTAGAACGGATACGCACCGAAGATTTTCAGTGTTCACTCGGACGGGCAAAGAATTCCATTCGGCCGAGTAAGAAAGCTCACTCGCCTAAGTGGTACAGAGAAATACGACAGAAAAGAGCCGAAGTTACTGGAAAATCTGAGAAATCTCACTTGGCCGAATGAAGAAGGCTACTCGGCCGAACGAAGAAGACTGCTCGGCCGAGTCATCCCAAGAGACGGACCCCTGAGAACCCCGAAGTTACTGTTTTTGTACAGGGTTTGTCACTCGGGCGAGTGACAAGGGTCACTCGAGTGACCCTCTCCGACTGTTGCTAGGAATGCAAATTCTGGGCTGCGCATGGGCAGTTTTGTCACGATTTTTTTGACGCTTTTGTCTTGTATTTAAGCCATGTTTTTACCCTAGTTTTAGGAGAGACTAGAATTATTTTTTAGAGAGTTCTTTTAGGTTTTAGACGGCTATTCTTTGGAGAAATCTCAGCTGGAGATCATTGGCTACGTCATTGGTTTGTTCTTTCTTGTCAAAAACTCAATTTCTATGAATTGTTTCTCTTTTGTAATGAATTGTGCCATGATTATTATTGTTATTTCTAATATCTTCATGATGATTAGTGAGTAGTTCCGTCGTTCTAGGGCCTAGGGATGAACCCTTTGGACCCGATCTTTGAATTGTGATGAATTTGTAGATTTGTTGCTAGAATTGATGATGGTTAGGTTGTGATTGATATATTACGAGTAGCTAGGAATTCATATCGATTGGGATTTGCAAGAGATTGGATCCCAATTGATAGGAAGGCCTAGATATTCGATTTAGATCGATAATTGAATTTCTCTAGATTTGGTTTGCAAGAGATTGGACCAAAGCTAGGATTTTTAATTGTAAATCTATACTAATATTCGTTTGCAAGAGATTGGACGAATAAGAACTATCATAACCTAGATCGTAACTCGAGTTTGCACGAGAGTGGGCTCGAGATGCGATTGGACAATGATGTGGATCTTCACGCTAGCGGCTTAGGGGAGGGTTTGCACGAGAGTGGACCCTAACCTAGGTTTGCTATAGACTGGCAATAGCGCGAGAGCGTGAGCTTGGTTCTACATTTAGTTGCGACTAGTTCACCTATATTCAAGCTTAGCAAGAATGAAATTTACGATTCACAAGGATGAGAGAGGGTTCGTAGTGGGGATTTCTTATCCCTAGACGCTTTATTATATTGATATTTCTTGCTATTTGAACGATTGTGACGATTACACCAAAATTTTTCTTACTCTCTTGATAGCTAGGTAATTAAAGTGAGATACTATCATTTGTCCTCCCTGTGTTCGATACCCGCTCGTTGCTACACCGTGCGCTTGCGGTAAGACTACAAGTCATTTTTTCGGGTGTATATCTGGACGCGATCAAGTTTTTGGCACCGTTGCCGGGGAGGCGACGGTATCTTATTTTCTTTGCTTAGTTATTTTTTTATCCTTTTATTCTTCTATCGTGCTAACAATTCCATCGAAGCTCTATTTTCCTGCACATGTACATGAGATCGACGGAGCATCAAGAAGATCTATTATTTGATCCGGAGATCGAGCGTACCGAAAGGAGGCTTAGAGCCGAGAGAAGACTTGCTATAGAGGATGATTGTATGAACCGACGGGAGACACCGGAAGAATTAGCGGCACACATGGCTAGAATAATATCTATCAGAGATAGGCTTCGGCCTAAGACTACTTCCACTACTTCATCCATTGCGATGCCGGAGTTGGCGGCGGATAAGAACTTTGAGCTCAAGATGGGACTAGTGGTTCTAATGCAACAAGACCCATTTCATGGGAACTCTCACGAGAATCCACACTACCACCTCCAGTCATTCTTGTCCAAGTGCGCCACCTTTCAGATGCCCGGTGTTCCGGTCGATGCAATCCGATTGCGCCTCTTCCCATTCACTCTCAGAGACACAGCTTTGTATTGGTTGAGGACGCAAGAGGAGGGGATCTTTACTACATGGGATGAGTTGGCAAGTGCCTTTGTTGATAAATTCTACCCACCATCCAAGACAGTGAAGATAAGGATCACACTCATGTCCTTCAAGCAAGGACCACAGGAGACTCTATACGAGGCATGGGAGGGCTTTAAAGATCTCCAACATCAATGCCCCCATCAAAGCATTGAAGCATGGGAGCTAGTACACAGCTTTTACAATGGATTCCAGCCAGGCACTGATTCGGATTGAATATTACGTATTTAACCCCCTAATTAGCCCTATGATGTGCCTATATAATGCTTAATTGCTCTCTAATATGTGCGTATGTTGTACACCATTATCTATTAGAAAAATCACCTTATTTGTGCATAAAACATGAATTATATTGAGTATTTCTGCATTTTTATATTTTTCCTAGCATCGTCTCGATCTCACGACTCCAATGACTATTTATTTGTATTTTTCTGAGATCTGTGCTAATTACTGTGCATTTTTGAATGCAGAATACCATTTATTAGAAATAAAATAAATGCGCACGAATCTTGGCGCATGCGTGGACACATCAGATCACTTCCAGCCTTCATCCGACGTTGCAAGGAAGCGGACGACGTGGAATTCTTTTAGCCGTTGGATCAAGATCCAACGGCCCGAAGCGAAAGAAAACGCAGCAGCAGCGCGCGCTTCTCCGTGGACACGTGGCATGATCTCAGCGGGCTCCCGCTGGAACGGACAGCCGATGTCGCTCCTACATTCGAAATCATAAGCGATTAGACGAGGATTAATACGGAGCGTTGGATTTTGATCCAATGGACGGTGTCGACCCCGCGTTCAGCAGCGAGCGGAAGTACATCCCAGCCGTTCGATGCCAATCGGACGGCCATCATTCGGAGTAGATATCGGATGCGGGCGTCGCACGGAGATTAAAGTACATGCGGCATCGTTTGGTGAGATCCCGCTGAGATGGACGGCTCACAGCTGCGCCGCTCCAGATCTACGGCCAGGATGGATTCGGGCGCAATTTTAGAGCGGGTTTCGACCCGTTATACCCCCAAAACCCGCAATCTTATTATTTAAGCGTATTTCTAGGGTTTTAGGGCGTATTCTGGCGTATTTTGGGACTTTTGGAGGGTCTACTGTGAGTATTTCTCCAGGGGAAAATTCTGAAAAATCCCAGAGGCTATTCTTCTACTTTCCAGGGAGTGTTGGGTTCTAAAGTGGAGATTTGGTGATAAATTCTTGAACTTATACCCCGTATTTGGTGTATTTCATCGTATTTTGGCTATTAAAACGATGTATTTGGCTATGAAATCTGATTTTCTTTTCACCATGCATGGCTAATCTCCTTGTGCTATGGTTGTGAAATAATTAGGAGTATGTAGTCGCTAAATTTCATATCTTTAGCCCTATTATCATGTCAAAATTGCTCGTAACATTGATTTCTACAACGTATTTGTGGGGTATTTGCTTATTGTCGATATTGTTTACATCCCATATGGCTAGGCCCTGACAAGGCTAGCCAACTCATGTTCACTAATCTGAACTTATTGTTGTGTTTATCGTTTAATGAAATCAATGTTGCTAGTGATACGTATACGGCTATTTTGACTAGTGTTTATCGATTCATCTTCCGACGTCTTCACGCCTTGACCGGGTGAAGCGTTGAGTTATATAAAAGACATGATATTTCAGCGATTATTAACTCCTAATGAACTCACAACCGTAGCACATCCACTTCATATGTGTTGGTGTTGACATAGTTAGGGTGTCGTATTCATTGATTTCTATAGCTTTTCGCCCTATTTGCATGTGATTAATTCTTTGGCACGCTTTTATATACTTGAACGCCATACTTTCCGACGTTCTCGTGCCTTGACCGGACGAAACGTTGAGTTATAGAAAAGGTATTGATAATCATTGATTGCACACACCCTAACGAAATCAAACCCAACACATACTCCCCATATTTATACCCCTACCGAAGTCACCGTAAATACCATAGGATTTTCTTTTGCTATTCCAAACTCTTGATCCTATATCTTTGTGTTTGATAGGTGGTTGGTTCTCATCGTATTATTATTCTTTACATATTGACGTTCGTAGTTTTACAGGTCAGTTGTCCCGCGGATTCGATACCTGGACTCACCAGGATATTACTTGCACGATCTCCTGCGCTTGGGAGTAGTTCTCACATCATTTGAGACGAGGCAAGTTTTTGGCGCCGTTGCCGGGGACAACAATACTTGCGATCTACGATTTCAGTTCGTTTGGAGGAACATTCGGTGAGATCCTTCCATCTTATAGTCTAGGATTTTTTTTATTACTTTTTTGTTTTCTCTTTTTAAAATGGAGTATATGGAATACATGAAATTCTATTGCACGAACAATTTGTATGATGCAGAATATGATAAGGCACACAAACATAGGATGGAGAAGCTTAAGATTGTTAGTTTTAATCAGACTGATTGTGAAACTTTCTTTCAGGCCTGGAGGAGGTTCATAGACATAATATCGAGCTATCCGCAGCATGGGTACACGAAGAAAGAGCTTATGGAGTCCTTCCTAGGTGGACTACGACCACAGCTGCAGGAATTCTTGGGAGCCATGACGCCGACAGAGGCGTGGAATTGTATGGAGTCTTTACAAGAGAACGAAGAAATCATGCAAGAGACTTCAGAGTACGATTCAATGGAGCCGTCAAGCCTTGATCAGGGAGAGCAAAGCGTAGATGTACCTTTGCAACACCTGAAAGAGGAAGTTCAACTGCTTATTCAGACACAGGAGGCCACATCCCATCAATTCCAAGAGAAATTCCTCGCTCAGGGCCGACAGATTCAGCAATCTATTGAAAATCTTAAGCTGATTTCCACTTGCTTAGAAGAAAATAAATCTTTTGAAATTCAATCTCCAGAATCTAATGTGAGTTTATCTTCTATTGCAGGTATACCGAGCGAGCCATGTCACGATGAAATCACGAATGAAAACATTGACATGGCAAGAAGTGTGTGCAAAGTAGAGGATGAGCGAGCAATTTTGGATGAACAGGAAGAGGAAACGACTAGGGACATTGGTTTAAAGAATATCTCTATGGAGCCCGAACCATTCCTTTCCCCAGTTTTTTCCCAAGATCATTTACCACTCTCTACATTGACTGAGCATCATACCGAGCGTAGTGCACATTTTTCAGGGAGTTGTCATCATCATGCTCTATTTTACTTCACCTATTTTGATGACTATATTTGGAATATGTTTATGGCGAAGAATTTTAAAATAATTTGGACTGACATAACTCATCTCTTGCAGGACATTGGTAAACAGCTTATAGAGATGCTTGGAGTTGTGTTGCTGGAGTCCAGTTTAGCTAAAGGAGGAAGATTACTCGCCGAGGAGCGCAAGGATCAAATTGAACAACTTCCTCCACCATTAAAGATTCAGGATCCGCCATTTGAACACGGTGTGTTCTTTCCAGTAGTGTAGATTTTTATATGCTTTCTAGGATGCTTGCTTGAATAAACTCGTACCCCTTTCGACATTGAGGACAATGTCCATCTTTAGTTGGGGGGTGTGTATGAGACCTTAGGATTTTTTTTCAAAAGCATGGCATAAGGAAAGAATGAACCACCAATCTCACCATTTTAAACTCCTTCGTATACCTCAAATGCGGGTGATTATGCGTTAATTAAATTCTAAAAATTGCTTATGGCCTGAAATATTAATTTTTTTCTTCATGGAATTGCTCATTAATATGCTATTCATGAAAATTTTCAATTGCCATGATTAATATCTCGAAATAGTTTGAGTTTATTTCATGCATGCTAATGTGATGAAAAAGCTTAAGTATACACGATTTATTAGAAAATCCTTCAAGTTGAAGAGGAAATTTGGCCTTCGTTATTGATGTTTATGTTCGATTTATGGGTGTTGAGTTGCTTACAAAAAAAGAAAAAAAAACTTGGCTAAAATTTAAAATGAATGAATTGAGCAAATGTGCCAATAAATAAATAACTTGGTTGGCTCGAGTAGTACAGCCCGAGGGGTCCTTTTTGGCCTAATGCCCTATTATCGTCTGATTTGGGAGCCATTGACCGGAACCTCACTCATTTGATGGAGCGATCCAAGTTATAATTTTTTCCGCAAATGTTGCTTGATGCGCGTTACGCGGAACTAATAAAAGAAAAGAAATGGTGAATATACTGAGCAACTTCAACACCCATGTTTTGGATGATTGTTCTGATAGGCCAATTCCTTGGATATGAGAAGACTAGAATATAACGACGTGTTATACTTTCGCTTGCGCAAAACGATGCTTGTATGTTATTTATTCAAATTAAACTAGAGAAAATTTCATGTGATTGATCTTGTGCATGGATTACGTATATTGATGGCCAGGATCATGTTGAAAAGCGTATTATTGAACCATGCCATAAGCAATTGATAGAATTATTATTTTATTAATCATCCGTATTCATCGCTCTTTTTGCTAGGGACTAGCAAAACGCTAGTTGGGGGGTGTGATTCGGATTGAATATTGCGTATTTAACCCCCTAATTAGCCCTATGATGTGCCTATATAATGCTTAATTGCTCTCTAATATGTGCGTATTTTGTACACCATTATTTATTAGATAAATCACCTTATTTGTGCACAAAACATGAATTATATTGAGTATTTCTGCATTTTTATATTTTTCCTAGCATCGTCTCGATCTCACGACTCCAACGACTATTTATTTGTATTTTTCTGAGATCTGTGCTAATTACTGTGCATTTTTGAATGCAGAATACCATTTATTGGAAATAAAATAAATGCGCACGAATCTTGGCGCATGCGTGGACACATCAGATCACTTCCCGCCTTCATCCGACGGTGCAAGGAAGCGGACGACGTGGAATTCTTTTAGCTGTTGGATCAAGATCCAACGGCCCGAAGCGAAAGAAAACGCAGCAGCAGCGCGCGCTTCTCCGTGGACACGTGGCATGATCTCAGCGGGCTCCCGCTGGAACGGACGGCCGATGTCGCTCCTACATTCGAAGTCATAAGCGATTCGACGAGGATTAATACGGAGCGTTGGATTTTGATCCAACGGACGGTGTCAACCCCGCGTTTAGCAGCGAGCGGAAGTACATCCCAGCCGTTCGATGCCAATCGGACGGCCATCATTCGGAGTCGATATCGGATGCGGGCGTCGCACAGAGATTAAAGTGTACACGCGGCATCGTTTGGTGAGATCCCACTGAGATGGACGGCTCACAGCTGCGCCGCTCCAGATCTACGGCCAGGATGGATTCGGGCGCAATTTTAGAGCGGGTTTCGACCCGTTATACCCCCAAAACCCGCAATCTTATTATTTAAGCGTATTTCTAGGATTTTGGGGCGTATTCTGGCGTATTTTGGGACTTTTGGAGCGGCTACTGTGCGTATTTCTCCAGGGGAAAATTCTGAAAAATCCCAGAGGCTATTCTTCTACTTTCCAGGGAGTGTTGGGTTCTAAAGTGGAGATTTGGTGATAAATTCTTGAACTTATACCCCGTATTTGGTGTATTTCATTGTATTTTGGCTATTAAAACTATGTATTTGGCTATGAAATCTGATTTTCTTTGCACCATGCATGGCTAATCTCCTTGTGCTATGGTTGTGAAATAATTAGGAGTATGTAGTCGCTAAATTTCATGTCTTTAGCCCTATTATCATGTCAAAATTGCTCGTAACATTGATTTCTACAACGTATTTGTGGGGTATTTGCTTATTGTCGATATTGTTTACATCCCATATGGCTAGGCCCTGACAAGGCTAGCCAACTCATGTTCACTAATCTGAACTTATTGTTGCGTTTATCGTTTAATGAAATCGATGTTGCTAATGATACGTATACGGCTATTTTGACTAGTTTTTATCGATTCATCTTCTGACGTCTTCACGCCTTGACCGGGTGAAGCGTTGAGTTATATAAAAGACATGATATTTCAGCGATTATTAACTCCTAATGAACTCACAACCGTAGCACATCCACTTCATATGTGTTGGTGTTGACATAGTTAGGGTGTCGTATTCATTGATTTCTATATCTTTTCGCCCTATTTGCACGTGATTAATTCTTTGGCACGCTTTTATATACTTGAACGCCATACTTTCCGACGTTCTCGTGCCCTGACCGGACGAAACGTTGAGTTATAGAAAAGGTATTGATAATCATTGATTGCACACACCCTAACGAAATCAAACCCAACACATACTCCCCATATTTGTACCCCTACCGAAGTCACCGTAAATACCGTAGAATTTTCTTTTGCTATTCCAAACTCTTGATCCTATATCTTTGTGTTTGATAGGTGGTTGGTTCTCATCGTATTATTATTCTTTACAGATTGACGTTCGTAGTTTTGCAGGTCAGTTGTCCCGCGGATTCGATACCTGGACTCACCAGGATATTACTTGCACGATCTCCTGCGCTTGGGAGTAGTTCTCACATCATTTGAGACGAGGCAAGTTTTACCAAGCAAATTATAGATGCAACCGCCAGTGGAGCCATTCTATCGAAGACACCGGATGAAGCTACGGCCGTATTAGAGGAGATGGCCTCTAATAACCAACAATGGGGTGACGAGCGAGGAAATTCTACATCCTCCTTGAAGACAACAAGCATATATGAGGCCAAGGCCGTAGCGGAACTTTCCACGAAGTTCGACTCTCTCCACAAGGTCATGGAGAGATTGGAGAAGTTGATCACCGAGCCGCATGGAACTCCTGCCACATCTACGCCGGGAGGCAATATGAGCGATTGGTAAGACCAATCTCAAGCCATATTCGTTGGAGGAGAGCAAGGAGAAGGAGCCATAGAACAAGTGTAATATGTTGCGGGGAACACCAGTTATTGGGCCAAACCGGCCACGAGGAATCATCCGGGATTCTCTTATGTGAATAATGATGGAGCTTTGAACCCCCCACCACTGCAACAACCTCAAGCTCGACCTCCACCTCCACAACCTCAATATCAACTGAGAGGGCCACCACAACAAATCTACCCGCCTAGGCAACAAGCGGGACCATATATGCTGCCGGGTTATAATCATTGGTGGAGAGCTCCAAACCCACCACAAGCACAACCGAGATCGGATCATAAGGCTAGGGTGGAGGAATTCATGGTGGAGCAAAAGAAGATAAATGCTAGATTGATTGCTCAACAAGACTCTCTCAATACCGTCGTGGGTCAACTAGCGGAGCAACTTACGTTGCTCAATAAAAATACCCAACAATTACCGGCTCAACTGGAGACTAATCCACGGAGCAATACCTGCCACATCAATGTGGTGGTGGCGGTCACTACTAGGTACGGGAAGGACACTACTCCCACCATAGTTCAAACCAAGGAGCCTGTCACGCCCCGCTTCCCAAAAATATGGAGGCGAAGCGTGAGAAGGTCCGCTCAGACTTGAAGCTACAAAGCCGCAAGTCCGATAAGCGTCAATCAAATTTAAAACTGCAGGTCCTTGCAAAGCGAGCGAAACAAGATAATAATAATGAAATGAGACAAAAGAATAATCTCATAATATCCATAAAATAAGTTTCAACATCACAGAAAAGCCACCAGGCTAGAAGAAAAAGAGACTAAAGGCCCAAACATGGCCAACAAAAGTACAAAGTACAAAACAACGGTGCTACACACCAACAACTAACAAAAGGCCTAAAACAAAATAAAGCTCAACAAAGACTCAAAGAATGGTCACCGGTGTCCACCAAAATCCTCCTATGCAATCATGGACTCAGACTCAGCGTCAGCAAGGCATCACGTACTCAGCAACGGTCTCTGGCTCAGGGTCTAACATGTGACACCCAAAAGAGCAAGGGGCACATGTCAGCAAGTCTACAAGAGACTTGTGCAAGGAAACTGAAAGTACAAGTAAAAGCAACCTAAAAGTTCTAGCATGATGCAATGACATGGCAGTTAAAGTAATGAGTGCAACAGGTAAAGTAAAGCGAAGTAAAGTACGAGCATGGCATGACATTCACAAGACAAGTACAAGACAAGAAAAGTAAGCACCTCGTGCACAGAGATTCCGTCTTTTGGCTAGAGGGCTGATCAGGCCACTCCTAAGCTCAAGCGAACGTTTATCCCTACCCCTCCACGTGTGTCGAGCCAGGGCCTTACCCCCGAACTTGGAATGCTCGCTTCTGGACCACGAGCCAGGAAGTGTGTAAACAAGTATGGCGTAGGGGTGCACCTAGCCGGACAAGTAGTACGAGGACAAGTATTGTAGCGTGTGCTACGATGCAACAATCAATGCATGGATGACATGGCATGACAAGTAGTAAAGCGTACAAGTAAGAAAAGTAAACGTGACAGTTTAGCATGCATGAATGACAAGTTTAAGGGTTGGATCTAGCTTCGTTGTCAAGCTAGATCATTTAGGTGACGGATCTAGTTTCGTTGTCAAACTAGATCAAGTAGGCGTCTAGCCAGCTATCATTTCACTGACTAGTCTCTTTTACGCTAAAAGCAAGGAAGTGGCCTAAAAACATGGCCCTACACAAGAGTTGGCAAGTTTCACTTGCCTACAAGCACGACGTCTGAGCACACCGTCCAATGAGTCCAAAAAATCACAATTATCCTACGTGCACAAGTCCACCGGCCTAAAGTCCATATTATTAATCTTGATTAGTGAATTTAAAACATTTAAAATACTTTAAAAATACTGATTTTAGTCTTGATTAGCCTGCAATTTGGTTGGGGGTCCTAGGGGTGCAAAAACGTTACCTCAGCACGACGCGAAAGCTACACCGGCGTCGGGTAGCGACGCCGGGGGTTGGAATAATAGAACGCGCTCCAAGTCCTGATTCCAATATAGTTTCCTTGCTGGAAAGTTCAGAGCGTCTACCGGAGCAACGGTTCCAGATTCCAAAGCTAGCACATGCGACGACGGGCTACGACGTGCGACGACGTCGTACGCGACGAATCCTCGAAGAGCAAGCACCAAGGTGGGGCCCACAGTAGTCCTAGGGACCTTTGGGGGACCCACAATAACTCTGGAGAACTTGGGGGGCCCACGGAGGCAAGTGGTGCGACGGATGCGGGGTTGCGACGATTGGCCATCGGTCGTACAGCCTCGGTGCGGGGAGCTCCATCGGTCGCTGCAGGGGGAACGGCTTGGTGCAGCGTAGCGGGTCGGTGCGGGCCTTGGTGCGGAGGGGTTTGTCGGTCGGGTGCTTGGGGCGGCTCGGTCACAGCGCTTGGATGCGGGGAGCGCAGCGCTGCAACGTTGCAACGATTGCAACGTTGCGGAGATGCAGCGATGCGGGCGAGAGCATCGGTCGGGCACGGTGAGATGCGGGGTGCGGAGCGGGCTTTGGTGCGGGGCTTGCAGCGATGCGGGGAGCGGCAATAGCGGAGCGAACGACCGGTCTGACCGAGAGTTTCTCTCGGTCGGGCACGGGGCAAAGCGGAGCGGCGGCTGTGCAAGCGGGCGAAGCGGATGAGCGGGGGGGGCTCTCGGTCTGAGCGGGGAAAACGGCCTCGTTTCTTCGGTCGTGCGGCAGCAGCTTGCCGCAACGTTGCGACGAATCGTCGCAACGTCCAATTTCAAGTTTGGAAGAGGCTAGGGCTAATTTCTTGCGAAAATAGGTCTTCCTAGGGGTTGCTTATATAGTATAGATGGGTTGACTTGGTCTAGGGCTAAATCTAATAGGATTAGAAGTTTAAAAAAGATTTAAAATTCAAATCTAACCAACTCCATCTCACCCAAGGCTTTGACCTGGTCCAAATGAGCTGGAAATTGGCTCAAAAATTCTTTAAAACGTTTAAAACTCAAATAAATTTTATTTGGCCGAAATTAATTTAAAAATAAATTATTAAAAATATTTTAAAGCTTGTTAAAAATATAAAAGTGGTCAAATAAACTCCAAAAATTATAAAATAAATATCGTGGTGGTCGTGGCGACGAATGTGAGCTATTTACGAAGACGGATCTCAATTTCGACGTCGGACGACGAAACTAAAAATAGAAACGTCTCCCGTCAAAAGTGAAAATCGTCACGTCTCATCGAGTAAGTTTAAATTGTGGAAAAACGACTCGAGAAACGTCGTTCCAAGATAGTGCCACTATTTAATACTCTCAGAGACGTTCACAACGGCATATCACACAAAAGTGTTCACAAACGAACAAAGTCCAAACAAACACGTGCACGGCCAAAAGCACGTGCACGAAAAACGTACGACGAAAAGTGGTCGTTACATCCTCCCCACCTTAGAATAAAGTCCGTCCTCGGACTTTCTAATATAGCTAGTCGCTCTAGTAACTACCCCATTCAAGTCATAATAATCAAACCAAGTATAGTCATTACAAGTGCTTATATATGCACTATGTAGTCAAACGTTAATACTACCAACACGTATACATATACATTCACGTACGTCATATACTTATACCTATTATAGCCAGTCAAACTCATACACATATTTCAATCATATATATAAGCATGCATCCCTTATATAACTACTACCTACCTAATCACAAAACAATATTTCAGATACTCATATGAGGATAGTCTCACAAAATACAATCATTGCTCTACATATAGATAGCTACCTATGCACAAACATCAAGGGTATACTACCTCTAATATTCATTCAATACCAAACACTTCAACACATGTAGTCACACCATACCATAATTAAGTCAAAATTTACTATACCTAATATATAGTCACTACTACCATATTTCCCTCATTATATAGTCATACAAATGCATGCAATAATTTCACCGTATATTCACATCACATTCGGTCCTATAACTATATTTACGACACGCCACATATACCATAGTCATCCATACCTATAACTAAGCACATACTTACACGTGCATGGTGCACACCCATACACGCTAACATTTCATTTACATACACCAATCATACCATTATATAATTATCACACATACACACCTAGTTTTAGCTAGTACACATACGTTCACACGAGCAAGTCCTTAATAATTAGCTATACCACAAGACCAACACCTATAACTATATACTGGTGTAGCGACCCACAGTCATGTGCGTAACTCAACCAGGCACAAACACTTCTATCACTATACATACATCAACCATTGCTATATTCAAACTACAAACATACATTCAATATACCTAGAGTATACCCACTCAAGCTTGAGTGAGACTCAGTACATATATCAGAATATTCTATATTCGTAACACGACATTCATACTTATACCAATACCACTCCAATATTTATACGTCTACCATTACAACCATATACATTCCATAGATCAATCACACTTAATATTTAGTCAGGTAACACCCACATAGCTAAATCAATTTATATACCATAATAATAGTAATACAGACATCAGCACACATATATTTATACTACCCTCCCTAGTGCAAACATTCACTGTATAGTCACACATAAGTAATGTATATATTCATACCATAGCCTACTACCTATAATTAGTATACTAACACATTCACACATACATAATTAAGATGTGCAATAGTCGTGTATACCTCACGGTATGCACGCATGCAACATCCCGCAAAAGCAAGCAATACCAATCAAAATTATAATCTTACTACCATATGTATATCACCTATATACCCATGCAACAAAACATAAATACTTACGTATAGGCACCATATATATCTACCTACGAGCACATACTCACTCGTACTAGTATATAGGTCACTCAATAAGCCTACTCTCTTAACCATACGTACTCTTATTATTATCACTACTAACATACACATAGCTTTACCAATCATTTTATTTCAACCATTATAAGTATCTCTTACTACATACACAACTTAGATATTTCAACGCTAACTCTTATATACACAGGCATCCCTAGTATAGTATAGCTATTCACACAAAAATCTATAACTACTAACACACAACAACTTTATAATATCACGAATAACTCCAAGTACGTATATATCACACAATAGGCAAACATTAATATACTATGGGAATTCTCATTCAAGCCCACGTACACAACTTAGGTACGTGCACCACGACAACCTCACAAGGGTCCAAGGGTCTACTAACAACTAAGAGTTGACACAGACATTGAAGGACCCTAAGGCCTAAGCAATAAAGAGAGGTCGAGAGCGTGACGAGAGAAGGATCGATAAGCACGAGTTCAGATAGGACGAATACAAGGAGACAGCTTGGTTAGACGAAACATTGACTCAATGGTGATGTTTAGGTTGAGGGAAAAGGAAGATGTAGTGATGCTTATATAGGATATAGAAAAGAAGATAGGGTAAGTAGCACAAGCTAAAATACGTGAAATCTGAAAACTGTTTTTCTTCAAAACCAGAATCCTCGTCTGAAAAGAATATTGGAGGTCGATAAAACGAGTTGTTCAAAATAAGTTTGAGTCGAAAATTCATAATAAGGGAAAAATGTTTTTAATGGCTTTAAAAATCGTTATAAAAGGAAGTAAAATCATTTACACGAAAATTAAGGACGTGGTTTAGAAAATTATACGTCAGCAGTTTATTATAATGTTGGCAAAAGTTTTGAAATTCAAAGAATGAAATTAAATGAACTGAAGAATCTAAACTCATGTTAAATGCTTTCAAAACCTTTAGGCTTGGGAAAATTTAAAATAATCAATATTGAAACTACCTTTAGAGGAACCAGGATTTGTCAAAAATAAAAACTGATTACACTAAGCTCTTAGCGTACGAGCACAGGAGCCTGGTACTGATAAAAATAATTGAAATTCAATTTAGTTTAGAAATTTTTCTAAAAGCGTGTATGGTGAGCGGAAAGAAGTTAATAGTAACTTAGCATAAGAATTATCAGGATCGAATAGCAAATCTTTAAAATCAAATCAGGGAGGGTCTAAAGCAGGAAGAGGTTATGAAAATAGTAATTTTGCAAAAATCTGAAATAGCGAAAACGACGAACAAAAACCAACTTGCTGGAAGCTGAAATTCCATGCGTCTTGAAAGTATATTAAGGTAAACACGACGTATCATTCGAATGGCATAAATAAGAAGGAAAATCATAAATCGAATAGGGCAAAATAAGAGTACGGTTCAGAATTAATATATGAAGGGATGACGCATTTACCTAAGTACAAAAACATAGGCTGAAAAAAATATTGTAAACTAGTGTTCAAAAATTTCAGCAAAAGTTTTAAAATTTTAAATCAACGAAGGAGTATGAAATATAAGATATATATATTAAAAATTTGGACAAATTTAAACTTAGTGAAAGAGAAGATCGAAAAATACTTTCAGAAAATTCAAGACTTGTAATGGAGAGGTTCGAGAATTGACGACGATCGTCATGAGGCGATCTCGTGAATCGAGGCAAGGAAAATAGTCGGATGATCAAAACATGCATACGCCTAGGATATGAATCAGAAGAGTCTACGGGAAACTCCTACGGTCGACCAACTAAAGATTAAAAACTAAGCGCTAAGACTTCTAAAGGTTAGACGGTAAATGAATGCGTTCAGCTTGGTCCGAAATCGATGAACCCAAACGAACGACAAAAAGGAAATTTTAGAGGTCTAATATGGTCAGGGTTAGGCAATAACCACTAAGGTAACTCCTACGACGATTAAATCAATTGCTAGAAGGGGGGTCTAACTAACAATCAGGGGCCTCTAACTAGCAAACACAGGCGTCTAACTAAGAATTCTTACTCCTAGTGTCGTAAGAAAACGACTAGACTCAGGGCTTCTGACTCGGATGTTGCAATTTATTTAATGGACATTCCGTTATTATCGTTGTTTCGTTAATTCGCAATTGCAAGATTGGACCTGCATGGGCCACCAACAAAACCTGTCACGCCCCGCTTCCCAAAAATATGGAGGCGAAGCGTGAGAAGGTCCGCTCAGACTTGAAGCTACAAAGCCGCAAGTCCGATAAGCGTCAATCAAATTTAAAACTGCAGGTCCTTGCAAAGCGAGCGAAACAAGATAATAATAATGAAATGAGACAAAAGAATAATCTCAGAATATCCATAAAATAAGTTTCAACATCACAGAAAAGCCACCAGGCTAGAAGAAAAAGAGACTAAAGGCCCAAACATGGCCAACAAAAGTACAGAGTACAAAACAACGGTGCTACGCACCAACAACTAACAAAAGGCCTAAAACAAAATAAAGCTCAACAAAGACTCAAAGAATGGTCACCGGTGTCCACCAAAATCCTCCTGTGCAATCATGGACTCAGACTCAGCGTCAGCAAGGCATCACGTACTCAGCAACGGTCTCTGGCTCAGGGTCTAACATGTGACACCCAAAAGAGCAAGGGGCACATGTCAGCAAGTCTACAAGAGACTTGTGCAAGGAAACTGAAAGTACAAGTAAAAGCAACCTAAAAGTTCTAGCATGATGCAATGACATGGCAGTTAAAGTAATGAGTGCAACAGGTAAAGTAAAGCGAAGTAAAGTACGAGCATGGCATGACATTCACAAGACAAGTACAAGACAAGAAAAGTAAGCACCTCGTGCACAGAGATTCCGTCTTTTGGCTAGAGGGCTGATCAGGCCACTCCTAAGCTCAAGCGAACGTTTATCCCTACCCCTCCACGTGTGTCGAGCCAGGGCCTTACCCCCGAACTTGGAATGCTCGCTTCTGGACCACGAGCCAGGAAGTGTGTAAACAAGTATGGCGTAGGGGTGCACCTAGCCGGACAAGTAGTACGAGGACAAGTATTGTAGCGTGTGCTACGATGCAACAATCAATGCATGGATGACATGGCATGACAAGTAGTAAAGCGTACAAGTAAGAAAAGTAAACGTGACAGTTTAGCATGCATGAATGACAAGTTTAAGGGTTGGATCTAGCTTCGTTGTCAAGCTAGATCATTTAGGTGACGGATCTAGTTTCGTTGTCAAACTAGATCAAGTAGGCGTCTAGCCAGCTATCATTTCACTGACTAGTCTCTTTTATGCTAAAAGCAAGGAAGTGGCCTAAAAACATGGCCCTACACAAGATTTGGCAAGTTTCACTTGCCTGCAAGCACGACGTCTGAGCACACCGTCCAATGAGTCCAAAAAATCACAATTATCCTACGTGCACAAGTCCACCGGCCTAAAGTCCATATTATTAATCTTGATTAGTGAATTTAAAACATTTAAAATACTTTAAAAATACTGATTTTAGTCTTGATTAGCATGCAATTTGGTTGGGGGTCCTAGGGGTGCAAAAACGTTACCTCAACACGACGCGAAAGCTACACCGGCGTCGGGTAGCGACGCCGGGGGTTGGAATAATAGAACGCGCTCCAAGTCCTGATTCCAATATAGTTTCCTTGCTGGAAAGTTCAGAGCGTCTACCGGAGCAACGGTTCCAGATTCCAAAGCTAGCACGTGCGACGACGGGCTACGACGTGCGACGACGTCGTACGTGACGAATCCTCGAAGAGCAAGCACCAAGGTGGGGCCCACAGTAGTCCTAGGGACCTTTGGGGGACCCACAATAACTCTGGAGAACTTGGGGGGCTCACGGAGGGAAGTGGTGCGACGGATGCGGGGTTGCGACGATTGGCCATCGGTCGTACAGCCTCGGTGCGGGGAGCTCCATCGGTCGCTGTGGGGGGAACGGCTTGGTGCAACGCAGCGGGTCGGTGCGGGCCTTGGTGCGGAGGGGTTTGTCGGTCGGGCGCTTGGGGCGGCTCGGTCACAGCGCTTGGATGCGGGGAGCGCAGCGCTGCAACGTTGCAACGGTTGCAACGTTGCGGAGATGCAGCGATGCGGGTGAGAGCATCGGTCGGGCACGGTGAGATGCGGGGTGCGGAGCGGGCTTTGGTGCGGGGCTTGCAGCGATGCGGGGAGCGGCGATAGCGGAGCGGACGACCGGTCTGACCGAGAGTTTCTCTCGGTCGGGCACGGGGCAAAGCGGAGCGGCGGCTGTGCAAGCGGGCGAAGCGGATGAGCGGGGGGGGCTCTCGGTCTGAGCGGGGAAAACGACCTCGTTTCTTCGGTCGTGCGGCAGCAGCTTGCCGCAACGTTGCGACAAATCGTCGCAACGTCCAATTTCAAGTTTGGAAGAGGCTAGGGCTAATTTCTTGCGAAAATAGGTCTTCCTAGGGGTTGCTTATATAGTATAGATGGGTTGACTTGGTCTAGGGCTAAATCTAATAGGATTAGAAGTTTAAAAAGATTTAAAATTCAAATCTAACCAACTCCATCTCACCCAAGGCTTTGACCTGGTCCAAATGAGCTGGAAATTGGCTCAAAAATTCTTTAAAACGTTTAAAACTCAAATAAATTTTATTTGGCCGAAATTAATTTAAAATTAAATTATTAAAAATATTTTAAAGCTTGTTAAAAATATAAAAGTGGTCAAATAAACTCCAAAAATTATAAAATAAATATCGTGGTGGTCGTGGCGACGAATGTGAGCTATCTACGAAGACGGATCTCAATTTCGACGTCGGACGACGAAACTAAAAATAGAAACGTCTCCCGTCAAAAGTGAAAATCGTCACGTCTCATCGAGTAAGTTTAAATTGTGGAAAAACGACTCGAGAAACGTCGTTCCAAGATAGTGCCACTATTTAATACTCTCAGAGACGTTCACAACGGCATATCACACAAAAGTGTTCACAAACGAACAAAGTCCAAACAAACACGTGCACGGCCAAAAGCACGTGCACGAAAAACGTACGACGAAAAGTGGTCGTTACAGAGCCCGTGGAGGAAATATTTTATGATAAGGAGCCAGCAATTGAGGAAGAGCGCTCAAAAGAGCCGCAAGAAGGAGGAAATTCTGAAATTAAGAAACCAAATGAGGAGCGCACCTATATACCGCCGGTGTCCTTTCCGCAAAGGTTGGCAAGAGCTAAGATTAAGAAGCTGCTAGCTAAATTCCTTGAGTACTTGCGAGGAGTAAGCCTCAACATACCTTTCTTAGATGCCATTGTAGAGATCCTGTCATATGCCAAGTTCTTGAAGGACTTAATTTCGGGGAAGAAAAGAAAGGAGAAGATAATGCTCGCTGAGCAAGGCTCATGGTTCACCTGGAAGGAGAAGAAGCCCGCAAAATTCAAAGACCCCGGAAGTTTTCGCATCCCATGCACACTTGGAGGAGTCCCACTACAAAAGGCTTTGGTAGACTTGGGAGCAAGTGTGAGCCTAATGCCCCTAAGCATGTTTAAGAAATTGAATACGGGGACCGACTTAAAGCCGACGGATATGAGAATACAACTAGCGGATGGTCGGGTTACTAGGCCGGTGGGAATTGCGGAGGACATATCCCTCCAAGTACTGTGAGGAATTTGCTTGACGTGCGACTTCGTCATTATGGACATCAAAGAGGAGGGCGATACTTCACTTATACTTGGACGTCCCTTCTTAGCCACCGCCGGTGTGATAGTCGACGTGAGAGAGAGTACTTTATCTTTGAATGTCAGAAACATTGAGGTTGAGTTCCATATTCCCAAAGCAATGAAGCATATGCCCTACTATGATGAAGTGGATTATGTGGACCTCCTTGATGAGGTGATCGATGAAGCTATACCACACTCTATTGGCGCCCTACACGATGATGGCCTTGAAGAAGGCCAACCTTCTAGCAATGGAGAAAAGTTAGAAGACCCTACGGATGGCTCTATGGGTGCTGACAAAGAAGACGACGCTGATGTCGCGAGAATAAGGAGCTATGCAAGCTCTCCACGACCAACGATTTGAAGAAAGCTCCGCCGGATAACAGATCGGCATCACCGGGGAAGAAAAAAATGGTACAAGCTCAAGCTTGGGGGACTTATCCCCCAACACTACCCATGATGAGGGGAAGCCGAGGAGAGCCTACGAGCATTAACAACCAAATCCAAGTGGCCTTCCCGGCAAGTTTGACGGGTGCATCAAGCATGCACCGAATATCACGCACTAAACGAATATTTTAAGGGGTCGAGCTCAAGACCTTAAACGAGCGCTTGTCAGGAGGCAACCCGACGATTTTACATTACTTTTAGTTGAACTCTATTTTTTTTAGATTTTTCTTAGTGTTAGAATCTAGAGTCAATAAATATCGTGACAACTGGCTCTATTTTTCATGACAGGAGATTAGGAACGAAAAATCATTCATATGGAGGATGATCATGGAAATGGAGAGCGCTCCAGGAACATGCTTAGGCCTTAGGAAGAGGAAGAAACTGACGGGGACGAGAAAAATAGAGAATGGCACAAAAACAGAGAGCTGAGGCTGAAAACAGCTAGCCACTCGGCCGAATGAGCTCCTCATTTGGCCGAGTGAAGACTCTACTCGACCGAGTAGAGTACCGATCAGGGAAGATCCTACAGACCCACTCTCTGTTATTTTCTATGATTTACAGTGTTTATTGCCACTCAGCCAAATGACTATGTCACTCGGCCGAGTGAATCTGATACACTACACGCTTCAAAAATCACTGAGTGGCCTTGCTGCTCTGCCGAGTCGAACTTGTCCATTTGGCCAAATGGTAAAAGCTACTCGGTCGAGTCGTATTGGGGAGAATTTGAAAAAAAATTTATCGTCGAGCCATTCGGTCGAGTGAACGCGTCACTCGGCCGAGTGACCCAACTATATAAAGCCCAGCGGGCGCTGCACGAATCCCGAAGCGCCAAAATTCCCAAATTTTTCCCACAGCACCCAAGCTCTTCGTCTCCCCCTTCGCCCGAATTCGCTCTCTCCTCGCCCGAGCCGTCCCGCACTGCCGTCGCCGACCTCCACTCCGGTGGCCGAAGTCGCCCCGCCACCGATCGTCGTCGCCGCGGCCGCCCCTTCGCTGTTCTTCCCCCATTTCACCCAAAATTCCATTTTCTCCTCCATTTTTCCAATCAGTATGCCCCTACACCCCAAATTCGAAATTAAATCCTATATTTATCTATTATTCCCAACTTTCCCATGTATATTGATTATCATTAGCTGATTTGATCGTTTGTTTTTAAGGCTAGCTTGGGGGAGCTTGGGGGGAGATACAGGACGCTCTAGAGCTTCGTAGAGGAGGTGATTTCTTTGCACGCTTCACTTTTTGCTCTCGCGTCATGCTCAGGTATACTCGTTCCGTTCTATAGCGCGTCGCATTTTCGTTTGGGTGGGCACGTCTTGCGGCACACATGCCGCCACGCCTTAGGCCACGCACTTAGGAGCCCACTTCCAAGTGGAAGAAGTCAGGTGATCCTGGCTCCTGTTTCGATAGGGCGGACTCCCCTCTACCTAACCCACTACTACCCACACAGCCGCCTCCTACCGCACCCGTTCCACCACCTGCACAGCCCGCCCCCGCATTCGATGCGATGGGGATCACGTTCAGAAACGACGCCCAACATGCCAGATTTAAGCGTATCTCCCATCGCTCGATCTTACCCACTATGTTTACGCACCTTGCTGACTTAGAGCGCCTAGGGGTCCTAGAAGGGCTACTCCAGTTATATGACAACGTGGGGTGGCGTGATTTCTTGTCGGTGTCGGCGGACACTTACATCCGCCCGACACTACAGGTCCTTAGCTCTATTGACCGGATCCTTGGAGGATGCTCCTTTTGCCTGATGGATCAGGAGTGCGAGGTCACTCTTGACATGCTCCGAGCATTCTTCTAGTGGCCCGCCGTCCCGGACCCAGACCAAGCTTACAGCCCCACGCACATCCCACCCCCGTCATTCGACACCCATGCTTTTTGGACACGGATCACAAGATCACCCCTTGCCTTTGACCCTAGTCGGGCCAAGGCTGTGGGATCCTGCCAAAACAGAGTTAGGATCGATAATTAAAGTTGAGACTTACGCTTGCGTATGCGGAACGGTAGTCTCGGAACTTTGCCTTCGGATTCGCCACGACGGATCGAGTCTTCTCACGAACGGAGTAAGGCTACTAATCCACAATCTAAATCTCTATTTTAGATTAAGAACTTGGATAGAGGAAGAGAAAGGATTTCTGCAGAGCTTCGCTAGAATGAAGTTGCATGCATGAATGCCATGCAAAAAGGTGTAAGAAATGGCTTACCCTTGGGTCTTATTTATAGCCCCCAAGGTAGTTATTTTAGGGTAAGTTGTTCCTTTGGAACAACTTAATTAAGGTGTACCATGATACATGGCACATTATAAGCTTAAGTTGTACCATATGCATGGTACAACATAAGCTTAAGATATTCCCCCTTTATTAGCCATATGTCGCATGCACTTATGCATATATAAAGCGACTTTCCTACTCATCCAGAGATCCTCTCCGCAAGGGAACAGATTCCCTTTGCACACGACTTCATGTACGCGACGTTCGAGGTCCGTATTCCCTCGTACATCCCCCACAAGGGTGTACAAACGTCTTCCATATCCAACATCTCCCACTCACACTTGAGGGGATTGTAAGAGAACGTCTTTCCCTTAGTTCTTTCATCTATCATACCGAGAAATAGACCGTGCGACCGTCATGCGCGTAGAGTCTGTTGTTGTGCACTTGTTAGAGATACACAACGACCTCGAAGGTGCAAAGTTGAGTAGTTCAACGCATGCTTTACCCTAGATTATTTCTTCACATTTCTTGTACTTTATATTCAACAAATGAATCCCATCTGGATTACAATTGGCTGGCCAGCTTTGAATTATTAAAGTCCAAATGCGAATAAGAAATCAATCTTCCTCTTCTTGCGAACCTTCTGATCTTGACTTGATTCGCTTTTCTAACGTGCCCCGCCGAGCCGAATTATCATAGCCCATTAGCAACACGCTAAGATAGCGATCATCTTGTCAAATCTAAAGGAACCAATTGGAGTCCTTGAGGGTAAGAGTTAAGACCTGTATGGCCTTTGAGTCTCACATAATAGCAAACACTATTGCTACTAACTCAGTGGTCGAAATGCATACGTGGTATGAACACGTATTACAACATCACTCCTTTCCCAGGGAGAGTATGTCTTAATGATGTTGTACGGATGAAAAGATCAGACACCACAGTGCCTATCTTTTTGAGTCCCCTTACTACTCGTGAAATATTCACGGACTCTCATCCTGCATAAGACAGATAGGATTTAAAATCCTACGAGATCTCTTTCAAATATCCTTGTGATACAGATCTCAGATCTTTTGTAAGCATCCATATGATGCAGATCTTTCATTCGACTATCTTGTTTAAGTCACGACTCTAAATCATTTAATGATTTTGACTTTAAACTAGTCTCATCTCTATCTTATCCATCTGATAAGATAAGGCGGTTGCTCATGTGAGAGAGCCAACCTTAATCTGTCCGACATACACACAATAAAATAGCTGAGACTTAAACACAAATGTACATAAAATCATTTGTAAGAAACTTGTATGCAAATTAAACTTTGATTTTCTATAGACATGGGAAATATTACATGATACAGCTCAGCACCTACGCATTCCCATAGATGATAAGTGTTTAAAAAACACATCTCTGGGGATCGCCTTAGTAAGGGGATCCGCTATCATCTCATGCGTGGATATGTATCCTATGTCTACTTCCTTCCGTTTGTCATAGTCCTTCGCAAACTTGAATCGAATGTCAATGTGTTTGGTCTTACAATGAAATTTAGGATCTTTGACGTAAGCAATCTAAGCTTGACTATCACTGTATATGGGAACAGTGCTCGAGTCAGAAGCATTCGTCAGCCTGTCTAAGAATTTCCTAAGCCAAACAGCTTCTTGGACCGCCATGCTGAATGCTACGAATTCGGCTTCCATGGTTGATAAGGCGATGCAGGTTTGCTTATTGCTGCTCCAGGATATTGCACCATTCCCGAGCAAGTAAACAAAGCCTGAGGTAGATCTTCGCTCGTCGAGATCACCCGCCCAATCAGCATCGGTATAGCCTTCGAGTCTCAAGGTATTGCCTTGATAGCATAACGCATAGTCCGCAGTCCCTTTGAGGTATCTTAATATCCTCTTAACTGCTTTCCAGTGTGCTTATCCTGGGTTGGATTGGTAACGGCTTGCCATACCAACAGCATAGCAAATGTCCGGTCTGGTACACATCATGGCGTACATCAGACTCCCGACAGCACTGGAGTATGGAACTTTTTCCATAGCTTTCTTTTCTTTTGGATCTTTGGGACACATTTTCAAACATAGACCCTCGCCTTTGCTTATTGGAGTATCAATTGGCTTGCAGTCCTGCATATTAAACCGTTCTAAAACTTTCTTTATATATGTCTCTTGAGAGAGAGAAAGAAGTTTCTTGGAACGATTCCTTGAGATCTTAACCCCAAGGATATATGCAGCTTCACCCATGTCTTTCATCTCAAAGACGGATGAAAGCCAAGCTTTGATATCCATGATAAGATGCTTATCATTTCCGGCTATAAGTATGTCATCTACATAAAGAGACATAATTACATACTTGTTTTTAATCCTCTTAATATATACGCAGTTGTCTTCGTCGAGCATGGAGAAACCATACGACAAAACGACTTCTTGAAAGCGCATATACCACTGCCTTGAGGATTGTTTAAGACCATATATGGATTTACGAAGTTTACAAACCTTATGTTTGTTTTCTTCTTGTACAACCCCGTTTGGTTGTTCCATGTAGATCTCCTCATCTAGTTCTCCGTTAAGAAAAGCAGTCTTTACATCCATCTGATGTAACTCGAGGTCCAAACAAGCCACCATTGCCAGAATTAAGCGAATGGAGGTAAAACGCACGACAGGAGAGAAAGTCTCTTCGTAGTCTATTCCTTCCTGTTGCGTGAAACCTTTCGCAACAAGGCGAGCTTTATATTTCTCGATGGAGCCATCAGCCTTATGCTTGATTTTGAGAACCCACTTGTTCCCAATGGCTCTACGTCCCTTAGGTAAATCAACCAAGTCCCAGACTTGGTTTGTTTTCATGGATTGAAGTTCTTCTTCCATTGCCGCTATCCATTTATCTTTAGCAGGGCATGTGACGGCCTGTTTGAAATTTGCAGGTTCGGTATCATCTTGTAGTAATGTCATGAATGTTTGAGGAAACTCATCCTCAAATCTCAGAGGTGTTAGCCTCGTTCGATTACTACGTCTTGCTTGAGTTTGATCACTCCCACTTGGAATGACATTACTCCCACTTGGAATAATATCACTCCCACTCGGAATAGGATTGGTATCGTTCGTATCATCCATTGGTGAAGTTTGAAACGTATTTTCTTCTTCACCAAGAATTCTCCCACTCGAACGTTCCGATCCTTCTTGATCCCAAGTCTCAAACAAGGATAAGTCTTGACTTATCTCACCCTGTCTTGGAAACTCATTTTCCAAGAAGACAACATCCCTCGATTCGAATTCTATAAGACCCACATTGTCCTCTTGACCGACGAAAGCATATCCTTTGGAGTTTTCAGCGTATCGGATGAAGATACACTTCCTCCCACGCGGCCCAAGTTTGCCATATTTGTGAGAGGATAAATGTGCATAAGAGGCACAACCCCAAGGTTTTAGAATGCTTAAGTCTGGAGTTCTATTGTTCCACAACTCATAAGGAGTAGAACTTACCGACTTCGAGGGTACACGGTTTAAGATGAACGCTGCCGTCAATAATGCATCACCCCAAAAGGTGATAGGCAAATTCGCCTGTGACATCTTTGATCGGACCATTTCCATCAATGTCCTATTTCTTCTTTCCGCAACACCATTTTGTTGTGGAGTATAAGACATAGTTATTTGATGAACTATGCCTTTTTCATCACAGAGTTCCTTAAAACTCGTTGATTGATATTCTCCACCCCGATCGGTTCGCAAGATCTTTATCTTGCGATCTAGTTGATTTTCCACTAAACTCATATAGTTTTTGAAGCAAGTTAAAGCTTCATGTTTGTGGGAAATCAAATAGATGTGACCGAAACGAGTGAAATCATCAATGAAGGTGATGAAATAGGACTTCCCGCGTCTTGTCTTAACATTCATTGGACCGCAAATGTCCGAATGGATAAGCTGTAATGGAACTTCGGCCCTTGTGCCAGTTCCAAACGGCTTGCGACAAGTTTTCCCTACAAGACAATGTTCGCAAGTTGACATTTCAACTTTTGAAACATTAGATAGCAAGCCACTTTTGGCAAGTCTATCCATTCTAGTTGGTCCAATATGACCAAGTCTTGCATGCCAACAAATGATCTCAGATTCAGAGTTAGAAGCATTTGTCAAATGAAAACTTTCATTAATGGAAGAAGAATCATCATACATTGTGTTTAAAACAATTAATCCATTACAAACATTACCAGAACCAATCAAAGAATTATTACAAACAAGGTCAACATATTGTTTATAGAACCTCCACTCATAATCTAAAGACATTAACATGACCACGGATACGATATTTCTTCTAATATCTGGAGCAAAGAGGACGTCGTGCAATAATAAAGTCCGGCCGTTGTCGAGAACTAGCTTGCATGTTCCGACGCCTTTGACTTCAACACGAGTGTTGTTGCCGACGTATATCCACTTTGTTCCTTGAGTTATCCTTCGATACTCTACGAAGAACCTTCTGTCCTTCGCTACGTGGTCTGTGGCCCCTGAATCAATCAACCAAAAATAGTTAGATTCAGCAAGAAACATGGAACTAGAAACACATATGTAACTAGCCCTACAAGTTACCTTATCACTTCTATCCGTACATGTACGGGCGAAGTGACCGTACTTGTTGCACTTAAAGCACTTGATCTTCTTCAAGTTTTTCTTCTTTGAGTGCACATTCTTTTGCCACTTTTTGTTCTTAGTCTTCTTTGAGGTTTTCGGTTCTTGCTTTCGTTCGTTCACAAACCTTAAGCGTTTATTCTTCCGCTTATTTCCTCCATGTGAGGAACTAGTGGCCACGTGCACTTCTGCACTTGGTTTTGCGGCTTGAATCCGCTCTTCCTCGAGTTCGAGGTGTTTCGATACATCGCTTAAAGTTTTAATGCACTCATTATGAGTGAGATGCATTTTCATGTTATCCCAGCTATCTGGGAGTGAACGAATGACTGCTTGGATCTGCTGTTCGTCAGACAGCGTAACACCCGCATCCTTTAATTCAGATATGAGATTCGCCATGTGGCGGAGATGCTTTTTCATAGAATGATCTCGCCGCATCTTGTACGAATCAAATTGAATATTTAAGGAGCGGAGTTTGGTAACCGAAGTTCCACCAAACTTTATCTCTAGCTCAGACCATATGTCTTTAGCTAGGTCGAATTCCCGAAATAGACGCATTATGTCATTGTCCATTGCGGACAGTAACGTAATACGTGCTATTTTGTTCTTTCGAGTCCAAGTATCATAAGCTTCCCGGTCCCTTTTGTGTTGGGCCGTATTGCCCAACTCAGGTTCTTCCATTATGTTTTGGAGTGTTTCAAGCACATCTTGCTCCTCCAAAACATATTGGATTTTAATTGACCAAAGTTTATAATTGTCGCCGTTGAGCTTTTCACCTTTGTTAAGCTCTGCGACTATGTTCTTAGAAGCGGTAGACATATTCGATTCAAAAAACTGCAAAGAAAATGAAAAACACGATCAAAATTCTATGCATAAAGTTTCGATTCTTTAAACACTTGATAAGTTCCTTGGATGCGTTGAAATGTTACTCTAGAATCGAGAAGTTCACTACGTTCCCAACTACCATCTAGAAGTAACTTTCAAAGCATCCCTCTTACTTATCTCAAGTAAAAAGAAATCAGAAATGATACCCGTATGGTACCAGCAGCGGAAAAATACTTTTGAAAAACATATCTTTCAAAATAGAATAGGTGAGAGTTAGCGCAAAGAATTTTAGCGCAACAATTGCCAAGCCACGAGACCTGTTCTACACACCCATGGGTTAGATAACCATGGCCGGATCGTGGTAGGACTTGGAATTCTAAATTGCGCTATCCCGATTAAGGACGGGACATAACCTATTTGAAAATACCTTTTTCAAAATATTTGAAAACACATTGGCTAATCTCCGTAGAGTAGAGCACAACGTTATAAGTTCATTGGCTAATCTCCGTAGAGTAGAGCACAATGACATGGCTAATCTCGCATGAAGTAGAGCATTACGGCTAATCTTCAAGGAATAGAGCACTACGGCTAATCTCGCATGAAGTAGAGCACTATGGCTAATCTTCAAGGAGTAGAGCCCAATGAAAAACTTCATTAAAACGTTAGCCCCGTATGGGCTAGTCGGCACTGTGGTTAGCCCCGTATGGGCTAATCGGCACATTCGAGTTTGGCCAAGGCCTTTTGTCACCCCGTATGGGTCAGTTGGCAAGTTTGCAATCGACCCAGACCTTCTGTCGGATTGGTCGACCAAAAACACCAAATTGGTCGACCAATTTTTGGTCTACAACTTCTTCCCGGCCAGGGCCTCTGCCCTGGCCGGGGCTTGGCCAAGGGGCCGGCCAGGGCCTCTGCCCTGGCCGAGGCCAGGGCGCCGGCCCTGGCCTCTGCCAGGGCCGGCCAGGCCGGCCTGGCCTTGGCTGGCCACTGCCGGCCTGGCCATGGCCGGTCATGGCCAAGGCCATTTTGGGCATTGGCCGGCCATGGCCCCTTTGGCCATGGCCGGCCACCCCCTTGAATGGGGTTGCCGCACACATTCCTCCCCCTTGATGGGGTGGTCGCCGGTGGTTATTGGACGTAGCCAACCCCCTTCGCAAGTGGGGGGGTGCATGGCCTTCATAGCCCATTTGGCCATGGTGCACATGCACCAAATTTCATCTTACCCGATGGAAATAACTACCATCATCTTCCTCGATGAAGCACCCGTTCGTCGATGAAGCACCCGTTCGTCGAGAAATTAGTTATTTCCTAATGGCCGTGTGCCAAAAATGAAAAATAACATACTACGTGAACGGTCGGTTCTTCCCGTCACGGAGAGTTCCTACCATATCCGTAATGATAGGAGACCCTAACGTGAAAAGAACAACCGCTGCGTTCTCTCCGTCATGAAGCGTTCCTACCATATCCGTAATGGTAGGATACCCATTCGTGAAAAAGACAACGACTCGTTCATAGTTTCGACGGGGCGACGGTTTGACCGGGGCGAACCCGTATGGCTCTGATACCAATATGGGATCCTGCCAAAACAGAGTTAGGATCGATAATTAAAGTTGAGACTTACGCTTGCGTATGCGAAACGGTAGTCTCGGAACTTTGCCTTCGGATTTGCCACGACGGATCGAGTCTTCTCACGAACGGAGTAAGGCTACTAATCCACAATCTAAATCTCTATTTTAGATTAAGAACTTGGATAGAGGAAGAGAAAGGATTTCTGCAGAGCTTCGCTAGAATGAAGTTGCATGCATGAATGCCATGCAAAAAGGTGTAAGAAATGGCTTACCCTTGGGTCTTATTTATAGCCCCCAAGGTAGTTATTTTAGGGTAAGTTGTTCCTTTGGAACAACTTAATTAAGGTGTACCATGATACATGGCACATTATAAGCTTAAGTTGTACCATATGCATGGTACAACATAAGCTTAAGATATTCCCTCTTTATTAGCCATATGTCGCATGCACTTATGCATATATAAAGCGACTTTCCTACTCATCCAGAGATCCTCTCCGCAAGGGAACAGATTCCCTTTGCACACGACTTCGTGTACGCGACGTTCGAGGTCCGTATTCCCTCGTACATCCCCCACAAGGGTGTACAAACGTCTTCCATACCCAACAAAGGCCTCTGCCGTCCTCCACCCGTGCCTCCGCATTGCACAGTGCCTTATGGCGACCACTTTTCTTGCGAGGTACGAGCCCGGGACGTTATCGACGCCAGAGCTCTACATGCTCTATATGATGACACGTTCTAGGATTTTTGATGGAGATGACGTTTTGGTCCCCGCCATAGAGATTGATATCACCAGTTGGTACATCGACCGCCTCATTATTTCTGTCGGCGCTTGGACGCCTATTTGCTACGACGGTCTGATTACCCTCTTGGCCCTTTTGTGCGGAGTTGACCTCCCAGCTAGCTTGTTGAGACCACCGGACCCGACCTCACTTTCCATAGATGTTCTGGCCCGGATGAGGATGCTTCATCCTCATGGTCAGCGCCAATGGGTATGGCTCCACGGTCCCCATAGCGCCGATTACATGATTCTGCCGAGCCCTGCTCGGACGCATATTGGACCCACGGGTGGGGAGTGGATTCCAGTGATGGATCTCCTCATCCCTGCCGCGTACGTGCTTGAGCCTGAGGGTGCTCAGCAGGAGCCCCTCCTTTCACCCCTTGACCTTGTGATCCCTCAGCCTGCACCTGCTTCGTCTGCACCTCCCGACACCTCTGTCCACACTTCTGTCAGGTCGGGAGCACTTTAGCTGAGTCCACCCACACCACCACCACCATTGTGCCCATGTCGATAGATCCCATTTCTACTGCTAGCCCTGAGCGTCCCCCACCATAGTTGAGAGCGACGAGCCCTCTTTTGCTTCCGCGGTTGAGACCATATCCTCATTTTTGTTCTCGACCCATGGGGAGTCTTTTCCTTCACATTTCACGACCTCCCCAGTCGTCGACCTCACTATCTCCACAGCCGCTGTATTCTCTGAGAGCATCGTGACGTCTGTCCCCACGGCTGTGTCACTGCCCTCTCCGCCCGCCTCATCGTTTGCCACCACTTCTGCTTCTGCTGCTGCTCCATCCTCTTCTACATTGCATGCGTCTCGGCCTCTCACAGAGGCTGAGCGTCACTTAGCAAGTAAAGCACCATCGCACCACCCCACTGTCACACCTATACTTTACAGTAGCCATGCGAGACAGCCCCGTGCTTCATCTGTTCGTCCCTCCTTTCCACCTCCCCCTGACACCTATTTCAGCACCTCTGTGCTCTAGAGGGGACAGTTAGTGGACTTAGAGGAGATTTTAGGGCTCTCTCCGCTACTGTCGGTGTCGTGCAGAGGCAGGCCGCTTTATTGCCTGGTATTCAGGCTTGCCTGAGCCAGATCCTTGCACGACTGCCTCTGCCACCCACACCCATCCAGCGTCCTCCACGACCACCACCTCCGCCACAGGACGGTGCTGGTGCACCCCCACCCCCTTAGGCACACATTGGATGCCTTCCAAATTTTTGCTTTCGATTCGCTGGATATTTTGGATCTGTTAATTTTGCACCCCTTCTCCGCACACTTTTTGGTCACTTTTTGTTCATATCTGTCTATATCCTTTTGGGAGTGATGCAGTATTTTTGGGGACACCTATCTGGTACTATTTTGATCTCTGCATGCACCACCCGCATATCTGCATTCATCACTTGCATTCCCATCACATTTTTCTTTTTATTTCCTTTTTTATTCTATTTTCATCATGCATGCATCCTCACCCGCCCCACCCTTATTTTGTCTCTCAGTGTGCCACACTTTGCACATTGAGGACACTGTGCATTTTAGCTTGGGGGAGTGAGTTCTCACTCACTTTTTATTTTTGTCGCCTTTTATTTTTATTTTCCCACCTTTTTTTGTTTTTTCACTTATCTTCACCCACTTTTTCATTTTTTTCATGCATCACGTTTTTCTTATTTTTTATGTGTGCTGCATATGTACAGTAGTTTTTATTTTCTTTTTATCCTTATTTCTTTTATCCTTTTGCTAGAGATGAATTTCCTGTGATGACGACGACGTGGTGTTAGCTTATCTCTATATGCATATTATCTTGGCAAACCATAGTTTTTATTTCAGATATCATATGCTATGTCTTGCTATGCATTTGAGATAGTAACCCGCACTTTCATGTATAAATATGGCTGAAATTCTTTTATTAGCTGAGTCTGATGATTTTTACTGTATACTCTTCGTAGAAAACACACCAAGCTTCACGCATTGATTGCTTATATCTGGAGTACTGCTTTCTTTTCTTATATCACTTCTTATTGCATGAAAATTGTATGCTTCGCTTTCAGGTTGATTGAATGTATGCTAGGTTGATATAACTGGATTAGTTTACTTTCTGAGATTAAACTGAGTAGATTACATTACTCTGCTGAAAGTTATCGTGCACGTTCTATAGAGTGAACCGAGTGTTACATACATTTCTTTCTCCACATATCTTGAGCATTATTTCTATACTTAAAATCATTGGTGAATCTCCCTTTAGCGAATCTTATATTGGCATTTTCCCCCGCTATAAAAGTCCATGCTCCAACCGCCCAAAAAAACAAAAAACAAAAAAACAAAAAAAAAGAAGAAAGAAAAAAAAGAAGTTCATATATGATCTCATCTCATACTCTTTCTCTCTTTCTCCCCTCTCTTATTTTTATTTTTCTGGAGCTTCAAAAATGGGGAATAAGCTTATTGATTTATCTTATGCCACCACGCTTATAGATAAGCTTGGGGGAGAGGATCCAATGATGTGTGAGAGAGTGGCTACTTGATTGTGCATGACAACCTAAGCTAGGTAATTTTCTATACTCAGTGAGATTACTAAAATTTTTACGAAATCCAGAAATTGAAAATTAGCATACATCTCATGAAAACCATACCTTTCTATTCTTATTGATCCATATTGTGTGATATTTCTTATACTCTAAATAGAAAGCATTCAATTGAAAAGTGTGTGGTCTATGATTGTGTATACCGCTTTAGATGCTTCAGACAATGTTAATTCTAGAATGATTCCATATTTCATACTATTTTGATATTTTTGGGTTTCTATTTTGGATGCATCCATATGATTATGATATCGAGATAAAAATCTTTGGCATATGTTTTATATTCGCCGTATGCTATATAAGTCAAGCAAAACCCACGTCCTGAGAAAATGATCTAGCGCATCCCTCTTTGTTTTCTTTTCTATCTTCTATTTCTTTCATTTTTCCTTTTTATTATTTCTTCCATCGGGTTCACCTTTTACTTATCTTCCTCGAGGACGAGTAAGAGGTAAGATTGGGGGTTTTAATCACTCCATATTTTACACCTTTTTTCTGCATGTTTTCATGACGTTTTGATCGCCCATATTGCATTTTTCACGATTATTCGACAATATTGCGATGCTTTTCACTATTTCTTGTTTTTGTCGTATTTCAGGAGATATGGAACGATTCGAGTGAAAATGAGATCGAAGGAGTTTCAGGCACTTCGAAGTGTCACCCACGGCTTATTTGATGAGTTATCAGCGATAGAGGATGAGCGAAGGAAGAAGGTAATCGATAGGAGCGACGAGGAGGTGAAAAGGAGAAGAAATAAGCTCAGGAGCACCTCACTCGACCGACCAAGACTGGTCGTTCGGTCGAGTGAAGGATCACACTCGTTCGAGTAGAACAGATGCGCACCGAAGATTTTCAGCGTTCACTCGGCCAGGCAAAGAATTCCATTCGGCCGAGTAAGAAAGCTCACTCGCCTAAGTGGTACAGAGAAATCAGACAGAAAAGAACCGAAGTTACTGGAAAATCTGAGAAAGCTCACCTGGCCAAACGAAGAAGGCTACTCGGCCGAACGAAGAAGACTGCTCGGCCGAGTCACCCCGAGAGACGGACCCCTGAGAACCCCGAAGTTACTATTTTTGTATAGGGTTTGTCACTCGGGCGAGTGACAAGGGTCACTCGGCCGAGTGACCCTCTCCAACTGCTGCTAGCAATGCAAATTCTGGGCTGCGCATGGGCAGTTTTGTCACGATTTTTTGGACGCTTTTGGCTTGTATTTAAGCCATGTTTTTACCCTAGTTTTAGGAGAGACTAGAATTATTTTTTAGAGAGTTCTTTTAGGTTTTAGACGGCTATTCTTTGGAGAAATCTCAGCTGGAGATCATTGGCAACGTCATTGGTTTGTTCTTTCTAGCCAAAAACTCAATTTCTATGAATTGTTTCTCTTTTGCAATGAATTGTGCCATGATTATTATTGTTATTTCTGATATCTTCATGATGATTAGTGAGTGGTTCCATCGTTCTAGGGCCTAGGGATGAACCCTTTGGACCCAATCTTTGAATTGTGATGAATTTGTAGATTTGTTGCTAGAATTGATGATGGTTAGGTTGTGATTGATATATTACGAGTAGCTAGGAATTCATATCGATTGGGATTTGCAAGAGATTGGATCCCGATTGATAGGAAGGCCTAGATATTTGATTTAGATCGATAATTGAATTTCTCTATATTTGGTTTGCAAGAGATTGGACCAAAGCTAGGATTTTTAATTGTAAATCTATACTAATATTCGTTTGTAAGAGATTGGACGAATAAGAACTATCATAACCTAGATCGTAACTCGAGTTTGCACGAGAGTGGGCTCGAGATGCGATTGGACAATAATGTCAATCTTCACGCTATCGGCTTAGGGGAGGGTTTACACGAGAGTGGGCCCTAACCAAGGTTTGCTATAGACCGGCAATAGCGCGAGAGCATGAGCTTGGTTTTACATTTAGTTGCGACTAGTTCACCTATATTCAAGCTTAGCAACAATGAAATTTATGATTCACAAGGATGAGAGACGGTCCGTAGTGGGGATTTCCTATCCCTAGACGCTTTATTATATGGATATCTCTTGCTATTTGAACGATTGTGACGATTACACTAAAATTATTCTTACTCTCTTGATAGCTAGGTAATTAAAGTGAGATACTGTCATTTGTCCTCCCTGTGTTCGATACCCGCTCGCTGCTACACCGTGCGCTTGCGGTAAGACTACAAGTCGTTTTTTCGGGTGTATATCCGGACGCGATCAGAGGCCACTGAAAGTAGGCTCGGAAAGTCACGCCACCCCCAGGAGTCCTAGCAATAGAACTCAGAACCTCTAGTGTCGGACGGATGTAAGTGTCCGCCGACACCGACAAAAAGTCACGCCACCCCCACGTTGTCATACAACTGGAGTGGCCCCTCAAGTACCCCCTAGGCGCTTAAAAATAGCAAGGTGCATGAACCTAGAGGGTACGATCGAACGATGGGCGATACACTCAAATCTGACGCGGTGTGCGTCATCTCTGAACGTAATGCCCAGCGTGTCGAAAGCGGGGGCGGGCTGTGTCGGTGGTCGTGGAATAGGTGCGGTAGGAAGCGGAAGTGTTGGTGGTGACGTGCTAGGTGGAGGGGAGGCCGTCCTAGCGGAAGAAGAGCCAGGATCGCTGATCCTCTTCCGCTTGGAAGCGGGTGCCCGCGTGCGCGACCTAGTACGGGGCAGCATGTGAGCCGTGAAACGTGCCTACCCGAATGCGAAGTGCTATAAATAAGGAATGAGTATACCAGAACACGATGCGAGTGCAAGCGGTGGATGCGTGTGAAGGATCGCCTCCTTCGAGAAGCTCCAAATCAGCTCATGTATCTCCCCCAAGCTAGCCTGAAACACAAATAGGCAAATCAGCAATGAAAATCAACAAGTATGGGGTAAGATTAGGAGTAATAGATATAAATAGAGATTAATTAAAATTTGGGGTTGAGTTGGGCGTACGATATGGAGAAATGGAGAAATGGGGATATTTGGGGCGGAATTCAGGATGTGCAGCAGAGGGGGGATCGGCGCCGGTGACGTGGGGTCAGCGGCGATGATCGAAGGTGGGCGATGTCTCGGGCAGGGGGCGGCACAACTCGGGCGAAGGTGGGTTTTGCTCGGGCGATAGCGGGGGAAGTCGAAGAGTTCGGTGGAAATTTGGGAATTTTTGGATACCTGGGATTTGAGCCCACGACGTTTCGATTATAAAGGATAAGTCACTCGGCTGAGTGACGCGTTCACTCGGCCGAGTAGCACAGTTTTAAATATTTTCAGAATTTCCCGCAAAAGTAGCGACTCGGCCGAGCAGCGATTCCCATTCGGCCGAGTGGACAAATTTCACTCGGCTGAGTGGCAAGGCCACTCAGTGCTTTTTAAGTGCAGAAAGTATCAGATTCACTCGGTCAAGTGACAAAGTCACTCGGTCGAGTGGTAGATAAATTACAGAGAGGTGTTTTCAGAATCTTCCCTGATCAGTACCCTGCTCGACCGAGTAGGGTCTTCACTCGGTTGAGTGTAAATTTCACTTGGCCGAGTGGGCTGCTGTTTTCAGCCCCGACTCTCTGTTTTTGCTCCACTTACTGTTTTTCTTCTCCCCGTCAATTTCTTCCTTCTCCTGAGGCCTGAGCGCATTCCTGGAGCGCTCTTCTTGCTATCCTCCATTCAAATGATTCCTTGTTCTCCATCTCCTGTCATGAAAAAGAGAGCCCATTGTCAGGATTTTCATCGACTCTTGACTCTAAACACTAACAAAGATCTAAAACAAAAATAAAATAAAAAATTCAACTAAAAATAATATAAACCCATCGGGTTGCCTCCTGACAAGCGCTCGTTTAAGGTCTTGAGCTCGACCCCTTAAGATACTCGTTTAATGCTCGATGTTCGGCGCATGTAAGATGTGCGCGTCAAATTTGCCAGGAAGTCCACTTGGATTTAATTGTTATTGTTCATTGGCGTTCCTCGTCTCCCCTTCATCATGGGTGGTAATGGGGGATGAGTCCCCCAAGCTTGAGCTTTTACCGTCCTTTTTCTTTGCCGGAGGTGACAATTTCTTGTCCGGTGGAGCTTTCTTCAAATTCTTTACTGTAGAGAGCTTGCATAGCTCTCTAATCCTTTTGACATCATCATCGTCTTTTTCATCGTCCATAGAAGGATCCGACGGGTCTCCCAACATTTCTCCACACTTAGAAGATTGGCCTTCTTCGAAGCCGTCATTGTGTAAGGCGCCGATGGCATATTGCATAGCATCATCAATGACCTCATCAAGGAGGTCCACGTAATCGACATCCTCCGTCCAAGGCATGTGCTTCATTGCCTTAGGAAAGTGAAGTTCGACCTCAATATTTCCGACGTTCAAAGACAAGATGCCCTCTCTCACGTCAATTAGTATGCCGGCGGTGGCCAAGAAGGGGCACCCAAGAATTAGCGACGTATCACCCTCCTCCTTGATATCCATTACCACGAAGTCGCACGGCAAGCAAATTCTTCCCGGTACTTGGAGCTACATGTTCTCCGCAATTCCCATCGGCCTAGTGACCCAACCGTCCGCGAGTTGTATTCTCATGTCCGTCGGCTTTAGGTCGGTCCCTGTATTCAATTTCTTAAACATTGTTAGGGGCATTAGGCTCACGCTTGCTTCCAAATATACCAAAGCTTTTTGTAGCGGGACTCCTCCAAGCGTGCAAGGAATGCGGAAGCTTCTGGGATCTTTAAATTTCGTGGGCTCCTTCTCCTTTCGGGTAAACCATGTACCTTGTTCGGCGAGCATTATCTTCTCCTTTCGCTTCTTTCCTGCAATCAAGTCTTTTAGAAACTTAGCGTAAGACGGGATTTCTACAATAGCATCCAAGAAAGGGATATTTAGGCTCACTCCTCGCAAATACTCCAGAAATTTAGCGAGCCGCTTCTCGATCCTTGCCCTTGCCAACTGTTGTGGGAAGGGTACCGGTGGTAAGTAAGTGCGCTCCTTTTATGGCTTATCAATTTCAGATTTTTCACCGTCTTTTGGCTCTTTTGGGCCCTCCTCTTCATTGACCGGCTCCTTGTCATCCAAAATTTCTTCCTCCGGCTCCTTAGTTTGAACCATGGCGGGAGTAGTGTCCTTCCCGTCCCGAGTAGTTACCGCCACCACCACATTGATGTGGCCGGTATTGCTCTGTGGGTTTGGTTCCGGTTGAGCCGGTAATTGTTGAGTATTCTTATTAAGCAATGCTAGTTGCTCCGATAATTGTGCCACGACGGTGTTGAGAGAGTCTTGTTGGGCCGTCAATCTAGCATTTATCTTCTTTTGTTCGGCCATGAATTCATCAACCCTTGCTTCATGGTCCGACCTCGATCGTGATTATGGTGGGTTAGGTGCCCTCCACCCTTGATTGTATCCCAGGGGTCTATATGGCCCCGATTGTTGCCTCGGTTGGAAGTTTTGTTGTTGGGGCCCTCTTGGTTGATATTGCAGTTGTTGCGGAGGTCGGGCTTGCGTTTGTTGCGGTGGTGGATTCAAGGCTATATCACTATTAGCATATGAAAACCCGGGTGATTCCTCGTAGCCGGGTTTGCCCAATAACCGGTGCTTCCCGCAACATATTGAACTTGCTCCGTAGCTCCTTCTCCTTGCTCTCCTCCAACATACATAACATGGGCTTGGTCTTACCAATCGCACATACTTCCTCCAGGTGTAGATACGGTGGGGGTCCCATGCGGATCACTAATCAACTTCTCCAATCTCTCCACGACCTTGTGGAGAGAATCAAACTTCGTAGAGAGCTCCGCTACGGCTTTTGCCTCATAAATACTTGTCAGCTTCAAGGATGATGAAGAATGTCCTCTCTCGTCGCCTCATTGTTGGTTATTTGAGGCCATCTCCTCGAGTAAGGCCGTAGCATCATCTGGCGTCTTAGACAAAATAGCTCCATTGGCGGTTGCATCGATTATTTGCTTGGTGCCCGTTGCAATCCGTTATAAAAGCTATGCACAAGTTCCCATGCTTCAATACTATGATGGGGGCATTGGTGTTGGAGATCTTTGAAACGCTCCCATGCCTCAAATATAGTTCCTGAGGTCCTTACTTGAAGGACATGAGCGCGCTTCTTATCTTGACGGTCTTGGATCGTGGGTAGAATTTGTTAACAAATGTGCTCACCAACTCATCCCATGTGGTAAATATCCCCCCCCCCGCTTGCGTCCTCAACCAATACAATGCTTTTTCTCGAAGAGTAAATGGGAAGAGGCGCAGTCGAATAGCGTCGGCCGGCACGCCGGCCATCTGAAAAGTAGCACATTTAGACAAGAACAACTGTAGATGGTAGTGTGGGTTTTCTTGGGAGTTCCCATAAAATAGGTCTTGTTGCATCAACACCACAAGTCCCTTTTTAAGCTCGAAGTTCTTGTCCTCCGCCAACTCCGACATCATAATAGACGAGGTAGTAGAAGTGGTCTTATGCCGTAGCCTATCTCAGATAGAGACAAGGCTAGCCATGCATGCCCCTAACTCCTCTGGTGTCTCCAGAGCGGTCATATGATCTCCCTCTATAGCAAGTCTCCTCTCGGCTCTAAGCCTCCTTGCCGTACGCACGATCTCAGGATCAAATAATATATCTTCTTGATGTGCCTTCGATCTCGTGTACATGCACAGAAAAAGAGAGTCTTGATGGAATCGTTAGCACGATAGAGGAATAAAAGGTAAAAATATTGTCGCCTCCCCCGGCATCGGCGCCAAAAACTTGATCGGCCCCGGATATACACCCAGAAAACGACTGTAGTTTTACCGCAAGCGCACGGCGTAGTGGCGAGCGGGTATCAAACACAGGGAGGACAATTGACAGTATCCTACTTTGATCACCTAGCTATTGATGGAATAAGAATGGTTTTGATGGTAATGTCACAATCGTTCGAATAGCAAATAGAATTCAATATAATAAAGCGTCTAGGGATAGGAAATCCCCACTACGGACCGTTACTTATCCTTGTGAATCGTGAATCTCAATATTGCAAAGCTTAAATGTAGGTGAACTAGTCGCAACTTAATGTAGAACCAAGTTCACGCTCTCGCGCTATTGCCGGTCTATAGCAACCCAGATTAAGGCCCACTCTCGTGCAAACCCTAACCTAAGCCGCTAGCGTGAAGATCGACATCATCGTCCAATCGCATCTCGAGCCCATTCTTGTGCAAACTCAAGCTATGATCTAGGTTATGATAGTTCGTATTCATCCAATCTCTTGCAAACGAATATTAGTACAGATTTATAATAAAAATACTAGCTTTGGCCCAATCTCTTGCAAACCAAATCTAGAGAATCTCAATTATAAACCTAAGTCGAATATCTATACCTCCCCATCAATTGGGATCCAATCTCTTGCAAATCCCAATCAATGGAAATTCCTAGCTACTCGCAAGAAATCAATCACAACCTAACCTTTTATCAATCCTAACAACAATTCAATTCATTGATCACAATTCAAAGATCGGGTCTGTAAGGTTCATCCCCATGCCCTAGAACGACGAAACTACTCACAAATCATCATGAAAATCTCAGAAATAACAAATAGGATCATAGCACAGTTCATTGTAAAGAGATAACAATTCATAAAAATAAGAGTTTTAGCAAGAAAGATCTAACCAAATTGTGCGTCTATGATCTCCAGCTGAGATTTACTAAAGGAATAGCCGTCAAAAAATAATACAAGTCTCTCCTAAAACTAGGGACAAAACTAGGTTTAAAGACAAGCCAAATTCGTCCAAAAAATCGTGACAGAATTGCCCCTGCGCAGCCCAAAAAACCCAATTTGTATAGCAGTCGGACTGCGTCACTCGGCCGAGTGACAATGTCACTCGGCCGAGTGACAGACCCAATAAAAAATAGAGAATCTGGGGAAATTGGAGGCATGTCGCTCTGTCTGACTTGGGCGAGTGGGCTTCTCCACTCGGCCGAGTGAGCAATCTTGCTCGCCAAGTGGGTCTTCTCAAAATTTCCAATAACTTGGCCGCTTCTCGGAAGAAAATCCCCGTACCACTCGGGCGAGTGATTTTTCTCACTCGGCCGAGTGAACTTCCTTGCTCGACCGAGTGAACATAGAAAATTGGCAGTGTATATCCATTTCACTCGGGCGAGTGCAATCCTTCACTCGGCCGAGTGAACTGGCTGTTCGGCCGAGTGAGCTATATCTGGGCTCTTTTCTTCTCCTCCTCGCCTCCTCGTCAATTCTATCGAATTTCTTCCTCTTCCGCACATCCTCTAGCGCTGCTAACTCCTCAAATAAGCTCTGAGCGACGCTTCGATGTGCGTGAAAGTTCCTTGATCTCTTTTTCGCTCCAGATCGCTCCATATCTCCTGAAATACGACAAAAACAAGGAATAGTGAAAAGCAACGTGATATCGTCGAATAATCGTGGAAAACGCAATATGGGCAATCGAAATGATATGAAAACATGCAGAAAAAAGGTGTAAAATAAGAAGCGATCAGCTGACGGCCTCTTTGATGGCGACGAGATAGAGGCCGAGCCACTCTCCTTCCAGCTTTGCGAGCAGCGGCATGCTCTGTAGATAAGCTTTCAGCTCGCCGAAGGCTTGGGCACAGGAGTCTTCCCACTCAAGCTCCTTCCTTGCAACTTTCCTCATATTAAGGGCCTTCTGTAGGATCTTACAGAATGGGATGGACCTCTCGGCGGACTTCGACAGAAATCTCCTCAATGCGACGATCCGTCCGTTCAGCTTCTGCAAGTCTCTGATCATCCTCGGCTCGCTCATGTTGATGAGGGCAGATATCTTATCGTGGTTGGCCTCGATTCCTCGCTTGGTGATCATGAAGCCGAGGAATTTCCCAGACTGGACGCCAAATATGCACTTGGCGAGGTTGAGCCGTAGGTTGTAGCGGCGCACCTTTTGAAAGGGATCCTCCAGGTCGGCATGGTGATCCTCGGCCTTCTTTGATTTGACTAGCATGTCGTTGATGTAGACTTCGAGATTCCTTCTGACCTATGGATGGAAGATCTTCACCATCTGTTGATAGGTGGCCCCAGCGTTCTTGAGTCCGAATGGCCTCTTCGTGTAGCAGAACGTCCCCTTGTCGGTAACAAATGACATCTTCTCATCGTCATGGGTCTCCATCTGGATTTGATTGTAGCCCGAGAAGGCGTCCATGAAGGTCAGTAGCTCGTACCCATTGGCGTTGTCCATCAAGTGGTTAATCCTCGGCAGGGGGAAGCTGTCTTTTGGGCATTCTTTATTGAGGTCGGTGAAGTCCACGCACATATGCCATTTGCCGCTGGGATTCTTCACCATCACCACATTGGCGAGCCAATTAGGGTAGTTTACTTCTCTAATGAATCTGGCCTCCAGGATCCGCTCCACCTCCTCACCCGTTGTCCGCATCTCCCCCCCCCCCCCCCCCCCCCCCCCCCCCCGCACTCCGCTTCTTCTGCCTAATGGGACGAGCCTCCGGGTCTACGTGTAGCTCATGGGCAATCACCATAGGGTCGACTCCAGGCATGTTCGTGGGCGACCATGCGAAAATATCAGCATTCGCCCTAAGGAGGTCGACCAGCCATGTCTTCAGTTCGGCGAGCAGCTTTGTGCCTACCAACACGGTCTTGTCTGCTTCCTCTGCCACTGGCACCTCCTCTACGTCCACCACCGGAGCTGGTCGTTGATGAACGAAGTCCTCCTAAATGTCGAGGATGTCGATCGGCAGTGCTTGCTCGAACTTTTTGTGCTTGGTGGAGCCGACGTAGCAGCTTTGAGAGAGCTTCTGGCACCCTCGTACATGTCCAGCCCCATTCGGACTTTGGAACTTCACCATTTGATGCAGCAGCGAGAGGAGAGCTTCAATGGCGATCATGTAGGGCCGTCCGATGATGTTGTTGTACGCCGAAACAACATCGATGACGATGAACTATGTCATCCGGGTAACGACCTTTGGCTTCTCCCCCAGGGTGATGGACAGGGTGATTACTCCGACAATAGGCACCGAATGGTCGGTGAAGCTGACAATTGGGCCCGTGCACGGCTTCAGCTCTGCATCCTTGTAACGGCCAGTATTTTTAGGCGTGTTTTCAATTTTCCGTACCTGTATTTTTCTTCAGTCATCAAGTTAACTTTTCGTCCGTACGAGTCGACGCGAGTGCGTCACTGTTTTCGTTTTACCGTGTCGTCAGTATTCACCATCAAGTTTAACTAAAATATTTTAACTTAATTATCCTGCTAATTACAATTTACTAATTACAAATTGATAATCACTTTAGTTGTTTCACTAATTACTTCTTGATTAGTTAAATTACATTTAATTCTACTTAATTATTACTCTAATCTCTTACCTAACACTACAAACAACAAAAACGTTTAGATAATCAGGTTCCTCCCCCTATAACTTAGTCAAAGTTAGCATTAGAATTCCCTTCTTAAATCAACACACACGTTATTTCGTTTAAACAAACCCGCACGTCTCTCCTTCCCCATAGTCTATAGACTTCATTAAACACACATCTTAATCTTATTAAGACTCCTTTGACAAATGATAAAGTGTGTCCCCTGCTAATCTTCTTAAGGCAATGGGCAACGTCTTCTCCAACCAAAAAAAACAATTCTGCAAACCCAACATCCCCGCAAGAAAATCAACCGATTTCACCAAATCAAACCAGAAACAAATTCCCAACCCAAATCTGATCTTCTTCTTCCCCAAAACCTCAAACAAACCTTCCCAAAAATCAAACCAATCCCCAAAACAGTTCATCAAATCTCCAAGCTAAAATTCTGAAATCAAAACATATCAGATCTGGAGATTTGTAACACATTCAGCCATCAAATACAAAAAAACAAAATCAGATCTGAAATTGGGTTTTGAGAAATTTAAATCAAGAAAACCCAACCTCCTTCCCTTCTTCTTCCTCCTCCCTCTCCCCTAGGCCTCCTCCTCCACCCTTAGCCTCAGCTCGCCGCCGCCCGGAGCTGTGTGCGCGCCGCCCGCCATGAGGAACCACCCAGCCGCCGCCAGAACAGCCGCATGCGCTGACCTGCAACCCGTCGGAGCCACCACCCGCCGTCAGAGAAGTCCCTGGGCCGTCGCCGCCGTCAGCCACCTCCTTCCCCGTCGCGTGTGTGTGTGTTTTCTGAGCCCTTGCTTGCTGATCTGCAAACTTTGGAGATGAAACAAAAAAAAACAAAGAGGGAACGAAAGAGAGTCTGGGAATTGATAAGGAAGATAGAAATGACAGTAATAGAAAGAGACATAGCCTTAAAGAAGAATAAGAGTGTGACAGTATGTATTCTGGGAAGTTAGCCTCTTAAAGAAATAAGAGAGTAATGAGGTGACGGTTTTATTTAAAAAAAGGTATTTAAATCAAAAACAAAATGTGAAAGAGATGTGGGAGAGTGTCAGCCATGTTTTAATAGAGAATAAATGAGTAAGGGATAGCCTTATTAATAAGGGAAGGGTAAGTGACAGAATAAGGTAATGAGAAATAGGATATTAGATAGGTGTTCTAATATAAGTTGTAGTAGGAAAAGATTTTATGCAAACAGTACCCTTATGTTGACATGGTGATGTTAATTAGAAGTATTAATTATTCGGTTAGTCGTTAGTATAATCCAATGTTAAACTGTTACGTATTATTTAAATCAGCATTTTATTAATTGCTTAATGATGTTAGGGTAATGATATTAGTATAAAAATGAGGCGTATAATATCAATGTAACACAATATAGACATCACCCTAGTCAGAGAACCCGATAAAATTAGATGGACCTAATTTAAAGAGTGACTTGATACTTTGCTTTTCTTACGATAAATCTAATTCAGTGAATTCTTTAACTAAAACAGAGAACCGGAAGTACCAACCCGTAATACCCGTCGAGACGAACCCAACGGCACCAGAATCACCGAAATCAGGCAAGTATACGATTTATAATAAATTTACGAATTGGATGTTAAATTAGTCTCTTGTATGTAAATGTTGCTCGTTACTCTCGTAACCATGGAAATAGTTGTTTAAAGATAACTGGTCATATTATTTAATTGATGCATGCCTTGAAATAATTAACTAGCGTGTGACATCATGAGATCGTGCGCCTCAAAGGCGAAATCATGACTTTCGTGATATTGACAAAAATTCGTTCTTGTAATTCGTGAATTAGGCTGGCTCGTGTTCCAGCACAAATCTTGGGTGGGGTTGGATTGGGCGGCCACTAGGCGTATGAAAGAGTACTCTCTTCAAGGGCACCACCCATAGGCGGTGGGTTAGCGCCAATCACGGTAAGCCCCGTGAGAAGGACGACTCGCTCATCACGACCTAAAGGCGTGAATCCTATTTTAGACATGAAATGCTAATAGACATGAAATGCTAACATACGTGAAATGCTAACATGAAACTTACAAACTTGGAATTGTTATCTCTGTTAAATTGCAATGCTAATGAACCAAAGAAAGGATTACTCTAATTGTTAAACTGCTTAGAATTGCATGATAGGATGTCTTTTACTTTATTCCATTTTATAAATTACTTGTTTAAATCTTGTTGTCGCCATCTCATTTAAATTATTAACGCCTCTTAAATTTAGTATAAATTTGTATATACCTTGTCTCAGGTTTCTGACCGTTACTTGCAGACCCTTGCTGACATACATTCATGTTTTTGGATGTATGTCAGATTCTGAGCTTGAGTACCAGGAGGTTCCCTACGAGACACCTGACTTGGAGAGTCAGGAGTTTGCTGTAGACGCCGAGTCTCTCCCCGCGAAGGACTAGTGGACTTTATCGTTGCTGCTTTACTTTAGTTTGCTTTCAGTTATTGTTGAGTGTACGTTTTTACTTTGGCCCAGCTGTGGCTTGTTGTTGTATTTCGTGTACGAACATTTATAATTCTGGATGTGGCTTGTAATGTATGAATAATTCTGGTTGTTCTGAAAAGCGTGCAAAGGACCTGCCCTTGCGTTTTACCACAGACGTTTAATGAACCTGAGTTTCACCGCTCCGGTTCAAGCGGACCCAGTAACGCTCTCGCTTCCGTCGTGTTTTGGGAAGCGGGGCGTTACAGGTTTTAGTGGTGGCCCATGCAGGTCCGTCTCTTTGCATTTGCGAATTCAGAACGATGAGAATATTTTCATCGGTCAAACATTTAGAGGGATCACATACGCGAGATTAACTCGGGTTTTTCCTATCTCAGAATGGCTGAGGGACGAAACACCCAAAATGGACCCGGAGCTACTGGAGGCAGAAGTGACGACATCCGCCAGATGCTTGGAGTTATGAAGGAAATGCTTGAAGTTCAGCATCACTTGGTCCAGCAGGGACGTCAAGCTGCACCAGTTGCTCCACCGCCTCGCTATGAGCCTGGAGCCAAGCAGTTCTAAGAGATGCACCCGACGAACTTCTCTGGACGAGAGGGCCCACTAGCGGCCAAGGAATGGCTTCGCAACACTACGGATAACTTGGGTCTTGCCCGAGTCAATCCGAACGAGTGGGTGGAACTCGCCAAGAAACAGCTGACCGATAATGCCCGTCACTGGTGGGATGCTGAAGAGGCTAGGCTGACCAAGCCGTTTCCTTGGGCTACCTTCCATCAGAGGTTTGACGCCCAGTACTTCCCGAAGGCTGCAAAGAGGATGATGCAGCAACGTTTCATTAACCTGGAGCAGGGCACCAGGACAGTCGACGAGTATGAGGCTGAATTTACCATGCTGAGTCGATTCGCCCCTACTATGATAGCAGACGAGGAGGACTGTGCACACCGCTTTCTACAGGGTTTAGACTTAGACATACAGTGTGTGTTGTCCGGACACATCTTTACCACTCATGAGCAAGTACTGGTAGCTGCGAAAACGCACGAGCAGGTAGCTCAACAGAAGAAAGCACGCCAGGCGGGCAAGCGCCCGATAGAGATGCCGAGGAATGCACCTAGGCCTGGATATCATCCCGTTCAGACCACACAGTTCAAAAGGCCGGCTGCACCTGTCCCCAACCGAGCGGAGCTGACTTGCCACTTCTGTGGAAAGCTTGGTCATATGAAGAAAGATTGTAGGAAGATGCTGAATCAATGTTTGATCTGTGGGTCACCTACTCATGCTGCAAAGGACTGCCCCCACAGTTCTCGACCCGTACCTGCTGGAGCACCTGTACCCGCACAGCGGACCGTACCGGCACCTGGACAGCGAGGACCACCTCTGGCTCCATAGGATCGAGCCTTTCAGCAGGCCAATCCACCTAAGCACCGAGCTTTCATTATGACGGCCGTTGAGGCTGAAGCTGAGGACGACGTGATTGCAGGTAACCTCTAGACTAGTTCTTCTTATTTATGCATTATATTTGATTAGTTAGATCCATGTTAATCTAGTTGTATGTTACCCTTAGGTGTCATCTTAGTTTCATCTCACCCGGCCTTGACCCTGTTCGATTCCGGAGCTTCCATGTGCATTCTATCTCGGAAGTTCATAGTCAAACACTCGATACCCACCTATACACTTCCCAAGTGTTGGAATATTACAACTGAGAATGGTGTAGTAAAGGTTGCACTGGGATGTAGACCATGCCCGTTGGTGGTTAGTGGACACGAACTATATGTTAATTTCATTGTCCACGACCTATCCAATTTCGATGCTATTCTCAGCATTGACTAGTTAGGAACTTTTATGCCACGATCGACTGTCACCGGAAGAAAGTGGTATTTGAAATTCCTGACCACCCAGTGTTTGAGTTTGTCAGCAGAGGACATTCGCTTGGACCTGTCAAGTTTCGAGCCCAGCCATACAGTTTGACTATTGCATCCATGATAGCCGAGCCAGAGAAGCCTGCAGTAGTGAGAGACTTCGAAGACGTCTTCCCTGAAGACATTTCTGGACTGCCGCACGACCGAGCATTGGAGTTCGGCATCGATCTTATGCCAGGAGCTCAGCCAATTTCGAAGGCGTCGTACCGTATGGACCCTGTAGAGTTGGAAGAGCTGAGGAAGTAATTGGATGAGCTACTATAGAAGGGTTTCATTCATCCCAGCGTATCTCCCTGGGGTGCACCCGTTTTACTGGTGAAGAAGAAGGATGGCTCGAGGAGGATGTGTGTGGATTATCGGGAGCTGAACAATGTCACAGTGAAGAACAAGTACCCACTGCCCCGTATTGATGATATCTTCGATCAGCTTGGTGGATCAAGGGTATTTTCGAAGTTAGATCTTCGGAGCGGATACCATCAAGTCAGAGTTAAGAAGGAAGATGTACTCAAGACCGCTTTTCAGACTAAGTACGGGCATTATGAGTTCGTTGTCATGCCGTTCAGTGTGACCAACGCCCCTGCTGTGTTCATGAACCTCATGAACCTTATCTTTTACGACTTCCTCGACAAGTTCGTAGTGATCTTCATCGACGACATCCTGGTGTACTCGAAGAGCGAGGGGGAGCATGCAGAACATTTGAAGATAGTATTGGAGACTCTCTGTCATCATAGACTATATGCCAAGTACAGCAAATGTGAATTCTGGCTGGATAGAATTGCATTCCTTGGTCATATAGTATCAGGAGCTGGTATCTCAGTGGACCCGGAGAAGGTCAAAGCAGTCAGTGAATGGCCTACACCTCGATCGGCATTGGACATCAGGAGTTTCCTTGGATTGGCTGGATACTACCGCAGATTTATCAAGGATTTCTCGAGGATGGCTGAGCCGATGACGAGATTGACAAGGAAGGATGTTAAGTTCAGTTGGTCAGACTCTTGTGAGCAAGCTCTTTCTACTTTGAAGGAGAGACGGACTACTGCACCAGTCTTAGCTATTTCGGACAGAAGTGGAGGCTTCGAAATTTTCTGCGACGCATCGGGCAAGGGACTTGGATGCGTGCTGCACCAGCACAATCATGTGGTCGCTTATGCTTCACGACAATTGAAGGTCCATGAGAAGAATTATCCGACCCACGATTTGGAGCTAGCCGCTGTCATCTTTGCACTAAAGATCTGGCGACATTTCTTACTAAGTGAGAAGGTGAAAATTTTCACTGATCACAAAAGTTTGAAATATATATTCACACAGAAGGAGCTGAATATGAGACAGCACAGATGGTTGGAATTAATGGCAGACTACGACATCGATCTTCAGTATCATCCTGGGAAGGTGAATGTCGTATCGAATGCCTTGAGTCGATTGCCCGAAGTGATGATTCTCACAGCTCAGTGGAGATTGCAGCAGGATCTGCGAAGGATGAATGTTGAAGCTATACTACCAGGAGTCACATCGTCAATGATGAACATGCAGGTTCAATCGACGATTGTGGATCGAATCAAGACTGCTCAAGCTGGAGATGCTAAGTTAAAGAAGATCAGAGAGCAAGTCGAAGCAGGACTTCGGGCAGATTTTCTGATTCTTACGGATGGATCTTTGAGATATGGTAGTAGGATCTGCGTACCTGCAGGAGATATCAGAGAGGAGTTAATGAATGAGGCTCACAGTTCGCCTTATTCTATTCATCCTGGAGGTACTAAGATGTACAAGGATCTTTGTCAGAATTTCTGGTGGCATGGGATGAAGAGAAGTGTGGCATGTAGCGTTGCCAAGTGTCTTATGTGTCAGCAAGTGAAGGCTGAACATCATCGCACTGCTGGACTACTACAACCTCTGCCGATTCCCGAGTGGAAGTGGCAGCATATCTCGATGGACTTCGTGACTGGCTTACCTCGGAGCACCAAGCAGAACGAAGCGATCTGGGTCATCGTTGATCGATTGACCAAGTCCGTGCACTTTATACCTTTCCGAGTTGGTCAATCCACGGAGATATTATCAAGAAAGTATATGGAGGTAATGACTTAACTCATGCCTTTTATAATTTCCTTCTAGCACAAGTCGTGATGTGAATTATGTCATGTAGGAGATCGTGCGTTTACATGGAGTCCCTGTGAGCATTGTATCAGATCGTGATACGTGTTTCACATCTCAGTTCTGGAAGAGTCTGCAGACCAATCTGGGTACCAGTCTGAAGTTCAGTACTGCGTATCACCCGCAGACAGATGGACAGTCAGAGCGTACCGTTCAGATATTGGAGGATATGTTGAGAGCCTGTATATTGGATCTCAAGGGTTCATGGAAGGATCATCTGCACCTGGTGGAGTTTTCTTACAACAACAGCTATCAGGCAAGCATTGGCATGGCGCCTTTTGCTGCTCTCTACGGGAGGAAATATCGATCGCCTCTGAGTTGGGATGACGTAGGTGATAGAGAGCTCTTGGGGCCAGAGATGATAGTGGAAGCAGTTGATGTTGTGCGAGATATCAGAGACAAGATTCGGATTGCCCAGGACCGTTATAAACATTGGGCAGATGCTAAACAGCGTCCCTTGGAGTTTCAGCCGGGAGATCATGTGTTTCTAAAGATTTCACCGAATCGAGGAGTGATCCGCTTTGGGAAGCGAGGCAAGCTTAGTCCGAGATATATTGGACCATTCGATGTGCTAGAGCGAGTTGGAGAAGTAGCTTATCGCTTAGCTTTGCCGCCATCCTTGGAAGGAGTTCATGATGTCTTTCATGTGTCCCAACTTCGTCGTTATATCAGCGACCCTTCTCATGCTGTGGACTACTCGGAGATTACAATTCGACCAGATCTGACATATGAACAGCAACCAGTGGAGATCCTAGATCGACGTCAGAAAGTATTCAGGAACAGGACTATTGATCTAGTCAGAGTGATGTGGCGTCGAGACTCGCCAGGAGAGTTTACCTGGAAGCGTGAAGAGGAGATACGAGAGCGTTACCCATATTTATTTTCTGCTCCTTAGTTAGTGAGAATTCCGAGGACAGAATTTTTCCTAAGGTGGGTAGAATGTAACGGCCAGTATTTTTAGGCGTGTTTTCAATTTTCTGTACCGGTATTTTTCTTCAGTCATCAAGTTAACTTTTCGTCCGTACGAGTCGACGCGAGTGCGTCACTGTTTTCGTTTTACCGTGTCGTCAGTATTCACCATCAAGTTTAACTAAAATATTTTAACTTAATTATCCTGCTAATTACAATTTACTAATTACAAATTGATAATCACTTTAGTTGTTTCACTAATTACTTCTTGATTAGTTAAATTACATTTAATTCTACTTAATTACTCTAATCTCTTACCTATCACTACAAACAACAAACACGTTTAGATAATCAGGTTCCTCCCCCTATAACTTAGTCAAAGTTAGCTTTAGAATTCCCTTCTTAAATCAACACACACGTTATTTCGTTTAAACAAACCCGCACGTCTCTCCTTCCCCATACCCTACAGACTTCATTAAACATGCATCTTAATCTTATTAAGACTCCTTTGACAAATGATAAAGTGTGTCTCCTGCTAATCTTCTTAAGGCAACGGGCAACGTCTTCTCCAACCAAAAAAACAATTCTGCAAACCTAACATCCCCGCAAGAAAATCAACCGATTTCACCAAATCAAACCAGAAACAAATTCCCAACCCAAATCTGATCTTCTTCTTCCCCAAACCCTCAAACAAACCTTCCCAAAAATCAAACCAATCCCCAAAACAGTTCATCAAATCTCCAAGCTAAAATTCTGAAATCAAAACATATCAGATCTGGAGATTTGAAACACATTCAGCCATCAAATACAAAAAAACAAAATCAGATCTGAAATTGGGTTTTCAGAAATTTAAATCAAGAAAACCCAACCTCCTTCCCTTCTTCTTCCTCCTCCCTCTCCCCTAGGCCTCCTCCTCCACCCTTAGCCTCAGCCCGCCGCCGCCGCCCGGAGCTGTGCGCGCGCCGCCCGCCGTGAGGAGCCGCCCAGCCGCTGCCAGAACAGCCGCGTGCGCCGACCTGTAACCCATCGGAGCCACCACCCGCCGTCGGAGAAGTCCCTGGGCCGCCGCCGCCGTCAGCCACCTCCTTCCCCGTCGCGTGTGTGTGAGTTTTCCGATCCCTTGGTTGCTGCAAACTTTGGAGATGAAACAAAAAAACAAAGAGGGAACGAAAGAGAGTCTAGGAATTGATAAGGAAGATAGAAATGACAGTAATAGAAAGAGACAAAGCCTTAAAGAAGAATAAGAGTGTGACAGTATGTATTCTGGGAAGTTAGCCTCTTAAAGAAATAAGAGAGTAATGATGTGACGGATTTATTTAAAAAAAGGTATTTAAATCAAAAACAAAATGTGAAAGAGATATGGGAGAGTGTCAGCCATGTTTTAATAGAGAATAAATGAGTAAGGGATAGCCTTATTAATAAGGGAAGGGTAAGTAACAGAATAGGGTAATGAGAAATAGGATATTAGATAGGTGTTCTAATATAAGTTGTAGTAGGAAAAGATTTTATGCAAACAGTACCCTTATGTTGACATGGTGATGTTAATTAGAAGTATTAATTATTCGGTTAGTCGTTAGTATAATCCAATGTTAAACTGTTACGTATTATTTAAATCAGCATTTTATTAATTGCTTAATGATGTTAGGGTAATGATATTAGTATAAAAATGAGGCGTATAATATCAATGTAACACAATATAGACATCACCCTAGTCAGAGAACCCGATAAAATTAGACGGACTTAATTTAAAGAGTGACTTGATACTTTGCTTTTCTCACGATAAATCTAATTCAGTGAATTCTTTTAACTAAAACAGAGAACCGGAAATACCAACCCGTAATACCCGTCGAGACGAACCCAACGGCACCAGAATCACCGAAATCAGGCAAGTATACGATTTATAATGAATTTACGAATTGGATGTTAAATTAGTCTCTTGTATGTAAATGTTGCTCGTTACTCTCGTAACCATGGAAATAGTTGTTTAAAGATAACTGGTCATATTATTTAATTGCTGCATGCCTTGAAATAATTAACTAGCGTGTGACATCGTGAGATCGTGCGCCTCGAAGGCGAAATCATGACTTTCGTGATATTGACAAAAATTCGTGCTTGTAATTCGTGAATTAGGCCGGCTCGTGTTCCAGCACAAATCTTGGGTGGGGTTGGATTGGGCGGCCACTAGGCGTATGAAAGAGTACTCTCTTCAAGGGCACCACCCATAGGCGGTAGGTTAGCGCCAATCACGGTAAGCCCCCGTGAGAAGGACGACTCGCTCATCACGACCTAAAGGTGTGAATCCTATTTTAGACATGAAATGCTAATAGACATGAAATGCTAACATACGTGAAATGCTAACATGAAACTTACAAACTTGGAATTGTTATCTCTGTTAAATTGCAATGCTAATGAACCAAAGAAAGGATTACTCTAATTGTTAAACTGCTTAGAATTGCATGATAGGATGTCTTTTACTTTATTCCATTTTATAAATTACTTGTTTAAATCTTGTTGTCGCCATCTCATTTAAATTATTAACGCCTCTTAAATTTAGTATAAATTTGTATATACCTTGCATCGGGTTTCTGACCGTTACTTGCAGACCCTTGCTGACATACATTCATGTTTTTGGATGTATGTCAGATTCTGAGCTTGAGTACCAGGAGGTTCCCTACGAGACACCTGACTTGGAGAGTCAGGAGTTCGCTGTAGACGCCGAGTCTCTCCCCGCGAAGGACTAGTGGACTTTATCGTTGCTGCTTTACTTTAGTTTGCTTTCAGTTATTGTTGAGTGTACGTTTTTACTTTGGCCCAGCTGTGGCTTGTTGTTGTATTTCATGTACGAACATTTATAATTCTGGATGTGGCTTGTAATGTATGAATAATTCTGGTTGTTCTGAAAAGCGTGCAAAGGACCTGCCCTTGCGTTTTACCACAGACGCTTAATGAACCTGAGTTTCACCGCTCCGGTTCAAGCGGACCCAGTAACGCTCTCGCTTCCGTCGTGTTTTGGGAAGCGGGGCGTTACAATCCTTCAGCCCCATCCTTTGGATTGTGGACAGAAATAAGATGTCGCATGAGCTTCCGGTGTCGATCAGAAGTTGGCTTACGATGACCGGTACAATAAAAGCCTCGATGACGATGGCATCTTCGTGTGGCATCTTGACTCCCTCAATGTCGTCATCAGAGAAGGAAATGGGGGGACGAGCTACTCTCTTCAACTTTGACCCTATGCCAGTGACCACCGTCATAAATTGTCTAGCATAAGTCTTCCATGCCTAAGATGATGTGCCACCCAAAGCTGGTCCTCCACATATCACATTCACGCACATGATCGATTCGGGCGTTTGATGGGTGACTTGCTCGACGTTGTGTGTCGACCGAGCTGCCCTTGCGGTTACTACGCCCTTACGCCCCGGCCTTCCTTGATCGATGAATCTTCGGTGATGCACGTCCTGGATTAACCGCTCTATGTTCTTCTTCAAAGTGTAGCAGTCATCGGTATCATGGCTGTGGTCCCGATGATATCGACAGTATTTTTGCAGATTTCTTGTCGCGGGCCTCGACTTCATTTTCGGGGGCACGTCTTTGAGAAGCCCGTTCGCCATGGCCACCGTCATCACCTCCACCAGGAGGGAACTGAGCCTCGTGTAGTGAGCATCCGACACTCTTTTGGGCCCACTTCTCGCAGCGGGGTTCCTGGGGGCAAGGAACCCCCTCAGCGGGCCAAGACGGTACTGCCCTCGGGGAACTCACTGGATGTGCCCTCGGGGGCAGTCTTGATCACGCCCTCTAGGGCGGTCCTAATCATGCCTTTGGGGCAGTCCTCCTGCCTCGATCGAACATTAGGCCGTCGGCACGGGGTGTCTTGGGCGGCGTGACCTCCTTCATCGTCACCAAGGTCTCCTCGCTTAGCATGAAATTCTCCACGTGGGAGAATAGGGCATCAAGGTCGCCAAGCAGATCATGGAGCAGCGATTTGAGTAGACTCCTATTTGCCAGCCCCTTCTTGAAGGCTGCCATGACAAGCTCATCTCCGCAGCTCGTCACGCTGAGTCTCTCTTCATTGAAGCGTTGTAATAATCTAGGGATGGTCTCCCCCTCCTTCTAGACTACTGTGAATAGATAGTCTGATGCCTTCCTCCTTCTCCGCCCGGCTAAGAACTGCTGACAGAACTTGCAGGAAAAGTCACCGGATGAATCAATTGAGCAGTTGGGCAAGCCGTTGTACTACTCCACCGTCGACTTCTTCAATTTCGTCTGGAAATCTTGGAAAAGGTGGGTGTCATCCTCTTCGTGGATCTCCTTCACTCCCCGGTATCGCTGCACATGCTCTAGGGGATCGCCCGACCCATCATACAGTTCAAATTGAGGGAGCTTGAACCTATGGGGTACCGGGGTTGAGATCACCCTCCTGGTCAGCGGGTTGGCCTCATCGGGGTAGGTAAGGTGTGGGAGAACCTTTGGGAGATGTTCTGGCTGCCATGGAACTCTCACCTCGGGTTGAAACCTCTGGATGAGCTACCTTGGTGCTCATGGGAGTTCCTCTCTCACTCCCTGGGGATCAGGCTTCGGTCGTGGCTCCGTCGTAAGAACCATTTTTAGACATCCTCATCCAAATAATGCAATTGCAAAGAAAGGGTAGTAAAGTTAGGGCATCACTCAATGCATCATTAATAAAATCAATGGATTATGGAGATAAATAATGCAGGTCTGAATTGATGGCATAATACCTATATACAAATATCGGAAAATGTAATAGATTACAAACTCTTTCACATGCAAATTATAAGTTTCATAACCAGTCAAGTACTGATAGGAGGAAACAACATTACTAATGAATGTGGGTGGCCAATTTATGGACATCTAAGTTTACGATGGCTGTTCAGTCACTCAAGACAGTTGTAAACCTCTGCTTCAAAGTTCTAATCCAAAAGGACTTTCCGGAAGTATACACAACCTAAATTCAGCAATTATACACCTCAATCGTTTGCCTTTACGAAATCAATGGCTCATTCAATAAAGTACAATGCACCCGCGAAAAAATGTCAAATCACCAATTGTTAACATGAATCTCATCCAATAACCGACACATACTGCCTCATGAAATCTCACAACATAATGTCGAGTGGATGTGATAGATCTGCAATGTTGGCCCTTTAGGGGCGTTTTTGTAATTTTCGGGTTTCTAGGGGTATTTTCAAACTTTTCAGTTTTAGAAGGTCTTTTTCGTAATTTTATATTTTCAGTTGGGCTAGGGGGATTAGGAAGGTTTATGCTTGATTTGAAGAAGAAGACAACTTTGAGGTGAGATTATCCCACTTTTCCTTGGAGAGCGCGGCCCCCTCTCGAAAGGTCTCAACTCTATCATTGTAACCTTTATTTTTAGTTTATTTTCAATAAAAATCGCTCTTTTATCCCAAATCTTCTCTCTAAAATCCTAAAAATCTCACTATTCTTGTAAAAATCCCAACTTTCTATCAAAACCATACTTTCTACCCTATAATCCCACAAAAATCCTATCAAGTGGTATCAAAGCATTCACGATCCATGGCAGCGACGAGATCCAAGGAAAAGATCGACTCTTTGGGGGAAAAGTTCGACGGAGAGATTAAGGATTTGAAAAAGTCCATGGAGGAAATTAAAGCAACGGCGAATAAAGATAGGGATAACGGCGAAACAAAGATTTGATGGCGTGGAGCGTGCCCTAGCACAAATATCACTAGTTTCGGGGCTCGTGACGGCTACACAACCCAAGGAAGGATAAAACCATAATTGTAGGCGAAAGGTGAAGACTTCAGAGAAGGAAAAGGAAAAGGCACTGAAACACGAAAAGGGAATGCTTTTCGACGTCGACGAGTATTACGCGGAGGAGCCCTTGATGAAAGGCAAAGACCACCCAAAACATTAGGACGACAAAATACGGACAGAGGACCTGTTCGGTAGCAAAACAAGGGCTACCATCCATGTAGGACCCCATGCAGGGTTCTGGACAAGGGTGATAGCCCCTGCAGAACCCAAAACAAGGGCTGCCGCCTCTGCCAGTCCCCCTACAGTGGGCTCAACAAGGGTGCCGCCCCTCCAGAGCCCAAAACAAGGGTTGTCGCCCCTGTGGGACCCCAGCATGGGGCCGCACAGAGGCGCCAGCCCCTGCATGCCCAAAATAGGGGATGCCACCCTTGTGGGCCCCCTACAGGGGGCCGCATAGGAGCACCACCCCCCGCAGCACCAAAACAAGGGTTGCCGCCCTTGTAGGACCCCTGCAGGGGGCCGCACAGGGGCGTCAGCCCCTTGCCCCCCCCCCCCCCCCAAACAGAGGCTGACGCCCTTGCTAAACCCCCTGCAGGGGGCTGGATAATGGCGCTAGCCCCTCCAAGCCCCAAAACAATCTTTTATTAAAGACCAAGAGGCCCCAGGGCCCTTTGGCAATAGATTACAATGCCGACGACCCTCCAGAATATATGTAGGAGCCTGGCGACGACGGGAACGACTTCCAGGATACCCACAGGCCTCGATATGCTGTAGAGACGACGACATCTGATTCCAGCCTACGAGAATCCTGAGGACGGTGGCAGAGACTAGGATCAGAAGGAGGACCGAGACTCCGTAAGAGGCGATAAGGACTGGGGTGGCTATGCAGACCGAAATGAATGCCATTGGAGAGTATTGGTGACGACACACATACCAGCCCCATCATCCCAGACACACTGGTGGGGAAGCAGATCATGAAAACTTTGGGGTGGACAACCGCGTGAGGAAGCTAAAGATGCTGGAATTTGAGGGTCATGACGCACATGGCTAGATTTACAGAGAGGAGATATTCTTCTCAGTGACGCATATAACAGATGAGCAGAGATTGGAGGCGGTGACGGTGTGCCTTGAGGGAGAGGCATTATCTTAGTTATTATAAAGGGAGCAGAGACGGCCGATCTGATCATGAGATGAGCTGATGGACCGGTTGGTGAACAGGTTTCTGGATACGCAGTGGGAGAACCTACACGAGCAGCTGATGGCACTGAAGCAAGATGGATCTGTCAGTAAGTATAGGAAGAAGTTTGAGGCGCGCTTAGGATAGGCAAGAGACATATCTAAGAATACATTGAGAGGGTGCTTCAAGAAGGGGCTCAAGCACAACATACGAGCAGAGCTCCGCAATCATCAGCCTCGAGGACTGGTACGGACAATGGATCTAGCGTAGTTGGTAGAGAATCGCCTTACGGACGAGAGGAGATATAGAGGGACTAGAGGTTGCTCCTCTTTCCACAGCCAACCAGCGACAAGAGGACCGAAGACGTCAACTAGGATAGATCAGACCAGCAAAGAGAAACACAAAGAATCACAATCGGGTTGGCAGTTCAAGAAGATGACTGAGGCAGAGATGAGAGAGAACATGTTGAATGGGTTGTGTTTCAGGTGCAATGAGAAGTTTACCCCCAAGGCATCGTTGTAACGTTCGCAAACTCCATATTATATTCGTGAACGATGATGAGGGAGACGTTGTGGTGGAGGATGAAGACCCCAGGGAGGGGAGCATCTCTACTTGGAGTAAGACCGTCCAGAGATTTCACGCACCACCTTGAGGACAAGATGGATTTTCGGTGGCAGAGTAATGATAGATATGCAATTTTGGCCCTTTAGAGGCGTTTTTGTAATTTTCGGATTTCTAGGGGTATTTTCATAATTTTCATTTTTAGAGGGTCTTTTTTGTAATTTTATAGTTTCAATTTACTATATATAGAGAACTAGGGGGATTAGGAAGGCGTCTTATGCTTGATTTGAAGAAGACAAATTTGAGGTGAGATTTATCCCTCTTTTTCTTGGAGAGAATCGGCGGCTTGGGAGAGCAAGACTCTCTCGAAAGGTCTCAACTTTATCCTTGTACCCCTTTATTTTCAGTTTATTTTCAACAAAAATCCATATTGTATCCCAAATCTTCTCTCTATAACCCTAAAAATCTCACCTTGTAATGGGCCTTAGTGCCCGATACAATAGGATGTATCTTTTTGTGTGACATATAGTATATATGTACTTGAATATATGTGTTAGTGTGTGAAGTATATACGCAGTGTGTATAGTATTCTACTATTTGGTGGTGTAATTGGAATTAGATAGTGTTAATGTGATATGTAGTGCTATTGGTTGATTATAGTTCATGTTGATTGGTGAGTTGCATATGGTAGTGCCTATGGTATTGATTGTAGTGCATGTAGTATATTATGGCGTTGAGATTGTTATTATTAGTGTTGCGGGGTAAAACTCGTGTACAATGAATTTGTATTATGGGGAACCAATGGCACGATGGTTATGATGTGGAGGATGATTAGGGAAGGTTGTTTGTCGTGTCTGATGGGACAAGGGGCCGACATGTGGCGCCCGCGAGGCGGTGTCATGTCTGACTCGTTTGGTCGTCCTTGGCCGATGACAGGCGAGCTAGTTGCACGCCTGGTGAGCTACGCGAGACGGACTCGGAGGTAGGCTCGCGCCCGCATGGTCCTCGGTGAAGTTCGCCCTATCTGCAACACGAGGCAGACGTCGCGGTCAGCGAGCGACGGGCGAACTCGGGGAGCGCCCTTCCGCAAGATTGGCTAGCCTTCGTGATGGGGGAGACAAGCTGATAGGGTATCAGGTGGACTTGGGCGGAAGGTCGGACTATCACGATCTTTAGGTCGTAACAGTAGTAATAGTATGTTGTGTAGTAGTGTGTATAGCACGTACTTTATGTTGTTGTAGTGGTTGAATTAATTATAATATGTGTATTTGTAAGTAAGAATGTTCCCTTAATTATGTGTGGATGGCATGTATGTAATATTTATTAGAGATGGATGTATGTAGTGAGAGAGTGTGTGTGCATAGTAATGGCTCCTTAGTAATTAGAGGGTGGTGAGTGTGTAAGGAAGGAGGATGTGTGCAAGGAGATTCTTTCCTTAAATAAGAAGAAAAGAGGATTAAAGGAAAAAAGAAAAAGAAAAGAAATGGAAGAAAAAGACAAGAAGAGAAGTGTGTGGAAGGAAGGAGAAGAGAGTAGATGATACCCTTAGCAATTAATCCGTGAACTCTCTTTCTCTCTCACTTTCATTCTTTTTTCATCTCCCTTCTTTCATTTTCGTTGTACCCCTCTCCCCTCACTTTGTGCCTCAATTTTTCATGGAAAAATCTCCTCTCTCCACTCCTTGAGAGCCCTAATCCAAAGTGCTAGCAAGTAGGAGTTGATGGAAGCTTAAAAGGGGAGTTTTTCATGCAAATTTGGAGCTTTTTGATGGGATTTTGAAGGAGAGTTTTGGATGGAGGTAAAGCTTGGATTTTGATAAGAAAATGAAGCAACTTGAGGTAGGAAACCAATTTTCCCTAATATGCTATTTAGTTGTCATTTGTAGAATTGGTTCATGTTTAATTTTGAGCTTAATACATGATTAATTCCTTAAAACACTTGTATTCTTGATGTTGAAAATTTGATCCTGAAAAGCTGAAACTTTGACTAAGTTCTGGGCTTAATTGGCTATTAGAAATGCTCTGAAAATTTTATATGGTGTTTAATTCGTAGTTATGAACAACTTTCATGTTCACAACTTTTTCCAATTAAAACTGAAAGTTATGTTAAAAATTCAATGTTTACAGCTTGTCTGAAATTCTGTCAAACTGGACACATTTTAGTAAAACAAAGCTCAGTACCTGCACACACACACTGTAATTGTATGATCTTAGTCTCGTTGCAAATTTAACAAGTTTTTATCCAACTTCATTCGAGTGCTTAATATTCGTAATTCTGACTGCAACAGGCCCAAAATCAGCACTCAAGTAAGGCCCTGAAATCTGTCTGGAAAACAGATTTGGCAGCCTTCACTAAATAATTCACCGTAAATCAATTACTTAATATATTTGCCTGAAATTTTATTTGTGAATCCATAACTACCATACCTACAACATTAATTTACATTTCAATGTTATGTTCCATACAAAAATATGGAGTAAACTGCCATTCAATCTGACTGCTGTGCAATTTCCAGCAAGCTGAATGTTAAGAGATGCTATAACCATGACTTCATGCTAAATTTTCTTCTACTATGCATGTGCATTAGTGTTACTTGAAGTAGGAATTCCATCTCCTTATGGATTATTATTCAAATTCATCCAAGCATTATCTTTAATTATGGAATGCATCTCTTTTCATGTCATGACTCTAATATGTCTCATGTGCAAACGATTCCTAATGAAGTTATGTTTGTGGTTTGGGGAATTGTTGATGTAAATGGAAAATGATGCGGGTTGCATGGAGTTGGTTTATATTGTGTATGTTGCATGAAGAATGGTGTATGGTGCACAAATGAGGATTATGGAAAGGGATCCATGTTGCCAACTAATCTTTAATCCCACCATGATGTTTCATTGGAATTGGTTCATATTGCTTTCTTTTGATCATGGAGATTTTTATGTCACCTTAATAGTGAATACCAAGTTTGAATGTAAATGGTTCATGTTCTTGTTAATTTAAATGTAACTCTAATATGCTAGCATTGTTGTTTCCCTTATGTCATTTTTATGTCACTTTAGTGTAGTTAAATACAATTCTCTAAATGTTGTATGCTAGCCCACTTGACTTGAATGTTAATAAGTGATTAAGTCCTCTTAAATGAGGATGACACGGGGATTGGGAAAAACATGAGGGGCTGGACTGGTGGTTGGTGGCCCTCCTGTTCTTGCCCGAGTGGCGGGGAGTGGCGGAATGTGGAGAATTGGAGAAATGTGAAGGGGGAATAAGGGGAAAACAGGGCTCCTTTAGTAGGAGCTTGTCTTGGGGAGTTTGCTGTTCCACCCCAACTGGGGGTGAGGTCCAGTCCTAAGAGTGTCTACCCACTACTTAGGGTCCAAAACACTTCAGATAACTTTCATTACTTTTGTAGCATTATTAATTGTTGCTTACTTGTACGTTCTTTTCTTGTAGCCCTTCCATGTTGTATACCCTTGTTATTTACTTCGCCTATGGTAGTTCTTGTCGCTTGCGTTTATTTTACTTATGTTGTTGCACTCTTTTGTTGTTGCACTTTCATTTATGTTATGCATTCAATGCTTTACGTTATACACGTGTTCCCTTTAGCTCATTCCATACTTCATTTGCACCTTGCTATGAATGCATGTCAAATAGTTGCATTTCATAATAGCATACTAGATAGAGTTGGCTTTCCTACTGGGTCACGCGTTGACGTGCCCCCGTCGACTTTTCAGGTGTGGTTTTTGGATATGGCTGTTAGAGCTAGAGGTTGAGTTTGGAGTTCTGGTGTTGGGAGTTAGTGCTTAAATTGGATGGTGAGGGGTGAGGAGAGAGCTATGTGTACTTTGGGTTTTCTTTGAGGGTGAGAGATGCTTTTACTAGATGAATTGATGTAATGAGATGTTTGAGATGTATATGAAATTATTCAGTGTTTGGCTTTCAGTATTTCTCTATGACTTTGTGTCGTTTTGTGTTGTTGGTCGGCTGTTTGTCGAATACTACTTGTACTATTCCCAGCAATGCGCAGTGGACCTGCAGATACTTTTTAGTTCTCGTCATGTACCCTGCCTCCCTGCGTATCACATGGAAGGGGTCGTGACAGGTGGTGGCCCACGCAGGTCCCCTCATACGGAATAGTACGAGTAGTGTTCGTATGTTTGTAGGTAGTTGAATCCTAAGATGGGTAGAGTCCAACCTTAGGATGGGACCCGAACATCAGAAGCGTAAGATATAGAGCCCTGGGGGTAGCCACTAGAGTGTTGATTTAGTAAGAATGTATGTATGTATCTATGTGTGTATGCGTGTATGCCTATACGTATATGGCTTTATAAGTGATGAACATGACTTGTTGAGTATATTGAGATGATATACTCATGTGCATATGATTATAGTATATGTACGAATGATTATATGGCTCTATGATTGTGTTTGAAGTATATGTGTTAATACATGGATGACTTATGAATGATGTGTGAAATTGAATTATGTATTTGTTTGAGGTACGAGTAGTGTATAGATGTACTGTGTAGTGGCTATATACTGTATATGCACATGTAAAGTGTGTAGATGCATGTGTGGATCTTTGAGTTCCAGTCATATATGTGTGAATATGGTTTAAGGGTAATAGTGTTATGAGATGATGTATGTGATGAGTATATGATACATGTATGGCTGTAAGCTGGTACGCTTACACCTGTATATGGATGAATGTAGTTTTGTATGGTTATCAATGTGTATTGATGTTAATATGGTAGACCTAGTGTGATGTATATCTATGAATGTTGGATGGATGCTAGGATACATACATGATTGTAAGTCTTAGTATAGAGGTGCATGTGTATATGTGTTGATGTATGGTAGCCTATAAGAAGTATGTATCATAGAACTATATGGTTGATTAAGCTCTAAACGATGTATAGATATAGCATACTGACTGTGTTTGTAATATGCTGTGTGTATGTACAGGCTGATTGTTTCGATCCATGTGTGAATCATTGTGTTCCACTCCGGTATGAGTGGGCATGCCCTAGGAGTATTAGAGTCGTGTGTTTGGTATATATATATATATATAGAAGATCAGTATGGTTGCCTGTCTGGTTGTAAGCGGATACACTTACACCCGGTGTTTGGATAGATATATCATTATGTGAATATCTGTGTGTGTAGTATTGTTGAATGAGACTTTATGTGATGACGTGTATGTGTGTGCTTGGATATAAACTAGGAGACATACATGGTCGTATGTCTATCCCTATATATAGAGATGCATGTGTATGTATATGAGGTTATTATATCTACATGTATGGTTGTGAACATGTACGTGTGTACATATTTGAGGGTACCTATGTTGTTGCATGGGTGTATATGTGTGTGTGTGTGTGTGTGTGTGTGTGTGTGTGTGTGTGTGTGTGTGTGTGTGGCTGTACCCCCTGGGTTATACAGGATGCATACCCGTGAATTTGTACAGATGTGCGTTTGTAGTATTCTATCAGCCCTGTATATAAGGTATCATGTTGTGAATATTTGTGTGTATGGGTAACGCATGTGACCATGTGAAGTATGCATGCAGTAGGTGTCTGAGGGTATATGAGTACGAGATGATGTATAATAGCGTGAGTATACGTATGGATGTAAGTCAGTATGTATGGTTGAATATTTGTATGAGTACTTATTTGTCGGGGTGCTTTGCCTTCGTATATGCTTGGGAGAGATTGACCCTATGTATATGTCTGCTCGCCCTTAGCTGTGTCCTTAGTTGGAAAGTCCAAAGACGGACTTTATTTTAAGGTGGGTAGAATGTAATGGCCCTTAGTACCCGATACAATAGGATGTATCTTTTATGTGATATATAGTATATATGTACTTGAATAAATGTGTTAGTGTGTGAAGTATATACGCATTGTGTATAGTATTCTACTATTTGGTGGTGTAATTGGAATTAGATAGTGTTAATGTGATATGTAGTGCTATTGGTTGATTATAGTTCATGTTGATTGGTGAGTTGCATATGGTAGTGCCTATGGTATTGATTATAATGCATGTGGTATATTATGGCGTTGAGGTTGTTATTATTAGTGTTGCGGGGTAAAACTCGCGTACAATGAATTTATATTATGGGAAACCAAGGGCACGATGGTTATGATGTGGAGGATGATTAGGGAAGGTTGTTTGTCGTGTCCGATGGGACAAGGGGCCGACATGTGGCGCCCGCAAGGCGGGGTCATGTCTGACTCGCTTGGTCATCCTTGGCCGATGACGGCCAGGCTAGTTACGCGCCTGGCGCGCTACGTGAGACGGACTCGGAGGCGGGCTCGTGCCCGCATGGTCCTCGGTGGAGTTCGCACTATCTGCTACACGAGGCGGACGTCGTGGTCGGCGGGCGACGGGCGGACTCGGGGAGCGCCCTTCTGCAAGATTGGCTAGCCTTCGTGATGGGGGAGGCGAGCTGGCAGGGCATCAGGTGGACTTGGGCGGAAGGTCGGACTATCACGATCTTTAGGTCGTAACAGTAGTAATAGTATGTTGTGTAGTAGTGTGTATAGCACGTACTTTATGTTGTTGTAGTGGTTGAATTAATTATAATATATGTATTTGTAAGTAAGGATGTTCCCTTAATTATGTGTGGATGGCATGTATGTAATATTTATTAGAGATGGATGTATGTAGTGAGAGAGAGTGTGTGCATAGTAATGACTCCTTAGTAATTAGAGGGTGGTGAGTGTGTAAGGAAGGAGGATGTGTGCAAGGAGATTCTTTCCTTAAATAAGAAGAAAAGAGGATTAAAGGAAAAAAGAAAAAGAAAAGAAATGGAAGAAAAAGACAAGAAGAGAAGCGTGGGGAAGGAAGGAGAAGACAGTAGAGGATACCCTTAGCAATTAATCCTTAAACTCTCTCTTTCTCTCTCACTTTCATTCTTTTTTCATCTCTCTTCTTCCATTTTCGTTCTCCCCCTCTCCCCTCACTTTGTGCCTCAATTTTTCATGGAAAAATCTCCTCTCTCCACTCCTTTAGAGCCCTAATCCAAAGTGCTAGCAAGTAGGAGTTGATGGAAGCTTAAAAGGGGAGTTTTTCATGCAAGTTTGGAGCTTTTTTGATGGGATTTTGAAGGAAAGTTTAGGATGGAGGTAAAGCTTGGATTTTGATAAGAAAATGAAGCAACTTGAGGTAGGAAACCAATTTCCCCTAATATGCTATTTAGTTGTCATTTGTAGAATTGGTTCATGTTTAATTTTGAGCTTAATACATGATTAATTCCTTGAAACACTTGTGTTCTTGATGTTGAAAATTTGATCCTGAAAAGCTGAAACTTTGACTAAGTTCTGGGCTTAATTGGCTATTAGAAATGCTCTGAAAATTTTATATGTTGTTTAATTCGTAGTTATGAACAACTTTCATGTTCACAACTTTTCCCAATTCAAACAGGAAGTTACGTTAAAAATTCAATGTTTACAGCTAGTCTGAAATTCTGTCAAACTAGACACATTTTAGTAAAACGAAGCTCAGTACCTGCACACACACACTGTAATTATTTGATCTTAGTCTCGTTGGAAATTTAACAAGTTTTTCTCCAACTTCATTCGAGAGCTTAATATTCGTAATTCTGACTGCAATAGGCCCCAAATCAGCACTCAAGTCAGGCCCTGAAATCTGTCAGGAAAATAGATTTGGAAGCCTTCACTAAATAATTCACCGTAAATCAATTACTTAATATATTTGTCTGAAATTTTATCGGTGAATCCATAACTACCATACCTACAACTTTCATTTACATTGCAATGTTATGTTCCATACAAAAATATGGAGTAAACTGCCATTCAATCTGACTGCTGTGCAATTTTCAGCAAGCTGAATGTTAAGAGATGCTATACCATGACTTCATGCTAAATTTTCTTCTACTATGCATGTGCATTAGTGTTACTTGAAGTAGGAATTCCATCTCCTTATGGATTATTATTCAAATTCATCCAAGCTCCAAGCATTATCTTTAATTATGGAATGCATCCATTTTCATGTCATGACTCTAATATGTCTCATGTGCAAAAGATTCCTAATGAAGTTATATTTGTGGTTTGGGGAATTGTTGATGTAAATGGAAAATGATGCGGTTTGCATGGAGTTGGTTTATGGTGTGTATGTTGCATGAAGAATGGTGTATGGTGCACAAATGAGGATTATGGAAAGGGATCCATGTTGCCAACTAATCTTTAATCCCACCATGATGTTCCATTGGAATTGGTTCATGTTGCTTTCTTTTGATCATGGAGCTTTTTATGTCACCTTAATATTGCATACCAAGTTTGAATGTAAATGGTTCATGTTCTTGTTAATTTAAATGTAACTCTGATATGCTAGCATTGTTTCCCTTATGTCATTTTTATGTCACTTTAGTGTAGTTAAATACAATTCTCTAAATGTTGTATGCTAGCCCACTTGACTTGAATGTTAATAAGTGATTAAGTCCTCTTAAATGAGGATGACACGGGGATTGGGGGACACTAAGTCGTGGAGAAAACATGAGGGGCTGGACTGGTGGTTGGTGGCCCTCTTGTTCTTGCCCGAGTGGTAGGGAGTGGCGGAATGTGGAGAATTGGAGAAATGTGAAGGGGAAATAAGGGGAAAACAGGGCTGCTTTAGTAAGAGCTTGCCTCGGGGAGTTTGCATGTTCCACCCCAACTGGGGGTGAGGTCCAGTCCCAAGAGGGTCTACCCACTACTTATGGTCCAAAACACTTCATATAACTTTCATTACTTTTGTAGCATTATCAAGTGTTGCTTATACGTTCTTTTCTTGTAGCCCTTCCATGTTGTATACCCTTGTTATTTACTTCGCCTATGGTAGTTCTTGTCGCTTGTGTTTATTTTACTTATGTTGTTGCACTCTTTTGTTATTGCACTTTCGTTTATGTTATGCATTCAATGCGTTATGTCATACAAGTGTTCCCTTTAGCTCATTCCATACTTCATTTGCACCTTGCTATGAATGCATGTAAAATAGTTGCATTTTCATAATAGCATACTAGAGGGAGTTGGCTTTCCTACTGGGTCATGCATTGACGTGCCCCCGTCTACTTTTCAGGTGTGGTTTTTGGATATGGCTGTTAGAGCTGGAGGTTGAGTTTGGAGTTCTGGTGTTGGGAGTTGGTGCTTAGATTGGATGGTGAGGGGTGAGGAGAGAGCTATGTATACTTTAGGTTTTCTTTGAGGGTGAGAGATGCTTGCACTAGATGAATTGATGTAATGGGATGTTTGAGATGTATATGAAATTATTCAGTGTTTGGCTTTCAGTATTTCTCTGTGACTTTGTGTCGTTTTATGTTGTTGGTTGGCTGTTTGTTGAATACTACATGTACTATTCCCAGCAATGCACAGTGGACCTACAGATACTTTTTAGTTCTCGTCATGTACACTGCACTGCCTCCTTGCGTATCCCAGGGAAGGGGTCGTGACACACCTTTCTTATAAAACCCCCAACTTTCTATCAAAACCCCAACTTTCTATCCCAAAATCCCACAAAAATCCTATCAGGCTATTTTGTTACACTGCATAAATAAGAAAAATTCCGCAATTATACACCTCAAGCGTGTGTCTTTACACAATCAAGTGCTGATTCAATATAGCCATCATTTTAGATATTAACCAACATTTCGGTTTTGGACTAGACGACAAGATATGGCCGATATGATATGGCCAAAAACCAGGTAGTATGTGTTTAAGCTTATATTGATGGGTATGGCTTATTTCTATTATTGGCTATATTTTTACTCATAAAATAGAGTTGAGTGCCTAAATTTTATACTCAAAGTTGCTTATATAAGCCTTTTCTTAAAAAATCAGTTAAGCTTTTCCATCGTAATTCATGACGCGATAAAATTAAGAAAGAAATATATGGAAAGAAGCTTGATGATGACTATACAATAGATTAGTAATAATTGTTGATGCAAATGATATCGACGAGAGTCGTCACAACCTCACTGGTTTTTTATCTTCAAGAAATTTTTTATAAATTTTATATTATCATATATAATTACAAGAGAAAGATGATATCTTAAATATTGAATTCATTCTTCTTCAGTTGGAATTACCTTGCTTCTTATGACATTACTGTTATCCTACCTTTGATGTTATATGCATCTTCCTACTTGCTTGTTGATGCACTTCTTATTCTACTTCCCAACATTGTTATTGTACTCTTGCTTACCAAAATTGCTTCTTACAAACATCGCTTACGCTACTGCAATAAGAGAAACTACAATCACCATTACTTACAGCAGTTGTAGCAATAACAAACAATAAATAGTACCAGATGTCATTATTGGATAGAAAAGAGAATTAAAGATAAATGAGAAGAATGGTAGAAAAATAGATGAAGTACTATAAAGACTCACAATAGTGCATATTGCCATTTGAGATTTAAAATCCTTTGAATTTGATAGCAGTTTGTACTGCCTATGTGTACAAACTATGTCATAGCTCACATTTTTTGAAAATTGTTAACAATATGATATTTTATAATGGTTTGTGATTCATGTCACGGCTCACATAATTTTGCATATTTTATGGATAAGATTTTAAGATTGTATAACACTTTTAGTGATTTGCGATGCACGTGTCTCACAAAATTTTGCATATTTTTGGAAAAAAAATTAACATCATGATGTTTTATAATAGTGACGTCATATGTCATGATTTATATAGTTTTGAAAGGTTTTGAATGAGACTGTAAATACCTATAATGTTTTTTAGTTATTTGTGAACTTTTTTATACCTTTTATGTTCGTTACTTACCGCTTTAGATGAAATAGGTTCTTATTAATGCTATGCGATCATATTCATGGTATTTTAATAATATAGTGACATGTAGGATGTTATATCTATTCTTTAGTTAACAAGAAGTATATAAAGAGAGACATTTAGGATGTTATATCTATTCTTTAGTTAACAAGATGTATATAAAGAGAGAATACTGGAAATCGCCTATCCAGCAGGAAAAAATTCTCTTCATTCCTTCAAATAGTTCACTTTAATTTTTGGGTTGATCGACACTGTTTAAGTTATTAATGGTATTCTAAAACCAAATAGATAGCATATTAAGTGAATACTAGAAGTTTTGGTTTCTCGGCATTCCTGCTTCACCCTAATTTGAGGGATGATTGACACTGTTTAATTTATTAATCGTATTCTAAAAGCAAAATAGATAGCATATTAAGTGAATCCTAGAAGCTTTGGTTGTTAATCTACAGGTGACAAAAGATCCATTCTTGTTAAACCATTGAATTTTGCACAAGCTTGATCTGTGACCAAAACTTTTAAGGCTCAGTCGATGCGCTAACCATTGTGATTTTAAAATATGTAGATCTATGATACAACCTAGGGCTTATTTGTGGGGAAAGTAGGGATTTTTGTGGTGAAAACGAATAAAAGAGATATTTTTATAATTTTTAGATATGGAAATCGACAAAGATAATACCCCGATTCGAGATGAGGCAATCTCCGAACTTTCTATTCGAGATGAAGGTTTAAATCTCTAAGAATGAACCTTAGCCAATGTGTTACAAAATCAATCAAAGCATGAAGAACACAATTAGGGTCAGCCCTAGCTTAATTACACAATAATTTGCAGTTTTGCATAAAAGCCCCCCAATTTTAGATTTGCATAAAAGTCTCCCCCAGAAGTCAGAATTTATGGATTCTCCCCTGAAGTTGCCGCCGCGCATCTCCTCCTATATGTGAAGACTGTATCATTACTCCTCCCAAAAGAGCCACATTGTCCTGAAGGTGAAAGTCTGAAAATTGATGTCTAATCATCTCACGAGGCTCCTATGTAGCGTCATAATCAGGTAGACCCCGCCATCTGATGAGCACCTCCTGGACTCCTGCTGCACTCTGTAGAAGTCTCCTGACCTCTTGCGAAGCAATACCTCCATGCCGTCGGTCAGGGTGGGCGGAAGTGTAGGTGATAGAGCGTGGTCTCCAATCACACGTCGTAGCTGCGACACGTGGAACACCTGATGGATGGTGGATGTAGATAGTAAATATAGGCGATACGTCACCTTCCCAATCTTCCCAACAGCCTCAAAAGGCCCATAAAAACAGACAGACAGCTTCTCATTGCTCCTATGCGCCACGATCTTCTGTCTGTAAGGCCTCAACTTCAGGTACACCTTTTATCTAAGCTCGTACTGCATATCCCTCCTATGCGCATCTACCTTGGTCTTCATAATCTGTTGTGCCCGTAGTAAGTGACGCTTCAACTCTTCCAGCGTCTGTCCCTTTCCTCCAAGTACTCCTCAACCTGCGACACTGGGCTAGTTCTATGGCTGTATTGGATCAGATGTAGGGGTCATGCCCGTAGATAATGCGAAATGGGGTGCACTGTGCGGTGTTGTACCAGTATGCATCCCATGCCAACCATCTCGCCCACTGCTTTGGTGACTCGAAAGCAAAGCAGCGCAAGTAAGTCTATACGCTCCTATTTACCACCTCTGTCTGGCCATCTGTCTGTGGGTGATAGGCTGTGCTTCTCTTCAGTCTGGTCCCATGCACCTTGAATAACTCCCTCCAGAAGCTGCTCATGAACACCTTGTCGCGATTCGATACAATGGAAGCGGAGAATCCGTGCAAGCATACTACCTCCTTCATAAAAGTTATGGCGACAGTTACTGCCGTATATGGATGCCATAAGGAACTGAAATGGGCGTATTTCCTGAGGCGATCCACCATAATAAATATGACAGAATAACCATCTCACCGCAGTATCCTCTCAATGGAATCCATGTTGATATTCTCCCAAACCCTCTCAGGCAACACTAGTGGCTGAAGTAAACCTGCAGGAGCATACTTATGACGCTAGCAAACGTCACACTCTGCTACTAACCGTGCGATGTGCTCTTCATCCCTGGCCAGTACAGCCCCTTGGCCATCCTCATGTAGGTCTACTACGCCCCCAAATGACAACCCACCGAGCTGCCATGAAACTCCTGGAAAATCGTCGGTATGTGGGGCGACCCCTACGGTAGCACCAACTGCCCCTGGTACAGCAGCCTCTGATCACTTAGTGTATACCTTGTGTACTCAGTAGATCCATGATGTATCACCTCCCGTATCAATGACAGCCCCCCATCAGCCTATATCTCTCGCACCAACAGATCCAGTCCAGCAAGACTGGCACTGAAATCCCTACCACCTCAAAGTTGCTCATCTGTAAATGCTAACTTGTGGCAAGAGGAAATTGATGATGAGATGGACTCTCTTGGTTCTAATAGAACTTGGCACCTAATAGACCTACCTCCTGGTTTTAAATCAATAGGGTGTAAGTGGATACTTAAAAATAAGTTGAAACCTGATGGAACTATTGATAAATATAAAGCTCGTCTGGTTGCCAAAGGATTTAGACCAAGAGAAAATGTAGATTTCTTTGATACCTTTTCACATGTGTCTAGAATTACATCCATACGTGTGCTTTTAGCTCTTGATGCTATACATGATTTAGTAGTGCACCAAATGGATGTTAAAACAGCTTTTTTAAATGGTGAATTAGAAGAAGAACTCTAAATGGATCAACCTGAAGGTTTTGTAGTTCCTGGTCAAGAAGACAAAGTGTGCAAATTAGATAAGTCACTTTATGGTTTGAAACAAGCTCCTAAACAATGGCATGAAAAATTAGATAACCTTGTTATCTCTAATGGTTTCAAAGTTAATGAAAGTGACAAATGCACATATTATAAATCTGAAAATAATATTTGCACTCTTATATGTCTTTATGTTGATGATAGGCTGATTTTTGATTCAAACATTCATGTTGTGAACAAAGTGAAATCCATGTTATGGGCAAGTTTTGATAAGAAAGATATTGATGAAGCTAATGTAATCCTTGGAATTAAAAAAACTAATTCTGAACATGGAATTTATTTAGATCAATCTTATTACATTGATAAGATTCTAAAGAAATATAATTATTTTGATTGTAAACCAGCATGCACTCCATATGATCCTAGTGTTAAGTTGTTCAAGAAAACCAGCAACGGTGTTAGACAATATGAGTATGCGAGCATCATTGGCAGTCTTCGATATGTTGTTGATTACACTAGGCCTGATATAGCTTATGTTGTAGGGTTACTATGCATGTTTACAAGCAGACCTAGTATTGCTCATTGGCATGCTATTGATAGAGTCATGAGGTACCTTAAAAGGACCATGAATCTTGGATTACATTATCAGAAGTTTTCTGTTGTCCTTGAAGGATATATCGATGCTGATTGGAACACCCTTTCAGATGACTCTAAGGCAACTAGTGGCTATATTTTTAGCATAGATGGTGGAGCTGTTTCTTGGAAATCTAAGCAACAGACTATCTTAGCTCAATCCATTATGTAGTCTGAGATGATTGCGCTAGCTTCAGCTAGTGAAGAAGCAGGTTGGCTAAGAAACCTGTTATCAGAACATCCTTACCGATTCTAGCCGTCTTGATCCATTGTGATAGTACTGAAGCTATTGCAAAAATTCAGAACTGTTATTATAACGAAAAAATGCGACAAATACGTCACAAGCACAATACTGTTAGAGAGTACATCTGGAGCTGTAAAAGTGGATCATGTACGTACTAATGATAATTTAGCTGATCCTTTGACGAAAGGATTAGCTCGAGAAAAGGTTTTTAAAACCTTGAAAGGAATGTGACTCGTGCCTTTAGACTGATAAGTCATTGGTGAGGGAAACCCAACCTATAGACCGGAGATCCCGAGAAATAGGTTCAAATGGTAATAACAAATCATGAAGTGATATGTGAAGAATCATGCTATTATAATTTTTAGTCCTATTCCATAAAAATCCAATTGAGCATGATATCCTGAAGCAATAGAAGGATGTGTTATTTTTAACTCTTATGAGATATATACTCTATGTGGAGTGGGGTACCTAGCTACATGAGTATCACCTATATGAACGTGGAAGTGTGACCGCTTCCTATGGAATTTTGGGCAAATTCTCTAGAGCATTCACTATAATAGGATACACGTGCATGACCGTAAAGCACGGGCTTATGAACTACACCTTGATAAGGTTGTATGTGTGATGTTGTTAGAGATAGAGTTCAAAACTACAAGTTACGCTAGTAAAATCTAAATCATCTACACTATGTAAAGGTTCAAGTCGATAGACACCTTTGCTTGTGCACAATCTTATATTAAATTATATTGCTCGATGAAAATGGATTTAATTTTAAAAAAAATTCAAGTGTGGGATTGTTGGAAATTTTGAATTTTTTAAACGGTTTTCAAAATGATTTTGTGTGTGGACTCTATTATTGGCTCTCTCTCCTTTTGTTTTAGTCCCACAGTGATTGGGAAAATAGACTTGGAGGAGTTTATAAAGGTTTCGTTGAGACGTGCGAATGTGCCCCAAGGGGTACCATTCTTTTGTGAATGGGAGAGGGCTTACATGATTGTGAGTTCACCACACGCGCTGCCGCCCGCCGGCCGACCGGCCGTGTCGTGTCGCGCGTGCACACGATTATTATTATTATTATTATTATTATTATTGATAAAATAATTATTTTAAATTATATAATTTTTATCAAATTCAAATTTTGAACTAATATTCAAAATTTTAATTTTGAACCGTTGAAAGAGTCGTTTCAGTTTTTCTCCCCCCACAATTTTTCGTCATTAATGTGTCATTAACGCGTCCATTACTCGCGTCATTAATGCGTCCATTATCTCTTTGTTTTTTTCACTTGTTATTATTATTTATATAAAAAGAACTCGTGGGCTCATTTGTTTTGGTCGCAGAAAAATCTCTCTATTTACGAAAATTTCTTCTCGTCTCTTTGTTACAAAAATTTCTTTGACTGATTCACGAGCAGTGTTCCTTTTTGTTGGTGTTGGTTCTTTCCAATCTTCTTCCTATGCAGAGGAGATCTTCGACAGAGGAGATTCTGGGCTGTTTTATCCTGGGGCGACGGGGCTGTACACTGCTTGTACAGTCTTAGGCAGAGCAATGAAACTTCTTAAAGAGAGCGACCTAGTCCACGACTCAACCTAACGCATTCAGTAACTTCGTTACTGTCTTTTTTTTCTGCAACAACATTTATCAATGCATGTCGCATTTCCATCTTTTGTAATTGCAGAAACGAGGGATTTAGATTGCAAATGGAATTTAATATCAAACTGCCAGCTCAAATAATTTTTCCCTCAGTACTTCGAAATCAACGCTTGCAATTTTTGCCATTTTATTTAAAAAGTACAAATTTGCTTGAATTAATAATTCTGAAAACATTATTCATGCATAGGCAATTTTAAACGAATAAGCTAATTGTGTGGATCGACTAGTCGCCACATAAATAAAATAATGTTCCAAAGTCCATATTACAGTCCACTTTACACAAATAAAAGAGAAAATTAAACTTTGGAAACCTCTTGGGTCCCAATGAAAATCTTCATCTTCAAATGTGGCCCCGCCTCCATGGAAATGGTCATCAGTCTTGGACATTACATACTTTTTCTGACAATAATTTCTCTCAAAAGAAAAGGAAACGTGCAGGAAAAATAAAATGTGGGACTAAACAGCCGATCCAAAACCACCATTAGCCATCCATGCAAAAATTGTGCTCATTAAACATGTTCATAACGCATCACAGGCATCACAGATTTAGAATAGGATAAATACATCAATTTTAATACTTAATAATTATTCAAACCACGGGGCGATGACATACACTGTTAGATTAGATAACTAACGAAAGTGTGGTCGCATGATCTTCATAATTATTAAGTTAATGCACAACATATCATAAATTTATCCTAGAAAATGGCATAAAAGTGTGATGCAATTCATATAAATATGATCCAAAATAGGGATCATATACTAAAATATGTTATTAATCAGTTGTGCATATATGGGCAATTCAAATAAAGTTTAATTGTGCCCTATTATATTTTATTTGTAAAAGGAAGTAAGTTTCCTTTTTATGCCCCCAAAAGATCCCCAAAAATCCACATTTCCCACTTATAAAAATCCCCATATCATCCCCATATTTTTCTATGTTTTTATTTATTTTTAGGCCCTTTAGTTCCCCATTTTAATTATTCCATAGGAATATTAGTAAGCTGTGGGCCTAAAGTCCACAACCATTTCCCTCTATTTTCCTTTTTTCCTTAAAACATATGTTTGCGGGGTCTGAGGCCCGTGGGCCTATGCTGTGGGCTTTAGGCCCGTAGAAAATAATATTTTTTTGTAAAAGGCACACGGCCTGAGGGCCTAGCGTGGGCTGCAGGTTTCAGGCCCTGAAACCCGCAGCCGTTTGTTTTTTCATTTTTTTTATTTTTGTGGGCTGGAATCCACTGATCGATATGGGCTTCGGCCCACATTGGTATTTCATTTTTTTTCTTTTTTTTGATGTGGGTCGAGCCCTGCATGGCCGCGGGCTACGACCCACGGGCCTTTTAAATTTTTTTTAATGCCGAAGGCCCAAGCGAGTTGGGGGGTATGGGGTTGCCCCCCCCCCCCCACGAGGGTTTTAGGGGCGGTGGGGGGTTGCTGCTGCCCCTCCCCACGGCGGGTCTCTGCTATGGATGGGATACGAGGAGGGGGGACGTGGCCGGCGGCAGCAAGGGTATGTTAAATTTTTTTTCAAACACTTTTGAGAACCCCTAGGGGCAAACGACGCCGCCTAGCGACATCGGGCCTCCTTCATGAGGGGGAAGGGGGGATAAGTGATTCGGGATATAAATTGCATATTCCCCACTGTTTCTGGGCATTTTATGTGTATATCATGTTAATTTTGGCTTGATACGGGCGTTTTTGTGATATCGTGAATCATTATAGCCTACTCCTATTTTATACATAAAACATGGTTTTTATATACTAATTTTCGCTCTTCTTATTTTTCAGGTTCTTCTGGAATTTTTCTGGATTTTCTGGAATTTTTCCAAAATTTTTAGAAGCTTTGAGCTATTTTTGGGGATTTATTTGAGGCTATGAAGTGATTCTGGAATTTTAAAAAAAAGAAAACAAAACAAAAATAACCCAGACAATAGATTTACTACCGGCCAGGCCGGCCCACAAAGGCCGATGCGTTTGAAGTTTTAAAAAAAACAAATCCAGCGGCCCGCTCTCTGAGTAATTAAAAAAAAGTTTTTTTAAAAAAACGATCGCGGGCGGCCCGCTCAAAGTTGAGGGGGATTTTGAGCGGGCTTCGCCCCGCTGCAGGATGCGGGGGCGGCCCGCTCTGCTTTGAGCGGGCCAGGCGGGCGTTTTGCGCATGTCGGGCGCCCAGCGCCCAACCTGTAACCCGTTTTTTTGCATTACTGCGGCCTGAGAGAAAATTGGAGGGAGTTTTCATTTTTTGGGGGGATTTTCGGCCAGCTGCTGTTCTTGGAGCTTTTCTAGGGCTTGGATGAGGATGGAGGCCATGGGAGAATGATGGAAGCTTGGTGAAGGTGCTCAAGAGAGGGGGGCTTAATCTTAGAGAGATCTTGGGTGAAATCTCCCATTTCCCTTGTGTATTTTGCATTTTCCTCTTTGTATTAAACCAGTGATGAATTTGTTTATGAATCTCATTTTGTTTAGTATGATTGAGGAGTGTTGCTTGGCTTGGGTTGTGATTCATCTAGATTGGTTGTTAATTTTAGTTCTAATTGCCTCATGCTAATTTTCATTGTTGATGTTGAGATATTATTAGGGCACAATTTAATTGGCTAAGTCCCGAGAGGGCAATTTGAGAAGAGACCATGTTCCTAATTTGATTAGTGCCATGATAATATATCCATCCCTATTGCGAATTGTTGTGTTCTTTAAAGCTAAATTTTCCGATTGAGTGTCCTTAGCCGAATGATCAATTGAGTTATTTGCGGTAATTAGAACTTGATTAACGCCAATCTTACTGAACCCACAACCCATGCTTCCTCTCCTAGCTATCCTAACTCCAATTTTGGTTCTCTAACCCTACCCACTTAGGTTAGGATTTTAGTATCATCACTTTTTCCCACACTCATCCACCGTTAGCGAGGTGGTTGTAACACACTTTATTTTTCTTTATCGATCAATTTTGTGAATATAGAACGACTTGTCCCTGTGATCCGACCCGGTACTCACCGGTTATAAATTTATTGCATTGACACTCCTACGCTTGGGAGTGGAAGGTGTGCCCCGTGCGCGTCCTCCCGTCACAACCAATTGGCGCCGCTGTCGGGGACAACGGTTTCTATTATTAGCAATTTTTGATTGATTTCGAAAGTTTTAGTGTGATACTACTATCTCTTAGTATGAGTCTTTTCGACTCTTCATCTTTCACTTATTGTTCATCCTTATTTATTTTACGCTTTTTTGAGTCTTTTTTATTGTTTGTTTTTGTTTTTTTCCAAACATGGCAAGTACTTCAAACTCTCTTGGGTTTGACATGCGGGTGACCAAATCTCTACCGAGATTCCTTGATAAGGATGCGGAGAGCCCATACTTACATATTAAGAAGTTTGAGAGTGCGTGCACGCTTCATTTTGATGGAAACACATGTGCTGAAAAGTTTTATCTTAAATTCTTTCCCTATTCTTTGGATGGTAGTGCATTAAAATGGTTTAAAGTTTATCTCCCACATCTTATTCCATCTTGGCATGTACTAAAGCAAAAGTTTTGTATGAAGTTTTTTCCATCTTACAGGACCAAAACATGGCAAGGAAGAATGGTGAACTTTGCTCAGCGCATCGGTGAGACATTTTTTCAGGCTTGGACGCGTTTTTCAAAGTTAGTGTACGGTTGTCCACACAATGGATTCGACAGGGTGCGTCTTCTTGGATTCTTCTTGGAGGTTCTGCTTCCGGAGATGCAGGATTTTATGGATTTGTTGGACAACAGCCACTTTTTGGACATGGATGAGAATGCGGCTTGGCGTTATTTGGTGTCCTACTAGGAGGAAGATCACACATTAATTCTGACTCCAAATGAGCCAAGCCATGAAGTTTTGGTCCACCAAGCCCCGAATGAAGAAGTTCTTATGGATCTCACCCCACCGGTAGTTGAAGAATTGAGTGCCTCATGCCAAGTAGTAGTTGAGGAACCAAGTGTCGACATGGAGGAGTTGGTTGAGCCGGTGGAGGAAATTGTCATGACGGCATCTCCTATTAATGATGGGCCGTTTCAATTAGTTGTTGAGGAATTGGTAGTTGACATGGTGGAGATAGAGGAGCCGATCGCGCGCGCACTTGGGAGCGAAGTGGGCGAGGGGGAGTGTTCTTTTGTTGATTGCCCGAACAAGAGGCAAGCGAGGGTGAGCCTATACCACATGCTATCATGGATCCCGAGCTTCCCTCTCCTTCGGTAGTTTTTATGGAGATATCATTTCTTCCCCTGATTAATATTGAATGCCGCGAGGATGAGCTTCAAACCACATCAAATTCAACCATCCAGGGAGTTTTCTCATACATTCATCATATTTTTCATTCCGTATTTTATATTGATGATTATGTGTGGATGTCATTTTTTTGGGAACGTGTCCACATCTCTTTCTTACACAACCCATCTCCTTCCTTATATAGGTACGCACTTTGAGGAGATGCTTGGGGTTGTGTACGTGGCTGCCATTGCCACGTTCGGCCGAGGAGCATTGGAGGAGGAAATAAACGGAGCGTTGGAACAATTGCAACCGCCGATGGAAATTTTGGATCCGCCATTTGCCACGGTGTGTTCTTTCCAATAGTGTAAATAAATAAATGTTTTATTTTAGTGCTTTCGTGTGTTTTTATTTTCTTTTCTAGGATCTTTTGCCGAGATCTAATACTCTCCCAACATTGAGGGCAATGTTTATTTTAAGTTGGGGGGAGAGTGTTAGAATTTTTAGGATTGTTAGATTTTGATGTTAGCTTAAAAAAATTTGAGATACCTCCATCTTGCTCTCATCCAATGATCTTTATTGCATATCTTATTTGTCCTCCTTGTCCCTACGCCGCTTGCTTTATGCGTAGTCCCTACATGCTTCATACCATGCAATTTTTTCGGATTATGATTTTGGTATCAACTTCTCGATGTTTGATTGGCACGTTTTCATTTCTTTTCCATTTTTGATTCGAATGCTAATATGACATGTATGAAGCTATTTTATACGTCGTGATATCTCTTTGAAATAATTTGAGAATAGTTTGATGTAAGTGATTGCATGTTTGGGATGAATGGTGTAGTTTTTGAATTGGATTGGGTTTGGCCAATTGTGTATGCTTTGTTTTCTTCTTAGAAGTGGGTGTATGAGTTGATAATTCATGTTTGAAATGAAAAAGAGAGCTAACATAAGTGAATGTTTCTTTCTAATCAAATTGAGTAGCCGGTGCCCCACGAAACATTGGGGAGGAAGCCAAAAATGAGATTTAGGGGATCATTCCATCCCTTTGCCTATATAGCGTTATCGTGTGTAGGTAAAAGGTGGCTGTGTTTGCATTTCATAGCGTTATCGCGTGAATGCAAAACATAAACATCCAAAAAAACAAAAAAAAAGAAGAAAAAAAGAAAAGAAAAGAAAAAGGAATGTACATATGAAAGAATAAGCAACATGAGTGATGCAATCTCATCTACCACAACTTAGAGGAAATTTCTTTTGATTTGGTCATTTTCATAAAAATTAGAAACTTTGACATTGTGATATATCCTAAAGAATGCGATACGGTGCTTATTTCCTTACTTTTCTTTGAATTGGATTGAAGAGAGTTTCATTTGTTATCTACTTTCATAAATTGTGTATATTGGCTTTGAAATCATTTGGAAATATCATTTGGGTGTGCCATGAGGATATCGTGAGTTTGGTGCATGCTTTCAATTTTATCCGAATTTATCGCATATTTTGCTAGGGACTAGCAAAAATCAAGTTGGGGGGTGTGATTCGGGATATAAATTGCATATTTCCCCCCTATTTCTGAGCATTTTATGTGTATATCATGTTAATTTTGGCTTGATACGGGCGTATTTGTGATATCGTGAATCATTATTGTAACGACTGGTTTTCTAATATCTGGATTTATTATATTATATTATATGTTTTGGTGGATTTTCTCCTTATATGTGGTTATCGTCTCCGTAACTTTCATTTTCGATCGTCTCGTCGTGTTTTCTAGCTTCTTTCTTAGAATCATCGATTTCGGAGCAAGTCATTCGTGACGGGCTTCGTATCGGTCATATCTTATTGTTAGCTCAAGCCTAGGAGTCTTGGGAATCGATCCCGGAGATCCGCGCTCCATATCGGAACTTTTGGTGCTTATTAGCCGGTGTAAGAAGGGGCACCGACCGACTAGATGACGATCCAGTCGGTCGGCAATCCTTCTTGAACCGACTAGTTGGCTTTCTAAATTTCTCAGGAGTTACTGTTTATCGTTAGTCGGTCTAAGAACGTTGGTTGACCGAATAGGTTGCAAACTAGTCGGTCGGCAATGCTTCTTTAACCGACTAACACATCATCTAAATTTTGGTATCAGTACTGTTCATTCTTAGTCGGTCTAAGTTCATATCTCGACCGACTAGTTGTCGAACTAGTCGGTCATCAGTTGTTCATTGACCGACTAAATCTAAATCCTAATTCTGTACAGGAGTTACTGTTTACACTTAGTCGGTCTGCGTTGGTCAACCGACCGACTAGTTCCCAAACTAGTCGGTCAGTGGTTGCTCTTTGACTGACTAATCTGTGTTAAAACCCTAATTTCTGGGCAGCCGCCAGCCCATCCTATTTAAACCCCTCCCAAACGTTTTCTTCTTCCTCCTCACGACCTAAAACCCTAGTTTCTCCCCCATTGAGCCCTCTTCTACCTCAAACCCTTATTCCTTCATCCCCAGCCCAAAATCCATCATCCAAACTCTCCCACAACACATTCTACCTCTCATCCTCCTCAAAATCTCATCAAATCCCCAAAATCCCCTAAAACCCTATTTCTCCAAACTTCTCCAATCATTTCCAGATCTGAACCCTAGGTTCCCCGGAGCGTTTCTTCCGTCGCCGTGGTTGCTCGGCGTTGTTCCTCCGTTTCCTATACGGTAATACTCGATTCTTTAGTTTTAGCATAACCCATTTGTGTTTTTATGAAACCCTAATGAAATGAATATTGTTGTTGATTGTTTCTCCATGACAGCGACTTCTCCGTAGATTAGCATCCGTGAGACGAACCCTCGTGATCGTCATCCTCGGTGCTAAGCAAGTGAAACTTGCCACTTAGGGTTTAGGCCATGTTTTAGGCCATTTGCTTGTTGTAGGCGTAAAAGAGGCTAGGCGACGAAATGATACTCGCCTAGGCGCAAATTTAGGAACTAGCTTGACAACGAAGCTAGATCCGACATTTATCATGTTGCACAATTACCATGTCATGTTTAAATTCCATTAACGGTACGCAAATTAATTGTCATGTCATTGCCTTCTCTAAGTGATCCCGTGATTGCGTAGCATCGCTACAATACTTGTGTTTACTGGCTCGTGACCAGAAGCGAGCATAATGAGTTGCTAACCCCAACGCTCGATATTGAAGCTAGGTGTCCCCTACGCCAAATTCTTCCTGATTCGTGATATAGAAAACAAGCTCCCGTGCGGGGCAACCCTGGCTCATTTACTGGGCTCATGTACAGGGACCCTGGCTTGTTTACGTGTGGGTATTGGGGGTAAGAGTTAAGCGGCCAATCAACTGGGAGTCTGCCCGATCAGCAACTGCAGTAGTAAGGCGTAAACTCTGGGATTTGGGGTAGTGTTAAGCGGCCAATCGGCGTGAATGCCAAACCATTCAGCTGTAAGGCGTAAACATCTACAAACAACTTGAAACGTGACTAGTGAAATGATTGAGATTGTTAGTAGCTTGGCTACTCTTGTCTTGTCCCGATAATTGCTCTCTTGTACTTATTGCTCACCATGTCTTGCTTGTGCACTCATGTTATAACTGCCATGCCATGCATACTAAAACTGCTAGGTTGTTAGTTGCCTACTTTCAGCTTTCTTGCCCAAGTCTTTTAGACTTGCTGACATGTGCCCCTTTACTCTTTTGGGTGACACAAGTTAGATCCTGAGCCTGAGTACCTTGTTGAGGACGAGGTGTTCGCTGACGCCGAGCCCGAGCTTGTGTTTGACGGGGAGTACGTAGACACTGGGGACCAGTCCTAGTGTCTTCGTTGAGCTTTTCCTTTTGTTTAGACTGCTATTTTGTTGTCGGTGCATAGCACCTATACTTTGTTACATTGTTGCTTTTGTTGGCCTTGTTCTAGTCCTTTAGACTCTTTCTTTTAGCCTGGTGGCTTTTCTGGATGTTGAACTTAATTTTTCATGTTGGACAAATTATGAGATATGAGAATTTTATTTCTGTCTCTCCTTGTGTTATTATTGTTGTTCCGTTGTGGTTACAGGGACCTGCTTATGTTTTATTGACGCTTATCGGGTTTGGGGCTTCACAGCCCCACTCTCGCGCGGACCTCCTCACGTCTCGCCTCCATTTTAGGGAAGCGGGTTGTGACAATTATAGTCTAAATCTTATTTATACATAAAATGTGGTTTTTATATACTAATTTTTACTCTCCTTATTTTTCAGGTACTTCTGGAATTTTCTAGATTTTCTGGAATTTTTCCAGAATTTTTGGAAGCTTCGAGCTATTTTTGGGGATTTATTTGAGGCTATGAAGTGATTCTGGAATTTTCAAAAAAAAGAAAATTAATAATAACCCAGATAATAGATTTACTGTGGGCCGGCCTGCTTGGCTGGCCCACAAGGGCCGCTGCGTTTGAAGTTTTAAAAATAAAAAACAAACAAATCCAGCGGCCCGCTCTTTAAGCGGGCCGTTGAGTAATTAAAAAAAGTTTTCTTAAAAAAACAATCGGGGGAGGCCTGCTCAAATTAGAGTGGGCTTCGCCCCGCTGCAGGATGCGGGGGCGGCCTGCTCCGCTTTGAGCGGGCCAGGCGGGCGTTTTGCGCGGGTCGGGCGCCCGTTTTTTGCCTTACTGCGGCCTGAGCGAAAATTGGAGGGTGTTTTCGTTTTTTGGGGATTTTCAGCCAGCTGCTGTTCTTGGAGCTTTTCTAGGGCTTGGGTGAGGATGGAGGCTATGGGAGGATGATGGAAGCTTGGTGAAGGTGCTCAAGAGAGATGGGCTTAATCTTAGAGAGATCTTGGGTGAAATCTCCCCTTTCCCTTGTGTATTTTGCATTTCTCTCTTTGTATTAAACCAGTGATGAATTTGTTTATTAATCTCATTTTGTTTAGTATGATTGAGTAGTGTTGCTTGGCTTGGGTTGTGATTCATCTAGATTGGTTGTTAATTTTAGTTCTAATTGCCTCATGCTAATTTTCATTGTTGATGTTGGGTTATTATTAGGGCACAATTTAATTGGCTAAGTCCCGAGAGGGCAATTTGAGAAGAGACCATGTTCCTAATTTGATTAGTGCCATGATAATATATCCATCCCTATTGCGAATTGTTGTGTTCTTTAAAGCTAAATTTTCCGATTGAGTGTCCTTAGCCGGATGATCAATTGAGTTATTTGCGATAATTAGAGCTTGATTAAAGCCAATCTTACTGAACCCACAACTCATGCTTCCTCTCCTAGCTATCCTAACTCCACTTTTGGTTCTCTAACCCTACCCACTTAGGTTAGGATTTTAGTATCATCACTTTTTCCCACAATCATCCACCGTTAGCGAGGTGGTTGTAACACACTTTATTTTTCTTTATCGATCAATTTTGTAAATATAGAACGACTTGTGCCTGTGATCTCACCCGGTACTCACCGGTTATAAATTTATTGTTTTGACACTCCTACGCTTGGCAGTGGAAGGCGTGCCCCGTGCGCGTCCTCCCGTCACAACCAATAAGGGCGGCATAGCGCCTGGGGGAGAGGGGGGTGCCCACGACGGCCGGTGGCGAGGGTGCTGTGGAAACCCTAAACTTCTGTAAATTACAATTATTCATCAAGGCTAATTCAATTTACATATAACCACTTTAATAATACTATAATTATTATTTACCCACTGGGTTAAACCCGTCATGGACGTATCCAATTTCAACAACAGAAATTGAATTGAGTACATTACCTTGTCTTCTCTTTCATGGTATTTGATCTCTCTCTACTTCACTACTAAGATTAGCAAATCATTCGCCCGGTCCTTAAACCAACGTTACTCGATTTGCCGCGAAACATTATTCAATTAAAAAGATTTCAAGAGGATTACATGTCTAAGGCAATCACAGTATATTATATTCATACACACTACTTCTGATTTTATCCTTGAAATAACGCGTGTACCGGCGACGTAGACAACTGGAGTAAAAGCTGATTTAGATTGCCACGAACAGAATTGATGGCGATGTTTGAATCAATCTGTTGTAATAAAAGTTGAAGTTCAAAAAAATTATCCAGAAAGCAAATTTAAAAATAAAACACAAAACTTACCCGAAAACAGAAAAAAAGAATGGGAGATCAAATCAAAAACGAACTCAGAAACCGGGTAAAAAGATGAGGGCGCACATGTATACATATATACATGCCCTCTCTTAATCGCCCATCAGGCGAAGTAAAATAGAAACAAGAGAGGGGGGAAACAGAGAGAAAGAGAGAAAGGGAGAGAGGGTTGCAGAGATGAAAACTTCGGCGAAGATAATTGCTGTTATTGGAAGCGGAAGCTGCGCAGTCGTGAGGGTAGCGGCGCTTCGTTGCAGCGACGGCTCGACCAGGCACATTGCCATCAAATCGTCCTACAGCCCTTTAGCTTCGTCGATGATCACCTGCGAGAGCCTGATACTAAGGGACTTGAGGGGCTGTCCCGGGGTCATCCAAAGTTTCGGCACGGATGTCATCTGGGTCGACGGCGTAAACGAACGATGCTACATGTACCTGGAATACGCCCCCGGCGGCAGCGTCGCGGATCTCCTGACCAGGTTCGGGCCGCTTCCACAGCAGCAGGTACGCGACTACACCAGGTGCATGCTCGAAGGCCTGGCGCACATCCACAGGAAAGGCTACGTGCATTGCGACGTGAAGCCTGCGAACATCCTCGTTTGGAGCGCTTCGGATGCAAAAATCGGCGACTTCGGGCTCGCGAAGCTGTCGGGCCACTGGGCGACGGGATTCGGGCCCTACAACATTCGGGGCACGCCTCAGTATATGGCGCCCGAGTGCATGACCCGCGGCGAGTACGAACAGCCGCTGGATATTTGGTCGCTCGGGTGCACCGTTGTCGAGATGCTCACCGGAAGGCCGGCGGTGGACTTCCAAGATAATGGCGATCTCGGCGTGTTCTTGGACGCGATCGGCAACGGAAGCGCGGTGCCAGAGATCCCGGAGAACTTGCCGGAAGCAGGGAAGGATTTCTTGAGGCTGTGCTTTGTTCGAGAGCCTGCAATGAGATGGAGCGCGGCGATGCTCCTGGATCACCCGTTTGTTTGGGGCAGGTGCGGGGATCCGAGCGATTCGTGTGGGTTCCTGGCAAGCTGTTTGCCGCATCATGTGTTTGGACGTGGGAACAGACGAAGAGGTTAGGAATTAGATGCAGCTCTTGGGACTTCGAATAGATTAGCGGATTTAGTTGTAGTTTATATTTAGGGCATTTAGAAAGAGGAAGAACTTTTCCTTCTCCGTATATTGTGAGAACGTGAGTATTTTGCAAGAACCAGCTGATGGTGATTTAGGGCGACTAGCTAGTCTTTTTTATGCTTCCAATGCTCTATAGCTTGCCATAGGAATTTTATTTCCCGTGCTTTCTTATTTGTAAATGTACGATTGTTATTCTAATGTGAGTGCTATGTTCATTATTATCAGTTATGCAGCTCTCTTCTTCATACCTTGTTTGCAGTAAAGTTGTAAATTATTTGGTCTTGAATTTGTTTAAAGGACGTTGGATCTATAGCTCTTCTCTTGACTTTCTCGGCGAGCTTCTTGTTCGGCCAGGCGAACTTCCCAGTGGTGGGGCGAGCTTCCCGCCCAGGTTCGTTCTTGCTCCGGATGGTCGGATAACTATTCGCTTGGGGCGCTTCAATTATTTGGGCCTTTATTCTCTGAGTCGGCCTTAAGGCCATAACAATTGCACCCGTCATTCGAGTTCGAGATGGTAAGCCCGGCTCAGCTCGGATGACGTGGCGTACTCTCACTGGATGAGGGCAGGTCGGCGGCATTTAATTCGAATTGACCGCCAAATCTCTTAGGTCATCATGGCGATTCGGCGACGGGGGAGGATCGAGGAGTCCGACAGTTCGGAGCATGACACATGGCTGATTGTGATCGTGGGGAGAAGTTGAGGCGCCAGACTCGCCCAGATCTTGCCGCGTGGCCCGCCTCCGACGGCTGAGATCGACCAATCCCCCTATAAATAGCGATGTGGGGCATCGAGAGGGAGTTTTCTGCACTCATTTTCAAAATTTCGTTTCCCTCCGTCGTTGCTGAGAGCTCTCGCATCGTCGTCACGCCGTCGTTACTTCGTTGCTGTTGGAGCTCCGTTCATCCTTTTTCTTTCTATGTATTCTTTTGATCCATCCCATGGCTTCATCTCCTTCTTCTGCTTCCAATTCCTACGTCGAGGGGTGGTTCGACGAGTTTGAGGGTGGCAGCGCCGTAGAATCGGAGGAGTCGTCGGTGTTTTGGCCGTAGGAGCGGAAGGAAAACCCCGTCGTCGAGCTTGTTGTTGCCTCGATGTCGGCGGTCAAAAGGGACCCCAAGAAAGGAAAGGGGCCTAGGTCGGCCGTCAGGATTCCGGGGGGCGACGAAGTTACGACTGCGGTCCTCGCGAAAATTCTGGACATAATGTCCCAAATGCCGACCTCCTACGTCCTCCAAGTTTGCTCCAAGTATATCCGGCCGTCCTACACTATTCACCTTCCCGAATACAACGAGTGGGTTAGCTCCCCAAGGGTTAACGAGGTCGGCGTCTACTGCCCGACCTTTGCCCTTGGGCTCCGGTTCCCACTCCACCCCTTCTAGGGGTGGCAAACAGGTCGAGTCGGGTCAGGTTTGATCGGACCCGGATAGGGGTAAACCGGAACCTGACCCGGATTATATACTGGTCATGGTTCAGAAACCCGTACCCGACCCGATGTAACCCATGTTTACCCATACCCGACCCGATTTATTTTACGGGTCGGGTTCGGGTTAGGGTCGGGTTCGGGTCGGGTTCGGGTTGAGTGTAAGAGTAAAAATGTCGATTTAATTCCAAAGAAAAACGCCCGTGCAAAAGAGGGAGGAGCGGAGTAAGAAGGCGAGTAAGGAGCATGCGCCTACCGCTCCCTTCTCCCGTACGAGCGAGGCGGCATTGGGCGGCCTCATCGACCTCGACCCAGTCGTGGAGCCGGCAGCCTACCTAACGGTCGCCATGCCCCAGGGTCTGCCAGATGACATGATCGCCACGATCCCCATCGTTCGGATGTGCCTCTGAGTTCTCCGAGCATGTCGGCCCAGACCAGCCGGCTGTGACTGGTGTGCGCTGGCCCTTCGGGTGCCAGCCGTCCGGTCTGGGGAAGCTGGGTCACCCAAGCAGTGAGGCAACGCTCGCCACCTTTAAGTCAATGATGTGCGAGATCATCGCCCTCTCGCCGGGAAAGATCGTCGTGCCACTTTATCCGATGGGTGCCCAGGAGTCAGTCTTTGATGAGGTCGGGGTAGCGGCCTGCCTGGTGGAGAACAGCATGCTGCCGAGGGACCGAGAGTCCTTGACGAATGTCGATGCTGAGCGTCTCTGTGATATGGCCATCTGGCATAGCATGCAGGTTCGTCGCTTTCTTTATTCAAAATGCCAGTCTTCTCTCCTTTTAGATGCGCTTATGCCTTTGGTTCCTTCCGTAGAAGGTCGCAGTGTTGGTGTCCCTCCAATGTCACACGGTAGTGGCAAACAAGGTCGAGGCGGCTCTTGGGAGGAAGGCGGCCGAGCTCGAGGCCGTGAAGAAGGAAGTCGCAAGGAAGCTGAAGGTCGTCGACGACAAGTTGACAAAACTCCGAAAAAACTATGTGATCCAGAGGGTGACAATCACCAAGCTGGAGAAAGTTAAGGAGGAGACAGAGCAGAATGCCAGGGATGAAGAGGCCCAGAGGGTCGCTACTGAGGACGTCCTGGCCCAGGAGAGGGAGGCCGACAGGAAGAGGACCGCTGACCTTGAAAGGCTATAGTGGAGCTAGAGAAGATCGACATTGAGGCGATCAAGACAGAAGCCGTCTGCCAGTATCAGCTCCAGGAGTTCATCCCCGCTCTGACGGAGATGAGGGCTGAGGGTGTCGAAGAGGGCCTAAAGGCGGGCCTTAGGAGGATCAAGAAGGTGTTGGGGAAGCTCTACCCCAACCTGGAGGTTGACTTTTCCCGGTAGTCGGTGGTCTCCGATGACGAAGGTGAGGCTTCTATCCCCGCTGATGCCAGAAAGACGGGGGCACCGGCCAGCAGCGATCAGGCGAGCGGCCAGGCGAACACTCAGGCCCTGGGAGGTGGTGACCAAGTGGAGGCTCCATAGTTAGGGGGCACAAATGTATGGCCGCTTTTTCTTTGCTTGTTGTTGATGCGCCTTGTCTATCTTTGTTTGTGTATGCCCCTGATCGGCCCCGGATGTACACCCGGAGAACGATTGTAGTTTTACCGCAAGCGCACGGCGTAGTGGCGAGCGGGTATCGAACACGAGGAGGTGGTGTTGGCTCCAATCTGTCCTAGGTTGGTTTGACTACGAACGTTTTATTGATGGAGATGGTTATGGTATAATGTAATGGCAATGGCGATGGATGTCGGTGTCGGAGATAGAGAAATCGGTCAGATATCGATTCAAATACAATATAATAAAAGAGTCTAGGGCTAGGGAATCCCCACTACGGATCGTCATTCGTCATTGTGAATAGTGAATCTCAATATTACTAGGCTTGTGTTGAGGTAAACTAGTCGTAACTGAATAGAGAACCAAGCTCATGCTCTCGCGCTATTGCCGGTCTATAGCAAACCTAGATTAGAGCCCACTCTCGTGCAAACCCTAACCTAAGCCACTAGCATTAGGATCGACATCATTGTCCAATCGCTTCTCGAGCCCACTCTCGTGCAAACTCGAGTCACGATCTAGGTTGTGATAGTTCGTATTCGTCCAATCTCTTGCAAACGAATATTGGTATAGATTTACAATTAAAAATCCTAGCTTTGGTCCAATCTCTTGCAAACCAAATCTAGAGAAATCCAATTGTAAATCTAAATCGAATATCTAGGCCTTCCCATCGATTAGAATCCAATCTCTTGCAAATCTCAAATCGATGAAAATCCCTAGCTATCCGTAGTAAATCAATCACAACCTAACCTCCTAGCAATTCTAGTAATTTAGAAATTCATTCATCACAAATCTGAAATTAGATCCATAGGGTTCATCCCCATGCCCTAAAACAACAAATCTACTCTAGCATAGCAATAACGATATGAGAATCAATAGAAATCATTGCTTGCATACAAAAAGATAGAAAAACAAAGATTCAAATAAAAAGAAGAAAATACTTAGCTTGATGAAGATCTTCAATCCAAAATACAAGATTTTAGATCCAAGAGGGGGCCTAGGGCATGGCCTAACCTCTAAAATAATCCTAAGAAAAACATATGGGGACCTAAGAAAACAAATTGGGGATCCTCCTCTAATGGTGGCTACAAAACCCTTAAATACTCCCCCAAAACCCTAGCAAGGAACCCTAGAAAACCCCTCAAATTCGTGCCCAAAAACAGCCCAAACCGCAACTTAAAATCTGGGCCCGTCACCGACTCGGCCGAGTGGAAAATGTGACTCGGCCGAGTGGAAATTCCAGCACTGCAGCATCAACTTGTAGAAATTCTCCAGATTTCATCCGACCTCCGATTTTCACGTTCTTAGCGGCGTTGAAATCTTCATGAAGTCTACTATCCATAAAAAATATGAGAAAAATACTTTGCTTTCTGGAATGATAGCAGATTTCAAAAGAGTTGGAGGCTGTCTGAAAATCTGGGCGCTGCATGTCCTCGGCATCACTCGGCCGAGTTGACTTCTCTACTCGGTCGAGTGGGCTTCTCTACTCGGCCGAGTGATAGACCCTGTAGAATTCCAGTAAGACAGGGATCTTGGGGGCCTGTCTTCAGAGGTGACTCGGCCGAGTGGCTTTACTCACTCGGCCGAGGGGCATTCGTTACTCGGCCGAGTCAGAACCATCAAAAGCCTGTACATTTCCAGTAAGTCGGCCTCTTTTGATGGTGCATTTCTCATGCCACTCGGGCGATGCGATCTTCTTACTCAGCCGAGTGGGATATCATCCCTCGGCCGAGTGCACGCCCAATTCCTTATGTTGGAGCGTGTCCGGTCTGGTCGGCCGAGTGGTCTTCTTGCTCGGCCGAGTGGCTGTTCCACTCGGCCGAGTGGCATGCTGTAGATGCCCAATCTTCTCCATTTCTCCTCCTCGTCGCTCCTACGGAGTTTCTTCTTCTTCCACCCGTCTCCCATCACCGAATAGCCCTCAAAAGTGCCTTGGGTGACGCTCCGGAGTGGGTGCAAGTCCCTTAAGCTCATTTTTGCTCCCGATCGCTCTATATTTCCTGAAATCTGACAAAAACAAGAAATAGTGAAAGTAACGCAATATCATCGAATACTCGTGAAAATCGCAATATGAGCAATCGAAATGGCGTGAAAACATGCAGAAAAAAGGTGTAAAATATGGAGTGATCAGCTCCCAACCTTCGGCATGGACGAGCTTAGGGTCGAGGAAAGGTGGAATGTTGAGTAGATAGCTTTTGTCGGTGTCGGGCCAAGTATTGCTCCGACCTGGGGGGAGCCCGTAGGCATCATCACATATCCTCGCATTTAATGTAACAAATACATACCCTTGGGCGGCCTTTCGGGCGCGCGACACGTAGCCTTCCCCGGAGCTTTGATCATCCCCGGTTTGCGTAGTGAGGCTCGACCTGCTACGGATAGCAAGGCCGTGATCTGCCCGAGAGGTTTGATATGGAAGGGTCGTCGAGGTGCATAGCCTGTCCCAGTCCCTATGCGACCTTTTAGGGGCGCAGCACATAACCTATCCCAGATCTTTGATGGGGTTAGATCGGGGCCGTAGCCCGTCCTGCACCCTTGGAGCCTTTCGGGGGCGCAACGCATAGCCTGCCCCAGATCTTTGTGGGTCGGGTCGAGGCCATAACCCGTCCTGTGTCCTTGGAGCCTTTCGGGGGCACCGCGCATAGCCTGCCCTAGATCTTTGTGGGGCGGATCGGGGCCGTATCCCGGAAAACGACTGTAGTTTTACCGCAAGCACACGGCGTAGTGGTGAGTGGGTATCGAACACAGGGAGGACAATTGACAGTATCCTACTTTGATCACCTAGCTATTGATGGAATAAGAATGGTTTTGATGGTAATGTCACAATCGTTCGAATAGCAAATAGAATTCAATATAATAAAGCGTCTAGGGATAGGAAATCCCCGCTACGGACTATTACTTATCCTTGTGAATCATGAATCGCAATATTGCAAAGCTTGAATGTAGGTGGACTAGTCGCAACTTAATATAGAACCAAGCTTACGCTCTCGCGCTATTTCCGGTCTATAGCAACCCAGATTAAGGCCCACTCTCGTGCAACCCCTAACCAAAGCCGCTAGCGTGAAGATCGACATAATCGTCCAATCGCATCTCGAGCCCATTCTCGTGCAAACTCAAGCTACGATCTAGGTTATGATAGTTTGTATTCGTCCAATCTCTCGCAAACGAATATTAGTATAGATTTATAATAAAAATCCTAGCTTTGACCCAATCTCTTGCAAACCAAATCTAGAGAATCTCAATTATAAACCTAAGTCGATATCTAGGCCTCTCAATCAATTGGGATCCAATCTCTTGCAAATCTCAATCGATGGAAATTCCTAGCTACTCGCAAGAAATCAATCACAACCTAACCTTTTATCAATCCTAGCAACAATTCAATTCATTAATCACAATTCAAAGATCGGGTCCGTAGGGTTCATCCACATGCCCTAGAACGACGAAACTACTCACAATCATCATGAAAATCTCAGAAATAACAAATAGGATCATAGCACAATTCATTGTAGAGAGAGAACAATTCATAAAAATAAGAGTTTTAGCAAGAAAGAACAAACCAAATTACGCGTCTATGATCTCCAGCTGAGATTTACAAAAGGAATAGCCGTCAAAAAATAATACAAATCTCTCCTAAAACTAGGGATAAAACTAGGTTTAAATACAGGCCAAATTCGTCCAAAAAATCGTGACAGAATTGCCCCTACGCAGCCCAGAAAACCCAATTTGCGTAGCAGTCGGACTGCGTCACTTGGCCGAGTGACAATGTCACTCGGCCGAGTGACAGACCCAATAAAAACAGAGAATCTGGGAAAATTGGGGGCATGTCGCTCTGTGTGACTCGGGCGAGTGGGCTTCTCCACTCAGCCGAGTGAGCAATCTTGCTCGGCCGAGTGGGTCTTCTCAAAATTTCCAGTAACTTGGCCGCCTCTTAGAAGAAAATCCATGTACCACTCAGGCGAGTGAGTTATCTCACTCGGTCAAGTGAACGTAGAAAATTGGTAGTGTGTATCCGTTTCACTCGGACGAGTGCAATCCTTCACTCGGCCGAGTGAACTGGCTGTTCGGCCAAGTGAGCTATATCTGGGCTCTTTTCCTCTCCTCCTCTCCTTCTCGTCGATTCTATCGAATTTCTTCCTTTTTCGCTCATCCTCTAGCACTGCTAACTTCTCAAATAAGCTATGGGTGATGCTCCGATATGCGTGAAAGTCCCTTGATCTCTTTTTCGCTCCAGATCGCTCCATATCTCCTAAAAAACGACAAAAACAAGCAATAGTCAAAAGCAACGTGATATCGTCGAATAATCGTGGAAAACGCAATATGGGCGATCGAAATAATATGAAAACATGCAGAAAAAAGGTGTAAAATAAGGAGCGATCAAAATCCCCCAAGCTTACCTCTTACTCGTCCTCGAGGAAGATGAGTAAAAAGCGAACCCGGTGGATAAAACATGGAAAAAGGAAAAAGAAAACGAAGAGGGAAGTGCTAGATCATTTTCTTAGGACGTGGACTTGCTTACTCAAATAGCATACGACGAATAAAAACATGCCAAAGATTTTTATCTCGATATCATGATCATATAGGGATGCATCCGGTATAGAAACCCAAGAATATCAAAACGATATGAAATATGAAATCATTCTAGAATTAGCATCGTCTGAAGCATCTAAAGTAATATACATATTCATAGACCACACACTTTTCAATTGATCGCTTTCTATTTGGAGTATAAGAGGTATCACACAATATGAATCAATAAGAATGGAAAGGAGTGGTTTTCATGAAGTGCATGCCAAATCTCAATTCCTGGATTTTGTAATACTTCTAGTAATCTCCCCGAGTATAGAAAATTACCTAGCTTAGGTTGTCATACATAGACAAGTAGTCACTCTTTCACACATCATTGGATCCTCTCCCCCAAGCTTATCTATAAGCGTGGTGGCATCAGATAAAACAATAAGACTTTTCCCCATTTTTGAAGCTCCGAAAAAAATGAAAAATAAAAGAGGGAAGAAAGAGAGAAACAAATGAAATGGGATCATATATGTACTTCTTTTCTTTCTTCTCTTTTTTTCGCTTTTTTTCTTTTTTTCATATCACATATATACAATAAGGATCCCAAATCAAAAGATAGAGAGATATACATGTATATTTTTTCTTTTTGATTTTGGGGTGTTGGAGTATGAACTTTTATAGCAAGGGGGATATGCCAATATAGGATTTGCTAAAGGGAGAATCACCAATGATTTTAAGTATAGAAATGATGTCCAAGATATGTGGAGAAAGAAAAATGTGTAATGCTCAGTTACTCTTTAGAATGTGCACGACAACTTTCAGCAGAGTAATGTAATCTACTCAGTATGTTTTCAAAAGGTAAACTAATCCAGTCATATCAACATAGCATGCATTCAGTCAACCAGAAAGTGAAGCGTACAATTTTCATGCAAAAAGAAGTGATATCAGATAACAAAGCAGTACTCCAAATATAGGCAGTCAATGAGTGAAGCTTGGTGTGTTTTCTACGAAAAGCATACCATATAAATTATCAGACTCAGCTAGTAGAAGAATTTCATTCGCATTCATATAATGAAGGTGCGGGTTACTATCTCGAATGCACAGCAAAGCATAGCATATGATATCTGAAATAAAAACTATGGCATGACAAGATAATATATATGCATATAGAGATAAGATAATTCCACGTCATCATCATCACAGAAAATTCATCTCTAGCAAAAAAGGTAAAAGAAACAAGGATAAAAGAAAAATAAGATCTACTGTACATATGCAGCACACACAAAAATAAGAAAACGTGATGCATGAGAAAAATGAAAAAATGGGTGAAAATAAGTGTAAAATAAAGAAAGGTGGAAAATATGAAGAAAATGAAAAGTGCGTGAGACACTCACTACCCCAAGCTAAACAACACAATGTCCTCAGTGTGTAAAGTGTGGCACACGGAGAAATATGATATGGGTGGGGTGGGTGAGGGTGCATGCAAGATGAAAAGAAAATGAGATGGATATGCAAGTGATGCATGCAGAGATCGAGATCGTGCAATATAAGTGTCCCCAAAAAATACCTCCTCCCTCCAAAATAATATAGACAAATATGAGCAAAAAGTGACCAAAATGTGTGTGGAAGAGGGGCGCAAAAATCAGCGAAAAGATGGCATCAATCATAACAGCCGCAAAAATATGGGAGGCATCCAGTGTGTGCCTAAGTGGGTGTTGGAGCACCAGCACCGTCCTGTGGTGGAGGTGGTGGTGGAGGTGGCTGCTTGGTAGGTGTAGCAGCAGATGGTGGCTGTGACAGTCACGCAAGAATCTGGTTCAGGCTAGCCTGAATACCAGGAAGTAAAGCGACGCGAGACTGTACAGCACTGACGGTAGCGGAGAGAGCCCGAAAATCTCCCCTGAGTCCACTAATGGCCACCTCTTGAGCACGTAGGTGCTGAAATAGGGTGTCAGGGGGGAGGTGGAGCAGAGGGTTGAACAGGTGATGAACGTGGCTACCTCGCACGGCTACCTAAACAACAGGTGCAACTACTGGGTGGGGCTGTTGTGATGTACTCACTAAAAGACGCTCAGCCTCTGTGACAGTTGAGACGCATGAATGGTCGAGGAAGAGGGAGCAACAGCAGAGGCTGAAATGGTGACCGGGGGCAAGGAGGACAGAGAGGTCAATGACACAGAAATGGTGACAGACGTCACAACACTCTCGGTGAAGATAGCTGCAGTGGAGACGGAAGTGTCAACGGCTGGGGAGGCCGTGAAGTGTGCAGAAAATGACTTCCCATGGGTCGAGCATAAGAAAGTGGAAAGGGTCTCCACCGCGGAGGCAAAAGAGGGCTCGCCGCTCACAATAATGGTGGTGGGACGCTCAGAGCTCACAGCAGAAATGGGATCGATAGACATCGGCACAGTGGTGGTGGTGGTGGTGGACTCAACAAGTGTACTCCCGACACTGGCAGAAGTATGGACAGAGGTGTCGGGAGGTGTAGACAGATCTGGTGTAGGCTGAGGGATCTCCGGGTCCAGAGGTGGAAGGAGGGGCTCCTGCTGAGCACCCTCAGGCTCTAGCACGTACGCAGCAGGGATGAGGACGTCCATCGCTGGAATCCACTCCCCTCCTGCGGGTCCAATAGGGGTCTGAGCGGGGCTCGGAAGAACCATGTAATCTGCGCTAAAAGGACCGTGCAGCCATACTCAGTGGTGCTGAATATGAGGGCGTAGCATCCTCATGTGGGCCATAACGTCTATGGAAAGGGAAGTGGGGCCCGGGGTCGTAGCAAACCAGCTGGAAGGTCTACTCCGCACATGGGAGCCAGAAGAGTAATCAGACCGCCGCAACAGATAGGCGTCCTAGAGCCGACAGAGATAACGATGCGGTCCAAGTACCAACTGGCTATGTCAATCTAAGTGACAGTGTGTAAGACATCTCCACCTCTCTCAAAGGCTCGCGCTCGAGTCATCCCGTAGTGCATGTAAAGCTCAGGGGTCGACATCATCCCCGGCTCATACCTCACTAAGAAATTGGTCGCCATAAGGCACTGTGCAATGCGAAGGCATGGGTGGAGGATAGCGGAGGCCTTGGCCCGATTAGGGTCAAAGGCGAGGGGTGATCCCGTGATACGTGTCCAGAAGGCGTGTGTGTCGAATGACGGCGGGGGGATGTGCATGGGACTATGGGCTAGGTCTGGGTCTGGGTCTGGGGGCAGATCACTCCATATTTTACACCTTTTTCTGCATGTTTTCATGACGTTTTGATCGCCCATATTGAATTTTTCACTATTATTCGACAATATTGCGATGCTTTTCACTATTTCTTGTTTTTGTCGTATTTCAGGAGATATGGAACGATTTCGAGTGAAAATGAGATCAAAGGAGTTTCAGGCACTTCGAAGTGTCACCCACAGCTTATTTGATGAGTTATCAGCGATAAAGGATGAGTGGTGGAAGAAGGAAATCTATAGGAGCGACAAGGAGGTGAAAAGGAGAAGAAATAAGCTCAGGAGCACCTCACTCGACCGACCAAGACTGGTCGTTCGGCCGAGTGAAGGATCACACTTGTTCGAGTAGAACGGATACGCACCAAAGATTTTCAGTGTTCACTTGGCCGGGCAAAGAATTCCATTCGGCCGAGTAAGAAAGCTCACTCGCCTAAGTGGTACAGAGAAATACGACAGAAAAGAGCCGAAGTTACTGGAAAATCTGAGAAAGCTCACTTGGCCGAACGAAGAAGGCTACTCGGCCGAACGAAGAAGACTGCTCGGCCGAGTCATCCCGAGAGACGGACCCCTGAGAACCCCGAAGTTACTGTTTTTGTACAGGGTTTGTCACTCGGGCGAGTGACAAGGGTCACTCGAGTGATCCTCTCCGACTGCTGCTAGGAATGCAAATTCTGGGCTGCGCATGGGCAGTTTTGTCACGATTTTTTAGACGCTTTTGTCTTGTATTTAAGCCATGTTTTTACCCTAGTTTTAGGAGAGACTAGAATTATTTTTTAGAGAGTTCTTTTAGGTTTTAGATGGCTATTCTTTGGAGAAATCTCAGCTCGAGATCATTGGCTACGTCATTGGTTTGTTCTTTCTTGTCAAAAACTCAATTTCTATGAATTGTTTCTCTTTTGCAATGAATTGTACCATGATTATTATTGTTATTTCTGATATCTTCATGATGATTAGTGAGTAGTTCCGTCGTTCTAGGGCCTAGGGATGAATCCTTTGGACCCGATCTTTGAATTGTGATGAATTTGTAGATTTGTTGCTAGAATTGATGATGGTTAGGTTGTGATTGATATATTACGAGTAGCTAGGAATTCATATCGATTGGGATTTGCAAGAGATTGGATCCCAATTGATAGGAAGGCCTAGATATTCGATTTAGATCGATAATTGAATTTCTCTAGATTTGGTTTGCAAGAGATTGGACCAAAGCTAGGATTTTTAATTGTAAATCTATACTAATATTCGTTTGCAAGAGATTGGACGAATAAGAACTATCATAACCTAGATCGTAACTCGAGTTTGCAAGAGAGTGGGCTCGAGATGCGATTGGACAATGATGTGGATCTTCACGCTAGCGGCTTAGGGGAGGGTTTGCACGAGAGTGGACCCTAACCTAGGTTTGCTATAGACTGGCAATAGCGCGAGAGCGTGAGCTTGGTTCTACATTTAGTTGCGACTAGTTCACCTATATTCAAGCTTAGCAAGAATGAAATTTACGATTCACAAGGATGAGAGACGGTTCGTAGTGGGGATTTCTTATCCCTAGACGCTTTATTATATTGATATTTCTTGATATTTGAACGATTGTGACGATTACACCAAAATTATTCTTACTCTCTTGATAGCTAGGTAATTAAAGTGAGATGCTATCATTTGTCCTCCCTGTGTTTGATACCCGCTCGTTGCTACACCGTGCGCTTGCGGTAAGACTACAAGTCATTTTTTCGGGTGTATATTTGGACGCGATCAAGTTTTTGGCACCGTTGCCGGGGAGGCGACGGTATCTTATTTTCTTTGCTTAGTTATTTTTTTATCCTTTTATTCTTCTATCGTGCTAACAATTCCATCGAAGCTCTATTTTCCTACACATGTACATGAGATCGACGGAGCATCAAGAAGATCTATTATTTGATCTGGAGATCGAGCGTACCGAAAGGAGGCTTAGAGCCGAGAGAAGACTTGCTATAGAGGACGATTGTATGAACCGATGGGAGACACCGGAAGAATTAGCGGCACGCATGGCTAGAATAATATCTATCAGAGATAGGCTTCGGCCTAAGACTACTTCCACTACTTCATCCATTGCGATGCCGGAGTTGGCGGCGGATAAGAACTTTGAGCTCAAGATGGGACTTGTGGTTCTAATGCAACAAGACCCATTTCATGGGAACTCTCACGAGAATCCACACTACCACCTCCAGTCATTCTTGTCCAAGTGCGCCACCTTTCAGATGCCCGGTGTTTCGGTCGATGCAATCCGATTGCGCCTCTTCCCATTCACTCTCAGAGACACAGCTTTGTATTGGTTGAGGACGCAAGAGGAGGGGATCGTTACTACATGGGATGAGTTGGCGAGTGCCTTTGTTGATAAATTCTACCCACCATCCAAGACAGTGAAGATAAGGAGCACACTCATGTCCTTCAAGCAAGGACCACAGGAGACTCTATACGAGGCATGGGAGGGCTTTAAAGATCTCCAACATCAATGCCCCCATCAAAGCATTGAAGCATGGGAGCTAGTACACAGCTTTTACAATGGATTCCAGCCGGCACTGATTCAGATTGAATATTACGTATTTAACCCCCTAATTAGCCCTATGATATGCCTATATAATGCTTAATTGCTCTCTAATATGTGCGTATTTTGTACACCATTATTTATTAGAGAAATCACCTTATTTGTGCATAAAACATGAATTATATTGAGTATTTCTGCATTTTTATATTTTTCCTAGCATCGTCTCGATCTCACGACTCCAACGACTATTTATTTGTATTTTTCTGAGATCTGTGCTAATTACTGTGCATTTTTGAATGCAGAATACCATTTATTGGAAATAAAATAAATGCGCACGAATCTTGGCGCATGCGTGGACGCATCAGATCACTTCCCGCCTTCATCCGACGGTGCAAGGAAGCGGACGACGTGGAATTCTTTTAGCCGTTGGATCAAGATCCAACAGCCCGAAGCGAAAGAAAACGCAGCAGCAGTGCGCGCTTCTCCGTGGACACGTGGCATGATCTCAGCGGGCTCCCGCTGGAACGGACGACCGATGTCGCTCCTACATTCGAAATCATAAGCGATTCGACGAGGATTAATACGGAGCGTTGGATTTTGATCCAATGGACGGTGTCGACCCCGCGTTCAGCAGCGAGAGGAAGTACATCCCAGCCGTTCGATGCCAATCGGACGGCCATCATTCGGAGTCGATATCGGATGCGGGCGTCGCACGGAGATTAAAGTACACGCGGCATCGTTTGGTGAGATCCCGCTGAGATGGACGGCTCACAGCTGCGCCGCTCCAGATCTACGGCCAGGATGGATTCGGGCGCAATTTTAGAGCGGGTTTCGACCCGTTATACCCCCAAAACCCGCAATCTTATTATTTAAGCGTATTTCTAGGGTTTTAGGGCGTATTCTGGCGTATTTTGGGACTTTTGGAGTGGCTACTGTGAGTATTTCTCCAGGGGAAAATTCTGAAAAATCCCAGAGGCTATTCTTCTACTTTCCAGGGAGTGTTGGGTTCTAAAGTGGAGATTTGGTGATAACTTCTTGAACTTATACCCCGTATTTGGTGTATTTCATCGTATTTTGGCTATTAAAACGATGTATTTAGCTATGAAATCTGATTTTCTTTTCACCATGCATGGCTAATCTCCTTGTGCTATGGTTGTGAAATAATTAGGAGTATGTAGTCGCTAAATTTCATGTCTTTAGCCCTATTATCATGTCAAAATTGCTCGTAATATTGATTTCTACAACGTATTTGTGGGGTATTTGCTTATTGTCGATATTGTTTACATCCCATATGGCTAGGCCCTGACAAGGCTAGCCAACTCATGTTCACTAATCTGAACTTATTGTTGCATTTATCGTTTAATGAAATCAATGTTGCTAGTGATACGTATACGGCTATTTTGACTAGTTTTTATCGATTCATCTTCCGACGTCTTCACGCCTTGACCGGGTGAAGCGTTGAGTTATATAAAAGACATGATATTTCAGCGATTATTAACTCCTAATGAACTCACAACCGTAGCACATCCACTTCATATGTGTTGGTGTTGACATAGTTAGGGTGTCGTATTCATTGATTTCTATATCTTTTCGCCCTATTTGCATGTGATTAATTCTTTGGCACGCTTTTATATACTTGAACGCCATACTTTCTGACGTTCTCGTGCCCTGACCGGACGAAACGTTGAGTTATAGAAAAGGTATTGATAATCATTGATTGCACACACCCTAACGAAATCAAACCCAACACATACTCCCCATATTTATACCCCTACCGAAGTCACGGTAAATACCGTAGGATTTTCTTTTGCTATTCCAAACTCTTGATCCTATATCTTTGTGTTTGATAGGTGGTTGGTTCTCATCGTATTATTATTCTTTACAGATTGACGTTCGTAGTTTTGCAGGTCAGTTGTCCCACGGATTCGATACCTGGACTCACCAGGATATTACTTGCACGATCTCCTGCGCTTGGGAGTAGTTCTCACATCATTTGAGACGAGGCAAGTTTTTGGCGCCGTTGCCGGGGACAACAATACTTGCGATCTACGATTTCAGTTCGTTTGGAGGAACATTCGGTGAGATCCTTCCATCTTATAGTCTAGGATTTTTTTATTACTTTTTTGTTTTCTCTTTTTAAAATGGAGTATATGGAATACATGAAATTCTATTGCACGAACAATTTGTATGATGCAGAATATGATAAGGCACACAAACATAGGATGGAGAAGCTTAAGATTGTTAGTTTTAATCAGACTGATTGTGAAACTTTCTTTCAGGCCTGGAGGAGGTTCACAGACATAATATAGAGCTATCCGCAGCATGGGTACACGAAGAAAGAACTTATGGAGTCCTTCCTAGGTGGACTACGACCACAGCTGCAGGAATTCTTGGGAGCCATGACGTCGACAGAGGCGTGGAATTGTATGGAGTCTTTACAAGAGAACGAAGAAATCATGCAAGAGACTTCAGAGTACGATTCAATGGAGCCGTCAAGCCTTGATCAGGGAGAGCAAAGCGTAGACGTACCTTTGCAACACCTGAAAGAGGAAGTTCAACTGCTTATTCAGACACAGGAGGCCACATCCCATCAATTCCAAGAGAAATTCCTCGCTCAGGGCCGATAGATTCAGCAATCTATTGAAAATCTTAAGCTGATTTCCACTTGCTTAGAAGAAAATAAATCTTTTGAAATTCAATCTCCAGAATCTAATGTGAGTTTATCTTCTATTGCAGGTATACCGAGCGAGCCATGTCACGATGAAGTCACGAATGAAAACATTGACATGGCAAGAAGTGTGTGCAAAGTAGAGGATGAGCGAGCAATTTTGGATGAACAGGAAGAGGAGACGACTAGGGACATTGGTTTAAAGAATATCTCTATGGAGCCCGAACCATTCCTTTCCCCAGTTTTTTCCCAAGATCATTTACCACTCTCTACATTGACTGAGCATCATACCGAGCGTAGTGCACATTTTTCAGGGAGTTGTCATCACCATGCTCTATTTTACTTCACCTATTTTGATGACTATATTTGGAATATGTTTATGGCGAAGAATTTTAAAATAATTTGGACTGACATAACTCATCTCTTGCAGGACATTGGTAAACAGCTTATAGAGATGCTTGGAGTTGTGTTGCTGGAGTCCAGTTTAGCTAAAGGAGGAAGATTACTCGCTGAGGAGCGCAAGGATCAAATTGAACAACTTCCTCCACCATTAAAGATTCAGGATCCGCCATTTGTATGTGGGGCGCCCCTACGGTAGCACCAACTGCCCCTGGTACAGCAGCCTTTGATCACTCAGTGTATACCTTGTGTACTCGGTAGATCCATGATGTATCACCTCCCGTATCAATGACAGCCCCCCATCAGCCTATATCTCTCGCACCAACAGATCCAGTCCAGCAAGACTGGCACTGAAATCCCTACCACCTCAAAGTTGCTCATCTGTAAATGCTAACTTGTGGCAAGAGGAAATTGATGATGAGATGGACTCTCTTGGTTCTAATAGAACTTGGCACCTAATAGACCTACCTCCTGGTTTTAAATCAATAGGGTGTAAGTGGATACTTAAAAATAAGTTGAAACCTGATGGAACTATTGATAAATATAAAGCTCGTCTGGTTGCCAAAGGATTTAGACCAAGAGAAAATGTAGATTTCTTTGATACCTTTTCACATGTGTCTAGAATTACATCCATACGTGTGCTTTTAGCTCTTGATGCTATACATGATTTAGTAGTGCACCAAATGGATGTTAAAACAGATTTTTTAAATGGTGAATTAGAAGAAGAACTCTAAATGGATGAACCTGAAGGTTTTGTAGTTCCTGGTCAAGAAGACAAAGTGTGCAAATTAGATAAGTCACTTTATGGTTTGAAACAAGCTCCTAAACAATGGCATGAAAAATTAGATAACCTTGTTATCTCTAATGGTTTCAAAGTTAATGAAAGTGACAAATGCACATATTATAAATCTGAAAATAATATTTGCACTCTTATATGTCTTTATGTTGATGATAGGCTGATTTTTGATTCAAACATTCATGTTGTGAACAAAGTGAAATCCATGTTATGGGCAAGTTTTGATAAGAAAGATATTGATGAAGCTAATGTAATCCTTGGAATTAAAAAAACTAATTCTGAACATGGAATTTATTTAGATCAATCTCATTACATTGATAAGATTCTAAAGAAATATAATTATTTTGATTGTAAACCAGCATGCACTCCATATGATCCTAGTGTTAAGTTGTTCAAGAAAACCAGCAACGGTGTTAGACAATCTGAGTATGCGAGCATCATTGGCAGTCTTCGATATGTTGTTGATTACACTAGGCCAGATATAGCTTATGTTGCAAGGTTACTATGCATGTTTACAAGCAGACCTAGTATTGCTCATTGGCATGCTATTGATAGAGTCATGAGATACCTTAAAAGGACCATGAATCGTGGATTACATTATCAGAAGTTTTCCGTTGTCCTTGAAGGATATATCGATGCTGATTGGAACACCCTTTCAGATGACTCTAAGGCAACTAGTGGCTATATTTTTAGCATAGATGGTGGAGCTGTTTCTTGGAAATCTAAGCAACAGACTATATTAGCTCAATCCACTATGTAGTCTGAGATGATTGCGCTAGCTTCAGCTAGTGAAGAAGCAGGTTGGCTAAGAAACCTGTTATCAGAACATCCTTACCGATTCTAGCCGTCTTGATCCATTGTGATAGTACTGAAGCTATTGCAAAAATTCAGAACTGTTATTATAACGAAAAAATGCGACAAATACGTCGCAAGTACAATACTGTTAGAGAGTACATCTGGAGCTGTAAAAGTGGATCATGTACGTACTAATGATAATTTAGCTGATCCTTTGACGAAAGGATTAGCTCGAGAAAAGGTTTTTAAAACCTTGAAAGGAATGTGACTCGTGCCTTTAGACTGATAAGTCACTGGTGAGGGAAACCCAACCTATAGACCGGAGATCCCGAGAAATAGGTTCAAATGGTAATAACAAATCATGAAGTGATATGTGAAGAATCATGCTATTATAATTTTTAGTCCTATTCCATAAAAATCCAATTGAGCATGATATCCTGAAGCAATAGAAGGATGTGTTATTTTTAACTCTTATGAGATATATACTCTATGTGGAGTGGGGTACCTAGCTACATGAGTATCACCTATATGAACGTGGAAGTGTGACCGCTTCCTATGGAATTTTGGGCAAATTCTCTAGAGCATTCACTATACTAGGATACACGTGCATGACCGTAAAGCACGGGCTTATGAACTACACCTTGATAAGGTTGTGTGTGTGATGTTGTTAGAGATAGAGTTCAAAACTACAAGTTACGCTAGTAAAATCTAAATCATCTACACTATGTAAAGGTTCAAGTCGATAGACACCTTTGCTTGTGCACAATCTTATATTAAATTATATTGCTCGATGAAAATGGATTTAATTTTAAAAAAATTCAAGTGTGGGATTGTTGGAAATTTTGAATTTTTTAAACGGTTTTCAAAATGATTTTGTGTGTGGACTCTATTATTGGCTCTCTCTCCTTTTGTTTTAGTCCCACAGTGATTGGGAAAATAGACTTGGAGGAGTTTATAAAGGTTTCGTTGAGACGTGCGAATGTGCCCCAAGGGGTACCATTCTTTTGTGAAGGGGAGAGGGCTTACATGATTGTGAGTTCACCACACGCGTTGCCGCCCGCCGGCCGACCGGCCGCGTCGTGTCGCGCGTGCACACGATTATTATTATTATTATTATTATTATTATTGATAAAATAATTATTTTAAATTATAGAATTTTTATCAAATTCAAATTTTGAACTAATATTCAAAATTTTAATTTTGAATCGTTGAAAGAGTCGTTTCAGTTTTTCTCCCCCCCCCCCACAATTTTTCGTCATTAATGTGTCATTAACGCGTCCATTACTCGCGTCATTAATGCGTCCATTATCTCTTTGTTTTTTTCACTTGTTATTATTATTTATATAAAAAGAACTCGTGGGCTCATTTGTTTTGGTCGCAAAAAAATCTCTCTATTTACGAAAATTTCTTCTCGTCTCTTTGTTACAAAAATTTCTTTGACTGATTCCCGAGCAGTGTTCCTTTTTGTTGGTGTTGGTTCTTTCCAATCTTCTTCCTATGCAGAGGAGATCTTCGACAGAGGAGATTCGGGGCTGTTTTATCCTGGGGCGACGGGGCTGTACACTGCTTGTACAGTCTTAGGCAGAGCAATGAAACTTCTTAAAGAGAGCGACCTAGTCCGTGACTCAACCTAACGCATTCAATAACTTCGTTACTGTCTTTTTTTTCTGCAACAACATTTATCAATGCATGTCGCATTTCCATCTTTTGTAATTGCAGAAACGAGGGATTTAGATTGCAAATGGAATTTAATATCAAACTGCCAGTTCAAATAATTTTTCCCTCAGTACTTCGAAATCAACGCTTGCAATTTTTGCCATTTTATTTAAAAAGTACAAATTTGCATGAATTAATAATTCTGAAAACATTATTCATGCATAGGCAATTTTAAATGAATAAGCTAATTGCGTGGATCGACTAGTCGCCACATAAATAAAATAATGTTCCAAAGTCCATATTACAGTCCACTTTACACAAATAAAAGAGAAAATTAAACTTTGGAAACCTCTTGGGTCCCAATGAAAATCTTCATCTTCAAATGTGGCCCCGCCTCCATGGAAATGGTCATCAGTCTTGGACATTACATACTTTTTCTGAAAATAATTTCTCTCAAAAGAAAAGGAAACGTGCAGGAAAAATAAAATGTGGGACTAAACAGCCGATCCAAAACCACCATTAGCCATCCATGCAAAAATTGTGCTCATTAAACATGTTCATAACGCATCACAGGCATCACAGATTTAGAATAGGATAAATACATCAATTTTAATACTTAATAATTATTCAAACCACGGAGCGATGACATACACCGTTAGATTAGATAACTAACGACAGTGTGGTCGCATGATCTTCATAATTATTAAGTTAATGCACAACATATCATAAATTTATCCTAGAAAATGGCATAAAAGTGTGATGCAATTCATATAAATATGATCCAAAATAGGGATCATATACTAAAATATGTTATTAATCAGTTGTGCATATAGGGGCAATTCAAATAAAGTTTAATTGTGCCCTATTATATTTTATTTGTAAAAGGAAGTAAGTTTCCTTTTTATGCCCCCCAAAGATCCCCAAAAATCCACATTTCCCCCTTATAAAAATCCCCATATCATCCCCATATTTTTCTATGTTTTTATTTATTTTTAGGCCCTTTAGTTCCCCATTTTAATTATTCCATAGGAATATTAGTAAGCTGTGGGCCTAAAGTCCACAACCATTTCCCTCTATTTTCCTTTTTTCCTTAAAACATAGGTCTGCGGGGTCTGAGGCACACAGGCCTATGCTGTGGGCTTTAGGCCCGTAGAAAATAATATTTTTTTGTAAAAGGCACACGGCCTGAGGGCCTAGCATGGGCTGCAGGTTTCAGGCCCTGAAACCCGCAGCCGTTTGTTTTTTCATTTTTTTATTTTTGTGGGCCAGAATCCACTGATCGATATGGGCTTCGGCCCACATTGGTATTTCATTTTTTTTTCTTTTTTTTTGATGTGGGTCGAGCACGTGCATGGCCGCGGGCTACGACCCACGGGCCTTTTAAATTTTTTTTAATGCCGAAGGCCCAAGCGAGTTGGGGGGTATGGGGTTGCCCCCCCCCCCCCCCCCCGACGAGGGTTTTAGGGGCGGTGGGGGGTTGCTGCTGCCCCTCCCCATAGCGGGTCTCTGCTATGGATGGGATACGAGGAGGGATGACGTGGCCGGCGGCAGCAAGGGTATGTTAAATTTTTTTCAAACACTTTTGAGAACCCCTAGGGGCAAACGACGCCGCCTAGCGACATCGGGCCTCCTTCATGAGGGGGAAGGGGGGATAAGTGATTCGGGATATAAATTGCATATTCCCCACTGTTTCTGGGCATTTTATGTGTATATCATGTTAATTTTGGCTTGATACGGGCGTTTTTGTGATATCGTGAATCATTATAGCCTACTACTATTTTATACATAAAACATGGTTTTTATATACTAATTTTCGCTCTCCTTATTTTTCAGGTACTTCTGGAATTTTTCTGGATTTTCTGGAATTTTTCCAGAATTTTTGGAAGCTTCGAGCTATTTTTGGGGATTTATTTGAGGCTATGAAGTGATTCTAGAATTTTAAAAAAAAGAAAACAAAACAAAAATAACCCAGACAATAGATTTACTGTCGGCCGGGCAGGCCCACAAAGGCCGATGCGTTTGAATTTTTAAAAAAAACAAATCCAGCGGCCCGCTCTCTGAGTAATTAAAAAAAGTTTTTTTAAAAAAAAACGATCGCGGGCGGCCCGCTCAAAGTTGAAGGGGCTTTTGAGCGGGCTTCGCCCCGCTGCAGGATGCGAGGGCGGCCCGCTCTGCTTTGAGCGGGCCAGGCGGGCGTTTTGCGCATGTCGGGCGCCCAGCGCCCAACCTGTAACCCGTTTTTTTGCATTACTGCGGCCTGAGAGAAAATTGGAGGGAGTTTTCATTTTTTGGGGGGATTTTCGGCCAGCTGCTGTTCTTGGAGCTTTTCTAGGGCTTGGATGAGGATGGAGGCCATGGGAGAATGATGGAAGCTTGGTGAAGGTGCTCAAGAGAGGGGGGCTTAATCTTAGAGAGATCTTGGGTGAAATCTCCCATTTCCTTGGTGTATTTTGCATTTTCCTCTTTGTATTAAACCAGTGATGAATTTGTTTATGAATCTCATTTTGTTTAGTATGATTGAGGAGTGTTGCTTGGCTTGGGTTGTGATTCATCTAGATTGGTTGTTAATTTTAGTTCTAATTGCCTCATGCTAATTTTCATTGTTGATGTTGAGATATTATTAGGGCACAATTTAATTGGCTAAGTCCCGAGAGGGCAATTTGAGAAGAGACCATGTTCCTAATTTGATTAGTGCCATGATAATATATCCATCCCTATTGCGAATTGTTGTGTTCTTTAAAGCTAAATTTTCCGATTGAGTGTCCTTAGCTGGATGATCAATTGAGTTATTTGTGGTAATTAGAACTTGATTAACGCCAATCTTACTGAACCCACAACCCATGCTTCCTCTCCTAGCTATCCTAACTCCAATTTTGGTTCTCTAACCATACCCACTTAGGTTAGGATTTTAGTATCATCACTTTTTCCCACACTCATCCACCGTTAGCGTTGTGGTTGTAACACACTTTATTTTTCTTTATCGATCAATTTTGTGAATATAGAACGACTTGTCCCTGTGATCCGACCCGGTACTCACCGGTTATAAATTTATTGCATTGACACTCCTACGCTTGGGAGTGGAAGGCGTACCCCGTGCGCGTCCTCCCGTCACAACCAATTGGCGCCGCTGCCGGGGACAACGGTTTCTATTATTAGCAATTTTTGATTGATTTCGAAAGTTTTAGTGTGATACTACTATCTCTTAGTATGAGTCTTTTCGACTCTTCATCTTTCACTTATTGTTCATCCTTATTTATTTTACGCTTTTTTGAGTCTTTTTTATTGTTTGTTTTTGTTTTTTTCCAAACATGGCAAGTACTTCAAACTCTCTTGGGTTTGACATGCGGGTGACCAAATCTCTACCGAGATTCCTTGATAAGGATGCGGAGAGCCCATACTTACATATTAAGAAGTTTGAGAGTGCGTGCACGCTTCATTTTGATGGAAACACATGTGCTGAAAAGTTTTATCTTAAATTCTTTTCCTATTCTTTGGATGGTAGTGCAATAAAATGGTTTAAAGTTTATCTCCCACATCTTATTCCATCTTGGCATGTACTAAAGCAAAAGTTTTGTATGAAGTTTTTTCCATCTTACAAGACCAAAACATGGCAAGGAAGAATGGTGAACTTTGCTCAGCGCATCGGTGAGACATTTTTTCAGGCTTGGACGCGTTTTTCAAAGTTAGTGTACGGTTGTCCACATAATGGATTCGACAGGGTGCGTCTTCTTGGATTCTTCTTGGAGGTTCTGCTTCCGGAGATGCAGGATTTTATGGATTTGTTGGACAACGGCCACTTTTTGGACATGGATGAGAATGCGGCTTGGCGTTATTTGGAGTCCTACAAGGAGGAAGATCACACATTAATTCTGACTCCAAATGAGCCAAGCCATGAAGTTTTGGTCCACCAAGCCCCGAATGAAGAAGTTCTTATGGATCTCACCCCACCGATAGTTGAAGAATTGAGTGCCCCATGCCAAGTAGTAGTTGAGGAACCAAGTGTCGACATGGAGGAGTTGGTTGAGCCGGTGGAGGAAATTGTCATGACGGCATCTCCTATTAATGATGGGCCGTTTCAATTAGTTGTTGAGGAATTGGTAGTTGACATGGTGGAGATAGAGGAGCCGATCGCGCGCGCACTTGGGAGCGAAGTGGGCGAGGGGGAGTGTTCTTTTGTTGATTGCCCGAACAAGAGGCAAGCGAGGGTGAGCCTATACCACATGCTATCATGGATCCCGAGCTTCCCTCTCCTTCGGTAGTTTCTATGGAGATAGCATTTCTTCCCCCGATTAATATTGAATGCCGCGGGGATGAGCTTCAAACCACATCAAATTCAACCATCCAGGGAGTTTTCTCATACATTCATCATATTTTTCATTCCGTATTTTATATTGATGATTATGTGTGGATGTCAATTTTTTGGGAACGTGTCCACATCTCTTTCTTACACAACCCATCTCCTTCCTTATATAGGTACGCACTTTGAGGAGATGCTTGGGGTTGTGTACGTGGCTGCCATTGCCACGTTCGGCCAAGGAGAATTGGAGGAGGAAATAAACGGAGCGTTGGAACAATTGCCACCGCCGATGGAAATTTTGGATCCGCCATTTGCCACGGTGTGTTCTTTCCAATAGTGTAAATAAATAAATGATTTATTTTAGTGCTTTCGTGTGTTTTTATTTTCTTTTCTAGGATCTTTTGTCGAGATCTAATACTCTCCCAACATTGAGGGCAATGTTTATTTTAAGTTGGGGGGAGAGTGTTAGAATTTTTAGGATTGTTAGATTTTGATGTTAGCTTAAAAAAAATTTGAGATACCTCCATCTTGCTCTCATCCAATGATCTTTATTGCATATCTTATTTGTCCTCCTTGTCCCTACGCCGCTTGCTTTATGCATAGTCCCTACATGCTTCATACCATGCAATTTTTTCGGATTATGATTTTGGTATCAACTTCTCGATGTTTGATTGGCACGTTTTCATTTCTTTTCCATTTTAGAGTCGAATGCTAATATGACATGTATGAAGCTATTTTATACGTCGTGATATCTCTTTGAAATAATTTGAGAATAGTTTGATGTAAGTGATTGCATGTTTGGGATGAATGGTGTAGTTTTTGAATTGGATTGGGTTTGGCCAATTGTGTATGCTTTGTTTTCTTCTTAGAAGTGGGTGTATGAGTTGATAATTCATGTTTTAAAATGAAAAGGAGAGCTAACATAAGTGAATGTTTCTTTCTAATCAAATTGAGTAGCCGGTGCCCCCACGAAACATTGGGGAGGAAGCCAAAAATGAGATTTAGGGGATCATTCCATCCCTTTGCCTATATAGTGTTATCGCGTGTAGGTAAAAGGTGGCTGTGTTTGCATTTCATAGCGTTATCGCGTGAATGAAAAACATAAACATCCAAAAAAAACAAAAAAAAGAAGAAAAAAAGAAAAGAAAAGAAAAAGGAATGTACATATGAAAGAATAAGCAACATGAGTGATGCAATCTCATCTACCACAACTTAGAAGAAATTTCTTTTGCTTTGGTCATTTTCATAAAAATTAGAAACTTTGACATTGTGATATATCCTAAAGAATGCGATACGGTGCTTATTTCCTTACTTTTCTTTGAATTGGATTGAAGAGAGTTTCATTTGTTATCTACTTTCATAAATTGTGTATATTGGCTTTGAAATCATTTGGAAATATCATTTGGGTGTGCCATGAGGATATCGTGAGTTTGGTGCATGCTTTCAATTTTATCCGAATTTATCACATATTTTGCTAGGGACTAGCAAAAATCAAGTTGGGGGTGTGATTCGGGATATAAATTGCATATTCCCCCCCCCCCCTATTTCTGAGCATTTTATGTGTATATCATGTTAATTTTGGCTTGATACGGACGTATTTGTGATATCGTGAATCATTATTGTAACGACTGGTTTTCTTGTATCTGGATTTATTATATTATATTATATGTTTTGGTGGATTTTCTCCTTATATGTGGTTATCGTCTCCGTAACTTTCATTTTCGATCGTCTCGTCGTGTTTTCTAGCTTCTTTTTTAGAATCGTCGATTTCGGAGCAAGTCATTCGTGACGGGCTTCGTATCGGTCATATCTTATTGTTAGCTCAAGCCTAGGAGTCTTGAGAATCAATCCCGGAGCTCCGCACTCGGAACTTTTGGTGCTTATTAGCCGGTGTAAGAAGGGGCACCGACCGACTAGATGACGATCCAGTCGGTCGGCAATCCTTCTTGAACCGACTAGTTGGCTTTCTAAATTTCTCAGGAGTTACTGTTTATCGTTAGTCGGTCTAAGAACGTTGGTTGACCGACTAGGTTGCAAACTAGTCGGTCGGCAATGCTTCTTTAACCGACTAACACATTATCTAAATTTTGGTATCAGTACTGTTCATTCTTAGTCGGTCTAAGTTCATATCTCGACCGACTAGTTGTCGAACTAGTCAGTCATCAGTTGTTCATTGACCGACTAAATCTAAATCCTAATTCTGTACAGGAGTTACTGTTTACAATTAGTCGGTCTGCGTTGGTCAACCGACCGACTAGTTCCCAAACTAGTCGGTCAGTGGTTGCTCTTTGACCGACTAATCTGTGTTAAAACCCTAATTTCTGGGCAGCCGCCAGCCCATCCTATTTAAACCCCTCCCAAACGTTTTCTTCTTCCTCCTCACGACCTAAAACCCTAGTTTCTCCCCCATTGAGCCCCCTTCTATCTCAAACCCTTATTCCTTCATCCCAAGCCCAAAATCCATCATCCAAACTCTCCCACAACACATTCTACCTCTCATCCTCCTCAAAATCTCATCAAATCCCCAAAATCCCCTAAAACCCTATTTCTCCAAACTTCTCCAATCATTTCCAGATCTGAACCCTAGGTTCCCCGGAGCGTTTCTTCCGTCGCCGTGGTTGCTCGGCGTTGTTCCTCCGTTTCCTATACGGTAATACTCGATTCTTTAGTTTTAGCATAACCCATTTGTGTTTTTATGAAACCCTAATGAAATGAATATTGTTGTTGATTGTTTCTCCATGACATCGACTTCCCCGTAGATTAGCATCCGTGAGACGAACCCTCGTGATCGTCATCCTCGGTGCTAGGCAAGTGAAACTTGCCACTTAGGGTTTAGGCCATGTTTTAGGCCATTTGCTTGTTGTAGGCGTAAAAGAGGCTAGGCGACGAAATGATACTCGCCTAGGCGCAAATTTAGGAACTAGCTTGACAACGAAGCTAGATCCGACATTTATCATGTTGCACAATTACCATGTCATGTTTAAATTCCATTAACGGTACGCAAATTAATTGTCATGTCATTGCCTTCTCTACGTGATCCCGTGATTGCGTAGCATCGCTACAATACTTGTGTTTCCTGGCTCGTGACCAGAAGCGAGCATAATGAGTTGCTAACCCCAACGCTCGATATTGAGGCTAGGTGTCCCCTACGCCAAATTCTTCCTGATTCGTGATATAGAAAACAAGCTCCCGTGCGGGGCAACCCTGGCTCATTTACTGGGCTCATGTACAGGGACCCTGGCTTGTTTACGTGTGGGTATTGGGGGTAAGAGTTAAGCGGCCAATCAACTGGGAGTCTGCCCGATCAGCAACTGCAGTAGTAAGTCGTAAACTCTGGGATTTGGGGTAGTGTTAAGCGGCCAATCGGCATGAATGCCAAACCATTTAGCTGTAAGGCGTAAACATCTACAAACAACTTGAAACGTGACTAGTGAAATGATTGAGATTGTTAGTAGCTTGGCTACTCTTGTCTTGTCCCGATAATTGCTCTCTTGTACTTATTGCTCGCCATGTCTTGCTTGTGCACTCATGTTATAACTGCCATGCCATGCATACTAAAACTGCTAGGTTGTTAGTTGCCTACTTTCAGCTTCCTTGCCCAAGTCTTTTAGACTTGCTGACATGTTCCCCTTTACTCTTTTGGGTGACACATGTTAGATCCTGAGCCTGAGTACCTTGTTGAGGACGAGGTGTTCGCTGATGCCGAGCCCGAGCTTGTGTTTGACGGGGAGTACGTGGACACTGGGGACCAGTCCTAGTGTCTTCGTTGAGCTTTTCCTTTTGTTTAGACTGCTATTTTGTTGTCGGTGCATAGCACCTATACTTTGTTACGTTGTTGCTTTTGTTGGCCTTGTTCTGGGCCTTTAGACTCTTTCTTTTAGCCTGGTGGCTTTTCTGGATGTTGAACTTAATTTTTCATGTTGGACAAATTATGAGATATGATAATTTTATTTCTGTCTCTCCTTGTGTTATTATTGTTGTTCCGTTGTGGTTACAGGGACCTGATTATGTTTTATTGACGCTTATCGGGTTTGGGGCTTCACAGCCCCCCTCTCGTGTGGACCTCCTCACGTCTCGCCTCCATTTTAGGGAAGCGGGTCGTGACAATTATAGTCTACTCCTTATTTATACATAAAATGTGGTTTTTATATACTAATTTTTGCTCTCCTTATTTTTCAGGTACTTCTGGAATTTTCTAGATTTTCTGGAATTTTTCCAGAATTTTTGGAAGCTTCGAGCTATTTTTGGGGATTTATTTGAGGCTTTGAAGTGATTCTGGAATTTTAAAAAAAAGAAAAATAATAATAACCCAGATAATAGATTTACTGTGGGCCGGCCCGCTTGACTGGCCCACAAGGGCCGCTGCGTTTGAAGTTTTAAAAATAAAAAACAAACAAATCCAGCGGCCCGCTCTTTAAGCGGGCCGTTGAGTAATTAAAAAAATTTTCTTAAAAAAACAATCGGGGGAGGCCCGCTCAAAGTAGAGTGGGCTTCGCCCCGCTGCAGGATGCGGGGGCGGCCTGCTCCGCTTTGAGCGGGCCAGGCGGGCGTTTTGCGCGGGTCGGGCGCCCAGCGCCCGACCCGCAACCCGTTTTTTGCCGTACTGCGGCCTGAGCGAAAATTGGAGGGTGTTTTCGTTTTTTGGGGATTTTCAGCCAGCTGCTGTTCTTAGAGCTTTTCTAGGGCTTGGGTGAGGATGGAGGCTATGGGAGGATGATGGAAGCTTGGTGAAGGTGCTCAAGAGAGATGGGCTTAATCTTAGAGAGATCTTGGGTGAAATCTCCCATTTCCCTTGTGTATTTTGCATTTCTCTCTTTGTATTAAACCAGTGATGAATTTGTTTATGAATCTCATTTTGTTTAGTATGATTGAGTAGTGTTGCTTGGCTTGGGTTGTGATTCATCTAGATTGGTTGTTAATTTTAGTTCTAATTGCCTCATGCTAATTTTCATTGTTGATGTTGGGTTATTATTAGGGCACAATTTAATTGGCTAAGTCCCGAGATGGCAATTTGAGAAGAGACCATGTTCCTAATTTGATTAGTGCCATGATAATATATCCATCGATATCCCTATTGCGAATTGTTGTGTTGTTTAAAGCTAAATTTTCCGATTGAGTGTCCTTAGCCGGATGATCAATTGAGTTATTTGTGATAATTAGAGCATGATTAAAGCCAATCTTACTGAACCCACATCTCATGCTTCCTCTCCTAGCTATCCTAACTCCACTTTTGGTTCTCTAACCCTACCCACTTAGGTTAGGATTTTAGTATCATCACTTTTTCCCACAATCATCCACCGTTAGCGAGGTGGTTGTAACACACTTTATTTTTCTTTATCGATCAATTTTGTGAATATAGAACGACTTGTGCCTGTGATCTAACCCGGTACTCACCGGTTATAAATTTATTGCTTTGACACTCCTACGCTTGGCAGTGGAAGGCGTGCCCCGTGCGCGTCCTCCCGTCACAACCAATAAGGGCGGCATAGCGCCTGGGGGAGAGGGGGGGTGCCCACGACGGCCGGTGGCGAGGGTGCTGTGGGTAGGGGTTTATATATTTTTTTTTGTTTATACGAACCCTAAAAATAGGGTTTTTAGATGTTTTCCTAGGAACGACGGTAAAAAGCCGTCGTCTTGGATCTAGAGAAGGTAAAAATCGATTTTTCTAGTCTGATCTTACGAGATCGACGTTTTATGCATCAAGATCGTGATAAAAATAAGATTTTTGATTTATAGAAATACCTCTAGATCATCCCTTCAGATCTAGCGACGGTTGATGATGCCTACATGTGGAGGTTGATGAAGCCTGCGCATGATGGATCTATCGTCTCCTCCTTGATTTCGCAATGAACAGATTTACGGAACTGAGGGAGAATGTGCTGATAACGTGTTATAAAGCGTAGCCATCTGGGGGAGACCCCAAGCCTTTATTTATAGGGAAAGAAAGAGTCATACATGGATGAGATACAATCTCTCAAATAGGTACACTCTTATCCATTCAACATGCATTCTTATCTATTTACAACAAAAAGTAATTTGTAAAGGTTAAATAGTAAATGGTAAAAGTAATTTGTAAAGGTCATTAGTAATTGATGAAAGTAATTAGTAATTAGGAAATTGTATTTTTAATAAGGGGGTATACCTAATAGAATTTTTATATTAAGTTAGGTTAGGGATTTAGAAAATCATTAAAAAATATGGAATATAGAGAAAAGACAAGAACATACTCAAATTATTCATTAATAAACATAGGCCATTACAGTCTAGCTCCAGTGTCATCCAGTGGTAGTGCTAGATATTTTATTAATGTGGTATGTACGTGTTTTCTTTATGAATCAAAATCTCAAACACTAGGAGTTTTCAGAAATTTGAAGACCAGAATTGAAAAGCAAACAAGGAATGACATTAAATAAATGAGCTTAAAAAACAAAGGAGACTTCATCGTCAATGAATTCAAATATTTTTGCAGCATAACCGACAGTAAATGCCTTTGAGGACATCATTGCAAAATGGAGTTGCTACAAGAATGAACATGTTATTGTTAGAATGAGCCTAATGCATGAGATTATTTGGTGGTCTTCCACGGCATTTTCCTGCTAAAAATATAAGCATGGCTTGTTATATTGCGAATTGATCTTCCTCCAAGGCACTGTGTTTAAAACAATAGAAATTGTATGTATATATAAATCAGTGGATTATTCTAAGCTTCACATATTTGGATCTTCTGTATATGTACTAATATAGAAAAGACAGAGGTCAAAACTAGATACCAAATCAAAGCTTTGCCTCTTTGTAGGTTAACAAAATAACGTAAGTGTAGTCACAAAACATATTTGCATTTGGAAACCCTAAACTCTGTAAATTACAATTATTCATCAAGGCTAATTCAATTTACATATAACAACTTTAATAATACTGTAATTATTATTTACCCCCTGGGTTAAATCCGTCATGGACGTATCCAATTTCAACAACAGAAATTGAATTGAGTACATTACCTTGTCTTCTCTTTTATGGTATTTGATCTCTCTCTACTTCACTACTAAGATTAGCAAATCATTCGCCCGGTCCTTAAACCAACGTTACTCGATTTGCCGCGAAACATTATTCAATTAAAAAGATTTCAAGAGGATTACATGTCTAAGGCAATCACAGTATATTATATTCATACACACTACTTCTGATTTTATCCTTGAAATAAACGCGTGTACCGGCAACGTAGACAACTGGAGTAAAAGCTGATTTAGATTGCCACGAACAGAATTGATGGCGATGTTTGATTCAATCTGTTGTAATAAAAGTTGAAGTTCAAAAAAATTATCCAGAAAGCAAATTTAAAAATAAAACACAAAACTTACCCGAAAACAGAAAAAAAGAATGCGAGATCAAATCAAAATCGAACTCAGAAACCGGGTAAAAAGATGAGGGCGCACATGTATACATATATACATGCCCTCTCTTAATCGCTCATCAGCCAAGTAAAATAGAAACAAGAGAGGGGGGGAAACAGAAAGAAAGAAAGAGAGAGAGAGGGCTGCAGAGATGAAAACTTCGGCGAAGATTGTTGCTGTTATTGGAAGCGGAAGCTGCGCAGTCGTGAGGGTAGCGGCGCTTCGTTGCAGCGACGGCTCGACGAGGCACATTGCCATCAAATCGTCCTACAGTCCTTTAGCTTCGTCGATGATCACCTGCGAGAGCCTGATACTAAGGGACTTGAGGGGCTGTCCCGGGGTCATCCAAAGTTTCGGCACGGATGTAATCTGGGTCGACGGCGTACGCGAACGATGCTACATGTACCTTGAATACGCCCCCGGCGGCAGCGTCGCGGATCTCCTGACCAGGTTCGGGCCGCTTCCACAGCAGCAGGTACGCGACTACACCAGGTGCATGCTCGAAGGCCTGGCGCACATCCACATGAAAGGCTACGTGCATTGCGACGTGAAGCCTGCGAACATCCTCGTTTGGAGCGCTTCGGATGCAAAAATCGGCGACTTCGGGCTCGCGAAGCTGTCGGGCCACTGGGCGACGGGATTCGGGCCCTACAACATTCGGGGCACGCCTCAGTATATGGCGCCCGAGTGCATGACCCGCGGCGAGTACGAACAGCCGCTGGATATTTGGTCGCTCGGGTGCACCGTCGTCGAGATGCTCACCGGAAGGCCGGCGGTGGACTTCCAAGATAATGGCGATCTCGGCGTGTTCTTGGACGCGATCGGCAACGGAAGCGCGGTGCCAGAGATCCCGGAGAACTTGTCGGAAGCAGGGAAGGATTTCTTGAGGCTGTGCTTTGTTCGAGAGCCTGCAATGAGATGGAGCGCGGCCATGCTCCTGGATCACCCGTTTGTCTGGGGCAGGTGCGGGGATCCGATCGATTCGTATGGGGTTCTGGCAAACTGTTTGCCGCATCAGATGTTTGGACGTGGGAACAAACGAAGAGTTTAGGAATTAGATGCAGCTCTTGGGATTCTGGACCACCGCATGGTAGCGATTATGGGACTTTGAATAGATTAGCGGATTTTGTTGTTGTTTATATACTTGGGGCATTTAGAAAGAGACAGACCGTTTCCTTCTCCGTGTATTGTGAGTGTTTTGCAAGAACCAGCTGATGGTGATTTAGGGTGACTAGCCAGTCTTTTTTATGCTTCCAATTTTCTGAAGCTTGCCAGGAATTTTATTTCTCGTGCTTTCTTATTTGTAAATGTATGACTGTTATTCTAAGGTGAGTGCTATGTTCATTGTTATCAGTTATGCAGCTCTCTTCTTCATATCTTGTTTGCAGCAAAGTTGTAAATTATTTGGATCCTTCTCTCTTGGTCTTGAATTTGTTTAAAGGATGTTGGATCTATAGCTATCTTTTGAGTTTGTCGATCATCGGAGACAGTGGCGGTTGGCATGCGGTGGCCGCCTCTCTTTGATCAGATCAGGGCTTCGTTCCATTTGATCGGACGACGGCCATGAAGGCATCGCACGCCAATGATCGGATTTGGCTCGTGTGCTCGGAGCATGTATTCGTACGCTACCATTCGTTGGCATGTGGTATCGCCAAAGGGGATTCGCCGCTACCTATAATGTCCGACCCCATCTGTGTTCACCGGAGAAAGATCCGGCCGAGTCATCATCCGTGTCGTTGACTCGGGCATGGTGCTTCATTCCTCTTCCTGTGCCCGCCATGGACTTTGCCCCATCTCTGATTTGTTCGCTTAGCCATGGAGTTGTGACTCCGTATCGAAGGGCCTCGCCATGGGTTGCCGCTGAAGTTTTGGCCTGAGGGATCGAGCCCTCTAATTTGTTTTTGTTACGAGATTGATCAAGAACCGACAATGAAAAGCACAAACAAAGAACACGCAGATTTACGTGAAAACCCCAAGACGGGAAAAAATCACGGGCAGAGGAGAGAAATTCACTATATTGAAGTTTGGTACAAAAGGAGGAGAAGTGCGGTGGCTAAAGAAAAATGTTAAAGCTGAAACCCTAGATTACATCATACTTAAAGCCGATCCCTCTGCTACCGCCACAGAGCCCTGAAAATTTCTCATTAAAAGTCGCACCGCGAGCTCTTCGGGTCGGGTCAAAAAACCGGATTCGGGTCACACACTTTAACAGTTTTGTTATTTTTTTAGTTGTTTTCATTCTGAATTTTTGGCCTGGGAAAAGAGCTCTCTGATTCATTCTTAATAGTTGTGGTATTTTGTACTTGCGGTCACCCATTGATGCTTATCATGTTCCACTAGTTATTTTTTTTGGAAGGAAGTTCATCTGTTGAAGACTCCTTGAAACATGAATAACACATGATTAATGCCTTGCATATTAATTAGTAATGACGAAATTATGATTGATAAGCACATCATTATTGCAATGCATGAGTTATATGAAGTTATATGAGTTCAATACTCATCTGCACATGGGGCCACCCCACCATTTGCAGGTCAAAGACTACCTATTCTTTTTAATTGATGGGCTTTTAGGCCTGTTTTTTTTGGGTATTCTGACCACCCATTCACTTAGGCCTATTGTTGTTTTTTATAGTGATTTGAAATCAGCCTTCTATTGCATGCATATATATTGCATATTGTAACGACCCGCTTTCGGAGGCCCGTTACTTATTTGATATTTGCGCAGGTCATGCAGGTTACCAGTGAATTCAAAATAGCCACGATACAGAGATGTACAAAAATACTCAAATAGTGTCCAATTATTGCATTCCATACCGTACCAGATGTCCCAACAATATACATGAAAGAATAAAGTACACAACACTGAAAATAACCCTGTAAGCTGCAGTTGAACTTTGGCGCTATTAGCTCAGGAGCATCTATCTTCATCTGTACGTCGTCTGCGGTGCCACAGAGATGGAACCGTAGGTAAGTCACAACAATTCTAAATATAGAAAAGAAGCAGTGCACAAGTATGACAAAAGTAACTAAGTACAAATAAATTGGAGTGAAAAGTAAAGTACTGAGCAACAACTGTACACGGCTGAGTAGTAAAAGTAAGCAGTGCTAAAAGGAGAGAACAACTGTACTGTGGTGGTATAAGTATAAAGCAGACTAGGCAAGTGAAACATACTACTGTTGTAGCTAAAAGTGCGACAGGTAAAGAACTGGTGACTGTACAAGTGTAGTAGGTGAAGTGCATGCAATACGTAAAGTAAAGGTGACTGTGATGCGTAAAGTAAAGGTGACTGTGATGCGTAAAGTAAAGGTGACTGTAGTGCGTAAAGTAAAGGTGACTGTAGTGCGTAAAGTAAAAGTGACTGTAGTGCGTAAAGTAAAAGTGACTGTGCAAAAGTAACTACACTACGTGACTCAAGTCGGAGAGTACAATATGTGACCATCAAGTCCATCTCTTGCCTGGGCGCGACCCAGACGAATGCCGAAACACAGGCAGCAGGACATGTATTTTGCCGAAACACAGGCAGCGGGACGGTATGCCGGAACACAGGCAGCGGGACGGGAAGATTGAACTCCAGTCACTCCCATACTCTCGCAAACTATGAGTTACCCCAAAACCCCAGTGATGTGTCAAGTGTTCTATGTTCATGTCTATACGGGATGTTCCACAAGATGTTTCATGAGATGTTCCACCAGATATTCCACAAGATATTCCACAACAAGTTTCACAAGATATTCCATACGGTGTATCACATGTTAGTCAACCCAAGTCCACTTGTTGACTTTTTCATTGAAAACCAGAGGGTGGTAACTCATTCCAAAATAGACTGTGCCAAAACAAACTGAGGATAAAGACAAGTCCAACATTCGGGTTGTCTAGTATTGTTTCAAGATGTTATCAATTCCTGGTTCACGACGATAGTTAACCAGGACCACTGGTTTTAAAACCAGAAAGTAAAGCAGAGCAGATGCTAAGAAATTTGAGGATAAAGACAAGTCCAACAAACATGGAATACAAAAACTGTTGGTTTAAGGGTGGCAGTTTCGGTAGTACACAATTTACCCAAGTTGATGTTTGTGTTTAACAACCACCAAAGTTGAAAGTTGGCAAATTAATCTATAGTTGATTACTTCCCTATTAGATCAGGTCTCAAGTTCGGTTCAAGTCAAGTAGCCGTTCTGAGGCTATAGGCAGAGTTCCTAAGTTCATACATGGGCACTTATCTAATTTTCTAATTTTAGAATTAGTCGTGACTTACTGATTTCGAGATCGACGTAGCAAGCCGGAACTTGATCTAGGGCTTCCTCTGAAGTAGGTGCACAATAGTTGGTACCTGCAACACAAAAACATTGATTAGAACACGCAACGTTCCTATCTAAATAATCTGATCGTTCTGATTTTCAAAACTGGCTAAAACGGTGTTGGAAAATGTTCTAAATTTTTCTATAGCCTAGATATGATGAAAATAATTTTTCTGCAAGAGGAAATATTTTTCAGATGCTTCTGTTAATTTTTTATAATTTTTCAAAGCTCAAAATCAATTAAAAATCTATTTTTCAATTACTAACGTATTTATTCAACAATTTATTATGGATACAATCTACATCGGAAAGTTGCAAATAAGCTTTCAAAATGGCCGTCTCGGAGAGTACTTTCACATATATTTTTATCATATATAAGTTTATGTAAAAATAAGAAGTTTTGAATTTTTAAAGGAAAATGACGTATTTAAGTTTTGGGTTCAAAAATTAATTCTGGACAAACTAAGCGTCCGATTGAGACGAAACTAGCGCCATTGGGTCCAGAATGTCATTTCTGATTTTCTGGAGCTATCCGCACATTTTTCTGAGCCCTGTATTTCAAGTTATAGATTTAAAACCATTAAACTCAATTATTAATTAATTTAAAATACGAAAAATACGAAATAAATTCGTAATTACGAATTTGCCATTGATGTTTTACGCGCCTCCGTCGACTATCGATAGCAGGGGGGCTCGGCGGTGGCTGACGGGGACGGCGACGGAGGCGAGGCGGTGACCGGTGGCGGCACTGGGCGGAGCGACGGCGGCGTAGGCGACGGCGAGCGGCTTCGGGGCCTTGCGGCGGCGGCGGCGGGTCGCTGTAGCTTCGGGAGGCGACGGCGGTCGATGCTGCGGGCTTTCGGGAGCGGCGGCGGGCCGTCGGAGTTGGGCGGAGGCCGCAGGCGTGTTGACGGTGGCGTGGCGAGGTCGCACAGGCGGGTGTGGGGAGGAGATCGGAGCGGGCTTCGGCGTTCGGTGCTCCAAGGCGGTGGGTGGCGGTTGACGTCGGAAGGGAGCGGCGGCAGTCGGGGGGTGTCTGTGGGCGGCGAGGCGGTTGATCGGAGTGGCGATAGGGCTCTGAAGGCGGTGTCGCACCCGGGGAGGCCACGGTGGCGTTCGGAGAACGGCGGTGGACGTCGATGCCGTCGAAGACAGGGCGTGGGCGAGGAGCTGAGGGGAAGCTCGGTGATCGTCGGAGCTTTTTCGAACAGAGAGAGAAAGAGGTAGAGAGAGAAAGAGCTTGAAGTCTGTGTGTGCGAGAAAGAGAAAGCAAGCATGGGTAATTTTGCATGAAAAGAACGGGGAGAGAAAGAAACTAGCCTGGGGGAGGGAGGGGGAGGGAGAGAGAGAGAGAAAGAGAGAGAGAGAGAGAGAGAGAGAGAGAGAGAGAGAGACTTGTGCGTGATTTTGGAGAGGCCTGGGTGCGGGTTGGGGTTTAAATACTAATTAAATTTATTAATTAATTAGATTAGTTAGTCAATGGTATTAATGGGTAGGTTGGCATTAGGTATTTGGTATTGACTAAGTGTGGAAAATATTTAGGTGATTAATGATATTAAGTGACTAACCGTAGATAATGGCGTTGGTATGAAACACATGTGCTACAGTCGGGTCAAGTTAAAAATAATTAAGATAATTAGTAATTAGTAAAACTCCATTAATGAAAGTAATTAGTAAAATACAAAAACAAAATTACGATTTTGCCCCTGGTAGCAAACATGTCCGAAAAATTACGAAAACATACCCACGGGATCGTATCATCGCGAGGATCGCGAATACCAAGTCCGTTCCGGGATTTGAGCTACGGAAATACTAGTTTTAGGCCAAAACGTTTAGAAAGCGGGTATGTGGGTTCTAGGCTGAAATGATATCCGAAAATTACGAAATTAATGTGGAAAGCCCTAAATGATCATTGGATGCTACTGCAGAAGTTTGAAAACGTTTTGAAGACGTTTGTATAGAAAATAAATTCGTCGAATCAAAACGGTAATTTTGGAAGATGAATTTTAACAGAAATGTTACGGGGATTTGAGGAAATCTGAAATTACTGAAATACTTTATAATAAGTCTAGTGTTTCAAAATATTTTTATAAGAATTTTTGAAATCAGTTTAAACTCCTGATCAACCATTACAAAACACAATTAAACATGAAATTACTTCAAATATTTAGCTTAAATGTTTTGGAAAAATACAGGTCGTTACATTCTACCCTCCTTAAAATAATTCCGTCCTCGGAATTTAAAAATCTCTGTTGAAAATAATTGATTTTATGAAGAAGCTCAAGCAAATAAATGATAGTAATATAATAAATTAGGTTGTAAATAACATGAAATAAGAAAATAAGGGATGCGACTAATATGTAGTCAAAATATGAGATAGTGGCACTACGTGAAAATGAGAGCTATTATGATGATGATGACATCCGTTCGAACTTGGGTCATAAGGTGACAAGTCAGAAGCAAGCACACCAAAGAGAAGGACAGAACGTCTATAAATGATGATTACATGGTCTCAATCATGTAAATCATCGCCATAGCATACATAAACGTAAGGGATAAACCTAGTGCATCCTTACGGTTACAACTTAACCAGCCGAACACAAAGGACTTCATCTGCCACGCTACCAGATTGCAAGCCAGTACCCAGATTAATACATACAGGCAAGTATAAGGCCAACTCTCGAGGGTCAAGATCATCGCTACCACTTGTCCCAGCAGTCTCCATAACATCCAACAAGAAACCAACATCCTAGCCGTCTCCCAAATCCGAGCACAAGACCGACATCCAACTTCAACGCCTAAGCCCAAAAGTATGCCAATACCCAATCCTAAGGATACTCCTTCCCAACACCATTGGTCGATATCTACGGTAAACACCATCAGCCCTAAGCAGTTCAACGACCAAAAACTCAGGAACCTACAAGCACTAAGGAGCACCCCTAAGAAGCACTCGAAGCTGGGCAGCTCAAGGGGGAAGAACCAGAAAAAGGAGCTCCCAATGATACCAAGGGCGGCGGGTTCCCAATATCCCGACCACACGGCAACAGCGAGGGCGACGGCGAGGACTGTCGCTAAGGCCAAGAATCCCAAAACAGAATGTCGAGGGGCCATCGGCGGCTGCGGGTCCATGGCGGCGAGGGCTGCGACTGGCTGACGATCCATGGCGACGACCTCCGGGATGGGGTGGAGCGGAAACTGGCGGATCTTTAGGTGAAGCCGAAGGAGTTGTAGGGGAGATGGGTCGAGTTCGCTTGGGGAAGAGGCCGGGAGGAGGGGTGGAAGTCGTAGGGGAAGCCACGGGATGGCTTGGCGAGGAAGAGAAGAGGATTTAGAGATGGGCACCGAAAGTCGTTGGTAGGGTAGACGGTTAGGCAGGAACGGGGCTCGAGGTGAGGAAGCGGACAAAGGAAATAAAGAGGGGGGTAGGTGGTAGGTGGAATAGGAATTCAAACCCATGGAAAAATCGGGTACAAGATGAAAGTAGGGGCTAGAAGAGAAACACGAGCTCAAAAAAACGTAACAGCCTATACGTGCACGCAATGTTTGGCTCGTCTCAAAATCTCCAGCATCATCCTCGAATACTTCTGAACGTCCTTCGATCTGCTTCAGTTGAGGAATCCGAACTTCTGATGATCAAAAACTCGAACGCTACCCTCCTTAAAATAAACGTAGCTAGGGTCCAAGCAAACTAGAAAGATTCTAAGAAGGTGAAAGTTCATCAAGCTTAAAGGAAGGTTGATAGTGAATAAGATCGATGACGTCACATAATCATGATTCACGTCCTTGCGGTCCAGCGGAACACGGCCAGGGAAGTGACTAAGCCAGGATCACTTATGCCTAGTCTAGCTAGGTTGATCCAACAGACTTTAGCCAAGCACATTGACCGGATCATGGTCCATTGAAGGAAGCTTATCATTTATATGCGTGCCATCATCAACTGAAGGAAAGGTGATGAAGTGGGTAGATAGTTCAACCAATAACTATAAACGGTTAGCAAAAGTGGTTACTAAGGAGGGTATAATCAAGAATAGAACACGAGTTCCTAAGCAAGGGTTAAGAGTTCAAAGGAAGTGATGAGGATCAAGGAAGACCTAGTGAAGATGGTATTAAGGACACTTCACCCGTATATCCAATACCGGTGAATACTCGAGACATCCAGTACTCGAGAATTCTACTTGAGTATTTTATATTGTACACCCTGATCTTGCTATATTGTTCACGAGGTAGTTAGCACGGACCTGCATGGGCCACCAAACTTGTAACGACCCGCTTTCGGGGGCCCGTTACTTATTTGATATTTGCGCAGGTCCTGCAGGTTACCAGTGAATTCAAAATAGCCACGATGCAGAGATGTACAAAAATACTCAAATAGTGTCCAATTATTGCATTCCATACCGTACCAGATGTCCCAACAATATACATGAAAGAATAAAGTACACAACACTGAAAATAACCCTGTAAGCTGCAGTTGAACTTTGGCGCTATTAGCTCAGGAGCATCTATCTTCATCTGTACGTCGTCTGCGGTGCCACGGAGATGGAACCGTAGGTAAGTCACAACAATTCTAAATATAGAAAAGAAGCAGTGCACAAGTATGACAAAAGTAACTACGTACAAATAGATTGGAGTGAAAAGTAAAGTACTGAGCAACAACTGTACACGGCTGAGTAGTAAAAGTAAACAGTGCTGAAAGGAGAGAACTACTGTACTGTGGTGGTATAAGTGTAAAGCAGACTAGGCAAGTGAAACATACTACTGCTGTAGCTAAAAGTGCGACAGGTAAAGAACTGGTGACTGTACAAGTGTAGTAGGTAAGTGCATGCAATACGTAAAGTAAAGGTGACTGTGATGCGTAAAGTAAAGGTGACTGTGATGCGTAAAGTAAAGGTGACTGTGATGCGTAAAGTAAAGGTGACTGTAGTGCGTAAAGTAAAGGTGACTGTAGTGCGTAAAGTAAAGGTGACTGTAGTGCGTAAAGTAAAAGTGACTGTGCAAAAGTAACTACACTACGTGACTCAAGTCGGAGAGTACAATATGTGACCATCAAGTCCATCTCTTGCCTGGGCGCGACCCAGACGAATACCGAAACACAGGCAGCAGGACATGTATTTTGCCGAAACACAGGCAGCGGGACGGTATGCCGGAACACAGGCAGCGGGACGGGAAGATTGAACTCCAGTCACTCCCATACTCTCGCAAACTATGAGTTACCCCAAAACCCCAGTGATGTGTCAAGTGTTCTATGTTCATGTCTATACGGGATGTTCCACAAGATGTTTCATGAGATGTTCCACCAGATATTCCACAAGATATTCCACAACAAGTTTCACAAGATATTCCATACGGTGTATCACATGTTAGTCAACCCAAGTCCACTTGTTGACTTTTTCATTGAAAACCAGAGGGTGGTAACTCATTCCAAAATAGACTGTGCCAAAACAAACTGAGGATAAAGACAAGTCCAACATTCGGGTTGTCTAGTATTGTTTCAAGATGTTATCAATTCCTGGTTCACGACGATAGTTAACCAGGACCACTGGTTTTAAAACCAGAAAGTAAAGCAGAGCAGATGCTAAGAAATTTGAGGATAAAGACAAGTCCAACAAACATGGAATACAAAAACTGTTGGTTTAAGGGTGGCAGTTTCGGTAGTACACAATTTACCCAAGTTGATGTTTGTGTTTAACAACCACCAAAGTTGAAAGTTGGCAAATTAATCTATAGTTGATTACTTCCCTATTAGATCAGGTCTCAAGTTCGGTTCAAGTCAAGTAGCCGTTCTGAGGCTATAGGCAGAGTTCCTAAGTTCATACATGGGCACTTATCTAATTTTCTAATTTTAGAATTAGTCGTGACTTACTGATTTCGAGATCGACGTAGCAAGCCGGAACTTGATCTAGGGCTTCCTCTGAAGTAGGTGCACAATAGTTGGTACCTGCAACACAAAAACATTGATTAGAACACGCAACGTTCCTATCTAAATAATCTGATCGTTCTGATTTTCAAAACTGGCTAAAACGGTGTTGGAAAATGTTCTAAATTTTTCTATAGCCTAGATATGATGAAAATAATTTTTCTGCAAGAGGAAATATTTTTCAGATGCTTCTGTTAATTTTTTATAATTTTTCAAAGCTCAAAATCAATTAAAAATCTATTTTTCAATTACTAACGTATTTATTCAACAATTTATTCTGGATACAATCTACATCGGAAAGTTGCAAATAAGCTTTCAAAATGGCCGTCTCGGAGATTACTTTCACATATATTTTTATCATATATAAGTTTACGTAAAAATAGGAAGTTTTGAATTTTTAAAGGAAAATGACGTATTTAAGTTTTGGGTTCAAAAATTAATTCTGGACAAACTAAGCGTCCGATTGAGACGAAACTAGCGCCATTGGGTCCATAATGTCATTTCTGATTTTCTGGAGCTATCCGCACATTTTTCTGAGCCCTGTATTTCAAGTTATAGATTTAAAACCATTAAACTCAATTAATAATTAATTTAAAATACGAAAAATACGAAATAAATTCGTAATTACGAATTTGCCATTGATGTTTTACGCGCCTCCGTCGACTATCGATAGCAGGGGGGCTCGGCGGTGGCTGACGGGGACGGCGACGGAGGCGAGGCGGTGACCGGTGGCGGCACGGGGCGGAGCGACAGCGGCGTAGGCGACGGCGAGCGGCTTCGGGGCCTTGCGGCGGCGGCGGGTCGCTGTAGCTTTGGGAGGCGACGGCGGTCGATGCTGCGGGCTGTCGGGAGCGGCGGCGGGCCGTCGGAGTTGGGCGGAGGCCGCAGGCGTGTTGACGGCGGCGTGGCGAGGTCGCACTGGCGGGTGTGGGGAGGAGATCGGAGCGGGCTTCGGCGTTCGGTGCTCCAAGGCGGTGGGTGGCGGTTGACGTCGGAAGGGAGCGGCGGCAGTCGGGGGGTGTCTGTGGGCGGCGAGGCGGTTGATCGGAGTGGCGATAGGGCTCTGAAGGCGGTGTCGCACCCGGGGAGGCCACGGTGGCGTTCGGAGAACGGCGGTGGACGTCGATGCCGTCGAAGACAGGGCGTGGGCGAGGAGCTGAGGGGAAGCTCGGCGATCGTCGGAGCTTTTTCGAACAGAGAGAGAAAGAGGTAGAGAGAGAAAGAGCTTGAAGTCTGTGTGTGCGAGAAAGAGAAAGCAAGCATGGGTAATTTTGCATGAAAAGAACGGGGAGAGAAAGAAACTAGCCTGGGAGAGAGAGAGAGAGAGAGACTTGTGCGTGATTTTGGAGAGGCCTGGGTGCGGGTTGGGGTTTAAATACTAATTAAATTTATTAATTAATTAGATTAGTTAGTCAATGGTATTAATGGGTAGGTTGGCATTAGGTATTTGGTATTGACTAAGTGTGGAAAATATTTAGGTGATTAATGATATTAAGTGACTAACCGTAGATAATGGCGTTGGTATGAAACACATGTGCTACAGTCGGGTCAAGTTAAAAATAATTAAGATAATTAGTAATTAGTAAAACTCCATTAATGAAAGTAATTAGTAAAATACAAAAACAAAATTACGATTTTGCCCCTGGTAGCAAACATGTCCGAAAAATTACGAAAACATACCCACGGGATCGTATCATCGCGAGGATCGCGAATACCAAGTCCGTTCCGGGATTTGAGCTACGGAAATACTAGTTTTAGGCCAAAACGTTTAGAAAACGGGTATGTGGGTTCTAGGCTGAAATGATATCCGAAAATTACGAAATTAATGTGGGAAGCCCTAAATGATCATTGGATGCTACTGCAGAAGTTTGAAAACGTTTTGAAGACGTTTGTATAGAAAATAAATTCGTCGAATCAAAACGGTAATTTTGGAAGATGAATTTTAACAGAAATGTTACGGGGATTTGAGGAGATCTGAAATTACTGAAATACTTTATAATAAGTCTAGTGTTTCAAAATATTTTTATAAGAATTTTTGAAATCAGTTTAAACTCCTGATCAACCATTACAAAACACAATTAAACATGAAATTACTTCAAATATTTAGCTTAAATGTTTTGGAAAAATTCAGGTCGTTACACATATGGTTGTTATTCTTTGACGATCATTAGTTGATCAAGTTGATTAATAACAACTCATCATTAGTTGATGGATGACTTGTTATTCTTTGTTGATCATTAGTTAATTAAATTGATTAATATCATCATTAGTTGATGGAAGCTTACAACTATATTATGCATACTATCCATATTTCCTATATGATCATGAAACTACTATTTTTATATTATTAATCTTTTGTAGTAGAGGTAGTTGTTTGATCATGTAAATGTAACATGTTGTATTCAATATGTATATATCTGTTATATACATTACAGACACATTCATCTAAAACTTTAGGAAATATAATGTTATTTGTTAACATTATTAATAATTTTGGCAATATTAGTTTGATAAATATTAATTATCAGAAACATCTCACTTACCTATTTTGTGTAAATAGAGTAGTTATAATATTTTTTTTGTAAATATTAATGACTTGTTAAAATAATGTGCGTAAGAAATTATGTGTTCTATGTGAATACATAAGTTTAGCAATTAATCAACACTGAAGAAACGCCATAAATATCAATTTATCATTCAATAAGGGACTTGAGGGGCTGTCCCGGGGTCATCCGAAGTTTCGGCACGGATGTCATCTGGGTCGACGGCGTACGCGAACGATGCTACATGTACCTTGAATACGCCCCCGGTGGCAGCGTCGCGGATCTCCTGACCAGGTTCGGGCCGCTTCCACAGCAGCAGGTACGCGACTACACCAGGTGCATGCTCGAAGGCCTGGCGCACATCCACATGAAAGGCTACGTGCATTGCGACGTGAAGCCTGCGAACATCCTCGTTTGGAGCGCTTCGGAGGCAAAAATCGGCGACTTCGGGCACGCGAAGCTGTCGGGCCACTGGGCGACGGGATTCGGGCCCTACAACATTCGGGGCATGCCTCAGTATATGGCGCCCGAGTGCATGACCCGCGGCGAGTACGAACAGCCGCTGGATATTTGGTCGCTCGGGTGCACCGTCGTCGAGATGCTCACTGGAAGGCCGGCGGTGGACTTCGACGATAATGGTAATCTTGGTGTGTTCTTGGACGCGATCGGCAACGGAAGCGCGGTGCCAGAGATCCCGGAGAACTTGCCGGAAGCAAGGAAGGATTTCTTGAGGCTATGCTTTGTTCGAGAGCCTGCGTTGAGATGGAGCGCGGCGATGCTCCTGGATCACCCGTTTGTTTGGGGTAGGTGCGGGGATCCGAGCGATTCGTATGGGTTCCTGGCAAGCTGTTTGCCGCATCGTGTGTTTGGACGTGGGAACAAACGAAGAGGTTAGGAATTAGATGCAGCTCTTGGGATTCTGGACCACCGCATGGTAGCGATTATGGGACTTTGAATAGATTAGCGGATTTAGTTGTAGTTTATATTTAGGGCAATTAGAAAGAGGAAGAACTTTTCCTTCTCCGTATATTGTGAGTGTTTTGCAAGTACCAGCTGATGGTGATTTAGGGCGACTAGCTGGTCTTTTTTATGCTTCCAATGTTCTGTAGCTTGCCATAGGAATTTTATTTCCCGTGCTTTCTTATTTGTAAATGTATGATTGTTATTCTAATGTGAGTGCTATTTTCATTATTATCAGTTATTCAGCTCTCTTCTTCATATCGTGTTTGCAGTAAAGTTGTAAATTATTTGGTCTTGATTTGGTTTAAAGGATGTTGGATTTATAGCTCTTCTCTTGACTTTGTCGGCGAGCTTCTTGTTTGGCCTGGCGAGCTTCCCAGTGGTAGGGCGAGCTTCCCGCCCAAGTTCGTTCTTGCTCCGGATGGTCGGAGAACTGTTCGCTTGGGCTTCAATTATTTGGGCCTTTATTCTCTCGGCCGGCCTTAAGGACATAACAATTGCACCCGTCATTCGAGTTCGAGATGGTAAGCACTGCTCAGCTCGGATGACGTGTCATACTCTCACTGGATGAGGACTGATCGGCGGCATTTAATTCGAACTGACCGCCAAATCTCTTAGGTCATTTTGGCGCACTACTACAAAAAAGACCTTTAATAGCATACCTTTAACAGCGCTTGCCAATTATAAGCGTTGTTAATTAGGGCTTGTTCTTTTGTAAAAATGTGGAAGTTGGAAAGTTGAGAATGTGTGGAATCTGATGAGAGAGAAATTGTTGTGTAGTGTGTTTTTTTGGTGGAAAGTGAGGTTAGATTGTGGAGTTGGAATGTTGCGGTGGGTCCCACTCCGTGTAGTGTGTTCTTTTGGTTGAAGAAAGTTGGAGATGAAAAGTTGGATTGTGAGGTGTGGTGAACCTAGGGTTTTCGGAAGAAGCAAAGGCAGCAGCGAAGGACGAAGATGGAGCAAAGGCAACAGCGGGGCAAGGAGAGAGAGGTGATCACACACGAGAGGGCCCCACACGAGACGGATTCTCGTGTAATCGCCAAAAAATGCAGAAGAAATAAATAGGGCATCGGATTCCCTCTGACACCCTCCAGCGCAGATGCGAGCCCCATTTTTTCCAAAATCGCAAAAGAACAGACGCAACAGAAGTTGAAGAGGAATCCCCGTCTACAGTAATGAATAATGCAAAAAAGGGGATTCTCGTCCACATTTGGACAAAAGAACAAGCCCTTAGAGGCACATATAATAGACAGCGCTTCTTTCTGCAAGCACTGCTAAAAGTCGGACAATAGACAGCGCTTCTTTCTGCAAGCACTGTTAAAGGTCAGATAATAGACGGCGCTTCTTTCTACAAGCGCTGTTTATTAGATGCACAGATAATAGACAGTGCTTCTTTCTACAAGCGCTGTTAAAGGTCAAATAATAGACATCGCTTCTTTCTACAAGCATGTTTAAGATAGGATAATAGACAGCACTTCTCTGTATGCAAGTGTTGTCAAAAATATGATGAGCGCGCGGTTGAATTTTGTCATCTTCCAAAAATTTTGAACGTGTCTCAAATTTCGAAGTGCAGCTCAAAAAATTTCAAGACGATATCCTCCGCCTCCACTCCACTCCCTCTCCCTCCACTCCATCTGGCGAGCGCGGCCTCCCCCTCCACTCCCTCGTTGCCTCCGCCTCCCACCTATGGTTTCCTTCTCAGCCTCTTCGCCTCCGATTCCGAACCCTTTAGGATCCGATATGGCGAGGAAGAAGATCCAAGAGTACGATTCCAAGCGCCTCCTTAAGGAGCACCTCAAGCGGATCACCGGCATCGACCTCCAGATCCGATCAGCTCTGGTTCTCGTCATCCCTTTTTTGTTTCAAACATAAAAAAAGTCCGATTTTTAATGGAAAGTTAGCTCAAATCCTTACAGTATATACACCGCTTCTTGCAACGTCACTGGATCTCTCCGGCGCAGCCTAAGGGGTCGCTATGTAAGACACTCTCCATTAGAATTCACCGTAGGATTCAAAGTATTACCATGAATCAACATGTATGCATTTCTATCGCAGCCATGGAAGCAGAGCTTCAGTGTCGGAGACCTCGTCCTCAGAGATGCGACCTTCAGACCGAAGATCGTCCGCCTTGGAAAGATCTCCGTCAAATAGAAAGGCCCCTACACAATAACAGACATTGTGGGACCGGTGACCTATATTTTGGCGACCATGGAGGGCGAGGAACTAGCCCATCCATGGAACGCCGAGCATTTGCTCAAATATTTCCAATAAATTTTGTTATGTTTATACATTCAATAAATATTTTCAAATAAATATTTTTGTGTTTGTACACTCAACGAGTTATCTGGATTTTAATTCAGCTCCGCTCCAAAATTAAGAGCGCCTTCATGAAGGTCGACTGAATGTTCGAGAGCCCAAGCTCTGACACGACGACCTTGTAGATAAAGCCACATGCATTGGGAGCGAGCTACCTCGCCGCAAGCTAAGATCTGGTGCAGGATACGGCTGTGCCCCCAAAAGGCTACAAGGGCGCAGGACGCTCCAGGGGTGTGCAGGAAGGGCTACGGCCTAAACCCGCCCTCTCGAAGACCTCCGGGGCATATCGCGGCCTAGCTATCCGTAGCAGGTCGGACTTCGCCACCCAAACCAGAGTGAAGATTTGGGGCTCTGGCCCCCGAAAGGCTCCAAGGGTGTAGGAGATCCTAGGGGTGCAGGACGGGATATGGCCCCGACTCACCCTCTCTAAGGGCGCAGGATGCCACATAGGTATGCGGGAAGGGCTACGGCCCAAACCCGCCCTCTCGAAGACCTCCAGGGCAGATCACAGCTTAGCTATCCGTAGCAGATTGGACCTTGCCACCCAATCCTGAGTGAAGATCTGGGGCTCCGGCCCTCGAAAGGCTCCAAGGGCGTAGGACGCCTCAGGGGTGTGCAGGAAGGGCTACGACCCAAACCCGTCCTCTCGAAGACCTCCGAGGCAGATCGTGACCTATCTATCCATAGCAGGTCAAACCTCGCCATCCAAACCGGAGTGAAGATCTGGGTCTCCGGTCCCCAAAAGGCTCCAAGGGCACAGGACATCTTAGGGGTGCAGGACGGGCTACGGCCCCGACCCACCCTCTCCAAGGGCACATGACGCCGCATGGGTGTACATGAAGGGCTACGGCCCAAACCCGCCCTCTCGAATACCTTCGGGATAGATCGTGGCCTAGCTATCCGTAGCAGGTCGGACCTCACCACCCAATCCGGAGTGAAGATCCGGAGCTCTGGCACTCGAAAGGCTCCAAGGACTCAGGACGTCCCAGGGGTGTGCAGGAAGGGCTACGTCCCAAACCCGCCCTCTCGAAGACCTCCAGAGCAGATCATGGTCGAGCTATCCATAGTAGGTCAGACCTCGCCACCCAAACCAGAGTGAAGATCCTGGGCTCTGGCCCCCGAAAGGCTCTAAGGGCACAAGACGAGCTTCGGCATCGACCCCCCAAAGACTCCAAGGGTGGCCTACTAACAACCTTTGCCAACCTAACTGCCCACAGAATTCGGACTCTACAACATTCCACCTCTCCTAGACCCAAAGCTCGTCCATACCGAATTCTAGGGGCATAGGCATACAACAACAGCAAGCAAACAACAACGGCAGTAAGCCAACAATTTTCAAATTTCATTCACCATATTTACACTAACAGGTTACAAAAATTCAAGCTCGGCCGGTATTGAGGCTATACATTAACGCCACCCAGACTACGTCACATCAACTCGGTCACTGCCTTCTAGGTCTCCACCTTCTGGGACCTAAGAGTCCGCTTGGTCTCCTGTCGGGTTGCCGCTAGCTGGAGCCTCCACCCCTTCGATGCTTACAGCGAGGGAAGCATCCCCTTCATCGTCTGAGGCCACCGACAGACAGGAGAAGTCAATCTCCAGGTTGGGATAGAGCTTTCCCAACCTCGTCTTGACCATCTCAAGGCCGGCCTCCCGACCATCGTTGAAGCCCTCGGCCCTCATGTCTATCAGGACAGGGAGGAACTCCTTGACCTGGTACTATCGGACGACCTCATCCTTGACCATGTCCAGGTCGACCTTCTCCACCTCGGTGACCCGTCACTCAAGGTCGGCAATCTTCTTTGCAGTCGCCACCCTCTCCATGGCCAGGATGTTCTCGGCAGCGACACTCCGGGCATCCTCGTCCCTAGCCCTCTTCTCTGTCTCCTCTGTGACCTTCTCCAGCTTGGCTAATGACTCCTTTTGGGTCGTGTAGTATCCCCGGGCCTTCGTCAACTTGTCGGTGATGTCCTTCAGCTTTGTCTCGGCCTCCTTTAGCGTGGTTGCCTTCCTTGCTAGGGCTGCCTCGGCCCGGTTCTCCAACGATGCGTGTCGCTGGAGGGACACCAGTGTGGAGACCATCTACAGAAGGAACCAAAGTCGTACGCCCATCAAAAAGAAGGAAAATCGACAAGATGAATAGAGGGAGCGACGAACCTGCATGCCATACCAGACGGCCGTATCGTAGAGACGTTCGGCGTCCACATTGGCCAGGGACTCTCTGTCCCTCGGCACAGTGATGTTCTTTGCCAGGCTGGCCGCTACCTCGGCCTCATCAAATACGGACTCCTGGGCACCCACCGGGTAAAGTGGCACGATGATCTTCTCCAACGAGAGGGCAAGGATCTCCTCCTTCTTCGACTTGAAGATAGCGAGCACCACCTCGCAGCTGGGGTGGCCCAGCTTCCCCAGCCCGGACAGCGGGCACCCAAAGGGCCAGCATGCAACTGTAGCCCAGCTTGTCTTGGCCGACCCAGCCGAAGGTTTCGAAGGGGCGGCCAAACTGGAGGGGATGGAGGCGACCACGTCGACTGGCAGGCCCTGTAATACGGCGGCCGTAAGGTCGATCACAAGCTCGACCGGGTCGAGGACGACAAGTCCGCCTGCTGCCACCTCGCTCGTACGGGAAGAGCGAGTGGTTGCCTCGGGCTCCTTCCTCGGCTTCTTACTCCCCTCCACCTTCTCGTCCCGAGCGGTGGCTGCCACCTCCTGGCTCCGCGTATGCCCGACCTTCGTCGAGCCCTTGAATGCCTGTTCCTTGCCCTTGACCTTAGCCACCGGAACCTTGGTCGCCACATCCCTCGCCATCTTCATCACCTTTTCTCTCGAAAGACTCATGGCCGCACATGCAAAAAGAAGACAGATCAGGGTGAGCATATCAGAAGTTGATCGCTAAGCTCGAAGTACCTTCAAGCCAGAAGTGTTGGGCGGTCTGCTCGTCCGCGACATGTCCCTTCAAGTCTCTGCTCTCCCTATGGATCTCCTCTAGGATCTTGGTGTACTCCAGATCGTTCCCCTCGAGGACCACTTTGGTGTTCACTGAGGGATTCAAGGTCCCCCAGTTCGACCTCAGAACCAAGTCCACCGGCATCGAGACGAAGATGAACCTCTCCTTCCAGTCCCTCACTTTGCCCAGGAGACCGAGGACGATATGTCGACCCTCCTCGCGTAGACGTAATAGTATGCCCCCTTCCTCTTTGCCTCATAGAAATATTGGAACATCGACAGGGTCGGACTTATGCCATTAGCGGAGCAGAGGACGAGAAAGCCGACTATCGAGCTGATGGAGTTTGGCATCAATTGGAAGAGGGGGAGTTCGAGAAAGTAGAGGACGAGGAGGGGAAAGGGATGGAGCGAGAAGTGGATCCACATGGCGAAGGTCGGATAATAGACGCCGACCTCATTGTCCCTGGGGGAGCAAACCCGCTTGTTGAATTCGAGGAGGCGAACTGTGTAGGGTGGTGGGATGAACTTAAAGCAGATTTCGGATATGGAGGAGGTCGGTAATTGGGACATTTGGACCAAGATCTCCGTGGGGACCGCAGTCATGACTTCGCCGCTGCTTGGTACCTTAGCGATCGACCTAGGCCTCTTTCCTTTCTTGGGGTCCCTTTTGATCGCCGATGACAAGACGACAGCATGCCCGACCGCTAGGTCTACCTCCCACTCATCCGGCCAAGATAACACCGACTCCTCCGATACCGCCGGCTCCGATTCTGTGGCGTCGCCTTCACCAAGTTCACCGAATGATGTGTCATTATATTCCACATTTTATCTAAATGATTACATGATTACACATCAAAATGATTGCTCATTTTCGTATTTCATACACTTTTACACTATTATTTGGAATAATATGACTTTCGAAGCGTTTATATCCATTTCAGGGATTTAGGCGATATTGGAGCAATTTGGAGTCGATAAGACGATCGGCGACGTGAGAGCACCAATAAGACTCATGATGACATGCTTAAGGTGCCAAAGAAGAATACTGGAGCAAGGAAGGGGCAAGAGAGAAGGTAGCGTGATCGAGCTATGATGCGGCGAAGGAATCGAGCGACCCGAATTGCTGAAAACAGGACATTCGTCCACTATTTCTAAATCTTCTATCACCTGGGATTGTTTACTATTTTTATGATATTTTTTCCAGATAAAATACTTCAATACGGTTCCAACGCTATCAAGAACGTGCAAATCGGAGGTCGGATGAGCCCTGGAGAATTTCTGCAAGTTGATGGTGCAGAGCTGAAACTGTTCTCAGCAGCCTACTCGGTCGAGCAGTTTTCTACTCGGTCCGAGCTGTGCACTACTCGACCGAAATGTTATTTTTGATGTCCAACTCGACCGAACAACCTCCTAATCGATCCGAGCAACCTCCTACTCGGACCAAGTCATGTGCAAATGAGGCTGAAGTGCGTTTTTAGTCCCCAATCAGCCGAGCAACCTTCGACTCGACCGAGCAACCTCCTGCTCGGTCCGAGCAACCTTATACTAGACCGAGCATTGCCGAATCAGCCCGGGTTGGCAGAGTGATATATTTTGGAAGATGTGGATTCTCTGTATAACTCGACTGAGCAGCCGAACGACTCGACCGAGCTGCTTTGTGCTCGGACCGAGTCACTGTGGGCCCATTTTCTGATCTGCGCCCGGATTTGGGTTCTGCGAGGGTTTTTCGGGGGATTTTTCTGAGCCGCCAAAGAATTTTTTGGAGGAGAGCCGTGTAGAGAGTTCTGAAGGGATTTTTAGATTAGATTTTAGAGGATATTTTTGTATACTTTTCTAAAGAGAATTTTTAGATCTTTCTTAGACTTTGGCGGAGACGATCTTTTGGGGAGTTTGGCTATGCCCTAGGCCCCTCCTTGGTATCAAGATAAGTATTTTTGCCCTTTTTAATTCTTTTATTATTTCTTTGTGATTTATTATTGTTTATCCATTCTTGATGCATGTAATGAAATCTTTGTGCGTTATTTCCTCTATTGATATTGCTATGCTTGGGTAATCTTTTCTGGGGCTAAGGGATTAGCCCATGGATCTTAGGACTTAGTTGCAAGGTTGGGATTTTTATGATGCATCGGTATAATTGGGGTTGTATTTTGGTTGATCTAGCAAGATCCCTAGGAAAATTCGTACTGAGATCGTGACCACGGTCGGTGGAATCGATTAGCTTAAGGAATATCCTACGGATTTAATTAGGGAGTTAGTGGATTCAACCGAGGCACGTGACCATGCCCGGCTCGTGCCTTGAGGGGATCCACCGATGAACTATATAAATAATTGACGGCTACCGCCATTGCGTCAATAAGAGCCACCAAAATACCTCGAAGCTCTAACCCACGAGAGCGGTACGAGTTGAGAGCATTCGAACCACGAGAGTGGTGAGATTATTGTAGATCCTTAAAGCACGTATCGTGTGCGCTTATCAAGAGAGCGGGGTTAACGCAGTACGTTAGATTCATGATGCCCAGACACATGAATTCACTTCCTAGATGCTACAATCCCCAATTAAACCAATGCAAAGTAAGAGTCCTAACCTAGCGTCGACATCCGACGGTCCTAGTGGCGAGTCCTAAAGCCCTAGTCTCTTATATTTTATTTCTATCTTTCTTTGTGTGAAACCCCATATTTACGACATCGAGCGACACGACGTTCGCATCCATCACCATCTCGACCCTCCACACTTCACATCCACCAATAAACCCGCAATTCTAACCCAACCTAGGAGTAGATAGGTAGTATAGCATCGCTTCCCCGTGTTCGATACCCGCTTGCCACTATATCGTGCGCTTGCGGTAAACGACATCGTTCGGGGTTACATTTCGGACGCATCACCGAACCACCTCTCAACGAAGGAATTCGAATCAGAAGAAGCAGACGAAGGCATTGGATGGATCAAGAGAGTACCTAGAGGAAGGAAGATGAACGGAGCTCCGACGGTTGCGAACGGACGACGGACGACGGTGAGAGCTCTCAGAAACGACGGGACAAGCGGAAATTTTGAAAATTCGGGAGAAAACTCCATCTCGCTGCCCCCCGTCTCTACTTATAGGAGAAGTCGAGCGATCTCAGCCATCGGAGGCAGGCCACGTGGCCGGATCTAGGCAAGCCTGGTGCCTCGACTTCCCCCACGATCACGTCAACCACGCGGCATCCACACATCATCATCTGAGCAGTTGGACGCCTTGAATCCTCCCCCGTCGTCGAATCGCCATCAAGACCTGAGAGATTTGGCGGTCAGTTCGAAGTATATGTTGCCGATTAGCCAGCCCTCATCCAATGGGGGTGTGACACATCATCCGAGCTGAGCCGGGCTTGCCGTTTCGAACTTGAATGACGGGGCAATTGTTATGACCTTAAGGCCGGCCCATATAATAAAGGCCCATTTATTTGAAGCCCAAACGGAAGGTCGCCGCGACACTGGAAAGATCACCTCGTCGAGTGGCAAGCTCACCATCAGGGGCAACAAGAGAAGGTTGCCTACTCTCGACACAGGAAGCACGGCCAGGGAGTCCGAAGACACCAAGCTCAGAAGCCGAGCTAATCTCTTCCAAAGGGCGGCCTAGCATAACTATCTCTGATAGGGTGACATATGGCCACCTGCGCCCCCATTAATGCTAGAGGTTAAGGGCGAGAACTGATGGTTGCCCATCGCATCCCCATTAATGCATTAATGAGTATGACACCACCTGACACCCATTAATGCGTAAATATCTCAGATACCCTCGCCGACCTATCGCGTCTCCACTTGTGCTCCAGCTAAGCAGACTCAACAGGTGATTGGACGGCGAGCAACCGACTCTCGAGTCTATAAATACCCACCTCCAGCCACCAAGAAGGAGGTCAATTAGTTGAAATCTATAACTCATCTCCAATATTCAAGGTTGGATATCCCCCATATATCTGTGCCTTCCTCATAAGCTCGCCATGACTCGTTGATCTGCCTTAAGATCGACAAGCATGTTCGACACACTCCTTACAAGTCATTCACTGACTTAAGAATCGGAGAGGATACGGACTCACAGCCAACCCAGCCTTTCTGACGAGTTGTTATTCTCGCAGGAAGCTTGCCTAAGCTACCGAGAGTCAGCGGCCTTCGGCGACCATCAGGTGAACTTGGATTCTTCGCCTCCAAAGCATGCTCCAAGACGTGATGCCTCTTCATCATCCACATACTTGTAATTATTGTACCCGTGATTCTCATTCAACACAAATCTTATTGTTGGGTGGACTTGACCCGCAACATAGACAAAAGAGTGCTCGGTGTAATCGATTCCGGCTCGCTGGGTGGCCGTGCACGAGTTCTTAGTCCAAGCTATAGAGGAGTGACGTCGAATCCAGGCCCTATAAAGAGGAACACTCATCAACATTGGGCAACCCAAACTATCCAAATTCTGCACTATTTTTTTTGGCACCCACACCCTAAGGTACAGGGTCCTAGCGGCCCACATTAAATACATCTCCTCGACTGCCATGCTAGTCAAATCCCCACGTATCACATCCCCCGACCCAGACCATAGTGACAGACTGGCTCGTGCAATGAGGGCCATTGATACAACCCCCCGACTAGGCCGGGGAGAGAGAAGTCGACCTCTCGGCCCTTCACAGCCCTGGGCCTTAATCTGAGAACCTCTTGTGCGGGTCGAGGCATCTGAGCGCAGGACGAAGGCCCAATGGACCGTCGACACTCCGCGATTGAGGAAACTGCTCCCTAAACCGATCTTGCATTGACTTTCATTCAACCCACCATCAATGTAAACGAACATAGCGGGAGGGGCCTCGAACGTCATAAACTCGAGGGCATATCAAGAGGAGGGGTTGACATTATGCTTCCCTATAAATAACCCAACAAAGGGAAGACGAAGGGACATACCTTAGACATCTGACACCCAGGTATACACATTCCATACATCTGCTTCCACCTCATATTTCTTCCTCTATAGCTTGGCCTGAGAACTCGTGCACGACCTCCCAGTAAGCCGGAATCGATTCCATCAAGCACTCATTTGTCAAGATCTGACTTAAGCATCAGAGGGGATTTGGTCGTAACCCAGATCCGACACCTGACGAGCTTCTCGTTTTGCAGATCGCATGAGACACCGTTCAGCTGAAGCTTCCTTCGACTATCCATCACTCGGTTCCGAGCATCTGCATATCAGCGCTTGCTTGGCTGACCGATCCTGAAGGTCACACTCATCTTCCGAGCTAGCGAAGACCTTCGGACCACTATACCTTCAACCGATGGTAAGAAAACACCCCCGAAACAGGTACTCCATATATTCTTCATGCTAGACAATCGCACAAGCTTTGGTCTATCCTAATAGAGTCAGTTTGTTCCGCTTGCTTAAAAATAATCTTCATCACCATAGAGGACGTAAACCTTATCATATCTCTGAATAATTGATATGTCATCTTATGCTGCACCGATATCTTAGATTTCTCGAATGAGGACTTGATCTCGATATTCTACAACTCTAATAAAGCCTGTATGGTTGACCATTACGATGAAAAACTGCATGCCGAGGAACCTATGTCATATTTGGTTTCCATATGTACGGTTTATATGTTACCTATTTATGGCCGTATTTGTACCCGTATAATTTTGTATATTTCTAGGAATTTTCCCTAATTTTTATAATGATGAAAACTATTTTAAATGATTTTAAACATTATTAGATTAATAATGAGTGAAATATTAGAAGGAATGCATGGTATTTGGGTAGTAAGGAGTACTGTTCAATGTATTTGTATTTTTCCCAAAAACCAAAAACCTTTAGCATGACACCTCACCTCTCTTAGGTGTCATTAACTAGGACACTCTTAGCATAAGCTTGCCACATTAGTGTACACTTGTCATGATCCTACACATAACCATGACGATGAGGATTATGATGGATTTCAAAAGAAAGGGAACACAAAAGAAAGGAGGAAAAAAGAAGAAGAAGGGAAGAGAAAGAGATGGAGAAAGAAAGAAGGAAGAAAACTAGAAAGAAGAAGAGAGAGGAGGAGGAGAAGGCTTGAGCTTAGGGGGGAGGGGGTGTGTGTGATTCATGGAGCAAGGTGGGAGCTTGAGAAGGGATTGAAGGTCACCTAAAGGTAGGAATCATCTTCCCCTCTTTTGCCTTTGCATATCATGTGGTTCTTGTAAAAATTATGCATGTTATGTTTCTGAAATTTCCTACAGAATCTGTCTTGATGTTTAGCCTTGTTTCCTGTCCTAAATAGATTAAATAAAAATCTGAAATAATTATATTCATGTATATCTTGAAATCCTACCCCAAAATCATATAAAATATGATATCTGTTTAATTCAAAAAATAGGAGGAATAAAGATTTTTCTGCAACATATCAAATTTCTGGTAGTTTTGACACACTGTACTAAAACAATGATAACGGCCACAATACTTATTGAAAATAGGTATTTTGGGACATTTTGGATAACTACTCTTCAAGACACACAATATGCTATTTTGCATTTTACCCAGATTTGATTGTAGCTATGAGTAATGCATTGATTTAATTGAGGCAGATGTTCTGTTTTTCTGCAGATTTGCTATCTGCTGTTAAATTGGGCGCTATAAATCACATATGCATGATTAATTTCTGAAATTTGGTGGGTGTATGTAAAACAACCATATATTCAACTTTCATTTGTATTGTATGATACGTTTAATACAAAATTATGGAGAAATTTGCTCCTCAATCTGACTGTTCTGCTTTTCCAGCAAGTTGAAAGATTTGAATGTTGTTTTAAGCTCTTTTGAGGTTAAACTTGCCATTAATGTTCTTAATTATTGTTGTTATATGGTGATATGTGGTTTATGTTCTTGGAACATGCAAAATGATGATGTGAATATGATTATATGTTTCATGTATGTTATGTGTTGTGGGGACGCCTAAATGAATGGCAAACAAGATACATGATACAAGAAATGAGAAAGGGAATGCACAAGGCGATGCATGTCACAAATGTGTGGTGAAATGTGGAAAAAAAGAAATGGAAAGTGTTATGTTTCATGAAAATGACTAAGTCCTCTTAAAGGAGGGTGACACGGGGTTTATGGGAAACACGGGTAAATTATAGGTGTTAAGGAGCAGACAGAAGTTATATTTCTCACCCGATGTGTCACTCCCGGAAGGGGGAGTTTGAGAGGGTTGGAGAGGCCACTGGTGTACTCGTGATGCACCATGACGGTAACTGATGGTTTGCTCCGTTTTTCACAAAAACCCCAAGATTGTCTCACTGACATACCTTCCTCCGTTCGGGTAGGGGGAGTTACGAGAGGCCCCTCCAGTGCCCGTGTCGCTGGTTGAGGTACCATTTTTCACCCACCTTGGGTGAAGTCCGACTCCTTAGCGTCATACGATTTACCCGGGTTCCAAAATGCTAACAAATGAATTAACTGTTAACCCTTCTTATTTTCATAGCAATGGTAAATGTATATGTTGTTTACTTGTGTTTCTTTACTATAGTTCTTTTATGCCTGAAATTCAGTACACAGTAATGAATCTTAAGAACAGTGAAACAACACACATCAATCAGAGACACACGAGACTTGGTATCGCAGTTCGGTGCGCACACCTACATCTGCGGGGCCACGCCCAGAAAAGTAGAATACTTCACTATAATAATCAGAGAATACAAACTCTAATAATCACGCTTCTATAAGGAAGAACACACTCCTCCTTAATACAAACCGTGAGGGGTGAACGTAATCGCCCCCGTGAAGTATTCTTGGCAAGCTCCTCTTGCCAGCAAGCTCCCCTTGCACCATCGACTAGATCAACTCCATTGATCCTACGTGCGTAGTCGTCGGCCTCCCTCCCGGAGTTTTATTCACAGAACTTTTTATCACAAAGTCTGTAACCTAGCCGTCACTGCTGCCGAACCATATGTTGGATATGGAAGACGTTAGTACACCCTTGTAGGGGATGTATGAGGGAATACGGACCTCGAACGTCGCGTACACGAAATCGTACGCAAAGGGAATATGTTCCCTTGCGGAGAGGATCTCTAGATTGATGGGAGAGTCGCATTATATGTGCATAAATGCATGCGACATATGGCTAATAAAGGGGTAATATCTTAAGCTTATATTGTACCATGCATATGGTGCAACTTAAGCTTATAATATGCCATGTACGATGGTACACCTTAGTTAAATTGTTCCAAAGGAACAATTGATCCTAAAATAACTACCTTGGGGGCTATAAATAAGACCCAAGGGTTAGCCATTTCCTTACACTTTTGCATGGCATTCTTGCATGCATTTTCATTCTAGCGAAGCTCTGCCGAAATACTTCCTCTCCCTCTATCCAAGTTCTTAATCTAAAGTAGAGATTTAGATTGTGGATTTAGTAGCCTTACTCCGTTCGTGAGAAGACTCGATCCGTCGTGGCGAATCCGAAGGCAAAGTTCTGAGACTACCGTGCCGCATACGCAAGCGTAAGTCTCAACTTTATTTATCGATCCTAACTCTGTTTTGGAAGGATCCCACATTGGTATAAAAGCCATAAGGGTTCGCCCCGGTCAAACCGCCGCCCCGTCGAAACTATGAACGAGTCGTTGTCTTTTTCACGAATGGGTATCCTACCATTACGGATATGGTAGGAACGCTTCGTGACGGAGAGAACGCAGCGGTTGTTCTTTTCACGTTATGGTCTCCTATCATTACGGATATGGTAGGAACTCTCCGTGACGGGAAGAACCGACCGTTCACGTAGTATGTTATTTTTCATTTTTGGCACACGGCCATTAGAAAATAACTAATTTCTCGACGAACGGGTGCTTCATCGACGAACGGGTGCTTCATCGAGGAAGATGATGGTAGTTATCTCCATCGGAGAAGATGAATATTAGTGCATGTGCGCCATCGCCAAATGGGCTATGAAGGCTATGCACCCCCCTCCACTTGCGGAGGGGGTTGGCTACGGCCAATAACCACCACGGCCACCCCTCCGGCGGGGTGTGCGGCAACCCCATTCAAAGGGGGTGGCCGGCCATGGCCAAAGGGGCCATGGCCGGCCAATGCCAAATGGCCTTGGCCATGACCGGCCATGGCCAAGCCATGGCAGGCCATGGCCAGGCCGGCAGTGGCCGGCCTGGCCGGCCCTGCAGTGGCCAGGGCCGGCGCCCTGGCCACTGCCAGGGCCTGGCCGGCCCTGGCAGAGGCCAGGGCCAATGCCCTGGCCTCGGCCAGGGCATGGCCGGCCCTGGCCGGCCCTTGGCCAAGCCTCGGCCAGGGCAGAGGCCCTGGCCGGGAGAAGTTGCAGACCAAAATAATTGGTCGACCAATTTGGTCGTTTTGGTCGACCAATCTGGCAGAAGGTCTGGGTCGATTGCAAACTTGCCGACTGACCCATACGGGGTGATAAAAGGCCTTGGCCAAACTCGAATGTGCCGATTAGCCCATACGGGGCTAACCACAGTGCCGACTAGTCCATACGAGGCTAACGTTTTAATGAAGTTTTTCATTGGGCTCTACTCCTTGAAGATTAGCCATAGCGCTCTACTTCATGCGAGATTAGCCATGTCATTGTGCTCTACTCTACGGATATTAGCCAATGTACACATAACATTGTGCTCTACTCTACGGAGATTAGCCAATGTATTTTCAAAATTTTTGAAAAAGGTGTTTTTCAAATAGGTTATGTCCCGTCCTTAATCGGGATAGCGCAATTTAGAATTTCAAGTCCTACCACGATCCGGCCATGGTTATCTAACCCATGGGTGTGTAGAACAGGTCTCGTGGCTTGGCAATTGTTGCGCTAAAATTCTTTGCGCAAACTCTCACCTATTCCATTTTGAAAGATATGTTTTTCAAAAGTATTTTTCCGCTGCTAATACCATACGGGTATTATTTCTGATTTATTTTTACTTGAGATAAGTAAGAGGGATACTTTGAAAGTTACTTCTAGATGGTAGTTGGGAACGTAGTGAACTTCTCGATTCTAGAGTAACATTTCAACGCATCCAAGGAACTTATCAAGTGTTTAAAGAATCGAAACTATATGCATAGAATTTTGATCGTGTTTTTCATTCTCTTTGCAGTTTTTTGAATCGAATATGTCTACCGCTTCTAAGAACATTGTCGCGGAGCTTAACAAAGGTGAAAAGCTCAACGACGACAATTATAAACTTTGGTCAATAAAATTCCAATATGTTTTGGAGGAGCAAGATGTGCTTGAAACACTCCAAAACATAATGGAAGAACCTGAGTTGGGCAATACGGCCCAACACAAGAGGGACCGGGAAGCTTATGATACTTGGACTCGAAAGAACAAAATAGCACGTATTACGTTACTGTCCGCAATGGACAATGACATAATGCGTCTATTTCGGGAATTCGACCTAGCAAAAGACATATGGTCTGAGCTAGAAATAAAGTTTTGTGGAACTTCGGTTACCAAACTCCGCTCCTTAAATATTCAATTTGATTCGTACAAGATGCGGCGAGATCACTCTATGAAAAAGCATCTCCGCCACATGGCGAATCTTATATCTGAATTAAAGGATGCGGGTGTTACGCTGTCTGACGAACAGCAGATCCAAGCAGTCATTCGTTCACTCCCAGATAGCTGGAATAACATGAAAATGCACCTCACTCATAATGAATGCATTAAAACTTTAAGCGATGTATCGAAACACCTCGAACTCGAGGAAGAGCGGATTCAAGCCGCAAAACCAAGTGCAGAAGTGCACATGGCCGCTAGTTCCTCACATGGAGGAAATAAGCGGAAGAATAAACGCTTAAGGTTTGTGAACGAACGAAAGCAAGAACCGAAAACCTCAAAGAAGACTAAGAACAAAAAGTGGCAAAAGAATGTGCACTCAAAGAAGAAAAACTTGAAGAAGATCAAGTGCTTTAAGTGCAACAAGTACGGTCACTTCGCCCGTACGTGTACGGATGGAAGTGATAAGGTAACTTGTAGGGCTAGTTACATATGTGTTTCTAGTTCCATGTTTCTTGCTGAATCTAACTATTTTTGGTTGATTGATTCAGGGGCCACAGACCACGTAGCGAAGGACAGAAGGTTCTTCGTAGAGTATCGAAAGATAACTCAAGGAACAAAGTGGATATACGTCGGTAACAACACATGTGTTGAAGTCAAAGGCGTCGGAACATGCAAGCTAGTTCTCGACAACGGCCGGACTTTATTATTGCACGACGTCCTCTTTGCTCCAGATATTAGAAGAAATATCGTATCCGTGGTCATGTTAATGTCTTTAGATTATGAATGGAGGTTTTATAAACAGAAGGTTGACCTTGTTTGTAATAGTTCTTTAATTGGGTCGGGTAATGTTTGTAATGGATTAATTGTTTTAAACACAATGTATGATGATTCTACTTCCATTAATGAAAGTTTCCATTTGACAAATGCTTCTAACTCTGAATCTGAGATCATTTGTTGGCATGCAAGACTTAGACATATTGGACCAACTAGAATGGATAGACTTGCCAAAAGTGGCTTGCTATCTAATGTTTCAAAAGTTGAAATGTCAACTTGTGAACATTGTCTTGTAGGGAAAACTTGTCGCAAGCCATTTGGAACTGGCACAAGGGCCGAAGTTCCATTACAACTTATCCATTCGGACATTTGCGGTCCAATGAATGTTAAGACAAGACGCGGGAAGTCCTATTTCATCACCTTCATTGATGACTTCACTCGTTTCGGTCATATTTATTTGATTTCCCACAAACATGAAGCTTTAACTTGCTTCAAAAACTATATGAGTTTAGTGGAAAATCAACTAGATCGCAAGATAAAGGTCTTGCGAACCGATCGGGGTGGAGAATATCAATCAATGAGTTTTAAGGAACTCTGTGATGAAAAAGGCATAGTTCATCAAATAACTATGCCTTATACTCCGCAACAAAACGGTGTTGCGGAAAGAAGAAATAGGACATTGATGGAAATGGTCCGATCAATGATGTCTCAGGCAAATTTGCCCATCACCTTTTGGGGTGATGCATTATTGACGGCAGCATTCATCTTAAACCGTGTACCCTCGAAGTCGGTAAGTTCTACTCCTTATGAGTTGTGGAACAATAGAACTCCAGACTTAAGCATTCTAAAACCTTGGGGTTGTGCCTCTTACGCACATTTATCCTCTCACAAACATGGCAAACTTGGGCCACGTGGGAGGAAGTGTATCTTCATCCGATACACTGAAAACTTCAAAGGATATGTTTTCGTCGGTCAAGAGGACAATGGGGGTCTAATAGAATTCGAATCGAGGGATGTTGTCTTCTTGGAAAACGAGTTTCCAAGACAGGGTGAGATAAGTCAAAACTTATCCTTGTTTGAGACTTGGGATCAAGAAGGATCGGAACGTTCGAGTGGGAGAATTCTTGGTGAAGAAGAAAATACGTTTCAAACTTCACCAATGGATGATACGAACGATACCAATCCTATTATGAGTGGGAGTGATATTATTCCAAGTGGGAGTGATGTCATTCCAAGTGGGAGTGATCAAACTCAAACAAGACGTAGTAATCGAACGAGGCTAACACCTCTGAGATTTGAGGATGAATTTCCTCAAACATTCATGACATTACTACAAGATGATGACGAACCTGCAAATTTCAAACAGGCCGTCACATGCCCTCCTAAAGATAAATGGACAGCGGCTATGGAAGAAGAACTTCAATCCATGAAAACAAACCAAGTCTGGGACTTGGTTGATTTACCTAAGGGACGTAGAGCCATTGGGAACAAGTGGGTTCTCAAAATCAAGCATAAGGCTGATGGCTCCATCGAGAAATATAAAGCTCGCCTTGTTGCGAAAGGTTTCACGCAACAGGAAGGAATAGACTACGAAGAGACTTTCTCTCCTGTCGTGCGTTTTACCTCCATTCGCTTAATTCTGGCAATGGTGGCTTGTTTGGACCTCGAGTTACATCAGATGGATGTAAAGACTGCTTTTCTTAACGGAGAACTAGATGAGGAGATCTACATGGAACAACCAAACGGGTTCGTACAAGAAGAAAACAAACATAAGGTTTGTAAACTTCGTAAATCCATATATGGTCTTAAACAATCCTCAAGGCAGTGGTATACGCGCTTTCAAGAAGTCGTTTTGTCGTATGGTTTCTCCATGCTCGACGAAGACAACTGCGTATATATTAAGAGGATTAAAAACAAGTATGTAATTATGTCTCTTTATGTAGATGACATACTTATAGCCGGAAATGATAAGCGTCTTATCATGGATATCAAAGCTTGGCTTTCATCCGTCTTTGAGATGAAAGACATGGGTGAAGCTGCATATATCCTTGGGGTTAAGATCTCAAGGAATCGTTCCAAGAAACTTCTTTCTCTCTCTCAAGAGACATATATAAAGAAAGTCTTAGAACGGTTTAATATGCAGGACTGCAAGCCAATTGATACTCCAATAAGCAAAGGCGAGGGTTTATGTTTGGAAATGTGTCCCAAAGATCCAAAAGAAAAGAAAGCTATGGAAAAGGTTCCATACTCCAGTGCTGTCGGGAGTCTGATGTACGCCATGATGTGTACCAGACCGGACATTTGCTATGATGTTGGTATGGTAAGCCGTTACCAATCCAACCCAGGACAGGCACACTGGAAAGCGGTGAAGATGATATTAAGGTACCTCAAAGGGACTGCGGACTATGCGTTATGCTATCAAGGCAATACCTTGAGACTCGAAGGCTATACCGATGCTGATTGGGCAGGTGATCTCGACGAGCGAAGATCTACCTCAGGCTTTGTTTACTTGCTCGGGAATGGTGCAATATCCTGGAGCAGTAAGAAGCAAACCTTCATCGCCCTATCAACCATGGAAGCCGAATTCGTAGCATTCAGCATGGCGGTCCAAGAAGCTGTTTGGCTTAGGAAATTCTTAGACAGGCTAACGGATGCCACTGACTCGAGCACTGTTCCTATATACAGTGATAGTCAAGCTTCGATTGTCTATGTCAAAGATCCTAAATTTCATTGTAAGACCAAACACATTGATATTCGATTCAAGTTTGCGAAGGACTATGACAAACGGAAGGAAGTAGACATAGGATACATATCCACGCATGAGATGATAGCGGATCCCCTTACTAAGGCGATCCCCAGAGATGTGTTTTTCAAACACTTATCATCTATGGGAATGCGTAGGAGCTGAGCTGTATCCTGTAATATTTCCCATGTCTATAGAAGATCAAAAATTTAATTTGCATACAAGTTTCTTACAAATGATTTTATGTATATTTGTGTTTTAGTCTCAGCTATTTTATTGTGTGTATGTCGGACAGATTAAGGTTGGCTCTCTCACATGAGCAACTGCCTTATCTTATCAGATGGATAAGATAGAGATGAGACTAGTTTAAAGTCAAAATCATTAGACAAATGATTTAGAGTCATGACTTAAACAAGATAGTCGAATAAAAGATCTGCATCATACGGATGCTTACAAAAGATCTGAGATCTGTATCACAAGGATATTTGAAAGAGATCTCATAGGATTTTTTAAATCCTATCTGTCTTATGCAGGATGAGAGTCCGTGAATATTTCACTAGTAGTAAGGGGACTCAAAAAGATAGGCACTGTCGTGTCTGATCTTTCATCCGTACAATATCATTAAGACATACTCTCCCTGGGAAAGGAGTGATGTTGTAATACGTGTTCATACCACGTATGCATTTCGACCACTGAGTTAGTAGCAATAGTGTTTGCTATTATGTGAGACTCAAAGGCCATATGGGTCTTAAATCTTACCCTCAAGGACTCCAATTGGTTCCTTTAGATTTGACGAGATGATCGCTATCTTAGCGTGTTGCTAATGGGCTATGATAATTCGGCTCGGCGGGGCACGTTAGAAAAGCGAATCAAGTCAAGATCAGAAGGTTCGCAAGAAGAGGAAGATTGATTTCATATTCGCATTTGGACTTTAATGATTCAAAGCTGGCCAGCCAATTGTAATCCAGATGGGATTCAATTGTTGAATATAAAGTATAAGAAATGTGAAGAAATAATCTAGGGTAAAGCATGCGTTGAACTACTCAACTTTGCACCTTCGAGGTCGTTGTGTATCTCTAACAAGTGCACAACAACAGACTCTACGCGCATGACGGTCGCACGGTCTATTTCTCTGTATGATAGATGAAAGAACTAAGAGAAAGACGTTCTCTTACAATCCCCTCAAGTGTGAGTGGGAGATGTTGGATATGGAAGACGTTAGTACACCCTTGTAGGGGATGTATGAGGGAATACGGACCTCGAACGTCGCGTACACGAAGTCGTACGCAAAGGGAATATGTTCCCTTGCGGAGAGGATCTCTAGATTGATGGGAGAGTCGCATTATATGTGCATAAATGCATGCGACATAGGGCTAATAAAGGGGTAATATCTTAAGCTTATATTGTACCATGCATATGGTACAACTTAAGCTTATAATATGCCATGTACGATGGTACACCTTAGTTAAATTGTTCCAAAGGAACAATTGATCCTAAAATAACTACATTGGGGGCTATAAATAAGACCCAAGGGTTAGCCATTTCCTTACACTTTTGCATGGCATTCTTGCAAGCATTTTCATTCTAGCGAAGCTCTGCCGAAATACTTCCTCTCCCTCTATCCAAGTTCTTAATCTAAAGTAGAGATTTAGATTGTGGATTTAGTAGCCTTACTCCGTTCGTGAGAAGACTCGATCCGTCGTGGCGAATCCGAAGGCAAAGTTCCGAGACTACCGTGTCGCATACGCAAGCGTAAGTCTCAACTTTATTTATCGATCCTAACTCTGTTTTGGCAGGATCACACACCCTAATAGCATGCCTTCCCGTAATTCACGGTTCAATCAGCACCGATACGATTAAATCTTGATACGGCTAGTCAACTGCAATACCCGCAACTCTTCAACCAGAATGAGATCCCTCAAAATCTGCATGAGATCGATGCGAAGATATTGCCGGCTAAAATCTCTCCAACCGTCTTTCAACAAAGGTTACCGAGAGATATGAATAACCAATCAAATCTTTAACAATAATAATCAACATAAATACCTGAACTGTTAAAGATAGAAACTTAAGATCGCGCGGACTCCAGGCTTGGATCCACGAATACCTTGAACGAACAAAGCCGCCTATAGACACAGCATGTTGAACATCATGGTGTAACATACTGTTCAACAATTTATCCAACAAGGTAAGCTGAGTCGATTCTCTCCTTCAGATTACAGTGGCTCAGGTGCAACAAAACGTTCAACAAAAGACCCAACATCTTCCAGATAACCCGTCTTATAACTTCAAGAAGTAAACAGCAAACTGCGATTATCAGAGTGCCATATATGACAATGCAATCATCAATAATGCATACATGAATGACATGAATAAAACCTAACAATCTCCCCTTTTGTCATTTAGTGGCACAACAAGCTATGATATTTGACAAAGACCAATCTGAAGCCGAAAGAGGTAGACATCGATTCAGACAAGACTAACTGCTATGTCTCAGAACATAACGATAGAGCTGTATCACAAAATGTGCAAACATACCACCAACTATAACAAGCCAAAAGAAGTGAACAACACTTTGCAGCACACACATTTTCCTAGGAGCACACATTCCTAGCAGCATTCTCCCCCTCACTATAAGCACCACAATCAGACTCCCAGAACACCCCCAAAATATCATACTTCTCCCCCTTTGAGCCACTAAGGACATAGACATACCTGGGGTGAAGATGAACTAATCACTCCTCAGAAAGGCTACTCCTCAGAGCAGACAGCTTGTTCTGCAGCATCAACTTGTGACTATTCAAAAGAACCTTCTGACTCTCGAGAGCCAATAATTGATCATTGACATTCTGAATGGCATTCTCTACGAACTGAATATCCACCATAATTGATGAGGAGGAGCTGGCAGCAGCATCACGACCAAGAGGAGAGGAAGGAGACTCAGGATGCACAGTGGATGAGGGATCAGCAGCCCGAGACGGGGAGGGTGATGACGTAGCACCATGTATAGAGGGTATCACCTTTGAGATATCATTAACTTTGCCTGCCACTGATTTCGCAGTATATGATATACTGTCACACGAAGTTGGAAGATCAGAAGGGGACAAGGGCACCCTTTGAGCCAGGAGCATCATGGATATGAGACCTCCATGAGGTAATAAAGTGGCAGAGGTAGACAACTCTAAGAAAGATAGAATTGAATCAAAAATGATTCTTCCTAAATTAAAAGCCTGGGAAGTGTCGGCAGCGTACAGGAGCTTGCACATGTCCCTCGTGACCACAGAGACATTGGAAGTAGGGAGCCAGTTTCTTGTGGCAACCCTGTACAGAACAAAATATTTGGCGGTAAGAGCAGAAGAGGGAAAAGTAGATGACTTCTTGGGCCAGCACTTGAACTTTCCAGCAGTCACAACATGAATAAATCTGTCAATGCCATCTCCAGTAGACTCTCCAAAAGCAAAAACAGACTGAGAGCATTTCCATTCTAACAACTTATTCAGGATAGAGGGAGAGAAGGAAATGATCTTCCCTCTCACATAACTTCTAAAACCCCAGCATGAAGAGGTATCACTTGCAGACTTTGGCAAGTTACAATAAAACTCACGCACCAGTACAGGATAGTAGACACTGAAGCAAGCGGCAGCATGAAACAAACCAATGTCTTGAAGAATTGATACCATCTGTGTCTTACCAAATGATGACTCATTCAAGTTTTTCTCAGGAAGAAGAGTCCTCTCAGAGTACGAAGCCCATCTGGTCTTACAAGCCTTGTCGAAAAACATTTTACTGAAAGCATCGGATGAAGTAAACAAGGGAGAACGGGAAGGACCTGATGCAGAGAACTTGGACCTCTTGGAGGGAGAGGCAGTAGAGTGACCTGCAGGAGCAGAGCACTTTCTAGGGGCAGATCGAGCCTTCTGCATGAACGATGACAAGGGAGTATCATCAGGAGCAGCAGTTTCACATGTTGCATCCATTGTTGCAACATTTTGTGCAACATTCTGATCTTCATCTCTAGACTGCAAAGAGTCCGTCTCGACAGCAACATTAACATTTGTGTCAGCAAGACCTACACCAGCCTCAGAAGAAGTATTTGGCAATGTACGGCCTTCAACATTTTCCACCTCACCAGACCTCTGTGTATCCCCAACCATATTTCCATCAGCTGAATTCTGAACATGAGCATTTTCACCAACATGGGGTGAGAATGGTTCAGAAGGAACATCAACATCATCATTAAGACTACCGGCAACATCATTAGACATTCTTATGGACTCATTTCCACCTTCAGACACATGCTGAACATTATCATCCACACACATTGGAGAAGGATGAGCAACATGTTCCTTTTCCAGAACAGGGTCAACAGGATTAGCTCTCACGTAGTCTCCTTCTCCAAGGTTCACATTCTCATCTGACTTCTCAAAAGATGGGTCATTTGTATCCTCGATGACCTTGGGGCAAGATGAAGCATCATCAGCCCCCTCAGTCTCAGACTTCTCAACAGATACAGAAGATTCAGAATCAGAGATGTCAATGATTTCAGATATTCTTACAAAGAATTTTGGATTCCATGTTCGAATGACAATCTTGCGGTTTCGGGGCACCTCCACACTCATCACCTTCCCCAAAATCTTCTTTTGCATAAGTTTTTCAAAGTGAATGTGAGAGACATCTACCCAAGATAGGTCTAACCTCCTTCCTGTTCTCCGCAAATACCAAAACCAATCTTGAATCGTAACGGGTGTAGGAAATTCTTCATCATCATAAACTTCATCCTCCAAGGGTTTTTGACAGAGAGGAATTTCAAGAATTGGGGAAAAACTCACTAACTCCAAATTTGAGACTCCAGGAGAATGCATGTCACTGAGAGTGCCAAAAGATTGTGAGGGAGAAGAAATACCACTGGAGGACCCGTGCGAAGAACGTGGAATCACTCCCTTCCATTTGATAGGCAGAGGAGCGGATGGGAGAGCACTTTTCCGCGCTGAGACTGTCCGACGAGAAAACCGTCGAGGAGGCTGCGATGTTTTTTCTGATCGATCTCTAGCCATATCTGATCAAGAAACGAGAAATTCCCACATAAACAAGAAGATTTCAAGAACCCTAGAGGGCCAGTTTAGAAGATCTTGGAAAGATTTGATTTGAGGGAGAATAGAGAATAGCGCCTTGGGAACTGAAAATGGAGCAGAGGAAAATAAATAACGGGTAAGGTAATTATTAGATAACAAACCCGATAGCACTATACCGCCCGTTCCTCACAATGTTGCAACCTGATGTTGCAACAATTTTCACAACACTGTGTTCAACATTAGATATGACACAACCCTAGTGCTTGTCGCAATTCTTCAAATCTGGCAGAATCTAGGGGCTTCGTAAAGATGTCCGCTAATTGATTCATTGTAGCTAAATACTTCATGATAAAAGACTTCTTCTCGACCAACTCTCTAATGAAGTGGTGGCAGATGTCGATATGTTTTGTTTTGGAGTGCTGAACTGGGTTCTTGGAGATGTTTATAGCACTCTGATTATCACATAGAATAGTCAGAGTTCCTTGTTCCAATCCATAATCTGTCAACATTTGCTTCATCCACAAGAGTTGAGTGCAACAACTCCCTGCTGCGATATACTCAGCCTCTGCCGTAGATAATGATATGGGGTTCTGTTTTTTACTATAACAAGAAACAAGATTGTTCCCCACATAAAAGCATCCTCCGGTAGTGCTCTTTCTATCATCAGTATTTCCTGCCCAGTCTGCCTCAATGTATCCCGAAATTAGAGTATTTATATCCTTGGTGTACCATATACCATAGTCTGTCGTCCCACTGATATACCTGATAATCCTCTTCACAGCAGTGATATGAGATTTCTTGGGACACGCTTGATAGCGGGCACAAACTCCAACACTGAAGCTGATATCCAGCCTGCTAGCCGTCAAATACAACAGACTTCACATCATGCTTCTGTATAGGGTAACTTCAACATCTCTTCCTCCTTCGTCCTTGGAGAGTTTTCCAGAAGTGGCCATGGGAGTGCGGACATGTCTTGCATTTTCCAGGCCGAATCTCTTGACAAGGTTCCTTGCATATTTGCTTTGTGATATGAACAAACCATCTGTACACTGTTTAACTTGAAGCCCAAGAAATACATTCAACTCACCTACCATGCTCATTTCAAACTCTTTTTGCATGAGGGTGATAAACTCACGTACCAGCTATTGTGACGTTGACCCGAAGACTATATCATCGACATAGATCTGTGCTACCATGACGCTTTATCTTGTCCGTTGAACAAATAAGGTTTTATCAGCTCTTCCTATTTCATACCCCTTTTAAAGAAGATATGTAGTTAATCTTTCGTACCAGGCCCTCGATGCTTGTTTCAACCCATAAAATGCCTTCTTCAACTTGTAAACATGGTTCAGAAGAAACGGATCTGCAAAGCCTTTTGGTTGTTCGACATAGACTTCTTCATTTAGTAGCCCATTCAAGAATGCACTCTTCACATCCATTTGGTGTAGTTTGAAATTCAATCTACATGTAACAGCCAGTAGTAATCTGATGGATTCCAAACGAGCTACTGGAGCGAATGTCTCATCAAAGTCAATTCCTTCTACTTGGGTATAACCTTGAGCTACCAGACAAGCTTTGTTGCGAGTAATATTTCCCTTCTCATCTGTTTTATTTTTGAATATCCATTTTGTTCCGATGACATTTGTTCCTTTAGGTCTCTCCACTAGACTCCAGACATCATTTCGTTGAAATTGGTTCAACTCCTCTTGCATGGCCGAAACCCAGAAATCAACAACAATAGCTTCCTTCACATTTTTAGGTTCAATAGTGGAGAGAAAACAAGCATACCCGGCCAGATCCCTGTAGTTGACACGGCTAGCACCTCGTGTCCGACGAATGTCATGTACGTCACCAATGATTAGCTCCGGAGGATGATCACGTATAACTTTTGTGATTCCCTCAGCATCTTGACCATCTTCAGCCTCTACTTGTGTCATCTCAGTGGTAGTAGTATCCTGTGTAGCAACATTTTGTTCAACATTGTTCTGGTTAGTCTTGATTGTTGCAGCATCATTTTCAACACGAACCTCATCATCAGTGCTATCTTCCTGAATGCCCTTTTCTCCACTTAGGATGGACTCTCCCTGATCAAAATCATCTACCGCCACATTGATAGATTCCATCATAACGTCGGTGCGTTCATTCAACACTCGGAAGGCACGACTCCTTGTAGAATACCCTAGGAAGATTCCTTTGTCACTCTTGGCATCGAACTTCCGTCTCGGTGTACGATCTTGCAAGATGTAGCACTTGCTTCCAAAGATATGGAAATAGGAGACATCAGGCTTCCTCCCTTTCCAGATCTCGTAGGGGGTTTTCTCAGTCCTTGGCCGAAGATATACCCTGTTGATCGTGTAGCAAGCGGTATTAATAGCTTCAGCCCACCACTTAACATTAACTTTCCGAGCATTCAGCATAACTCGTGCCATTTCTTGAAGCGTGCGATTCTTCCTTTTAACAACTCCGTTTTGCTGAGGAGTATTAGGAGCCGAGAACTCATGTCATATACCATGTTCTTCACAAAATTCAGAGAATGAGTGATTCTCAAACTCTTTTCCATGATCACTTCGAATCCTGATAATTTTTCCAATGTTGTCTCCTTTTTCAACTTGAAGGCGGGTACACAATCTCTTAAAAGCATCAAATGTGTCTGATTTCTCCTTAAGAAAATCAACCCAAGTGAACCGGGAAAAATCATCAACACATACAAAAATGTACTTCTTACCTCCCACGCTCGTTTCTGAAGTGGGTCCAATCAGGTCCATGTGTAGCAGCTCCAGAATTTTTGAGGTAGTGATAGTCTGAATTTGCTTGTGACTCACTTTCTTCTGCTTTCCCAGTTGGCATAATTCACACACCCCCTCTTTCCTCTTGATTAGGGTTGGCATTCCTCGAACAGCTCTGGCTTGAGAGATCTTCATTAAGGTCTTGAAGTTGACATGGCCCAATTTCTGATGCCACTGTTCAGAAACATCCGCAGTGATATTGAGACACCTGTCAAGATCTTGCAGAAGATAGCAGTTGTCGCTAGACCTTTTTCCGGTAAGAATACAAACATCGTCTCTATTGAAAACAACGCATTCATCTTTGTTAAAGCGGACCAGTAATCCTTGATCACACAACTACGGATACTTATGAGATTGGCCTTTAAGTTCTCAACATGCATCACGTCTTTTAGCTTCAGTGTTCCTGTCATATTCAGATTCCCTTTTCTAACAACCCTGCTTCTCTGACCATCACCAAACGTAACATGACCTTTGTTGCCGGCAGTATACTCAGACAGGAGTCCCTTATTCCCCGTCATGTGTCGAGAACAACCACTGATTTTCTGAGAAGGTAACCAAAGAGGTGTATGCCACCATACTTACCAGCTCAGATTTCTTAACCCATTTCATGTTTGTTCACTATTTGGAATAAGCAACATTTCTACCTTCATTCCAGTGCTTCATGCATCTGAAACAACTCCAGTCATAGTGTCCAATTTGTCTACAGTAGTTACATATCAGCTGCCTGGATGTTGAACCTTTTGTTGGACCCTTTGTTGAACCTTTTCTTTTCTTCCCTCTTGACTTGTCCTCGTTCAGTTGACTCTGCTTTTCATGCTCTTTAGAAATGAGACCACTTCTAGTTTTGAAGGTGTGTAGATGACTCCCTCTGTGGTATCCAACTCATGTTCGATCTCCAGACACATTACCCATGTTAAGGATGTCATCAAGTTTAGATTTTTCCGGAGTTCCATCGGTTGAGGGTGCTTTCCGCCTTTTCAGCTCTGAGCAGTGTTCTCTTCAAGCTATTCTCAAGATTCCGGAGACTTAATTCAGTCTTCAACAGTTTGGTTTGGGTCACATCCCTCTCACTTCTCAGCTTGGAGCATTCATCTTTCAACTTCTTGTTTGCTGCATAGATATCCATCCATTTGTAGAACATAATTTGATAAGCCGAGCGGATATCCTCTTCACCAACATCTCCTTCACTTTCATTGTCAGATTCGACCTCGGTGTCGTATGTTGTACCATTTGTTACAACATCATGTATCATATTTCCTTGCTTGTGACTGGATGTTGAAGCACATGTTGCAATATTATGTTCAACATGACTGTGAGACTTACACTCAGACTTGTCTTTTAGGGTGGCAGTGAATGCAATATAGTTGCTAGTTATGTCTTCATCTTTCACACTTCCTTCGTAATCTTCATCGCTCCAGGTGCTGGCTAGAGATTTCCCTTTTTGCTTCTTAAGAGTGTTAGCACATTCGGCCTGTATATGGCCAAATCTGTCACACTCTCTACATTGTATTCCCTTTCCCTTGGTTTTAGAATCATACCTCTGAGTAGGGCGACTAGCAATCTTTTCACCGGCAGGAGGACCTGACCGCAGCCCCTTAGTAGCAGCTTTGAAATTCTGACATCTATTACTGATCTTCCTCATCATCCTAATGAAGTTTTTGGTGAGTAAAGCGATGTCATCTTCAAGTTCTGACTCGTTATCGGATTTTGGAGATTCATTCGCTTCAACTTTTAGAGCAACTCCCTTCTCCCTTTTGTTTTGCTTGAGATTCATCTCATAAGTTTGCAGAGAGCCCATGAGTTCGTCTAGTCTCATGGTAGATGTGTTTCTTACTTCCTCTATTGCAGCAATCATAGCAGAAAATTTTTCAGGTAGGGACCTCAGCGTCTTTCAACTAACTTCTTTTGAGAGTATTTCTTACCCAGTTGAAATGCCTGGTTGGCTATATCCCTTAATCTTCCATTGAACTCTGCAACTGTCTCGTTTTCATTCATTCTCAGATTTTCAAACTGTGAGGCGAGCATTTGTAGTTTAGAAGCCTTAACAGTGCTGGTCCCCTCATGCACATTTTAAAGAATGTCCCAGGCTTCTTTTACGTGCTCACATGTTGATATAAGCTTGAACTGCTCTTCATCGACTGCAGTGAAGATGGCATTCACTGCTTTTGAGTTTCCTAATGCAGCACGCTCCTCTTCAGGATTCCAGTCTCTCACGGGTTTGATACATTCCTTGCCTTCCTTGTTTACTTCAGTCGGAGGACTCCATCCTTCAACCGTAGCCACCCAAGATTTTTCATCCAGGGACTTGATAAAGGCTCGCATGCGTGACTTCCAATATGTGTAATTAGATCCGGTGAGTAAGGGAGGACGAGTAACAGAGGCGCCTTCTTTGGTATTCATGATGAGCGTACTAACACACAAGATCACACCCACTTTAAACAAACAAAGTAATACGGATGACCTGCTTTGATACCAAATGAAATTCAGTACGCAGTAATGAATCTTAAGAACAGTGAAACAACACACATCAATCAGAGACACACGAGACTTGGTATCGCAGTTCGGTGCGCACACCTACATCTGCGGGGCCATGCCCAGAAAAGTAGAATATTTCACTATAATAATCAAAGCATACAAACTCTAATAATCACGCTTCTATAAGGAAGAACACACTCCCCCTTAATACAAACCGTGAGGGGTGAACGCAATCACCCCCGTGAAGTATTCTTGGCAAGCTCCCCTTGCCAGCAAGCTCCCCTTGCACCACCGACTAGATCAACTCCCTTGATCATATGTGCGTAGTCGTCGGCCTCCCTCCCGGAGTTTTCTTCACAAAACTTTTTATCACAAAGTCTGTAACCTAGCCGTCACTGCTGTCGAACCCTAATAGCATGCCTTCCCGCAGTTCACGGTTCAATCAGCACCGATACGATCAAATCTTGATACGGCTAGTCAACTGCAATACCCGCAACTCTTCAACCAGAATGAGATCTCTCAAAATCCGCAGGCGATCGATGCGAAGATATTGCCGGCTAAAATCTCTCCAACCATCTTTCAACAAAGGTAACCGAGAGATATAAATAGCCAATCAAATCTTTAACAATAATAATCAACATAAATACCTGAACTGTTAAAGATAGAAACTTAAGATCGCGAGGACTCCAGGCTTGGATCCACGAATACCTTGAACGAACAAAGCCGCCTATAGACACATCATGTTGAACATCATGGTGCAACATACTGTTCAATAATTTATCCAACAAGGTAAGCTGAGTCGATTCTCTCCTTCAGATTACAGTGGCTCAGGTGCAACAAAACGTTCAACAAAAGACCCAACATCTTTCAGATAACCTGTCTTATAACTTCAAGGAGTAAACAGCAAACTGCGATTATCAGAGTGCCACATATGACAATGCAATCATCAATAATGCATACATGAATGACATGAATAAAACCTAACAATGACGTATACCAGTGTTATGCACTTTGCATGTTGTACGTGCACCTTTTTCCACACTTGTGTAGCTGTAGATCCTTATGTTACTACTATAGCTCTCTTATGCCATGTTCAGTTTAGTGGCCATATTAGATGTCATGTTAAATCTTGTCCATGCTAATATGCTACTAATGTCCCCCATTGTATGCCATGTTTCATTTAGGATGTTAGAATACATATGTGTAATATTAACAGGTTGGCTTCATTATGTTTCTATGTTTAACTCATGACATGTCACACATGTAGCTTCATTATGTTTAACTTTGGCATAACACCTACAATCAGTTTTATATACTCCTGTTGTCATTGTTTTGCCATGCCATGTTTATTGCATTATCATGCATGTAGACGCATAGTAAGTAGTGGCATTTGAGGTGAAGTTGGATTTCCTACTGGGTCATGCATTGATGTGCCTCACCCGTTGTTTTTCAGGTGTTGGAGTTGGAGGCAGAGGTGGAGTTTGGAGTTATAGTCAAGGAGTTTGGTTTATTAATTGGGTGTTGAGGGGAGAGGATGGGAGTTTTGTACCTTGGGGATTTTGTTGTTTTGGGTAAGTTGTATAAGAGGTTGTATAAGAGATGTAAGCAATACATTAGTGGATTTAATAAAGGATGGTGGACCTTGATTGCCTCTTGAATGTTCTCTTTGACTTTCTATGTTGTTGTTTGGCATTAGTTGTTATGTGAGAACATTACAGGCACTACCCCGGCAGTGCGCAGACCCGCTAGCTTTGTATTTCTTTTCTTCTCTATATTCGTAACACTCGCTACTCTGGGAGAACCTGGGACGGATTCGTACTTCTCAGGTAACCTAGGGAGAGGGGCGTTACAACCTAAGTGTCGTTTAAGCTTGGCATGTGCACCATCCGCTCTATTGGTAGTGACATTGCCAAAGTGAAGATTAGTATTAGTCCATATAGAAACAAACTTCTCCATGTACTTTTCCAGCCATAATGTCTTCATGTAGCTTATTACCGTTGTGTAAGCGCTGAAATTGTTATCTATTTCCTTCAGTTTCCCATCATATTTCTCCTGAGTATGTGTCAGGACCAATAAACTCTAGCTAGAGCTGAACGCTTCCCATTTTTCGTTATCTTCAAAGAAATTCTTGCACTTTGCCAAGATATTTTTTGCTATGTGCTATCTACATAATTTGTGTTGTGTAGATGGAAATACATGACCAATGGCATTCATAAGTGCAAGCCCGATCTGTCAAAATAACACGAGACATCGTGTATCCATCTAGCAAAGATCTCAACTTCTCTAATGCCCACGCGTAGCACTCCTCCTGTTCGTCATCCTTGTAACAAAATGCAGCTGTGAATGTCATATCTATGGAGCTAACCCCAACAATATCCAATAATGGTAGTCGATATCGGTTGGTCTTATACGTGCAGTCCATAATCAAAATTTCTAGAAATCTTCGTAATAAATCAACCGACTGTCGATGTGCCCCAAAAAATTCCCGACAGCCATTATCTCTTCATCCACTTCATGATACTCAATGTAATTATGCTCATTCAAGCACTTCAGTAGATGTTGCATTTGAGTTCTACCGGCCATTTCCAAAGATTTGGTCCTCTATTTGGCATTATATATGGTTTTAATTGTAGTTGAAGTGGGCATATCCTTTTCCTTCAGATATTTCAAGATTTCTCTTGGCTTCACCAAGCTATTAGACAAGTCTCTCAATGTGGCCATCTCCACCCCGCTTAACCGCCCGACATATGAATGAATCTCTAGGTATTCCGCGGTTGAATTGGTGTGAATGCCACAGACAACTTTCAAACTCCACTTATCTTTGGCCAACCCATTCGCCCTTAAGGAAAAGGGACAGTTACACTTCTTGCTTTCAGTTTCTTTTTTGGACTTTTTCTCTATTCTGTGTGGCATATACTTCCCTCTTCTTTCACAACAAAAGTAATGAGTTGAGACTCTATTTCATGATGTACACATTTTCGATGATTTTGTCACAACCAAAATCCCATGTTCACTACCGACTGACTTTATCCACTTAACACTATCGTCTTTACTGTTGAAAATTTTCTTTGTTGTGAACTAATTTGTAAAATCTTCTTTAATTTTTGATCTTTCTACATTAACCTAAAGTGTTACATGAAAAATTAATCAATTAATTTTTTACTGTATTTTACAGTTAATTTTTCATTTAACATATTGCAATTTTTAACCTTTGATTATAGCTTCTCTTCTTCCACAATCTGCTCAAATTTTAAAAAGTCCATATCGATCTTCATAATTTATCTGCATTCATGTAACAACAGTACATTTAATCAATCAATTTCTGAAAATAGTAATAAATACACAAGTAATTAGCATCAATAAATTTCTTACAGACTTTATGATGCACTGAGTAGTCCTTCGACAATATTAGGGCAACAACATCCCAAAAGGCTGTTGCTCGACCGTAGATCTTCTTTTGATCTATGCAGAAAATCTTCTAGTGTATATTGATCACAGAATAGTTGAATTTCTTTGGCCAAAATTAAACACTATCTCAGTATCTTTTCGCGCCTTTGGACACAAGACTGTTCGCATTCGGGTATGTTCGACCATAGAATGGTTTTGTTGTCGTTGTTGTGCGCTGAGTAAATTAAGCAAAATAACTCATGGCGCACAAATGGCATAAGTTTTGCCAGTTGTGCGCATTGAGTAAAATGGTGACAGTTTATAAAAATTACTCACAATGCACAACGTGCAAAATTTTTGCTTCGTTGTGCGCGCTTAGTAAAATGGTAACATTGTAGACAAATTACTCATCGCAAACAACGTGCAAAAGTTTTGCTGCCCGTTGTGCGCGCTGAGTAAAAATATTTACACTTTAGAAAAATTACTCAGCGCGCACAACAGGGAAAAGGTTTGCATGTTGTGCGCGCTGAGTAAAAATTGTGACATTATAGAAAAATTACTCATCGCGCACAACGACAAAACTTTTGCCCGTTGTGCGCTCTGAGTAATTTTGTTGTATTCGAGCAGAATTACTAATCGCTAACCCACTAATTACTATGGCAAATTACTAAAAGAGAAGAATTACTAAGTTGAAATTACTAATCAAGAAATAGTCAGTGAAGCACCCACCACTTGAATTGCTCAACGCGCACAACAGACATAAGTTTTTCCAGTTGCGCGCAAAGAGCAAATTTGATAGCCAATAACAAAATTGCTTAACGCGCATACCTTTTGCCGGTTATGCATGCTGAGTAATTTTGTTCTCTGCTAACAAATTTTTTCGACGCGCACAACTGGAAAAACTTATGTAAGTTGTGCGCATTGAGCAATTTTGTTATTGTCTAACAAATTTTCTCTACAAGCATCACAACAGACAAAACTTCTCATACTTCAATATCACGGCAAAAACCGATCATTTTTCATCACTATCAGTTTCCACTACATTTCCTTCATTATTTGCATGTATCAGTGCATCAGATATCAGCGTATCAGATATCTAATATCAATGTATCAGATAGATCATTTTGGACTTTGCTAAATATCAGTGTATGATATATCTAAATTTTGGAATTCTCTTCACGGTAACATCAATGTATTAAATTTGTTAATGTTGGTTAGCAATGTATGAGAGATGTCAATGTTGTGGACTTTGCTTTAAGGTAGCTTCCATGTGTATCAGATATCTTAATTTTGGACCGTGCTTCAATTTAGCTGCAATGTAGCTGATATGTCAAATTTGGACTTTGCTTTGGCATCAATGTATTAGATATAGCAACTATGGTCTGTGCTACAATGCAACATCACTGGGTCTTAGTTCATGGTAGCATCAATTAGATATGTCAACTTTGGTCTTTGCATCAATGTAGCATCAATGCAATACACTGAAAGCGAAACATAACACATTCATATTTGAAGTACAAAATGGATATAAAGAGACCTAATGCCACATTTCCAATAAAAGCAGGATTCCATATATAGATAATCCTGACATCGATGTTACAAAATAAAACATCATCGCTAACAAAAATTTCATCAGAAGTCCCATGGAAGAACATATCATGTGACACCATCCAAAAGTATCAGTTACATAAAGCAAAATGTGACATACGTATATATCCTAATACCAGTATACCAGCCGTATCCCCAAATACACATATACTCCCAAAATACAAGACAACCTATCCTGTGCACTCTCTCAGACAGAGCTTAAAAATACATTTTTTAGATAAGAGAGGCTCACGGTACAGTCCATGATGCCATCAAGATGACGATGGAGGAGGAGGAGGAGGTGAACAAGATGCACTGGGTTCTAGAGGGTCAATAGCAGTAATATCTCTAGGCGTGGGGCATGCGTGTGTCCAGTTTCTCCTCGATATTTTTAACCATGCACTTCACAACATTGAGCTCGTTACACATCATCGTAACCGCATTCCAGATGCGAGAGAGACGGAACTCAAATTTCGTCATACGTTGCGTCAACTCCTCATGAGACTATGGGGAGGACGACGTATCAAATGGAGGACGCATGCCGTCGTGGATACGACGGAGATTATCAATGATATGTACATTATCACGACTAAGTCCAAGGACAGTTGACTTGACGCTGTTCAGGTCATCACAGAATGAAATCTGACGACTATCCAGACGCATATAACTATCACTCAGAAAATCAACCCTAGTTCTGACGGCCTCGCCGGGGTCTTCAGGAGCTGGAGAGTCGGAATACACATGAGGCTCATCGTGATCTAGAGGGTGCTTAGAGGATGATGTGTCGACAGACGATACATCAATCGACAGAAATTGAGGAGATGATGGTGGCCGAGTCGATGACTCTGGTTGGTCTTCTGTCGGATTTGTATCTTCTCGATCTCTCCACATAGCTATACCATCATCGAAGTCGATCGTCGTCTTTCTAGCTTGTTTGCGATTACGGGGTGACATGGTAAACCCCTAAACGCTAAACAAGATCAACAAGGATAATCTATGCAGGAACTCTTCTACTCTATTTGTCGTTCGCTTTTCCTGCCGACACGAGACTGTTCGCATTTGGGTCGGACCATCAAGTGAGAGGGTACGAGAGGGTTCGCATTCAAGTCTGAGTAAAAATGTTGAAAGGAGAGAAAAATTACTCGGCGCGCACAACCGGCAAAAGTTTTACCCGTTGTGCGCACTGAGTAATTTTTATCACTGTCAATAAAATTAATCAGCTCGCACAACGGGAAAAACTTTTGCCGGTTGTGCGCTGTCAAACTTTGTACAATTGGGTGAGTTGAGTAAAAAGACATGTTGAAGAGCAAAATTACTCAGCACACACAACCCTTCAATACATGCGGGGTATTTCTTGGGTTTTGAATAATCAATTATGTTCATTTCAAAAAGCGGACGTGTGCAGAACAATGTTGTGATTACGGGTGTTGGAATGGGGATTGGGGGGGGGGGGGGCCTCTATATCTCTCTCTATCTCTCTCCAACATTTACAACAACATTCACAACCCACTTCAACACAAAAAAACACAATAAAGTTGTGTGGGCCCCACAAGAAATTCCAACATCCACATTCACAACCCTACTTACAATCAAAAAACACACTACTTTACTTTCCCAACACTATTTAATCGTTCCAACAAACACAAATGTAATCTCAAAAGAACAGGCCCTCGTTCTTTCTTTACAAATTACACCCACATAGGACGTTTCTCTCCTTTGGGCGGCCGCTGCAGCAGCAGTCACCGCTTCAGTTGCGGCCTCTCGTTCTGCTTCCCGAGCTCGAAACTCGTATATAAAAAACGGAGCACATCGCCGTTCCTTTTTCTTTCTCGCTACTCTCGCTGCGTCAAGTTTTGTAAGAGCCTCGCCGATCTCTATTCCGTTCTAGGGTTTTTTTAAACCCCTCGTCGACGAAGAATGGGGAAGCAGAAGGGAGAGCGGGCCAAGAACCGACCTTCAAGCAGCAGGTCGTCTCTTTCTCTCTCTCAAATTCGATTCATTTATACAAGTTTTATCCGTATTTTAACCTCTTATTTTCTCGTAAATTGCAGCTTAGCAGCGTCGCTGTTGCCTTCGGGAGGGTCGGCCATCGGTTTTGGAGGGTATCTCGGCAGCTCTCGGATCGAACCTCCATCGCTGTCAGAAGAGTCCACGTCGTTTTCAGTAGCATACCCCCCATATTTCCTTCTCTTTTCCTAATAATTTTCGTGTCAATTGGACTATTTAACTAATGATGGTGATTTGGTGAATGAAGGATGTGGATGGTGAAGTAGCACAGCACTTAAAGAGGCTTGGAAGGAAGGATCCCACGACGAAGGTATTCCACTGAATTCCGTTATTTTTGGTTGCTATATCTTGTAGGATTGTTTTACTTTAATTTTCTTATGTACATGCATAGGTAATAACATCACTACTAATAACTCGTGACCATAGGTCACACAGCATTTATATCATTCTCCCAATTTTTTTACCGATTCAAAATCTCACTCCCCAAAAAATTTGCAGCCTCTTCAAAATCCCCCCCCCCCCCCAAAAAAAAACAAAATAAAAATAAAATAAAAATTATAGCCACCTTCACAATATTCTCCCCCCAACAAAATATCTTAACCAACATTCAAACTAAAATTTAGTTTCCTCCAGAGTAATTAGTTACCCCAAAAATTTTAGTTTCCTGCGAAAATTTAGTTCTCTCTACATTTAGATCTCCGCAAAATTTAAGATTTATTTCTTCCTAAAATTTAAATTTAAATTTAGGTTCCTAAAAATTTTATTTTATCTCAAAATTTAGTTCCATCCAAATTTAGTTTTTCCTAAAATTTTAGGATTTCCAACCAAAATTTTCGGATTCACCACCAAAATTTTCACAAACTCTCATCCTATCCATTGAGATTCAATCCCACACGTCTTTCTACCCATTATTTTGTCATTGTCAGCAATTCCATTCAAAAATATCCTCAATTGTATAATATATTATTTTCCTTGTAGGTCTTTACTTTGATGAAGTGATTATTTCTTAACTACCTATGGAGCAAGGTTGCTATTGTTTCGTGTCAACATTGGGAACCTTGTACAGTTAATTACTTTTGGGTTTATTGTTGATGCCTTCTAACCCCAAAACAACACACACATGCCGAAAGGGGTTGGGGGGTTGGGGGAGCATTTTTTGCTGGGGGACCCATAATGTCAACTGTCACTTAGTTGCCCAAATGCCCCCACCAACTCTCAAAACACCAGGTTACTTCCTTTAACATGCCAAAATATTGAGAGCAAAGATAAAATGTACTTTATGCTTATTTTTCCAAAACAAAAAAAATTCCTACTTCACATTTAATTTGAGGGTTTAGATCTTTGTTTGGATGTAAGACTTGATGACTACTGATAATCCCATTGAAGTTTGGTAGTGTGTAGGATATGATAATTTGTGCCCTTCAATAAAATTATATATGTAACTTAAATGTTAGATAAATGGAGGATTATTATTTTGCTACCAAAGTATAAGAATGACAGAGATATACTACATTCAAATTATCATGGGATAGGCTTATGTCCTATGAAACTTTTAAAAGAGAGTAATCAAACAAAAACTTAGCAGGTCTTTCCAAAAATCGATGTGGTTCTATGCTAAATGGGTTATATCTAGGACCTATCGGCTATTTATTACTAAGCTTATTGTTTGAAGAGTCACTTGGAGGAGAAAAGTTATTCAAATAGGGTTTCATTGGTTTAGGAAAAGCTTATGATTGGACCCTAGGTACGTGATATGTTGGATTTTGGAAAAGAGGCATCGAGTAAGTAAATTCATGTTATCATACAAGTACATTACTGCCATTAGATACTCGTATGATGAAGCAAATTTGGGTGAGAATTATTATAGAAGAGACCCGGCTATTTTTTAGTGCCAGATGTTGCAAGGAATGGTGTCAAGTATGTGTCTCTTTGCATTAGCTATGAATGAACTTAATACCTTATTCGGGATGAAGTGATACATGTTGTTTGTTGACAATATTGAACTAGTTCACGAGACTTGGAAGATAGAAACACTAAGGCAGGGGAGAAGCTTTGGAATCTAAAATGTTCAAATCAGTAGACTAAAAACAAAATAAATGCAACTACAAAATTGTGAAAAGAAACATGTATATATATGACAATTTGATGGTCAAGAATATCTCATTGTCCATTTTGCTATTTCAGATAAATAAATAGTTAAGAAGATGAGAATGCGGAAGAAGTCGACCATGAACTAAAACAGGATGGTAAAAAGTGGAGAAGAGCTTTTGAATTTTATTTGATTGAACTATCTATTATACAAATGAGGGAGGGAGACAAAGGTGCCATGTCCTCTGGGACAAAGGGTGTGTGCCCCACCTTTGTCTGCGTCCCATGTGGTAAGGGGGGAGGTGTGCCACAAATGAGGGAGGAAGACAAAGGTGCCATGTCCTCTGGGACAAAGCGTGTGTGCCCCACCTTTGTATGTGTCCCATGTGGCAAGGGGGAGGTGTGCCACATGGGAATAGTGGGGCCCACTTGGAGGTGGGGATGTGGTTTGGGGTGAGGAAGTGGATAACCCAAACAAAAGCACCATTCCCATTATTTGCAAGATTGCCATTGCTTTTTTTATGCAACCAAAATGCTTCTCCCTATTCTACATAATTACGGGTTGCCATCGGTCTTTTTTCACTTTGACCCCTTCGTTTTTTGCACTTTAACGCGTGTTTGTTTCCTTTTACATTCGATGATACCCGCACATACCCACATTTCTCTCTCCTTTTCGGTTCTCTGTTGACACCGCGTCCTCACGACAATACACATACACTCTCACTCTTCTCGTTCTTTTGTCGATTGTGCGCGTGCCACATCCTGTGTGTTTTTTCTTGTGTCACTGTACACTATGTGCACGTGTTATTTCTAGTAGTTATAACATTATTGGAAATATTATATTGGATGCTTATATGACTTGTAATGTTGTATAGATTATATTGTTAGGCAACTAAACTCATCATGGCTAAAAAATATAGAGAAGAATGAGAATGCTAATATAAGGTAGGGAATGGCTGCATTGATTGGGTTTTACCTTAATGAGTATAAAGTGAGGGATAATTGATATGGTTTGGACTAGAATCAATAAGTGCACTGATTATAAAAGATATGATAGCGTTTCATTTAAACAAGGAGATGAGATTTGAAAAAGTTGAATGGAAGAAAATGAGTGATACATCTGTGCCAAAAATTTGGGATAAAAGGACTTTTGTTGTTGTGTATCTTTGTGTTCATATTTCATGTAATCAGAAAATATAGCATGACCGTGTTTTGGTCTTTGCTTATCTTAGGTACTAAGACCGTTAATAGAGTGAATAGACAACATTTTTTTGGGGGCGTAGGGTGGCATTTTGAAGGTTGTAGGGGGTTATTTAGTCAACTATACCAATACATGATATTTTGTTTTTGGGAGAGCAGTGGGATGGTATAAGTAATTACCCTTTGTGCATAGTGGATTTGTTCTATGCTATTTGTTCAGTTTATTTATTGGACAGGTTGATGGAAAGATTGTATCACTTGGTTTACCCAATAATTTTCATTGCGGTTAATCGTAAATGGAATTGAGTTGAATATAAACGTGGAAAACTTGGTGGTATTTAAGCTCTTCGGACATCCATTGAAAATATTTATTGCCTTGTAAACCTTGCAGTTGCAATTAATTGCATACTCCATTAGTCAAGCAATTAATGGAATTAACTTTATACTCCATTAGTCAAGCAATGGGTTATAATGATTTTAGTTGTTTGACATAATCAAACCATGGAAGGGGATCTCTATTGAACTTTTAGCTAGATTGAATCTAACACTTATAGTAAGTTGTTTGTTATATTCTCCAATCTGTAGTGACAATGTGGATTTTGGACACAAAAATAGGAGCACACTATTGCACATTCATCACACGATGATGGATGTCTGATGTGCATGAAGGTGTATCATTGAGCATGGTTGCTAGTCACAACATGTGTGGATTTGGTAGATCTAGTCAGATGGGTGTTGTAATGATGGCCTAGGTTGGCGCATACGTAACCACTTATGCACTTTATCCTCAAGGCACTTAAATTAGGCACCTGCCAATGAGGTGCTAGGCCCCCTTGGCACTTAGACCTGCAGCTTCCACCTATCATTTTTAGAACACAAAGTAGAATGTTATAGATCACCGGTTTGTATGCTCTTTCCTCTATTGTATAATCTTTCTCAGGTCACCTCTGCTTACATTATTACTTCTCACTTTACACAAGCCCATTGCATGTAGTATGTGGATCAGCCAAATAGTGGAAAAGATGGTCATCGTACTGCATTGGGAAATACAAATTTCCAGAAATGTGCCTAACCATTAAATAAGTAATGGCCTGGAATACATACATCAATACCACATGTATGCAGTACTCATTGTGGTAAGTACAACATGCTACTTTGTGCAGTACAATAGAATCTGCCCATGCCCAAAGGGCACAGTGAAATGATAGGGGCCCCCGCGGCTATACCTGAGGCCTGAGGCCTAGAGCCCACGCGGCAGAACGCGAAGATCGCTGCCATAGGGCGCATGGCTGGAGACGTGGAGGATGCTGGGCCGGGATTTTGCCCTCTGGTTTGTCCCAGTCGGACACACGTCCAGTCCTAGCGCCTCAAATGTAATTGAGATAATCAGTTTGCTGTCTCCTTGTTCTGAAAAAGGGAAAAATGAAATCAGTACAAAAATTTACTTTTAGTGAATATATATGGAACACCATTCTATGCCTCCAAATTAAACTCTGCCACCCCCACCAAAAAACCAATCACCACCATTGCCCAAAAAAACAAAAGATAGATCCATCCATGACCCAAAATTTCGGCATTGAGGGAGAGAATGCCTGGATCCTAACACTTTTGCCACTTGCCCTTGTGTGATCTATTCCTTTTGGAATCTGGCAAATTGGTCGGGGATGGTTGGATTTGAACACTATAGGAGAATATGGTATAGCGATCTGGTTCTGATTTAAAGTTGAAACATTAAGATATGTAGATAGTTTTAACATTATATTGGGTGTTATGGAAGTTAACTCATTTCATTAATAGCTGACATAATATTTGCTGCAGTAAAGACTTCATAAGCTTTTATATTTGAACAGTTTACCTATTAAGTTGAACTACATTTCACGTAGCTAGAAAAGCAACAAAACTTGTGAATGTAAGTCAAATAAACTGATTTCTGCACACACCATTATTTTATTACATGATATTAATAATTTTTCATGTTAAAAATGTTAATTTAACAGACAACTTTCCCTTTTTTCGTATTAAACCAATTGTTCAAAATAAGTAGCAAATGCTCTACTTTTGATAAAAACACTAATATAGTTCCAAAATAGATTGTTGAAACCACAGTCTATCGAGACCAAAGCTCCAAAATGGTCATTCTAAATTGAAAGTCTGAAACTAAAACCAGCTTCATAGAGCTTAATAATAGTCAATTAAGATCAGTTTTTTTTTCTTTGAGCAGTGGATACGACACTTTTTGGTATTTAGAAAATAGTTATAATGTTGAAGTTTGCTTGGCTTGGCTTTTGTTTTTGAAAACAATCCAGATTGCTTTGCGTGCTAGATTCCCTCAAAGTTTTGAGCATAAAGCTGTAGATGCAATTCTATTATAAAAAGAATTAAAAGGCTTTACTTATCTTTTTGGTGTTTGAAGTTATTTTTTTTCAAGACAATACTATCATATGACCAAAATGACTAGTTTATGATTTTTATCCTAGCATTTCTGTTGTTCGGTTAGTGTTGGTTCTTTTGATTCCTCCTTAATAGTATTGACTATTCACCGCTATCTCTGTTGAACATGATAAGACCTGTTAATTTGATATTGTGAGTGTTTACTTATAGATATAGATAGGGAGAAATGAGTACCATATGACATGAGCACTTATATCATATGGTGCCAAAAGTCCCCACATTTTATGAATGATCGGCTACTTCATTTTAATTTTTATATTCAAAAACTCAAACATGCCAACGAATTAGTGAACCTAAAGTTTTTTACCTGTCAATTCAAGGGTGAAAAAAGTTTTATTGTTATAAAACTGATAACTTTCCAACCAATGGAGCAACAAGCAAAAACTATTGGATTCACTGAATTTTTGATCTTGTTGGGGTTTGAAATATGAATTTCAATATGAAGTTCCGATAGTCCCAAAATTTTATGGAGTGGATTTTTAGGGTCGTTATATGACATTTACTTATATGTCATATGATACATGTTATTCTTACATATATAAAGAGAGATGTCAACTACCTAAGGAGAAAATTTCTTGCTGGCCATACTCAAAAAGTCTACCCCATTTTTTTTTGATGATCGACATCGGTCATGTGTCTAGTCGGCCACCCAACATCGCTGGAATTTCTTCATAATCCCCTCCAAAACCCCATCGATCCCCTTTTATCTATCACACTCTCTTCATCTTCATCTTCATCTTCAGTCTTCACTTCATTGGCACATTCTGGCAGCACCGCCAGTTCCACAACAAGCAGCATCTATGATGTAAGTAGCTCTGCCCGGGCCGCCATCTTCTGTTTGCAGCAGCAACAGCAACAGCCTAGTCTCGATTAGTTCCTGAATTTTTTTCACGAGGCGGAAGGGTGAAAGCAATCGAAGCAGTAGAGTCTATCTATATCACCGTAGACTTAGATTGCTGGGGTTATGACATCCTGAAGCTGTGAGCTGTGAGTTTACTATGATGATTGATCTCCAATCTGCACAGTCTTGGATTTGTTTATTTTAATTTGGATATTTGCCTCCAATGGCATGAGATTTACCTTCCTTAAGACCCTTATTCGGTGCTTTTAATTGGGAGATTTGCCCTCCATGGAAATGAGACCGAGTTTGCAATGTAATCACTTGGATTCTACTTGTCTTATTTCTTAGAAAGATGTTTGATAATATTAACTTGGTCCCTTGATCTTTTTGCCAATTAGAGAGTTTGCAAAATTGTGCCAACTTTTTTTTTGTCGATATACTCTGAGCTTTGAAGTAATAGGATTTTTCATGTATGTCTAGATATTGTAACAGTAGTTTGAGGATTCAGACACCTATTTGCATATTGATCAGATAAAAAAGGAACCTGGTAGAAGTTTTTCCCCCTTGTGATGCCAATGTACATCACTTTTCAATTTTCCATGGATAATACACCTCAAAATTGACCTCATGACTGTTCAAAATTCGCCCAGAATAACCACTTTAGAACATTCACAACATCTTCTAGATGATGATCCTATACACGAAAACTTTCTGCCTCGGCATTCTGTCAACAAGAAAGGAGGTATCCATACTAACATATTTCACCGATAAAGAAGATGATGGACCTTTGATAAGTCTCAGCAATTTGAAGCCCCGGTAACTTTTTAGCAAGCAAATAAGCAGAGATTATATCGCAAAAAATTAATTACACTTGAAATTTGAATTATATCACATAAAAAAATCTTTTGATTGTTTAATAACAAAGAATCGTCGTTGACATCTCAATGCCCTCCATTACACAATGTCATCCACAACAATCATAGGGGTAATTTGGTTAGGACAATTTTGTCAAACGGCTGGCGGAACTTGTCCTTAAAGGTTGAGTTGCTCAACGCAAGGAACATGAGATACCTCAAACTAAAATCCAATTGTTACAAGTAATAAGTGATTCCATAGATACAGCTGTGTGCATCATCTAACAACTGCATAAAGATAACACCAAATCATGATCAAAACACTATTTCAAAAAATCACAATTGAAATTGAACAGGAGAGCTGCTAATGTTGCTCACATTGGTGCGACTACTCGCTTTTTGCCGGTGGTTGAACGTAGTTCTATTTATATGTTCTTTCTTTGATTGGAAACCTAGTAGTAGTTACTTAGGTCATTGAATTGATTACTACAGCACATGAGATGTCTTGTTCAGTTGTGGAACAACTGCATCCACACGTGTTTTGATCTCACCATGCCTAAGTGCTTTACACCCATTGCCACCAATAGTATTTGTAAATTCCTTTTGAGATATCATGACAAACATCTGCAGGCTACGTTGCACATGCACAAACATACCGATATAGGATGACATGACATGACGACACTTAAGCAAATTATAAAAAGTATATTACAAATAAAAGGATCATCTTTAATTCATATGTGACATGAATCCAATATGTATTCGAAATGACACGGCTTGATTGAAACATCTGTACTTCTTAGTATGATGGACATGCCATAGTTGTATCTTGAGCTGCTCGTAAAGGGAGGGTGGAGAGAGGAGCAAGCTCGAACACCTTCTTGCACTTTATCAATAGCAACATTAAATCATCATCCTTAATTAATTTACCTTATTAAATGGATCGAGTTACCATGTAGAGTATATCCAAACTTTCAAATTAAAACATTATTAGTATTGGAAAAATTTGGATTCATGAAAAATAGAGATTAATGAAGAAGAAAGGATATATATCTTACCCAAGAAGAACGATCAATCAAAGAAGTATCCAAATCTCACATTGCTAATAGAAAGTGAAACAACCCTTGACTTTCAAGCACCAAATTGACTTTCTACTATATTAAAACATAACACACCAAATTTTTTGTGATTTTCATATTGTTTCATTATGCATTGAGTCGTTGCAAATTTAATAGTTTCATAATAATAACACCTTTTTCACTCCTAAATCAATGAGCAAAAAGTTTGATTTTCATTAGATCTTTTTGGTGTATTTGGACTACATGTTATGCACATCATAATAAACGATGCCAACCATGGAAAAAAATATTGAGATGTTTTTTACTCGGCATGTCAGGAATATCCTAAGTGGTAGCTAACGTTTATATTTCTATACATATGTATATACATATATATATGGAAATATACACGAGTTTGACTACAAAGTTTTCGTCTATTCATTTGAACGACAACTTAATATCTCAAATTAAAAAAAATTGTAAACCCAAATTAAAAATCTGTTTAGTTGGATGTGATTTAACGTTTAAATTGTCTACAAACAAAATTCAAATGATTTTGATGTTTTACCCATTAATCAAGAAGGTAACAAATTAGTCAACTGTAATAAATTTTGAAACATTGATTTTGTCGCAACTTCATGCTTGTGTAAACCATACCAAAATTATTTAATAGTTTGTTTGCATAGAGTTCAAATGTGTGAGATCACATTCAATGAAACTCATTTTCTAATTTAGGTTTACAATTTTTTATTTTGTGGCTTTACGTTTTCGTTCAAAAAATAAATGAAAAATATTCGTTTAAATTTTTTAATTCGTGGGCATTAATTTTTTGTTCTGAAACTTAATCAAAATTTTTATGGTCCAACCGTATATGTGTGTATAATGGGCATAATATGACGTTTGCACGTTTATATCATATGGCAAACCAGAAAATTCACTCTATGTTATTGGTACGATTGACACCATTCCTTTGGATGTTCGTATTCTTAAACCCGAGTGCACTAATTTTTTTTTGAAACCAAGGCTCTTTTGCTAATTGATATAGTTGTACTTGGAAAATTAATTCTTTCATAATAATAGAATATTTTCCGACTGTGATTCAACAAGTAAAAAGCTTTATGGTTTTTAGATTTTTGGTGTTGTTGGGGTTCAAAACATGAATATATGGTACATCATCCCAAAATATGGACTAAACCTTTGGGGTTATTATATGATATAAGAGCTTATAAGATATAAGAACTTATGTTATATGCTACCCGGTATTCTCTTTATTTGCTTACACACTTGTCTTTACGCATGTGTAATGCATGTGGTGAAATTTTAACAAACACCATTACAATAATAATAATTATCATCATAATAAAATAACATTAACATGATAACATATTTTTAACGTAACTTATATATTTTTAAACAAATGTAAGACATGTGTAACTCACAACATGATCTACTAATAAGCTTGTGCCATAGCTATAATGATGGTAATAAATTAATTTTAATAATAAATTAATTTTAATTAAGAAGTTCTAACGTAGTTAACTAATCCAACTTAAATAAGAATTTTTTTTCATAAAAATAGAAATTTACAATCAAATTCCGATTTCACCAATTAAACAAATTATAAAAAATTTAATTAGATTGACCTCCTAATTTATAAATATTGTTTAAGTAATTCATTTATTTTTAAAAATAATTCAAAAAGATTCTTATTTTTAAGTAACTTTTAAGTAATAGGGTTTCTAATCAAGTTAGAGTTCTCTCCTAGATTAATTGATCCTAATTATCAACTCTTGGTTACAATTATATTCTTAATTTTTGGTTTTAAATTCATTAATCTATTACAATCAAATATGATATTTTAGCAATCTAAATCAATTAAGGTTTCTTAATTATAATCAAAATATAATTTTACAAGTTTTTCCTTTTTAATAATAAAAAATATATAAATAACAAACAAACAAATATTTCTAAAATATTATTAACTTATGACATTTGCTAGTCATGCTATAAAGAACTCTTCGCTATAATTTTTCATTGTATTATCCGATCTTAACCAAATATCTTGAGTTGACATTATATTTCTAATTGATGTGTTTAAATTAATTAGATGATCATAATTTATTAATAAGCTCTAATAAAATAATACTTCTTTTATCAATCATAGTCGAATAAGGTTTCTAAATTATAATTGAGTTTTAACCATAAAGTCTTTTTCCATAAAATTTACAATTAATCAATAAATCACAATAAATTACAATGTCTTATTTTGTAGTTTTACTTGAATTTTAATTTCATAAAAATAAATAAATAATTTTGAAACAATATAAGATCATGCTAACTAACTGGAATGTTTCATGGATTTCATAAAGCTAAAACTTCTCTCTTTAGTTCAATTATGTAATATAAAGTACTACTAAGTGATATATTATTATATTCATCTTTTAACTCTAGTTTGCAACGCCTTTTTAGTTTCAACTCAGTCATAGTTTTGGAACGATAGACAGAGCCAAAATATCATAACTTGTGCAAAAATTTCTTACCGTAATTTTTTTTGGATATAAAGGAATTGACAGTCAAGGTGTCATCCAGAAAAATACAGGAAAGCCATATTAATGGTAAAATGTGCTGTTTTTACAATTAGATTACTATTTGATCATCTTAGACTATCAATCTATTTCAATCAAATATGATATTCGAGAAATTCAAATCAAAAGAAGGCTCTTAAAAATAATTGCGTGTAAAATAAGATATCTTATTTCTAATAAGAAAAAATAAAAATTAGAAAAACAAATAAATTTTGAAAACACTATAGATATTTGCCCGTCATGTTAAATGAATTTTACAAAGCTAGAGTTTTTCATTGTAATTCAAATACATTATGTAATTATTTGATTTCAACCCAAAATTAGAATTAACATTAGAGTTCTATTTGATGAATGTTTGAATCAAGTAGAAATTGATAATTTGTTATTGTTACGGCATTATGGCCGGCCCAGATAATCAAGGCCCATGACTGCATGAAGCCCAAGCGAACTGCCCTCCGATCCTGCCGAATGGAAGCAAGTCTCAACGGGAAGCTCGCCCTAACACTTGGAAGCTCGCCTTTCCAAGAAGAAGCTCGCCCATCTCCACCCACCGAAGCCCGGCTAGAAGATGACTTGGGACGTCGCGCTTCGAGCCGAGCTTGGCTCGCCCCGAGGGCGATCTGCCACGATGAGTGACCTACTGTGAACGAGCATCTTTGACAGGGTGACGTAGGGCCACCAACGTCCCATTAATGCCAGAGGTTAAAGACGTATGGTCGCCATCACATCCCCCATTAATGCGTAAATATCTCTGACATGCCCTGACACGCCTTTATGCTGCGATAAGGCGGTCCGATAATATCTCTGACACCCACGCCGACCCATCGTATCCTCATTAATGCTCCAGCTAAGTAGAAGCGACGTGTGATGGGACGATGATCAACCGACTCTCAACCCTATAAATACCACCCTCCTGCCTTCATAGAGGGGTTGGTTAGTTGAAATTCTTAACTCCTTTCCAATATTCAAGGTCGGATATCTCCCATATATCTGTGCTTCCCTCATAAGCTTGCCACGCCTCGTCGATCTACCTTAAGATCGCCAAGCGTGTTTGACACAGTCATTACAAGTCATCCACTGTCTTAAGCATCGGAGAGGCCACGGGCTGACAGCCAGACCCGTCTTTTTGACGAGTTGTTATTCTCGCAGGAAGCTCGCCTCAGCTATCGGGAGTCGGCGACCTTCAACGACCATCGTGCGACTTCAGATTCTTCGCCTTTGAAGCTTGCTCCGAGTCGTGCTAACCTCACCATCAACCCCTAACCTGTAATCATTGTATCCGTGATTTCCATTCGATACAAATTTCATTGTTGGCGGATTTGACCTGCAACAATTACCTCGCCATCAACCCCTAACATGTAATCGTTATACCCGTCCTCTCAAAGACCTCTGGGGTAGCTCGCCACTCAAACCGAAGCGAACATGCGGGGTAGGTGACGGCCCAATACCCGTTCGATTACAGAGGATGCGGGGTCAGCGATGGCCTAATACCTGCCCTTTCAAAGACCTCCGGGGCAGCTCGCCATCCAGACCGGAGCGAACATGCAGGGTTGGCTACGGCCCATCTATATCCGCTCGTCTACAGAGGATGCGACGTCGGTTACGGTTCATATATACCCGCCCTCTCAAAGACCTCCGGGGCAGCTTGCCACTCAAACCGGAGCGAACATGCGGGGTATGCGACGACCCAATACCTGCCCGATTACAGAGGACGCGGGGTCGGCGACGGCCTAATACCCGCCCTCTCAAAGACTTCCGGGGCAGCTCGCCACCCAAACCGGAGCCAAGATGCGGGGTTGGCTGCGGGCCATATATACCCGTCCGTCTACAGAGGATGCGACGTCGGCTACGGTCCATCTATATCTGCTCTCTCAAAGACCTCCGGGACAGCTTGCCACTCAAACCGGAGCGAACATGCGGGGTAGGCGATGACCCAATACCTGTCTGATTACAGAGGATGCGGGGTCGGCGACGACCCAATACCCGCTCTCTCAAAGACTTCCAGGGTAGCTCGCCATCCAAACCGGAGCGAAGATGCAGGGTTGGTTGCGGCCCATCTATACCCGTCCGCGACAGAGGATGCGACGTCGGCTACGGTCAATCTATACCCGTCCTCTCAAAGACCTCCGGGACAACTCGCCACTCAAACCGGAGCGAACATGCGGGGTAGGCGATGGCCCAATACCCATCCGATTACAGAGGATGCGGGGTCGGCGACGGCCCAATATCCGCCCTCTCAAAGACCTTCGGGGCAGCTTGCCACCCAAATCGGAGCGAAGATGCGGGGTTGGCTACGGCCCATCTATACCCGTCCGCTTACAGAGGATGCGGGGTCGGCTACTGCCCGTCTATACCCGCCCTCTCAAACACCTCCGTGGCAGCTCGCCACTCAAACCTGAGCGAACATGCGGGGTAGGCGATGGCCCAATACCCGCCCGATTACAGAGGATGCGGGGTCGGAATACCCGCCCTTTCAAAGACATCCGAGGCAGCTCGCCACCCAAACCGGAGCGAAGATGCGGGGATGGCTGCGACCCATCTATACCCCTCCGCCTACAGAGGATGCAACGTCGGCTACGATCTATCTATACACGCCCTCTCAAAGACCTCCGGGGCAGCTTGCCACTCAAACCGGAGCGAACATGCGGGGTAGGCGACGACCCAATACCTGTCCGATTACAGAGGATGCGGGGTCGGCGACGGCCCAATACCCGCCCTCTCAAACACCTCCGAGGCAGCTCACCACCCAAACCGGAGCGAAGATGCGGGGTTGGCTACGGCCTATCTATACCACCCCGCCTACAGAGGATGCGGGGTCGGCTACAGCCCGTTTATACCCGCCCTCTCAAAGACCTCTGTGGCAGCTCGCCACTCAAACCGGAGCGAACATGCGGGATATGCGACGGTCCAATACCCGCCAGATTACAGGAGATGCGGGGTAGGCGACGGCCCAATACTTGCCCTCTCAAAGATCCGGGACAGCTCGGTCCTTGAAAGGCTCCAAGGGCGCCCGCGAGCTACGACCCAGAACACCCCTCGCAAACAGGCGACCTATCTCGGAACTTCGTCCAACGACTCTACAACATTTCGTCTCTCCTCGACCTTAAGCTCGTCCAAACCGAATGCTGGTGGCATACACACATAGAGACACAAAGCGCACAACAAACAACAGCCAGCACACAATAAACAACGACAATAAGCAAAGAAAATTTCAAATTTCATTAACATATACACTAGAGACGGAGTTACAACAAAAAGCTCCAAACTTGGCCTCAAGGCCGGATTTACATCGACGACCCCAGACTACGGCGCCTCGACTCGGTCGCCACCTTCTTGGTCGCACACTTCTGGAGCTTGGGCATCCGCCTGGCCGACGCTAGCAGGAGTCTTTACCTCTTCAACGTCGGCAGCAGGGGAGGCCTCCCCTCCATCGTCGGAGGCCACCGACAAAAGCGAGAAGTCAATTTCAAGGTTGGGGTAGAGCTTCCCCAACCTCGCATTGGCCCTCTCGAAGCCGGCACCCAGATCCTCATTGAGGCCCTCGGCCCTCATAGCCGTCAGGGCGGGACAAACTGATCGACCTGATACTGGCGGACGGCCTCATCTCTGACCTTGTTCAGGTCGACCTTCGCCAGTTCGGCGATCCGTTGCTCAAGCTCGGCGGTCTTCTTCGCGGCTGCCTCCCTCTCCGAGGTCATGGTGTTCTCTGCGGCGACCCTTCGAGCCTCCTCGTCGTTGGCCCTCCCCTCCAGCCCCAAAGCGTCCTTCTCCAGCTTGGCGAATTGATCCTTCTGGGTCGCATAGTACACCCGGACCTTCTCCAACTTGTCACTGAGGGTTTTCACCTTCCCCTCGGCCGCCTTGAGCTCGGTCACCTTCCTCGCCAGGGTGCCCTTGGCCTTGCTCGCCGTTGATGCGTGTGGCTGGAGGGAAACCAATGCGACGATAGCCTACAGAAAGAACCAATGTCGTAAGCACAACTACCAAGAAGAAAGACCGACGAGGTGAATAGAGGGGGCGGCGAACCTGCATGCTGTGCCAGACGGTCATATCACAGAGGCGTTCGGGGTCCATATTGACCAGGAACTCTCGGTCCCTCGGCAGAGTGCTGTTCTCCGCCAGGCGGGCCGCTACCCCGGCCTCTTCAAAAACGGACTCGTGGGTGCCCACCGGGTAGCGCGGCACGACAAACTTCTCCGGAGCGAGGGCGATGATCTCTTCCTTCTGCGACTTTAAGGTTGCAAGCGCCGCCTTGCAGCTCGGGTGGGCTGGCTTTCACAGCCCAGATGACAGGCACCCGAAGGGCCAGCACACAACTGGAGCCCGGCTCGTTTTGGCCGGCCCAGCCGAGGTTGCAAAGGGGCGGCCGAATTGATGGGGACGACGGCAATGGCGTCGATCGACAGGCACTGCGACCCGACGGCAGTGAGGTCGGTCACAGGCTCGGTCGGGTCGAGGTTGATGAGTCCGCTCGTTGCCGCCTCGCTCGTGCGGGAAGTGTGAGCGGTTGCCGTGGGCTCCTTTTTCGGCTTCTAACTTCGCTCCTTCTTGGCCCGAGCGGTGGCCACCATATACTGACTCCGCTTCTGTCCGACCTGTGTCGAGCTCTTGGGCGCATGCTGCTTGCCCTTGGTCGACGGCTCCTTGTACGCCGCATCCCTTTCCATCTTCTGATCTCATCTATCGAAAGACTCATGGTCGCACCTGCAAAAAGAAGACAGATCAGGGTGAGCATATCAGAAGTTGTTCGCAAAGCTCGAAGTACCTTCGACCCAGACGTGCCGGGCGATCTGCTCATCTACGACCATGTCCTTAAAGTCCCTGTTCTCCCTGGGGATCTCCTCCAGGATTTTGGCGCTCTCCAGGTCGGCCCGCTCTAAGACTCCTCGGCGTTCACTGAGGGATTCAAGGTCCCCCAGTTCGACCTCAGAGCCAAATCCACCTACGTCGAGACGAAAACAAACTTCTCCTTCCAGTCCCTCACTTTGCCCGGTAGACCAAGGACGAGGGACCGCCTCCTCCTCGTGCAAACGTAGTAGTACGTCCCCTTCCTCTTCGCCTCATAAAAGTATTGGAAGAGCGGCAACGTCGGATGCCGCTGGCGAAGCAGAGGATGAGAATGCCGACAATCGAGCTGATGGAGTTCGGCATCAACTGGAAGAGGGGGAGCTCGATGAAGTGAATAACGAGGAGGAAGGGATGGAGCGGGAAGCGGAGCCCCAGGGCGAAGGTTAGATAGTAGACACCGACCTCGTTGTCCCTAGGGGAGCAAACCCGCTCGCTGAGTTCGGGGAGGCGAACTGTGTAGGGCGGCCAGATGAACTTGGAGCGAATTTCAGGGATGGCGGAGGGCAACAACTGAGACATCTGGGCCAGGATTTCAGCAGGGACCGCGGTCGTGACTTCGCCGCTGCTTGGGACCTTGGCGGCCGACTTGGGCACCTTTCCTTTCTTGGGATCCCTTCTGACTGCCGACGACGAGGCGACGGCATGCCCGACCGCCATGTCTACCTCCCACTGCTTTGGCCCAGACTTCGAATGTCCCTTCGATGCCACCGGCTCTGATTTGGTGGCGCTGCCCCCACCAACTTCGTCGAACCACTATTCGACGAAAGAATTCGAAGCGGAAGAAGCGGACGAAGGCATGGATGGATCGAAAAAGTACATAGGAAGAAGAAAGATGACCGGAGCTCCGACGGTTGCGAACAGACGACGGCGGTCGACAGTGACTGCTCTCTGAAACGGAGGGGGAAGTTGAAAATTTGAAATTTTAGGAGAAAGCTCACTCCCGCTGCCCCTCCATCTCTCTTTATAGGAGGGTCAGGCGATCTCAGCCTTCGGACGTGGGCCACGTGGCGAGATCTGAGCGGAACAGGCCTGACGCCTAGACTTCTTCCCGCAATCACGTCAGGCACGCGTCACTCCCTGAGCGGTCGGGTGCCTCGATTTCTCCCCATCGCCGAATCGCCATCATGGCCTGTGAGATCCGGCAGTCAGATCGAATTAAATGCTGCCGACCAGCCTTCAACCAATACCAGTGCGACACGTCATCCGAGCTGAGCCGGGCTTGCCGCTTCGAGCTCGAACGACAGTGGCAATTCTTACGGCCTTAAGGCCGGCCCAGATAATCAAGGCCCATGAATGCTGCCCAAGCGAACTGCCCTCCGATCCTGCCAAATGGAGGCAAGTCTCAACGGGAAGCTCACCCTAACACTTGGAAGCACGCCTTTCCAAGAAGAAGCTCGCCCATCTCCACCCACCGAAGCCTGGCTAGAAGATGACTTTGGACGTCACGCTTCGACGCCGAGCTTGGCTTGTCCTGAGGGCAATCTGCCACGATGCACGACTTACTGTGAACGAGCATCTCTGACAGGGTGACGTAGGGCCACCAACGTCCCATTAATGCCAGAGGTTAAAGACGTATGGTCGCCATCGCATCCCCCATTAATGCGTAAATATCTCTGACATGCCCTGACACGCCTTTAATGCTGCGGTAAGACGGTCCGATAATATCTCTGACGCACACGCCGACCCATCACATTCTCATTAATGTTGCAGCTAAGCAGAAGCGACATGTGATCTGACGTCGACCGACTCTCAACCCTATAAATACCCACCTCCTGTCTCCATAGAGGGGGTTGGTTAGTTGAAATCCTTAAATCCTTTCCAATATTCAAGGTTGGATATCTCCAATATATCTGTGCCTCTCTCATAAGCTCGCAACGCCTCGTCGATCTACCTTAAAATCGCCAAGCGTGTCCGACACACTCGTTACAAGTCATCCACTGACTTAAGCATCGGAGAGGCCACGTGCTGATAGCCAGCCCCGCTTTTCTGACGAGTTGTTATTTTCGCAGGAAGCTCGCCTCAGCTACCGGGAGTCGGCGACCCTCGGCGACCATCGTGCCACCTCGGATTCTTGGCCACTGAAGCTTGCTTCGAGTCGTGCTAACCTCGCCATCAACTCCTAACCTGTAATCATTGTACTCGTGATTCCCATTCTATACAAATTTCATTGTTGGCGGACTTGACCCGCAACAGTTATCATACTCATAATAGATATATTAGCCATCCTAAATTTCTATTTGAAAGTTTGTTATAAAATCTTTTCAATCAGTTAATTGTTCCAACCAACTACAGTTCTTAACTTTATAAATATACTTGAATCTTAATTTAATAATATATATAAATTTTTGAAACCTCATATATTCATGCCAACTAATTGTTATATTGTAGAAATTTACAAATCCGGAACCTTTTGCTTTTATTTTAATCATGTAATATACTGTAAAGATACAATGCCAGTAGTGGTAAAGGCATAACTGGTAGCAGTCTATTGGCTTTCAATATTTATTAAATGCTAGGTTGATTGAAATGTCATTGCTTAAATTTTACCAAGCTAAAACAGTTTGCTTTATTTTAATTATGTTATATAAAGTAATACTATTAAATAATATATCATTGGATTCCTCCTTTATAAATCTAGTTTACAATGCTTTTTGTTTCAACTTAATCAGAGTTTGTAGTGAGAGATAGAATCAAAAATACCACATCATGCATAAAAATTCATGGCTGGATTTTTTTTAGATCATGATTTCTCCAAAAGAATCAATGACCAAAATATCATCCAAACTAATGTATGCAAGAAGACAGATTCATGGGTCGAAACTCACTCTTTTTTCATTATATTTCTATTTGATCATATGTTTTGAATTTCATATTCATATTTTTTAATAACCTAAACCAAATAAGACTTCTTAATTGTAATTAAAAAGAGAAAATAAGATAACTTATTACTCGTATGAAAAAAATACAAAAAATAGGCAGATACATACCATTAAAACATTATAAACTCGTGTCATTTTGCTAGTGGTGTTATGAAAGGAATTTTACAATGCTGAGATCTTCATCGTAATTCAGTTATATAATGTAATTACTTGATTTTAGCTTAATATTTGGAGTTAACATTAGATTTCTAAATTTCTATTTGATGTGTGTTTGAATTAAAGAGAAATACATAATTTGTTAATCTATTCTAATCAAATAAGATATGTTTTAGTAATTCTAATCAATTAAAGTTTCTTATTCATAGTTGAATTCCAACATGCAAGTTTTTTTTCATAGATTAATTTTCGATTAGTTAATACATCCTAATCGATTAAGTTTATAATTTTATCAGAACATACCCGTGCACAAAGTGCACAGGCTCCTGCCAACCCCTCTCCCTAGCCCATGCCACGAGCCCCACCCGGAGGTGGGCATTTATGTGGGTGCGGAAACGAGTGCATGTGAGATGTGTGAAGGGTGAGTGTTGCATATTGGCCAATTAGCCTGATATTGTTTTGATGATGATCACCTAATTATGTAGTGCTAATGACTCTACTTGTTTTAGTCTCATATTTATATTTAATCATCTTGATGAGGAGACAAAACAATAGGTGTGGGATGATGGTTCAAGGCTATAGAGCAAAAGCTTGGCATGAAGATTATTGGACTTCAATTGTAATTTTACATTTTATCTTCATGTATTTTGGCTTTTCTTTATAAAATAATTTGTAAGCCTTGAATAGATGCGCACACTCATTCACATACACCATTTCCATCATAGGGTTCATTAAAAATCATGTAGAACACATCCCATTTGGTCTTATGCTCAAAACACCCGTTATAGTGCTTTTTGGAACATGACAGATGCCTGGTGTAGGTGCACCAGACGTTTGGCGTGTCAGCTTTTTGAGAAGCTTGACATGACTATGTGTCAGTCGCCTGAAGTTCAATGACTAGGAGTTTGAATAGTGGTTCTGACGTCTGCGCTATGAACTCCAATTGACTTAACAGTGTGAGCCAACTTTCATGAACTTTCTGTTTTTGGACCATATTTAATCAACCGTCTGAAGTAGGCTTGCCAGACGACTGAATAGTTGATCAGCCGTCTGGCAAGTGCGCTACATGTGACCAAAGTTTTAAAACGCGAAGGCGTGACGTGAGGCATATTTTCGACCCGTGACGCGAGGCGTAAGCCTAAATGCGTAAGGCGTAAGCCTTCAACGTGTTGTGAGGCGTAACACATTATAACCACATAATTCTGAAATATAGATGTAAAGAAGAAAAAGGAACGAAGAAGAAGAAAAAAGAAGAAGGAACGAAGAAAAAAAGAAGGAACGAAGACGGAAGAACGAAGAAAAAAGAACGAATAAGAAGGAAGAAAAAAGAGAAAGAAGACGTGGGGTTACGCACCTGGGGCGACGAATCAAGGCGGCGGTGAGTCGTTTCTCTCTCTCTTTTAGCTTTTATAACTGGGGAATAAAAAAAATTGCAAAAAATCACCTGTTTAAAGGCGTGAAAATCCTAATGCATTTGCTGCGCCTCTGAACTGAGGCGTACACCTTTGAGCGCCTTCGACCTGAGGCGTAAGCCTTTGGGCGCCTTCGACGAGTGAAAGCCTCTTCCCTCGCGCCTCAGGGCGCTGGAGGTGAGCCTCGCCCTGAGGCACGCCATGAGGTGTACGCCTTCGCCGCCTTTCAAAACATTGCATGTGACTGGTTGCTTGGAGATTGAACATCATTTTTCCTCTCTGTCCATCTCCTCTGCCAGCCGTCTGGTGTTATGTTCTTAGACGTCTGAGCAGTTGATCAGCCGTCTGGCAACACTTCACCAGACGTCTGATGACTTATCAATTTACTCGTTTATAATCGTTGGCTGTATTTTTCTGGGTTGTTTGTCCTCGGGTTTTGTGCTGATCTGTGAGGTTATTTAAGCTCAGTTTTGAGGGAGATTTTGGCAACTATTGCTCATTGATTAGAAACTCATTCTTAGAGCCAAAATCTAAGCGCATTTTTCTTTCTCTCATTCTATTTTTCAATCTTTCAATCTCAAGGGTTATGCATTGATCTTGCATCTAGGAGAGAGTTTTCCAAGTGCAACCAAGCTCCATATCAAGCACTTTGGTTCTTCCACTCCATGCCTTCATCTTCACAATAGGTAAATCTATTTAAGGCATATGTGAGTGTGCTATTGTTTTATACAATTTCGGTTTAGCCTAGCTCTCGGTTACCCTTTTGTAACCTTAGAGGGTTACTCCTTTGTCTCCCGGATAGGGATTGTACTTTTGTGCGAGTTGTGTTACCCTGGTTAGGGAGCATTAGTGGAAATCCACAGCTTGGGTTACAAGTGTGAGACTGGAGTAGGATCACCTGGGTACGGGATCTGAATCAGGATACGTCTTGTGTTTGCATTTGCATTGGCGTATCTTTTTTTGTGATTGTGTTGCAATTAATTTTCCGCGTTTGCTTAGTTAGTTTAATTAGCATTTTTAATTGCCAATACACTATTCACCGTCTAGTGTTGCTTAGCGTACACGAATCCTACAGGGGCTTTGGGTGCATGAGTTCAGTGGGGCCTCACCCCCTCTCTCCCATCCCCCATCACCTTACTTCCATCAAACTCATCAACATGTCTCCTCCCCTCTTCCATCAACATGTCTCCTCCCCCTCCCATCATCTCCCATCACACTACTCCCATCATCTCCCATCACACTACTCCCATCACCTAACCCTATCTTCATGCACCCAAAAGGCCCAGGCCCAGGCCCAGGCCCAGACCCACACCCAGGTGGACCCCGCAAGAACTCATTCAAGCCCTTCATCCCCTCTATGCTGACGTGGCCAAATCATGGCCACCACTCTACCAACCCCTTTGTCCTGGTCAGCAAGATTCCTACCTCAATTACAATATATATTGGAACTAACCCGTGCACACAGTGCACGGAGCCAAAAACCCCCACGAAGAGGATGCGGTGAATGCGCGCAACCGAAAAGGAGTGAGAAATGTGGGTGTACGTGTCGGTATCGTCGTGGGACAAAAAGTGCAAAGTCCGGGGATTAAAACGCAAAAAACCTTGGGGTGGAAAACATGTAAATAAGTGGGGGTTTTGGGGGTGAATGGTAAATATGTAATTAAGTGGGGTTGGTGGGGTTTTTTTTGAGGGGATGACAAACATGTAAATAAGTGGCTTGGGGGTGACTTTTTGGGTGAGGTGGATGGTGAGGTGGAGGGGGTAAGGTGGGGGCTGGGGCCCACATTTTGTCCTAGTCATATTTTCATGCCACCTGGGACATCTTCATCAAATGTATATAGGATATATATATATATATGTATATGTATGTATATATATGTATATATATATCTCTCTATTACAATTGAGGGCAGTTTTTGAATCTGTCACATGTGGCAATTTCACATCGTCACATGGGACAACCTCCTTAAACCCAAAACCCAAAAAACCCAAAACCCCACCCAACCCCACCAAAACACACCCAAATCCAAAACACCCAAAATCACACCCCCAATCAAAAAACCAAAAACTCTAAGACAATACACACACTCAAACCCACTCTTCTCATTTTCACCTTTTTTTGCACTCATTGAAACACCCGTGTGGAAAGCTGACTAGGACAACTGTTTTTGAATCCTAGGGCTGACTAGAACAAGCTGACTAGGACAAAAGGGTTGATAGAAGAAAGACTGAGATTTAATATTGAGGAATGAATGGTTGAGATGAGCATTTGTTAAAAGTTTTGGGGGGAAAACATTTCCTGGGAAATGAAAGTTTATGGGGAAATGAAATTTTTTGGGGAATGAAAGTTTCTCGGGAATAGCAGAGTGCAGTTAATGTATTTGCGGGAAAAACTTAAACTTGCACTTAATGCAGCAGATCGAATGATGGGCCGATCGAATGATCTCTCCCTCAACGCGGGGCCAGCCGTCTCTTTGACGCATGAGGCAACAAGATGAGAATAATTTCCCGTACCGAAGGCACCCGCTTTTACGCTAACTTGTTCCACGTCGAATTTGTTGTTCTGTGTCGAAGGCGTCTGTGCCGAATTTGTTGTTCCGCGTCGAAGACGCCCGTGCTGCTAAATATTTTTACGCTAATTTGTTTTAAATTTTGGCTGTGGAAATAATTTTTTGGGGAACAAAGATTTCGCGAGAAAAAAATCTTAAATGAACCGTGCCCGTGGGTACGTGTTATGACTAGTATATTGATTTGAGTTGAATATTGCATATTGAACACCATATTTAGCCCTATTTTGTGCTTATACGATGCTTAATTGGTCTCTAATACGTTCGAATTTTGTATATTGTCATTTATTAGAGATATCACTTGATTTAAGCACAAAACAGTACTAAACTGAGTATTTCTGCACTTTTTATATTTTTCATGGCTAGAGCTCGATCTCACGATTCCAACAAATATTTATTTGTATTTTTCTGAGAGTTGTGCTAATTACTTTGTATTTTTGAATGCAGAATACCAATTAAATGGAGAAATACGCTCAAAATACGATAAATACGGTCGCCACCCAATCAGCGCTCGCCACGTGGCGTCATCCGAGCCGCTCCCGCTCAATCCAATGGTCACAAATCATCTCGAAGACGAGCTAAGCGGGGCTGAGTTATACGGGCGACGTGGCTTCTCCTCTGCCATGGATCGAAGATCCAACGGACGGCATCGAGCCTGCATTTGATTTGGACGGAACGCACAGCTGATGCGACGTGGAGTGTCTACGTTCATTCGATCGCAATCCAACGCATAACATCGCTGCTTGAAGAAACGCGGAGAGGACGAAATAGGCGGGAGTTGGAGACACGTGTCGCAATCCAAGCTACGACCCGCTCGAAGCGAACGGACGAGATCTTCCCGAGGCGGATTGTGATTGAGCGAAAGCGGGCGACTCAGCTGCACGATCAAGATCCGACGGTCGTGCTTCAGCCCGAGTCGAATTCGATTTCACAGCGCAGATGTGGCGACGTGGCCCGATCTTAGCCGCTGATAGAAGATCCTACGGTCTAGATTAATTCGAGCTGAACTCGAAGCGGATGCGGGTGCACGAAGCTCAAAGCACACGTGGCAAGCCCACGTCAAATCCCGCTCACATCCAACAGTCGAGAATTGAGCCGGCTGCGGGTTTGTGTTTAAGTTGATAATGAGTGCGGGTTTCGACCCGCTAAGCTATTAAAACCCGCAATGTTTCTATTTAAGCGTATTCTAGGGGTTTTTGGCCGTATTCTGGCGTATTGGGGGCTCTAGGAGCCGTATTTCGCCATGAAATTTGGAGGCCCTGGGGACAGAGGCTAGATCTATCATCTGAAGGAGATTTGGGGCTATTTGGAGAGAATTGGTGACATTTTTCCTATCTTTAGCATTGTATTTTGTGTATTTGGCTTGTATTTGAAGTATTATTTGCGTATTTTGAGGTTTTGATGATGTATTTGTCTATGAATACTGAATATATTCTCTCCATGCGTGGTTAATCTTCATATGTGTTAGTGTTGATGTAGTTAGGATGTCGTAATCATTGATTTTGATGTTTTTTCGCCCTATTTGCATTTTATGATCACGTATTTTGTCGATTTCTACATATATGTTGTTTGGATATGTTATACGGAGACGTGGGCATGCTTGAATCGAATATGATCTTTGCGGACTTATTCGTGATGCGATCCGAGAGGATGTATCGTGACCCGAGAGGGCACTTTTGTTTATTTTCTTTATGAAATCGATGTTATACGTGACTAACTTTTCGGCACTATTTCATGCTCTTTATCGCCATACTTTCCAACGTTCTCGTGCCCTAACCGGACGAAACGTTGAGTCATAGAAAAGATATTTATAATCATTGATTGCACACATCCTAACGAAATCACTACCAACACATACTCTCCATATTAGTACCCCATATCGAATTCACCGTAATTTTCGTAGGATTTTCTTTTATTCTTTGAAACTATCGATACCATATCTTTATACTTGATAGGTGGTTGGTTATTACCATATTATTACTCTTTACAAACTGAAGTTCATAGTTTTGCAGGTCAGTTGTCCCGTGTATACGATATCTAGACTCACCGGGATTATTACTTGTTCGATCTCATGCACTTGGGAGTAGCGCTCATACATTTTGAGACGCGTCATATATATATATATATATGTAGGGATTAATGTAGAGCAGGTGTCACCTGATCCAAATGGATCAGGTGCAAGACACAAAAAGGTGGGCCCCAACGAGTACAAGCCCATGTGGGGGCTTGTACTTTCCATTGGATCAGATACCACCTTTTCTACATTAAATCCATATATGTATTTGTATATATATATATATAGCAATATGGAAGTGTGCTGACAGCACATGAACGGTTTTCCTGTGCTGTCAGCACTTTAGGTCCCAAAAAGTATTTTTATTGAATTTTTTGCAATATGTTCTACAACTTGTTGGCTAACTCCTCACCTATTTTCAAGTGAATCCAACACCATTTGAGCCTCCATCCATGCATTTAAAAAAGATTGCGCTGACAGTTTCAAATTTGAGATATCTTTTTGAAATGTATGTATGGAGGCTCAAATGGTGTTGGATTCACTTGAAAATTGGTAGAGAGGTAACCAACAAGTTGTAGAACACATTGCAATTTTTTTCAAAAGAAAGTACTTTTAATGCCCCAAAACGCTGTCAGAACAGTTGCTGACAGCGCAGGAACATATTGCTCATATATAGATATATTAGTCATAATCCGTGCCCCGCGGGTACGGTTCATTTAAGATTTTCTTCCGCGAAATATTTGTTTCCCAAATAATTATTTCCACAGCTAAAATTGCGCGGAATAACAAATTAGCATAAAAATATTTAGCAGTGCGGGCGTCTTCGGCGCGGAACAACAAATTCGGCGTAGAACAATAAATTCGGCTCGGGCGCCTTTGGCGCGTAAAAATCTAGCGGACGCCTTCGACGCGGAACAACAAATTAGCGTAAAAAAATTTAGCTTCAGTGCAGACCCGTGCCATCGGACACGGGCCATTTAAGATATCCCCTCAAAGTCTGTGTTCTCCCCAAAAATTATTTACCTTACAAAATTTAAACGAATAAAATTTTAGCTTCGACGGGGGCGCGTTCGGCACGACTGGGACTTGTCCTAGTCAGCCACAGAAAACATTTGTGTTTTATATAATAGATTTACCGCGTTCATGAATTGGTTGAATTCAATTTTTGTCTTAATATTTTTTTTTTACTTTTTTAAAAACTAATTTAAACAGACAGCGCCTTAATGGGCCCCAAAATACTGGATTAATTACATATTAGCATTATTAAATGCCTGATTTGAAGCTGCAGACTGTCGTTCGCTGTTCTGTGCTTTGCAGCTGATATTGTTGAATTATAACTCAATCCCAGCCGTCCACGCATGTCTTAATGTGGGGACCACCCCGCTTTATGGATTCGCGTGTCCTTTGAACTTTTCCCAGGCAAATTGACCACCGAATCGCATTCTCAGCGTGTGAGATCAGATAAATGGACGGTTCTAATTTTTCTAAGTTCCAACTTGAGCGGCGGTCTGCCTGAGACCCGTACGCCACTATCCCTCTGATCGCGCCCGGGCGTACACCCTAAAGAGCGACCGTGTAGTTTTACCGCAAGCGCACGGTGTAGCGGCGAGCGGGTATCGAACACAGGGAGGACGTATGATAGTGCCTTCTCCGAACAACCTGGCTATATGGACAGAAAAGTAGGAAATTGCCTTTCGGCGATGTTGTCACAATCGTCAAACAATGTAAAGAGATATAAAATCAAATAAAGACGCCTAGGGAATAGGGAATCCCCGCTACTCACCGTATCTCGTCATTGCGATTCATCGGTTTCACAATTGCTAGGGTAGAATGTCAGGTGAACTAGTTGCAACTGAATGTAAAACCTAGCTCACGCTCTCGCGCTGTTGCCGGTCTATAGCAAACCTAGGTTCGGGTCCAATCTCTTGCAAACCCTAGCCTAGGCAAGCTAGCATTAGGATCAACGTCATCGTTCAATCGCATCCCGAGCCCACTCTCGTGCAAACTCGGGCTACGACCTAGGTTGGGATCGTTCCTACCCGTCCAATCTCTTGCAAACGGGTATCGGTATAGAATTGCAACCGAGGATCCTAGTATCGGTCCAATCTCTTGCAAACCGATACTACGAAAACTCAATTTCAACCCAATTCGGATTTCTAGGGTTTCCTATCGAATTGGGATCCAATCTCTTGCAAATCCCAATCGATATGAACACCTAGCTATCCGTATTATATCAATCCCAAACTAACCCTAATAGCAATTCTAGCAATAGTTCTACCAAGTCATCACAAATCGGAAATTGGGCTCGTAGGGTTCATCCCCACGCCCTAAGACGTTAAGACTACTCACAAATCATATTGCAAATGGAAGAACAATCAATTGAAATAGCAATAGAATTCATGGCAATATTCAAAATAGCAATAAAAATAGGATTTTTAATAGAGAGGGAGACAAACCAATGTAGCTTTCCAAGAATCCAACAAAATAGCACTTTTCTTTCCTCTCCAATCACAAGAATTAAACTCTAAAAAATCTAATCTAAAAAGGCTGCCAAAAGCAATAGAAAAGCTCTCTAAACTAGGTTAGAATCTGGGGTTAAATACCCCCCAAAATTGCCCAAAAATCCGTGACCAAAATGCCCATGCGCCTCTTCAAAATCGTGTTTTCCGCTACAGGCGCGCGGCTCACTCGGCCGAGTGACAAAGTCGCTCGGCCGAGTGAGAGACCCTGAGAATTTACAGTAAGTCCGGGGTCTTGGGGGTCTTCACTTCGGGGGTCACTCGGCCGAGGGAGTGTCTTCACTCGGCCGATGGGCTTATCTTCACTCGGGCGGACGGCAATTGCCACTCGGCCGAGTCGGGCTTCTGATGCTCAGACTGACGAAAAACAGTAAGTCGGGACTTTTTGATGGGCGTCATCCGAGTGCCACTCGGGCGGACGGGATTTTGGCACTCGGCCGAGTCGGCTTCTGATGCTCGGCCGAGTGCACGCTGATATGCTGCTTGGAGCGTGTCCGATCTGGCCGGCCGAGCGGGGTCTCGTTGGTCGGCCGAGCGACTCCTTCACTCGGCCGAGTGAGATGCTAAAAATGCCCAATCTGAATGTTCTTGCCTCCTCGTCGCTCCTACGACGTTCTTTCTTCTTCCGCTCCTCTCAAATAGCAAAATACCCCTCGGGGAAGTCGTCGGTGACACTCCGGAGCGGGTGTATCTCGGAATCACTCCAAATCGCTCCAAATCTCCTGAAATACGACAAAAACAATAAATCGTGAAAAGTATCGCAATGTTGTCGATAAATCGTGAAAAACATGATTTGAGCGATCTTAATGGCATGCAAACATGCGGGAAAAAGGTGTAAAATACGGAGTGATCAAAATCCCCCAAGCTTACCTCTTACACGTCCTCGAGTAAGATAAGTAAAAGGCGAACCCGGTGGATTCAAAAAATGAAAACGATGGAAAAAACGAAGAATGAAAAACGAAGAAGAAAGAAGAAAGCGAAGAGGGAAGCTGCTAGATCATTTTTCTCAGGACGTGGGGTTTGCTTACTCATATAGCATGCATCGAATGTAAAACACATGTCAAAGATTTTTATTTCGATATCATAGTATAATAATGCAAATAGAGATAGAAAACCCAAGAATATTGATATAGCATGAAGAATGGAATAATTCTAAGATTAACATCGTCTGAATCATTTAAAGCGGTTTACAATATCGCAGATCTCACACTTTTCAATTGAATGCTTTCTATGAGGAGTATAAGAATATCACGCAATAGAATAGAAAGAATAGAAAAGCGTGGATTTCATGAAATGAGTGCTAGGCGTAGATTTCTGGATTTCGTGAAGCTAAAACAATCTCACCGAGTATAGAATATTACTTAGCCTAGGTTGTCATGCACCGTCAAGTAGTCACTCTCTCACACATCATTGGATTCTCTCCCCCAAGCTTATCTATAAGCGTGGTGGCATATACAAAACTGTCTTTACATTCCCCATTTCTTTTGAAGCTCCAAATGCAAAAGAAAATAAAAATAAAAACAAAAAGAGGGAAGAAAGAGAGAGTATATGAGATGGGATCGTTTATTGAGATTCTTTTCTCTTTTCTTTTCTTTTTCTCAAATCTTTTTCTTTTCTTTTCTTTCTTTTTGCTCTTTTTTATAGCATATATACACAAATGATCCCAAATCAAAAGAGAGAGAAGGATATAAAAGAATTTTTCTTTTTCTTTTTGGTTTTGGGAAATTTGGAGCTAGGAATTTAATAACGGGGAAATGCCAAATATTAGATTCGTTAAGGGGAGATTCACCAATGATTTTAAAATAGAGAATTAATGTTCAAGATATGTGGAGAAAGAAATAAATATGTCTCTCAGTTCACCCTATAAGACGTGTACGACAACTTCAGCAGGGTAATTTAATCTACTCAGTTTCGATCACAAAAAAGCAAACTAATCCAGATTTATCATAGCTAACATCATTCAATCATCCTGAAGTGAAGTGTACAAGTCATGCAAATAGAAGTGATATAGGAAAAGAAAACGGTACTCCAGATATAAGCATTCAATGCGTGAATCTTGGTGTGTTTTCTACGGTAGCATACATATGAATATTCAGACTCAGCTAATAATAGAATTTCATCCATTTTCATACGGAAAAAATGTGGGTTACTATCTCTAAATGCAAGGCAAATCATAGCATATGATATCAGAAATAAAAGCTAAGACATGACAAATATAGCATGCATATAGAGAAAGCTTACTCCACGTCATCATCATCACAGAAAAATCATCTCTAGCATGAGATGAAAGAAATAAAGATAAAGAGGGAACATAAAACTAATTACAATGCGTCACACAAAGAAAATGAGAAAAACGTGATGCATGGTAAAAAAAAGAAAAAGTGATGAAAATGAGTGCAAATGCGGAAAATGGCGTGAAAAAACTAAAAATAAAGGTGGTAAATCAAAAAAGCGTGAGAACTCACTCCCCCAAGCTAAAGTGCACAGTGTCATCAATGTGCAAAGTGTGGCACACTGAGAGACGTGTAATGGTAGGGGTAGGTGAGGATGCATGCATGATGAAAAAGAAATAAAAATAACAAAATGAAAATATGATGTGGACATGATGCATGCAGATATAAGAGTGAATCAGATATAAGAGTGTCACACCAAAAAGTCTCTCCCTCTCTCCCAAAAATGATAAAGATAGATATGATCAAAATGTGGACCCAAAACAGTGAGGGGAGGGGGGTGGGAAAAAATCATCAGGACCAAGCAGAGACGGGCAGCTAACGGCAAAAAAGGATCAATGACATCAAGAGTGCCTAAGAGGGTGGTGCTGTGCCGTCTCCGTCCTGAGACGGAGGAGGTGGTGGGGGTGGCTGGGGAACAGTCTGCTGGGTGGGTGGGAGTGGGTGTGGGTGTGGGTGTAGGAGCAGGCTGGGTGGGTGTAGGAGTGGGTGTGGGTACCTGCTGGGTAGGTGTGGGTGAGGTCGGTACGCGAGGAAGCCGCTCGAGAATCTGAGTGAGGCAATAGTGAATGCCCGGAAGTAGGTCGAAGCGGCTGGCCATAGCGGTGACGGTGGCAGACATGGTCCTGAGGTCACCTCTGAGGCCACTCACCGCCCCTTCAAGAGCACGAATGCTCTGAAGTACAGTGTCGGGGGAGGTGGTGCAGAGGGACGCACGTGTCTGTGCTGTGCAGGACGGGGCTGGCGGACTCGGGTGGTGTAGTGGATGGGCTCAGCAGGCATGTGGAGGAAGGGTGCTGTGCTCACAAGTGGGGGCCCAGCCTCAGTGCGAGGCTGGGGCGCATGCTGGTGTGAGGTGGAAGCAACAACAGCGGAAGTGGAATATAAAAGTGGCGACGAGGCGGCAAGAGAGGTCAGTGACACAGACGTGGGAACAGACGTCACGACACTCTCAGAAAGTACGGCCGCAGTGGGGTCAGGAAGGTCTACCGCTGGGGAGGAAGTGTGGGGTCCAAAAGGCGAAACCCCAGCGGAGAGCCAAGTGGACAATGACCCAACGACTGCGGCGAAGGAAGAAGGCTCTCCGCTCTCAACAAAAGTAGGTGGGCGCTCGGGTAGTGCGGAGCAAAGGGGCTCAACGGACAGAGGGCCAGCTGTGGTGGGGGTGGTGGTGGGCTCAGCAAGTGTACTCCCGACACCGGCAGAAGTGTGGACAGTGGTGTCGGGAGCAGCAGAAATATCAAGCACAGGCTGAGGGGCCACGGGGTCAACGGGTGCAGCGTGTGCAACGTGGGCCTGCTCAGCCTCCTCGGCCTCAAGCACGTATGCGGCGGGGATCAGGAGATCCATCGCCGGAAGCCAGTCCACCTGTGCTGGTCCTATCTGTGTCCGAGCTGGGCTCGGAAGGATCATGTAGTCAGCATCGTAGGGACCGTGCAACCAAACCCAGTGCCGCTGGCCGTGCGGACGAAGCATCTTCATCCGGGCCATGACGTCTATAGACAGTGAAGTGGGGCCCGGAGAACGACGCAAATCAGCAGGTAGGTCCTCGCCGGTCATCAGGGCGAGCAGGGTGATCAGACCGCCGCAACATATCGGTGAGCGAGCGCCCACCGATACGATGATGCGGTCCAAAAACCAGCTCGCGATATCAATCACGACGGCGGGGACCAACTCGTCACTCCCCTAGCTAGAACTCTGGGGCGCGTCATCGCATAAAGCATATAAAGCTCTGGCGTGGACATCGTCCCAGGCTCATACCTCGCCAAAAAAGTAGTCGCCATAAGGCGCTGAGCTATGCGGAGGCAGGGGTGGACGATGGCTGAGGCCTTGGCCCTACTAGGGTCAAAGGCGGCTGGTAAACCCGTGATTCGGGCCCAGAAAGCGTGGGAATCGAAGGAAGGTGGGGGGATGTGAGTGGGTGCGTAGCCACGGTCGGCCCCGGGGATATCGGGCCACGAAAAGAATGCTCTCATCATACCGAGAGTGACCTGGCACTCTCGGTCCATAAACCTAAACGAGCATCCCTCGTCGGTCCGGGCTATAGAACTCAGCACCTCAAGTGTCGGACGGACGAAGGTGTTCGCCGACACTTGGAAAAAATCTCGACAACCCACGTTGTCATACAACGTGAGCATCCCCTCAAGTACCCCAGGCGTCCTAGGTCTGCAAGGTGTGCGAACCTGGAGGGTACAATCGAGCGCTGGGAAATGCGCTCAAAAACGACGCGGTGTGCGTCGTCTCGAAACGTAATCCCCAGCGGCCCGACAAGTGGAGCCGGTGGTGGCAGTGGGTCGACAGGGAGTGGCTGTGCGGGGTGAACGGGGACTGCAGGCTGTGGCTGTGCGGGGTGAACGGGGTCTGCAGGCTGCGGCTGTGCGGGGTGAGGTGGTGTAGGCGGAGGAGAGTCCTCCATCTCGTGGGAGGGGCCGGGCTCATCCGGCCGCTTCCGCTTGGCGGAAGCTCTCCTGGTGCGTGGCCGTGTCCGGGGCGACATGTGGGCCCCGGGTGCTCACCAAAAAGCGAAATAAATGCGGCGTGCGAAAATGAGTGGAACGAATATACCAGAACACGCCGCGAGAGCAAAATAGTGGATGCGTGCGAAGACGCCGCCTCTACGAAGCCAAAAACGCTCCCCGGAAGCTCCCATAGGCTCCCATAAGCTCCCCAATATAGCCTGCACATCAAACGAAGATATCAGCGAGTGATATTCAAAATGTATGGGGGGTTAGGGGTATAATAGATAAATTTTGAAGTTAATTTGGTTTAGGGGTTCGATTAGCACATGGATCGTCGAAAAATACAAGAAATAGGAGAAAATAGGCAAAATCGGGCATACCGGAGCTCGGCCGGCGGCGAGATCGCCGGCGGCGACTCGGGCGGAGGGGCGACGGCGTCGGCCGGCGGTGGTCGGCCGAGCGCGGCGGCGGCGAGGGCGGAACGGGCGAGTCACAGCGTTAGGGGGAGAAGAGGGGGCGCGGGCTCGGGCGATGAGAAATTGTGACGCTTCGAATTCCGCGCCAAGCCCGCGTCTCTTATAAAGGAAATGTTACGACTCGGCCGAGTGACTATGTCGCTCGGTCGAGTGAAAGTAACTGAAATATTTTTGAAAATTCCTCCCCGCTTACGACTCGGCCGAGTGGCTTTGCCACCCTCGGCCGAGTGAAGAAAGTCCACTCGGCCGAGTGGCACAAGCTACTCGGCAGTTCTCGCCCTAGGAGCGTATCAGTTTCACTCGGCCGAGTGAAGATATATACTCGGCCGAGTGGCAATTATACTGAAATCAAGAAAAGAAACATAGAGTTGGGTACAGCAGACTTCCCTCGTTTGTGCGTCGCTCGGGCGGACGAACTTATGTACTCGGCCGAGTGGATATTCTACTCGGCCGAGTGACCCCTGTTTTCTGCTGTTTGGCTCCGTTTGGGCTCTAATCTCTGTTTTTCTTCCTCCAGCTGATTTTTTCCTCCTCCTAAGCATCGAGCGCATTCCTGGAGCGCTCTTTGTCGCCTTGTTCATCCCCCTAATGATAGATATCCCTTTCTCCTCTCCTGTCAAAGAAAAATAGGACCCGTTATCACGAATTTTTCAGGCAAACGACTCAAAACACTAATAATTTCTAAAACAAAAATAAAGAACAAAGTAAAAATAAAGCGATAACCGTCGGGTTGCCTCCCGACAAGCGCTCGTTTAAGGTCTTGAGCTCGACCCCCTTGGATTTTCAATTTAATGCGGGATATTGGGTGCATATGAGATGCACCCGTCGAATTTATCGGGAAGAACGCTTGGATTTGGATGTTGTGGCAGCGTGTTCTTCCTCAGTGCTCCTTCGTCTCGGGTAGTGTTGGGGGTGGCTCCCCCAAGCTAATGCTTGCTCCGGTAGTTGGCCTCACCGGAGACACCGATTTCCGTATCGGTGGAGCTTTCCTTGGAGACTTCAATTTTGAGAGCTTGCAGAGCTCTCGTATTCTTGCGACATCAGCGTCGCCTTCATCAACTTCCATGGAGAGATCGGAGGAGTGCTCCATCTTTTCTTCTTGGCCCAAGTCCGGTCCTTCCTCAAAATCATCCTCGAATATTGCGTCGATGGAATGGGGGATCGCCTCCTCAATGACCTCGTCAAGGAGGTCCATATAGTCCAGCTCCTCATGATAAGGCATGTGTTTCATTGCCTTGGGTATATGAAGCTCCACCTTGATGTTGCCGACGTTCAATGTTAGAGTCCCTTCACGTACGTCGACAATGACACCGGCGGTGGCGAGGAACGGGCGTCCAAGTATTAGCGACGTATCTCCCTCCTCCTTGATATCCATGATCACAAAGTCGCATGGCAAACATATGCCTCCCGGGACTTGTAGCGGGATGTCCTCTGCGATCCCTACCGGCCTTGTAATCCGACCATCTGCTAGTTGTATCCGCATGTCGGTAGGCTTCAATTCTGTGCCGGTGTTTAGTCTTCGGAACATAGAGAGAGGCATGAGGCTAACACTAGCCCCTAAGTCTACTAACGCCTTTTGTAGAGGGACGCCGCCTAAGGTGCAAGCAATTCGGAAACTCCCCGGATCTTTGAATTTGGTGGGCTCCTTCTCTTTCCTTGTGAACCAAGTCCCCTCCTCAGCGAGCATTATTTTCTCCTTCCTCTTTCTACCCGTAATCAAATCCTTTAAGAACTTGGCGTATGTCGGGATCTCCACGATAGCGTCGAGGAAAGGAATATTGAGGCTTACCCCTCTCAAATATTCGAGAAACTTGGCTAGTCGCTTCTCCATCTTTGCTCTAGCAAGCCTCTGAGGGAATGAGATCGGTGGCATAAAACGCCTCTCTTCAATCAGCTGCTCCGCTCTGGACTTTTCTTCCCCTTGCGGCTCTTTCTCTCTCTCAACTTCAATGACCAGCTCACTTGGCTGTACTCTCTCCACCACGGGCTCCTTGGTTGGAATCATGACGGGGGTGGTATCCTACCCGCCTCTCGTAGTAACTGCAACCACGTCGTTGATATGTCCGGTGGTGCCCCGTGGATTTTGCTCGGGTTGAGCCGGCAACTGTTGACTATTTCGATTGAGCAACGCAAGTTGCTCCGAGATTTGGCCTACAACGGTTGCAAGGGAATCTTGGCTCGCCTTCAAGGAAGCATTAGTCTTCTTCTGCTCGACCATAAACTCCTCCACTCTAGCTTCAAAATCGGAACGTTGTTGAGCTTGTGGAGGGTTTGGATTTCTCCACCCTTGATTGTATTCGGGCGGCCTATAGGGTCCCACTTGTTGCCTTGGTGGGTAGTTTTGTTGCGGAGGCCCCCTCGGTGGATAATGTTGTTGTTGTGGTGGTGGTCGAGCTTGGTGAGGTGGTTGTTGCGGGGGGTTCAATGCTCCATCATTGTTTGCATAGGAGAAATCGGGATGGTTTCTAGCGGCCGGATTGGCCCAATATCCTTGGTTCCCCGCGACGTATTGGACTTGCTCCAAAGACCCATCTCATTGTTCTCCTCCCAAATACGTAGCTTGGGATTGGTCTTGCCAATCGCACATTTGACTTGGTGTGGATGTGGAAGGGGCTCCTTGGGGCTCCGTGATATATTTCTCCAGTCTCTCCACCAACTTGTGGAGAGAGTCGAACTTGTTGGTCAGCTCCGCCACGGCCTTGGCCTCATAGATGCTAGATGGCTTCAAGGAGGACGAAGAGTGTCCTCGCTCGTCGCCCCATTGTTGGTTGTTCGAGGCCATCTCCTCAATTAAGGCCATAGCTTCGTCTGGAGTCTTCGATAGGATGGCCCCATTTGCCGCGGCATCAATAATCTGCTTGGTCCCCGGTTGGAGACCATTGTAGAAGCTATGGACTAGCTCCCAATCTTCAATGCTATGGTGGGGGCACTGATGCTGCAGGTCTTTGAAGCGCTCCCATGCCTCGTAGAGTGTCTCTTGAGGTCCTTGCTTGAAGGACATGAGAGCACTCCTAATCTTTACCGTCTTTGAGGGCGGATAGAACTTGTCGATAAACGCGCTCGCCAACTCATCCCATGGGGTGAAGACTCCTTCAGCTTGCGTCTTCAACCAATAAAGAGCTTTATCTTTTAGTGTGAAGGGGAAGAGGCGCAGTCTGATGGCATCTAGGGTGACGCCCGGCATCTGGAAGGTGGCGCACTTTGATAGGAAGAGCTGGATGTGGTAGTGGGGATTTTCATGGGCGTTCCCATGAAATGGATCCTGCTGCATCAGAACCACAAGTCCGGTCTTCAACTCAAAATTCTTGTCAGCCGCCAACTCCGTCATGGCTATGGACGAGGTCGTGGAGGAAGTCTTAGGCCGGAGCTTATCTCGAATAGAAATAATCCTCGCCATTCTTGCCGCTAACTCTTCAGGCGTCCCCCGAACGTTCATAAACCTCCCTTCCGTATCGGGTCTCCTCTCCGCTCTGATTCTCTGCAATGTACGATCGATCTCAGGATCAAACAATATATCTATGGGGTACGCTGTGGATCTCGTGTACATGCACGGGAAAACAAAGTTTCAAAGAAGTGATTAGCACAATGGAAGGGTTAGATAAAGAAATGAAGAAATAAAACAAAAAGAAAGAAATAGCTAGGGTGGTAGGATCAAACACAATCGCCTCCCCGGCAACGGCGCCAAAAACTTGATTGCGCCCGAGGGTACACCCTAAAGAGCGACCGTGTAGTTTTACCGCAAGCGCACGGTGTAGCGGCGAGCGGGTATCGAACACAGGGAGGACGTATGATAGTGCCTTCTCCGAACAACCTGGCTATATGGACAGAAAAGTAGGAAATTGCCTTTCGGCGATGTTGTCACAATCGTCAAACAATGTAAAGAGATATAAAATCAAATAAAGACGCCTAGGGAATAGGGAATCCCCGCTACTCACCGTATCTCGTCATTGCGATTCATCGGTTTCACAATTGCTAGGGTAGAATGTCAGGTGAACTAGTTGCAACTGAATGTAAAACCTAGCTCACGCTCTCGCGCTGTTGCCGGTCTATAGCAAACCTAGGTTCGGGTCCAATCTCTTGCAAACCCTAGCCTAGGCAAGCTAGCATTAGGATCAACGTCATCGTTCAATCGCATCCCGAGCCCACTCTCGTGCAAACTCGGGCTACGACCTAGGTTGGGATCGTTCCTACCCGTCCAATCTCTTGCAAACGGGTATCGGTATAGAATTGCAACCGAGGATCCTAGTATCGGTCCAATCTCTTGCAAACCGATACTACGGAAACTCAATTTCAACCCAATTCGGATTTCTAGGGTTTCCTATCGAATTGGGATCCAATCTCTTGCAAATCCCAATCGATATGAACACCTAGCTATCCGTATTATATCAATCCCAAACTAACCCTAATAGCAATTCTAGCAATAGTTCTACCAAGTCATCACAAATCGGAAATTGGGCTCGTAGGGTTCATCCCCACGCCCTAAGACGTTAAGACTACTCACAAATCATATTGCAAATGGAAGAACAATCAATTGAAATAGCAATAGAATTCATGGCAATATTCAAAATAGCAATAAAAATAGGATTTTTAATAGAGAGGGAGACAAACCAATGTAGCTTTCCAAGAATCCAACAAAATAGCACTTTTCTTTCCTCTCCAATCACAAGAATTAAACTCTAAAAAATCTAATCTAAAAAGGCTGCCAAAAGCAATAGAAAAGCTCTCTAAACTAGGTTAGAATCTGGGGTTAAATACCCCCCAAAATTGCCCAAAAATCCGTGACCAAAATGCCCATGCGCCTCTTCAAAATCGTGTTTTCCGCTACAGGCGCGCGGCTCACTCGGCCGAGTGACAAAGTCGCTCGGCCGAGTGAGAGACCCTGAGAATTTACAGTAAGTCCGGGGTCTTGGGGGTCTTCACTTCGGGGGTCACTCGGCCGAGGGAGTGTCTTCACTCGGCCGATGGGCTTATCTTCACTCGGGCGGACGGCAATTGCCACTCGGCCGAGTCGGGCTTCTGATGCTCAGACTGACGAAAAACAGTAAGTCGGGACTTTTTGATGGGCGTCATCCGAGTGCCACTCGGGCGGACGGGATTTTGGCACTCGGCCGAGTCGGCTTCTGATGCTCGGCCGAGTGCACGCTGATATGCTGCTTGGAGCGTGTCCGATCTGGCCGGCCGAGCGGGGTCTCGTTGGTCGGCCGAGCGACTCCTTCACTCGGCCGAGTGAGATGCTAAAAATGCCCAATCTGAATGTTCTTGCCTCCTCGTCGCTCCTACGACGTTCTTTCTTCTTCCGCTCCTCTCAAATAGCAAAATACCCCTCGGGGAAGTCGTCGGTGACACTCCGGAGCGGGTGTATCTCGGAATCACTTCAAATCGCTCCAAATCTCCTGAAATACGACAAAAAAAAACAAATCGTGAAAAGTATCGCAATGTTGTCGATAAATCGTGAAAAACATGATTTGAGCGATCTAAATGGCATGCAAACATGCGGGAAAAAGGTGTAAAATACGGAGTGATCACCCTCTTCCAATATTATTGAGTAGTTTGTGTGGAAGAGGGCAGAGCTTTTAATGCGAGTGAGAGGATTCTTTTATTGGGAACTGGTGGGGAAAGATAGGGTCAGCTGCATTTTTCCATACAAATGTCAAAATATTGAGTTTTCCAACCAGATGGATTCCCCCTCAAAACTTTCTCAAAACTCATCTCAACCTTCCATTCCACACGATCAAATAACAGCCACTCTTTATCTTGTCCTAGTCAGTCCTAGGATTCAAAAACAGTTGTCAAATGTAATATAGATATGAGAAATATGGAGGTGTGCTGACAACACTGGTTCGGTTTACCTGTGTCGTCAGCACTGGGGGTAAAAACAATTTTTTTGCAATGTGTTCTACAACTATTGGCTAACTCGCCGCCAATTTCAGGTGAATCCAATTGAGCCTCCATCCATGCATTTCAAAAAGATTATACCGACAGTTTCAGAATTTGAGCTATCTTTTTGAAATGCGTGGATGGAGGCTCAAAAAGTGTTGGATTCACTTGAAAATTGGTAGGGGAGGTAGTCAACAAGTTGCAGAATACATTGCAATTTTTTTAAATTGTTTTGGCCTCCAAAATGCTGTCATCACATCTCCATATTCACACACACACACATATAGAATAATGGGTATCATATGACAATGAAGACATCTCCTTATATACCAAGACACAAAAAGTATGGTGGTACAATAAGTACAAGCCCATGTGGGCTTGCACCACCCCACTTTTTGTGTCTTATATCCGCTGCTGGTATCGTCGTCAGCGTCGACGCCACCGGTCGATCGCTGTCTTCCAGCAGCGAGCGCCCAATGGAGTTTGCCTAGCCGTGTCCATGGGCGGCTGTGCCAACGGCAGGGAGACACCGGCGCCGCTGGCGCCATCGGGTGCTCGCTGTCTTATGGTAGCCAGCGCCCAAGGGGATTTTTGCACAGCCGCGCCTATGGGCGGTGGGGCCAACGGCAGGGCGGAGCCGCTGTCGTCGTTGCCGGGCGCTGGCTGGCTTCCGGCAGCCCGCGCCCCTAGGGAATTTTTCCCCAGTCGCAACCATAGATGGCTGGGCCAAGGGCAGGGCGGCGCTGGCTGGCTTCCGGCAGCCAGCGCCCAAGGGAATTTTTGTCCAGTCGCATCCATTCCGCAGTGCATGTAGTTGTGTGCTAGCCCACCATCGGCGATGGACTTTGCTGGGCGCTGGCATGATATTTTGGCCTGTGGGTAGGAGACCCTGGCCAGCCGCGCCAATGTGCGGCTGGGCCAAGTGCATGGTGGCGACGTCGGGCGCTCGCTGTCTTCCAGCAGCGAGCGCACACGGGAGTTTTTGCCCAGCTGGGCCCATGGTCGGCTGGGCCAATGGTAGGGTGGTGCTGGCGACGGCATCGCTGTCGACGCTTGTCTTCCGACAGTGAACGCCCAAGGGAGTTTTTGCCCAGCCGCCCATGTGCGCGGCTGGGCCAATGGAACGGCGGTGCTGCCGCCAACGCCAGCGCCGTTGGGCGCTCGCTGTCTTCTGGCAGCGAGCGCCAAAGGGAGTTTTGCCCAGCCGCGCCCATGGGCGGCTAGGCCAAGGGCGGGCACCGGTGCCGCCGCCTCTGGCGCTCGCTGTCTTCCGGCCGTCAGCGCCCAAGGGGATTTTTGCCCAACCGCGCTTATGGGCGGCTGGGCCAATGGCAGGGCGGAGCCGCCGCCGCCGTCGTCGCTGGGCTTTGGATGGCTTCGGCAGCCAGCGCCCCAATGGAATTTTTCCCTAGCCGTGACTATGGGCGGTTGGGCCAATAGCAGGGTGACACCGGCGACGGCAACGCCGGGCGCTCCCTGGCTTTTGGCAGCTAGTGCCCTAAGAGAATTTTTGCACAGCCACACCCATGGGCGGCTGGGCCTAGTGATGAGCGGCGGCGACGGCCGTCGGCAGACTCCACGGTTCCCTGATATGTACCGCGGCAGCCTTTCGTGGGGAAAATGCGAGGCTACGGGCGAGCCATTGGGGTAAAATCCCTCCGCTGCATTGCCCGAATCGATTCTGCACCGCGGGCTCGCTCGGACCACTCTGCGGCTTGGTCGGACCGCTCTGCGGTGGGAAAATGCGGGGTTACAAGCGAGCCGGTGGGGGCAAAATGCATCCCATCTCCTCATATATATATGAGAATAATGCGTATCATATAACATGGAAGGCATCTCCTCAATATATAAGACAAAAAGTGAGGTGGTACAAGCCCACATAGGCTTGTACTTGTTGTACCACCCTACTTTTTGTGTTTTGGTATATGAGGAGATGCATCCATTGTCATATGATACTCATTATTCTATGTGTGTGCACGTGTCCAATGGGCGTCAGGTGGCCAAGGAGGAAATTTCCTCTTTGGTCCAGCATCGAGCATCCTCCTACATTTTTTTGAAATTTTTTTCCAATATGATCTACACCTCATGGATGATCACCACACAAAAAATCAAGTGATTCCAACGCTTTTTTTTCCATCGATCCATCCATTGCAAAAAGTTCTACACAATTCTTCCTTTGAATTTTGCAATGGATGGATCGATGGGAAAAAAGTGTTGAAATCACTTGATTTTTGGTGTGGTGATCATACATGAGGTGTAGATCATATTGGAAAAAAATTGTGGGAGGGGGGGTGGCTGGTGGTGGACCAAGGAGAAAATTTCCTCATTGACCACCTGAGGCACATTTTTGCCTATATATATAGAGTTATACTTGAATTCTAATTTTGAAAACAAACAAATATATTAGGAACAATATAGTTTCATACCGACTTAGAGTCATATTGTAGGAATTTTGCAAAGCGGAAACTTTTTTCTCTATTTCAATTATGTATAAAGTAACACATCATAATGATATTTTAATGGATTCTTGTGTATGTTAAGTTTCCAATGCATTTTGTTTTAACTTAATCATAATTTTGTAGTGAGAGATATAACCAACGCACCACACTTTATGCAAAAATTTCTGTAGTTTTTGAATTGGTCAAGATTTCCCAAAAAGAATCAATGGCGAAGATATACTCTTGACAGAACTTAAAATAGACAACCATGGGGCCAAATTAACTCTTTTATTTGGAGCATGGATACATAGATTCCTCATGGGAACTTTTCCTTGCTTTGGTTTTAATATGAATGACTAGCACTTGGTAGTATAAGAACCTCACCAGTCTTTCTCAATTAATTTTGTCACATTGCTTTTGCATCGATTGCGCCTGAACAGAAATATGATAAAGCACATAGTAGGAGTTGTTGCCAAGCAAATCTTCTTTAAAAGAGTGAAGTTTCTCCCTTCATCTTACTATGTGACATATCTAAAGTTTATGCTTTAAAGAAGGGAACCTTCTGCTATATTAAAATCTAATGCATGTCTTGTTCTGCAGCTTAAAGCTTTAGCCTCCCTGTGCTTACTGTTTAAGCAAAAGGCTGGAGAGGAACTTGCACAAATTGTTCCACAGTGGGTATGGTTCTTATACTTAATGTCTTCAATTTCATCATGTATGATGCTCACATCATTAACATATTCATTAAATTATATATTATGAAGCCAACATTCTTCAACATGTAATGCTAGCCACCATGCATACCATTTTTAATCCTTTAAATTTCCAACTGGATTTTGCTCCCTTTTGTTGCCTTATGTAGCAACTTCATTTCATATTTGTGCAACACAGCAATTATAGGGAAACCTAATAATCAGGTACAGAAGAATAAGATCTTTTATTTTAAGTCCGATTTGAGCAAGTAAGATTCTGTTAAAGGGCTCATAGTTGTCTGGGATAAAATCCTTAACTTAAGATCGAGCGAAGGACCGAAGCTTGCTGGCTTCGCTATCCAGATGTTCGCCTTTGGATAATCAGTCTATAGTGAGGGCTCTCGGTAGAGAGCTGGCCTCACTATCCGGTTGTTGGATAATAAATGTTTGTTCGATAAAGGCCCGCTCGTCCCGCCGAAAACCAATATACAGGATTCCGTTGGAGCTATGTATCGTGGGCTGTAACCTAACTAATGTAAAAGTTCAAATAAATGAAAGTACAAATTTTTCATGTTTGCATCATTATTTCTAGGCGGGATTAAACTTTTTTAAATGCCTTCTTGGTCATCTGTAACCTTTAGTACGCATTTGTAAGCTCAGCCGGTCCTGCTCTACTGTTGGTTCAAACTATTCCATCGTTTTCTAGTTGTTGAGATCCTATCATTTTATTTGCATGGTCTTTCTTTTAATTTCATTGTTGCCAAAAAAGGCAGTGATGACCTTGTCACAGCGTCATGCATGAAGATCTCAAACAGTAATATTAGTTAACAAAGTCTGGGGTATGCTTCCATAGTTTCTAAATTAAGGTTTAAATATCATAAGGATAATCCATTGAATATGTTAACTGAAGTCATAGATTTCAATTAGAGTTCCACTTCAACATCATGATTATTGTTTGATGGTGTTGTTTTCTTGATTAAGTATAACCTTTAGCAGATCTTTGCATAAGCTTTGTTGTGATTCAGCATCAGGCGATAGTCAACATGACAAATGGTGTCTTCTATATGCATGTCTGCCCATTTAATCTCACCGTCTCCTAGTTTTCCCCTTCGTTGATACATCAAGATAGAAAGTGGGTTGTATACAACCATACGTTACAATCTTCATAAAAATTTGACATACATGACCTATCACAAGAATATTTCTTTTATTGGGACGATAACTCGGTCTGGTCCGGTATTGACTGAACTTATAATCGTAGCATTCCCAAATTCTAATTCTGGCTTACCACTAGAATTTTCTTCGTACCAGTGAACTGCGTGATATGGTTCTTTCTGAGATAAATAAAAGGGACATGGTAGCATAACCGCTTGTCATACAAGAAGCTGCATGGCAGGATTTCCCTAAAACATACTGCCTAGATCTTGACGAGAGTGCATATTGACATAGAAATGTCAAAAGGAAAGTGAGACTGATGCTTTGAACATCAAATCCCATAGTTTTCTGGTAAAAATTAACTTTTTAAGTCCGCAGTGTTGAGAAACATGTCATGCTGCTTTTAGAATGATGAAAAGAAAAAAAGTCGAGGCTGTTATTCATTCATTTGATATTATTAAACTTTATTATTTTAAGTGTGGCTGGACAATTGTCTGACCTTTAGTGTTTTATGTTTTTTGTATCAATATGCTAGAACATATTCCTCAATGACCAATTGTTCATCACTCTATAGTGTCATACAAGAAAAAAAGCAACTGGACCCTACTGCAAATCTTTCTGCTGGTATCACCTTAAAATCATGCATATTTATTCTGCTTATAACAAGATAAGATAACACATTTGTGATATGCAGTTCCCTCTTTAAAGTATCTAGCACAAATTTTTTTAATTAATGTATGAAAAATTTGGCATATGACAAGGGCATAATGATTTTCCCCAATTATAGGCATTTGAGTATAAAAAGCTTTTGCTTGATTATAATAGAGAGGTTCGTCGAGCTACTCATGATGCCATGACAAGTCTTGCAGCTACTGTCAGGTATGAGCTTATCTCATGTTCACGCTTTGTTCTTTATTTCTTTACTTTCTTTATTTCCTTACGAATATGACTGCTTTATATCGTTAAAAGGTATTTGCTCCTAGCGTTTGTGATGTACAGTACTTACTTTCTAGATCTTACAATTCTTTATTTAGTTGCTTTTTTCCTATGTTGTCAGGTTTGCTTGATTTCTTAAAAAGGTATTTGATCCAAGCGGACGTTTGTGATATACACTATTTACTAACTGGATCTTAAAAATTTCTTAGGAGCTGTCTTATGTATAATCAGAAAATAGTACCATAGTCTGTAGATACTAGATTTGACTCATATATTATGCATGTACAATTTTAATTTAATTTTGAAATGCTACCTGAACTACGAGCTTGTTAGTCTTCTGGGGCAGCCAAAGTGCATGATTGTTGCTCCTCAATCGAATGAGCAACACCATTCACATTGATCACCATTTCCTTAAATGTAGATTACACCAAATAACATGTAATCTTTATAGTGGTTGAACTTGCATTTTGTAGTTGAAAATTTAGGAGTTTCTCGGCAGTATAACATTTTCACTTCTAACTAAAGCACAAAATGGTTCAAATCACACTGGTTTATTTATGTTCGAGACCATGGAGATAATTTTGAAATATGAACCATGCTGATGTCTCGTCAATGGGTGGGTGAAAAGAGATCTTTTGGTCGTCATAGGAGGAAATTCTCAATACGTGTGGTGTGTTTTAAATTGTTGAATTAGCGTACGGAAATTCTCAATACGTACGGTATTTTTATCATTACAAAGCTTGCAAGAGAAATCCAAATTGTTGAATTAGCATAATGAAAAAAATTCAAGCCGATCTTGTTGATTGATAAAACATGTAATGATAAGCTGAAAACTCATTTGCATATGGCGGGTCATTGTTGAACCCATATTTTTATTACCAAAGACGAGAGTCTTTTGATGGAGATGGTGCTTTTGCAGATGGATTTATAGAGTGCATGTTCAGAATGTATGCCCATGGTCCTAAGATGCATGATAAATTAGGTTCCAGTTGTATTTGTATCAAAATAAAAGCGGATCTTTTGGAAGGGACGTAACACACAAAAGCTAACTAAAAATCTTTCGCTTGCTACATGTATACTTAATATACTAAGAATAATTTCTTATTATAGTAGTTTTTAATATTTTAAAGTTTAAACTAACTTAAAGGAATTTACATTTGGTTTTTTATTAGTTAATTGGTGGTTTTTGTATCGGAGCACGTCTCCTGATTTTAAGAAGATGGCAATGAGGATTTTGGGATTAACCACTATCTCAAGTGATTGTGAAAAAATTGAGGTGTTTTGAGATGGTAAAAATTTAAATAAATTTTTTATATAATCCATTTATCCTATATCCATTTGTCCTGATGGCCAATTGGCGATCATATTTTCATTAACAGATTCATATAAAAAGAAGGAATATACTAATTTAAGATAAATTGTAAGACTTAGTCTATATTAAATTCAATGTTGAATTGAAAGAAAGATATGCTAGTAGAAACACTGCTCATTCTATGACAAAAGGCAAGGTGTCCGAGTGGATGGCTCTTCAAAAACAAGTTGATACTTATGCTGCTTTAGATGACGAGGATGATGCTAGTCTTTTCTAGAGAAATGTTGACATGACGATAAGTTGAAGACGTGACTGGGGCTTAGCAAAAAGTTAAAGGCTTCAAAGAAAGGAAAAGCCATCACATCTTCATCAAAAGGGAAGGGGAATAGGGAAGAAGCAACTGCTCGAGGAGGAAGCTTTAGGTTTTGATTCATGGATTTTGGATTTATCTTCAGATGATAGTTCTTCATCGGATGCATAAAATGCTGAAACATTTGTCTAAGAGCCGGGTGAAGAATGAGAATGTTAAAGTATGTGGGATAAGTCACTCTTTCTGATAATCTTTTAATTCATTTTCTATTCATGTGTCATTTTAAATTTTAATATTCTGTTAATTTATATACTTATAGTAGTACATAACATGTTAGTGACAGCGGTTACTTAATGCATTATTATAATTTTATGTGATTTTATTGATGATATTTTGGTAATATAAACAAATATGAATATTTATGATATTATAATTGCATATTTATATTGTCCGATAGCAACCTGATATTAACATGTATCCCTGATATATCCATCGATTTTTGATATCCGATATGAAAATTAAGAATCCGATATGATACTGATACTCAATATGTAAACCCTTGCCAAATTCACATTTCATTGTAGTCAACTCATGATATTAAGAGAAGGGGGTGACATCGATCTTGATGTCATTATCAGTGGCTATGCTAACTCTTATTGTTCTCAGCTAATTTTGTTGAAGATAAAATAAAGAGGAAAAGGGGAAAGAGAAGAGAGAGATGGGAGAAGGAAGGAGGGGGGGAGCCTTGAGCTGCCTTTTTAGAAAAGCAAGGGTCTACAAAAAAATCCTGCCTTATCTCATTTAACCTTTAGATTAGAGGTTGAGATTTTGCAATATGGTGCATCCTTAGATTTCACCTGAGGAGCTACCTTAGGAACACTTTATGTGGATGGATGGATGGATGCATGCATGCATGTTAATATAAAATGATTATACCACATGCACCGATTACAGTAGAAATTTTCCTACGTTACACCTAACAAGTTCACTTTGCTAATTTTCTATATGATCGAAACAGTGTGTGTTGATTTACATATGTTAAAAGCATAAATACACTATAGATCTAGTGACCCTGAATCTCCTTTTTCATTGATACGAGTATGTGAGTAGTTCTAATTTTGATAAATTGATAAATTTTCAACCGTGCTTGAAAATGTGGCATATGTGTGGATGCGGTCTCTGATCGTCCTTAAGTTGACTTTGCAGTCGGATTATGTAAACGCCCATATATACATGTGCATATTTATTATGCATCCTTATATTATCGCATGCGAGTGAAAATGCGTTAGACCTAAAAAAATAAAACAACCAAACCTGCTACCAACTCACCCGACCTGACCGACCCATTAAGAGTTCATATAAAAGCGACTAATTGACGGGCTATGACGGGTTTTCGTCTAGGGTTTTTCTGACTCGTCTTTTTCTCCATTTCAATCGTCTCCCGCAAGTGACACCAACAATCGATGTCAATCGACAACTCCAGCAATTAGTGCTCCAATAATTGGGACTCAAGGTACCGATTCTGCAAGTCCTGCCATATATTTTCTAGTTGTTTGTTAGACTCATTATTCTTTGTTTTCCTTCCTCTTTGTTGTAGTTGTGGTTGTGTTGTACTGCGAGTTAGTGGGATTAATTATTTAATTAGGAAATAAATAGGGGTTTTGAGGAGTTAATAGGTAGTGGGGGGAAGTTGAAGAGAAGTGGGAAGTGGGTTAGTTATAGGATTAGTGGGTGGTTAATTAAAAAACTGACAACTTGTGGAGAAAATTTTAAGAGAAATAAGATTGATTGAGCTGCTTTTATTTTTTTTGATTTGTATTGTTTTTTGTAATTTAAGAAAGAATATCATATTTAGACTTTTTCCTGCTTTGGGCCAGTGCAAGATTATGATATCTTGAGCGTAATCTTTTTCATATTAATGGTGATAATTGGATATGCGTCTAATAAAACTCGAAATAAGTAAGTTTGAGCTAAAATTCATTCCTTTTAATTCCATAAATTATCATCTGTTAATTTTGCAATAGTACTATTTTTTGCAATTTTTTAATTATCGCTTGCAAGAACTTTCTTTACTTTTGCTGTGTAATTATTTAGCATTATTTATCTAGAAATCTGTTGAAAGCATTCAGCATTCAGGTTTTTTTTAAAATTCATTGATAATAAGATTCAATTGTGGGAGAATCCCACAATACAATGAAGGAAACACGTGTTATAAATTCAAGTAAAATTTAATTTTGGTATCACATTGTAAATTTAATGCTGTCTAAGAATTGTTTTTTTCTTTATTCATGAATTCAATATTTTACATTGCTTTTGGATTTGTATAATATATATCTACACACCCATGAAACATTAATCAATGTTTTAAAAAGTTTTTAAGATCTCTTTTCTTATTCACATCCTTTTAGACATTTTTTTACATTTAGTATACACATACAAAAAAACACACACATAGTAATGCTTATTTATCATCTTCATCATCATATTAGCCTCCATCCCGAGAAATTGAGGTTGCTTCTTGGACTCAATAGAAAGAATGTTGAATCGGGTTTACGTCGGATCGTCGTTTTCCATGCATTATGTTCTAAAGCTTTATCTTCATGGACTCGATATATTAATCCTTAATTATATATTAAAATATTTATTTCCACATAATTCGCATAACTCGTATAATTGGCTGAATAAACCGATTATGTGTCATGCGATGTCAGACCGCACACATAATGAAATCACCTTTTAAAGAACTGATTTTCAATAACCCCTTGCACGAGCAACAATATGGAAATGCCAATATTTTTTGGTGTATCCATATAATAAGATGCGAAAATCAACATGAATAGTTTTGATTATCACAAAAAAAGCAGGAAGTGGGTCTTTGGGGTGCATCGTAAGAAAATTTCTATGCTGCCAACACATATTTATTATTTTTTGTGTGTGTGTGTACTTTTTTCCATCTCTCGCCAAAAGTAGTAAATGGTCTTAATGGGTGCATTGTAGGAAAATTTCCATGCAACCACCACATATACATTATTCTATGTGTGTGTGTGTATATCCTTTTTCTACGTCATGATGCCTAGGTGCTAAGCGTTGCTCAGTTGCCTATCTTTGCATAGAACCTTTTAAAACATGTTGTGCGTGTGCGGGAAGGACTGTGGATGCCCCATGAAATTGGTGGGCTGGGCATGGCTTTGTCTTTTCGCGCGGGGGGGGGGGGGGGGGGGGGGGGGTGCGTGCGTGCGTGCGTGCGTGCGTGCTTTATTTGTTAGTTTGATGCGCATGCATGTGTGCCTTTTTTTGGGGTGATGGGTTTTTATTTGGGCTGGGGGGAGGGAGTTGAGTGTGTGCATTCATGTGTGGGAACTGGGCTTTGACTACTTAAGGGGAAATCTTCTCCATGGTAGCTCCTACAATAATGTTTGCATGCGTCTATGTGATGCAGTATTTGTGTAACTATACATTTTTCAATATGAATACAGAGATAAACTCAAATATAGATACCTGTTTGCTTTCATGCTTGTCTAATGTATCCGCAGTATAATTTTAACTGTTTCTGTATTTATATGTTTTGATCATGACAATAATGCAGACTTAATCTATTCTGGCAACGGGCAATTGCTCCAATGGCATTGTCTCCCCCCTCCCTCCTGGGAGGTGTGGGATCGAGACCCGGCCGACACGCGCTTTACTACTTTCCGATGTATAAAAAAAAATCTATTCTGGAAGTCACATGTCGTTGTATGTGTGTTGGTGAAACACATATGCTTAGTTTAGTCGCTATCGAGGAGCGGTTGGTTGACCACAAAGTTGCATGACAATTATCAGATCTTATGCAATCATTACTAGAAGTCAATAATGTCATGCATGCGTGTATGTGAAGCGCAAATGCTTGGCTAGTTTCTATTGTAGTGATAGGTTGGTTGATCATAAAATCACACGAGACATCGTCAGATCTTGTCAAATAGTCATATTGTCAGATCTTATCAAATAGTTAAAAGCACTGCAGCTTACCAAGTTATTAAACTTCTAGTACACTCGTCTTTCGTGGATGGGTTTAAGTACAAGTTGTGTGAATGTTAGAATTGACTTTGTAGCCGTAAGGGCGACAGATAGGCAAGGCCAGTTCGGTTGGCTCAGAAATTGACTCAATCTATTGAGGTTTGACTCTGGAAACCAGCTCATTTATTATAGCTGGTAGTCATTCCAGGATCTAACCAAAGACAGTTCAGATAACCTGAACTAGCACTTTAATCCATTTAAAAAACTAACTAGGTTTTATATTCGTTAGGTGTGGCTTGACAAATATGGATTCAGATGGGTTGGAGCCAGAAATTAAAACACAAATGGGAAAAAAAATGAACTTAAAGCCAAATATTCCCAACGCTAGTGCCCTGGCTATTGTTGTCAATGTGCTTTCTACACACTAATGTTTTACACTTTTAATTGATTTGGACCAGTGACAACATTATTTTTGTTGAATTAATTACATGCTATTTGTTAATGTTTAATCCCTATTGAGTACCAAGCAAGTTTTCAGCAGTTGGCTGATCCGGATTCTGAATGTTTGTTTTGGGTCAGAAACTGAACTAGCAAATCTAGAATGCCGGAAAAAAGGGTTTGACGATCTTGATGCAACTTGTGTTGATCCACATCATTTACCTGTTTCTGTGCACTATATTCAGGAGTAAACTTTCGAAAGACAAAAAATAAAATAAAATGAATGAGCAAATACTTATCCGATACATGCAGAAAATATATTGGAATGATTAGAGTTTTTCAAGCCCAGTCTTTGTCCTGAGAACAAAATCCCTTGATTTATACATTTAAGTCCCTCACTAATTTCTTGTCCATATGTATCTTTATGTAACAACTTGGATAGCTAGTGCATTGTAATTGTTTGTGTCATTTGCTCATCCAATATTCTGAATCTTTTTATTCAAAGATTGCTATACTGGTAGACATGTTGTCACTTTTGCACTTGCATGTAACCAATTTATAATGTGGGAAAATTGGTGATACCATACTCTCTTGAAGCCCCAAGCTCATGCTCACAGTTTTTCCACACATTTCATCTTGATGATACTAATACTTTTTGTAGGAAAGGCTTGGTTCCCCATTTAAAGTCTTTGATGGGGCCTTGGTGGTTTTCACAATTTGATCCAATTCCCGAGGTTTCCCAAGCTGCCAAGAGATCGTTCGAGGTTTGTGTTTTCCTTTCATTATAAAGTTGTTTTTTTGCCTAATTATCCTTAGTTGTTTAAGGTGATATTGTTGCATTCTTTTTGATCTATTTCCCAGTATGTATTGCTTTGACGATCAGTACATTGAATAAATTTAAGAGTTATATATCATAAGAGTTCATTACATTGATGATGATTAGATCAACCCTTGTTCAAAACTTATAATCCGATAGTGTATGCAGAAAGTAAATTTTTAATAGAAATGGTATTTTGACCTATTAATCTGTCTTACATATAGAATCAAAGAAGTTAGCATTTGAAAAAAAAAAAATTTAAAGTTGCTTCTGTTAATTATTACAGATGCTTATCTGGCATTACAGTATGACAATGATCTGATGCCATGTAACAATTCACTTCGAATAAAACCCCATTATTTACTTCGGAAAGCTTCCTATTCATTCATCTCCTTTTGGAATAGTACACCATCAAATCTTCTTTTTGTACTTCAACATATCTTTTATCAGACGTCATCAGAATATTAGTGATTATGGTACGACTTGATGACAATGGTGGATCTGTAATTTTGGGCTGAAAAACCCTATGTCAGGGTATTTTGGTAATTTAGGGGAGACATCTCATTAGGAGTTTTGCTATAAATAAAGGGGAGGTGATTAGAAACAGGTTATGTGGAGTTATGAGAAGAATTGATTGAGAATAAGGATTGATGTTGGGAGAGTTGGGCTTTTCTCTCGGATCAAAAGTTAGGAGATCAGTCCTCCTCTCGAATTGAGGCCAACTATCCTTGTATCCTCTTTATTTCATCAATTAAAATTTCTTCCTTTCCCCCAAAATCCACTCTTTTAGCCCTAAAATGTCATATTGGCCATAAAGATCCAATCTTTCCACCAAAAATCCAATTTTTATCCCCAAATCTCTTCCGGATCGTATCAGATTATTGGCTGGTTTTGGCTGAAGTGGATCAACATGCTTATAATTTGATGCTATACATTTGAAATACATTGGTATCGACTAGTCTTCTAAACCTTTGTCCACACATCATAATACATAAAGAGGGTTCTCATTTTCATGCAATCAAACAACTGATATGAATGAACTTTCTTTTATAGGGCCTTTGCTCTTACTATTCATCTTCTATGGTTTGGTTTGCTTCCATATGGAACTTGTACTATATTCCTTCTCAGTCTCATTTTAGTTTTTTTTCCTGTAACTAATGCAAAGAAACTACTCTTCCTCTCTTTGTTCTGACATCGCCTACAAGATACTTGTCTCTTCTAAACATATTGATTTATGTTTCTATGGACGCTATTCATTGGTTTGCTACATCAATATGTCATGCTTTGATCTCTTTTGTTCTATTTAAATATTGAGTCAGTTGGTTATTAAGGTATTTTTCATTGTTATGCCTCTAAGAATTAAACCAATGATTCATATATCGATCTATATATTAAGTGCCGGGATTATAATATCGGAGTTTAAGGTACCCATTTCGATATGGCCAGTATGATCATATTACCTAATGTCACTTTGTAAATAAATTCATATCCCACATTTTTCTGATTGTTTTACCCAAACATTTGAAGGGGAAAAAGGAAGTAAAGCTATAGCACATTCCCTATGTCTTGCACCGACAACCCTGAAATTTCGTGAACGTCAATTTGATTTTTGGTGGTAAACATTTAACACCACTAATCTGTCTCCTATTAATCATGAAATTAAAATGAATTACTGGAATGTTCTAATCCTTTCGGCCATAAATCAACTCCAAGCTGACATCTAAATGTAAATAACCAGTTCATCAGCTGCTACATTATCTTTTATTTCATTGAAATATGATCAAATTCCAGCAATTGTTCCAAAACATGTCAAACATTGCCAATTATTTCAACAGCTTTTAATCATACATTACTGTTTTAAGGTACCAATGCGCTGATCTGGAACAACTGATGTTACCGATATTGACTACACCGATACTGAAATACTTTGACCGATACCAATGCCAATACCAGTGCTGATGCCAATGCCAATGTCGATACCAAGATGTCAAACTTTGCATTAAACCAAATAAATATCAGAAAAGGATCCCCTCACAGTCATAGTTATTACTTGTCAAGTGCTTCGGCCTATTACTCTTCGTTTAACTGCAGTTTGAACTAATCTATTCATTTTTTGGTTCTTAAATGTACACTTTTCTTCTGCAGTCTCACATACGTCATCTTTTCATACTCTCCCACAAATTATATCACAGCTTCTAATGAACCTAAAGGTCTCTTTGTCAATATTTGTTTGATATCAAGATAGATAGGAAAAAGGTTCTGCATGTTAATCATGCACCGCCAAAAGATCAAAAGATTGCATGCAACAGTGTTGGTGAATTGTTTATAATCTAAGTCAGTCATTGCGTTGGGCTCACGAGCAATTTTCCACCTACTTGGGTCTCACTCTTGGTTCGGGGAAAGAGATAATTTTTTTAAAAATCATGCAAGGTGCAACTTACCATTTTCCATAACATGTATGTCGGTCTTCTTACTGTTTAAGTTCGATCATTTTACCTGACCATGAGAGGAGCTTCATATCTGATGATATGTGCTCCTCAAACTGATACCAATTATTTATTTACATATCAAGCTGCCATTAGGTCTAAGGTTAAGAGATCAAATGAGTTCAGTAACGTCAGTGATTCTATGATGTGTTTCTAAAACAATTCAATTTAGATAATGTTCACAATCAACATCTTCATGCAGCATTATTAAAAGCAAAGTGATTGACGACCCGACCTACTTCTATGCAACACCAGAGGTTAGGATTTGTCTCTATTCTCTTTTCTCTCTCATCTTAGCACCAGGCAGTCAGTTACGGTGGGTTATGGGTTATGGGAATTCTGTCGAAGCTCTGGTTAGTGGTGAGCGGCAGTCTGTTTGTTGCTCTTGCTCTCATGCTCTCTGTTGGCATATATATATATAATAATGTAAAAAAGGTGGCACCTGATCTAATAGATCAGATGTCAAGACACAAAAAAGTGGAAAGTACAAGACCCACATGTGCTTGTACTTTCTGTGGGGCCCGTCTTTTTGTGTCTTGCACCTGATCTATTAGATCAGGTGCCACCTGATCTACATGTTTCACACACACATATGCAGATATTTTCGGCCATCGTCTAAGAGCTAGCTAGGTGCTAGGCTACGACTTTAGGTCCCCAACTGCCTATAAGGGAGTGTTTGCTCGTTATGCATTGTTTTGTTCGTCCAACTTCAAATTGAGTAAGGGTTGAGTAATCATCTATCAATTGTTGACATGGAAACCCATTAAATTAGAACTGAAGTTGAATTTTTACTTAAATAATTATGACACGGTTTATTAATTATTCAAGAATCCTTATGTTTATTAGAAAGCCTACCAAAAAAATCCTCATTTATTAGATTTTACTAATAAAATTCTTATTTCATTATACTTTTTTAACATTACTATGGAAAGTTCATATTCCAAAAGGATTAGTTAATCAATCAATTTTTTTTTGTTTTGAATTGATTTATCATCATCATTATTTAACTAATTTATTACGAACCCTTAGCTTAAAACCGAACATAAAAAATTATGTGGATATTACGCATATTTAATATTTACTCATATTTTTATTGTTGTTTGTTAAAATTGCACTCATGCATTGTATGTGCCCAAATAATCTAGTAGGAAAAAAAGAAAAGAACCAAAGTATGAAGCCTCAGATGAACAAATGTCATATTTTGTGCTAGACAATGATGTTTTTATAGCTAGGTTAACTTAAAGGCAAATTGCATTTGACTTGGGGTCAATTCAATATCATTAGATCAAAGATCACCTCTTTGGACAACTTCCATTAGATTTTCTACCCCTAAAAATGTTACTTACGTAAACAATGTCATTAAATTGCTGCACCATCTTTTTTTATACGTATCATATGGAAAAATGTAGTATTTTAAAAATGTATTTCATACACTTGAAAACTCTACTTCCATGGTGAATTCAATCAAAGGATTTATTTTTGGACTGGGCGGCAGTGGGAGGGTTAAGGTGGGTTTTATAAGGAGTGGGGGTGGGTGGCAGTGTGTGGGTATGTGTATTATTTTATAGTATTCAAAAAAGAAAGATGGGTTTTAATAGATTGGAAGTAATCAAATAACAATTCAAATATAATTAACAATGTTTGAGTAAGGGCTAAGTCATTATCTATCAATTCTTGACTAAGAAACCCATTAAATTAGAACTCAAGGAGAATTGTTTTCCTTAAATACGTATACCATGATTTATTAATTATTTCAAGAATCCTTAGTTTGATTAGAAAGCCATCAAATTAGATATCCTTATCAATTAGATTTACTAATAAATTTTTTATTCCATTACACTTGTCTAAACTTAGCTATGAAATGTTCATATTCCATGAGGATTAGTTAATCAATTAACACATTTTGTTTTGAATTGATTTATCATCTTCATTTTTAATTAATTTATTACGATACTTTAGTTTAAAACCAAACATAAAAATAATATATATGACATATATTTTAAATTTTTCTCCTATCTTATTGTTAAAATTACATTGCATGTGACCAAAAATGTAGTAGAAAAAAAAGGATAGAACCAAAGTATAGGCCACTAAAGCGAGGAGCCTCAGAGGAACAATTGTCGTATCATGTGCCAAACAATGGCCTTTTTTATAGCTAAAGGCAAACTACATTTGGCTTGGGGCCAATTCAGTATCATTGGACTAAAATTCACCCCGTACTTTAGGTAACTTTTTGTAGACTTTAATCGCCTAGAATGTTTATTTGTGTTTAAAAAGTCATATTACCACACCATCTTGTTTGTATACATATTCATGTAGAAGAATGTAGTATTTCATGTACCGAAAACGCTACTTGCATAGTGACTTTAATGAAAGGCTTTATTGTGGGAGTGGGCAGTAGGGGGAGGGTTAAGATGGGGTTGTGTGGAGATTGTGTGGGTGTGCATGTGGGTGTAGTTGTGTATTATTGTATAATATTCAAAAAGAAAAGATGAACAAGTGTATTTTCTATTTGAATTGTGCAACATGTTCATGGGGATGTGATATGATTATGGTATTCTGTTAGAGAAATGATCCTTGGTTTTATGGATGTGTATGCTATGTTCTTACCTTTTGTCGTTTTTCTTTGTAATTTTAGAATCATTAAGTAAATTGTGTGTTAGATCCACGGGCCCAGGCCCATAGCCGCCGGCCCCTAGCCCATGCACGCGCGCCCATTAGCCAAGTAACCCTAGTTTCTTTTATTTATAGGGGCTAGCCGTTGCTTGTTTACGCATGCTTGATGATTGATATTTCTCTTGAGCATCCTTAGGTAGATTTAGATTAAGCGAGTGCGGACGTCCTCTATTGGCGTCTTGGGAGGAGAATACACCTCTTTTGTATTCACTTATCTAGTTCTTACTTTTATTTCTCTATAAAAATTGCGCCTTTTTGTTAGATCCTAACAATTTGGTATCAGAGCGTGACGATCCATCGCGATCGCAACGAGATCGAAGGATAAAATCGAGGCGTTGGAGGAAAAGTTCATGGGAGAAATTGAAGGGGTAAAGAAATCGGTGGAATTGGTGGTGGAATCCATCGAGCAATTAAAGGCAAGTCAAGCGAAGAACGACGAGCAATTTGCGAAGATCCTCTCCATTTTGACGACCAAATCCTAAGACGAAGGAAACCCTAATCCGACACCAAAGGCGGCAACTTTGAAGAAGGAGAGGGGAAAAGAGGAGATTTTTTTTACCCAAAATCAATCCTATTACGTGGAAGAATTGGACGTGGAAGAAGATGAAGGACCATAGAAGGTCGATTATCGCGAGGAGGTGCGGCGGAAGGCGATGGAGAGCCAAAGGGGGCGGCGGCCCTAGCCGCCCCTTTCGAGAGACGCGCACCAGCGAAGGAGGGCGGCCGACCCCCCCAAAACAGCCTGGGGGGCGGCCGCCGCAGGATTGGGGTGGGGGCCTTCCCCCGCCTGCCGCGAGCCCCGGCAGAGTCTGGCGAACCTGTTGGCCCTCCGGCAACCCCGGAGGGCCCCGCCTGATGCGCGTCGAGGCCGGGAGTTCCCCTGGCAGCCGCCGGGGGACGCGCGCGGACAACCCCCGAGGGGCTTTTTGAGCCTTCCGGGCAGCGATCAGCAGGGGAGGACGCGCGTGGACAGTTTTTGGGGGATTTTTCGACCCTTCGGGGCTGCGACCAGCAGTTGAGGACCCGTTTTACGAAGATGGACGCGGAAGAGACCACTATTATGACGGCGAGGTGGCTACGAGGCGGAGTTCGGCGATGATGCAGGGTGAGATGACTTCGATGTCCGGCGTGAAGATTACCGAGGAGACTATGGGGGCCATGGAGGAGTGCCACCTAGACAGTACGAGACCCAGGATAAGAAGAGACAACACTACCGTCCGCATCATCGAGTGGAGGGGAGGCCCGAGCAGGGGCACTTTGGAGGAGATTGCAGGGTGCAGAAGTTGAAGGTGCCGCTATTTTCTGAGGAGGATCCACATGCCTGGTTGTTCACAACAGAGAGGTACTTCGCGGCGCACCACTTGACCGAGGCACAGAAGCTGGAGGCGGCAGCCATTTGCATGGAGGGGAGAGCCTTAGGGTGGTTCCAGTGGAAGGAGAGAAGACAACAGATTCGATGCTGGGAGGAGCTGAAGGACCTCGTGTTGGAGAAGTTCAGAGATCCCCGCTTGTGAAACCTTCACGAGCAGCTATATGCCCTCAGACAGGAGGGACCTGTGCGGGAGTACATTGAGAGGTTCGAGACTTTGGCGGGGAGAGTACATGGCGTGCCGGATGAGTCTTTGGAGGGCACCTTCCTTAAGGGGCTGAGGCCCAGCCTTCGGGCTGCAGTAAGGCCCTACAAGCCTCGGGGGCTTTCAAAGGTCTTCGAGATGGCGCAGATAGTAGAGGACTTCCGGACTGAGGATAGAAGAGGCGGGAGTAGCTACAGTGGGCAGATACAGCGGGACACCTCGACCGGAGCCGGCTGAGCAGGGATCACTACTGAGGCAGATCAGATGAGGCTTGAGAAGACGTGGGAACAGAACAACCCACCACCTGCTGGGGGCCAATTCCGAAGGATGACCGATGCAAAGATGAGAGAGGAGGCAGAAAGGGCTCTGTTTCAGATGCGACGAGCGCTTCACTGCCGGACACCGATGTGCGGGTCGTAAGCTGCAAGTGTTGATAGCGGATGTAGACGAGGATGATTACGTGGAGGATGAAGGAATCGGAGGGGAAGACGACTCCCACTCGGAGTAGCACCGCCGGTACTTTCATGCACCACTTTGAGGATAAGGTGGATTTTCAGGGGCGGAGTAATGTTAGATCCACGGGCCCAAGCCCATAGCCGTCGGCCCCTAGCCCATGCGCGCGCACCCATTAGCCAAGTAACGCTAGTTTCTTTTATTTATAGGGGCTAGCCATCGCTTGTTTACGCATGCTTGATGATTGATATTTCTCTTGAGCATCCTTAGGTAGATTTAGATTAAACGAGTGCGGACGTCCTCTATTGGGGTCTTGGGAGGAGAATACACCTCTTTTGTATTCACTTATCTAGTTCTTACTTTTTTTTCTCTATAAAAATTGCGCCTTTTTGTTAGATCCTAACATTGTGTTGCATCAGCGATTTGGAATGGTAAAATTAACGTTCCAGATTTTTCGTGTATTCTTAGGATCGTTGGTACAAATATGAGGTGCATCTTTGCTAAATATTATCATATAACATATTATGTACGCATTCATACTTTTAAATGCATATAAAGATACAAGAAAGCTTTAACGGTATTATAAAAATGTTTTTTGTTGTCATAAATGTATTTTGTCCTTACTAAGCTTCTAATGAAGCCTAGCTTTCAATGTATTTTAGAATTGTAGTGTTCTAAATACTCATTTTCATTCCAAGTATAGAAGGAATTCATATTCATAGTAACGTTTATTTGGATAATTTGCAATTTTTGTTGTATGTGTTAGATGCAGTAACTAAATTCTATTTCTGCTCCAAAAGCCCCTAAATCTTTTCTTTTAAGGAGGAGATAATAAGAAAAATTTTAAACCATAAACCATTTTGGCTTCATGTCAAGAAATTCTATTATTATTTTGTTGTAAAAATCTATAAATTTTAAGTTTCTATAGATCAAACTAATTTATTTAAGATGTAGAGCTTATATGGACTTGACATTTCTGCATTTTCAAAAAAATATTTTATAAAATTTCTTTTTGTAGTTGAAATAAAAAGATGAGTGTAAGGAGAGTATTTTTGAGTTAGACTATAGCATACTTAGATAAATCAAACATGCAATCTTACCAACTGAAATTTAAACATATGCTATCCAAATCAAATATCTACTCTATTTAATACGATCTAATATGTTTAAACTAATTGCAAATGAAATTTCAAATAACTTAGACATATTTTACTTATGCAAAATGTTGCGACAAAATCAACAGTCTAGAATGTTATAAAATCAACACCCATTTCAAGTATCGATCAATATTGTCCAAATCATTTGAAATTTAATTTGTAATATGTTTAAATATGTTAGATCATATCTATTAGAATGAGTTTTTTATTTGGATTATTTATTTTTAAATCTGAGCTGTTGGTATCTACTTGTTTTATCCATCTAAGCGTATCATAGTCTAACTCATATTTTTAAATAAAAAATGAATGTGAAAATGTATAAAATCTAGGGTGGATCAATATATATGAAATACGTTTAACTTAGTTTTGAGACATTTTCTCATTTTTTATTAACTCACACGTTGCATGGTTGGAGAGCTTTTTTGAAAATATAAAAAAAATCTCTTTTAATAACATAGATTGATTTTGTGAGATTTTTTGTATAAGGGAGAAAAATATGTAAATAGGGAATAAAGTATATTCAAAGTTTTCCCTCTTGCGGCATGCCATAAGGAGGGGGAATTGTTTTGATACGACCCCCTAGTGATTTTAGGGACAATGATAGGATTTTAGTGGATCTTGGGAATTAGATGGGATTTTATGGTAAAAGGTGGGATTTTTAGGGCTAGAAAGTGGATTTGGGGAGAAAAGTTGAATTTTTAGTGATTTTCAATAAGTGATACAATGAGTATTTTGACTCTTTCGAGAGGACTGCTCTCATTACCTTTAATTTGAGAGGATGGCTTAACTCTCCCAAGATCCAATTTAATCTAAATAACTAGCATCAATTCTCTCAACAATATTCTTGATCTCTCCTACAGAATTCTCCTTATTTATAATAAATTCTCCTAATGAGCCGCCACCTCAAAATTACCAAAATATCACTGATATAAGGGTTTTAGCCTAAAATTACAGATCTATTAATGGTTCCCCAAATTTATAATTTTACCACTGGTGCCTAGAAATTACAAATCTGCCATTGTTTACCTCCACATCCCCAAGTCATTTCGTTACTCTGTCCCCAAAGAACCACATTGTCCTCAAGGTGGTGTCGTGAAGTCCATGGGCCACATTACTGTAAATGAGGGTGCTCGATCTCCCCCTTCCATTGCCCCATGAGTCGTCGCCTCCTTGTGGGCCTCATGTGATCTAGCCGAAACCTCATGGGCATACTCTGTTATCGTCAGGCCACCCAAGATCTCCATCACCTTCTGTGAAGCTGGATGGAAGCCACGGTGATCGCCAAGCCTGCCTGAAGGTCTATCGCGTCCAAAGCACTATCACTGAGGCCTGAAAGAGACTTTGTCTGTAAACCAGGGTCCGCAGGCCCTCTTGAAAGGCTGTTCGGGGGTTGCCGGACCCGGGCGGCTCGACCAGGGGTCGTAGGGCTCCTGGGCGGCCCAACCGTTCATGGTCCTGCCCTGGGTGGCCCGCCCAGGTGTCGCCTCTCTATTGGGGCTGCCAGTGCTTTTCCCCTTGTCCTTTAGCTTCGTTCGCCTTCCTCCATGATTTTGGGAAGGATTCGAGATACATGTGCGTGATCTGCTACCAATTTGTTGGAGATCTTCGTCACATGTGACATCTTTCCCCCTTCTCCTGACCAGACATCGCCTTTAGCCCCAGATCGGCGTCAGAGTCGTCCTGTTTAGATCTAAAGCTAGATCGCCTATTGGATGGATTTTCTCCTCAAAAAGGATGATTTTTTCCTTACTCTTGCCCAAAGGCACTGCCTTTGCCCTAGATCTGCGCAGTTAACTTCGTTTTTTCAGTTTTGGCTTCGTAGTCTCCTTCTCAGGTGGAGGAAGACGGCTAATCATCTCCGATAGTTGGTGGCTTGCCGTTTCAAATAGTTGCTTCATGGTGGCGTCAAAAGATGAACGTCTTTTATCCATCCTTTCCAACGACATTCAATTTCATTCCTCCCAAGCGTCAACTTTTCTCGCCGCCAACAGGATCGAACATTTTGATACCAATTTGATACAACCAGTTCGGGATTTTAGGGATAAAAATAGGACTTTTAGCGGAATTTGGAGAAAAGGTGGGATTTTATGGTGAAAGGTGGGATTTTTACGGCTTGAAAGTGGATTTGAAGGAAAAATGTGATTTTTTATTTATTTTCAATAGGGGATACAATGATAGTTGGCCTCTTTTGAGAGGAGGACTGCTCTCCTAGCGTTTAAGTCTAGAGGAAGGCTTAACTCTTGCAAGATCTAATCCAATTTAAATAGCTACAATATTCTTCGATCCTTCCTGTAGAATGATCCCCTCTTATTTATTATAAATTCTCCTAATGAGTCGTCACCTCAAAATTACCAAAATACTCTTGGACTAGGGTTTTCTGCGAAATATTACAAATCTACTCCGGGACCCCCAAAATTACAATTTTGACTTTGGTTTCCAGAAATTATAGATTTGTCACTGTTTGGCAACGCACCCCCAAGTCGTATAATGTCTCTCTATTATCACACTGCCAGTATCCCTAAGTGAGAACCTTTTGAGAAAAGAGTTCTTGCTTAATAATGCTATATATATATTAATTATTTGCCCATTGTTTTTAGTTAATACCATAACAATGATTGTGTTTTTGCCTATGATATGCTGGACACCTTTTTCAACCAAAACATTGACATGTACGACATGATTGAACATAACATGAGTGTCAGTTTGCGCCAGACACTTCCAATGTGAAAACCTTTTAGTCACCTGAACAAGATGTTAATAGGATTTGCCAAGCAAATGGTTCATAGATCATTTGCATATCAGGTGGTTATGTAAACAACCACATGCATACACTTACGTGAGTTAAACGTGTTTGTGCGGTAAAAAATTCATATGTAACAGTGTACTAGTGTCTGTGGTTTGAAGGATCACTGTGATCAATATCATCTGTCCGTGTCGGAGTGTGACATCCATTTTTGTGTCTACTAATCATATGCATTTGCTATCTTGGTGGTTAGATTTGCATCATTTGTTTATTTATTTGAAGGTGTCCTTAATATATTTTGTTTTCTGTTGTATTAAGATGAATATTGCCCTTCAAATTATTTGTTAGCAGGCATATTCTTTATTTTATGTTTTTAAACATGCAACACAGAGTTGGGGTTTGAAAAATGATGATAAATGCAAAAAGAGATCTTTGGTCCATGTTAAGTAGGTTACCTGATTTGTTGGCAGGCAGCATTTCCTTCGTCAGAAAGAAGATTGGATGCTTTGATGCTGTGTATAAGTGATATCTTCTTATACCTCGATGAGAATTTAAAGCTTACACCACAAGCTATGTCCGATAAAGCGACACCTATGGATGAATTGGAAGATATGCACCAGCGGGTATGCAGTTTGGCGTCCCTTTCAGTTATTTTTTGCCATTAACATTGATGTTACTCTATTTGATAACTGTTATCTATAACTCATGCTACTCTGCCATTACCATCTCTATCCTTTATCATGGTTTCAAATCCGTTGGTTTTCCATCTCAGATTATTCTAGTTGGTTACTAGATTATAAATTTCTTCTCTTGGTTATATTATAGATGGGCTTTTCATATTATCATGTGGTAAATTTTATGTTCTTCACTAATTCATTAGAAGCTGGGTCCGTCCAGCATACACGTGCTGGTAGGATCTGAATTATCATAAAGATAGGGTAAACTACTTCTAGTGGTGGTTACACACACTAGAAAATACACCGTGCATGGGTGCACGGGCAAAAAAAATTTCGGGTGTAAGAAAAATTCGAAGAAAAACTAGTGGGTAAGTGAGAAAGATTGGATGTGTGTTGGGAGTGTCAAGGGGTAAATAGGAGAAAGTGAGGGGCCTTTCTTGCAAAAGTAAAAGGGGTGATGAGGCGGCCAAATCCCCACCACTACTCTATCAACCCTCTTGTCTAGGGTGGATCAATGGTGGGGATGTGTGCCACCTAGGACAACCACACCAAATATAATATAGATGTATGTATGTATGTATGTAACGTCCTGCTTTATGTGAACGAGAACATTACGAAGGTCCGCATGAACTGGAGCGATGAAGCTCGAGTTCACTAAACATCTGTGACAACATTGCAGGATTTCTTGCTTGCATTCAGAACAATAGAACATTCATTAAAAACCACATCCAAAAGTTCGTACACGAAATAAAAACAACCCGGCCTCAGCATGGCCAAAGGAAACTACAACATGGATACATACTCCTACTACAAGGTACTAAGCAAACCTAAAACAGCAGTAGAACAAGTCTCTAGTCCTCCGCAGGGAGCGACTCTGGGTCAACAAACTCCTGGCTCGCCGGGTCAGCCACCTCAAACAACTCCTCCTCCTGGTACTCTGTCCCGTGATCTGACATATATTCCAAAAATATGAATGTATGTCAGCAAAGGTCTGGCAATAAAAGGTGAGTTGACCCAAGGCAAGGTGTACGAATTATTATAACAGATTAAGAGGTGTTAGCAATTCAAATGTCACAGTTATACATTTAATCAGCAATGCAGTTATGAACATGACAGTTTTAAGGAATTTAAGCAAAGTATTTATGAACATGGCAGTTCTAAGGATAGTATAACACGATAGTCATGGCAATTCTAATGTGCAAGTAAAGTAACAATAATTGTTTCAAGTTCTATGCATATGATTTCTATCATACCTAGGGTTCACGCCTTTAAGACATGGTAAGTGAATCGATCCTTCTCATGGGGGTATAATCGTGATTGACGTCACCCACAATATAGATGGTGCTCTTGAAGGGGACCCTTGCACACGCTTAGTGGTCGCTCAACCCTAACCCCACCCCAAATGTTGTGCTGAAACATGAGCCAGTCTAATCAAGATGCACGAGTTATAGAATTCAAGATTTTGCCATTGAGGCACACTTATTCCCGATTTCAAGTACTTTCAAAGTATTCTTTCAATGTCCATAATACAAGGCAATTTTAATCTATCAGCGGATGGAATTCTAACAAGTGTGTACAAGCATGAGGTGAAGCATGTTAACATATTACTTATTAGCATTTCCTAAAATTATGACATTTAAAATAATGTAAAACAAGGAAATTAATTTGTTAATTAATTAACGTGCCGCATACAAGTATTTTTCAATATTACGTCTTGAATCTTAAACATGCGATTAGATAAGTTAAACTTTAATAATTTATATAAATTTGCACACTTGCCTGTTTGGAGCGATTTTTGGTGCCGTTGTGATTGTAGGAAAGGCGAGACGGTTTCTGCGTCATTAGATTTAAAAATCAAGCTAAAAAGTGTTTAACTACATGGTATTAATGTCATAACATATGGTTACTGTATGTACATATGTATACTAACACATAATTATATTAATATATACAAACTATTATACTAATCTAATTTAGAAATATAAAAGACATTACTGTCCTTATTAGAACTAACAGATGATGTTAATAAACTAACTAAAATACTACTATAATAGAACTAAAAATATATACTATTCTTATTAGAACTAACTTATAAACATTATATGATTGCTGACACACTGATATTATGATACTATAACTAACCTAATATATATATAACATGCCTTTAAACTTATGTGTTGTGCAGATGAAGCGGCGTGCAGCTGCGAGGGCGACGGCGTCGGAGACTGCAGCGGAAAGGGGAAGCGAAGACGAGCGTCCAAGCGCCGGCGGACCTGTCGGTGCGGAAGAGTGCTGTGGGTTGCGGTGGCTTGCAGGAGGGAGGAGGTCGGAGTCGGGGATAGTGCAGGGATCGAAGGCGGTGGTCGGGGTTTGCCGGTGAAGACGTGGAGTGGCGAAGTCGGAGGTAGGGTGCGGTGAGGGGCTGTCGGCGTGTGCGGGCTGTCGGAAATGGCGGATGGCGTTGGGTTTGTGGTGAGTTGGCAGTGGTGAGCGAAGGGGAGGGCGCTGGGTCTGTGGCGAGTTGGCAGAGCGGGTTGCTGGCGTGGAGATTGGTGGGAGGCGTTGGAGCTCGGGAGGGTTGGCGGTGTGGATGCGGGGAAGGTCGAGGGAGGTTGCGGGCTTTGCAGGTGGAAGGGAGAGGGCGATGTGCGTGCGGCGTGGGGGAGTCTCCGAGGGCAGAGGAGATGGCCGCGAGGGGGTGCGGGCTTGGCGAGGGAGGCGCTGGGAGGTGGGGTGCCGTTCGGGGTTGTGGGAGGAAGTCGGAGCGGGTCGGAGCGGGTCGGAGGGCTGTGCGGGCTTGCGGGCTTGCGAGTTTGTGGCTGGGTTCTGGGCTCGCCGTCGAGTTGAGGGGAGACACGGGGAGGGCGCTGGGTTTGGATGAGGATGGAGAGCCCGTGGTGTTTTAAGAAGGAGAATAAGAAGAAGTAGAGGAGGAGGGCGACGTGCGGAGTGGGGTAGCGGGGTTGAATGCATGCACATGGGTGCGGGGCTTTGAAGATAGAGAGAGATGTGGGGGTGTGGGATACGGGATTAGTTAGGATTGATACTTTAAAAAGTTTTGTTTTTAAATATTTCAAATACGAAAAGATTTTAATTATAGATTTTTCATTTTGAAACATTTAACAGCTTCCACAACGAATTGGATTAGAATTTTAAATAGAGAACAAAATATAGCTTAAACTTTATATTAGGTTATTACGATTTTGCCCCTCGGCTCAGCGTAGCTCGAAAAATTATAAGAAAAAAATACTGGGACGATCGCACCATCGTGAGGGTCGTGAATGCGGGGTCCGATCGCGAGTTCGAGCCAAAGAAATAATAATAAAAATCGGAATGCAAAAATACAAATAATACGATGTATTAAATGAAGTGCATACGAAAATACGTACGACCAAACGTGGCTGTTACATCCTACACACCTTACAGAAAATTCCGCCTCGGAATTTTTGGCAACTACTTATCAGGAAACAAATGAGGGTAACACTCTCTCACTCCTCTTCGCTCTCCTAGGTAGACTCTCCTAGCGTGTCATGCCGCCACATCACTCGAACGAGATTGTCGGACTTGTTCCTGAGCGTCTTCTGTGTCTGTCGGATCTGTACTAGCTGCTGCTCATACGTCAGATCCGACCGAACTGTAATCTCTAAGTAGTCCACAACGTGAGAAGGGTCGCTGATATAACGACGGAGCTGAGACACATGAACGACGTCATGAACTCCCTCTAAGGATGGTGGCAGTGCTAAGCGATAAGCTACATCTCCAACTCGCTCTAGCACATCGAAGGGTCCAATGTATCTCGGATTAAGCTTGCCTCGCTTCCCAAAGAGGATCACTACTCGATTTGGGGAGATCTTCAGGAATACATGATCTCCCGACTGAAATTCCAGAGGGCGCCGTTTAGCATCCGTCCAATGCTTGTAATGGTCCTAAGCGATCCGAAGCTTGTCTCTGATATCTCGCACATCATCAACCGCTTCGACTATCATCACTGGTCCCAATAGCTCTCTATCACTAATGTCTTTCCAATTCAGTGGCAATTGACATTTCCTCCCTTTGAGAGCAACAAATGGCACCATGCCAATGCTCGCTGGTAACTGTTGTAGGAGAACTCCACCAGATGCAGATGATCCTCCCATGAGCCTTTGAGATCCAGCATGCTCTCAGCATATCCGTCTGCGGGTGATACATAGTGCTGAATTTCAGACTGGTACCCAGATTGGTCTGCAGACTCTTCCAGAACTGAGACGTGAATCTCGTATCTCGGTCGGATACAATGCTCACAGGAACTCCATACAGTCGTACAATCTCCTGCACGACATGTTTCACATCACAACTTGTACTTGAAAGAAATATAAAGGTATGAATTAGATCATTATATCCATATACTTCCTCGCCAGTATCTTCGTGGATTTGTCCCACTCGGAATGGTATGAAGTGTGCAGACTTGGTCAATCGATCAACGGTGACCCAAATTGCGTCGTTTTACTTGGTGCTCCGAGGTAAGCCAGTCATGAAGTCCATCGTGATGTGCTGCCACTTTCACTCCAGGATCAGCAGAGATTGTAGCAGTACAACAGTGCGATGATGCTCAGCCTTCACTTCCTGACACACAAGACACTTGGCAACGCTCTGTGCCACGCTTCTCTTCATCCCGTGCCATCAGAAATTCTGACGAAGTCCTTTTACATCGTCGTACCACTAGGATGGATGGAATAAGGTGAATTGCATGCTTCATTCATCAATTCCTCTCTGATATCCCCTGCATGTATGTAGATCCTACAGCCATATCTCAGGGATCCATCCTCTTGGATAAGAAAAACAGTCTGGAGTCCTGCTTCAACCTATTCCCCGATCTTCTGTAACTTAACATCTCCAGCTGAGCAGCCTTGATCCGATCTACAATCGTCGACTGAATCTGCATGTTCATCAACGATGAGGTGACTTCCGGTAGAACAGCTTCAACTTCCAACTCCCGCAGGTCCTGCTGTAACTTCCACTGAGCTGTAAGAATCATCACCTCTGGTAGTCGATTCAAAGCGTAAGTACGACATTCACCTTCCCCGGATGATACTGAAGGTCGATGTCGTAGTCAGCCATCAACTCCAACCATCTACGATGTCTCATATTCAGTTTCTTCTGAGTGAATATGTAATTCAAACTTTTGTGATCAGTGAAGATTTTCACTTTTGTAATTCAAACTTTTGTGATCAGTGAAGATTTTCACTTTCTCACTCAGTAAGAAATGTCGCCAGATCTTCAATGCAAAGACGACAACGGCTAACTCCAAGTCATGGGTCGGATTGTTCTTTTCATGAACCTTCAACTGTCGCAAAGCATATGCGAACACATGATTGTGCTGGTGCAAAACACATCTAAAGCCCTTGCCCGATGCGTCACAAAATATCTCGAAGCCTCCACTTCTATCTGGAATAGCCAAGACCAGTGCAGTAGTCAGCCTCTCTTTCAGAGTGCTAAAGGCTTGCACACAAGAATCTGACCAACTGAACTTGACATCCTTCCTCGTTAATCTCGTCATAGGCTCAGCTATCCTCGAGAAGTCCTTGATGAATCTGCGATAATATCCCGCTAATCCAAGGAAACTCCTAATGTTCAATGTTGATCGAGGTATATGCCATTCACTGACCATTTTGACCTTCTCTGGATCCACTGAAATGCAGCTCCTGATACCACATGCCCAAGGAATGCAACTCTGTCCAATCAGAATTCATATTTGCTGAACTTGGCATATAGACTATGACGACGGCGCGTCTCCAAAACCATCCTCAAATGCTCGGTATGCTCCTCCTTGCTCTTCGAATATACTAGGATATTACGTATGAAAATCACCACGAACTTATCTAGGAAATCATAGAAGATAAGATTCATGAGATTCATGAACACAACATGGGCGTTGGTCACACCGAATGGCATGCCAACAAACTCATAATGCCCGTACTTGGTCCGAAAAGCTGTTTTGGAAACATCTTCCCTCTTGACTTTCACATGATGATATCCGCTCTGGAGATCCAACTTCGAGAATATTCTCGATCCACCAAGCTGGTTGAAGATATCGTCAATGCGGGGCAACAGGTACTTGTTCTTCACTGCGACCTTGTTCAGCTCCCGATAGTCAATGCACATTCTCCTCGATCCGTCTTTCTTCTTCACCAACAAGACAGATGCACCCCAGGGAGATACACTGGGATGGATGAAACCTTTCTGTAATAGCTCATCCAACCGTTTCCTCAGCTCTTCCAGCTCTGCAGGAGCCATACGGTAAGGCGTCTTCGAAACCGATTGAGCCCCTGTCATAAGATCAATGCCAAACTCCAACGCTCGATCGGGCGGTAATCCAGAAATGTCTTTAGGAAAGACGTCTTCAAAATCTCTCACTACTGTAGGTTTCTCAGGCTTAGCTATCAACGATGCAATAATCAATTCACTCGGCTGGGCCCGGAATTTGACAGACCCAAGCGAACGACCTCTACTGACGAACTCGAACACCGAGCGATTAGGAATTTCGAATACCACCTTCCTGTGACAGTCAATCGTGACATAGAAAGTTCCTAACCAATCAATGCCGAGAACATCATCGAAGTTGGGTAGATCGTGGACAATGAAGTCAACATATAACTCATGTCCACTAATCACCAACGGACATGACCTGCATCCCAATACAACCTTAACTACACCATTCCCAGTGGTGATATTTCAACACTTGGCAAGAGTGAAAGTGGGAATCGAATGTTCAACCACAAACTTTCGGGATAAGATGCACATAGAAGCCCCAGAATCAAACAGGGTCAGGGCTGGGTGTGATGATACTAAGATGACACCTAAGATATAATATAACTAAGTTAAGCATGTTAATCTAATTAAGCAAGCATGAATGTATAAATAAAGTAAAGACTAAGTCTAGGTGTTACCTGCGATCACATCATCCTCAGCCTCAGCCTTTACAGCTGTCATGGTGAACGCTTGACGCTTCGGCTAGTTGGTCTGCTGAAAAGCTCGATTATGTGGAACTAGAGGCGGTCCACGCTGTCCAGGTGCAGGTACTATTCGCTGAGCAGGTCCAGGTGCTCCAGCAGGTACATGTCGAGTGTTGTAGGGGCAGTCTCTTGCAGCATGATCAGGCGATCCACAGACCAGACATTGATTCAGCAGCATCCTACAATCCTTCACATGTCCAGACTTGCCGCAGTAATGACAAGCCAGCTGAGCTCGATTGAGGACATGCGCAGCTAGCCTCTTGAACTGAATGGTTTGAACTGGACGAACAATGGGCCGAGGAACACTCCTCTGTAACTTCATCGGGCGCTTGGCTGCCTGACACGTCTTCTTCTGATTCACGATTAGCTCATGCTTTCTCGCTGCTATCGGGACTTCCTCATGAGTAGTAAGAGTGATCGAGGACATCGAAGCTTGAATGTCCAGATCTAAGCCCTGTAGGAAACGGTGGGCACGGTCCACTGGGTCCGCCACCAGAGTAGGGCAAAGCGACTCAGCATGCCGAACTCAGCCTCATACTCATCAACGGTCATAGTGCCCTGGACCAAGTTGATGAATCGCTGCTGCATCTCTCTTCGCAGCATTGGAAAAATACTGATCGTCAAATCTTAGTCGGAAAGTAGCCCATGAAATTGGCTTGGTCAGCCTGGTCTCCTTAGCATCCCACCAGTTGCGTGCATTATCCGTTAACTGCTTCTTGGCTAGCTCTACCCACGCGATCGGATTGACTCGGGAAAGACCCAAGTCGTCCTCAGTGCTACGAATCCACTCTTCGGCCCCTAGTGAACCCTCTCTCCCGGAGAAGCTCTTCATATGCATCTCTCGGAATTGCTTGGCTCCAGGCTCAAAGTGAGGGTGAGGCGGTGCAACTGGTGCAGCCTGCTGTCCCTGTCGAACCAGATGATGCTGAACTTCTAGCATGTCTCTCATGACTCCAAGTAGCTGGTGGAAGTCACCATCTCATCCTCCAGCAGCACCGGCTCCAGGTCGAGCATTAAGTCTTCCTGCAATTCTGAGACAAGAAAACCTCGAATCAACCCGTGCACGTGATTACTCTTGATGTTTGGCTAATGATAACATTCTTATTGGTCTGAAATTCACAGATGCATGGACCTACATGGGCCACCACAAAAACCTGTAACGTCTCGCTTCCCAAAAACGATGGAAACGAGAACATTACGAAGGCTCGCATGAACTGGAGCGATTAAGCTCGAGTTCATTAAGCGTCTGTGACAACATTGCAGGATTTCTTGCATGCATTCAGAACAATAGAACATTCATTCAAAGCCACATCTAAAAGTTCGTACACGAAATAAAAACAACCCGGCCTCAGCATGGCCAAAGGAAACTACAACATGGATACATACTCCTACTACAAGGTTCTAATCAAACCTAAAACAACAGCAGAACAAGTCTTTAGTCCTCCGCAGGGAGCGACTCCGGGTCAACACACTCCTGGCTCGCCGGATCAGACACCTCAAACAACTCATTATCCTGGTACTCTGTCGCGTGATCTGATTTACATTCCAAAAGCATGAATGCATGTCAGCAACGGTCTGGTAATAAAAGGTGAGTTGACCCAAGGCAAGGTGTACGAATTATTATAACAGATTAAGTGGTGTTAGCAATTCTAATGTCATATGTATACATTTAATCAGCAGTGCAGTTATAAACATGGCAGTTTTAAGGAATTTAAGCAAAGCATTTATGAACATGGCATTTCTATAACACGATAGTCATGGCAATTCTAATGTGCAAGTAAAGTAACAATTATTGTTTCAAGTTCTATGCATATGATTTCTATCATGCATAGGGTTCACGCCTTTAAGACATGATGAGTGAATCGATCCTTCTCACGGGGTAATAATCGTGATTGACGCCACCCACCGTATAGATGGTACTCTTGAAGGGGATCCTTGCACACACGCTTAGTGGTCGCTCAACCCTAACCCCGCCCCAACTGTTGTGCTGGAACACGAGCCAGTCTAATCAAGATGCACGAGTTCACGAATTCAAGATTTTGCCATTGAGGCGCACGATTACAAAGTATTCTTTCAATGTCCATAATACAAGGCAATTTTAATCTATCAGCGGATGGAATTCTAACAAGTGTGTACAAGCATGAGGTGAAGCATGTTAACATATTACTTATTAGCATTTCCTAAAATTATGACATTTAAAATAATGTAAAACAAGGAAATTAATTTGTTAATTAATTAACGTGCCACATACAAGTATTTTTCAATATTACGTCTTGAATCTTAAACATGCGATTAGATAAGTTAAACTTTAATAATTTATATAAATTTGCACACTTGCCTGTTTGGAGCGATATTTGGTGCCGTTGTGATTGTAGGAAAGGCGAGACGGTTTCTGCGTCATTAGATTTAAAAATCAAGCTAAAAAGTGTTTAACTAAATGGTATTAATGTCATAACATATGGTTACTGTATGTAAATATGTATACTAACACATAATTATATTAATATATACAAACTATTATACTAATCTAATTTAGAAATATAAAAGACATTACTGTCCTTATTAGAACTAACAGATGATGTTAATAAACTAACTAAAATGCTACTATAATAGAACTAATAATATATACTATTCTTATTAGAACTAACTTATAAACATTATATGATTGCTGACACACTGATATTATGATACTATAACTAACCTATTATATATAACATGCCTTTAAACTTATGTGTTGTGCAGATGAAGCGGCGTGCAGCTGCGAGGGCGACGGCGTCCGAGACTGCAGCGGAAAGGGGAAGCGAAGACGAGCGTCCAAGCGCTGGCGGACCTGTCGGTGCGGAAGAGTGCTGTGGGTTGCGGTGGCTTGCAGGAGGGAGGAGGTCGGAGTCGGGGATAGTGCAGGGATCGAAGGCGGTGGTCGGGGTTTGCCGGTGAAGACGTGGAGTGGCAAAGTCGGAGGTAGGGTGCGGTGAGGGGTTGTCGGCGTGTGCGGGCTGTCGGAAATGGCGGATGGCGTTGGGTTTGTGGCGAGTTGGCCGTGGTGAACGAAGGGGAGGGCGCTGGGTCTGTGGCGAGTTGGCGGAGTGGGTTGCTGGCGTGGAGATTGGAGGGAGGCGTCGGAGCTCGGGAGGGTTGGCGGTGTGGCTGCGGGGAAGGTCGAGGGAGGTTGCGGGCTTTGCAAGTGGAAGGGAGAGGGCGATGTGCGTGCGGCGTGGGGAGTCTCCGAGGGCAGAGGAGATGGCCGCGAGGGGGTGCGGGCTTGGCGAGGGAGGCGCGTGGGGTGCCGTTCAGGGTTGTGGGAGGAAGTCGGAGCGGGTCGGAGGGCTGTGCGGGCTTGCAGGCTTGTGAGTATGGGGCTGGGTTCTGGGCTCGCCGGCGAGTTGAGGGGTGACACGGGGAGGGCGCTGGGTTTGGAGGAGGATGGAGAGCCCGTGGTGTTTTAAGAAGGAGAATAAGAAGAAGAAATAGAGGAGGAGGGTGACGTGCGGTGTGGGGTAGCGGGGTAACCACATGCACATGGGTGCGGGGCTTTGAAGATAGAGAGAGAGAGACGTGGGTGTGTGGGGTACATGATTAGTTAGGATTGATACTTTAAAAAAGTTTTATTTTTAAATATTCAAATACGAAAAGATTTTAATTTTAGATTTTTAATTTTGAAAGGTTTAACAGCTTCCAGAATGAATGGAATTAGAATTTTAAATAGAGAACAAAACATAGCTTAAAGTTTATATTAGGTTATTACGATTTTGCCCCTTTGCTTAGGGTCGCTCCAAAAATTATAAGAGAAAAAATACTGGGACGATCGCGCCATCGTGAGGGTCGTGAATGCGGGGTCCGATCGCGAGTTTGAGCCAAAGAAATAATAATAAAAATCGGAATGCAAAAATACACATAATACGATGCAATACATGAAGTGCGTACGAAAATACGTACGACCGAACGTGGCCGTTATAATGTGTGTGTGTGTGTAAGGCTAACATCTAAACGTTTTCATTCTGATTCCATGGTGATATGATCATGTATCCAGATAGAAAGTTTGAAGGGTAGGGGTGCAAGCTATCTCATTTTTATGTCACTTTCTAGTCTCTTACCATTGTTCCACATTAATTTCTTTTCCTTGCTTGTGAATCTAATTAGCACTGGTAATATTGAATAAAAGTGTTTAAACTCTGCTTGCGGGTTACTGGTTTTGGTAGGCAGCAGGTCTTTGATGCCTGATGCAAATAACGATGCAAAAAAGAACCATGTGCTAGCGTGCCTTTAATTTTTCACCATGGTCATAGATGTCCATGTATCAGTCATATTTATCTTTAGTTTGTTGTTCACTAATTTCCTTGGAGATTCTGCTCTGACGACTTACCTACGCATAAAAGGAATCACAGTGGCAGGTATTAACCCATCGAGCGGGCATGTTCTGTGATATTATTTTATTAGCTGCTGAATTTTAACATTTTACCCCCAACATGCTGCCCTGTATATATTTATGGTTCTGTTAGTCTTCTTATTTTTAACATGAAGATCTTGAAGACGCTCTGAGCGTGGCAGACATGGTTTTGTAGCTGGCTAATTGAGATTTTTGTGATTGGTAGGTAGTTACCGTGGGTCCCACTTGCTGTAAAACAAAATTGTACAAAGCTTGAAATGAAGCCAAGTCCCATCTATACACGTCTGACAAATCTCCCTTGATGGAAACGACATGCAGTTCCCATTCAAAACGAGAATGTAGGCCCTAAGAAATTTTAACTAGGCATATATCTTGGCTTGCTCCATTAGATTTCAAAGCTTTAGTGCCGTTAAAAGCTTTTTCTCCACATACCCCTTTAAATTAAATAAATGCATATGGATTTAATGAAAACGAAAATTAAGGATTTGATAACTTTTCGGGTCTTAAACCTCGGAGGTCTAATGATCATCCACTCACATGTCTTGCACATGGAGATTTTTCAAATCTTTCGCTCAGGCAACTGATAGGAACTAGCAAAGTTACGATTTTTATTGTTCAAAACTGAAAATAAAAGAAGATAACTTGATTACAATTATAGAGATAATCACTCTCTCACGACGCCGATTAAAGAGGACGTTTGCACTCTCCCGAAGAATGAGAAAGACTCTCTACTCTCTGTCAATATTCTCTAAAAATAAGCATAATCAAATCTCTCCCACCCACGACTATAAATAGTTCCAGATTTTAATACTTTTACACATAAACCCCTAAAAGAATAAAATTCATAAAAAGGCCCAAAAGGTTTACAAATACGCCTTTGAGTCAAGTGTTGGCCACCGACTCCCTCTTACGCCTCCTCTGATAGGTGATAAGCCCATCACTACTCCCCCAAAAGAGCCACATTGTTCTCAAGGTGGAAGTCACGAAACTGCTGCGCCGTGACGCCCACCAACTCTCAAGTGCTCGCATTGTCCGGCAAGCCCTTCCAACGCACTAACACTTCTCGCTCCCCCATGCTTCCTCTACAGACTCCTCTCAACTCCTCATGCTCCAGAATCACCTCCATGTCTTCAGTCATCTCAGGAAGGGATGGTGAAGGGGTATGGTCGCCAATCGTTTAGCGGAGCTGGGATACATGAAAAACATGATGGATGATTGATCCGGGGGGGGGGGGGGGGGGGGGGTAATTTCAGCCTATAAGCCACCGGTCCATCCTTGGCCTTTACCTCATAATGCCCAAAGTATCTCAGAGACAGCTTCTCATTTCTTCTGTGAGCTAAAAACTTTGGTCGATAGTGACGTAACTTCAGATACACCATATCACCAACGTCGAACCGGACATCCCTGCAATGTGAATCAGCGCGAGCCTTCATGATCTGCTGAGCCCTGGTCAAGTGATGCTTCAGCTCCTCCAACATCTTATCTCTCTCAGCCAGATACTGCTCCACCTCCAAAAATGGCGTCGTGCCATTCCCATAATGCACCAACTGGGGAGTGTCCCTTCCATACAGAATCTTGAAAGGCGTGGTTTGAACAGCTGTGTGAAAGGAAGTTTGTGCAAATACTCAGCCAAAGCTAACCACCGTGTCCATAACCTCGGGGTCTCTGATATAAAGCAGCATAGGTAGGTCTCAATACTCCTTTGACGATCTCAGTCTGACCGTCAGTCTGTGGGTGATACGATGTACTCTCAAGACTGTCCCCTGCACGCGGAAGAGTTCCTGTCAAAACATGCTCAAAATGATCTTATCTCTATCAGTGACAATAGACTTCGGCAGCCAGTGTAAAAGAATAACTTCTTGCAGAAAAGCCTCAGCCACTGAAACAACACTATAGGGATGTCACAACAGTATAAAATGTTAGTACTTGCTAAGCCGGTCAACCACAAGTATAACTGTGAACCCTCGAGATTTCGGCAACCCTTCAATGAAGTTTATAGGAATCTTCTTCCAAACCTGCACTGGCAAGGATAGAGGCTGCAGCAATCCTCCTGGAGCCATCACCATGTACTTGTGACGCTGGCATATGTCACATTCTGTTACTATCATCGCGTCGTACTTCTTCATCCCCTTCCAATACAACTCTCTCGCTAGACGCTGATAGGTCTTGAAGACCTCAGAATGGCCCCCCATTGCGCTACTGTGAAACTCCATTAGAATAAGTGGAATGTGGGTGGACGTCTGCGATATCACCAACGCCCCTGATATAAAAGCCTCCCGTCCTGCAACTAGTATCCTGGGTGGTCTGTAGATCCCTGTGAAGGTGTTGGTCGAATGTTTGTGAACTCAGGGTCGTCCCCAATCTTCCGCATCAGCGGCTCCTATTCCTGCAACACTGGGACAGACTGCTGCTAAACGAATGTCCTTATCCCGTCTCGATAGTGCATCTGCAGCCTTGTTTTCTAACCTTGGGCGGTATTGTATCTCAAACTTGTATCCCATCTTCCTCAGACACTTCTGATGCTCCTCAACTGCCATGCGTTGCTCCAACAGATACTTGAGGCTTTGTCGATCGGTGCACACCACAAAAATCCGTCTCAGTAAGTAAGGACTCTACTTCTGAACAGCCAATACAATAGCCATCAACTCCCTCTCGTAGACGGACTTTAACCTTGCCCTCGCCGTCAGAACCTGGCTGAAATATGCAATGGGCCTCTGGTTCGGCATCATCATTGCCCCCAGTCTATGTCCCGAAGCATATGACTCCACCACAAACGGTCTAGAAAAGTCTGGTAGTGCCAGTACTGGTATTGTGGTCACGGCCTTTTTCAAGGCCTCGAATGCATGTGTCGTCTCATCACTCCAATGAAAGTTGTCCTTCTTCAGCAACTATGTGAGTGTCCATGTGATAGTACCTTATCCATGCACGAATTTTGTAATACACTGTCAAGCCTAGGAACCTTTTCAGCCCTCATAATGTAGTGGGGTGTGGCCAATCCACCATATCTGATATCTTCGACTTGGCAGCAGCCAATCCCTCTGTTGAGATCAAGTGCTCCAAATACTCCACCTGCGGCTGGCCAAAACAGACACTTTTTGCCATATAATTGATGATTCTGGAGCTCCTGTAAAACTAACTGCAGGTGGTCCAAGTGCTCATCCAAAGACTAGCTGTAGGCCAAGATATCATCAAAGAAAACACATACAAATCGTTTGAGGTAGGGGCGGAATACCTTATTCATTACGGCCTGAAAAGTAGCAGGGGCATTGGTCAAGCCAAAGGGCATGGCTATGAACTCATAATGGCCCTCATGAGTCCTAAAGGCTGTCTTGAGCACATCATCCGCCTGCATCCTGATCTGGTGGTAGCCGGACTTGAGATCAATCTTCGTGAAGATGGCCGATCCATGCAACTCATCCAGGTGCTCGTCAATAACTTGTCGTCAGTAAGATGGCCGATCCTCTCGCAACACTATCGCGTGCTCATGATCCGTAGGGGTGGTAGACCATGGGTCTCCTAGAAAACCTCCTCGAACTGGCCCAACAGCCGATGTGCCTCATGCTGAATGATCTGTTTGCTCTCAGCCACCCCTCCTTCCTCCTGCACTAGCCCCTGCATCACTACCAAGAAGCCCCCACCATCTGCCTGAATGGCCATAGCTATAGTCTTCAGGGAGACCATGGTTCTGCAAAGACTAGGCCCCCCCTGTAATACCACAGTTCTCCCTCCCCCCTGGAACTTCATCCTGAGTATTTTCCAGTTCACCTTTATGTCCTACAACGTCTGTAACCACCTTATGCCTAGGATCACATCTGTGCTCTCCAGGTCCGAAGGCAGGTAGTCATCCACCACCTGAGTGCCCTGTAATGTCAGAATCAGCCCACGACACACTCCTTAGCTGCTCTCCATTTGGATTGTCCTCATTATGATGCCAAACTGCCCGTGTCTACTAGCTGCAGGCCATGCTGCTCCACTACTCTCCTGTAAATAAAATTGTGAGTGGCCCCACTATCTATCAACGCTGTTACCGCTTGGTCAAAAATGTGTCATGTCAGCTTCATGGTATGGTTCGGGGAGAACCATGCTACGGAGTTTAAGAAGACCTCCGCGACATTCAAATGGTGATGCTTTACCGCCTCTGTCTTTGTGGTCTCATCCTCTGCTACGTTCTCATACTCCTCATCTACTATCAGCATCTAGAGCTTGCGCATCTCACATCTGTGACATGTGGTGAACCTCTCATCGCATCGAAAACATAGCACCTTCTGCCTTTTCTCCCTCATTTCTGCATCTAGCATCTTTTTAAACTGTCCTCCCGGTGGTGGTCCCCCTTCTGCTCCCTGCTGGCCTGGTTAGTCCCTGTCAATGCCTTCTGCCCTCCTGTTGGTGCCTGACTACGGTCGGTGGACCCGCCCCAAGCTCCCCTGGACCACCGCTCCTTTGTTTGTTTATGCTCTTCTAGCTGTGCCAGGTCCATCGTCTGTTCTAATCCCTGAGGCTGGTGGATGCATAGCTCTACTCTAATGTGGGCCTTAAGCCCCTTCATAAAACATCCCAGCAGCCTCTGTAGAAATATCTCTAGCCCATCCTGGCAGCGCCTTAAATTTCTTCCTATACTCTCTGACGGTGCCCTCCTGCTTCAGCGCCATCAACTATTCGTGTAGGTTCTCCCACTATGTATCTCAAAACCTATCTACCAGTTGGTCCTTCAGTTCCTCCCATGATCTAATCACCTCCTCTGCTGCTCCGTCCATAAGTACTAAGATAGCGCCTCCCCCTCGAGGCACATTGTCGTCGCCTCTAGTCACTGCTCATCTGTCATGTGTCATCGAGAAAAATCTCTCGGTCATGTAGATCCAACCATTGGGATCATCCCTCTTGAAAATCAGCATCTTCAGCTTCCTCACGTGGCTGTCAACTCCAATGTTCTCCTGATCTATCCGTCTACCCATGTGCCTGGGCTGGCGGGGCTGGTAGTAGTGGTGCCGCCTCTTCTTGTGCCACTCCAATCCCCTCCGTTGGCCTTCATCTCCGTTTCCGTAGCCTCCACAGGCATTCTCGCAGCATATGGACCCAGCTCGCCCCTCTCCTAGTCCTCTCTGTCGTTATCCCTTGGTTAATCCCCATAGGTCGGGTGGTCTTCTCTCTGAAGCATATTGGGGCCGTGGCACACTCAAAATTCATCACTGTCGTCGCTTGGCCTCATCGCATACTTCGGGGGATAATCGCTGTCTTAATGCACCACCTGTGGTCATCGATGTTCCCACCAATCGCCAAAATTTGCGTCGAAGCCCTGTCCTGAGCCGAAAGTTGCCGAAACTGTGCTAAAATATCCGGAATCTGCCCATGCACCCCTTTTTTTGGCCGGGAACTCATGTTGGGGTTCTAAGGGTGTGACAGCCCCTGAGCTACCCTCGGCAGGGGTTGTCGCCCATCCTGGGAGCTGGCAGCCACCGGATTAAATTGGGGGGCTGCAGATCCACTGGAATTGTTCCTAGGGGCTGGCGGGCCACCAGAAAAGTTCTGCTGGGTCGGCCGACCCTGCATTTGTTCTGCAGGGGACGACCGGCCCTACTGGTTGATCTATGGGGCCGGTCGACCCTCCTGCTGGGCCGGCCCCTGTAGGGCCCCCAGGGTTCGACCGGCCTTGGGGATGTCTTCTGGGGCTAGTTCACCTCTTTTCCTCTCCTCTAGGATTTGTGGATTGGCTCTCCATCAAGGGTTCCTCTTCCTCCTCCTCGAAGTAGTTGTCGACGTCGGAAAGTAACCCCTCTTCATAATCTTCCACATTTTTCTTCCCCTTGTCCAAAGCCATTGCATTTCGCTCCAAATTAGGGGTTTTGACCGCGCCATCATCTTTTGCCGCCATGAATTGTTGCATGAGTTGTGCTATGGTTTCTCCTTGTTTTCCTTGATTTTCCACCACCCTCGCAATGGTTTCGCTTTGCTTTATTAGGGCATTAAGAGTTTCTCCTTGCTTCGCTAGGGTTTATTTCACGCCTTCAAATTCGCCGTTGTATTTCTCCTCCAAAGCTTCAGTCTTGTCCTTAGACATCGTCGTCGTCGACATAGATCTTAACGCTCTGATACCAGATTGATAGGAACTAGTAAAGATACAATTTTTATTGCTCAAAATTGAAAATAAAAGAAGATAACTGGATTACAATTATAGAGGTAATCGCTCTCCCAAGCCGTTGATTAAAGAGGACGTCCGCACTTTCCCGAAGAACGAGGAAGAATCTCTCCGCTCTTTCAATATTCTCTCAAAATTAGCATAATCGAATCTCTCCCACCCACAGCCTATAAATAGTTCCAGATTTTTACACTTTTACACATAAACCTATAAAAGAATACAATTCACAAAAAAGCCCAAAAGGTTTATGAATACGCTCCTGAGGCAAGTGTTGGCTGTCGGCTCCCTCCCACGCCTCCTCTGATACGTTATATAAGCCCATCAGCAACCTAAATTATTCTCATTCAGGCAACCAAGTCCACTTTCGTACTCCAATGTAAAAAGATTTAATTTTTAGAAAAATTACATCAAAATTTCAATTTCAATTTAATTCTTATTCTTCTTCTGCATAAGGTATGCGATAAGTCTGATAGGATTTTTCTAGGGTTTGTTTGATAAAAAGATGATTTTTTGAGAAAGAAGGGACTTTTAGGGCAAAGGAATGATTTTTAGGGCTAGAAAGAGGGATTTGGAGAGGAAAGATAGGATTTTTATTATTAATAACTGAAATACAAAGGGATGCAAGGATAGGTTGGTTTCATCTCTTGAGATGAAACCACTCTCCCTTGGCCACATTCGAGAGGTGAACCGCTCTCCCAAGCCGTCGATTCGAGATGGGTCGCACTCTCTAACTAAAGAGGAAAATCTAACCTCTCACAAGTTCTCTCCATAATATTTCCACTTCTCTAATCCTCCTAGCCCCATATAAATACTAAACTGAAAATAAGAAAATTACAAAAAGAAATCTAAAATTGAAAATTACAAAAAAAATTCTAGAAACCCAAAAATTATGAAAACATCACTGGTGGGTCAAAATTTCAAATCCATCAATGTCCTATAAATTGATGATTGATGAAGGTAGTTGTGTTAATATTATTGCCAAGTTAGCCTGGAAAAAAAATGAGTCTAGCAGCTGAACCTTATGTACAGTCATGTATTGTCACCTAGTTTGATAAAATCACTCATTCAATTATACATCGATGTTTAGTTCCTCTCTAACTTGCGAGCTATTATGATTATATTTGTTGTGTTGTTAGTACGTTAGGATGCAACATACATTTTAGTAGAAAGATCTTGGCTGTACGACTTAGATGTGATGAGTTCTAGAAGGTCAAATACTTATGCATTCATATTTAATATGAAAAAAATTGTCGTGAAATCTTCACCACCCAAGATTTAAGTTGATCAAAAGAATATGTTGCACTTTAATGAGTCGAGCATGAAGGATCCTTTGAAGAAGCCGAATAAGAGCCCGAGCTAGATGTCAAGTCCACGATCGAGTCAAAACCAGATGATGGGTTAAAAATTAAGTTTGAGAACAAGCCGCTTGAATTCATAATTTATCCTGAATTAGATCCTTATCTCGAGCCCGAGGAAAAGCCACCGTTTGAGCTACATATTAAACTTGAGGTAGTTATGTATGTTGAGTTTATCATCGCTTATCTTTCACATCCTATCAACAAGGATGTCCCATATGCTTTTATATCTTTTGTGAGTAGAAATATTTTCTCAGAAGATATTTATATGTAAATCTACATTCAGCTATATTTCAAATTTCACGGATACACCTTTAACTACAAGAGGCGACTAATTTTTACTTGGTTATACTATTCCTATTGTCATTTATCAGGTGGTGTAGTTATTAAACCAAGAGGAATGATTAAGATCCATCTAGTTTGGATTTAATATAGTATTTTTATACTTTATTTGAGATAAAGTTTGAGTCCTTTAAGTTTTTTAGTTATTTTGTTTGAGATAGAGTTTAAGTCATTTTGAGCCTTTTGGTTATTTTAAGTATTTTAGTTGTTTTAAAGATTTTGTCTCATATTAGATGTAGTTTTTGAAAATCAAGGTGTAAGTCTATATAAAGACCACAAATTTATTATATATTCTTGAATAGAAATTAATATTTTGGCGTAAATTTTGAGTTTCCCAAAAAAATTAAATCCTTTGATTTGGAGTGCGAGAGTGTGCTTGGTTTTCTAATAGAGAGATTTTCAAAGCTCCGTGTGCGAGGCATGTGAATCCGTGATCGTTAGATTTCTGGGATGCGAGGTCCGAAAAAAAGTTATCAAATTCATATTTTTTTCTCCCACAATTTACCCATCACAAATTTTCCCCTTCTATTTTGCATCAAATATTTATTTTACAATTGCATTTGGACAAAGAAAGAAATATTATGAGAGACATGGTCATCAAATATAGCATGAGCGATATCCAAATTAATAATTGTATCATGTTGATTTATTTTTTCCTTGTCTCTACTAATATAGTATAAGAGATCGCTTGAGGAGTCTCTCATATTACTAAAATTTATCCTGTCATACACTAAAAAGGTTGTCATTTTGGAACCAAATGTTTGAAAATTAAACTGTCATGTCCATATATATCACTAAGTATGCATACGACTCTTGAAATTGAAAACAAAAAAATTGACATAATATATTTAGATATTTTTATAACATAAATAGCATGTTGCAAAAGTAGTATTAATTTTTGTTATGTAATTTATGCCCATTAATGAATAATTTTATAAATTTGCTCGATGTTGCTTTCTTACCTATATTTTTGGTAATGACAAATTTATGTTATTCATGTTCCATTTCATTTAGTTATAATATATTTATCCATTCAAGATTAAAACAGGTTCATAGCACTTCCACGTGCTGAAAAACTAGTCTATATGGTGGAAGAGCCACATACGAAAGTGGAGTGTGTGATGTTAATTACCTTAACGGGTCAAAGAATAAAACCAATATAAAAATATAAAAATTCATGTTTTTCTATGAATGTATACCATTTTACCTCGCTCATGCAAAACTTACAAACCACATTTTTTGTTGTATTAGAGGGAAGTTGGGAACCAGACCATATTGCTCTAGCTACAAATACCGCTTCGAATTCTTGTTGAGGCAAGAAGTTTATAAGCCATCGAGTTCTTGTCGGAACTTAATAACTCATCCAGAACTCTTCAGGCTTAATGATATCACAAAATGGCATCTGGCCAAGTTCTCTTTTTCTTGAATGCTTCAATATCAGGTTTGTGCTTATGGTTCATTTAAGATTGGGCATATGTAGAGTAACAAGTTTCCAGTGCCAAACGGTGTGGCGTCTAACCTTCATTGAAAACAAATTCTTTGACCATTTTTTGCTCACAGCTTGTCTATCTATAAGAGAGTGGGCTATCTCTTATTCACTTTGTTTCTCTGTTAATATTTTCTATTGTCTGATGACCTATCTTCTCATCATAAAGGCTTCCTGGGATGTATGACAATTTATCATTGTTAACTAAACGGTAGTTGGAGTTGTAATTCAAATAGCTCATAGATACGTAGTTCTGTACTGATCTGCGAGTTGGTACATAATTTTTACATCAACTGTTCTCGCCTATTTTTAAGCTTATTTCCTATATCTGTTCTTTTCTTATCTCTTTTCTGGGTCATGATTGTATTTCTATTTCTCATTAAAGGTAATTTCATCTTCTCTGCTGGCTATAGCAACTCTAGTTGATATTCTTCTGGGAATGAAATGTCAGAGCAATAAATCTGAAACTATTAACACCGAGCAAAAACTTACTTCCACGGCTAGAGCGGCCACATTGGCTTCTGCTGAAAGAATGTTTTTGGTGCACAATTTCTACCTTGAATTTTTTCAGTCCAAAAGTCCTGTTGTACGTTCAGCTGCATATTCAGTTCAAACAAGTCTCATTAAACACATTCCTCATGTTTATAGCGAGAATAATATGAAGACAATTTCTGCTGCCATACTTGGTATTTTTCAAGAAAAAGATGCCTCATGCCATTCTTCCATGTGGGACATGGTATTACTATTTTCAAGAAAGTTCCCTGATTGTTGGTCCCATAACAATATTCAGAAAGTTGTCTTAAGTCGCTTATGGAATTTTTTAAGACATGGATGCTATGGATCACCGCAAATTTCATACCCGGCTCTAGTTGTATTTTTGGAATCTGTGCCTCTTATGTCAGTTGGAGGCGAGCAATTTATCATCAATTTTTTCCAAAACATGTGGGCTGGAAGAAACCCACTGCACTCCTCAACTGCAGATAGTTTGGCGTTTTTCAAGGCACTGAAAGAATGTTTCCTTTGGGGATTGAATAATGCTTCAAGGTGTGAATTTATAAAACAGATTTGGGTTATTTTCTTCAGTATTGAGGCAGTTGTTTTGGTACCATATTTAGTAAACTATTTATCATTCTGATTTCATATTGTTTTCATTTGATTTATGCAGATATAACATGTGTGTAGATGCCACAGATCCTTTGCCTGGAAAACTTGTCTGCAACATTTTAGTGTCGCTCTTGTGGCGAGATTATCATTCATATGTAAACTTGAAAACTAAAGATGAAAGTTTATCTCAGAGGTCTAGTAGTGCAGCTGAAGAAGGCATTGAAATCTCAGATGCAAGGACAACTAGTTACCCTATAAGTTATGTTGAAGAATTGGGGAAATGCATTGTTGAAATTTTATCAGACATTTCTGCCAAGGAATTCGATCTCCTGACCATCTTCTCTACAAAGTTTCACAAAGATTGTTTGGAGACATTTCAGCAAGGAGAGCACCAGCCGAATTTCCCCTTGCGCGTCGAACGGATATCAAGCTTCTTTCGTTTATTATATCAGTTTGTATGGCTGAAAGGTCAAACATGGCCTTTGAATTATTTGGCGGGTCCACTGTTTGCTAGCTCTTTCAGAATAGCCAAATCCATGGTAATACCTAAAATTCTGCACCAATCGATCATTTTCATAATTTTGTCCATTTCTAATCAATTCCATATTTGTTTCTTGAAATTTCAATCAACAAATTGTAAACAGAAATTTTTGAGATATCTCAATGTTTCTTCTTGGGGTTTACCAATCTATTACTGATATTTAGATTTCATATTTCTAGCTTTGCAAACAATATGGTTTCTTTATTATTTCAAAATGTTATGTAAAGACAAATCTGGTGTTAACGGAATAGTTTTTAATTTGCAACAAGTGTTCATTGCTGTTAAACTCAGTACCAGTGTTGTAAATATCGGATATCGGTCGTGTATTGGCCTAGGAAATTTGATATCGGGTTGCGGATATCGGTGATATATCGGGGATATTGACTAAATATCAGAGTGTCATATCAGAGGCTTAAAAATGATGACATTTGTAAGCATAGATGTATCTAAGAAGATTATAAACTATAATAACTCAAATAAGGGTATACTTCTCTCGTTAAACATGAATATTGGGGATATTGACTAATATCGGAGTGTCATATCGGATGCTAAAAATGATGTCAAATAAAAGCATAGATATATCTAAGAAGATATAAATTTAGAAAATCAAATATAATTATGTTTTGGGTATATTTATCTTATTAAATGTGAATACTAGTCATCCACTTGGTGAAATATGTATCTTTTAAGTAGTCACGAATGAATGCATTGATTTGTGTGGGTGTGAAATGTGAATGAATGTGTTGTGTCCATTAGTTTTTTTCATTTTTAAACAAGGAAATAACACATGATGCCAATACTGTCGGATAGATCCAGCATCCGATGCTATCGTTTGAAGTGAAATAACATGAAAACAACATTCACTACCGAACATTCACATGATGGCATGCATCAATGGTGGGGCCACAATAGATAAAGAATGATAATCAACCAACCTCCAAAACATTTGCTTGGTCTAGCGCCACAAAGACATCATAATAACTTCATGCACATGCATATGTCAAGAATCAAGATGTGTCCAATTTTGAGACTGCATACACAATCGTGCCTTAACCATATAAAAGAGCCATTCTTATACGGATCAAGGTTTTAGGTCTCAGTATCGCTCTTCCCAAAATTTAGGTTTCGGTATCGGTATCGCCCGTTTCGATGGTTTCAGAAGCAAATTTCGGGTTCGTCCGTATCGGTTGTTCGTTGAACTCCATGCTTGGATCCACGAATACCTTGAACGAACAAAGTCGCCTATAGACACAACATATTGACATCATGGTGCAACATACTGTTCAACCATTTATCCAACAAGGTAAGCTGAGTCGATTCTCTCCTTCAGATTACAGTGGCTCAGGTGCAACAAAACGTTCAACAAAAGACCCAACATCTTCCAGATAAACCGTCTTATAACTTCAAGAAGTAAACAGCAAACTGCGATTATCAGAGTGCCACATATGACAATGCAATCATCAATAATGCATACATGAATGACATGAATAAAACCTAACAATGACGTATACCAGTGTTATGCACTTTGCATGTTGTACGTGCACCTTTTTCCACACTTGTGTAGCTGTAGATCCTTATGTTACTGCTATAGCTCTCTTATGCCATGTTCAGTTTAGTGGCCATATTAGATGTCATGTTAAATCTTGTCCATGCTAATATGCTACTAATGTGTCTGATTTCTCCTTAAGAAAATCAACCCAAGTGAACCGAGAAAAATCATCAACACATACAAAAATGTACTTCTTACCTCCCACGCTCGTTTCTGAAGTGGGTCCAATCAGGTCCATGTGTAGCAGCTCCAGAATTTTTGAGGTAGTGATAGTCTGAATTTGCTTGTGACTCACTTTCTTCTGCTTTCCCAGTTGGCATGATTCACACACCCCCTCTTTCCTCTTGATTAGGGTTGGCATTCCTCGAACAGCTCTGGCTTGAGAGATCTTCATTAAGGTCTTGAAGTTGATATGGCCCAATTTCTGATGCCACTGTTCAGAAACATCCACAGTGATATTGAGACACCTGTCAAGATCTTGCAGAAGATAGCAGTTGTCGCTAGACCTTTTTCCGGTAAGAATACAAACATCGTCTCTATTGAAAATAAGGCATTCATCTTTGTTAAAGCGGACCAGTAATCCTTGATCACACAACTACTGATACTTATGAGATTGGCCTTTAAGTTCTCAACATGCATCACGTCTTTTAGCTTCAGTGTTCCTGTCATATTCAGATTCCCTTTTTCCAACAACCCTGCTTCTCTGACCATCACCAAACGTAACATGACCTTTGTTGCCGACAGTATACTCAGACAGGAGTCCCTTGTTCCCCGTCATGTGTCGAGAACAACCACTGTCAAAATACCACTTATTTTCTGAGAAGGTAACCAAAGAGGTGTATGCCACCATACTTACCAGCTCAGATTTCTTAACCCATTTCATGTTTGTTCACTGTTTGGAATAAGCAACATTTCTACCTTCATTCCAGTGCTTCATGCATCTGAAACAACTCCAGTCATAGTGTCCAATTTGTCTACAGTAGTTACATATCAGCTGCCTGGATGTTGAACCTTTTGTTGGACCCTTTGTTGAACCTTTTCTTTTCTTCCCTCTTGACTTGTCCTCGTTCAGTTGACTCTGCTTTTCATGCTCCTTAGAAATGAGACCACTTCTAGTTTTGAAGGTGTGTAGATGACTCCCTCTGTGGTATCCAACTCATGTTCGATCTCCAGACACATTACCCATGTTAAGGATGTCATCAAGTTTAGATTTTCCGGAGTTCCATCAGTTGAGGGTGCTTTCCGCCTTTTCAGCTCTGAGCAGTGTTCTCTTCAAGCTATTCTCAAGATTCCGGAGACTTAATTCAGTCTTCAACAGTTTGGTTTGGGTCACATCCCTCTCACTTCTCAGCTTGGAGCATTCATCTTTCAACTTCTTGTTTGCTGCACAGATATCCATCCATTTGTAGAACATAATTTGATAAGTCGAGCGGATATCCTCTTCACCAACATCTCCTTCACTTTCATTGTCAGATTCGACCTCGGTGTCGTATGTTGTACCATTTGTTACAACATCATGTATCAAATTTCCTTGCTTGTGACTGGATGTTGAAGCACTTGTTGCAATATTATGTTCAACATGACTGAGAGACTTACACTAAGACTTGTCTTTTAGGGTGGCAGTGAATGCAATATAGTTGCTAGTTATGTCTTCATCTTCCACACTTCCTTCGGAATCTTCATCGCTCCAGGTGCTGGCTAGAGATTTCCCATTTTGCTTCTTAAGAGTGTTAGCACATTCGGCCTGTATATGGCCAAATCCTTCACACTCTTTACATTGTATTCCCTTTCCCTTGGTTTTAGAATCATACCTCTGAGTAGGGCGACTAGCAATCTTTTCACCGGCAGGAGGACCTGACCGCAGCCCCTTAGTAGCAGCTTTGAAATTCTGACCTCTATTACTGATCTTCTTCATCATCCTAATGAAGTTTTTGGTGAGTAAATCGATGTCATCTTCAAGTTCTGACTCGTTATCGGATTTTGGAGATTCATTTGCTTCAACTTTTAGAGCAACTCCCTTCTCCCTTTTGTTTTGCTTGAGATTCATCTCATAAGTTTGCAGAGAGCCCATGAGTTCGTCTAGTCTCATGGTAGATGTGTTTCTTACTTCCTCTATTGCAGCAATCTTAGCAGAAAATTTTTCAGGTAGGGACCTCAGCGTCTTTTGAACTAACTTCTTTTGAGAGTATTTCTTACCCAGTTGAAATGCCTGGTTGGCTATATCCCTTAATCTTCCATTGAACTCTGCAACTGTCTCGTTTTCATTCATTCTCAGATTTTCAAACTGTGAGGCGAGCATTTGCAATTTAGAAGCCTTAACAGTGCTGGTCCCATCATGCACATTTTAAAGAATGTCCCAGGCTTCTTTTGCGTGCTCACATGTTGATATAAGCTTGAACTGCTCTTCATCGACTGCAGTGAAGATGGCATTCACTGCTTTTGAGTTTCCTAATGCAGCACGCTCCTCTTCAGGATTCCAGTCTCTCACGGGTTTGATACATTCCTTGCCTTCCTTGTTTACTTCAGTCGGAGGACTCCATCCTTTAACCGTAGGCACCCAAGCTTTTTCATCCAGGGACTTGATAAAGGCTCGCATGCGTGACTTCCAATATGTGTAATTAGATCCGGTGAGTAAGGGAGGACGAGTAACAGAGGCGCCTTCTTTGGTATTCATGATGAGCGTACTGACACACAAGATCACACCCACTTTGAACAAACAAAGTAATACGGATGACCTGCTCTGATACCAAATGAAATTCAGTACGCAGTAATGAATCTTAAGAACAGTGAACCAACACTCATCAATCAGAGGCACACGAGACTTGGTATCGCAGTTCGGTGCGCACACCTACATCTGCGGGGCCACGCCCAGAAAAGTAGAATACTTCACTATAATAATCAAAGCATACAAACTCTAATAATCACGCTTCTATAAGGAAGAACACACTCCCCCTTAATACAAACCGTGAGGGGTGAACACAATCACCCTCGTGAAGTATTCTTGGCAAGCTCCCCTTGCCAGCAAGCTCCCCTTGCACCACCGACTAGATCAACTCCCTTGATCATATGTGCGTAGTCGTCAGCCTCCCCCCCGGAGTTTTCTTTACAGAACTTTTTATCACAAAGTCCGTAACCTAGCCGTCACTGCTGTCGAACCCTAATAGCATGCCTTCCCGCAGTTCACGGTTCAATCAGCACCGATACGATCAAATCTTGATACGGCTAGTCAACTGCAATACCCGCAACTCTTCAACCAGAATGAGATCCCTCAAAATCCGTAGGCGATCGATGCGAAGATATTGCCGGCTAAAATCTCTCTAACCATTTTTGAACAAAGGTAACCAAGAGATATAAATAGCCAATCAAATCTTTAACAATAATAATCAACATAAATACCTGAACTGTTAAAGATAGAAACTTAAGATCGCGAGGACTCCAGGCTTGGATCCACGAATACCTTGAACGAACAAAGCCGCCTATATACACAACATGTTGAACATCATGGTGCAACATACTGTTCAACAATTTATCCAACAAGGTAAGCTGAGTCGATTCTCTCCTTCAGATTACAGTGGCTTAGGTGCAACAAAATGTTCAACAAAAGACCCAACATCTTCCAGATAACCCGTTTTATAACTTCAAGAAGTAAACAGCAAACTGCGATTATCAGAGTGCCACATATGACAATGCAATCATCAATAATGCATACATGAATGACATGAATAAAACCTAACAATGACGTATACCAGTGTTATGCACTTTGCATGTTGTACGTGCACCTTTTTCCACACTTGTGTAGCTGTAGATCCTTGTGTTACTGCTATAGCTCTCTTATGCCATGTTCAGTTTAGTGGCCATATTAGATGTCATGTTAAATCTTGTCCATGCTAATATGCTACTAATGTCCCCCTTTGTATGCCATGTTACATTTAGGATGTTAGAATACATATGTGTAATATTAACAGGTTGGCTTCATTATGTTTCTATGTTTAACTCGTGACATGTCACACATGTAGCTTCATTATGTTTAACTTTGGCATAACACCTACGATCAGTTTTATATACTCCTGCTGTCATTGTTTTGCCATGCCATGTTTATTGCATTATCATGCATGTAGACGCATAGTAGGTAGTGGCATTTGAGGTGAAGTTGGATTTCCTACTGGGTCGTGCATTGACGTGCCTCACCGGTTGTTTTTCAGGTGTTGGAGTTGGTGGCAGAGGTGGAGTTTGGAGTTATAGTCAAGGTGTTTGGTTTATTAATTGGGTGTTGAGGGGAGAGGATGGGAGTTTTGTACCTTTGGGATTTTGTTATTTTGGGTAAGTTGTATAAGAGGTTGTATAAGAGATGTAAGCAATACATTAGTGGATTTAATAAAGGATGGTGGACCTTGATTGACTCTTGATTTTTCTCTTTGACTTTCTATGTTGTTGTTTGGCATTGGTTGTTATGTGAGAACATTACAGGTACTACCCCGGCAGTGCGCAGTGACCTGCTAGCTTTGTATTTCTTTTCTTCTCTATATTCGTAACACTCGCTACTCTGGGAGAACCTGGGATGGTTTCGTACTTCTCAGGTAACCTAGGGAGCGGGGCGTTACAACCTAAGTGTCGTTTAAGCTTGGCATGTGCACCCTCCGCTCTATTGGTAGTGACATTGCCAAAGTGAAGATTAGTATTAGTCCATATAGAAAAAAACTTCTCCCTGTACTTTTCCAGCCATAATGTCTTCATGTAGCTTATTACCGTTGGGTAAGCGCTGAAATTTTTATCTATTTCCTTCAGTTTCCCATCATATTTCTCCTGAGTATGTGTCAGGACCAATAAACTCTAGCTAGAGCTGAACGCTTCCCATTTTTCGTTATCTTCAAAGAAATTCTTGCACTTTGCCAAGATATTTTTTGCTATGTGCTATCTACATAATTTGTGTTGTGTAGATGGAAATACATGACCAATGGCATTCATAAGTGCAAGCCCGATCTGTCAAAATAACACGTGACATCGTGTATCCATCTAGCAAAGATCTCAACTTCTCTAATGCCCACGCGTAGCACTCCTCCTATTCGTCATCCTTGTAACAAAATGCAGCTGTGAATGTCATATCTGCGGAGCTAACCCCAACAATATCCAATAATGGTAGTCGATATCGGTTGGTCTTATACGTGCAATCCATAATCAAAATTTCTCGAAATCTTCGTAATAAATCAACCGACTGTCGATGTGCCCCAAAAAAAATTCCCGACAGCCATTGTCTCTTCATCCACTTCATGATACTCAATGTAATTATACTCATTCAAGCACTTCAGTAGATGTTGCATTTGAGTTCTACCGGCCATTTCCAAAGATTTGGTCCTCTATTTGGCATTATATATGGTTTTAATTGTAGTTGAAGTGGGCATATCCTTTTCCTTCAGATATTTCAAGATTTCTCTTGGCTTCACCAAGCTATTAGACAAGTCTCTCAATGTGGCCATCTCCACCCCGCTTAACCGCCCGACATATGAATGAATCTCTAGGTATTCCGCGGTTGAATTGGTGTGAATGCCACAGACAACTTTCAAACTCCACTTATCTTTGGCCAACCCATTCGCCCTTAAGGAAAAGGGACAGTTACACTTCTTGCTTTCAGTTTCTTTTTTGGACTTTTTCTCTATTCTGTGTGGCATATACTTCCCTCTTCTTTCACAACAAAAGTAATGAGTTGAGACTCTATTTCACGATGTACACATTTTCGATGATTTTGTCACAACCAAAATCCAATGTTCACTACCGACCGACTTTATCCACTTAACAATATCGTCTTTACTGTTGAAAATTTTCTTTGTTGTGAACTAATTTGTAAAATCTTCTTTAATTTTTGATCTTTCTACATTAACCTAAAGTATTACATGAAAAATTAATCAATTAATTTTTTACTGTATTTTACAATTAAGTTTTCATTTAACATATTGCAATTTTTTAACCTTTGATTATAGATTCTCTTCTTCCACAATCTGCTCAAATTTTAAAAAGTCCATATCGATCTTCATAATTTATCTGCATTCATGTAACAACAGTACATTTAATCAATCAATTTTTGATAATAGTAATAAATACACAAGTAATTAGCATCAATAAATTTCTTACAGACTTTATGATGCACTGAGTAGTCCTTAGACAATTTTAGGGCAACAAAATCCCAAAATGCTGTTGCTCTACCGTAGATCTTCTTTTGATCTATGCAGAAAATCTTCTAGTGTATATTGATCACAGAATAGTTGAATTTCTTTGGCCAAAATTAAACACTAGCTCAGTATCTTTTCGCGCCTTTGGACACAAGACTGTTCGCATTCGGGTATGTTCGACCATAGAATGGTTTTGTTGTCGTTGTTGTGCGCTGAGTAAATTAAGCAAAATTACTCATGGCGCACAACTGGCATAAGTTTTGCCAGTTGTGCGCATTGAGTAAAATGGTGACAGTTTATAAAAATTACTCACAATGCACAACGTGCAAAAGTTTTGCTCCGTTGTGCGCGCTTAGTAAAATGGTAACATTGTAGACAAATTACTCATCGCAAATAACGGGCAAAAGTTTTGCTGCCAGTTGTGCGCGCTGAGTAAAAATATTTACACTTTAGAAAAATTACTCAGCGCACACAACAGGGAAAAGGCTTGCATGTTGTGCGCGCTGAATAAAAATTGTGACATTATAGAAAAATTACTCATCGCGCACAACGGCAAAACTTTTGCCCGTTGTGCGCTCTGAGTAATTTTGTTGTATTCGAGCAGAATTACTAATCGCTAACCCACTAATTACTATGGCAAATTACTAAAAGAGAAGAATTACTAAGTTGAAATTACTAATCAAGTAATAGTCAGTGAAGCACCCACCACTTGAATTGCTCAACGCGCACAACAGACATAAGTTTTTCCAGTTGCGCGCAAAGAGCAAATTTGATAGCCAATAACAAAATTGCTTAACGCGCATACCTTTTGCCGGTTATGCACGCTGAGTAATTTTGTTCTCTGCTAACAAATTTTTCGACGCGCACAACTGGAAAAACTTATGTAAGTTGTGCGCATTGAGCAATTTTGTTATTGTCTAACAAATTTTCTCTATAAGCATCACAACAGACAAACCTTCTCATACTTCAATATCATGGCAAAAACCGATCATTTTTCATCACTATCAGTTTCCACTACATTTCCTTCATTATTTGCATGTATCAGTGTATCAGATATCAGCGTATCAGATATCTAATATCAATGTATCAGATAGAGCATTTCCGCGACATGAAAAGGAAACATGAAGACATATTCACTTTGAAAAATCTCTGCACGGACATCTTTTGGTGCTTCGGAACATGTCATCACATCGATAGTTAACTTATAAACTTGTAATCATGTAACGAGTTAATATGTAAAAAGTTGTAAGCAATTATGAAATATAGCTAACAAGTTTGAAATACAACTAAAGTTTATGAAATACCTCTAAAGAGCTGCATGCATTTTGCTGTATTTATTAGAATTTAATGGATTTTTAGGTATTTTTCGTATTTTTTCTGTATTTAGTAGTTATGAGATATAGCTAACAAGTATGAAATACAGCTAAAGTTTATGAAATATGTTTAAAGATCTGCATGTAGTTTTTGTATTTTGTTTGTATTTTCTGGTATTTTCCTGCATTTTTCATGTATTTTCATGTATTTTTCATGTATTTTTATGTTCACATTACTCATTTATAACAATGATTAACTAATTAATAGATATAAAAGAACAATACAAATCGATGAGCCATAAATCTAACTTCATCATACTAAAACTGAATATAATACATCAAAAGATACAAAAATGAAGAAAATAAATAAAAATATACAAAAATCTCATTCATAGTTCTCATCATTCAGCTGTGGTGCATGGTAGTATAGAGGATATGAATACTGTATCTGTTTTGGCCATAAAATGATATCATGCTATCATATGCTGAGGGCCGGATCAGCTCGATGAAAGGCGTGTCTTGACTGCCTTGACTGCTGGACAGCTCAGTCACGTTTGGACCGTACCTGTATTGACTATCATAATCCGCATAGACATCAGAGTGTCTGTACGGTGCAAAATAACCGCTATGACTGCCTGAGTATCCATCGGAATACGATTCATGAATGACAGGAATATTATATCATCTATAATAATCAGAACAACGTTGATACCCTTGATATTCAGATTGTCTACAGTGGGTATCGTCCCCCGTTCTTCACTTTGGTGTTGTCTGTCATGATCTCTATACCCATGCGAATGTGGTGGATCATAAGCATGGTCCCTCACGTCTCTCAGTAGGACAAACAGATGCCAACGTACCACAACCTTCGTCTGTAGGACCTTGGTCATCGGGAGATGAATCATCATCGTTATCGTGCCGAGCCTGAGTTGGTGCCTTCTTTCGCTTGTGTGTGATATTCGTTGGGGGTGTGACTTGGCCGTGGCTGGTTGCTTCTTATACGTTTTGCTTCCACAAGCGCCTAGTCCAACTAAGGATTTTCTCTGTCATCAAGCACCCTTTCATCTATCTCCCTGGTCCATTCCTGCAATAGATCATCGTCTTGGAAAATTTGATCCAAATCGATCAGTTGGTGATCGTCCTCGCTCATTCTTGATGTCTTTGTCTAAGTCTCATATTATAATGCACATAGACCAGATTTTTAAGGTGTTCCATTGTTAGCCTATTCCTGGTTTTAGTGTGAATGAGTGAGAAAGTGGTCTAATTTCGTCCACAGGTGGAAGAAGAGACCGTTTGGTGCAAAACACGCACAACTAAGCTTGTAAGAGTTGGAGCTTGCTTTATCCCGATGTTTAACCACCATTGAGCTGCAAAAAGTTTCATTGGACAGAAAATATGGATCGTTTTATATGGAACATATTGAAATCTAAGATCCTTATAGATACATGGAGTAACCCTTGTTATCACCATTTCTGCCTTATTAGGGCTAAAATAACCAACTCTCATCTTATATGCCTCTTGCTACAATTATCGATCATAATTTTAGAATGTGAACTACTACTACATCGAATAATATATCAAAATAAAAATATCCGAATTTTATTTACCTATCTGTCTATGTCAATTTGCTTCGAGATGTCTGGTTCCAGCCTTTCGATCACACGTCTGAGTTCAACCAGCACCTTGTTGTCGTTTGTTGTATTGGAGGAGTATTGAAAACGAGGATTCAGAAAATAGCCTGCAACATGAATATCTTGATGTAGCTGATTATCCCATCTTTTGTCGATCATGTCCCACCATTTTCTGTATCCCATACCAACATTCTTCTGAATTTCCTCTTTACATGGTCCATGGCCTTGTAGAGATACCCAATCTCAGCCTTATCATCGCTATCGACCAGTCAGAGAACCTTCACCAGCGGCTCAAATATGGCGATAACATTAGAGATAGCTTGCCAGAATTCATCGACGTGAATCAGACCGTACACATTGTTTCCAACAGTCCTATCTTTTGGTTTGATCCTTGGAAAGTTCTCGGTCTATTCCTTTGAGGTGATTCTCCGTAGGTCAGCTTGATGCACCTACAGTGAGTCCAAAGCAATAAAGTGGGTCGCAAATCTTGAGATCGCGCTTGAGATCGCGGGCCAGATCAACTCTTTTCCATCCTCTCTTCTCGTCAAGCTGAGCACCCATCCTTTGTACCCATCCTTTGTTGTATATGAATCCTGTTACCATCTGACTTTGTGCGACGATATTTTTGACTAATTTTACAATGTCAGAAAATATCAAGTCAATACAATGCGCCGCACACATGGTTCTATACAGATGCTGTCTCTTTCGCATCAACATCTGCCCAGCTGACTTGTAGTTTGTCCCGTTGTCGGTAACTACTTGGACTACTCTATGCTCTCTAATTAATTCTACATATTTGTCCCTAAGATCAAATATGTACGGACCGTTTTGGAATTGATCGGTTGCATCCACAGAGTCCAGGAACACTGTCTTGTGGTTTGAATACACAAAGAAGTTAATAATATTCCTTCTATTTTGTGTTGTTCAGCCATCGCACATCAGTGTTCAACTGTACTCATCCCACTAAACACGAAATGTTTCTACATACTTTTTGATCTTTTCATACTCCATGTCCAAATATGTGTGTGACCGCTTTCAAGCAGTGGGTGGAGCAACGTCACGACCCGATTCCGCAATAGCATCCACCATGGGTTTGTAATATGGGCTATTGGTCACAATGTATGGGATGCGGTCGAAGTAGAAAAATTTGGTCATAGCTTAGCCGACAAAGAAATTCGCATTCTTCATGGAGGTATTCTTTATGGTTGACTGGAATTCATCATTCTTCGTCAGAGAAAAAGGGTCGGCACCGGGTCCGAGAGCACCGGCTGGTCTACTGGTTGGTTGAACATCACGAGAAGAACCGCACACGAACATACCGGCCATTTGGCCGGCACGACTACCCGATCTGGCTAGCTCAGAGGCCCCAGATCCAGACGATCCTGCTCCTATCCTTTTACCTTCACGTCTAATCTCTTTTTCGACAAGTTCTTGCATACTTCTTCTAAGAGCTCTTCTAAGGTCTCTCGCCCCTTTGGTGTCATCCTCATACTCATCTGAGTCATCTGATATTTCCTTTGTAGCCCTTGCCCTTATCTCATTCTCGACCTCTTCTCAAATGTGGCCTGTACCCTTTCTTTCTTCTTCTCAAATATGCGTGCTTTCATATCTGCATAGACTTCGTTCGGTGCCTCGGGGCTTGTATGCACTTCTCTGGTAATTCCTGCCAAGTGTTCCTTAAGGCGAGACACGTCTCCATGCATTTCTTTACGGCAATAGTTGCACCTTATATTTTTATGGTTATCTCCGATCATTTTACAATGAGACCACCCAATATCCACCATCTTCTCCTTTGGAGTTCTTTGAGACATTTTAATTACTGTGACATATATAACAAAGGAAAAATTGTAGTGAAAAAAGACACTATTTTTATAATCTATAACATCATTTTTTACAATTTAAATTTTTTATTACTTTTTAACGTAATTGACTAGATATAATTGACGGCGTCACATTATGATAATATGCATTCTAGTTTGGTCCAGTCGAACACGGCTAGGCAGTTTTGGCTAGTTAGGATCATTGTCTATAATGACCCATTTCTCTCTCTTTTCGTTTTTTCTTTTTTTTCTTTTCTATTTTTGGCCCGCTTAGGCCCAAACCCACCTATGGCTTTTATTAATCCCCTCCTCCGTTTTCACTTACTCTCTCGTGTCGGCCCATTCGACGAAAGCCTGGGGGCTTCGTTTCATTCATTGCCCCCTCATCTCATTCGACTAGAGCCCTTGGGGCTTCGATCACAACCCCCCCTCTCTCTCGATGTCCCAACAACATGGGCACTCGGTAGGGCCTTCGACGACGATTCGACAACGCCTCTCCCTCTCTCCCGTACGACGACAACATCTCCCCTCTCCTCTGTTACGGCCCTGCGGAGGCCTATCCGAGGCCGTTCCTTGCTTGATGACTGACGTTGCTGTTGTCTGGGGTTTCTCCGACTCTTTAAGAGTCCCTTCTCCTCCTCCTTGATTAAAAAGCACTGCAAGTCTCGTTTCAATTTCGAAGATGTATCGACTGATTCTTTGGCTCAATTGCGAGATTTTGATTTTGGGCTTCGGTTCTTAATTATCTTTTCATCTTCATCTGTCGGTAGGCTTTATCTCCCCTTTACTTTTCAGTTTATTTCAATTTCTTGCATGCGTTGGCTGAGTCGAATCGTTGGGGTTTTTGTGAGAAAAATTGGATTTTTATCGAGCAGGCGAGGATGATTTGGGAGAGTAGCTAGGATTTGATTCCTAACGATTGTCTCGTGGGGTTTGATTCCCTCGCTTGCTTGTGTGGGATCTCAGGGTTCTTGTTTGGGCTTGTTTAGGGTTTGGCTGATGTCCTTGCTGCTGTTTTGGGTTCTGTTGGTCCTCTCGGCTTGCTGTTTTGGGGGTCAGGAGAGGTGGCCGCGTTATCATCGGCCCAGACACGCAGGAGGGCAAGGAGACTAGTGGACCTTCGCGTCGGACAGGTTGCGGAAGCTGAAGATGCATGTATTTAAGGGGGATGATCCAGTGGCATGGATTTACAGGGCAGAGAGATTTTTAGGTTCGCCCGCATGACCGATGGTCAGAAGATGGAGTCGACGATGGTTTGTTTAGATAGGAAGGCCCTCGCATGGTTCCAGTGGAGGATGAGAGGCGGCCGTTTCGCTCGTGGGAGGAGATCAAAGAGGGACTGGTGGAGAGATTCTGCGACACTCATATGGGGAACTTGCGTGAGCAGTTATTTTCCCTCAGGCAGGATGACACAGTGAGGGACTACATGGAGAGGTTTGAGGCACTTTCAGGGCGAGTATGGGGAGTTTCCGATGAGATGATGGAGAGCACCTTAATGAAAAAGCTGAAGGCCACCATTCGCACCGAGGTGCGCATAAAGAAGCCTCAGGACTTGATGGAGGCCATGGAGTACGCTCAGATGGTGGAGGATCGCCTGATGGAGACGAAGAGATCGGGAGGGATTGGGTTCGGCATCTTCCCATGCCAGCCCACGATTGGAGGACAACAGAAGGCAGCGACATTGACAGACTCAGCCAATCAGGAGAAGAGCATGGTGCCACTACAAGGAGCACAGATTCGGAAAATGACAGAGGCAGAGATGCGAGAGAGGAGGTAGAAGGGGCCGTACTTCAGATTCGACGAGAGGTTCACACAGGGGCACCATTGCGGAGTATGTAAGCTCCAGCTATTGCTAGTGGGTGACGAGGAGGATGATGTAGTGGAGGATGAAGAGGCCGGAGGGGATGACGATCTTCACTTGTACTAGGACCGCCAGAGACTTCATGCACCACCTTGAGGACAATGCGGTTTTCGAGGGCGGAGTAATGATAGATCCAGCCAGTAGGGGCATATTTTTGGTATATTTGTGATATTTTATTATTCTAGGGGCTTTTGGGTAATTGTGCTATTATTATAAAAGGGGAGGGTGGCCGGCCGGCCCTATGTAGGCTTGATTTGATTATTTCGGTATCTTCGAGGGAGAGTTCCTCGTTCTACGGAAGAGTGCGGACGTCTTATTCAATTGGCGTCTTGGGATGGAGGTTACCCCTATAATTGTAATCAATCTCTTTTATTTTCAGTTTTTATTAATAAAAATCGAATCTTTATTTTGGTTTCTATCAGTATCATATGACAATGTAGGTATCTTCTCATCAGTGTTCTAAATATCGGATATCGGTCCCGTATCGTCCTAGAAACTTTGATATCGGATTGCGGATATCGGGAATATATTGTGGATATTGACTAAATATCGGAGTGTTATATCGGAGGCTTAAAAATGATGACATATGCAATCATAGATGTATCTAAGAAGATATAAACTATACTAACTCAAATAAAGTATGTTTTGGTTATACTTCTCTCGTTAAACATGAATATCGGGGATGTTGACTAAATATCGGAGTGCCATATCAAAGACTAAAAATGATGTCAAATAAAAACATAGACGTGTTTAAGAAAATACAAACTATAGAAATTCAAATAAAAGTATGTTTTGTGTATACTTACCTCATTAAACGTGAATACCGGCCATCCACTTGGTGGAATATATTTTTTAGTGGGCACGAACCAAGCGAGTTAAATAACTATAAAATATGATAATAATACACTCTTGAGAATACTAACCTTAATCGAAAAACCTTCTCTTGAGAAGAACGAACGCTGGACTAAAAAAACCGAAAAACCAAAAAAATTCAGAAAAAACATAAAAATGAAAAAAAAATGAAAAGGGTAAAGAATACTGAGTAGTAAGCACTAATCTTGATCGGAAAATTCCTTGCGCATATTGAACACCGGATGTCAAAAGCTTAATCGACGGAAAAAACCCAAAACTAGAGGAAAAAAATCAAAAACTAAAAAAAGGCCCAACTACTCACCTTGATCGGAGACCACTTCCTTACAAAGATTGAATGCCGGACGCCGAAAATCAATCAATTGTCACTGAAAATTGTCGCCGAACGAAGTTGAGCAGAGCGGCGTAAGGAGCGGAGCGTCGAGAGAGGTATAGCGGCGTGATTAGAATTTGGTCAAATCAGCGATTATCTCTCAAAAATCCCGATGCTTCTCGTCATTTTAAGTAAATGATTGGGTCGGGTGACTCGGGTCAGATCCATTTTTAAGTAGGCCGACCCGCTAACTTTATTTTTAAAAAATTATGAATTATAGCCGATATTTCAAAGGGATATATCGGTCTTAATATCAGCCGCAACCCGATATTGCGGAGATATTTCCCCAAATATCGGAAACCACAATATCTAAGCATATATCGTATCGGCCTAATGGTAAATCCGATATTGCGGCCGATATATCGGATATCGGACCGATATTTAGAACACTGCTCCTCATATACCAAGACACAAAAAGTGGGGTGGAAAAATGAAAGTATTGAAAAGTTTTGGAGGGAAAAATATTTCTGGAAAAATGAAAGTTTCTCGGAAAATGAAAATTTTTGGGGAATGAAAGTTTCGTTAATTAATGCATTTCGAAAAAAAACTTTAATTTGCACTTAATGCTATAGATCGAATGATCTCTCTCTCAACGCGGGGCCCCACCATCTCTTCGATGCATGAGAATAATTGCCTACGCCGAGCGCCCACTAAATTTTTTACGCTAATTTGTTGTTCTGCGTTGAAAGCGTCCGCTAAGTTTTTTACGCTAATTTGTTGTTCCGGGCTGAAGGCACCCGCGCTGAATTTGTTGTTCCGTGGTAGCAGCACGGAATTTGTTCTTCTGTGCGAAGGTGCCGCGCCGAATTTGTTGTTCCGCGCCGAAGGCGCCCGTACCGCTAAATTTTTTTATGCTAATTTGTTGTTCCACGCAATTTTGGCGGTGGAAATAATTTTTTGGGGAACAAAGATTTCGCGGGAAAAATCTTAAATGAACTGTGCCCGCGGGCACGAGTTATGATTTAGTATATATATATTTGAGGAGTATGGATATATGCTGGCATCAATTTCATGTACTGTCAGCATTTTGGGGGGGCAAAAGTGTATTTATTTAAAAAAAATTTACAATGTGTTCTACAACTTCTTGGCTACCTCCACACCAGTTTTCAAGTGAATCCAATATTTTTTGAGCCTTCCTCCATGCATTTCAAAAAGACCGCTAAATTGCTGAAATTGTCAGCGTAGTTTTTTTTGAAATGCATGGACGGAGTCTCAAAAAGTGTTCGATTCACTTGAAAATTGGTGTGAAGGTTGCCAACAAGTTGTAGAACACATTACAAAAAAAATTTAATAAATGTTTTTACCGCTAACATGTTGACAGCACGGGAAATCCGATCCCGTGCTGTCATCGCACCTCCATATTCATATATCTATATACTAGTCATACCCCGTGCCCGCGGGCACAGTTCATTTAAGATTTCTCCTGCGAAATCTTTGTTTCCAAAAAAATTATTTCCACAGCCAAGATTACGCGGAATAACAAATTATTGTAAAAATATTTAGCGGCACATGCTCCTTCTGCGTGGAACAACAGATTTGGCGTAGAACAAGAAATTCGGCGTGTGCACCTTCGACGCGGAACACCAAATTAGCGTAAAAAAATTTAGCGGGCACCGTTGATGCGAAACAACAAATTAGTATAAAAAAATTATTCGGCGCGGGAAATTATTCTCATCTTGTTGCCCCATGTGTCGAAGAGACGGTGGGCCCCACGTTGAGGAAGAGATCATTCGATCTGCAGCATTAAGTGTAAGTTAAAGTTTTTTTTCTCCAAATGCATTAATTACGTGCACTTTGCTATTTCTCAGAAACTTTCATTCTCCAAAAAGTTTCATTTCCTCATGAACTTTCATTTCCCTATAAATACTTTTCCCTCCAAAACTTTCCACAAAATCTCATCTCAACCATTCATTCCTCAAGATTAAATCCAAACCGTCTTTCTATCAGCTGTTTGTCCTAGTCAGCTTGTCCTAGTCAGCCCTAGGATTCAAAAACAGTTGTCAAATATAATATAGATTAAAACACAACTGTTTTTGAATCCTAGGGCTGACTAGGACAAGCTGACTAGGACAAACAGATTGATAGAAAGACGGCTTGGATTTAATTTTGCGGAATGAATGGTCGAGATGAGATTTTGTTGAAAGTTTTGGAGGGAAAAACATTTCTAGAAAAATGAAAGTTTCAGGGGAAATAAAACTTTATGGGTAATGAAAGTTTCTTGGGAATATCAGAGTGCACGCAATTAATGCATTTGGGAAAAAACATTAATGCATTCGAATGATCTCTCTCTCTCAACGCATGATCTCTCCCTCACCGCGGGCCCACCGTCTCTTTGACCCATTGGGCAAATATGAGAATAATTACCCGTGCCGAAGGCGCATGCTAACTTTTTTATTGTTCCGCGCCGAAGGTGCCCATGCCGATTTTTTACGCTAATTTGTTGTTCCGTGTCGAAGGCACCCACACCGAATTTGTTGTTTCGCGTCGAAGGCACCCGTGCGGCTAAATATTTTTACGCTAATTTGTTCACCGCAATTTTGGCTGTGGAAATAATTTTTTGGGGAACAAAGATTTTGCAGGGGAAAATCTTAAATGAACCCTGCCCGCGGGTATGTGTTATGACTAGTGTGTGTGTGTATATATATATAGAATAATGGCTATCATACGCCATTTGAGAGACCCTCTCATACGCCCTCTCACATAAAGCACCCTAGTACAAGCTTACTTGGGTGCTTTATGTGAGAGGGCGTATGAGAGGGTCTCTCATATGGCGTATGATAGCCATTATTCTCTTATATATATATATATATTCATATTCATATATATATATTCATATTCATATATATATATATATATATATCATATTCATATATATATATATATTCATATATATATATATATTCATATATATGTATATGAATATATATATATATATGAATATATATATATATATGAATATGAATATATATATATATATATATGAATATGAATATATATATATATGAATATGAATATATATATATATATAAGAGAATAATGGCTATCATACGCCATATGAGAGACCCTCTCATACGCCCTCTCACATAAAGCACCCAAGTAAGCTTGTACTAGGGTATATATATGAATATGAATATATATATAATAGAATAATGGCTATTATACGCCATATGAGAGACCCTCTCATACGCCCTCTCACATAAAGCACCCAAGTAAGCTTGTACTTGGGTGCTTTATGTGAGAGGGCGTATGAGAGGGTCTCTCATATGGCGTATGATAGCCATTATTCTATATATATCGGTCTTTTTAAAATGCATGGATGTTTGCTTAAAAAGTGTTGGATTCACTTGAAAATTAGTAGAGACGTAGCCAACTAGTTGTAGAACACATTGCAAATTTTTTTAAAAAATATGTTTTGACCCCCAAAATGCTGACGGCACAGGAAATCCTATCTTGTGTTGTCTGCACACCTCCATAATATTTCTATATATTTAGAGGAATAGTATAGGAGTTAATGTGCCGGCAACAATTTGGGGTGAAAAATATTTGTTTTAATTTTTTTACATTATGTTCTACAGCTTGTTGGCTACCTCCACAATTTTCAAGTGAATCCAACACTTTTTGAGTATCCATCTTTACATTTCAAAAAGATTGCGCTGACAATTTTAGAACTTGGACGGTCTTTTTGAAATGCATAGATGAATGCTCAAAAAGTGTTGAATTTACTTAAAAATTGGTGTGGAGGTGGCCAACAAGCTGTAGAACCTGATGCAAAAAAATTATAAAAAAATGTTTTTTCACCCTCAAATTGCTGACAGCACATGAAAATTTCCCGTGCTGTCAGTATACATCCATATTGCTCATATATATAAACAAATCCCATGTATTCACAAGAAGTTATCATGATCATCTTAGACAAATTGTTTAATTCCCCCACAAAAAGTTTAGTGCTTTAGAATAATCCAACAACCATACCTTGCACTAATCAATCATGATGCTAACATTTGAGATCTCGATCGAACTAATACTCATCGAGTTCGGATCCATGAAGCCGAAGCAAACATTATATTTTCAAATGCAAGAGAGAATCGATATTCCATAAAGCAAATCTTTGAAATATGGAAGAAAAGTAGAAAGAAATCAAAAATATTAGGAGGATGATGAAGCCTTTAATCTTGAATTTCTTGCATATCTGGGGTTTCTCCTCTCCTCTGTTCCATTTCATCTCTTGTTTTGTTAGGATTGGGTGTGACAGCCAAACAGTGGCAGATTTGTAATTTTTGGGCACTAGGGATGTATAACTGTAATTTTGAGTGTCCGGGGACAGATATGTAAATTTGGGCCGAAAATCTTATGTCAAGGGGTATTTTGGTAATTTTGAGATGACGGTTAATTAGGAGAGTTTATTATAAATAAGAGGAGAGAGTTCTTGAGATGGATATGTTGACATGTTGAATTAGAAAAGAATTAAGAGAGAGGAGATTAGGAGTAGGAAACTTAGATCGTAGAGAGTTAGGTCTTTTCTCTCGAATCAAAGGCTAAGAGAGCAGTTCTCTCGAAAGAGGCCATCTATTTTGTATTTGCCTTTATTTCATCAATAGAAATATCTTCTCTCTCCCAAATTCACTTTCTAACTCTAAAAATCTCACCTTTCACCATAGAAATCCCAAATTTCACTCAAAACACCAAAAATCTGATTGGGTTGTATCAAATCCGGGTCGTTTCAATTTCGCATCAAATTTTTCCGCCCCAAAAGACCATCTTGTTCTCAAGGTGGTGTCATGAAACCCGTAAACACGTTACTCCAAATGAGGGTGATTGTCCCCTCCTAGATCAAAACCCTGAGTGCTGCTACCGCACTCATCATTGCTCTCGAAAGGACCGACACCGCCATCGCCGTTGCCTCTACAATTCATTCAAAATCAATCAAAAATCCTATTTTAAACCCCAAAACCGTATAAAATCCTATCAAATTGGTGTCAGAGCGATTAAATCCGGAGACAATGCCGACAAAAAGGAGATCCTTATCCAACTAGAGATCTTGTTGAAAACATTGATGGAATCTACCTTGAATCTACCTTGTTGAAGACATGTCAGTGATACGAAAGGAGATTTTTCGCTCTTTATCTAACAGGAAAGAATAAGCAAACGACAGTGCCTTTTGGACAAGTGCACGGAAAAAAGATCCCTTTTGAGGAGATCTATCCAAAGAGGATCCGGCTCAGATCTGCCCCTCGACGACGACTTCGACACAGATCAAGGCCTAAAGGCGATATCTTTGGCGATGGAAAAGGGGAAAGATTGCACCTTTAACAAAGATTTCCAACGAATCTGCGGTCGATCTCGCTTGTGTGGCTTAAATCCTATCCAAAATCATGGGAAAATGCGGGCGAGGCGGAAGGACAAGGGAGAAAGTTCTGTGGTTCCCAAGAGAGAGGCATCCCCTGGGCGGGCCGTTAGGAGGCCATCAGCCTCTTGGTGGGACGCCTAGGCCAGAACCATGGGCGGGTGGGCCGCCTAGGGTCCCACTATCCCTGGGCAGGACGTCCCGGGCACGGCAAACCCCGGACATCCTTCCAGGGGTCACGGGCCTTGGTTTACAGACGGATGCCCTTTCAAGCCTCGGTGATCGTGTTTAGAATACGTCAGACCTTCATGCGGGCTTGACGATCACACGAGGCTTACAAAGAGACAACGACCCATGGGACATTGACGGGGGGACCGAGTGCCCTCATTTGGACAGCGATGACCCAGGACTTTATGCACCACCTTGAGGACAAAGTGGTTTTATGGGGACGGAGTAATGATAAACTTGGGGGATGCAGCGGCAACTAATGGCAAATCTGTAATTTCTGGGTACATGAAAAATTAAATAGGGGGTCCCCAGAGAGATCTGTAATTTTAGGCTAAAAATCCTCCGTCAGGAATATGTTAGTAATTTTGGGGGTGACGTCTTGTTAGAAGATTTTATTATGAATAAGGGAAAATATTAGAATGTGGGATATGATGAATTTGAGAAAAGAATTGATAGATAGAAGTGATTAGGAGTATGAAACTTAGATCTTGGAGAGCTAGGCCTTTTCTCTTGAATCAACGGCTAGGAGAGCCGTCCTCCTCTCGAAAGAGGCCATCTATCTAATATTTTCCATTATTTCAAAAATCTCATCTTCTACCCCCAAATCCATTTTCTAACCCTAAAAATCCCACCTTTCAACATAAAAATCACTTCTTTCACTCAAAATCCACCAAAAATCCTATTTTTATTTCCCAAACCCTAGAAAATCCTATCATGTTTCCCTTATATATCGTTTCTTCCTTGTGCCTGGGATTAAGCCTGAGTTAAAATTGAAACTATTTTCCCTTCCTAGTGGAGTTCTTTGCAGTCTTTTTCGTATGCTTTTCTTTCTTTCATTTTTATTTGGTCACTTTACTGCAAGTTAAGATGTATGACATTTAGTAAGAAAGAGGTCCGATTTAATGGCTAGTTCCTATTGATCTCTTGAAATATTCATTTAAGCTGCTATGTATAGCTATGGTAACAAATATGCAGACATGGAATCTTGGGACAGAAAATTTTTGATAGCAAATACACACACAGATCTGTTTAACAAAAAGAAAAAGAAAAAATATCTCTTTATTATTTGACACATTACTTCTACATTGTTGCAACAGGTCAAAGTATGTGCCAAAATTTCAAATTAAAGAGATATTTTAAGTCTTCTATTGCAGCTTAACCATTGAATTTCTAAAAATTTTGAAGCCAAAGAATAGATATGGATCATTCAAACTTTAGTTTTATTGGCCAAAAAATAGTTTATCAGAAAATGGGTGGTCGGGTTGGTTTATTGTGGAAGAAGGTGTTGAATCATTTAAGATGGGTAGTTTCCTAACTCTCTGTGAAAAGATGCATTTTTGAAAAACTAATGTGATTTGGAGGGTATTTAAACAATATGAAATATGTGGAAGGTAAATGAAAATAAGAGCAACTTGAAGGGTAAATATCTGAAAACCCCTTTCTATAACTATTATATCATTATTATATCGATCTCATACCGTATGATCAATTTATCTTGTCAATAATCATGCAAATTATGCATATCACTAAATGTATTAGAAAAATAGACCTTTTGTTGTAAAATAAATAATAAATAAAGAAATATGATAGAAGTCTGAAAAACATAAGTATGAAGGTTGGCGGGGGTGGCAAATGTCAATGGAACTTCTTCAAGTGTTAGTGAAGGTAGTCAAGTTATTCTTGAGTGTGGGCAACACTCAACAAGGCTTTATAGACTTCAAAGATGCTTGATATAGTCGATGGGCATCAATGAGGGATGATGAATACTGGTGAGTGGTGCTGAGCTGAGAGGTGGTGAGTGGTGCTGAGTTGAGAGGAGTTGAGTGGAGAGATTCAGGGGTTTTTCATTGAGAAGAGAATGAATCGATCAATTTTACCCCAAATATAAATCCAGTCAAGCTTAAAACTGAACCCCATTTTAAAAAAGACTCAAATATGAATATCAATCGATATTATCATATTGGTTTGATATGATAGCCATAACAAATTACATTTTATATAATCCGATACAGTTATTTGATATGTATAGAAATCCTTTCAAATTTTATCATATTCTATGGGACATCACCTATTGTAACATATGCATAATCTTGTTCTTTTTTAATTTCTTCATGTACAATCTATTCTCCATGCAATAATCACTGGTTGTTTGTATTATATTATCACAAGATTCATCAATTAGTTTGCTTTTGAAATGTTGAAGTTTAAGCCGTCAACACTTCAATTGTTAAGATGTTTCTTTCTGGTTTATATTTGGCCGAGTTAAATTAGTTTTGTTATGATCCATATCACAACATACTAAATTAAAAAAACCGTGATTTACTTAATTCGATCTAACATCTTTAGTAATAAGTCATAACACTATAAACAGAAGTGTAACAGAAAACTCTTGAACTATCTTTTCTTTTTCTTTTTCTTATTTTGAACAAAGGTCGAGGCCTGGTTTTGCACCCAATGTTTCCCAAAATGCTAAACCCCTAATGATACGTAATTAAACATTCCGACTTATAGTATATTAACGATTTAGAGTGGTAAAATTAATGTTCCAAAATTTAGTAGCCTTTTAGTCTAAGCTGAACAGATTTTTGGGACTAAGATGTGCATATTTGCTAAATTTTACAATACAAACTATCATTCTTGTATACAATACTATACATACCCACAAATATGTATATAAATACAAGGACTGTTGAAAAATCATATAAAAAATTTATTTCTCCTTCCCTGTGATTGTATTTCGTTCCAACGAAGCCTACATCCAACATACCATGTTTTAGACTGGTACCATTTCACGTATCAATTTTCGTTCCACTTACTGAAACTATCTTCGTTCCTGAAAACTTTGGTTGGGACATCCCATTTACCAATCACATCTTTTGAGGAGTGAGTGGGATTCTTTGGACTTGCATCATCAACTTGGTCAGCCTCTTCTCTACTAAGGTTACATCATCGCGTAACAATGCTCATGAGTCATGGATAAACCTTTGTGACCTTGTCTTGATCAAAGTGGTCAGTCTAATTTTGGTTGATCAATATTCTTATCTTCAACTCAAAGTTCTTACAGGGATGGAAAATGTTTTCTTTTCTTTTTCCAACAGAAATACCAAAAATCAACGCAAGTTTTTCCCAAGTCTGGTTTGTTATCGGCTAACTTTAGTTGAAAGTAGCATCAGTTCTTCAACATTACATGGGTATTCTGGAAGTGCTGCTTACACGATCACATGCTTATCTACCGTGGATACACATGGATTTGTGTCTTACACATATGCCAAACCCTCTGCATATCCACATTGTTGAGTAACGTAAGCTATTATCGGATATGTTTTTCAACAAATCCTATGACTTGTATGTAACTTTTGCTTGAAATAGGCCTATGTTTTTATTTGGTTTTAGATAATGTTTACCTTTTCTCTGTAAGTACAGAATGAACATAGTGTAAGAAAATTGTGCAAACAGTCATTTCATGAGCAAAATTAGTCTTTCTATGAACTATGCAAATGTCTACCATATAAAACTAGGGTGTGTATTAAATATGCCATCTTTGATAGCAATTTGTCAGTCGGTTATTTTTTGTTCTTCTTGTCTAGCTTCCTCCAGTTCCTTCATCTGTGACCTTGTTGTTGTGATACATGATTTGTTTGATATTTATCATTCTTTCTTTCTTCTCCACCTTCAATATTGGTTCTTGTTTTGTTAATGTGAGTTGCTGCATTCTCTGGCTTCTTTCATTGATTTGTTATGAGGTCTACTTAAAAAGAAAATAAACAACTGCAATTTAAATTCTACCTTTATTGAACACAGGATTCCCCAGATGCAGTCAGATTTCTGTATGTATTGGTTGAGTTATTTGGTCCAGTAACATTATTCTCATATCTCCGCATTTGCAATGAAAGTCAGTCGGGCATTAACTCTGCTGATGATACTACTAATGAAACAAAAGCAAACTTTTTTCTGCAATCATTCAGAGATGATTTTGTTCCTTGGTGTTTGAATCGACACACTCGCTCCAGAAGTGAAAAAGTTGATCTTTTGATTGCTTCAGTTGAAGATGGATTTTTTGCTGAGCAATGGTCTTCTATCATCACATATGCTACCAATGCAGAAAAAGTCTCTGAGACTGGTACAGGGACTTTAGATGTTGTTCAGACTGAAGTACTGGCGATTCTTATTGAGAAAGTGAAAGAAAAAATCAACAAAATGAAGACTAAAAGTGTTTATAAAATCGGCTGTCTCCCAGATCATTGGCAACATGAGTTGTTAGATGCGAGTGCAGTTTCAGTGGCGCTTCATCCATCTTCTTGCAAATTTGATGCTCGGTTTTTACGGTAAGGGTTTTGGTGCTGTTCTAGGGTTTATCTAATGTGATTTCTTAATACTCGATTATATACAATTCATTGCTTATGAAACTTGTTGGGCTTTATAACTCTATTGAAAATTTATTTAGGACATGGTTATATTTCATTGCATATACAGTCTAGCTAGGATATGTTTATGATCATGTTGGTTCATTTAATGTGGTAGCTTTTGTTTCTGATCATAGTTCTTGAAGTTTTGACTTGTTTTGAGTTCTTTTTTCCTGAATATATTAGTGAAAACCATGCACACATATCATGTCATATTAAAAACTCATGTGGCATCCCACTCCACATTCTTTCGGAGGATCGACACTGTTCATTTGATCTTCATACTATACAACCCAAATACACTAAAGATCCCGTGAACCCTATACTTTTTGCTCATTGCTTTATGGATATTGGTGTGAAAACCATTAAATTTTAAATGACTCGTAACGTGGAAACCATAATATTTTTGGTGTATTTTTATTTTAGGATACAGAGCAAAATGAACAGAGGCCAGTTCTCCTAAAAAGATGTGGATGGTGAATATTTTGGCCACCATGTGAGAACATTTTCGGTTTACTTGAATAAATACCATAAGGTTTCCGTTTTAATGCTCATAAATACCTTATAGTTTTTTTCGCTATACTAAAATACCTCAATTTCAAATCACACCTTGCTACCACACGACATGAATGGAAAAGATGAAATTTCAATTTTGGCATTAGTTCATCTGACTCATCACTTCTCTCCAAACTTTCTTTGTCTCTGTCATCATCTCTTTTATCATTCATAGAGACACGAACAAAAAGATTTTAGAGATAGAAGAATTAAGAAAACATGTTTTTTTTGAATCTACGTGGATACCTGCCATATGACGGCCTCAATGGATGACTAGATAAATGGCAAAATCCTCATTCATGCATGAATTTTAAGAAAGATCTCAACTATCTCTCTTTGCTATTGAAGATAACTTCTCTATATAAAATAGTATCGAGTGGGTCTTGTTCCTTAAAATCTTGGACGATTTTTTCCGAAAAAGCCAAAAATTAAAAAATATTATGAAAATCAACCAACTTTTAAACTAATTTGAAAAACCGACCAACTTCTGTCCATGTCAGCGCTCAGGGGTGACTGGGCATTGTGTCAGATAAGTTCTGAGTTGGCCGCGATTGCCAACCATGGTAAAAACCTATTTCAGCCCTAATACCAAACTGGCAGTGGAGCAGCCCACATTCGAACTCTCTCGAATGATGTTCTGTTGCACCAAGATGTCGACTCTTGAGATCTCACCAACTACTGTGTCCGTCGAAAGGTCTCCGACGACGAGATCAATTCTTGGGACGCAGATTTCGATATCATCTTGGTAAGCTCTTGATTGGTCTTTTTTGTGATTTAATTTGGTTTGGATTTTAATTATGATTATTATTTTTAATAAATTGGGAATTAGGGTTAAAGATTTGATGAGTTGCTGATTGAAATTTGAGCCGTAAAAAGATTGTTACATGATCTTCTAAATAATTTAGTGTTATGTTTTTGTGGAGTTAGATTTTTGAAAAGCAGAATCTTGAAACATAGAAATAGTATGCAAATTATGTTAAATGTGTTAATACTTTGGAGGTCACTTATTGGAGGAATTTCAAGGATTTTAGCTAATCATATAATTAGGGTTATAGAAATATTTAAGATATCAATTTTGGATGCTTAGTTAAATAATGATTGTAAGGTTATATGGCAATTATGATTATAAGTTTCAAAGTATATGTTTAGTATTGTGCAAGTTTCTTTGCAAATTATAGGATTGCATCTCATGAAGGAGGCGGGTCCCGTATCTGATGCGGTCTTTTATGACCAAGCTCACCAGTGTTTTGCACATATACAGCCTGCACATATACAGCCTGGACAGGTATTAATAATATTCGTGATATGAAAGATAGAATTTTTCATTAGTCTTGCATGTAGAAAGTAAATTTTTGTATTTATTGGTTGTAAGCGGATATTATTTTAATTGTGGATCACGCGCGTAAACATTCCGCATGGGATATTGATGAACTTGCGGGCACAGTATATTGAAATGTTTAGGTTACACGTATGTGCTATGTTGAAGTAGATAAGGTTGGACTGTGCACTTCTTACAGTGTTGGTTGATAGATGGAGGCCCGAGACCAATACTGTCCATCTTCGTCAAGGTGAGATGACGATCACGCTACAGGATATGTCAGTCATCTCGTTCCTACCTATTGACGGGATCCCCATATGGAGAGGTGAAATACGTACCAATTGGGGAGATTTGATTGAGCGGCTCCTTGGACAGACATCCTTAGAAAACCAAGGATTCAAGGTGAAGCTTAGCTGGCTGCAGGAAACTTTTATGGTTTTTCCTATAACATCCATCACTCTGCAAATTCAACAATATGCTCGGACCTACATTTTACATATGATTGAAACCTAATTGCTTCCAGATCCAAGTAAAGGAGAAGTGTTGTGCGTGCACATTGTATTTAGAGTTAACTAAGGTGGCACGAAGGAAAATATCCGGTTTATACGTAGTTTCTCCTTATTGCAGGTATACAATTTGTCTTAGGAATAATGTAATATATTTATATTTATAGTAAAAGGCGTAGGTATGGTAGTGGGAGAGATTGCATTTAGGAAGGCCTACATACTCACAAAATATATTGGATGTCACCCTCCCCTTAGGGTACAAGTGAAATGTGCTGATAACATTTCAGACAACTCCTTAGCAGAACCTCGATATGTATAGAAACGAGCTTGATCGTTAGAGAGCACTCATGTTTGAATTTGTAAATTTTATATAGTGAGATGAATTAATGATATATCTATTATTCATTTGAGGACGTTTTTTGAATTGCCTTGTTGACCAAGACAAACTGACTAGGACAAAAGGGCTGATAGAAAGCGAACCATGATTAAATCTGGGGGAATGAACGGTTTAGATGAAGCTTTGAGGTGAAGGGTTTGTATTTTGGAGATAGCTTTGCTTGAAAAACAACCCCCTCATATTAAGTGAGCCTTTTGATTTGTGGGTCCCATTTGATTGTGAGCAAAATTCTTTGCATGACCTGGGGGAGAGCGAGAGTCTGTTTGTATTGGGGAAGAGCAAGAGGTGTTTTTTGGAGGAGAACAACATGCATTTGATTGCAGAGAACTTCCCCAAGAGAGCAACATGCATTTTATTGCTAGCGCATCATTTCGCATCATCTGGGTCTTCTCGCCAAAGGTACATATGTAAATCCACAAATAAATGCTAATATGCATGTTGTCAACTGAAATTATATGTCAACTGAAATTATATAATTTCACAAATAAATACTAGTACAAACCAATGTTTCATGAATTTGTTTTAGTAAATGTACTAAACCAATATTTCTAAAATTATATTACTAATACAGTTTACTAAAACAAATTCCGAAGGTGCTCGTGCCAAATTTTTTGTTCTACGCTAATTTGTTGTTCCACGCTGTAGGCGCCCGCGCCGAATTTGTTGTTCCGTATCAAAGACTCATGCACCGAATTTATTGTTCTGTGCTAAAGGCGCCCATACGAACGACGCCCGTGCCGCTAAATATTTTTATGCTAATTTGTTCTTTTAAAATTTGGCTGCGGAAATAATTTTTTGGGAACGGATTTTGAGGGGAAAAATCATAAATGAACCGTGCCTGCGGGAACGGGTTATGACTAGTATATATATATTATGTAGTCTTTTGATTTATTTATGTTTTTCATTCCCATTAGGTTATCTGGAAGCAATATAATGGGTGATTCGAGAATCTTTCTGCTTTATGTATATCAAATCCTATGATCTAACTATGCTGCACCTTTATTTTGCTGGATGTCATGGAGATGCATGTCCCATCCTATGTTTTGAGGCAATTTGGTTTCCCTCAGGATATACCAATTGCGGTCCCAGTCATGCTTGTGATGGTCGATAAGAAACAACTACAATGAGACAAGCCACCTTAGAGCCTTTCACGGAGTGGATGCTCAGAGAGCAATGTGTTGTTGAGCAAGGAGATGCCGTAGATTTAAAAGATTATATGTAATGGTTTTGGGGGATCACAAGACGGTTGATATATACTAGGCATGAGCCCTTGTTGGTGTACATGCCCCGTGTTCCCATCGAGCGACAACAGGTAAATAGTATCTTCATGATCAATATTTGTGTGTTTATTTTATCCGTGTTGTATCTAATATATTTTTTATCCCTTAGTTTTCTAGTCTAACTCATTACTTGACATTGATGATATGGCGTCATGTGGTTTAGAAGAACATGTCCTAACATACTACATAGTTCAATTAAGAGTAGGATCACAGAGGTGCTCCGTCATACACGACATCTTCCAGAAGGTTTTGAGATGAGTCATGTTCGCCGATTTCATAAGATGGACGCAAAAAGGCCAGATACTATTGCGGATGATGCTGACCCGTCTCAATAGCATCAGCGTACCATGGTTGACGCCGACCTATCTCATCAGCATCAGACTGAAGTGTATTATACATGCCTATCTCAGTAGGCAGCAGATTGAAGTGGATGACGTCGGCCCTTCACATCAGCATCCGACTGAAGTGGATGACGCCGACACTTCACATCAGCATCCGACCGAAGCACAGCCAACCTGAAATGGCAGGTGACACATAAATGCAATAAGCACAGATTCTAACATATAGTCATCTGTCAATCATGCAAATATTTTTTTACTTGGGCGATATTTTACGTGATCATCGAAGGACCGGTTGTGAATGTAAATGAATAGAAATGAATATTATATCATCGAAATTTAACTTTTGCTATGAAAATGGAATTTTCATTGGTTTGCTATGTCATATACGTGGGTTTGAATGTGATATATGAGATATGTATGAGATACATGACATGTGATACACGTGTGAGATATGTGATATGTGTATACATTTTGTGTGAGGGTATGTGAAAATGATTTGGATGATTGGATAAGCAGCAACGTCAGGAGCATAAGCAGCACATGGCAGATGCAGCACATGAGGGCAGCAACACAATCATCAAATGGCAGCAGCAGAGAGCTGTTCTCTGTAGCTGCCGAGAACTGTAAAAATTAGTGCATTCTGGCAGTGGTTGCACTGTCGAGACTGGGAAAATCAATTCATTCTGGCCGCGGTTACCAACTGCGGCCAGAATGAACTGATTTTCCCAGTTCTCGGCACCAGCAAAGAGCTGTTCTCTGCTGCTGTCAGTTGTTGCTTGTGCTATTGAAGTTGATGCTGCTGCTTAGCCAATCAACCAAATCGCTTTCGCATATATCACACATATCACATCTCAATCACACACAATATATCACACATATCACATCTATCACATATCTTTTATATATCACATATATCATATATACCATATTGAATAAGTTGAAAGCAATTTATTTCAACAATGGGCCGATAAATTGATTTCATCACAACTATGAGTACATTATATAACATCGCAAATAATCTCAAAATTTATACTCACTTCAAAAGCTCCTATAAAGTACATAAAATTCTCAAAATTTGTTACATTCCAAATAGTGGAAAATCCAACATTGCATGGAGTGAATGTGGCTTCGGCGGGTTTCTTGATGTGTAAACATATATCTTCATTCCAAATAGGTGAAAATACACCATTGCATCAGGCACGAGAACCGCCTCCTCCATGAGATGAAGTCTTACAATATTGGATTAAATTAGAACACAAGTAAATTCACAAGTACTATCAAAGTACAGGAAATGTGAACGTATGCTGTTGTGTGGGGAGAATTTCAGCAACATAATTTGTTATACCTGAACTGATGACAATTGCTACATTTATTCTACTGGCTGCCCTCATGAGTAAGATACATGGCCACACGAATCCAAGTCGATCTTGGTCGATTGGGAGGACGTTTTTGGAGGAAGTTATGCTGGGACCATCTCAATCCTTCCATTAACGTGAATTGGGTATTGGGTGAAATTCCGGCCTATATGAAAGGTGATGTTTTCTCATTATACCATGGCAACCCAAATAGCCAATATGATATGTTTGCACCATATTGCTGTCTGGATGTTGCGATGATCACATTAACATATGGCATGTGCTTAAACATATGAATATTACATGTACACGTGCAACGGTCACCTTCTATCCTGTGATATAGCAAAACCAGGCTTCTTCTACTTATGCATCAGGAATGTTCTCTGTTTTGGAGGTGAAATTTATCGCCCACAGCTGTTCATCAAGCCGACGCTAGTAGAATTATTTGTTTAACTGGTAAAAGTTTTTTGCAATCAACGCTTGTTTCGGTATCCCTTTGGGTCCCGTGAGAATCACATTGAAGCTCGCCAGACAATTGGTTATGATACAATAACGTTTCCCACCATCTTCATGCATAGCCCACCTCCTTGTCTCCCCATCCTAGTCTGTAGTAATCCACTCATCTGATGCAATGGACTCTGCTCTATTCTTGGCATTATACGCATTATATGTAAGTAAGTCCGATGCATTACCGACCAACCAGAAGTTCCTTTCCAAGGTAAGTGTTTGATATCCCTTCGACTTGAAATTTGTGATGATATGTCAAAGACAATACCTATGGTGTTTGGAAACCAGCCATCCCTCCAGTAGTGCTCTTGGAATACCTTTCATTCTATCGGAAATGATGGTAATCGTTTGGTTTCTTTGAGCACCGCGTATCAATATATAGATACATCTGAAAAACCATTTCTAATTTTCTAAATTTTCAACTGATATAACAACAAATGCTAACGGAAAATCCCACTATTTGCATCCACTCATGTGGCCACAAGCAAGCACCCATCCTTTTTCACATACAAATGTGTACCATCTATTGTTAGGACATGTTGGCAATACTTGAAACCTTTAATTGCTGGTCCAAATGATCAAAACACTCATGTAAACTGTGTCATTCTTGGACCGATAGTGTCAGATGTAATCTTGTACACTGTTTTAGGATTGCTTTCCATGATGGTATCTAAGTACTGTGAGAGCCTCTGGTATGACCTCCTAATCACCAAATATTCTTGACATGCCTTCAATCTCGCTATCCATGCTTTGTAAATATGATATTCTTATGTATAACATGGTGTGTATGACATCTTGTATTTTTGCCGGTGTCATATCAAACTTTGTCTTCACCATTGGCATTATTTTGTTACTAATGAAAGCTGATGTGGCTTGATTATGATTAGTATTCAACGTGGGATTATTGCAGGTATGTTCCTCACATAATTTCATTATCTTGAACCTCCCAGTGGTTTTTTCTCCACTGCTGCATGAATCCTCTAAGGATAATTTCGACTCGCCTCATTTTGGATTTGTGGATTCACCTCAGAATGTAGGTCGCATATCACAGAATTGCATGTCTTGTTTATCATGATTGGTATGAATAATACAGTGTGCATGATGCTCTGTTCCGTAATTGCTTTAATCAAGTCGGTCCTTGTATCATATAGATTACCGACTTTAAACACCACACTACAACTGGAAATCCTTGGCTATTTCATGTCTTTTTTGAGTATTTCTCATAACTGTAGAATTGACCCATTGCTCCTCTTCTTTATCTGGCAACGACTCTTCAAATGGCATATATGTATTGTCAGTAACCGATTGATGTATCCATTCTATATCATCTACATTTAGATCAGCAGCATAATGCATGCTATCCTCACTTACACCATCATGTTCGTCGTTATCGGTGCCATCACTTTCTTCGTCCACCGGTTTTGCCATAGTCGTCGATGCTCCAATATTTGTTGGTCTCCCAATATCTTAAGTAAACACATTCGCTTGATTGGGAATCGACCCCATTACATATCGGCCTAGCATGTAAGTTGAGTAGGTTGCATGACCTTCATATTCAGGAATTTCAATGTCCTGTCCTGCAACATTCCACCTGCTAATGTCATATGGAACAGTGAAATTTTTAGAATATCGAATTTACTTTATATGTATATCACATAAATTTATGAAATACTTCTACACTGTCGATACTTACACATCATCTTGTGGATAGTACGAACACCCTTCTACTGTCATATTCTCAATAAGATGGTACTCTTGATTTGGAGAAGATGACATAAATTCTGTCGAGTTGTCATCTAAATCCAGCATGCGGCAAATGTGCCGCGTGGTTTAGTCACTTAGATGTCGATTATTTCTACCTTTTTCACGTAAACTTCAACTGACTGTTAACACCCCTTAAGCTGAATAGAAACTCCATATCGCCGTTATCCTGATATATTCACACCTATAAACTTATGATCCGTTATCGATCATTTGCACACTAGATTCAATGCATACTCATAACGACATAGTCTTGTACCCAGGTATATCCGATCTATTAGTTCGGTATACATTGTCTGTCTGCTCATCATAATTGGTTTAACGGTCCCCTGACATAACTCGGTTTGTTATTGTCATTAATCATTAAATATCTATCAAAATAGCATATAATTATGCATAAACCCCTTCATAATGGGCTAGTTATAAGCATTTGTCATAAAAATTATAAATCAATTTTTTCTTTCCTACATTTTCATCATGTACTTCAATGACCACCCATATATAAAAATTTTCACCTAAAACTCATACTAATGTTTCTTATAGAGAGGAATGGAAATAACTTACAATGGTTGAAAATCAAGCTAGATCTAGTTGTTTCGTTGTTCTCTGGCCCCCGATAGCGTCGGATCGGGTGATCTTTGAAGGTAATGGATTGATCCAATATTTTTTAATAGGAAAATATGGGTCGGTCCCTCTGGGTTTTTTTTGAGGAAGATGATTTTTTTGAACTGTGAATTAGAGCTGTTGCTTTTAGTTAGGGCTTATGTGTGACTTTTGGCCGCGGTTTGCAATTGCGGTTTGCAACCGCGGTCAATTAAAACGCCCGTGACTCCCATTGAGTCACGGGCGTGGACTCGACCGTTGTTTTGGTTTGGTCATGGTTGGCAACCGCGGTCAAACCATAACTTATTCGCATTAGCACCCAGTCCCCCCAGTGCTGACGTGGATGGAAGTTGGTCGGGTTTTCATGTTTGTTTTATAGTTGGTTGATTTTCCTAATATTTTTTAATTTTTGGTTTTTTTAAAAAAGCGTCCTAAAATCTTTTGGAATTTGTGAGGGGAGAGGTTTACTGAATCAATGATGAGTGTGATCCATATTTAATTTAAGTGTGATAGGATCCTGTCCCTTTTCAATCTTCTCTCTCTCTCCCCCGCTTTATCTGTGACAAGGTCAATCTGGATATTGTCTCCTTCTATCGGTTTTGCTAGCTACCTTGTTAGTTTCTTGTTATTTGGGATAAAAATTTCAGCTGGAAAATTAACCCTAGTTCTTTTAAATCAATTCCTTTCTTTCAATCATAATCTCTGAAGGAAGTTTTAAAGAAGTGCAAAGACAGGTGAATATTAGTTTAAAAAAGAAATAAAAAGCCCTTTTGTGATGTGGGTTTTTTGTTTCTTCACTTAATCTGCCTTTAAGAGGTCATTTTCTATTTGGGTATATTGAATTTTGTACAAAGAGACCTTTACGTCAATCAGTATTTGAGGTCATTGAAGAGATCATGAACCTCCATCTATCTCTACCACCAAGGCCTAGCATTGATGATGTTGAAGCACCCATACCGATGGTTCATCATGTAGAGAAAGAAGAACAATTGAGGATTGAATCCATTTCAAAGCGTAAGATTATGAAAAGTGACTCTGTCATTACTCAACAAAAAGAGAGCTGAAGATAAAAATAGGCTAAATTACACAGATGGAGTTTAATGTCATTTTGGTAATATTTTACTAAGCATGAGGGTATAAATGTCAAAATATCATGTGTACATGACATGGGAATCCTTTTTGGCATATGGGAATCCTTTTTGGAATAGTCTGGTGGCTTAGTGACGGAAGGTAACAAAGTGAAAATTTTAAAAATCATGAGGTATTTTAGTGTAGTAAAAAAACTTTAGGGTATTTATGTCCAAGAATTGGAAAATTTTAAGGTATTATTATGCAGTCGAGTTATACATTCCCATATGACATGATACTCATTGTTTTCGTGGACATAAAGTAAACATGAAAGTTGTAAGTTGGTATTTTTGTATTACAAAGCTGGTTTTCTTTATGCTTAGGCTATCACACCAAGAAAGTAGGTCACCGGAAAATGTTGTCAAAGATTCCTCTAGCTGGCATGTGATGTCTCTATCGAGCCTCTATTATAGTTTCATTAGTTATAATTTTGTTTCTTATGTGGTTAAGTGAACACATAAAAATTTAGTCTTATTTATTTCACTTTGTGGTAGTGACATTATTATGTTGATTTCTTGGATTAAACCTTTGGTTGGTATCTCTGCACTATTTTTTAATTTTGTTATTTGTACCATGCTGCAGTGCAGTATTAGGTGGCTCGCTTGAAGATGATAAATCATGCTTTCTTTCCGAAGCAGCAGTTATCAGTGTATTTCAGGAAATCCTGAAAAAATTAGTAATATTCATTTCCACATCTTCGCTTGGGTGGGCAAGATTTTCATCCTCTTTAGTACTGTCTAGATTCGTGGCCTTGGAGCAGATCCAGCATTCTTCTTTTGCTGACAGAGTTAAGATGTGTGAATTTGCTTTTGAAATAATTGAGGGTAGCATCTTTTGCTCAAAGATACTTGGAGAGGACTGCATGGTGTTTTCATGTATCTTGGCTGCTATTTTTATCATTGATTGGGAATGTGGAATGTTATCATGTATGAGTGAAGGTGTCTCTGGGAGTTCCAAATATATATCTACTGATAACTCCCTGGCTGCATCTGAAAATGTCCTGGATGATCATTCACAGGAGCAGCTTGATTTAAAGTTGACACTTGGAAGAAGAATACATGATTTTCGTCATAAGATAAGTGCTTCGATTTGGAGATGCGTTGGTTATAAAACCTTATCAACAGTGAGAAGCATTTTAGTTCAAACAGTCAGATCTGCAGCCATCGAGACAAATAAATTGGCATCTGATCGTATTTCTTCTTTGTGCTGTGAATGGATGTTGGACATGCTGGAAGTCACCTGTCATGATCAGGCAGAGTTGCAAAGTGTGTTGGATCAGATACTAATGGATGATGATTCATGGCCGATGTGGGTTGCACCAAGTTTTGTAGATGGAAGAAGATCAGCTAAAATCCAGGACAAGATAGTGAATATAGGCATCAAGGTGAGAAACCAGTTTATGTTCTTGTAGCAATTACATTTTACTTGTATTAGATTTCTGAAGTCTGCATTATAGGGCATGCTACTACTTCAATTTCTTTTAATTGCCCAGGCAACATGCTTATCATTGGTTTTCAACCTTGTTTTTTTGTCATCTCTGGGATATAAAATTGATGAGTGACTTATATGCTAAGTCGTGACTTTCTATGTAAGTATGTTTGCATGTATGAAAGACAATTTTTGGAAAAGAGACAAAAATTAGAAATAATTTTAAAAAACGGACCAAAATTAAATTTAATTATAAAAACAGATCAACCTTTAGTTACGTCGGATTTTGTTCGTAAAATAATATGGAAAAATGGCCGAGGTTGGCAACTTTGCTAAATTTAAATGACCGGGAGTGGCAACTTTGCTCAAGTTATGCAGCCTCAAGATGGCCGGGGTTGCTAGCCCCAGTCATTTCATTGTACTATCTATTGAGAAAACCCCCTACAACGGCCGGGATTGGAAACCTCGGCTGTTTTGACCTCAAAACGATCGGTGTTACCAACTTTGGTTGTTTTGTAATGACCACTTCGCTGACGTGGCGAGGAGTTGCTTGGTTTTTCTAATTAAATTTGAATTTGGTTGATTTTGAAAATTTGTCCATGTACGCATGTATTTATGTGAGAAAAATGAGTATAATGTAGCTGAGGAGGAAATCTCTCCTTGGCTAGCATAAAAACATCACCTCTTTATTTTTTTAATGATCACATCCGTTCAGTTCGATCTTCATGTTTTAAAACACTCAAACCAGGAATTTTCAAGCGTATCCAATGCCTGTTCACACACTCGTCACAAATTTAACGAACTTTTTGTAACGACTAGATGAATAAGCAAAAGCCATTGGGTTCACTTGAACATAATGGTTTAGATCAAAGTTTTAGGTCTCGGTATCGGTCTCGGTATCGCCCATCCCAAAATTTAGGTTTCGGTATCGGTATCTATCGGTATTGCCCGTTTGTCGGTTTTGGAAGTAAGTTTCGGTTTGGTCCGTATTGCTATTTAGGCAGTTTCGTTTCAGGTATCGGTATCGGTTTCGAAGATACTTTAGTATTAAATAGATAAATTAATTTGAGTTTGTAATCATATTAATACTAAATGCCTAAAGTTTGACACTTAAATACTAAATACTAAATAAATGAATTGATTGAAGTTTGTCTTGCGCATCCACCATTTTACTTTGCACACATACCACTATTTTACAAGTTTGCCAAAAATTGCTGGGAGTTGCTTTGCTCATCCACCGTTTTGCTTTGCTCATCCACCGTTTTGCTTTGCTCACTTACCCACTTATTTACATGTTTGCCAAAAAAAATATTTGGAGGTTGCTGTGCGCACCGACTATTTTACTCTACGCACATAACACTTATTTACAAGTTTGCCATTTAAAAATAATAGTAGGCATCGGAGCCCCTCTCTCTCTGCGCGCGCGCTCTTTGGCGATGAATTTGGTGAGGCGGGGAAGCAATGAATTTGGCGAGGCGGGGAAGCAATGAATTTGGCGAGGCGGGGAAGCAATGCGACGAGGTAGGGAAGAGTTTGGCGAGGCGGCGAGGCTAGACGGTGAGTTCAATTCTTCTTCTTCTTCCTTCTTTTTTCTTTTTCTTTTTCTTTTTTGCAATTATTTCTTGTTTCTGCCTTTTCTTCGTCTAATTCATCTATTTTGGACCATCTACGCCTTCTTTTTCAAGCCGAAATTCTAGGGTTTCGGCTAGAATCGGACGAAACTGGCTGGAACCCTTGGGTCTCGGCTACCTCCGATACCGATCCGATACAGACGAAACCCTGGGCCGATACCTAAAACCACGGTTTAGATTTTAAAACCGGAAGATCAAAATGAACGGATCCAATCATCGGAAAAATAGTGGGGGGAGGGCTTTTGATGATGTTGGAAATTTTCTCAATGGCAAGTTGATACCAATATTATATATATAGGTTAATGGAGGAGTGCTGACAGCGTGGGAAATTTTTCCAGCACTGTCAGCGATCTGGGCGACCTACACATTTTCTTTAAATTTTTTTTGCAGTAGTTAGATAAACTTGTTACCTAGCTCCCCACAAATTTTTAGGTCGATCCAACACCGTTTGAGCCTCCGTTCATCGATTTCAAAAACGTTGCGTAAAACTGTCCATATTTTGCGCAACGTTTTTGAAATCGATGTACGAAGGCTCAAACGGTGTTGGATCGACCTGAAAATTCGTGGGGAGCTAGGTAACAAGTTTATCTAACTACTGCAAAAAAATTTAAAAAAAAGGTTTAGGACGCCCAGATCGCTGACAGCGCTGGAAAAATTTCCAGTGCTGTCTGCACTCCTCCATTTTTCACACACACACACACATATATATAGGGTAAAATGTTCTTAGGGTGACTCCTTAGATCAAATCTAAGGAGTCGCCCCCATTTTCCACATATCCCATATTTTTTTTCGAATTCTTTTCATGGGGTTGTTCACCTCATGGATGATCAACATACCAAAAATCAAGTCATTCCTATACTTTTTTGAGCCCCTATCTACCACTTACAACTTCATGTGTTTTTCAACACGTTTTGAGGCCGTTGAAGTTGCAAGGGGTAGATGTGGGCTGTAAAAGTATTGAAATGACTTGATTTTTGGTATGTTGATCATCTATGATGTGAACAACTGATACGAATCGCTTGCCGTTTGGATCAAATCAGCGAATAAATGACTAAAACAGCGATTTAAAGGTGGAAAATGGAAAATAGTGGAAAAACAATGAGAAATCAATGAACTTGATAAGGATTCTTCGAGTCGAATCAATCTCCCAGCTTTTATTGAACGCCTAAAAGCCTAAACAGCATCAAGATGATAACTAGATTGTTCGAAGACAAATCAAGCATAAACTAACAATGACGGTTAGCCCTAATTATAAAGGAAAACGGGGATTTACTAATTTGGTCTGACTAGACCAAAATACCCCTGAGGTGACTAATACCGGCCCCCACGTCTCCTCCTGCGAGAGTAAACAATCGTGGGCTCTCCGCTAGCCGCATCTCCCGCGGTGTGCCCGGCCCAAGCGGCGCGTCCGCATCAATACCCCTAACAGATCCACCTTGTCATCAAGGTGGAAGTCAGGAAACTGCTCCCGCATCACGTCGTAGGCCTCCTAAGTCGCATCACAGTCCGGTAGACCCGCCCAATAGATCAGTACCTCCTTCCGCCGCCTCGGGCCCTGACGACCGCCCTCACAACCCCCGGCTCAAGTAGTGCCTCCATGTCATCCGTCAAGGTAGGAGGCAAAGTAGAAGACACCGCCTGATCTCCGATAGCCTTCCTCAGCTGCGACACGTGGAACACCGGATGTATTCCTGAGGACGCGGACAACTCTAACCGGTACGCCACCTGGCCAATCCTGGCCACCACCCTGTATGGACCAAAATATCTAGCTGACAGCTTCTCATTCGGCCTCCTCGCCAACGATCTCTGCCTGTACGGACGCAGCTTGAGATACACCATGTCTCCTACTTGAAATTGTACATCTCGTCGATGTCCATCGGCCCTGGCCTTCATCACCTGCTGAGCTCGTAGCAGATGCTTCCTCAGCTCCTCTAGCAAACTATCCCTCTCCCCCATGTACTCCACCTGAGACACTGGAGTCTGTTTGTCACCAAAACGGAGCAAGGGTGGGGGATCCCTCCCGTACAGCACTCTAAATGGCGTCGTCCCTGTCGCAGAGTGGTACGAAGTATTGTACCAGTACTCTGCCCACGCTAACCACCTATGCCACTGACGTGGTGTCTCTGAGGCGAAGCACAGCAAGTATGTCTCTATGCTGCGGTTGACCACCTCCGTCTGGCCGTCGGTCTGGGGGTGGTAGGCCATACTCCGCTTCAGGACCGTACCCTGCACCCTGAATAGCTCCCTCCAGAAGCCACTCATAAAAACCTGGTCCCGGTCGGACACGATGGACCCTGGCACCCCATGTAACCGTATCACGTCCCTCGTGAAAGCGGTAGCTACCGACACTGCAGTGTATGGATGCTTCAATGGAATAAAGTGAGCGTACTTACTCAGGCGGTCCATTACCACAAATATCACAGTGTAGCCATCGGACCGTGGTAGTCCATCAATGAAGTCCATCGTCACCTACTCCCAAACTCTCTCTGGCAGTGCCAACGGCTGTAGTAGGCCCGCTGGGGCCATAGCCATGTACTTGTGGCGTTGGCAAACGTCACAAGCTGCGACTAGGCGCACGATCCTCTTCTTCATTCCAGGCCAATATAGCTCCCTGGCCATTCTCTGATAGGTCTGCTGTACCCCTGAGTGGCCCCCGGTCACCGAACTGTGAAACTCCTGGAAGAGGACCGGTATGAACTCTGAGCTCCGTGGTATCACCATCCTCCCCTGGTACAGCAATCTGCTCCCTGCTAATGAGTAACCAACCGGTCCGTCCTCGCCACTCTGCAGTCTCTCCCGGATCTGTCGTAACTCCGCATCGGCCTCTGCCTCCTGCAACATCGGCTCCCAACCCAACCACATAGACAGTGACAATGCCCTCAAGTCGATACCATCCTCCCTACGTGACAAGGCATCAACAGCCTTGTTCTCCAACCCGGGTCTGTACTCGATGTCGAACCGTACCCCACCAGTTTGGACAACCAGTGCTGGTGCTCCTCAGTGACCAACCTCTGCTCCAGTAAGTACTTGAGGCTCCGCTGGTCCGTGCGGACCACGAACTCCCTCCCCAACAAGTACGGCCGCCACTTCTGAATCGAGAAGACTATGGCCATCAGCTCCCCCTCATAAACTGATTTCAGTCGTGCTCTAGCGGTCAGCACCTGACTGAAATAAGCTATGGGTCTACCCTCCTGCATAAGTACCGCTCCCAGCCCGTACCCCGAGGCATCTGTCTCGACCACGAACGATATGCTGAAATCCGGCAAGGCTAGAACCGGTGCCGTCGTCATAGCCACCTTCAAGGCCTCAAAGGCCTTGGTGGCTTCCTCCCCCCACTTGAATCCGTTCTTCTTCAACTGCTCGGTGAGAGGCCACGCAATCGTGCTGTAACCCTTGACGAACTTCCTGTAGTAGCCCGTCAGCCCCAAAAACCCTCAAAGCTCGTAGCGTAGTAGGAAGCGGCCAATCTAGCATAGTTGATATCTTCGATCTGTCGGCCGCTACCCCCTCTGCCGACACTACATGGCCTAAGTACTCAATCCGTAGCTGTCCAAAGCTGCACTTCTTCCTGTTGGCGAAGAGCTGATTCGTCAACAACTCCTTGAATACTATCTCCAAGTGGCCTATGTGCTCCTCTATGTGCTCCTCCATATCCCAGCTGTAGACCAGGATGTCGTCAAAAAATACAAGTATGAACCGCCGTAGGTAAGGCTGGAACACCTTGTTCATGAGGGCCTGGAACGTCGACGGAGCATTCGTCAAGCCAAAAGGCATGACGAGAAACTCGTAATGACCCTCATGGGTCCGAAAAGCGGTCTTCGGCACATCCTGTGGCCGCATCAGTATCTGGTGGTACCCTGCTCTCAAGTCGATCTTCGAAAAGACCGTTGCCCCGTGTAGCTCGTCTAGCTGCTCGTCAATCACCGGAATAGGAAACTTGTCCGTGACAGTCTCCCTATTCAGCGCCCGGTAATCAACGCAGAATCTCCAACTCCCGTCTTTTTTCTTCACCAACAGCACTGGTGAAGAAAAAGGACTCACACTGGGCTGTATCACCCCCGCCTACAGCATCTCTCGCACCAACCGCTCTATCTCGTCCTTCTGCGAATGCGGATATCTGTATGGCCGCACGCTGACTGGAGCCCCATCCCCCCGTAGCACGATCGCATGCTCGTGTCCCCTCTGCGGTAGCAGCCCCTGTGGGCTCTGAAACACCTCTTGGTACTGCTCCAGTACCGGCTCCACCTCCCCTGCGGTCTCTGTCTGCTGCTCCTCAGTCGACAACCCCTGGCACTCCACCAGGAAACCCTCACCCTCATCCTGCAACGCCCTAGTAATGGCCTTGAAGGCCACCACCGAAAAGCAGAGTGTAGGGTCTCCGGTCAGCACCACCGTCCGGTCACCGTCCTGGAACTCCATCCGCAAGAGCTTCCAGTTCACCTTCATCTCCCCCAACTTCTTCAACCACTGTACCCCCAGAATGACGTCCACATTCCTCAACTCCAGCGGTAAGAAGTCCTCCACTATCTGTATGCCCTGCAGCATCAGGCACACCCCCTTGCAGAGCACGACGCTCTCATCCATCTTCCCCGTCCCCAGCAACACTGTGAATCTCTCCAACGTGCTCAGATCCAGCCCATGACGATCTACCAACTTTTTAGAAATGAAGTTGTGAGTCGCACCACTGTCAATAAGGACCGTCACCGCCTGCTCCGCCAACGTCCCTGATAACTTCATGGTATGATTCGGAGTGAATCCTACCACAGAGTTCAGGGAGACCTCCGCCACGTCCATGTGTACATTCACCTCCTCCTGCACCTGCTCTGGCTCCAGTACCTCCTCCTCATACTCCTCGTCGGGTACGATCACAATTTGCAGCAACTTGCTCGCACATCGGTGACCGGGGCTGAACTTTTCGTCGCAACGGAAGCACAACCCTGCTGCACGCCTGGCCCGCTTGTCCGCCTCTGTCAGTCGCCTGCCTGGTACCACCCCTGGCCTGACCTCTCCTCTAGGCGCCACTGGGGCTCCTGTTGCTGGCCGTGGAGGAACTGGTGCTGCCGTACTGCGCTGGCCCTGGACTCCCCAAGCCCCTCTGATGCGCCTCTCCTCCGTGTGCTTCTCCTCCGCCATGTGGGCTAGACGGAGGACATCCTCCAAGTCATTGGGCCTCTGCATCCGAAGCTCTGCCTGTATCGAGGGCTTCAATCCCCTCATGAAACTCCCGATCAACACCTGGTCAGACACCCCCTGCAACCTGCTAGCCAACATCTCGAACTTCTCCACGAAGTCTCGAACTGTCCCCTCCTGTCGCAGGGCCGACAACTGCTTATAGAAGTCCCCTCCGGACTTCTCCTGGAACCGGTCGAGAAGGTATGAAGAGAGCTCCTCCCAGGAACGAAAAGGAGTGCGGGCTGTCTTCCACCGCTACCAGGCTAGGGCCTTGTCCTCGAAATAGATCCCTATAGCACGCAGGACCTCCTCTGTCAGCTGCATCACCTGAAAGTAAAGCTCGGCCCGGTAGACCCATCCGTCAGGATCGGTGCCATCAAACGTCGGCATCTTCAGCTTCTTCAGCATTCGATCCGCGTTTATGTCACCGCACTGTGCTCCAAACCGTCCACCGTGCTGTCCTCCATTTCCGCCACGGCCGCCTCCCGGTACCATCACACCCCCTTGCCCCCCTCCGGGGCCTCCGTCGCCTCCCTCGTACAGCTCATCAGGCCATTGAGGCCGCTCCATATCCCCCTCCGGTATGTAGTTCCCCAAACAGTCCAGTGGTCGTGGTGGCTGGAAAAAAATGGGCTCTCTAGCCCCTCCGTGCTGCTGACCGGACGCTGTCCGGTCCTCCAGATAGCCCCCTGGGCCCCAAAATTGGGCCGCAGGAGCCCCAATCATCACCCCGTGAGCCCCTCTTCATCCGTCGGGCCTCGTCGTCGCTCCTGGGGGTTGAACAAACCCCGCCACGCCCCCAAAAGGCCTCAGTGGTCTCGCGGGGCCTCCAAAACGCGTCACCGGGTCTTCAGGAGGGGTGGCCCAGGCTGTGGCGCCACCCCGAAACCCTACCGGACCCACCGCACCCCCGAAAGGGGGTCCCCAACCTCCCGCGCCCCCGGCGGGGGAGCCCCACCTCCAGCGCCTCCCGGCGGGGGCGCCCAGCCTCCCGCGCCCCCCGGCGGGGGCGCTCCGCCTCCGGCGCCCCCGGCGCCCCCGGCGGGGGCGCCAGCCTCCAGACACCCCCGACAGGGGGTGTCGCTTCCGTGGGGGGCGGTAGGGCCCGTCGAGCCCCCCAGGCCCCGCTGGGCCTGTCGAGCTCTCGGCAGGCCCAGTTGGGCCTGTCACACTTCCGGCAGGCCCAGTTGGGCCTGCCGTGCTTGCCGCGAGGGCATGGTGGGCCCCGCTACCTTCCCCCGCAAACCCTAGAGGGTTTAGCCAGCCGTCTTCTTGGTTTGGAGGGTTGGTAGCCGCCGTTTCGACGACAGACCCTTCCGGGTTTTTGCCTCGATCTCCTCCGATAGCCGCCGAGATGGTCTGGAGCATCATCGTCATCGCCGGGATCTGCGCCACCTCCCTCGCCGTCTTCGCCGCCTCGATCCTCATGTGTGTGAGTTTGACTTGGATATCCTCTTGCGTATGGGCGTGATCCTTGTTGAAGAGCTCCATGGCCGTCTTCAATGATTGAATATCCTCGCCCATGGCTCTCTTCAATTCCTCCATCTCGCGGTTGATTTCTTCACGAAACCCTTGTAGCCGTTCTTCCGTCGCGCCGCCTCTTGTCCCTCCCGCCATTAGATCTCACCGCTCTGATACCAATTTGATACGAATCGCTTGCCGTTTGGATCAAATCAGCGAATAAATGATTAAAACATCGATTTAAAGGTGGAAAAATGGAAAATAGTGGAAAAACAATGAGAAATCAATGAACTTGATAAGGATTCTTCGAGACGAATCAATCTCTCAGCTTTTATTGAACGCCTAAAAGCCTAAACAGCATCAAGATGATAACTAGATTGTTCGAAGACAAATCAAGCATAAACTAACAATGACGGCTAGCCCTAATTATAAAGGAAAACGTGGATTTACTAATTTGGTTTGACTAGACCAAAATACCCATGAGGTGACTAATACCGGCCCCCACGTCTCCTCCTGCGAGAGTAAACAATCGTGGGCTCTCCGCTAGCCGCATCTCCCGCGTGTATGCCCGGCCCAAGCGGCGCGTCCGCATCAACAACCACATGAAAAATAAAATCCAAAAAAATGTGGGATATGTGGGAAAATGGGTGCGACTCCTTAGATTTGATCTAAGGAGTCACCCTAGGAACACTTTACCCATATATATATCACTTTGGAAAATTTCGAACATCCTTTAGTTTGCTTACAAAATTGTTTCTGGGTTGTAATATCGGGTGATCCATTACAAAATTAAGAACTAATAGCGATCGTGGATAGTGTATTTTTTGTTTTTGTTGTAACATAGTTCCACTATGTTACAAACTAATGCAGCGTAACGCACATTTCATCACCAGAACGCTGTGTTATAGGACATTTGCACTACACACTTTGGTCTTGTAACAATTTGTCGCTATTACCGTACACAACACATTTCATCACACATTTTAACATTGATTTTGAGTTACCAGATTTACATATGGTATGATGCCTTATCTATGGATGTTGCATATATCTTGTTAGGTAGGTCATGGATGTATAATCTTGATGTTACACATTCTGAGGTCCAACATTCATTTGTGTTTGAAGATAATAGGATTGTGTTGACTCTTAACCAACCTAAGAGTGTGGTTGAAGATAAAAAGAAGGGTTAGTCACTAACATGACACATGAAATCAATTAACATTGTGGTCCCAAGTTCTCTATAGTAAGATATTAATTGTGGGACTATTACATTTTCGGAGCATCATGCATATCATACGAGTGGCATGCATTCCGAGACTTATGAAATTGATAATAATCATAAATTTGTTACAGAGGCAGCTAGAACTTTACAGATATTTATCATGGAGGATTATAGGATGGCTAGAGCTTACCCAAAGAGTTTCTAGAACAAACATATAAGGAGACTTTGCATGCCTCGTACTAGTTCTTACTGAGCTCTGCAAAAGATGGTCTGATGCAATTGAGTCTCGCTTATTTCATATGAGATTGATACTGGCCCGTTAACTACATTGTTGACTTCTTATTGTTCACATGTATAACTTCGGCAATGATTGATCAGTTCTGTCTGGTTGTGACCTTTCTATTGTCATTCACCAAAGGTGATTTTTTTTTTAAAATCTGGAGAAATTGATGGAGATTCAACTCGATCATTACTTGATACTTAGCTTTAATAAGTTTATTTTGATTTTTAGTTGATTATGTTTTGTGCATATATGCTTTTATTTTTAAAAGAGTTTTTTCAGTTATTTCTTATTTGCACATTTGGTGCATGCAGGTTTGCTTTTAAATAAGCATGTTCTGCAACTGTTTTATGTAATGAAATGAAGATTGATAATTTTAAACGAAAATTCTAGTTTAGTTCATGAGTGACCTTAGTATTTTTAGATCAATTTTTTCTTGAGGGGTTAATAGGGATGTGTGGTGCATGCACGAGAGGGCCAAAATCTATCCTTAGTTATCAAATCCCTAGCTTTCTATCCTTAATCCCAATTTATTCCTTAATTTCTTATTTATCCATTACTTAAAACCTTAGATTGAAAATCCTAGATCTATTTTGTTTCGTGTGTTGCGTCACCCTCTTTTGCCATCCACTTTTCTTTGGTAGGGACATTGAACTTACATGTGGCCAAAACAGTTGCATTTCTTGCAACTAGGTGTAATCCATTCATATTCAGTGTTGATATCCAAACCATGGTTAGAGGTATCGTCCGATACCTCTTGGTATCGGGCGTATCGGACCGGTACCGGTCAGTACCGGTCTGATACTACTGCATAAAATTGGTATCGGCCGAAACCCTAGGGTAGGGTTTCTGCCGGTTTTGCCCAGTATCGGGCGAAACTGGCCGAAACTCGAGGGTTTCGGCCAGCAAATGTAAAAGAAAATATCCAAAATTGAAAAATAAGACGAAGAAGAAGAAGAAACAAGGAAAAAACTGCGAAAAAAAAGAAAAAAAGGAAGATCAAACTTACCTCGCCGCGCCAATGCGCTTGCTGCCGCACCTCGCCGCCTCGCCTGCTGCCTCGCCTCGCCTCGCCGCCTGCTGCCGCGCCGCTCCCGCCACTCCCTAGAGAGAGAGAGGCTGTTTGAAATTTTGAATGGTAAACTTGTAAATAAGTTATATGTGTACTGTGTAGAGTAAGATATTTTAGGGAAATTTGTAAATAAGTGGTATGTGCGCAAAGCATAATGGTGGGTGTGCAAAGCAACTCCATGCTATTTTTGGCAAACTTGCAAATAAATGGTACGTGCGCAAAGTAAAACGGTGGGTGTGCAAGGCAAACTTCTAGTTACTTTAGTTTTTTTACGTACCTGATAGATTTTATGTATTTAAAACTACCGATAAAGACCAACCGAAACCTACGTCCGATACCGCCGAAACGGACGATACCGATACCGAAACTTAAATTTTCGAGAGAGCGATACCGATACCGAAATTGAGACCTCAAACCTTGATCCAAACTTCCACCCGTCTCGAAATCTTGACTGACATATTGTGGCAACTGCGACGAAACATTGGTTTCAATAAAACATCTTCCATAAGTCAACCTATCCGCAGTTGTTGTAGCCTTAGCCATGTATAATGGAGTATTGATTAGATTGGCTACTTTACTGAATATTCTTTGAGATCTGAGCTTTAGGTGGAGAGGTAGGAATCTCACCTATACAGAAATAGTAGAGAGAAGGTCCCATTCCAAGCATATATTCACCAATCATTTCTGAGGACGGTCTATGCTTGTCAAAAAGTCTATGCTTTTCAAAAAGCTAATGGGTCATTTTCTGAGGACAAGATCCTCCTCTCACCATGGTCTCGATCTCTCGCCTTGGTCTAAGATCAGTTGCTAGAGATCACATCCGTTAGATCTGATCAGTCTCCACTTTACCAATTCTCAGTCATATACGATCATATACGATGACTATCTAATTGCCATAGAATGTATGTGTATATGCTTTTATGTAACTATGCATGTATATATGTATGTGTGTGTATGTGTGTCTGAGCTTTTCTACTCTATACAGTTGCATCAATCACCCTATGTTCTTTTGGTTTTGGCATTTTTTTAGTTTTGGGATTTTGTTCATATTGATTGGTATGCTAATGAGTGATGATGAGCATTTCCTTATTTTATACATGTAGCTCATTAGCATCTCATATGTTAAAATATAGTCATAACTTGTGCCGTAAGGGCACTGTTTATTTAAAATATTCCCCCCTCAAAAACTTATATCTCCTAACTTTAAACAAACGGCAATAATTACGTAGTTCTTCTCAAAAAATTATTTTCCCCCAACATTTAATTCCTCCGGACTATTCAGTTCCTGACAGAAATTTTAGTTCCCCCAAAATTAAACACAGTTAACTTAAGCACATGAGAGTCACCGACCTTAACAAATTTTCATTCAAAATTTAATTTAATTCAAAAAATTAATTTAATTAAAATCTCAAGAGTTGAATCACCATCTTATCAAATGTGAGCATTCTAATACATATTAAAAAAGATCAAATTTTATGATCCGAATGTATATCCATATTATGTCGGATATAAATCTTTTTTGAATAATCCAAAATCATTTACGTCCCTGTAGATTTTATAATCCGAGTCTTTGATTCACAAAGGACCATGCTTTGATTCACGCCCGACCCGGAAATCCCCGTCCGTTAATGGGCCCCGCACCCACCCCTTCGGTTCGTCCCCACTCCACCCGGTAACGAAAATATATGGTTATCCTGGGGTGGTTGAGGACGTGGGTAAAATTACATACAATCAAATCTTAAAAAATTAAATACATTCAAATCTCCAAACCCTCGAAATATTGGGACATAAAAAGCAAAGGATATCTCTAAGATTCCAGTTTCTTTGCGAATTTAATTTGGGTTTCTTTCTTTAAGAAATGCACTGATTTTTTGTTGCCAACCAAGGGTAGAGGTGCTTGTCTTCTAATTATTTTTTGATTAATTTACTCTATAAATCGGCATTTAGTTCTACTCTTTTCAATCATTTATGTGAAATAAAAGCAAGGTAGGAATGCATATGCATGAAAATTATTTATTTGGCTTAATTATCGAACACACGTTCGCTTATTATTGTATTTTTATTAATTTTTATTCTTTTTATTTGTTAAATTTCACCTTTTTAAAGGAAATTGCTGTTTCCATTATCCTAGTAAGCATCTCAGTCAACAACCCAAAATATGACTGGGACAAAACTGCCACATATGTCAAAATTCAAAAAAGAACAACAAATTTCCCCAGCGAAATCTTTGTTCCCCAAAAAATTATTTCCACAGCCAAAATTCAAAAGAACAACAAATTAGCGTAAAAATATTTAGCGGCACGAGCACATTCGGCATGGACGCCTTCGGCGCAGAACAACAAATACGACGCGGCGCCTTCGACGTGGAACAACAAATCGACATGAGTGTCTTTGGCGCAAAACAACAAATTCAATACGAGCACCTTTGGTGCGGAACAACGTTGAGCGCCTTCGGTGCGGAACAATAAATTCGCCGCGAAACAACGCACGAGCGCATTCGGCGTGAAACAACAAATTCGGCGCGAATGTCTTTGGCACGAAACAACAAATTAGCGTAAAAAAATTTAGCACGCGCCGTTCGGCGCGGAACAATAAATCTCAGGGTATTTTTCGGCGACTGTATTAACTTAAATTTTTTATGCCTTCGGCGCGAAACAACTGAACTCAGGGTATTTTAGGGTATTTCTCGGTGACGATATTAACTTAAATTTTTTTACGCTAGTTTGTTATTCCGCTAAATTTTTTTACCCCAATTTTTTAATTTGTTTAATTTAATGGATCATGTTTCTCCACAATCTTTCCCAAGTCACTTTTAATTTCAAAGTTTTGGTTTCCAAGACACTTTCTTCCCTCAAAATTTTATATCCACAATCTTTTCCAATACACTTTTAATTTTAAAGATTTGGTTCCCAATACAGTTTTCCTTCTACAATTTAAGTTTTCCATCTAAATTTTTCACAAAATCCATTCTCAACCATTGATTTTTCAAGATCAAATTCCAGCCACTCGTTATCTTGTCCTAGTCAGCCCTAGAATTCAAAAAACGTTTTCAAACGTATAATAGACTAGTCATAACCCGTGCCCGCGGGCACGGTTCATTTAAGATTTTTCCCTACAAAATCTTTGTTCCCCAAAAAATAATTTCCAACGTCAAAATTGCACGGAACAACAAATTATCGTAAAAAAATTTAGTGGCACGGCTGCCTTCGGTGCTGAACAACAAATTCGACGCGTGCGCCTTCGACACGGAACAACAAATTAGCGTTCATTTAAGATTTTTCCCTGCAAAATCTTTGTTCCCCAAAAAATAAGTTCCAACGCCAAAATTGCGCGGAACAACAAATTATTGTAAAAAAATTTAGTGGCACGGCTGCCTTCGGTGCTGAACAACAAATTCGACGCGTGCGCCTTTGACACGGAACAACAAATTAGCGTAAAAATCAGCAGGGGCGCCTTCGACGCGGAAAATTATTATCATCTTTACCCCATGCGTCGAAGAGACGGTGAGCCCCACGTTGATGGAGAGATCATTCGATCTGCAGCATTAAGTGCAAGTTAATGTTTTTTCCAAATGCATTAATTGTGTGCACTCTCCTATTCTCCAGAAACTTTCATTCCCCATAAAGTTTCATTTCCCCGGAAACTTTCATTTCCCTAGAAATTTTTTTCCCTCCAAAAACTTTACACAAAATCTCATCTCAGCCATTCATTCCTCAAGATTAAATCCAAGCCGTCTTTCTATCAACCTGTTTGTCCTAGTCAGCTTGTCCTAGTCAGTCCTAGAATTCAAAAACAGTTGTGTTTTAATATATAGATAGTCATAACATGTGCCCTAAGGGCACGTTTCAGTTAAAATATTCCGCCTCAAAATCTTGCATCACTTAATTTTAAACAAACAACAATAATCAAATCACAATAATATTTATTTGATTACCCGAAAAATTTTACTTCCCTTCAAAATCACAATAATTTCCTAATTTTTAGGCTAATTCTAATTGCAATGCATATACAACTTCGATAGTTTCTATTTGGGAAAATCAAAAGGAAACAAAGAAACTTGATTAATAATGGTATCTTGTTTAAATAGCTACTACATTATCAAGTGGAGTTGAAAGCAACTTAGTATCAGAAGAAAAAGATTTCTACAGAATATCAAGTGAAATGTTGGCAAAGTTTAATTGTATTCGCTCATTTCTTCTTACAGCGCAACATTTCACTTACATCGCAAATTTCTCAAAAATGAAAATTCTTCAACAACAAACACCATATTTTAGTTCTACATCACCATCCAAATTTTTTTCAATAACAGAATATTTATACATAACCCAAATATGACCACAAAACATATTACATCTATAACTTCGATCTAATAACCATAGCTTACATTGGTTCATCTCTAGTTCCTTTAATTTCTTCAAGGCTTCTTGCATTGCGATTTATTTTGATCCGTAGCTTCCTTGTTATAACTGGGGTCTTTTTCATAATTGTGGCATCTTCTAGCGAGTCTCTTCCTTGTCAACCAATTTGAAAAACTTGCAACCTTCAACTTTCTTCCAATTGGGGCATCTATAAAATGATATGTTTGGATTTGAGGATTTGCAGCTGTTTTGGAAAAAAATTCTTTATTTTAGATCCACCTTGCATAACAATATTTATTCACTTATGTGAAATAAAATAATTATAAGCACGTTAAATTCCTAATAATGAAATAGACTTGTACCGAGTCCACATCAATTTTAAACCAACCAAACTACTCTCTAACCAACTACTACATAAATCTAGAACCCCTACATTGCCTTAAAACTTAGGATTGCAATCAACATCTCAACCCATCCTATATCAACAGATTCCAATTCAATTGAAACTGATATATATTACTTAATTGCTTCCCTCTAGCGAATCACGGTAAATCCAAACGAATACCATTGAAAATCCCTCCAACAGAAACTTATGTCTTTGTATTTCTTAACATTAATGATCAAGTAATTAAATTAAACATAAGCACCTAAACACTTTAAGAAGAAGAAATGAACAAAATGCAAAAAAGCATAAAGTACACCAGGAAATGCTCCATCATCAGGCTTTCTATAGTAGGACCTATAACTATAAACAAATAAACAAAAAGAATCCAAAGACTTTAAAAAAATCCCGCAATGGATGAGCAATAATACCAAATCATACCAAACATTAAATAGTATATAACAATCAGAACAAAAAATATTTCAAAAATCAAGCGGTATCATCTGAAGCCAAAAACAACAAATAAATTGAGACGCTATAAGAATGAAATAAACAATAGATTGATAGCACATCGATTCATTTGGATTCAACAATAACAATAACAAATTGTAACACAGAGGCAGATTTGTTACAGAGTTATAGCCCAATTGGCCTCGTTGTTGACCTGATCATCTTATTAATCCTTGATCGCCTCCACCGCATGAGCTTGTTTCGATTTTGTCGTTGTAAAAGTTGAAAGAGATCAAGAATTATGAGAGTAGCTAGTGTTTTGGGGCTTCATATTCTCAACCTTTAAAGCTCAGGACCTTTCCTTTTTTCTGAACAGGGTCTCGCGAAGTTAAATGCCCCTCGAAGTCGCGCAGTCGCCACCGTCAGAATTTTACAGTTCTGCTTGGCCCCCACTCTATATTTTTTGGATTATACCTTTCAAAAAGATTTACAATTTCATAGAATCCATATAACTTTCAGAAATATGCACCTCATGTTTCCAAGATCAATCTGATGTCTTAAAAAACCTCACCATGTTAGAGGTCAAAGCACAGCCCACAAAGCCAGTCTCTTTGGAAGGGGCATGTAGAAATATATCTGCAAATGAGTGGTATAATTTTATAATGTGCTCTAATCAGACAACTTACAGAGTTTCAGGTAAAGCTGTTATTGACTTCCAAAGGTAGAAGTCAAGTGTTGCCGAGGCCATTGTCTGCTTCAATTCACCATCAGGTCAACTATATACATTGAGGTGCCTTCCATACATCCCATCTGTAATGTGTTGAAGGTTGAATCCTTTCGTAAAGGCCGCCGGATCTCCCCAAGATGAGCCAATCATAGTCTTATGGCATACACAAAAAGTGTGTTGTGGCCTGGTTTTTCCCACCAGAGGCACAAAAAGTGTCTTATGAGCTAATCATAGCCAACGTTAATGAACTGTAAATGTTTGTTAATTGTGTAGAAAGATAAAAGAGAGTAGATCATATTATTTCATATACAGAAGATGAAATGTTTCTTAATTTATTTACTGTGTTTCCCCCTAATCCCTCTTTTTACTAATTAGTGTTGTCGCTCCCGCCTGCATCCCCATTACACGTGCTCCGGTGATGCCTCCAGCAAGCATAACTGCTCCCACTCCCCATCCTGCTCTTGGTTCTCAAATGCCGATCGAGCTGTGAAAGCTCCATCTTTGCATTGATAAAGAACTATATCATCTGCAAATCGTCATTTGAGGTCTGTGTAAGTATTAATTGGGGATAGGTTGAAGAGAGGTTGACAATTAACATGATTCAAGAAAAGAATCTACATAGATAACTCAAAAATTAAAGAATCAACTTGAATAAAAATGATCGGGCTTCGGCATGGGGAAAATTAAACCCAATAATTTCGAGAATTAACTTTTGAGATAAACTTAGGGCTAACCAACAGCACGTGTGTGGTGGCTCCGGCTTTGGCAAGGGGTAGCTCCGGCATGGGGGAACTCCGGTTGCGGCTCCGGCATGGATAACTCTGGCTGCAACGTGACTGGTGTGCGTGGAGCTTAGGGGGATTGAGAGTGGGAGAGGGTGGGTGGGGCTAGAGATAGACAGAGAGAGAGCTTAGAGATTCAAAATTTTGGGAACCAGTCGAGAGATTCCCAGTTTCTTTTAGGCTGTCTTTTGGGTTGATTACTTGCTGCTATACTCATGTTTTGGGGAAGAGCAAGAGCCAATTTTGCTCTCCCCAAAAACCTGTTACTCTTCCCCAGGTTGCGAATGCATGTTGTGCCTCTTGCTCTTCTCAGGTTATCCAACCAGCCAAATGGGACCCACAATCAAGGGCTGTTTTCCAAGAAAATATATCTAAAAAATACAAACTTATCATCTCAAACCCTCATCCAAACCGTTCATTCAGCAAGATTAAATCTAGACCGTCTTTTATCAACCAGTTTGTCCTAGTCAGCTTGTCCTAGTCAGCCCTAGGATTCAAAAAACTCTGTCAAATGTAATATAGATTTTTACATAATCCATTATTTTCCTTGTGGCATTCAGAATGCAGAACTAAATCTTTTTTAAACTATCTATAAAATAGTTGGCTTTTTCTGCATTGTGTAACATCATATATATTTTGAGGTATATGGCTGAAGTGCTTGTATTCTAGGTATGCATGACATGATGCATAATCGGTTTATTGCTTCTGGTGAAAAGCTTTGTTCAAGCCTAGTATTCAAAAATGATTGCTGGTTTTTCCATAAACTCATGTTCCTTCAGTTACATTGATAGAGCATGTTACGTCTTTCTCTTCCTCGTATTCACAAACATCTTTCTCTGACCTTGATCCCAATCGTTCAACTCGTTGTAACATCCAGTCACCAGAGATCTCAGCTGCTAGATCTGATCGATCTCTGCTTTACTAATTTGCAGGCACAAAGATGACGAGGATCCGATCACATGAGACTGTATTTATGTATGAATGCATGTAACTATGTATGATTGAGTGGGTGCGCATGCACGGGCGTGCGCGCGCGCTTTTCTGTTCTGCAGTCACTTTAATCACACTTTGTTCTTTTGTTTATTAGGTTATTCTTTCAGTATTTGGATTTTGTTCATATAGATTAGTATAGGCTAATGAGAGTGTGTTTGTTCATATTGATTAGTATTCTAATGAGAGAGAGTGTGTGTATGCTTGTGTGTGTTCCGCACAGTCGCTTTAATCACACTTTGGTTCTTTTGGTTAATGTCATTTTCTAGTATTGTGATTTTGTTCATATTGATTAGTATGCTAATGAGCGCTTATGAGCTTTTGCTTTTTTATTCATGCTGCTCATTATCATCTTATACGCCAAGATATTTGTAGATTTTGGAGTTTGTGGTTTAGGATGCCAGACCACACCTTTTCTTAAAAATAGTTAGCTTTTGCTGCATCATGTAATATTATATATTTTCAAGGTATATGCTGAGTTCCTTGTATTTGAGGTATGCATGAAGGGAGGCATATCATTTTATAGTTTTTGTCGAAAAGATTTGTTCAGGCCTATGATTCAAAAATGGTTCTTGGGTTTGTCCCACAAACTCATGTTCCTTTGGCTGTAACTTGCGCATGGTTCGTCTTTCTTTTCCTCATATTCACAAGCATCTTCCTCTCACCTTGATCCTGATCTCTCAGCTCGATCTAAGATCCATTTGCCAGAGATGACAGCCGCTAGATCTGATCTGTCTCTGCTTTACTAATTTCTAGGCCCAGGCAATGACGAAGATCAGATTGCCTGATATTGTATGTATATAGTTTGCATGTATGAGAGAGAGAGAGAGAGAGAGAGAGAGAGAGAGAGAGAGAGAGAGAGAGAGAGAGTCCAGGTTGCTTTAATCACATTTTGTTCTCTGGGTTATTAGATCATTTTTTAGTCTTGGGATTTTGTTCATGTAGATTAGTATGTTTATGAGTGTTTATGAGCTTTTGCTATTGTATTCAAGCTGTTGTAGATTTTGGAGCTAGTAGTGCAATCCATCCCTTTTCCTTGTGGCGTTTATTATGCCTAACAAAATCTTTTCTTAAACTATCTAACATATTTGGCTTTTCCTACATGTAATCTCATTTATTTACCAGTTATATACTGAATTGCTTGTATTTGAGGTATGCAGGAAGTGAGGCATAATCAGTTTATTGCTTTTGTCGAAAAGCTTTGTTCAAGCCTAGGATTCTCAAAAATGATTGGTGGGTTTACCCCACAAACTCCTGTTTCTTCGGCTGTAACATTGACTGAGCATGTTTCATCTTTCTCTTCATCGTATTCACGAGCATGGCTTGCTGTGGAGTTGCTTTGCACATGGAAATGGCAAGGGGGGAGTGCTTTGGACTCATTTTTACCTTCATTGAGCAGATATGCAAAGTGTGAATTATCTTATCCTGAAGTAAATGTCATCTTTTCAATAGTCAACATATTGTTGGATGGTGCTATATTCCAGGGAGCCAATAGCCTGTGGATTTCTTTAAATACATGGGTTGCTTCAGATGACGAGGTTGAGAATATTCGAGATCCATTTCTGCGTGCTCTTACTTCGTTGTTGTTGACTTTATTTGTTAAGGATAAAGTTTGGAGAAAGCATGAAGCTCTTGAACTTTTTGAGAATGTTGTTGGCAGACTGTCCATGGATACTGCGGTAAAAAGAACCACCCTTAGGATTCTTCCATTTATTTTGAGTATACTTATAGAGCCATTACTTCTTCAAAGCACAGAGTTTGATGAAGCCAGTAAAGATATTTTGCTTGCTCCTTGGAACAATGATTCAGTCCTGAAGAATCTATTGAGTTGGCTTCAAAAGGCTCTTTCTTTTCCACCTCTAGGCTTTGGGCAATCTGAACCAGGTAGTTCAAATGCTTCTATATAATTTCAAATGAAATAGAATTTCATGATTGCATTCAACTGATCAACTTGAACATTATATTTTTCTTTTTCTTATGGCAGATCTAGATGAATGGATTCCACTGATAATATCTTGTTATCCTTTACGAGCAACTGGAATACCTGGCACATGCAAGGTGGATGTGGTTAGGGATATCTGCCATTTAGAGAAACCCCTGTTGCTTAGTTTGTTTCAGAAGCAAAGATGTGGTAATGATGTAACTACAGCCATATCTGAGATGTCTTCTGCTGCATCAACAACTCAGGAATTAGTTTCGTTCTCACCTTCACAGATGGCTCTCGGAAAGCTAACAGCACTGTCAGTTGGGTATTGCTGGAAGGAGTTCTCTGAAGATGATTGGGATTTTGTGTTTGATAGTGTGAAGAGGTGGATAGAATCATCTGTTTTGCTGATGGAGGAATTGACAGAGAAGATAGATGAAATTGTTATGAGCTATACCTCAATATCTTACTTGGAACTTGTAGAGAAGCTTAAACTAGTTGTTCTGGCTTTAGATCCAACGGCAGTAAATATTTCTGGTAGTGCTCTACTTGTATTATCTCTTTTCTCACAGCTTGCTGAGCTCCAAGAAGCAGATAGCAGTGAAGTTTTGCAGTCCATAAAGTTAGAAAAATGGCCAAAAATTAAAGATCAAATTATGGAAAATATACTTCGGCTATTTTTGGCAACCGGCGTTGCTGAGGCAATTGCAAGTTCGTCCAGTGATGAGGCTTCCTCCATTGTAGCTTCAAGTCGGATGGCATATTCTCAGTTTTGGGGACAAGTTGCTTCATTTGTTATTAGTTCGCCTCACCGTATAAGGAATGCAGCTGTAAAGTCTATGGAACTTTGGGGTCTTAGCAAGGGGCCTATTAACGCTCTGTATGCAATTCTTTTTTCTTCCAAACCTATCCCTTCACTTCAGTTTGCTGCTTATTGGCTGCTTTCAACAGAGCCATTATGTCATTTGTCACTTTTGAAGGAAAACATTCTAGTAGGAATTACAACCACTACTGAGGATACTAACCTGAATAATTTTGATTCATCTTCTGAATCCTCCATATGTTTAATGGATGAAATCTCTTCCCTGATTCAGAAACCAGCTTCCATGATTTTCGAGATGGATTTAGCATCACAAGATAGGGTATGTTTATGTTAGTTTAGTAGGCTGATGATCTGGTTTTACCTGTTTCTTATACTGATATGGTAGTATTTTTGTCTTTGCAGGTAAACGTTTATCTTGCCTGGGCTATATTGCTATCTTATCTTCATTCACTATCACCTTCCTCCTCAGCAAGGGAAAGACTGATTCAATATATACAAGAATCTGTCAGTTCGGCAATACTTGATTGCATTTTTCAAAATATTCCGTTAAAACATGGTCTGAATAATATAAAGAAGAAGGATGCTGATCTTGTGGCTGAAGCATCTATAGCTGCTAGTGCTGCCAAGCATGTTATAAGTTCAGGTTCTGTGTTCTTAAGCTTAGAGACACTTTGGCCTCTTGGGACCAAGCAAATGGCTTCACTTGCTGGTTCAATATATGGAATGATGATTTGGCTCCTTCCTTCTTACGTGAGGAATTGGTTTACAAGCTTGCGTGACCGTGCTCATGTAGCGGCTATTGAGTCATTCACTAAACTGTGGTGCAGCCCTTCCCTTCTATCAAATGAATTGTCTCAGGTGCGTGGTTCCATCCAATACTATGTTGGTAGATGTAATTAAATCTCCTGAATCCTGATGCAGGTATTGTGTCGGCACTTGCTATAAACCTTTACTATGGTTATCATATATATTGCAGTTGGTCGTCATTCGAAACTAGCTGACCATGCTAGTAGGATATGAACCTTTAAAGTGTGATAGTTCCCTGCCATTTAGTTGTATCAGGAAACAAGGCTTACCTTGACATTGAGCTTTTAATGTGCTTTATCATTCTGTGCCGACATCATTTATTTTAAATTTTATGACAGCATTTCAAAAAGCTTGATCTTTAAGGTAGGTTATTCTATTGGCTGATGTTCCAATTGTTTAGGATTACGGCTAAGATGCTCTCTCGAGCATGGTTTGAGGTATCGGCCGAAACCCTAGGGTTTCGGCGGTTTCGGATCGGTCTCGGATGGGACCGATCCAAAACCCCCGTCTTTTCTCAGTACCGGCCGGTTTCGGCCGATACCGATGAGCCACAAAAAAAGAAAGAAGAAGAATAAGAAGATAAGTAAAAAATAGAGAAGAAGGAAAAGGTAAAAGAACAACAAAAATTTGCTGCTCCAAACAAAAAACAACAAAAAGAAGGAAAAAGGGAAAAGAAGAAGACGAGGAAAAAAAGAAAAGAAGAAGAAGAGGAAGAGTTACCTGCTAGTTGGCCACCGACTCGCATCGTCGCCCCGTCTCTTGCCTCGTCCCCGGTCTCGCCGAACTCATCGCCGCCCCACCTCGCCGATATCATCGCCGAGAGAGAGAACACAGAGAGAGAGAGGCCCGAGTTGAGTCGTCGCTGCCTGCATTTGTTTTCAAATGACAAACTTGTAAACAAGTAGTGGTTTCTGTATTTAAAAACAGGAAATGGCAAACTTGTAAATAAGTGGCACAACAGACTCCTAAAGATTTTTTGGGGCAAATATGTAAATAAGTGGTATGTTCGAAAAGCAAAACGGTGGGTGCGGAAAGAAACTCAGCTATTTTAGGCAAACTTATAAATAAGTGGTATGTGCGCAAAGTAGAACGGTGCGTGTGCAAGGTAAACTTCAATTGAATCATTTATTTATTTATCTATTTAGTATCTAAGTATTTCTGAAATCGAAACCGATATTCGAAACGAAACCGTCGAAACTAGCGATACAAACGAAACCGAAACTTGCTTCCGAGCTCGTCGAAATGAGCGATACCCGAAACCTAAATTTTGGAAGGAGCGATACCGAAACCGAAATCGAGAACTAAAACCTTGATCTCGAACTTGCATGAAACCTGGCACTGATCTAGAAGGGCTCACACTGTAATTTCAAGGCATCTAGAGCTGAAAATAAAATGAAGATAAACGAAAAAGAGAGAAAAAAGGAATGTGCCATCACATTTTACCCACCTTAGAAAAATTCAGTCCTCGAAATTCTAGAACGAGATAACATATACACATTACAAAAGAGATACAACAACCGGCAAGGCAACAACAAAATGAAGATCAGTTTAAACAACAGATAGTAAAATCTAAGAGTCGTCAGTGACTTTCTCAATCGCTGACATAGTAAAAGTCTGGCGCCTCGACGACGGTGGCAGTTGCTCTGGCTGACTGGCACCGGCAGTCGTCGCTTGCTCAACTCCTCTTGGCCAGCTATCCAAGGAGTGCTCTGATGCACTGCAGATCCGACACAAGTTGTTCCAGTGGCGACACTTTCTCATGTATCCGGATTGGTGACAGTAGTTGCATGTCACAACACGTCGAGTGATGGTCTCTACTCTGTCCGCTTGAATGATATAGTATGCTTCGTCTACATGGTGGACTTCTCCCGTTCTCTGATGCGAGCATGTATTGGTGATGATGGTCGTCGGTTCTGCTCTGTGGCAATGGTTGGTGGTGGTCGTCTCGGAGGGACTCCTGCATGTCGCTTCCGCTCACGCTCCTTCTGTATGTACTCATACTCTTAGGAAGTGGAGAGTACATCAGCATGAGTCTTCAACTTGAACCGGCCAGCTTGTCGCGAATATCGATGTCCAGGCCCTGCTGAAATCTCTTGGCCCGAGCCAAAGTGGTGGACACCGCGTCCTCGGCGAACATGAAACCCTAATGGTTAATAAATACAACACAAAGTATGGTTAGTGGGTCACACATCAAGTTACGTACCTACTGAGTTAAGAAAACTCAGCGTCGTACTCCTTTACAGCCATGAAGCCTTGCTTCATGCCAATGAACTGTGCCTCCAACTCCATCTGCGCCTCTGGAGAGAGGTACTGGGTATCGAACGTCTCCTTGAATGTAGCCCAAGAGATTGGCTGAGGTAGTCGGTCCTCTGCAGCATCCAACCAGTTCCTGGCCTCTCTAATCAACTGTAACTTTGCCATGCTAACCTACAAAGCTGGAGGTGCCTCTGCTGCCTTCAACATGTCGGTGATAGAGCGCATTCACTCCTCTGTAGCCAAAGTATCCCCTCATCCATTAAAAACCGGCAGTCGGAACTGCTGCACTCCTTCATCTTGCATGGGTTCTTCTCGAATAGCCTGGATCATCTCTCGCAAAGCCTGGTCTGAAATCTGATGCACCGTGTTTGATCCAGAGTTGTTGCCCATCCATAATCATGAAGCGTTCGCAGCCATATTCGGTCCGATAGACGGTCTACGTTTCTTGTATATGAAAACTTTCATACACACATGTATCCATAAAGCAAGATTGAGTCAATCGAGTATCGTACTTTATGTCTGCTCTACACTGTTCACAAGGTGATTGCGCAGACCTGCATGGGCCACCACTGGTAATGCCACACTCTCAGGGTGAAACAAGTGTGCACAGGTCCCGCAGGTGCCAGTGAAGTCAATGTGGAGCAGTGCAGAAAGAATGGAAACACTTAAGACATTACAAGTAATACAGTTCTAAAATAGGAAAAGACAGTAAAATCTACACTACTGCTGAAATGTAAATAGAACACTAACCTGCCGCTAGGCTCAAGTCTTAATGTCATGTATTTGAAGTCTGACTCCTCGTACTTCAGCGCCTCTGTATGATTCTGTATGTCACATAGTAGGTAACAAAAATCGCACCACACTCCATAGAGTATGCAATATCTAAACAAGAGACAAAAAGTAAGGGTGCACAAAAAAGGAGACATGGCAACAAGAATAATGGTGCAGAAAGATAACATGTTATGCTGATTAAAATGAACATAAGCTAGGGATGGCAAAATGCACCCGAACCAAACCGAACCGAACCCGGACTCCTAAACCGGGTATACTAATGGTCTATCCGGGTCGGGTAGCATTCGGGTTGACCTGATCGACCCGGATAATATCCGGGTCGGGTGCGGGTTTGACCCATCAACCCAGTTGACCCGGATTCAACACGTATTACTTAATAATTCTATATATATATATATATCATATAATTACTTCATCACAAGGCATCAATGTGGTTGTTTGGTTACTAGGTTTGAGTGGTTGGTGACTATTATCTTAGGTCGCGGGTTCAATTCCTTGCTCCTTCAAATATATTTAGATTTAATTCAGCATTTATTAATTGTAAAGGATTTTAACAATTGAAATTCATGCAGAATACGAAAGTATTTGTGGCCAGTTGGCTAGCGCATTGACTTTGTTGTTGCAGGTCGCAGGTTCGACCTTTGGCGAAAGCAATTTTTATTTTCAAAAAAAGTAATTGAAAATTTTATAGAACCCGGGTCAGGTTCGGGTAACCAGTGTTATTTTTGGGTCGGGTACTTGTTTCATGACCTTGACCCGGATTCTATTCGGGCCGGGTACGGGTGTATCCCTATCCGGGTCGGGTCAAACCCGATCCGATCCGACCCGACCCGTTTGCCAACCTACCACAAGCTATCAAAATGGTACTCACTAAAGTGATCCATTCCTAGGCCGTGACTTATGAGGAAGAGTACAGTGTGCAAAATGAAGTGTAAACTGTGAAAGAGCTCTGGATGCCTCCGTCAGGTATAACAGATTCATGATAGGATTCGTGATCCCTCTGACAGGTAAACAGATATATGAGTGCATCCAGCTACCGAACCTATACTGAGCATGGCTCTAGTTGCTTCCGCACTCTCACAAGCATAAGTTTTTCCAAACCCGGTGAGTCAAGCAGAAATAACCAATTATTAGTTTAGTCTCGTGATGTGGTTTCTAGTTTAATATTAGTTAAACTGCGTAGTCAAGAAAGTCGACTGCCATACATGTTACAATTCAGGGACCACGTAATTTAATCATAATATTAAACCTCTCGGTACTGGCAAGCTCAAGAGATAATGAAATGACATGATAGTAAAGCTAGAATGCGATAAAGCATGGATGTTCCTCATGGTATGATATTTCAAACTGAACTGATATATATATATATATATATATATATATATATATATATATATATATATATATATATATATTAAAAGAAACAATCCACCAACTCATTCATGCAATGAACCAAGAGACGAAGAAAACAATTGAAAGTTAAACTCACGATGGCGCTAGAGGGTCTAGGCCAGAGGGATCAGATATGGTGTCTTCTCATCACGTAGTTGGGGGGAACCATGCCTACGACAAAGTCCACGGGTTTTCTAGCAAGGAACCAGTGGCTAACGACCAAATCAGCATGGTAAGGGGACCCAGATCCCAAGTAATCCATACATAAACCCAAAACAACGAGCAAGGGACCCAGCCGAACCCAAAACACAAGCTGAGAAAGCTATCCGAGCCCAAAGCAACCTGAGAAACCAAGTCAGCAAGCAAAGGTCCAAGCCGCAAGCAAGGGGAAGCTCAAACAGCAAGCAGAAGCCAACTGAACCTCAAACAGCAGCAAAGCCAGCCACCGAAACTCCCAAAAATAGCAACAAGGTGGTCAGCCGAACCCAAGACAAACCCGCGTCAAGACCCTGGGACCCCACACAAGCAGGTGTGGGCATCCAACCCCACTAGATAACCGTTGGGGATCAAACGCTACCACAACCACGCAAATCATCCTCTCCCGACAAAGAAATCGAAATTAAAAACAGAAGTTAGGGGATAGAGTCTACCACAAGTATGCCGATAATCAAAAAATTAAGAACCCAAAATCCACAGCAAGATTCCACATAAATCAGCTCAGAGAAGCTGCAGAAAAGCTCCGGAATTTAGAAAGATGAAGGAGAAGAGAGGTTTAATAGGAGTCGGAGGAACCCCCTGAGGTGTGATGTCACCGCAACAAGGCAGTGCAGCGTTGGAGTGGCCCAAGGGTGCTTCGTGTCCTTTGTAGAGGACGTAAAGGGGGAGGTTATTGTGTCGAATCGTAGTGACATCGTCGAACAGCCCCATCGTGGGCTGTCGTGTCACCGTGAGGGGACGAGAGAGAGAAAGTTGAAAAAGCCCTAACGAGGCCCATGCTGTTACGACAACGAGAGAGAGAGAGGGAGAAAGAGGGGCTGCGATCGAAGAAGCCATAAGGGTGGGCTCGTTGCTGCGAGACGAAGCGAGAAAGAGATCGCGATCAAGAAATTTGGAGCCCTGCTGGGCTTCGGGGCGTCGAATATACAAAGGGGATGGGAAACTAAATAAGCCCGATGTGGGCTTAGGCTGGGCCGAAAATAAAAGAAAAGGAGAGAAAAAAGGAATGGGCCATCAAATTCTACACACCTTAGAAATATTCCGTACTTGGAATTCTAGAACAAGATGACATATACAAAATACAAAAGAGATCCGACAACAACCGGCAAAGCAACAACCAAATGAAGATTAGTTTAAACAACTGATAGTACAATCTAAGAGTCAGGGGTGTCTGTCTCCACCGTTGACATAGTAAAAGTCTGGCGTCTCGAGGCGGCGGCGGCGGTTGTCGCTCTGGCTGACTGGCACCGGCAGTCGTCATCTGCTCAACTCGTTTTGGACAGCTATCCATGGAGTGCTCTGATGCACCATAGATCAGACAGGTTGTTCCAACGGTAGCACTCTCTCCTCATGTGTCCGGATCGGTGACAATAGTTGCATGTCACAGCGCGTTGAGTGTTGATCTCTGCTCCGGTCCTTTTGAATGATGTAGTATGCTCCGTCTGCATGGTGGACTTCTCCCGTTCTCCGATGCGATCGTGTACTGGCGCTGAAGGTAGTCGGCTCTGCTCTGAATCAAAGGTCGGTGGTGGTCGTCTCGGAGGGACTCGTGCCTATCGCTCCCGATCACGTTCCCTCTATACGTACTCATACTCTCGGGCATTGGAGAGTACGTCAGTATGGGTCTTCAACTTGAACCCGATCAGCTTGTCGTGAATATCGATGTCTATCCCCTGCTGAAATCTCTTGGCCCGAGCCAAAGTGGTGGACACCGCGTCCTCGGCGAACATGAAACACCAATGGTTAGTAAATACAACACAAAGTATGGTTAGCGGTCACACATCAAGTTACGCACCTACTGAGTTTAGAAAACTCAGTGTCGTACTCCTCTACAGTCATAGATCCTTACTTCTGGCCCATGAATTGTGCCTCCAACTCCATCTGCGCCTCTGGGGAGAAGTATCCTTGAATGTAGCCCATGAGATCGACTGAGGTAGTCGGTCCTCTGCAGCATCCCACCAGTTCCTAGCTTTTCTAGTCAACTGTAGCTTCGTCATGCTAACCCACAAAGTTAGAGGTGCCTCTGCTGCCTTCAGCATATCGGTTATCAAGCTTATCCACTCTTCTGCAACCAAAGCATGCACTCGTCCATTAAAAACCGGCGGCCGCGGCGATCGGAACTGCTGCACTCCTCCATCCTGCCCGGGTTCTTCTCAAATAGCCTGAATCATCTCTCGCAAAGCCTGGTCTGAAATCTGATGCATCGTGTTCGATCCAGAGTTGTTGCCCGCCCCTGATCCTGAATCATTCGCAGCTATATTCGGTCCCTTGGACGGTCTACGTCTTTTGCGTTTGAAAACTTTCATACATACCTGTATCTATAAAGCAATATTGAGTCAATCTCGTACTTCGTGCATGCTCTGCACTGTTCATGAGGTGATTGCGCGGACCTGCATGAGCCACCACTTGTAACGCCACTCTCCGGGTGCCGTCACAATTGAAATAAGTATGCACAGGTGTCGCAGGTGCCAGTGAAGTCAATGTGGAGTAGTGCAGAAAGAATGGAAACACTCAAGACATGACAAGTAACACAGTTCTAAAATATGAAAGACGGTAAAATCTACACTACTGCTGAAATGTAAATAGAACACTCACTTGCTGCTAGGCTCAAGTCTTAAGGTCATGTACTGGAAGTCTGACTCCTCGTACTCAAGCGCATCTGTATGATCGTGTGTGTCACTTAGTATGCAACTGAAGTCACATCACACTCAATAGAGTAGACAATATCTAATCAAGAGACAGAAAATAAGGGTGCACAAAAAAGGGGACATGACAACACGGATAATGGTGCAGAATAATAACATGTTATGATGATTAAAATGACCACACGCTACTGTAAAGTGGTACTCAATAAAGTGAACCAATCTTAGGCCGTGACTTATGATGGAGAGTACGGTGTGCAAAATGAAGGTTAAACTGTGAAAGAGCTCCGGATGCCTCCGTCAGTTATAACATATTCATGATAGGATTCATGATCACTCTGACGGGTAAACAGATATATGAGTGCATCCAGCCACCGAAACTATACTGAGCATGGCTCTAGTTGCTTCCGCACTTCCACAATCATAAGTTTTTCCATACCCGGTGAGTCCAACAGAAATAACCTATTATTAGTTTAGTGTCGTGATGTGATTTCCAGGTTAATATTAGTTAAACCGCGTAGTCAAGAAAGTCAACTATCATATATGTAACAACCCAGAGACCACGCAATTTAATCACGATATTAAACCTCATAGTACTAGAAAGCTCAAGAGATAATGAAATAACATGATAGTAAAGCTAGAATGTGATAAAGCATGGATGTTCCTCATGGCATGATATTCCAAAACTGAATTGATATATATATTAAAAGAAACAATCCACCAACTCATTCATGCAATGAACCAAGAGACGAAGAAAACAAAAGAAAACTCGAAAGTCAAACTCATGATGGCGCTAGAGGGTCTATGCCAGAGGGATCAGATTTGGTGTCTTCTCGTCACGTAGTGGAGGGAACCATGCCTACGACAAAGTCCATGGGATTTTTAGCAAGGAACCAGTGGCTAACAACCAAATCAGCGGGACAAGGGGGCCCAGATACCAAGTAATCCATACATAAACCCAAACCAGCGAGCAAGGGACACAGCCGAACCCAAAACACAATCTGAGAAAGCCAGCCGAGCCCAACGAAGCCCGAGCAACCAAGTCGCAAGCAACAAGAAGCCCAAACAGCAATCAGAAGCAAAGAAGCCAACTGAACCTCAAACATCAGCAAAGCCCGCCATCAAAACTCCCAAAAACATCAACAAGGAGGTCAGCTGAACCTAAGACAACCCCGTGTCGAGACCCTGAGACCCCACACAAGCAGGCGTAGGCATCCAACCCCACTAAATAACCGTAGGGAATCAAACCCTACCCCAACCGCCCAAATCATCCTCTCCCGACAAAGAAATCCAAATTAAAAACAGAAATTAGGGGATAAAGTCTACCGCAAGTATGTCGATAATCAGAAAATTAAGAACCCAAAAATCCAGAGCAAGATTCCACAGAAATCAGCTCAGAGAAGTTGCAGAAAAGCTTCAGAATTTAGAAAGATACTTACATTGCTTGTAGCAAGAAGATGAAGGAGAAGAGAGGTTTAATATGAGTCGGAGGAACCCCAGAGGTGTGATGTCCATCGTCGGAGTGGTCCAAGGGTGATTCGTGTCCTTTCGCAGACGGACGGAAAGGGGGTGGTTGATGCGTCGAATCGTAGTGACGTCGTCGAACAGCCCCATTGTGGGTTGTTGTGTCGTTGTGAGGGGACGCGAGCGAGAGTCAAAGAAGCCTAACGAGGCCCATGCTACTGCGACAACGAGAGAGAGGGAGAAAGAGGGGCTGCGATCGAAGAAGCCCTAAGGGTGGGCTCGTTGCTGTTAGAGCGAAGTGAGAAAGAGATCACGATCATAAATTTGGAGCCCAGCTGGGCTTCGGGGCGTCGAATATAAGAGAAAGAGGGGGAGGGGAAACTGAATAAGCCCGATGTGGGCTTCGGCTGTGCCAAAAATAAGAGGGAGGGAGGGATTTAATACGTCAGAACTTAAAGTTTCTCTAGATGGTCTCAAAATTGAATTTAGAACTTGGGCAATTTTGCAGGCTTTATTTTACAAAACAAATGTAAACTTTTTGCCGATTTCATAGAATTATCCTCAACATAAAAAAAACTAAACAAGACAGTGGTCACAACAAATAGAAACTGACCAAAATCCCTTTCTTTAATAAGTTTCATAAAACCACCATTAACTTTTGGACATGGTCCAAAAAGTACATTTTAGTTGGAAAAACACAAAACCACCATATATTTGTTATATTTTTCTTATTTTCACTACTTCAAACATTTTCTCTGATTCTTTCTCCTTGTTTTTTTAATTCTTTCTTTCAAATTGTTTTATTTTAAGTGTTCTGCTTCTTTGTGTTATCATTTTCTTTCATTCTCATTATTTCGAACCTTCCCCTCAATGTAACGCCCCCATGTACCCCGGTGTCGTTACATTTTCATTATATATGTAGGTCCTGCAAGTACCATTGAAAGCAATGTAGAAACGAAACATGAAATTTTATGGATGGAAATAGTCTTTATTCATCCTTCGAGAGCGTACACAGCATAATTAAAAAGAACTAAAAGTATCTCACTGACAATAAAAGGTAGCATGCTAAAGAGTATAAACAAAACTGTCCACTGGCTCAGAAATCTGCACCCTCTACTGAAAATTCTGACTCCTCAGTTTAGGGTTTATTGATGCTATGTCTATCTCTATTTTCATGTAACCATTTACTTCTCGGTTTACGGTTTATTGATGGTTAAAATAAAAAAGCATGTTTAGTTTATTTGTCTCTCTTTCTATTTGTTTTAATGTATCATTTTGTAACTCATTTTGTAACTGTCGGTCTCTTTCCCTTCTCCTTCATATTCTTCATGAGGTTGGTGCAGTTGCTTTTCTCCTGGTTTGATTGTATATTCAAATACGTGGCATTTGCTAACAACTCTTGACTTCTAATTGCTGTTTGCGCTTCTGTGGTTAAACAATTCTACATAGAGCGAGCATCTTCTTAACTCAGTAGGAAAAGATTTACTAGTATAGTCAAGAACTGGTGGTTTTATCTGAAAGAATCACATCTCAAATGAGGATTCTTTTCAACAGAGAAGTTTTATTAACTCTTGAAATATTTAGCCTCACTGTCTTTCCATATACTACTGGACAGGTTAAAGAGACTGTTGCTACAGATGAGAACTTCTCAGTAAGCGTGAATAAATCAGCATATGAAATAATTGCAACCTATAACAAGGAAGAAACGGGAATGGATTTGGTGATTCGTCTTCCTAATTGTTATCCATTGCGTCCTGTGGATGTCGATTGCACACGGAGTCTGGGTATAAGTGAAGTAAAGAAGAGGAAATGGTTGCTATCTTTAACTGCATTCATACGGAATCAGGTTGGTCCTCACCAATTGTTTTTTCTATGCTCTTGGTAGGCATTCATACATCCTTCTAATCATGATGGTTGTTACCATATATCTTGTTGTGAGTAACAATCATTTCATTGCTTTGTTTAACTTGCATAAACAAAATAAGTCTTGCTGATTAAGGTCATGAGTGGATACTTCAATCCAAAAGATATAATGTTTAAAATTCTGGTGAATGCATATTGTATCCCAGGGACAAAATAACTGGACTGGTATTGCCTTGCATTCTTTAGATGATTAAGCAAGACTGTGGCATATTTAATTAGTTAAACTAGTACTCAGTATTTCTGTGGTTATTATTAAATGAAAATATGTGATCAACAGTTACAAGGAGATGAATGGAGGAGCTGAACGGTAGAGTTAGAAGAGGAATACGACTAAGAGAAAATCAACAACTAACGATATTGGTGAAGCCATACACTAGAAATTAATGACATATCTAACTCAAAAGATTACGCCAATGTGTAGATATCCAACCCTCAATTTATGAACATCAAATTCTTATAAATTTTTTTCTATGTGGGACAATTATTCTAAGTATGATATGATGAAACTTATTAATAGATATGATTATAAAACAATTGTTTATTAGGCTATTATAGACGGACATGATGAAGCATGTGAACAGACATGATTACATGATAAACGGAAGACTGATAATCATTACGGGATTTAGCTCATGAATCAGGTGATGGTACATGATGGTGCCGTTGGCTATGATACCATGTTACAAGAGGAACAAGTGAATGAGGGCCCATAATGATACCATAAACCAATAATTGTCATCATATCTAACCCAAAATATTAAGTCAGTGGATAGATTTTCAGTCCCTAATTTATGGACATCAACTTCTCTTAATTTTTTCAATGTAGGACTATTATTCTCAACAATAATGGCTCATACTAGTCATTTGAATGGAGCTCCTTTTTAAATCTAATCTCGGATTCCATATTTTTCCACCACCCTTTATCTTCCATTGATGATAAGTGAAATGCACAACCAATTATTTTTTACCAATGACTTTACCATTTCTATATTTTAGAATAGAGAAAAATATTAAAGGAGCTGAAGAGAACTATGAGAGCTTGATTCACCTTCTCTTCTTATGTCCTATTCATTGTAGGTGAATTACACGTGTTAAAAATTTAGATTAACTATTCAATGCACTAATTTCGGATATGTGCATATAATACATTGTATCTAGATACATCATTTTTAGTACATGTTCTAATTCTAATTCATTATCAAGTTGGAGCATATATGTCAATTATGCTCAGCTTGTCTAAAAATGAAAGCATTCTAGGGAATAACTTGTATATAACAAAAACACGTATGCAACAGAGAATCGAAGGCAATATCAGATACAAAATCCATTGCAGTAGCATGCAAAACATATAGGCAATAACATATACAAAAACAACATGCAACGGGGAACTGATAAACAACCGTACATATAGTAACAATTTTGTAGCAGAAGAACAGTATTGTAGTAATATTTTGAAAGAGTAGCACTACCTTGAATATTGTAATAGTAATGTAATGGTATTGTAACAGAGTATCAATACCATAGAGGGAACTATGGCGTATTGTTGCACGAAAGCGGGATATGTGTTGGTAAATAAGCAGCATCACAGTGCGCTATATGAGCATAGCCTAGCGTAGGCCTATGGATGATATGGAGACTACCAGTCACCACATTGTATGCTCTGATACAATGTTAGTAAGTAGAAAAATATTAAAGGAAAGAGAACGATGAGATCTTGATTAACATTCTCCTTTTATCTTCTTTATAGCGGGTGAATTATACATGTGTTACATATCTAGATTCACCATTCAAGATATATATTTAGGACTTGTGCTATAACTCAATTGTATCTAGAAAATCATCATGTTCAACACATATTCTAATTCTAACATAATAGTCTCTTAATCGTGTTTACTAGTGCATTGGGACACCAATTTCCCTAGAAAGTGGGAATTCCCGAGTCATTCTTCATGCATGCTTAACATTAAATGCCCATGTATTTAGGTGACATTTTTGATGGATAGGCTGTCTACATGCAAATTTAGGTTATTCATGATTTTTGTCATATATTCCAATGGGATTACGATTAATTTGAGTTGTGTATTTGGCATTCCCTTTTCACTCTTATGTATAATTTCTGCTATTATTCTCAAAGGAATAATGTGCAAACAAAAGATGAAATTTATGACATGACCAAAAACCCTAGAGACTGTGTTGCAATAATATTTTCTACACCCTAATACATTTATCCATTATCATTTAAATTAAATTTTAATTTGACACATCTGGTTTTATTGCTTCTAGGATGTTAAGAGACCATGTGTTAAAACTTATATGAATAGTCCCACATTGAAAATATAAGAAAAAGTGAGTGACATATATTAGAAGTTGTGCATTTACCTAACAGCTTAACCTTTTGGGATAGTGGTCCAACCTAAGTTATGCCATTTCTAGTTTAACTCACTGTTAGTCTTTCAAATTACTTTTAACCATGGTAAGAGGTTTTGGCCAAAGCCGATCACTTCATACCGGTGTTGCTAGAGACTAATACGAAACAAGGCTTAAAACTTAGTTTCGACCGAAGATAGTTAAAACAATAAAAAAAGTTAAAATTGGCAATGAAATCTACACACCAATGATGCTCTAAATGAAATCCTTCAGTAAAGCTTAAAAATTGAAATAGTGGTCAAAAAATTTAAAGTTGATTAAAAAAAGAGAAGCTTAAGAGAGGGATGGGCTTACAGGGATACTGCCTCATCATCATTGCAACATCGATTCACCATCATCGTTGTCGCCGATGCATCGATTCGCCATGGGTTTAGAGAGAATTAACACTTTGATTTTGATTTTGAGAGTGAGAGAGAGAGAGAGAGAGAGAGAGAGAGAGAGAGAGAGAGCAATGTGATATAAAAATATCCCATTGATGGGCCTCATGTGCATGTGGCCTATAAAAAGCGGAAGATATAAATTGGATGGGTAGTGATTTATGGGATTGCGTTAAGGGTTTAGTTTTCAGGAAACATAACATGCATATAACATACATATGAGTTTGGATTATGGGTTTACGTTTGGGTTAACATGCATATTGGTAGGGTTGGGATTGAGTTTGGGTTATGAGGTTAGGTTTGAGTTTTTTTAAAAAATTCCCCAAATGTATATTCATACAAATATATACAAAAATGTGAATAAATTTGAAACCAAAACTTAAACAAAACCAACAAACCAACGAAACTAATGAATCTAGTCGAAACTAATTTTTTTAATTGGACCGAAACCGAAACCGAAACCGAGTTCTCTAAACTTAGTTTTAACATGATAACTGAACCATTTTTTGACTTCTTTAAAAGGAGTGTTACTATCGCACATTTTGGGGGAAAGTACAATAACACAACAGTAAACCCAAGGGATTCCAAGAGAGGATCCAATTGTGGTAAAACGAAATTAGATTCCAAGGGATGATCCGATTGTCACTAGAAAGTTTCTAATTTATACTTTACCATCTCAAGGTGAACCTACTGTGAGTTTGAGTGAGGATGTTCATAGATTGTATGCCATTAGAATAGTTTCACATCGGAAATACAAGAAAAAATGTACCTTTATTGAAACTTGGGCCTCCACCTAAAAGCTTAAGCATTTGGGTTAGTGTCTCAACCTAGATTCTGTCCTTACTAGTTAAATCATTGTGGGACCCCAAATAATTTTAACAAAGTCCAGGCTGATGCTTGACTGCTTGCTTAATCAAATGTCATTTGCTTTGATCTTAAGATAATAAGTAATTGTTTCATCCCCATATAGGAATTTTAATCCCTTTGATAATTATGGACATGCTACAAAACTCTGGAACACAATACATTCTAAAGAAATATACAGGCAATAGTAATGATAGGGAGTGAATTTTCAAGTGCATTCGTTACAGCACACAACAGAAAATTTCTGTTCAACATAACCTGAAATGGTGTTTGTGGCGTCTTAACTTGATAGTCGGTCATTATGCCACCGTCCTACTTCTCTATATGATCGTCCTGGTTGCTTTTAGCTTGTAATTTTGTGTTGTTTATTCTAGCTTACTGTGTGTGATAACTATTCTTTTTCTTCTTTGTAGGCTCAGTTCTAGATTGTATTTCCTGCTGCAGTTGCTAGTTTACTAATTTTCACCCCTTCTAGCATTATCTGGTAGAATAATTTCAGGGGAGTTACTTAGTGAACATATCATTTTGCTCAGTGCACATACCACTTATTTACAAGTTTGTCATTAAAAATTTACATGTGTGTCATTGAAATTTTTTACTCTTCAACCCTTCGGTTCCATTTATTTACAAGTTTACCTTCGTCTGCTACCCTCGGCTGCTCCCCTACTCCCACAATCTCCCCTAGTCCACCGCCCACCCCCTCCCCCACGCCCCTCGTCCACCGCCTCCCAAAAGAAACCCTTGTTTTTATTGTTGCATGGGTGCAGGGTTAAAGAGGAGATCCAGTTGCATGGGTGAGAGGAGAGAATGTCGGAGCTCCGGAGCAAGGCGGCAGTGACTGGGATGAGGACAAGGGCAGAGGCAGCTAAGGCAAAGGTTGAGGCCGAGACAGTGGGGAATCAAGGATGGGGTTTGGTTGTGAAGGAAGAGAAGAAGAGAGGCGGAAGGAGAGGGAGCTCCGACATTCTCTCCCCTCATCCGCCGCCCACCACCCACCCTCCCCCGCTCCCCTTGTCCGCCCCCTCCCCTCCCCCAGGACACAAACCCAAGGGTTTTTTTTCCGGAATTTGGGTAAATAGGTATGTGAACTAAGCAATTTGGGTAATTTTTAATGGCAAACTTGTAAATAAGTGGTATGTGTACAGAGTAGAAAGTTTTAATGGCAAACTTGTAAATAAGTGGTATGTGCACTGAGCAAAACGGTATGATCTCAAATTAACTCCCTAATGTCATTCTTCAGCTCATTGAAACGTGATTTATGCCATGTTGCTAGGCATGTTCATTAGAGCAGCTATTAATATATACTGGATATCTGAGTGACATTTTTACGAATGCTTATCCTTCCATTACTAACTACTTAAATTTTTTGATTTATTTGTGTTGCCTTTGCTCTCTCTAATACTACATCTTAATATGCAGTGTATCCTCAATTTATTCCAGAGTTATGCACATAAGTCCTCAGTAATACAAAAAATAGGAATTATTTGGGAGAGAACCATTCCATGGGCAAGCAGCTACATGCTTAAAATCCTTTCACTAAAATTTAAAAATAAAAATAAAAAGAATAGAAGGAAGGAAGAATGAATGAATGAAAAGTGGGGAAAAAACATTTCAAAAATTTCACTTCATTTACATGGAAATTTATGGTGCATTAAATTTAGGCTAAAACGGGAAACCTTATATATGCTGTCAAAGTTCCTGATCAGAAGTGTTGACAAGGGTGTGTTTATCATTGACATTTCTAGGTAATTCTAGAAATTATGCTATTACTCATAAATTCTTTCATAGGAAGCATGTAGTCAGAGTACTCCTGGTTCTATGCAGTGTTTAATGTGTCTCGCAGGTGGAGGGGACGTCCTTTAATACCCTAAGGCGTAACTAGCTTAGTTTTTCTCATCTACAAAAGTGCCTGGGTTGCAATGAAGTTGGGTGGTCCACTCCATTCGTTTTGAGCTGCGTGTTTTAAGCGCTCTATAGACAAGAAAAAGATAGAAATAAACATAATTGTGCACATTGACATTTACCCTGAATCAAATGGTAGCAAAATTAACACTTCAACAATTGACACAGAATTCTCGTAATTGCGATTTAGAAATTTTCAAAACATGGTTTTTCCATTTACAAATGTTTTGAAGGTATGAAGATTATGGTGAATGGAATGGATTGTTCACTGGGATAATCAGACACATGGATAATGATTTTTATTTTTTTAAAAAGTTCCATTGTCGGAACAGCTACCTGGGAACATAATATCAGATTCCAAAGTGATAAGTAGATTGACATGGTGAAAATGAGAGAAAGGGGAAAGAAAAGGAAAAAAGAGGGGGAGGGGGGTGTTGTTGCGAATATAGTAATCTGGCAATGTTGTTAGGATATATATAACAGTGCTGAAAATTCATTTTCTAATATGAATTGATGCAGTCATGAATCAAGAGACCCACTCACATGTATTAAGAGATTTCATGTAGCTGTCTTTAATATGTGATTGGATGAGACACCTGTTAATAGTTGTTGGCCAATTTGGCATTTTCTTCCACGCATAGTCTAGTTTACTCAAGGTTTTGAATTTTGGATATTGGGATTGTATCGGATGCGAGTTTTCATATTGGACATCCGGGAATATATCCAAGATACGTGCGCATATCGGACATTATATAAATATAAATATAAATATAAATATAAATATATCCCAAAAATGTACCTAACAGGCAGAATTACCTGCGCACGCCCCCGCTGTTTGGGGTTTTAAGGTATTGATTTTTTAATTTTTTTCGCAGTAGGTAGATATACCTGTAATGTAGCTCCACACAAAATTTCAGGCCAAACAAACACCATTTGGGTATCGAAACATACATCACAAAAACTTTGCGCAAAACTTTCCAGAAATGGTGTATGTTTCGATACCCAAATGTTGTTTGTTTGACCTGAAATTTTGTGGGGAGCTACATAACAGGTATATCTACCTACTTCGAAAAAAATTAAAAAAGCAATACCTTAATACCCCGAACAGCGGGGACGTGCGCAGGTAATTCTGCTTGCGCACGTGCGCACGCACATTTGCCTCATATATATATATTAAATTTGACAACTGTTTTTGAATCCTAGGGATGATTAGGACAAGCTGACTATGACAAAAGGGTTGATAGAAGAACGACTGATATTTAATATTGAGTAATGAATGGTTAAGATGTGATTTTGTGGAAAGTTTTGGAGGAAAAAACATTTATAGAGAAATGAAAGTTTTCGGAGAATAGCAGACTTTCTGGGGATAGCAGACTGCAGCAATTAATGCATTTGGGAAAAAGAGCTTTAACTTGCACTTAATGCTGTAGATCGAATGATGTCTCCCTCAACGCGAGACCCACCTTCTCTTCGATGCACGGGACAACAAAATGAGAATAATTTCCCGGGTCGGAGGCGCCCATGAAATTTTTTTGCGCTAATTTGTTGTTCCGCGTCGAATTTATTGGTACGTGTCGAAGGCGCCTGTGTCGAATTTGTTGTTTTGTGCCGAAGGCGCTCATGCCACTAAATATTTTTACGCTAATTTGTTGTTCTGTGTAATTTTGTCTGTGAAAATAATTGTTTGGGAACAAATATTTCGCGGGGTAAAACTTGTTAAATGAACTTCGCCCGCGAACGCCAGCTAATTTTTTTACGCTAATTTGTTATTTCGCGCCGAAAGCGCCCCCTTAATTTTTTAACGCTAATTTGTTGTTCGACACTGAAGGCGCTCGCGTCGAATTTGTTATTCCATGTCAGGCGCCTACACTGAATTTGTCGTTCCGCGTCAAAGACGCCCATGTCGCTAAATATTTTTACACTAATTTGTTCTTTTAAATTTTGGCTGTGGAAATAATTTTTTTCGAGAACAAAGATTTTGCGGGAAAAAATCTATATTACATTAGATGACTTTGTTTGAATCAAGGTTTGAGGTCTCGGTTTCGGTCTTGGTATCGCTTTCAAAATTCAGGTTTCGGTATCGGTATCGGTATCGGTATCGTCCGTTTCGATGGTTTCGAAAGTAGGTTTCGGTTTCGTATGTATCGTTGATTTTAAATACTTAAAAGCGTATTAAATACTATCGAATACTTAAAAACAAAAGTAGTAATCATATAATGTCAAATACTTATCAAATTTATATTTCTAATATGTATTTATAAATTTGTATATATAATTTATGTACAAGTTTGCCATTAGTTCACAAGTTTGCCGTTCCAAAAAAAATAGCAGATATCCCATCAATTATTTACAAGTTTGCCATGACAAATCAAATGCTGGTTTGTTGCTTTGGGCACCCAACGCTTTACTCTGCGCACATAGCACTTATTTACAAGTTTGCCATTACAAAAATGAGAAGTTGCTTTATGCACCACCATTTTACTCTGTGCACATACCACTTATTTACATGTTTGCCTTTAAAATATCTGTTGCACCCACCAATTTACCTTGCGCACATGCCGTTTATTTACTGGTTTGCCTTTTAAAATATCTGTTGCACATACCACTTACAAGTTTGCCTTTAAAAAATCTGTTGCCCTTCATTCAACATCTTTCATTCAACAAGGGTGAGACCAATCTGCAGCAAAATGTGTAAATTGAGTAGAAGCATCAGCAACTTCTAAAAGGGGGAGGCCTTATCGATCTCCAGCAACGCGCACGCTCTTTCTCCATCAGCTTCGATCGAAAGAAGGATGTGGTTCTCTCTCTCCAGCAGCTTGGCGACGGGAGGCGACGACAACATGAGCTCGGGTAAGTTCTGGGCTTTTCTTCATCTTCGTTTCTTCTTTTTTCTATTTTTTTGGATGGTGTGATGTTTCTTGCAAATCTTCTACTTCTTTTTTTAAAGTTTTTCGTTGCTCGAGGCCAGTACCGGCCGAAACCCCCCAGTTTTGGCCGGGTTCAACCGAACGGTTTTAGCCGATACGGAGAAAACTTGAGTGTTTCGGATCAATCCGAGACCGATCCGAAATGGCCGAAACCTTAATCCATGGTTTGAATTGCTATGCTGACTAGGACAAATGGGTTGATAAAAATACGGCTTAGATTTAATCTTGAGGAATGAATGGACATGATTTGAGTTTGTGAAAAAATTTGGGGGGAAATCTTTATATTCTGGGGGAAACGTTTTTTTGGGGAAAGCTGAGTTACTCCATTTAATTCACTCAAGGTCTCAAATGGAGGCCATCAAATATGGGGACCACAGTGGGGGGACCACAATGCAGCAGATGCAATTAGGGGGACCACAATTACATATGGACGTGGCTTGGTGGGCCATCAAAGACCACAATGCAGCAGATGCAGTGGACGCAGACATGCTCTGGATGCATGGTCTCCCTATGGACGCGTGCATGGCGACCACAATGTCATCCATCATTTAATACAGCAGGGGAAAAATTGTTAGTCGCTCTGAACGTGGAAAAAAGCATGGGGACCACAATGCCATCATTGGATGCGTGTTGGCTAACCTATGGCTTTGATTTATTGCCAAGCTCACTATGAGACCCATCTCTATATGCGAACCCATGCCCGTTGCCAATTAAGGGGGGCTAATTTAATCCCAAATAAGGGGAATGATGAACCAAGTGTAAAACTCTATTTTTAATTAATTTAAGTATATTTACCATAGTCCCTTTTAGTTGGAGAGAAAAAAGTAAGCATTCTTCATTATGGGACTGAAGTGTCTGATTGAAGCATAGCGAATGGTCAAATTTAATGGTAATATCTTTTTAACAGTATATTTACTTTAATACTTGAGCGCCGAAGGCGCCCACAAAATTTTTTTACGCTAATTTGTTACGCGCCGAATTTTTTTAACGCTAATTTGTTCTTAGCCGAATTTGTTGTTCCGCCAAATTTTTTAATGCTAATTTGTTCCATGCCGAATTTGTTGTTCCGTGTCGCAAGCGCATATTCTGAATTTGTTGTTTCGCGTCGAAGGCGCTCGTGTCGCTAAATATTGTTACGCTAATTTATTGTTCTTTTAAATTTTGGCTGTGAAAATAATGTTTTGGGGAACAAAGATTTTGCGGGGGAAAATGTTAAATGAACCGTGCCTGCAAGCACGGGTTATAACTAATGTGTGTATATATATATGAGAATAAATGATATCAAGTGTCTAGAAGGGGAAATTTCTCCACACCCTCCAAAGTTCTTTTATCCTTTATTTGTTTGACGAGAATAAAGGACATCAAGTGTCTAGAAGGAGAAATTTCTCCACCTGCCCTCAAAAGTTCTTATATCCTTTATTTGTTTGATGATCACAGCCGTTTATATAGATTGATACTGTCATCACATATAGGAGGAGACACACGATGGCAACTTCAGGGGCGAATCTGTAAATTCTGACGTGGGGGACTTTTATGCAAATCTGAAATTGGGGGGCTTTTATGCAGAACTACAAATTATTGTGTTATTAAGCAAGGGCTGGTCCTAATTGTGTTTTTCATGCTTTGATTGATTTTGTAACTCATTGGCTAAGGTGCCTTCCTGGAGATTTAAACTTTCATCTCGAATGGACAGTTACGAGATTGCCTCATCTTGAATCGGGGTATTATCTTGTCTATTTCCAAAAAACTATGAAAAGCTCTCTTTTATTCGTTTTCACCACAAAATCCCCTACTTTCCTCACAAATAAGCCCTAGGTTGTATTAAATTGGTATCAAAGCTCGTCGATCCATGTCGATTACGAGATCTAAGGATAAAATCGACGCGTTGGAGGAGAAGTTCGACGGCGCAATCCAAGAACTCACGAAGAAGATGGAAGAACAAATGGCCGAGACGGACCGTAAGCTCGCGCTATTCATGAAATCCCTCGAGGTGATCCACAAGAAATTGGACTCAAATCAAGCAGCAATCCTAGATCCGGAGCAAAAGGCTAGATCTTTGACGAAAGGGAAGGAGAAAGTTGACCCTTTTCGCGAAGGACTTCTCTCGGACGCATATCACCTGACGGATGACAAGGAACATGATTTCTATGAAGGCAATGGGCACAACCGGGGCCCTACGACATCCACAGAAGAGATCCAAACGCCGGAGCACCTAAACGACAGCCCTAAGGAGGTCGTACTGCCCTGGAAGCCCGCCACGACTGCCGTGGGCCCTGGCGAGCTTGCCAGGGGCCACGCGAGACCCTGTCGGCCCAGGGCCTTGCCGAACCTTAGCGAGCTTGCCAGGGCCCGCAGGGTCTCCTGGTGAACTGCCAGGGCCCTGCGATGCCCCTGATGGGCCCGCCAGGGCAACCTGGGGGCTCCGGCGGGTCGCCAGGCCCCCAGACAACATTCGTCGGGACGCCGAGCTCCTCTAGAGTCTCCGACGGTCCCGCGACCTAGGTTCGAGTAGCGAGGAGGATTCGTCGAAGGGTTTGAGGGCCCCAAGAATGATCTTGGCGCTGATTTCTATGAAGGAGGGCACCCATGGCATGAAGCGGAGTTTGAGGACTATGACAGGTACCACGAGGATGACCGTGGGGACTTCGGTGATGGAGAAGGAGTTGAATGGGGAGGAGGTGCGTGGAATGGAAGAGGAGGCTTTGTTGGAGGCCATGGATTTGGTGTACCTCCCCTACCTCCATATCGGCGACATGATTACCAGCAGGGGAGATGAGCTAAAGGAGGGGTTTCTGCGGAAAACCGGGTTAGGAAGCTGAAGATGACCGTCTTCGAGGGAGAGGACACAGATTCGTGGATATACAGAGTTGAGAGATACTTCGAGATATCGATTGTTCGGGTAGAGGATTGGCTTACGGCAACATTGGTCTGTCTGGAAGGGGTGGCGTTGTCGTGGTATCGACAGACATAACAGGGCCGACCTTTCAGTACTTACGAGGAGTTTACGACGCTAATGCTGGAACGATTCGGCGAGGTACATGCGGGAAATGCATTCGAGAGGTTGTATGCTTTGAGGAAGGAGGGGACATTGAGGGATTGTCAAGAAGTTCGAGATGCTGGCTAGCCGGATCAGTGGGGTGTCAGGAGAGTCACTGTAGGGATGCTTCATGAAGGGGTTGAAACCCACCATCAGATCAGAGCTGAGGATACAGAGACCGACGAATCTGCGAGAGTGCATGAGTCTGGCGAGGATAGTGAAGGACAGACTGGACCAGGAGAGGAAGTCCCGCGGGGCTTAGGGAGGTTACTCTTTTCGGGGACATGCACTTGTCGGGGGCGAAGACGACCATGTCCAGCATCTACTGGTGGGGCAGGGACCAGCATGGAGAAAGGGGCTGAGGCACGATCATGGGGCAGGTACGGCGGATGACAGAGGATGAGATACAGGAGAAACGTGCCAGAGGATTATGCTTCAAGTGCAACGAAAAGTTCTCTCCGGGGCACAGGTGTGGCAACCGCAAATTACAGATATTGATAGTGAATGAGAAGGATGGAGAGGACGTTGTAGAGCTGGAGGCTGGCGAGGAGATCATGGCACTTGCATTCAGACATGGCGGAGGTTTCCCTCAACTCGGTGGTGGGGTTCACTCCGAACCGCACCATGAAGTTGGTGGGACATAGTGTAGAGTTGGAGGTGACGGTGTTGGATGATAGTGGGGTTACCTGATGCGCTTCGGATTCACACCCGAAAACTACCGCAAGTGCACGGTGTTAGAGCTTTGTAATACAAAAAAACGTTGATCCCACAGGGAGGTGATGCTTATATAGTCTTGGGTATTTTCTAGATCTCAGAACAATGTCAGTAGGCGTATTCAAAGATGGTTGTCACGATTATCTCCTAACAGAGTTATCAACAATATAAAGAGACTAGGGCAATAGGAGTCACCGCTCGGATCGTCGGATGTCAATGCTAGGTTAGAATTCTTACGTTGAATTGGCTTTATTAGGGACAGATTGTCGCATCTAAAATGTAGAACTCATGACCAACTGTCGTTGTGCCACTCGTTTAACGTATCTCGTGTTTAGCCCCATCGTCGTGGATAGCCTCACACGCGATCCGTGCGGTACGATCTATAACTACTCTCAATCTTTACTCACGTCACAGTCGTGGGTTAGAGCTTTGATCTGTTTATTGGTGGCTCTCATTGATGCTACTGTCGTATGTCATCAATTAGTAATATAGGATGTCGGTAGATCCCATCAAAGTGCGCTCCACTATCGTGGTCATGAACCCTAATTGGATTCACCAACATACCTAATTAAGTTCATAGGATATTCGTCCAAGAAGTATGTGCCCCTGTCGTGGTCACAAACCTTATATGGAATCTCCTACAAACTTGGCTGGATCAACCAAAACACATCCCTTTTATACCAAAACAACATAAAAATCCAAACTTTACATCTAAATCCTAAGATACTATGGCTAATCCATTAGCGCTAGATAAGACTACTCACAACTCATAGAAATATCGATAGAATATTTAATAAAAGCAAGAGAGATCATCATTACAATAAAAGACATTGAAATAAGCATATAAAGATTAGAAATTGTTACCAAAGCGTCGAAGAGCAATAGCCAATCGCAGAGAATTAAGAACTCAAGATTCCAAGCAAAAGCAATTAATAAAAATCCAATCTGTCTTCTACAAAATAGCGACAGCTATGAAACTCTCTTAGAAAACTAAACTAGAATCTAAAACTAAGGAAAATAACCCGCGCTCTAATCTAGGGTAAAAATTGTGCTGATATACAATTTGTGTGGACCCCTCAAAAATCTCAAGTCATGGGCAATTGGATCCACTAGCAAGTCAGGTTGCGGCGCCCTACTCGGTCGAGTAGCGGTGTCGCTCGGTCGAGCTGGATGCACGGCTCCTCTTTGCTGCTTCTTTGGCCTAGGGCTGATATGGGCTACTTGGTTGAGTAGGATATGGGCTACTCGGTCGAGTAGCCCCTCCGATCGGTCGAGCTACAGTGGGCTTGAAAGGTCTTTAGGATCAGCGTACTGTTTTGATTGTGCTTGGTCGAGTAGAAGCTCTGCTCGGTCGAGTTGCCATGCTTGCTCGGTCGAGCTACAGTGGATGGAGAAACTCTGTAAATCTTCACTCTATTTTGATTCCACTCGGTCGAGCAGCTGGTCTGCTCCATCGAGTTGCCTTGAGCTCTCGAAATTCTGCTAAGTGTTGGTAGCTGCCGAGTTCGTCTGACCGAGTGACATGTCTGCTCGGTCGAGCGAGGCATGTCTGATCTGCTGGAGCTGTATGAGTGTCAGCTCGGTCGAATGCTGAGCAGCTCGACGAGCTGCCTGGGAAAACAACTCTCTTGGCCTGTAGAGCTCCCAACTCACCTCTTCTCCTCTTCTCCTCCAATCTTCTTCTTCACCTTGCCGAACACCTATTGAGTCTTGCCAATGATGCTCCAGATGGCTCGGATGTGTATATGATGTGGACCCGCATCCGCATACCTCAGGGGCCGGCGGCTACATGGGTGGGACCCACACACCTCTCGTGACTTACGTGCGACGTAGGAGGCGGGGTACCACGTAGGTGGGGGTTAGGCTAGGGGTATTCTAGTCTTTTCAGACTAGATTAGTAAATCCCCTATTTTCTATTTATTAGGGCTAGCCGTCTTTTATTTTCCTTATGCCTATTTTGTGAAGAACAATTGTAGGCATCTCTTGTGAAGGTTTTAGGCTTTGTTCCGTACAACAAAGCTAGGACAGCGAGTCTCCTCTCGAAAGAGACTCATTTATCAATCTTTTTCTTAGTTCTTCGCAATTTATAAGATCCAAAAATCCTCTTTTAATATTTTTCCACCTTTAAATTCTGAAATTAATTGATACAAAACCATAGTTCGTATCAAATTGGTATCAGAGCATTGAGATCCGATGGCGACAAGCACTAGGTCAAAGGCGGATGGCGTGGATGAGAAGGTGCAAGGGCTTCGGGAAGAATTCAACCGGGAGATCGAGGGGTTGAAGAAAACCCTAGGGGAATCCATCAAGGACCATGCGCATTCACAGGAGGACATCCAAGTCGAACTTCGGGCGATGAGGAGGGACGCCGCGCAAGCGAGACGTGACATCCAATGGCTAAAGGAGGCAACTTTAGATCTGAAAGAGGCAACTTCAGATCTGAAAATTTTGAGGGAGGTCACGTCGTCGATTCCGGAGATTAAAGCTATGCTCTAAGCCCTAACAATGGAGAGGGGAGGAGATCGGAGCAAGAGGATCCAAGGGGGAGAAAACCAAGGAGAATCAACACTGGAATCGGCAAATCGGGAGCAACCGGAGGGGGCGACGGCTACAACGGCAAATCTGGAGCAAATCACAGCCGCCACGAACCCTAGCGGATCCGGACAGCCAAGGGGAGAGGCCGGAAGGCCTTTTGGAAGGCCGGCAGGCCCATCTGGGTCTGCGGCTAGCTATGCAGGCCCATCAGGGCCTGCGGCTGGACCTGCAGGCCCTTCAGGGCCTGCGGCACAGCCGGCAGGCCCTTCAGGGCCTGCGACAGGCCCAACTGGGCCTGCCGCAGCTGCGGCAGGGCCCGGCCAGGCCTTTGGGACCCCTGCGGGCCCGTTCGGGCCTGCAGCAGTCCCGGCAGGCCCAAACAGGCCCGCGGGAGCCCCATGGAGGCCTGCCGCAGTACAGGCAGCCCCCTGGGGGCCCGCGACGACGCCGACAGCCCCCTGGGGGCCCGCAGCAGCACAAACAGCCCCGTGGGGGCAAGACGGAGGCAGATGGGCCCGAGACACGATGATTGGGGCTCCAGTAGCCCAATTTTAGGGACCAGAGGCTCATCCACAGGTGCCGAGGCCGCAGGTTGATCCTAGGTCGGCTTTTGATGGCTTTCCAGGGCGGGGACAAGGCCCGGGAGGCTATTTTGGAGGACAGATAGCACCAGTACAGCCACACAGAGGGGCAGGAGGGCCCGTGTGGGCATGACAGCAGGAGTTTCCGGGGTACCATTACCAGCCGGAGGCGTGGGAGAGACCCGTTTGGCCCGAGGAGCTGTACGGGGTGGACGCGGGAGGACCAGTAGAGACAGTCGGCGGAGGATTCGGCCGTGGGGGTGACCGCGGTAGAGATGGGGGACCTCAGGGGGACACCAATGCAGATCGCCGCCTTATGAAGCTGAAGATGCCGATTTTTGACGGCACGGATCCGGATGGGTGGATCTACCGGGCGGAGCGTTACTTCCAGGTGATGCGGTTGACGGTGGAGGAGGTTCTGAGGGCCATCGGAATCTACTTCGAGGGCAAGGCGTTGGCCTGGTACAGATGGAAGGTGGCGCGGACCCCCTTTCGCACTTGGGAGGAGCTGTCCGCACTGATACTGGACCGGTTCCAGGAGACCCCAGGGGGATATTTCTACGAGCAGTTGTCTGCTCTGAGGCAGGAGGGGACGGTCAGGGATTATGTGGAGAAGTTCGAGATGCTGAATAGTAGGGTGAAGGGGGTGACCGACGAGGTGATGATCGGAAATTTCTTGAGGGGGCTGAAGCCCTCCATACGAGCAGATCTGAGGATGCAGAGCCCGGGGACACTGGAGGATGTCCTTCGCCTGGCCCACAAGGCGGAGGAGAAGCATGCGGAGGAGAGGAGGATACGAGGAGCTTGGGGGGCCAGGTGTCCCGTCCCGCCCCCGCGGCGGTAGTACCGAGAGCACCCACAGCTGCACCTGAGGCTAGAGGAAAGGGCCGCCCGGCGACCATGGGGCGACGGATGACAGAGGCGGAGGTGAGGGAGAAGCGTGTCAAGGGGTTGTGCTTTCGTTGCGACGAGAAGTTCACCCATGGACACCGGTGTGCTAGCCGCCTGCTGCAGATCACTATGGTACCAGACGAGGAGGGGTACGTCGGTGAGGAGGAGTTTGAGGTGGAGTAGGAGGCGCCAGTGGAGGAGGAGAAGTATCACCTAGACTTCGCAGAGGTGTCCCTAAACTCTGTGGTGGGGTTCACTCCGAACCACACCATGAAGTTATCGGGGCAGTTAGGAGACACGGCGGTGACGGTGCTGATCGACAGTGGGGCCACCCACAATTTCATCTCCAGCCGTATAGTGGAGAGACATGGGCTGCAGTTGAGCACACATGAGAAGTTTACCGTGCTACTGGGGACAGTGAAGATGGAGGAGAGCAAGGAGCTCTGCAAGGGTCTGTGCCTGACCTTGCAGGGGGTGCAGATCATGGAGGATTTCCTGCCATTGGAGTTGGGCAATGTTGACATCATTTTGGGCGTACAGTGGCTGAAGAAGCTGGGGGACATGCGGGTGAATTGGAAGCGCCTCAGGATGAGTTTGAGGAGGGGGACCGGACGGTGGTGCTCACAGGGGACCCGACCCTATGTTTATCGATGGTGGCCTTCATGGCCATCACTCGGGCCTTACAGAGAGAGGGGGATGGATACTTGGTGGAGTGCCATGTAGCAGGGGCAGAGCAGGAGCCGCACGCAGGGGTTTCCGAGGAGGTGGAGCAGGTGTTGGGATAGTACCAGGAGGTCTTTCAGGACCCACAGGGGCTACCACCAGTGAGAGGGCACGAGCATGCGATAGTCCTGCGGGAGGGCGCAACACCGGTGAGTGTGCGCTCTTACCGCTATCTCCACGTGCAGAAGGATGAGATAGAGCGGATGGTCGGGGAGATGTTGCAGGCCGGGGTGATCCAGCCCAGTGTTAGCCCGTTCTCGAGCCCGGTACTTTTGGTGAAGAAGGACGGGAGTTGGCGATTTTGCGTAGATTACCGGGCACTGAACAAGGAGACAGTGGCTGACAGGTTTCCGATCCCAGTTATAGATGAGCTACTAGATGAGCTGCATGGAGCAGATGTGTTCTCCAAGATTGACCTGAAGGCGGGGAATCACCAGATCCTGATGAGGCCAGAGGACGTGCCGAAGACAGCCTTCGCACCCACGAGGGCCACTACGAGTTTCTCGTCATGCCGTTTGGCCTGACGAATGCTCCCTCTACATTTCAGGCGTTGATGAACGATGTCTTTCGGCCGTACCTAAGGAGGTTCATACTCGTCTTCTTCGACGACATTTTGGTCTACAGCAGGACCATGGGGGAGCACGTGGGCCATCTGGAGGTAGTGTTTCGGGAGTTACTGAGGCATCAGCTGTATGCCAACCGAAAGAAGTGTAGTTTCGGTCAGAGGCAGATAGAGTATCTGGGGCATGTGGTGTCGGCCGCAGGGGTAGCAGCAGACCGGGCAAAGATAGAGGCGATGTTGGACTGGCCGGTCCCCACTTCTCTGAGGGCACTGCGGGGATTTATCGGTTTGACAGGCTACTACCGGAAATTTGTGAGGGGATACAGCACCATTGCCCGCCCATTGACAGATCAGCTGAAGAAAGATGGGTTCCAGTGGGGGGAGGCAGCGACCAAGGCCTTCGAGGCCTTAAATGATGCGATGACCACAGCACCGGTCTTGGCGTTGCCCGACTTCAGCGTCAAGTTCGTGGTGGAGACTGATGCGTCAGGCGTCGGGTTGGGGGCGGTCCTGATGCAGTTAGGGCGGCCGATAGCCTACTTCAGTCAGGTGCTTTCAGCTAGAGCACGGCTGAAGTCTGTTTACGAGAGGGAGTTGATGGCTATCGTGCTGGCGAATCAGAAGTGGCGGCCCTACCTGATGGGCAGAGAGTTTGTGGTCAGGATAGACCAGCGCAGTTTGAAGTATCTTCTGGAGCAGAGGTTGGTGACAGAGGAGCACCAGCTGTGGCTATCCAAGCTGGTAGGGTACTGGTTCGCCATTGAGTATAGACCGGGGCTGGAGAATAAGGCGGCCGACGCCTTATCGCGCAGAGAGGAGGTGGTGCACTTTAGGGCATTCTCATTGCCCGTGTGGATAGATGGGGAGCCCATACTGCAGGAGGTCGAGGCTGATCCGGAGTTGAGACAGATTCGTGAGCAGCTGCAGGGAGGCGGGGAGACCCTGCAGGGGTATTCACTGGAGGGGCGGAGACTGTTATACCGGGGGAGGTTAGTATTGCCGCGGACGTCCGCATTCATACCCGCATTATTTCAGGAGTTCCACAGTTCGGTGGTTGGGGGACACTCTGGGGTGCAGCAGACATACATGAGGATGTCCCGGGAGGTTTATTGGCCTGGAATGAGGAGAGCGTTAGCACATTTGGTTGCCGCTTGTGACGTGTGCCAGCGTCACAAGTTCATGGCCATGGCGCCAGCAGGGCTTTTACAGCCACTAGCACTACCTGAGCGGGTCTGGGCGGAGGTGACGATGGATTTTATCGACGGGCTACCCAGGTCAGAGGGGTACTCAGTGATTTTTGTGGTGGTGGACAGGCTGAGCAAGTACGCCCACTTCATACCACTGAAACATCCGTACACGGCGGTTTCAGTGACTGCAGCTTTCACTCGAGAGGTGATACAGTTACATGGGATCCCAGCTTTCATCGTCACAGACAGAGATCAGGTGTTCCTGAGTGGGTTCTGGCGGGAGATATTTCGTGTCCAAGGGACAGTGCTGAAGAGGAGTACCGCCTATCACCCTCAGACCGACGGGCAGACGGAGGTAGTGAACCGCAGCATAGAGACGTATCTGCGGTGCTTTGCGTCGGAGACACCACGACAGTGGTATCGGTGGGTGGCCTGGGCGGAGTATTGGTACACTACTTCGTACCATTCAGCAGCAGGGATGACACCCTTTCGGGTGTTATATAGGAGGGACCCACCAGAGCTACTTCGATTTGGGGAGAGACAGACACCGGTCTCCCAGGTAGAGGACTACATAAGGGAGCGGGAGAGTATTATGGAGGAGCTGAAGAAGCATCTATTACGGGCTCAGCAGGTGATGAAGACCACGGCGGATGGCCATAGGCGAGATGTGCACTTCCAGGAGGGCGACATGGTCTATCTGAAGCTGAGACCTTACAGACAGAGATCGTTAGCGAGGAGGCGGAACGAGAAGCTGTCAGCGAGATTCTATGGGCCGCTTGAGATTTCGGCCAATATCGGCTAGGTGGCTTACAGGCTGAGGCTACCATCGACTGCGACGATACACCCCGTCTTTCATGTGTCGCAGCTTCGACGAGCTATTGGGGAGCAGACGGTGTCCTCTACCCTACCGCCCACACTTACTGCGGAGATGGAGGTGATGCTGGAGCCACTGTAGGTTCGAGCCGTTCGTCAGGGGCCGCGCGGACAGAGGGAGGTGCTGATACACTGGGCGGGGCTGCCGGACTGCGATGCGACGTGGGAGGCATATCGAGTGATCCAGGAGCAATTCCCCGACTTCCACCTTGAGGACAAGGTGGCTCTTTTAGGGGGGTATTGATGCGGACCCGCATCCGCATACCTCAGGGGCCGGCGGCTACATGGGTGGGACCCACCCACCTCTCGTGACTTACGTGCGACGTAGGAGGCGGGGTACCACGTAGGTGGGGGTTAGGCTAGGGGTATTCTAGTCTTTTCAGACTAGATTAGTAAATCCCCTATTTTCTATTTATTAGGGCTAGCCGTCTTTTATTTTCCTTATGCTTATTTTGTGAAGAACAATTGTAGGCATCTCTTGTGAAGATTTTAGGCTTTGTTCCGTACAACAAAGCTAGGACATCGAGTCTCCTCTCGAAGGAGACTCATTTATCAATCTTTTTCTTAGTTCTTCGCAATTTATAAGATCCAAAAATCCTCTTTTTATATTTTTCCACCTTTAAATTCTGAAATTAATTGATACGAAACCCTAGTTCGTATCAGTATACGTCCTATAAATGCTCCAAATCGCTCCAAAGTTCCTAAAAATCCACAATTCTATACGAAACTCGAATATATCGTTAGAAGCGTGATATTATATGTAAATGTGAACTTTGGATGGTGAAAATGATATGAAATGATGCAGTAAATCCATGGAAAATATGGACACATCTAAATCCCCCAAGCTTACCTCTTACTCTTCCTCGAGGAAGACGAATATGAAGCTCACCGGGAGATGAAAATAAGAAATAGAAAAAGAATGAAAGATGGAGGGGGTCGCTAAGATTATTCGCTCAGATCTCAAGCTATAACCTACACATCACGATAACTCGAAAAATACGAATCATATGCTATAAAGATATCGGATCTTAATTAAACATGGTACTTGTAAGCTTTTAAGGTCAACAAAAAGGGACTTTCTAAATTCATGCAATCAACTCATATTCAATGCACTTTTCAATTAAGAGTTATAACTGAAGCATATAAGAATCACACCAAGCATGCAATAACGGATAGAATAAAAGTCATGGCATTCACATATTCATATCAAATCATAAGCAATATCCATAGCTAAACTATTTTGCTAAGTTTCAGCATTATCAAATATTCACATGCATGCACAACTCCACTCCAATGTTGTACTCACTCATATGGTCAAATCAATTCACCCAAGCTTAGCTTGAGACGTCGCATCCAAAGGAAAATAATAAGGGAAAATGAGATTTTTGCCTTGGGTTTCCCAAGTATAAAAGTTGCTCCAATAATGAGATTGAGAAACATCTCTTTTTTCTTTTCTTTTTGTTTTTGTTTCTCATCTTTTTCTTTTTGGATTTTTGTAGGAGCAATATGATTTGCATTTTTGGTTTTTGGCTCCTTTTGGCTCTTTGGAGCTAACTTTTTCTTTTTCAATGGATTTTTGGGAATATATGCGGTATAAGTAGCTACAAGGGGTGAACTCAAGTGACAAGTAGAGAAATAAAAATATATGTGGAGAAAGAAATATAATGTAACACTCGGTTCACTCTAAGATGTACGCAAACGGTTCAATAAGATAATACATCAACTAAAACTCATATGTAAGAATGGATATTCTCCATCATTTCAACAAATATTGAAGTCAAGCAGTAAAGTTTACAATTATATCAGGCACGCAACAGAAGGTGAATAAGACAATAAAATTGATGCTTCAGATATACTAATGATGCGTAAATCTTAGTGCATTTCCAATAAAAGCATACTAAACACTAATCCATACATTCAGCTTTTATAAATGTCATGCATTCACTTAGAGAAGTCATCAAAAGAAATATATTTGTAAGCACATGATATCAAGATATTGAAATAATCTAAGTAGCTTGGCAAGGATAGTAATTATCGTGATGGCTACTAAAGGAATAAGAGATATCATCATATGGAATGTATCTAGCATAAAAAGGGAAAAGAAAGGTGGAAAGGTGAAATACAACAAGCATGCAAGCTTACAAAAAGATAAAAAAACATGATGCTAAAAATATAAAAAATAAAGTGGTATAAAATGGGTGGATAATAAGATAAAAAGAGGTAAAGTGAAAGAAAAAAGATAGATAATAAAAATAAAAAGTGATAGCGCTCATCCCCAAGCTAAATACAGCAGTGTCCTCACTGCTGAGAACACACATGCAAGACGGGAAATGATGCTAGGGTGGGGTGGGTGGTTAGTGAAAATGGAAAAGAAAATAAAAACATATACAATGGAAGGAAAGCAAAAGATGCAAATGCATGTCCTAATGCCTAGAATATGTACAAGCATACAAATGATGCAATGATGGGTATATGCGAGTGGGTGATGATGGGTTCTCCCCCAAGCTATGCAAGGGCAGGGCCCCGAAAGGACATATGAACACAAAATATGGAAAGAGGGGAGAACATGAGCAAAAATGTAAATCAGGAAGGGGCACCATCCTCTGGAGGTGGTGATGGGTCCCACTGCTGAGGACCAGATGATGGAATAATAGGTGGGTCAACATGTGTGAGGACAGGTATGTCAGAGACTGGTGCAACCGGCTCAACAGGAGGTGGGGTAGGCTTTGCAGTAGCCTGAACAATATGCTCGATGAGCGATGCACGTGTGATAGGAGAAGCAGGTGCAACGGGAGGAGCATGTGCAAGTATGACGGGTGGTGCACGCTGTGTACTCAGAATATCTAAAATCGCCCGAATGTCCCGGCTCACGGACTCAAGGTGGGTGGCGACCGAGCGGGTGAGGGTGGCAAAGTCACGCCTTAAACCAGCAACCTCTTCCTCCACCACTATCAAGTATGCGTCTGTGAGGCGGGAGTCAAGTGGTGGACGTGCGCTACTAGACAACCCTCTCTTTATGGGCTCGTGCTCGTGCTGCACGAGGTCTGAAGGAGAAATCATGAGAGGGTGGTCTAGTGTGGGCCTCGGTAGAAAATGGAAACGGAATGGATCCGAGATGTGGTGTAGAGGTGTGGGCAGTGGAATCAGAAGGAGCAGTTGTCACGGCGACAAAAGTGGTGACAGAGACCGCGACGCTCTCCGTGAAGATGGCTGATGTGTGGACAGTGGTGGTGCCAGATAGAGGAGCTGACTCTGGAATGACCGGGTCTGAAGGAATGGGGTCCACATGTGCATGTAGTGTGCTGGCAGAATTAGAAGTGGTGGGGACAGAACTGGTGGGGACAGGTTCCAAAATGGTAGAGACGTAGGCTCAGGAGCAAAAGATACAGAAGTGCCCTCAGAAACGGGCATGGAGGATAGTGTGGCAGTGACCTCGGGGATAGAGGTGTGGACAGCCCCGGAACTCACTGCTGGTGTGGTGGTGGTGGTGGCATTGACAACTGACAGAAGGAAGGACAGAAGTGTGATGGTGGTGGTGGAAGAAATGGTAGCTCTCACAGGCTCCTCATCAGAACTAAGCTCCCAGTCCTCGTCGCCATCCTCGGCGGCAGGCTGGGCACCTGTGGGCTCTAAGACATGGATGGGTGGGATGTGGTGAATTCCAGGAAGGTGCTAGTCAAGCATGACTGGCTCTATCTGTGTAAAATCGGGGCGGGGGAGATACATGTTATGCTCGCGACGGGTGCCTAAAAGATAAATCTAGTGGCGCTCATCACGGGGCCTGATGATGTGCATTCGAGCAAGCACATCTGTGGTCAGTCTGGTAGGCCTGGTGGGAACCACTAGATCGCCAGGAAGATCAAGGCCGAGCATGATGGCAAAAATGTTGAAGAAACCATCGCAACAAATCCCCGTGGCGGCGGAGGCAATGAGAAGCAGGCAATGGCACAGCCAGCGGGCTGTGTCGGACAGTAGGAATGAGCGGAGTGTGTCGTTCGCTGCCCGTCTGATCGGTCGAGTCATCCCACTGAGGTGTACAAGCTTTGGGAATGAGAGGGTCCCGACCTCAGGCCTAGAAAAGATGGTGGTCGCGATGTGGCGCTGGGCGTATCTAAGGCATGGTGGATGATGGAAGAAGACTTTGCCCTACTAGGGCTGAAGCCGCGAAGGCCGGAGATATGACGCCAGAAACTCGGCGTCAAAAGAGGGTAGCTCTACGTCAGATGCGTAGGCCTGGTCTGAGTCTGGGATATGTGGGAAACGGAAGTAGGCACGGATCATGGCGTATGTGACGACAACGTCACGATCCAGCAGCCGGAAGCGAATACCGTCCCCTCCCTGACAATGGAACTCATCGCCTCGTAGGTGAGGCGAGTGTATGTGCGTGCGTGCATCGTCAAGAAGTGGTCACAGCCTATGGTCTGGTAGAGCCACTGGACACCCTGAAGGATGCCCATGTTCGTGAGTGCGGTGATGGATGCGAAACTGTTGGGGATGATGGAGCGGCGGGATACGATCTCGAATCGCATGCGGTGAACGACATCCCTGATGACAATGTCATATGTCCTCAAAGTGCCGGTGGGTGTGGGTGGATGGGATGGAGGTGGAGGAGCGGCTGTAAGAATGGGAGTAGTTGTGGTGCGTGGATCCTCGAGTGCTAGAGGCGTGGGGGATGGTGAGCGTGAGGATATGGGTGAGGACGTGGTGACGTCCAAATGCTCAGTGGGTGAGGGCGATCGGCGTCGGCGTCGGCGTCGTGTAGGCTGAGAAGAGGAAGGACCAGGGTCATCGGCCTTTCTCTTTTTGGTCGGGGCTTCCTAGGTCTGAAGCCTATGTGGCATCGATGTGTGTAGTGTGCTAACGAATCCAACACGGTATCTGGATAAAAATAATAAAGCAAGAGAAGAGTGTATCCAATGACCGTGAAGCGATGCAATAGCAAAAGGCGAGTGCACGCGCGAAGCCTCGAAGCAAGATGTCCCCAAGCTATCCCAAACCAAGCGTTTCCTTGTGACGCTCCAATTGTACATGCAATAGATACATAAGATAGTGTTAGAAGCGGCTAATGGAATTAATTTTGGGTTAGGGTTCTAAAATAGAAAAAAATTAGAATTAGCGGTTCAAATTAGGAGAAATGGAGAGAGGGGAGTGTTAAGAGAGGGGGAGAAGAGGGGATGGAAACAGGATGGAGGGTGTCGGACCGAGCTGGGGTGAAGCGGCGGCACTCGGGCGACGGCGGCGGTCTGGCGAAGGTTCGGGTCGAGCGAGATTAGGGCTGGGGTGGTTTGCGCTTAGGCTGGGGTATTGCCGATTTAGGGGAGGATTAGGGGCAGCTGGTAGGTTTTAAAATATTTGAATCAGATTCGGTTTTGGTTAGAAAAGTAGGCCGCCCTCTTTAGTCGCTGCTCGATCGAGCTCAATAGATCTGAAAAATTTTAAAACTTTACCCCCAATCTGTGCCCAGCTATTTGACCGAGCTGCTTACTCAGCTCGGTCGAGCTGAATTAATTGCAGAGTAGCGTTTTCAGCTCATTTTGCTCCAACTGTAGCTCGACCGAGCAGGGTAGCTACTCGGTCGAGTCGAATTGATTTCTAGATTGCTCTTCTTGCCCTTTTCTTCAGTGGACTGTAGCTGGACCGAGCAGGGTAGCTGCTCGGTCTAGTAGCCTCCTATTGCTCTCCAAGCTAAGTATGGCTCTATTAATCATCTCCTCTTTGTTCTTTCTCCTCTTTTCCATCGTTTTGAGCGCTCTCATTGTTCTCCTGTGCAAGGAAGAACACATCAGAAATTTTTATATTTTATGATTTTCTAATGAATAAAAAACGTTTTTATTTTTTTGAATGAAGATAAGAATAAAAAAGAAAGAAATAAAACTAAAATAAAAGAAAATTCGGGTTGCCTCCCGATAAGCGCTTGTTTAAAGTCGTAAGCTCGACTCCCTATGATTTTCAATGACGCTCCTTGATGTTAGGCGCACATGAGATGCGCTCGTCGTGCTTTCCAACGAGACCATGTGTAGGGAGTTGGCGCGTCTCGCTTCATTGGCCCTCACTAGCCATGAATATTGTAGCCTCTGGTTGTTGATCATGCAATGGTAAAACCGGCGGCTCCTCGTTTAATACTCTCAAATAGACGGCCAACGCCTTGTCGTGTATGACGTCGCCGTCATAATCCAAGCTCTTCCTCATGGGATCTCTAGTAAATTCCACCATAGCATATTCATCGGTGGCGTCGTCCTCTAGGAGCTTAAGATAGCTTGCATCCCCGCGCGGGGAGCACTCCTTCATTGGCTTTTGGAGTTGGAACTCGATCTCAATGTAGCCAACGTTCATAGATAACGTCCCCGCACAGACGTCGATCAAGACCCCAGTTGTGGCCATGAATGGACGCCCCAGAATAATCTGAGAACTCCCTTTCTCGGACATGTTCATGATGACAAAGTCCACCGACACACATATTCCACCTGGTATCGGTAGAATGACGTCGCGTGCGATGCCGACTGGGTCTATGATTGATTGATCCGCTAGTTGAATACTTATGCTGGTGGGCTTAAGCTCCGATCCCGTATTTAGTCTCTTAAAAATAGTGAGCGGCATCAAACTAATGCTCGCTCCCAAGTCAATCAAAGCTATCAATGGGGTGCCGCCAATGGAGCACGGCACCGTAAAGCTTCCGGGATCCAGTAGTTTCTTCGGTAAAGTGTTCTTAATGACCGAAGTGCAGCTATCCGCTAGCTTAACCGTTTCTTGCTTTCTCTTCCCTGCTATTAGATCCTTCAAGAATTTGGCGTATGTGGGGATCTCAATGAGCGCATCCATGAAGGGGATGTTCAAGTTAACACCCCTTAGAAGCTATATAAACTTAGCATACTTTTTCTCAAGCTTCGCCATGTCCAATCTCAGCGGGTAAGGTGGTGTAGGTTGGCTTCCCTTGTCCTTGGCGGCATCCGTTGGCGTGGATTTGTCAGAAGTAGGAACATCTGAGGGTGTTGTAGTGATGGGAGTGGGCAATGTGGTGGGTGAAGCCTCCTTCTTTGCAGTGGCGTGTGGCTCATCAATAATTCTCTCATCCTCAGTGATAATGGGCTAGGAGATGGTGGTATCTTCCACTTGAATATGCATCGAAGCTTGTTGATCCACTTTCTTAGAGACCGTCACCATCACAGTGTCGGTACTCTTTTCTCCTCTGGAGCTGGAGAGCACAGATATTATCCTGGGAATGAAGTGGTTGCAGACCCTTGGAGACACGCAGACCAACTACAAGCTTCGTATGCTGGAGTATCAGGAGGGGGGACAGACGGTAGTTTTGCAGGAAGACCCCAGTCTATGTCGTTCCTTATTTTCTAATAAGACCATGACTAAAGCTCTTCAGTCGACAGGAGGGGAATTCTTTGTGGAATTTCAGGGTCTGTCATTGGAGGAGGAAGGTGAGCGAAGGGAGCATGAGTTGGCACCGGAGTTGGAGCAGCTGCTTAGCCAGTATGATGGGGGTTTTAAATACCGCATGGTCTTCCATCACCACGGGACCATGAGCATGTGATCGTCTTGAGAGAGGGGTGTCCATTATCAGTGTACGGTCATGCCGGTACCTCGGGGTGTCCATCGGGCCGGGCCGGGCCGACCAGGCCCGGAGGGTGGCCGGGGGCCGGAAGCCCGGCCCAAGGCCCGGCCAATTTTTTTAAAATAAAATAAAAAATCTAATTAGCCTTAAAAATCTTAAAAAATCCCAACTTGTAAAAAAATCTATAATTAATACATTAATAGATAATAATATAAAATTTAAAGATATATAATTTTGTAAAAACATAGTAATTTATTATTAGATAGTATTTTGTAAATTGTAATTAGATAATTTTTTTAAAATATAATAAATTGTAAGTAGATAAATAAAGAAGTGAACACATGACAAAATAATATTTAAGCCTGAAGTTCTCGAAGGTCCCGGCTTGAACCTTTAAATTTTATTAATTAAAATCTTTTTTTGAGTGGGGGATGTAAGTCGGCCAGCCTTACCCCTCGTACAATGGCCAAAACAAAAAACTAATACAAATAAGAAAACAATAATACATCACTCATCTTATGTCTCTTCTTCTTCGAAATCTTAGGAAAAGTCCTTGTTATGCGAGCGGTTTTCAGCATGGAACCAGTTCTTCGCACAAACCGCAACTTCAATTATGTCTTCCTTCAGCTGTGATCTCTTGTTGCTCAGAACACGACCACATGCACTAAAAGTAGACTCCGAAGCAACTGTAGATATAGGTACAGATAACAAATCACGTGTCATGATGAAAAGAATTGGATAAGCTGATTCATATCCTTTCTACCTTGCAAGAGGATAAAAATGCTCATCATCCATTACTGCCTCTGAAAAGAGAAATGGATTTGCTAAATATTTAGATAGTTCACTAGAAAAACAATCTGACTCTACTGTTTTTTGTTTCTTCTTCTCCAACATCTGTCGGATCCTACTAGAAGTAGTAGCAGACACTGAAGAAGTATGTGAAACACTACCAAATCTAGTCTCATAAAAGCAAATATGGTTCTTAAGCTATGTTTAATAGCAGCTACATGTTCAGCATGGGGAAATCCCATGTTTTCAGAATACATTTCTAATAAACCTATTGCAACATCCTCCTTATAACGAGGATCAAACATTTTAGCTAAGGAGTAAAGAAGAAGAACATGATGCCAATGCATAGCTAGTTTTACGGACATGTTTTTTACCATAGGAATTATAGCAGTGTTAGGATGTGTATTGTCTCTATGCTTAGATATCTGATCAGAAATAAAAACCAATTATTTTAATCCTAGAACAGATGTTGGGTAGTAAACCACTGATAGTTTATTTGTAGCAGTAAAAATATTTCAAAAAATCATGTAGATGATGTACAGTTAACCATTCAAGTTTAGTAATGTCATAAGCAGGGTCATGTGAAAAATATGTAAGTACATAATCTGTAAGCTGCTCTATATTCCTAAACATAGATCGCACCATTATGTAAGTTGAATTCCACCTTGAAGCAATATCAAATTTAAATGCAAGATACTGTTGTTTGTACTGAAGTGGCCTTGTGCCAGAAGTATCATGCGATTTCTTATTTTATCTAAATAAACTGAACAAGTTGTAAGTCCATCGCGAACTATTAAATTCAAGACGTGACATGCACATCTTTGATGGAACAACCCCTCTAGATCGGTGGTCAAATTTCTTTTTAAGCAACTAATTGCACTATTGTTATTGGATGCATTATCAAACGTAATTGAAAAAATCTTTTCTGAAATATTAAAATCATGAATTACAGATATTATTACATTAGAAATTACACCCACGGTATGTGAATGCTCTAACATTCTAAATCATATAATCATCTTATTTAGCATGTAAGCATTATCTACAAAATGCGATGTAACACATAAATATGAAGCACATCATTTTGTTGTCCAAATATCAGAAGTCAAAGCTATTCTAGATTTTACATTAGCAAAAATTTCAATCAATTTAGCTTTCCCAGCTTGAAAAGCTGACATAGCATCTCCTCGAATAGTGTTTCTAGGCACTCTTCTAAAGCTGGGTTAAGGGCCAATTGATTAAACCTTTCTAATTCGGGGATTTTCCCATAACTAAATGGCAATTCTCGGCATAAACCCAATCTTGCCATCTCTTTTCTCATTGTTTCAGCCGAGTATAAAAAATTAGATAAAGAGGAAGAAGATCCCGATAAATTTAATGTTATCTGTTTAAGGTCTGTTTAAAGTGAGATGTTATGTGTCTCTTTAGGTGTGTTGTGCAATCAGAATGTTTGCAAGTAAAATAAGCTCTACATGTTTTGCAAACTACCCGCATGCCTTTGCCAGCGACAGTTTCAACCGCAAAGTTCTCCCAAACCGTAGATTTTTGTGATCTGGATTAGGATTTTTGTGTAGCTGGAACATCAAGAATAATAGGTTGTGCAGGTGTAGAAACATATACAGAAAATATCTAAGCAGAAGTCGTATGTGCAGTTATAGCATTTGGGTACTCACACATTTCTGTTTGTGAATAATCAATATCATAATATGGTGTTTCTATCGGATTATTCCGGATCATATTAAAGTTATCCTGCTCCTTAGTGTTGTCAAGGTGGAAGTTAAACGTCCTACGGCTTGGTGTAGACATTATGCTAAAAATATGGGAACCTAATTTGTCGGGTTACGAATGGTGTAGAGAGCAGATGATTTTAATAACGGATGGAGCTGAGATGATCTTGATAGCGCAGGAAGTAGGGAGCTGAGATGATCTTGATATCGGAGGGAACCTTGAGCTTGACGACGAGATGAGCGCGAGCTTGACAGAGAGTTAGCGGGAAGTTTATGAGATGAGTCTTGAGCTTGATTGCTTGAACGTAAGAGATAATATGAGAGAGTATGAGAGAGTTTAATAGTTTGAGAATTGTGAAAAAATGAGGGGTTGGCTGAAATTTTTCGGGATTTTTGGGGTGTAAAATGACCAAAATACCCCTCCCAAATGGCCGTTTATGACCGTTGCGAAGGGGGTTTTGGTCATAAGACTAAAAATTACCAAAACCCCCCTCCTTAGTTGCCAAAAGCAGAAAAAGGCAACGGTCATAAGACCATTACCGGTGCAGCAGGCTGCAGCTGTAGCCTGCAGCTGTGTGCCCATGCCTGCTGTCGAGCCGGGCTGGCCTGGCCCGCTGGGCCTGGCTTCCAGCCTAGTCAACGGTCCCAGGCCCGGGCCGGGCCTCGGGACGGTGGGCTTTTTGGCCACCTTTACCGGTACCCCCAGTTACAAAATGATAAGATTGAGAGGATGGTGGGGGAGATGTTGCAGGCATGAGTGATCCAGCTGAGCGTGAGCCCATTTTCTAGCCCGGTCCTGCTTGTAAAGAAGATGGGAGCTAGCGCTTCTGTGTAGACTACCTGGCCTTGAATAAGGAGATATTGCTAGATAAATTCCCTATTCCAGTGATCGATGAGCTGCTTGATGAGTTGCCTGGGGCGACGATGTCCACGAAGATAGAACTGAAGTCTGATTACCACCAGATTCGGATGAGGACGGCTGATGTTTCCAAGACGGCGTTCAGGACGCATGAGGGGCACTACAAGCCTTGTCATGCCCTTCGGCTTCACGAATGCCCCAACGACGTTTTAGGCCTTGATGAACAAGGTCTTTCGCCCATACTTGCGAAGGTTTTTGTTGGTGTCTTTTGATGATATACTGAGCTATAACCACATTTTGGAGGAGCATGTAGGGCACTTGCAGGTAGTGTTGCAAGAGTTGCAGCAGCAGCAGCTGTACGCCAACAGGAAGAAGTGTCTCTTTGGGTGTGGAGTATTTGGGCCACGTAGTATCAGGAGAGGGGGGTGGCGGCAGATAGGTCGAAGATTGCTGCCATGTTGGACGGGCCTCGCCTTACGACATTGTGAGGCTTGCAGAGATTCTTAGGCCTGACGGGGTATTATCGGAAGTTTGTCCAGGGGTACATCTCGATTGTTTGGCTGTTGACAGAGCAATTGAAGGACAGCTTCCATTGGGGAGATGAGGCGACCGGTGCGTTTGAGGCCCTGAAGCAGGCGATGACGGCCATGCCCGTGCTAGCTCTGCCAGTCGTTTGTGGTGGAGACTGACGCATCAGGTTATGGGTTGGGGGTGTACTTATGCAAGATCAGCGCCCAGTGGCATACTTTAGTCAGATTATGTCAGCCCGAGCACGACTGAAGTCAGTGTATGAGAGGGAGTTGATGGCGATAGTACTTTCTATACAGAAGTGGTGGCCTTATTTGCTTGGGAGGAGGTTTATAGTGCGGACCAATCAGCGGAGTCTGAAATATCTCTTGGAGCAGCGCATAGTTACAGAGGAGCATCAGAAGTGGCTCTCCAAGTTGGTGCACTATTTGTTTGAGATTCAGTATCGGCCCGGCTTGGAGAACAAAGCAGCGGATGCGTTGTCTCGCGTGGAGGAGATGGCTGAGGTGGTAAGGATTTCAGTGCCAGCCTTGCTGGACTGGGAGCCTTTGGTGCGAGAGATAGAGGCTGATGGGGGGCTCATTGATACGGGAGGCGATACATCATGGATATACCGAGTACCCAGTGTATACACTGAGTGATCATAGGCTGTTGTACCAGGGGCAGTTGGTGCTACCGCAGGGGTCGCCCCACATACCGACGATTTTCCAGGAGTTTCATGGCAGCTCGGTGGGTTCTCATTCAGGGGCGCAGTAGACCTACAGGAGGATGGCCAAGGAGATGTACTGACCAGGGATGAAGAGGGGCATCGCATGGTTAGTAGCAGAGTGTGGCGTTTGTCAGCGTCACAAATATTTAGCGATAGTTCCTGCAGGTTTACTTCAGCCACTAGCATTGCCTGAGAGGGTTTGAGACGATATCAGCATGGATTTCATTGAGAGGCTACCGCGGTTAGATAGTTATTCTGTCATATTTGGTGTGGTTGATCGCCTCCGGAAATACGCCCATTTCATTCCCTTACGGCGTCCATATACCGCAGTGACTGTGGCCACAGCTTTTATGAAGGAGGTAGTACGCTTGCACGGATTCTCTGCTTCCATTGTGTCAAATCGCGACAAGGTGTTCATGAGCAGCTTCTGGAGGGAGTTATTCAAGGTGTATGTGACCAGACTGAAGAGAAGCACAGCCTATCACCCATAGACAGATGGCCAGACAGAGGTGGTAGATAGAAGCGTGTAGACTTGCCCTGCTTTGCTTCCGAGTCACCAAAGCAGTGGGCGAGGTAGTTGGCATGGTATGCGTATTGGTGCAACACTTCCTATCATTCGGCCGCACAGTTCACCCCATTTCGCATTCTCTACGGGCAGGACCCCACACATCTGATCCATTACAGCCGTAGAACTAGCCCAGTGTCGCAGGTTGAGGAGTACTTGGAGGAAAGGGACAAGACGCTGGAAGAGTTGAAGCGTCACCTACTACGGGCACAACAAATTATGAAAACCAAGGCGGACGCACATAGGAGGGATGTGCAGTACGAGATTAGAGACAAGGTGTACCTGAAGTTGAGGCCTTACAGACAGAAGACAGTGGCACATCAGAGCAATGAGAAGCTGGTTGTCTGCTTTTATGGGCCTTTTGAGGCTGTTGCGAAGATTGGGAAGTTGACGTATCGCCTAGATTTACCATCCACATTCACCATCCACCAGGTGTTCCACGTGTCCCAGCTACAACGTGCGATTGGAGACCACACTCTATCACCTACCCTTCCGCCTACCCTGTCCGACGACATGGAGGTATTGTTTGAGCCACAAGAGGTCAGGAGTGTTCGTCAGAGTGCAGCAGGAGTCCAGGAGGTGCTCATCAGATGCGGGGTCTACCTGATTATGACGTTACATGGAAGCCTCGTGAGATGATCAGACATCAATTTCCAGACTTTCACCTTGAGGACAACGTGGCTCTTTTGGGGGGGTAATGATACGGTCTTCACATATAGGAGGAGATGCTCGGCGGTAACTTCAGGGGTGAATCCGTAAATTCTGACTTCGGGGGAGACTTCTATGCAAATCTGAAATTGGGGGGGCTTTTATGCAAAACTGCAAATGATTGTGTAATTAATCTAGGGCTGGCCCTAATTGTGTTCTTCATGCTTTGATTGATTTTGTAATACATTGGTTAAGGTTCCTTCTTAGCGATTTAAACTTTCATCTCGAATAGAAAGTTCGGAGATTGCCTCATCTCGAATCGGGGTATTATCTTTGTCTATTTCTAGATCTAAAAATTATAAAAATATCTCTTTTATTCGTTTTCACCACAAAAATCCCTACTTTCCCCACAAATAAGCCCTAAGTTGTATCATAGATCTACATATTTTAAAATCACAATGGTTAGCGCATTGACTGAGCCTTAAAAGTTTTGGTCACAGATCTAGCTTGTGCAAAATTCAATGGTTTAACAAGAATGGATCTTTTGTCGCCTGTAGATTAACAACCAAAACTTCTAGGATTCACTTAATATGCCATCTATTTGGTTTTTATAATACGACTAACGACTTAAACAGTGTCGATCATCCGTCAAATTAGGGTGAACTATTTGAAGGAATGCCGAGAAACCAAAACTTCTAGTATTCACTTAATATGCTATATATTTGGTTTTTAGAATACCATTAATAACTTAAACAGTGTCGATCAACGCAAAATTTAAAGTGAACTATTTGAAGGAATGAAGAATTTTTTCCTGCTGGATAGGTGATATCCAGTATTCTCTCTTTATATACATCTTGTTAACTAAAGAATAGATATAACATCCTAAATGTCTCTCTTTATATACATCTTGTTAACTAAAGAATAGATATAACATCCTACATGTCACTATATTATTAAAATACCATGAATATGATCGTATAGCATTAATAAGAACCTATTTCATCTAAAGCGATCAGTAATGAACATAAAATGTATTAAAAAGTTCACAAATCACTAAAAACATTATAGGTATTTACAGTCTTATTCAAAACCTTTCAAAACTATATAAATCATGACATATGACATCACTATTATAAAACATCATGATGTTAAAGTTTATCCAAAAATATGCAAAATTTTGTGAAACATGACGTGCATCGCAAATCACTAAAAGTATTATACAATCTTAAAATCTTATCCATAAAATATGCAAAATTATGTGAGCCGTGACATGAATCACAAATCATTATAAAATATCATATTGTTAACAATTTTCAAAAAAATGTGAGCTATGACATAGGCAGTACAAACTGCTATCAAATTCAAAGGATTTTAAATCTCAAATGGCAATATGCACTATTGTGAGTCTTTATAGTACTTCATCTATTTTTCTACCATTCTTCTCATATATCTTTAATTCTCTTTCTATCCAATAATGAAATCTGCTACTATTTATTGTTTGTTATTGCTACAACTGCTACAAGTAATGGTGATTGTAGTTTCTCTTATTGCAGTAGTGTACGCGACGTTTGTAAGAAGCAATATTGGTAAGCAAGAGTACAATAACAATGTTGGGAAGTAGAATACGAAGTGCATCAACAAGCAAGTAGGAAGATGCATATAACATCAAAGGTAGGATAATAGTAATGGCATAAGGAGCAATGTAATTCCAACTGAAAGAAGAATGAAATCAGTATTTTAGATATCATTATAAAATTTATATATGATAATATAAAATTTATAAACAATTTCTTGAAGATAAAAAAACCAGTGAGGTTGTGACGACTCTCGTCGATATCATTTGCATCAACAACTATTACTAATCTATTGTATAGTCATCATCAAGCTTCTTTCCATATATTTCTTTCTTAATTTTATCGCGCCATGAATTACGATGGAAAAGCTTAACTGATTTTTAAGAAAAGGCTAATCTAAGCAACTTTGAGTATAAATTTTAGGCACTCAACTCTATTTTATGAGTAAAAATATAGCCAATAATAGAAATAAGCCATACCAGTCAATATAATCTTAAACGCATACTACCAGTTTTTTGGCCATATCACATCGGCCATATCTTGTCGTCTAGGTCCAAAACCGATATGTTGGTTGATAACTAAAATGATGACGGTATTGAATCATCACTTGATTGTGTAAAGACACAAGCTTGAGGTGTTTAATAGCGGAATTTGTCTTATTTATGTCGTGTAACAAAATAGCTTGATAGGATTTTTGTGGGATTTTGGGATAGAAAGTTAGGGGTTTGATAGAAAGTTGGAGTTTTATAAGAAAGGTGAGATTTTTAGGGTTATGAAGAGAAGATTTGGGATAAAATATGGATTTTTGTTGAAAATAAACTGAAAATAAAGGGGTACAAGGATAAAGTTGAGAGCTTTCGAGAGAGTCTCGCTCTCCCAAGCCGCTGATTCTCTCTAAGAAAAAGGGATAATCTCACCTCAAATTTGTCTTCTTCAAATCAAGCATAAGAAGCCTTCCTAATCCCCCTTGTTCTCTATATATAATAAACTGAAAATATAAAATTACAAAAAGACCCTCTAAAAATGAATATTACGAAATACCCTTAGAAATCCGAAAATTACAAAAACGCCTCTAAAGGGCCAAAATTACAGATCTATTATTATTATGCCTCCGGAAATCCACATTGTCTGCAAGGTGGTGCGTGCTGGACTGCCTTACTCCAAGTGGAGATGCTCCTCTCCCTGGGGTCTTCACCCTCCACCACATCGTCTCCCTCATCATCGTTCACGAACATAATCTGGAGCTTGCGAATGTTACAACGATGCCTTGGATAAACTTCTCATCGCACCTGAAACACAACCCCTTCAGCATCTTCTCTCTCATCTCTGCCTCATCTTCTTGAACTGCCAACACGATTGTGATTCGTCGTGTTTCTCTTTGCTGGTCTGATCTATCCTAGTTGACGGCTTCGGTCTTCTTGTCGCTAGTTGGCTGTGGAAAGAGGAGCCACATCTAGTCCCTCTAGATCACTCGTCTGTAAGGCAATTCTCTACCAATGCGCTAGGTCCATCTTCCGTACCAATCCTCGAGGCTGATGATTACAGAGCTCTGCTTGTATGTTGTGCTTGAGCCCCTTCATGAAGCACCATCTCAATGTCTTCTCAAGCACCCTCTCAAGCCCCTTCTTGCCCGCCCTGATAGTGCCTCAAACTTCTTCTTATACTCATTGACGGAGCCATCTTGCTTCAGTGCCATCAGCTGCTCGTGTAGGTTCTCTCACTGTGTTTCCCGAAACCTGTTCACCAAACAGTCGGTCAGCTCATCTCATGATCTGATCGGCCCTCTGTGCTCCCTTTATAAGAACCAATACAATGCCTCTCCCTCAAGGCACCTCGTTGCCGACTCCAATCTCTGCTCATTTGTTATATGCGTTACTGAGAAGAATATCTCCTCTCTATAAATCTAGCCATGTGCGTCATCTCCCTCAAATTCCAGCTTCTTCAGCTTTCTCACGCGGTTGTCCACCGCAAAGTTTTCATGATCTGCTCCCCCCACCAGTGTGTCTGGGATGATGGGGCTGGTATGTGTGTCGTCACCAATCCTCTCCAATGGCCTTCATTTCGGCCTGCATAGCCACCCCGATCCTTGTCACCTCCTACGGAGTCTCGGTCCTCCTCCTGATCCTAGTCTCTGCCACCGTCCTCATGGTACTCGTAGGCTGGAATCGGATGTCGTCGCCTCTGCAGCATATCGGGGCCCGTGGGTATCCCGGAAGTCGCTCCCATCGTCGCTGGGATCCCACATATATTCTGGAGGGTCGTCGGTGTCGTAATGTATCGCCAAAGGGCCTCGGGGTCTCTTGGTCTTTAATAAAAGATTGTTTTGGGGCCTAGAGGGGCTAGCGCCCTTCTCCAGCCCCCTGCAGGGGGTTTAGCAGGGCGTCAGCCTCTGTTTGGGGGGGGGCAAGGGGCTGGAGCCCCTTTGCGGCCCCCTACAGGGGGTCCCACAGGGGCGGCAACACTTGTTTTGGTGCTGCGGGGGGTGACGCTCTTATGTGGCCCCTGCAGGGGGCCCACAGGGGCGGTAGCCCCTATTTTTGGGCATGCAGGGGCTGGCGCCTCTGTGCGGCCCCATGCTGGGGTCCCACAGTGGCGACAACCCTTGTTTTGGGCTCTGGAGGGGCGACGCCCATGTCGAGCCCACTATAGGGGGTCTGGCAGAGGCGACAGCCCTTGTTTTGTGTTCTGCAAGGGCTGGCACCCCTGTCCAGCCCCCTGCATGAGGTCCAGCATGGGTGGTAGCCCCTGTTTTGCTACCGAACATGTCCTTTGTCCGTATTTTGTCTTCCTAGTGTTTCGGGTGGTCTTTGCCTTTCATCAAGGGCTCCTCCGCGTAATACTCGTCGACGTCGAAAAGCATTCACTTTTCGTGTTTCAGCGCCTTTTCCTTTCCCTTCTCTGAAGTCTTAACATTTTGCCTACAATTATGGTTTTATTCTTCCTTGGGTTGCGTTGCCCCCACGAGCCCCGAAACTTGTGAGATTTGTGCTAGGGCACACTCCACCCCATCAAATCTTTGTTCCGCCGTTGCCCTATCTTTATTCGCCGTTGCTTTAATTTCCTCCATGATCTTTTTCAAATCCTTAATCTCTCTGTTGAACTTTTCCTTCAAAGAGTCGATCTTTTCATTGGATCTCGTCGTCGCCATGGATCGTGAATGCTCTGATACCACTTGATAGGATTTTTGTGGGATTATATGGTAGAAAGTTAGGTTTTGATAGAAAGTTGGGATTTTTATCAGAATAGTGAGATTTTTAGGATTTTAAAGAGATGATTTGGTATTAAAGAGGGATTTTTATTGAAAATAAACTGAAAATAAAAGGGTTACAATGATAGAGTTGAGACCTTTCGAGAGGGTCTCGCTCTCACAAGCCGCCAATTCGAGAGGGGGCCGCACTCTCCAAGGAAAAGTGTGTCAATCTCACCTCAAAGTTGTCTTCTTCTTCAAATCAAGCATAAACCTTTCTAATCCCCCTAGCCCAACTGAAAATATAAAATTTCGAAAAAGACCTTCTAAAACTGAAAATTATGAAAATACCCCTAGAAACTCGAAAATTACAAAAACGCCCCTAAAGGGCCAAAATTGCAGATATATCACATCCACTCGACATTTTGTTGTGAGATTTCATGAAGCGGTATGTACTCAGTTATTGGATGAGATTCATGTTAACAATTGGCGATTTGACATTTTATCACGGGTGCATTGTACTATATTGAATGAGCCATTGATTTCGTAAAGGCAAAAGCTTGAGGTGTATAATTAGGGGTGTGCGGGTCTGGGTACCCTGTTTTTTTATGTTACCTGGACCCTACCCGGTAAGGGACCGGTTCCTAAAATTTGGACCCGGAACCTACCCAGTTGGACCATATACCCGGACCATATCCAGACCATATGGTTCCGGGTATCCTGTAAAAAAAATCTAATTTGTGATGCAGTACGAACAATGATTTTCAAATGATCTGTGCATAACAATTACCTCAAATACACATGAATAAAGATCAATCTGGAAGTAAAATATTGTCTCTAGTCTCATTCAGTGATAAATGTATATTGATCAGTCATTTCTACTAGATAAAGCTAGACATATTGAAGAATGATTCACGTTTACTTCTACTGTTCAAAACTTTTGAACGCATAAGAGAACAATAAGATCTTTGATTCAAATGCATTGTTTAATGAACTTATGCGTTGCTCAGAACTTCAGGATGCAAGTCGTACTCCCGAATCTTATAAGTTCAAATTAGATACATCCAGGGCCGATCACTCTTATATATTTTGATCATTAATATTATAATATATATAATTAAATATATAAAATATCGGTTCCGGTTCTGGGTACCCGTTCCCTATAAACGGGAACCGGAACCGGACCCGATACCCGTCGGTTCCTAATTTTCCTACCCGGAACCGATAACTATCTACCCAGAACCTACCCGTTCGGGTAGGTTCCGATCGGGTATCTGGGTACCATGTACCCATGCACACCCCTATGTATAATTGCTGAATTTTGCTTGTGTATGCTTCCGGAAAGTCCTTTTGGATTAGAACTTTGAAGCAGAGGTTTACAACTGTCTTGAGTGACTGAACAACCATCGTAAACTTAGATGGCCATAAATTGGCCACCCACATTCATTAGTAATGTTGTTTCCTCCTATGAGTACATGACTGGTTATGAAACTTATAATTTGCGTGTGAAAGGGTTTGTCATCTATTACCTTTTTCCGACATTTGTATATAGGTATTATGCCTTCAATTCAGACCTGCATTATTTATCGCTGGAATTCATTGCTTTTTATTATTGATGCATCGAGTGATGCCCTAACTTTATTGCCTTTTCTTTTCTATTGCATTATTTGGATGAGGATGACTAAAAATGGTTCTAGTGCACATATAATTTCCTACGTGGAATATAAGCATTAACCGTGATTTTTTTGTCTTGTATGCAGAATGGTGCTGTAGGCGAGGCCATAAGGACATGGAAAAATAATCTCGATAAAGAATTCCTTGGGGTTGAGGAGTGCCCCATCTGTTACAGCATCATCCACACCACTAATCATAGCCTCCCACGGCTAGCCTGCAAGACCTGCAAGCACAAATTCCATTCTGCTTGCTTATACAAGTGGTTCTCGACCTCTCACAAATCCACATGCCCGTTGTGTCAGACACCATTCTGATCTTCTAGACATTGGAAATCATTTGGGGGAAAGGGACCAATCGTGGGCTCGTCCTCTACTATGGAAGTCTTGCTTTCGGTCTTTGTAGGAAAGGGCAAGTTTTATCATATACAAGCTGAAGGTATTGCATACGCAGTTTTAACAGAATGAGCTGAGTTATCAAAACATGTTGCTGAGAAATTCCGATTTTGTAGCAGTATTGATGATTCATCGGAGCAGTTGTAATCTGATTGCAATTAGGTGTTCTTGTAATCTGTATTAAAGGGGACGCAAGTAGCTGTATTTGTAATATATCGGTTTGAGTTCAAAATATTGATTGTCGCTCAGTTCAATGCTGTCTGCAATTAATCGAGCTCCATCCTATGCCTTACTAGCCTATGCCTTACTAGCCTGATACTGAAGAAATGCTTGACAATTTGACTTGGCTGATATATTAACCTTGAGCTGGTGCAGCTTGTGTGAGTTACAGCCTTACAAGTCACATATATCACTGTCGACTTCTGCTCGTACGTGCTTTAAGTAGCCATGAGATCGATTCTACTATGATTGGTCTCAAGATTAACGATTACACAAGTGCATTGATCCCTTTGGTATTGCAAGTCCTTCACACTTCGTCATCTGGTCAGTCAATCGTCGACTTACTCATACCACGAAGCTGCCCATCAAATATGGGAACACCCTTTCATTAAAGAGAAGCTTTCGAGGGCAATGGACAATATCCTATGAGGGTTGCTGGGTAGAAAAACCACCAATGTGACTCTGTCATGCTCCTTAATGTGGTCATAACTTCTACACCAGCGTATTTCACGTCACCATGCCTACGTGGGTCCTAACTTCTAAGATCAAAGGGATAAGTGGGTTCCAGTACGTAAAAGAAAGGAATTCGGAGGTCCAGTGATCCTTGGAAGCTCACTTAAAAATGTGTTTTTGCTTGGGTCCGTTACTTTCTTTTGTAAGATTTTCAAGAGTTACATTGCCCGCTGGTTGGTTGGTTAAAAAAATGGTTCGGTAAAGATGCTTTTGCCAAGGCTATGTTTGGTTTGAGAGAAATTGAAAGAGAGAAAAGTGAAATGAAATGGAAAGAAAAGAGAAAAAAATCAAATTCTTTTTCACGGTTGGTTATTGAGGAAAATCGTAAAGAAAATTAGAAAGAAAATTATAAAGAAAACGAACATTTATAATGTCATGACCACCGCATGTTCTGTTGACATGGCACTCTACGTGGATAATCCTTATATGGTGTGCATGTGAGCATCTTAACGGTGAGAATAAATAAATAATTTTACATATTTAATTTCAATGACACCAACGTTTCAACCCGTTGGTGTTGTAAAAACTGTTGGAGCAATCATTGGTGATGCAAGCATCCATGATTGAAACCGTAAATGATGCATGTAGCTTAAGGAATTTCCCTTGCTTGTGTTGTACAGTTTTCTGGTAGTGAATATTATATTTACAATAAAAATACACAGCGAGTAAGATTCCTCTTGCAAGATTCAGATGTTTACAAGAATAAAAGAACGACTATTGTAAACTGAAAAGATAGCTATAGATCCAACGTCTTCAAGACCAAATAATTTACAACTTACTGCAAACAAGATATGAAGAAGAGAGCTGCATAACTGATAATAATGAAAATAGCACTCACATTGGAATAACAATCATACATTTACAAATAAGAAAGCACGGGAAATAAAACTCCTATGGCAAGCTACAGAACATTGGAAGCATAAAAAAGACTAGCTAGTCGCCCTAAATCACCATCAGCTGGTCCTTGCAAAATACTCACAACATACGGAGAAGGGAAAGTTCTTCCTCTTTCTAAATGCCCTAAATATAAACTACAACTAAATCCGCTAATCTACTCAAAGTCCCAAGAGCTGCATCTAATTCCTAAGAATCCTAACCTCTTCGTTTGTTCCCACGTCCAAACATCTGATGCGGCAAACAGTTTGCCAGAACCCCATACGAATCGATCGGATCCCCGCACCTGCCCCAGACAAACGGGTGATCCAGGAGCATCGCCGCGCTCCATCTCATTGCAGGCTCTCGAACAAAGCATAGCCTCAAGAAATCCTTCCCTGCTTCCGACAAGTTCTCCGGGATCTCTGGCACCGCGCTTCCGTTGCCGATCGCGTCCAAGAACACACCAAGATCGCCATCATCGTCAAAGTCCACCGCCGGCCTTCCGGTGAGCATCTCGACAACGGTGCACCCGAGCGACCAAATATCCAGCGGCTGTTCGTACTCGCCGCGGGTCATGCACTCGGGCGCCATATACTGAGGCGTGCCCCGAATGTTGTAGGGCCCGAATCCCGTTGCCCAGTGGCCCGACAGCTTCGCGAGCCCGAAGTCGCCGATTTTTGCCTCCGAAGCGCTCCAGACGAGGATGTTCGCAGGCTTCACGTCGCAATGCACGTAGCCTTTCCTGTGGATGTGCGCCAGGCCTTCGAGCATGCATCTGGTGTAGTCGCGTACCTGCTGCTGTGGAAGCGGCCCGAACCTGGTCAGGAGATCCGCGACGCTGCCGCCGGGGGCGTACTCAAGGTACATGTAGCATCGTTCGCGTACGCCGTCGACCCAGATGACATCCGTGCCGAAACTTTGGATGACCCCAGGACAGCCCCTCAAGTCCCTTAATATCAGGCTCTCGCAGGTGATCATCGACGAAGCTAAAGGGCTGTAGGACGATTTGATGGCAATGTGCCTGGTCGAGCCGTCGCTGCAACGAAGCGCCGCTACCCTCACGACTGCGCAGCTTCCGCTTCCAATGACAGCAACAATCTTGGCCGAAGTTTTCATCTCTGCAACTCTATCTCCCTTTCTTTCTTTCTTTCTGTTCTCCCCCCTCTCTTGTTTCTATTTTACTTGGCTGATGAGCGATTAACAGAGAGACTGTATATATGTATACATGTACGCCCTCATCTTTTTACCCGGTTTCTGAGTTCTATTTTGATTTGATCTCCCATTCTTTTTCCTTTTTATTTTCTTTTTTTCTGTTTTCGGGTAAGATTTGTGTTTTATTTTTAAATTTGCTTTCTGGATAATTTTTTGAACACCAACTTTTCTTATAACAAATTGATTCAAACATCGCCATCAATTCTGTTCGTGGCAACCTGAATCAGCTTTTACTGCAGTTGTCTTCGTACGTTGCCTGTACACGCGTTATTTCACGAATTTCTTACAATTTCAACTTCTACAATAGCAACATGCTCAGTTCAATTGTAGATGCTCCCATTTTTTGTATGACAAATCTTCAACTATTGTAACCTCCACCAAAAGTGAAAACATATCTTATGGTTGATTTTCTTTGTCAATATCTCCTAAAAATTAGGATCTACAAATCCAACAACTTGCTTAATATTAGTATTCTTTTAAAATAACACACCTACAACTAAGCTGCCTTTCAGACTCACAGAATCCATTTGACATTATTCCAATGATCCTTCCTTAAATTTGCTATAAATCTGCTTACCACACTAACACTTTGAGTCAAATTTGGCATCATATAGACCATGATGTACATTAGACAACTGATTGCACTTGCATACCAAATCTTGCTGCTTCTTTCAATTTCTTTTCTTTAATTAATAAGCTTTATTGAGTTTACAGTTTAAAATGTTGGGCTAGAGGTGTGCTAACTTCTTAGGGATCTTTTATATTCAATTTTTCAGAAACTTTCTTAATATATCCTTTCTGTTCAATCATAGGTTTCTTTAACTCTATCCTTATGAATTTCCATATCTAAGTTCTTCTTTACACTTCCTAAAATTTTCATATCAAATTCAAAACTTTTTATCTTTATAATTTCATACATATTTATTGGCAATCAACTTGTCATCAATGCATGGCATTAGCAAAATTATTGAACCATCAAAATGAAATCTAAAGCAAACACAACCATCATACCTATTTCGGCTAAAATCATCCGTTGCCATAAAATTGTTGAAGCATTTATACCATTGCCTCAAATAAGGCTTCAAAAAAAAAGAGACTTCTTGAGTCTGAATATGAGATCCTATTTGCCTTCATCAACAAATCCTTCAGGATATATCATATAGCTATATTCTTCTAGATGCCAATGTAGAAGTGTTGTTTTGACTTCTAGCTGCTCCAACTCTTTGTCCATCATAGCTTCCATGGTAATAAATATTTCGAAGTCAATTTATTCCTTATGTGTATAGCCTTTGGCTATAAGTCTAACTTCGTATCTGACTGGTTCTTCTTTTGGTGAAGCTTTTTTTCTTGTACACTCGTTTGTTGAACATTGATTTCTTTCATTTTGGAAGCTCAACCAACTTCCAAGTCTGGTTCTTATAATGAGAATTAATCGCTTACTCTATTTTACTTGGTCATTGTAGTCTATCATAGCTTACACTGCTACTTCTTTGTAGGTTAATGTACAATATGTCATCGAATCAAGCTATCTTTCTTATATTTCTTTGACCTTTCCTATTGCAATGGAGGATTAGTGCATGTGTGCTAGTTAACCTTTATCTTCCTTGAGAATGGAATTTTCATTTGCCAACTTGTTTTCTTTATCTTTCTTTACCTCCACCTAGATTAACGATATGTTATTTTCTTTTCTTGAGGAAGATAATTCATCTTTTTCAACACTATAGATTCATCAATCACCATTTCTCTACTGATCTCTTCCTCTTTGGTTGTAGGGTTCCAAAGCAAAAATCCATTCACAGCTTCTCTACAACCTACTAAGATGCAAAGCTTTGATCTGTCGTCTAGCTTTGGCCTTTCTCTTTTCTATATCAATAAATATACAGAAGATCCAAATATGTGAAGCTTAGAATAATCCACTGTAAACATACATTTTCTATTGTTTTTAAACCTAGTGCCTTTGAGGAAGATCGATTCACAGTATAACATGACATGCATATAGTTTTAGCCTAAAAATGCTTAGGGAGACCAGCAAATAATCTCATGCATTAGGCTTTCTAACAATAACATGTTCATTCTTTTAGCAACTCCATTTAGCTATGGTGTCCTTAAAGGCATTTACTTTCTGGTTATGCATTCCTCTATGCAAAAATATTTGAATTCATTGATTATGAACTCTCCTTTGTTATTTGAGTACATGTATTTAATCTCATTCCTTGTTTGCTTTTCAATTCTGGTCTTCAAATTTCTGAAAATTTCTAATATTTGAGATTTTGGATCATAAAGAAAACACATACCGTATTGATAAAATATCTGGCACTACCACTAGATGAAACTAGAGCTAGACCTTACAAATCCGCATTACTGTACTTAAGAATCTCCTTGCTTTTGTTAGTAGAGACTTTAAACCTAACATAACACATAATATTTTCGGAAATTTAGGTTGCAGAATTTATTGCCAGTGAGAAAACTCTTATTCAATTCAGTAATAATCCGTTCATTGAAATGACCCAGTCTCTCAAGTGCTAAGGTAGAGTAGTATCATCATTATCAGACCAATGATGGTTCTCCCATTAAATGATATAGATTTCCAATTCTTATTCCTTCAGGACAACCATAAACCCTTTTTAACATTCGAAGTTCCATTTTCCCATGGTAGATGCTCAAGGTCTTCTAAAGATAAGATATAGATTAAATTTTTTGTAAGGTTTGTAACTTGTCTTTCGTTGGTGAGTTTTCTATTCCATTAAATATTTAACTTTAATGGTTCCTACCTTAACATTTTTGCAGTCAAAAACTTTTGTCATAATAATTTTACATCCATAATATGTAAATTAGAAATCATAATATTCTTCTTATATGCACATGTGGCATGAAACACCAGACTTCACTACTACAAAAGGGACCTTTAACAGCGCTTAAATAAGATCTTTAACAGCGCTTCTGCGCGCTGTCTATCTCGCCGCTGCTAAAGGGTGCTGGTTTTAATAGCGCTTTACAAGCGCTGTAACCGCGCTTGTTTATACAAGCGCTGTTAAAAGGGGGCCTTTAACAGCGCTTGTATTAAACAAGCGCTGTCTATTGGGACCTTTAACAGCGCTTGTATTAAACAAGCGCTGTCTATTGTCTGACATTTAACAGCACGGCATTGTTAAAGGGGGGCCTTTAACAACGCTTGTTTGTGCAAGCACTGTTAAAGGAGGGCCTTTAACAGCGCATGTTACTGCAAGCTCTGTTAAAGGGTGGCTTTTAACAGCGCTTGTTACTGCAAGCGCTGTTAAAGTCCCCCCTTTAACCGCGCTTGTTTGTGTTACCTGCGTCGGAGCTGTGTTCCTCTGTGGAATCAATTGGAGTTCTTCAGGCTGTGTGATGTAGTTTAATTGAGCTTGATTTGTAATTGCAAGTGTGGCACCAATAGGTGACCGTAAACTGTAAACCCAAATTTCATGTAATATTTTACAAGCCAATGGTATTGGAGTACACATGCTGCGTAAATCGTGTCTAGCCTGTCTTTAGTCGACACGACTTTGCTGCGTGACCGTGTTACCCTTTGCGTAACATGCCTTTGGAAATTGCAGATTGCACACGGCTTTGCCGAGCTCTTCATGGCCGTGTCACAGTCTGCCCAGAAATTAGTAGACTTCGTAAACTTGGCACGGTCGTGTCAAACCTAAAGAATGAATTTGAAGCTTATTTCAACAAGTTTATCAACCATAAGCACAAAATCTATCAAAGATGGATTTATGAGGAAAAGCACATAAACAATCAGAATAAAACTTTTCAGCCATTTGCATCAATTCGCAAGCAAAACATTGTTTCCTTACATATAAAGGGAAAATCGCATGCAATAAGGAACTAGCTTGTTTAAAATTCAAGACAAAAAGGTTATAAACTCTTAAAGGGAAAAGAGCATCAGCAGAATTCCATCCAACTTATTTGAGACATTATGTTGGAGGTTTCTTTTCCTCATCCTCAAATCCATTTTCCTTACATATCTCATCTCCTCACATGAAACGGCCTTACTATCTTGACTACCAAATAAGATGAGAAGATCAAGGAAGTGAATACATATGACATCAAAAAAGTGGCATCATAGGATATCACCTTCTTTGGTTGCAGACAGTCACACATAAAGTGGCATACCTCATAATAATTAAAACATTTTTCTTTGGTATTGCCTTTGTTGTTATCGATGTATTTGCCATGACGAGTCTTCTTCTGGAAGACAGTATTGTTCTATGTCTCTAATCCTTTAGTTCCCCTTTTATTCTTCCTCCTAACCTTCATTTGTGCCCTGGACTCAATGTGCATAGCACAGCTCTTATATTTCTAGATAGTGAAAAGCTCATGAATATAATGGTAGAGATCTGTGAAGGTTTTTACCTCCCGGTTATAAGTCATTATGTGCTTAAAAAGGTTCCATTTGGAGTGATCAGGGAAGGTAAGGAGCACAAAACAACTTGAATGTGCTGCTAATTCCAAAAACAATGCCCCACCACCTCCAAATCAAGAATGCCTCCTGACATGATTCATGTTTGTTTGATCATCGTATGGTCAAGATCCTTTTTGATATTATCAAACTTTATCTGGAGAAGAAGAGTTGCATGACCGACATCGTGCTAAACCTCTCCTTTAGCTTGTCTTACATCTATTTGGTACTGGTGCATTTATTGAGTTCTCTCACTACATTGGCATGCATGTCGCTAAGCATCAAGAACCCGACACTCGGATCTATCTTTTTAAGCCACTTTAAGCTTTTGAACATTTGTATGGATACTACATGAAGGCGTTATAACCTCTTGTATGATTGCTTCAAGGTAGTCAGTCAATGGTACTATTTAAAAGATATCGAATCTTCCTACAATATACGCCATGACTTATAGTTGTCACCATAGAGTTTGGTGCATTTAAGAATGTCAAAAATTATAGACTTGGTGGCCATTTGGATGCCCTAGACCTGGATCAAGATTTATTAGAATTTCAATTACAACAAATAACCAAGAGTAAAAATAACATATAAAATATCTTTCTTTATACATTATATAAATAGGAAAATCAATTAAAATGTACGATATTCAGAGACATCACCTAGGAGGAGTCTCCCAGGTCTTATGAAGAAGATCTTGGAATTAATTAGGGTCAAGAATGAACCTATACCATCTTAGAAGAGAGTGTTGCATATCATTAACAGTGCCAGAATTCTGTAACTTCCATAGATATTCTACAGGGTTAAGGAGCAATGTTTGCTTGTCTCTCTCGATGCCATCCACTCAACCCGAGTTGCATAGTTAAGTATATAGGTGATTGTGTTTTATCATATAACATGCATCTTCTGCGTTATTTATGTTTTAAGATATCATGATATAAAAACACGGAGTAAAATTCCTCTTGCAAGATCCAGATGTTTACAAGAATAAAAGAAAGACTATTGCAAACTCATAATATTTGGTATAGATCCAACGTCCTTTAAACAAATTCAAGACCAAGAGAGAAGGATCCAACTAATTTACAACTTACTGCAAACAAGATATGAAGAAGAGAGCTGCATAACTGATAATAATGAAAATAGCACTCACCTTACAATAACAATCATACATTTACAAATAAGAAAGCACGGGAAATAAAACTCCTATGGCAAGCTATAGAGCATTGGAAGCATAAAAAAGACTAGCTAGTCGCCCTAAATCACCATCAGCTGGTCCTGGCAAAACACCCACAATATACGGAGAAGGAAAAGTTCGTCTGGCCTCTTTCTAAGTGCCCTAAATATAAACTACAACTAAATCCGCTAATCTATTCAAAGTCCCAAGAGCTGCATCTAATTCCTAAGAATCCTAACCTCTTCGTTTGTTCCCACGTCCAAACATCTGATGCGGCAAACAGTTTGCCAGAACCCCATACGAATCGATCGGATCCCCGCACCTGCCCCAGACAAACGGGTGATCCAGGAGCATCGCCGCGCTCCATCTCAACGCAGGCTCTCGAACAAAGCATAGCCTCAAGAAATCCTTCCCTGCTTCCGACAAGTTCTCCGGGATCTCTGGCACCGCGCTTCCGTTGCCGATCGCGTCCAAGAACACGCCGAGATCACCATCATCGTCGAAGTCCACCGCCGGCCTTCCGGTGAGCATCTCGACAACGGTGCACCCGAGCGACCAAATATCCAGCGGCTGTTCGTACTCGCCGCGGGTCATGCACTCGGGCGCCATATACTGAGGCGTGCCCCGAATGTTGTAGGGCCCGAATCCCGTCGCCCAGTGGCCCGACAGCTTCGCGAGCCCGAAGTCGCCGATTTTTGCCTCCGAAGCGCTCCAAACGAGGATGTTCGCAGGCTTCACGTCGCAATGCACGTAGCCTTTCCTGTGGATGTGCGCCAGGCCTTCGAGCATGCACCTGGTGTAGTCGCGTACCTGCTGCTGTGGAAGCGGCCCGAACCTGGTCAGGAGATCCGCGACGCTGCCGCCGGGGGCGTACTCAAGGTACATGTAGCATCGTTCGCGTACGCCGTCGACCCAGATGACATCCGTGCCGAAACTTTGGATGACCCCGGGACAGCCCCTCAAGTCCCTTAGTATCAGGCTCTCGCAGGTGATCATCGACGAAGCTAAAGGGCTGTAGGACGATTTGATGGCAATGTGCCTGGTCGAGCCGTCGCTGCAACGAAGCGCCGCTACCCTCACGACTGCGCAGCTTCCGCTTCCAATAACAGCAACAATCTTCGCCGAAGTTTTCATCTCTGCAACCCTCTCTCCCTTTCTCTCTTTCTTTCTGTTTCCCCCCTCTCTTGTTTCTATTTTACTTGGCTGATGGGCGATTAACAGAGAGACTGTATATATGTATACATGTGCGCCCTCATCTTTTTACCCGGTTTCTGAGTTCGTTTTTGATTTGATCTCCCATTCTTTTTTTCTGTTTTCGGGTAAGTTTTGTGTTTTATTTTTAAATTTGCTTTCTGGATAATTTTTTTGAACTTCAACTTTTATTACAACAGATTGATTCAAACATCGCCATCAATTCTGTTCGTGGCAATCTAAATCAACTTCTACTGGCAGTATACGCGTTATTTCACGAATAAAATCAAAAGTAGTGTGTATGAATATATTATACTGCGAATTTTCCACATTGCCTTAGATTTGTAATCCTCTGAAGTCTTTTTAATTGAGTACTGTTTCGCGGCAAATCGAGTAACGACGGTTTAAGGACCGGGCGAATGATTTGCTAATCTTATTAGTGAAGTAGAGAGAGATCAAATACCATAAAAGAAAAGACAATCTAATGTACTCAGTTCAAGTTCAATTTCTGTTGTTGAAATTGGATACGTCCATGACAGGTTTAACCCAGAGGGTAAATAATAATTATAGTATTATTAAAGGGGTTACAAGTAAATTGAATTAGTCTTAGTGGATAATTGTAATTTACAGAAGTTTAGGGTTCTCAATGTAAATTTGTTTTGTAACTATCCTTACGTTTTCAAACTGTAGAAAACTGCTCCCCTTAATCCCTATATATAATCCCCATTGGCAGAGAGAAAGACATCAAAGCAATTGACAGAACTCTCGCCTCTCTCCCAACGTAAGCATAACGAAGAAGAAGAATCGGTATCTTGGTGGTGAAAATCTGTTCGGTTTCCTTCAGTGATTCCAAACACGATCCAGGGTCTGCTGCGATCTGTAAGGTGATGTGTTCATTTCTCTAAGGGGATGTGTTCATCTATCTGTAATGAATTTCTAACAATTTCAATGCTTCTACAATAGCAACGTACTCAGTTCTATTGTAGATGTTAGGTTTTGTTCATGACTTCGTTGTCATTAGTGGCACTATGATACTTGCTGTTTGTTCTTAAATATCTTGAAGAAGAAAGACGGTTCCTTGGTGATGTTGGAACAATTGTTGAACACGATGTTGTATCTGCTCTTAATTATCTTGAAAAAGGGAGACGACTCAGCTTGGTGATGTTGGAAGAATTGTTGAACATTATGTTGTATCATAATGTTCAACACACTGTGTATTGTGTGGTAATGTTTGTACGTGGTATATGGTATCCCGTTCTAGTAACTCGGGATCTCAGCTTTCTATCTTTAACGGTATCCGGTATTTATGTTGATTGAATACTGTTAAAAATGTTTTTGGAAGTCTATATCTCTTTGTTATTCTGTTAAGATGGTTGAAGAGATATTTGCGCACAATATCTTTCGCAACGTGCTCTTGAGGATTTTGCTGGATCTCATACTGTTGAGGGTTACGGATTTTGTGGACTGCCGTGCTGGAGCTGCTTTGATTGGACATTTGCTGTTTGACCTGCAGATGTAGGGGGAGAGTGGGTTATTAGGGTTTGAGCGCAGCGACGGCTAGGTTACGACTTTTGGGAATAAGTTCTGTGATACTCCGGGAGGGTGGCCGACAGCTACGCACGTAGGATCAAGGGAGTTGATCTAGTCGGTGGTGCAAGGGGAGTTTGCTGGTAAAGGGAGCTTGTCGAGAATACTCCATGGGGTTGACGGTTGTCACCCTTTACGGTTTGTATTAAGGGGGGAGCGTGTTCCTCCTAGTAGAAACGTGGTTTAGAGTTTGTACTCTTTGATTATTTTAGTGGAGTATTCTATTTTTCTGGGCATGGCTCCGCAGATGTAGGTGTGCGCACCGAACTGCGTTACCAAATCTTGTGTGTCTCTGATTGACGTGTGTTGTTTCTTTGGATTTGTGTTATATTACTGCGTACTGAATTTCAATTGGTATCAGAGCAGGTCATCCGTGTAACTTTGTTTTATCAAAGTGGGTGTGATCTTGTGTGTCAGTACGCAAATCATGTCCTCTGTTACACGCCCTCATTTACTCACCGGATCAAATTACACATACTGGAAGTCCCGTATGCGAGCATTTATCAAGTCTCTAGATGAGAAAGCATGGGTCACCACGGTTGAAGGATGGAGCCCTCTGCCTGAAGTTGACAAGGAAGGCAAGGAATACCTCAAACCTGTGAGAGACTGGGATCTAGAAGAAGAGCGTGCGGCATTAGGAAACTCGAAGGCGGTGAATGCCATCTTCACTGCAGTCAATGAAGAGCAGTTCAAGCTGATATCCACATGTGAACATGCAAAAGAAGCTTGGGACATTCTTCAAAACGTTCATGAGGGAACAAGTACAGTTAAGGCTTCTAAACTTCAAATGCTCGCATCACAGTTTGAAAATCTTAGAATGAATGAAAACGAGACGGTGTCTGAATTCAATGGTAGATTAAGGGATATAGCCAACCAGGCATTTCAACTGGGCAAGAAATATTCCCAAAAGAAGCTGGTAGAGAAGACGCTGAGGTCTCTTCCCGAAAAGTTTTCTGCTAAAATTGCGGCTATTGAAGAAGCAAGAAATACTTCCACTATGAGACTGGATGAACTCATGGGTTCTCTGCAAACCTATGAGATGAATCTCAAGCAAAACAGAAGGGAGAAGGGGGTTACATTAAAGGCAGATGCAATTGAAACTTCTAAATCGGATAATGAGTCTGAGCTTGATGACGACATTGCGTTACTGACCAAAAATTTCAGTAGAATGATGAGGAAGATTAGTAACCGAGGTCAGAATCTCAAACCTGCAAATAGGATGTTGCGTCCAGGTCCTCCCGCTGTTGAAAAGACTACTAGCCGCCCTACCCAGAGGTATGACTCAAAAACCAAATGAAAGGGAATTCAATGCCGAGAGTGTGAAGGGTTTGGTCACATACAAGCCGAATGTGCCAATACCCTTAAGAAGCAAAAAGGGAAATCTCTAGCTAGTACCTGGAGTGATGAAGATTCTGAAGAAAGTACAGAAGATGAAGACATAACTAGCAACTATGTTGCTTTCACTGCAACTCTGAAAAGTAAGTCTGAGTATGACACACCTAGAATTGTTGAACACAATGTTGCAACATCTGCGACAACGTCGAGTGCCAGTCGAGGAAATGTGATACATAATGTTGAAACAGATAGTACAACATTCAGCACCGAGGACGACTCTGAAGATGAATGTGAGGAAGATGTTGGTGAAAAAGATATTCGGTCAGCATATCAGATTATGTTCAACAAATGGATGGATATCTGCAAAGTGAACAAGAATTTGAACGATGAATGTTCTAGACTGAGGAGAGAGAAGGATGAGATCAGGGCTAAACTGTTGAAGACAGAGTTGAGTCTCAGAAATCTTGAGAATAGTCTTAAGAGAACACTGCTTAGAGCTGAGAAGACAGAAAGCATTCTCAACAGATGGAACTCTGGGAAGTCTAAACTTGATGATATTCTCAACATGGGAAAGGTGTCTGGAGACCGAACATGAGTCAGATACAACAGAGGGAGCCACCTACATACGTCCAGGACAAGGCAAGTTCCCATTGTAGTATCCTGCCAAAAACAGAGTTAGGATCGATAATTAAAGTGGAGACTTACGCTAGCGTATGCGGAGCGGTAGTCTCGGAACTTTGCCTTCGGATTCGCCACGACGGATCGAGTCTTCTCACGAACGGAGTAAGGCTACTAATCCACAATCTAAATCTCTATTTTAGATTAAGAACTTGGATGGAGGGAGAGGAAATATTTCTGCAGAGCTTCGCTATGAAGAAGATGCATGCATGAATTTCATGCAAATGGTGTAAGGAAAATGGCTACCCTTGGGTCTTATTTATAGCCCCCAAGGTAGTTATTTTAGGGTAAGTTGTTCCTTTGGAACAACTTAATTAAGGTGTACCATGATGCATGGCACATTATAAGCTTAAGTTGTACCATATGCATGGTACAACATAAGCTTAAGATATTCCCCCTTTATTAGCCATATGTCGCATGCATTTATGCATATATAATGCGACTTTCCCACTCATACAGAGATCCTCTCCGCAAGGGAACAGATTCCCTTTGCACACGACTTCGTGTGCGCGACGTTCGAGGTCCGTATTCCCTCGTACATCCCCTACAAGGGTGTATAAACGTCTTCCATATCCAACATCTCCCACTCACACTTGAGGGGATTGTAAGAGAATGTCTTTCCCTTAGTTCTTTCATCTATCATACCGAGAAATAGACCGTGCGACCGTCATGCGCGTAGAGTCTGTTGTTGTGCACTTGTTAGAGATACACAACGACCTCGAAGGTGCAAAGTTGAGTAGTTCAACGCATGCTTTACCCTAGATTATTTCTTCACATTTTCTTGTACTTTATATTCAACAATTGAATCCCATCTGGATTACAATTGGCTGGCCAGCTTTGAATCACTAAAGTCCAAATGCGAATATGAAATCAATCTTCCTCTTCTTGCGAACCTTCTGATCTTGACTTGATTCGCTTTTCTAACGTGCCCCGCCGAGCCGAATTACCATAGCCCATTAGTAACACGCTAAGATAGCGATCATCTCGTCAAATCTAAAGGAACCAATTGGAGTCCTTGAGGGTAAGAGTTAAGACCCGTATGGCCTTTGAGTCTCACATAATAGCAAACACTATTGCTACTAACTCAGTGGTCGAAATGCATACGTGGTATGAACACGTATTACAACATCACTCCTTTCCCAGGGAGAGTATGTCTTAATGATGTTGTACGGATGAAAGATCAGACACCACAGTGCCTATCTTTTTGAGTCCCCTTACTACTCGTGAAATATTCACGGACTCTCATCCTGCATAAGACAGATAGGATTTAAACAATCCAATGAGATCTTTATATCCTTGTGATACAGATCTCAGATCTTTTGTAAGCATCCGTATGATGCAGATCTTTTATTCGACTATCTTGTTTAAGTCATGACTCTAAATCATTTGTCTAATGATTTTGACTTTAAACTAGTCTCATCTCTATCTTATCCATCTGATAAGATAAGGCGGTTGCTCATGTGAGAGAGCCAACCTTAATCTGTCCGACATACACACAATAAAATAGCTGAGACTAAAACACAAATGTTTAAAATCATTTGTAAGAAACTTGTATGCAATATATAAAAGAACTTCTTTCTTTTATTAAACTTTGATCTTCTATAGACATGGGAAATATTACATGATACAGCTCAGCACCTACGCATTCCCATAGATGATAAGTGTTTGAAAAACACATCTCTGGGGATCGCCTTAGTAAGGGGATCCGCTATCATCTCATGCGTGGATATGTATCCTATGTCTACTTCCTTCCGTTTGTCATAATCCTTCGCAAACTTGAATCGAATGTCAATCTGTTTGGTCTTACAATGAAATTTAGGATCTTTGACATAGGCAATCGAAGCTTGACTATCACTGTATATAGGAACAGTGCTCGAGTCAGAGGCATTCGTCAGCCTGTCTAAGAATTTCCTAAGCCAAACAGCTTCTTGGACCGCCATGCTGAATGCTACGAATTCGGCTTCCATGGTTGATAAGGCGATGCAGGTTTGCTTCTTGCTGCTCCAGGATATTGCACCATTCCCGAGCAAGTAAACAAAGCCTGAGGTAGATCTACGCTCGTCGAGATCACCCGCCCAATCAGCATCGGTATAGCCTTCGAGTCTCAAGGTATTGCCTTGATAGCATAACGCATAGTCCGCAGTCCCTTTGAGGTATCTTAATATCCTCTTCACCGCTTTCCAGTGTGCTTGTCCTGGGTTGGATTGGTAACGGCTTACCATACCAACAGCATAGCAAATGTCCGGTCTGGTACACATCATGGCGTACATCAGACTCCCGACAGCACTGGAGTATGGAACTTTTTCCATAGCTTTCTTTTCTTTTGGATCTTTGGGACACATCTCCAAACATAGACCCTCGCCTTTGCTTATTGGAGTATCAATTGGCTTGCAATCCTGCATATTAAACCGTTCTAAAACTTTCTTTATATATGTCTCTTGAGAGAGAGAAAGAAGTTTCTTGGAACGATTCCTTGAGATCTTAACCCCAAGGATATATGCAGCTTCACCCATGTCTTTCATCTCAAAGACGGATGAAAGCCAAGCTTTGATATCCACGACAAGACGCTTATCATTTCCGGCTATAAGTATGTCATCTACATAAAGAGACATAATTACATACTTGTTTTTAATCCTCTTAATATATACGCAGTTGTCTTCGTCGAGCATGGAGAATCCATACGACAAAACAACTTCTTGAAAGCGCATATACCACTGCCTTGAGGATTGTTTAAGACCATATATGGATTTACGAAGTTTACAAACCTTATGTTTGTTTTCTTCTTGTACGAACCCGTTTGGTTGTTCCATGTAGATCTCCTCATCTAGTTCTCCGTTAAGAAAGGCAGTCTTTACATCCATCTGATGTAATTCGAGGTCCAAACAAGCCACCATTGCCAGAATTAAGCGAATCGAGGTAAAACGCACGACAGGAGAGAAAGTCTCTTCGTAGTCTATTCCTTCCTGTTGCGTGAAACCTTTCGCAACAAGGCGAGCTTTATATTTCTCGATGGAGCCATCAGCCTTATGCTTGATTTTGAGAACCCACTTGTTCCCAATGGCTCTACGTCCCTTAGGTAAATTAACCAAGTCCCAGACTTGGTTTGTTTTCATGGATTGAAGTTCTTCTTCCATTGCCGCTATCCATTTATCTTTAGCAGGGCATGTGACGGCCTGTTTGAAATTTGCAGGTTCGTCATCATCTTGTAGTAATGTCATGAATGTTTGAGGAAATTCATCCTCAAATCTCAGAGGTGTTAGCCTCGTTCGATTACTACGTCTTGTTTGAGTTTGATCACTCCCACTTGGAATGACATCACTCCCACTTTGAATAACATCACTCCCACTCGGAATAGGATTGGTATCGTTCGTATCATCCATTGGTGAAGTTTGAAACGTATTTTCTTCTTCACCAAGAATTCTCCCACTCGAACGTTCCGATCCTTCTTGATCCCAAGTCTCAAACAAGGATAAGTCCTGACTTATCTCACCCTGTCTTGGAAACTCTTTTTCCAAGAAGACAACATCCCTCGATTCGAATTCTATTAGACCCCCATTGTCCTCTTGACCGATGAAAACATATCCTTTGGAGTTTTCAGCGTATCGGATGAAGATACACTTCCTCCCACGTGGCCCAAGTTTGCCATATTTGTGAGAGGATAAATGTGCATAAGAGGCACAACCCCAAGGTTTTAGAATGTTTAAGTCTGGAGTTCTATTGTTCCACAACTCATAAGGAGTAGAACTTACCGACTTCGAGGGTACACGGTTTAAGATGAATGCTGCCGTCAATAATGCGTCACCCCAAAAGGTGATAGGCAAATTTGCCTGAGACATCATTGATCGGACCATTTCCATCAATGTCCTATTTCTTCTTTCCGCAACACCGTTTTGTTGCGGAGTGTAAGGCATAGTTACCTGATGTACTATGCCTTTTTCATCACAAAGTTCCTTAAAACTTATTGATTGATATTCACCGCCCCTATCGGTTCGCAAAACCTTAATCTTGCGATCTAATTGATTCTCCACTAAACTCATATAGTTTTTAAAGCAAGCCAAAGCTTCACTTTTGTGGGATATCAAATAGATGTGTCCGAAACGGGTGAAGTCATCAATGAATGTGATGAAATAGGACTTCCCGCGTCTTGTCTTAACATTCATTGGACCGCAAATGTCCGAATGGATAAGCTGTAATGGAACTTCGGCCCTTGTGCCAGTTCCAAACGGCTTGCGACAAGTTTTCCCTACAAGACAATGTTCGCAAGTTGACATTTCAACTTTTGAAACATTAGATAGCAAGCCACTTTTGGCAAGTCTATCCATTCTAGTTGGTCCAATATGACCAAGTCTTGCATGCCAACAAATGATCTCAGACTCAGAGTTAGAAACATTTGTTAAATGGAAACTTTCATTAATGGAAGAAGAATCATCATACATTGTATTTAAAACAATTAATCCATTACAAACATTACCAGAACCAATCAAAGAATTATTACAAACAAGGTCAACATATTGTTTATAGAACCTCCACTCATAATCTAAAGACATTAACATGACCACGGAAACGATATTCCTTCTAATATCTGGAGCAAAGAGGACGTCGTGCAATAATAATGTCCGGCCGTTGTCGAGAACTAGCTTACATGTTCCGACGCCTTTGACTTCAACACGCGTGTTGTTGCCGACGTATATCCACTTTGTTCCTTGAGTTATCCTTCGATACTCTACGAAGAACCTTCTGTCCTTCGCAACGTGGTCTGTGGCCCCTGAATCAATCAACCAAAAATAGTTAGATTCAGCAAGAAACATGGAACTAGAAACACATATGTAACTAGTCCTACAAGTTACCTTATCACTTCCATCCGTACATGTACGGGCGAAGTGACCGTACTTGTTGCACTTAAAGCACTTGATCTTCTTCAAGTTTTTCTTCTTTGAGTGCACATTCTTTTGCCACTTTTTGTTCTTTGTCTTCTTTGAGGTCTCCGGTTCTTGCTTACGTTCGTTTACAAACCTTAAGCGTTTATTCTTCCGCTTATTTCCTCCATGTGAGGAACTAGCGGCCACGTGCACTTCTGCACTTGGTTTTGCGGCTTGAATCCGCTCTTCCTCGAGTTCGAGGTGTTTCGATACATCGCTTAAAGTTTTAATGCACTCATTATGAGTGAGATGCATTTTCATGTTATCCCAGCTATCTGGGAGTGAACGAATGACTGCTTGGATCTGCTGTTCGTCAGACAGCGTGACTCCTGCATCCTTTAATTCAGATATAAGATTCGCCATGTGGCGGAGATGCTTTTTCATAGAATGATCTCGCCGCATCTTGTACGAATCAAATTGAATATTCAAGGAGCGAAGTTTGGTAACCGAAGTTCCACCAAACTTTATCTCTAGCTCAGACCATATGTCTTTGGCTAGGTCGAATTCCCGAAATAGACGCATTATGTCATTGTCCATTGCGGACAGTAACGTAATACGTGCTATTTTGTTCTTTCGAGTCCAAGTGTCATAAGCTTCCCGGTCCCTCTTGTGTTGGGCCGTATTGCCCAACTCAGGTTCTACCATTATGTTTTGGAGTGTTTCGAGCACATCTTGCTCCTCCAAAACATATTGGATTTTAATTGACCAAAGTTTATAATTGTCGCCGTTGAGCTTTTCACCTTTGTTAAGCTCTGCGACAATATTCTTAGAAGCGGTAGACATATTCGATTCAAAAAACTGCAAAGAAAATGGAAAAACACGATCAAAATTCAATGCATAAAGTTTCGATTCTTTAAACACTTGATAAGTTCCTTGGATGCGTTGAAATGTTACTCTAGAATCGAGAAGTTCACTACGTTCCCAACTACCATCTAGAAGTAACTTTCAAAATATCCCTCTTACTTATCTTAAGTAAAAAAGAAATCAGAAATAATACCCGTATGGTATTAGCAGCGGAAAATTACTTTGAAAAACATATCTTTCAAAATAGAATAGGTGAGAATTAGCGCAAAGAATTTTAACGCAACAATTGCCAAGCCACGAAACCTGTTCTACACACCCATGGGTTAGATACCCATGGCCGGATCGTGGTAGGACTTGGAATTCTAAATTGCGCTGTCCCGATTTAAGGACGGGACATAACCTATTTGAAAAACATCTTTTTCCAAAAATTTGAAAGCACGTTGGCTAATCTCCGTAGAGTAGAACACAACGTCACAAGTACATTGGCTAATCTCCGTAGAGTAGAGCACAATGACATGGCTAATCTCGCATGAAGTAGAGCACTATGGCTAATCTTCAAGGAGTAGAGCCCAAAAAACTTCATTAAAACGTTAGTCCCGTATGAACTAGTCGGCACTGTGGTTAGCCCCGTATGGGCTAATCGACACATTCGAGTTTGGCCAATGCCTTTTGTCACCCCGTATGGGTCAGTAGGCAAGTTTACAGTCGATTCAGACCTTCTGCCAGATTGGTCGACCAAAAACACAAAATTGGTCGACCAATTTTCGAAAGCAACTTCTTCCCGGCCAGGGCCTCTGCCCTGGCCGGGGCTTGGCCAAGGGCCGGCCAGGGCCTCTGCCCTGGCCGGCCAGAGGGCCCTGGCCCCCTCGGCCAGAGCCGGCCAGGCCCTGGCCTCTGCCAGGGCCGGCCGGCCAGGCCACTGGCCGGGGCCAGGGCTCCTGCCCTGGCCTCGGCCAGGCCCTGGCCTGAGGCCAGGGCGCTGCCCTGGCCTCTGCCAGGGCGGCCTGGCCGCTGGCCGGGGCCAGGGCTCCTGCCCTGGCCTCGGCCAGGCCCTGGCCTGAGGCCAGGGCGCCGGCCCTGGCCTGAGGCCAGGGCGCCGGCCCTGGCCTGAGGCCAGGGCCGGCAGGCCGCTGGCCGGGGCCAGGGCTCCTGCCCTGGCCTCGGCCAGGCCCTGGCCTGAGGCCAGGGCACCGGCCCTGGCCACTGCCAGGGCCGGCCTGGCCGGCAGGGCTTGGCCAAGGCCGGCCACTGCTGGCCTGGCCTTGGCCGGCCACTGCCGGCCTGGCCATGGCCGGCCATGGCTTGGCCATGGCCGGTCATGGCCAAGGCCATTCGGCGTTGGCCGGCCATGGCCCCTTTGGCCATGGCCGGCCACCCCCTTTAAATGGGGTTGCCGCACTCATTCCTCCCCCTTGATGGGGTGGTTGCCGGTGGTTATTGGCCGTAGCCAACCCCCTCCGCATGGGGAGAGGGGGTGCATGGCCTTCATAGCCCATTTGGCCATGGTGCACATGCACCAAATTTTCCTCTTACCTGATGGAAATAACTTCCATCATCTTCCTCGATGAAGCACCTGTTCGTCGAAGAAATTAGTTATTTCTTAATGGCCGTGTGCCAAAAAATGAATAACGTACTACATGAACGGTCGGTTCTTCCCGTCACGGAGAGTTCCTACCATATCCGTAATGATAGGAGACCCTAACGTGAAAAGAACAACCGCTGCGTTCTCTCCGTCACGAAGCGTTCCTACTATATCCGTAATAGTAGGAGACCCATTCGTGAAAAAGACAACGACTCGTTCGTAGTTTCGACGGGGCGGTGGATTGACCGGGGCGAACCCATATGGCTTTGATACCAATGTAGTATCCTGCCAAAAACAGAGTTAGGATCGATAATTAAAGTGGAGACTTACGCTAGCGTATGCGGAGCGGTAGTCTCGGAACTTTGCCTTCGGATTCGCCACGACGGATCGAGTCTTCTCACGAACGGAGTAAGGCTACTAATCCACAATCTAAATCTCTATTTTAGATTAAGAACTTGGATGGAGGGAGAGGAAATATTTCTGCAGAGCTTCGCTATGAAGAAGATGCATGCATGAATTTCATGCAAATGGTGTAAGGAAAATGGCTACCCTTGGGTCTTATTTATAGCCCCCAAGGTAGTTATTTTAGGGTAAGTTGTTCCTTTGGAACAACTTAATTAAGGTGTACCATGATGCATGGCAAATTATAAGCTTAAGTTGTACCATATGCATGGTACAACATAAGCTTAAGATATTCCCCCTTTATTAGCCATATGTCGCATGCATTTATGCATATATAATGCGACTTTCCCACTCATACAGAGATCCTCTCCGCAAGGGAACAGATTCCCTTTGCACACGACTTCGTGTGCGCGACGTTCGAGGTCCGTATTCCCTCGTACATCCCCCACAAGGGTGTATAAACGTCTTCCATATCCAACACCCATTACTAAAGAGCATGAAAAACGGAGTCAGCCAAACGGGGATGAGCCAAAAGGGAAGAAAAGAAAAGGTTCAACATCCAGGCGTCTAGTATGTGATTACTGTAGGCAAGTAGGGCACAATGACTGGAGTTTCTTCAGACGCATGAAGCATTGGAATGAAGGCAGAAGTGTTAGCCATCCCAACAAAAGGACATCTATGAAAAGGGTTAAGAAATCTGAGCTGGTAAGCATGGTGGCATACACTTCCTTGGTTACATTCTCAGAAAATCTGTGGTATTTTGACAGTGGGTGTTCTCGACACATGACTGGAAATAAGGGACTTCTCACTAAGTATTCTGCCGGCAACAAAGGTCATGTAACCTTTGGCGATGGTCAGCGATGCAAGGTAGTTGGAAAAGGGAACCTGAATGTGACCAAGTCCCTGAAGCTGAAGAATGTGATGCATATAGAAGACTTGAAGGCAAACCTCTTCAGCATAAGTCAGCTACGCGACCAAGGTTTACTCGTCCAATTCACCAAAGATGAATGTCTTGTCTTCAATGGAGATGATGTATGTATTCTTACTGGAAAAAGGTCAAATGACAACTGTTATCTTCTGCAAGATCTCAACAAGTTCTTCAATATCACCACTGATGTGTCAGAACAGTGGCATCAAAAACTGGGCCATTTAAATTTCAAGATCTTAATGAAGATATCTCAAGTCGGAGCCGTTTGTGGAATACCAACTTTAACCAAGAAGAAAGAATGTGTTTGTGAATCATGTCAACTGGGAAAGCAGAAGAAGACGAGTCATAGTCAAGTCCAGACGATTACTACCTCGAAAAATCTGAAGCTTTTACACATGGACCTGATTGGACCCACATTAGAAACTAGCGTGGGAGGTAAGAAATATATTTACGTATGTGTTGATGATTTTTCTCGGTTTACCTGGGTAGATTTTCTTAAGGAGAAATCAGACACATTTGAAGCATTCAAGAGACTCTGCACCCGTCTTTAAGTTGAAAAAGGAGACAACATTGGCAAAATTGTCAGTATTCGGAGTGATCATGGAAAGGAATTTAAGAATCACTCTTTCTTTGAATACTGTGAATCATATGGTATTGGACATGAATTTTCAGCTCCAAAGACTCCTCAACAAAACGGAGTGGTTGAAAGAAAAAACCGCACTCTTCAAGAAATGGCACGTGTTATGTTGAATCCTCGAGGGGTTAATGTTAAGTGTGTTGGATATAAGACTCCCCGGATTTGGTTTTGGATGACGAAAAAACATAAATATATCGTGAACTAACACTTTGTGAGCGCAGTTATGGAGATCGTCGCCAAATTCATATGAATATCAATTACGACGTCTCAAGACTTCTCAAAGCACGTGATCGTATGCCTAAAGCTTCGTTGAAGCTTATGGACCAATTTAGAAGTCATGAAGATTCGATTGAAGCTATTGAAGACGGTATCGTCGAGTTTTATTTATAGTCTTTAAGCTTCTTTCGTAGAATGTTAAGCCTTGAGTAGGTCTTACGGTTTAAATCTTCATGACGCTCATATCTTAGCTCTAGGATCTTAGTAGAAGTCCATACAATCTTTCCCGAAGCTTCGCGCTTCGATTCGCGACTTCTTGTGCATGTTAGTTGGTTCAAGAAGAAGAACTGACCGACTAGATGGTGATCTAGTCGGTCGGCAAAGCTTCTTGGACCGACTAGTTTTTGTCAGTCATTTCCAAGCTCTTTACTGTTTACAGTTAGTCGGTCTAAGTTGACTCACCGACCGACTAGTTTGTGAACTAGTCGGGCAGTGATGCTTCTGTGACCGACTAGTTGAGCTTTCCCTGTACATGCACATTTGAGCCTGAGCTACTGTTTATCATTAGTCGGTCTGTGTTTATTGATAGACCGACTAGTTGATGAACTAGTCGGTCAACTTTCCTTCTTGGACCGACTAGTTTAGCTTTACTGTACATGCCATTTTTCACCTAACTTACTGTTTATCGTTAGTCGGTCTATGCTCATTTGGCGACCGACTAGTTGGTGAATTAGTCGGTCAACATTTGTTCTTGGACCGACTAAGTCAATTTGTGCTCAGACTTCAGTTTTATCTGTTAGTCGGTCTCAGTTGAGTAACAGATCGACTAGTTGTGAAACTAGTCGGTCAGCTACTCTTCTTGGACCGACTAGTTCCTTTTGTCTGTGCTTCAACCTTTTGGTTGTTCCTCCTTTAGTCGGTGTACGTTAATTGACCGACCGACTAGTTGATGAACTAGTCGGTCGGTGGTTGTTCTTTGACCGACTAGTTGGGTTTAGAAAAGAGCCGTTGGAGCATTAATTGAAACGTTTTTCTTTCTCTCTCCTCTATCCTATAAATACTTGATGGGCTGCATTCATTGCAGTCAAGGCTGATATTATTGCAAGTTTAGAGATCAAGAGAAATCATTCCAAGCTCATTCAAAGCTCTTTCATTCTATTCAATAATCTCTCCTCACTCTTACTTCCAAAGAGAGATTCATTGAGTGTGAAGCCTTCCAAGCCAAGTGCTTGATTCTAGGTCACCAACATCCCCATAGCTCTCCATCGTTGATCTACATCTTAGAGCTAGGGTTTGGTGCCACCTCTTCTTCCTCAAAATCATCTTTGCCCTAATTCGTAAGTATTACTCAAGGCATAGGTATTTTGTCGGTAAGAAGTTTCTTATTTCATTTACTTTCATATTGTAAGTTTCACTCTCGGTTGTGAGAGTGTGGTTGTGATCCCGGGTTGTGGGAGTCACAAATTACTTTGTGTATGATTTGACTTGTGAAGGTTTTTCACAAGTATTTCATAGTGGAAATCTTGAGTTAGGGTTTCTAACTCAAGTATCCGGAGGGGATCCGGGTGGTTGGGACGTAGGATCACCGGGAACAAGTCGGGGAGACTTGGGTGGATCCGAACCCAGTAATATCGTTGTTTGCGATTGTTTCTTTGTTGTCTAACATTTACATTTCCGCATTTTCCGCATTGTTTGGTAGAGTTTGCAAGTAATTAGGAATTAGCCTCTTAATTATTTTAAAGTACTATTCACCCCCCCTCTAGTACTTGTGCAGTAGCTTAGCAGGGCATTACAAAGTGGTGGGCTGAAGTTGTCAATATGGCCTGCTACACTATTAATAGGGTCTATCTTCGGCCAAGAACTGAGAAAACTCCCTACGAGATCTGGAAAGGCAGGAAACCTGATGTATCTTATTTCCACATCTTTGGAAGTAAATGTTATATCTTGCAAGACCGTACTCCCAGGAGAAAGTTTGATGCCAAGAGCGACAAAGGAATCTTCCTAGGTTATTCCACAAAGAGTCGTGCCTTCAGAGTTCTGAACCAATGCACAGATGTTATGATGGAATCTATCAATGTAGTGGTTGATGATTTTGATCAGGGAGAGGCTGTCTTAAGTGAAGAAAGGGTGGTTTAAGAAGATGGCACTAATGAGGAGGGTCGTGTTGAAAATAATGTTATAACAAGCAAGACAAATCAGAATAATGTTGAACAAAATGTTGCAACACAGGATACAACTACAGTTGAGATACCACGGGTTGAGGCTGAAGATGCTCAAGGCACTGAAGGAATCACTAAAGTTATACAAGATCATCCTCCCGAGTTGATCATTGGTGATGTGCATGACAGTCGTCGGACAAGAGGTACTAGCCGTGTCAACTATAGAGATCTCGCCAGGTATGCTTTCTTTCTTTCTGTTGTTGAACCCAAAAATGTGAAGGAAGCTATTGTTGATAAATTCTGGGTTTCGGCCATGCAAGAGGAGTTGAACCAATTTCAACGTAATGATGTCTGGAGCTTAATTGAGAGGCCTAAAGGAATAAATGTCATCGGGACAAAATGGATCTTCAAAAATAAAACTGATGAGAAGGGAAATGTAACTCGCAACAAAGCACGTCTAGTGGCTCAAGGATATACTCGGGTGGAAGGGATCGATATTGATGAGACATTTGCCCCAGTTGCTTGTTTGGAATCCATCAGATTACTGTTGGCAGTTGCGTGTAGTCTAAACTTCAAACTTCATCAAATGGATGTGAAGAGTGCGTTCTTGAATGGGCTATTGAATGAAGAAGTATATGTCGAACAACCAAAAGGTTTTGCAGATCCTTTTCTTCCGAATCATGTCTATTGTTTGAAGAAGGCGCTATACGGATTGAAACAAGCACCTAGGGCCTGGTACGAGAGATTAACTACATACCTTCTCCAAAAGGGATATGAACGAGGAGGAGCCGACAAAACACTAATTGTCCAAAGGACCAGGTCAAGTGTTATGGTTGCACAGATCTATGAAGATGATATAGTCTTCGGATCAACATCACAACAGTTAGTACATGAGTTCATTACCCTCATGCAGAAGGAGTTTGAGATGAGAATGGTTGGTGAGTTGAACTTATTTCTTGGGCTTCAAGTTAAGCATTGTACTGATGGCTTATTCATCTCACAGAGCAAATATGCTAAGAACCTAGTTAAAATATTCGGTCTGAAAAATGCTAGACATGTCTGCACCCCTATGTCCACTACTGAAAAACTTTCCAAAGCCGACAGAGGAAAATAAGTTAAGGTTACTCTATACAGAAGTATGATAGGTAGTCTCTTGTATTTGACAGCCTGTAGGCCGGATATCAGCTTCAGTGTAGGAGTCTGTGCTCGCTATCAAGCATGCCCTAAAGAATCTCATATCACTGCTGTAAAAAGGATTATCAGATATGTCAGTGGGACGGTAGATTATGGCATATGGTACACCAAGGATACTAACACCCTAATTTCATGATACAGTGATGCTGACTGGGTAGGGAATACTGATGATAGAAAGAGCACTACATGAGGATACTTTTATGTGGGCAACAATCTAGTCTCATGTTACAACAAAAAACAGAACTCCATTTCGTTATCTACAACAGAGGCTGGGTATATCGCAGCAGGGAGTTTTTGTACTCAACTCTTATGGATGAAGCAAATGTTGACAGACTATGGGTTGGAACAAGGGATATTAACTATCCTATGTGATAATCAGAGTGTTATAAACATCTCCAAGAACCCAATTCAGCACTCCAGAACCAAACACATCGACATCCGTCGTCACTTTAACAGAGAGTTGGTCGAGAAGAAGTCTCTCATCATGGAATATGTAGCTACTGCTAATCAACTATCTGACATTTTCACGAAACCTTTAGATTCTGGCAGGTTTGAAGAACTGCGACAAGCCATAGGGCTGTGTCGTATCTGATGTTGATCTTTTTGTTGAAAAGGATGTTGCAACATCAGGTTGCAACATAAGGTGGAACGGAGCAGTCACTTGTTATTGGGTTGGTTAACTCATAGATATTTTTATGTCCATTATTAATGTTCTCTTGTTTCACTCACTCTACCCAAGGCGCTATGTTCTCTCTCAAATTATTATTCAAGATTCTCTGAGCAGTTCTTCTAGGGTTCTTGTTTTTCTCGTGTGGATTTCTTCTTCTGTTTCTGGAATGTCAAGAGATCGAAAGGAGAAATCATCTTTGCCCCCCTCAGCGCTACTCTCGTCGGACCTCCCCGTCGCAGAAGAGTGCTCCTTCGTCTTCTCCTCCACCTACCAAGCGGAAGGGAGTGGTTCCACGATCTTCACGTGCCTCCTCTATTGGTATTTCTCATTCTTTTCAATCTCCAGTATCTCTCAAAGACATGCATTCTCCTGTTGGTTCGAATTTGGAGATTGTGAGATTTTCCCCAATTTTGGAAATCCCTCTTCTGCAAGAACCCTTGGTGCCTGATTCCTGTGAGGATGACATTTATCCTACCACTGTCACTATTCAAGATTGGTTCTGGCACTTACGAAGAACTGGACGGAGATTGGATCTCTCTTGGGCTGATGTTTCTAATATTCACTTTAATCAACTTATGCGTAAAAAGATTCTGGGTAAAGTTATGCGTGTAGAAGTGCCTCGGGATAACACGATTATCATTTATACCTGGAATCGGAAAATTTTCGTGAAAATTTCTGAAATTGTTGAAATTTCTGATTCAGACTCATCTGTTTCTGCTGAGGAGACTAGGACAAGGTGAGTTGATGAAGGTCGTCTTGTCCCAAGGTTACCGAGGAATCAGGTGGCTTCAATGTGGAGCAGTCGGGTGTGTGTATTGATCCAGAGGATAGGGTCAATGTTGATTCTGCTCGTGATATTCCTTCCCAGGAGGATGATCCTATCACACCGTCTCCCATGTGTGTGGATGAAAGTGTTCAAAATTTGCCTGAGGGTGGTAATGGCTCCTTAAGTGGATCTAATGTAGATGAATGTGCTCATAATGTCTGCCCTGAAGATATTTCTCGCATGGATCGAGACGACCCTTTGTTGAATATGCCTCATGTTGATGCCCATTCTGAGAAGCTTCTGTCACATGGTGGTGTAGAAGAGCCTACTCAGTGTATTGTTGTAACACCCCACTCCCCAGGATACCCTGAGCAGCGAGTGTTACGGAGGAAAATACCAAATATAAACACAAACAGGCCCACTGCGTACTGCTGGGATAGTACCTGTAGCATTCCAGATGTCACAGAAACACAAGAGAGACAATCAAACCAAACACTGATACGCATACACTAGCTGTTTATACACTTTTCAAGTACAACATCACTCATCCAAAAATTCAAATACAACATATAGCCAAATCTCATGTACAAGAGGATACACACATCTTGCCGAAGTACAATATCACCCACCCAATACTCTCATACTCTCTCAAACCCTCAACTCTAACCAACACCATCCAAATGGACTAGTGGGCCTCCAACTCCACGAACCAGCACCTGAAAAATATCAACGGGTCACGTCACATCGTGACCCAGTAGGAATCCCAAACCCAACTCACATGGTGCTCAAAAATGACGTGCACTAAGTAACGACAGAAAACTAACTCTAGGCATATCACGACAATTACATACAGAAATATAAATGGTGTCATTACCAAACACGTACCTGCGGCAAGAGGATGACCTGCAAAACCAAGTGAATAGGACATTTAGAGGAGTGAACAGCAATATCTAGGAACTAAACCCTAGCTTAGGCTTAGATGGCATGTAGTACTAGAAGGGTGCCATCTTGGGGCCCAACATTGTTTGCTACTCAACAAGTTACTAACTTCAAATCAATTCTTATTTAGAAATTTGCATCTTGCTAAGGGTAAGTAATAACTAAATCTACAACCTTGTAATAACTCAGTCTTTTTATGTTCCATAATAGAGAATGTCAACTTTCGTCATAGCGATATTACTACAACGCAATGCAAGCATAAAGACCAAATCTTAATTTAATAGAACTCAACATGAAAGCAAAAGCAAGGCAACCATTAGCAAGTTGTCATCTTAAGCGTATACTAGTCTACTTCATGGTATAGAAGGAGATGTCTACCTTAAGTTAAGATTGTCTCTTTAACACACTCGGAAAGATTGTAAAAATAATACACCATATGAAGAGAGGGTTCCTACCTTCTCTAAGGTTTCCAACTTGCAAGTTATCATAAACCACTCTTAATAACTTTTCCATATGAACTTCTTGAACAAGTTATTGCAAGTTATCATTCAATAACGTTTTCCATGTTCTCATTGAGTGTAGCCAATGAAGGGACAAAGTACGCAAGGGTGCCAATTTGCACATGGGTTCGCAATCAAATGAACTTCTTGAACAACAAGCCTTAATAATTTGGCAAGGGCAATCTTAACATCACCAAGTACTAAAGTTGCCAACTAGTTAGCAAGGCCATTAAGGACATCACCTTGACACAAGTACAACATGGAATTAGGAAGGATGGAAACTTGCACTAGGTTCTTAAGTAAAACAACAATATTTCAACAATTAAGACTATTAGTACCTAAACGATCCACATCACTAGGAAAGGAGTTAGCTTGGGTTAATGGGGTGTGAATAATGTCATCTTGGCCTTAAGTTGAGGCATTAATAACAATGACAACAATAACACTAAAAACAATAACCACTACGGCAACGTCATCAACAACAACATAATATCCACAACAACATTTTAAATTAAGGGAGGGAAACACAACTCCAACCCAAATTCATCTTCTAGCAACCCCAAAATCCCACTTTCCAACATACAACCATTTCAACATATAATGCATTCATGGCAACATTCATTCTCATAAAGCAACAATCACACATATATATTACCCCAATCACACAAATGCTCAATGATGCATGATGTGCATGAATCACAAGCAATACGATGCAATACAATGCAATGGGGATCCCATGAGTGAGCCGACGTGCATGTGCAAATAATTCTACTCCGTTATCAACGTGGAGCCACCTAATGGATCAAGAGGTGGCCAACGGCGTATTCACACGCCTCCTACCGCGGCACTTTGTCCATGCCCGTGCACTCCACTTCGTGTCCTAACGTGACCAAGTCACACATTCCATATTCCACGTGTATCCAACACCACACCGCCAATTTTCCCATCTCATTTACATTTCATATAAACTTCATTTCATGCAAATTAAATGAACATCATTTCATGCAAATAAAATGAAACTCATTTCATGCAAATTAAATTGAGTAAATCATTTCCAACAAGCCAAAATGAGTGCAACTTCATTCGTTCAATGTAATGAGATGAGAACAATTTCATTTAGTCAATGAAACCGAAAGCGAGCAATTTCATTAATGAAAGAAATTCCACAACATGCGAGCAATTATAACTCCCCATGCTTATTGAGAGTTATTCCACATAACTAGCAGCTCAAATCATTCAAGGGCATCATCACCATGAACATAGCAAATTATGGCGTAATATAATTCATTGCACCATACACATAGCAACTATCCATAGCACCCCACACAACATATGAAACCTTAGCCGAAGGCACATATCAATTCTATGTCACAATTTCATACATTCTACACGAAGAGAATTTCCCAATGAAACTTTCAACATTTCAAATGAGAGCTTTCAAGTAATTGGGAGCTTCTAAGATTTAATAATGAGGCTTCCAACACATCTCATTTTCATACCAATGCTCATAAAATTGCATTTTCATTCTAAGCTCAAGCCATATACATTTTTTTGACTAATGAGGCTTCCAGAATTCAAATTAACATATCCCCCTACAAAATTAGTAAGGACAAAATGAGAGCAAATTCACAAAATAAACAAGCCATTCAATTGCAACATAAACACAACCATAGTAATTCATGGCATCATATAACACAATACAACAACTAGCTTCTACATGAATGCATCATGCCAAGCAATTTCAACAAAACCCCTAAAAATGCAAACTTTATTCTCAAATGCAATGAAATCAACACATGAGTATGGATGGACTCCTACCTCAACCACCTCAACCAGAATGCCAATTTCTCTTCCATTTCCAAGCTCAAAACCTAATTTCGCAATTCCCCACATCAATCCATCTCCAAGCTCCAACTCCATGATTCCCTAAAAATGCAATTTGAACTTAAGATGAAAATGGAGGAAATATTTGAGTAGGGATTAGAATCCTACCTCGGTAGAGAAGCAAACACACCTACTAGTTTCATGGAACTCCTCCATCTTCCTCAAGTTCCCCAAATCCCAAACCCTAGCTTTCTCCTCTTCTCTTCCAATTTCATAACTCCACCATCAATCTCCTCTTCAAACCCAAAGCCCTAACCTCTTTTTCTCCCTTCCCTTTGCTTTGCCCAGACAGTTCGACATCAACAAATTTCGGACAGGCAAATGAGGATTTCGGCCATGGGGAAGGAGAGGATTTGGAGAAGATGGAGGGTAGAAAGAGAGGTTGGGTTTAGGGCTTTGTTTCCTCTCTTCCTCTTCTTCTTTTCTTCTTCTTCTTCCCATTTTCTCTCTATTTTGCTCACAAATTTCGGCGGGGGGGGGGGGGGGGGGGGGGTTTCTTTGTTTTTTGCGGCCTGGGTTGGGGACTTACGGGATGAAGATGAAGAAAAACAAAAATAAAATAATGGGGAGAAGGAAGTTTGTAGAAAAAGGAAAAGATTTGGGATTTACAAGTTTGCCATTCTCATAAACATCTCTCCTCTCTTCCTACTAATCCAAACCCACTATTAAAGCCCAACCAGTATTAGCTAACAATAATCCAAGCCCAACTCAAGCTACCAAAATTAACTAAGACCCAAACAATAACACTGATAATATTACTCAACAACCCCAGTAATAAAAATACTAACACCAAAAATGATAACAACATCACCAAAAATAACAACCAACATCAATATTAATAACGTCATTCATTAATTATTATCTCAGCATCACCAATTATCATGAACATACCGTTTTACTCTACACGCCCACCAACGAAAAAACGCCAAGCACGCTAACAAACACTGTTCGCATGCTAACAATAATCTCGATTTACTACCCAACCACATGCATTCACTTATATACCCAACGCATATCATAGTCACCTTATAGCCATACGTGTATGAAATTACTATACGCACAACAAAATTACTAGTCGCACACACGCAATTAGCATTTTGCACATACGAGCATTACAATCTACCCACCTTAAAAATAAAGTTCGTCCTCGAACTTTCTACCTTAGGACATAGCTGAGGGTGAATAGAGATATATAGGGTCACTCTACCCCATCATATAGCTAAAGCACATTCATATACCAATACTTTTACTAGTTCAAATACACACAAGTATAACATTTCAAACATACTCACATGCACTGCCAACCTGAGACATACAACCGCCTATGCCACCATGTACACATTTAAACATACACACACATGTCATACATGAAGTCTTACACATCAACATCCATACACCCAGATATCACTATATCTATCCTAACACCGATGTAAGCGCACCTGCTTACACCCTGACAAGCAACCGTATACATCTTACATATATACATTTATCAAACACACTACTCTAATACACCTAAGGCATGCCCACTCATCCCTGAGTGAAACACAAGGATCCATACAAACAACACACCCTCATCCCTGAGTGAAACACAAGGATCCATACAAACAACACACCATATCTATAGGCGGCCTAGAGATCAATCAATGATAGAATTCCATGATACACATTACTCGTAGGCTACCATTCATGAACACATAAACACATGCACCTCCATACACAGACATACAATCATGCATGTCCCTCATTATCCACCCAACATTCGCACATACATCATCACACATATGTTAATATCAATATACAGATATCCATACAAAACTATAATCATCTAAATACATGTGCAATCGTACCAGCTTACAGCCAAGCATGTATCATATACTCATCACATACATCCACTCATAACAGTGTTACTATCAAGATATACCCACACATACGTGAGTGGAACTCAAGGATCCACTCATGCAGCTGGACACTCTACATGTGCATACACGCTACTCATACATCAACCACTTATTAACACATGTACTATAAACACAATCACATAGCCATATAATCATTCAGACATATATCATAGTCAGATGTACACGAGTATATCATCTCAATATACTCGACAAGCCATAGTCAACGCTCATAGAACTATGAATGCACATGCATACATATCTACACACTTAAATATGCACATACATTTATACAGAATCAATTCTTATATATCAAACCTCAGGGTGCATGCTTCAAGTTCTTGATATCCGGTCACATCCTAAGGCTGGACTCTACCCACCTTAGGTCTACACTCCCCTCAGAATACTACACGCACTACCCTTACATAGCCGCAGTGTGATGACCTGCATGGGCCACCAAATGTAACGCCCCGCTCCCCAGGATACCTTGAGCAGCGAGTGTTACGGAGGAAAATACCAAATATAAACACAAACAGGCCCACTGCGCACTGCTGGGATTGTACCTGTAGCATTCCAGATGTCACAGAAACACAAGAGAGACAATCAAACCAAACGCTGATACGCATACACTAGCTGTTTATACACTTTTCAAGTACAACATCACTCATCCAAAAATTCAAATACAACATATAGCCAAATCTCATGTACAAGAGGATACCCACATCTCGCCGAAGTACAATATCAACCACCCAAAATTCTCATACTCTCTCAAACCCTCAACTCTAACCAACGCCATCCAAATGGACTAGTGGGCCTCCAACTCCACGAACCAGCACCTGAAAAATATCAACAGGACACGTCACAGCGTGACCCAGTAGGAATCCCAAACCCAACTCACATAGTGCTCAAAAATGATGTGCACTAAGTAACGACAGAAAACTAACTCTAGGCATATCACGACAATTACATACATAAATGTAAATGGTGTCATTACCAAACACGTACCTGCGGAAAGAGGATGACCTGCAAAACCAAGTGAGTAGGACATTTAGAGGAGTGAACAGCAATATCTAGGAACTAAACCCTAGCTTAGGCTTAGATGGCATGTAGTACTAGAAGGGTGCCATCTTGGGGCCCAACATTGTTTGCTACTCAACAAGTTACTAACTTCGAATCAATTCTTATTTAGAAATTTGCATCTTGCTAAGGGTAAGTAATAACTAAATCTACAACCTTGTAATAACTCAGTCTTTTCATGTTCCATAATAGAGAATGTCAACTTTCGTCATAGCGATATTACTACAACGCAATGCAAGCATAAAGACCAAATCTTAATTTAATAGAACTCAACATGAAAGCAAAAGCAAGGCAACCATTAGCAAGTTGTCATCTTAAGCGTATACTAGTCTACTTCATGGTATAGAAGGAGATGTCTACCTTAAGTTAAGATTGTCTCTTTAACACACTCGGAAAGATTGTAAAAATAATACACCATATGAAGAGAGGGTTCCTACCTTCTCTAAGGTTTCCAACTTGCAAGTTATCATAAACCACTCTTACTAACTTTTCGATCAGAGTTTGAGAAATACATTCCCTTTATACATAGGAATTTTGAGAGAAGTAGCAAATAGAATTCCTAACTTAAGTTTCTAATACTTCGGATTTTATGGAAAATTTTATAAAAATTTCGGCAGAGTTTCTCTTGTATTTTCCAAACTTTTCCAAATACAACATAAATAATATTTACAAGAAACCTGCTTTATTCATAAGAAAAAAACAATATATTAAAGACCGAGAATCATAAGAAAAGTGCCTTAGAGAAAAGGACATGCATTAAAATTATACACCCACATACCCACTTTAAGATCTTTGATGTAAAACTAAACAACATTCACATCTTATTCACGAGCTTCACGAGTTTCCCAACAAATTCCAACAAAACTCATATTCCAACAAATTCAAGGACAAGTCGAATTAGCAACCATACTTTCACATAACATGGAGAGCATGCAACTCTACTCGCATTAACACAATTTGACATGAAGTTAGTAACTTAAACATAATCCTAGAAGAAATGACTAACTATAGCATGACTACTTCATTCAAAAGACACTAATGCATCAACTTGGGTAAGGATTACCACCTACATGCAAAAGAGGGCAATTTGCATATCATTCAATAACGTTTTCCATGTTCTCATTGAGTGTAGCCAATGAAGGGACAAAGTACGCAAGGGTGCCAATTTGCACATGGGTTCTCAATCAAATGAACTTCTTGAACAACAAGCCTTAATAATTTGGCAAGGGCAATCTTAACATCACCAAGTACTAAAGTTGCCAACTAGTTAGCAAGGCCCTTAAGGACATCACCTTGACACAAGTACAACATGGAATTAGGAAGGATGGAAACTTGCACTAGTTTCTTAAGTAAAACAACAATATTTCAACAATTAAGACTATTAGTAACTTAACGATCCAAATCACATGGAAAGGAGTTAGCTTAGGTTAATGGGGTGTGAATAATGTCATCTTGGCCTTAAGTTGAGACATTAATAACAATGCCAACAATAACACTAACAACAATAACCACTACGACAACGTCATCAACAACAACATAATATCCACAACAACATTTTAAATTAAGGGAGGGAAACACAACTCCAACCCAAATTCATCTTCTAGCAACCCCAAAATCCCACTTTCCAACATACAACCATTTCAACATATAATGCATTCATGGCAACATTCATTCTCATAAAGCAACAATCACACATATATAAGTCACATAATTCTTTAAGCCAAAACAGTGATATCTGAAAATGAATTTTTATCAAATTATTTAGAGGTATTTGATGAAACCCAAACTTACTAAAATACTTCATAACTAGTCTGATACTTTGAAATATTTTTATAAGAAAATTTTGAAATCATCAAACTTTTGACGAACCATTATAGAATAGTTTTTAAAAAAATGAAAATGGGTTAAATACGTAAATAGTTGTGTTGATGAAAACATGCCGTTACATCCTACCCTCCTTAAAGTAATTCCGTCCTCGGAATTAAAAAAAATCTATCTGAAATAAATAATTGATGTTATGAAGAAGCTCAAGCAAATAAATGACGATAGTAATCTAGTAAATCAGGTTGAAAATAACATGAAATATAATGTGACATCATAGCATCAAGAAAAAAAGAGATGTTATATATGAATAAATACTATTAACATCACCATAGCTTCTATAGCTAGTCTCAAGTTAGAATAGGATCAGATAGAAGAAGAAGACGAGTTCAAGAAAGATGAAGAAGTAGCAGGATTAGCTTACACTTCTCGGGTTGGTTCACCATCCTCCAATACTTCTGGGCGTCCTTCGATTTGCTTCCGTTGTCGTATTCGAACTTTTGGTGATCGAAAATCGAATGCTACCCTCCTTAAAATAGACGTAGCTAGAGTATGGGTGAGCTAAGCACAACTATAAATACTCCAAGACTAAGAACGACAATTGGGTGGCCATCATCAACTGAAGGAAGGGTGATGATGTTGAAGTGGGTAGATAGTTCAACCTATAAAAATCACACTAACTGCTAGCAATAAGGTTACTGAGGGAAGGTATATTCAAAGAATGGGACACGAATTTCTAGACTAGGGTTAAGAGTTCAAAGAAAGTGATGAGGATCAAGGAAGACCTAATGAAGATGGTAATGAGGATGCTTCACCCGTATATCCAATACAGGTGACCACTCGAGACATCCAAAACTCGAGAGTTCAATTTGAGTATTTTATATTGTACACCCTGATCTTGCTAGATTGTTCACGAGGTAGCTAGCACAGACCTGCATGGGCCACCAAAACTTGTAACGACCCGCTCCCGGGGGCCCGTTACTTTTTGATATTTGCGCAGGTCCTGCAGTTAACCAGTGAAAACAAAATAGCCACGATACAGAGATGTACAAAAATACCCAAATAGTGTCTAATTATTACAATCCACATATAGTACAAATTATTACAATGAGATTAAAAGGAAAGATGTACAACCGAAAGGGTGCCACTAAAAGAATTCTACTACTGCAGCCTCAGGGACGAACTCTGGCACTCAGGAGCCTCTATGTCAAAGCTGTGTGTCGTCTGCGGTGCCACAAAACATGGAACCGTAGGTAAGTCACATAATTCTTTAAGCCAAAACAGTGATATCTGAAAATGAATTTTTATCAAATTATTTAGAGGTATTTGATGAAACCCAAACTTACTAAAATACTTCATAACTAGTCTGATACTTTGAAATATTTTTATAAGAAAATTTTGAAATCATCAAACTTTTGACGAACCATTATAGAATAGTTTTTAAAAAAATGAAAATGGGTTAAATACGTAAATAGTTGTGTTGATGAAAACAGGCCGTTACATCATTATAGAATAGATTCTAACGATGTAACGGCATGTTTTCATCAACACAACTATTTACGTATTTAACCCATTTTCATTTTTTTAAAAACTATTCTATAATGGTTCGTCAAAAGTTTGATGATTTCAAAATTTTCTTATAAAAATATTTCAAAGTATCAGACTAGTTATGAAGTATTTTAGTAAGTTTGGGTTTCATCAAATACCTCTAAATAATTTGATAAAAATTCATTTTCAGATATCACTGTTTTGGCTTAAAGAATTATGTGACTTACCTACGGTTCCATGTTTTGTGGCACCGCAGACGACGCACAGCTTGACATAGAGGCTCCTGAGTGCCAGAGTTCGTCCCTGAGGCTGCAGTAGTAGAATTCTTTTAGTGTCACCCTTTCGGTTGTACATCTTTCCTTTTAATCTCGTTGTAATAATTTGTACTATATGTGGATTGTAATAATTGGACACTATTTGGGTATTTTTGTACATCTCTGTATCGTGGCTATTTTGTTTTCACTGGTTAACTGCAGGACCTGCGCAAATATCAAAAAGTAACGGGCCCCCGGGAGCGGGTCGTTACAAGTTTTGGTGGCCCATGCAGGTCTGTGCTAGCTACCTCGTGAACAATCTAGCAAGATCAGGGTGTACAATATAAAATACTCAAATTGAACTCTCGAGTTTTGGATGTCTCGAGTGGTCACCTGTATTGGATATACGGGTGAAGCATCCTCATTACCATCTTCATTAGGTCTTCCTTGATCCTCATCACTTTCTTTGAACTCTTAACCCTAGTCTAGAAATTCGTGTCCCATTCTTTGAATATACCTTCCCTCAGTAACCTTATTGCTAGCAGTTAGTGTGATTTTTATAGGTTGAACTATCTACCCACTTCAACATCATCACCCTTCCTTCAGTTGATGATGGCCACCCGATTGTCCTTCTTAGTCTTGGAGTATTTATAATTGTGCTTAGCTCACCCATACTCTAGCTATGTTTATTTTAAGGAGGGTAGCATTCGATTTTCGATCACCAAAAGTTCGAATACGACAACGGAAGCAAATCGAAGGACGCCCAGAAGTATTGGAGGATGGTGAACCAACCCGAGAAGTGTAAGCTAATCCTGCTACTTCTTCATCTTTCTTGAACTCGTCTTCTTCTTCTATCTGATCCTATTCTAACTTGAGACTAGCTATAGAAGCTATGGTGATGTTAATAGTATTTATTCATATATAACATCTCTTGTTTTCTTGATGCTATGATGTCACATTATATTTCATGTTATTTTCAACCTGATTTACTAGATTACTATCGTCATTTATTTGCTTGAGCTTCTTCATAACATCAATTATTTATTTCAGATAGATTTTTTTTAATTCCGAGGACGGAATTATTTTAAGGAGGGTAGGATGTAACGGCATGTTTTCATCAACACAACTATTTACGTATTTAACCCATTTTCATTTTTTTAGAAACTATTCTATAATGGTTCGTCAAAAGTTTGATGATTTCAAAATTTTCTTATAAAAATATTTCAAAGTATCAGACTAGTTATGAAGTATTTTAGTAAGTTTGGGTTTCATCAAATACCTCTAAATAATTTGATAAAAATTCATTTTCAGATATCGCTGTTTTGGCTTAAAGAATTATGTGACTTACCTACGGTTCCATGTTTTGTGGCACCGCAGACGACGCACAGCTTGACATAGAGGCTCCGGAGTGCCAGAGTTCGTTCCTGAGGCTGCAGTAGTAGAATTCTTTTAGTGGCACCCTTTCGGTTGTACATCTTTCCTTTTAATCTCGTTGTAATAATTTGTACTATATGTGGATTGTAATAATTGGACACTATTTGGGTATTTTTGTACATCTCTGTATCGTGGCTATTTTGTTTTCACTGGTTAACTGCAGGACCTGCGTAAATATCAAAAAGTAACGGGCCCCCGGGAGCGGGTCGTTACACATATATATTACCCCAATCACACAAATGCTCAATGATGCCATGATGCGCATGAATTACAAGCAATACGATGCAATGCAATGCAATGGGGATCCCATGAGTGAGCCGGCGTGCATGTGCAAATAATTCTACTCCGTTATCAACATGGAGCCACCTAATGGATCAAGAGGTGGCTAACGGCGTATTCACCCGCCTCCTACCGTGGCACTTTGTCTATGCCCGTGCACTCCACTTCGTGTCCTAACGTGACCAAGTCACACATTCCATATTCCATGTGTATCCAACACCACACTGCCAATTTTCCCATCTCATTTACATTTCATATAAACTTCATTTCATGCAAATTAAATGAACCTCATTTCATGCAAATTAAATTGAGTAAATCATTTCCAACAAGCCAAAATGAGTGCAACTTCATTCGTTCAATGTAATGAGATGAGAACAATTTCATTTAGTCAATGAAACCGAAAGCGAGCAATTTCATTAATGAAAGAAATTCCACAACATGCGAGTAATTATAACTCCCCATGCTTATTGAGAGTTATTCCACATAACTAGCAGCTCAAATCATTCAAGGGCATCATCACCATGAACATAGCAAATTATGGCGTAATATAATTCATTGCACCATACACATAGCAACTATCCATAGCACCCCACACAACATATGAAACCTTAGCCGAAGGCACATATCAATTCTATGTCACAATTTCATACATTCTACACGAAGAGAATTTCCCAATGAAACTTTCAACATTTCAAATGAGAGCTTTCAAGTAATTGGGAGCTTCTAAGATTTAATAATGAGGCTTCCAACACATCTCATTTTCATACCAATGCTTCTAAAATTGCATTTTCATTCTAAGCTCAAGCCATATACATTTTTCCGACTAATGAGGCTTCCAGAATTCAAATTAACATATCCCCCTACAAAATTAGTAAGGACAAAATGAGAGCAAATTCACAAAATAAACAAGCCATTCAATTGCAACATAAACACAACCATAGTAATTCATGGCATCATATAACACAATACAACAACTAGCTTCCACATGAATGCATCATGCCAAGACATTTCAACAAAACCCCTAAAAATGCAAACTTTATTCTCAAATGCAATGAAATCAACACATGAGTATGGATGGACTCCTACCTCAACCACCTCAACCAGAATGCCAATTTCTCTTCCAATTCCAAGCTCAAACCCTAATTTTGCAATTCCCCCCATCAATCCATCTCCAGGCTCCAACTCCATGATTCCCTAAAAATGCAATTTGAACTTAAGATGAAAATGGAAGAAATATTTGAGTAGGGATTAGAATCCTACCTCAGTAGAGAAGCAAACCCACCTACTATTTTCATGGACTCATCCATCTTCCTCAAGTTCCCCAAATCCCAAACCCTAGCTTTCTCCTCTTCTCTTCCAATTTCATAACTCCACCATCAATCTCATCTTCAAACCCAAAGCCCTAACCTCTTTTTTCTCCCTTCCCTTTGCTTTGCCCAGACAGTTCGGCATCAACAAATTTCGGCCAGGAAAATGAGGATTTCGGCCTTGGCGATGGAGAGGATTTGGAGAAGATGGAGGGTAGAAAGAGAGGTTGGGTTTAGGGCTTTGTTTCCTCTCTTCCTCTTCTTCTTTTCTTCTTCTTCTTCCCATTTTCTCTCCATTTTGCTCACAAATTTCGGCAAGGGGGGTTTCTTTGTTTTTTGCGGCCTGGGTTGGGGACTTACGGGATGAAGATGAAGAAAAACAAAAATAAAATAATGGGGAGAAGGAAGTTTGTAGAAAAAGGAAAAGATTTGGGATTTACAAGTTTGCCATTCTCATAAACATCTCTCCTCTCTTCCTACTAATCCAAACTCACTATTAAAGCCCAACCAATATTAGCTAACAATAATCCAAGCCCAACTCTAGCTACCAAAATTAACTAAGGCCCAAACAATAACACTGATAATATTACTCAACCCCAGTAATAAAAATACTAACACCAAAAATGATAACAACATCACCAAAAATAACAACCAACATCAATATTAATAACGTCATTCATTAATAATTATCTCAACATCACCAATTATCATGAACATACCGTTTTACTCTACACACCCACCAACGAAAAAACGCCAAGCACGCTAATAAACACTGTTCGCATGCTAACAATAATCTCGATTTACTACCCAACCACACGCATTCACTTATATACCCAACGCATATCATAGTCACCTTATAGCCATACGTGTATGAAATTACTATACACACAACAAAATTACTATACGCACACACGCAATTAGCATTTTGCACATACGGGCATTACAACTGTGGATGTGGAACACGTTGAGGGTGCTCAGGATCCCCCTTCTCACCCTATCGAGACTGAATGTTGTGTGATGCCCGATGTTCCTTCTGAGCTAGGCACAGCTGATTTGGTGCTAATGTTGAAGTTACAGTCGAGTCTGATTAATTACCGACAGGAGATGAAGTCAGTAATGTTGCACAAAATGTTGCAACATTAGATTCAACTTGTGAGGCTGCTGCTCTTGACAACTTGACCCAGATCTCTCCAGAAGATATCATTTTGTCCTCTCCTATGCGGAAGGCCCGGTCAGCCTCTAGAAAGCGTACTATCCCATCAAATCATGCATCTGCATCCCGCTCTAAGAGGTCCAAAGGTTCTACCTCTGCAACAGGTCCATCTCATTCCCCATTGTTAACATCTTCTGACGCATTCAGTAAAGTTTTCTTTGATAAAACCTGTAAGAATATGTGGGTCTCCTATTCCGAACGATCAATCTTTTGTGAGAAAGTTTTGAATGTTTCATCGTTTGACAAGACTCAGATGGTCTCTATTCTGAAAGACCTAGGGCTGTTCCATGCTGCTTCGTGCTTTAGAACCTTTTATCTAGTCTTGGTTCGTGAGTTCTACTGCAATCTATCGAAGTCTACGGGTGTTGCGTCTTCTTGCTGGGGTTTCAGATGCTATGTCAAAGGAAAGATCTTCTCTTTTTCTCCTTCTGTGTTGAATAAAATTTTAGAGTGGAAATGTCCTCAGTCATTGCCCGACTTTGGGGAGTCAGTAGGAGACGACTTCAACAAGTTCATACATGCAATGACAGCAGGAAAACTAAAGTGCTGGCCCAAGTCGTCCACATTTCCTTCCTCAGCTCTTACAGCTAAATACTTTGTCCTGTATAGGGTTGCAACGAGGAATTGGCTTCCCACATCTAATATTTCAGTGGTCACCAAAGATATGTGCAAGCCTTTGTTCTCAGCCGGAACTAAGCAGCCGTTCAACTTGGGAAGAATCATTTTTGACTCTATTCTGTATTTATCAGAGTCATCCTCTCCCGCTTCATCATTGCCCCATGCCTGTCTCATCTCTATGATGCTTATGGCACAAAAAGTATCTTTGTCTGCATCTGATCTGCCTTCCTCTTGCGACAGCATATCGTACACTACAAAGTCCGTTGTTGGAAAGTTTGATGATATCTCCAAGTTGATACCCTCTCTTCATGGTGCATCGACATCATCCTCACCTCCTCCGGTTGCTGATCCTACTTCCTCTGTGCATCATGTGTCTCCCCCTTCTCCCCATGTACAGGCTGCTGCAGCTTCTTCCTCATCAGTGTTGAAGGATATTCAGTTTTTTGATAGGACGATTCAGAATGTTGATGATCAGTTGATGGTGCTCCAAAGTCAGAAAGTTCTCCTAGATGGTCATAAACTTATGTTACAGAGCAAACTGTCTGCTCTGAAGACCAAACTTGCGGAGGATCAGTGATAGTTCAACCTTTCTGCTCTGGTGCCACTCTCTTTTTGAGGTATGTCTCTTCCTTTAGTGGCCCAAAGGGGGAGATATAATATTTTGCTGTTGCTGCTGATGATTCTGTCTTTGGTGAGGAATGGTTATTGTCTGTGTAGATGTTGTTGTTTTGGGGATGTTAAACATGATACATGGTATGGTACATGGTTCTGCTGTATATGGTGTTGACTTTGTGATGATGTTTTGGGGGTGTACTTCCTCATATTTTGAAAGTGGTTCCCTATTTTCTGATTCCGTGTCTGTTCCATCTTCTTCATTTTGCATCAGCTTCATATCATATATTATTGTGCCACTAAATGCCAAAAGGGGAGATTGTTAGGTTTTGTTCATGACTTCGTTGTCATTAGTGGCACTATGATACTTGCTGTTTGTTCTTAAATATCTTGAAGAAGAAAGACGGCTTTCCTTGGTGATGTTGGAACAATTGTTGAACATGATGTTGTATCTGCTCTTAATTATCTTGAAGAAGAGAGACGACTCAGCTTGGTTATGTTGGAAGAATTGTTGAATATTATTTTGTACCATAATGTTCAACACGCTGTGTAATGTGCGGTAATGTTTGTACGCTGTATATGGTATCCCATTCTGGTAACTCGGGATCTCAGCTTTTTATATTTAGCGGTATCAGGTATTTATGTTGATTGAATACTGTTAAAGATGTTTTTGGAAGTCTATATCTCTTTGTTATTCTGTTAAGATGGTTGAAGAGATATTTGTGCACAATATCTTTCGCAACGTGCTCTTGAGGATTTTGCGGGATCTCATGATGTTGAGGGTTGCGGATTTTGTGGACTGTCGTGCTGGAGCTGCTTTGATTGGAGATTTGCCGTTTAACCCGCGGATGTAGGGGGAGCGTGGGTTATTAGGGTTTGAGTGCAGTGACTGCTAGGTTACGACTTTTGGGAAAAAGTTCTGTGATACTCCGGGAGGGAGGCCGACGGCTACGCACGTAGGATCAAGGGAGTTGATCTAGTCGGTGGTGCAAGAGGAGCTTGCTGGCAAGGGAAGCTTGCCGAGAATACTCCACGGGGTTGACGGTTGTCACCCTTCACGGTTTGTATTATGGGGAAACGTGTTCCTCCTAGTAGAAACGTGGTATTAAAGTTTGTACTCTTTGATTATTTTAGTGGAGTAGTCTATTTTTCTGGCCGTGGCCCCGCAGATGTAGGTGTGCACAACGAACTGCGTTACTAAGTCTTGTGTGTCTCTGATTGACGTGTGTTGTTGTTGGATATGGAAGACGTTTGTACACCCTTGTGGGGGATGTACGAGGGAATACGGACCTCGAACGTCGCGTACACGAAGTCGTGTACAAAGGGAATCTGTTCCCTTGCGGAGAGGATCTCTGGATGAGTGGGAAAGTCGCATTATATATGCATAAGTGCATGCGACATATGGCTAATAAAGGGGGAATATCTTAAGCTTATGTTGTACCATGCATATGGTACAACTTAAGCTTATAATGTGCCATGTATCATGGTACACCTTAATTAAGTTGTTCCAAAGGAACAACTTACCCTAAAATAACTACCTTGGGGGCTATAAATAAGACCCAAGGGTAAGCCATTTCTTACACCATTTGCATGAAATTCATGCATGCATCTTCATCCTAGCGAAGCTCTGCAGAAATCCTTTCTCTCCCTCTTATCCAAGTTCTTAATCTAAAGTAGAGATTTAGATTGTGGATTAGTAGCCTTACTCCGTTCGTGAGAAGACTCGATCCGTCGTGGCGAATCCGAAGGCGAAGTTCGTAGACTACCGTGCCGCATACGCAAGCGTAAGTCTAAACTTCATGTTATCGATCCTAACTCTGTTTTGGACAGGATCCTACATTGGTATCAGAGCCATACGGGTTCGCCCCGGAGAAACTATGAACGAGTCGTTGTCTTTTTCACGGATGGGTATCCTACCATTACGGATATGGTAGGAACGCTTCGTGACGGAGAGAACGCAGCGGTTGTTCTTTTCACGTTAGGGTCTTCTGTCATTACGGATATGGCAGGGACTCTCCGTGACGGGAAGAACCGACCGTTCATATCGTCAAACTCGCTCTCTTCATGGATGCTGAGTCTCCATTCATAGGGAATGGGCGCTCTCTTCATGTGGAGCGCGTAGTTTACGAATTTTTGAAGTGGGTTCATTTTTTGGCACACGGCCATTGGAGGACAACTACTTCCTCGACGAACGGGTGCTTCACCGGAGAAGAAGATGGTGGTTATTCCCATCGGGGAAGATGAATTTTTTTTGTGCATGTGCACCATGACCAAATGGGTTATGAAGGCCATGCACCCCCCTCCCCATGCGGAGGGGGTTGGCTATGGCCAATAACCACCGCGGCAACCCCCTCCGGCGGGGGTGTGCGGCCTCCCATGAAAGGGGAAACCGGCCATGGCCAAAGGGACATGACCGGTCAAGGCAAAAAAATGCCATGGCCGGGCCATGGCCGGCCGGCCTTGGCCGGCCATGGCCATGGCCGGCCGGCTCTGGCCGGCCACGGCCAGGGGCAGAAGGCCCTGGCCGCGGCCAGGCCAGGGCCTGGCCTCCCTGGCCGAGGCCAGGGCAGGGGCCCTGGCCCCGGCCAGGGGCCTCTGGCCGAGGCCAGGCCAGGCAGAAGGCCTGGCCGGCCTCTGGCCGAGGCCAGGCCAGGCAGAGGCCTGGCCGGCCTCTGGCCTAGGCCAGGCCAGTGGCCAGGCCGGCCCTGGCAGTGGCCAGGGCTGCCGCAGGCCGTCCTTGGCCGGTTGTCGGACTGATCGGCACTGGCCGGGGGAAGTTTCAGACCAATTCGGCAAAGGCCTTGGTCGAACTAGCCCATACGGGGCCAAACGACAGTCGTCTGCATCAAATTTCTCTCATACGGGGGGAAACGCCTGGATCCATACGGGAGCCGGCGACGATAATTTGCAGAAAAATCCCCAAAAAAGGGGGATCCGACTTAGGCACGGCTACGGCTCATTCCCGACAAATGGTCAGGAAGTGCCGAATATTTCACTAGTATCATAAGGGTACTAAGTTGAAATATATTTTATTTGAAAAATACGTTTTCATACGTTTTGAAAAATAAGTTTTCAAAAACGCTTTTCCGCTGCAAAGTACTATAAGAGTACTAACATTTGATAAAGTGAGGGAGAAATATTGAAAGTTACTCTAGATGGTGATCGAAAACGTAGTGACCTTTCCGACTCTAGAGTAACATCTTCAATATTTTTCGAAAGTAACTTATCAAATTATGAATATCATTCCAAGTGGGAGTTGATTTTAGAACTATCCATATGGGATATTCTATTATCATTTCAAGTGGGAATTATATTTGAAAAATACGTTTTCAAACTCGTTTTTCCGCTGCTAGTACTATAATAGTACTATTGTTTGATAAGTGATGGGGGAATATTGAAGGTTGTTCTAGATGGTGATTGGAATCAAAGAGACCTTTTCGATTCTAGAACAACATCTTCAATATTTTTCGAAAGTAACTTATATTGAACCTGAGTTGGGCACTACGGCCCAACACCGACGAGACAAGGAAGCTTTTGATGATTGGTCTCGGAAGAACAAGATAGCGCGCATTACGTTATTAAGCAGTATGGCTGATGACATAATGCGCATCTTCCGAGAACATGACCTAGCCATGGACATATGGTCCAAGCTAGAGGAGAAGTTCGGTGGCACATCGGTGTCCAAACTTCGCGCCTTAACTATAAAGTTCGATACATATAAGAAACGTCCAGATCATTCCATGGGGAAACATCTGCGACATATGGCGAACCTTATATCAGAGTTAAAGGACGCAGGTCATGTGCTCACAGATGAGCAACAAATCCAAGCAGTCATACGTTCCCTACCAAATGGGTGGGACCAAATGAAGATGCATCTCACTCACAATGAGAGCATCAAGACCTTCAGCGATGTTTCCAAGCACCTCGAATTAGAGGAAGAGCGGCTTGCGGCTGCCAAGCCAAGTGCAGAAGTGCACATGGTTGCTAGTTCCTCACACGGGGGAAAGAAAAGGAAAAATCGTTCGAAGTTCACTAATGAACGTAATAAGCAACCTGAGTCTACCAAGAAACCCAAACATAAGGGTGGGCACAAGAAATGGCACAAGAAGAAAGACTTGAAGAGGATCAAGTGCTTCAAGTGCAACAAGCTCGGTCACTATGCTCGTTCGTGTACGAGTGGAGGCGACGAGGTAACTTGTAAATATACTAGTTACATATGTGTTTCTAGTTCAATATTTCTTGTGGAATCTAATCCATTTTGGATAATTGATTCAGGTGCCACCGACCACATAGCAAGGGACAGACGGTCCTTCGTGGAGTATCACCGGATACCCCAAGGAACGAAGTGGATCCATGTAGGAAACAACACACGTGTTGAAGTGAAAGGCGTTGGGACTTGCAAGCTAGTCTTGGACAACGGCCGCACTCTCCTACTTCATGATGTCCTCTTCGCTCCAGATATTCGAAGGAATATAATTTCTGTGGTTGTATTAATGGGTCTTGGCTATAACTGGTTTTTTCATGATTGTAATGTGGACTTAAGTTGTAATAATACTCTTATTGGTACTGGGTTTGTATTTAAAGGATTTATTGTAATGAGTACAATGTATGATTCCTCATGTAATGAAAATTTCCTTATTGCAAATTCTAAGACTTATGAGTCTGATGTGAATTGTTGGCACGCAAGGCTTGGTCATATTGGACCAACGCGTATGGATAGACTCGCCAAACGTGGTCTTCTATCCAATGTTTCAAAGGTTGAAATGTCGACCTGCGAACATTGCCTTGTGGGGAAATCTTGTCGCAAGCCGTTTGGAACCGGCACAAGGGCCGAGGTTCCATTACAGCTTATCCATTCGGACATATGTGGTCCGATGAATGTCAAGACAAGACGCGGAAAGTCCTATTTCATCACTTTTATTGATGATTTTACCCGATTCGGACATATCTATTTGATATCCCACAAAAGTGAAGCTTTGGCTTGCTTTAAAAACTATATGAGTTTAGTGGAGAATCAATTAGATCGCAAGATTAAGGTCTTGCGAACCGATAGGGGCGGTGAATATCAATCAATAAGTTTTAAGGAACTCTGTGATGAAAAAGGCATAGTACATCAGGTAACTATGCCTTATACTCCTCAACAAAACGGTGTTGCAGAAAGGAGAAATAGGACTTTAATGGAAATGGTCCGTTCAATGATGGCGCAAGCTAACTTGCCAATCACCTTTTGGGGAGATGCATTATTGACGGCCACTTTCATTTTAAACCGTGTACCCTCGAAATCAGTTAGCTCCACTCCTTATGAGTTGTGGAACCAAAGGTCTCCTGACTTAAACATTTTGAAACCTTGGGGTTGTGCATCCTACGCACATATTTCCTCCCATAAGTATGGCAAACTTGGGCCAAGGGGAAGGAAATGTATCTTTATACGATACGCAGAAAACTCCAAAGGTTATGTTTTTGTTAGTCAGGAAGACAATGGTGGGCTAATTGAGTTTGAGTCGAGGGATGTCACTTTCTTGGAAAACGAGTTTCCAAGACAGGGCGAGATAAGTCAGGACTTATCTCTATTTGAGATTTATGATCAAGAAGGATTACCTCATTCGAGTGGGAGAATTCTTGGTGAAAATGAAAATACGTTTCAACCTTCACCAATGGATTATACGAATGACGATTATCCTATTCCATACGGGAATAATGATCCAAGTGGGAGCAATTCTAACGACATTCCAAGTGGGAGTGATATTAGAATTGATCTAAATTCAAGTCAACAAGGACTTGAAGAATCTCAAATACGACGTAGTAGTCGTACAAGGTTGGCTCCTCTAAGATTTGAGGATGAATTTCCGCAAACCTTTATGACTTTACTACAAGAAGATGACGAGCCTGCTACTTTCAAACAGGCCGTATCTTGCCCTGCTAAAGACAAATGGATGGAAGCGATGCAAGAGGAATTAGAATCCATGAAAGTTAACCAAGTCTGGGACTTAGTTGACTTACCCAGAGGACGTAGAGCTATTGGGAACAAATGGGTTCTCAAGATCAAGCATAAGGCTGATGGCTCTATTGACAGATATAAAGCTCGCCTTGTCGCGAAAGGTTTTACGCAACAGGAAGGGATAGACTACGAAGAGACCTTCTCACCTGTTGTTCGTTTTACCTCAATTCGCCTGATTCTGGCAATGGTAGCTTGCTTAGACCTCGAATTACATCAAATGGATGTAAAGACTGCTTTTCTCAATGGAGAATTGGACGAGGAGATCTATATGGAACAACCAACAGGGTTTGTAAAAGAAGGAAACGAACATAAGGTTTGTAAACTTCTTAAATCCATATATGGTCTTAAACAATCCTCGAGGCAGTGGTATATACGATTTCAAGAGGTTGTCTTATCAAATGGATTTTCCATGCTTGATGAAGATAACTGTGTATATATCAAGAGGAATAAGAACAAGTATGTTATTATGTCTCTATATGTAGATGACATCTTAATAGCCGGAAATGACAAGGGCTTTGTGATGGATATCAAGGCTTGGCTTTCATCAGTTTTTGAGATGAAAGACATGGGAGAAGCCGCATATATCCTTGGAGTTAAGATTTCAAGGAATCGTTCGAAGAAACTTCTTTCTCTTTCACAGGAGACTTATATAAAGAAGGTTCTAGAACGTTTTAATATGCAAGACTGCAAGTCCATTGATACTCCAATAAGCAAGTGCGACAATTTATGTCTGAAATCATGTCCGAAGAACCTAAAAGAGAAGGAGATTATGGAAAAAGTTCCATATTCCAGTGCAGTTGGTAGTCTAATGTACGCTATGATGTGTACAAGACCGGACATCTGTTTTGCCGTTGGAATGGTAAGTCGTTACCAATCCAACCCAGGGCAAGTACACTGGAAAGCGGTTAAGAGGATAATGCGGTATCTCAAAGGAACTGCAGACTTTGCTTTATGCTATCAAGGAGATGCCTTGAGGCTCGAAGGCTACACTGATGCTGATTGGGCGGGTGATCTCGATGAACGACGATCGACCTCAGGATATGTTTTTCTACTCGGATCTGGTGCAATATCCTGGAGTAGCAAGAAACAATCCTGCATCGCACTTTCAACCATGGAAGCCGAGTTTGTAGCATTTAGCATGGCAGTTCAAGAGGCTGTTTGGCTTAGGAAGTTCTTAGACAGGCTAATTAATGCAAGTGACTCAGGTGCTGTACCTATACACAGCGACAGTCAAGCATCTATAGCCTATGTCAAAGATCCGAAATTCCATTGTAAGACCAAACACATAGATATCCGCTACAAATTTGCAAAAGACTATGATAAGACCAAGAAGGTAGACATAAGGTACATATCTACGCATGAGATGATAGCGGATCCGCTTACAAAGGCGATCCCCAGAGATGTGTTTTACAAACACTTATCATCTCAAGGATTGCGTAAGAGCTGAGTTGTACCAATGTAAATTCCCATGTCTGTAAATGATCAAAATTAATAAAAGAATAAGTTCTTTTTCAAACATTGCATATGAATTTCTTAAGAAATGTTTGTGTACATTTTTGAAATCTCAGCTGAATTGTGTGTATGTCGGACAGATTAAGGTTGGCTCTCTCACATGAGCAACCGCCTTATCTTATCAGATGGATAAGATAGAGATGAGACTAGTTTAAAGTCAAAATCATTAGACGAATGATTTAGAGTCATGACTTAAACAAGATAGTCGAATGAAAGATCTGCATCATATGGATGCTTACAAAAGATCTGAGATCTGTATCACAAGGATATTTGAAAGAGATCTCATATGATTTTTTCCTATCTGTCTTATGCAGGATGAGAGTCCGTGAATATTTCACGAGTAGTAAGGGGACTCAAAAAGATAGACACCACAAAGATAGTCACTGTGGTGTCTGATCTTTTCATCCGTACAACATCATTAAGACATACTCTCCCTGGGAAAGGAGTGATGTTGTAATACGTGTTCATACCACGTATGCATTTCGACCACTGAGTTAGTAGCAATAGTGTTTGCTATTATGTGAGACTCAAAGGCCATATGGGTCTTTACTCTTACCCTCAAGGACTCCAATTGGTTCCTTTAGATTTGACGAAATGATCGCTATCTTAGCGTGTTACTTATGAGCTATGATAATTCGGCTCGGCGGGGCACGTTAGAAAAGCGAGTCTAGTCAAGATCAGAAGGTTCGCAAGAAGAGGAAGATTGATTTCATATTCGCATTTGGACTTTAATGATTCAAAGCTGGCCAGCCAATTGTAATCCAGATGGGATTCAATTGTTGAATATAAAGTATAAGAAATGTGAAGAAATAATCTAGGGTAAAGCATGCGTTGAACTACTCAACTTTGCACCTTCGAGGTCGTTGTGTATCTCTAACAAGTGCACAACAACAGACTCTACGCGCATGACGGTCGCACGGTCTATTTCTCGGTATGATAGATGAAAGAACTAAGGGAAAGACGTTCTCTTACAATCCCCTCAAGTGTGAGTGGGAGATGTTGGATATGGAAGACGTTTGTACACCCTTGTGGGGGATGTACGAGGGAATACGGACCTCGAACGTCGCGTACACGAAGTCATGTACAAAGGGAATCTGTTCCCTTGCGGAGAGGATCTCTGGATGAGTGGGAAAGTCGCATTATATATGCATAAGTGCATGCGACATATGGCTAATAAAGGGGGAATATCTTAAGCTTATGTTGTACCATGCATATGGTACAACTTAAGCTTATAATGTGCCATGTATCATGGTACACCTTAATTAAGTTGTTCCAAAGGAACAACTTACCCTAAAATAACTACCTTGGGGGCTATAAATAAGACCCAAGGGTAAGCCATTTCTTACACCATTTGCATGAAATTCATGCATGCATCTTCATCCTAGCGAAGCTCTGCAGAAATCCTTTCTCTCCCTCTTATCCAAGTTCTTAATCTAAAGTAGAGATTTAGATTGTGGATTAGTAGCCTTACTCCGTTCGTGAGAAGACTCGATCCGTCGTGGCGAATCCGAAGGCGAAGTTCGTAGACTACCGTGCCGCATACGCAAGCGTAAGTCTAAACTTCATGTTATCGATCCTAACTCTGTTTTGGACAGGATCCTACAGTTGTTTCTTTGGATCTGTGTTTTATTACTGCGTACTGAATTTCAGTAGATACTCCCATTTTTGGTATGACAAATCCTATTGTAACCTCCAACAAAAGTGAAAACAAATCTTATGGTTGATTTTCTTTTGTCAATATCTCCTAAAAATTAGGATCTACAAATCCAAAAACTTGCTTAATATTAGTATTCTTTTAAAATAACAAACGTACAACTAAGCTGCCTTTCAGACTCACAGAATCCATTTGACATTATTCCAATGATCCTTCCTTAGATTTGCTATAAATATGCTTGCCACACTGACACCTTGAGTCAAATTTGGCATCATATTGAACATGATGTACATTAGACAACTGATTGATTGCACTTGCATACCAAATCTCGCTACTTCTTTCAATTTTTTTTCTTTAATTAATAAGCTTTATTGAGTTTACAGTAAAAAATGTTGGCTAGAGGTGTGCTAACTTCTTCAAGATCTTTTATATTGAATTTTTCAGAAACTTTCTTAATATATCCTTTCTGTTCAATCATAGGTTTCTTTAACTCTATCCTTATGAATTTCCATATCTAAGTTCTTCTTTACACTTCCTAAAATTTTCATATCAAATTCAAAACTTTTTATCTTTATAATTTCATACATATTTATAGGCAATCAACTTGTCATCAATGCATGGCATTAGCAAAATTATTGAACCATCAGAATGAAATCTAAAGCAAACACAACCATCATACCTATTTCGGCTAAAATCATACGTTGTCATAAAACTGTTGAAGCATTTATACCATTGCCTCAAATAAGGCTTCAACAAATATAGAGACTTCTTCAATATGAATATGAGATCCAATTTGCTTTCATCAACAAATCTTTCAGGATATATCATATAGCTATATTCTTCTAGATGCCAATGTAGAAGTGTTGTTTTGACATCTAGCCGCTCCAACTCTATGTCCATCTTAGCTTCCATGGTTATAAATATTCCAATAAATGTTGTACCACTACAAAGGAACTTCCACAAAAGTCAATTTATTCCTTATGTGTATAGCCTTTGGCTATAAGTCTAACTTCGTATATGACTGGTTCTTCTTTTGGTGAAGCTTTTTTTTCTTGTACACTCATTTGTTGATCATTTGATTTCTTTCATTTTGGAAGCTCAACCAACTTCCAAGTCTGGTTCTTATAATGAGAATTAATCGCTTACTCTATTTTACTTAGTCATTGTAGTCTATCGTAGCTTACACTGCTACTTCTGTTGTTTTTTGTGATTTAAGCATCATGTGGAAAGTTTCCCAGGTGACTCGGTCGAGTAGCTTGCTACTCGACCGAGCTGCAGGTGCAGCAGAAAACAAAGAGATGGGGTGTTTTTCCGTGACTCGGGCGACCTCCTACTCAGTCGAGTAGGAGGCTACTCGGTCGAGCTGACAGAAGGATTTTGAAGATTGCTGAAACCCGAGAGCTGGCTGTTTGAAGAGAGCACTGCAAGGAATACTAACTCGGACCGAGTAGCTATGCTACTCGACCAAGTCGATTCGACTTCACCCAGCGGAGGATACAGCGCGTGTCAGCTTGGTCGAGCAGCTCGGGCTGTCGATCGACTCGGGCCGAGCCTGCGCGGGCTTAGCCGAGAGAAGGAGCGGCCAGATCTTGTTTTATTAGGTTTTGGGGGATTGTATTTATACCTAACTATTGTTTTAGCCTAGATTAAGTCTCTATTGGATTATGAGATTTTTGGAGAGCCTCTAACCACCCCTTGGAGATTATTTAGAGTTTTGGAGTTCTTGAGAAAATGTGAGGTTTTTCCTTTTCTATTCCTCCATTTTTCATCCCCATTGAGTGGATTAGTGAGGGCGTGTGCAGTTTGACAAGTTATTACTCACGTGAGAGGAAGCGATGTTTGTAACCCAAGTTTGTTGGATATATCTGATAGTTGAATCGTTTCGGATTGCTGGATGTAAGTTGTTTACAACTGAACCAGGGTAAATTCTCTTGTGTCTGCGATTGATTGTTTTGTTGCTTTGATTCGTTTGCTATTTTCAATTGCAAGGTCATATTGGGATTTTGTTGGGTGAATTGGGGTCATTACTAGCCCTTGATTTCTGATCAATTTTTAGGGTTACTATTTTCCGCGTGGATCCCAAGGGCATCCGCTTGCACCGGTGGTTTATTTCCCAACAAGTGGTATTAGAGCTTGCGGTTCGTTTGCAAAGGAAGTTAGTGGCGAAAGAAAGATGGTGTCTTTGGCAACTTTGAACATTGAGAAGTTCACCAGCCGGAATGATTTTCGGATCTGGCAGACGAAGGTGAAGAATGTTCTTATGCAGACGGGATGTTATTAGATCGTATTCGATGTATCGAATATCGATAAGGAGGTGAATGAATCCGCTAAGGCGGAGATGGAGAGGAAGGCGTACAGTGCGATTCAGTTGTCGTTATCAGATAATGTTCTGAGGGAAGTCTTAGATGAGGCTACGACATCTGATATGTGGAAGAAGCTTGAGGGACTATATATGAAGAAATCCTTCACGAGTTGCTTATATTTTCTTCAGCAGCTGTATACTCTCAAGATGAAGTCTGGATCCGCGGTGAAGGATCACATGGATGAATTGAACAGGATTGTGCTAGAGTTGTGTGGTATGGATATGAAGATTGAAGATGAACAGCAAGCGGTTATCTTGCTATGTTCATTGCCTGAAGGGTATAATCAGTTTGTTCGATCGATGATTTATAACCGAACTACTCTCATCGTGGAAGAGGTGAAGGCAGCATTTCACACAGAGCAGCTATGTGGCAAGGTTCAAGGTAGAGATCATGTGAGTAACCACGAGGAGGCATTGCATGTGAGGGGTCGATGGGAAAGGTGAGGATGCTTCAAGAAGAACAATGACATCTCTAAGTCGAGACATTCGCAGGATAGGTTTGCGAACATCACATGTTACACTTGCCAGAAGAAGGGTCATTATTCGAGCCATTGCCCTAACAAGGTTAGGAAGACAGGCAATGAAATTGAGAAGGATTCCGGTTCGGCATCTTTAGGGATTGATGGTGAGCAGGTTCATGATGAAGGTAAAGTTATTGAGATGTTTGCCGTAGGTATTATAGGAGAAGCAAATTTGGCATGGCTCGTGGACAGTGGATGCTCCTACCATATGACTCCTCATAGGAGTTGGTTCTCGACATACCGTTCCAAGGAGGATAGAGGGTTCAATTCTCATGGGGAACAATGCAATGTGTAAGACTGCGGGTATTGGAACCGTTAGAATAAAGATGCATGACGGCATAGTGCGTACACTTGCCGATGTGATGCATGTCCCAGATCTGTGGAAGAGCCTAATCTCCATAAGCGTAGTAGACAATACCGGATGTAAGTCGGTCTTTGAAAAGGACCAACTTCGAGTTTCGAAAGGAGCCCTGGTTGTGATGAAGGGAAAGAAGGTGGAAAACCTATATGCCCTTCAAGGTACCACAGTTGAAGGTGAAGCAGACGTAAGCACTACGAGCGCAGTTCCCGGAGATTCGGCCAAGTTATGGCATTTTTGCTTGGGTCATCCATGTGACAAGACCCTCGATGTACTCCGAAGAAGAAAGTTGATTGAAGCCTCGAATGAGAGTGTAGAATTCTGTAAATCCTGTGTATACAGACAGAAGACAAAGGTGCAGTTCAATACAGGGAAGCACACTAGAGGAGGACCACTTGACTATGTACACACCGATGTGTGGGGTCCGTACCCAGAGCCGTCAAGAGGAGGAGCTGGGTATTTTATCTTATTCATTGATGACTACTCTCGCAAAGTCTGGATGTACATAATGAAGTCGAAGGATCAGGATTTTGATATGTTTCGAGAGTGAAAGACCATGGTGGAGAAGCAAACCGGAAGACACGTGAAAGTGCTTAGATCTGACAATGGAGGCAAGTTTACCTCGAGGGAGTTTAGATATTTCTGCAAACTCCATGGGATCCGCAGAAATTTTGGCACACCCAGAGATCTGCAGTCAAATGGGGTGGTGGAGCCGATGGATCGTACATTGTTGGAGAGAGTGCAGTGTTTGAGGCACTCAGCTGGTTTGGAGAAGGAATTCTGGGGTGAGATACTCACGATTGATGTGCATATTGTGAACATAGTTCCTTCAGTAGCGATTGGCTACAAGATCCCAGAGGAGATGTGAGTGGTGAAGCTAGAGATTATTCGTACTTGCGCATTGTGGGTTGCCCGACATACTTGCACGAGAGGGGCGACAAGTTGGATCCAAGAGCAAAGAAGTGTATCTTTCTTGGATATGGCCATGGCATCAAGGGTTATCGTTTGTGGGATCCAGAGGGTCAGAAAGCGATAGTGAGCGGACATGTCACTTTTGATGAGGATGCAATGCTCAGGGCGGAGCATTCTCATTCAAAAGAGGACACGTCTGCAGAGGTGATTTCTACAGATAAAGTCAATCTTCCGGTCCAGCCCACTTAACGACCAGGCAATGAGTTGATGGTCGATGCTCCAGTTGAGGGAGATGATGAGGTCCATGCTGAGGACCAAGTGTAGACACCCGGTACATCTCAGGTACGCATTGACACTTATACAGGTGATGATGGAACGCGGAGATCGAAGAGGGTGAAGAAAGCGCCAGAAAGATCTGGAGCATGAGATTATGCGGGTTATTCTTTCGATGATATGGCAGCTTATGCACTCAACCTAGAGCATGAGGAGCCATCGATATATGGTGGAGCCATAGTCTCAGGAGATGCCGCTCAATGGCAATGAGCTATGGAGGAGGAGTTAGAGTCTCTTCACCGAAACGACACTTAGGATTTGGTGACGTTATCTAGCGAGAAGCGTGCCATTAGTTGTCGTTAGGTATACAAGGTTAAGGAAAGTTCAAATCAATATGGGAACAATGTCAGGTATAAAGCAAGGTTGGTAGCCAAGGGATTTGTACAAAGGAAGGGAGAAGACTACAACGAGATATTCTCGCCGGTTTTGCGACACACATTGATTTGCGTGTTATTGGCGCTAGTTGCTAGCATGGACATGGAGTTGGAGCAACTCGATGTGAAGACCGCCTTTCTGCATGGAGACCTTGATGAGGAAATCTATATGCAGCAGCCTGAGGGGTTCAGAGTTGAAGGGAAATAGACTTTGGTGTGCAGGTTGAAGAAATCGTTGTACGGGTTGAAGTAGTCACCCATGCAGTGGTACAAACGATTTGACAGCTTCATGATGGGAGTATGCTTCGAGAGGAGCATCAATGATCAATGTGTGTATGTCCGCACACTTGAGAATGTCTTGAGGATTTATTTGTTGCTCTATGTGGACGACATGCTAATTGCTTCTAATAGCATGCCTGAGGTGAAGAAGCTGAAGGCGAAGCTTGGGCAAGAGTTCGACATGAAGGACTTGGGGCCCGCAAAGAAGATTCTCGGTATGGAGATTTTTCGAGATCGGAAGAAGCATGAGCTTAGATTGTAACAGAAGGGGTATATTCAGAAGGTACTAGCCCGGTTTGGGATGGATAGTGCCGAAGCCCGTGACAACACCTTTGGGAGCTCATTTTCAGCTGTCGACGAGTCAGTCACCAAGCACCGATGAGGAGAAGACTTACATGTCTCAGGTACCATATACGAGAGCAGTAGGAAGCTTAATATATGCAATGGTTTGCACACGTGCAGATATTGCACAGGCTGTTGGAGTGGTTAGCAGGTTTATGGCTAATCCTGGCAAGGAGCATTGGCAGGCCGTCAAGTGGATTCTGAGATATCTGCGAGGCACGGTGAGTGTCGGGATCCTATATGGGAGAGGAGACGAAAAGGTGCTGACAGGATACTGTGATAGCAATTATGCAGGTGATAGAGAAAGACGGCGATCTACCACGGGGTATGTGTTCAGTTTAGGCACTACCGCGGTATCGTGGAGGTAGGTCTTACAGTCTGTGGTTGCGCTATCGACCACAGAGGCCGAGTTGATTGTAGCGGTGGAAGCTGTAAATGAGGCCAAGTATTTGAGGAGTCTGCTGAGAGGTTTGGGGGTGCCACAGAGTTCGTCACATGTGCATTGTGACAGCCAGAGTGGCATTCATCTGGCAAAGCACCAGGCAACAGTTCGAGGATGAAGCATATTGAGATGCGTGATTCCTTCCTGGATTTAGAGAAGAAGGATATAGAGCTTCAGAAGATCCCGACTGATTTGAACCCCACAGACATGTTTACCAAGCCAGTTCCTGTCGCCAAGCTCCAGGTTTGTATGGAGATGATTTCCTTGTTGGCTTAGGTGGCGCCGGAAAGCGCATGTTTCGAGATGATCGTGATAATCAGAGAGATGGTCATGGCATGCAGCGTGGATATCCAGGAGTCATTGGTAATGAGACTTGAATCAAGGTAGAGTGTTGTTTTTGTGATTCAAGCCTCATGTGAAAAGTTTCCCAGGTGACTCGGTCGACTCGACCGAGCTACAGGTGTAGCAGAAAACAGAGAGCTGGGGTGGTTTTCCCCACGACTCGGGCGACCTCCTACTCGGTCGAGTAGGAGGCTAATCGGTCGAGTAGCTTGCTACTCGGTCGAGCTGATAGAAGGATTTTGAAGATTGCTGAAACCCGAGAGCTTGCTGTTTGAAGAGAGCTCTACAGGGAATACTGACTCGGGTCGAGTAGCTATGCTACTCGACCGAGTCGACTCGACTCCACCCAGCGGCGGATATAGCGTGAGTCATCTCGGTCGAGCAGCTCGGGCTGCCGACCGACTCAGTCCGAGTCTGCGCGGGCCCAGCTGAGAGAAGGAGCGGCCAGATCTTATTTTATCATGTTTTGGGGATTGTATTTAAACCTAACTATTGTTTTAGCCTAGGTTAAGCCTCTATTGGATTATGAGAGTTTTGGAGAGCCTCTAGCCACCCCCTTGAGATTATTTAGGGTTTTGGAGTTCTTGAGAAAGGTAAGGTTTTTCCTTTTCTATTCCTCCATTGTTTTCATCTTCCTTGAGTGGATTAGTTAGGGCTTGTGCAGTTTGACTAGTTATTACTCACGTGAGAGGAAGCGAGGGTTGTAACCCTAGTTTGTTGGACCTCTATGATAGTGGAATCGTCTCGGATTGCTGGATGTATGTTGTTTACAACCAAATCAGGGTAACTTCTCTTGTGTCTGCGATTGATTGTTTTTTGATTTGATTCGTTTGCTATTTCTACTGCAAGGTCATATTGGGATTTTGTTGGGTGAATTGGGTCATTGCTAGCCCTAGATTTCTGATCAACTTTTAGGGTTGCTATTTTCCGTGTGGATCCCAAGGGCGTCCGCTTGCGTCAGTGGTTTATTTCCCAATAACTTCTTTGTAGGTTAATGTACATTATGTCATCGAATCAAGCTACCTTTCTTATATTTCTTTGACCGTTCCTATTGCAATGGAGTATTAGTGCATGTGTGCTAGTTAACCTTTATCTTCCTTGAGAATTGAATTTTCATTTGCCAACTTGTTTTCTTTATCTTTCTTTACCTCCACCTAGATTAACGATATGTTATTTCCTTTTCTTGAGGAAGATAGTTCATCTTCTTCAACACTAAAGATTCATCGATCACCATTTCTCTACTGATCTCTTCCTCTTTGGTTGTAGGGTTCCAAAGTAAAAATCCCTTCACAACTTCTCTACAACCTACAAAGATGCAAAGCTTTGATTTGTCGTCTAGCTTTGGCCTTTCTCTTTTCTATATCAATAAATATACAGAAGATCTAAATATGTGAAGCTTAGAATAATCCAATGCTTTATATAAACATACATTTTCTATTGTTTTTAAACCTAGTGCCTTTGAGGGAGATCGATTGACAATATACCATGACATGCTTAAAATTTTAGCATAAAAATGCTTTGGGAGACCAGCAAATAATCTCAAGCATTAGGCTCTTTCTAACAATAACATGTTCATTCTTTTAGCAACTCCATTTTGCTATGGTGTCCTTAAAGGCATTTACTTTCTGGTTATGCATTCATATACGCAAAAATATTTGAATTCATTGATTATGAACTCTCCTTGGTTATTTGAGTACATGTATTTAATCTCATTCCTTGTTTGCTTTTCAATTTTGGACTTCAAATTTTTGAAAATTTCTAATATTTGAGATTTTGGATCATAAATAAAACACATGCCGCATTGATAAAATATCTGGCACTACCACTAGATGAAACTAGAGCTAGACCTTACAAATCTGCATTACTGTACGTAATAATCTCCTTGCTTTTGTTAGTATATACTTTAAACCTAACATAACACATAATATTTTCGGAAATTTAGGTTGCAGAATTTATTACCAGTGAGAAAATTCTTATTCAATTCAGTAATAATCCGTTCATTCAAATGACTCTGTAAGGGTGCCTCCACCTTTGGGAGCTCCTTAGGCGTCTCTTCTTCCTCGGCGCGCTTTTTAGGGCATCCCATAGGTTCACCAAGAAGATGAACTCAAAAATGGCAAAACAATGGAAAAATCAAAGAACCAATGAGTTCAAACATAATGAAAATAAAAGGAAAAAATAGGGGAAAATCTCGAAGAGATTTTCTGATTTCAATTCAATTTCATAAGCCACAAACAATAGAGCTGGAGTCCAGCTATTAATACCCAACTCAAACGATTCGTAAAAACTCTAACTAGGATGAATGAGGCATCGCCAGCAGAGCAAACCAAGTTGAGAGGATGGGGCGATTCAGGCCGTTGGGATTTACTGTGCATATCCAATCGTTTGATGACGGAGGGCTAGGATTACTTCACTTAAAGCACTCAACGGCCCAGATCATTTCCTGCGAACGGCGGAGATCCTTCTCATCAAGCGATCCAATGGCTCTTCGTTCTTCTTCTCGCCCCCAACGGATAGTTCCTTCAAACAACAGCTCGAGTGATCAATGCTGCCGACGGTCATCCCCGGAGGTCCTCCTGGGTCTCTTACATTACCCTCTCCTTTTTTCGACCTTGCCTCAAGGTCGAAGGTGGGAAATATTTTGACTAAATCCCAATAACGCTCCCAAGTAGCTTCCTCAACTTCTCGTTGCTTCCATTTAATGAGGACCTGTGAAATCAAGGCATTTCGTTGGCGAACCATTCGTCTATCCAAAATAAGCTCATGCTCATCAATTAATTCCTCCATATAGCTAGGTTGATCATCTTGTATAACATTGCAGGCACCCAATTTTCTCTTGAGCTGGGAGACATGGAAGAAAGAATGAATACGTGAGGTAGATGGCATTTCCAACCTATACACAACTTCCCAATCCTCTGCAATACCTTGTAGAGGCCATAGTACTTGGGTGAGAGCTTGTGGGGTTTCTCATAGCTGCTACTTGCCTATAGGGTTGCAAACGCAAGTAAACCCAATCTCCCACGGCAAATTCCCTTTCAGTCCTCCTTCTGTCGACATATTTCTTCATATATTCTCTTGACTTCTTCAGATTATCCTTCAGTAATTGCAAGGCAACATCCCTGGAGAACAGCTCCTCATCCACCATGTGTACCTGGGTGGTATGGGGAACATAACTGAGCAAAGAAGGAGGTTTTCTTCCATACATGGCCTTATAGGGGGTGACTTATGTTGGAGATCTCCAAGTAGTATTGAACCAATATTCTGCCAAAGGCAGCCACTTCAACCACTCCTTGGGTTTATGGCTACAAAACATCTTAGATAGCATTCTAGCTGTTTATTTGTATTCTCTGTTTGCCCATCAGACTGTGGATGATAAGCAGAACTCATTGCCAAGGTAGTCCCTTGTAAGCTAAACAATTCCCTCCAAAAGGTGCTAGTGAATATGGGATCCCTATCACTAACAATAGTTGTTGGTAGGTCATGTAATTTGAATACTCCACTAAAAAAATACCTAGACCACTTGCTTGGCAGTAAAAGGGTATTTGATACCAAAGAAATGTGCTCCCTTGGACAACCTATCCACTGCTACATAAATTGCACTAACCTCACCACATGATGGAAGCCCAATTATGAAATCCATAGTTATTTCATCCCAAATTTTATCTGGCACTGTAAGAGGCTGGAGCAGCCCTGGAGAGGCTACATTTTCAGTTTTATTGCGTTGCCACACCTCACATTCCCCCACAAATTTTTTAACATCAGATTTCATACCCTCCCAATAGAACACTTCCTTCAATCTATGCCAAGTTCTAACAGCATCAGAGTGACCTGTCATGGGAGTGCCATGATACTCATGCATCAGAATTTTCATAACCTACATATTGTAAGGGTTCACTAATATCTTCCCTTTATAATAATACACCCCTTCCATAACTTTAATCTTCTCTCTCAACTCCACATTACCCTGCAGTTTCTTCTCTAACTCCTTAAAAAAATTATCCCTACTGACCATATCCCATATTCCCTGCAACCAATCTGCATGCATAGTTGATACATGACACAAGGCAGGAGAATCCTCATCCATTGGTTCCTCTCTACCCAACTCCCTTGACAGGGCATCTGCAACATCATTACTTTTCCCTGGTTTATGCTCTACTCTATAGTCAAACTGTTGGAGTTTGACAAGCCATTTGCTTTGTATACCCTATTGTAGACGCTGGCTTAACAGATGGCTGAGAATGTGATGATCAGTACGTATAACGAATCTTCTTCCAATCAAGTAATGGCTTCACTTTTGGGTTGCTAAGATCAAAGCCAATAACTCTTGCTCATATGTAGATAGGAAAAGATTCCTTCCCTTCAATTTGGAACTCAAATAAGCCAATGGCCTCCCTTCTTGCATCAGAATAGCCCCAATGCCCTGTCCAAACACATCGCACTCTACAATAAAAGTTTTGCTAAAATCAGGCAACCCCAAAATTGGAGACTAAGGCATCCTTCAGTTGTTGGAATGATGTCCTTGCTTCATTGCTCCAAGTAAACTCCCCCTTTCTCAACATATTAGTAAGGGGAGCTGATATACTCCCAAAGCCCTTCACAAACTTCCTATAATACCCTGCAAGTCCAAGGAAGCCTCGCAGAGCCTTGATGGTTTTGGGTTCACTCCACTTCACCACTGCCTCAATCTTCTTAGGGTCAGCCGCAACTCCTTGCCCTGAGATCAAATGGCCTAAATAATCCACAGTTTCCCTTCCAAACTGACACTTGGATAATTTTACAAACAGTTGGTGTGCTTTGAGGATTATGAAGACTTCTTCCAAGTGATCCAGGTGAGATTTGTAATTGGAGCTATAGATAAGAATGTCATAAAAAAAACTAAGACAAATTTCCTCAGAACTGACCTGAATATGTGATTCATCAACGATTGAAATATCGAAGGAGCATTTGTGAGTCCAAACGGCATAACCACAAATTCGTAATGCCCGTTGTGGGTTCTAAATGCTGTTTTGAAGATATCTTCATTCTTGACACGAATTTGATGATACCCTGACCGAAGATCCAGTTTGGAGAAAATGCTAGCTCCATGTAAATCATCCATCAGCTCATCTATGATTGGAATATGGAATTTATCCTTCACTGTTTGTTGATTGAGAGCTCGATAGTCGACACACATCCTCCATGATCCATCGGACTTCTTCACCATTACCATCGGAGAGTCGTAGGGACTGGTGCTTGTCCATATGATCCCTGCATTTAGCATCTCAGCAACATGCTTCTCAATTTCTCCCTTCAAAAAGTGGGCATGTCTGTAAGGACGAATGCAGACGGGTTTAGCTCCCTCAATCAATGGTATGCTGTGATCACAATTTCTTTGTGGAGGCAGCCCATTGGGTTCCTTAAATATGGAAGAGAACTTCTTTAGTAGCTGATGTAGCTCAGGTGGATGTTTTTGTAAGACCTGCACATCATAACAAGTAACTGCGATTGATAGAGTTAGTGTTTTCAGCTGTATAATAAACCCTGCTCCTTCTTGCCGCAATCTTCTCCTCATTTGCTTCTCATTAATCACCTGAGCATCACCCTTGGTCCCTTGCCATGTGCACTCTCGGCCCTGATATTGAAACCTCATCTGCAACTTTTTGAAATTCATAACTATATCATCAAGCTGCCCAAGCCACTGAGCCCCCAACACTATTTGATTTCCCCCATAGGCAATACAAGTAGTTCCAATAGAACAGTGACCCCTTGGCATTTGAGTAACAGTCCTTTGCACAACACTGACCCTTCTATCTTGTCCCCGTTGGCTACTACCACTTTAAAAATTTTCGACTCTTCAATCACCAACCCCAGTGTCCTAGCTAGCTTGGGATGGATAAAGCTATGTGTAGAACCCGAATCAACCAATACATGAACTGCTTGTCCTTAATACTGCCCACTAACCTCAAGGTGTGTGCAGCCGTAATTCCACACATGGCTTGCAACGAAATTGCAGCTGAATCCTCCTCAGTATCATTTGCGAGAACTTGGCCAGTGTCATGGGTAGTTAATGGACCTCCCTCCTCCATGTCAAGTTCATCCTCACCCTAAACTCCTTCCACCATAAACAATTTTTTACACTTGTGATCACGACTCCACTTCTCGTCACACGCAAAACATATATGGTTCTTTCTCTTGAACTGCACCTCCTCTGGAGTTAATTTCCTAGACATGGGATTTGATGTATTAGTGGGGGTACTCCTAGCAACTTCCGTCAAGCTGGGGGTTGTGGCAGATGTGTGGCCTCCCCTCAACGGTGTTCCTACTCCCATATTGGTCCTACCTCCCCTTCGTGTCAGGAGAAACTTCTCCTCAAAATTCTTAGCCAATTGAATAGCTCTGTGGAGACTTTGTGGCTTAGTTGCGGCTACTTCAAACTGAATCTCTTCCTTAAGCCCCTCATTGAATTTATCTATGATGTAATCCTTAGGAAGTCTATCTAAGAACCCCATCACCTTCTCCAATTTTCTTAAGTACTCCCGTACCGACCCATCCTGCTTTAGTCTAGTAAACAATTGGAAAGGTTTGTTCATCTCCGGAGGACCAAACCTAGCTAGAATCTCCTTCTTAAAGGTCTCCCACACAATAAAGTCATCTACGTTAGTCCTTGCCCACTCAAACCATGAGAGCGCATCTTCCTTTCCGCAAATTCTCACCCATCCAATCTTCTCAGTTCCGTAGTATTCAAAAATTTGTAGCACTTGATTCACCCAAGCAACTACTTCTTCACCCCCTTTATACACAGGAAACTCAGGTCGTAATCCCTTAGGGTTCCTATTCCCATCACCCCAAGTCTCTCCCCTACGATTTCCCAAGTTTTCTCCATTATTGAAGGAGGATCCCTCCCCCTTCTGGGTGTATAGGCCTCCCAAAGGCATCTACACAAGTAACTAATTGCATTTGATTTTTAGAGAGTGTCTTGATCGCGTCCGAGTGTACACCCGAAAAACGACTTGTAGTTTTACCGCAAGCGCACGGTGTAGCGACGAGCGGGTATCGAACTCAGGGAGGAACAAATGACTGTGTCTCTTTCCAATCACCTAGCTATCAAGAGAATCAAGAATAGTTTTGGGTGTAACAGTCACAATTGTTCAAATGTCAAGAGAAATATCAATATAATAAAACGTCTAGGGGTAGGAAATCCTCAGTATGGACCTTCTCTCATCCTTGTGATTCATAAGTTTCATTGTTGCTAAGCTTGAATATAGGTGAACTAGTCGTAACTTAATGTAGAACCAAGATCACGCTCTCGCGCTATTGCCGTTCTATAGCAAACCTAGGATAGGGTCCACTCTGGTGCAAACCCTATCCTAAGCCGCTAGCGTGAAGAACGACATCATTGTTCAATCGTATCCCGAGCCCACTCTCGTGCAAACTCGAGCTACGACCTTGGTTATAATAGTTCCTATCCGTCCAATCTCTTGCAAACGGATATGGGTATAGAATCACAATTAAAAATCCTAGCTTTGGTCCAATCTCTTGCAAACCAAATCTAGAGAAATCCAATTGTCAATCTAAATCGAATATCTAGGCCTTCCTATCAATTGGGATCCAATCTCTTGCAAATCCCAATCGATATGAATTCTTAGATACCCGTAATTAATCAATTACAACCTAACCCTAATCAATTCTAGCAACAAATCAACGAATTCACCACAATTTAGAATTAGGGTCCATAGGGTTCATCCCTACGCCCTAGGACGACGGCACTACTCACTAGACATCATGCAAATCTCAGAAAAATCAATAATAAACGCGGCACAATTTATTGCAAAAGAGAAATAATGCATAAAAATCGAGCTTTTAATAGGAATAGACAAACCAATGTAGATGCCGACTATCTCCAGCTGAGATTTCACAAAGACTAGCCGTCAAAAATCCTAAAAGAAAGTCTAAAAATTAATTGTTCAAAAACTCTCTAAACTAGGCAAAAACTGGGTTTAAATACCCTCTAAAATCGCCCAAAAATCATGACCAACTGCCCCTGCGCAGCCCAGAAATCGCAACACTAGCAGCAGGCGGAGAGGGTCACTCGGCCGAGTGACCCTTGTCACTCGGCCGAGTGACAAACCCTGTACAAAAACAGTAACTTCGGGGGTTTCAGGGTCTATCATCGGGGGTGGCTCGGCCGAGTGGACTTCCTCATTCGGCCGAGTAGCTATATCGTTCGGCCGAGTGGGGCTTCATCAGGATCTCTGAAAATTCCAGTATCTCTGGCCTTTCTCTAGACGATTTCCATGTACCACTCGGGCGAGTGAGCTTTCTCACTCGGCCGAGTAAGCTTTCTTCGTTCGGTCGAGTATACGCTGAAAACTCCGTGTGCGTATCCGTTCTGGTCAGCCGAGTGGGACTTCTTGTTCGGCCGAGTGGCTGTTCTACTCGGCCGAGTGATGTGCTGAAATGCCTGTTTCTTCTCCTTTTTACCTCCTCGTCGCTCCTTTTGATTTCCTTCTTCTTCCGCTCATCCTTTATCACTGATAAGCCCTCGAATGAGCTGTGGGCGACACTCCTAAGTGCGTACAAATCCCTTGATCTCAAATTCGCTCCAAATCGCTCCATATTTTCTGAAATACGACAAAAACAAGAAATAGTGAAAAGCATGGCAATATTGTCGAATAATCGTGAAAAACGTGATATGGGCTATCAAAACGACATGCAAACATGCAGAAAAAAAGGTGTAAAATATGGAGTGATCATGTCTCAATCTTACTTGAGAGATCCTGGAACTGGGCACTGTTGATGGTCAACTGCTGCTGGAGCTGCTTCTGAAGAACATTCCACTGTTGTTTCTGATCTTGTTGAAGCCTTTCCCACGGTTGCTGGAACTAACCTTGAATCTCCCTCTGCACTTCCTCGAGCCTCATGCACCTTTTGGTCCATGATTCTTCATTGATGGCATTACCCCCTCTACTCGAACCTTCCACATGGCTCGTGCCCTCACCATGGCTCGTATTGTGCTTTGATACCATGTAAGGGTGCCTCCACCTCTGGGATCTCCTCAGGCATCTCTTCTTCCTCAGCGTGCTTCTTAGGGCATCCCATAGGTTCACCAAGAAGATGAACTCAAACATGGCAAAACAATGGAAAAGTCAAGAACCAATGAGTTCAAACATAACGAAAATAAAAGGAAAAAATCGGGGAAAATCTCGAAGAGATTTTCTGATTTCAATTCAATTTCATAAGCCGCAAACAATAGAGCTGGAGTCCAACTATTAATACCTAACTCAAACGATTCGTAAAAACTCTAACAAATTCCTAACAGAATTTGTTAGGATGAAGAAGTCATCGATCGCCAGCAGAGCACACCAAGTTGAGAGGATGGGGTGCTTCTGGCCGTTGGGATTTACTGTGCATATACAATCGTTTGATGACGGAGGGCTGGGATTACTTCACTTAAAGCACTCAACGGCCCAGATCATTTCCTGCGAACAGCGGAGATCCTTCTCACCAAGCGATCCAACGTCTCTTCGTTCTTCTTCTCGCCCCCAACAGCTAGTCCTTCAAACAACAGCTCGAGTGATCAATGCTGCCGACGGTCATCCCAAGAGGTCCTCTTGGGTCTCTTACAAACCCAGTCTCAAGTGCTAAGGTAGAGTAGTATCATCATTATCATGGGTACGGGCTTGTGCAGCATGACCAATGATGGTTCTCCCATTAAATGATATAGATTTCCAGTTCTTATTCCTTCAGGACAACCATAAACCCTTTTTAACATTCAAAGTTCTATTTTCCCATGGTAGATGCTCTAAAGGTCTTCTAAAGATAAGATATAGATTAATTTTTTGTAAGGTTTGAAACTTGTCTTTCGTTGGTGAGTTTTCTATTCCATTAAATATTTAACTTTAATTGTTCCTGCCTTAACATTTTTGCATTCAAAAACATTTGTCATAAGAATTTTACATCCATAATATGTAAATTAGAAATCATAATATTCTTCTTATATGCACATGTGGCATGAAACACCAGACTTAATACATGTTTTGGTAACTAGTAGATCTTTTGGGTTTTTTTGGCCTTTCTAGTCTTCTCCTTTTATCTGCCTTCCTTCTTCAAAAGTTTCTAATAATTTTTGACCCAATGACATTCCTCTGTGCGCCAGCTGCAACATGGTTTATTGTATTTAGGATTTGATTTGGACCCTTCGATATTTCACATTGGCTCTGTATATATTGACTTATTTGGTTGAGGTGACCTTTGTTCTTTTTACTTTCATTAGTGATACGACTATTTTGGAGAAGCCCAAAGGATGGAAGCCCAAGACCCAACGGTGGACAAGAAGCCTGCCAGCAAGATGGGGCCCCGCCGGACGAGGCCCACGAAGAAAACGCGGCCCGCTCAGTGGGGCCCCCGAGAGCTCGAACCATCCACGGTCCAACACGCTCGTAACCAACCCACGATCCCTGGAAGAAACCACCCCCGGGGTGTAAGGCCTAAATGCCCATAACTAGCAATCGGCTCCCCATGACGCTGGCAGGCGACATCGTGAGGACGGATCTCGAGGGCACGAGTGGGGGCAGACGGCATGACAGTGTGGACGGGGGGCAATCGGCTCCCCCATGACACTGGCAGGCGACATCGTTGGGACGGAACTCGAGGGCACGAGTGGGGGGCTGACGGCGTGACGGCGTGGACGGGGGGCAATCGGGGCAAAGACTCTATAAAAGGACCGGAGGGACAAAGAGCAAAGGATCGGACCTCAGGTATTCTAATCTAAGGTATACCATCAATGACCTTGGTCTTCCGCCATTCCATTTCCCTCCCCCTGCTCGCGCCGTGGGTCAGGGTGTTGATCTCCTCTCGATTCGTGCCTACCCCGCCAAGCACCCTTCAGACCTTGATCTGACTTAGGCATCAGAGGGCATACGGCCGGAACCAAGGTCCGCCCCCCTGACGAGTTTCTCGTCTATTCAGGAAGAAGCTGACCGAGGCGCCGAGGCTACCCCTCGACACTCGACCGACCGAGGCCGAGCCCATCAAAACAGAGCCGAGGCTTCCCCTCTGCTCTGCTTCAACCAAAAACCGATGCTCCGCTCGGATTCGGCGCTCGACCCCGACTCCATCTCCGACCCACGCTGAGTGCACGTGCGCTTGGCGTTCCCAATGGATCTCAACTGGCCCCTTGACCACGTTGACTGCCCAATCCCTGGTCAACGATCCTGTGGTGAGAAAACACCTGTAAACATCTGGCACCGTCTGTGGGAACCCGAAGCAAGCCCACATCAAACCACCAGGATGGAACCGATCTGCAATGGTGTGGGGTGCATGCCCCCCCATCCAAGAAGAGGGAGACTACATTCCCCCCGAAAATCAGCTTAGCCACACCACCGAGGGGACGGGCGAGTCCCGATCGGTCACCCAGGGGCAGCTCCGCACCTTCGCCTAGGAGACCAACGCCAACATCCGGATGTTGGCCGCGACGATTCAACAACTCGTCGGAGACGCGCCCATCCAGGGGGATGAGCTGAGCGAGGCCCACTGTTGGGGGACGGCCACCGACCCATGCGGTCCGCCGTGGTCACCGACCACGGGAATGGAGGGCCCAACTTGGAGCGGCGATTCACTATACCAGGCTTTGACCCCGCACGGTCTCCCACCCCCACCTCGCTTTGCGAAAGAAGCAAGAGGGGCTTCGAGCAATCTGAGGGGAGGTCGATGACCGCCTCGACTAGACGATCATATTCATCCAGGCACCGACGGGACGATCGCCGAGACTTCAAAAATCGGTCCCAGCGGAGCAGAATTCTCCCCCACATGAAGCGGGATAGGCGAGAATACCGAGGCCACCCCGGCTTACAGGGGGCACAAGGGGCGGCCAAGCCTGAACATGTCCCCCCACTGCCGTCTGGCGAGCACGAGATAAATGAAGGAGGACGACCGGCGGGTGTTAATGGTGAACGATGCCCCCTAACCAGGAGGATAACTGAGGCACGAGTGCCCTCAAGGTTCAAGGTGCCAACGCTGGAGAAGTACGACGGCACGGGCGATCCTGCCGACCACGTGATAGACTACGAGGGGGTCATGGCATTCCAGGGGGCGGACGACACCTTGCTATGCAGAGGTTTTTATTCCACCCTCCGGAAGGCAGCAAGGACCTGGTACCACAGCCTGCCCAATCACTCCATCGATAGCTTCGAGGAGCTTACCCAGGTGTTCTGCAGGCAGTTCGTGGCCGGGCGACAGGTAAAGCCGGACTCAGAACTCTTGTTCAATATGGTGCAGGGTCCCGAGGAATCTCTGAGGCACTTCATGCGTCGCTTCAACACGGAACGACTAAACGTGGAGAGCTGTCCTGAGCTGGTTGTGAAGACGTCCCTTAAGAAAGGATTACGGCACAGGGGCTTGAAGAAGTCATTGCACAACGACCCCCAAAGGACCTCGCTGGGGTCATGGCGCGAGCCGAGCGCTTCATGCTGACAGAAGAAGCCTTGGCTGTCGACAAGGGAAGGGCCAAGCGAGGATCCAGGCGCGACGAAAGTGAGCGTCGTGGCTCGGAGGAGCATCGGCAGGAGAAGAAGGCCGGAGGAAAGCTGCGGAGAGAAGAACCACGACACACCCAGCTAAACGCTGCCCCGGACGTTGTCTTCGCACACGCCCAGAAGGAGGGGCGCATGGGACGGCAACCTCCGAGGATGAAGAGAGGCGGGAGAGATGAAGAGAAGTACTGCAAATATCACAAGGACAACGGCCACGACACAGACGACTGCTGGCATCTGAAGAAGGATATAGAGAAGCTGGTGAGTCGGGGACACTTGAAGAACTTCTCAGACGATCCTGCTCCAGGGGAGGGGACATCTAGGCAGCCGGACAAGGGGAAAAAAGTAAACATAGTCCAGACAACCCTGCGTATCATCGAGTGAGCGGGTGGGACGTACGGCTGCGACCTCGCCAGGGGAGGGATCTCCCACCTTGGCCCCCTCCGTTTTTTGTTTTTCCTCCAAATGTACTGGGCCATGTGAAGAAAAAAGGACCTTATTGGAACAAACGCAAACTCTTTTTCCGCATTTAGCTGAAGGGAAGTTTCGAAGCACGATTGGGAACTCGATCTCCTCTCCCAGAGGACTGCTTCCACTCGACAGACCGGAGGCCCCAGACCAAACCAATCGGCTGTAAGGCTGGGAGCAACTCCCCCAACAGGCTGATCTATGAACTCGCTCGTAATGCTGGGGGCAACTCCCCCAGCAGACGGGGACATCGGTCGGCCCTAAGTCGGAGAGCAACCCTCCGCAGGCCGACCGAACCGATCGGCCGTAAGGCTGGGGGCGACTCCCCCAGCGGGCCAATCTGTCAATCCGCTCGTAATGCTGGGGGCAACTCTCCCAGCAGACGGGGACATCGGTCGGCCCTAAGCTGGAGAGAAACCCTCCGCAGGCCGATCGAACCGAACGGCAGTAAGGCTGGGGCAACTTCCCCAGCGGGCCAATCTGTCAACCCGCTCGTAAGACTGGGGACAACTCCCCCAGCAGACGGGGACATCGGTCAGTCGTAAGCCGAGGGATGGCTTCCCTCGCCGACCGAACGACCCACCCGCTCGTAAGGCTGGGGGCAACTCCCCCAGCAGGGAGGGACATCGGTCGGTCGAAAGCCGAGGGATAGCTTCCAACGCCGACCGAACGACCCACCCGCTCGTAAGGCTGGGGCAACTCCCCCAGCGGAGAGGGACATCGGTCGGTCGAAAGCCGAGGGATAGCTTCCCTCGCCGACCGAACAACCCACCCGCTCGTAAGGCTGGGGCAACTCCCCCAGTAGAGAGGGACATCGGTCGGTCGTAAGCCAAGGGATAGCTTCCCTCTCCGACCGAACGACCCGCCTGCTCGTAAGGCTGGGGGAAACTCCCCCAGCAGAGAGGGACATCGGTCGGTCGTAAGCCGAGGGACTGCTTCCCTCACCGACCGAGCAATCCACTCGATCGTAATACTGGGGGCAACTCCCCCAGCAGGCGGTGCCGTCGGACGGTTACAAGCCGAGGGGCAGACCCCTCACCGACTTAAGAACCCACCCGCTTGGAAGGTTAGGGGCGACTCCCCCTGCAGACGAGGGACTCGGCAGATCTTAAGCCAAGGGGCAGCCCCCCTCGCTGACCAGTCGATCCGACTGACTACGAGACTGGGAGCTGCCCAGCCACGTGTGAGGCGACCATTTAAGCGAACCGAATGTTGCGGCTAAAGGAAAGACTATGGCAGAACACAGTAAAGAGCCAAAAAGGCTGAGGGTCCCCGCAAGGCAGAGCACCCCCAGCGACAAAGCTATATAAATAAAATCATTGGAAATTACAGGCCCAAAAAAGGGAAAAGGGGGGACAAGATAAAAAGGCCTAAGGCCCCGGGGCACGAGAGGAAGCATCCTCTGGTGCCTCGCCCTGCTCGGATCGCGGGGGATCGACGGGTGGGAGTGGCTGCCGGACGTGCTCCGCAAACCGGTGGAAGGAGTCCTGGACGACGTCAATGATCCGAGGGGCAAGAAGGTCCTCGTAAGAGCTAAAGGCCTCCCTAAGGACCTCCGTGATCCTTTCCCCCAGGACCCCGCCGACACCCCTCTCCACCTCATTGACGAACCGGGTCATCTGGCGTAAGTCTGCCAGCTCGCTTCGGAGATCGTTTCTCTCCTGGTGAAACGCCACTTCCGCCTCTCGGGCCGACCTCTGAGCGTCATCCAGCTCCCCGGGAGATCCATCACTTGACCGGCAAGCTCGTCCACCTGGCGTTGGAGATGACGAGCTTCCATGCGCGCCTCTCGGACGGCCACCTCGGCCTCCCCGGCCCTTGCACGCTCCCGGGCAACGGTCTCTTCCAGCTCCCTCGCTTGGGCCGCTCGACGCTGCACCTCGACGGCCATTGTGGTGGCCTGCACAAAGAAAGGAGTTATACGGGGAATGGTCAAGAGACCATTTTGAGAACAACAGAGCAGTCAAACCTGTTGAAGCTGCCAGACCAAGGAGTCCGACAGCTTGCCGGTAGGAGCTCTCTCTAGGAGAGATCAATCCCTCAGGAGGACCGAGCCGTGCGCCAACTGGTTAGCCACGGCTCGGTCGACGAACACCGAGTCCCCAGGGGCAAACTCGGGGCCTGCCAGGGTGTTCGCCAACATACCGCCGGCCCCCACTAGGGAAGGTTCGGCCGAGACGGAGGCAGTAGTCACCAGGGTCAGTGAGAGGGCCTCGCCGGAGGCCGGCGGCACCACGGGGACCACCGGGGCGCGGGTCTCCCCACCCTCCTTCTGCCTCTTCCTCTCACGGGGTCCGGCAGAGGTAGGAGGGGAACGCTTATGTCCCGCATCGCGACCCCCCAAGGGCGCTCGGGGAGACGGATCGGCTCCCGTGTCTCTCCCCTCGGCTGGGGCTGGGAGGGGAAGTTCGGCCCCCAGAGCCTCACCTTCAGGAAGGTTCTCCATGGCCAAGGGGGGGGGGTAGTCTCCACTACCTTGGGCTCCACTATACCCACAGCCGGCTCGGCCTGGCGCACCTCTTCGTCAACAGTGCGATGGGGCACCTGACCCGATGGGTTCCCTCGATTTCGGCTCGAACCCCTCCGGATGAGTTCATTGACGTTACGGGTGAATTCGTGCCCGGTCATATCTGCAGAAGAAGAGAAAATCAGGGTAAGCAAAAGGGGGGACAGAAAGAAGGGAAGAGCCTACCGGGGGACCATAGAACGGTTTTGAGAAGAACGTCATCCAGCAGAGGCCAGACCGACTTCTCGGAGGAAAGAGACGACAGCAGCCGAACAGCTGCCTGGTCCGCCTCGGAGGGGGGTCAATGACAAGTCGTATTGACATAGCCCTCCCCAACCTGTCAATATCTCGGCGTCCTCGGGAAAGACGACAAAGATGTAGTTCGAGCTCCAGTCCCCCACCCAGCGGGTGAGACTGATCAAACACTCCCTCCCCGCGCGAGCCCGGAGATGCTGCCATGACCGTTGGCCGATCGTGTGAACCCGATAGTAATGGAAAATAATAGGAAGAGACGGATCTATGCCATGGGCAAGGCAGATCATGATGAACCCGGTCAGCACCGCGACAGAATACGGGGTCAACTGACACAAGGACACCATCAGGCGCTCCATGAACTGAATGATGAAGGGATGAAGGGGGAAACGGAGGCCCGGGCGAAAACTCTCGACGTAGACGCCGACCTCGTTACCCCGTGGGAAGAAAATCCGCTAGTCATAAAAGGGGACCCAGACGTCGTACGGATGACACAAATACCTCTTCCGGATTTCCGCGACCACAGGGAAAGTCACCTTGGATGGCGACCCAAGGACCGTCGGGGGAACATCATATCTCTCAATGGCCAGAGCCACGTCGTCGCCAACGGGGTCCATGAAAAGTTTTCTTTTCCCCTTATCCCGAACAGGATAGGCCCCTGAAGGGGCTCCGGGCCCCGAAGGACGGGCATCGCCGGGCCCAGGCACCGGAGGATCCCTAGGTCCCGACGCCGAACTGCCTATTCTAAGCATAGCCATGGGACAAAAGAGGAGAAGTGGGTTACCTTGAGAAGGAGTTGCGAGGAGAAGGATGGCGGAAAGAGGGAGCTTGCGAAATCGGGATCAGAAGAGCGCGAAAGGATTGAAGTCTGGGAGGCCGGCATCCTATATGCAGGGCAATCAAGGAATACAAACCGTCCGGAGAGGATCACGTGGTAGCATCAGAGGGTCGACGGCGTTTCGAAACCCGCGCCAAGAAAAGATCAAACTGGCCGCATCATGATGACCTCCATTTAATGGGCTGGCCTCGACTGATGCGCTTGTCAAAATCCCAAATAGTCACATTGCCCGAACTGAACCGGCTAAACCCGAACGGCTCAGACGATGGGGTCAATTGATACGACTATTTTGGAGAAGCCCAAAGGATGGAAGCCCAAGACCCAGCGGTGGACAAGAAGCCTGCCAGCGAGATGGGGCCCCGCCGGACGAGGCCCATGAAGAAAACGCGGCCCGCTCAGTGGGGCCCCCGAGAGCTCGAACCATCCACGGTCCAACACGCTCGTAGCCAACCCACGATCCCCGAAAGAAACCACCCCCCGGGGTGTAAGGCCTAAATGCCCATAACTAGCAATCGGCTCCCACATGACGCTGGCAGGCGACATCGTGGGGACGGATCTCGAGGGCACGAGTGGGGGCAGACGGTGTGACGGCGTGGACGGGGGCAATCGGCTCCCCCATGACGCTGGCAGGCAAAATCGTGGGGACGGAACTCGAGGGCACGAGTGGGGGCTGACGGCGTGACGGCGTGGACGGGGGGTAATCGGGGCAAAGACTCTATAAAAGGACCGGAGGGACAACGGAGCAAAGGATCGGACCCCATGTATTCTAATCTAAGGTAAACCATCAACGACCTTGGTCTTCCGCCATTCCATTTCCCTCCCCCTGCTCGTGCCGTGGGGTCAGGGTGTCTATCTCCTCTCGAGTCGTGCCTACCCTGCCAAGAATCCTCCAGACCTTGATCTGACTTAGGCATCGGAGGGGATACGGCCGGAACCAAGGTCCGGCCCCCTGACGAGTTTCTCGTCTATTCAGGAAGAAGCTGATCGAGGCGCGGCTACCCCTCGACACTCGACCGACCGAGGCCGAGCCCATCAAAACAGAGCCGAGGCTTCCCCTCCGCTCTGCTTCAACCAAAAACCGACGCTCCGCTCGGATCTGGCGCTCGGATCCGGCGCTCAACCCCGACTCCATCTCCGACCCATGCTAAGTGCACGTGCGCTTGGCGTTCCCAAGGGATCTCAACTGGCCCCTTGACCACGTTGACCGCCCAATCCCTGGTCAACGATCCTGTGGTGAGAAAACACCCGTAAACAATTAGCTATTAACCCTTAGGCCTTGAAACCACTTTCATATTCCTTCATATCTCGTTAGAGAGTCGCATGCTTGTCATCCATCAATCATTATAATATTCATGTCATATAGAATGGTGGTCACCAGGTGTTCATAGAACTTTGGCAGTGATGAAAGAAATAATCTTTGTCATGTTCTTCAATCTCGGCGTCAACACTAAGTAATTGTGCAATCAAATAGTTAACTGTATTCAAATGAACTAATAAAGTGGTACATTTCACCACTCAAAGACAATGTCGTTTCTTATTTAGAAACAATTTATTCATTTATGATTTATTCATGTAATACCTTTTAAGTTTCTTCCATAAGCCCAGCATAGTTTGTTCATCTAAAACAAAATACATTACCTTATTTGCTAAGTGCAATGGTGGTTAAGCATCATTGTCACATTCGTAGCTCCCTTTTTCCTACGGACTTGATCTTCATCCAATGGAAGAGCTATTATATTATAGATTAAATAGCCTTGTATCATGTCTCACTTGACCTTTATGAGATAATACTGTGGAGTTGAAACAAATGCATATATGTTTAGCCAAATGGTGTTACTTGTAATAACCACAAGTTGAATGCATGCTATTATTGCACGCATATCTCTAGGATCAACTCAATAGATCAAGATGCTAGAAAATAAACATTAAATCCTAGTTTTGTTGGGAAACAAGCCAGAAAAATAGATAGCAGAAGCAACCCCTTCAAAGGTGGATAGCTATCCAATAATCGCTACGCCGCGATCTTTATAAACCACAATAGCACAATATCCAACCAAAACAAGCAATACGAAAAGTAACAAAAGCAGAAAAGTAACAAATCAAGTGACACATAGTTTACCCTGGTTCGACCTACTAACGGTGCCTACGTCCAGCTTCTAGATGACAGTTTCCACTATATGATCAGAGAGAATTACACCGACTCTTTCAATCTTCTTTAACAAAAAAGAACACCAATAACTCCAAGCTTGGAGTTCAAACTCTTCTCACAAACCTGATAGAGATCTCAAATCTCACCAAAAGAGAAGAAAACACAAAAGCTCTCACCAAAATCACTCAACTCGATAAGAGAGATAATAAGAAGAAGATTACAATGAATTTTACACAGAAATCTCAAGAAGTCACTCACCAAAGCATGCCCTAAAGCTCCAAAACATGCGAGGAAGAAGAAACTTGATGACGACACACGCTCTCTCCAATAAACCTAGGAAAGATTTAAGTAGTATTGGGTTTTGATGGACCCTCAGGGTATAAAATCTACGCACGTCCTAAGTCGGATGGATAATTAAAGAAAAATTAAGTAGTGTAATAAAATCATTAAATAATTTAATGGCAACCCTAAGCATTAACATAAACCCTAACCAGGAAAATCTACTGTCTTGGGGTGGGTCTGACCAACCCCAAAGACAGATCTAAACTACTGCAACATATAAAGCATAACAATAAAAGAACAACAGACACACCTGTTACTTAGTTTTCATAGAATATGAAGCATCGTTTTCAGCAACTTGTCTTTTATCCCCGAAGCGAGCCGACACCGCACCTCCAAACCAACCACTTGCCGAAGAAAGTTTCACTTGAAAAGGACCGGCGTCAAAGACTTTGGATCCGATCCAAACATCCTCTCCGTCTTGCTAGGACACGAACGGATGAACGGAAGAATTGTAGGAGGATGGAATAATTATTTAGTCTCAGTTCGGGCTTGCTCAAAATTATTTGGAGCTACCCGAAATTAAGACTTGGTGCATTTTCAAAGGGAAGGCTCACCCCCTATTTATATAGAGATTCGGCCCCCTTTCTCGTCTCACGAGCGATGTGGGAATAAATTAAATTGAGGGGAAACATTAATTGCGAGTTTGCCCTCCATGAAGGCTAAACTAAAACGAATTATTCCTCTCTCACCGTTGAGCTTCGTAAACAATATCATATATCAAATCAAAGAGCACTGAATGGTGAACGCTTAGAAAGAAACAGTGATCAATTCCAAGTTCGGTTGACCCCTCCAACGAACGTTCAAAATTGGCCCCAAAAATCATGTTGTTTGGAAACCCATCCGCCAAATTAAAATCATGGTTTCTCAAAACCTGGGTCCCACCCGCGGTGCCCACTTGGGAGTTGGGAGCACCCAGCGGGTGCGCCTGCCTAGTGGGTCGGGCGTTCGCTCGCCCCTGACCGCCTGGTCATCTAGACTAGATCCGCTAACCTGCTCTGATACCACTTGTTGTATCTGGATCTAAGCCTAGCGGGGGGTAAACAGGCTAATAAAAATTCTCATGCAACCCACACGTAATCACATGCAGTTATAATCAAGCGTAAAGTAAATAATAAGCAATCACATAGTGCACATCATATTTACCCTGGTTCGGTCGTCCCAACGACCTACGTCTAGCCCCGAAAGAAAATACTAGATTAATATGTTTTCAGGTACAACTACAATGAGCTAGAGCCCCAACTCAACTCTCACCTAGTTCGTACGCACTCCCCAAAGTGCTCAACACTATCAACCTAGTAAGATGCTATCTCTCTCTTGACGAGCCCCAACTCGTCAAGACCCTCTTGTCTAGCCCCAACTAGACAAGACCCCAAAACACAAGTATGGTAAAGTTTTTCCTACAAAGATCACTACAATACTACACAAATATAATAATAAAGAGTTTTGAAAATCTCAGTTTGTGTAACTGTAGTTGTCTCTGTTGATCAGCGCGTCGTCAGCTTCATGCCGGTTCAAACAGTGTCTCAATCCGATGTCTGGATTCAAAATATAGCCCTCCGAAGTTCGATGCACAAATCTGCCCGAATCTGGTCTGTGCATAAATCAATTCTATGTTCTGCAGAATCGGCAACAGTCTGTCCATAAAGTATGTTTCTGCCCCGTTTCCTGATATTGTAGTAAATCGATCCGAGCTCAGAAAAATCCGAATAAATACTCGTTGGAATCGTGAGATCGTCCTCTTCGACTGAAAAATAAGAAATGTCCGATTTGGATGCTCTTGTGGAGAGGAATTCTCAGATATTTGAAGTGCATCATATGGCTTAGAATTTGATCTCTTGGACTTTGCTTCTTAAAAGATGGTGGCCTTGGTTGCTTTCTCCTCTAGGTTGAAGATGGCTTATGCTTGAATATCTAGCTTGATGATGGATGGTTCCTTATGCTTGTGGCAAGGCCTGAAGATGATGAAGAACTTTGGCCTAAGAGATGATGAAATATATGAAGCTATTCAGAATACAACTCATGCTAAAATAAATACCACTGATTTAATACATAGAAATCAGAAAAATATCACCATGTTGTAGAACACTGAGTTGTGATCGTCCTGGCGCCAACGGTTCGTCGATCCGAGCTCTGTGGAGAAAGTTATGCACTTTTTAGCGGCGTCTGTCGAGCTCCTTCTTCCTGCGAATTTGATGATCTCTTTGAAGCTTTGAGGATAAATTCGGCCAAGATGAAGAGAAATGAGTCTAGGGCCGACCTTGGTTTTTTTCTCTCTCCTTTGATTGTGGGTTATATAAGAGGGGGGTGGAAATCAATTAGAATCAAATAGAATCCCATAATTGATGGAGATTGGAAGAAATCTTAACTTGAATAGGATTTGAATGAATCACCATGGGTATGAAGTTTGAATTTGTATGGCTATAGGACATGAATTTGAACAGCTATAGGATTTCATTTAAGATCTCATTTAATCTCTTAGATTGATTTACATGAGATTCTCCATATCTCTCCATTTTGACCAAGTTTTTAATTTGTATGGCTTTAGGATTTGATTCATGCACCAATTGATTTGAATCAATTCAAATATGGATTTAAATTGATTTCCTCCTTATCTCCCCATCTTTGACTTAGTCCAATATGAGTAGCCATTATCTCCATCTTTGACCAACTCCACTTTGCTAATGAATGGAAAATTCTCCATCACTTTGTCTCAGTCATCGTTTGAGTATTTACGACCTTGCCACTCCTGTAAACACTTAATACACACTTCAAATTGTTCACACACATTAGTTATCATCAAACATGAAGTCATCGATCGTTGAATCCAATATACCCTAGTACCTTCATTATCATTGTTATCATTGTGGAGACGATACCTTGTGTTTATCAGACTGTGACACCCTCGATACCACAACCATCGCCATTACGACCCTCTGTAATCCATCTCCACTAATAAAACCCGCAGTCAAACCAACCTAGGAATCGACCGGTACTCAGAAACCACCTCAATGTGTTCAATACCTGCTTTCCACTATACCATGCACTTGCAGTAAAATGACATCGTCCTGAGTTTAATTCCAGGCCGATGCATGTACACTGTCCTAGATGCCTGAGTGGTGATCTCCAGACGGCTGGTTGCCTTGCGTTGCAACTTTTGCAATCTATCGCTGACTTCAAACATGTGTCATTTTCTCTATTGTTGGAATTTCTCATCCATTTCAATCCCATTAGATTTCATTCTTTTGTAGATTTCCAACGCATCTTAGATCACCTAAATCGGAGTTCATTTGTGTCATTTATGACCATTTTGGTGATCTAGTGTTTTCTCAGTTGAATCTGTTGGAACTCCTGCAATCTGTTTCTGACTTCAATATACTGTCAGTTTTTTTGGTTTGAATTTGTCATCCATTCCAAGCCCATCAGATTGCAAATCTTGTTAGCTTTCCAAGCACCTTGAATCAACTCAATCGGAGTTCATTTGTGAAAATTATGAATGTTTTGGTGATCAAGTGTTTTTCTGTGAAGAGTCTGTCAGACCAGATGTTTGGCCACTCTTCATCAGACATCTGGTTATTGCTCATCAGGCGCCTGGTCGTCCCTAAAATCTAGCCATTGGGACTTTCCTGCTAGCCGTTTAAACCCGTTTTTGAGCGTTTGTGGGCTTATTTAAGCTAGTTTGAGGGGCTATTTTTAGCATCTCTCCACACTTATAAGAATCATTTGAGAAAGCCAAATTTGAGGGTTACTCATTGAAGAGAATTATTTTCCCTCTTTCTTCTCCTTCTTCCAATGCATAATCTAGTGGTGGTTTAACCCTAGCATTAAGGAGAGGCTTCCAAGTGCATCCATGCTCTACGTCATCTAGCACTTGGTGACTTTAATCTTCATGCCTTCACTCATATAGGTAATATCTATTCAAAGCATATGTGAGATTGTTGGTTTTCGTTTCTTTATGTTACGAAACCTAATACTCTGGTTGTGAGTATATTATGGGGGATTACTCCACTTGGAGGGTTACTCCATATCCCGGTTAGGGATTGTATCATGGTTAGGGATTGTACTCGGTTAGAGTGTGCCTAGGAGGGTTGCTCCTTTTGCATTTGTACTCCTGTAGTGGGAGAGCGCAACCAAGCACTGAGTTGTGGTGTTGGTTGTTTAGACCCGGGAAGGGTTAGTGGAAACCACGGAGTGAGATTTCAACGTGGAACTGGAGTATGATCACCAGGTAGGGATCCAAACCAGGATACGTCCCCTGTCTTTACATTTTCTTTGGCGTATTATTTCTTTATGGTTGTTGTTGTTCAGCACATTCTTTTTATTTCTGCTACGTATTGTGCATTTAATTTTAGTAACTTTTAATTACGCATATTGCTTACCATTACACTAGTTACGCTTGATATAGTGTATGTTATGTAGCCACAAGTCCCAACGCACCAATGTGTTGCAACTGCTCTATCCAAATACCCAACTCCTCCTTGCGCTAAGCAACGGGTCCTCCAGAGGACTGCAACTCTACCCTAAAGCCACCTGCTTTGCAGTAGACAATCTGAGCCACACATTTTGTTGAACCACGATGAGATGTAATATGGACTCCGTCTCCTGATGATCCCACGATACACTCTGCATCAATTCCATCTTGTAACCGACCTTGCTTCTTTGTCACGACGTCCCTATGAGTCACAAATGCTCCTCCACTAGAGCTCTCTGGTGTGCCAGACATTTGAATCAACATCATCTGACCTTGAAGCCTATAAAGGTTGCCAATCTTCCTTGCCGCCATCACAAAACAACCTCCCCTAGACACCCGTACACACTCTCCCTTGAGCACCACGTAACACTCCACACTTGTCAAGGTCCCAAGCGAAATCAAATTCAGCTGCAAATCTGGTACATGTGTAACACCCGTAAGTGTTCAAATGGCACCATCTTCCATCTTGAACCGAACTATGCCGACTCCAACCACTCTGAACATAGCTCTGTTCCACATGTACACGTCTGGTCCATCTCTAGGAGTATATCACAAAATGACTCTGCAACAGAGTCAAATGGGAATTGCACCCTGATTCAAGAATCCATGAAGCCCGATTGTCTTCCAAAGAAGACATAGCCAATATTTCTCCATATCAGTATCAATGCATGCACCACCAAACACTACTACAGGTTGAGCATACTCTTTACCTTTGACCTTCAACAGTGGGCACTTGTTCTCCCAGTGTCTTGGTTTCTTGCAACAATGACATGTCTGGTGGTTACACTACTACATATCAGGCTTTCAGCCACGGAAAAATCCATGGCTGAAAGACGTGTATTCATGGTTGAAACGTTACGGCCATGGAAAAAAATTCTGTGGCCTATACCGTAGTGGCTGATATCCCCTTTGCCCACGGACTATTCCGTGGCTAATAATTTGCCACGGATTAACGCCCACGGATGTTCGTGGCCGATAATCAGAATAAAATACTATATAAAGTATTGACCACAGACAAATCCATGACGGATACATATTTGTGGCCAAGGAAAGGTCCGTGGGCGATATATAACGGCCACGGATAATGGGCACGCATCTGACGTAATCCGTGCATACAAATCTTGGGCGAATACTATTGGCCATGGACTTTGCCGTGGCCATAAGTATGTATCCGTCACGGATTTTTCCGTGGCCATTACGTAATGTACATGGATTATGTGCACGAAATCCTCATTTTTGTGCACATAATCCGTGGCCGATACGTATCGGCCACAGACAATTCCGTGGCCGTATCTTGCTATCGACCACGGATTTGTCCGTGGCTAAAAGTCTAATTTTTTTTAAACTAAATTGTTGTATTTTCTACTTATAATATTCAATTTTTAATTAAATAGGTGCTTGTATATAACAAAATAAAAAGCAAGCAACTAATAAAAAGGAAATGCATAAATTAATCGAAAAAATCAATCAAATAAAGTATATTATACATAGCCAACGACCGCAGTTTAAAAAATAAACATATAGCCAACATCATCATCTCCATGCCCACACCATCGCCATCAACGCCTCGCCATCGCCATCATCGAACGCCACCATCGCCATCGTCACCATCGCCACCATTGCCATCGACACCGTCACCATTACCCCCAATCCCGCTCCCCTTGCCAAGACCGATGTCACCCTCAGATCCTGAAGGACCTCCCTCGCCAATACCTCTCTCGCCATATTGACCGTACCAAAAAATAAAAAGTTAGACTGTAAAACAAATAAAATAATAAACAAGTATAAAAATAAACACTTATAAAAATTGAGTTTAACCAGAAACGCTTCAAAATTTGAGTTTGCCCAGAAACCAAGCATGCAATTGAGTGCACGTGTGACCCGGCCGAAAGCAAAGGTCGCACGCTCTGGGCAAAGTCTGCCCAGATTGCTGGGCAGAATTCTGCACAGTTTAGTGGGCAGAATCTACCCAGAAAATTGGGCAGACTTCTGCCAAGTTTTCTGGGCAGAAGTCTGTCCTGTTAGTTCTTGGGTTCAAGACTAACGTTGTTTTGATGATGATCAATACATTATGTTAGTGTGCTAATCAATCTTAAGTCTTAGTCTCAGTTTATCTTAATGATTATATGTTGATGAGACAAAGCATGTGCTTGGAGGATATTACAAGGAATATCTTAAAGACCTCCAAGAGTGATGGAGTGCTCAAGCTTGGATGAAGTCATGAAGATCATCTAATGAAGCCAAATCTTGGAGCATGATGATGGATGGACATCTAGAGAAGCATTGCCATAGCATGGAGCTTGATGAAGGGAAGCTCATCAAGGAGTACCAAAGCTTAGAGATGATGGGGAGCATCAAGGTATCATGAGCTTGAAGACTTAGACTCTATGAGATGCAATTTGTAATCTATGTAATTTCAATTACTTGCATTTCTCTTTTTGGGTGTAGGATTATTGTAATGCCTTGATAGATGGTCATACCCTCATGCATATGCATTTAACCATCTTAGTGAGCTTTAGGATTATCATAGTTTCCAACCCAATAGGTTCATCTAGCCCAAAGACTCAATTGGAGTCTCTGGCTCTCCTACAGTCGCCTGTTGAAGGTTTTACAGTCGACTGGGTGATTCCAGTCGCCTGTCGAGCCTTCTACAGTCGACTGTGGTGCATAGCTCAAGTCAAAATTTTTATTGACTCTGCTTGATCTTTTTGCATCAGTCGACTGATGTTCAATTTACAGTCACCAGTATTCTTACAGTCGCATGTGAATTGGTCGACAGTCGACTGTGCGCATCTTGCATTTTCTGGGCTTCATCCCAATTTGCAAGACAGTCGACTGTTGCTGTTTTTACAGTCGCCTGTATATTTACAGTCACCTGCGAAATGGCCATCAGTCATCTGAAAGGTGTAAGTGCAAAAAATGCATCTCTCTCTGTTTTTCTTCCATCCCTGCAGCAGTCGCCTGATGAAGGATATAAAGTCGACTGTCTGTTTTGCAGTCGCCTGTGTAGTCTTCTACGGTCGACTGTCCCGGCTCAGATTATAGCCGTTGGGATTTTTATAGCTGTTGGACAGTCGATTGTCATTTGTTCATCAGTCGCTTGTCTGTGCCGTAAACTGCCAAAATCTAGCAATTGCAGATTTCTTCCCTTTGGGTTTTTGGCTGGTTTTATGGGTTCCTTTGGGCTTCCTATATGTAGGAGTTGGCTTAGTTCTTTTAGAACTCTTGGTTATTATTGAATATCTTAGAGAATCAATAGCCACTCCTAATCTCTCCCATTTCCCTCTCATGAGCATATTTCTCTTCATGCATTGAAGCTAGCTCATAGGGAAATTCTCCAAGGGATCTAATTCTCATTCCTTTCTTGGAGAACATCTTTCTTCTCTTCATTTCATACACTCAAGTGAGAAGTGTTAGGATTCATTCCTAGAAGAGAGAAAGATCATCAAGTGCAATCAAAGCCTCATCTCAAGCACTTGAGTTTCACTTGCATGCCTTCTTCTTCACATTGGTAAGATCATATCAAGGCATAGGTAAGTGTTGTTTCGTTTTGTTTTTTGTTCGAAACCCTAATTCTCTTTGTGGAAATTAGTTACTCTCTTTGTGAGAGTTTGGTTCTTTCAGTGTGAAAGAACAAATCCTCTGTGTGAGGTCTCTCTATGTGAGAGTAAGGATATCTCTTTGTGGGAATCCTAAATCCTTTGTCTGAGGTATCTCTTTGTGGGATTTGTTTTCACTTCTTTGTGTGGGAATTATAGTGAATACTGGTGTGGCTAGACGTACCCAAGTTTTGGGGAACCAGTGTAAAATCCTTGTGTTTGCGATTGTTATTGTTGAGCACTCTGTTTATTTTCCACTGCTTATTATGCTTTAATTTTAGTAACTTTTAATTAAGCACTTTGCTTGCTATTACACTATTCACCCCCCCCCCCCCCTCTAGTGTGTGTGTGTGTGTGTGTGTGTGTGTGTGTGTGTGTGTGTGTGTGTGTAGCCTCGCATGGTCCTTTACATGCCCAGTTCTGGGTAGATCACTCCCTCCATCCAGCCCTCCCTCCCTCTCACGCTCTCTCAAACCCCAACCCTAGGGTTCAAAACGATCGGATAGGAGGCAGAACCCTAGCCCTAGGGTTCAAAACGATCAGAGGAGGAGACAGAACCGTAACCCTACTTTCCTAAAGTTTACAACTTGGAATTGTATTATGGAACTTAGAATCTTAATGCACTACATTTTATAACGTAGTATCATCTATTGCCTATTAAATATATGTATGATAACGTATATAATTAAAAAGTACTTGACATGTTTCATAGCTATGCAAATAATGAATTTTTTCTTTTTACAAAGCATGTCGTATGTTTATTGAAATATTTTAATGAACAAAGTTTACTATATTGATAAGATCAATAATACATGCATATAAAGAGCAATTTTTTAAAAATTTTAAAATTATGTTGTTTAAAAATATTTTTAATGCATATTTGTTCGTTGTTTCATAATTGTTCTAGCAAATAAGTAATAATTTATTGTTGTCCCTAGGAATGAATTGCAACATTTCTTAATTTCCTACAATTTTCGCATTCACATAGGCACGCTTGGCACGAATCAAGGGAAAACTCCACTCTGCGACTCATTCTAATGTTAACACTAAACCTAACCCTAACCCTAAAGCATAGACCATCATGATATTTATCAATGTGTGTTTTGACTTTGATCCATGTGCACTATGTGCATGGGTACTTTCTAGTGATCGATATATACGCATACCCAAAAACAAAGGGTTATAGGTGATATGTTATATGGTTATAGGTGACACACACACACACACACACACACACACACACACACACACACACACACACACACACACACACACACACACATATATATACAAACATATATATATATATATACAAACATATACATATATATATACAAACATATATATATATATACAAACATATATATAACAAACATATATATATATATATACAAACATATATATATATATATATATATATATATATATATATATATATATATATATATATATATATATATATATATATATATATGAGAATAATGGGTATCATACGCCATATGAGGCACCTCCTCATATGCCCTCTCACATAAAGGGGGCAGGTACAACCAAGTACAATCCCATGTAGGCTTGTACTTGCCCACTTTATGTGACAGTGCATATGAGGAGGTGCCTCATACAGCGTATGTGGGCTTGTACTTATTGTACTTGACCCCCTTTATGTGAGAGGGCATATGTGAAAACCTCTCATATGGCGTATGATACACATTATTCTATATATATATACATATACATCTATACATCTATACATTTTTTTGAAAGGTTAGCGAGCTTTTTATTGATGTATATGCAAAACAATACAAAACATGACAGGAAAGGAGAATTGGTTCCAATAGAGGGAGGATATGGCACACGCGCCGTCACTCCCCACTATCAAAGCCAAAACCCAAAGCCTGTGCAAAGTATACTGAAAAAATATACAAAATCCATCATGCAAAACCCAGTAGAGTTACATTAACCATTGTCTCTAAATACCCAGTTTGCATAGATATTAGCAACCCCATCATCAGCTTCTTCGATGTCACGGAGAGTGATCCTAACATCCGCAGCAATTACTTCAAAGAGTGAAATCTTGGAGGCTTTAGTGTTCTCAAACATCCTTCTATTCCTTTCCCTCCAAACATGCCAAACTGTGGCAGCCAGGACAGTCTTGGCAAGTAGACACAAGGACCCCTTACCCCCAAAGTGAGCTAAAAAGTAGTCACCGACATCAGATAGAGAATGCCCAACATTTGCAGCAACACCCAGTTTTAATAAGGCTCTGCGAAGGATGTAGCACGAGTAGGGGCAAGCGAAAAAAATGTGATCCAACGTCTCCTCACAATTAGAATCGCACAATACACAACTCCTATTTGAAATGTTTCCCCATTTAGCAAGCAAATCTCTAGTAAGGATTTTTCCCTGAAATACTCGTAAGAGAGTAAGAGACATTTTGGGTATATGCTTACTATACCAAACAAGTCTGTAGTAGGGAAAAGGGGTACCTTGTCTGCGAACTCCCTCCCAAGCATCCTTGAACTTAAACACCGGCCCCGCTTTCCATTCCCATGAATCTGCCCCTCTCACTAGCTTTACCTGACTTAGAATAGGGAGGATAGGCCGAATGTCTGGATCATCCACCCAACCATTTCCACTCCAGTAGTCAGCCACTCGTCTCCTATCTGCTCCCGACGGAATATCAAAGAGGTTTTTTAGGGGACCGCAAGGCAACCAGTTGTCATGCCAGAAGAGGGTAGTGGCTCCGTCCTTGACCTTTCTTATGATGAGTTTTTGGGAAATGTTTCTGCAACGGAGCAAGAATTTCCAAGTGCCAGATTGAGTTGGGCTCCCTTTTGCACCATAGAAATACTCTGAATCCTTGAAATTGTGCCTCATAAATTCCGCCCACAGACCTTTAGTGGCAAGTAATCTCCAAGTGAGTTTTACGCCCGCAGCTAGATTAAGATCAGAAAGCAGTCTTAGGCCAACCCCCCCTTCGGATTTGGGGGTACAAACATCCTTCCAAGCCCATATGTGATTAGCACCCCCAAATGAATTTCCTGCATGCTGAAGTGATAGATCGCAAGATACACGTAAGAATTCGAAAAGCTTGCGACCAGAATGCAACCATACCATAGATTACCGTTCTTACCAATTCAATACGCCCAGCTATGGAAAGCATATAAGAGGACCACCCCATTAGCCTCTTTTTACATTTATCCACCAGCCTGCCATACATTGCAGTCTTCGGATATTTTGTAGACAAAGGCAAACCCAAGTATGTGGTGATAGTAGTGGCAAGTCTTATACCCAGGGATTCTGATAACTCCCTGGGATTCTTAGTCCCCTTACTGAAGATAGCAGCGCTTTTATCCCAGTTAACCTGGAGCCCTGTTAGATTAGTGAAATCTTCTAGCAGAATCTTTAACCCATGAAGTGTTTTGTGATTAGCACGACAGAAAACTAGTAAATCATCTGTGAATAAGAGATGTGATATAGCTCCTGACCACCGCATAGGTTGCATAGAACGCACAGTAATGGCTTTTGCAACAAGTAGAGAGAAAGCTTCCATAATAATAACAAAGATGTAGGGAGAGAGGGGGTCACCTTGCCTAATGCCTCTGTTGCCATGAAAATATCCCATCGGGGAGCCATTAATCATAACAGAGAATGTGGGAGTGGATAAGCACTCCATAATCCAACCAATGAAAGACCTGCCAAACCCCAACTGATGTAGAAAGAAGTAGACAAACTCCCAGTTAGCGCTGTCAAAAGCCTTCCTGAGGTCCAGCTTTAGGCATGCCCTAGCCCCCATAGGGTTACTGAAATCTCTGATCTGTTCATGAGCCAGGAGGGAACAATCGGAAAGAAGTCTCCCCTTAAGGAAAGCTGATTGATTAGGAGATATGAGCTCATGAATGACAGCCTTCAACCTATTACATAATATTTTGCTGATAATTTTGTAGATGACGTTGCAGCAGGCAATAGGCCTATAGTCCCCTAAACATGAAGCATTTGAATTTTTAGGAACCAGAGATAAAAAGGTGTGATTAACCTACCGAAGAAGGGATCCAGAGCGAAAGAAGGATAGTACTGCCAAGGTGACATCTTCACCAACAAGACTCCAATTATGTTGATAGAAAAGCCCATTGTAGCCATCAGGACCCGGAGCCTTAGAGGGTCCAATCTGGAAGACAGCTTCTTTGACCTCTTCAGATGAAACTCTCCTGTCTAGCCAACAGATAGCTTCGGGGGTAAGTTTCCGCTTGGGGGTCAGTTTTGGAAAAACATTCCAATAGTGGGACTGGTTATATAAGTTTTCATAATAGAGGGGGGCTTCGATTTTCAGATCTTCAAAAGTTTTATTTTGATTTCCATTTGCATCAATCAGGTGCATCAAATTGTTATGAGCCTGCCTAGCTTTCATGGCATTGTAGAAGAATTTAGTGTTTCTGTCTCCCAGCTCTAACCAATCTTGACGACTTTTTTGTTTAAACATCTCTTCCTCCAAGCTTAATAACCGGCCAAGTTCATTTGACAAGGAAATTTCCTTAGCCTGAAGGAGAGTATCAGGTTTTGTATGAAGTGAAGCTCGGGTTTCTTCTAGCAAACGCCTGCAATTAGGAATAGATTTCGAGATTTGCTGTTCACAGGCCCAATTCCGAAGAACTCTTTTGAGGCGCTGAAGTTTACAAGACAAGCGGAACATGGGTGTACCAACATCAAACTCCAGCCAACTTGATTCGACAATATTAGTGTACCCAGGCAATTTTAACCAATGATTAAAGAATTTAAAAGGCTTTGGGTCCGCTTGTACCTGAGAGTGGAGGTTGACAGCCATTGGAGAATGATCACTTGTATGTGGGTCTAGGTACTCATAGAACGAATCAGACAATATATTAACCCATTTAGCATTGCATAAGACCCTGTCTAGCTGCGCCTCGATACGCCTAGCCCCCGTGCATTTGTTACACCAACTCATTCGGGAACCAATACTCTTGAGCTCTTGGAGATTGCATTGGCTGATACAGTCATTAAAAGCACTAACCATATTAGGTTCCAGCCTCCTACCGCCAAGCTTATCTTTGGTGAATCTAACACAGTTGAAATCGCCGCCAATCAGCCATGGAGTGTTACTGTTCCGTGTCGCATCCTCCTTCAAACTAGACCAAAGGTCCTGCCTATCTGTACTGGTGTTGAAGCCGTAAACACCCGTGAGGTCACACCGGAACCCACCGACATTAGTACAACGCAAAGTTAGATGCTGGCCAGAGATAGATAGCATACTGGCCTGCCATACTGATGGGTTAACCGCAACAAATATGCGTCCACTTCGTTGTACAGAAAAATTATCAAAAGTAATCCAGTTTTTGGGGATGCCTGTGCCATGAATAGAAGCACCAGATTTCATTTTGGTTTCTAGCAAAAACACTATAGAAGGTTTAAGTTTCTTGAGCCTATCACGAAGATCTCTCCTCCGAACAGAGTTGTTGAGGCCACGTGTATTCCAGAAGAGCAAAGTCATTAAGATTGGTTGGGATCTTGTCGCAACTGGCTCACGTCCTTGAGCCTAGTGCTTTTACGAGTGCCAATTTTCAACTCCGGAGCAACAGAGGCCAAACGAATACCTTTGACTGCTTGCTTCATTGTTACTTCTTGCAGCAGTTCTTCCTCTTCCAAAGCCCAAGCAGGGTTGTCGAAAACAAGATTTTCAGGCAGCTCATCAATCTCACAGCACGTGGCCTCATCAATCAGGGAGGGCATCGGACGGATGTCAGCAGCAGTAACAGGCGATTTGGCTAACCCGGTGTTGTCTTCTCTTATCACAGTGGCTTCTTTATTGACCGATGATATAGACCCTTTATCTGCTACAGAACCCTCCCTTAGTTTGTCCCCTGCCAGAGAGGCAGCATCAATAGGTGCTTTAATGGAGCCATCAACAATTTCCATGGGTTCAGACTGGGGACTAAGTGTAGGAGACATTTTTTCTGACCCCTCTTCAAGAGAGTGATCTGTAGACGAGCTTGCATTAGTCTCTCCCCGAGACACACTTTGCAAAATAGTGGGGCCAGAATTTGCAATATCCGCCAGAACACTGCCAGCATTTTCAATCAAGACACCGACACTGTCAAGATCCACCACATGATGCACTCCTCCCTGGCCGTTGGCTTGGATTGAAGGGAGCGGGCCCTGTTCAGGGCATTGGGCATCAGAGTGCCCAAAACAGACACAGCGACTACAACGAGGCGGCTCGCCTTCGAATTTAGCATCAATAGTTATGACCTCCCCATCATCCAGTTCAATCGCAATTGACTTAGGTAGGGGTTTTTTTGCATCAACTTCAACCAAGCATCTGGCATAAGCTATTCGTTCCAAATAGGCTGTTGCACGGTCCAGGCAAAGTGGCGTCCCTACGACCGAAGCAATAATATTAAAAGCATCAAGATTCCACATATGAAGGGGAACTTCATGTAGCTGTACCCACACAGGCACGGAGGTAAGAATATCTCGCTCATGTCGCAGGGTAGAGTTCCATCGCTTTAACACCACAAGTCGCCCATCAAAAAGCCAAGGCCCGCCATGTAATATCCTATCACACTCCTCCTTAGACTCAAATCGGAAGTAGAAGAACCCATTGTCCCGACTGTAGATTTGTATCTTCTTCTTCAACTTCCACAGTCTCTCCGTCCATGCCAGGATTTGCCCGTAATATGGGACATCCCCCAAAACATACCCAACCAACGTATTTTGCCATTTCAACGCCCCACGCTCCACAATAGCATTAGGAACCCGTGCGACAATTGATCCATCCTCTTTGATAATTGGCGGCACCAATGTCATCCCCATTGATTCTTCGTACGTGCGTCTGTTAGCGCACACATCGGACCAAGAGACTTTCGTAGCCTTAGTATCAACCCGGAAGGAGATGTTTGGCCTAATTGGCATTTTCACAAATAGTTTATCAGCAGTCTCCTTATTCCCGCTGTTAGTAGTGGTGTACCCCATTCCAACCTTTAACCGATCAAAACCAAAACGATGAGGAGGCCTCCTGCCATGAACGCCACCCTGGAAGTTGCTACGCCCAGCACCCCTA